>OY728159.1:521155509-526155509 GCA_963277665.1 Viscum album
GGCTACAACTCTATTAGGTAATGATGAGAGCGAACAGAATCCAATAAGAAAAATCATGCTCAGAACCCATTTTGGAAACCTTGTGGCTCATTCAGAGTTCTTGGTGGTTGAGCAATGCATGGAAGTTATCGCCCTTTTATGAAGGCCATGAATAAATCTACACATGACCATTCTATCCTCCAACCACCAATGTACCAAATATTTCGTCAATGGACAAGGTGGGACATTGCTCAATGAAAATGCCTAGTTCGTGCTCTCCATGTCTCATGACATCGATGACGAATTTTACGAGAAAAATAGGGAGACATCTGCAATTGATAGTATTGATTTGGTACCTACCCCAAATGTTTTGGAAGTGGTTTCTATAGTCCCCCTTAAGATGCTCAGTGAAGAGTACACGCTTCCCATCAACCATGATGAGAGTAGAAAAGCAAGTCCAGATGCGTATTCAGCTGTTCCCATGATCTCGGTAGTGATAGTCAAGCCTGACATCGTAGAAGGACCAGCTGACCCTCAATCTATGGATGAATTCTCAGGAAAGGCTTCCCATGCCCCATCCTTGGAATCTCAAGATATCCTAGACACACTCTCCGAAGCGGTAGAAGGACAAGACACTTGTTACCCCTTTTCTTCTCTCTCTCCAGAGGTTCCCTCACATCCAATTGAGTTAGAGGAGGTTGCTTCTACAACAGAATGCCCATGTGACATTATGCCTCCGATCATTAAGGATCCCACATAAAGAGCTCTCTCCCCATCTGAAGGAGAAGAGGAGGAGGATTTAGGGAATGAAGAATAAGAGAACCTTTGAGATTCCCCTCCAGAATTCGTAGAGGGTATCTATACCACTATTGATGAACTAATAGAAATAAACATGGGTACCAAGGAGGACCTGAGACCCACTCTCATTGGTGATGCCATGTCTTATGAGGAACAATAGGTATATACATCCTTCTTGTGGAAAAAATGAGTTGTTTTTTCTTGAAATTACACTAAACTTCTAGCACTCGATCCCGAGGTGGCGACGCACCACTTAATCATTCCATAAGACCATCGAGGCTATAAGCTGCCCACCAGAAGGATGCAACCCACACATGCAGCCAAGATAAACGCTAAATCCGAAAATCTCATCAAAGTAGAATTCATTCGGGAGGTCCAATATCCCATCATGTTGGCCAACATAGTCCCCGTTAAAAAGTAGAATGGATATATCGACATCTGTATCAATTTTAGAGATCATAATCGATACTTCCCAAAAGAATATTTCCCAGTCCCGATCACTGAACACTTGATTGATGAAACTTCTAGATATTAGTCTCTCTCCTTCATGGAAGGTTATTTTGAATATAATGAAATCATAATGGCCTGAGAATATGAAGATGACACTACCATCAGGGCTCCCCATGGATTATTTTTTTATAAAGTCATGCCTTTTTGGTCTGAAAAACATTAGTGCCACTTACAGACATTCCATGCATCACATTTTCAAACCATTCCTGGGGATGTTCGTAAAATATTATGTTGATGACTTGGTGGTAAAATCATGATAGTTATTAGATCCCCTAGATGTCCTTGAAACCATATTTTGAAATCATCAGCCAAAAAACCTGAAGATAAACCCCATGAAATGCTCCTTCGAGGTTATCTCAGGGAAATTTCTCAGCTTTTTTGTACGCCATCATGGCTTCAAAATCGTCCCTATGAAGTCAAAGGATATCCTTGGTTTGACACCTCCATGTAACCTCACTGAGTTGAGAGGATTCAATGGACATTTGGCCAATATCATGCATTTTATAGCCAACCTTAGAGGAAAATGTTTCTTAATTACTAGATTTATGAAAAAGAAATTTATCTACTAATGGATAGATAATTTAAAAATGGTATTCGGTAGCCTTAAGAAGTACCTCTTAATCCTGCTGGTTCTCATGTCTTCAGTTGAAGGAAGTCCACTTATCCTGTATGTAACAACCTTATAATGGTCACTAAGAGCCTTCCTCACATATATGAATGGTGTCGGTAGTGAAAATAACATTTATTATCTCAGCCAAATCATGATCGGTGTTGAGACCCGATATTCAAATATCGAGAAGAGATGTTTGGATAGGGTATTATAGGTTTAAAAGTTGCAACATTATCTGCAGCATCATCAAGTCCATCTGATCTCGCGCAACAATCTGCTGAAGTACATCCTCATCCATCCAATGCTAACAGGATGCCTATACCAATCAGCAGTTATCCTGCAACATTTTGACATCCGTTTTTTCCTTAGAAATCTATCAAGGGACAAGCATTGGCAGATTTTTGGGAAGATCATCCCTTGATAGAGACTGCCTCATCATATGTAGAACTCTCCAATAAAGACATATTCTTTGTGTAAAAGGATCCTCGAATGTGGGAAATGTACGTTGATGGCGCATCTAGATTCCTGACAGGTAAAAGAGTGGAAGAACCCATGTTTAACAAGGTAGGGCTGGAAGTCAAACTCATATGCCCAGAGAAGGTAGTTTTTCCATATTCTTTCCTCTTTTTTGGAGGATGCACAAAAATGAGGCAGAATATCAGGCACTCATTGCATGTCCAGAGCGCACACTACAGGTGCATGTTCAACTCCCCAATGTAAAATGTGACTTGGAACTATTCATCAGGAAATTCAATGTTGAATATTTAGTTAAAAAAGTAAGAGTTGATCCCCTTATTAGACCACGTCTGAGGGTTAATGGTAGAGTTCCCCATAGAACCGACATTGACCTATGACTCCCAATCTTGGAATGCCTAGGCCGATGTGTTTGCCAATGCGGCCACAACCCTAGCTGACCCAGACCGGTTTGAAACAATGATAAGCATTTCTCACCATCGAATGGACATGTTGTATGTTCAAACTAACACAAAGGAAATCGATGAAGTTATCCCTATACCTGATCCATATTATTCTACTACCAGCTAGATTAACCCCATTACGAACTACCTTTAATGGGGATAACATCCATTGGACATGGATTGAAGAGGGAAAGTGTGGAGGAGGGTAGTTAGTTTTGTCCTATATGGCAACACAAGCCTAGAAAAGGTCCTCTAAAAGTGAGGCCAGGACAGAGTCGTTCTCAAATGCATTGATGGAGAAGATACTGATTCTGTCATTAATGAAGTGCATGTCGGACTGTGTGGAGAACATCAATCTGCACCCAATCATTCTCATCAGATTCAATGGCTTGGATACTATTGGCCCACCCTGACAAGAGATTTTGTGAACTTTAATGCGACATCCAACTCCTACCAATTTCCTGCCAACTTCATTCATCATCCCCCAGATCTACTTCACTAAGAAAAGTACTCCTGGACATTTTCCATATGGGGAATGGATGTTTTGGGACCATATCATCCGGACACGGTCAAAAAATTCAAATATATTCTCATGACGACCGATTTCTTATCAAAGTGGGAAAAAGATGCACCCCTTAAAGAAGTTGGGGAAAGAAGAATCTTCAGATTTGTGAATGCCAATATCATCCCCAGATTTGGTGTCCCTCATACAATACTGACGGAAAATGGCACCAACTTTTACTCTGCCGAATTGGAGAAGCTATACCAAGAATATGGGATCAAGATGAACCGTTCATCCCACTACCATGCGGTGGCCAACAGACATATAGAGGCCACCAACAAGACCCTATATAACATAATCACAAAAAATGGTGGACCAAGACAAGATTTCAAGGCCAGAAAAACTCTTCCAATCCATGTGGTCTCATCGAATCAGAACTCACCCTGCTACCCAAGCCAGTCCATACTCATTAGTTTACATAATAGAAGTTATCTTTCCCATTGAGCTCCAATTCCCATCACTCTGTGTTGCCATTTGGGTTCAATTGTTAGATGAAGAGCAAGAAGAAAAGTGATTTGATGAATTAGAGTGACTGGATGAGAAGAGGTTTCAAACATTGCACCACCTAGAGGTACATCAAAACCAGATTCCATGAGCCTTCAATAAAAAAGTTCATCTTCAGTCTTTCCTCGAAGGAGAATTTGTATTGGTCCTCCGAACCCCGATTATACCTAGATAGATGCCACTGAAGCTGGAGCCAAAGTGGGAGGGAGAATATATCATATACAAGGTCTACTCTAATTGAGCATATTTCATGATATCCATGGATAGGCCTATAACTACCGCTCCTACAAATGTGATATTTCAAATGAAATATTTCATGTAACCGTAAATGTAGTTCTCATATGACCTGCAGGACGTTATATAGCCAAGCCCATAATGTCCTTACTGCATGAAAATAAAATACATAATAGGTTGTCCATATTACATGTCAATAATTCTCATATGAGAGTGTCCTTACCACATGATGTTAAACTACACTGTACATCGTCCCTGTAATATGATAATAAACTGTGTTGTGCCGGCCTACAAACTATGACCCTAAAACAATAGCCAATAATCATGGCACTGTGACCTCATACTATCCAGGATCTCCCCCCAGAGGTGCATGCCAGATGATCACAGCCTCATTCATGTCTGTTCTGATACAAAATCAAAGCATGCACCCTAGTTTTGAAGCGGCTATTACAGGTTTGAGCTCTAGGAACCCCAAACCAAGAGAAATATGTCATAGTTCAATGACATTAAACTATATAATGAGACAATTTCATTACCTGATAATATATTTTCATCCTAGTATTTGACGTCTACTATGCCACACATAAAGAACAATGTATGGATTGATTCCTGCCCTCACAGGATTCATAGCGACGACAGAGATTCTGCAAACTGGCCCAACGACAATGAAAACTGGCTCCCACTTATGTATAAATCAGATTTATGTAGGAAGAACCTTTGAATTACAGGGTCCATGAGAACTACTTATGGCTTGATTCTTACATTCATAGGATACGTAGTAACATAGGAATTTTTATATCATGGCCCAGCCACTACTGAAAAAACGGAGCTCTTCCATACCACATGATGCTAAACTGAACCACTATCATCTTAACCGCATGCCACTAAACTGCATGACAATTTTCCTTACCGCATGATGCTAAACATCTCGATAATCATCCTTAACACATGATGCAAAACTGCACGACGACCTTCCTTACCGAACGACCAAAAACTACATGGTACAAGTCGCAATCCTCTCCAGATACATGGTAAACCATGAATCGAACACTCCATTCACATTTGGATGCATCCTTCTTAAGAATCAAACTCCACAACCCAAAGGATTAGGCATCTTCATAATAATGCATAACCATCAAACATGGAAGGTCATCGACCTGTGGACGCATTTTCATGAATATGAATACCATTCTCTTAGCGGCTCTATATATTGATCACTCCTGGCCCATATACCAAAGGAAAGTGTTTTGTAGGAGACACTCATCCAAGCTGCATACGCTAACTAGCCCTATATCCCACATATATCATTTCCAGATCCAAAAATTTCTGGAGCAATGGATTACATTTTTTCCACTTCTAGTCCAGCCGTTTCTATGGTTCCCCTACCTGGATAGCTTGCGTATCCACCCGTGCTTCCTACGATGGTATGAATACACGACATAACTCTAGATCTGTGCTGCTATAACCTAATGAATAATTGTGATATGGTTTTTTCTCATATGATCGGACACATCTATCTTCATTTTCCAAACTATGTGTCCCGGGTGATCTTGAATCTTCATTATCTTTCAAGGCCATCAAAAGTGGAAAGTCATCGACCTACAGACACATTTTCATGACTATTCATACCATGCCCTCAGCGGCTCTACAGATTGATCACCCCTGGCCCATCTACCAAAGGAAAGTCTTCCACATGATACACTATTCCTATCTCTGTACACTTACTAGCTTCAGATCCCCCATACCAAATCTCACGATTCTAGATACCCAAGGATTACAGTTTACACATTCATTCCCCATTTCTGATCAGAGCACGCTAGAGAATCTTAATTTGATTATCTCATAGGTAACTGTTGGACCATCCAATGCTGGTTTGAACACTATGACTGTTAAACTAACAATAGATCATCCTAACCACACAACGTGAAACTTCAAGGAATGAAATTGCACCCCACGCGATGGGTAAATCAGCATATGGAACTTCTCGAGCTCTAAAGAAAATTGTGGCCTAATGTATCCAACATGACCAGATATACCCTTTCCTTACATCAGACTCTGTGACCCAAATTATCATGGATCCTCATAAACCTCCAAGGCCATAGGACATGGATGTCCATTGACCTACTAACACCTTCGTAAGATTATGCATACAATTCCCTTTCTGGATCTTCATATTGATCTCCCCTGGACTGACTTCCAATGTAATGTGTTTAATAGATGACACTCTTTCTACATACATATGATCAATAGCCCCAGGGCCCTCATATTATATATCTTGATCCAAGAGGCCCCAGAATCATAGATTACATTATCTGTATCCTTCCCACATCTTGGACATGATAGGGTATTCCAACACAATTATGTTCTAAGCAAGAGTGGACCTTACATCAACACCTTTACTGCATGACGTTAAACTGCATGAAGGCTATCCTTACCACATAAATTTAAACTAAATAGTCCTTACTGAACTCTTCATGGGTTTAGTCGGGAAATGAGGCCTCCCTCTCTTCCTTAGTGCATGAGTGATACCAGCACATATCATCATCTCACACATTCATAAGAGTGATTAATCCACCCATTCTCGGGATATCATAGCTTAATATTCTCCTCCCATGTCTAGATGCCCCTCTTCATGAATTAGACTCTGTAACCATAATGAACCAAACATCTAGAACCACACCCGGTGGTCTATAATCCAAACTTCACTATATTTTACCAGCTATCGAGATAATATAACCATTATATAAGGTAAACCATTGCCTGACTATGAATACCATGCTCCTTGCGGCACTACATATTGATCTCCCATATCCCATCTGCCAAAGGAAAGTCTTCCATTGGCAATGCTTCTTTCAAAATGACCTTATCCTCTAAGCCCTTACATCCTTCCCAGGATTCAGAAACACTATAAGCTGCAGTTTAAAAACATTTCCACAATCACGTCTAAGTATGGTGGATCATTACTATTTAAATTTCCATGAACTAGGGAAATAAATTCCATTTTCAGTGAATGTCCCAGCTACATGACTTCAAACTTCGTTAAGCTCTAACCATTCATCATAATGACCAATTTTTTTATGGGAGTGGTCTCATATCCATATCCATGATTGATATGGATGCCCACAAACCCTTTAGAGGCCATTCCCATTTTAAAAAACCCATGTTGGTCTTCACAATCGGAACATACATAAAGTTACTAGGTCATCAGAAACAGACAATCGTTAACATAAGGACACATTGGTACAACTATGCATACCATGCCCTCAGGGCCCTGTATATTGATCGCATGTGTCCCATCATCCAAAGGAATGCCTTCCTTCTTCAATAATATTTCTACCTTTTTACACCCATATGGATCCTATGTTCTATGGAATGACACAAATTCTATACAATGTTGAGTGAAAAATACCCCCATATACATCTGAAAGGTATTAAGGCATCCATAATCAGTAAAGACTTTGCTGATATCCTTGCCCCACTATGTCTGTTCAATGTTGTTCGACCGAAAATATCAGTGATGATAGTCTTGTTTGTGGGACTTTAAACTGCCCACATAAATAGGTATGAAACTCGCTAAGACAAGAACCAACAAAGGGAGTCTTAGAAAAAATCTGAGTATCAGCTCGCAAGGCCTACACCTGGTATGTCCCCGACAAAACATTGAGAAAAAAACTCAAGAGGAAGAAATCCCATTAGGTCAAACACCTGTAACAGGTGTCCTATGAAGAGACCGAGGGACACCTGCTATGTCCATGCTAAATAATCCAGGAAAAAAGTAAGGTATTATCAAAAGAGACACAAAGTTTGTAGGGTGTATCTATGAGAACCTAGAAGCAGTCAAACATTGCTCACTAGATCCCTAGATATTGGAAAAATTTAGACATGGTTATTTTCATTTTATTTGGATTTTCCCAAGCTATGGATAATTAAGGTTTGGTGAATTTATATACAACAACCATTTTAATTAATTCATATCTCAATACAAAACAACATAGAAGTAGTGAAGAGAAGAATCTTGTGTTCTATTACAAAAAATTTATTAAGGGCCTCCACAACCTGGAGTCCCTTCTTGTAGTTCATGATTACTAGAGGAGAATTTAAGGAGACTCAGAATGTTGAATCATGCTTCGTTGAGAATCTGCAATAGCTTTAAGGAGATTCTATAGGGTGGCCATCATGGCCTCTGCACCCGCCCGCAACACTTTGGCCTCATGTTCCACCTTGGAGCGTGACCTCATATACTCATGTACCTGTTGTTGTCCCACCGCAATTATAGCTACAATACATGCCCACTCATACCTCAGTCACACGTTCTCTTGCAACGGTTATTTGCATTTTGTGATTCACATGATCCAATTCATCATCCAGTGCCTTGACTTGAGATCATTTCCTTGGGAGCTCACTCTGTAGCCTTATAAATTTCCCTTCATGATCAGGAGCTTATATAATACAAAGTTGATGGGTCATAGCAAGATAGGCTTCTGATTCAATGGTAGAAAGGAAAGACTCATGTTTGCCTAATTTCTCCCAGACAGTGACTACCTATTTAATTATGTCATAGATGTCATGATAGTTGATTCCATCGAATCCCAACACTATGAAATAGTTGTTCATTCTTGGAAATTTGGAAGGCATGTCCGCCATGGGTGTTTGAGAAATAAGCCTCCATATATTTTCCCATGCCCTCTGACGAGCCTGTTGAAGGCTGGAGAGGTCCCCTTTATCGGCCTCAGAATCACTCTCGGAGGATGAAATATATTCAAGGATCAATGTCAACAGAGAGGGTCCTGATCCAGTTTTGATTATGCATTCAAATTCTTTAACAATCTTGTCCCCCACTATGGTCAACGAAAAGATTTAGGATATTGGTACTATCTCCAATGCTTGCAGTTGTGGCCTTAGATGCCAGAAACAATGTGAAGTAGATAAGTACCCATAAATAATGAAGGGAACACAGGGGGATAGTTGTAATGATATTGAGGCACTTACCCTCAATCTGTATAGTGTTGGTTTCCTCATGCTCTCCACCGCTACCACCACCTGGGGAAGATGATGCAATGTCCTCAACCCGTAAATGAGCCACAGGGACCCCTGGAGGTTCCCAAGACATGTGGCTATTCCCAGGACCAACATCTTCCAAGGAAGTCCCCAAATGAATGCCTACGAAAATTAAGATCATGGAAATTTTTCCCCATGTATACATGAAGATACCCCGCTCCATGTTTTACAGAGCCGGAGTAATAGCCTCTCTTGTGAGACTTTCTTCCACTGGAAAGTGATCTATAGAATCTCGGGCTCCCGAATCCATCAAATCTGAAACAGTTTTAGTATCATGTGGTGATGAATGAACTTCGCTCACATCAGCTGCTAGCAACTAGGGTGGATCATCTTCCGATGTAGCTCTTAAGACCATGTAGACTATGTATGTCTCTACCCCAGTTGCCTCTTCCCTATTGAATTTTTAGTCATCTAAATCAGGATAGGTATGTCCATACCATAGGATTACTCAATATTCCTTTCCCCTTACCATTCTCAAACATGGCCTTAAGTAATTCCTTTATTAGAAATGGGGTGGGAGGCACACCCTCTTGGGGAAGTGAAACATAATTACAAATTGGCTCTGCACCAAAGAACACAAATAGTCAATAACTGGAAGCATCAAAGCATCTGGTTTCAAAATCAGAGAAGTAGGAATAATTACTACTCATGATTCCCTGTCTGATATATACCGATAGTCGAGATGCATGCTGACGTTTCATGATTTTCTAATGAGATGGCTCCCCGTCCGAGACATTGGGGTGAGCCAAGAAGGGAATACACTAGTTGCGTATGAAATGGTTGCCTCCATATTCTTAGTCACTCACGGATAGCCTTCCCCTACAACCACTACAACCGAAGGCGCATGTTATCCCACCACAGTAATGAAAGGGGTGTACTCTAGGAAAGGTATCGCTTCTTGGGACTCCTCATCATCCAGACAAAAATAAGAAGATGTTAGAATCTTCAAAATAACATAAAGATAAGGGTGTGATATATATAAGTAAGATGAAATTTTCTTCAGTATCGGATGACTGAAAGTGTATCATTATTAGAGCCACTCAGTCATACCCATAATGTTGGTTCATGTGTGAGTGCAAGTAATTATCCATGTCTTTCAATCATGTGACTACATCGCAGAGATATTCTTCAACCAAAACATAAGGACCAAAAACTATTACATGGTTTGGAAGCATGGAATACGCCTCCTGAAGCAGCTTCCAGACATCCTCTTCAAAGCCACTCGACATCAAGTCATCCCACACCCTCCACGCCTATGGGAATGTATCTGTAATAGGAACAACTAGCATGGGGGGATTATCCTGAGAAGGTGGGGTAGTAACAGAAGTTGGGAGGCGTTATATAAGTCTCGGCTACTTCATGTGTGCCACCCCCACCCTTGAGCGCTCAAGAACTTTCTGCATGCAGGGCTCCCTGTGCAAGGAGGGGAATTCCCTTGCCTCATTCATAGTAGGAGGACTGACATGTTCTTTTTCCCCTAATGAACTATCACTTAAATCATCTTCCTCGTCAGTCACCGACTGTATCATGGTCTAGACCCGGTGTGTTGACCTCGATTCTCCTCATCGAGAATGGATTTAAACATCAATTTCTTGAAGATATTGATTTACCCTCCCTAAGTCATCGTCATAAAAAATATCATCGGCACAAATATATAGCCCAGCTCACTGAACAACACTTGCCTACCAAAGATATATTTCCATAGAGCATGGGTGTATTGACTACAATAGGGTGACTTGTTTTTGAACACATCACATTGTTTCCAAGACCTCAAAAATGCAGTATAAATGGATATTATTGATTGACCAATGACATCAGCTTCAATGGCATACGAATGGACTCCCCGATGTGTCAAAACTTTCCCCAAGAACACATGACCAACTATATTCTATAGAATCTTCCCTGACCATGTTGGCGCAACATCCTCCTTCCGCTTCCCTTTACCCTTTGATTGTTTGGATATCTGAATAGTGGGCACCAATATTCCCAACTGCCCATCTGGGTATGACTGTACCCATGAGTGGGCGTATTTTTTCAAAAAGAAAAGAAGTTGGTTTCCAAACTCGGGAGTATTGAACTCACAACCGATTTCCTCTCAGGTTAACATCAGCCACAACTTCCTAGCTATCATCATATGTCGATTCTCATGATCACCATTGAGGGAAATGGGACATAGCATTTGAACCCAACCGATCTGAAGGCCGAATCTGCAAGGCGCCTACCATTCACAGATAAGTTCCACACCTATGAAAGCCACTAATATAACATCCCTTAGGGAAAATAGGTAGCACCACATGGAAATGTCCTCTGATTCAGTGTTCACAATCATGATAGTGGGAGAGGGTTAGGGATGAAAATTAATGTTGTCATAGCCAATGATTCAGCTTGATAGCTGATTCTTATTCTATACTGTTTGATGTTCAACCTTTCCAAGGGTAGTCCATACCTCGGGCATAACCCCACTGGTCAATTGCATGTATGGCTAGAGTGTGGACCCAGAATCTGTAAGGGGTTGATGAAAGTGTAACATTTCCTCACATATTCCCCTATTCAACCCCAATGAATTAAGAATGGGTCGACCCATTAATTTGGATGATTCCATTCAATAATATTGCCATGTAATTGGTAAATCCAGGACAATATATGAATGTCCAGGTTGGTGCAGTTTTTAGTAGCCTGTAATGACACTATAACAGTGTTGGAAACCCATACACCGTCAGAATTTTGTATAGTAAAAAACCATCCACTATGCAACATAGCCAAAACGTCATCTAGTCAAAGCAGCCCATCAATGTTTGACATGAGCTCCCACCCCCAACTGTTGAACTATTCATCTTATAGAATTGACCAGTAGCTGTTTCCCTTCCTATAAGATTCCATCAAGGGACAAGACATGGTCTTACATGGATGGTTCATAGATTTGGTGTCCGTTAAATAGGATTCAATATATTTGGGATATGGGATGGTCTGTTTCAAAGAAACCTTTTTGGAGAACTTCTGAGATCAGTCAACAAGATGCTTCACCAAAGGAGGGGTTCTCTCCACATCATCCCAGGAAGAAGTGGGATGCATGAATTAATCAAAAATATCTCTGACGATGGGGACTACAAAGATCATTTATATGTCCCAAAGACTGATTCCAACTTCCTGGTGGACTAAGTGAAACATATTGGTATCTGGTATCTATTTACTTAGGAGATATTTGGAATGATCATTATACTAATGGGTGTATATATGAGATACCCAGAAAGATTCATACATCCCAATGGTTTGAAGTTCCACATGGAACTCCTCGCAGCACATGAAAACCAAGAAAGACCACCACCAATACAACATAAACTCACCTCCGGCTCGAATATCTCAATCGGGTGATTCTCCATGTCCTTAATTGACCATGGCATTGTACGCACTGCTCTGATGATAATGAATTGCTCCATCCGGTTGACGTTGGTCACCTGTTGGGGACATAGAGATGTGATTCAGCACGGACCTTGTAGTTGTATCCTTCTATTTATGATGTCCCCTATGTGATATCACAACTCTAGGTATGGTAATGGATATTATCCAGACTGTATAATGGTTTTCACGAGATGGTGCTGGGATTGATGTGTCAGATAATAGGACAAACCCATAAATAGATAGGTTGTTGGAATATGGGTATTCGTGATGATTCCCAGTAAGAATATTGGCTAAGGATCGATGCAAGAGAGTGACATAAAATCTTTCTTCAGAAGATATGGACATATATTTTTGTCATTGATCGACAACCAAAAAGGGAGCGGTGACATGTCCTACAATAGCTCGTAGAGGAACCATGTTTACTTCCTGCACCAGGAAACAATGTCAAGGTTTACTCCGAAGAAAAATATTCATGAAAAGTAAAAATGTTTAAAAAAATGCTCCACAAAGGGAGTGACCTCTGTACCGACCTCAGAGTTGGTTCGTAATACCCATACTCCGTGAACCGGTGGTACGCAGAAGAGGTTTTCGGAATCCTAGCCCATAGAGTGAAGCCCCGCAGACCACATACAAAGACCATATGAGGGTTCTCATAATTCAAGACTTAAATAGAATATGAAATGAACATTTCTATGTTTGGAGGAAAATTCTAGTCTACGGACCACTGAACCGTGTAGCGTTTTCCTTACCCCCTGTGAATTACTTTTCAAAATTGATTAAGTATAGTTCTCAACTGGGAAGTTAGTTCACAGATAGGGGTGAGCGCTGACAAGGATCAGTTTGCGGATCCTAAAACTGGTTCACAGATGAAGCAGTTTGCAAAGGAGGTTGTATGTAGAGGCGGTTCCTGGAAGAAGGGGACGATAGATCTTTTATCTAATGGATATAGTAATTTACAAGTTCAGTGGACCCCTTTATATAGGTGTGGTCACCCACCGGTTCCATCTATCTAAATGAAAAATGTTATAGTTTCAGGACCACTCTGCATCGGAATAGGCTCATATTCGTTCCAATCAGACCCCATTCCCATGGGGGTCATTTAGGGTAATAAATATTCCATAGAAGGGAAAGAAGATACCCCCTAAAGATCAGTGGAAGAATCTACCCAATCATAAATAAAATCTAGGAAAAATATGAAGAATGTTCAAGGACCTAACTAGTCTGCGTACCAGTTCATCATTAATGGTACATGGATGGTTCGACTAACAGCGCCACCCACAAATGACGGCGTTTTAAAAACAGAGGTGGATCTATTACGCGAATTCAAAACAAATGAACAGAGAAGTGCGGATGAATGAATACGCCAATGCGGACTGCACACAATGTTGTTCGTGAAACCGAGGCCAAACACAGTGTTGTCACGAAGCACCCCCATGCCATGTTAGGTTCGTGGGTGAGGTGAATTCAATATACCCAATGAACCTCAGGTTGAATATGTCATTCATAGGCTGGGTTTCTAGTCCTGGGCCTCCGCAAAATGTGTCGTAGGACCATAGATACAACCCTTCCCACCGTCTATAAAATGATGTCAAGGGGGAATAGAGAAAATAGAAGAAAGGTGGATTTCTCAGGGATAAACTCGTGGGGAAGGAAGAGGCTTCCGGGAGATTATGATTTCAGAGACCACATTGTTCTAATTCACAAACCAGCAATAGGTATTAACAAGAGGATGTATTGTTTTGAACTGAAGAACACATAAGTAAATTGAAAAACCGCAAACCTAAAATTGGTAAACTGCATACCATGGCCCCTACATGGATTCGCATCCCACGAACTAGGAGACCTATGCATCTTCTTCAATCTCGCACACCACATAGTTCCCTCCTATGTTGGCGAAGCCCTAACCAATACTAATCACAGCTGCTGCCGCTTCAGTGGATTCCTCCGCCGCGTAACAATTTTGTACGTGGACCAAACATGAAGCCACGTACCACTCTGGTATGTGGGATTCCCCTAAATCTGTGTAACACAATGGTACGTGGACGACCTCCCCAACCGCGTAGCACCTACATACGTGAAGGGCTTAACTCCTCACATGGCCATGTGGTCTGCCGAAGCCTACGGTGTTTCTATCCCCCGAGTCACATAATGCCCTTCCAATTCACCCAAATCTTCCAAAATACCCTCATTAGCCTATCCAACAGCATCAAAACGAGGCCTTACCCCAAGACACTAAACCGGCATGCTAAACCCTTCGGGAGCATTAGAGCGCCCTCCTGATTTCACATTACCACGATAGGTGCAGATGAAGGGGTTACTCCGTCCCTTTAACGGACTTCCATAGAATTCCTTTGTTTGCATAACCACAGTAGTGTAGATTCTGAGCCCAGGATCCCCTTTCTGCCTCTCCACTCAATAGGATTGTGGGATCCCACTCGCTTTTCCATTTGTGTTGCACAAGTAGTGAGCACTTCTCCCCTCCCCTGGGAAGGGAAATAGGGCAGCCCTCCTGTAGTAAGCCGCACACCATCCTCACCGGATGGCAATAGCCTTTCAATTTAATTCAGGAGGGTTCCTTTTTCCACATCCTCGCCCACAGTCTCCCCGACCTCTTCTGCCACGGGCTCTCCCTCCTCCAGCAATAGGGGAGGAAGCATGTGAGTTGTCTAATCATTCACATTATCTTATTTCTCACAATGAGTTTGATTCACGTGGGCATGGAGGTTTGTGAGGATTACATGATAACCATTTCCTATCCAAACTATGTGGACATTGATCCTTTCCATGGCAGGGTACGTAGGAAGCATCCTAGAGGTTCAAGCCCAAATTCCTATCCAAACTACATGGACATGGATCTTTGCCAATGCACGGTACGTAGGATACCTCCCTAAGGTTCAAACCCAACATCATATCCGAACTATGTGGACTTTGATACTTGCCAAGAAAGGTATGTAGGATTTCTTCTCGAGGTTTAAGCCCAAAATTCATCGATTCTAACTCCATCCGCATCAGTCCACACCCAACCAAACTACAAGGATTCTGATCCCTCTCACAAGGATTTGTAGGAAACTCATGTTACATGTTCGATCCAGATACTCAAGTCACTCTCTGTCCCCTGGATGGAAATAAACTCTAGAACGCCTAAATAGAATGCCTGAGACCAGTGTCATCTGAACAATCTCAATATTCTCTAGAATCTCTATTCTAATGAGGGATGGTAGTCCTCTAGTGTAGATGATTCTGAGTCCCTACATATAACTATGACTTGAAATTCAGGGGTAATATGTGGATACAATGCTTGGGGATAAACCAATGATTTTTTGAAGAAATTAACACATCGTAAATCTATAAAAGAGTCTTAGAACATGCCATAATTTCTCCCTAAATGGGTGTGATGATCCCGACTCCCCATCCACTCGACCAATGTGATTTATTAAGTGTCGTTGGACAAATCACCCAACGATTGCCTGCATTAAGAAAGAAAGTCCAGGGATCATTGGATTCATGAACCGTTGGGTGATTCATGCTCCTCGAATAAACCTGTTATAGACTAGGCGAAGCCACATGTTAGGGAACCCGATATGAATGATTAAATATCACTAACTCCATTTAATCAGGTCTGGGATCCAATCACGTTCCATTAACCAATAAACAATCCCAAAAAGAGTATGGGTCATTTATTGACCATTTCCTTTTCCCCGTGCATTGTTTCTTTCAGAATAAGACCATGTTTTCATAAAAACCACACATGCCTGTGGTTTTTCCTGTGCAATAATTTCACATTCCTATCCTAAATTCTTATCAGCATATGAACCAATGTAGAATCTAGATTTATTTAAATGTGATACCATCTAATCACCTATCCAATATCTAGGTGATTCATTTTCAACCGATATACATGACACCTATACATATTCTACAACTAAGGAAACTAGAAATAAGACGACAAAATTATCACGAAATCTACAATTAAAGTGCATGTTGGATATCATTTACATAAAAACCCACTAATCGTTAATCTATCTTTACAACTGACCACATGACTTCCTACTAGTGCATCGGCCTACTAATTTCTGTTACCCAGTTTATGCTTCAAGTCACAGTCAACCATTTAGAGATACTCCATCCATATTCATTCTCAAATATTCAAATCCATTTTTGTGAAAATATTTTCTCATCTTATATAATCCTTAAACATCATGAATTTTTTCCCAATGATATAATGAATACATTTCTTCAAGGATTGGACTGTGGTATCTAACACTTTATCATATGATAGGTAGTTATTCTCATGAAAACATAACTATTATGAGTAATAAGAAACAACATGATATCACTACATGAGAACACACAGCGACCCAGATCCTGAAGCATCAAAATACACCTCATAGATTTGTACTGATTCCAATAGAACAAAGATTGGTGATGATATAAAGTGAACATTTTCTCCATGAAAAGCATTATTATATTCAACATTCAATAAAATTGGAATACCATTTCATGTTAATGATTCCATTAGTGAAGTTATCCATGAAAATTAAAAAATAAAATGGTCATAATAACCATATAAACTAAGGAAACAACGCATCTCAAAAAATATATATTGATATTTCCAATAGATTTCAGCCTATGTAATTTATGTTTCCACAAGACACCATTTTTCTCAATGATTTCATGGCCACGTAAATGTACCTCTTATATCAAAAAATTATACTTTGATAATTTTTCATACATAAGTCAATCCTACAAAATTCCCAACATTATCACCAGGTGTTGCTCATACTTATCCCTTGTCCCTGAAAACACCAATATTTCATTCACAGACACCACCACAAAATAACATATATACCTTTGAAATATATGATTAATAAACTCAATAAATATATATGCTTAATTTATAATGATGAAATGCACAAACAAATACATTTAATGGATATATCTACTCTTGGAAGTTATTTATTTAATATCCTTCTTTTTTAACCTGCATTGGGTGAAATCCTAATTACAATTCAATATTATTGAATAGATAAGATCCCATAAATTGAACTAAAATATCATAAATAAATGGATTTAGATATCAATTATTTATGATAACTAGATAGACATTACAATATTCTAAAAAATTCTTTAGAGCTTCATATTCCTTTAAAAAAACATGGGCTTCCCAAACATATGTATGAGGCCAAATACACCAATTTTTTCTATCACTTCTAACTAGATCTTAAATTATATTAATTATTATAGTTCATTATGATAAATACGATGTGATATAGGTTTTTCACCCGCTAATAGATAAATTGTAAACTTCCCTTCTCAAAGATAAGATTAATATTCATGAAAAACATATCAAAACAAAGCATGAACTGTTAGAAAATTCAATTGGACATTTTTTACAACATTTTTGAGGATAATGATTCCAAATGGTATGATATGGTTCCCAAATATGGTTACAAAATTTCTATTTAACATTTATTTTTCCTTCTCTCCTTTAAATATGTGCTTGATTCCATAATCTGACGAAAAACATAACCATTATGTATAATAGTTGATTTGAGCTTTGAAAAAAAAATCATTCCATACCTAGTATAATTTCATAGAAATAAATCTCATTCAATGATAAATTCCATATCAAATAAAATCCATCAATTTTATAGAACATTCTTTTCACATAATGGCGAGACAATATATTTTTAAAAGAGAAGTTTCATACATCAAAATGGAAGGTACCTTTCAACCATGAAAACCTAGAGGATAAACATCATGAGAATAAAAAAAGGGATGAACACATATCAAAAAAATGTTTCAGGAAGGTATAATTTAATATAACATAGCTCTCATTTTTTATGGTATATATTGACCATCGAAAATCACTTTTTCATCTCCATATATTTCCATAATCATTATGATCACCTCATTAATAAACTATTGATATATCCTTTTTCAAAGATTCATGATATTCTTCAAATAATCATTTCATTATTGGATCTATTAATAAGATCTATTCATATATCATGGTCCAACATAATCATATGACATATAAGAAACATAAGAATTTTCATGGGGACCTTGGAGCACTATAGAAATTGCATTGATGATGCCCTATGTGGTTACATTTGTGGAATTTTCTAGGTGGTGTTGTAATATATCAATTCATGTAGTTGAACAAACACTATTTTAAAAATTTAGTTTTACCATTTTTTAGAAGGATTCACTAAACCATCTATCAGATCCCAAGTCCTTCAACTACCTTGTAAATTGGAGTCCCTCTTCTATTTGTTCCCAACATTTCTTATAGGTATCAACAGGATTACTCTACACATTGTTCATGTGGTGTATCTTGATACAACCCACACTTTATCGGATATATCTGTATAATCCACTGTGTAGTACACAAAAATATTCAAGAGAACCACTTGTGTCTACCCCAATTAAAAATTGCATGGCTTAAAGGAAGCTATAGCAGCATCCTTGGGAACAAAGGGGAATAAAATCAAGAAATTTAGCCACATAATTACACACTAAAAGTATCCCCAACCTCAATATGAAAAATTAAATAACTATATATATTATTAATATGTGAGGATATAAATGAATTTTTAATGCTTCTTGAAAATACTCATCTGCAATGCCATGGTCTAATTAAGACTATGCCTCTAAATCCCCAAAATGGAACGTATGACAATCCATAATATATGTTTATAACTTGATATTTATCTCACTTAGTGTTTCAAGAAAATTGATGATTCAATTGATTATATAATGATACCCCTCTAAACTCTCTGGTTCCAAATCACCTCGAATGATAGGTGGATTCTTCATATAGAATTGAATGGAATGGTCTACATGCATTGGTTCATAGCTTCTCTTCCACCTATAAATAGTATGATATTTCTGAAAGATACTTTGAAACACTTGTTGTTTCACATGTGTCTCATGTGATACCACATTTTAAAGAGCTTATTTATATTGGTTTTTATAACCTCTACAAGGTGCCAATTTCCCTATGAAACCAAACACCATCAATTCCCACTCTCATGCAACAGATGGATTATAAATTAAAAATTTACCATGTTTTAAATATATCAAAAAAATACATATTATCTATAATTTTCCATATTCAAAACATTTTTGAGAATTCCACAATTATTCTTAAAATCAACAAAATTTCCATATTCAACTTCAATGATTTTTGAGATTATCACATTTGAAAAATATAATCAAATTTGAAATATTTCGATATTTTTATTTAAATCATAGATCATTAATTGAAACAAAATATGAACTCATAGTAAAAATTAATTTCTAAAATAAATTTGAAGATCTTATCATTGGATAAACCCATGAGAATTAAATTACAATGCCTATATGTGTCTCACAACAATCATGTACCCAACCCCTTATTAGCTTGAGGATCAGCATAAATTGGTTAGATATGCCTTGTTTTGATCTGAATTTCACGTTCTAATGATCAAAGTATTTTCTACCATTCCAACTCAAAGGATAATCAGGGAATATTTTACTACTCTTTGAATAACAAACCAATAATATTTGTCCCAAACTGAATGAAGGAACATCCATGATTGGTACCATTTATAAAATCCCACCACTCTTCAATAGATTGAAAAGTTGATGGATATTACATGTCCTAATGTGACATCCCCAAGGAACCAAATACCGGTAATAAATAATAAGGGCTTAAATACCATTGGGTGGAAATTTTCCCATTGAAAATAAAGAAACCATGAACCAGTATACCAAAAAAATCAATCACACAAGGATTCATGATTACAATGAAACAAAACTAGATTTAAATAAACCAAAGCAGGAGTCAGTAAAAAACACAATACAATTTCCACAAATGAATTCCATACTTACACTTATATAATTGAAAATTTAGTAAAATGAATATAAAACAATTTATATAAAACACACTAAAACTTATTATATCAATTCCAATCTATTTCTATGAAAAATAGTTTTCATTATAAAATATTATTCCATACCAAAACCATTTTAAGGAAAATAAACTATACAATTCTTTTAAACCATTTTTCAAACCAATGGTATATGGATTACTAGTTTCCCAATTCCATCCAACTACACATGCATGCCGATTGTATAGTTTCATACTCTATATTGATATGTCATCTATCTACCAATTCCACACAAGTTGACCATATACAATGTATCCCAATAGAACATGCATCTTACACTATGTCAAACCAATCAAAATGAACACACACCAAACACATAAGCCATATTTCCTGGAAAACCAAACATATCAATATATTTCAATAAGTAGTTTATTTATTTTTAATATCTTTCAATTAAACCATATCCATCAATCAAATCGATTTCAAATATTAAAACATAATTTTAAAAATAACAAAAAACATCACTTTAGAAGACAACCAATTTCCACAATTCTTCAAACCATCACAAAAGTAGTTTTAAATAATTATTTTGAATTAAGTTTTATAAAACATTTATTTAAATTAAATAAACATTCAATACGAAATAGGATGGTATACTAATATGGTTCGTGATTGATTCCACAAAACATGAAAGTTTTTTTTTGCAAAAATGATGAATGATCCCAATTCTTCAACAAAACCAGAATGAAACTAAAAAAGTATACCTTAGATAATTATCCCTATCATAAAATTATATGTCTATAATCATGATTGGAACCACACGAAATGGACCTATCCACAACATATTAGATCAATGAATATAATATTGCAAAGAAGAATAACCCAATGGAAAACCAAAACAAACAGAAACATACCATTGAATCCAGGCCACCAACGCACAAATAATCACAAAACAAATTCTCCCGGATAATGGGTAAGGGACTTCATAGTATTTTGGGGGGGACTATAATTATTTAAGATCATAATAGTGTAAAAATTAGTATTTATAGATCTTATTCTTATTAGATTCACAATTTAATGAGTGACAGCTATACACCGTGCGGTTATCCCACATGGTTTGGAAAATTGTGTTCTAACCATGTGCTTTTTCTTCCATAAGAAACCCCTTTTCATGGTTGGAAAGCATGGTTAGATAGATCATAAACTAATTGTTATTTTCCTTTTTCCCATACATGTACTTTATCTTCTAGGTGGATGCACAGTTTCTCCAAACAGTTGTCCAAATATGCCCCTTCTCATTGAACTTTTCTTCCCATTATGAGGATTCCTAGAGGTGTCTCATGGTTTCTAAAAACTGTTCTCAAAACATTCACCAATATAAGAGCCTCATAATAATTCCAAAACATTTCCAAAACATCCAAAACGTTACCCAATTAAATTATATAGGTAAAATATTTAAATAAATCATTTCTTACATGACACTGGTGGCTCTAAATGCACCCTACAAGAAGAAAGGGACGACAACATGCGATGACCACATGTTTTGAAAAACTAAATGCCAACCATGCAATTTGGATATCTAAAAACTATAGAGGAAAGTGAAAGACATGTTCTATACCAAAAACCCCACCAACATTCCACACTATTACCCATATGCCAAAAATATTTTGGATCCGAAAATGTGTAGGACGTTATAGAAAAAACTTGTAAAGAAAAATAAATTAAAAATAAACCTAACATCGATATGTTGGAGGGGTTATCCTAAAATGGTTGACATTAACAGTTAAAAAAATCCAAATTCACCTAAAATGAAAAATACCCAAAAGGTATCACCATTAAATCAAGATGATACATAACCCAAATTTAAAACATCAATAAATAGAAATAATAATCCTAATGTCAGGGGTGTGATAATTACCCGTACCTAAATCATTTATAGTAAAAAATAGTAGCACAACTAATTAAAAAATAAAATTTAAACCTGAAACTGAATGAAGAAAAATGAAACCACTATCCATACATTGAATTTCTAATTCCACAATTCACACCTAACTATATGTAAATTAAATGAATAAATGATCCATGGTGTATCTCTCCAAAATTTAAAAAATTAACTAGGACATGACACCAACATGAGAACTCCAATCATGAAGGAATCCCAATGAATGATAATTAAACCAGACATATATAAAATTACCATTATTCATCATTTCCATAGGATACAACCATATTGAACTTAGAACCACCATAAATCTATGACCAATTCACAGGAAGGAAAACCATTTAGTGTTTCAAATCTATAATGAACCATTATATAAATCTCTATGAATAAAAATCCATAAAGATCATTAAAAATATATAGACGTTCAAAATAAAATAAAACAATAATTGGATAACTTCAAAACCCCAACTATAAAACTAAAGAAAGTTGGTGTTCAAACAACCCCAACCACATCTCACACCTCCCATCAATTTCTGATTGTGTGAACTACTTCACTCTAGGGCATATGAATAGAGCCCCAGATCAATGATTCATTTGTATCCCCATAGTCAGTAGATATAAACCTCCATTTGGGTCTTTCAATTTTATGAACTCTTTTAGAAAAAATCTCTAGATGAACCAAAAAATGACAAAATCAAAACCAAGCAGACGACAATGACAATACATCTTCGAATGCCTAACCTAGTCAGACTAATGGAATACAAGAAAATGGTGAAATTAACAAGGAGACAGAAACAAAAAAGGATAATTCCTATAAATTGGTTTATATGGTACACACATAAGACAATATTGGGATCTGTCAAGAGATTGAAGAGACATAGTATTTTGAAGTGCTTCAAATAGTGCTCTTGAAACCAACTCATCTAGAAACACCTCATATAAAAGAATCCAAATAATATCCTATAATGATAGAAAATGATGTTAAATATCATCATGAACACTTAATACAAAAATAGTATCATTCATCTTATCATTAATGTTATCTCTAGATAAATATTAACCATGTATTTAATGTGGCCAATATAGGTTATCACCGTACGCTAACCTTTCAAAACATTCATGATCCCAGGAACATTCATACATTAACCTCCCCAAGTATAAATAATCTAATAAAAGTTGACTTAAATACATAATAACATGAAATTAATGATGGAAATCACCTTCCACTTATCCAATCAAAGAAACACAAATGAACCAAATATAACCCTCCCAATAATGACTTCGAGAGTTACAATAAACCTAAAAACATTGTTGTCTTCTTAAATAGATCCCACCACATTTAATAGACCTCTATCACCAAGTAATGTTGGAAACATCTACGAATAGGTTCACTCTTTCACTCCATTAAGTGTCTGGGCAGTGTCAATAATTTGAGATTTTCTGAAAACCTTTGGCATATTTCAATGGAGAATATATAAATAAACAAAAAAATAAAATTGAATCAAATTTAAACAATAATAAAATTAATGAATTTACTAGATAAAGACAAAAATATCATATACTCTTCATCATAATAAAACCATAAATACACATTCAAAATCACATTTCCAATTAAAAATTCAAAACAAATTTTATATGAGGACACTATTGAATAGTACTGAAACTCAATTAAAAATCCATCTCAATTACCAATGCCCAATTTTGAAATAACAAATGTCCAATAATCATTTTCCCTTAGAAAAACCTATTTCCAAAAAATAGTTTTCCCTACATATTCCACTCACACCAACTAGAATCAACCCAGATCACAAATTACACCTAAACTCATGGTACATTGTACTAGTTTCCATGAACAACCTAGCCACGTGATTTTTCAAACCATTCCCTAAGAATAACCCAACTAATATATGTGTCATTATTTATACACTCAGGTTCCACATGGGTTTATTATCCATAAATTATCATAGTACAGAACCCATTCACTTTCATTTTCATTCCTCAAACCGCAAACCCAACAATCACCAATGACATAAACAAAAAGAATAAAAAATAAAATTCTCAAATCATAGACTACATCAAGTAGATCATGGTTTATAATGTTTAATATACTAAAATACTCTTATTTTTCATACCACATGAATTCAAATAGCACTATCTCCAAACAACATGTTTCTCCGTATTAAAAAGGTTTGTCACTCAAATCATTTTTTCATGAAACAAAATTGGTCAAAGCCAAATCAGTCTCCCAAACTAGCCCCCAAATTTGCACAAGGGGCATTCTCGATCATCCCTAGAGGAAAACTACTATCATAAACTAAAGTTTAATGATTTAGGCCAACATAAACCATTATAAAATAACAAAAATAGATAATACAACAAAAAACCACTAAACAAAAAATAAATACACAACCATATTTTTTAAAAACTATAGTGGTAAAAAAATAAACTAAAAATAATATATATCCTTAAATGAGACTCTATATGATCTCTATGTGTCCTAATGGTAACAAACATCCAAAAGAATTTTCAAAACAAAGGTGAACCCAAATTATAGTTGAATAATAAAAAAATCTCAGGTCTACATATATCGATTGGTGTATGTAACACCCTGATATTTTATGAGAAGTATATTTTTTATGTCTTATTTTATACGCAACATAGATGGAATCTTTCACTACACACAACACTAGCTTGGCTTGCGTTATACGTAATCACGACCTTCCCCGATAGCGTGTGTAGTATGAAATACTGGGTTTCACTAAACAACGATATATTGTTATAATATTATTATGAACTAGCCGTTATGAATAGTATTAACTAAATTTTGAATTTTATAACATTATTATTAATCTTACATATTTTTTGGAAAATGGTATGAGAACAAAGTAAATTTTTCGGGTAAAATAAGTATTTTCCAAAAAATACAGTTTTGCCGCCTTTTGATGTTCCACCCACTTTAAATCTAGTTTTGACATGTTTATAAGGTAAATTTGACAATATAAAATTATTCCTTGGAATCAGGATATAAAAATTTAATTTGGATAAATTTTTCATATTATTTTGCTAACTTTAATATTTTAATGAATAGTAAAAACATGATATATTTTATTTAAAAACAACTTATTTTTCATCGCAATAATTTATATGGTTAGATTATATTTTTAAATGGTTTTAATGTGTAATTAAAATATATTTTTACAATTTAATCCAATCTCGGTAATTGGAATTAATTTCACTTCAAATTTGGACATAAACAAATGTCGATCTTTTGATAGTTATTGTTTCTTAAAAACACGCTAATTGATTTGATAACGGGAATTAATTTTAAAATTAATTCATTCCACTTCTATGTTTTTAATTTGGAAAAATAGACATCATTTATGAATTCGGAATATCAAATATTTCTTAGGCTGAATTTTTGGTATTTTTCTGAAAAACATCAATTTTTGATGAATAGTGAAACCACTTAGTGGTAGTTAAAAAACTGACTCTTTCATTAAAAAGAAATTTTACCACTTCTGTTAGTTTAATTTCAAAAATACAACATACATGGTGGTTATCAAGATGTAAAATTTGGTTCAATAATATGAAAACATTTTTTGGTGAATAGTAAATTTCGACTTTTATTTACTGTGGTTAAAGGTAAATAGGGTAATTTAAGGTTAAAAGAATATTATAATAATTCATAATTACCTTAACACCTATCCTAAACTTATTATATGAGTAGTGGCTGACCATGAACATCCTAGGGTTGATTTGGGAACCTCATTGAGCCACTTGGTAGTGATAATGACAATTTAGATTAATTAATTTAATATAAAGTCAAAATTAACATTAACAAAAATATTTTAGTAATTAATTTTTATAAGGGGTTATATAAATTATAATTTCGACTTTAAATATTAATTGTAAAGATAAAAATATTTCCTATTTTTTGGTATTTTTTTATAATTTTTAGACATCAAATAAATTAAATTATTTATGACTCAATAATGATGCAGTATTTACCTCATTAATAAATGATTTAAAAAAATAAGATTATAATGATTAAAATATTATCCAAACCATGTCCAATTCTGATTGGATGGTTTTATTTAGACCATGAGTCTTTTTATATTCATCCTTAATGATTTTTTTACCTTTTGAAACTGACGATAAGTTTATAATAAAATAATATTTTTCACACTTTCCAAAGGTGCCCCTCTCCTCCATTATAAAAGGGCACCTCCTCCCTATCCTCTTTATCAAACATTTATCCTTCAAGAATGGCCTACCCCTGACCATTACTCTTCTAAACTCCCCTTGTAATATACTAGAGGACCTAGTCTTCTTCAAAGACCACCATTATTGCCCTAAGAGGAGGTTTCAAAGAGGCGTGTCAAAGAAGAGGTAATATCCATTACCGATTCATTAAAATTTATATCTTCTACTAATTCATCATATTTAGTTGTTTCATTAATAATTAATAACATCTGTATCTCTCATATACTTATATTTCATTATTAATATGAAATAACCCTATTTCACCTTCTATCCATTCTATGGAAAACGAAACCACCGCGCGTGCGTACGTACGGAATATTGTCTCCACGCCGTGATGTAATATGTTTTCCACCACCACCTTACATGGATGGGTATAATGGTGTAAAGAACTACCATATATGATTATTTTCAAGTGATATTGATTCTGAAATAGTATACATACATTTCAATACAATTACACTATCATGGGAATGATATCATCACTCGTGCGTACGTACGGCCTACCGTCTCCACGATGTCATGCGACTCGTTCTACATGATCTTCATTGAATAATGATTATATAAATGAATTTAATGGATAAATATGATATAAAATAAACTAATAACATTCTGGAAATGAGTTATCTAAACCTAAAAATAATAATAATAATTTATTCGACAAAATATACATAAGAACATAAAGCAATGAACACCCGAATAACAAGTAGCAATAAAATATTACTAATAAGAAGATAAGAATATGACCATATATGATATAATAACAATTAATATGATTCTGTAATAAGTCAATGACATTATTTAAATCATTATATAGGAGGTTCGGATATGTATGAGGCAAATCAGACCTAAGGTAAGGGAGAATCTCACTATCTCATTTTTATCCGAGATTGTTTATACTTTAGAATTTACTGGGGAATATTTATCATCCAAATCCATGTTTCCTCAATATGTAATATTATTTCTATCATCCTAAAATTGTTTAAATCCAATTTTACTCTTTTTATAGTAAATAATATGAAAGGAATCTTTTTTTGTTATTCGTACGAGGTACTTTTAGATTTTTCCGGCCAAAGTATGAGAAGAATCTTTTTTAACTTATACCGCATGAATGGATTTTTATTATTTCATAGAACATTATTTCCATGATTATTCCTTTACTAGTTTTCAAGTTTATTCTTAATCAAATTCTTTTAGTTTAAAATTTAATGACATGTTATGAAAGGAAAAATGTTTTTGATGTAGAAAGGATATTTTCCTCAAGAATGGAGTTCAAGTGTTTTATCAAAATTATTTTCCATCTAAGATAATATAGGGTTATGTTTCTATCCCTATTTTTACATAGATTTGATTATGTTATGATGGAATTAATTTGGATAATTTTTTCATATTATTATGATAACTTTCATATTTCAATGAATAGTAAAAACCCGGTATATTTAAAAAACAACTTTTTTTTCATCGCAATAATTTATATGGTTAAATTATCTTTTTATTTGGTTTTAATTTTTAATAAAAATATATTTTTATCATTTAATCAAATGTTGGTTATTGGAATTAATTTATCTTTAAATTTGGACATAATGAAGTGTCAATCTTTCGATAGTTATTGTTTCTTAAAAACACGCTATTTGTTTTGATAACGGGAATAAATGTTAAAACTAATTTATTTCACTTCTATGTTTTGAATTTGGAAAAATAGACATCATTGTTGATTTCCGAATATCAAATATATCTTAGACTAAATTTTTGATATTTTTCTGAAAAACATCAATTCTTGATGAATAGTTAAACCTCTTAGTGGTAGTTAAAAAACTGACTCTTTCATTTAAATGAAATTTTAACACTCTTTTGAATTGAATTTCAAAAATCCAACATACATGGTTGTTATCAAGAAGTAAAATGTGGTTCAATAAGATGAAAATAATTTTTTTGTGAATAATAACTTTTGACTTTTATTTACTGAAGTTAAAGGTAAATATGGTAATTCAAGTTTAAAATAATATTATAATAATTCAAAATTACCTTAACACTTATCCTAAACATAATGTATGAGTAGTGGCTGACCATGGGCATCCTTGGGTGGATTTGGGGACCCCATTGAGCCACTTGGTAGTGATAATCACAATTTGGATTAATTAATTTAATGTAAAGACAAAATTGACAATAACAAATATCTTTTAGTAATTAAATTTTATAAGTGGTTATATAAATTATTTTTTCGACTATACATATTCATTGGAAAGATTAAAATATTTCAAACATGGTGTTTTTTTTATAATTTTTAGACATCAAATTAATTAACTTATTTATGAAACAATAATGATGCAGTATTTACTTCATTAATAAATGATTTAAATAAATAAGATTATAATGATTAAAATATTGTCCAAAACATGTCCAAACCTGATTGGATGATTTTTTTTCTACCATGAGTCATCTTATCTTCATATTTAATGATTTTTGGACCTTTTGAAACAGAAGTTAAGTTTATAATAAAATAATGTTTTCACACTTTCCAAAGGTGCCCATATCCTCCATTATAAAAGGGCACCTCCTCCCTCTCCACTTTACACAACATTGAGCCTTCATGCTCGGCCATCCCATGCCCATTACTCTTCTAAACTCCCATAGTAATATTCTAGAGGTCCTTCTCTTTTTCAAAGACCAACATTAGTGCCCTAAGAGGAGGATTCAAATAGGCATGTCAAAGAAGAGGTAATATCCGTTACCGATTTGTTAAAATTTATTTCTTCTTCTACTTCCTATTATTTAGTTGTTTAATTATGAAGTAATAAAATTAGTATCACTAATATAATTATAAGTTATTATTAATATGAAACAACCCTATTTCACCTTCTATCCATCATTCGGAAAACGAAATCACTGCACGTGCGTACATATAGAATACCGTCTCCACGCCGTGGTGTAATCTGTTTTCCACCACCACCTTACATGGATGGGTATAATGGTGTAAATACTAACAATATATGATTATTTTAATGTGATATTGATTCTGAAATAGTATACATACACATCAATATAATTCCACGATCATGGGAACAATATCATCGCTTGTGTGTACATACGGCCAACCATCTCCACGATGTGATGCGACTCATTCTACATTATCTTCATTGAATAATGATTATATAAGTGAATTTAATGAATAAATATGATATATATTACAGTAATACCATTCTGGAAATGAGGTATCTATAACCTAAAAAGAAGAATAATAATTTATTCGACAAAACATGCATAAAAACATAAAGCAATGAACACCTGGATAACAAGTAGAAATGAAATATTACTAATAAGATGATAATAATATGACCATATATGATATCATGACAATGAATATGATTATTTAATCAGTCAATGACATTATTTAAATCATTATATAGGAGTTTTGGATACGTACGAAGAAAATAAAACCTAAGGTAAGGGAAAATCTCGCAATCTCATTTTTATCTGAGATTGTTTATACTTAAGAATTTACTGGGGAATATTTATCATCTACATCCATGTTTCCTCAATATGTAATATTATATCTATCCTATTAAAATTTTTTAAATCCAATTTTACTCTTTGGTTAGTAAAATACATGAAATGAATCTTTTTTCGTTTTTAGTATGAGGTACTTTTTGACTTTTCCTACCAAAGTATGAGAAGAATCATTTTTTAACTTATATGAAATGAATGGATTTTTATGTTTTCATAGAACATTATTTCCATGATGCTTCCTTTAAAAGTTTTCAAGTTTATTTTTAATAAACTTTTTTTCTATAAAATTGTATGACATGTTATGAAAGGAAAAAAAATTGAAGTAGAAAGGATATTTTCATCATGAATGGAGTTCAAGTGTTTTATCAAACTTATTTTCCATCTAAGATAATATATAGGGTTATGTTTCTGTACCTATTTTTACATTGATTTGATTATTTTTAGATGGAATTAATTTTATTATGTCCTTATATCTTATATGGATTATGTTATGATGGCATGCTGTTTAAGAATCCCATTTTTATTACATGGGTTGTGCTATGATTTATGATTTTGTGGAACACATAAGAATGGTATAATTATGAGATGGGTGGGACCTATTTCTCCCTCCAATTCATTGGGTAAATATTTATATCTCATGAGATAGACATGGATGGAACGAAAAGTTAATCCAGTTCAGTGATACAGGACTGGAACGAGGAGTGAACTCGGTTCAGTAATGGACTTTGTCCACTATGATAGTCTTGGCAATGAGTCTTTAATAATATTAAATGATTTTCTATGAATATGTGTGTATGACACAAAGTTTCATGTTTTATGTTATGATTATTGGGATTACATCTCACTACTATGATTTATCCCATGTTATGATATTTTGATCACTTTTGCAGGTTAAGATTTTCAAAATATTATATTCTTATTAATATGATATGATTGATATTTATTTTGTTTACCCTTACTGAGCATTTGAGATCACCCTTCTGTATTGTTTCATTTCCTCATGTCAGGAAGAAGGGTATTAAGTAAGATATTCCAAAAAGGACTTTTGATATTATGAACTAAACGGAAGACAATGTAGATGATTTATGAACTAGTTGTTTATGTTTCCCAGTTTCTAAAGACACTATACCTATACGGTCTTATCATGGTTTTGTTATATTTTGAAATAAGTATGCTTCAATTCTTAATTAATAACCATGTATGTAAAGTATGGGTTGTTATAGAGTATGTATGTTATAAGAAAAAATATATATATTAGTAGGTAAAAATAAAATAATCCTTACATTTCCTTTCATGAAACAGAAAAAAAATATCAATTTTGAAATAAATATAGGAATATAATTTTTTACCCTACATAAAAACAACAACACATTCCATAATATCACACTTAAAAAAACATGCTTTTCCACTTTTAAAATTGTTTCTCATTTTTAAACCCAATTTGAAATATTAATTATATCTAGAGAACATAGAATAGGGAAATTAAGAAATAAAATAGAAAAAAAATTAGGCAGTAGGATTTATGATACATAATCATGAATGTAGGTTAAAATACTACTAAAATAGTTTATATACTATAAAATAATGTAACCAAAGTACTATAAAATAAATAAATAAAGTCAATATATATAACCATGGTAATTTTATAATCATCCATAGAATAAATTCTCTGATGCATTCATTTATCCCATGCCTACTAGAATATGTGGAACCTTCACAGTCATCATCTAACATGGATACTAGGGAGTCTCCGCACAATTCGAAAGTCCCACAAGACCTTTAATCTTCATAGGGATTTCTAATCCTTCTCCTCGGGACTAGATAATTTTCATCAATCAACCCTATAGATGAATTCCATTAATCCCATGATAATATTATAAATAATAATGTGGTTGCCATCACATGATTGACATTAAAATTCTCTCACAAATTATAATGTGCATGCATATCCAAATCCCCAACACCAAATATGTGAAAAACCACTCTAATGAGGGATGACCAGGTGGATTCTCCAAAAACATAAAACCTTTACTATATTCAAATTAATCCAACACATCATGTGAATTAAAAAAAATTCCCATAATTCTACTTGGTTCCAACATAACATTTACATTGAAATTAAAAAAACTATTTACTAAAAAGGTAAAAATACCATTTATCCTCAGAAGATACCAAACATGTATTTCATTCTATTTATTTATTAATCAATATATCAAGTTTAAATAAAATCCATGATTTTGAAAACACATTTGAGAACAAAATTTCAAGACATTTAAAAACACAAAATCCATTTATAAAAAATATGAGATTTTAAGTAAAACATTTTGTTGATATAGTAGAGGAGGGAAATAAATATAAGAAGTGTTTTTTCTAAACCGGGTCCAAGAAGTGATATCATTAATTTTAATTATATGTGTATCATCATATCTATAAATCAACAAAAATCACATATTTATATGCCAACATCCAACAAAATTATAATGGAAAAATATTAAATTACCCAATTTCTTAATTAAAAAAATATTAATAGGTTTCACAACCAATCACAAGGATTGACCACTATACTCAATGATTAATTCTACATATAAACCAAACTACCATGAACCCACCAACTGAAAAATCCAAAATTTCCAATTTTCATTCTATATTAAATATTTCCATTTAATCAAAACCCAAGTTATCATATACACACAATATTAATTATAAAAAACAATTAAAAATATTTTTTCATCAATATTATATCCTTATAATCATAAAATGAATAATATGACCATATCTAAATAATGGGAAACTCAATTATAAATTAATTATTAAATATCATCAATCAATTGAAATGTCTTGTAAATTAAATGTATTAAAACCCCTGCCACAACTTGGCATGAATGCAATGAAACATCCAGAGATGGAAAAAGCATTCCAAGTGGAAACATAAAAACCATATAATAAAAAAAACCAACATACAACAACCCTCACCCTAGGGATCACAAAATAGAATTTTCAAATAATAGAGATGTAAAAAACAAGTCAATAATATACAAATATGATAAAATATCCATGAAAAATATGAAATTACACAGGAACCTTGAGGTGACCTCCTTGGTATAAGGATGTCCATGGGATGAGGGTTATGGATCCTTATTCTTGTGTATAGGCTTAGTATGGTAGGATAACCCCAATTTGTGGATAAATAATAAGAGAGTAAAAGATGTAAATTTATTGTTTTATAGTTCTAGGTTTGTAGCATGTTTTGGCCAAATTGTTTTCCAAAATGTTCACCAATCCGGAAAAACCTATCCTAATAAAGGGAAACCCTCCTGAGTATAACACATGGTTTTAGAAATTATGAACTAAAAATGAAATATGTTTCATTAAAAATTGAAGAGACCCATAATTAATTCATCCATTTTCAAATAACTATTTATAAGTAGGATTCTGTTCCTCAGACACAAGCAACAAGATGCACTACTACTTATTGCCTCACATGGTTTGGGAAAAACAGAATGTAGGCCATTCTAGATAAACTGTGTAGGGAAAACTAATCTGAAAACACCCACATCATTAACCAGCAACACTATGTATCCTCAAAAATATTAATATTAACAATACATAGTGCCAAAAAAACATCAAACCTCAAAAACAATAAACTTATCACCCATAACTAAATTCAAATATCCACCAAAATATCCAACATCAATAAATAAATAAAAATAAATTAAACCAAAGAAACCCAACTTCAGGGTGTTACAAGTCTTATAATTAGAGAAAAATCCAAAAAATGTATCCCTTCACGTAGGGATACCAAATATTTCATCCTATTTCGTGATATATTTTAGTCGAACATGGATCATATTCCCACTACAAAACTAGAAAGGCCCTCATTATCTCCTTCCTCATGGTAGATTGAACCCTCACACTACAACAAAACACAAGCATACCATGTCTGTCTAAATCCCACAATGGAATTGAATCGTTCAACCACAACCTTTATCTTATCATTAATCAGTATGGATCAAAATAATGTGTACCCTTCACTAATTTCATCAATGTTCATTTCATCACTAAGGGCTTATAAGCCACTTCTACCCCTTACAATCCTCAGATATTACGACCTCGTTTTCAAAAAAAAAATTATTATTAGAATCCAGTCTTCTCTTAATGTACATTGTAAAAAATCTTTGATTATTCCCATATAGGGAATATGTAAATACATTACCAATCCTATAATAATACTATACATCATAGGATAATGTAAAAAATTTCACTAAAAATGCCTCTACCAAATAATTAGGTCACATTGGGAGAATATATATCACATAATATGATTGTACGTTAATTGAAACAATGTCTCCCTATATAGGTAGTGTTGGAAATATTTCAATTCCCAAACCTCCTCCTCCAAATCCATGTCATATGATGGAGTTTTCCAATCCTAGGAAAGGTTGAAACTATATTTCACCAAGGGAGTTGAAAATATTATTAATCTCACCTCAAAATTGACATAACATTAAAGAGCCACATAATGAATCAATGAGACTTGTAAAATATATATATGTGCACACACACCTGCACCTCAGAAATCCTGTGTAGCCCCCTGCGATGAACTGAAAGGTAGACCACCCTATGTGGGACACCTTTTGTGGGAACATAAATATAGAGCCAACATGAGAAACATTTTTCATCCATGGTCCCCTGTTTTCCTATATATAATATAACTAGGATAATAATTTTCATAAATGATGAATCTAATGAATCCCCCATGAACTGGTCGCACAATATCATCACTGATTTCTCAAAAACATCCACATGTATCTCTCCAAAAAATGATATAAGATGTAATTAAAGGGGGAAAGTGAGATCAAAATTCAATAAAAGTCTATAACACAAGACACATGTACAAGGGAGACTCCTTTCCTAGTGGAAAATGGCTTGTTCATGGTCCCTTACTCTATTACGGACCTGCACAGGACCCATCTAGTGACACATGTGGAGAATCATTGTTCCTAGGATAAATCCTCACCCAAAAAATATTTCCTTGGATTTCCATTTCTTAAGACATGTCTATATCACTAAGTCTTATACCCCCAAGGAAAATCACTTCCATTTACTCAAATTCCCTTTTGAAGTGCCTTTTATCTCCAAGTTAGGACCTTCACAATCCCCCAACTAGGCCCTCTAAAAAATCCACATATAGAATGTCACCTTTTATTTTATATCCATAGTCTAAATGGGATCAAATTGAAACCTCCACTGAGGGTTTCAAACCTGAAAAATCATGGTAGGGGACATAGAAGCAAGTCTTCCACTTTTATTTTCCTTCCTATGATCATAGGCATCCCACACTTGTCCTACAAAATGGTTATGATAATCAGGATGCATGTGGATGTGAATCTCTATGGTCATGAGGACCCCAAAAATGGTGATATAGTTAAAGAGTTCCATTTCTTAGGTACTAGGGGTATGATTATATCAATACCTTGTAATATATATGACCCAGAGCCTCATGTTTTAGATGTGGATTGGAATGAAAAAACCACCATTTCCATTCTACAGGAAGTGTAATCCTACACTACTATTGAGGAACAAATTTTAGGGACTCCAGCCTCTAGTAAGACACTTTAATTCCTTTTAAGAGGTGTCACTCTTGGACATCTTAGCCATGAGGGTTGTGTCCATTTTGGTAGTTAGACATGACTATCTATAAAATGAGATTGGAGAGGGAATATGTTCATCCAACCACCTTTTTCTTCTACCATATTCCTATCATCTTTGACCAGTGGTGGAGGAAAAAGTTTGTGGTTTTCCATATCTTCATCTTCCCCTTTTTTAAAACAATCATAGGTGAATCATCGTGACTTTTGTGATTATAGTATAGCCAAGACGATGACCAGCACATAGCCGTAAGCATGTTTTGGAAGAGGGTATTATTTTAAATATTCTTTTCACCATTTATTAGTTTTTCTATATTTTCTTGGGTCCTCAAAGTCATGTATCCAGCCTCAAGGTAATTCAGATCATGTGTTTTCCTTGATTTTATGCTTCTTATTGTTTCCCACACTGAGCATGACTCAAGTAGGAATAGAGGTTTGTGATGGAAATAAAATTCACATGATCTCCTGGACCATGGGCCTCCAACATGTTATAAGCCCCAAACATCCAAAATATTGGAATCCTCTATTGGAATAATCATTGATCAAAACCATCTATTGGAATCCTCCTCATGAGTATTCCCTTATATAAACCATAATTGGGCTTCATCCTTAGAATTATTCCGTAATAAAATCCATCCATGTGAATCCAACATATGTGCAATCCTCAATCAAACCCATCCATGGGAATAATCTTCAGGATTATGACCTAATTAAACCCAACCATAGGAATGATACTTAGGAATAGGCACCAATCAAACCCATCGATGGGCATCCAATATAAGATTAATACCCAATAAAAACCATCCCTGGGAATAAGGCTAGGGATCAATCACCAATCAACCCCATTCATTGAAATTATCCTTAGATGTAAACCTCGATCATAACCATCCATGGGTATGCTCCTCAGGTGTATGACCTTATCAAAACCATCCATAGTAGTCATCTTCATGTGTAAGCCCCATTAAAACCCTTCCATAGGAAGCCATCCCAAGAGTAACTCTTGAACAATCCCATACATGGGAATCCTCCTTATAGGTAATCCTCAATAAAACATATCCATGGTTGTAATCCTCATGAGTAAGACCCATTTAAAACCATCCATGGGAATCCCCTTATGAGTAAGCACAAATCAAACCCATCCATGGGAATCTTCCTCATGAATAATCCTCGGTCAAAAAAATACATGGGTATCCTCCACCATAGTATGCTCTGAATCAACCTCCTAGTTCCTTATGAGTCAAGTCACTTCTCATGGACCCATACACATTCCTGAGGGTATCCTAATTAGAAATATTCCCCAACATAATCCTCATAATGTTACATACCCCATTGCATGAAAACATTTAGTGGGAATCCAGATGAATGGGTCCATGTAACTGAACAATGTGGTCTTTCGCTCCTTCCCATATGGTATACATAGAATTCCTCCTTATGGTTCAAACCAAACACCCAAAAATCATATTATCTCAATACTACATTCCTAGTATTGTCTTATTCAACCGGGGAATCCATTTCTCTTCTATATTCACTTAGAATATTTTGTATAATTAACACACAATGCATTGAATAGGAACCTTTCTCATAGATTTTATAGTTGTCTGATTTTAAACTACATGGGGTGGCATATCGCATAACCTACAATGGTATGTTGTTCACCATTAAGTGGAACCAAACTATGTGGGTTATGATTTATTTCACAAAGATACATAGAAATCCTATTTTATGTTTCTGATCCCAATATAAAAATAACTGAAGTCTCCCTCGATGATGATACACTCTAGAGCTCCTCATAATGAGGGTAAAAAAAATCATCATCATAATAGTTACCATATAATATATAATCAGAATATAAGATAATACTACTGATGGAGAACCTAGGATACATTCAAATATAACCATTGACATAGATCTGTGGATACATACAACTGATTCAATGTTCCATACATTCTAATTATTGATTTTTAATTCAACGGCGACCCAATTCATGATGTGGAATTACTGAAGGAATCAAAGAAATATTTTAAACTTATAAGATAGACCTAATGTAGGAAATATTTCCCCTAAAGGGTGTGATGATCTTGAGCTCCCTTCCTCTTGAACAATTTAGGTTTCTATGAATCATTCTTCAAATTACCTAATGAGAGAATTCACTTTTAATGGATGTCCTAATGGATATAGAACCATTTCATGTTTCCCGTTGCAGGGATAAACCCATTGGAAACTATTCTGAAGTAGTGAACACTATGTGAATTATTGTAAAAAAATCAACCCCCTCCAATTGAAAATATGGATCCTTGAATCTATATTAGAAGAAAATGATGAACCCAATGTGAATCCTTAACCACAAGGACAGTCTCACTCACCTTTAATTCCACTTTTTATCCCAAAAAGAATTAGGGGAAAACATGATAATCAATCCTGCATGTGTTTTTTATAAATAGGTGCTAATTTGACATGGTATTATTGTTTGTGTCTAACATATTTGTAGGTAAATTATTTTAGGACTCCCTTAAATCAAATGGAATCCTTTTAACTTTGAAAATTGTATTCCACAACAACTTTTCATGTTGGGTATTCATCCATGAAGATAATGTCATCACCAACCAAATGTCTTCAACACCAGGTCTCGAATGCACTAGTTTAGGAGTATTTAAAAATTATTATAATCATAACACTAAAGGCTATTAGATAAGACCCCCAAAATACTATGACCCCCTGATAGTCTATTCAGTGATGACCAGTGGTTCAGAAGTAGACGACACTGACCGTCTTCTTCAACCATTTTAGGATATTATCCCCAAAATGTGAAAACTAGTCCCATACCCTATCATAGAAAGGTATTGAAGATGACATATACATAATCTAATAGAAAAAACAGTGGTCCTTCTGATGGGATAATTTAAGAAATATTCACCGTAAACGTCGTTCTGTAGTGATCCCTAAATATGATGATGGTGATGTCGCCATCCAACCGGCCCATGTCATTCAAACTTGAGGATGTAAAACGAAATGAAAGATGTGGTGACTGATCAATAGGTATTCGAGAAATGCCCCCACTCTCCTCTAGAGGATCCCATTGTTCAAATCTTGTGGTCAACATTGAGTGGGAACATACACCTACATACCCTAATTCTGCTAGCTAGAAGACTTACCTAAGAGCATTAAAGATAGAACATTGTTAAAGCCTAGAAGTATACAGTGGGAAGGAATATACACCTACATTGACCAAAAAATATTTATAAAACACTCTTCTAATAGCATTCTTAGAATCCCAAAATCAATATTTGAGAGAATGCTACATGAATGTGCCCACACCTACCTGCATTTATATATATATTCTATAGTTTTTATAGAAATCTCCTAGAGAGGTCAGTCGGAATGTCCTGATGAAAACTAGAGGAAGAACCAAATATTTGCCCCACATACATGTACTGTTAGTATCGATTAGTTGGAAAGGCAGAATTAGAGGTGTCAAACATACCTACTACATGTACAAAATGGGATGATATCTCTATTCCAATTGTTGAATTCACTAAGAATATTTTGAATTTGGTGAAATTAAGACAAAATCTCTTCCCAAACACTATAGACTTTATAGGACATCATTATTGACACAAGACCAATTCTTAGGGGATGTATACAAGTTTCCTTCCTTAAAAATGGCGTGGCTCTTCATCATATTTCCTTGGAGTTGAAAGACACATCATCTACCCTACAAAATTTTCACGGGGGAAGACTCCCCCGTGATATAAGAACAACAAGATTAGGAACATATACCAATAAAAATTGGATGTTCTCATGTTATTACAATGGATGCTTCGAAGAAGGAACATACTTCTTCCAATGAAAACCATACCCCCCATAAAGTGTCCCTAGTCACTCACAATAAATAATCCAAAAAGAATATTTAGTAGTGATATCAAAAAAATAAAGATCTATTCTATGATACTCCTATATTTAATGTTGGATATCAATACACTATCATATGGTTATCTATGGAAGCTCAATAACCTATTCTCATACTTCCAAATTATTTTATTAGTAACTATAATTTTGAAGGTCATTTTCAGACACATCGATGTGAATGATTTCTTGAAGACTAGAAACTGATTGATATCGAGATCCCATCTTACGATGTGAGTCATGATATATTTATATGTGTCTAGAAGATCAAGGATAATGAGGGTTTCCCATTTCTAAAATTCACCATGAAAATCCTCCATGTGATAGAACATGATGTGAATGTTCTCTATGTAGTATCATTTCATATTTTAAAAATATTCATCCACTTAGTTATGTAGTAATGATATGGCCCTACAATCATTAGGAACATGATAAAATATACATGGTCTTGTATGATTCCTTGTCATTGAAAAATTAAAATCTTCCTCAACTGGAAGACGTCCCTACAAAATTTTCATTCTATATACCCCCATTAGGCCACCATCCTTCCATTCTGATATAGGTAGTACAATCAAATCATGTTACATATGATAAAGTAGAAGGAAAGTATCATCTATGGCTAGATCTAGTATAATAGCCTATAGAAAAATATGTAGATGACAAGCTAAACATCTTGAAATAACTATATAAATATGAGACATCAATTATGGTCTAGAACATAGACAACACTCAATAGAGCATTCTTGAATAATTTTCATAAACTTTTGTGCACATAATCAACATCAATACATGGAAAAACATTCATCACATAAGATAAAAATAATTACACTATAAAGAGTGTCAAAAGTATCATGGTTATAGAAGGGATGGAACACCAATTTGGCTTAGTGGATCTCCAAGCTACACGATATCAAATGAAACACCAAGGATCACATCAAAGGTCATTCCTAAGAGCATTAAAATCATTTTAAAACTATTCAAGATTACCCGTAAAATGTTCAAATCAGAGTATGAGGTATAAATGTTGTGTTACATTCCACTTCCCTCCATAACCATCATATCCCTCCAAAAGTCGTATCATGTAATGTCATTGATAAAAGAAGAACATAGAAATTTTGACAAGTTAACTACTAATGATGCATTTAATGAAAATAGGCCGTATTTGACTTCAACATATGACCATCCAAAATATAGCATGCAATTGACATACATTTGCATCAAGAATTTTATAATAAATTATAAAGGATCTAATTTAAAAGAAGTTAGATTTCAGATATTGAAAATTTATAAAATATAGAAATCGAATTAATAAGTGTGTGTTTCATGTGTATACAAAATAATTTATCCAACCAATGTTCTGATAAAAATCCCTAAAATTTTAAAGGGAGGTAAGGGATGTAGCAGTCATTGTAGTTCAAGAGCATCCACAACCTCTAGGGTTGGGGGAATTTTCACCCCATCCTTCGAGGCTTATAAACTAGGCCTGAAGAATTGTAAAAATTGAGTGAGAACATCCCTAGACCTCATGGATTATGGATTTTCACCACAAAACAACCTCCTAAATGAAAATTAGTCTCCTCCATATTAGGGGAAACACCCCGCAAAGGATATTCCCTATTCATTAAATCATGTGGCTTAGTACCCTCACAATGAAAATGAATCCATGAACTATATGTAGATTCCATTAGGATCTTCTTCTTCAAAATAGATTATTCAGAACTACTAAGTTAGATTCTGAGGCCACAAGGCGGGCATAGGGAAACTCATTGACCAAACTTCCATGATCAAATTCCTAATATTCATTATGAAATAGTTATTATCATTATAATATCCCCTGAAGAACCTATAGTTCTTGAGTCTAATTAAGAGGAGGAATTCGAGGTGGAGGTTTCAATTCAAAATTTTGTCCACACTAAAGTAATTGAAGGATTTATGCACACATAGAACATAAATATTTTCCTAAATTTCGGAATTCCTTCAAATAATATAGAATTACATCCTAGGAAGGAATATTTCATTGATAATGTTAATGGTTAGGTTTCACATCACCTACCTCTTGGTGAGGTTAAGGAAATTTCACAAGAAGAATGAATTTCTCAATAGGAGAATGAGATGAAATATCCGAGGAGACTCAATTTGGTGCATAACTGATGCAGTCTTCTTTCTAGTATAATCATTATGAAAATCCTCAAATTTCTCTTCCAACTAAAGTACCTCAGCCAAGAGGGTTTGCTAATGTTTTTGAAGTTTATCTAGAACGTCCATTCAACATTGGTTACCAACAACCATTATAATTGGATCCTGAAGTAGCATATCAGGTATTCCCACGATTGCTTACACAGCCAGAATATTGTCAGACACATCCTTACAAGAATACCCCTATGGGAAACCCACATCAAATATAAGTGGTGATCCTCCTATGGCCTAACCAGCTACTACACATTCTCAATCTTTGGAACAAGAAAACATTTTTTGGGGGCTTAAGAATTCTTTAGAGTCACTCATGGGTTTACTATAATCAATGGTCAAATAGAGAGCACTAATAAAACTAAAAATGTATCATTAAGATGAATGTGTATATTTCAATATATTCCCACCATAATTCGAGAACCCATAATTCCCCATTTTTAAGACCTTAAGATACCTATAGTAGCATCTAACACATTTCATATCTCATTGTGATATCATGATGGGGAACCCTTAACAATAAAAGGCAATGAAACTCAAATTCATTGTGGAATCACTACCGGAGCCAACCATTGTATAGTATACAATTTTTTTATCTGAAACAATTTCTTGATGTTAATACCTCTATCATATATTTTATTCTAATTTTTATTGATGATTAAAAAGACACCAGTACTCAATCACTCAAACTAAAAATATTAGTATAATGAAAGGGTATCGTATTTCATTAATATTTGGAATAGATTGAAATAAAATATTAGACCTACCACTCCCTATAGATTTATTTTTTTCATCTATATAGATAATATTAATGATGGGTTGGAGACACCAATTATTCATGTGAATTACATAGTAGGGTTTCAGGACATCACTAAAAATTTTAATAAGTATAAAAATATACTGTACAGACTAAATAAATGTCATAATTCATCCAATAAAATCATGGAAGGGTAATAAAGAAAGTAACTTATTCCACTGTTATAATTAAGGTGGTCATTGTACATACTCAAATTTCTACACCATATCATGAGGCGACACCTCTTGATTGATAGAAGTAAAACCCGAATCATCAAGATGATCAAAGAGATAATATGTGAATATAGTTGGAGGATATCAAAAATAAGGTCTATTTTATTTTGAAATGAACAAGTCCTCGACTACTTCATATCGGCATTGGAAGAGGACATGATCAATTTGAAAAATCCAAGGCTTTTGGAAAAAGAAGGTGAAAAAAATCATAAAAATTATTTTTGTTCCATAAATTAATGGGGTACATTTCCAAGTTATGTTTTTTAAGGAAATCAATTAAAATATGGTGCAATCTAGGAATTTGAATCTTATAAATTCCCTATCACTAGAAACATGTGTCTCTAGAACTAATCTCGAGGAGGATAATAAATGGATTAATGTTAATAAAAAAATATACAAGGAATTTTGGGGATTAGATGTTTATAAAAATGATCAACCCAATTCATTCCATCCTCTAAGTATAGTTTTATCTACGGACATTACCTCTGGTCACTTCTATTTGAACAAAATCTGTTCCATCGATATCCTAGTCCTCTGAAATCTAGTCATCCAAAAATTAACATGGATGGATGAGATAGATGAGGACAGAGGATGAAGCGTCTATTTCAAGTATATATTAGCTTTAACACTTTAAGAAATCATTATTATAGTCTCAAGAGTACATGAACAACCCCACTGAATGATATAACAAGAGTCAACCTTCTAAAAAAAATCTCTATCAAACAAGGAGGTGATCTACAATTCCATTAATGTTATTCACTTAATGGATCACATCTCAAATGATGAGCATGATTACGAACCTGAATTCCATATACTTGATTAGGGGACCATGGGAAGAAATTTTCCAAGTCGAGGATATATAGGATGTCATGGTCATTCAAGGAGCCATTTCACTATCCACATTTCTTCTCAAACTGTCTATATGGCCAAACCTATAAGGGAACTCCCCAGCATGATGAACAGGAGAAATGAAGCTCCCCCACACATGATTGGGTCTTCCCTGATATGATCATGATGAAATATTTTTTCAAATATACATCATTTCCTAAACAACCTTGGAATGTTGGATAAATGAGAATACCCAATATACAAATAGTAAAAAAACATCAGATCCTATTCCAATGGCTTATCCATCTAAATTAGGTACATCATATCCTAAATCACTTGCGAATGAATCTACCCATGTTTGGAAGCATCGATATCTATACAATAATAAGATTTTTTTTGAAGTAATTCGACCTAGTTTTATCCACATTGTTTATCATGGATGTTTTTAGTCAATCAAAAGACATTTGGGAAGCACTGATTGAGGGTCTGTCATGCCATCATGAATTTGAGGTTATGTTTGTTGTTTTAGGAGTGTATCATGAGTTGAATGATCCTTTAGTATGTGACATTGTCTTCTCTTTTACAGACCAATACAAGGATTCCTTGTCAGAGAGACACACCATAACCTTTAATCTATCTAGATGGATAAATCAAATTTATATTCAATGGGCCTCCATTGACAGTAGCACAAGAGTCAACCACATCCCAATCTAAACACTCTGTTGACATTATTTCATTTAATCACATTTGTTCCCATATACAAAAATTTTATAGGGTAATGAAATGAATGGAAAAAATACCCTTGTAAAAATTGAAAACAAGACCCAATTTGGGGATCTCGTATCTGATTCGTAATTCATGTTTGTTATGCTGGATATGAAATTCAATGTTCTACTAGGACAATTTTTTCTACATCATCATGTGTTAATACCCTCACCATACCACCAATGACACAAATATTTTATGAATGATAAATTTCTAAAATTTCGTAGAGAAAACTCCCCATTAATTTTTTTTTCATAATACATTAATGAATAATTCTACCTTATGGAAGGGAAAGAGTCCCAAGAAAATAATATTTCTCTGATCAATGCACTAATTGTAACAGCCCAAGATTTTATAAAAAAATATTCTTTTTAATTTTATTAAAGTCTTGTGTTGTACGCTACACCAAAAGGAGCTTGCACAACACGCATCCTTGACTTGCCTTGCATTACACGCAATCACGACCTTCCTCGATAGCGTGTGTAATACGCAATACCGAGTTTCACTAAACAATGATATGCTATTAAAATATTATTAAAACTAGCCGTTATGAATAGTAATAACCACTTTTTAAAATTCTGTAAATCTTATTTTTCAAAATGAACTTCATTTTTGGATTCGGAGTATCGAATTTAGCCTAAGGTGAAATTTTGGTACATTTCGGATAACTTTCATATTCTGATGAATAGTGAAAATTACTAAATTATAATTAAAAAACAACTTTTTTAATCGAAATAATTAATAGTGATAAATTATTAATTGGATTAGTTTTAAAGTATATTTAGAATATATTTTTACAATTTAATACAATGTTGGTCATTGGATGTAATTGCACATTTAAACCAGACATAAACAAGTGTCAATCTTTTGATAGATATTGTTTCTTAAAAACACGCTATTTGTTTTAACAGCGGGATTTAATTATAAAATTAATTAATGCAACTTCTATGTTATGAATTTGGTAAAATAGACTTCATTTTTGAATTCGGAATATGAAATATAGCTTAGGATGAAATTTTGGCATTTTTCTGAAAACCTTCATTTTTTGATGAATAGTGAAACTACTAAGTGGTAGTTAAAAAACTGAATTTTTCATAAAACATAATTTTACCGCTTCTGTGAATGGAATTTCAAAAATCCGAGAGACACGGTTGATGTCAGTAAGTAAAATGTGGTTCAATGAGATGAAAATAATTTTTGGTGAATAGTAACTTTTTACTTTTATTTACCATGGTTAAAAGTAAATAGGGTAATTAAGGGTAAGAATGATATTAATATTACCCTAACACATGTCCTAATTCTATTGGACAAGTGTATCTCGACCAAAAACAACCTTAAGTGTAAAATATTATCATTTAGGCCCACTTGGATTAGATTAGGACATTTATTATTATTTAATTCAAAGAAGAGTTAAAAGAGTTAAAATCAAAGTTTATTCACTAAAACATTTTTAATATGGGGTTATACATAAGATAAATTAGACTATAAATATTCATTAGAAAGATAAAAAGATTTCCTACATAATGATATTTTATTTATAATTTTTAGACTTTAAATAAATTAACTTATTTATGACACAAAGATGATGCAGTAATTACCCTTTTAATGAAATATTAACATAATTGATGTTATAAATGCTCAAATGAATGTAATTTGAGACTTTTTATGAATTCCACTAATTTTATAGGTTACTATGATATATTAATGTTGATTTAATAAACTTGGTTCGAACATATAATTCTGTTATGACTTTCACAAAAATCATATATCAAATAGTGTCAAAATTGACACAAAATAGTTTTTAAATCAAATATTATATTATTAATTGTTATTGTATTCCTAAAAATACAAGGTTCGGCCAAATGACTTATATAAGGATATATATATTAATAATAAACAATTTGGGGTTCGTTTGGCATGTTATAGTAAGTTTATTAACCATATAGTGAAAGAAAACAAAAAGACACGATAAACGTTAAATTAATTAACTTAGAGTTATATCTAATTGATAAGGTTAAAATAATACCCTAAACTTGTCTAAATCTTATTGGTTGATAGGATTTAGACCCATACCTACTTTAGCTTCGAAATGAGACCCTTTGGAATCATTATAAACCGATTTTGACTTTAATATAAAATAATATTTTGAGATATTCCTAAGGTGCCCCTCTCCTCCCTTATAAAAGGGAACCTCCTCCCCCTTCCTCCTCACACCAATTTGAGCACTCAAGCTCGGCAAAACTCTGCCAAAATCCCTTCTCCACTTCCCTAGAATAATCCTAGAGGTCCTGGTCTTCTTCAAAGACCAATCTTAGTTCCCTAAGTGGAGGATTCAAAGAGGCGTTTCAAAGAAGAGGTAATAACCATTACCGATCTTTTCAATTTCTTTCTTCTTCAACTTCTTCTTCTTTAGTTGTTTCATAACAAAGTAATAACATCAGTATTACTTACATACTGATATGTTATTATAAATATGAAACAACCCTAATTCACCTTCTATCCATCCTACGGAAAAAATGAAATCACCGCGCGTGCGTACGTACGGAATACCGTCTCCACGCCGCGGTGTAATCTATTTTCCACCACTACCTTACAAGGATGGGTATAATGGTTTAATGAGTAACTATATATGATTATTATAAAGTGATATTGATACTGAAATAGTATAAATACACTTCAACACAATTCCACGACCATGGGAACGATATCATCGCTCGTGCGTACGTACGGACTACCGTCTCCACGACGCGATGAGATTCATTCTCAATGATTAACCATTAATGAATGATTATAAAGTATATATAATAGGTACTAATGAAATATATTACCTAATAATGATACTGTAATTATTTATATTTATATGTATGTCATCTACTTAATTCCATTCAAGACAATAGGGAAAGGAAAACAGCGTTCATGCGTACGTACGGACTACCGTCTCCATGAACGGTGTTTTTCATTTTATTTATCTATCTATTATATATATATATACTGAATATATATGATATATAAATCATATTTTATATTCTGGAAGTAAGTAGATCATGATATAAGTAATAATGATGTCAAGAACAACAAGTCAAAACACCTACGATAAATGAAACGATTTTACCCAAAACGCTTCTTTAACATGGAATTTACAAAAGAACGGGTAATATAATGTCATAAGTGAACCATATATGATATCATAACAATGAATATGATTCTGGAATAAGTCAATAACATGATTTAAATCATTATACAGGAGGTTCGGACACTTACAAAGCAAGTCGGACATAAGGTAAGGGAAATATCACAATCTCAATTTTATCCGAGATTGTTTATTCGTAAGTATTTACTGGGGTGTATTTTATCATCCACATCCATGTTTACTCAATATGTAATATTATTTCCATCCACCTACAATTGTTTAAATCCATTTTTACCCTTCGGTGAGTTTTTAGTAATATGTATGAAAGGAATCTTTTGTCGTTTTTCGTACGAGGTACTTTTTGACTTTTCCGACAAAAGTACGAAGAATGTTTTTTTTAACTTTTACGGCATGAATTGATTTCTAAAAAAATTATTTCCAAGAAGATTCCTTTACAAGTATTCAAGTTTATTTTTAATCAACTTCTTTTATTTTAAAATTGTATGACATGTTAAGAAAGGAAAAGTGTTTTTAAAGTAGAAAGGATATTTTCCTCAAGAATGGAGTTCAAGTATTTTATCAAAATTATTTTCCATATAAGATAATAAAAGGGTTATGTTTTTATGCCTATTATTACATGGATTTGATTATGTTGTGATGGAAATATTTTTATGAATTCCTTTATCTTATATGAATTGTTTTCTGATGTCATGATGTTTCAAGAATCCCATTTTTGTTACATGTGTTATGCGATGATGTATGATTTATGATTATGTGGAACACATAATAAAGGATTCATTATAAGATGGGTGGGACCTATATCTCCCTCCAATGCATTGGGTAAAGATTTTATATCTCATGAGATAGACATGGCTGGAATGGTAGGTTATACCGGTTCAGTGAAACAGGAATGAAACGAGGGTTAATCGATTAAGAAAGGGACTTTGTCCACTAAGATAGTCTTGGCAATGAGTCTTGACTAACAAGAAATGATTCTCTATGATTATGTGTGAATGCCACAAAGTTTCATGTTTTATGTTATGATTATTGTGATTACATTTCACTGCCATGATTTACCCCATGTTATGAAATTATGATCTCTTTTGCAGGTTAAGATTTCCAAAAGTTATGTGCTTATGTATATGATGTGATTGATATTTCTTTTGTTTACCCTTACTGAGCATTTGAGCTCACCCTTTTATGTTTTCTTTTCCCCAGGATATAAAGAAAGGTTTTGGGTATAAAAAAAAAGATGATCTTTATGGGAGATGTTGAAGATCTTTCACCACGATTAGAAGATTATATTCCGAGTTTCCAAAGACACTAAACTATTACGGTCCTTGTGTGTGTGTTTTTGTTATGTACTAATTATTCCGCAAATGTAATGTAATGTCCATGTACGTCAAGATACAGGTCTCTACAGTTGGTATCAGAGGAAAGGTTTAGTCAACCTTTTGGAAACTAGGATGCGAAAACGTTAGTGAGATCCCTAGAGATATTTCTAAGGTATGTCTAGGGATGTCTCTAAGGTTAAGTATACATATAGGTTATAGTCCTAGAATTGTGCTAACGATCTTCGAATTTAACCTAAGATGTTAGATATTGAGGGTACTACCCCTTTATTATGTTGTTTTCCCTAGCATGATTTTTGCCTCTCATACTATTCTTTTGGGGTTTTAGACGATGGCTGGAACCCGAAGGAACCGTGTTAATGCGGAATGTGATGGGCAATGCAATGATTGTCCCCCTGAGAAACCAAACGATATGGGAGCCGGAATGCAAAATCTTGTAGCCATGCTCACACAACTATCTCAAGCTATGAATCATGCAGGACTTCCAAACGAGCAAAGGAAGGAGCAACATTCTGTTGAATCCTTCATGAGGCAGCGTCCACCTTCTTTCAGTGGGTCTACTGATCCATTAGTTGCTGAACAATGGATTAGTACTACTGAAAATATATTTTCAGTTCTTCAATGTTCTGAACATGATAAAGTCATCCTAGCAGTGTATCGTTTGGAAGGAGATGCTGATCAATGGTGGAATCTTATTAAGAATACGAGGCAAAGGGATGAAATTGAGTCTATGGAATGGGACGAGTTCAAGAACTTATTTTTCAATAAGTACTTCCCTCGTATTCTCCGAACAAAGATGGAGAAAGAGTTTCTTGAACTGAAGCAAAGGGATGATGAATCTATTGGTACCTATGAAGCGAATTTTACAAGACTTGCAAGGTAAGCTTCTGGTATTATCATCCAACCTGAAAGTAAAGTTGATCGATTTTTCAGTGGCTTAAAACCAAGTCTTCGAAGGGCATTAGCTATAAGAGACTTCAGTATCTATGAAGAAATTGTGCGTTGTGCTATCAAGGTAGAAATGGAAGTTGGTGTTACATATCCATCTCATGGGTTTGACAAGAAACGAAAGATGGAGTTCAAGGAGAAAACTCAGAATAATGGTGAAAAGAAGATGAATGTTTCCTTATGCACAAAGTGTGGAAGGAAGCATGGTTTAGATTGTCTTAAAGGGACTAGAAAATGTTTTAAGTGTGGAAAAGAAGGTCATCGAGCAGCTGAGTGTCGAAGTAATGGAAAATGGGATTCTAATGAAGTGAATAAAGCAAACACTGCAGAGAACGTACAACCAACACTTCAATGCTTCAAGTGCAAGGAAATGGGGCATTATGCTAATAAATGCCCTAATCCAAGGGTTAGTGATGATCGACATGAGCAACCGCTTAAGGCAAAGGACAAAGGGAAGTCACATGCGATCACTATTGGCAATGTTGAATATGACAATGATGTGGTGGAATGATTAAGTGTTTATATAATGGGATTCCAAAATAATGTTGTATCTTGGAATATTGGAATATTTATGTATTGGTCTAATGTGGTATTCAAAGTGATTGAGATATTATGCGCATAATGAAGGGAAAACGAGAAAATGAAATGTTTAACAGTATTCATGAGCTCATGATTGATATAAGGACTAAGTGATATCATGGTTTGAGTATATAGAATTTTGAGGATTTTGGTATGTGGAAAGTGTTAACTTTTAACTGCATTCAAGTTTTCACTAAGGTTCAATGGGTATTCAAGAGAGTACAAGATTAAGGCCTTTGAATGTTTGGAATGTGTCCAACAAGATATATCTTATGATATATGGGGATCAACAATGGTATTAAATCTCTGGTAATCGTTTTCACTATGTTATGAGAATGGACTGCAGTATTATGGATAGGACTAAAGATTGGAATGGATTATGTTGGACATAAGTTAGTATTGTTTAAGGATAGAAGTTTTTTCGATATTATTTATGGGATGTTATAGTAATATAGTTTTAGAAAAAGGACAACCTGCAGGACGGACGATAGCCCATCACTTCGGACAAGGCTGTGGGAATTGAACACACAACCGAAGTGCGACTGGCCTTTATCGCCTACCACTGGCCTACAGGAAGTCCCTGTTTAGTAGAAACTAGTTTTATTATATTAAGCAGTATGATATACGAAGTATAAGTCCATTTTAGGAACCATATATCTCACTATAGATCGACTTATATAATTTTTGCTAACCTTTTGTTTGAGACAGATGGAATGACCCGTCATTCTATCACATGATCTGCTAACACTTCATGAATAACAAATTCAACTTCATTTATTTAAGATATGAAGTGGAAATTGTTCAAGGCACGAACAACAGTGAGATTGTACCAAAATAAAGTAAGTATTTATTCTATTTCAAATTTTCAACTTTAGGGAAATGATCTTGAAAACCAAAAATGTTTTCCTAGTGATCTTATACCTGATGAATCATATGGTACCTTATATCATCACAAATCTATGGATTTGTGATTACTGGCTTTTCCATAGCTATGTTCTCTACCACTCTCCATCAGAACATGATGGTTAGATTTCTCTTCCATATCCATATTTTCACCTATGTGGAAACCCAATGATTAGTTTATTTGGGTAACCGTTACGTTTCATACTTTTGTTTTTAAAGATTGGTTTTGATATTCCTTTTTACGATGTGGGTTTCTATTAAAGAAACTTTCGAATAGTAAACCATATATAACCCCGACGAATTTCGAGGGCGAAATTCATTTTAAGGGGGGTAGAATGTAACAGCCCAAGATTTTATAAAAAAATATTCTTTTTAATTTTATTAAAGTCTTGTGTTGTACGCTACACCAAAAGGAGCTTGCACAACACGCATCCTTGACTTGCCTTGCATTACACGCAATCACGACCTTCCTCGATAGCGTGTGTAATACGCAATACCGAGTTTCACTAAACAACGATATGCTATTAAAATATTATTAAAACTAGCCGTTATGAATAGTAATAACAACTTTTTAAAATTATGTAAATCTTATTTTTCAAAATGAACTTCATTTTTGGATTCGGAGTATCGAATTTAGCCTAAGGTGAAATTTTGGTACATTTCGGATAACTTTCATATTCTGATGAATAGTGAAAATTACTAAATTATAATTAAAAAACAACTTTTTTAATCGAAATAATTAATAGTGATAAATTATTAATTGGAGTAGTTTTAAAGTATATTTAGAATATATTTTTACAATTTAATAAAATGTTGGTCATTGGATGTAATTGCACATTTAAACCAGACATAAACAAGTGTCAATCTTTTGATAGATATTGTTTCTTAAAAACACGCTATTTGTTTTAAGAGCGGGATTTAATTATAAAATTAATTAATGAAACTTCTATGTTATGAATTTGGTAAAATAGACTTCATTTTTGAATTCGGAATATGAAATATAGCTTAGGATGAAATTTTGGCATTTTTCTGAAAACCTTCATTTTTTGATGAATAGTGAAACTACTAAGTGGTAGTTAAAAAACTGAATTTTTCATAAAACATAATTTTACCGCTTCTGTGAATGGAATTTCAAAAATCCGAGAGACACGGTTGATGTCAGTAAGTAAAATGTGGTTCAATGAGATGAAAATAATTTTTGGTGAATAGTAACTTTTTACTTTTATTTACCATGGTTAAAAGTAAATAGGGTAATTAAGGGTAAGAATGATATTAATATTACCCTAACACATGTCCTAATTCTATTGGACAAGTGTATCTCGACCAAAAACAACCTTAAGTGTAAAATATTATCATTTAGGCCCACTTGGATTAGATTAGGACATTTATTATTATTTAATTCAAAGAAGAGTTAAAAGAGTTAAAATCAAAGTTTATTCACTAAAACATTTTTAATATGGGGTTATACATAAGATAAATTAGACTATAAATATTCATTAGAAATATAAAAAGATTTCCTACATAATGATATTTTATTTATAATTTTTAGACTTTAAATAAATTAACTTATTTATGACACAAAGATGATGCAGTAATTACCCTTTTAATGAAATATTAACATAATTGATGTTATAAATGCTCAAATGAATGTAATTTGAGACTTTTTATGAATTACACTAATTTTATAGGTTACTATGATATATTAATGTTGATTTAATCAACTTGGTTCGAACATATAATTCTGTTATGACTTTCACAAAAATCATATATCAAATAGTGTCAAAATTGAAACAAAATAGTTTTTAAATCAAATATTATATTATTAATTGTTATTGTATTCCTAAAAATACAAGGTTCGGCCAAATGACTTATATAAGGATATATATATTAATAATAAACAATTTGGGGTTCGTTTCGCATGTTATAGTAAGTGTATTAACCATATAGTGAAAGAAAACAAAAAGACACGGTAAAAGTTAAATTAATTAACTTAGAGTTAAATCTAATTGATAAGGTTAAAATAATACCCTAAACTTGTCTAAATCCTATTGGTTGATAGGATTTCGACCCATCCCTACTTTAGCTTCGAAATAAGACCCTTTGGAACCATTATAAACCGATTTTGACTTTAATATAAAATAATATTTTGAGATATTCCTAAGGTGCCCCTCTCCTCCCTTATAAAAGGGAACCTCCTCCCCCTTCCTCCTCACACCAATTTGAGCACTCAAGCTCTGCCAAACTCTGCCTAAATCCCTTCTCAACTTCCCTAGAATAATCCTAGAGGTCCTGGTCTTATTCAAAGACCAATCTTAGTTCCCTAAGTGGAGGATTCAAAGAGGCGTTTCAAAGAAGAGGTAATAACCATTACCGATCTTTTCAATTTCTTTCTTCTTCAACTTCTTCTTCTTTAGTTGTTTCATAACAAAGTAATAACATCAGTATTACTTACATACTGATATGTTATTATAAATATGAAACAACCCTAATTCACCTTCTATCCATCCTACGGAAAAAATGAAATCACCGCGCGTGCGTACGTACGGAATACCGTCTCCACGCCGTGGTGTAATCTATTTTCCACCACCACCTTACAAGGATGGGTATAATGGTTTAATGAGTAACTATATATGATTATTATAAAGTGATATTGATACTTAAATAGTATAAATACACTTCAACACAATTCCACGACCATGGTAACGATATCATCGCTCGTGCGTACGTACGGACTACCGTCTCCACGACGCGATGAGATTCATTCTCAATGATTAACCATTAATGAATGATTATAAAGTATATATAATAGGTACTAATGAAATATATTACCTAATAATGATACTGTAATTATTTATATTTATATGTATGTCATCTACTTAATTCCATTCAAGACAATAGGGAAAGGAAAACAGCGTTCATGCGTACGTACGGACTACCGTCTCCATGAACGGTGTTTTTCATTTTATTTATCTATCTATTATATATATATATACTGAATATATATGATATATAAATCATATTTTATATTCTGGAAGTAAGTAGATCATGATATAAGTAATAATGATGTCAAGAACAACATGTCAAAACACCTACGATAAATGAAACGATTTTACCCAAAACGCTTCTTTAACATGGAATTTACAAAAGAACGGGTAATATAATGTCATAAGTGAACCATATATGATATCATAACAATGAATATGATTCTGGAATAAGTCAATAACATGATTTAAGTCATTATACAGGAGGTTCGGACACTTACAAAGCAAGTCGGACATATGGTAAGGGAAATATCACAATCTCAATTTTATCCGAGATTGTTTATTCATAAGTATTTACTGGGGTGTATTTTATCATCCACATCCATGTTTACTCAATATGTAATATTATTTCCATCCACCTACAATTGTTTAAATCCATTTTTACCCTTCGGTGAGTTTTTAGTAATATGTATGAAAGGAATCTTTTGTCGTTTTTCGTACGAGGTACTTTTGGACTTTTCCGACAAAAGTACGAAGAATGTTTTTTTAACTTTTACGGCATGAATGGATTTCTAAAAAAATTGTTTCCAAGAAGATTCCTTTACAAGTATTCAAGTTTATTTTTAATCAACTTCTTTTATTTTAAAATTGTATGACATGTTAAGAAAGGAAAAGTGTTTTTAAAGTAGAAAGGATATTTTCCTCAAGAATGGAGTTCAAGTATTTTATCAAAATTATTTTCCATATAAGATAATAAAAGGGTTCTGTTTTTATGCCTATTATTACATGGATTTGATTATGTTGTGATGGAAATATTTTTATGAATTCCTTTATCTTATATGAATTGTTTTCTGATGTCATGATGTTTCAAGAATCCCATTTTTGTTACATGTGTTATGCGATGATGTATGATTTATGATTATGTGGCACACATAATAAAGGATTCATTATAAGATGGGTGGAACTATATCTCCCTCCAATGCATTGGGTAAAGATTTTATATCTCATGAGATAGACATGGCTGGAATGGTAGGTTATACCGGTTCAGTGAAACAGGACTGAAACGAGGGTTACTCGATTCAAAAAGGGAATTTGTCCACTAAGATAGTCTTGGCAATGAGTCTTGACTAACAAGAAATGATTCTCTATGATTATGTGTGAATGCCACAAAGTTTCATGTTTTATGTTATGATTATTGTGATTACATTTTACTGCCATGATTTACCCCATGTTATGAAATTATGATCTCTTTTGCAGGTTATGATTTCCAAAAGTTATGTGCTTATGTATATGATGTGATTGATATTTCTTTTGTTTACCCTTACTGAGCATTTGAGATCACCCTTTTATGTTTTCTTTTCCCTAGGATATAAAGAAAGGTTTTGGGTATAAAAAAAAAGATGATCTTTATGGGAGATGTTGAAGATCTTTCACCACGATTAGAAGATTATATTCCGAGTTTCCAAAGACACTAAACTATTACGGTCCTTGTGTGTGTGTTTTTGTTATGTACTAAGTATTCCGCAAATGTAATGTAATGTCCATGTACGTCAAGATACGGGTCTCTACAGTTGGTATCAGAGGAAAGGTTTAGTCAACCTTTGGAAACTAGGATGCGAAAACGTTAGTGAGATCCCTAGAGATATTTTTAAGGTATGTCTAGGGATGTCTCTACGGTTAAGTATACGTATAGGTTATAGTCCTAGAATTGTGCTAACGATCTTCGAATTTAACCTAAGATGTTAGATATTGAGGGTACTACCCCTTTATTATGTTGTTTTCCCTAGCATGCTTTTTGCCTCTCATACTATTCTTTTGGGGTTTTAGACGATGGCTGGAACCCGAAGGAACCGTGTTAATGCGGAATGTGATGGGCAATGCAATGATTGTCCCCCTGAGAAACCAAACGATATGGGAGCCGGAATGCAAAATCTTGCAGCCATGCTCACACAACTTTCTCAAGATATGAATCATGTAGGACTTCCAAACGAGCAAAGGAAGGAGCAACATTCTGTTGAATCCTTCATGAGGCAGTGTCCACCTTCTTTCAGTGGGTCTACTGATCCATTAGTTGCTGAACAATGGATTAGTACTACTGAAATGATATTTTCAGTTCTTCAATGTTCTGAACATGATAAAGTCATCCTAGCAGTGTATCGTTTGGAAGGAGATGCTGATCAATGGTGGAATCTTATTAAGAATACGAGGCAAAGGGATGAAATTGAGTCTATGGAATGGGAGGAGTTCAAGAACTTATTTTTCAATAAGTACTTCCCTCGTATTCTCCGAACAAAGATGGAGAAAGAGTTTCTTGAACTGAAGCAAAGGAATGATGAATATGTTGGTACCTATGAAGCGAATTTTACAAGACATGCAAGGTACGCTTCTGGTATTATCATCCAACCTGAAAGTAAAGTTGATCGATTTTTCAGTGGCTTAAAACCAAGTCTTCGAAGGGAATTAGCTATAAGAGACTTCAGTAGCTATGAAGAAATTGTGCGTTGTGCTATCAAGGTAGAAATGGAAGTTGGTGTTACATATCCATCTCATGGGATTGACAAGAAACGAAAGATGGAGTTCAAGGAGAAAACTCAGAATAATGGTGAAAAGAAGATGAATGTTTCCTTATGCACAAAGTGTGGAAATAAGCATGGTGGAGATTGTCTTAAAGGGACTAGAAAATGTTTTAAGTGTGGAAAAGAAGGTCATCAAGCAACTGAGTGTCGAAGTAATGGAAAATGGGATTCTAATGAAGTGAATAAAGCAAACACTGCAGAGAACGTACAACCAACACTTCAATGCTTCAAGTGCAAGGAAATGGGGCATTATGCTAATAAATGCCCTAATCCAAGGGTTAGTGATGATCGACATGAGAAGCCGCTTAAGGCAAAGGACAAAGGGAAGTCACATGCGATCACTATTGGCAATTTTGAATATGACAACGATGTGGTGGAATGAATAAGTGTTTATATAATGGGATTCCAAAATAATGTTGTATCTTGGAATATTGGAATATTTATGTATTGGTCTAATATGGTATTCAAAGTGATTGAGATATTATGCGCATAATGAAGGGAAAACGAGAAAATGAAATGTTTAACAGTAATCATGAGCTCATGATTGATATAAGGACTAAGTGATATCATGGTTTGAGTATATAGAATTTTGAGGATTTTGGTATGTGGAAAGTGTTAACTTTTAACTGCAATCAAGTTTTCACTAAGGTTCAATGGCTATTCAAGAGAGTACAAGATTAAGGCCTTTGAATGTTTGGAATGTGTCCAACAAGATATATCTTATGATATATGGGGATCAACAATGGTATTAAATCTCTGGTAATCGTTTTCACTATGTTATGAGAATGGACTGCAGTATTATGGATAGGACTAAAGATTGGAATGGATTATGTTGGACATAAGTTAGTATTGTTTAAGGATAGAAGTTTTTTCGATATTATTTATGGGATGTTATAGTAATATAGTTTTAGAAAAAGGACAACCTGCAGGACGGACGACAGCCCATCACTTCGGACAAGGCTATGGGAATCGAACCCACAACCGAAGTGCGACTGGCCTTTATCGCCTACCACTGGCCTACAGGAAGTCCCTGTTTAGTAGAAACTAGTTTTATTATATTAAGCAGTATGATATATGAAGTATAAGTCCATTTTAGGAACCATATATCTCACTATAGATCGACTTATATAATTTTTGCTAACCTTTTGTTTGAGACAGATGGAATGACCCGTCATTCTATCACATGATCTGCTAACACTTCATGAATAACAAATTCAACTTCATTTATTTAAGAGATGAAGTGGAAATTGTTCAAGGCACGAACAACAGTGAGATTGTACCAAAATAAAGTAAGTATTTATTCTAATTCAAATTTTCAACTTTAGGGAAATGATCTTGAAAACCAAAAATGTTGTCCTAGTGATCTTATACCTGATGAATCATATGGTACCTTATATCATCACAAATCTATGGATTTGTGATTACTGGCTTTTCCATAGCTATGTTCTCTACCACTCTCCATCAGAACATGATGGTTAGATTTCTCTTCCATATCCATATTTTCACCTATGTGGAAACCCAATGATTAGTTTATTTGGGTAACCGTTACGTTTCATACTTTTGTTTTTAAAGATTGGTTTTGATATTCCTTTTTACGATGTGGGTTTCTATTAAAGAAACTTTCGAATAGTAAACCATATATAACCCCGACGAATTTCGAGGGCGAAATTCATTTTAAGGGGGGTAGAATGTAACAACCCAAGATTTTATAAAAAAATATTCTTTTTAATTTTATTAAAGTCTTGTGTTGTACGCTACACCAAAAGGAGCTTGCACAACACGCATCCTTGACTTGCCTTGCATTACACGCAATCACGACCTTCCTCGATAGCGTGTGTAATACGCAATACCGAGTTTCACTAAACAACGATATGCTATTAAAATATTATTAAAACTAGCCGTTATGAATAGTAATAACCACTTTTTAAAATTCTGTAAATCTTATTTTTCAAAATTAACTTCATTTTTGGATTCGGAGTATCGAATTTAGCCTAAGGTGAAATTTTGGTACATTTCGGATAACTTTCATATTCTGATGAATAGTGAAAATTACTAAATTATAATTAAAAAACAACTTTTTTAATCGAAATAATTAATAGTGATAAATTATTAATTGGAGTAGTTTTAAAGTATATTTAGAATATATTTTTACAATTTAATACAATGTTGGTCATTGGATGTAATTGCACATTTAAACCAGACATAAACAAGTGTCAATCTTTTGATAGATATTGTTTCTTAAAAACACGCTATTTGTTTTAACAGCGGGATTTAATTATAAAATTAATTAATGCAACTTCTATGTTATGAATTTGGTAAAATAGACTTCATTTCTGAATTCAGAATATGAAATATAGCTTAGGATGAAATTTTGGCATTTTTCTGAAAACCTTCATTTTTTGATGAATAGTGAAACTACTAAGTGGTAGTTAAAAAACTGAATTTTTCATTAAAATTAATTTTACCGCTTCTGTGAATGGAATTTCAAAAATCCGAGAGACACGGTTGATGTCAGTAAGTAAAATGTGGTTCAATGAGATGAAAATAATTTTTGGTGAATAGTAACTTTTTACTTTTATTTACCATGGTTAAAAGTAAATAGGGTAATTAAGGGTAAGAATGATATTAATATTACCCTAACACATGTCCTAATTCAATTGGACAAGTGTATCTCGACCAAAAACAACCTTAAGTGTAAAATATTATCATTTAGGCCCACTTGGATTAGATTAGGACATTTATTATTATTTAATTCAAAGAAGAGTTAAAAGAGTTAAAATCAAAGTTTATTCACTAAAACATTTTTAATATGGGGTTATACATAAGATAAATTCGACTATAAATATTCATTAGAAAGATAAAATGATTTCTTACATAATAATATTTTATTTATAATTTTTATACTTTAAATAAATTAATTTATTTATGACACAATGATGATGCAGTAATTACCCTTTTAATGAAATATTAACATAATTGATGTTATAAATGATCAAATGAATGTAATTTGAGACTTTTTATGAATTCCACTAATTTTCTAGGTTACTATGATATATTAATGTTGATTTAATCAACTTGGTTCGAACATATAATTCTGTTATGACTTTCACAAAAATCATATATCAAATAGTGTCAAAATTGACACAAAATAGTTTTTAAATCAAATATTATATTATTAATTGTTATTGTATTCCTAAAAATACAAGGTCCGGCCAAATGACTTAGATAAGGATATATATATTAATAATAAACAATTTGGGGTTCGTTTGGCATGTTATAGTAAGTGTATTAACCATATAGTGAAAGAAAACAAAAAGACACGGTAAAAGTTAAATTAATTAAATTAGAGTTAAATCTAATTGATAAGGTTAAAATAATACCCTAAACTTGTCTAAATCCTATTGGTTGATAGGATTTCGACCCATCCCTACTTTATCTTCGAAATAAGACCCTTTGGAACCATTATAAACCGATTTTGACTTTAATATAAAATAATATTTTGAGATATTCCTAAGGTGCCCCTCTCCTCCCTTATAAAAGGGCACCTCCTCCCCCTTCCTCCTCACACCAATTTGAGCACTCAAGCTCGGCCAACCTCTGACAAAATCCCTTCTACACTTCCCTAGAATAATCCTAGAGGTCCTGATCTTCTTCAAAGACCAATCTTAGTTCCCTAAGTGGAGGATTAAAAGAGGCGTTTCAAATAAGAGGTAATAACCATTACCGATCTTTTCAATTTCTTTCTTCTTCAACTTCTTCTTCTTTAGTTGTTTCATAACAAAGTAATAACATCAGTATTACTTACATACTGATATGTTATTATAAATATGAAACAACCCTAATTCACCTTCTATCCATCCTACGGAAAAAATGAAATCACCGCGCGTGCGTACGTATGGAATACCGTCTCCACGCCGCGGTGTAATCTATTTTCCACCACCACCTTACAAGGATGGGTATAATGGTTTAATGAGTAACTATATATGATTATTATAAAGTGATATTGATACTGAAATATTATAAATACACTTCAACACAATTCCACGACCATGGGAATGATTTCATCGCTCGTGCGTACGTACGGACTACCGTCTCCACGACGCGATGAGATTCATTCTCAATGATTAACCATTAATGAATGATTATAAAGTATATATAATAGGTACTAATGAAATATATTACCTAATAATGATACTGTAATTATTTATATTTATATGTATGTCATCTACTTAATTCCATTCAAGACAATAGGGAAAGGAAAACAGCGTTCATGCGTACGTACGGACTACCGTCTCCATGAACAGTGTTTTTCATTTTATTTATCTATCTATTATATATATATATATACTGAATATATATGATATATAAATCATATTTTATATTCTGGAAGTAAGTAGATCATGATATAAGTAATAATGATGTCAAGAACAACAAGTCAAAACACCTACGATAAATGAAACGATTTTACCCAAAACGCTTCTTTAACATGGAATTTACAAAAGAACGGGTAATATAATGCCATAAGTGAACCATATATGATATCATAACAATGAATATGATTCTGGAATAAGTCAATAACATGATTTAAATCATTATACAGGAGGTTCGGACACTTACAAAGCAAGTCGGACATAAGGTAAGGGAAATATCACAATCTCAATTTTATACGAGATTGTTTATTCGTAAGTATTTACTGGGGTGTATTTTATCATCCACATCCATGTTTACTCAATATGTAATATTATTTCCATCCACCTACAATTGTTTAAATCCATTTTTACCCTTCTGTGAGTTTTTAGTAATATGTATGAAAGGAATCTTTTGTCGTTTTTCGTACGAGGTACTTTTTGACTTTTCCGACAAAAGTACGAAGAATGTTTTTTTTAACTTTTACGGCATGAATGGATTTCTAAAAAAATTATTTCCAAGAAGATTCCTTTACAAGTATTCAAGTTTATTTTTAATCAACTTCTTTTATTTTAAAATTGTATGACATGTTAAGAAAGGAAAAGTGTTTTTAAAGTAGAAAGGATATTTTCCTCAAGAATGGAGTTCAAGTATTTTATCAAAATTATTTTCCATATAAGATAATAAAAGGGTTCTGTTTTATGCCTATTATTACATGGATTTGATTATGTTGTGATGGAAATATTTTTATGAATTCCTTTATCTTATATGAATTGTTTTCTGATGTCATGATTTTTCAAGAATCCCATTTTTGTTACATGTGTTATGCGATGATGTATGATTTATGATTATGTGGCACACATAATAAAGGATTCATTATAAGATGGGTGGGACCTATATCTCCCTCCAATGCATTGGGTAAAGATTTTATATCTCATGAGATAGACATGGCTGGAATGGTAGGTTATACCGGTTCAGTGAAACAGGAATGAAACGAGGGTTACTCGATTCAGAAAGGGAGTTTGTCCACTAAGGTAGTCTTGGCAATGAGTCTTGACTAAAAAGAAATGATTCTCTATGATTATGTGTGAATTCCACAAAGTTTCATGTTTTATGTGATGATTATTGTGATTACATTTCACTGCCATGATTTACCCCATGTTATGAAATTATGATCTCTTTTGCAGGTTAAGATTTCCAAAAGTTATGTGCTTATGTATATGATGTGATTGATATTTCTTTTGTTTACCCTTACTGAGCATTTGAGCTCACCCTTTTATGTTTTCTTTTCCCCAGGATATAAAGAAAGGTTTTGGGTATAAAAAAAATATGATCTTTATGGGAGATGTTGAAGATCTTTCACCACGATTAGAAGATTATATTCCGAGTTTCCAAAGACACTAAACTATTACGGTCCTTGTGTGTGTGTTTTTATTATGTACTAAGTATTCCGCAAATGTAATGTAATGTCCATGTACGTCAAGATACGGGTCTCTATAGTTAGTATCAGAGGAAAGGTTTAGTCAACCTTTGGAAACTAGGATGCGAAAACGTTAGTGAGATCCCTAGAGATATTTCTAAGGTATGTCTAGGGATGTCTCTAAGGTTAAGTATACGTATAGGTTATAGTCCGAGAATTGTGCTAACGATCTTCGAATTTAACCTAAGATGTTAGATATTGAGGGTACTACCCCTTTATTATGTTGTTTTCCCTAACATGATTTTTGCCTCTCATACTATTCTTTTGGGGTTTTAGACGATGGCTGGAACCCGAAGGAACCGTGTTAATGCGGAATGTGATGGGAAATGCAATGATTGTCCCCCTGAGAAACCAAACGATATGGGAGCCGGAATGAAAAATCTTGTAGCCATGCTCACACAACTTTCTCAAGCTATTAATCATGTAGGACTTCCAAACGAGCAAAGGAAGGATCAACATTCTGTTGAATCCTTCATGAGGCAGCGTCCACCTTCTTTCAGTGGGTCTACTGATCCATTAGTTGCTGAACAATGGATTAGTACTACTGAAAAGATATTTTCAGTTCTTCAATGTTCTGATCATGATAAAGTCATCCTAGCAGTGTATCGTTTGGAAGGAGATGCTGATCAATGGTGGAATCTTATTAAGAATACGAGGCAAAGGGATGAAATTGAGTCTATGGAATGGGACGAGTTCAAGAACTTATTTTTCAATAAGTACTTCCCTCGTATTCTCCGAACAAAGATGGAGAAAGAGTTTCTTGAACTGAAGCAAAGGGATGATGAATCTGTTGGTACCTATGAAGCGAATTTTACAAGACTTTCAAGGTACGCTTCTGGTATTATCATCCAACCTGAAAGTAAAGTTGATCGATTTTTCAGTGGCTTAAAACCAAGTCTTCGAAGGGCATTATCTATAAGAGACTTCAGTAGCTATGAAGAAATTGTGCGTTGTGCTATCAAGGTAGAAATGGAAGTTGGTGTTACATATCCATCTCATGGGTTTGACAAGAAATGAAAGATAGAGTTCAAGGAGAAAAATCAGAATAATGGTGAAAAGAAGATGAATGTTTCCTTATGCACAAAGTGTGGAAAGAAGCATGGTGGAGATTGTCTTAAAGGGACTAGAAAATGTTTTAAGTGTGGAAAAGAAGGTCATCGAGAAACTGAGTGTCGAAGTAATGGAAAATGGGATTCTAATGAAGTGAATAAAGCAAACACTGTAGAGAACGTACAACCAACACTTCAATGCTTCAAGTGCAAGGAAATGGGGCATTATGATAATAAATTCCCTAATCCAAGGGTTAGTGATGATCGACATGAGCAACCGCTTAAGGCAAAGGACAAAGGGAAGTCACATGCGATCACTATTGGCAATGTTGAATATGACAACGATGTGGTGGAATGATTAAGTGTTTATATAATGGGATTCCAAAATAATGTTGTATCTTGGAATATTGGAATATTTATGTATTGGTCTAATGTGGTATTCAAAGTGATTGAGATATTATGCGCATAATGAAGGGAAAACGAGAAAATGAAATGTTTAACAGTATTCATGAGCTTATGATTGATATAAGGACTAAGTGATATCATGGTTTGAGTATATAGAATTTTGAGGATTTTGGTATGTGGAAAGTGTTAACTTTTAACTGCATTCAAGTTTTCACTAAGGTTCAATGGGTATTCAAGAGAGTACAAGATTAAGGCCTTTGAATGATTGGAATGTGTCCAACAAGATATATCTTATGATATATGGTGATCAACAATGGTATTAAATCTCTGGTAATCGTTTTCACTATGTTATGAGAATGGACTGCAGTATTATGGATAGGACTAAAGATTGGAATGGATTATGTTGGACATAAGTTAGTATTGTTTAAGGATAGAATTTTTTTCGATATTATTTATGGGATGTTATAGTAATATAGTTTTAGAAAAAGGACAACCTGTAGGACGGACGACAGCCCATCACTTCGGACAAGGCTGTGGGAATCGAACCCACAACCGAAGTGCGACTGGCCTTTATCGCCTACCACTGGCCTACAGGAAGTCCCTGTTTAGTAGAAACTAGTTTTATTATATTAAGCAGTATGATATATGAAGTATAAGTCCATTTTAGGAACCATATATCTCACTATAGATCGACTTATATAATTTTTGCTAACCTTTTGTTTGAGACAGATGGAATGACCCGTCATTCTATCACATGATCTGCTAACACTTCATGAATAACAAATTCAACTTCATTTATTTAAGAGATGAAGTGGAAATTGTTCAAGGCACGAACAACAGTGAGATTGTACCAAAATAAAGTAAGTATTTATTCTAATTCAAATTTTCAACTTTAGGGAAATGATCTTGAAAACCAAAAATGTTGTCATAGTGATCTTATACCTGATGAATCATATGGTACCTTATATCATCACAAATCTATGGATTTTTGATTACTGGCTTTTCCATAGCTATGTTCTCTACCACTCTCCATCAGAACATGATGGTTAGATTTCTCTTCTATATCCATATTTTCACCTATGTGGAAACCCAATGATTAGTTTATTTGGGTAACCGTTACGTTTCATACTTTTGTTTTTAAAGATTGGTTTTGATATTCCTTTTCACGATGTGGGTTTCTATTAAAGAAACTTTCGAATAGTAAACCATATATAACCCCGACGAATTTCGAGGGCAAAATTCATTTTAAGGGGGGTAGAATGTAACAGCCCAAGATTTTATAAAAAAATAATCTTTTTAATTTTATTAAAGTCTTGTGTTGTACGCTACACAAAAAGGAGCTTGCACAACACGCATCCTTTACTTGCCTTGCATTACACGCAATCACGACCTTCCTCGATAGCGTGTGTAATACGCAATACCGAGTTTCACTAAACAACGATATGCTATTAAAATATTATTAAAACTAGCCGTTATGAATAGTAATAACCACTTTTTAAAATTCTTTAAATCTTATTTTTCAAAATGAACTTCATTTTTGGATTCGGAGTATCGAATTTAGCCTAAGGTGAAATTTTGGTACATTTCGGATAACTTTCATATTCTGATGAATAGTGAAAATTAATAAATTATAATTAAAAAACAACTTTTTTAATCGAAATAATTAATAGTGATAAATTATTAATTGGAGTAGTCTTAAAGTATATTTAGAATATATTTTTACAATTTAATACAATGTTGGTCATTGGATGTAATTGCACATTTAAACCAGACATAAACAAGTGTCAATCTTTTGATAGATATTGTTTCTTAAAAACACGCTATTTGTTTTAACAGCGGGATTTAATTATAAAATTAACTAATGAAACTTCTATGTTATGAATTTGGTAAAATAGACTTCATTTTTGAATTCAGAATATGAAATATAGCTTAGGATGAAATTTTGGCATTTTTCTGAAAACCTTCATTTTTTGATGAATAGTGAAACTACTAAGTGGTAGTTAAAAAACTGAATTTTTCATAAAACTTAATTTTACCGATTCTGTGAATGGAATTTCAAAAATCCGAGAGACACGGTTGATGTCAGTAAGTAAAATGTGGTTCAATGAGATGAAAATAATTTTTGGTGAATAGTAACTTTTTACTTTTATTTACCATGGTTAAAAGTAAATAGGGTAATTAAGGGTAAGAATGATATTAATATTACCCTAACACATGTCCTAATTCTATTGGACAAGTGTATCTCGACCAAAAACAACCTTAAGTGTAAAATATTATCATTTAGGCCCACTTGGATTAGATTAGGACATTTATTATTATTTAATTCAAAGAAGAGTTAAAAGAGTTAAAATCAATGTTTATTCACTAAAACATTTTTAATATGGGGTTATACATAAGATAAATTCGACTATAAATATTCATTAGAAAGATAAAAGGATTTCCTACATAATGATATTTTATTTAAAATTTTTAGACTTTAAATAAATTAATTTATTTATGACACAAAAATGATGCAGTAATTACCCTTTTAATGAAATATTAACATAATTTATGTTATAAATGCTCAAATGAATTTAATTTGAGACTTTTTATGAATTACACTAATTTTATAGGTTACTATGATATATTAATGTTGATTTAATCAACTTTGTTCGAACATATAATTCTTTTATGACTTTCACAAAAATCATATATCAAATAGTGTCAAAATTGACATAAAATAGGTTTTAAATCAAATATTATATTATTAATTGTTATTGTATTCCTAAAAATCCAAGGTTCGGCCAAATGACTTGGATAAGGATATATATATTAATAATAAACAATTTGGGGTTTGTTTGGCATGTTATAGTAAGTGTATTAACCATATAGTGAAAGAAAACAAAAAGACACGGTAAAAGTTAAATTAATTAACTTAGAGTTAAATCTAATTGATAAGGTTAAAATAATACCCTAAACTTGTCTAAATCCTATTGGTTGATAGGATTTCGACCCATCCCTACTTTAGCTTCGAAATAAGACCCTTTGGAACCATTATAAACCGATTTTGAATTTAATATAAAATAATATTTTGAGATATTCCTAAGGTGCCCCTCTCCTCCCTTATAAAAGGGCACCTCCTCCCCCTTCCTCCTCACACCAATTTGAGCACTCAAGCTCGGAAAACCTCTGCCAAAATCCCTTCTCCACTTCCCTAGAAAAAATCCTAGAGGTCCTGGTCTTCTTCAAAGACCAATCTTAGTTCCCTAAGTGGAGGATTCAAAGAGGCGTTTCAAAGAAGAGGTAATAACCATTACCGATCTTTTCAATTTCTTTCTTCTTCAAATTCTTCTTCTTTAGTTGTTTCATAACAAAGTAATAACATCAGTATTAATTAAATACTGATATGTTATTATAAATATGAAACAACCCTAATTCACCTTCTATCCATCCTACGGAAAAAATGAAATCACCACGCGTGCGTACGTACGGAATACCGTCTCCACGCCGTGGTGTAATCTATTTTCCACCACCACCTTACAAGTATGGGTTTAATGGTTTAATGAGTAACTATATATGATTATTATAAATTTATATTGATACTGAAATAGTATAAATACACTTCAACACAATTCCACGACCATGGGAACGATATCATCGCTCGTGCGTACGTACGGACTACCGTCTCCACGACGCGATGAGATTCATTCTCAATGATTAACCATTAATGAATGATTATAAAGTATATATAATAGGTACTAATGAAATATATTACCTAATAATGATACTGTAATTATTTATATTTATATGTATGTCATCTACTTAATTCCATTCAAGACAATAGGGAAAGGAAAACAGCGTTCATGCGTACGTACGGACTACCGTCTCCATGAACGGTGTTTTTCATTTTATTTATATATCTATTATATATATATATATACTGAATATATATGATATATAAATCATATTTTATATTCTGGAAGTAAGTATATCATGATATAAGTAATAATGATGTCAAGAACAACAAGTCAAAACACCTACGATAAATGAAACGATTTTACCCAAAACGCTTCTTTAACATGGAATTTACAAAAGAACGGGTAATATAATGTCATAAGTGAACCATATATGATATCATAACAATGAATATGATTCTGGAATAAGTCAATAACAAGATTTAAATCATTATACAGGAGGTTCGGACACTTACAAAGCAAGTCGGACATAAGGTAAGGGAAATATCACAATCTCATTTTTATCCGAGATTGTTTATTCGTAAGTATTTACTGGGGTGTATTTTATCATCCACATCCATGTTTACTCAATATGTAATATTATTTCCATCCACCTACAATTGTTTAAATCCATTTTTACCCTTCGGTGAGTTTTTAGTAATATGTATGAAAGGAATCTTTTGTCGTTTTTCGTACGAGGTACTTTTTGACTTTTCCGACAAAAGTACGAAGAATGTTTTTTTAACTTTTACGGCATGAATGGATTTCTAAAAAAATTATTTCCAAGAAGATTCCTTTACAAGTATTCAAGTTTATTTTTAATCAACTTCTTTTATTTTAAAATTCTATGACATGTTAAGAAAGGAAAAGTGTTTTTAAAGTAGAAAGGATATTTTCCTCAAGAATGGAGTTCAAGTATTTTATCAAAATTATTTTCCATATAAGATAATAAAAGGGTTCTGTTTTTATGCCTATTATTACATGGATTTGATTATGTTGTGATGGAAATATTTTTATGAATTCCTTTATCTTATATGAATTGTTTTCTGATGTCATGATGTTTCAAGAATCCCATTTTTGTTACATGTGTTATGCGATGATGTATGATTTATGATTATGTGGCACACATAATAAAGGATTCATTATAAGATGGGTGGGACCTATATCTCCCTCCAATGCATTGGGTAACGATTTTATATCTCATGAGATAGACATGGCTGGAATGGTAGGTTATACCGGTTCAATGAAACAGGACTGAAACGAGGGTTACTCGATTCCGAAAGGGACTTTGTCCACTAAGATAGTCTTGGCAATGAGTCTTGACTAACAAGAAATGATTCTCTATGATTATGTGTGAATTCCACAAAGTTTCATGTTTTATGTTATGATTATTGTGATTACATTTCACTGCCATGATTTACCCCATGTTATGAAATTATGATCTCTTTTGCAGGTTAAGATTTCCAAAAGTTATGTGCTTATGTATATGATGTGATTGATATTTCTTTTGTTTACCCTTACTGAGCATTTGAGCTCACCCTTTTATGTTTTCTTTTTCCCCAGGATATAAAGAATGGTTTTGGGTATAAAAAAAAGATGATCTTTATGGGAGATGTTGAAGATCTTTCACCACGATTAGAAGATTATATTCCGAGTTTCCAAAGACACTAAACTATTACGGTCCTTGTGTGTGTGTTTTTGTTATGTACTAAGTATTCCGCAAATGTAATGTAATGTCCATGTACGTCAAGATACGGGTCTCTACACTAATTGCTCTGGAAAATATTTTGGTTAATACATTCAATAATCTTAGTGTAGAGTATGTGTTTACCATATATTAAATCTAATGGGTGGATACAAATTCAAGCACAGATTCTTATACTTCTATTATATCATCCCTAAAAAATAAGGGTCATAGCGTAGATATTTTTTAAACTCTCTTAACATAGCTTGATTTCAAGATTCCTATTTCTTCATTTCATAAAATGATATCTAAACAACCATATTTATTTTAAATGGGATGGATTAATTTTTCATTTTAATGGGGTAAGACGATTATTCTTATTATCATTCCCTTATCCCTCATTTGGATATCAAAAAAGTCCTCATATCAGAAAGAATGCCTAAAATAGTCTCTTCAACTTTTGAATGTCCAAATGTCTAGTACTCCTCTAACTCTAAGAAAGATTCTTCATCCAATAATCCCCAAGTAGTGGATAAAGAGGAAAATAATGATGATGAAGAGGATATTAAAGACCTCATATATTCCCCTATATGAAATTTTGAAGGTTTCTCTGCCATTGTTGATGATATTAAGTTGGTAAATATGGGAAAAAAAGAAGTCCCATGACCCATTTTGATCAGTGTGTACAAGAATACAAATGAAAAAAAACTATATCATTACTTATTTAAGCAAAACTATGATGTGTTCATAGGAAATTACATAGAAATTTATATCATTTATCTCGATGTGGAAACTCATCAAATGGGATTTCCAAAAGACAATCGGAGATACTAACAGGCATCTTGACAGACACACCTACCTCATACCTCAAAAATTTAGGCTGAACTGGACAATCTCAGAAACTCTAAATTCATAAAAAAGGTAAAATAAAAAAAATGGCTACACAAAATTGACCTATAAAGAATAGAAAGGGGAAAATAATTGATTTCATGGAATTCAGAGATGTCAAAAGACATTTTCCAAAAGATGACTTCCCAATTATAATCACAGAACTACTGATTGATGCCACATCTGTTTGTCAAGACCTCACTTTCATTGATAGATATTCAGGGTAAAACCACATTATGATGATTATAGAAGATGAATAATCCAAAAAAATTAGTAACCATTTGGAGTATTCTACTCCATGTTAATTCCATTTTGTTAAAATAACATCGACACGGCATACCAATGTTCCATGAACCACATATTCATGCCCTTATAGGAATGTTTGTTGAATGTTATGTTGATGATATAGTAATTGTGTTACCAAAACATTATGACCACCTATCTGAAATAGAAACCATATTTTATTTAATATAATACAAAATATAATAAATATGGACCCCTTAAAATATTCATTCTATTTAACCTTAGGGAAGTTTCTCAGATTCATTATACAACAACGAAACATTGACAAGGATGCTAAGAAAAAAAATTAATCGATATCATGCCACTTCTTTGAAACCCAATGAGTTTAGATGATTTAATTACACATTTCCTACATATGACAAAGCATAGCCAACCTCATATTAAAGTGTTTTATCTTCCACAAACTAATGAATAAGGGGGTCATATATCAATGGACTAGTGACTTTCATGAATAATTTTAAAACATTGAAAAAAAACTCATGAGTCCAATGTTATTAATTCAACCCATTGAAGGAAACATACTCATCCGATATGAGATATCCCTAGAATGATCATGATCCACCTTCCAAGTAAAAATATGATTATAGGAATAAAAAAACCATTATATAATCAGTTCAATAATGATTTATTAAGAGACTCATTATCCATATATTGATAATAGATTCCTAGAATAAATATTTGTGGTTTAAAAACTGAGGGACTAGCCACATCACTAAAAATTACAATTTGTATCTTGGAATAACCCGCTCAAATATATCCCCAATCATTTTACTTTGTTATTATGTCTAGAACTATTTGTTGTTATCCTAAAGTACTTCGATAAAATTTTTGTACCTCTATAAGTAGTGAATGTCCATGCCTCGGTGGATTTCATTGAAGAGACCCCATCAATAGAAACAATGTCGTTAAATTCTAAAATTCTTGATGAATATATATGGTATGATAAAGAATACTGCAAAAATGTGGTAAATGTGTTTTGATGGTGCATTCAAAAGACCAAAAGAGATGATAATTAAGGAACCCAATCAGAGAAATGTTGGGTTACGTATAGGTCTCATTTCTCTAGTGAATTCATTTTTTCCTTACTCTTTCCATCTATCAAAATGTATTACCAATAATGAGGTAGAATAAGAGGAAAAAATTTTTAGGCTTATAAATGGATCTCCAAATACTTGTGGGTCACCTTGAGGTGAGGGGTGATTCAGAGTTGGTAATCAATTAGATTAATGGGTATTTGACACTAGAAAGAAGATTTAATCCCCCTTATTGAATATTTTTGACGAATAATGGATAAGTTCCCCTTATACACAACACTGTATCATGTACCATGGTCACAAAACACTCAGGTAGATGTATTAGCGATTATATCTACAACTCTAGCTGATCTAAACATGGAATAAATAGTTATTATCATGGTCCGTCAATGAATTGTCTCAACATTTTTTCATGTTAGAATATGAGATATCAATGAATTCGTCCCTATCCATAAAATATATAGTCCTAACACATGGTCTTTCATTACCATTTTGGAATAAATCCAAAAGGGAGTAATCTTATTTGATAGACCTGGGAAGGGGAAAATATGATAGAGAGCAATCAATTTCACTCTCTATGACGGTCGAATCACTAGAAAGACCTCTATAAATGCGGATATGACAGTGTTATTCACATATGTATCATCAAAGAAGAGACTATGGAGTTTCTAAAAGATGTATTTGTAGGGACCTTTGGTTCCCAAAATCATTGTAAAGGTAGTATTTTAAAATATGAAAATATTTATACTTCGAGCCATCATTGGCGTAGGATTTTCCATAATTAATAATGAAATCTCATTTCGAAATGGTTAATGTCAACTAAATCCATCAACATATAAAAATACTCATATATAAGAATAATAATTTTAATATTTCATATATGGAATGGATGTTTTGGGGTTATACCCTCTAATTATGGCATATAGGTTTATATATATTAACTACTACCGATCTATTATTAAAATAGGTTAAGGAAATTCCACTCAAAATGTTTGCGACAAAAACATTATTAGCTTCGTGGAAGCCAACATATTTACCATATTTTTCCCTTATACAATAAAAATGAACAACAACACCAGTTCCTATTCTCTTTAGGTAGAAAATCTATATCTTGAGTATCATTTCTAATCCATCCATTCGTCCAATTATCATGTAGTAGCAAATTGACTTATATAGGCATTCACTAAGTACCTATCTAACACACTCCAGAAGATGCTGGATAGTGATAAGATGTATTTCCTGGAAAATATCATACATGACTTATGAATTACTAAACTATGGCATGTACTACCACACTAGAAACCTCGTCTTCACTGGTATATGGGGGAGAAGCAGTCCTTCCCATTAAAGACAAGTTTCTATTGCTACGTGTTTCCATATGTGACCAGCTATCATTAGATTAGAAATCCCAAAAATTAATAGATTAACTAGAGACGATCCATGAGAAAATACTTCACACCATTAATCACATGGATGTATATCAAAATCTAATATAGCATCGATTAAACATGAATGTTCTCTAAAATTTATTACTACAAGGAGTACTGGTATTGTTTCATAGTTTGTCAATTATACCAGGAATGAAGCCTTCGAAACATGAACCAATGGGTGATTGACCATAATCCAAACATAATTTTCACCCAAATAGAGATTTCCCTTTAATTTCAATTGATGGAGAGATCATATTTTACCGAACCAATGCATGTTTTTTTAGGAAATATTTTGTATAATAACACAATCTATGTCCATGACTATAAACATGAATCAACATTATTTGTCATAACCAAATTAAATAAAATAGCAAGACACCAAACATATATATTTCATTCAATTGAAATTAATGGTTTGTATCCCTCTCATTCAATTTTAGATAATCAAATAAATATCATGATATGAGAAAATCAACATGATCCATTGAATTTGGGTGTCCATCTCAGGAATAAGTCCAAATAAAATACCTATAACTGTTTAGCGGTTCGAGATTCTATCTTTGTTAGATATGAGGAAGAAGGGACAAGAAACTCCAATGTGTATCCCCTAATCACATCATTTCGACAAAAATTTAGAACCTGGGCCCCCATTATGGGTGTAATCCCCAACACTATCACACACTTCATGACATAAAACTGGAAAACCAATAGCTTTTTTGATTGATAATAAGATTCACGATCAATTCATTGACTATGTGTGGAATAATTATCATTAATATGGGAAATTTAGTGATTCACATACCATTTATTTTGTGTTTAGCCATGAATAAGTACTAGAAGAACCCCATGTTCCCTATGTATGAATCAGATATGCATAGAGAAATTTTCTAGAATATATGGCTTGATAATAATTATAATGAGATAGTAGTGATTCCTAGACATGTTGTATTTGGTCGAAACATTTTTATTGATAATACTAAATCCCCCATTCCACACAATAAATCATGTTTAATGTGGGGAAGAATTAATCAATACTATATTTTTCTTGATAATTGTTCTTACAAGATATGTTGTGACTCTAGATTCGTATCCTTTGGTCTAGCTGCAATACTCATATTCATATCTGGAAGCATATGTCTTTTCATGGGTGATTTTAAACTGCATGGTTCATCAAGGACTATATGTGGTTTTATTATCGTTCTAGTGGGGTATGTTGTGAAACCCTTATTTCCATCAATGATCCGAACTGAAAAATTTCATTTCATTTACTTCATTTTGTTTACATCCTTACCAAAATATATTAAATAATATAGGAATACATGAACTACATATTGAATGATTCTCATCCTAATGAGATATGTAGAGATTCCTCAATCATACCTCTTGGATTATCTGTAACATCCCAAGTAAATGAAGAATAAGGAATATTTCATATTTATTAATATTTTTGAATTAAATATTAATTTTACTTTAATTGGGTTGCTATGTTTGGTAGCGTACCCGATACGCAACAACAGGTTTCTTTGGAATCTTACGCTGCATACTAATTATATAATATTATTATTCTAAATGGCAGTTAACTCATAGCCGTTGTATTGGTGGGAATGAAAAAAACTAACTACAATATGATTATACTTGTTTGTTAAATGTATTTAAATTATCCAATAAAAATTTAGAGGCTTAAAATGTGAATGAATCTAATTTTAAGTATAATTTACATTAAAAGGCCGATTAAACACCTTTTAATGGATAACCCTTTTTAAATATAGTTTTGGTCACATTAATACATTATATATGACCAAATAAAATACTTCTTTAAAATGTGGACATCAAAATTTAATTTGAGTAAATTTATGGAATTTTTCCGATAAAGTTCATTTTTTAATGAATAGTGAAAAATATTGTATTTTAATTCAAATGTGCTTTTTAATCTAATATATTTATATGGTTAGATTATCTTTTTTATTAGTTTGAAAGTGAAATGAAAATATATTTTTACCATTTAATCCAATTTTGGTCATTGTAATTAATTTCACTTTGAAATTGGACATAAACAAGTGTCGATCTTTTGATAGTTATTGTTTTTTTAAAAACACGCTATTTGTTTTAACAGCGGGAATTAATTTTTAAATTAATTAATGAAAGTTTTATGTTTTGAATTTGTAAAAATAGAAATAATTTTTGAATTCAAAATATAAAATATATCTTAGGCTTAATTTTTCGTATTTTTCTGAAAAACTTCAATTTTTGATGAATAGTGAAACTAGTGGTAGTTAAAAAACTGGCTTTTTCATTTAAATGAAATTTTAACACTTCTGTGAATTGAATTTCAAAAATACAACATACATGGTTGTTATCACGAAGTAAAATGTTGTTTATTAAGATGAAAATAATTTTTGGTGAATAGTAACTTTTGACTTTTATTTACCGCGGTTAAAGGTAAATAGGGTAATTCAAAGTAAAAAAATATTATAATAATTCAAAATTACATTAACTTTTGTCCAACCTTTTTTGTTGAGTCATTGACGACCAATGTCATCTTGGGGTCTATTTTGGGACCTCATTGAGCCACATGAGAGTGAAAATTACAATTTAGATTAATTAACTTAAAGTAAAGGCAAAAATGACAAAAGAAAATAGATTTTAGTAAATTAATTTTTAGAAGGGGTTATATAAATTATCTTTTGGACTATAAATATTAATTGGAAATATAAAAATATTTCCTACATCATGTTAGTATTTTTATAATTTTTAGACATAATATAAATTAAATTATTTATTACCCAATAATCATGCAGTATTTACCTCATTTATAAATCATTTAAATAAATAATATTATAATGATTAAAATTTTATCCAAAACCAATCCAATTCCTATTGGATGATTTTATTTCGACCATGATTCATCTTATATTCGACTATAATTATTTTTGGACCTTTTGAAACCGAATATCATTATATAATAAAATAATATATTCACACTTTCCTAAAGATCCCCTCCTCTCCCTTATAAAAGGAGATCATTTCTATCCAATTTCTCACAACTCTCAAGCCATTCGGCTCATCCAAAATCTTCCCAATTAAGCTCCCTACATCCATATCCTCCCACTAGATGCATTAACTTAGGAAAATGCACTTCAATAAGTCCTTTGGTTCAAACCAAAGAGAGTTACCGAAATTAAAGGTAACAATTTCTCTTAAATTGTTTTCATTTATTTTACTTCTCCAACCCCTAAAATCTGTTTATTTATATTATTTTGTAACAACAACAGTATCCTAAATATACTAGTATTTTGTTATGAAAATGATTATAACTACACTTACACACACCTCCATCTAATGGATGAAGAACGTAATGTTTCTATGGATGGAAAACTAACGCATCATGAAACGATGATTGTTCAATTACCTCTTACCGCATCTCATGGTGTACATTATGATGTAAATGTATTAATATATGATATATATTATGTTTATGATTTCCTTATGCTTCTGTACTTCCCTTTTTATAGCATGCCTTTATGGTTTCCATAGTGGGTAAATACGATAATCTCATTTGAGGAAGTGCGGACTATCGCCCCCTCAAAGTGATGTTATTTGTTAACGCCTTACATGGGATGTATAAATGATGGAGTTAGTGATATTATATATGATATTATATTGGAATTATAATATACCTATGTATCATTATCTTTTAATTTCACTAAAATAAGAAATATAAATGAAAGTAGCATTCATGCCTACGTACGACTTACCACCTCCATGAACAGTGCATTTTATTTCTTACCTCTAAAGGTTATGTACTATTATAAATATATGTATATTCTGGATATATATGATATATATGATACCCAAACCATGAATATCATTCTGGATATAATGAAACTTTGTCCACATGAACAATATGTAATTATAAGAAGTCCATTTTTGACTCAGGTACGAAATATCGAAAAAATAGATGTTATTAACTTAAATGATTGCATGATGTTTATAACATGGTAATAAATGATATAAAAGGAATAATAAACTTGAAAATGGTTCTTAAGAAAGTAGAAATTAAATTTAGTTTATTATTTAGGGGATTAAAGAACGATCGAGTCAAGTCGGACACGAGGTAAGGGACTTCGTCTCAATCTCTTTTCATTGAGGCGTATTGTGTTTTAATACAAGAAATTCTTTTATACATTGTAAAAACAACCTTTAATTTTCAAAGGGTATCTTTTTCTATGAAGAGTTTTACTAAATGAAAAAAACAAATGATTATTTTAACGTAAGCGGTGACAATGACCTTTCCGCTGCTGGGAGTATTATTTGATCTTTGGCTTCCTCAACAATCCATAATGTTTTTAAAAGAAAATAAATACCATATACTCTTTTATGTATTTTGGTATTGGATTTGTTATGTCAATATATTTAAGGGATATATTGTGATTGAAATGTGAAAATGTTTTCTTTCCTTTATAATTGTTTTATGTGTTATGATTTTATAATGGTACATGGACATTTGACGGGTGGTTATATGATAAACCAAATGACGGGTGGTTCCGTGAATACCAGGATGGGTGGTTACGTTATAACCTCTAATGCATTGGGTATGGAAGTCAGACGTATGGGTAATCCATTTAGTAATATGTGTGAAAGTCGACCGTATGGTTATTTCATTTAAGTAGGTTTTTTTCCCAAGTTACCTTTATATGTTATGTGTTCTTTATATGGGTTTTATGAAAATATTTTGGTTACAAAAGGGTTCATGATGATCTTTTATTCAGTGAAGAGTATTTACTACTTCATAAAGGTGAAAAGTATTACTTATGTTAAATTATTCATGGTTTACTTGTTGTTTTGAAAAACTAACTGTTTTATTTCTTTGTGTATCTCTTACTGAGATTTTTATGCTCATCCCATATTTTGAAATGATTTTCACAGGACATAAAGTGGAATAGGGTCAAGGATGGGATCAAGGAAAATTCATGTCGTCTAAAACATGGAAATAGACATGAATATTTTTTTCAAGAGTTCATGTTTTGTAAAAAAATGCAAACTGAGTAGAAGTGTCTACTTTGTAATATTTTGAAAGGTAATAGTTATGGCCTAACTCTATGAAACTCTAAACTTGAAAATATCTTCAATTTGATTTATTCATTTAATTGAATATAATGTAAGGTTCAAGGCCGAGGCCTTATAGTTGGTATCATAGGTCGGTTTAGATAATTTTAGGTGTTAGAGTATTGTTAATGTAATATCCATAAAGTAATTTATGTTAATATTGACATCATATAGAATTTCCAGATTACCATTTCGCTTCGCCTAGGATTTTGTGTGTGTTTAGAATAGTTTTCCATAGAGGAAATAGGGAAGCTATGTTGGGACGACATCAGGAGGAAAAAAACTTCCAAATCAGCAACATGAGATGGTCGGAATCAGAAATGAATAGTTTGTTGTAGCGATGGCACAGTTCACTCAGGCTATAAATGGTGGTGGAATTCATGCATGAGATCAGCTAGATTAACTGCAGAGGAACATGATAGTAGTGGGGCATTTCATGAGGAAACATATCCCATCATTCAGTGGCTCATCTGACCTAGTGCTTACTAAAGGGTGGATTAAAGCACTAGAAAAGATTTTCGATGTCATGGGTTGTTCAGAACATCAAAAGGTTAGTCATGCTATTTACTATTTTGAAGGTGAAGCTTATCAGTGGTGGTTGATGGTGAAAAATCTCAGGGATAGTGAGGATATTGATTCTATTGACTGGGATGAATTCTAAGGTATGTTTCTTGAGAAATATTTTCCTAAGGTGGTTTGTCTTAGAATGGAAAAAAAATTACTAGAATTGAGGCAGGATGATGACTCAGTGGCTTCTTATGAAGAAAAATTCACTCGACTGGCAAGGTATGATCTAAATTTCATCTGAGATATTGATAGTAAGATAAATTGATTTTACTCAGGGCTGAAGCCACAATATCGAAGGGATTTAGATTCTCGTGAGTTTAAAAGTTATGAAAAACATGTTTGATGTGCAGAGAAGGTGGAAATGGAGTTTTCTGATGAACAAGTGTTCTTTGACAAACAACAGAATAAGTGGTCCAGTTGGCAGGCCAAGGGGAAGAATTAATAAACGAATCCTAGAGGTAAGAAAAATAAATATCCATCTTATGGGAAGTGTGGTCAAAATCACCCTGGAGAATTTTTATCAAAGATTAGAAAGTGCTTCCAGTGTGGTAAGTCTGGTCATATTGCTCGTAACTGTAAGGAAGATGAACAAGCAGGAAATGAAAAGCCATCAATATGATGTTTTAAGTGTAATGAAATGGGTCATTATGAAAATGAGTGTCTAGAGAAGATCTCAATGGAGGGAAAGCAGCCAGACTACAAGATGAAAGGGGTGGTGAAATCCTTCGTAACTACTTTAGCAGATGTTGGTCCATCGAATGAAGTAGGACTAGGTACACTGTTTGTTTGTTCAGATTATGCCAATGTGTTGTTTGATTCAGGGTCTACACACTCTTTCATTTCTGATAAGTTTTCTAGTAAATTGGGAAATCCAACTAATTATCTGAATACTGAACTTATGGTAAAAACACCTGGAGGAAATGGTGAGACAAAGAGAAATTATAAGAACCTTCATGTCCTTGTGTGAAGAAAGAATCTACTTACAGACCTTATTGTTTTGTCTCTAGTAGAGTTTGATGTTATTTTAGGAATGGATTAGATTTTAATTTATCATGCTAAGATTGATTGCAGAGCTAAAGAGGTTTCTTTTCAGAATAATATACAGTTTGTGTACAAGAATGAACCCTTTCTTTTGATAACATATCAGGAAGCTGAGAAACTAGTAAAAGATGGAAATGAATGTTACCTTGCACATATTGTTGAAAAAAATGGAACTGTTCAAGTTATTGATGTTCCAGTGGTAAATGAGTACCTTTCTGTTTTTTTCTGATGAGTTTGCAGGTATTATACTTGATTGGGGAGTTTAATTTATTGTTCACTTGGTTCCTGATGCTAATCCAATTTCAAAACCCCCTCATCGAATGGCTCAAATTGAACTTTTAGAGTTAAAGAAGAAATTGTAGTAGTAATTAGATAAATGTTTCATTTGACCTAGCACATCACCATGGAAGATGGTTCAATGAGACTTTTCATTGATTACAGAGCATTGAATAACATCACAATTAAGAATAAGTATCCTTTCCCTTATTTCGATGATTAGTTTGATCAGCTCCAGGGGGCACAGTATTTTTCGAAGATTGACATGAGGTCGGGGTATCATCAGTTGAAAGTAAAGGAATTAAATGTTCCAAAGACCACATTTCGTATAAGATATGGCCTTTATAAATTTGTGGTTAGGCCTTTTGGGTTAACCAATGCACCTTCAGTATTCATGGATCTTATGAATAGAATTTTCCTTGAGTTCATGGATAAGTTTGTGGTTGTGTTCATTGATGATTTTTTGGGTTTATTAAAATAGTATAGAGGAGCATGAAATTAATTTAAGGGTCATCATGAAAAACTTAAAAGAAAAGAAACTTTATGGGAAATTCATAAAGTCTGAGTTTTGGTTACAACAAATTTATCTCCTTGGTCACATTGTTTCAAAAAAAATGGCATAATTGTTGATCCTGCTAAAAAAAAGTTGTTGAAGAATGTCCAAGACCGACAAATATAATTGAGATTCGTAATTTTCTTGGTTTGGAAGGTTATTACCAAAGGTTGTTGAAATTTTTTCTCGGTTATCTAGTCCAATGACTAAGTTAACTTGAAAAGGTGGTAAGTTCATCTAGACAAAATAATGTGATAAATGTTTTCTGGAATTGAAATGAAAATTGGTGAATGCTCCAGTTTTGGAACTACCTTTTAGAAATGGTGAGTTTGTTATCTACAGTGATTCTTCATTGAAAATACTTGGTTGTGTCATAATGCATAATAATCAGGTAATTTCTTATGCTTCATGTCAGTTGAAACCTCATGAGTTAAATTACCCTACACATGATTTGGAATTAGCTGCTGTTTTTTTAATTTAAAAATTTAGAAGCATCATTTATATTGGGTGAAGTGTGAAATATATACAGATAAAAAAAGTTTGAAGTATATATTCACTTACAAAGAATTGAACATAAGACATAGGAGATGGTTGTAATTAATAAAGGATTATGATTGCACGATCCTTTATCATCCGGGGAAAGAAAATAACTTGGTTGATGCTTTGAGTCAAAAAAGTAATTCTTCATTAACCATGTTATGTTTGGAACGAGATCCTTCAGTTTTTTGATTTGATGAACTTTGGCATAGAATTTGTTTGTGTAGAAAATTATTCTGTTTTTTTCTGGTGTCATTAAGATCATCTCTATCAGACAGAATAAAGAAATCACATAAGGAAGACAGTGAGTTATAGAAAATGGTTGTGATGGTTCAGAAGGGTAAGTTGCCTGAATTTAATGTTGATAATGATTGTGTTTTGAGGTTTGGAAAGATATTATGTGTACCTTGTGATTCACAGTTGATGAATTATTTGTTATGTGAAGCTCATAGTTCTCCATTTTCAGTTCATCCTGGCAGTACTAAGATGTACAGAGAACTTCGGGAGTATTACTGGTGGGATGGAATGAAAAGAGATATTTCTGATTTTACTGTGAAGTGTTTGACTTGTCAGCTTGTTAAAGTAAAGCGACAGTTACCGAAAGGAATGCTTCAGCCTCTACCGATGCTGGAGTGGAAATGGGAAAATATATCCATGGACTTTTTTGTAGGATTACCAAAGACATCTCGAGGTAATAATGCAAATCTGGGTTATAGTTGGCCGATTGACTAAATCTACTCATTTATTTCCTATTATAGATACTTTGTCTCTGGATCAAATTGCTCGGTTGTATATTAATGAGGTTGTCTGGTTGCATGGAGTTCCCCTCTACATTGTATCTGATCGTGATCCCAGGTTTACTTCTAACTTTTGGAAAGGCCTTCAGAAGTCATTGGGTACTGAATTAAATTTTAGTATAGATTTTCACCCTCAATCAGATGATCAGTTAGAACGAACAATTCAGACATTGGAGGATATTTTACGTGCTTTCTCAGTGGATTATCAGGGAATTTGGGACCAACATATTTCTTTGGTTGAATTTTTTTATAATAACAGTTTTCATCCAGTATACAGATGGCTCCATTTAAGGCCTTATATGGAAAGCGTTGTTGAACTCCATTTTTTTGGGATGAAGTAGGTGAAAGGAAGCTGATGGGACTTGAATTGGTAGAAGAGATGACAGAGAAAGATCAGATGATTTAGAAGCAAATGAGAACAGCTCAGAGCAGGCAGAAAAGTTATGTAGATAACTGGAGGAAGGATCTTTCCTTTGAGGTAGGTGATCATGTCTATCTCAAAGTTTCTCCATGGAAAAGTGTCATGCATTTTAGTAAGAAGGGTAAGTTGAGTCCGAGGATCATTGGACCTTATGAAATTCTGGTGAAAGTTGGATCAGTTGCGTATAGAGTGCCTTTACCTCCAATTTTATCCCAGGTACACAGTTTTCTTCATGTTTCGATGTTGGGAAAGTATATACCAGATCCATCTCATGTTTTGATCGTAGATGTAGTTCAGTTGGAAGATAATCTCTCTTATTAAAAACAACCAGTCCAGATTCTTGACTGTAGAGAGAAAGTGTTGCTGAATAAGGTAATTTACCAGGTAAAGGTTTTGTGGAAAAACCATATGATTGAAGATGCAACGTGAGAATCTGAAAATTCTATGGGGGATAAATACCCCCACATATTTTGATAAGTGAATAAAAAATTGCAAGGACATAATTTCTAAAAGGGGGGAAGGATGTAACTTCCCAGGTAAATGAAGAATAAGGAATATTTCATATTTATTAATATCTATGAATTAAATATTAATTTTACTTTAAATGGGTTTCTATGTTTGATAGCGTACCCGATACGCAACAACAGGTTTCTTTGGCATCTTACATTGCACACTAATAATATAATATTATTATTTTAAATGGTAGTTAACTCCTAGATGTTGTATTAGCGGGAATGAACAAAACTAACTACAATATGATTATACATGTTTTCTAAATGTATTTAAATTATATAATAAAAATTAAGAGGCTTAAAATCTGAATGAATCTATTTTTGAGCATAATTTACATTAAAAGACAAATTTATCACCTTTTAATGGCGAGCCCTTTTTAAATCTAGTTTTGGTCATTTTAATAAATTCAATATGACCAAATAAAATCCTTCTTTAGAATGGGGACATCAAAATTTACGTTTTGTAAATTTTTGGAATTTTTCCGATAAAGTTCATTTTTAATGAATAGTGAAAAATATTGTATTTTAATTCAATAGTTCTTTTTTATCTATTTTATTAATATGGTTAGATTAACTTTTTAATTGGTTTAAAAGTGAAATGAAAATATATTTTAACCATTTAATCCAATATTGGTCATTGGAATTAATTTCACTTTGAAATTGGACATAAACAAATGTCGATCATTTGATAGTTATTGTTTTTTTTAAAACACAATATTTGTTTTAACAGCGAGAATTAAATTTAAAATTAATTAATGAAAATTTTATGTTTTTAATTTTTCAAAATAGACATAATTTTTGAATTCGAAATATCAAATATATCTTAGGATGATATTTTTGTAATTCTCTTAAAAACTTCATTTTTTGATGAATAGTGAAACCACATAGTGGTAGTTAAAAAACTGACTTTTTCATTCTAATGAAATTTTACCACTTCTGTGAATTGAATTTCAATAATCCGACATACATGGTTGTTATCAAGAATTAAAATGTGGTACACTAAGATGAAAATAATTTTTGGTGAATAGTAACTTTTGACTTTTATTTACCGCAGTTAATGGTAAATAGGTTAATTCAAGGTAAAAGGAATATTATAATAATTCCAAATTACCTTAACACATGTCAAAACCTTATTGGTTGAGTCATTAATGACCATGGGAATCTTTTGGTAGATTTTGGGACCCCATTGAGCCACTTGGGAGTGAAAATGACAATTTAGATTAATTAACTTAAAGTAAAGACAAAAATGACCAAAGAAAATATCTTTTAGTAAATTAATTTTTAGATGGGGTTATATAAATTATATTTTCCACTATAAATTATAATTGGAAGGATAAAAATAGTTCCTAAATCATGGTATTTTTTTATAATTTTAAGAAATCAAATAAATTAAATTATTTATGACCCAATAATGATGCACTATTTATCTCATTAAAAATTATTTAAATAAATAATATTATAATGAATAAAATATTATCCAAAACCTGTCCAATTCCTATTGGATGATTTTATTTCTACCATGAGTCATCTCATCTTCGACTGTTATAATTTTTGGACCCTTTTAAACTGAATATCATTATATAATAAAATATTATTTTCACACATTCCTAAAGAGCCCCTCTTCTCCCTTATAAAAAGAGACCATTTATATCCAATTCCTCAAACCTCTCAAGCCATTTGGATCGTCCAAACTCTACCCAATTAAGCTACCTACATCCCTTCCCTCCCCTTAGAAGCCTTACCCTAGGCAGAAGGCACTTCAATAAGTCCTTTGGTTCAAACCATAGAGAGTTACTCAAATTAAAGGTAACAATTTCTCTTAAATTGTTTTCATTTATTTTACTTCTCGAACCCCTAAACTCTTTTTATTTATTTTATTTTGTAACAAAACCAGTATCCTCAATATAATAGGATGTTTTTATGTGAAGGATTCAAACTACACTTACACACACCTCCATCTAATGGATGAAGAACATAATGTTTCTATGGATGGAAAACTAACGCCTCACGAAACGATGATTGTTCAATTACATCTTACCACCCCCCATGGTGGCCACTATGATCATGCTGTATTTATATATGATATATATTATAATTATGATTTCTTAATTCTTATGTAATTACCTTTTTATATCATGCCTTTATGGTTTCCATTGTGGGAAAAAACGATAATCTCATTTGAGGAAGTGCGAACTACCTCCCCCTCAAAGTGAAGTGATTCGTTAATTCCTTATATGGGATGTATAACGGATGGAGTAAATGATATTATATATGATATTATACAGGAATTATAATATACCTATGTATAATTATGTTTTAATTCCATTAAAATAAGAAATACAAATGAAAGTAGCGTTCATGCGTACGTACGACTTACCGTCTCTATGAATGGTTCCTTTCATTTCTTACCTCTAAACGTTATGTACTATTATAAATACATGTATATGATAGATATATATGATATATATGATACCCAAATCATGAATATCATTCTGGATATAATGAACCTTTGACCACATGAACAAAATGTAATTATAAAAAGTCTCGTTTTTACTCAAGTACCAAATAACGACAAAACGAACATTATTAACATAAATGATTGAATAATTTTTATAACATGGTAATACATGATATTAAAGGAATAGTAAACTTGAAAATGTTTCTTAAGAAATTAGAAATTAACTTTTGTTTATTATTCATGAGATTAAAGAACGATCGAGTCAAGTCGGATACGAGGTAAGGGACTTCGTCTCAATCTCTTTTCATTAAGGCATATTGTATTTTAATACACGACTTTCTTTTATACGCTGTATAAACACCCTTTAATTTCCAATGGGAATAATTTCCTATGAATAGTTTTACTAAAAGACCAAAAGTAATTTTTCTTTTAACATAAGCGGTGACAACAACCTTTCCCCCACCGCGAGTATTATTTGATCTTTGGGTTTCTCAACAAGCCGTAATGTTTTTAGAAGAAAATAAACACCATATACACTTTTATGTATTTTGGTATTGGATTTTTTATTTCAATATATTTAAGTGATATATTGTGATTGAAATGTGGAAATGTTTTCTTTCCTTTATAATTGTTTTATGTGTTATGATTTTATAATGGTACATGGACATTTGACAAGTGGTTATGTGATAAACCAAATGACAGGTGGTGTCGTGAATACCAGGAAGGGTGGTTACGTTATAAACCCCAATGCATTGGGTATGGAAGTCGGCCGTATGGCCATTCCATTTAGTGATATGTGTGGAAGTCGACCGTATGGTTATTCCATTTATGTATGTTTATGCCCCAATATACCTTTATATGTTATGTGTTCTTTATATGGGTTTTATGGTAATATTTTGGTTACAAAAGGGTAAGTAATGATCTTTTTATTCAGGGAAGAGTATTTACTACTTCATAAAGGTGAAAATCATTACTTATGTTAATGTATTCATGGTTTACTTGTTGTTTTGAAAAAATAACTGTTTTATTTCTTTGTGTATCCCTTACTGAGCTTTTTATGCTCATCCCAAGTTTTGATATGTGTTTCACAGGACACAAAGTGGAATAGGGTCAAGGATGGGATCAAGGAAAAGTCATGCCATCTAAAACATGGAACTAGACATGACTATTTTTTTCAATATTTCATGTTTGGTAAATAAATGGAAACTGAGTAGAAGTGTCTACATTGTAATATTTGGAAATGTAATAGCTATCGCCTAACACTATAAAACTCTAAACCTGAAAAGATCCTCAATGAGAATTATTCATTTAATTCAATATTATGTAAGGTTTAAGGTTGGGTCCTTATATTATCCATATTCGAATATAAATTACACCTCCCTTTGTTTTTTCCTTGTGTGGAGGAAGTATCCTTTACATCTCCTTGTTTCTCAGGTTGATCATAACTCATGTGGAAATATTATTTATATAAAATATTTCACTTAATAATTAAGGAATATAAACTTTTATTAAGGTTATCATGGTTCTGGATATAATACATAGAAGGAACACCATATGTCATCATCATATGAAAATTAACTATACAATATCCATAAGAACTATGCGTGGATCGATTCTCATTTCAGGGAAATATGTAGTGACGATCAGATCCAGAATTTGGGGCCCAACTATAGCACAACATAGGATAGGTATCAACTCTACCATGTATGATTCAGATCAACTTGAGAGGATTAAATACATTTTCTCAACCAAACAATGAATTCCTATTAAAAAACACAAATTGTTGACCCCTGGTATTCAATCTTTGTGCGAGATCATTATATTAGAATAACATAAGATAATATTATTGATTTATAAATACATGTAGCGGTTCTCAGGTCCCATTCTCTTTCCCAGTAATAGTTTTTCCTTATTATTCTAATAGTTACACTTTAATCCTTAATGCATGATGTGAAAGAGTATGACTGTTGTATTGGGTATGTAACATTAAACTACAATGTACCTCAAGAACTATGAATTTCTTGATTCTCATTCCAATGAGGCATGTAGTGACTCATATTTCTTATGTAATAGTCACATGAAAGTGGTAAATAAGGGTACCCATCTCACGCATACAAACAATGATATATGTGTGATATCTTAACTCAGGTACCCTCATCAGGGAATCTACCAAGGAATCCAATATATCCCCCTTATAAATATGTGAAAATATATGAAAGGGGATCTATAATTCATGGTCAATATAATTCCAAGTTCATATTTTGTTCTAAAAATTATCACTTCCACATTTTATACTCATAATCATGGACACTTTCAGATCTTCATAATGTTTCTCCATTTCTTAGTGATATGATTTCAGATACCTGATGACTCATTTACTCGACAATATAGTAAATTTCCCTAGTAATCCTTGAATAAAGTATCCCAAAAAATGGAGTTTTCATCCAAAGGATGAAACTGTTGGAATATGCAGTAACATTCCCCAGTTGGGGTTGTATAAAACATCCCATACAATGGGTTTGAAAAATAGTGGTAACTTCTCCCTTTGGAGAAGACTCTTATGTCGTTGTATGATTTCATTTCATTATGTTGGAACCCTTGAAACAAAATCAGTCTATGGTCATACAACTGATATTAAACTCATATCCTTTACACTAATACGAAAACCATAATGATCATGATTTACAATTTACTCCCTCATGTCCAAACTATGTAGTAATTTAATTAGTCTGGTTGGCCACAAATCACCAGTCGTTTCAATAAGTCTATGGTCATAGACATGTTTACTAAAACTAAATGAAAATTGTTTTTCATGTCTTGGTCTGACCGTCATATGGAACTATTACCTCCAATTATCAGGTTTTTTTACTTAAAATGCTTCTTCATATATAGAAGCACCCCCTTCAACAAGGAAGAATAATTTCACTTGGAAATACAAATCTCCATGAACATCCATAGAACATTAGGAATAGAATATCTATATTCCAATGAACTCATTTTCTTGACTATGTAGTAACATTCCATAGATGGATTTGGATAAATTACCCCAAATACAAGATTTTTAACAAAATGACACCACTATTTACTATATTGTAACACACTATTGTTTTTTTTCATAAATTATCCAGTAAAACAACTTTTTCAATAGACAGTAGATTTTTTATGAGGAGAGACATCCTCTATCACCAATGTATGTTTCCCCATAGCAATCTTCAGATAAAAAAACCCATATTATAGCGTACAACATTCCCTTCCTCGTAGATGAAAATAATGGTACATTCCAAGAAGGATTACCCATAATGATAGAATCATTAACCATTTGGTCAAAGATAAAGACCACAAATTATATCCCCCATAGTGTTGTTATTGTATGAAATTAAAGTACATATATAAATTTCATGGTTTTATGTAATTAAACTACAAATCACAATGCCTGAGTCACATGATGATAAATTTTACAACAACCTCCTCTTCATAAGTTGTAAAACTATAATGTCTATTTCATTAACACATGACATAAAACTAAATAATACTTCAACCCTTATCATAAAAGTGTCTTTCCCCTCCGCCCACCCCACCCCACCCCTCCTCGACATTTGTCATTTGAAAAAATGTACCCTCCTCTATAAAAGACAAATTTGGGTAGGAGTGGTGTTCCATTCATAACCATTGCCAATTTTGATCTCCATTTCACTATTAGAAAATTTCCCTTAAAAAACCACTAATTATGGTATTTATAAATAAGAACCTCCATAAACTACCCTCAAACATTATTAATGTAATATCAAACCTTTGGAGAACTACTATTCTATACATTTTCTATGACACCCCATTTTTCATTTCATAAAGTATCCCACAAAATGTGGTTTTGAGCCGAATGATTCTACTTTTAACTAGGTAGTAGCACACCTTAATTGACTATTCATAAAGTATCCCAAAAATGGAGTTTTCAATTTTCAGTTTCTTCTTATTCATGTTAGAGGTCATATATTAATGAATATAAAATTTTAGATTCGGAAATCAATAAATCAGGCCTCACAATTCCAATTTTGGTATCTGATGAATGTTAGAACATTATTGGAAAATAAAGTCTTCTTAGGTAAGAGTTTAAATTTTTTTCATCAATGAAATCCAGCCTAGAAGACTACAAACACAAGTCCATCCTTCATGAATTTAAATAGGAAAAAATAGAAAATTATCATAAGATTGAAAATTATTAAAGGAAATTTAGAAAATTACAAGTCTCAGATAAATAAACATTCAATCCTTGTGGTTCTTGTAAGTAATCTAGAATTGGAAATATAAAAAAAATTGTTAGGTAGAAATCCCATTAATGGTGTCTTATGAAAAATCCAAGTCACAGCCACTAAATATTATCTATGTTGTAAATACTGAAAAATTATGTTGATGACATAACAAAATATTTTTTTGTTCTCTCATATTACCGTATAAATAGTGGAACTATGCTCACATTGTCCCTTGTCTTAGGAAATAATCAAAGTGCTCATTTTCCATTGTTTTTGTAATTATAATGTGACATAATTTAATCAAATGAATCAATATTTTTGTTAAACTATGATTATAAAAAATAATGAAATGCGAAAATATGTTCCTTGAAAAGAAATCCTTTAAATTTATTTTTCAATTGATAGGGGAACATCTGCATATTGGAGACTCTCTAATAGGTATTAAAATTTCTCCTAAAAAATGTTATATAATTGTTGAATTGTACACTCATCAAATTCCATAACTTTCTGAAGCTCCACCTATTCTTTAGCAACAACCTCATCATCTTTAAGGACCATATACTTCTATGCACCGATGACCTCTCTTACTTGTTATAAAGTAGCTTCCATAGATGGGTGGATTTAGGCAACGTTTTCCTCTACATCATTTAATTATTCCTTAAGAAAAATTATATTAATATAATTATCATTAAGGGGATATTGACACACTATATTCTTGGAGTGTCTATCCACATCTTGTATTGTGGCACTTCCATGTTTTTAAAATTGGCCCACCAACTGCAGCACGTAATGTCATGATCTTCACTTCGCTTCCATTTTCTTGATGATCATATTCACTACATTATGGATATCACAACAATTAAATAATATATATCCCATCTTGGGAATCCCAAATGGAAGTAGATAAATTCATGATTAAATGAATTCAATTTTTGTATCTATGATTATCTTCTAGTCATCCCTCTAGAACAAAAAAATGTATTTTAGAATGCATCATTATTATCTAGAACATACATAATTCACCCTCAAATAAAGATACATAATTATGGATAAGTGAAGTCCATGATTCATGTTATTCCCCCTTAAATACCTCATATTCCACCATTGATATTGGTGGATTTTCCCTTGATGCACAACGCTCATGGCCATTCACAAATGTCAAAAGCACTGAATATTAGGTGAGTGTTCTCATCAACAACTAGATGTAAACAAATAGGAATGAAAATGAGGTGAATTTTTTTTGATAGAAGTCACTTATAGTGGGGTCAACCATTTGAATCAAGACCACTCCAGTTCAACAACATCAAATCACAGAGAGGGAAGCTCCCGATGAGGAGCATCCTGTTGAGTTTTTCAAGCATCTGGGGTCATCAAATCTCAAGGATCTCCCACTTTTGGATTCTCAACTACCACATCTAGGATCATATTTTTTAAAAATATCCCCCTCTCAAAGATTCCCATATTTTGGTCCCACAATTAATTCACTACAGTCGAAAAGGATTAATTTTTAATTTTCTAACTTTGTAATGCTCTCTATAGAAAAATCGTCTCTTATAGATCATTGATGCGAATCATCAGATGAAGGGAAATCAAATATTTTTCTAGAATTTAGGAATAATAAAACTCAAATACAAAAAATTACATACATGAACCTCAAAAAACATAATGGATCCATGAATATAAATGTATAGATTAAATAGATACATAATTTCATGATATTTAACCTCATGTATTACTACATCCTCACTTGAAGGGGAATCTGAGGCATGATTATCGAAACCCAAATTGGTTTCTCTAATGATATTCTCTATTGACTTCTCAGAAGTAACACCCTCATCAGTTTCCATATAATCATGTTCAACATCAACACCATCATCATAATATCTTAGATCCATGTCATATCCTTCCAAAGCGACAATGGGACCATTGTTCACCATCACATGGTCCTTCAGTGTAGGGAATGAATCTAAAATATCATGTAATATAAAATTTCAGAAATAGAAAATGACCTAAAAATATTGAATCTAATTTTACCATGACCCTATCTCCTCTCTACAAAAATGGTGGTGGGAATGGATGCATCAATTGATGATACATCCATCAAAATTAATAATTAAACAAAATAGGTACGCACCACCCCCAAGGCATCATCCTGTATCCCCGAAGGATGAGTTGTAGAACCATTGCAGTAGGAAATGGACATAGATCCTATAAATGGAAATCATGATCAGAAGTGTATTTCAAGAACATCATCATATCCAATGAATACATAAAAAATTTATTTCAACTCATGTTCCATGAAAAAATAATTTCTCTATATCGATTCCTCTCTTGAGACGGAGAAGGGTCCATAATTTTTCTCTTGAAGACATTGACATTGGGAGATGGTTGAGGAACTAATCCCTTCATTTTCTTCATAATTTATCTCTAAACTAGGGATAATTATTTTAATTCATAGGCCTCATCCTCTACCTCGGTTGGGGTGTCCATGGACCCATAATTCGGCAACATTAGGACCATTGTCTCTCCTCCTTCTCATTGTTTTTATTCTTCTCTACACTACAAAATAAGTCACCTCAAGATTAATTATGACTCATGTAGGAGAATAAAAGGGTTGATAAAATATTTACATACATATGTAGGTTCAAGGTAGTAATCAATTTCCTCTTCAAGATGACTAACTACCCTCTAAATCTCTCTTCATCCCACTATGTCAAAAACCCACTTGGTGACTAGGATGTGATCGTAATTTTTATATTTAGTAACTTATATATTTTTCATATACACATTCACCTTGGTCAAATCATCATCATGGAGAAGTTTATGTGGTTCCTTTATATCTCCCTACTATAGTATTTTCAATCCATCCTAGAAAAAATTCATTAATCTCTAACATTTTGATTTAATCTTTTCCAAGATCAGATCACCAATGGTTACACGTAAATTTGTTTTGATGTGTCAAGTTGTTAGGAAAACCCAAAACCAATAGAATTTGAATCCTCTTCATGAATTTTTTCTCTAGTGAAGGATGAGTAAATATAACAAGATTCTCCTTTTGAAAGTGATGACCAAACCACTGTTGAACATGAGGTGGCATCATCTAACCCTAGCATGCTAAGTGTCCTTTTCCTAAAATCACCATTAAGGCCCCACATCATCAACATCCCCATATTCATCTTGATCCTTCGTACCAAACATACCATGACATGTATTCTTCAATATCATGACATGATAAATTCATTTAATCAATACCCATTGAGGGTGTAAATAGATCCAATCCTTGGAAAACCAGTTATCTTTACCGATTGATGCATCCAGAAAAGGCGGCATGATTCATATTTAGGATTCCCTAATGGCCATCTAGAACCAATGGTTTTAAGATTCCATCTTCTATTTCTCATGTATAACATGGATATGTTGAAAAATACTTGACTACTCAGGACACATAAATTTTAATGAAATTTGATATAGAGAATAAAACTCATATATGATCTCAAAATCCATATGATACACCATTATGCTATCTTAAAAATCAATCATTTCTGACCGTAGATCATAATTAATTTCATTACAGTGATTGTTAGATGACATTTTTTTGTCGGTTTACATGTGGAAATATTTTGAACTCTCTCAACACATTTATCATCCTCAGCAGGTCATCATATGTCAGGTTCAATGTTTGGATCCAAAGACGCCCTGAAAAAATGGTCCAAATCAGATATTAGGTGTTTTAACTCAGATAAGAAACAATAATGAACTAAAATGTGCTAAAATAATCCACCACAACACTTGAAATGATCCCATAAGTATAAAATGGTCCTTGTATATATTCTGTAAGAAAAAACAAATTTATGTGGTGACAGAGGTATCCAAACCTAGGTACATCCCCTCTGATAATTTTTCCACAATAATAAAAGTTCGTTACCATAGTCCACCATTAGATTAATCGACCAAGAGTAGATAAATCAATAGAATCATAGTTTTTATACCATCCATGTGAGTCTTTACATCATCCTTGGTATTTTCCTTATAACCCCAATAGGTATATTGGACCTTCTATAGTGAAGGAATTAATATTCTAGGACAACTGAAATTCTCCATAGTGGGGAACAGTGTAGAGAGACTACAAGTGGGACCTTCTCATGTTGGTTTTAAAAAATCTATCACCCATTTTCCAATACTGATGTCCACATTGGAGTGAAAATTGTTTCACTAAAATTTCTTCTCTACATTAAAAATCATGTGGGACATGGCATTTTTCTTTCAACATCATCCCATGTTGACTTTAGTTGGATGAAAACATCATGAATTTCCCCAATAATTAGAAATACCAATATTTTTAGACACCATAGATGATAATTCTAACCACTACATATTACAATTTGAGGGAATTTTCTACATAATCCATCATCCTAGAAACTCGAGGATTATTTTTGAGCTCTTGTAAATATAATATTTCCCAATCCAAACATCATCATATTTATAGAAATATTTTATTTATTTTTTAAATTTTCACAAGTCTTCCACACCCAATATGCCTACATGTAATCAGGCCTGACTCCCAATATATAATGAAATTTTTAGTCTACCATCCAACCTTATGTCTGATTTATCTATGAAGCAATAAAGGTTTAGTCCAAACAATAATGCTTCGATTACTGTAAAAGAATATTTAGATGTTGTTAATAAAAAATGGGAGTCATTACTTATTTAATATAAATAACCTTAGAGAAAACATTGGATGAAGTGACATTGATTTGATTTATAACACTGGATTTCAGTAGGTAACTCTCAACCCTAGGGATAATGAAGCCCCTCAAAATTTTGTGAACATATAATGGAAGGTAAAACTTCGTGGGTACATGCATTGGTATAATGTCGTGTACTTCACCAGATCTAGAATAGAAGACTCTACTTGTTCATAGTAATATGGCCCAATGAATTTTGCCATGTTAAGAGAATTTTGAATTTCATGTTCATAAGAATTCAACATGGTATCCATTCAATACCTGTAGGAAGGAATCATGTTTTCCAACTATGATAAAATATTGAAAGAGAATAGTTAAATTATTGAATTAGAATAGTTCAATTTTTTTAAAAGGAATGAACTCAAATAGGTTCTTCCACTATATTCCACACATATCCCATTCAACCAGGAAACGCATGAATCCACTTTAACTAGGTTCGAGGTGAAACCCTATCGACCAAAAAACTTGTTCAAGCGACGCGACTAGATGGGTCATCTTGATTTCTCATCTAGGTGACTCTATGATGAACTATTTCTTTATTTAGCATATCATATAAAATTAATTGGGATTCCTTCATGAAAAGAGAAGTGCGTCAGAGATGATCTGATGACTTACGCAATGAGAGAAAAAACCACCAACTATTTAGATGAGAAACAAAATAATGGGGTCAGTGATATTTATAGGATTTGAGTACCTAAGAACTGATCATCCAATATTGGCATGAACAATAAACCTATGTTGATGACCTAAATGGATTCCATACATGGATTAATAACTCCCTTTGATAATAGTTTCCATATTTTACATCAAGACTAGATCTTACACATTCGATTGATTTCAAAATTGAGGGGGTTGGGGTTTGTTGACACTACATTTTATCAAGGAGAATTAAAATATTATGAAGAGAACCTTAATAAGGTTTATGTACATAATATCACTAGGATTAATTAAAATAAAATCCAAAAAATTGCCTGTACAGACACACATGAGCCTTAAAAGGCCGCTGCATCCCCCTGCGTGACTCAGAAAGGAAAACCACTCTATGTGGGACACCTGCGCTGATCACCTACCCATGGGTCCTGTGCTGGGAAGTTTCATAAACTAAGGTCCCCTATTTTCTTATAAATAGGAATATTATGTTACTTATTTTCATAACTAGATTATCAGATGAAGCCTCAATCTTTGGTTGCATATCCCATTACCCAAGATTCCAAAAAATCTATAGGTAGCTTAGTGAAACCTAAGAGAATGGGAAATTTATGGGGACATGTGAGCTCAAAATTCCTTCATGGTTTAAAACACAAGAAACCTATACAAGAACTCAAATAACCTAGTCTAAAATTACATGTGTTAAGCCCCATAGAAATTTATGGACCTACACAAGACCCATCCAGCAGAACATATGGATACCTATGGGTCTTAGGGTAAAGCCTCTCCCAAGGGTCGTTTCCTTGGTTTTCCATATACAAAGGCTTATGAAGCATCTATAGGCGTATACACCATTGGAAAAATCACTTTATGTTCCTATTATTCCCCATGTGAAGTATATTTTCTCTCCAATCTTGTACTAGTGCAATACCAACTCTTAGGACCTCCTAGAAGCCACTAATCATTGATCCCCTCTTCGTTTTCACCTTTTCTAAAACAGAAAAATTGAAACCTCTAGAAATTCATTTAGACTGGAAACCCTATGCAATGTGTCACACAAGTGTCTTCTCCATTTTATATTCATTTCTACAGTCATCTGTTTTTCTTACGTGTAGTTATATATGGTTAGGGTCATTGGGGGTGAATGTGGATTTGGATCCCTAAGGTAATGTGGACCCCGATTCTAGCTATATTATCCGGATGTTTTCAGTCTTGGATGCTTGGGACATGATTATGTCCTTCCCTTGAAGCCTATTTTCTTACATGTGGAGAGGGAGGATCATGCCTATATTTACATTTGGCATGGAATGACATCCTCCTCTCCAAAATTAGAAAAAATATTAGGGAATACCTGTTGGAGTAATCTCGTATCCTTTTGTGTGTGGGATTTCACTTCTCTTATTCTTCCCAAGGCCCATGTCCATATGGGTAGTTAGACTAAACAATCCTAGATGAACAACAAGAGAGAGAATAGGGACATACAAACCCCTTTTTCTTCTCTTATCACTGTGTCCATTGCCACGAACATAGGAGGAATGTTTGTAGTTTAAAGGATATTCCACTTCCTCTTATTTCTATGAATCAAGAATGATTAGTAATGAATTATGGGATTAATTGGAAATCATAGAAATATAATCCACATAGCCATATGAATGTTTTGGAATATGATATTCTTCTGAATTTTATTTCCACTGTTATTGAGATTTAATCTATAGACGTGTGTCACCAAGGTCATATATCCATTCTCAAGGAAAATATGATCTTGTGGTTTTCCAGATCATCTACTTCCTCTTGTTTCTCACACCAATCATGACTCATGTCGGCTTAGAGGTTGACAATAGTTAGGAAAATAATATTATACCAACTCCCATCAGCCCCATACATTGTATAATACCGAACCATCCACAATATGGGTATCCTCCCCAAGTGAAAGACCTAATCAGACCCTTCAATGGGAATTTTCCTAAAAATTAATCCCATATCAAACACAGCCATGGTAATACTCTTCAAGAGTAATCCCCAATCAAACCAATCCATTGGAATTATCCCCGAAATTAATCCCTGATCAAACAATTCCATAGGAATCCTCCTCTTGTGTAATTCCTAATAAAACCCATCCATGTAAATCCTTATAAGGATTTATCCTTGATAAAACCCATCCATAGGAATCATCATAATGATTAATAGCTAAACCAACCCATCCATGGGTATCATCCTCTAGAGTGATCCCCGATCAGACCCATACTTGGGCATCCTCCTCAAGAGTAAGCCCCGATCAAACCAAACCATGGTTATCCTCCTTTAATGTAAGCACCAATCAGACCCATACATAGGAATCCACCTCTGGACTTAGCCCAGATCCAACCCATCCATGGGAATCCTCCTCATGATTAATAGAGATTCAAACCCATTGAATGGAATCATCTTATTTTGTAAGCAGTAATCAAACCCATCCATGGAATCATCATTAAGAGTATGCTTCGAGTCAAACCCCCTAATCTCCATGAGCTAAAAAACATCTCAAGGAAACAAAATCCTTCTTATGGGAATCCACAATAGGATTAATACCTAACTTAATACTCTTAGTGTTCCATACTCCACTATGAGATGAACATATGGGGGGGGGGGTCCATATTAATAGGTCATCTTAACTAATCTTAATGCACTTTGATTCCCATTTAAATGGGATATGTAAAAAATCCTCCCTCATGTCCAAACCGAACGACCCAATCCAACCCTATTCTATTAGTTCCATATTACCAATAGGTTCTTATTCAACTATAGAATCTATATACCTTTTAGGTTCCCTTGGATGTATCAATATATGCTCCCCACCAAGCATGACTAGGAACCTTTTTCCTAGACATCTTAGATACATGACTTTATACTCTACGGGTTGGTCATTGTCCCATGAACATAAAAGGTATGTTGTACCCCATTAGGTGGCACCAAATTATGTGGCATCTGATTTATTTCATAGTTATATGTATGATTCCCATTTTTGGGGTCTGATCATGACATCAATACATACACAATAACCATTGATGACGATGCACTCTAGAGAATACCGACTATTTGTAGAAAACATGCATCATCATAATAATGACCAAAGTATATCTAATTAGAACATAAGATAATAACACTAATAGAGAACATATGAAACATAATTTTACCAATATTTTTATGTTATGAACCATAAGTTTCTGTACTCAATGTTTGGATCTCTTTTCTGTTTTTTTACTATATTTGTAGTCCTTTTTCAAAGGGTTCTATACTTTTCAGGGTTTGAATATGGTTTTCGTATGGTTAAACAATGTGTGCAACCCATGTTTCATGGTTGGAACAAGGTTTTAGAATTTTAAAAAATTTGTTATACATGTTTTGATAAAGTTAATAAAAAAAGTTCCACTTGTTTCATGGTTTGTGCATGGTTTTGGAATTTTTTAAAATAAGTATACATCCCGAGAATAAGGGTTTATATGGTTTGTGCAATGATAGTAATAACTATTGTACATAGCCTAGGAAACCATGTAAACAATGATTAAAGTTACGAATATTATAATTACATTAATGAAACCTTCATAATTAACCATAATCTCATTCCACTCAATGAAAATACAATCCTTAGGGTTTGAAGATCCCAACAGAGGAATTTTTACTTCCCAAACCTCATCACTTGGCAGATAGAAATTCCAAAAAAATTAGAGATCTTATCTTTTGGTGAGTTATTTTCTTCTTAACCATGGATATACCATATTCTCTTTATTCCTTCTTTATAGAGGATATGATGGAATTTATTTTTCATGGATCATGGTTGATTTATGAGGAGTTGTAGATCTAGGATCTCTTCTCTATTATTTAGAGATATATCTTCCAAGAACCATTGGTAACCATTGGTGGCATCAAATATCAAATTTATTGCTGTTGGAATCATAATTGTACAGGTATGTGATTCTATTAGTTTAATTCATTTGTTGACTCATTATGGATTGATAATTTATATATACATATTTCCAAATTTATAACACATGTTCTATGATATTTTTCATTTAATTAATCGTAAAAGCATTCATGGACATTATATCATTGAATGAAACATGGTATAAATTTAATGGCTATAATTATGAACTTTCTCACCATTTTATGAATATTATAGTTCCTTATTTATATTAATTTATTTTCCATGAACTTTTGAAGGTTGTTTGGGTGAAATTGGGGGTCTTGGACTAAGTTTTGATTTATTAAATAAAATTCAATAATTTTAAAAAAATTAAATAAACTATTTAATGTTTTATAAATGTTTTAAAATTACTATATTTATTAAATGGAAAATAACACCCTTTAAATGACTATTACCCTGGTTTTGGAATTCATGTTCTTGGGTTAATTGAAATAAATTATTTTTATGCATGGAATGATGGTGTAAACACTTGTTCTGAAATGTAATCAAATACTTTTAAAAATTATAATACTTACTTTGAATGAATTAGTTTTTCAATGAAATAAATGATTTTAATGGCTCATTTGTCATTTTAATGCTAAATTGTGAACAAAAGTAGATATTGCAAGAATTTTGAATATTTAATTGTTTAAAAGGGGGATGAATTGTAATTTATGTTTCTTGGTGGCCTAGTTAAAACATTATGATAATTATAACCTTGTATAATCCTTTAGTTGTAACATGTTTGGTTATTATAAATACAATTGTAGTGGGGGTCGAAAAAATGATTACCTACTTTGAGATAGTTGGGGGGTGCGAGTGAGATGTTGACAATAGGTATCCACATGTGATCCTCGTATCATGTATATCTCAACCCTTATTTTAACTAGTCATGATATCCTGTATCATTAGATGGGATGACCTATATATAAGCATCACTCACAGATTCAAACCCTTCTAGTGGATCTTTTTAGAATTTGAATATTTCAGTATATGGATCTATGTATTGGAAAGTATGTGTTTCTAGAAATATATTTTTTAGACCCATTAGACTAGATGTAATCACGATAATTAGTTATTTTATTATCTATTATAAGGTTGACTCACTATCATAACTAGGATGTACCAATGAAATCCATATACTTGATCATGATATGTGATAATGTTCATTGTCACTATTTGAAATTGGACTTTCCTTGATTACTTCATTTATTTTTATTACAAACCTTGGATTTATTGTATTTACTCTTGTATATATTTCCATATTAGGTGTTGATTCACATCATTTATTAATTAAATGACTTCAGCTTGTGAAATGGGATTCAATACTTTTCATGATATTTTTTATTTAATATGGTTAAATCGAATGTTTGTAGGCTTAGTTAAATAAATTATTTTAAATGTTTACAACTCTATTTTTTTTAAAATAATCCACAAAATATCTTATTTGTACTCATATTTTAAAATATTTTAATTTTATTATGATGTAACTACTTATAATATTTCATGAAATCCTACTTAGCGATTAAGTACAAACCCTTGTTGTACCTTTTTGTGTTTTTAACCATTTATTATTTATAGAAGGTGTTAGTTCTCTCTCATTGCATTATGGTTTCATGTTATGGTGACAAAATATGGGTGACTTGGGAGAGGGTGGGTAATCATGGACAACCAGGAGGCACTATTTGGTTTTTATGTTCCGCTTTTAATTTCTTTAGTGTCTCTTTTTTACATTGATATATATGTATTGATTTATATTTTATTATGTTTCCAAATTTTACATTTTTATTTTAGATATTTTTTTGTATAAATCATTCCCAATGGTTATTTGTTTATGAAGAGGTTCATATCTCCAGAACGTACTGACCAGGGAATCTATTCGAGTTCATGGCTAATCATCTCAGATATTAGTTAAGATAGTATTCTATGTTGGTTCATTACAAATGGTATCAGAGGAGGTATTAACCTAAATGAAATTACATGAATTTTAAATCATTATGTTATATAAGGTTATTCATGTGAAAAGAAGATTTAGAATTTTTCAGGACTCAAGAGGAAGTCCATGAGTGGGGGCTTGATCACCACCTATTTATGTTGGGACCTGAATTTCTAGGGATATTGGTACTTAAGTAAATATTTTGATTTATAGGTTTTCTAAGGAAATTATTACATAGATTTAGAATGGTAATTTCTTGAATTAAAGAATATCTTATGAGTTTTTAACCATATTTGAAGGATGGCCATAGTAGCACCACATTTTCATGGTTTGGTAACTAGAGAGGAATCAGTGTTGCAAATTTAGACATCCAATCATGATTAATTGGGAGGTTGGCCTATGGTTTACCTTCCCATACAACCTAATATTTTTCAATTATAACTTTGTCCTAAACATTAATCCTTATCTATTTTCTTATAAGTGATGAAACAAATTTAATATCGGTTTTGTGGGTTATGAATGCCAGTTGATCTGTGTTCTTTTTTGTGGATTAAAATTTATCCCCGTATTAGTTATTTTAAATCCCTTGTGAAAATTAAATTTTTTCATAAACCATTTTTAGTTGTTTTCTTTGTAAAAATTTTTCAATTACCAAAAAGAAACTTTTTTAATCTTTTTAAAAAATTAATCATCAAATACACTTATGTGATGTGTTAAAACAATGTTTTAAGAATAAAATTGGTTTCTAATGGATTTAAAATAATATTTTTTTGTAATTATAATATAGTAGAAATTATTTTGAATCCAAGGAATAATGTACATGCGATGGTAATGAGTTTTTGAAACTATAATTGATTTATAACAATATATTTCAATTTTAATGTAAGTAGTACTATTTTATAAATAGTGAGATTTTTTAGGAAATGTTTTTGTGTTCATTGATGGCTTGGTTTATAAAACTATGTTTTGTGATGTTAAAAATGACTCATTGAATGTCATTCATGATGTATAGAAATTTGGTCCAATGGTCCGTTCCATAGGGTAGTTCATCTAGTTTTATAGAAGATGAATCCCCTGTCAATGAATCTATCCGAACTCCATATAGGGTGTTAGAGCCTATTAATTTCAACCTTCATCCCCATCCTTGAATTCTTGGATTTTATTCCACCTTATTATAATGGTGACCAATAATATATCGTGTCAGTGTAGTAGTTTGAAGAATTTGATGTTCTCTTTGATACTCTCAAGACTCGTGAATCTCTAAAGGTCATGTACATCCACTCATTGATTGAGGGGCATAGACAAGAGTGTCGAGAAATTGTGATTTCCACAGATATATATGAAATGGTTTTTTGTAATTATTAAATTGATTCATTATTCAATGGAAGTATCATGAGGAAGTTAATAATGATAATTTTTCCATGTTCTCCGATTCTATCAAGGTGATCTCCTATGTGTGAAATATTCTTTGATGTTCTAGAATTTTTTATTTTTCAGAGTCAGAGTTTTGAGAAATGAATTTTATAAAGATGTATCTTTTAGAAAAGGTATTAAACTAGAACATTTAATATCCATTCATATGGAATTTTTTACCTCTTATCTATAGATTATTGAAATATAATTTTCAATTGACATATAGTTGGAAGAATAAAATGAATAGATTAATGAAAAATTCTCGATTGAGGAAGTATAGTATCCTTTTCAATGGAATAGCACTACCATTTCTTACTAGTATGGGGGACCGAGCCGTTCTAAGAGGTTGTGATTGAAATATCTAAGATATAGTAAATGGTGTGTCCATTTAAGACACCTTATGAAGTTCTATAATTTGTGTTACAAGAAAATGAAATTTAATTCAGGAATATCATCTTTTGACTGTGGGGAAGAAGATGCTACATAATAATGAGGATCCACCCATAGGGTTTAGAGTGATTAATTTCATGTAGTAGCAGATATTTGACTTTTCAATAGAAAATGTTGATCAATATTTTTGTTTCAGATTATGATGTGGAAACTGTTTTTGTTTTTCCTTTTTTGGTGTTGTTTTATATTTTTTGTTTCTTCTTAGAAAATAATTGAAGTATCCCTTATTTTGTTTAATGTTACTTGGTTGTCTTGTTTTACATCAGTTTAGTTAATCATTAAATGGTGGGGAGACCTATTATAGTTCTATAGTATTTCATTAGTTTGGAAAAATATGATAATCATTGTGTGTGGAACATGGATTTTTGTGTGTTGTTTACATTTAGTGAGTCACACTTTTAGACTATGGATGGTTCACAAAAAAAATGAGTGATTGAGTTCTTGATATATCATATTCTTCTATCATTAATACTATAATATTTATTAGGAAAACATGTTATAAGGTGGAGAGGTTGGATCATATCATTACTTATTTATATGTGTTTTGAACCATTGAATGTAGTACCAAATGTTTGGATTTATTTTTGGGTTGTTTTTAGTATTTTATTGGTCCTTTATTGAAGTTTTCGAGGCCTATTAATAGTTTATGTGTTGTTTTTTCATGGTTAATCTAAGTATGTGACTTCTTTTTCATGGGTTCACATGGTATTCACATGGTTTTACCATATTTTCAACCTATTTCATTGTTTATGAATGGTTTATGCATGTTGTGGGCATAGTTTAACAGAGTGTAAATCCCATTTCTCGGTTTTCACCAGGATTTCGTATGGTTCATTTAAACTGTGAATCTTAGGGAGAATGGGTTGCATGGACTCTGTATGGATAGAACTAGTCATGGTAATTAGTCTATGAAACCAAGAATATTATAATTAATTTTCTTAAATTATTTATTAATGATTCGAAGCCCGCCAAATTAAACCTAATGTTCTCACACTCATTAATAATCTGATCCATATGGTTTTGGGAGCCCTACTGAGGGATTTCAATTCCCCAAACCTCATCTCTTGGTGGATAAATGCACCCATCAATGCCCAAATATTCTATTTTGTTTAGTTATTTTATTCATAATCTTAAGTCTTCCTTTTTGAATTGATTCCTTATTCCTAAAGGTGATAATAAAATATATATTTCATGGATCATGGATTATTTATGAGGAATTATAAATCTATGATCTATTTTCTCTCCTTTTGTGATCTATCTTCCAAGATATGGTGAACCCCATCGGAGGCAACATAACATGGATTCATTTTGTTTGAATTCCAAATTTTCCAATTATGTATTTTTATGATTTTACATAATTTTTTGATTAATTTTTTCTTCGTAATTCTTAGATTCTATGTTCCTAATTTCTAACACATATTCTATACAGTTTATTCATTTAGTTCCTCATAAATTCATATTTGATAAATTTTACATTGAATTGAACTTGGAATGAATTTAATGTTAATAATAAGGATCATTCACAATTTTTTGTGAATTGTACAATGAAATGATTATTTTGATTTATATTCAATGATCATTTAATGGATATTTTGGTGAAATTGAGGGCATTTTACTATGTTTTTATTTGTTAAGTAATTTTTTCAATTTTTATTAAACGAATTGAACTATATGATATTTTCTAAAAAGATTAAAATGACAGAATTTATTAAATGTCCATTGACACCCTTCAAATTATTTATTCCCTTGTTTTTTGAATTGGAGTTATCAGGTTACATGAAATAAATGATTAACTACACAGAAATAGTGTGTAACTATTTTTTTTTGAAATTTAATCCAAACCATTTGATGATTATAATACTTACAATGAATTATTTATGATTTCATTTAAATAAATGATTATTTTAAAGTACCATTGGTATTTTAATGATGAATTGTTAAAGGAAGAGGGTGTTAAAACCATATTGATTATTTAATTTTATAAAAGATATTGAAACGAATTTGATGATTCTTGAAGGACCTGCTGGTAGGGTATGATAATTAACTAATGTGTTCATACCCAAATTGTAATTTGTTTGATTATTTAACATCTAAATTTTGTGTGGGGGTTGAAAAAGGATTTTTTAACTTTGAAACATTGGGGGGTGATAGTGAGATGTTGATGATAAGGATCCCCATATGATGTTCATAACTATTATATTTGACCCCCTCTTTTGACTAGTCATGGTAACCTGGATAGGTAGATGGGATGACATAGATATATTTTTTAAAAGTGGACTCACACCCATCTATTGGATCCATTTATATTGTGAATGGATCATGATATAAACTTGCAACCTGGAAAGCAGGTGTCCATGGAAATGGTCTTCTTTAGACCATTTCCACTAGATGTAAGAAAGAGATTAGTAATTTAATTATCTATTCTAAGGTGGGAAAACTATCATACCTAGGTTTTACCCATTGAATATATGTAATTTAAATTGATACATGATAGTGCTTGATTTAATTATTCATCAGCAGATACTCTTCTATTGCTTCATTTAGTATTATTATAATCATTGATTCTATTGTATTTACTCTTGTACATCATTCAATATCAAGTGATTCTTCTTAAATTTTACTGATTATCTCACATTATCATGTCAAATAGATTTTAAAACTTCTCATAAAATGTTTTAGTTTTTAAATGGTTAAATGGAATGTTTAATAAGATTATTTTAATTAAATATTTTTAATGTTTCAAACTCAATTTTTTAAAATAACACTCATACTCTCTTATTTTTACCAATCTTTTTGAATATTTCTACTTCTTTATGATGTAGCATCATATAATCATCTGATTAATCCTATAGGTCTATTAATATCACACCCTTATTGTACTATTGTATGTTTTTCGACATTTATTATCTTATAGTACATGTTTTTTACTCTCTTATTACATTGTGGATTTGAAATATGGTGTCCAAATATTGGTGTCATGGGACATTGTTGGTAGTTGTATATCCCTAGAAGGTGAGTGTTTATTGTTATGTTCCACATTAATTTTCCATATTGTCTCTTTATCCATTGATATATAAGTATTTATTTATATATCTAATGATATTTCCTTATTTTACACATATATTGTAAATGTTTTTAGAGAGAAATCATACACAATAATTACATGTTGATTCCCATGTAATTGTCGTCAGACTGTGGAGATAGGGAACACTCTTTTTGGGTTAGTGGTGAATCCACTCTAATATTAGTTTAGATGGTATTTTTGATTTCTTCATTAAAAACTTGTAAACATACATATATCTCCCTTGATGAATATATTTAGATACATATAGAAGATTATATGTTCCTTACATTCTAATAATTGATTTTTATTTCAATGGTGACACATGCCATACTTTGGAATTAATGAATAATTCATCAACATATCATAAATATATAATAGATTCTTAGAGTATGAATAAATTACCAACAACATGTTTTCATTACCCGACCTCTCATCCAATAGATTATTATGATTTCATCTGCATTATTGTCCAAATCACCGAACAAGTGTATACCATTAGATTGAATGCCCCATGGATACCAACCCGTGTGGTGTTTCTTCTTCCAAAAACAAACATATTGGAAACAGTTCAGAAATTATGGACCTAATATTAATGATTTAAGAAAACTCAACATCCAGTAATCGACCATCGTGTTCCACAAATCTCATTTGGAAATAGGGTCCCATTTGACGATACCAATTACCAAATACCTTATGACCCAACATCAAAACTACTCCTAATAAAATACAATCTGGGTTGTAATACACTATGTAACCTAAATTAGGAATTGGAAAAATTATATACATGGATGTTTTAATATTCCTTATGAACTATAGGAAGAATTCTTCGCAATCTTTAGTCAATACATATTTCACTCCCTTATTGGAATGTGTGGTCATAGGAACATCCATGATATAAAAGTCCAGATTGAACATCCTATATTACCAACCTCTATATAAGAGTATTCAAATATAAAACAAATTTCTCATACCCTCCCAATATATTGTATCATAAACCATATATTAATGAATTGATATCCCCACATTGGAAGCCATATTTCTGTTAAAGAAATCATGTTGATCCGATGATAGAAATGATAAAATCTATAGCTCTATTCTTCCGGATTTCACCACCTCTTGTCTATTCTATATGAATACTGGTATCATAATTCATTATATTTAACTTCAAAACCTATATTTTTTCTATTTGAGACTAATTTTTAACTTTCTTCAATTATATAAATCATGCCTTTCTAGAAGATGTGAAAATACAATTAGCATTAGGAAGCGTGCTAAATACAAAGAGACTGTCATGCTCCCTTACATGTTCATTATAAAATCATGAGATGTTCCAATAATTAGTTCCCCTGGAATTAAATCCACTAAGAAAAGATCCTTGATGGTCTCTGGTGTTTGAAATTATATCCAATAAAATGAATCAAGAAATCCCACCATCATCATGGTGTTCCTTGAATTATAAAGATCACAAGCTTAACTTTTAGGTCCTCTAGGGACTATACAATATCAAAAATTATCTTATGTTCATATATCAATTCCACTATTTCTAACAGGCCTCCAGTTTTCTCTAAGGGAAAGGGATACTATATTCATAGGTCCAAATCATAATCAACCATTACTAACTCAACTATTTTGGTATCCCCCAACCAAAACATGAAATATCCAAAACTGTTCTTGTTAGAATAATCTAATATCTCAAACCATTAGAGAAACCAATATAGATTCCCCAATCATATTATCCTACTCAATATATGGAGAATTGGATTGTACAATAAATCTATAATGATACATTTCCTTAAACTCTATAACAAATCATAATCTGTACCAACAACATTGAACACCTAAATTAATAAATCAAACACAAACACACTAGTTCCCAAAAATGATACTCCATATAGGATACATAAAAGATATGCAATTACAGCCAATGGACATCTGGAAAACCAATCTAGAACTCTAGTAAATACACATTATTCAATACCATATATATTAACTAAAAAATATAATTATCAGGATCAAGTTAAATATTAAAATTAATTATTCCCAAAAATAATGTATTAAAATTTCAATAGGAATTTAATTATTTGGGATTTATCTAATGTAAAAAAAATGTTAAACTCAAGTGATACTATTTACCTAAACTTTTGTCGTGAAATACAACCAACTCTGTGAAATTTTTATGCCAATATGATATCCACTATCATATATGAATTTAATTCAGAAGAAACATTAAAAAAAATAACACAAATTCAGTATTTTTTTGATCACAAATGTCTTTATAAATTTCTATCTAGGAACTATAATAGTTCCCCTTTACAAGTCGAAAAATCCATATCACATATCTAACCTATCTCAAATCAATTCAACGGGAAATATAATTTTGTGATTCTAGTACATTGATATAATTTTATAACAGCCCAATATGATCTATTGTGTGTAATCCTAAATTCAACACAACTTCACACACACCTCTCCTTATTCAATAGGCTAAAATATATTAGTGATAATTAATAGGCAGTGATAGGGATATTTTTTTAGGGTATTAGGTAAAAATCTGAGTAAAATAAATGAAGCAGTAGTAGTAAAAACATTATTTAATAAATATGAATCAATGTAGTAGAGTCCTAGAATAAATATGAAACCTTTTATTATGTATTTTGAATGTCAAAGACATAAAGTTATACGAATAAAAGAGGTCTCTAAAGGTGTTCCATCAATGTTTTAGAAATATTGGCCAAATATAAACACTAGTAATTATCTTTCATGAGGTCCACTATAAAAAAAATCTTCTAGAAACCTAATAAACCATCCCATATAAGGTGAACTCCTCTGTAGGATCCCTAATCATAAATTGTAAAAGTTCACCAATATAAAATCTTCAGGTTCACCATATTTCAAATGATTTGCATGAGTAGAAGATAGATTATGAAAACACCGTCGAACCATAATATTAGAGAAACATATCTACTAGTGATTATCGAAAAGGAAAACAATTATAGATAAAAAACATAACATAAGTATAAATATAATTTTCAGTTCCACATAGTCCATTCTCTACCCACTCCTTCTCTATGCTAGAATAAACATCATCAATTGACTCGGAACATACCATGATATGGAATAGTCCCAAATATGCTAACATATCCACCATTGATATGATGGTCTTGTTTTTTTCGAACACCCATAAAACATATAAGTCAGGGGGAATCATCCTTTACGATCACCCGACACAATCGTCTTCAGAATAAAATGTATCGGAACATGTGACACAAGAAACAATTGAAAATTAATACATCATTTCCTAGCATGAAATCATTATAACCATTAAATCCCACAATAAATAAACACTAGAAAAGATCGCATGGATAAAAAATTACACATAATGTCGTTAATCATAAAACAAATTTCTCACAATGATACACATGCATGCCAAAAACCATAATAACCCAATATTGAAAATTCAATAATGTTAAGGAATTCCTACCTTAACTGAAACAATTACTCTATAGAATTGGTCACCTTCAATATCCAAAATCACAATAGAATCCCTGAACTATTCTGGAATCATCTTTATTTTGACTAAAAGGACCATGTTTGAAAATATACTACTCACTAGAATTAGGATAAGGTATATAATAACTATGAATATATGATCATGACAATGATCTATATCAGATTGATATTAGAATACCTATTCACAGAATTAAGGTATTGAATCTACTAAGGAATTAAATTCCCCTTATTAGGAAATGTGTAAACTATATATCTGATAAATAAAGATAATATCTTATCACATTTGATCAATAATAAGGGAAATTTATTGTTAAAAAATAATAAATTACTCATCATAGTTGAATCATATTACAGATCCATTATTCAAGCATCCCATGAAAGAGATCTAAGGGAGTAAAGGGAAAAAATTAACCCTAGATGGATATTAAATTGATGTGAAATGAATTTTAAATGAGAAAATGATAGAAAATTGATTAGATGATATGATTTAGAAAAATTTACATATTATGAAGTTGGTTTTATTCATCCCTATAGGATTTAACCTTTGAGTAGGATCCCTCTAAAGGAATAATTTGGGATATAGAAAAGAAATCATTCTTCCAAAGTTACCCACCAACTAGTCAGTGGATTTCACAATCATTATTTTTTCTACTGGGTAGATTTTTTACTACACATGATCATCACATGTAGATCGTTGGATTCCTATAATTAGTCCATTATTTCTTGATAATATACATTAATTCTAATGGCAGATCCTATAATCATTTCTAGCTACTCAAAAACCTCAAAAACAACCTGAAATAACCTAAAAACATTTCTCAAAATATATACAGTTTTCAAAAGAGGATTGCTCGCAACATAAATTGATGTAATCATGGATGTAGTAGGAGGTCCACCTATTAGTTTTCTAATTTATCGAAAAAAATTAGTAACTTGACTGACCTCAAAGATACTTTTTAATGGAAAATTCCTTACACAAATCCTCTAAGAAAAAATATATGTCTTTGTATTTGAACTAATGTCTATTATTGAGATGAAGCATGATCTCAATCATACATTCCTTTGGATAATTATTATAGTCTATAATATACATAATGTGTAATATCTTATTAAAAAACGAAGTGTATATGGTCACCATCATGGAACCATATTATAGCTCCACAAACTCCAGTAATTTATTGAGCTTCATCATATCATGTATGAAATCCTTGAGTAATATTTCATTGAATGCCTACCATGTGAGACCCTACATCTTTTAACATATCCTATAATTACCCTATAATGTGAAATGAGCCTCAATATCATGGAGGCTTCCAGAATCACATTATAGACATCATTTTTTCATTAATAATGACGATACAATATATGTTATATACCTAGTCCTCAACATATTTCAGAACCCAAGATCCTTGAAAATATATATATTTCTATAGCTAAAAAACTGTTATTATAAACATTGGATCATTGTGGAAGGAATCATAGCTGGATTGGGTTGACTGAAAATCTTACCAGAGATTTCCTCACTATTGGTTATTGTGCGGGAACATGATCTGGATAACCCATATTCCTTGTTGGAGATCCCACCAAATCTCTAGGATTCATCATCCTCTCTATCTGAAGTAATATAAAAAACACAAAATGCTCATATAATGTGGATTTGATGATATAATAGATTCATATTAGTCAAACTAAAACCCAATGTATTACACTCATAACACTACACCTAGTCCCAATCCCTCAAAATGTTTAATAAACTTAATATATATACTTTGAAAACATCATTCTATGTTTAACTAATTAAATAAATGTAGAGATATGTCATTATAACATGGAATATATATATATATATATATGCCAAATTAGAAAAACATTATATCTTAAATAAGAAAAATCCAAGTATTAAATTAAATAACTATTATTCATCAAAATCAAAGAATAAATATGGCATGTGGACATACATTCATAGTCTTGATTCATAAACGCTCCACAAATTTTATAATGATGATAATAGAAGTACCATCCCTATTAAATCATAGGTACATTATTTAAGACAATATATATATATATATATATATGCACCTTACCATTTTAAACTTATAATTTCATGATTTTAAGCATCATTTAACATCAAATTACAATCCAAGGATCATAATGTCTAGTGTCTTGGTAGACTATGTACATAAAACTGAAAACATGGGACTAAATGAAACATTTATTTATTGAATTTTCTAAAGATATCATAACTTAAATGGTTTTAATACATCGTCATAGGATAACATGGGGATAACATGAACTAAGGGATGAGCAAAATGTCGAGTAAGAGAATGAGCATAATAATAAAGCATTAGCACATGGGATAGAAGGAATGTCATAATGAAATAAAAATTAGTGGATTATACAGAATCAAAACATATAAACATGGGATAACATAAACCTAGAGTCATAACAATGTGTTAGTAACGTATAAAATAATTTTACCCCGATTCAAAGCATGTTTCATGTAGAGGAGCACAATTCATGGTTCACAACCAAGACTGTTGCACATGGTAGCACGAGTCAAGGCTAACCGCCAAGACCGATGCACATAACATATCATGAGAATCAAATTTAGCAAATGCATTAGAGTTCTATCTGGGAACACCCATCAAAAATATTTTAATGAATATTCTTTCCACGTATAAAATCATACATAATCAATTGTAAATATACATAAGGGTTACTCGGAGTAAGAATTGTGTATCATAATCACGTCATAGAGCATAAAAAATGGGATTATGATAAAAATTTCCACAATGGAAAAGAATTAGATCTTGAATGGACAATAATATGGTAGTATAGGCATATATCATAAAACTTTATGTCAATGTGATGTAAAAACATGTAAAAATAGTATATAAGAAACTTTGTAATTAAAAAATTATTGTGCAGTAAAAGGAAAATATCAGAGGAATTTTAAAACATAAAATGGAATAATATTTTATAAAAAAATAGAAGTGACCCAATAAATTATTAATAATAAAATTATTGGTATTATAAAAATAATGGTGTCTTAAAATTACATTTTATACTGAACTTGAAAATGGGTAAGATGTTTTCAATTTCCTATAAATGGGTTTTCATATCAGGAAGTATTGAGGTGGGAACCACTTTAATATTTGTATATCAGTAAAAAATAATAATAAACGGACCATGATAAATTTTTTTGGAGAATATAGACATAATTTAAAAGATATACATAAAAAATAATATATAACTTCAATTAGGTAAGATTAATGATAGGGAAACCTGAAGGAATAATAGTGGTTTGGGTAGAATCCATTACATTAAGTTCGATGAAATCTTGAACTTAAAGTTAATGTCCAGGAAAACATAAATTATTTAATTAATTAATATTTACATAACCCATTATCCATGTAATTTATTTATCATAACCTTATCATTTTCTATTCATGACCTCTTCGATGGGTTAATAGGTTCAATTTTCATTGTTTGTGAGTGTTTGTTTTCATTGTTTTCATGATTGGATAAATTATATTCAAGTAATTATAAACTATTAAGATAAGAATTGTTGTCCAGAATTGAATTTTTATGTTATTAGGGAACATACAAAATATTACATGGTTATAAAATTTATTTGTTTATTTGTAATGAAGATGAATCACTATATTAAACATTAATGATTAATTTTTTGGTTAGTTGGAGTGTTTTAATCACATGGAACACAGTTTCCTTTATAAATTTTCATCTTGTGTATTAATGATTATAAAACTATAAATTAGATATAAAAAATATATTATAGTCTCTTTAAAACAATAAAATATTTTTATGGCCAGAATTAAATATGCTTATAGAAATTGAAAACTCATATTCCTTGAATGTGATTATTAACACATCTCGAATGTTGTTTTTAATTAATAGTATAAAGGGAGGGGAAATGATAGATGATGATAAATTACGCCATTATAATAAAACAATCCGGTACATATAGGGTACTAGAGTTATCATAAAATTAGGATGAAAGGAGTTGAGTAATGAAAATGAATGAAAAGAACTTGAAAAAAATAAAAGAAAATGAAAACATGATTTTACCTCTTTAATGTAACTTACTTGGGAACCATTTTAGAGATGAGAATTTTTTATTTTTTGAGTGAGCAAGCGATGTTTGAATTTGTATATGGGATTAAGGAGATAATTGAGCATAATTTGGAATAGGATCAAGTCTTGAGAGGTGTGAGGATTGGAGGTAAAGAGGGGTGGTATTTATTACGGAGGATATGAGGGGTTTCCAATTATTTTAATCAGTAGATTAATATTTTTTCTCAATCCAATAAATAGTATTTATTATTGTAAAACCATATTATATTTAGAGCAAGAAAGTTCAAAAAAATGGACATTTACATAAGTCATGTCTCAAGAATGATTCACAAATTCATTTATTTAGCATTTATAGTAAATAATCATATTTAACTATTAAATAAAAATTCTAGTATTTTTGAAAAATCCCAGAAATTCACCCCAACTATTAATATATGTTTAGAATAAAAAAACAAACACCTTTTTATGTAAAACAAGTCATATATATGTGAAATTTAATTTTAATTAAAATCATAGTCTTCTTGAAAAATACATATTTTTAAATTAAAACTGCTTTTCTAACACATTGAAAAATTAATTAAGGTGTCTCAAAATTAAATTATAATCATACATAATTAATATAATTATTTTTGAATAAATTTTATGAAAATAAATTTTATTTTAAATTATGAAATTAATCAAAAAAAATTAATTACATATAAATGACTTACATGAATACCAACACTTAATTAATAACTTTTAAAATATTTACTTACTTATACTATGATATAATTATATCATATTATCACTAATGATATAGAAAATTTTAATTTATAATTTAATTAGTGAATTTACATTTCAATTATCTTGTTTACTATTATTAAGGGTCACATTACTATTCCAACGTATAAGCTAATATATAATTAGCTTACGTTCTTTAGCATCTATAGACACATTCTGTTTCACTAAATCATCATTTATAATGTTTTTATTGTGTTCAATATGTTATATTATATGATTATACTATAATACATAATTATAATAAGGGAGTCCAATTGATAAAACATTGGGTAATGACATTCTTCCCACATTATGATATTTCACCCTTGATAATTTATTTAACATTTTTTGTTGTAAAATGGAGTGGGTACTTTTCTTTCATTGCTTCATCTAGTTCCCATGTTGCCTCTTCGTACTTTTTATTCTATCTTAGTACATTGACTAGGTGAGTAGTCTATTTACATAGAACATTATCTGTACGATCCATGATCTTTACTTGATGCTCACCGTAAGAATGATCATTCTCAAACTGTTCCACAAATAATGATAATAAATGTGAATGATCTAGTATGTACTAAATTAATTGGGATACATGGAATCCACCCTTGGAATTAGGCATGTTTGGTGGATGTTCTTGTCAGTAGTCCGCAGCTCTAACACGATCAAGAACCTCTATGGGGACAATGTACCTAGTACTTAACCTTCCCTTCTCACCGAACCTCATGCCCTTCTTCCATAGAGTTATATGGAGGAATACAATTTATCCCAAATTAAATCAAGGTCTCATCCACCATTTTCAGCAAAAAAATCATGTTGACATTGGGCTTCATAGAAATTTTGTTGAATTGTATTCACCTTTTCCACAATCTGTTCGAACGTTTTAGGTAATATATTCTTACACTCACCAACTGTATCCTATCATGCAGTTTTTCTTCACCTTATCCCATAAAGGGATTTATATGGTGTTATTCAGATGTTGTAGAAGAAAATTTTGTTTTAGTAGAATTCAACCATTGGAAGATGTTGGTCCCATCCTCCTTTGATGTCCCTATAATGCGATCTCAACATGTATTCTTGTTTCTGAATAATTTGATTAGACATGCCATCAGTTTGAGGATGAGAGGTTTTGCTAAAGTTCAACTCAGTTCTTATTGCTGGCCAGATACTTTTCCAAAACATAGAGCTGAATCTTAGATCTTTTTTAGAAACAATTAATAGTGGTAATCCATTCATCATGACCATGTATTTGATGTATATCTTGGAAAGTTTATCTAATGATAATTCCTCTAAAATTGTGATAAATTAAGTTCTCATTGTAAGAAAATACATAATTACCCATATAGGATTGATTCTTCTAGATTTACTTGGATGTTCAGTGAAAAATTCACTAGTAATGTTCTCCCACATCCATGTTGGCATGGATAGTGGGTGCCTCACCCCTTAGAATTATGTCGTTCAACCTTCACTTGTAGAAATACCATTCACTTTGATGTATAGTTAATAATCTCTTTCATCATATTTTCTCAAAAAAAATCCTGTCAATGATCTTCATACATATTTGTCCTCACTAGGTGAATAGTGAAGGTCGATCTATGTGTGTCATCTAAAATAACCTTATTTACCTATGGATAGGATGATACAAATAATCATTACTCAAATAATAGAACTCCATCCTCACCAATCTTGAACTCGAAGGGCTTCCCATTTCTGATTGCTTCCACCCTTTTTTGAATTTCCACATCATTTCATAGAGTATCCATTATTTTCTCTATGCAGGATGGTTGATAGATAATTTATGAAATGATTGATAATTATTCACCCTTAATTATTCTCATGTCCATCATCTTCAAATCTATGATGTTTGGATCTTGTAAATTCACAACATTGATAATGATACAAGATCCTTTATACAGAGATCATCTGCCACTATTTTCCATTACCTGGTTGGTAGTGGATTCCACAGTCATAATCCTTGATGAGCTCTAACCATATATGTTGGAGAATATTAATCCTTTTCTATATTAATAAACATTTGATAATGTTATGATCTCTATATATCTCACACTTCTCCACATAGATATAATACCACTAGATTTTCAATGCCAATGTGAAAGCTGCTAACCCCAGAGCATGCATAGGATAAGTTTACTCACATATTTTCAACTTCCTTGAGGCACACACTATTACTTTATATATTTTCATTAGAACACAGACTAATCCTTTCTATGAATCATCAAATTAGAGCACAAAATGTTCTCCACTTTTTGGTAATGTGAGTACTAGCATATTGATGAGCCTCTTTTTGAGCTCCTTAAATTATTCATCGCCTTTTTGACTCAATACAAACATCATCTCCTTCAGTTTTAGCTTGTTCATTGGCTTTTATATTTGGGAGAATTTATTCCCCAATCATCGATATTTCCTTGATAGACCAAAAAATATGTGGATCTCTATTATAGATGTTTCCTAGACCGCTTTTCAATTTACACTATCTTGGAAGGGTCCATATATATTCCTTCGATAAGGATAACATGCCGGAAGAACGATAATCTCTATATATAGAACTCACATATACTATACATTGCATGATGTATCTCCCTTAAAAAATTAATTATAATTGTATTCAAATTCTCCTCATGATTCTCGTTTCTCTTGGAGTATATCAGAATATCATTGATAAATAAAATAACAAAACTTTCAAGGTATTCACTAAAGACTATATTCATTAAATCCATGAACATCTATGGAGTATTAGTGAGCCTGAAGGGAATCACTATGAACTTATAGTGTACATAACTCATTTGAAAAGCAATTTTGTTAGTATCTTCCTTCCTCGCCTTTATTGGAGAAATCCCAACTGAAGGTCCACCTTAGAAAAATAACTATACACATGTGGCTGATGAAACAAGTCATCTATACAAGGCACGAGATACTTGTTCTTTATCATGATTTTATTGACCTCACTATAGTCAATATAGAGGGGAATTGATCCATATTTCTTCTTGATAAAGAAGACAATAACACCCCATAGTGAAGCACTCGAGCATTTAAAACCCATCTCAATATTCTCATATAATAGTTTCTTTATCTCTTCTAGATCTATGATGTCTATTCTATAATGTGTATTTGATATTGGTATAGAACTATGAAAAAGTTCAACTGTGAAATCAACCTATTAACATGGATAAAGAAAATGTAATTCTTCAGGGAATAAATCAATGTAATCCCTCATGATGGGAATATATTTGATAAGTATCGTCTCCTTTGTCTCAACCATTTTAGAAATATTTTCTTTCCTAAAAGGAAACATTATCCACACTTGAGATGATGATTCTGAAGGAGAATCATCATCCTAATTACATTTGTACTGAATTGTATGATACTCTGGAATGTGAAGAGTGATATCCCTTTCCTGACAGTTAATGTCAGATTTGTATAAAGATAGCCAATTCGTGCCCAAAATAGCTTCTAATACCACCAATGGATGTATGACATGATTTGATAGGGGGTTCAGTCCCGAAATATTTACCAGGTAGGAGTTATAAATCATGGACACAATAATATCCTCATTCACTATTTTCAAAGGTAACACAACCTCCAAATATTGAGGAGGTTTTCGAATAGTTATACTAAACCTGAGAGATAAGTAGAACCTATCACCACATCATTTTCTTGATCCATGTCATCAAAATTGATTGAATAGTCCCTTCTTTATTTCATTGGGGGTTGTTGTTGATTTCCTCTAACAACCATTGGCTCAATGAAATTGTTCGCATAATGCTCACATTCCTTGTAATTGTAACACTACACTACCTACGGAGTGTTAATGTGATCTTCTATTGTTATTCCATGTTAGTGGTATTCTTCAAATCCCTTCAGTAGTTTTTACCCATATGTCAAATTCTTTCAAATTTGATTCAAATCAGGGTTCCCTTTAGACAGTTCCAAACAATCTTCTTCCCATAATTTTAACATAAGGGGTGTTTGATCTCCTTTCAATCATGATATTTATTTTCCGAACAAACAATATTAGAAACTAATTTACACCTTTTTTTATAAGTTTCATGAGACCATTGAGAACCTTTAATGTTCATTTCACCCTTGGGGGAACAACAGAAAAATTCCACATAAAATTTAATGTCTCAAATCACCAAAACATTTTCTAGACTCAAATTTTCTCTGATAATGAAGTGATCCACCTTGTTTTCAGTGTTCATGAAAAATATATGGGAATATATTGAAAGCCATGTGATGTTTTCTCCATATTTCATGATGGAATCACATTCCTAGTAACAAGGTTTGATACATGTGAAGAGTGGAGGTAATGTGGGTGGTATTTATAGTGGAGGAGAGGAGGGGTTTCATAGTATTTAAATCATTAGTTTAATATTTTTACACAAAACTATAAATATTCTTGATTAAAATGAGAAATATTAGTATATATTTAATTTTAGTACTACCCAAAACCCATTTACATCATATATTTCTCAGGTATGATGTAGTAATTCATATATATAGCATTTGTCATAAATTATTTTATTTTACTATTTACCAAAAAATAAACAATATTAAAAAATTTCACAAAATTCAACCCAACCATTAATGACCATGTATAATTCCTAATTTAACTCCATTTTATGAAAATATTTTTCAATATTTGTGAAATTTAATTTTTAATTAAAATCATAAATTTCCTAAAAATGTAAATTAAAAAAATAAAACTTCTTTTCTAACTCACTGAAAAATTAATTATGGTCTCTTAAAATTATAATATAATTTTGTGTCATAAAAATAATTATTTATTAATATATTTTATGAAAATAAATTTTCTTTTTAAAATTTTAAATTAATCATAAAATTGTAATTAAATGTACATGACATTGAAAAATTACAACAGTTCATTAATAAATTTTCAAATATTTACTTACTTATAGTATGATATAATTATATAATATAGTCACTTATAAGTTGGATAATTTCTATTTATAATTTCATTAGTGACCATACTATTCAATTATCCAATTTACTATTAATAAGTGACACATTACTATTCTAAAGGTAGAGCTATTTTTTCATCGTTATATATTTTGTAACTTCTAGATATGCCTTTTGTTTCACCCATAATTCATTTATAATGATTTTATTGTGTACTCTATGTAATATTATATTAATATAATTTAATAAAATATTATAATAAGAGAATTTCATTGATAAAACATTGGGTCCATACACTACAACACCTTGTGAGGTGACAAGTGAATGAAGGTGTAAAATATTTCGTTTAAAGAATTGGATATTGTTCCCAAAATGGTAGGATATTTTAAATCTCATCTGATGAAATCATGTATTTAATAAAACTTCACATGGAGAGAGAGACAACACATCAATTTTACATGGTTTCCTACTATGTTTTACTCCCTAGAGAATATTCCAATACTGTATTGTTCATACATAAATCCATTAATTTTCACTAGTTTTTTTGAAATATAGATTCATAGAAATAATCATTTTGTTCCATGAAAACTAACTTTACAAGATTATCAGGGCAGAACACTACCTCCCTTGGAACCCTTCCATTGACCCCCAATACCACTAAATTTGTTGAATTATTACATATCTTTCAGACATTTAGGTCACATTAATAGATTGTAATTGATGCCTTTATCCTAACTGGGACAAGACTCCACTAGCTCCTATGTCTTGACTTGATGCACTTGAAATCATTATTCCCTTAATCTAGATGTTCAAAACTACTATACATGAAGATCCCATATTTTTTTAAACTCCCTTTATGATTCTAGGGGATTCCAGTGATCATGAACCAACAAACCTTCATGTTGCTTTCTACCTTCATGAAATATTCACCAGTCACAGAACAACCATCATTTATCATGGTTACTACCTTCATGGAAAACTATGGATATTTGAAACTACTAGTCTCTAAAACATATTCATAACTCAAAATCATTATCATTGTTAAAATATAACTACACTTTTCAAAATTCTAAAACTCATAATAAATTCGTGCTTTTTGATGTAACCTTCCATCATGAATTTAGTGTGATTCAGTATTTTATACAAAACGATTAATCTCATATGAAGTCAGTAGAGTCGCATATTTTTAGTCACAACCATTAGTGAAGATCCCATGCACACATTGAAAATTATGATAACCTATTTCTTCATTCTCACAATGCACCTGTATTCGATGAGCTCCATTAATATTTATCCTATTCATGAAGCTTCTCATAGTTGTGATGATTTACATTCATCCAATCACACATTCATAAAAGTTCTTGTAGTCATGAAGAAAACTATATTTTCATCATGAATTCACAATTTTGTATTGTAATATTACATGCCTCGAAAATTATCTAACAATACTAGTTTGTAATGAAAAAAATCCACAAATTATACACTATTTCTAGATCCAAAAGGGCTTTGTTCCAACAATCACCCACATTTGGTTTCATGGAAATCTATAGATATATTAAATAAAGTACCATCCATAAATATAAACATGATAGAAATGAAATAATTCAACCATCAATAAAAATTTATTTAAAAAATTATCGATTTAGAAAACAAGTGGAAAAGTTAAATTCATAGCACCATATACAAAAAACAATCATAAAAACCAAATACTCTAGGAATTTAATTTCTCTAACCATTATAAATTACCCCAAACAACTAGTATTCATAACTGTAATGATATAAAAAACCCCCTTGGATCGTATTTCCACCATAAACCAGTATCACATCAATAAAAAAATTAAAAAGGGTAACACATATTTGGAGAATAGATTAATTGTAACCTCGTCATGAAATGGGAGGTGGCTAAACACTAAGGTTCATTCAATGTTTCATGAACATTGGTGGTTCCAAGGGATTTTCTATGGTGTCATAAACTTGGTAATCATTTCCAACATTCTCCCTTTTAATTACACCCTATTCATCCTTTTAATTTATGAAGTGATATATGATCCCAATATGTTTTGTACAAGAGTTCTAAAATTGGATTCTTCATAAGATTGATCATTATCTTATTTTCAAAGTGAATCCCCATTGGGTTTCTAACCACATCACCAATATTAGTTAGTTTTTTCATCATCCACATTAGTTGAGTGCGTGAATTTTTCGTAGAGGTATTTTTCTTCCACCTCTGTACGAGGATAATTTATTTCCTGTTTACTATTTAACCATCCAACAACTTTTTTTTTGCGAATGATGATTTCTCAAACACTTATCATCTTTCTATCTACTATATATAAAGTATAGTTAGCATTATAAAATTATGATAATTCATTATATCTTCATGCTGAAAATAAATATGAATAAATTGAGACTACCTTGAAAAAACATTAAGATTATATTAATTATATCCAATTTCTCTCTCTTTGTATTACGTTAAATGTCAGTAAATACAGATAATACATGAAAAATATTTGAACATGTTTTAACCAATAATAATAATCTTCCAATGATTCTATTATACATTTTTGGATCTACAGATGTCTCACCCCAATGATTTATTAATTTTTTTCAAACAGAAATTTGAGTCAAATTTGTTTTTGTGTCATGATTGTTGAATTTAATTCCGAGTAAATTTTCATTGTTTTTCTAAGATAAGATGGTATAAACATTCATTTTAACTTCATATTTCTTGAAAAGGTATGTGAGTTCACCAATCATGGAAATTTTAAATTTATATTTCATGTTGTTTTAAAATACTTCCACAGACTCCTATCAGCATCCTCCAAAAATTAATATCATCCACATACACAAGAACCAAAACTTGATAATTAAAAATATTATTCACCTATATATTATTTCTAAAAACACCTCTTTTCAACTCAAGCTTCATTAGAAAATAATCTATTCATGAATATTATACTCATGGTTCCTACGTAAGAGCATAGAGATCCTTATATAAACTAAATTCCATAGTCGTATTGTTTCCAATAAAAAATCCCACCAGTTGTTCAGGTTTTAATTATTCATGAAGAACTCCATTTACAAATGTTGTTTTTAGATCCAAGTGATAATAAATTTATCCTACATGAATTTCTTTGGAGAGTGAAATCCATGATGACTCCACTATATCTTCTGGAGATTTTTTTTCTCATTGTCAATTCCTTCAATATATATATATAGCCATTATAAATCATTATTTTCTTGACTCTGATCAAATTTCAATGTTCATAAAATTTAATTTTTTTAAAAAAATTTGTTTTTATAACATAATGATTTTTAGTTCTCTTAACAATATTCCTTGTCTCATTCCTTTCAATCTGATGCAGTTTTCCATTAATGTCCTTAATTAATTATTTATCATTCTATTATTCTTATAGGCATGTTGAATTCACATCAATCCTCATTCTCCATATCTGTGTTGAGGCAGTCCAATCACATATAAAGTTTGATTGATCAATTTCTACTCTTTTATTTCCCCTATGAGGTTTTGATGATGTTTTTTCATAAATGGTTTCTAATTCATATTATTAATCTAAATCATCAAATTTTTGTGAGCCCTAAAATTTAAAATTCCTTCCATTATTTATTCATTTTAATATATACCTTTACCAAATTCTTTATCATCTTTAATAGTATAGACATATGATCTCAACAAGGAATTGTTTTATCTTTCATGATAATTAAATCATTGGTTTACATAATATTTCTATGAGTATTATTGTAGTGTTCATAGGCAATTCTATTTGTTTAATTGAAATGAAATATTACGTCATCTTTAGCCTCTCCATAGCTTTCATTATTGCTCTATTTGATTGTAATTTATCATTTTCTTTCAAAATCATTAAAATATTTCATAGAGGAATTATTTTCATAATATATATCATATGGTGTCCTTGATTATCCTAGGAAAAGTCTGGTTTGATTTTGCGTGTACACTGCAACTTGAATTTATCTTTCAATTAATTACATGAAAGATGACTCCAAATTAGAATAGTAGCTATACTATTCACATGTCTGTTTAAAATTTCAATGACCCCATTTTTTTGTTTGGTTTTCATTGTTGACTCTTAATTCCTTATCCCATATTTCTTAAGGTAATCATAAATATCAAAAGATGTGTACTCTCTTTAATTGTTATATCTAAGAATCATTATATCGAATCTAGTTTCATTCTCATATCTTTGAATATATTTCTTCATGAAATCAAGAACTTTTCATATCCTCTATATAAATATCAAACATTCAATTATAATATAATAATAAACATATAGAGTTAGGTACCTCTCTCTCTATGTTCTAGACAAATTAATTGGACAATATATGTTTGTGTAGAAGAGAACAATAATATTCTATTCCATTATGTTTGATGGCCAATATGAACTCTCGACTATATTCCCTTGCATCCATGTGTTGCATGTATTTTCTCATTCATGATTCAGATTAGGAATTTCAAACAAATGTTTAATCATAGAATTTTTTTTAATCTTATGTTTAACGTGACCCTCCCTCCAATGCAAGTAATTATTTTACTCACCAATAGTTATGTTAAAAAATTTATCTTTACTATGAACCTCATATAAATTTCTGTTTATTCTATATCATTTCATAATATAATTACAAGTTTATCCTCTAATAGTGTATCTCATCTAATTATATTTCACTCTTTGACCTTATTTAAATATTATATTATATCTTAAGAGATTTTGATGCATTCTTTCAACAATGAGAACTTAATTTTTCCTCAACCCATCATTTTACAGTTCATTATTTCTAATTCCACATGTCAATAAATAACAATCATTTACAAATACCATGATTTCGTCAAACATTTTCATAATATTTATAAACAAATTAGTATTTCCTATCATGTGGGATGACCATCCTCTTTCAAGAACCCAAGTGATATTATTATTTGTATCCTTGAGGGATATTTATATATGATTGTATTTTTCAATTTTTGTATTTTCATTCCAGGGGATACCTGATTGAGTGGAGGAAAAGTTATGACATTCGAATATATTTTCAATATTTCATGGTTCATCAACTCATATTATTATTAAACATAAGAATACCTTTTTGGAAGAGTAAATATACATGGTTGATAGCTATTTACATGACTCTAAGTTCTGTAATAGTTGGTTCCACATTTTCTCTTCCTACAATGAATATATTTATGATCTTATTTAGATCATTGAAAATAATATCCATAGAAACTATTTCTTTTATATGTTAAAGGATATGGTCTCAATATCATTTTTTGAATTCTAAGAACATCACCATTAAGATATCTTCTTTCCTCTTCATTTAAAGACATGGTACAAACCAAAAATATTAAAAAATATTTATTTCATAAGAGGAAATTTATTCCAACATCGATTAATCTACATATACCATTCCATTATAAAGGGATTTGATGGGATATTTACAAAAAATACTTGAGAAAAAAATTTATATATATTTTTTTAATGTTTATTTATTAAGACAATGGGAGCCTTTTTCATAGGTCTAACATTCTACTTCCCTTGGTTTTAATTAATTCTATTTCTATCCATTGATGTTTCTTCATCATATCCAATTTTACTTTTTACCGGAATTGTGAATCTCTCATTGTATAAGATATTATATACTACTTCAAAAAAAATGACTACCCTATTCTAGAAACTCTGTATATGAAAATATTACATACTATAATTTCATTATTTTTCCCATTATTTCAATTATCTTTCTAGTTCAATACATAGTGAAATGAATTCTTCATAAATTCATTCCACAATCTTACCCTTTTCCTTCAGTATCGATGTTTGTTCATTTATGACATTTTCATGATCATTGATCCCAATATTTACTTCCACAACCAATTTAGAGCATTAAATAGTTATTACAAGTTTGTTTTCCAATACATAATGTTAATCATGTTTTATTTCAATTTAATAAATATACTCTGATGACACTCTTATCAAAATTCTATTCATTGAACATCTTGTTATTTTATTAAAAATATCATCTAGTACTCCATAATGATCCACAATGAAATCAAAAACCCCAAGAAACCTATTATCATCATATTTTCTAGTTTCTATTTTTTCAACTATAGACATCATGAATGATTCAGTTTTAGATATAAAATATGGTTCTACTTTCTCCAAATATTCATTATCATTTTCTCGTTATTTGAATTCGAATCACTTTCTCTAAAATTTCATTAATATTTGAAGTATTCATTGTTAGAGAACCTCATATGATGTTTATTTATCATTTCTTCCTCACATTTTACATAATCAAATTTTATGGGCCACTAAGATGAATTGTTCACTACATTAAAACACTAAAAACAAGCCAATTTTAGCTTTCTAAAAAATCAAAATTTTCGACATTGGAATTTATTGGAAGAATGATATATATTGTTTTCTACATCATCATCAATTAATCATTATATATTATGGTTTTTCGTTGATTTTAACTCTATTTATTTCATTCTTGCATAGATTCATCTTACCGGTTGACTCATATTTCATAATCCACCAAAATGTTCAACATATCATCAAGAGATAGATTTGAGAAATATCATTCCTCAATATATAAAACTTTTTTTATTATGATGAGAAATGATCCTTATAGTTATTTTCATTAACATTTTAATATATTTAATCTATTCCCTATTTATTTTAATATCTCCAAGAACATTAATAATGAGAATAAAGAAACAATATTCATATTGATTGGATGGATTTTCAAATTATTAAACTGACTGTGAAAGAATTTATGTTTTTCATCCATAAATATTTTATCACATTTTTATATATTTTCCAATTTATCCCACATGTACTTGGTTGCATTTATATTCATAACCATAAAATATGTTTGACCAAAATGATCAACAGTATAAGAATTTTTTGTTTTTCATTTACTTCAATAATTATCATGTCTGTTTCAGTCAAAAATATACATGTCATATCAGTCACTTGAATCCCCTTATTATTTGAAAAAAACAACCATACAAAGAGATATTAGATGAGAAGTTATTATATTCTTCCAAATATGAATATATCTTCCATAAAAAATTATAATTCCCCTAACATTCACTTATATATCCATTACAATTTTGGAAAAATTTTTAAAAAGGAACATTTTTTAATTGATAAATCATTTAGGTACCTTGAAGACCATTAGTGTAAAGTGGTGAATTTGAGTGTCCCGATTTTCTTTTAAAAATCTGGATAATGTTCCCATATTAGTAGGAACATGTAAAACCTATATGATGGAATCATGCAGTTGTTAAAAAAATCAGATGTAGAGATATAACACAACAATTTTCCAGGGTTCATCACTATGGTCTAATACAAGGATAATAATCAAATAGTTTTTGTTTATAACTTAATCTACTAATATTAATAATTATTTATGTAATAAATATGTTTATACATATTCATTCAATGATATAAACACTGGTTTTAGAATATTTTAGGGACATTACATTGCCTCCCCTATAACACTTCCATTGAATCCCCCAAGAACATGTAGTTCGGTAAAGTATTAATATGTTTAATGACTTTAAGGTCTATTATGTAGATTGGAATAGAATTATATGTCATGATAAAGCATGATAATATTTGTGTACCAATATCCAGAGATGATATTGTGGATATAACTATTCCATGAAACTAGAAGTTTAGAACTATTGACCAGGAAGCTCTTGGACTTTTCGAAACCCTGTTTCTGTTTCAAAGGGATTCTAATACGTCAGTACAATCCAAACATCACAAATATCTCTAACTTCACAATTCTCACGCACTATGGGGGAAAAACTATATTCATGAATAATACTACCTTCAGAAAACACTTTTTCCTCTTGAAATAAAAATTCACTACAAACCCCCCATAACTAAGAAGCATTGGCATTGATTGTGACATAAACATTATTTGTATGATGATCAAGATATCAATTAATTCATAATTTTTAATGTTAATTTCCGTATTTAATTCAGAGCAATATAGTCTTTTCTCAAAAACTCTTCTTCACAAATTATGTGGGATCCATCACCTATTTATAGGCAAACCATTCATTATGATCCCACATTATGAGTGGATGTTTTAGAAAACTCTTCACTTGTTCTCATGATTCATCTATATTCATGAAGATAAAATTAAATTTAACCATTAAATGAGTCATATCATAGTTGTGAATAATTAACATCATTATATTGATCATTCGTGAACCATATCATAATCATAAATAATTTTGTCCTTCCATAATGAATTTCATATTCTTCTTTGTTTTACCAACAAATTTGAAAAAGATCATCCTTTTTTAAACCATGTATTCTTGAAACAGATTCCATTACCATATTTAGAACATTCAATCCTACAAAACAAAATTTCGTGATTCTTAACTTATCCTCGTAATTTTGATCCAAAAAAATTGGAAATCACTAGGAAATGACACAATCTTCAACAATATATCCATCTTCAAATAGAATATCACATTCCTTAAAATATACATGATCAACCAAATGTGGATTGATAAAAAACTTCCCTTACTTTAAAGTTCTAAAAGAACATGGTTCCTAAAAATTACACAAGTGACATAAATGCATATGGAAAAACACTTAAAAGACTCCAAAATAACATTATAATTTCTACAAATATCTATTTTAGTATAAAATTCATTGAAGAAACTATTATCCATTTCCATTTTCTAACACTTTGACTAGAACCACTTGGTTAGAGCTAGAGGGTCACATGTATTCATATTCCCCTCCTCATATGAAAGGGGCTATCATCCTGTAGCATGGTTTTAATTCAATAAGTTGGAAGAATAAACAATTATATTGATGTTCTATAATTAATAAATAATAGATTAATAAACAATATAATTATCATATATTCACATAAAAACTAAATAATAAATTGATGTATGTGTTATAGATGAATAAACATCTCCAAAATAGCTAATATAATCCATAGTATAATGTGAAAAAACTAATCGAAATAATGTTATCCTTAAATGTTTATCCAGGTCCACTACCCACTAAATGACCCCCTACTCATCAATCCATCACATTGACCTTTCCCATCGTAGGATTCATATTCCTAAATCTATCGGAAAATGAATATTTTACTAGGTATGTGAGTACAAGACTCTGTAGGATAACACTAATTCATCCTTAACAGGTGTGATCATGTGAAAAAGATTCTTAAATTAATAAAAACTAAATACAAAATCAATTAACAATACTATGTTGAGAATTATTATTCTAACCAATCCCCAATGTGCTATGACCGGACAAGAATTATCCATAATTTAGAAGAGATTTTAAGGTATCCAGAGTACTCAATGAATATAGATGAGGGTAAATACAATTATTCAAAAAATCATGTGAACATTAACCAAAAAAATTATTAGGTTTCATGTAAGTCATATGTTAGTAATTTTTTAGACATAGAGATATACAAAACAATTGTAAGTAATTGAGTAACATTCCCTATGGAATCTATAAATCGTCAATTATTTTCCACGTATCTTAGAGGCATCGTCATATCGCTACGATGTTATTAGTTATATCATTTTAATTTATACAAAATATTAAAATTCCCCCTCTATGCCATAAAAATTTCGAGAAATTACCTCTATATTTTTCACTATGAACAATACCACAAATGTAGTTATATTTATTTTCACATAAAAATATTTCATGTAATCAAATGTAGTATAAAAACATATAAAACATGTGATAGACATGAAACATGAATAATCTAGCTATATTGGTACTAATGGAATTAGGTATAACACAATTCTTTCATTAGAAACACACACACCCCCACATATGGCCATAATCAATCACAACTATAAAGTATTATAGCACAAGTGATATATCATCATTTAATGAGTGAACGAGAGCCCAAATGTGTGGAAATTCCTACCATAAAGTAGTTTTTGTTAAAACCAACAACTAACCACCCTATGTGGCCTGAACGTTGGAGTAGAGACATCTATAGAAGAGAACACCATCTTATACGAATTTTTTTCATTGTTTGATACACATTAATGTTCATGGTTTACAATTAAAAATTATCATTACATTGGATAATAGCATTAAATAGTTCATACCTTAATATAATAGATCATCTCGTACCCATACACTATTAATGTTGTGTAGCCATTAACATTACCCATCTTTTAACATACACATACATAGATCATCTTATACATACACATATAGCATTACATTACCAATACCATTACGTAGTTCTAAAAACATGGGATCACCATTATACTGGATACCCAACTCTTACGTAGTGCATGAAATAGAAATTATATCCATACACAGGTAATGTAATTGGTATTTCACCCTTATGAAAGAAAATTAAACTACATTTTACCCTTTTGATCCTTTAATTTATATATAAAGATATTGTTATTGAAAATTTAAATTTTTACCTAATAATACATAAAAATTACAGAGTAATATGGAATCATGGATTAATTATATTTTTGAATATTACAGTATGAAATATAGAAATTTAGGGTAAGCTGTTATGAGAGGGGTGGAAATAACGATAATCATTTTGTGGGGATAATCATATAAATTTATATATAGTGTAACCCTTATATATGACCAAATTTGTGAATGATTGGGACGAGATGTATAGTGAAACCTATTAGTCAGAGCTAAGGTGTCTTTTTTGATGCATTGAAAGGAGTGGATATATTGTACTTATTACTTACCCATAATATTTTAAAATTAATAATCAGTTGACTTTGTATATTTAGTTAAATTTCAACTAGATTGATATAGGATCATGTGAATTGATCTGGTAAAATAATTGATCGAAATAAGTTTATTACATGTAGAAAGTATATAAAACTAGTAATACTAAATAACTGTATTTTTCATAAAACATTTAGAAATCATTAGGCTTTATAATTCAGGTTGGAAAATCATAAGGATTTCATGAGTAATTTGGTTCAATATTAGGTCTAATTTGGAATACAACCTTTATTTGAGGGTTCATGTGTCTTTAGTGCAACACAATCACTATGTAATTTCATATAGGACATAATAATTATGATTTAGAGTCCTTTATTAATTTTTTCCCTTAGATATTTTTTCCGAAGGAAATGAAACACAAAATGTTTCTCTATCCAAAATGACATACATTCCAATGGAAGACGCTCAATAGGTATTTTAAACTATGTTTCTAAAAAAGCTACACTGTATGATTTGATGGGCGGTCAACCTCATCACACCATTTTAAGGGGAATTATTACATTCTTCAGGACACTCTTATAGATTTGTGATAGGTTCATGAATCAATTATTAATTCCCCAGTATGATGTGTGTTACCCTTAAATTTCCTATAAATCATTAATATTCATGGAATTTAGAGTCATCTTTATATATACGAGGTTCTCCATCAATGGAAATATCTTAATGTATCCAAAAATATCTATTGATACATATTCTTTTATGAATTACATATTGATTTTAAGTCATTATTATGATGATTTTTTTTTCTAGCCACATAGTTGTGCACTCTATGATTTATTTTCTTCCAGAAAGACTAATGTTACTCTATTGTTTATCATCATCTTGGGAGACATGAGTTGAAATATTTCAGGATCAAACCCATCGATGGGATTTCTATGTATCCTTGTGAAAGGAAACATAACCCACTTTGTTCGGTGCCACTTAATAGAAAAAATCCTACCTATTATGGTCATGTGATACTGACCTAACCAGACAGTTTAATGTAATGTGGAAAGGACATCTAGGAGGAAGATTTTTAGAAAATATTTGGTGTTGTTATTTTGATAATACAACCCATGGATCATAGATGAAATATGAATTTACATGTCTAATTATACCCCTTTGGGAATATTTTGCAGAGAGAATAGAGTTGATTTAGGTTATTGGGTTTAAAATTCATGGAGGATTCCTACTTATTCATTTTATATGGGAATCCAATCTCTCATTTTCCGGAATGGCTCATAGGTAAGTATGGATAATTGAGAATATTATGTTGGGGATTATTCCTAAAGAGGATTCTCTTTGATAAAAGGGACCATGGGGGATGTTTTAAATCATGGTAGTTTGTGGGATTAACATGGAGATTACTCTTAAGAAGCATTCATTTTGATCATATACCCTAAGTGGGATTCCTATGTATTCATATTTGATTGTAACCATAAATTATATTTCTTATAGTTCAATCCATATAATAGATCTGCACATTTTATAATCACCCTTAACCACTAACACATGTGAGTCATGCTCGATGTGAGAAACAATAAGATGTGTAAGATCTAACAAACCACACAATCTACTTCCATCCACAGGGGGACACGGTGACACAGCAATGAGGTATATGGATGAGGTTCTGGGCACACTCATAACCTTTTCATTGGGATGATAATGAAAGAGGATAAAGAAAAAAGAACATCCCTATATTCACATAACCTTGGATAATTAATGATGGGGAAGGAAGTCGTGGTAGAGTGGAACAATAGATAAACCTCCTACATAAAAGGCATGGTGTTTAGTCTTGGAAGGATTACCTATAATTGATTCCATAGTTTAATGAGGATCTAATTCCATGTAGAATGCAAACAAAATCATAATCCTTACCATCTTTATTGAGATCTAGATGCTCTGGATCATAGATTTGATAAGGGAAGGACATGTTCAATACCCTAATATGCTAAATCGGGATCTCCCTAACACCATTCTTTGGGAAAGGGAACACATACCTTTAGATAAAAAAAATTCAAAAATACCTTAAGGATCCAAACCCTTTTGAATGACAAGTGTGAGAATCCTTTAATCCTAGAAATACACTCCACATGGGATACATACTAATGTACCTTTTCCTATGGTTTTGAAGATCATGATGTGTTGGTGGAGGGTTTAATATGGTTCCTTTAAAACAAGGGATTGAGGGAAGACGAGGAACAACCATGGGTGTCTAAAAAGAGGGAATGAAGGGAGAATCAAGAATGTCATATGCACACATATTCAATGAGGATTTTTCGTGCAGTTCTGCCTCATAGGGATTAGGATTCACTGAAACTGGTTTGAATAGGTGGTATAGGTATATGAAAACATGGTATACCATGTGAGATGGGATACCGGGGAAACAAATCTAGGGTGATGCTTTAACCTAGTCATCATGAGACTCTTCCAGTATCCTATAAATATTCTCTTGTAGGTACCAAATGATGGAGAGAGACCCTGAACTAATGGTTTCCCCATATGTAAGAATGGACCTCACACATGTATCATAATTTTTAGCGCTACCTACGAAAAACAAGGGGACCTTGATGAAGGTGATGCACAATTAAATATATAAGGGTTCTTATGTTTTTTCATTTTTTCAAATTAATTGTTTTGGGGTTCTATTTAAATGAAAATATTAGATCCTGGGAAAAAGAGTTTTCCATGTAGGATGAAGGTGTAGGTCCACATCGTAGATATCTACCTTAGGGTTGTCAGTGACTTTTGTTATGTGTAGGTTAAGGATGCATGTCCACATTCTTGATTTTTTACATAGGTATTATGCTACATTGGACTATGTAGGGTATTTATGCAGGATATTTAATGTATTGGTCTATGTGCACATAGGTTGATTTATAAAAGTCACTTGGTTCTACATAATGTTCATTTCACATAAAAATACACAATGTTCTCTTTATACTATTTTCATCTTCCTTGATAAAAAATATTGTAAGAAAATCCCCCTCATATTTGGTTCCAAATGAACGAGGATGGTCTAGTCCATAGTAAAATTAATAGGGAAAGGATTGTGATGGGGTGGAGAGGTTGGTTGTGCATAAAATTTCTAATGGGCTTCCGTGCAGCTTCTTCAAGAAGGCGATGGGAGCAGTGTGTCTGCATAGGCTCACATTTTAGACCAGTGGTTTCTAACCCCCCCCCCTCCTATGTCGTTTTAATTACATATTGGGATTCAAATTTTTCTCCCAATGCATAGGTTTTACCACCCATTTTCATAGAATTGTATTTTTTAGGAATTTATTTCAATGATTCCATTGAGGTATATCTATATGAGTTATTGGGATTCATGAAGTTACCGTGGTGAGGAGTCTAGCTGAGGAATCTCGTCGAAGTTCATTTGTGGAAGACATGGTCGATGAAGCTGTGTGGGAACCCTTATCAAGGTACTTGCATGAGAAAACTTTTTGAAGAACCAACTTGAGTTATCCCCTTCACCAGTTTTCTTGAATTACCTTAATTTAAAATTTTACTTCTTTAAGTCAACAATTCAACCCATTTAGACAATTTGGGGAATTTTTAATAGGTTTTCAATGAATATTTCAATGGACTCCATTGGGGAGACCCCTATGCATCAATAAGAGATAATCAAATCCATTGGTCCAGATTATTATGACATTGTTGATTCTACTCTTCCTGATTTGGTGTAGTGTTTTAGGCCATATCGACATGAGTATTTGTGAACTAATTACCTAAATTTTCAAGGGAACGTACATCTAATGGATGCTCATATTCTAAAATTTAAGAAATACTTCTTGGATACATTTTTTATGAAACATATTTGTTTCCCTTGTGTTTAAACTTCCTCAAATGTGTTTTTTATCAATGCGGGAGAAGTTCATATTGGTTATTTTAGGAATCAAACCAAATGCACTCTAAATATTAAGCCCCATATCAAATAACTGAGGCCTCATTGTTTTGAATCATCTTTCTATGGTTAAAATATAGATCAATCTCAATGACAGAAAGAAGATCGTAGATTCCTCTCTAATGTGGGAGTCAGAATTCAGTGAATATATTCATTCTGGGTGTTCTAAATGTGCACAAAATTCAAGAAATAACATTAGGAATTTCATATCTATAAGGATATTTTTGTAGGAAAATACTATAATTATAAAAACCCATATATCATTCTCATATTACTAAGATGGTAGAGTCCATAAACAAATTCATTTCACTTGATGCATTGGGAAGTTGGCATCAGACTGTGGGAAGACAATAAAATATCTGGGGTCCCCCATTATTGGAGAAATGTATGATGATTTTATCTCACCAAAGAAAACATTGGGAAATTCTGAAATGATGTGACCGTTGGCTAAAGATATCTTCAAGATAGTGATGAAACTATAGAAAAACACAATCGTCATGACGTTTATACAAGAAATAGAGAAGGGATTTCTTAGAATCAACATGAGAGGGTCCTACCAAATGGCATCATACAAATATTCCCCAATGATGAGAATTATGGATATTTGGGAATATTATATCCCACAATGGGGAATATTTAGTACAATATGTAACACCCCAATATTTCATAGTATGTTATTTCTTCAAAGTAATTCAATAGCATGTACTACATGCAACACCGAGTTCTAGCACACACTGACTTAACGAACTAGCCGTTCAAAAGTGGTTATGAATAGTATTAACTGAATTATGAACATTAAATAATCCTTATAATTTTAGAATCCATATTTTATGTTTTTTAGACAAAATTTAAGAACAAATTCATTTTTTCAGATAAATGAATTATTTTTCTAAAAATGCAATTTTACCACCTTTTAATAGAGAACCCTTTTTAAATCCAAAATTTGACAATTTTTTATATTAAATTTGACTAAATAAACTTCTTATTTAGAATTGAGACCTAAATATTTAGTTTGAATAATTTTTTGGTACTTTTCTGATATCTTTTATATTTTAATGAATAGTTCAAATTACTAAATTTTAATTAAAAATAACTTTTTTTTATCAAAATAATTAATAGGGATAAATATGAATTTTAATGTTTTGGAAGTATAATTAGATTAAAATTTTATAATTTTATAAAATATAGGTCCTTATAAGTAATTTCACATTTTAATTGGACATAAACAAGAGTCAATCTTTTTGAAAATTGTTATTTCATAAAAACACGCTTTTCGTTTTGACAAGAGAAATTTTAAATTAACTTTTGAAACGTCTCTGTTTTGAATATAAAAAAATGGATTAATTATTTGGAATCATGAGGTCCAAATTGGGTTAATATGTACCTTTTATTTTTATATATTAGTAATATTTACTTCAATAAATATTTTATTTATCGTGGTTAAAGGGGTAAATCTACAAATAAGGTAAAAAATATTATTATAATATTATTTAATAAACCAAACATGTGTTCTAACCCTATTATCTTATACGTGTATGACCATGAGAATCTTTTGGTCGATTTTGGGACACCATGGCGCCACTTGGGAGTGATAATTTCATTTTATATTAAATAATCAAACGTAAAGACAAAAATAACAAAATCTAATATCTTTTATAAAAATTATAATATGATGTTATATACATGATATATTCGACGATAAATAGTCATTAATAAGATAAAATGATATCCAACCTCATGATATTTTATTTATAATTATTAGACATAATATATATATATATATATATATTGACTCAATAATGATGTAGTATTTTCCTTATTAATGAAACAATCAAATAAATGATATTATAAATACTAAAATAAATATAATTTTAATGTTTTAATGACATCTACAAATTTTATAGGTGAATATAAAATGATAGGGTTTCTGAAATGTATTTAATTCTGAGAAATGATGTTTTTAGGACTTTAACAAAAATCCATTATTAAATAATGTCAAAATTTACATAAATGAGTTTTTAAAACAAATATTATATTATTTATTGGTATTCTATTCCTAAAAATATAAGGATCCACCAAAAGGCTTAAATACTATTATATATGACATTAATTAACCATTTGGGGTTCTCTTGGAATTTTATTTTATGTTTATTAACCATATAATATTAAAATACAAAGAGATATGATAAATGTCAAACTATTTAACTAAGAGTTAAATCTAAACGATAAGGTCAATATAGTGACCCAAACCTGTCAAAAACCTACTGGTTGAGTGTTTTTCGGCAGATCCGCAACATAAAATTTAATGAATTCATTTTGGAGACATTAGAAACCAAAAATTATTTTATTATAAAATAATATTTTAATCATTTCCTAAGGTGCCCCTCACCCCTCTTATAAAAGGGCACTTCCTCATCTCCCAAATTCAAATATCCAAGGCCATTTGGATCAGCAAAACCCTACCAAAATATCCTCCCAGATATATTTCCATTATCATAGTGTCATTCCTTGGGTCATAAGTCCAACCTAAGGATCCCTTTTTATCAAATCAAAAGAAAGTACCCGAAGAAGATGTAATGATTTCACCAACCTCTTTCAAGTTCTTTTCTTCTTCAAATTACTCTTTATTTGTTATTACCATACCAAAATAATAACTACAGTAACTTATATATATATATATCGATGTTATTATAAATATTTCACAACCATATTCATTATTCTATCCATTCTATGATTGATAAGGTCACCATGCGTGTGTATGTATGACTTACCGTCTCCACGCCGTGGTGTAATTTGTTATTCAACACTATGTTATTTGGATGGATATATTGATGAGCAATATGTATATAAATAATTAAAATAACATGATAATTTATCTGTAAAATAAATATACATTCTAATTCCACACCGTTAAGGAAATGATATTGTCACTTGTGCGTACGTACAAATTACCGTCTCCCTGACGTGACGAGATTCATTTTTAGGTTCACCATTCATCGATGATTATAAAAATATATATTACTAATAAGTATGTAATATATGACATAAAAATGAAACTATATATATATATATATGGATTTATGTACATACATATATCGTATTCACTTACTTCTATTTAATACAATATGAAAACAGAATCGGCGTTTATGCGTACGTACAAACTACCGTCTCCATAAACACTGTTTTCCATTTATTATATCTATCTATTATAAATAATTATATTCTAATTATATATGATATATAAATAATGGTATATATTCTGGATGTATTTAAATCATGATCTGAATGATATGATCAATAATAACAAGTTAAAATACGCACGATAAAGAAAGCGATTATTACCCGAAATGTTAATTTAACATGGAAATTATTATTAAATGGGTATTATTGTAACATCCCAAGTAAGTAATTAATAATAGATATTTTTATCTATGTCTATTTATTATTAAGATAGTGTTTTGGAGACTTAATATGAAAATAAATACAATCTTATGCATGGAATACACTAATATTCTTAAAAGATTGTTTTACTACCTTTTGATGGCAAACCCTTTTTAAATATATCTTTTGAAAATTTTATAAGCTATTATTGTCAAAATAAACTTATTATTTATTATTGGGACATCAAAATTTACTTTGTGTGAATTTTTGGTATTTTTCCGATAAAGTTCATTTTTTAATGAATAGTGAAAAATGTTGTATTTTAATTCAAAACCTGTTTTTAATCTAATTTATTTATATGATTAGATTATATTTTGAATTGGATTTTAAGTGAAAATAGAATATATTTTTACCATTTTATCCAATGGTGTTCATTGGAATCAATTTCACTTTGAAATTGGACTTAGACTAGTGACAATCTTTTGATACTTATTGTTTTATAAAAAACACGCCATTTGTCATGACAGCGGGAATTAGTTATTAAATTAATTTATGAAACTTACATGTTTTGAATTTTGTAAAATAGACATAATTTTTGACTTCGGAATATCAATTATAGCTTAGGGTGAAGTTTTGGTATCTTTCTGAAAAACATCAATTTTTGATGAATAGTGAAACCACTAAGTGGTAGTTAAAGAAACTGATTTTTCGTTTAAATAAAACTTTTCCACTTCTGTGATATGATATTCAAAAATCCGACATCCATTGATGTCATTAAGAAGTAAAATGTGGTTCAATGAGATTAATTTTTTTTTGATTAATAGTAACTTTTAAGTTCTTAATCGCGATTAGTGGTAATTAGTGTAGTTTAAGGTAAAAATAATGTTTTAATAATATGAGATGAGCTTGACACATGTCCTACCCTCATTGGATGTGTCATGGACGACCAATAAAATACACGGGTCAACTTGGGGACCCCATGGAGCCACTATGGATGGGAAATGACATAAATAACTTTTTATTTAATGTTAAAGTAAAAATGACACAAACATGAGATGTTTTACTGAAACAATTGTTACATGGGGTTATACAAGTCATATTTTTGATTATAAATAGTCATTGGAAAGATAAAAAGATATCCGACATCATAGTATTTTTTTTTATAATTTTTAGACTTTGAATAAATTAAATTATTTATGCATTATGATGATGCAATGATTACCTCATTAATAAAGGATTTAAATAAAATGAAATGATAATGTAAAATCTATAAATTACACATGTCCAAAACCTATTTTATGGGTGGATTTCGAACCCTTATCACCTTAAACTCGAATTATATCAATGTGGGACCTTTTTAATCCGAAACTCATTTTAAAATAAAGTAACATTTCTTTACTTTCCAAGAGTGCCCCTCCTCTCCTTTTATAAAAGGCCCCCACCTCTACCTCCTTACCCACACTCCCAAAGCCTTTGACTTGGCCAACCGCTGGACATTTTGTCTCTCCACATACCTCTATTTCTCCTTGAAGCCTCACTTTGGGCAGAAGTATTCCCAAGGAAGCCATTGATCTCAAACCAAAGGGAGTTACCCGATTTTATGGTAATGTCTTCACTTGAGTCATTTTGTTTTATTTTGCTTCTCCAACCCCCTAAACTCTTTTTATTCATTTCTTTTGTAACAACTACAGTATATTCAATATACTAGGATGTTGTTATAAGAAGTATTCAAGCTACACTTACACACACCTACGTCTAATGGTTAATGGACATAGTGTTTCCGTGGATGGTGAATTTATGCCTCCCGAAACGATGATTGTTCAACATTCTTTTAACACCTTCAAAGTTGGCCATTAAGATGTCACTATATTTATATATGATATATGATATGTTTATGTTTTCCTTAAGCTTCTGTATTTTTCATTTTGGGCATACCTTTATGGTTTCCATTATGGGTAAACGAGATATCTTCATTTAAGGAAGTGTGGACTATCACCCCCTCAAAGTGATTTGATTCGTTAAATACCATATGTGGGACGTATAAATGATGGAACTATGATATTATATATGATATTGGAATTATAATATACATTTTTATCATTATTATTCCATTCTATAAAATAGGAAATAGAAATGAAAGTAGCGTTCATGCGTATGTACGGCTTACAGTCTCCATGAACGGTGCATTTCATTTCTTACCTCTAAATGATTATGTAATATTATAAATGCATGTATATACAAGATATATATGATATATTTTATATGTACATCATGATTATAATTCTGGATATAATGGATACATGAACAACTTGTAATTATAAAGGGTTTATTTTTGACTCGAGTACCAATGATCGTTAAAATGACCGTTATTAACTTAAATAATTACATAGTGTTAACAACATGGAAATAAGTGATATAAAAGGAATAATGAGCTTGTAAAAGGTTATTAAGAAAGTAGAAATTAACTCAAGTTTATTATTCAGGAGATTAAATAATGACCGAGTCAAGTCGGACCCGAGTTATGGGACTTCGTCTCAATCTCCTTTCATTGAGGCATATTTTGTTTTATACAAAACCTTCTTTTATATGGTGTATAAACCTCTTTGACTTTTATGATTATTCAAAAGGAATCTTTTTTATACGATGCGTTTACTAAACGAAAAAAGGGAATGTTTTTGTCGTACGTATGCGGCAACAACGACTTCTCCGCCGCCCTGACCATTATTTGAGTTTCGGCTTCCTCTACAAGCCATAACTTTTTTTAAAAGAAAAATAAATACCATGTTTTAATTTTAGATTATTTTAGTAGTGAAAATTGTTTTCATAATGTTTTTATATCAATGTGTTGTATTGATATCTTGTGATTGAAAGGTGGAAATGTTATGTTTCCTTTATGCATGTTTTATGTGATATGATTATGTTGAGGTTCTTGGGCATTAATATGAAGACTGGTGGTTCCGTGATAGACTATGGGAGGGTGAGCCCGATATAGCTCTCCAATGCATTGGGTAACGCGAAGGAGTGAAACGTTAAGGTTTCTCCGAAGTGATTTAGGGAATATACATGATGGGTATTCCAAACGTAACCAAGAGGGTTACTCCCTACGTAAGAATGTTATGCATGCCTCAAGTTACCTTTATGTCTTATGATTTATATGATTTATTCATGATTTTATGAGGTTTGTTAAAGTTCTTATGTTTTATGGGTAATGTATTATTTCATTCTTATGTATATATGTACCCATATTTCCTTTCCATATTTTTATATCCCTTACTGAGCTTTTTATCCTCATCCCATGTTTTTTGAAATGTTTTTCACAGGTCAAGGAAAAGGTACATGATATGATGATAGTGTCAAGGAAGTGTCAATAAAGAATCCATGTTTTATTTTATATATGTTTCCATTGATGGGAAAGAAGAATACTATCTTTATGTAACCACTTTGTTTATATGTGGAATGTAATGCATGTTTTATGATCTAATTCTCTAAAACTCTAAACCCGAAAAGATCCTCAATGTGTAATCTTGTAATAACTCAAGATTAAGTAATGTTTAAGGCTGGGGCCTTATAGTTGGTATCAAAGGTCAGTTTAGATAACTTTAGGAGTTAGAATTCTAGTAAATGATTATCCAAAAATATTTTTTTATGGTCAAATTGAAGTGATATAGCATTTGAAGATTACCATGTTGCTTCATCTAAGACATGTTTGTTCAGAATGGTTTTCCGTAGAGGAAAAAAGGAAGCAGTGCTAGGAAGACATGCAGAAGGAAATAACCTTCCGAATCAGCATCATGAGATAGTCGGAATTGGAATTGAACAGTTTGTTGCAGTAATGGCGTAGTTGACTCAAGCGATATATGGCGGTGGAATCCATACACGAGATCAGCCAGATCAACCGCAGAGGAACATTTCAGTGGTTGAACATTTCATGAGGCATCATCCCCCATCACTGAGAGGATCATCTGACCCTGTGCAAGAAGAAGGGTGGATTAAAGCACTGGATAAGATTTTCGATGTCATGGGGTGTTCAGACAATCAAAAGGTTAGTCTTTCTATTTACCGTTTGGAGGGTGAAGCAGATCAGTGGTGGTCGATGGATAAAATATCAGGGACGCTGATGAGATTGATGCTCTCGACTGGGATGAATTCAAAGGTATGTTTCTTGAGAAGTATTTTCCTAAGTCTGTTCGACTTAGGATGGAAAATAAATTCTTGGAATTGAGGCAAGAGGAAGACTCAGTGGCTACCTATGAAGAAAGGTTCACTCGATTGGCATGGTATGCTCCAAATTTTATCCGTGACCTTGATAGTAAAATCAATCGTTTTTACTCAGGATTAAAGCCAAAATATTGAAGGGCATTAGCTTCTCGTGAGTTTAAAAGTTATGAAAAGCTTGTTCGATGTGCTGAGAAGGTGGAAATGGAGTTTGCCGATGATCAAGTGTTCTATAACAACCAACAGAAGAAAAGACTGAGGTGGCAGGAGAAAGGTAAGAATTCTTCAAAAAAGTCTGATGGTAAGAAAACTAAGTTTCCAGTTTGTGATAAATGTGGAAAAAGGCATGATGGGGAATGTCTTCTAAATTTTGGAAAGTGCTACCGATGTGGTAAGATGAGACATAAGGCTCATGATTGCACTGAAAAGGATAAAGGTGAAGTTATGACCAAATTATATTTATAGTTAGTGAAATGTTATAAGTGCAATGAGATGGGTAAATATGAAAACGAGTGTCCGACAAAGAGCTTGAGTGATGGGAAGCAGTTAGACTAAATGCAGAAAGGGGTGGTGAAATCCTTTGCAAATACTTTAGCAGATATCGGGCCATCAAATGAAGTTGTATCGGGTACTTTGTTTGTTTTTTTCAGATTATTCTAGTGTGTTGTTTGATTCGGGGTCTACACATTCTTTCATCTCTGAAAACTTTTCTAGTAAAATGGGAATAACATCTCAAGAAATGACTCCTGAACTTTTGGTAAAAACACCTGGGGGAAATGTTGAGGCAAAAAGAATTTATAAGAATCTTCTTATCCTTATCTGTGGAAAGAACCTACTTGCAAACCTTATTGTTCTACCTCTAGTAGAGTTTAATTTTATCCTGGGTATGGATTGGCTCTCTATTTACCATGCTAAGATTGACTGTAGAGCTAAAAAGTTTCTTTTCATAAAGTCTTTCAGTTTGTGTACAAGAATGAACCCTTACCGTTGATAACTTATCAAGAGGCCAAGAAACTTGTAAAATATGGAAATGAATGTTACCTTGCACACATCGTTGAAAATAAAGGAACTGTTCAGATTAATGATGTGCCGATGGTAAATGAGTGTCCTGATGTTTTTCCAGATGAGTTGCCTGGAATAATACCAGATCGGGAAGTTGAGTTTACCGTTGACTAAGTTCCTGATGCTAAGCCAATTTCAAAACCCCCTTATCTAATGGCTCAAATTGAACTTTTAGAGTTGATGGAGAAATTGCAAGATTTATTAGAGAAAGGTTTCATTCGACCCAGCACATCACCATGGGGTGCTCCTGTTTTATTTTTTAAAAAGAAAGATGGTTCAATGAGACTTTGCATTGATTATAGAGCCTTGAATAATATTACTATTAAGAACAAATATCCTTTGCCTCATATCGATGATTTTTTTGATCAGCTCTAGGGAGCTCAGTATTTTTCAAAGATTGACTTGAGATCAGGGTACCATCAGCTGAAGGTAAAGGAAGAAGATGTTCTGAAGACTACGTTTCGTACAAGATATGGCCATTATGAATTTTTAGTAATGCCTTTTGGGATAACCAATGCACATGCTGTATTCATGGACTTAATGAATAGAATTTTCCATGAGTTCTTGGATAAGTTTGTGGTGGTTTTCATTGATGATATTTTGGTGTTTTCTAAAAGTAAAGAGGAGCATGAAAGACATTTAAGGGTTATCTTGCAAACCTTAAAAGAAAAGAAATTGTATGGGAAATTCAGAAAGTGTGAGTTTTGGTAGCAACAAATTTCTTTCCTTGGTCACATTGTTTCTAAAGATGGGATAACTGTTGATCCTGCAAAAACAAAAGTTGTGGAAGACTGGCCAAGAACCACAAATGTAACTAAGATTCGTAGCTTCCTTGGTTTTGCAGGCTATTACCAAAGGTTTGTTAGAAATTTTTCACTGTTATCTAGTCCAATGACTAAGCTAACTCGGAAGGGTGTTAAGTTTATCTAGACAAAAGAATGTGATGATTGTTTTCAGGAATTGAAAAGAAGATTGGTGAAAGCTCCAGTTTTGGTACTACCTTCCAGGAATGGTGAGTTTGTTATCTACAGTGATGCTTCATTGAAATGACTTGGTTGCGTCCTAATGCAGAATGATCAGGTAATTGCTTATGCTTCACGACAGTTGAAAACCCATGAGGTAAATTACCCTACACATGATTTGGAATTAGTTGTTGTTGTTTTCACTTTAAAAATTTGGAGACATCATTTGTATGGAGTAAACTGTGAAATATATACCGATCACAAAAGTTTAAAGTATATATTCACTCATAAAGAGTTAAACATGAGACATAGGAGATGGATGGAATTAATAAAGGATTATTATTGTACAATTCATTACCATCCAGGAAAAGAAAATAAAGTGGCGGATGCTTTGAGTCGAAAAAGTAATGCTTACTTAGCAATGTTGTGTTTGGAACATGATCCTTTGGTTAAGGATTTGATGAACTTTGACATAGAAGTAGTTGGTGCAGAATGTTCTTTTGTTTTATTTTAGGTATCAGTGAAATATTCTCTATCAGATATAATCAAGAAAGCAGAGAAGAAAGACAGTGAGTTGCAAAAAAAGGTACAGCTGGTTCAGAAAGGTAAGTTACCTGAATTCAACATTGATAGTGATTGTGCTTTGAGATTTGGGAAGAGATTGTGTGTGCCTTGTGATTCAAAGTTGAAGAGAGAGTTGTTATGTGAAGCTCATAGTTCTCAATTTTCAGTTCATCCTGGCAGTACTAAGATGTACAGAGATCTGCGGGAGTATTACTGGTGGGATGGAATGAAAAGAGATATTGCTGATTTTACTGTGAAGTGTTTGACATGTCAACAGGTTAAAGCAGAGCGGAAGTTACCAAAAGGGAAGCTTCATCCTTTACCAGTGCCAGAGTGGAAATGGGAAAATATATCCATGGACTTTGTTGTGGGATTACAGAAGACATCTCGAGGTAATAATGCAATTTGGGTTATTGTTGATCACTTGACTAAATCTGCTCATTTCCTTTCTATACGAGATACTTTTTCCCTAGATCAACTTTCCCGTTTGTATCTTAAAGAGATAGTCAGGTTACATGGAGTTCCCCTCTCCATTGTATCTGACCGTGATCCCATGTTCACTTCTAACTTTTGGAAAGGCCTTCAGAAGTTGTTGGGTACTGAATTAAGTTTTAGTACAGCTTTTCATCCTCAATCAGATGGGTAGTCAGAATGAACAATTCAGACCTTGGAGGATATGCTACGAGCTTGTTCAAAGGATTATCAGGGAAGTTGGGACCAACATCTTTCTTTGGTTGAATTTTCATATAATAACAGTTTTCATTCCAGTATACAGATGACACCATTTGAGGCATTATGTGGGAAGCGGTGTCGAACTCCAGCTTTCTGGGATGAAGTGGATGAAAGGAAGTTGATGGAACTAGAATTGGTAGAAGAGATGGCAAAAAAATTTCAGCTGATTCAGAAACACATGAGAATAGCTCAGAGTAGGCAGAAGAATTATGCAGACAACAGGAGGAAGGATCTAACTTTTGAGGTAGGTGATCATGTTTTTCTCAAAGTCTCACCTTGGAAAAGTGTGATGAGATTTGGTAAGAAAGGAAAGCTGAGTCCAAGGTTCATTGGACCATATGAAATTATGGAGAGAGTTGGATCAGTTGCATACCGGGTGGCTTTACCTCCGAGTTTATCTCAGGTACACAATGTTTTTCACGTTTCAATGTTGAGAAAGTATATGCCAGATCCATCTCATGTTTTGAGTCCAGAGGTAGTTCAGCTGGAAGAGAACCTATCTTATGAGGAACAGCCAGTCCAGATTCTTGACCACAGGGAGCAAGTGTTACGAAATAAGGTGATTCATCAGGTAAAGGTTTTGTGGAAAACCCACATGATTTAAGAGGCAACATGGGAATCCGAAAATGCAATGAGGGATAAGTACCCCCATTTATTTTATAAGTAAATAAATTACGGGGACACAATTTTCTAAAGGGGGGAAGGATGTGACATACCATGTAAGTAATGAATAATAGATATTTTTATCTATTTCTATTGATTATTAAGATAGTTTTTTAGAGGCTTAAAATGAAAATAAATACAATCTTATGCATGGAATACACTAATATTCTTAAAAGATTGTTTTACTGCCTTTTGATGGAAAACCCTTTTTAAATATATCTTTTGACAATTCTATAAGCTATGTTTGTCAAAATAAACTTATTATTTATGATTGGGACATAAAAATTTACTTTGTGTGAATTTTTGGTATTTTTCTGATAAAGTTCATTTTTTAACGAATGGTGAAAAATGTTGTATTTTAATTCAAAACCTCTTTTTAATCTAATTTATTTACATGATTAGATTATCTTTTGAATTGGTTTTTAAGTTAAATTAGAATATATTTTTACCATTTTATCCAATGGTGGTCATTGGAATCAATTTCACTTTCAAATTTGACTTAAACTAGTGACAATCTTTTGATACTTATTGTTTCATAAAAAACACAGTATTTGTCATGACAGCAGGAATTAGTTATTAATTTAATTAATGCAACTTACATGATTTTAATTTTTTAAAATAGAAATAATTTTTGAATTCATAATATCAAATATAGCTTAGGGTGATGTTTTGGTATCTTTCTGAAAAACTTCAATTTTTGATGAATAGTGAAACCACTAAGTGGTAGTTAAAGAAACTGATTTTTCGTTTAAATGAAACTTTTCCACTTCTGTGATTTGATTTTCATAAATCCGACATACATGGTTGCCATTAAGAAGTAAAATGTGGTTCAATGAGATTAAAATAATTTTTTGGTGAATAGTAACTTTTAAGTTTTTAATCGCGATTAGTGGTAATTAGTGTAGTTTAAGGTAAAAATAATGTTTTCATAATATGAGATGAGCTTGAAACATGTCCTACCCGCATTGTATGTGTCATGGCCGACCGAGACAATCCATGGGTCAACTTGGGGACCCCATGGAGCCACATTGGTTGGGAAATGACATAAATAACTTTTTATTTAATGTTAAAGTAAAAATGACACAAACATGAGATGTTTAACTAACAAATTTTTTACATGGGGTTATACAAGATAGATTTTTGATTATAAATAGTCATTAGAAAGATAAAAATATTTCCTACATCATAGTATTTTTTTATAATTTTTAGACTTTAATTAAATTAAATTATTTATGACATCATGATGATGCAACGATTACCTCATTAATAAAGGATTTAAATAAAATGAAAAGATAATGTAAAATCTTTGAATTAGACATGTAAAAAACCTATTTGATGGGTGGATTTATAACCCTTATCACCTTACCCTCGAATTATATCAATGTGGGACCTTTTGAATCCGAAACTAATTTTAAAATAAAGTAACATTTCATTACTTTCCAAGAGTGCCCCTCCTCTCCTCTTATAAAAGGCCCCCACCTCTACCTCTTTACCCACACTCCCAAAGCCTTTGGCTCGGTCAACCCCTGCCCATTTTGTCTCTCCACAAACCTCTGTTACTCCTTGAAGCCTCACTTTGGGAAGAAGTATTCCCAAGGAAGCCTTTGAGCTCAAACCAAAGGGAGTTACCCAATTTTAAGGTAATGTCTTCACTTGAGTCATTTTGATTTATTTTGCTTCTCCAACCCCATAAACTCTTTTTATTCATTTCTTTTGTAACAAATACAGTATCATCAATATACTAGGATGTTTTTATAAGAAGGATTCGAGCTACCCTTACACACACCTACATCTAATGTTTAAAGGACATACTGTTTCCGTGGATGGTGAATTTATGCCTCCCGAAGTGATGATTGTTCAACATTCTTTTAACGACTTAAAAGTTAGCCATTAAGATGTCAATATATTTATATATGATATATAATATGTTTATGTTATCCTTAAGCTTCTGTATTTTTCATTATGGGCATACCTTTATGGTTTCCATTATGGGTAAACACGATATCTTCATTTAAGGAAGTGCGGACTACCGCCCCCTCAAAGTGATTTGATTCGTTAAATACTATATGTGGGACGTATAAATGATGGAACTATGATATCATATATGATATTGGAATTATAATATACCTTTATATAATTATTATTCCATTCTATAAAATACGAAATAGAAATGAAAGTAACGTTCATGCGTGCGTACGGCTTACCGTCTCCATGAACGGTGCATTTCATTTCGTACCTCTAAATGATTATGTAATATTATAAAGGAATGTATATACTAGATATATATGATATATATGATATATACATCATGATTATAATTCTAGATATAATGGATACATGAATAACTTGTAATTATAAAGGGTTTATTTTTGACTCGAGTACCAATGATCGTTAGAACGACCGTTATTAACATAAATAATTACATAGTGTTCATGAAATGGAAATAAGTGATATAAAAGGAATAATGAACTCGAAAAAGGTTCTTAAGCAAGTAGAAATTAACTCACGTTTATTATTCAGGAGAATAAAGAATGACTGAGTCAAGTCGGACCCGAGGTATGGGACCTCGTCTCAATCTCCTTTCATTGAGGCATATATTGTTTTATACACAACCTTCTTTTATACGGTGTATAAACCCCTTTGACTTTTACGTTTATTCAAAAGGAATATTTTTTATACAAAGCGTTTACTAAACGACAAAAGGGAATGTTTTTGTCGTACGTATGCGGCGACAACGACTTCTCCGCCGCCATGACCATTATTTGAGTTTCGGATTCCTCTACAAGCCATACCTTTTTTTAACGAAAAATAAATACCATGTTTTACTTTTATTTTATTTTTGTATTGAAAATTGATTTCATAATGTTTTTATATCAATGTGTTGTATTGATATCTTGTGATTGAAAGGTGGAAATGTTATGTTTCCTTTATGCATGTTTTATGTGATACGATTATGTTGAGGTTCTTGGGCATTATTATGAAGATGGGTGGTTCCATGATAGACTAAGGGCGGGTGAACCCGATATAGCTCTCCAATGCATTGGGTAACGCGAAGGAGTGAAACGTTAATGTTTCTCCAAATATATTGAGGGAATATACTGTGATGGGTATTCCAAACGTAACCAAGAGGGTTACTCCCTACGTAAGAATGTTATGCATGCCTCAAGTTACCTTTATGTCTTATGATATTTATGATTTATTCATGATTTGATGAGGTATGTTAGAGTGCTTATGTTTTATGGGTAAAGTATGATTTCATTATTATGTATATATGTACCCATGTTTCCTTTCCATATTTTTATATCCCTTACTAAGCTTTTTATGCTCATCCCAAGTTTTTTGAAATGTTTTTCACAGGTCAAGGAAAAGGTACATGATATGATGATAGTGTCATGGAAGTGTCAAGAAAGAATCCATGTTTTATTCTAGATATGATTCCATTGGTGGGAAAGAAGAATACTATCTTTATATAACTACTTTGTTTATATGTGGAATGTAATGCAAGTTTTATGATCTAATTCTCTAAAACTCTAAACCCGAAAAGATCCTCAATGTGTAATCTTGTAATAACTCAAGATTAAGTAAGGTTTAAGGCTAGGGCCTTATAATTATAAAGACATAAATGAATCATGTATGATATCATAATTATTAATATTTTTCTGGTATAATTTAATAACATACTACATTATTTATACAGTAGGATAAACGTACCCTCGACTAAAGGAATGTACAAGGTAAGGGTTAATTTCCCAATCTCTTTATTATTTGAGGTTGTTTTTATGTAAGTATATAATGGGAAATATTTATTATCTGTGTCCGTGTTTAATAAAATAGTTTTAAAAAGGATTCTTTTTACGAGACGTTTTTACTAAAACATCATTTTAAATGTTTTAAATATTTTAGCTTCAAAACCATTATCATTAATGTCCATGTTTTCAAAATGGTTTTTAAGGATTTAGTTATAGAGATATGATTGTTTTTTAAATGTTAATTGCTTTCAAAAGTTTCAAGGTGGTATGGGAAACATTGATTAAAAAATGTCATTAAATTTCTTCCTTACTAAATTGTGGGACTTTTATATGTTTTTATGAAAAAGGGATATTTCTCACAAAGAGTTTTACAAATCATTTTCATCTCTATGAACATCCTTTGAGAATAACATCAAAGGGAGAGAACATTTTTGTGATTATAAAATTGAACAATTACTCTTTATTTGTTATTACCATCATTGAAGCCTCTCATCAGGATAATATCTTGTTTTTTGATCCAATTCGCCTACACTATTGGTTACAACACTCCCAAGGGATATGCTTATGGAAATTATCATTTACATTACAAAACAATATGAATGGTTTATGAGTATATACCTCCTGAAAGAAAACATTTTTGTGATTATATATTTTATCCATAAACTGTTCAATTTACATTAGGTATTTTACAAGTTTGGAATTATGAATATTGATTCATAAACTGAACTACTGTATGTCATTGTTTAGAAATGGTGCCTAGAAGAAGGAAGAAGAACTACAGTAATACGTATGATCCAAAGAGTAAGAAGGGCCATATCATTTATGTTATTAAGACAATATTAAGAAGCTAAATAGTCTCCCATGTATTCTTAGTATTTGAAGAAATAATATCATGTGTTAGTAAGATATGTATATAATTTTCTGAGTCCTATGGCTTTGAAGGGATGCGAGAGAAGAAAAGGATGGTAGATAGAATGACAGATAATTGGAAATTGGGAAAGAAGGATTTTCCCATATGTGGTAAATGTGGAAATAATAAATTTGGTAAATGCTTGAAAGGAATGGGAGTTTGTATTAAGAGTGGAGAAAAAAAGACACCAAGTACGTGATTGCAAGGGTTAGAAAAAGGATTGAAATGTAAAATAATCCATCTACAAGGCGTTGAGACACTATGCTAATAAATGTCCCTTTCATGAGAGTATACCTCAAAATAATGCTATTGGATAATAATCATGTTATGATACTACCTCAGATGAAGAGGAATGACTAGTGTTCTTATGTTGTAATTATAGAATTATTTCTTTTGAGTTTTGTATCAATATTATACAGGTTATACGAATTATGCAGATAAATAAGGATTGTACTGAAATAATATTCTTATTGAGGATTTTAGATTATATGGTTCTATGAAAAGTTACTTAATAGTAAGCTACACTTTTTTTAAAATACATGGTTGAAGGAAAAGTAATCCTTAATATGGTCCTGATAATGATGTAGTGCTTTTGGAATAAGAGATGGCTGATTTGGATAAAATATATTGGATATTCTTGACATACATGGAACTGATTAACAGTTTGTTTATTTAATCTATTTTGAATTTTCAACAATTTTGGATACAAGGAATATTTCTTGTATTATATAAAGTATAATGGAGAATGAATGTAATCAATAAGGCTTTATGGTAATTCAGGGTGTTTCCATGTTTTAAAATAATACATGATGAAGGTTTTCACATGTTATTACGTGGAAAAAAGGTATTTCATTATGTTTAACATCCTTATAAATATTGTATTATGAATTTGGATAGAAGTATATTGGATAAGTATAAATGTTAGAATGGATTATGTTTGAAATTGGATTCTATTGTTAAGGTTATTTTTTTATTGTTACAAAAAGGACAATACGCAAACCGTCTGAAAATCCGTTGTGTCAGACAAAGCTGCTGGAATCGAACCCACAACCATAGTGTGATTGGGATTTATTGCCTACCACTGGACTGCATGGAGTCTCTAGATTGTATAATCTAGTTTTTTTAAAGGTTCTGGTAGGCGAATTATAAAATCATTATTTTTGTAACCCTATATGACTAAGATAAATAGATTATTTTTTTAAAATCTGTTGGAGTGAAAGATGATTTTGTGGTAGAAATTAGATGAAGGATGAAACTCTACTGGTCAAGTATATATACATATACATATATATATATATATATATATATATTCCCTCTTAATCTATGGGTAAATTAATTATTAAACATTAGTGAAGGGATATTAAAACAAAAAATGTGTTATCCTAATACCTTATGTTTTGTTGAACCAATGGTGTTTTAAATCATCATAGATTGATGGATTTGAGGCCCTCAATTTTACACTTGTTTGTGATTAATGTCCTCAATCACTCCCTATAAATATTCACATTTTCCCTCCAATTATGTGTCTATAATTTCCACCAATGTTCTCCTGATCGAGGTCATAAATTGGTGGTGACCCTTTTATTTCCCTTTTCCTCTTATTAAGACTAAATTTTATTAACCCAATTTCCGATGTGGGATTTCCCACATGGGTATTCACTATTTATAACCTTTTTTTTCAGAACAATTTCAAATTTCGAGGATGCAATTTATTAAAGGATGAAATAATGGTACACCCCATGATTTAATTGTACGCTATTTCCTCAAAGTAATTCAATAACTTGCACTACACGCAACATCGAGTTCAAGCGCACAACGTCTTACCAAACTAGCCGTTCAAAAGTGATTATTAATAGTATTAACTGAACTTTTAACTTTATATAATCCTTATAATTTTAGAATCCATATTATGAGTTTCTTTGACATAATTTAAGAATAAATTCATTTTTTTAGATAGAAGAAGAATGTTTCAAAAATTGCAATTTTACAGCATTTAAATAGAGAACCCTTTTTAAATCTAATATTTGACACTTTTATATATTCAATATGACAAAGTAAACTTCTTAATTAAAATATAAACATAAAAAATATAATTTGGATACATTTGTGGTACTTTTCTGATAACTTTCATATTTTGATGAATAGTGAAAATTACTAACTTTTAATTAAAAACATCAATTTTAATCAAAAAAATTAATAGTGATAAATTTTTAATTTGAATGTTTTTGAAGGTTAACTAGATTATATTTTTATAATTTTATATAATTTAGGTCATTATAAGTAATCTAAAATTTAAATTTGACATAAACAAGTGCCAATCTTTTGATAGTTATTATTTCATAAAAACACGCTTTTTGTTTTGACAACGAGAATTAATTTCTGCCACGTATGTGTTTTGAATTTGGAAAAATGGATTCCATTTTTGGAATCAGGATGTCCAAATTTTGTAAATAGGTAACTTATATTTTTAGACATTTGGAATATCTACTTCATTAAATATTTTATTTATCGTGGTTAAAGGGGTAAAACCAGTAAATAAGGTTAATAAATAAACTTATAATAATATTAAATTACCCTAACACGTGTCCTTACCCTCTTTTCTGATACATATCCAACCATTGGCATCCTTGGGTCGATTTGGGGACCCCATGAAGCCACTTGGTAGTGATAATGACATTTTATAAAAAATAATCTAAAGTAAAGACAAAAATATAAAAAGCAAATATCATTTTGTAAAAAAAATTATATGAGGTTATATAATTGATATATTATACTATAAATATTAATTAGAAAGATAAAGAGATTTCCTAACTCAGGATGTTTTATTTATAAATTTTAGACATAAAATATCTATATATATATAAGACACAATAATGATGCAGTATTTTCCTTCTTAACGAAACAATCAACTAAATGATATTATATAAACGAAAATAAAAATAATTTTGAAGTTTTTATGTCATCCATAAATTTTATAGGATAATATGACATGTTAGGGATTATTAAATGTATTTATTTATAAGTAATTATGTTTTTAAGACTTCAAAACGAATCCATTATTAAATAATATCAAAATTGACATAAAAAGTTTTTAAAACAAATATTATATTATTAATTGGTATTCTATTCTTAAATATCTATTATTCAGAAAAAAAGTCTTAAATAATATTATATATGTAATTAATGAACCACTTATAGTTCTCTTGTATGTTTATAGTATGTTGATTAAGCATATAATATAAAAATACAAGGAGATATGGTAAATGTCAAACTATTTAACTAAGAGTTAAATCTAAAAGATAAGGTAAATATTATCACCCAAACATTTATAAAACCTATCAGATGACTTTTTTGCTACCCACACCCACATTAAATTTTAAATAATTAATTTTGGAGCCATTAAAACAGAAAATGATTTTATTATAAAATAATATTTCAATCTTCTCCTAAGGTGCCCCTCACCCCTCTTATAAAAAGAAACATCATCTTCTCTCAAATTCACAATTCCAAAGCCATTTGGCCCGGCCCAAACCTTCCCAAATATCCTCCCAAATATCTTAACTTAATTCTATAGGCATTACATTGGTCATAAATCCAACATAAGGTGCCCTTTTGATCAAATCAATAGAATGAACCCGAAGAAGAGGTAGTGATTTCACCACCCTCTTCCATGTTCTTTTATTCTTCCACTTACTCTTTAATTTTTATTACCATATTAAAATAATAAATACAATAACTTTTATATACTATTATGTTATTATAAATATGTCCCAACTATATTCATTATTCTATCCATCCTATGAATGATAATGTCACCATGCATGCATACGTACAGCTTATCGTCTCCACGTTGTGGGGTAATTTGTTATTCAACACTATGTTATTTGGATGGATATAATGATGAGTAATATGTATATAAATAATGAAAATAACATGATTATGTCTCTGTAAAATATATATACCATCCAATTCCACACCATTAAAGAAATGATACTGTGGCTCGTGCGTATGTACGGATTACCGTCTCCACGACGTGACGAGATTCATTTCCCCGTTGACCATTCATCAAAAATTATAAAAATATATATTACTAAAAAGTATGTAATATATGAAATAATAATGCTACTGGTTATATATATATGGATGTATTTATGTACTTACATATATTTTATTCGCTTACTTTCGTTCAATACGATATGAAAACAGAAACAACATTTATGTGTACGTACGACCTACTGTCTCCATAAACGGTGTTTTACATTTAATATATCCACATATTAAAAATAATTATATTCTAAATATATATGATATATAAATCAAGTTATATATTCTGGAATTATTTAAATCATGATCTAAATGATAGGATCAAGAATATCAAGTTAAGATACGTAAGATAAAGAAAGCGATTATAACCCGAAATGTTAATTTAACATGGAAATTATTATTAAATGTGTAGTATTAAGTAATAAATGAGTCATATATGATATCATAAATATTAATATTGTTCGGGTATAATTTAATAACATACTATAGTCTTTATACAGGAGGATAAATGTACCTTCGATTAAAGGAATGTACAATGTAAGTGTTAATTTCACAATCTCTTTCTTAACAGAGGTTGTTTTTACGTTAGTATCTACAGAGAAATATTTATTATCAATGTCTTGGTTTCATAAAATAGTTTTAAATGGGATTATTTTTATGGGTCCTTTTTTATTAAAAAATCATTTTATATTTTTTAAATATTTATTCTTTTAAATCATTCTCATTAATGTCCATGTTTTCAAAATGGTTTTTACGGTTTTTTTATATGGACATGAATGTTTTTTAAATGTTAATTCCTTTCAATAGTTTCAATGTAGTATGGGACAATTTTATTCAAAAATGTATTTAAATGTCTTCCTTTCTAAATTGTGTGACTTTTAAATGTTTTAATGAAAAAGGGATATTTCACACAAAGAGTTTTACAAATCATTTTCATCTATATCAACATCCTTTGATTGTTTTTAAACTTGTTTGAAGTGGATTTATTATGATACAAATTTACACATTGTATTGAAGGTTTTGTGATATTTTTGGTTGTGGATGTGTTATTTTTATACCAGTCATGGTTTATGGATAAATTGTTGACATTTCATATTCTAGTTTTCGAACGAATGTTTATGTTATGCTTAAACCTTTTCATATCAGGAATGCATTGGACTTAGTAAGTGATGGGTGGATCCCCCTATAGCTCCTTGAGGCATCGGTATGTCTCAAGAGACAAACTAGTGTCTTGGCACAAGGCCTTGAAAAAATATTATTTGTAGTCATGGCACAAGGCCTTGATTATGTGGTTATGAAGTTTGTCATTATGCATTCCAAAATTATGAAAGTGGCTATTTATTTAGAATGTGATTATTTGACTAGTAGAATATCAATGTGAATAAGTAAATAGAATTATTTGATTTTATATTTTCCATATTATGCTGATGTTATATTTTAAAAGGATTTTGTTTTAGTATTATACATTGCCTTAAATGTTTTTGGTTATTTATGAAAGATTCCATAATATTATTATCCTTAATGAGCATCTAAGATCACCCCTTTCTATGTTTTATTTTTCTCAGGATTCTAAGAAGTGTATTTTGATTGAGATGCGAGGTTAAACTAATGGAATAATGGAATTCATAAAGGATTATTTTTATTCTAAATGTTATAATGTGTAATGTATCATTCATGTATGTAATCTATTTTCCAAGACTGCTAAACCGATCGGTCCTTCGGGACTTGATTCCATGTTATCATGCTAATGTATAAAAATAGTGCACCGACTCTAGTCTTCTGGGGTCGGGGCATTACACTATAATTTGGGTTACATTTTTAACACAATGATTGATGACAATTGTTTCTGGGATAGCATACATTTCATGGGGCTAATCATTTATCTTATCCCAGTCCATGGGTCTGGTGGCCCCATTAGGCTAGGTAAATTTTTCATTATGGATAAATTAACATAGTTGAACTTAATTGGGTGGGATGTCCCTATATTATCATTTTTTATTACTATTTTTTCATAAATACAAATGAAGTTACCCATTTATAATTTCATGGACAGTTTAGGTGTTTTGGGGATGGATTTCTGAACATTTCAGATCATATTTAGTGCTAACCATAGTTGAAATCCCAACAGACAATTCTTCCCATTCATTCATATAGTATATTGGATTGAGCCACTAAACCTGAAGACTAATGGTTTGATTACAGGGATAAATGTATCAGGATACTTTCACTTATTTTCTTATGGTAACCCGCCAAATAGAACATTTACTGATGATATTAAGGAATATAATTATGATTCGTTCATGTACTTGATTTAATTCACTGTGGCACATTGTTATCATGTATTTATAGTTAGCTTATTTATTAAGCTTATGCTTTATTGTAGTTTTCAAAAATATTTTAAACGTCTTCACCAATCTGGACCCTTCCCTCTATGCAAGCTAGACCTTAGAAGAATCCAATGGTTTCCTGAAAGTTATAGATATTGATTGTTGTATATGAATCCAAAATATTAATCATGCTACCTCTATTAGAGGTATCAATAGGGATAGAGTTTAGATATACTTAGTTGTGGGTTTCTATTTTCCCTTAGGGGATATTGAATAAGATCACTAATCTGGTGAAGGCCATAAAAACCACTAGTTGTTGTCTGTGTATCATGAAGGCCCAACACAAAGATAATTTATATGCTTTAAAGCCATGAAAACATTCTGAAACAAATACCACCACATGGGATTGGGTTGGGGAGATAACCCCACTAGCTCTATGGTGTTATAGGAACCACCATCCGGAGGAGGCTATTTTCTTGACCTGAAAATCTTATGAATTAGAAAGGAGGCCTTATGTTGATTCTAAATCTAAGGGCATTGATTTTTTTCCCCTCCACCCACATCAGAGAATAATTGAGTGTTACCCTTAGCAATCAAACATTTGTAGAACAAGACTCCCTATGTCGTGGATACAAGGGAGATTCTCGTGGCCAGACATGGAATCTTAGAGTTGGGAAATATCATAGAACCTTCTGATATCCACCCTTCTAATAATTTTATAAATGTAGATTTTTATTTCATAGAGTTGGAAGATCTGATATATTCAACCGATGATCATGTATTGACTTCATAGAGATTTTTTGAAATATTTGATCGAGGAATGATTGAAAGGTTAAATATTGACCATGGAGGAGAATGTTATATTTACATTACCCCTGGTGACATATTTATTTTTTCTTATTTCATATTCTTGTATTTTCACCCACCATCATTAATCTGAAGGCATTTTCTTGTATAGCATGGAATAATAGAGGTAGGAGAAATTTTATCAACATATGTTTTTGATTCATCAAAATACGGTCCCACTGAAACTCTTATTAATGTAGTGAATGAAACCCTTAGGCACCCTGAACTATCCCCAGGATATAAGACCATGATGTAGGTGATGGCGGTTAGAACTCTTCAACCTGTAACCCATACATCTACTTCCATGAAGACTGAAAAATGATCTTCTCAATCTTTTGAGAAAATGAAAAGGAGATTATTATAATTGATTTTGAAAATAAATCATAGTTAGACTTTGTGCTGTTATCCGATATAAAAACATGATGGAAATACCATTCTAACTGTGGTTTTCATTTGGAAGGCCTGACATCACTTTCTCTCTTAAATGATATAGTAATGTTCTTTTAAGTATTGATGAGGATATTATAAGAGATGTAAAAATGGATGCTGAAAAATGTGTTAACCTGATGGATGATTCATCAAAAGTTATGACTACTTCCCGCAATTACAGAGTGAATGTAGATGATCATGGAAATTTCAAACACACTCCCTTATGTGTAGCATACTTTTTTTTGAATTTCCTCTCCTCATGATACTTCATATCTACTTTCCACCTAATAGGACCCAGTGGTAGTAAATGTTGGAACCATTGGTACTATATAATGGGTAACAAAGATCATTGGTAGTCTAATAAGGGTATTAGTGCTTACCACAATTCCACAATGTTAGAAATTTCATTCTGACTAAAGAGATAGCATAGAAGAATTTTAGTATATCCAATGAAGGTCTTGAGAAACACATCACGAACACCCTAATGAGTGATGATGATGTGACATACAAATTTATATATCCTAAAATGAAGGATTCTTTTAATTTAGATATTTATATCCTTGATACTATCATGTTGTTCAGGGAAATTCATAAAGAACATTAAGGATTTGAGTTTTCTCATCATTTTATTTTTCAAACAAAGGTGTTCTTCTTCAATATTTTCATTCATGTCGAATTTCAACCCATGAACTATTTTTATAAAGAAAAATTTTAAGGACCTTCAATAATAGGGAAACCAAGTCGATAATACACCCACTATAAGAGTTTTACTATCTGAGAATCCCAAATTTTGAGGTACTCTAGAAACTGTGGTCATGGTGGTTGAGGATTATTCGAAGTGTGTATCTCACCATAAATTTCACACTCTGACTAAATAAGTTTGGAAAGTTAAAAAGGAATATAATCAAGATGATGGTCTATTAGAGAGTTTATTTCACTATCATAATTGATAATTTTCCAATATTTCTATTACATTAAGGTCAAAAATGATTTTAGTTCATCATTTTAAAATTATCAACATTCGTGACTAGGTATAAGGGAGAATCCTCTCCATCTTCACAACTAACACCAGAAGGCAAGGTAGCCTCTATATCAGAGGGTGTATATAAGGGGTGTCCTTTCAGTTATTTATCTCTAGAGTACATGATGACCCATGATAGTGTATCCGAGTTATAATTATAGTTTTAGGCTTCTCTCAGTGTCAATAGTGTTAGGTCTTGGTGGATCATCAACAAGATAATTTATAAGATGTCTCTGGAAGACCGACCTACATAGTTTTTCCAAATTACGTCTTTGTGTGGCATGTTGGGATTTAGTGGATTTGATTAACGTCCAATACCCACTACTGTTAATGAGATAAATTTTCAATTGATGTATGAGCATAATATTTGGGAAGACATCATAAAGGCCAAACTACTTTCAGACATTGTCGAAATTCGAGCTGCATTATCCCAAACAGAGGCCCACCAAAATAATTTTGGAAGAATTTAAATGTAAAATCAAGGATAAGACCATTAAATTATCATGAATTCAGTAATAATTGGATAATACTAAGGGTTAAATTGAAAAAAACCACCATTCATTGGTAGTATATCAATTAGAAGGTCCAATTGTCATTACAGCTACAATAGAAGCACTTCACTGGGATGAGGAGACTGAAGATGGTCGACTGAGTGAACATCTATGAGCGGTTGATGGGGATCAAGATAATTTCCAACTAGAGAAGAGTTTTGTTAAAGGCCTCTAGTAATATATGACAAAGTGAATCCATATTGTTCATGTGCCTTTTCTTTTTCACCTTAAATTAAATGAATTTTGAATCCAATTAGACATGCCATGATTCCTTCCATTATCCTGTCATCATCACACCGAATCATATTTTCAATCCATAACATATTTATACCATATAATAACTATCACAATGATAGTGACAGTAGGTTCTCAATTGTTTTCCTTATATAAGGTTTCTAGTGAGCATAATATGACTATTTCATGGGTTGTATGTAAAAACCTATAGACATCATGTATTTTATGTCATCACCTAAGTTATATCTCGATATTATAATGAATTAGGCATAGCTAGTGAGACTATGTTATTTTATAGGAATCCCTATTGGTTTTTCATCCTAAAAAGTTTTCTTCCTTATATATTTTTATCAATTGATATTTTATAAACTGTTTTTTGGGTAGGTCATACGAGAAAAAAATACACGTCATTACAGAGTTCCCTTTGTGGGATTTCAATATAGTGAGTATTATATATCATTTTGTTGGAATTTTAATATCATGTAATTAATACAAAAAATGACCATTCATTAGGTCGAATAGATTTGACCATGAATTTTTTGGTGATAACCCAAACAAGGCCTGATGGCTAGTAATGTTCCAAATTTTTTTTAGATATTTTCATTGGGAATCTTGTGCCATTATTTTATGGTTTATGAATCTAAAACATGGTATTAGTGAATAGTGGACGTCTCTCATAAAGAATAATTTACAAATGGTTGATAACTACTTGATGTGGACTATTTAATTGAAGTCCAACTAGGACTCATACTTCATAGTCAACTAGTGGTATCTTTATATTGACAGAATCATTATGTGAAGACATATGTTAGGCCAACTTTGGCATGGAATGCATAGTCACAAAAATGAGTTCTCAGGAATTATGAAATTCTATCACTCATAGGTGATGTAATTTTGGGGAGATTCATATTTCTCAAGACCCCAAGGGATGATCTTGGAAAGGAAAGATGTCCAAGAATAAAGGGGTCATCTTTATTGGAACATGTAATGAATGGGAAACCACTCCTCGATGAATGTGGTCTATGAAGGAGGGAACATTTTCTTATATGGTCAGAGTTTAATACCTTATGGCATTTAGATTAAATTCATACACCATGTAATTATCATAGGAAATTTAATGTTGTACAATAAGGAAATTACACTATGTATTTTAACATCATACTATTAGGATATTATGATATGCTTCTTAATGTCATGCAATAAGAACATTGTGTTTTATAGTTTAACATCATATTGTAGGGGAATTATGCTATACATTTTAACATCATACTGTAATGAAATTATTCTATGTAGTTTAATTTAATTTATCAAGAAAATTATGTTGTGTAATTTAATGTCATAATGTAAAGAAATTATGATATGCAGTTCAGTTTCTTATAGTAAGGACATTATAGGGCTATAATTTAAGGCGGATATATTTTATTGGAAGATTTATGATTCACCCCCAAATTGTATTTTTTTGGAAATGTGATGCCATATTTATGTGTTAGAGGTTGATGTAGTAATCGATGATTTGGGGATTCTTTGATCAAAATAGTTGTATTCGGAAAGAGATTATAAAATTAAATGAGCTATATCATGAGGATGAAGTTACCACTACTTGATATACCCATTATAGGAGACATTTTATGCAAGAAAAAATAGGCTGTATACTCAATAATCATGTAGCTGCATCCTTTGACTGAAAATCCAATTATGTGTGAGACTAATGAAAGTCCAAATGGGGTGCATACTGTATAGTCAAGAAAATAAGATCTCAATAATTTTGAAATTTGTTCAATTAATTAAGATGAATGTTTTTGGATATTCAGACATCCCCAAGAATAGAGAATGGTTTTTTGTGTAAAATAACACAATACAGAAGGGGTATTTCATGCCAAGATTTCCAAATAATGAGAGGAATATGATCTCTACAAATATCTGGTCAAAGAAATAAAAGTATGGTGCCTATTGATTTAGGTCATACAACTATGACCATAATATTATTGGATTGATGAATGATATGTGGTCAAATATCATACGGTTAGTCTATTTTTCTTTGATAACAGGAATGGGGAAAAAAGTAAACCATGATTTTGGAGACTCTTAATTTGGGAAAAAGGATAGAAGACAAATATGCAATGTATGACCCCTGAATATGAATCACAAGTTCCATCATACCATCATCAAATCATAAAGATACATAAGAGGCTTCTCAAAACAATGAAGTTACAAATGGTTGACTATCCCATTATGAGGGTTTTTATTTTTCTAGGCCTACTAGGATACATATTTCATATCCAAACAGGGGAATCATTTGGCTGATTGGAAAATTATAAGGGCCATTTTATGTGAAGTCAATTGGAGAATATTACATTATAGTCAGGAAAATAGATCCCTTATGTATCAGAATTTCTACTAATAGTATCCGAGGAATGATTATAAAGATCTAAATGTTTTTTGTAGTATGATTAAGCTATGTTAAAGGGATATTCCCTTGTATAAAGGAAGCATTTTGACCAATACTAACCATGAGCTTGAAGTTCTTTATATAGTTTTGACTTGAAAATAAAAGTGGGGAATCTCTATTTCTATGGTGGCCCCTCTAATTAAGGGATCTGAAATAAAATATCCTTCATGTATTTCTGATTGTATAAAGGAGGGGGAATTTTTTCTTACCTTATGGTTGGGACTATGATCAAGGCATTGGCCTCAGTACATATCTCATAGGGATTAGAGTTAAGAAACATCTTCTTCTTGAATAGATAATATAGTTTATTTTCACGTGATGAGGAAATATGGTGTGACATTTAATGTCTTCAATCTATGACCATGAATACACCAATGTGAATTGATATACCATACTTATTCCGGGAAATCCATTACCAAACATCTAATCCCACGTGAGTTTTGCTCGGTGTGAGAATCATGGCATAGTAAAGGATTCATTTACAGTGAAAGTAAACACAATTAAAGGATATGGACAAGTGGATTTTGTTGTTTATAGTCCAGGATATATGATCATGGTGTCACTATGTATCTCATTATGATGATAATTAATCCTTGCAATGTTATTTAGGAATCCTACATATTGAAATCAATCAAAAAAGGTTGTTAGATTTCGAACGTGAAAATGCGTAATGATGTTGGACTAAGGGATGGAATTTCTACATGTCTCTATATATCCTATAAATATAGGAATAAATACAAATTTATTTATACAATGTCGCTTTGCATAGATCTGAATAATTCCAAGGGAGTAAATGTGATTTTTGGTTGAAATGTGGATGGAATCGAGACTAGAAAATTTGGACTCATTATATATCTTTCTAGATCAGGAATAAATCCATGCATATTTATTATGACACCAAGTAGTTATACATCATTTTAGAAGGACATTGGTCACCTAATTTGAAATAAATGTTTCAACTAAACTAGGGGATACCACCCAGGTGTCACTATGTATGTTGTTAGATCATGAATGAATCCACACATAGTTCATGAAAAGGCTCTGTATATAGATCTGATTCAAAAATAGGGGAACTGGGTTGTATTTTTTTTGGATCATTCTAAGATAAGAGATATGTGGGTCACTATACATCTCCTTGAAAAGAGAATCAAGACACCTGTAGTTTTTATTAGATTTTACCCACACAATTCGTTCATTTATGTAGAGATTGGGGCCCATCTATATTCAATAAAAGGTTGGGCTTGATAATTGTCGTCAAGGAGTCACTATGAATCATATTAGTATATGAATCAAGTCATTTTACCTAGAAAATATCCCTATGTATATTTGTTCCATACACATGCAATGGAAGGAGGTTTGTTTTTTAAAATCATGGTTAGACCCAATATTGGATATTTGGGTGTCACTATGTAAATCATTGGAATGAGAATCAAGACATGCATTGTTCTCTAATGCATGAAGTAGATTATATTCGTGTGATGAGGATGTTGGTTGAGGAATTTGTCATCTTAGAACAAGGATAGGAAAATGTAGGGGCCGATATAAGTAAAAATTGACACATATTCCATTTTTATGTGGAGAAGATATATGTGGGACTTATGCATGCAGAATCCCAGTTTTCTTAATCATGTATTGAAAATATGGAATCTAGACCCACGAAGGGATAACAATGAGGTGATCGGTTTATACACATGAAACGGAGGACCATTTTTTATGGGACAACAAGGGATATCATAGCTCATGGTGCATTGGGGTTTTATGGATGTTGAATGAGGAGGATGTTACCCATTATGTTTAATGTCATGTTGTAATAAATGATGTCTTGTGATTTATTGTCATGAAATAAGGAAATTATGTCATGTATTTTAAGGTCATGATACAAACACATAATATGTAGTTTAGCATCATGCAGCTTGGATGTTGACCATGTAATTACACAAAATTTATCATTATGAAGCTTTCATTAGTTGGGATCATACTGAGACCCCCATACATTGAGATTATAGAATAAGTACCATTGGAGTAGACCTGGTTCATGGAACATTGTCCCACCCACATTGGATCATGTATTGGAGGCTTTAATCATGGTTTCATTGGGGTCCTAAGAGCCAAAACCAACTAATAATGAATGTATGATTAGAGGCATACCTTTTTGTTTATGACTTGTGATATCCAGTTACAATTAACCTCCAAATGATGGAAGGTGTATATTCCCTTTTCATCCACTCATTCCAATTCTACAACTATTCTTGTGACTATTCATCTAAATATAGTATGTCACATATGGAAATACAAAGTGATGGTAACAAAACATTAATGGGAAATACTACCTTTATCTTGTACATAAACAATAATGGGGTTTCCAATGTTTGTAGTATGGGTTGTATTCTGGTAAGCCTATAAGTCATGCAAGAGAATTTTCGAGCATGACTATTTATCTTTATCAACCATAATTTGGAGTTTGATTGACATGGTATTGTTTAATGTATCAATCATTCCATTGGATGCAACATGTTAGTGAGATGAAGGGTAGGGTTTGAAATTTTATTCATGGTAAATATTTTCTTCCACATATCAACATAAATTGGTGTCATTTTCCATTAATATGGTATGAGGGACACTAAATCCAGTAATTATGTTGGTTTTTATGATGATGAAAATCATATTTTTCCTAAAATCTTGGATAGGTATTGCCTCATCCCATTAGGAGAAGAAATCAGTAGAAGAAAGGTTGTACATTAACTTCTTAGCCGTAGCTAAAGGATAAGGCCCCATAAAATATATTTTTCATATAGAAAATGGTAATGAGAATTTAGTTGTATGTAGAAACTCTAGGTGTTAATGGATGAAGTTAACATGCACATGGTATGGATGACACTTCTTAGTGAAATTTGTGCAATACTGCATCATTGATGTCTTGAAGTATCCAACATTTCATATTTGATCAGAATTCCAATACACTATCTGGTGAAAGCCATAGGGTTCGACAAGTACATCAACCATGATAGCTGAAATTTATTCGCTATCAATTCATATGAAAATTATTTCATCGAATCTTCGCTTGTATAGGACCTTATACTTCATTGGGCCATCATAATAATATCATCATTGGATCTATTCTCTTCTAGTTGAATCCAATGGGAGCACCCCATTATGAATGTAGTAATTTACAAGTGGCATACATCGCATTATTATATTATATGGATTAAGGATGGGTCTAATTTGATTGATCTCTTCATTTACGATCTGATCAAAAGGTGAGACCATTCCGATGTGGGAGGTGATAATGACTGTTACATTCTAATTTGGATATGCCAATATTGTATTTGTATTCTCCAATGAATATGCCTCAACATTATATGATCATGGGATGCAATTAAATGTTATATATTAGAGTAATTATACCATTAACACTCATACATCGTCAAACAAGGGAATTAGTTCTACCTTTCGGATGACGTAATCATTGATGATCTACTAGATTACTAACTCTGAGCCACCATTCACCTCTATGTGGTTCAATGGTAATTAAAGTGTACATTATAGTACTATAATGAGATCCTAATTTTATTCCTTGTTTTTAATAAAACCTAATTATAATAAAAATCAATATAGAAACATTGCCTTATCTAGAGAGATAAACACAATCCCTTACCGTACTTTATTGAGTGCAGTGTCTTTTATACTCATTCATATTGAGCATTTGGATGAAATATCAAAAATAATTTCCCATATTTTCTGGCTATAGTAAATATATAAGATCTATTCATCCATCATCTTGGTTTCCAATGAAGTCTCAATTGTATATGTTTTTTTATTAAAAACATTTGAAAAGGCCTGTACTTTTAATAATTTATATGGAACAAACTGTATATCAAACTACTGTAGAATAACTACCCATCATTCCAGACATCCTGTCAATATAGGATAATGAAGGAATAATTTGAGCAGGTTATTGTGAGAAACCAAATGGATCTCAGGGTACTGCTGGTAGTGAATCATCATTTGAATTAAAAATAATAATGAGAGGGATATCATCTTGATTTCAGAATATTGAGTCTAGTGTCAATCATGATTTAACTAAGATAATAGAGGTTGTTTTAATTATTAATATCATTTTTCAGTTCAAGGTAGGTAAACTATTTTCACTAGAGGGTCCTCACATATAGAATGACTGTCTTTTCGTCAAAAGGTGGAATTAACACCAGTGGACTCGAGAGTTATTTATTGAGGTTGTTGAATGCTTCATGGAATTCATTGGTCTTCTAATATGTGATACCCTTATTCGTAAATTTTTGGAAAGGAAATCACTTGCCTACAATGTCGGATATGAAGCACCAGATGTAGGTCAAGTGACCATGATGTCCTCTCAACTCATTCATGTTCTAAAGAGGCAACATTCTAAGGATAGTTGTAGTCTTCATAGGATTTACTTCGATGACATCATGATATACTATGAAGATGAAAAATTCTACTGAGTATACCCCAAAAACAAATTAAAAATGGTTCATCTTCAAGTTATGTGGTCGAAATGTGGTGAATACAGTCTCTACGTTAGCCATGTTTTCAGAATGTTGATGGGACTTGACCACTAGATCATAAACATTTCATTCAAAAAACGATCCCAAACATAATATTTGGTATATGGTTGTGTCTTATTTTTCTTTCAGGGCCATATGGATTTGGTTTTACCTTCAATATACTTCCATGATGGAGAGGTCTTGGTAACTAGCTATTTCCTCAATTATGATTTAAGCAACTAGAACCCAGAAATCATCTTTTGTACAATGCTAGTCGAGATCAATGAAGTCAATATAGACTCTTATTTTCACATTCAAATTCTTCATTGAGATAGTATTGGATGTACATTTTAGATACCATACCTCTCATATAAAATCATCAATGATGAGTTTCTCCACATCAGCCTCAATTTTAGACATGTGATTCGATTGTGTCTTTTTGGTTACCGATTTCTATCCCTGATGATCTTCTCACAAACCTAAATAATGGGTGGCCACTTCATGTTCGCGACATGGAATATATTGGTAATTCTAGAAATAAACATAACATATATTCCATGGAAAGAATTTATATACATCTTTTTCATCAAGAGCTATGCTATCACTAATTAGAGTGGGGTGTGGATCTTCTATTAAATTCTGGTTTATTTTTTTGAGTTCATCAACAGTGAATGAGATTCCTTATTCAAATAAAAGAGGTGAATCACTGAGGTATTATTCTTATTCCTCTTCATCATTATTTAAAACATTCACCTATTCATAGGATATAGGCTTAAATCAATGAATCTCATATTTATGAGGGTTATTGCCATTTGGACATCGAGAAGAAAAATAAAACTTCCCTGTATCATATGGTGGAGCTAGGTATCTCTAGATATTTGTAGGGGAATCATGGCACTGAGTGTTAGCATCTTATTTTTCCAACATTTTCTAGGAGACTACATTATATCTAGATGATGAAAGATAAAAAATATTTAAACTCAAGGGATGGAATTGAGGCTTCTTCATTCAGGGTTTCGATATCACATGAAAAGTTATTGACTTATTCAGCGCCATCAGGCTCAACGGTCATGATTCCCATTATGGTAGTTACTGAATATGTTCTTGAATTCAGTACCAACCATTCAATTTGTTAATCGGAAGCATGTAAACTACACTATTCTTATTGAAATGGTAAATTTGGATAATCTCTAAGACATTTAGGGCATTAATATGGGAGACATCAGTAGTCGTGGATTGAATCCTGAACCAATTTATTAATTATCACAGGATTTGAATTGGGCCTTATCACCATACAACGTCCCAATTTAACCATTAAAAAAATATTTGAGACATTTTTGGTATGATAAATGAATTTATTCTCGTTGAGGTAGGCCAGACCATCTTAGTAGAACATTGAATCTTGAATCCTACTAAACAAAAATGAACTCTTTGTTAGACACATAATCCCCGAACTGATTTATATGTCGAGTAAATCTTGTTCATTATTGTGATAACACTACAACATCATAGTGGAGGGCTACATGTGAGATTAATTAAGACCAATTTGGTGAATTGTATGGATCTAAATGTGTTTGACACTTAAGAGATTTAAAATAAAGGCTTTTCAGAAGAAAATTTCATTTATACCACCAATTATGTACATGGTTTGGAATCATCTTTGTATGAAATTGTCCTCATTCCTGTTTGTGAAAGATATGTCAGCAAGAAACTATGCAGTCTCATTATCTACATGATATACATGTGTGGCTGAAACCTAATCTTCAATCTCTTAATGATGTGAAATAGACTCTGTGAGTGTGCAGATAAGATATTTTGACATTATCAATGAATACATTATTGATAGTTTTGTTTTTTTAATTGTTTCGTAATATTATATTTTTCACTAGAATTTATGTTCTTCCCAATATGGGGGTGTTCGTTCACAGGTTATTTTGGATCTTATGTTCTTTATGTGGATGCAACATCACTTATAATTAGAGACAAAGGTGATTATTCACTTACTGGATTGGGTTGGCTAGGTCTACCTACCCATGAAGGATTACGTGGAATATTTACTAATAGGTCTTCTAGGATGATCATGTCAGTGTAGAAACTATTACATGTTGAGTATGACATCCCTTGTTATTTCTATTCTCACTGAAGTACATTCCCATTAGTTTCCACTACATATACGATTTTATTAGGGGTTTGGTTGAAGTAGTGACTTCTGTCACATCCATGTATTCCCCAGTATCCTCAAACATGATGTCTTATTAATACAATTACCCATTTAGGCATACATAATTTTGGTTCATAACTAGAATCATCATCAATGAAGGTATCCATCAATTGAATGACATTAATAGAACCAAAGATCAACTCTTCTTTTATTCAAACTGCAATATGATGGGTTGATACATGTTGTACCATTTAGAAATGTGATACATGTGTCCTCGGGACTGTAGGAATGAAGTCCACTAATGTTAAAGGCAATAATGTCTTCTTCACATGCTCATCTTACCGAATTTTCCACATTCCATTTTTGAAATGTCTCTTTTCTAAGGATTGGACTTGGGAGGACTGAGCTATCGATGAATTTGGATGTGACATAGTGGGAGTGTTAGGTGGAACCATTGGCTATTTCAACTATGTTATTAGAATAGTGTGAGTATGGTTTATCATTTTTATCACCTTCTAGTAACTGAACATATATTCACCCATTCCAATAACATATTTCCATCAATTTTCTTCCACTACTAGTATAGTGGTAGAATTGTCTACCACTTGAGTAGGTTATTTATTAAACTTCACATTCCAATAGTCAACCGTCTTTTTTAGAAGATCATTGAAAAGAAAACAATCATGGATGTGGTGCACCAACATGTTAGATAAGGGGAAATATTGTGAGAGATCTTAATCACCTACCTCGTAGGGATTATTAGGCCATGGATACATGATTAATTTGTTTTACAATACCGAAATAAAGTAGTTGGGGGAATGGTTATCTCAAAAATCATAGATCATGTTTTTTAACTCCTTAAATTTATTTTGTTTCTAGTCTCTCTGATCATCTTGTTGAGGAAGGTGGTGTGGTAGATTCTTGGGAGGTGGATCTGTATGGTTTGGAAGATGTTTTATTGTAGGAGCAAGAATATGGGCCTAACTATGTGTAAATATAGTGGCATATTATTTTCCTATTTTCATTCCCTATGTGGGTGGAACTATTAAGGACATGGATTTTCTCAATGTAATGGAATTTTACACCTTTTGAAAAATTGGATAAAGGTCCCAAAACCATCCTGTATAATTCACATGGATCTGCAGTTTTCGTAACAAATCATGAATATTTCCTAAATATATGGGAAATAGGTATATCTAAGGGAGTGGTAGCTTTATGGTGTATGTCAATAATTTCCAATTATTAATTAAACAAGAGTCTATTTAATTATACAATTGTTTTTATTTCGTAATTCCATAGACTTTCACCTTCTATGGCATTGAGATAAACTGGAATAGAAACATCTGATGAATATATTCCCACATTATAATTGACTGAGTTTGGAATCTTGTGTACCTCAAGAAGGATGGCCCTTATAGTGATTTCAAAAAGAACATGAGCTTCACTACCTCTTATTGTTTTGGGTTAACAATTATTGGGTTGCAACGAGATACTAAATGCATCAAATACTACTTAGATCTCACGAGACATTAAATATTGAAAATTTAGTATTCCCAAAGTTTATTGGGGGAGGAATGGTATTTAACTATTCTTGTTTATCTTTATTTTATTTTTTTGATGCACATCATATTTATATGAATTCTGATCGGGGTGTTGAGGACTCCATGTTGTTCATAAGAATCTGAGGAATATCATGATTAGATGAGACCTAAGAAGGTGTGGTAAATTGATCCAGAATTGGTATGGTGACCAGGAGTACCATTTGTGGAGGAACTGTTGAATCTTTCTATGGGTATATAATATGGGATGTCTTGTAAGGTTTTTCTTGACCATCTTCTGTCTATGTACACAAAAAAAAGAATTTCTGATCTCCTGTTGTGAGATCCAAATTTATTGGAGGTTGATATCCCACATTGAGAATATGTTCATAATCATATTAATTAATCTTGGAAAACCCAATTTTTTGAGATTCCCTAACTAGAAGTTCACATTTAGGATCTTCTTGAGGATCATATCTCGGAAGAGGGCTACATCAGTGTAATTATGTGTCAAGGATTGTCAATTATTTCATCTCTCCCTCTTACTAAGAGAATAATTATTCTCGTAAAAGGTATTCAACCTCTTATGGGAGAATATGGGGGCATAGTATAACACTTTCCATTTTACGTTTTATATTCTCATTGTGGAAAATGTAAATTTTTCCCGGAACTGCACAAATTTAGGGTTAGAATCTGGTTTTTGGTTTTCACACCTCTTTCATTTGAATTATTGTGAACCAGATTCTCAACAATGACATCCTATCCTGAATCCTCTAAATTTTACTCATGTATTGGATGATTTTAAGAGACACTATTAATGATGTTCATTGAAGTGTAATGTATTACAGGAATTTTTTCACTGTATCAAAGAGATATCCTTCTTCTGTACCCTCTACATGGCTTTTTCCTCTCATTTGTTGATTCCAAAGTATCTTCAATGTGAACAGAAACATAAAAATAATATCCAAATAGTTTCTTCGTGTGTCTTCCATGTCACCATACATGAATAAATGAGAAGATTCATTCTATGGAATCTTCCCAAGTGATATATAATTGATTCTCGTTTAGGAGAATATTATTGTGGTGAAAATTTATTCCGTGGAATCTTCCCTATAGTGGTTGATATTATCATAGATAATATTTGTATTTAACATATTTTAATCTAAAAAGGGATGGGTGAATCATTCGAAAAACACATAAATTTCCCATTTTTGAATACCATTATTTTATTTCATACATTCATGATATCTGATGGATGAAATTATGTAAATACAATGTCTTCTCAATGTTCTCAGGTTCATTGTGCTAAAGTATCTCAACATCCATCTATCTTCTGACCCGATGTTGGTCAGATTCAATCATGGAAAATTCTGGATGAACCTATCATTAGTCATTGATAGGGTTAATAGGTTTCAGTTGGCATGATGCTATGATGTCTCATGTTATAACATTTGGTGGGATTTTCATATTATTGATGAAGTAAAATGTAGTTTCTATATGAATCCCATCCTCTGATATGATCACTATAAGGGATATCTATGATCATTTATCGAACCCTCATTAATGTGTTGAAGCTTGTGGGTTAATGGGATCCTTGACATTTTTTATCATTGTATGTCAGGAATCATGGAAATATTCCAATTATATTTTTTGGTTCATCCCTTCTATTACCTTGACAAGAGTTTGATACTTTTCATTGGGTGATACCTTTAATGTTTTGGTGAAATTAGTTTTCCATATATTGAAGAGGATTTTGTGCATACAATCCATTCCTAACACATCTGGAATTATGTATTGAGGGTTTGGTTATAGAAAAGAGAAAATGGTATATCATCATTAGCCAGTAATTTTATCATGTTTAAGAGCTCTTCATCATGTCTTACCAGAGGTTCTTGGACCATGTTTGACCTGAGTGGACGATTTCAAATTATTTTACCATCCAAAATTGTATTAGATGATATTTACTCTAATAATTTTTTTTCACATGACCGAAGGGTGTTTTAAATTATGAATTTCACCTTTTGTTATATTTAAGTAGAGAAAAGATTTCACATACCAGTGATGAGGCATTAGACATGACCAGACTCTTATTTTCAAGTCCCTTACGATAAGAGGGATTTTTCATCAGTACCATTCCAACTAGATAATTATATTTAAGATGTGTATCACTAATGTGGAGAGAACATTAACAACCAATTCAATCATGGGGATGACCACCATTGTGGATCATATAAGGTGAAGACCCACATTCTATTTTGTCTTCTGGACCTATGGAGGTTTTTGTGGATCTCCTAAAGAGATAGGCTCTTGAGATCAACCATACAATTTTTATGAAGCAAACCATCACATTGAAGTGGCCTAAAATGTCATTTATAATTATATCTACTAATCCCATAATTTGGTTGTGAGATAGAAATATATTGAGATTCCATAGGTAAGCATATGGGAGATTCAATAACTCCATCATTAAGTAGGTTTGAGTCTTGGATCATCTAAAGATATTCCAATAATGTTTGTTAATTATTCTTCTGGGGTGACATCTTATGACTGCTTGGGGCTAAATTCTGGGAGAATAAGTTATCAAGGGAATGTGTTTGTGCCTAGCTTGGAGTGTCCTTTGAAGTAGGTTAATTACCTCTGATGGGAGCAGGTGTATGTTCCCAACACGGTTGTCAATATTGTATGGGGTAGTTTTCCCGCAGACTATTCTGGACTAGAGTATAGGTGTTTGTCTACTCCAGGGTGTTATGATGACGATCTTCCTCATTTTTGGGAAATGTGTTCTGTATTTGTCCCTCGGGAACTACTATCATTACAATTATAATATTATAACACGTTGTTAGGATATTGTTTGGATTTTTTGTCATCCCTTTTACCATTTTTAGTATATTCTAGTGGAATTATGCGGCTGAAAACATGACATATTTCCATTCCACTGCTATAGTAGTTGTATGTGTCAGATCATGTCTTCCATTTCCTTTCATTTGATAGTGAAATTACTCGTGTGTGTGGAGACTGAGTTGAGTATGCCCCATGATTGTCATCAAGACTTTATGGTGGGATTCTCCAGATGCTGCTAGATGAACCTGCTGAAAGGCTTCATGAATGCATGCGGGTTTATGTTACTACTCCTAGTATTCCTCTAGAATTTAGTGGTGGGATTCCATTGATGTTTCTAGGAAATAATGGTGGTTTTTTGAATTTAGGCTAACATGTGTTTGTTCTAACATGCTATTTTCCACAAAACTATTTTTGTTAGATACATTGGATGAGTCGGAAGTGTGGCCCCTCTCCATGATGGGTAGTTTTTATCCCCTGTGGGTCATCTTGTGTGCCTGGGTATGAAGGACGAGGCTGGTCAGCAGAGTAAAACATGCTCATCATATTGAGGGGTAACTATCATGTAGTGTTGGTGGTGATGGTTTATATAAGGATCGCTTGATATGAAGGGATTGTCATGCAGCCTCCATGGTAGGGATCATACCATTCTGAGGGTACTCTGTGACCATTAGGTTTGATTCCAAGAGTTGAATATGCTGGGATGCTGATGAAAATCTCTATGAAAATTAATATTAATCCTGAAAAAAATTTATGGCCTTCATTGGTGATAACATAAAGAGGCCTTTGGATATAATGGTGTTCTGAAAAGGAGTGTCTATATATATGAAAAATACAAACAATAAACTTTTTCAAAGAAGAATATCAAATTCATGCATTATTGATTGTAAGGATTCGCCTTAATTCACATTGAGAGTGAGAAAAACCTAACAAATAGGTGATATTATCATCTTGGATAAGGATTAATGTCGGGTTCAAAATTTTTAGTTTCCTTAGGAAAAGAAACACCCAATGATTATCTATCGAAAATGACATACATTTTAAAGGCATATGTTCATTATGGATTTTGACCTATGCTACTTAATAATCCACATTGTTCATGTGGATGAGAGGTTATGAACATCACAGAATTTTGAGAGGAATTATTTCCATATCTAGAAATATCTTATTGATTAGAGATATGTTAATAAATACTTTATTAATTCGAAATTATTGTGTGGGTTAGCCATTAATTATATATAAATCATTCATATACATGGTTATTTGAGGTTATTAATCAATGTATATATTGGTATGTATCCATAAAATCCCTCAATGGTATCCTCTTATATACTACTTAGATATTCTTTAGTCATTATTATGACGATACTAGTTTTTTGGCCACTCATAGGTGTACTCAAGAGTTTATTTTCACCCCGATAGAATGAGGTCCTTCTAGAGGCTATCATCATCATGGGTGGTAAGAGTTTGTTTGATGTTTTGATCAAAATCATATAAATTCTTTTTTTGCATCCTTGTGGAAGGAATCAGAATCCACTTAGTGTGGGGCCACTTAAGGGGGAAATATTACCTTTTTTTCCATGTGATAAGGACATAACTATACAGTTTAATGTCATGGGGAAATGACGTTTAGGAGAAATATTCATAGTAAATGTTTGGTGTGGGACATATGATGATGTATCCCAATGAACCTGGAAGATATAAGATGATATTTATTTAATTAGACACCATTGGGATGATGGATCAGAGAGAATATGGTTGATTTTGGGTGATGGGTTTGAAGCTCATGGATGCTTCTAACATATCCCATTCGAATTGGAATCGAATCCCACATTGTTCATTTTGTATCATAGGGGAGTATGTACCTTTTAGAATATTATGTTGTGGATTATTCCTTATGTGGATGAAATTTTAGAAAAGGGACCATGAGGGAAGTTTTATTTCCTAGCAGTTTGGGGGATTAGCTTGGGGATCATGCAAAAGAATGATTCCTGGGGTGCTCATACCCTAACTAGTCATCCTATGTGCCCTAATTTGATTATTAATGGGAATAAAAGTTCATATATATTAATCCGTATCATGGATTTTGTGGATTCCCTGATCAAAATTAATTTCTAATCCCACATGAGTCATGATCGGTGTGAGAAACAAGAGGATGTGGAATATCTAACAACCCATGTAATCTGATTTTTTCTGCTAAGGGAAATTGTGAAACAACCTATATGGAGAGGGACCCAGTGTTGAAAACACTCATCTCTAATTTATTGGGATGAAAATGGAATAGGGTGAGGGTACAACACTTCCCTCTCTTCACGTCACCCTGACGACAGAATGAAGTTGAACGACATGGTGGTAGAATGTAGAATGACTTCAAACTTATACATGAATGGATAGAGGACTATTCTAGGAAGAATGTAATGTAATCGATTCCACAACATAGTGAATATTTAATTCCATTCTGACTAGAGAATAAAATTTATTCCTCAAACTACGCACTAGGAACTGGATGCTCTAGATCATAGAGATGATAAGGAAAAAAAGGTCTAAACACTGAACCTCTAGACTAGGAACTATGTAACATTATCCTTGTGGTAAGGGTCCCCATGATCATAGATATACAAATGAACAGAATCCCAGATGATCTTGATCCACTGGTATGAAAAGTTCAAGAAACCTTTGACTATATGAATACAAATGGAAATGGGTGACACATTGATGAACCTTTTCCTGAGTTTTTTTGGATTATGAGGTTTGGTGGATGTCTCAACTTGGTCCCTTTTAGATAATGGAACTGTGGAAGATGATTTCATGCCATGGGTTTTGTGGAAGAGGGAGTGAAGGTGACTCACAAATGTTATAGGCATAGGTATTCCACACAAATGTATCGGGAGGTTCTACCATAGAGGTCCTAGGATGTGCGCACATGGATTATTGCCCTGTGTGAACTAGATATACCTCAGGAAATGGGATACCAGGGCAACAACACAAGGGTGATGTGTTAAAAAAGGCACCGTGGGTGTTTTCTGGTATCTGAAAATTGTATCATGTAGTTCCCTAATGAGGGAGAGGGACCTCACATAAGTGGTTTCCCCTTACGGGATAATGTTCATCACAATGGCGTATTTTGTTTTTGGACCCTGAAGTAAATTTTATCGAGTTTACCAACATTTAATTATCTTTTCTGTCATTCCTAAGAAAGGTACCTGAGAAATTTCTGTGGACTTGGGAGATGATGTTGTTCAATGAGAGCTTCGACAGTTCATTCAATTTTTTTGTTTTCCAAAGGTGGATCCATGGGAACTTATTTATATGAAAATATAATTCCATGGGCGAAGGAGGTTGTTCCCATAAGTTGATTGTGTAGGTCCACAAAGAAGATTTCCAATTTAGTGGTGTTTGTGACTATTATTCTGCATAGGTCAATAGTGCAGGTCCATGATGTAGATATCTGACATAGGGATTAAACTCTTTTTTGTCTGTGTAGGGTAGTTATGCCGGCTATGGAACAAGCAAGGCTCTGAGTGTGTATGTTTATTTGGAAAAAATATTTTGTTATCGTTAATAATCTCTAAAAAATTAACATACCTTAGGTGGATTTCATAATATATTCATCCTCATTGATAAAAATGAGTGTTCATAGGGATTTTAGAGAAACTATTTTAGTGGAGCATTTATTTTTTATCATTACATTTTATTAAGTAAGGTGTTTTGGAATTTTTTTCAAATACATTATAGGGAAATTTAAGTGGTATGTTATAATATAAAAAATTGTATGTTAATTTTATGAAATGTTTTCAATATTGGGTATAGAAAAAACATGAATGAATCTATTTTGGAGTTGGGATTGATATGTAGCATTATGCACTAGTAGAAGGAGTTAGACATACAATTTGATTGTATCTATATCTCAAGGATGACATGTCATTTTATTAAAATTGTGTATTTTCTAAGGACATTAAAATTCATTAAAAATAACAAATTGGATTATATAAATTTTAACTTTTATTTTGGAGTTTAATATTAGTATAATAAATAATTTTCTATTTTTTAGGTAGTAAATTAATATTTATTGTAGTTTTTTGAAATTCTGAAAAATAACCTGATTATAATTTAAGGGTTAATTATTGATATATCCATTGAAAAGATATTTTATATTCAAGCAAAATCCTTTAGATAACCCATTGGGTTTTTAGTGGGAATGGTAGTGGAAGGATTCCACTACACAAGCCTATTGAAAAATGTTGGAATCACTCTGAAATCTGAATGGTCCACTTGTAACAACCCAATATTTTTTGGATGATTATTTTTTGATTTAATTTATTTATTTTTTTATATTATTCATTTCACAAAACATTGAATATATATTATTCTATATGAGAAACTCTATGATTTGATTAGGTTATACAGTACAAAAGTTGATATTTCACTACACGCAACACACTGATTATATTTTGGTTTACACAACACTGTGTTTGTCTTATGTTACACACAATGTCAATTTATTTTTTTAAATTTCAATTCATAAAATACTAATTTTTACTGAAAAATAGAACATTTTTAAAATATTATTATTTAATATAACAATAGTTAACAAAGACAGATAAATAACAGTTTAAAATTTTATTAATTAACTTTTGAAAAAAAAAGGATTATAATATGAAATAATTTGCTATAAATTTATTATAAATGAAAATATACACCAATTGATTTTAAATGAAACAATTTTATTTTTATTCTCCCAAAGTAGTTTTATCTTAATAAATTAATGTAATTATAATTATTGAATTTTTTTAATAAAATATATATAAAATATATTAAATACATTATTTTTATATTCAAAATGTAGATTTTATAGGAATAAAATAAGAACAAACCAAATTCAATGCATAAAACATTTATTTTTCAAAAGGGTAATTTTACAGCCTTTTAATGGAGAACGCAGTTTAAATAGTAAATGTCACACTTTAATATATTATATTTAGATAAATAAAATTATTCTATTTAATTTTAATATAAAAATTTATGTTTATTCAATTATGGGTATTTTTATGAAAAGTTTCATGTTTTGATGAATAGTAAAAATAATACATTTTAATTAAAAACAACTTTTTTCATCGATATAATTTATAGTGTAAAATAATATATTTTTTTTATTTTATGGTTTAATTAAATAAAATTTTATCATTTGATATATTATAGTTCATATTCATTAATTTTACAATGAATTTAGATATAAAATCATTTCCATCATTTTCATATTTTAAATTTAATAACAAGTTTTCTCACATATTTGGAAATATTAAATTTATATTAATTTATGACAATAATGTGTTATTACTTTAGAAAAATGGATTAAATATTTATAATAATATGTTCCAAATTATTTTAATGGGTCCCCTTTATTTTTGGAAAATATTAACAGTAACATTAGTAATATTTTTGAATACAACAATTACGCAAGAATTGGATAATTAATGGAAAAGAATAATATCATAAATAATATAAAATATCCCAAAAACATATCCTAATTTCATTTAATGAGTGTGAGTTGACCTAAATATTCCTTGGTATTATAATAAGTCTACTTTGAGCCACATGGATTAATTTATAACTATTGTAGTATAATATTCAATGGAAATATACCTTTTCACACATTTGTTTTTAACAAGAGGCATTTCTTAATATAGTGTGATATAAGGTATATTTATAGATATAAATATTATTTTTGAAGATATAATATTTTTATAAATAAGTTTAATTTAATTATAATTTTTATAAAATAAATTTCTTAATTTATTGGTGGCACAATGATGATATAAGAATTATTCAATTAATGGAAGAATCAAATAAATTAAATTAAAAAAATTAAAATAAATATAGTTTTATATAATTAATTCCATCAAAAAAATTATATATTACATTGAAATGATATTTATATGTTAAATTAGTTGGTTTGAATATATAATAAAATCATGGTATTTGTAACACCCTATGATTTCATTGTACGTTATTTATTCAAAGTAATTCAATAACATGGACTACATGCAACACCGAGTTCATTTTCACAACGACATACAAAACTAGCCGTTCAAAAGCGGTTATGAATATTATTAACTGAATTTTTAACTTTATATAATCCTTATAATTTTAGAATCAATATTATGAGTTTCTTAGACATAATGTGAAATTTTTTTTTCAGATAAAAGAAGTATTTTTAAAAAAATGCAATTTCAGAGCATTTTAATAGAGGACTCTTTTTAAATCCAATATTTGATAGTTTTATATATTCAATTTGACTAAATAAACTTCTTCTTTAGAATTAATTAATTAAAAATTTTTTTGGATATATTTTTGGTACTTTTCAGATAACATTCATATGTTGATGAATAGTGAAAATTACTAAATTTTAATTAAAAAAAGCCTTTTTATCCAAAATAATTAATAGTGAAAAATTATGAATTTGAATGTTTTGAAAGTATAATTAGATTATATTTTTATAATTTAATACAATTTAAGTCATTATAAGTAATATCTCATTTAATTTTGACATAAACTAGTGTCAATCTTTTGATAGTTATTATTTCATAGAACACGCTTTTTATTTTGACAATGGGGATTAATTTTAAATTAATTTCTACCAATTCTGTGTTTTGAAATTGGAAAAATGGATTCCATTTTGTAATTAGGATGTCCAAATTGTGAAAATGGGTAACTTTTATTTTTATACATTGGGATTATTTACTTCAGTAAATATTTTATTTACTGTTGTTAAAGGGGTAAATACAGTTAATAATGTTAAAAAATAATATTATAATAATATTAAATTACCCTGACACATGTCCTAACCCTATTGGATGATACATTTCCGACCTTTTTCATCCTTGAGTGGATTTTGGGACCCCATGGAACCACATGAGAGTGATAATGATATTTTATATTAAATAATCTAAAGTAAAGACAAAAATAACAAAAGAAAATATCTTTTAGTAAAACAATTTTTATATGAGGATATATAATTCATCAATTCTACTATAAATGATCATTAGAATGATAAAAATATTTCACACCTCATGATATTTTAATTATAATATTTAGACATAAAATAAATATATTTATTTGTGACACAATAAAGATGCAGTATTTTATCTTTATTAATTATTCAATCAAATAAATGATATTATAAATACTAAAATAAATATAATTTGAATGTTTTGATTCCATAAAAAAACATTTATAGGTGAATATGACATGTTAATATATATTAAAGGTATTTAGTTTGAAGTAATTATGTTTTTTGGACATCAACAAAAATTCATTATTAAATCATATCAAAATTGACTTGAAAGAGTTTTTGAAAACAATATTATATTAATAATTTTTATTCTATTGCTAAATATATAAGGTTAAACAAAAGGGATTATATACTATTATATATGTCATTAATTAACCACTTTATTATCTCTTAGAAGTTTGTATTATGTTTATTAACCGTATAATATATAAATACAAAGAGATACGGTAAATGTCAAACTATTTAACTAAGAGTTAAATCTCAAAGATAAGGTTAATATATTGACCCAAAATTGTCTAAAACCTATTATTTGAGTGTTTGGATACTAATAACCACCTTATCATTTAAATAATTTATTTTTGAGCCATTCGAAAATGAATAGTTTTTTATTATAAAATTATATTTCAATCTTTTCCTAAGGTTCCCCCCACCCCTCTTATAAAAGGGAACTTCCTCTTTTCTCAAATTCACACCACCAATGCCATTTGGATCGGCCAAAAACATCCATTATATCCTCCCAAATATCCTAAATTATGTATAGAGGCATTAATTTGGTCATAAAGCCAAAAACATCCATTATATCCTCCCAAACATCCATTATATCCTCCCAAATATCCTAATGATGAGTAATATGTATATAAATTATGAAAATAATATGATAATTTATCTGTAAAAGAAATATACCATCCAATACCATACTTTTAAGGGAATGATGTTGTATCTCGTGCGTATGTACGGATTACCGTCTCCACAATGTGATTAGATTAATTTTCACGTTCACCATTCATCGACCATTACGAAAATATATATTACTAATAAGTATGTAATATATGACATAATAATGATTCTGTATATATATATATATATATATATTTACTTATATATATCTTATTCAATTACTTCCATTCAATATGATATGAAAATAAAAACATCATTTATGCGTACGTACGGGCTACCATCTCCATTATTGTTGTTTTCCATTTCATATATCTATATATTATAAATAATTAAATTCTAAATATATATGAAATATAAATCAATATATATATTTAGGATGTATTTAAATCATGATCTAAATTATACGATCAATAATATCATGTGAAAATATGTACGATAAAGAAAGCGATTATAACCCAAATGTTAATTTGACATGGAAATTATTATTAAATGGGTAGTATAATGATATAAATGAATCATGTATGATATCAGAAATATTAATATGGTTTTGATATAATTTAATAACAAACTACGGTCTTTATACAGGTGGTTAAACGAACCCTCGACTAAAGGAAAGTACAAGGTAAGTTTACATTCAAAATCTATTTATTATCCAAGGTTGTTTTTATGTAAGTATATACTGGGAAATATTAATTATCCATGCCTATGTTTCTTAAAAATGATTTCAAAGGGATTCCTTTTAAGGGAATTGTTTACTAAAACATCATTTTAAAGGTTTTAAATATTTATTCGTCTAAATCATTCCCATTAATTTCTATGTTTTCAAAATGGTCATTAAGGATTTATTTATATGAACATGAATGTTTTTAGATGTTAATTACATTAAAAATATTCAAAGTGGTATGGGACACGTTGATTCAAAAATTTCTTTAAATTTATTCCTTCTTAAATTGTGTGACTTTTAAATGTATTTATGAAAATGGGATATTTCTCACAAAGAGTTTTACAAATCATTTTCATCTATAACAACATCCTTTGATGGATTTTTAACATTTTAATGTTGATTTATTATGATAAAAATCTTCAATATTGTATTAAAGGTTTTGTGATATGTTTGACTCTGAATGTGTTATTTTTATACCATTCATGGTTTATGGATAAATTATTGACATTTCGTATGCTAGTTTTAATACAAATGTTTGTGTTATATTTAAACCTTTTCATATGAGGAATGCATCAGACATAGTAAGTGATGGGTGGAGACCGCTATAGATCCTCGATGCATCGGTAGGTCTCATGAGACAAACTAGTGTCTTGGCATAAGGATTTGAAAAATGTTATTTGTAGTCTTGACATAAGGCCTTGAATATGTGGTTATGAAGTCTGAAATTACGCATTCCATCATTATGAAAGTGGCTATTGATATTGCATGTGATTATTCAACTAGTAGAATATCCTTGTGAATAAGTAAATGGAATTATTTTATTTTATATTTGACTTATTATGATGAATTTATATTTTAAATGGATTTTTTAAGTATTATACATTACCTTAAATGTTTATGCTTATTTATGAAAGATTTTGAAATATTGTTATCCATATTGAGCATATGAGCTCACCCCTTTCTATGTTTTATTTTTATTAAGATTCAAAGAAGTGTACTGTGATTGAGATGCAGGGTTAAACTAAGGGATTAATGGAATTAATAGAGGATTATATATGTTTTGTTGTATGTTATAAATTGTAATGTAACATTCATGTATATAATCTATTTCCCTGAATACTAAACAGATCGGTCCTTCGGGACTAGATTCCTTATAATAATTCCAATGTATTAAAATAATGCACTGGCTCAGGTTTTTTTGGGTCAGGGAAGTATAGTTGGTATCAAGGGAAGTTTAGAAATAACCATGGAAACTAGATTTAGAAAAAGTATTATTAGAGAACACTACCCTAAGATATACTTTGAGGATTAGTATAGAAGAAATTATTAGAATTTTGGTAATGTTGATATTTTGTTAGTTTTCCATGAAATACATCCATGTCTAGATATGAGTAGGTAGAAGCGGCTCTGGCACTGATGTACCTAGGTGTAAAACCCGAAAACACCGCTTTAAGCTAGACTCGAACGAGAACTGGTGCACGACAATGGGTCTTGTTGCACTCTTGTTTACGACACTACAGGGGGATATTCTTAGGATAATTTTTGTATTCATTAAAAACCTCAATGAATGATTTATGAGTATTTACCTCCTCATAGAATTTTTTTTATGATTATGGATTATATCCACAATCTGTTCAATTTACATGAGGTATTTTACATGTTTGGAATTACGTATTGCAATTCATAAACTGACATAGTGTATGCAATTGTTTAGAAATGGCGCCCAGTAGAAGGAATGAAAACTCAAGCAATACGTATGATCCAAAGAGTAATAAGTGTCATATCATTCATGGTATTAAGCCAACATTTAGAAGGGAAATAGTCTCCCATGTATTATCCAAATATGATGAAATAATATCATGTATTAGTAAGATAAGTACATAATTTTCTGAGTCCTATGTCTTTGAAGGGAAGAAAGAGAAGAAAAGAATGGTAGAGATAAAGATGGATAAAGGGAGTTGGGGAAAGAAGGATTTTCCCATATGTGATAAATGTGGAAATAATCACGTTGATAAATTCTTAAAGGGAATGCGAGTTTTTTACAAGTGTGGAGAAAAAGGACAACAATTACGTGATTGAAAGTGTAAAAAAAGGTTTCAATTGTATAATTCGCTATCTACAAGGCGTTGAGACACTACACAAATCAATGTCCCAGTCATCAGAGTATACCACAAATGATGTTATTGGATAATAATCATGTTATGATACAACCTCAGATGATGACAAATGACTAGTGTTCTTATGTTGTTATTATAGAATTATTTCATTTGAGTGTGGTATCAATAGAATTATGGTTTTATATGAATTATGAAGACAAATAAGGATTGAAATGTAGTACTATTTTATTAAGGATTTGAGATTATATGGTTCTAAGAAAAGTTACTTAATAGTAAGCTTCACTTTTTGGAAAATACATGGTTGAAGGAATAGTAATCCTTAATATGGTTCTGATAATGATGTAGTGATTTTCAAATAAGAGATGGTTGATTTGAATAAAATATATTGGATATAGATGACTTACATGGAACAGATTAATAGTTTGATTATTTCATCATTTTTGGAATAATCAAAAGATCTGGATAAAAGGAATATATCGTATATTATATAAAGGATAAGGGAGCATGAATGTAATCAATAAGGTTTTATGGTAATTGAGGGTGTTACCATGTTTTAGAAAAATACCGGATGAAGGTGTTCACATGTCATGACACGTCCCCTAGAGGCCCAGCCGTGACTACCCCTTGCCCTCCTTCCATAGGCCAGGGGCTGGTGACTAGCACCAAATGCCTAATTCCATAAAATAGCGAAGGTATTTCCTTTATAACCTGTAAAAACACACAATAGAGCAGAAGATGGAAGCAAAACACGAAGTAAAATAGTTTAACAAAGGTGTGTTGAAAGTAAAAGGGGACAAAAATTCAACCCCAAAATGTAAAGTAAAAGAAACTGAAAGTAAAACTGAAGAAAAGAAAAACTGACCCCCCCCCCCCCCCCGTGTCGTCCTCCGAGGTTCCTAACTAAATGGTAGGTATAGATCACCAGCTCAGCACTCTAGGTCCATCTGTCTACTCTGTGTAGTGTCATGTCGTATGGTCCACCTCCAGGTAACGTCCGGTCCCGATACTCTCAGCCTCAAACAACACTCTCCATCGTCTGCATCCAACACAATGAGGTGCGGGTATAGCCCATGCAGGGGTGAGTATAACAATACTCAGTAGGGACTCTGAGACCCTCAAGGTATCACGAAATCCAACAAGGTTAAACCAGAATGGATGAAATCAACTGATAACCCCACTTAGGCATATTCCAATACATATACCTATGTTATCTTGAAATCCATCTCAATAATGAGGAAAAATACAAAAGTTATTATCTCAGATCAAACCAGGATTTATTCTAGGGGTAAAACATTTTGATCCATCTGCTGCTAGAGAACTCATCCTCTATCGAGGATAGTGGGCCTGCCTCCACAACCAGGTGCTTACCACTATCCTTGGACTCTTTAGGTACTCCTATTATCGAGTATTGTTGGTCGGCTGCGTCACACAGAGGCGCTTCCCACCATAGTTCTGCCTCCACAACCAGACGCTCCCCCTCATAGCCTGCTGAGGTACTCCTCCTATCGAGTACCATAGGTCTGCAGCCACAACTAGCTTCTCCCCTTTTGTGGGTCTTCCGGCACAACCAAGAACTATCCACTGGGCCATACGAGTCACTCCAAGTCGATCTACAACAGTCGTCAAGTCTCAGCCATCTACTAGGTTCCCGCACAAATACTTGCTCATCTAAGGAAGATCTGTTCCACAAGCTTCTGGTCGATGCTCCAACTACCATTATGTCCCATTAATAAGTATCTTGAAGGTCCGCCATGCCTTATGAGTCTCAATGCAACTAATGGCACGTCCATCGGATGCCCGATCTGTGAGTTATTTGCCTTTTAGTCCCCGGGGCTCGATTGGATTCGTGCATTATCCAACATTACTGTATGTCAACTATACACCAAACTCTAGTGGAATATACTCAAAGGGACCGTCACATTCAAATATTACCAGTGCCACTGCCGATTCTTTAAACGGACGTCTGGTGACAAAGATACGGCCAATAGAATGTGAACGGGTCATAATGGACCCAGGTTCGGTCTGACCCAGTTGGACCGACCCGAACCGTTGGTTGGGCCACCCCGTTGGGATCGGCATGGCCCACTGGGCCCAGCCCAGCATGTAGCGAGGGGCCGGGGAGGTCTAGATGGTGCGGATCAGTCGCAGTTCGGTGTGAGGGAGATTTATCCCAGAGGGAGATGCCAGGGCACGAGCCGGTTTGGCCGGGGCGCCGCGAGAGGGGTGGGAGGCCGGCTCGGCCGGGGCAACCCGAGGGGCACGGGAAGCCGGCTCGGCTGGGAGCCGCCGGGGGTGCGGGAGGCCGGCTTGGCCGGGGCACTACAAGGGGCGCGACAGTCTGGCTTGGCTAGGTTCCGCAAGGGGCGCGACTCACGGGGATAGGCCTAGGAGGCCGGGGCCGGTTCGGCCAGTGGCGACGCAGGGCGCACAGAGGCGCGGGGTGCACGGGGCTCAAAGATGGTAGAGCCACGGGGCGTGCAGGGCGTGAGGGGTGCACAGAGACCGTGGGCCTATTCATTCGGGGAGCGACGCGGCGGGGGGCATGGTCCCGCCCTTTAGGAGGTGCGACGGGTGGTGCTGGTCGACCTGGGGTCCCAGAACGTTGCGGGGGTGGCGAAGGTTGTGGTGGTCACAGGTAGCGCGGTCGTTGCTTCCATCACCTTCATCATCTTGTCGCCTCATCACCATTCCTAGGAACATCACAAACAAGAACAACAGAGGGGTCGAGCCATGTTTATATTTCTTGCACCCTCCTCATTTAGGGTGGTAGAAAAAATGTCATTTCAATCATGAATTTCAATGAATTTTCCAGAAAATAAGATGAAATAATGATCAAACAAACACCCCACGTCTTCCTGCAAAATAAATCCCAACCCACAAGGGAAAACATCCACATATCAACTTGATAATAAATTGGTCTGCGTTCTTTATTTTGGAAGAAAAGTAACAAGGGAATAATATCATACTTAAATAAAATTAAAACCCTACCTTGATTGTTGTTTGTCGACTGAGTCATGCAGAAGAAGACATACTTTTCGTCATTCGTCGCATCCGCCACACACTTCCAATCCAAGATCGTGCATCAATTCGTTGATGATGATGAGGAGGGAAGGTCAGTCTTCGATGAAGTCCGACGTCGATTGCCTCTGAAAGATGCTTCCAAGAAAGAATTTGAAGACGCTCATCATCAGCATTCTTCATTGGAGAGCTTTCTCCCTATTTACTCCTCTCCAATGTTCCACCATGATGAATATGTGAAGCCAAAATAATAGAATAAGTTTACCTATTATTTAATTTTTGCAAAAAAATTAAAAAAATTTAAAAATAATTAGTTGTTGTGCTCATTTAATTAATGGGGAGGATTTGTCACATTAATGGAAAGTGCTTTGGTAGAATTAATTGGGTAGAAGATGTCAAGTGGCTCCCCCTCATTTACAAAATATTCCCACGAAAAACAAAAAACTATCTTCCACCCTCGACCAACTGTCATCGAAGTGAAATACTTCTTATGAGAATACTTGTGCTGTGAGTTCAACGGTGCCCTCAGATTTTTATTCTGAGCACCGGTTCAGTGGTTATAAAAATACAGTCGAATGTATGCCGAATGTACCTAAACAAAACATCAAAAATTGATTCCGGGCACTCTAGGCCTCAGAATCACGCGCCGTCAAGTTTCTAGGACTTGTAAAATATCAATTTTATTAAAAAAATTACATTGAAAATCTTGGTCATTAAATTTTCCCCACCGTAGGTCTTTAGGTCCCTGTAAGCCACAATTAATACTATAGGAACAAGTGGGGGTAATGAGTACACATCTGAGCCACCCATGTAACACCCCAAGATTTTATGAAAAATATTCTTTTTAATTTCATTAATGTCTTGTGTTTTACGCTACACCAAAAGGAGCTTACACAACATGCATCCCTGACTTGCCGTGCATTACACGCAATCACGACCTTCCTCGATAGCGTGTACGCAATACCGAGTTTCACTAAACGAGATATTATTACAATATTATTAACTAGCCATTATGAATAGTAATACCCACTTTTTGAAATTTTATAAATTTTATCCTCCAAAATGGACTTCAATTTGGGATTCGGAATATCAAAATCAGCTTCGGGTGAAATTTTGATTCTTTTCAGATAACTTTCATATTCTGATGAATAGTGAAAATTAATATATTTTAATTAATAACTTTTTTAATCGAAATAATTAATAGTGATAAATTATTAATTTGAGTGGTTTTAATTTATATTTATAATAAATTTTTACAATTTAATACAATGTTGGTCATTGGATGCAATTTCACCTTTAAACCAGACATAAACAACTGTCAATCTTTTGATAGTTATTATATCTTAATAACACGCTATTTGTTTTGACGACGGAAATTAATTTTTAAATTAATTAATGCAACTGATATGTTTTGAATTTGATAAAATAGACATCATTTTTGAATTCATAATATCCAATATAGCATAGGCCTAATTTTTCGTATTTTTCTGTAAACTTTCATTTTTTGATGAATAGTGAAACCAATAAGTGGTAGTTAAAAAAACTGAATTTTTCATAAAACATAATTTTACCGATTTTGTGAATGGAATTTCCAAAATCTGAGAGACACGGTTGATTTCATTAAGTAAAATGTGGTTCAATGAGACGAAAATAATTTTTGTTGAATAGTAACTTTTTACTTTTATTTACCACAGTTAAAAGTAAATAGGGTAATTAAGGGTAAAAATGATATTATAATTACCCTAAAACATGTAATAATTCTATTGTATAAGTGTAATTCTTCCAAAAACAACCTTAGGAATAAAATATGACCATTTAGGCCCACTTGGATTAGATAAGGACATTTATTATTAATTTATTTAAAGAAGGGTTAAAATATTTAAAATCAATGTTTAATAAGAAAATAATTTTTAATATAGGGTTATACATAAGATAAATTTGACTATAAATATTTATTAGAAAGATAATCAGATTTCATAGATAATGATATTTTATTTTTAATTTTTAGACTTTAAATAATTTAATTTATTTATGACACAATGATGATGCAGTAATTATCTTATTAATGAAATATTGAAATAATTGATCTTATCAATACCCAAATAAATGTAATTTGAGAATTTTATGAATTAAAATAATTTTCTATGTTAATATGACATGTTAGTGTTGATTTAATGAACTTTATTGGAACTAATCATTCTGTTATGATTTTAAAGAAAATCAATTACCAAATAGTGTCAAAATTGACATAAAATAGTTTTTAAAACAAATATTATATTATTAATTGTTATTATATTCCTAAAAATCGAAGGTTCGCACACATTACTTACATATGGTTATATATATAAATAATAAACAACTTGGGGTTCTTTTTTCTTATTATAGTAAGTTTATTAACCTTATAGTGTAAGAACACAAAAAGACACGGTAAAAGTAAAATTATCTAACTAAAAGTTAAATCTATATGATAAGGTTAAAATAGTGACCTAAACTTGTCTAAATTCTATTGGATTAGAGTATTTTGACTCATCCCCACCTTAGCTTAGAAATAACTTAATTTGGAGCTATTAAAAACTGAATATGACTTTATAATAAAATAATATTTTTAGTTATTCCAAAGGTGCCCCTCTCCTCCCTTATAAAAGGGCACATCCTCCCTCTCTTCCTCACACCACTTTGAGCCTTCCAGATCGGTAAACCCCTGCAAAAGTCTCTTCTACACTTCCCTAGAAACATCCTAGAGGTCCTGGTCTTCTTTAAAGACCAATTTTAGTGCCCTAATAGGAGGTCTCAAAGTGGCGTTTCAAAGAAGAGGTAATGCCTATTACCGATTCTTTCATCTTTATTTCTTCTTCCACTTCTTCTTCTTTAGTTGTTTCATTATGAAGTAATAACATCAGTATCACTCATATACTTATATGTTATTATAAGTATGAAACAACCATATTTCACCATCTATACATCCAACGAAAAACAGAATCACCGCGCGTGCGTACGTACGGAATACCGTCTCCACACCGTGGTGTAATCTATTTTCCACCACCACCTTACATGGATGGGTATAATGGTGAATGTAATGAATATATATGATTATTGTAAAGTGATATTGATTCTTTAATATTATACATACACTTTAATACAATTCCATGATCGTGGGAATGATATCATCGCTCGTGCGTACGTACGGACTACTGTCTCCACAAGGCGATGAGATTCACTCTCCATGTTAACCATTAATGAATGATTATAAAGTATATATAATGAATAATAATTAAATATATGACATAATAATGATACTGGATTTATTTATATATATATATTTATGTCATTTACTCAATTCTATTCAATTCAAAAGGGAAACGAAAACAACGTTCATGCGTACGTACGGCCTACCATCTCCATGAACGGTGTATTTCATTCCTTTTATCGATCTATAATATATATGTATATGATGAATATATATTATATATAAATCATGTTTTACATTATGGAATTATGTAAATCATAATATAAGTAATAACATCAATAACGACAAGTGGAAACACATACGCTAAATAAAATGATTTTACCCAAAACGCTGCTTTAACATGGAATTTACAAAAGAACGGGTAATATAATGTCATAAGTGAAACATATATGATATCATAACAATAAATATGATTCTGTAATAAGTCAATGGCATTATTTAAATCATTATACAGGAGGTTCGGATACGTACGAAGCATATCGGACCTAAGGTAAGGGATAATTTTGCAAATCTCATTTTTATCTGAGATTTATTATTGGTAAGTATTTACTGGGGTTATTGCTATCATCCATGAACATGTTTTATAAAAGTATATTATTGTATGTTTAAATTCCTTTTTACCCATTTTGACTTTTACCCCATGGTATGTAAGAAATCTTTCATTTGATTACGTTACGAGGTACTATTTTTTGACTTTTCTGGTAAAAGTACGAGAAGAATGTTTTTTTATGTTATACGGCACAAATGGATTTTTACGATTTTATAAAGACTTATTTTCATTAAGCTTCCTCCAAAAGATTTCAGGACCATTTTCAACAAAATCCTTTTCTTTTAAAAATGCATGAAGTTTTGTGAAAAGAAATTGATTTTGAAGAAGAAATGATATTTTCTTCAAGAATTCATTTCAAGTGTTTTATCAAAATCATTTTAGATATAAGATGACATTATTTCATATGTGTATGTTTCAAGTTTAATGTCTCTATAATTTACATGGTTTCACTTTTCTTATGATGAAATTTCCATTTTGTTATATGGATTATGTGATGATGGGATGATGTTTATGAAACCCATTTTATTTATTGGGTTATTATGAATGATGTATGTTTATTTTGTGGCACAAGTAAGAATGATTTCATTATGAGATGGATGGGACCTATATCTCTCTCTAATGCATTGGGTAAAGATTTATATCTCATGAGATAGACATGGCTGGAATGGTAAGTTAATCTGGTTCAGTAATGCAGGACTGGAACGAGGAGTGAACTTGATTCAGAAATGGACTTTGTCCACTAAGATGGTCTTGGCAGCAATGCCTTGGCTACTATATAAATAATATCATGTGCTTAATGGTTTCCACAATTACATGTTTTATTCCCATACTATTTTATCATGGTTTATGTTCCATTATGATCTATGCCTTATGTACTTCCATGTTTTATGTAGTTGCTCAAGATTTTGATGTTTAAACATTATGTTCATGTTTTTGAGTTAAAATGTATATGGTATGTTTTATTTTATCCATGATTACCCTTACTGAGCATTTGAGCTCACCCTTTTTATGTTTTATTTTCCCCCAGGATCAAGAGAATGGTTTTAGGTAAGGAAACAAAAAGTGGAAGATCTTTATGGGAGATGTTGAAGATCTTTCACCATGATTAGAAGATTACGTTCCAAGTTTCCAAAGACACTAAACTATTACTATAAGGCACCAACCTTAAACCTTAATTAATATTGAATTAAATGAATAATTCACATTGAGGATCTTTTCAGGTTTAGAGTTTTAGAGAATTAGGACATAACTATTACATCTCAAAAGATTACAAAGTAGTCACTTCTACTAAATTTCCATAAAATAAAAACTCTTAAAAAGAAACATGTCTAGTTCCATGTTTTAGGTAGCATGACTTTCCCTTGAACCCATCCATGACCCTATTCCATGCTAAGTCCTGTGAAAAACATTTCAAAAACTTGGGATGAGCATAAAAAGCTCAGTAAGGGATACACAATGAATGAAAACTGTTAGTTTTTCAAAATAACAAGTAAACCATGTATACTTTATCAATGTAATACCTTTCATCTTTTTGAAGTAGTAAAAACTCTTCGCTGAATAAAAGTTCATTACATTCCCTTCTGTAACCAAATGATTACCATAAAACCTATATAAAGATCACATAAAATATAAAGGTAACTTGGGACATAAACACACTTAAGTGGAATAACCATAAGGTCTACTTCCACACATATCACTTAATGGAATAGCCATTTGGCCAACTTCCATACATACTTAATGGAATAGCTATATGGCCTACTTCTATACCCAATGCATTGGAGGTTATAACGTAACCACCCGTCCTGGTATTCACGACACCACCCGTCATATGGTTTATCACGTAACCACCTGTAAAATGTCCAAGTACCATCATTACACATAAAATATTAAAAATATAAACATTTCAATAACAACATTTCATTTGCAATCAAAATAAGTAATTCCAAGATAGTGAATTAATCAATCCATTTTCAAAAATCATTTAAAAGTGATTTTTGAATCAAAGTGTCCCATACCACTTTGAAGCTTTTATTGGAACTATAATTTTAAAACATTAATGTCCATATAAGTAAATACTGAAAACCATTTTTAAAGCATGGACATTAAATATAATTATTTAGAATAATAAATCTTTTAAACATTTAAAATGATATTTTTGTTAAAGAGTTTTTAACAAAATGAGAGACTCTTGAATACAAATAATTGCGGAATAACATTTAATCCGAACTTTATAATATCATGAGAATAAAGAGATTCATGATATAATATGTCAAAGGACAGTATACACACCATATAAGAGTGAATTGGTGCATATCAACAATGAATTATCAAAAGAAATGTAAAATGAGATGAAATCCATTATAAAGAAGGTATCCTTAAATTAAGGATAAATCAATCTCATAATTATGTGTGACAAATATAAATACACCCAATATAGGTGGATATTAAGTGTAAAACAATACAAGGTCACTCACACATATTCAAATGATGACATCTTCAATATCTACATGTTGAACCCAAAGAAATCGAAATTGGGTTATGAAGTTCCCATGGTAAAATTCGACAGCCTAACAGCGTCACATAAAATTTTACAAAAAAGGGTTGATGAGAGAGATAAAGGGTATCTCATCACTGGTACATAAAATTTACATCAATAAGGATATAGAAGAACATATCCCAACATAATAGTATGTGAATTAAAAGACATAACAAAAGAATTATTTTAAAAAGAGGAGGGTGAAAGGTTCCCTTACCGACTTGGATAACATTCGAAACGTACACCCCATGGAAGAAGGGTCATTCAATGAAGATGTAAATACCCATAAACGAAATTATATTACACAAAGTTTATAATAATTGGACGTACATACACCACTCAAAGGAAATAGTGGCAAACATAGCATAAATTTTACGGGACTAAAAGTGAGATGAAAAATCCCTTACGAAAACTCGGCAGCCTAACGACGCCACTTAAAGCTTCCAAAAAAAATGGATCAATGAGATAAAATAGAGTATCTCATAATATTACAATAAAATGTACAGAAATAGGAATATAAAATAACATTCCCATCATAACAACAATGAGCTTAAAAAAGTGACATAAATGAGAGTACTTAAAAAAAAGAGAGGTTAGATCTCTTACGAAAATTCGGCAGCCTAACGGCGCCACTCAAAACTTCCAAAACGGATTGATGAGAGAAAATATGGTCTCTCACCATATGAACATAAAAAGTATAGTATGAGTAATATAAAAGAACATCCCAATCATAATAAATATTATCTTAAAAGTAATGACATAAAAGAGTGTACTTAAAAAGAAAAAGAGGAGTAGGATCCCTTACCTCGGGTCCGACTTGACTCGATCATCCTTTAACGTCCTGAATAATAAAATTGAATTAATTTATATTTGATTAATAACCTTTTCATGTTCATTATTCCTTTTATATCACTTATTTACATTTTATAAACATTATGTAACCATTTAAGTAAATAATGTTTGTTTTGTCGATATTTGGTTCTTAAGTCGATAGTGAACTTCTTACAATTACAAGTTGTTCGTGTGGTCAATGGTTCATTATATCCAGAATGATATTCATGATCTGGATATAATATTTATAATATATATCCATCATATACATGTATTTATAATATTACATAATCATTTAGAGGTAAGAAATGAAATGCACCATTCATGGAGACGGTAAGCCGTACGTACGCATGAATGCTACTTTCATTTCTTTGTCATATTAATGGAATTAAAACTAAATGAGAAGTATGTATATTTTAATTCCATACTTATATTAATCATTTATATGTACAATAAATTATATTTATCCATTATAAATATGTACTTATAATAGTACTTTACATTTGGGGATAAGAAATGAAATGCACCGTTCATGGAGACTGTAAGCCGTACGTACGCATGAACGCTACTTTCATTTCTATCTCATACATTAATGAAAAAAAATAATAATGATATAGAGTTATATTATAATTCCAGTATAAAATAATATATAATAACTTTAAATACATCCTTTATATGTCCCACATATGGCATTAACGAATCACATCACTTTGAGGGGGCAGTAGCCCGCAGTTCCTAAAATGAAATTGTCGTGTTTTCCCACAATGGAGACCATAATGGTATGCCAAAAAAAAATACAGAAGCTTAAGTAAAACATAAACATATTATATATAATATATTAATATAGTGACATCTTAATAGCCACCTTTGAAGGTGTTATATGAGTGTTGAACAATCATCGTTTCGTGAGGCAGAAATTCGCCATCCACGGAAACAGTATGTTCTTTAACCATTAGATGTAGGTGTGTGTAAGTGTAGCTCGAATACTTCTTGTAAAAAACTCCTAGTATATTGATGATACTGGATTCGTTACAAAAGAAATGAATAAAAAGAGTTTAGGGGGTTGGAGAATCAAAATAAAACAAAACGACTCAAGTGAAGACATTACCTTAAAATCGGGTAACTCCCTTTGGTATGAGCTCAAAGGCTTCCTTGGGAAGACTTCTGCCCAATGTGAGGCTTCAAGGAGTAAGATAGGGAAGTGGAGAGACAAAATGGGTAGGGGTTGGCCGAGACAAAGGCTTTGGAAGTGTGGGTGAATAGGTAGAGGTGGAGGCCTTTTATAATAGGAGAGGAGGGGCACTCTTGTAAAGTTACAAAATGTTACTTTATTTTCAAAAGAGTTTCGGATTTTAAAGGTCCCACATTGATTTATTTCGAGGATAAGGTGATAAGGGTTAGAAATCCACTCATCCAATAGGTTTTTGACATGTGTAGGTCATATATATTACATTATCATTCCATTTTATTTAAATCGTTAAATAATGAGGTCATCGGTGCATCATCCTGATGTCATAAATATTTTAATTTATTTAACGTCTAAAAATTATAAAAAAATACTATGATGTAGGAAATATTTTTAGCTTTCCAATGACTATTTATAGTCAAATATATGACTTGTATAACCCTATCTAAAAAAAGGTTTTAGTAAAACATCTCATGTTTGTGTCATTTTTACTTTAACATTAAATAATAAGGTATTTATGTAATTTTCCAACCAAAGTGGATCCATGGGGTCCCATAGTTGACCCATGGATTGTATTGGTCGGACATGAAACATCCAATGAGGGTAGGACATGTGTCTAGGTCATTTCATTTTATTAAAACATTATTCTTACCTTAAACTACACTAATTACCTCTAATCGCGATTAAAAACATAATAAGTTACTATTCAACAAAAAATTATTTTAATCCCATTGAACCAAATTTTACTTCTTAATGACAACCATGTATGTCGGATTTTTTAATTTCAAAACACAAAGGTGGAAAAATTTCATTTAAACGGAAAATCAGTTTTTATAAGTACCACTTAGTGGTTTCACTATTCATCAAAAATTGAAGTTTTTCAGAAAATTACCAAAAATTCACCCTAAGCTATAATTGATATTCAGAATTAAAAAATGATTTCTATTTTACAAAATTCAAAAAATAAAAGTTGAATTAATTAATTTAATAATTAATTCCCGCTGTCAAAACAAATAGCGTGTTTTTATGAAACAAAATGTATCAAAAGATTGACACTAGTTTAAGTCCGATTTCAAAGTGAAATTAATTCCATCGAACAATATTGGATTAAATGGTTAAAATATATTCTAATTTCACTTTAAAACCAATTCAAAAGATAATCTAATCATATAAATAAATTAGATTAAAAAGAGGTTTTGAATTAAAATACAACATTTTTCACTATTCATGAAAAATTGAACTTTTTCGAAAAAATACCAAAAATTTACACAAAGTAAATTTTGATTTTCCGATTCTAAAGAAGAATTTTATTTTGTGAAATATAACACATAAAATTTTCAAAAAGTTGATTTAAAAGATGTTCTCCATCAAAAGGCGGTTAATCGATCTTTTAAAGAATATTAGAATGTTTACGCTTAAAATTGGATTCATTCGCATTTTTAATCTTCTAACATTTATTGTAAAAAGTAAAAATATTTGACAAAAATATATAATCATTTGGTAGTTATTTCTTTTCATTCCCGCCATTACAACAGATAGGCGTTAACTACCATTTAAAATAATATTATTTTATTATTTGAGTGCAACGTAAGATTCCCAAGAAACTCGTTGTTGCGTATTGGGTACGCAATCGAGCATAGCATCCCCATTAAAGTAATATTTATATTTTATTCACAAAAATGGATAAATATAAAGATGTCATATTCTTTATTTACCTGGGGTCTTACATCCTTCCCCCATTTTGGGAATTCTGTCCTCACAATTTCAAAATTGGGCTTGGAAACATTCTTTAAAGTCCCACATCGGAACAAGAGTCGGTATAACAATCACTTTAAAATAAAGAAAGATAAGTACAAAGGTTACCCGAGTTAACCCATACTAGGATTCCAAGTACGAAAATATGGACATGGAGGAAAAAACAAAGGGTCATGTTCTGATGGAGAGTGATAGAAATCATGTTTAGGAGAAAGTTAACCACAAGGAAATCACAAACTTGTGATGGGTTAAACGGTATTCGATTCCCCAATAGGAGAAGTTAATAGACAAAATTTTTGTTTTAAGTTGCTTTTTATTGAGTAATTTATTCATAAGGAAACATAATAACTTATCATGTTGACTTTCAACTTTTACACAAACTCATATTTTCTCCAAAAGACGAGTATTTAGGAAGACTTGTTCACATTAAGAGTACTATAATCAACTTCTAGAGAATAAACTACTCCAAAAAAGAGAACTATATACTTCCCATGTCTTTAGACCAAAACCAAAACCAAAAAGGCTAGTACAAGATTAGATAATCCAGAAAAGGATAACCCCTTATAAAAAGAAAATATATTCTTAATCTCCAAAATATGTCCAACAAAACCCAAAGTTCAATGAGGACCATTCGATAATCAATTTGTCCATCAAATTATTCAAATTAAACCAAACTAAGATTGAAACACAAATATTTGAGGGATTTAGTCACATAGTCATCCAAGTTAAATCATAACATTTATCTCTAAAAAAACATCAGTTGCTCCTAAAGTCTCGCATTGAAAAGTAATTAACCTAATCACATATCCTCCATGATAAGTTAATAATTTTCATAAAAACCCAAAATAAACTTTCTCTTAATTCATAAAATCATCTAACTAAAAAGAATGATTCAAACTAACCAGGGACTTCACGTAGTTCAGTGGTAGGTGATAAATACCAGTTGCACATTGGTTGTGGGTTCGATTCCCGCATCTTTGTCCGACGTGACGGGTTGTCACACGGTCTGCATGTTGTCCTTTTTCCAAAACTATATAATTCTTAAAACATTCCCCAAAATGAGATAAAATATTCAAAAATAATCATAACATATTTTATCCTCAAGTGTATCTCATGCCTTTCATTTTCCATCATATCATATAATAACCCATAATTACCTCAAAAGTAAGTATCATATAAACTCTAATGGTTACCTTTATAATTATTACCTGAACTTCCACATCAATTGGTCATCTCATACATGATGCATTACAGAACATACCAAGGTTCAAGTGGTTTATCATGACTCCTTGATAGTTGGTTTAGAACAACGACGAGTTTCCTCATTGAATCCCCCATTTTATCTAGTATCTTAATCAGAGAACCACCACAGTTTCCTTCAAACCTGTTGTCTCATTGGTGCCAACTAGATCCATCCATTCATGAAAAATAGAAATGTCAGTGTTAGTATATCAAAAAAACCATAATGTACTAATGAGGAAGGTAAACCCTAAGATATACTTACTCATTCACTTTATCTAAAACGTGGACTCCTTCTGAAATCCTAACCATTATGGTACTGTCACTTATGCTTAGAGAATACCCTAACATATAAAGTTATCTAAACTGACCTTTGATACCAACTATAAGACCCCGACATTAAACCTTACTTAATATTGAATTAAATGAATAATTCACATTGATGATCTTTTCAGGTTTAGAGTTTTAGAGAATTAGGATATAACTATTACATCTCAAAAGATTACAAAGTATTCGATTCTACTAAATTTCCATAAAATAAAAACTCTTAAAAAGAAACATGTCTAGTTCCATGTTTTAGGTAGCATGACTTTCCCTTGAACCCATCCTTGACCCTATTCCACGCTAAGTCCTGTGAAAAACATTTCAAAAACTTGGGATGAGCATAAAAAGCTCAGTAAGGGATACACAATGAATGAAAACTGTTAGTTTTTCAAAATAACAAGTAAACCATGTATACTTTATCAATATAATACTTTTCATCTTTTTGAAGTAGTAAAAACTCTTCGCTGAATAAAAGTTCATTACATTCCCTTCTGTAACCAAATGATTACCATAAAACCTATATAAAGATCACATAACATATAAAGGTAACTTGGGACATAAACACACTTAAGTGGAATAACCATAAGGTCGACTTCCACACATATCACTTAATGGAATAGCCATTTGGCCAACTTCCATACATACTTAATGGAATAGCCATACGGCCTACTTCCATACCCAATGCATTGGAGGTTATAACGTAACCACCCGTCCTGGTATTCACGACACCACCCGTCATATGGTTTATCACGTAACCACCTGTAAAATGTCCAAGTACCATCATTACACATAAAATATTAAAAATATAAACATTTCAATAACAACACTTCATTTGCAATCAAAATAAGTAATTCCAAGATAGTGAATTAATCAATCCATTTTCAAAAATCATTTAAAAGTTATTTTTGAATCAAAGTGTCCCATACCACTTTGAAGCTTTTATTGGAACTATAATTTTAAAACATTAATGTCCATATAAGTAAATACTGAAAACAATTTTGAAAGCATGGACATTAAATATAATTATTTAGAATAATAAATCTTTAAAACATTTAAAACGATATTTTTGTTAAACAGTTTTTAACAAAATGAGAGACTCTTGAATACAAATAATTGCGGAATAACATTTAATACGAACTTTATAATATCATGAGAATAAAGAGATTCATGATATAATATGTCAAAGGACAGTATACACACTATATAAGAGTGAATTGGTGCATATCAACAATGAATTCTCAAAAGAAATGTAAAATGAGATGAAATCCATTATAAAGAAGGTATCCTTAAATTAAGGATAAATGTAGAGACCCGTATCTTGACGTACATGGACTTTACATTACTTTTGCGGAATACTTAGTACATTACAAAAACACACACACAAGGACCGTAATAGTTTAGTGTCTTTGGAAACTCGGAACGTAGTCTTCTAATCGTGGTTAAAGATCTTCAACATCTCCCATAAAGATCTTCCTTTTTTTTACCTAAAACATTTCTTTATATCCTGGGGAAAAGAAAACATAAAAGGGTGAGCTCAAATGCTCAGTAAGGGTAAACAAAAGAAATATCAATCACATCATATTCATAAGAACATAACATTTTGGAAATCATAACCTGCAAAAGAGAGCATAATTTCATAACATGGGATAAATCATGGCAGTGAAATGTAATCACAATAATCATAAAATAAAACATGGAACTTTGTGGCATATACACATAATCATAGAGAATCATTTCTTGTTAGTCAAGACTCATTGCCAAGACTATCTTAGTGGACAAAGTCCCTTTCTGAATCGAGTAATCCTCGTTTCAGTCCTATTTCACTGAACCGGTATAACCTACCATTCCAGCCATGTCTATCTCATGAGATATAAAATCTTTACCCAATGAATTGGAGGGAGATATAGGTCCCACCCATCTTATAATGAATCCTTTCTTATGTGTGCCACATAATCATAAAACATACATCATCGCATAACACATGTAACAAAAATGGGATTCTTGAAACATCATGACATCATAAATCAATTCATATAAGATAAAGGAATCCATAAACATAATTCCATCACAACATAGTCAAATCAATGTAAAAATATGGATAGAAACAGAACCCTTTATTATCTTAGATGGAAAATAATTTTGATAAAACACTTGAATTTAATTCTTGAGGAAAATATCCTTTATTCTTCAAAATCAATTTCTTTTCACAAAACATCATGCAATTTTAAAATAAAGAGATTTTATTGAAAATAGTCATGAAATCTTTTAGAGGAAGCTTCATGAAAATAAGGCTTTATAAAACAGTAGAAATCCGTTCGTGCCGTATAAGTTAAATAAAACATTCTTCGTACTTTTGTCGGAAAAGTCAAAAAGTACCTCGTATGAAAAAAACGACAAAAGATTCCTTTCATATTCTTTACTAAAAACTCACCGAAGGGTAAAATTGGCATTAAACTATTGTAAGTGGATGGAAACAATATTAAATATTGAGGGAACATGGATGTGGATGATAAAATACACCCCATTAAATACTTACGAATAAACAATCTCGGATAAAAATGAGATTGTGATATTTTCCTTACCTTAGGTCCGACTTGCTTTGTAAGTGTCCGAACCTCCTGTATAATGATTTAAATCATGTTATTGACTTATTACAGAATCATATTCATTGTTATGATATCATATATGGTTCACTTATGACATTATATTACCCATTCTTTTGTAAATTCCATGTTAAAGAAGCTATTTGGGTAAAATCGTTTCATTTATCGTAGGTGTTTTGACTTGTTGTTCTTGACATCATTATTACTTATATCATGATTTACTTACTTCCAGAATATAAAATATGATTTATATAAAATATATATTCAGTATATATATATATATATAATAGGTAGATAAATAAAATGAAAAACACCGTTCATGGAGACGGTAGTCCGTACGTACGCATGAACGCTGTTTTCCTTTCCTTATTGTCTTGAAATGGAAGTAAGTAGATGACATACATATATATATATATATACATAAATCCAGTAGCTTTATAATGTCATATATTTCATTATTATTTCTTATATATACTTTATAATCATTCTTAAATGGTTAACATGGAGAATAAATTTCATCGCGTCGTGGAGACGGTAGTCCGTACGTACGCACGAGCGATGATATTATTTCCATAAATATTGAACTGAATTAGAGTGGATTATACAATATATCAGAATAAATATGATGTTGTAATAACTATGTATAGTTATTCTTTACACCATTATACCCATCCATGTAAGGTGGTGGTGGAAAATAGATTACACCACGGCGTGGAGACGGTATTCTGTACGTACGCACGCGCGGTGATTTCTTTTTTCGTAGGATGGATAGATGGTGAAATAGGGTTGTTTCATACTTATAATAACATATCAGTATATGAGTGATACTGATGTTATTACTTCATAATAAAACAACCTAAGAATAATAAGTGGAAGAAGAAATAAAGATGAAAGAATTGGTAACGGTAATTACCTCTTCTTTGAAGTGCCTCTTTGAGACCTCCTCTTAGGGAACTAAAATTGGTCTTTGAGTAAGACCAGAACCTCTAGGATGTTTCTAGGGAAGTGGAGAAGAGATTTTGGCAGGGGTTGGCCGATCTTGAGTGCTCAAATTGGTGTGAGGAGGAGGGGGAGGAGGTGTCCTTTTATAAGGGAGGAGAGGGGCACCTTAGGAATATCTCAAAATATTATTTTATATTAAAGTCAAAATCGGTTTATAATGGTTCCAAAGGGACTTATTTCGAAGATAAGGTGTGGAGGGGTCGAAATCCTATCAACCAATAGAATTTAGACAAGTTTAGGATATTATTTTAACCTTATCAATTAAATTTAACTCTAAGTTAAATAATTTAACTTTTACCATGTCTTTTTGTTTTCTTTCACTATATGATTAATAAACTTACTATAACATGCCAAACGAACCCCAAATTGTATATTATTAATATATATATCCTTATCTAAGTCATTTGGCCGAACCTTAGATTTTTAGGAATACAATAACAATTAATAATATAATATTTGATTTAAAAACTATTTTGTGTCAATTTTGACACTATTTAATATATGATTTTTGTGAAAGTCATAACAGAATTAAATGTTCGAACCAAGTTGATTAAATCAACATTAATATATCATAGTAACCTAGAAAATTAGTGGAATTCATAAAAAATCTCAAATTACATTTATTTTGGTGTTTATAACATCAATTATGTCAATATTTCATTAATAAGATAATTACTGCATCATCGTTGTGTCATAAATAAATTAAATTATTTTATGTCTAAAAATTACAAATAAAATACCATCATGTAGGAAATCCTTTTAGATTTCTAATGAATATTTACAATCTAATTTATCTTATGTATAACCCCATATTAAAAATTATTTACTTATTAAACTTTGATTTTAACTATTTTAACCCTTCTTTAAATAAATTAATAATAAATGTCCTAATCTAATCCAAGTGGGCCTAAATGGTCATATTTTATTCCTAAGTTTGTTTTTGGTCGAATTACACTTATCCAATAGAATTAGGACATGTGTTAGGGTAATATTAATATCATATTTACCCTTAGTTACCCTATTTACTATTAACCGCGGTAAAAAAAATAAAAAGTTACTATTCACCAAAAATTATTTTAATCTCATTGAACCACATTTTAGTCCTTGATATTAACCGTGTCTCTCGGATTTTCGAAATTCCATTCACAGAAGCGGCAAAATTAAGTTTTATGAAAAATTCAATTTTTTTAACTACCACTTAGTAGTTTCACTATTCATCAAAAATTGATGTTTTTCAGAACAATGCCAAAATTTCATCCTAAGCTATATTTGATATTCCGAATTCAAAAATGAAATCTATTTTACCAAATTCATAACATAGAAGTTGCATTAATTAATTTTATAATTAAATCCCGCTGTTAAAATAAATAGCGTGTTTTTAGGAAACAATATATATCAAAAGATTGACACTTGATTATGTCTGGTTTAAATGTGAAATTACAACCAATGACCAACATTGTATTAAATTGTAAAAATATATTCTAAATATACTTTAAAACCACTCAAATTAATAATTTATCACTATTAATTATTTCGATTAAAAAAGTTGTTTTTAATTATAATTTAGTAATTTTTCACTATTAATCAGAATATGAAAGTTATCCGAAAAGTACCAAAATTTCACCTTAGTCTAAATTCGATACTCCGAATCCAAGAATGAAGTTCATTTTGAAAAATAAGATTTACAGAATTTTAAAAAGTGGTTATTTCTATTCATAACGGCTAGTTTTAATAATATTTTAATAGCACATCGTTTTTTAGTGAAACTCGGTATTGCGTATTACACACGCTATCGAAGAAGGTCGCGATTGCGTGTAATGCAAGGCAAGACAAGGATGCGTGTTGTGGAAGCTCCTTTTGGTGTAGCGTACAACACAATACATTAATAAAATTAAAAAGAATATTTCTTTATAAAATCTTGGGCTGTTACATTCTACCCCCCTAAAAATTAATTTCGTCCTCGAAATTCGTCGGGGTTATAAATGGTTTACTATTCGAAAGTTTCTTTAATAGAAACCCACATCGTAAAAAGGAATACCAAAACCAATATTTAAAAATGAATGTATGAAATGTAATAGTTACCCAAATAAACTAATCACTGGGTTTCCACATAGGTGAAAATATGGATATGGAAGAAAAATATAACCATCATGTTCTGATGGAGAGTGATAGAGAACATGGATATGGAAAAGCCAGCAATCACAAAGCCATAAATTTGTGACGATCTAGGGTACCATCTGATTCATCAGGTATAAGATCACTAGGACAACATTTTTGGTTTTCAAGATCATTTCCCTAAAGTTGAAAATTTGAATTAGAATAAATACTTTCATTATTTTGGAACAATCTTACTGTTGTTTGTGCCTTGAACAATTTCCACTTCATCTCTTAAATAAATGAAGTTGAATTTGTTATTCGTGAAGTGTTAGCAGATTATGTGATAGAATGACGGGTCATTCCATCTGTCTCAAAAGGTTAGCAAAATTTATATACATAAGTCGATCTATAGTGGGATTAATCATATATGGTTCCTAAAATGGACTTATACTTCCTATATCATACTGCTTAATAAAACTAGTTTCTACTAAACAGGGACTTCCTGTAGGTCAGTGGTAGGTGATAAAGGCCAGTCGCACTTCGGTTGTGGGTTCGATTCCCACAGCCTTGTCCGAAGCGATGGGTTGTCGCCCGTCCTGCAGGTTGTCCTTTTTATAAAACTATATTACTATAACATCCCATCAATAATAACGAAAAAACTTCTATCCTTAAACAATACTAACTTATGTCCAACATAATTCATTTCAAATCTTTAGGCTTATCCATAATACTGCAGTCCATTCTCATAACATAGTGAAAACGATTACCAGAGATTTAATACCATCGTTGATCCCCATATATCATAAGATATATCTTGTTGGTCACATTCCAAACATTCAAAGGCCTTAATCTTGTACTCTCTTGAATACCCATTGAACCTTAGTGAAAACTTGAATGCAGTTAAAAGTTAACACTTCTCACATACCGAAATCCTCAAAATTCTATATACTCAAACCATGATATCACTTAGTCCTTATATCAATCATGAGCTCATGAATACTATCAAACATTTAATTTTCTCCTTATCCCTTCATTATGCGCATATCATCTACATTCCAAAAATATCTGAATAACCTTTCATGGATACTGGTAACATTAATCATACACTTTCAAAACACAAGGAAAGACAACAGTGTAACAATCCATAGATGTCTCTTTATTCCAAAATTACACATGATAAACATGTAATCATTCCACTACATTCTCAAACCATTGACCGAGCTTCAAAAATTCTTTCATCTCACATATCATTTGTATTCTCTTCATCATCATCCACATAAATACTACCCATATGACCATACTGATTCTCGTCATGAGTCTTTCCCTTAGGGAATTTGTTTGCATAATGCCCATACATTCCACATTTAAAACACTTAACCATTTTTGATGTCGTAGCAATACCATTATCCTCATCCATGGTGTTAACCGACCCTTTTCCTTTGCACTTACTTGCTTTGTGTCCTTCTTTTCCACACCCAAAGCATCTTCCAGTTCCCTTGAAACATTCTCCTTGATGCCTCTTCCCACATGATTTACATAGGGGAAATTGAACTTTCTTTCCTCTATGATCATCATGGAACTCCATCTTTCTCTTATTAGTCGAGTCTGGAAACTTACCAAATTTTACTTTATTGATCATGTTGTGAGATTGCTGATTCGGCATAATAATGATGTTTGGACATCCAAATCCCATTTCATTTGGTTGCTCATGAAGAATATCATTCCATTGTCCATCATATCCTCCATTATTGTGAATCATCTTGTTTCCAGCCATTTTCTAAAACCCAAACAGAATACTGCTAGATGCAAAAATCATGATAAAGGGGGAGTAACTTAAATATATATCATCTTTGGTTTAATCTAATATCGTTACCATAGTTCTAGGACTATATCCTATACGTATACTTATCCTTAGGGGCATCCCTAGACATACCTTAGAAATATCTCTAGGGATCTCACTAACGTTTTCGCATCCTAGTTTCCAAAGGTTGACTAAACCTTTCCTCTGATACCAACTGTAGAGAGCCATATCTTGATGTACATGGACTTTACATTACTTTTGCGGAATACTTAGTACATTACAAAAACACACACACAAGGACCGTAATAGTTTAGTGTCTTTGGAAACTCGGAACGTAGTCTTCTAATCGTGGTTAAAGATCTTCAACATCTCCCATAAAGATCTTCCTTTTTTTTACCTAAAACCTTTCTTTATATCCTGGGGAAAAGAAAACATAAAAGGGTGAGCTCAAATGCTCAGTAAGGGTAAACAAAAGAAATATCAATCACATCATATTCATAAGAACATAACATTTTGGAAATCATAACCTGCAAAAGAGAGCATAATTTCATAACATGGGATAAATCATGGCAGTGAAATGTAATAACAATAATTATAAAATAAAACATGGAACTTTGTGGCATACACACATAATCATAGATAATCATTTCTTGTTAGTCAAGACTCATTGCCAAGACTATCTTAGTGGACAAAGTCCCTTTCTGAATCGAGTAATCCTCGTTTCAGTCCTGTTTCACTGAACCGGTATAAACTACCATTCCAGCCATGTCTATCTCATGAGATATAAAATCTTTACCCAATGAATTGGAGGGAGATATAGGTCCCACCCATCTTATAATGAATCCTTTCTTATGTGTGCCACATAATCATAAAACATACATCATCGCATAACACATGTAACAAAAATGGGATTCTTGAAACATCATGACATCATAAATCAATTCATATAAGATAAAGGAATCCATAAACATAATTCCATCACAACATAGTCAAATCAATGTAAAAATATGGATAGAAACAGAACCCTTTATTATCTTAGATGGAAAATAATTTTGATAAAACACTTGAATTGAATTCTTGAGGAAAATATCCTTTATTCTTCAAAATCAATTTCTTTTCACAAAACATCATGCAATTTTAAAATAAAGAGATTTTATTGAAAATAGTCATGAAATCTTTTAGAGGATGCTTCATGAAAATAAGGCTTCATAAAACAGTAGAAATCCTTTCGTGCCGTATAAGTTAAAAAAACATTCTTCGTACTTTTGTCGGAAAAGTCAAAAAGTACCTCGTATGAAAAAAAACGACAAAAGATTCCTTTCATATTCTTTACTAAAAACTCACCGAAGGGTAAAATTGGCTTTAAAATATTGTAAGTGGATGGAAACAATATTAAATATTGAGGGAACATGGATGTGGATGATAAAATACACCCCAGTAAATACTTACGAATAAACAATCTCGGATAAAAATGAGATTGTGATATTTCCCTTACCTTAGGTCCGACTTGCTTTGTAAGTGTCCGAACCTCCTGTATAATGATTTAAATCATGTTATTGACTTATTAAAGAATCATATTTATTGTTATGATATCATATATGGTTCACTTATGACATTATATTACCCGTTCTTTTGTAAATTCCATGTTAAAGAAGCGTTTTGGGTAAAATCGTTTCATTTATCGTAGGTGTTTTGACTTGTTGTTCTTGACATCATTATTACTTATATCATGATTTACTTACTTCCAGAATATAAAATATGATTTATATATCATATATATTCAGTATATATATATATATAATAGGTAGATAAATAAAATGAAAAACACCGTTCATGGAGACGGTAGTCCGTACGTACGCATGAACGCTGTTTTCCTTTCCTTATTGTCTTGAAATGGAAGTAAGTAGATGACATACATATATATATATATATACATAAATCCAGTAGCTTTATAATGTCATATATTTCATTATTATTTCTTATATATACTTTATAATCATTCTTAAATGGTTAACATGGAGAATAAATTTCATCGCGTCGTGGAGACGGTAGTCCGTACGTACGCACGAGCGATGATATTATTTCCATAAATATTGAACTGAATTGGAGTGGATTATACAATATATCAGAATCAATATGATGTTGTAATAACTATGTATAGTTATTCTTTACACCATTATACCCATCCATGTAAAGTGGTGGTGGAAAATAGATTACACCACGGCGTGGAGACGGTATTCTGTACGTACGCACGCGCGGTGATTTCTTTTTCCGTAGGATGGATAGATGGTGAAATAGGGTTGTTTCATACTTATAATAACATATCAGTATATGAGTGATACTGATGTTATTACTTCATAATAAAACAACCTAAGAAGAAGAAGTGGAAGAAGAAATAAAGATGAAAGAATTGGTAACAGTAATTACCTCTTCTTTGAAGTGCCTCTTTGAGACCTCCTCTTAGGGAACTAAAATTGGTCTTGGAGTAAGAACAGAACCTCTAGGATGTTTCTAGGGAAGTGGAGAAGAGATTTTTGCAGGGGCTGGCCGATCTAGAGTGCTCAAATTGGTGTGAGGAGGAGGGGGAGGAGGTGTCCTTTTATAAGGGAGGAGAGGGGCACCTTAGGAATATCTCAAAATATTATTTTATATTAAAGTCAAAATCGGTTTATAATGGTTTCAAAGGGTCTTATTTCAAAGATAAGGTGTTGAGGGGTCGAAATCCTATCAACCAATAGAATTTAGACAAGTTTAGGATATTATTTTAACCTTATCAATTAAATTTAACTCTAAGTTAAATAATTTAACTTTTACCATGTATTTTTGTTTTCTTTCACTATATGATTAATAAACTTACTATAACATGCCAAAAGAACCCCAAATTGTTTATTATTAATATATATATCATTATCTAAGTCATTTGGCCGAACCTTAGATTTTTAGGAATACAATAACAATTAATAATATAATATTTGATTTAAAAACTATTTTGTGTCAATTTTGACACTATTTAATATATGATTTTTGTGAAAGTCATAACAGAATTAAATGTTCGAACCAAGTTGATTAAATCAACATTAATATATCATAGTAACCTAGAAAATTAGTGGAATTCATAAAAAATCTCAAATTACATTTATTTTGGTGTTTATAACATCAATTATGTCAATATTTCATTAATAAGATAATTACTGCATCATCGTTGTGTCATAAATAAATTAAATTATTTTATGTCTAAAAATTACAAATAAAATACCATCATGTAGGAAATCCTTTTATATTTCTAATGAATATTTACAATCTAATTTATCTTATGTATTACCCCATATTAAAAATGATTTACTTATTAAACATTGATTTTAACTATTTTAACCCTTCTTTAAATAAATTAATAATAAATGTCCTAATCTAATCCATGTGGGCCTAAATGGTCATATTTTATTCCTAAGTTTGTTTTTGGTCGAATTACACTTATCCAATAGAATTAGGACATGTGTTAGGGTAATAGTAATATCATATTTACCCTTAGTTACCCTATTTACTATTAACCGCGGTAAAAAAAATAAAAAGTTACTATTCACCAAAAATTATTTTCATCTCATTGAACCACATTTTAGTCCTTGATATTAACCGTGTCTCTCGGATTTTCGAAATTCCATTCACAGAAGCGGCAAAATTAAGTTTTATGAAAAATTTAGTTTTTTTAACTACCACTTAGTAGTTTCACTATTAATCAAAAATTGATGTTTTTCAGAACAATGCCAAAATTTCATCCTAAGCTATATTTGATATTCCGAATTCAAAAATGAAATCTATTTTACCAAATTCATAACATAGAAGTTGCATTAATTAATTTTATAATTAAATCCCGCTGTTAAAATAAATAGCGTGTTTTTAGGAAACAATATATATCAAAAGATTGACACTTGATTATGTCTGGTTTAAATGTGAAATTACAACCAATGACCAACATTGTATTAAATTGTAAAAATATATTCTAAATATACTTTAAAACCACTCAAATTAATAATTTATCACTATTAATTATTTCGATTAAAAAAGTTGTTTTTAATTATAATTTAGTAATTTTTTACTATTCATCAGAATATGAAAGTTATCCGAAAAGTACCAAAATTTCACCTTAGGCTAAATTCGATACTCTGAATCCAAGAATGAAGTTCATTTTGAAAAATAAGATTTACAGAATTTTAAAAAGTGGTTATTACTATTCAGAACAGCTAGTTTTAATAATATTTTAATAGCACATCATTTTTTAGTGAAACTCGGTATTGCGTATTACACACGCTATCGAAGAAGGTCGCGATTGCGTGTAATGCAAGGCAAGACAAGGATGCGTGTTGTAAAAGCTCCTTTTGGTGTAGCGTACAACACAATACATTAATAAAATTAAAAAGAATATTTCTTTATAAAATCTTGGGCTGTTACAATAAATCAATCTCATAATTATGTGGGACAAATATAAATACAACCAATATAGGTGGATATTATGTGTAAAAAAATCAAAGGTCATTCACACATATTCAAAGGATGACATCTTCAATAACTACATGTTGAACCCAATGAAATCGAAATTGGGTTAAGAAGTTCCCTTGGTAAAATTCGACAGCCTAACAGTGTCACATAAAATTTTACAAAAAAGGGTTGATAAGAGAGATAAAGGGTATATCATCACCGTGACATAAAATTTACATCAATAAGGATATAGAATAACATATCCCAACATAATAGTATGTGAATTAAAAGACATAACAAAAGAAGTCTTTTAAAAAGAGGAGGGTGAATGGTTTCCTTACCGACTTGGGTAACTTTCGAAACATACACCCCATGGAAGAAGGGTCATTCAATGAAGATGTAAATACCCATAAACGAAATTATATTACACAAAGTGTATAATAATTGGCAGTACATACAACACTCAAAAGAAATAGTGGAAAACGTATCATAAATCTTACGGGACTAAAAGTGAGATGAAAAATCCCTTACGAAAACTCGGCAGCCTAACGGCGCCACTTAAAGCATAAAAAAAATGGATTGACGAGATCAAATAGATTATCTCATAATATTACAATAAAATTAATATAAAGAAGAATATAAAAGAACATCCCCCATCATAACAAAAAGTATCTTAAAAGAAGTGACATAAATGAGAGTACATCAAAAAAAAAGAGAGGTTAGATCTCTTACAAAAATTCGGCAGCCTAACGGCGCAACTCAAAACTTCCAAAATGGATTGATGAGAGAAAATAGTTTCTCTCACCATATGAACATAAAAAGTACAGTAGGAGTAATATAAAATAACATCCCAATCATAATAAATATGATCTTAAAAGGAATGACATAAAAGAGTGTACTTAAAAAGAAATACAGGAGTAGGATCCCTTACCTCGGGTCCGACTTGACTCGATCATTCGTTAACATCCTGAATAATAAACTTGAATTAATTTCTATTTGATTAAGAACCTTTTCATGTTCATTATTCCTTTTATATCACTTATTTACATTTTATAAACTTTATGTAATCATTTAAGTAAATAATGTTTGTTTTGTCGATATTTGGTTCTTATGTCGAAAGTGAACTTCTTACAATTACAAGTTGTTTGTGTGGTCAATGGTTCATTATATCCAGAATGATATTCATGATTTATATATCATATATTTCATATATATACATCATATACATGTATTTATAATATTACATAATCATTTAGAGGTAATAAATGAAATGCACCATTCATGGAGACGGTAAGTCGTACGTACGCATGAACGCTACTTTCATTTCTTTGTCATATTAATGGAATTAAAACTAAATGAGAGGTATGTATATTTTAATTACAGAATTATATTATCCATTTATATGTAACGTACATTATATGTATCCATTATAAATATGTACTTATAATAGTACATTACATTTGGGGATAAGAAATGAAACGCACCGTTCATGGAGACGGTAAGCCGTACATACGCATGAACGCTACTTTCATTTCTATTTCATACTTTAATGGAAAGAAATAATAATGATATAGAGGTATATTATAATTCCAGTATAACAACATATATAATAACTTTAAATCCATCCTTTATACGTCCCACATATGGCATTAACGAATCACATCACTTTGAGGGGGTGGTAGTCCGCACTTCCTAAAATGAAATTATCGTGTTTTCCCACAATGGAGAGAATAAAGGTATGCCACAAAAAAATAATACAGAAGCTTCAGTAAAACATAAACATATTATATATCACATATAAATATAGTGACATCTTAATGGCCACCTTTTAAGGTGTTATATGAGTGTTGAACAATCATCGTTTCGTGAGGCAGAAATTCGCCATCCACGGAAACAGTATGTTCTTTAACCATTAGATGTAGGTGTGTGTAAGTGTAGCTCTAATATGTCTTGTAACAAAATACTAGTATATTTAAGATACTGGAGTTGTTACAAAAGAAATTAATAAAAAGATTTTAGGGGGTTGGAGAAGCAAAATAAAACAAAAGGACTCAAGTGAAGACATTACCTTAAAATCGGGTAACTCCCTTTGGTTTGAGCTCAAAGGCTTCCTTGGGAAGACTTCTGCCCAAAGTGAGGCTTCAAGGAGTAATAGAGGGAAGTGGAGAGACAAAATGGGCAGGGTTTGGCAGATCCAAAGGCTTTGGATGTGTGGGTAAAGAGGTATAGGTGGGGGCCTTTTATAAGAGGAGAGGAGGGGCACTCTTGTAATGTTACAAAATGTTTCTTTATTTTCAAGAGATTCGGATTTTAAAGGTCCCACATTAATGTATTTCTAGGATAAGGTGATAAGGGTTAGAAATACACTCATCCAATAGGTTTTGGACATGTGTAGGTCTTATATATTAAATTATCATTCTATTTTATTTAAATTGTTAAATAATGAGGTCATCGCTGCATCATCATGATGTCATAAATAATTTAATTTATTTAATGTCTAAAAATTATAAAAAAACTCCTATGATGTAAGAAATCTTTTTATCTATCCAATTAATATTTATAGTAAAACATCTGACTTGTATAACCCCATGTAAATATTGTTTTAGTAAAACATCTCATGTTTGTGTCATTTTTACTTTAACATTAAATAAAAAGGTATTTATGTCATTTTCCAACCAAAGTGGATCCATGGGGTCCCCAAGTTGACCCATGGATTTTTTGGTCAGACATGACAAATCCAATGAGGGTAGGACATGTGTCTAGGTCATTTCCTTTTTTTAAAACATTATTCTTACCTTAAAATACATTAATTACCTCTAATCACGATTAAAAACTTAATAAGTCACTATTCACCAAAAAAAATATTAATACCATTGAACAACATTTTAATTCTTAATGACAACGATTTATGTCGGATTTTTGAAATTCAAAACACAAAGGTGGAAATATTTCATTTAAACGGAAAATCGGTTTTTATAAGTACGACTTAGTGTTTTCACTATTCATCAAAAATTGAAATATTTCAGAAAATTACAAAAAATTCACCCTAAGCTATATTTGATATTCCGAATTCAAAAATGATGTCTATTTTATAAAATTCAAAACATACAAGTTGCATTAATTAATTTAATAATTAATTCCCACTGTAAAAAAATAGCCTGTTTTTATGAAACAAAATGTATCAAAGGATTGACACTAGTTTTAGTCCGATTTCAAAGTGAAATTAATTCCATCGACCACTATTGGATTAAATTGTAAAAATATATTCTAATTTCACTTTAAAACCAATTCAGAAGCTAATCTAATAATATAAATAAATTAGATTAAAAAGAGGTTTTGAATTAAAATACAATATTTTTCACTATTCATTAAAAATTGAACTTTTTCGAAAAAATACCAAAAAATTACACAAAGTAAATTTTGATGTCCCGATTCTAAAGAAGAATTTTATTTTGTCAAATATAACACATAAAATTTTCAATAAGTGGATTTAAAAGTGGTTCTCCATCAAAAGGCGGTTAATCGATCTTTTAAAGAATATTAGAATGTTTACGCTTAAAATTGAATTCATTCGCATTTTTAATCCTCTAACATTTATTGTAAAAAGTAAAAATATTTGACAAACATATATAATAATTTGGTAGTTAGTTCTGTTCATTCCCACCATTACAACGGCTAGGCGTTAACTACCATTTAAAATAATATTATTTTATTATTAGAGTGCAACATAAGATTCCCAAGAAACTCGTTGTTGCGTATTTGGTACGCCATCGAGCATAACATCCCCATTAAAGTAATATTAATATTTTATTCACAAATATGGTTAAATATAAATATTTCATATTCTTTATTTACCTGGGGTGTTACAATTACGGTCCTTGTGTGTCTGTTTTTGTTATGTATTAAGTATTCCACAAAAGTAATGTAATGTCCATGTACGTCAATCTTCGGGTCTCTACAACCCACTCCCATGTTGTCTCTTGGAGGTTTTCGTGCTTCCAGCGAACACAAAACAGAGGTACCGACCGTTCATGAAGGACCCTCTCCTGTAGATCCTCAATCTCTACTGGAACCTCTATAAAAGTCTCCCCATATTCGATGTATAGCTCTCCATTGTTGATGATGTGGGTAGGGTCGTGCACGTACCTCCTCAACTGGGATACGTGGAAGAATTCATGCACCCGGTGAAACTGAGGTGGAAGTTCTAAGTGGTATGCCACCTCGCCAACTCTGTAGAGGACCGGAAAAGGTCTAATAAATCTCAGAGATAACTTGTCACCCCATCCAAATCTCCATAGACCACGTCACGGTGACACCCATAGAAATATGTGGTCGCCATCCTAGAACTCTACAGGTCTCTGTCTCTTGTCGGCATAAGATTTCTACTTGCTCTGTGTTGTCTTCATCTTCTCCTGAATGTTTTGAACCTTTTTTGTGGTAGCCCATACCATATCTGGTCCCACTAGGGCTGACTCCCCTGGGTCAGTCCAGTACAGAGGTGATCTGCAATGACAACCATAAAATGCCTCAAAAGGTGCCATTCCAATGGTGTATTGATATCTATTGTTGTATGAGAACTTCACAAAAGGTAATTGATCCTCCAAGATGTGACCGAAGTCAAGGACACAAGTGCTGAGCATGTCCTCGAGGGTCTGAATGGTCTGCTGAATCTGGCCATCTGTCCGAGGATTGATGGAGGTTTGCAAAAAAAAAATCTGCGTCCCGAAAGCCTCATAAAACCCCTTCCATAGCTAGGAAGTAAAACATGCATCTTGATCGGATAAAATCAATGAGGGTACTCCAAGTATCCACACAGTATCTTTCACATAAGGGAGTCCCAAGCTCTCTACTGAACCCTAATCTCTGATTGGTAGAAAGTGGTCCGACATGGTGAGTCGGTAAATGATCACCCAAATCGATTCGTGACACCTGGTTGTACGTGGAAGTCCTATCATGAAGTCACTGTATATCACATCCCACTTCCACTATAGAACCTCCATAGGATGAACCAAGCCCATTGGTTCCTGATGCTATGACTTCACTTTCTTACCAGTGTGGCATCGAGAGACAAACTCTGGAACTGATTTCTTTATTGCCGACTACCAGTGCTGTCATCGAAGATCCTGGTACATGTTCGTCACTCTTGGATGTACCGCAAGAGGGGATGTGTGGAACTACCTCAAAACATCATCCTAAAGTTACACTGGTACAATTTTATATCCTCTAAAAAGGATGACCTGCTCCCCACCATCAGATAATCCATCAGGTGCACGCCCTATGGATATCTGAGCATGTCCTGTCTTGTAGTCAGCATCCCCATTCTGTGCCTCCCTGACTCACTGATGAAGTGGGAAAGTTAATATAAGAGACTAAAGGAAAGCTACTCCATCTCTATCCACTAAGAATATCTATAAAGCAGGCAGCTGATCTGTCACCTCAACTAGCAGTTGTATACCAGATCCCCTACTGAGTGCATCTGCAACAATGTTCCTTTTTCTATAAGTATAGATCATCTCAAAGTCATAGTCCCATAGGAACTCAATCCAACGCCGCTGTCTCAGGTTCCGGTCCGTTTGAGAGAAGATATGCCTGAGACTCATGTGATCAGAGTACACAGTTAAACACTCACCCATCCGATAGTGTCACCACATCTTCAAGGCGATGGCCACTACTGCTAGCTCTAGGTAATGGGTTGTGTTTTTCTTCTAATGTTGTCTCAGCTGACGGGAACCCTAAGTGATAACTGCTCAGTCTTGTATCAGGACACATAATAATTCGTCCCCTGATGCGTCGCAGTTGACTACGTACCCAACACCCTCTTATGGAAGCCATAAGATGGGGGCAGTAGTCAGCCTCTACCTCTACTCTTGAAAGTTTTGTTGGCATCTCTCTGGCCATTGAAAGGGTTTCCCCATCTTCATCAAGGATGATAGTGGTGCTGCAACTCAAGAGAAATCTGGCACAAATCTCCGGTAGTATCTGACCATTGCTAGGAAACATCATACATCTGTCACACTCTTCTGTGGTTACCAAGCAAGTACCACCTTAATCTTCAGTGGATCCACTAAAACTACAACCTCTAGGATGACATGTCCATGAATGTGAACCTCTCGAATCTAAAACCAGCACTTTGAGAGCTTACCATAATGTTTATTCTCTCAAAATGTTTTCAGTTCTACCCTAAAATGGTAAGCATGATCCTACTCAGTATTTGAGTAGATCAGAATGTCGTCGATGAAGACTATGACCAAGCAATTGAGGTATGGCTAGAAAATCCTATTCATGAGTCCCATGAAAACTGTTGGAGCTATGTTTATTTTTAAATTCATAACCAAGAACTCGTAGTGTCCATACTGACATATGAAGATCATATTCTGCACATACTCTTCTCAAACTCTGAGCTAGTGATAGCCTGATCTGAGGTCTACCTTCGAGAACGACCGTTCTACCTTAAACTAGTCAAATAGGTCTTTAATCCTCGAGAGTGGTTACATGTTCTTCACCGTCACCTAGTTCAGGCACATATAGTCAACCCAATGCCTGAAGATCCCATCCCCCTTCTTGGGGAATAGAATCGGGGCTGCCCAGGGAGAAACACTGGGTCAGATGAATCACTTCCCATGCCAGTCCTATAGCTATACCCACAGATCGCAAAGATTTTCTGAAGCCATCTAATATGCTGGTGTAGCTATAGGTGTCTTCTCGAGGTACTAGTCAACGTAAAAGTCAACATCTCTACGAGGAGGTAGACCTGAGACATCATCACGGAAAACATCTGTGTACTGGTCCACCACTGCTGGATAGCTCGGACACTCCACATCAAATAATCTGAGGGTAAGGGCAGCCAACTGATGGGTGATCTGCTGCAGTTTCTTCTAGGAAAGTCCATCCTGCGTTGCAAAGGATCCCTTCTTATTGGTGAAGTTAAACCTGGTCTCATCCATGCAGACACACTGCACTATTCACCTAATACATCCAAGATGATGTTGTAAGGACTCGGCGCCGCTACTAGGAGATACCAGCCGAATATCTCACCTCCAAGAGTATGCTCACACTACCGGAACTAGTGCGTAATTGTCGAATCTTCTCCGGTAGGATTCTCTAGCCATAAGGATCGAGTCAACGACTCTGTTGAAATCTCCAAGCTTCGAACGAAGGCTGTGTCAATGAAAGAGTTACTGGATCCTGTGTCTATAAGTGCTACAGCTAGGGCGGAGTTGACACAGATCATACCTAAAATCATTTTCGGAGCACCATGATCGTATGCCTCAGCTACCTAGAGCAGAGCTCTACCCTATCCACCGGCTCCATGTGGTCTGGGTAGACCTCCTATTGGTGGTGGTGGTGGCCCCTAAAAATGTCATCCACCACCAGTTGCATGGCCAGCTCCTCTGCCACGTCTGCCTGCTCCCTACAGACCACAACGATCAAATCTAGTTCTCTGCCTGTGAGGTCCTTCAACTGTCTATTGATCATCCAAATGGTGGGTCGGACAAGCACGAGCCATGGGACCCTGCCCGCTGCATGAGTAATACTTCCCGCTCTTGGCGTGTATGGGTTTGTCTCTTGTGCCCTGCACAACCGATCCTAAGTCATGTGGTCGTACATTTGTAGGTCTAGTACTCTTGGACCTCTATGACACCGGTCTGCTTCCAGCTTTAGAAGACTCCATTGTGGGTCAAATGGTGGTGGATCTCACTGCTGGAGACTACTTAGTAAGGAAACTCTCTACCAGGATGGCTTTCTCTAGCACCCCTACCTGCATTGGGATGCTGAGTGAGATTATTAGAGCCCTGATCTCCCATCTGAGCCCATGCTCCAAGGTCCAGGCCCTGAATAATGGGTCCCACACCATATAGGTGGAGTAGTGTGAGAGGTCCGTGAAACTTGCTGCGTACTGATCTACAGTCATGCTGCCATGATGTAAATGATGTAACTCTTATATGCACACTGCGCGGAGAGTCGCTGGAACAAACATCGCCTGAAACAAGCTCTCGAAGTCTACCCAGAGTAGCGACATCTCATCAAGAACCTAGAGCATCATGCTCCACCATCTTCCTGCTACTGCCTGTAGAAAACGGGAAGCAAGAATGACCAAGCAATTGGCTGGTGTCCCTACTAGTCGAAAAACTCCCACCACAACCTCCTGGAAATCCTCGGCCGCCTGTGGGTCCGTATCTCCACTGAACATGGGAGGCCTCTGGAGCTAGAACTCATGCAACATGCTCAAGAGGTGTGCATCCTCTACTACTGGGGCTGATGGCATCAATTTCCCAACTAGAAGTGGTACCGCTGGTTCCTCCATTGGAAAAGGTCCCTACACTAAGGACTCATAGATAGGCGGGCTATCTGTGTGTACAACTCTCAGGACTCTAGATGGTCGTCTGTGGGGAGACATACTGAAAGAAAAAGATACGACACGAAAAAAAGATTATACTCAGTGAGCTGAACTAGTTGAGTTTACTTAAAGAACACTTTTTAAAACACACACGCAATCAATGTTTTTGTGTACTGAATTGAAAATTAGAAGTCAGGGTCCTGGGGTATGGATACATCGGTTGCCGCACTGACACTGGGCTCGCCGAACTAAAAAAAATAGTTACTACACTGAACAGTATTGATTCATATAAAAGATCAGAGTCCTAAGTTTTGTGGTAGAACCGACCCCTATGATACCAATTTGTCACGACACGTCCCCCAGGGCCCGTGCTGTGACTACCCCAAACCCGAATTCAATGGACAGGGGCTAGCGACTAGCACCAAAGGCGTAATTCCATAAAACTAGGAAGGAATTTACTTTATAACCTCTAAACACACACGAAAGAACACAATCTAGAAACAAAAAAACTTAGTAAAAGTGTATAACAATGGTGTGCTGAAAGTAAAAGGGTCCCGAAATAAAAGACCAACTGTATTGTACAAGAAACTGAATGTACAAATGATGAAAATAAAAATTTCTGTTGGGTTGTCCTACGAGGTTCCTACCTAAAGGGAAGGTACAGATCACCTCCTAAGCACTCCAGGTCCATCTGTCTCCTCCATGTATCATCTCACTGTATAGTCTACCTCCGTGTATCGTCCGTTCCAGGTACTCTCAGCCTCTATCAGGGATGGCTGTCGTCTTCATCCAACACCAAAAGGTGCGGGCATAGCCCGTGAAGTGTGAGTATAATGATACTTAGTAGGGACCCCGTGACCCTCAAGGTTTCACGAAATTCATCATGGTTAAACCAAATATAATGAATCAACAGATAACCCCACTTAGGTATATGCCCATACATATACCTAAGTTATCAAATAATCCATATCAATCATGAGGAATAACATAAAAGTAAACGAATCAGCTTAAACGATGATTTATTCTAGGGGTAAAACATTTCAAACCCTCATATATTGGATAACTCTTCCTATATCGAGTACAGTGGGCATGCTTCCACAACCAGGCACATCCCAATAACCTTGGACTACTGAAGTACTCCTCTAGTCGAGTATTGTGGGTCGGTTGCATCACACAGAGGCGCTCCCCACCATACGGCTGCCGCCACCTCCAGGAACTCCCCCTCACAGCCTACAGGGGTACTCCTCCTGTTGAGTACTGTGGGTCTGCCACCATAACCATTCGCAACTCCACTGTGGTTCTGCCGCCACTACCAGGAGCTCCCCACTGGGCCACACGAGTCACTCTGAGTAGATCGGTTAGCAGTCATCAAGTCTTATCCAACAACTAGGTTCCTGCTCAATGCTCGCTCATATATGGAAGATCTGCTCCAAAAGCTATTGGTTGATGCTCCAACTACCATGAAGTCCCATGAATGAAGTATCCTGATGGTCCACCTCCCCTTAGGGGTCCCAAAGAAACTGATGGCACGTCAATCGGAAGCCCGGTCTGTGTGTTATTAGCCTTTTAGTCCCAGGGGCCCTGTTGGGTTCTGCACGATCCAACCTGACTGTATCTCAACTATATCCCAGACTCCAGTGGAATATACTCAAAGGGATATCCATGCTCCATGATTACCAGCACTGCTGACAGATCGTCAAACGGACGTGTTGTGCCAAAGATATGGCCAAAAGAATGAGAATGGATCATAATGGGCCTGGGTCCGCTCCGACTAAACCTAAAGCAGTCTCATCAACTCGGTTCGGGTTTACCCAACCTCACTCATTGGGCTTGGCCTGACCCGTTGGGAGGGCCAGCCTGTTGGATTCGGCCCGACACGCTGGGCCCAGCCCAGCAGGCCGTGAAGGGTCGTGGAGGGAGCAGAGTGGCAGCGGTTCGGCGCGAGGGCTGTTCGGCCTGGAGGGTGTCGCGAGGGCGCGGGACGATTTGGCTGGGGCACCGCGAGGGGCATGGGAGGCAGGCTCGTTCTGGGCACCGTGAGGGGCGAGGGAGGCCATCTCGGCTGGGCGCCAAAAGGGGTGCGCTCGGCCGGCTAAGCCCTGTGCCGCAAGGGGTATACGAGGCCGGCTCGACCTGTCGCCGCGAGGGGTGCGAGAGGCCAGCTCGGCTGAGCAGTGCAAGGGGCGTGACTTTGGTGGCTCAGTACTGGAGTCCGAGGCCAGTTCAGCTAGCGGCAATATAGGGCGTGCAGACGATGGGGTGCGTGGGGCGCACAGAGGCTGGGGGCCAATTCAGCTGGGGCGCAACGTGACAGGCGGGACAGTTCTTCCCGGTAAGAGGCATAAACGGCAGGCAACACCGAAGACGGAAGGCAGCACAGTTCGGCCCGGGGCGACAGAGTGGCACGGGGGTGGCGCAAGTTACAGAGGTCGTGGGTAGCGCGACTGTTTCCTCCATCTTCTTTGTTGTCTCATCTCCTCATCTCCATTCCGAAGAACATCACAAACAAGAACAGTAGAGGGTTTAGACCATGTTGATTTGGCCCTCAACCTCCTTGATTAGGGTGGTAGAAATCGGATCAATTATTTATTGAATTTCAAAGAATTATCAAGAAAAGTATATGAATGCAAGAGAAAACAAACAACACACATCTTCCCGCAAAATAAATCTCAACCCGCAAGGAAAAACATCCACGGCTCAACTTGATAATAAGTTGGTCCGCGTTCTTTATTTTGGAAGAAATGTAACAAGGGAATAATATCATACATAAATAAAATTAAACCCCTACCTTGATCGTTGTTCGTCGATGGAGTCTTTAGGAAGAAGACAGAGTTGTCGTCGTTCGTCGCGTCTGCCATAGACTTCCAATCCAAGATCATGTGTCGGTTCATTGACAATGATGATGAGGTAGGGTCGGTCATCGAAGACCTCCCACGTCAGTTTCCTCCACAAGGTGCTTCCAAGGAAGAAGTCGAAGATGCTCCTCACCAGCATTATTTGTGGAGGAACTTCTTCATTGGAGATATTCCCCCCTATTTCCTCCTCACCCATGTTCCACCAAGTTGAATATGCCAAGCCAACATAATAGTTTAAAATTTTATATTATTTAATTGTTGTTTCAAAATTCCGAAAGGATTAAAAATAATTAATTTACGTGCTCAATTAATTAATGGGGGAGATTTGGCACATTAATGGCAAGTTTTTTGGTAGAATTAATTGGGAAGAGGGGGTCAAGAGTCTCCCCCTCATTAAAAAAATATTCCCATGAAAAACACAAAAACTATCTTCAACCCTCGACCATGTTCCGTCAAGGTGAAAGTCGTCATATGCGAATACCGGAACTACGATTTCAACGGTGGCCTCATATTTCAATTCTGAGCACCGGTTCGAATTTTATAAAAAACCACTCATAGGTTTGTTGAAAGTACCCAAACAAAACTTCAGAAATTGATTTCAGGCACTTCGGGCCTCGGAATCATGTGCCGTGAAGTTTCATGAATTTGTAAAATTTCCATTTAAATAAAAAAAAATTACATGGAAAATCTGGGTCTTTACATCACATGTTATTATGTGGAAAAATGATCTTTATTTTGTTTAACATTCTTATAAATTTTGAATGGTGACTTTGGATAGAAGTATTTTGGACAAGTCTAATGGTTGTAATGGATTAATTTTGAAATTGGATACTATGGTTAAGGTTATTTTTGGATATTTATAAAATGTATAACATGTAGACCGTGTGACAATCTGTCGTGTCAGACAAAGCTACGGGAATCGAATGCACAACCATAGTGTGATTGGAATTTATCGCCTACAACTAGACTACATGAAGTCCCTCGATTGTATAATCATGTTTTTTTTAAAGGGTGTTATAGGTGAATTATAAATTCATTATTTTTGGATCCCTATATGATTATGATAAATAGAATATTTTTTTAAAACTTTTGGAGTGAAAGATGAGTTTGTGGTTGGAATTAGTTAAAGGATGAAACTCTACTTGTCCAGTATATATATATATAATGTTTTTCCTCATAATCTATGGATAAATTAATTTTTATAATTTATAGAAGGGATCTTAAAACTAAAAATATTTTATCCTAATACCTTATGTTTTGTTGAACTGAAGGTATTTTAAATCGTCTTATAGTGATGGATTTGAGGCCCTCAATTATAAAAATATTTTTAATTGATGACCTCAATCACTCCATATAAATATTTCCGCGTTCACTCAAATTATGTGTCTCTAGTTTTTACCAATGTTCTCTTAATTGAGCTCATAATTTGGTGGTGGGCCTTTAATTTCCATTTTTCTATTATTCAAACTAGATTTCATTAAAAACACGCTTTTTGGTTTGACAACCAAAATTAATTTTAAATTAATTTCTACCACTTCTTTGTTTTGAATTTCGAAAAAAGGATTGAATATTTCGAATAAATAGGTCCAAATTGTGTAAATATGTAACTGTTTTGTACATTAAGAATATTTATTTTAGTAAATATTTTATTTACCATTGCTAAAGTGCTAAATCTAGTAAATAAGGTTAAAAATAATATTAAAATAATATTAAAATATCCTAACACGAATCATAACCATATTAGATGATACATATCAGACCATGGGCATCTTTGGGTTGATTTTGTGGCCCCATGGAGCAACATGGGAGTGATAATGTCATTTTATATTAAATAATCTAATGTAAAGAGAAAAATAACAAAAGAAAATATATTTTAGAAAAAAAAATTCTATATGAGGTTATATAGTTGATATATTTGACTATAAATAGTTTTCAGACAGATAAAAAAATTTTCTACCTCAGGATATTTAATTTATAATTTTTAGACATAAAATAAATATATTTATATATGACACAATAATGATGAAGTATTTATCTTTATTAATGAATCAATCAAATAAATGATATTGTAAATAATAAAATAAATATAATTTGAATGTTTTGATGCCATACAAAAATTTTATAAGTTGCTATGAAATGATATAGTTTAATAAATGTATTTATGTTAAAGTAATGAATTTGTTTTGTAATTTAACATAAATTCATTATTAAATAAATTCAAAATTGACATAAAAGAGTTTTTGAAACAAATATTATATTATTAATTGGTATTCTATTCTTAACAATATAAGGTTCGGCCAAAAATCTTAAAGAATATTATATATGTCATTAATGAACCACTTGGGGTTCTCTTGAAAGTTTATAGTATGTTTATTAACCATATAATATAAAAATACAAAGAGACATGATAAATGTCAAACTATTTAACTAAGAGTTAAATCTAAAATATATGTTTAATATATTAACACAAACCTGTCTAAAACTTATTGTTTGATTGTTTTTAGACCCATACCAAATTTATCCTTTAAATAATTCATTTTGGAGCCATTATAAACATAAAATGATTTTATTATAAAATACAATTTCAATCTTTTCCAAAGGTTCCCCTCACCACTCTTATAAAAGAGAATTTACCCTTCTCTCAAATTAAGACCTCCATGGCCATTTGGCTCAGCCATACCCGGCCCAAATATCCTAAAAACTATAATACCTTCATACTAGAGGCATTAAATTGGTCATAAAGCCAACCTAATGATCGCTTTTGATCAAATCAGAAGGAAGAACCCGAAGAAGAGGTAATGATTTCACCACCCCTTTCAAGTTCTTTTCTTCTTCCACTTACTCTTTCTATGTTACTACCATACCAAAATAATAAATCAAGTGCCGTATATGTACTGTGATGTTATTATAAATATGGAAAATCCAGATTCAATATTATATCCATCCTATGAATGACAATGTCACCATGTGTGCGTACGTACGGCTTACCGTCTTCACGCCGTGGTGTAAATTGTTATTCAACACTATATTATTTGGATGGGTTTAATGATGAGTAATATGTATAAAAAATGATAATAACATGATAATTCCTCCATAAAATAAATATACCATCCAATGCACACCATTAAAGAAATGATATTGTCGCTCGTGCGTACGTACGGATTATCGTCTCCACGACGTGATGTGATTCACTTCCACGTTCACCGTTCATCGACGATTATAAAAATATATATTACTAATAAGTATGTAATATATAAAATAATAATTCTACTGGAGATATATATATTTATATATATATATATGTATTTATGTACTTAAATTTATCATATTCACTTAATTCTGTTTAATACGACATGAAAACAGAAACATCGTTTATGCGTATGTACGACCTACCGTCTCTATAAACGGTGTTTTCCATTTAAAATATCTTTCTATAATAAATAATTATATTGTAAATATATATGATATATAAATAATTTTATATAATTTTTAATTATTTAAATCATGATCTAAATGAAACAGTCATGAAAAAAAGGTAAAATACATAGAATAAAGAAAGCGATTATTACCCGAAATGTTAATTTAACATGGAAATTATTTTTAAATGTGTAGTATAAAGTCATAAATGAAACATGTATGATATCATGAATATTAATATGGTTCTGGAATAATTTAATAACAAACTATGGTCTTTATACAGGAGGTTAGACATACCCTCGACTAAAGGAAAGTACAAGGTAAGGGTTAATTTCACAATCTCTTTATTATCCGAGACTGTTTTTACGTAAGTATTTACTGTGACATATTTATTATCAATGTCCATGTTTTATAAAATATTTTTCAAAGGGATTATTATTAAGAGGCTTTTTTACTGAAACATCATTTTAAATGTTTTAGATATATATTCTTCTAAATCATTCTCATTAATTTCCATGTTTTCTAAATGGATTTATGGATTTATTTATATGGAGATGAATGTTTTTTAAATATAAATCCTTTTAAAAAGATTCAAAGTGGTATGCGACACTTTGATTAAAAATGTATTTATAATAATTATTTTCTGAATTGTGTTACCTTTAAATGTTTTTATGAAAAAGGGATATTTCTCACAAAGGGTTTTACAAATAATTTTCATCTATATCAACGTCCTTTGATGGATTTTAAACTTATTTGATATTGATTTATTATGATACAAATAATCCATATTATATTAAATGTTTTGTGATATGTTTGACTGTAGATGTGTTATTTTTATACCATTCATGGTTTATGGATAAAGTATTGACATTTCATATGCTAGTTTTAATACGAATGTTCCTGTTATGTTTAAAACTTTTTTATGAGGAATGCATTGGACTTAGTAAGTGACGGGTGGAGCCTGCTATAGATCCTTGATGCATATGATGGTCTCATTAGAAAAACTAGTGTGTTGGAACAATGGATTGACAAAATCTTATTTGTAGTCTTGGCTCAAGGCCTTGACTATATGGTCATGAAGTCTGGAATTATGCATTCCTTCATTTGGAAACTGGATATTAATATTGCATGTGATTATTCGACTAGTATAATATATACGTGAATAATTTAATGGTGTTATTTGATATTATATTTTCCATATTTTACTGAATATAAGTTTTAAAAGGCTTTTGTTTTAGTATTACACATTTTCTTAAATGTTTATGCTTATTTATGAATGATTCCTCTATGTTGTTATCCTTACTGAGCATCTGAGCTCACCCATTTCTATGTTTTATTTTTCTCAAGATTACAAGAAGTGTATTGTGATTAAGATGAGGGGTTAATCTAAGGAAATAATGGCATTAATAAAAGATTACTTATGTTCTGTGGTATGTTATAAAGTGTAATGTAACATTAATTTTTGTAATCTATTTTACAAGACTGCTAAACCAATCAATACTTTGGGACATCATTCTTTATAATCATGACATTGTTTTAAAATAATGCACCGACGCAGGGCTTCTGGGGTCGGGGTGTTACGGTATTCCTATGAAGTCATGTAATGAATAGTGTCAAAATTTACATTATTGATATTTTAAAATAAATAATATTTTATTAATTGATATAATTTTTTAAAAAAAATACTATTCAAAAAATTAATTAGGATAACTCCTAAAATTGAAGAAAATACTAATTTATGGTTATTTGGGGATTTTATAGTACATATATTAACCCAAAGGTAGTAAAAATAGACATTGTCACTATAAGAGTTAAATTTATTAATTTATGGTAAAGGGAAAAAGATTAGGGTAATAATACGACCTAAAAATGTCAAAAAATAAATGTATGATACTATTTATATTTATACACAACTAATATTCTTCAAAACTCACTTTTGAGATATTTTGAATTAAAATTAACTTTATTAATAGAATATTTTAGATGATTCTGTAGGATCGAAATAATGATGTAGATGCTCAATATGCAAGAGGGGGTGAATTTTATACTTTAAAAATTCCGTTGGAACCTTTAATGTTAGTTACGATTAACTATGTTTTCCTTAAGCAAAGGAAAGGGCTATGTTTAACAAAGTTAAACTTAAGGAAATTCGCAAAAACTCTAATACCAAATGAAAACATGGAAAGAGATTCAGAAAGTAGGTTTCGGAAATATGGTTCCGGAAATTGATACTTAACACAAGATTACAATATGAGATTCTACCTTAAAGCGTATAGAATCTAAATGAAACAAAGTACAAGTAAGGAAGTATAAGAAAGTTATACTTTCCTTATAATACAAAATGCAGGGGAAATAAACAAGTAGTAAAACTACAAGTAACAAGATATAAGTCTTTTAACCCAAAGATAAGGGTATCCAACAACCTTGGATAAAGGTCCCTTGATTTATACTTTCAAGCAAGTCTGTCTTACCCACACCAGGGTAAGCCCTCGATACGAAGATCGGAGTCTCTGTCTTGCTATCCCCGCAAGCCCTCAACTTCAAGGTAGTTGGCAACCTCTGTCTCCCTCAGCAAGGAAGCCCTCAACTTCAAGGTGTTGGAAACCTCTGTCTTCCTATCCCCGGAAGTCCTCGAATGTAATCACCAACATTCGGAGTCGCACGAAGCTTTGAGAGTCAATAAGATCCTCTCTCTCTAGAAATCACTTCAAGCATGTAATCACATGAGTCGAAGATCAGTCAGCCTTTTCTGCAAATCAGCCCTGAGCTCTTTCAAATGAGCTCCTATTTATAGATATGGTCGGCCTCCTTCCCAACGGTCATATTTTCCTTAAAAATCGGAGGGACCTATACATGTGTCACTTAGTCAACGGTTAGTTTATAACAAAATAGACGACATCGTTTTATAACAAAACAAGTGTAACAGAATATACGACACCGTTTTAAAATCTAACTCAAATGTTCGGAATGAAAAATTCGGAGTGAAAATTCGGAGTGTAAGGAAAATAATAAAGGGTAGACAAAATATAAAGACATAAGAAAAATGAATGCTCAGAGTGAAAATTCAGAGTCTGAATAAATTTAGAGTGTATAGAACAAAGATGATCAGTTTATGTTTAATAGATGAACTCGGAATGAGAATTTGGAATGAGAATTCATCATCAGAATTCGTAGTGAGAATTCCTCATCAGAATTCGTAATGGGAATTCATTATCAGAATTCGTAATGAGATTTCATCTTAAGAATTCGTAATGAGAATTCGTATCCAGAATTTGGAATGAGAATTCATCATCAGAATTCATAATGAGAATTCGTCATTAGAATTCGTAATGAGAATTCAATATCGAACTTCATAATGATTCATATCCTGAATCTGGAATAAAACTTAGTCAGAGTTCATATCCGGAATTTGGAATGATACTTTATTACAGTTCTCATCTGGAATTCGGAGTGAAACTTCCTTACAGTTCTTATCTAGAATTCGGATCCTAAAACAGAATACTTCATATCAAAGTTTTAAACAATTCCTAGAAAACATAAATGAATCCGAGTCTTATTCTTAGGAAAAAATATGAATGAAAATATGATAAGGATAATTTTTATACAAAAGCGATTTTCCTTATAAAAGTGATTTTCCTTATAAAAGCAATTTTTCTTAAAAAAGAGATTTTCTTAAAGATAATGTGTTTGTGATTTTCAAAACTAGAAGTAATGTAAAAGTCGTAAGAAAAACCTTATTGACTCAACAGATTCCAATAGTTCTCATCCCCTCTCTTATAAACAACACCCCTCTTTATCTTTTATTCACATATCTAAATCCATTGGCTCAACCAACCTTATCCAAAGTATCCTCCCAAAATTATCAACATAATGATATATTTCATTCATTTGTCCAAAGGACAACCAAATGAATCCTTTTTTTCAAATAAAAAAGAGATACACAATGAAGAGGACACATTTTTCATCGAATGTTTTTATTTTATTTATTCATTGAACACATTCAATTATATTTATTTCATGTTTATATAAATAAATTAATATCATAATTATACCAAGATGGTTTTATATTATGTTTTTGACCTACACTCACAAACACTTCCTTCTAATTGGTAATGTACATTCCATTCATGTTTACAGTGAACTACAGCCTCAAGAAACGATGTTGTACATTTTTCATTTACCCCCTCATATTGATGGGGATTATGATGTACACACTATTTTTAGGTAGTATTTATGATATTATGATGTTTATGGAATTATAATTTCATGTTAAATTTTTTATCTTCATCAATTTTGGGAAAATGATAACGTTGCTCATGCATACCTATGGCTTACTATCTCTAAGATGTGATGTGATTTGTAATTTACATATATTTCATAGATTGTTATAATGATTGATTTTTATGAATATATATTATTCATATTAAATAACATTGTTTATATAATAATAGTATATCATATACTTTTCTTTTTTTTATCTTGATAAGTATATGGGAATAATTTTCATTCGTACGTAAGATCAACCATCTACATGAACGTTGTATTCCATTAAATATATATATATTTTATAGTTTGCTAGAAATGATTATATACATAATATATATGATATATAATTAATTTTTTAAATTAATAAATTATGTAAATAATTATTTATGATATGAAAAATCAATTATTCACCGAAATCTTTCTTTAACATGAAACTATTAATAAGCGGGAAATATAGATTCTCAATTTAGTAATATATGATATTACATATTTGAATATTATCTGATGACATATTTATAATAAAATTAAATTTATTTTAAATTAGGTTTAGAAGTGTGAAAAGGAATTAAAGACTTACGGTAATGTAATTTTATCACACTTGTTATTATATTGAGATACATTCCATATTCACCACTCTATTCTTCTGTGCGGTGTATATATTGTCCTATGAAATTTCCTATAACTAATTTACATTAACTAATCATATTAAATTCCCTAATATATTTTATTCTTATATGGGGTTCATTATTATAATGTTACTAAAGATATAATGGAATAATGTATCACTTTTATTTCTATAGGACACATGCCTTATACCTCATTTGTTTCTTCTATATGGTGAATATAATACCCATGAATATATTTTCTGAGTCTTATAATGAATATTGTGGAATTTACATATCCATATAATTTTTTTTCTTTCATTGGGAATACAATTCTTCTGATTAAAATGTGATGAGTATTTACATTAAAATATCATCAATATTTGGAAATTTTGGTTTCATGTATCGATTGGATAATATTTGAATTCAGTTTCTATGATTTCTATGAATACTTTTAAAATTTCTTATAATATTTTACTATCAAATTTTAACTTAATTTTAACCAATTTTTTTTTAATTTTACTTCAGGGTTAGGGAGGAATTTGTTTTTTTTCAAATGACTTACTTTTTGAATTTACTAGAAAAATTACAAAATGAATGTTTTTTTATATTATAAGGCATGAAATAAATTCTCTCCTATAATGATGCCTAATGTTTTTAAGTTCCCATTATAATATTTTAGGGGTATTTACTATGAATTTTTATCATTATAAAATTAATTTCATTTAATGAAAAAAAATGTTTTTAAAGAAAAAAAGGATATTTTCTTCAATAATTGATGTCAAGTGATATCTCAAAATTAATTTTCCATATTAGATAACCTTATTTGATATTACATATCTGTTACTATTAATATGATTAAATTATATCATTATTCTTATTTCTAATATTTTTTTTGGTTCATTATGGAATGTTATTTATAAAACCCATTTAATTATTGTGGGATATGTTATGATTGAATGATATTTATAAAACATCTTTCATTCCACAGGTACTAATATCAGTTATGATTTATGGTCTTATGGAATAAATATTTGTGGTTTTCGTTATGTGACATGTGAGACCAATATATATACCTATAGTGCATTGGGGAAAATTTTTTGTCTCATGAGATAATGATGGGAATCATGACTGTAGGCTTGATCCACTATGGAAATGTAGGGGAAGGTGATCTACAGTTGGAATACGGGGATTCTTGATCCATTATCGAAAGTGGGGAAGCATGATCCCTTAAAATGAATGGACAATGACTGGGGATGGTGTTTGGTCCCTTTTAATTGGTGTAGTCCCCCTGAAGTGATCAATTAATTTCTAGCAATGTGTCCTAGATTATGGGGAAGGATATTACATTTTTATGTGTATTCCAATATTCCATGATTTATTAATATGTAATGATTTGATATATTATGTAATTTATTTCATTATCATTCATAGATTCTGAATTCCTGATATTTATGTCTTTTTAGGTTTATGTTCATTGATCTACAATGTGTGATATTCTCTGTTCATGATAATACTTCAATACCCTTATGGTACTGAATATGCATACATGTATCCATTTTTTACTCTTACCGAGCATATGAGATCACCCTTTATTATGAATTATTTTCCCCAGGTTATGAAGAATTGTTTTAGGGCACTAAAGTGGAAGATCATCATTGTAAAAATTGAAAATATTTCACCATACTATAATTCCGTGTTCCAAATTTCCAGAGGCACTAAACTAATATGGTAATTGGGTGTATATTTTTTCTAATATATTAAGTATTCTATACAATTGATGTAATATTAATATAATTCATTCTTTAATCACAATAGTTGGTACCCGAGAAAATATTTAGTTTTAATTTTGAATCTTGAATGTGAGAACATTAGTGAGATCCCTATGGATATTACAAAATATATGTTTAGGGGTATCTGTAGGGATATATCTAAAGATGAGTTAATTCTTAGGAAAATATCTTGTAATATTTGTAAATAATTGATTGAGTGGTTTCTTAGAATTATATCCCTTTATATATATTAAAAGTTTATATGACTATAGATGATATTTCCCTATGTATAATAACTCTGACATGGTGCATCAGGCCTAACTCGAGTGTAATGTGGTACATGATAATGGGCCTTGGTACCCACCTAGATTTACACTCCAAAGGGATATGATTTAGAAATTAAAAAAATATTTATGAACCATCGTGAAATATATAAATGGAATTATTATATGAATAACCAATGATAATCATATGGTGTAATTGATTGATGAAAGATTTAATAATTTAGTCATCATATAAGTGAGTTTTCATGATTTTGTGGTTCTTTACTATAGAAAATGTTTCTTACTCTATTTTTTTGGGTTTTAGTAAATGGATGGGCCCCAAAATAAATACATTAAAGGTTATTGTGAAGGATGAAAGAAATAATCTTTCTCTTGAGAATTAGAAAAATATGTGTTCTATAATGAAATACCTCCTTGTTATTCTTACACAACTATCTCAAGATATGAATCATGATGAGAATCCAAATGTGAAAAGGCGGTAACAATTTTCTATTGTGTCCTTTATGAGGAAATGACCACATTAATTCAGTGGGACTTTTTATCCACTTGTTTCCAAAATATTTATCAGTACCATTGAAAATATATTCTTTGTTTTTCAATTTTTTTGAACATGAGAATGGAATTATAGTATTTCATCAGCTATATGGTGAAGTAAACTAGTGGTAGAATCAGATCCAGAATATGAGGAAGAAAGATGAAATTGAATCCAATGAATGAGAAATGTTCGTGATTTTATTTTCAATATGTATTTCATTGGGTTATTTTTACAATGACGGAAAATGAGTTTCTTTAGTTTAATCAAAAGGACGATGAATTTATTAGTAACTATGACGATAATATCACATGACTTGTGAGGTATTCTTTTAGAACTATCATCCCACCCAAAATTAAATTTGATAGGTTCTTAAGGGGATTAATGCCATGTCTTAGAATAACATTTTCCATAGTAAAATAGTATAAATATAGATAATGGGAATCATTGAATCAAAGTAAAAATTAATGTTGGAGTTACATATCAATCTCATTATTTTAACAAGATAATGAATATAGAGATAAGATAATGAGTGTTCTTTCCTACATGATGTGTGGAATGAATGCTTGAGGAAATTGTCTTATGGGGTCTAATAAATACATTTATTGTGGAAGGAAAGGCTATTAAAAAATTGACTACCGAACTGATTGGATGAAGAAGTTGTCTAATGATGTGAATAGTGTAAAATCTACAATGGATGCACCTCCCAAAATTAAGTGCTTCAAGTGTATGAAAAATGGGAATTATGATAATAAATTCCCAAATATGTGGGTTACTGATGAAGATCAAGTTTAGTGACCTATTAAGGAGAAATACAAAGGGAAATATCATGCCATCACTATTAGGGATATTAAGTATGACAACAATGTTGAGGAATGATTATGTTATTTTATAGTGTAATTTAATAATAATTTTGTGGAATTAATTTTATGTTATTATGAAATAAGAAAATATATAAGTGTTGGTCCACTGTAGTTTTTTCATAATGATTTAAGAGGATATGGTTAATGGTACTAGTAACCATGATCATTGATTGAGGTAATAAGGTGATATTATTTTGAAAAAAATTCTATTATGGGTAGGATACCCCTTAATACATGATTCGTGTTGAGATAATGATATTTGGATTAAAAAATGTTGGGTTTGAATTTGTAAATAATATTGTACTAATTTCAATGGAAAATTTTCTTTATTATATGAGAATTTTTTTATGTTATCATTGAAGAATTTTACAACATTTTGGACTAAGGGAATATATCTAATAAACATTAGAAAAAGAAAATAAACATTTTTTATTATGGGTTAATGTTAGTCACTATTTTTCAAGAATACACGATGACAATGTTGACTTGTTTGGAATGTCACAACCAAGAGCCGCCTTTTTATATATGGGAGAAAAATGTTAACCTGATTTAGTTCTCTTCATTCTAATGTTTTGGACTTTAATCCCTAAAAATGATTATAAAGATAAAAATTTATTGAATGGATTAAATTAAACAACAGATGAGGTTTTACAGATGAATGTATTATCTCATTATATAGGGATTTATTCATATTGGATAACATTTTCTAGTCATTTTTTGTGATAAAGTTAGATAGAATGGTCGATCATTCTAATTATGGATCCCCTTGTCCTTTAATGATCTAGGAATGAAAAATTTTCCATTTTTGAACATTGATATAGAAATTAAGGTTGTGTGTCTAGTAATTATATATTCACATGAATTTTCTTCTACTGTAGTGGAATGTTCTCAAAACTAAAAAGGATATCCAAGTACATTCTTTTTTGATGAATCATATGGCTCCTTAGATCACATATATTTATGGATTTTGGATTATTAGTGTTCAAATAACCATGTTCTCTATCACTCTCCATTATAATTTGATTGTTTTATTTTTCTTCCATGTACATGTGTTCACATTACACCTATGTTCTTCTATTTATAAAAATAATTATGAGTTAAATTGGGTAAACATTATATTTTTTACATTCCTTTTTATGGAGGATTTTGTGTTAATTTTTATGAAGTGGGTTTCCATTAAAGGAACATTCAAGTACTAAACCATTAATAAATTAGATCAATTTTTTTGGATAAATTCTTCTTAAAGGTGGTTGAATGTAACACCCCATGATTTTGTGAAATATTTTTTTCGATTTCAATTTATTATTTCAATATTTTTCATTTCACACAATACTAATTATAGCTTCTTCTTTATGGAAATCATTATCATTAGAGTTCATTATGCACAATACAGAGTTGTTATTTCTCTAAACACAACACATGTGTTATCTTTTTCTATACTCAAAACTTTGTTTTTCATCTGTTATATATAATGTCGATATCTTTTGATAGCTTTCATTACATGCAATACTGAGTTTTACCAAACAATATTATATTATTTAAAAAGTTTATTTTATATAATAACATTTAACATTGAAATTAAAATATTAGTTATGAATTTTATTATAAAAATAATGAAAATAAAATGTTTATAATAAGAAGTGTTTTCTTACAAAGTAATTATAAATGAAAATATATTCCAATTAATTATAATGGAATCCGTTTTATGTTTATCTTCTCAATGTAGTTTTGTTATTATAATTTAAATTAATTAAATTAGTATATGTTATTAATGAAATATATATGTCATGTATTCATTAAAATAATTTTTACATTCATGTAGAATATTTTATAGGCATAAAATAAGAATAAACCCAATCTTATTAATAAAAAAATATATATTTTCAAAAGGGTAATTTTACAGCCATTAATTGGAAAAACAATTTCATATCCATCATTTTACACTTTTATATATTATATTTGAAAAAATAAACTTCTTATATTAAATAGTAATTTAAAAATTTACATTGGTTTTCTTATTTTTATGATAGGTTTCATGTTTTGATGAATAAAAAAAAATCCTTAATTTTAATTGAAAACATAATTTTTCATTAAAATAATTTATTGTTTTAAATTATATTTTTGTTCGGTTTTAAAGTATAACTAGATAAATTTTTTATCAGTTAATATTCTCTAGCTTTTTTAAATTAATTTTATATTTAATTTAGATATGAAAATGTTTTAATCTTTTCTATGTTTAAACTTTAATAACCTTATTTCTCACCCCTTCAACATGAATAATTATAAATTAATTCCTGAAAATAAATTCTCTTCAAAATTGAAAATTGTATTAAAAATTTAAAATAATAAAGTCCAAATTAGGTAAATAGGCCACTTTTATTCTTGGACATTATGAATGGTAACATTATTAATAATTTTTTATTACCACCATACAAGGTAAATTAGGTAATTAATGGTAATAAAAATATTATTAATAATATAGAATTACCATAACATCTATCCTCCATTCATTACATGAGTGTTTTTATAAAAAAATATATTGGGACGATTTTATGTCCACTTGTATTCACATTGAGGATTTTATCACTTTTATAGTATTATATTCAATGGAAAGATAATTTTGTCACACTTTTTATTTTTTAATAAAATCTATATTTTTAATATTTTTATATAAGGGATATTCACGGTTATAAATATTAAATGGAATGGAATTTTTTTATAAATCATTTTAATTTTATTATTATTTTTAGGAAATAAATATTTAAATTAAATGGGGACACAATGATGATCCATGATTTTTTTAATTAATGGAAGAATCAAATAGATTATATAAAAAAATACAAAAAAATAAAAATTCAATAATTAATACTGTAGATGAATTTTATGTATTCATTTGACAATTTAATGAAAATATAAATGATTTGATTATAATTTATCATGTTTTTATTACATTTTTAAATTGTCATGTATTGAATAGTGTCAAAAATGACATTATTGCTATTTTAAAATAAATAATATTTTATTAAATGATATAAATTTTATAAATATATAATATTAAATATAATAATTATAAATATCCCAAAAATAATATTATTGAATTACTTATGGTTACCTTGTCATTTTATAGTAACTATATTAACCAATAAGTAATAAAAACACAAGTTGTTGTGGTTAGAGTTAAAGAGATTAATTAAGTCTTTATGCTAAAAGAAATGGTTAATAATATGAATTAAACAAGTGTAAAAATATTTTTTTATAGGATTTATATATATATTAATATTTTCTTATACATAACTCACTAGTGTACCAATTTTAATTAAAAATTTATTAATATTAATTTAATATTTTAAGAGATTCCAATAGGACCCCTCCCCTCTCTTATAAAAGGGAACCTCTTCTTTTTTTCACACAAATAAAGACCTTGCCTCGGAATAACTCTATTCATGTCTATTCAAAATATTCTTACCATAATCATGGAATCATTAATTTTTTCATAAATCCATCTGAATTATTACTTTTGTTCAAATCAATAGATGATAGTGAAAGAAGAGGTCATATTCATCAAGAAAAAATATATTCTATCTATTTTTGGAAATAATTTAATAATTTAAATATAATATTTATATAATATCATATATAACATCACTATAAAGGGATTTTTTATATTATATATTCCACCTATACTCGTTGAAACTTTAATTTAATGGGTAATGAACATATCATTTTTGTGTACGATGAACTACCTCCACACTAAACGATGTTGTTCATTTTTCCATTACCAATTATTATGGCTATGAATTATAAAGGACAATAAACTATTATGTGATATTTACGATATAAATATTAATCTATAATAATAATATCATGTTGAAATTTTTACTATTTGAAATTTTGAAAGTAATGTTAATGTTGCTTGAGCGTACGTATGACTTACCATCCCCATGATGCGATGTGATTCATTACTCAACTATTTTAATGGATGGTAATAAAGATGATTTTTTATAAATATATATTTTGTGTATGAAATAAAAATTACTTTTTATTGATATTATATTATATAATTTCATTTATTTCAGGCTGAAAATAAAATGAAAACAACATTCATGAGTACTAATGACATACCATCTCCAGGAATGGAGTATTCGATTTCATATATATATATATATATTGTAGTTTATTATAAATTCATATATACCTAATATATATTATATATACTTAAATTTTAAAATTTTGTAAATAAGTATGCCATTATTTATGTAAGAGGATCTTGAATTACATGTCAAAATATGTATGATCATAAAATAAATTATTTTCCAAAACATTGTTTTATTAGGGAACTATAAATAAAAGAGTATTATAAATTCACAAGTAAGTCAAATATGATATAAAATATGTCAAATTTATTCTATGATACATTTATAATAAACATAAATTTAATATTCAATAAATTCTAATTGGTTCAAATGAAGTAAATACTTAAGATAAGGGAATTTCAACTCATATTTAATTTCTGTGAGATACACGACATATTCACCACTCTCTTATTTTGTGTGGTGTATATACGAACATATTACATATCGTAACATTAATTTACTTTATTTAATAACATTAAATTATTTAAGTTTTTATTATTATTTTTTTTGGTTTCATTATTGTAATTTTACTAAAGTAGTATGAGATTTATGACTCACATTTATTTTAGTAGGATGCATGCCTTGCACATCACATGTTTCTTTTATGCCGTGTATATACTATCAATGAATTGATTTTATGAGTCCTATGAATAATATTTTGGTATTTTCATACCAATATAATTTTATTTCCATCATTGGTAATAAGATTATACTAATGAAAAAATGATTATAATTTATTTCACAGTCTCACTAATATTTCAGATTGTTTTGTTTTAAGTCTCTATTGGGGAATATTTGTCTTCCATATCCATGTTTTCTAAAAATGGTTTTACGAATGTTTTTACTATTTTAAATTCGATTTTTAAATTCATTTTAATCAATTTTAAATTTTACTATATATGTTTTAAGGAATATTTTTGTCATTTTAGAAATGAGCCACTTTTATGACTTTTCCAGAAAAAGTATGAAATAAATTTTTTTAACTTAAACTTCATGAATTGAATTTTACACCATCATTTTGAAATAATTAAATGAATATTAATTTACAATATTGATGGTTTATTTTCAGTGAAAATTTATGATTTAAAAATTTAATTTTATTTGATTAAAATATAGTGTTTTCATAGAATAAATTAAATGTTCCTCAAGAAATGTTTTCAAGAGATCCGTCAAAATTATTTTCCATATAAGATAACATTATTTGTTTTTACTTTTTTTTACTAGAAATATATTTAAATTATACTATTCTTATTATTTATGAAATAGTTTTATGTTTATAATGTAATAATATTTTTGAAATCAATTACTTTACCTTGGATTTTGTTATGATTGAATGATATTTATGGAATCCATTTCATATGATGGGTTCAAATATGATGAATAATATCTGCTTATGGAGAACACATATGTATGGATATCATTTTGTGATAGGTGTAAATTATATATATCCCTATAAAACATTTTATAATGATTTATTTCTCATGATATTATATCGTAAATCAATTTGACAGGTTTGGTCCACTAAGGGAATAAGGTAAAACCAAATACACAATGGGCTGATGGGGATACATGGCCTATAATGGGAAGATAGGGAAACCTAATTAACTATGGGAAGATGGGGAAACCTGATTAACTATTTAAAGAGGGAAAACATGATACATTATAAGTAAATAACAAGAATATGGATGGTGGTATTTCCCACCTAGTATGTGTAGTCCCCATGAAGTTCCCTAACAAGTTCTAGCAATGCATATTGACTTATTGGGAATGATATTACATATTTATGTTTATTCTAAAATTCCATGTCTAATTCATATGTTAGTATTTCATGGATGATTTTATATATTTCATAATGACTCATGTCTTATAAATTTCCACTCTTAGTTTCATAATTCATGTTAATGATAATTAAAACACTAGTTATGATCTTCTATTTTCATGACTATATTCTCATACATTTAATATCGTGATTATATTTATATCTCTCCCTACATTAACATTAAAGGGAATATGATCTCACCCATTCTTATGTTTTATTTTACCAATGTGGTAATGAATTTTCATAGGGTAATAAAGGGAATTATATTTGTATAAAAGTGTGAATATGATTAAATGAACTAGAAACTTGTGTTCTAAGTTTCCAATACCAATAAACTAATGTCATCTCTAGGTGTCTATTTTTATAATTTGTTAACTATTCCCAAAAATTGTTGTAATGATAATATACATAAATATTGGGTATTTATTTTTGGTATTAGAGCATTGATTTATTTATCCGTTGAGAAATAGTATGAGAAAAAATTATTGATATATCTAGGGATATTTGTAAGGATATATCTAGGGTTTATTTAAGGATAAGAATATATATGAGGTAATGTTTTGGAAAATGTCCTTGAATTTTGTTAAATGATTGAGTGAGTATTTTCCAATCATTACATACCTTTATAGACAGTATATGATGATGTGGCACTTGAACATATATCCATTGGGGTGGAAATCCAAAAATATGAGTCGACCCTGCCTCAGGTGTAATGAGGTACAAGACAATATACCTAACTATACACCCTGTTTTACACTCTTCGAATAAACGTTTTGAAAATTCACAAACTCTTTATGATACATAATGAAGGATTTAAATATATTTTGGCTATGAATTACCTAGAATAAACCTATAGTGTCAATGATAAAAGAAATATGTCATAATTTAAAAAACATTTATGTAATTTTTCATGATTTTTTTGTTCCTTTCTAGGATAACTGTTTCTTTTCTTATGTTTTTTTTGATTTATTCAATGGCTGGAACATAATGTAATCTTATTAATGGTTATTACCAGGGATAATTAAATCATTATTCTCATTTCAATCCGAATTCCAGGGGACCATAAATGAAAAATAACATTTCTATGATCACAGTGCCTTTGCAAGATATTAATCATGATGATATTCTAAATGAGAAATATATTGTACAATTTTCTATTTAGTCTATCATGAGGCTATCCACATTTCATTGATGGATATTTTAATCCACTTATTTTTTAAAACTATATTAGTACCACTAAAATTATATTCTCTATCCTCTAGTGTTTGAATCATGAAAATGTCATTGTCGATGTTTATCGGTTGGAGGGTGATGTAGACCAATAGTGGAATCAAATCAATAATATAAGGATGAAAGATGAAATTTAGTCTCTGGATTTGAATGAGTTCAATAATTTGTTATTAAATAGTTAATTTCCTCATGTTCTTAGTATGATGTTGGAAAAATAGATTCTTGATTTGGTGAAAAATCATGATGAATCTGTTAGTACCTATAGGGATACATCTACAAGACACGCGAGCTATGCTTCTGGAGTTATCATCAAACCTGAATGTAAATTTGACAGGATATTTAGTGGATTAACTCCACAACTCATATGTTATTTGAACATAATATACTTTTTAGAAATTAATATGTTGTTAATATTTCAATTAATGTTGAATTTGAGGTTGGATTTACATATCAATATCTGGGTTTTAACTAGAAAATAAAGATGTATTTTAAATAAAAATCTACCAACCATTGAGATAAGAATACGAAAATTAATTTGTGATAATTTTTTGGAAATAAGAATACATTAAATTGTCTTTTTTGATCTAATAAATTATTTATGTATGCAAGGGAAGTCCATTATGCAATTGATATCCAAACTGATTGGAAGAAGAATTAATACATTGATGCGAATAGAGGGAAATCCACACACGAATACATCCCAAAATTATGTTTCTCATGTGTAAGGATAATGTTAATTATTCCAATCAATTCCCAAATCCATGTGTTGATGAGGATGATCTCTATTGATAACCTCTTATGTCAAAAGACAAAGGGAAATTTCATGTGGTCAATATTGGAGATGTGGAGTATGAGAACAAATATAAGTAATGATTGAGTAAATATGTAGTATAATTCAAGAATAATGTTTTGTAAGTAATAATATGGTATTATTGAATAAGGAAACATACATGTATTGAAAAAAATATAGTTTTTCCATAAGTATCTAAGAGAATATGTGGAATGGTACTGGTAATCATGAAGAGTGTCTGAGGTGATAAGGTAATATTTTTATAAAACACTTTATTAAGGTAAGAATAACAATTACTATGTTCTTCATATTGAAATAACGATATTTGGTAAAAGATATTTTGGATACAAATAAATAAATTAGGCAGAAATGATTTCCTTGGAACAGATAAAGGAAATTTTCAAAAGCGGTTACTGCAATCATGGATGAGGTTTATAACTTTTTGGATTTAATGAATAAATCCAATAAACATTCGAATAAAAAAAATCAATCTTTTTAATAAGGATTTAGTAAAATTAACATTGTTCAAAAATACATGATAAAGGTATTGACATGTTTGGAATGTGAAAACCATGATAAATGTTTTGGTATATATTTGGTAATTGTTAAGATGATTTAGTGAACTTCATTATAACATTATGAAATTATAGCTTTTAGAATGGTTATATAGATAACCATTTTTGGAATGGATTAAGTAAAACATTGGATGAGGTTTTAGAGAATGATTTATAATCTCGTCATGTGAATATTTATTCATATTGGATAACTTGTACAAATGTTTTTTTGATAAAGAAAGATGGAATTACCGATCATTCTATTAAGGTGTCTCGTGATCTGTTAATTCTTTAGCAATGAAAAATTAAATATTTGTTGAAAATTGATCAAGGGAAAAATGGCGAGGTTTTCTTGAAATCATGTAAGTATATATTCTTTTGAAAATTAATGTACTATAGGGAATGGTTCTTAAAAAAAGGATATCCTAGTACCTTATATCCCATTTAATCAGGTGACTCCTTATATAATCTTATATTTGTAGATTTTTTATTCTTAAAATTCTCTTAACTGGGTTCTATATCACACTATATCTGAGAATAATTGTTAATTTCTATTCCATTTCCATGTTTTCACTTTCCACTAAGGTTCTACTTTGTAGAAACGAATTATGAGTTACTTTGTGTAATGATTTTGTTTCCAACATTCCTTTTTTAAAGTTGTTTAAGTATTCATTTTTGTGATTTGGATTTCTATAAAATTAACTTTGGAAAATTATTCTTTCGATAGATATGAATAATTTTAAGATATAAATTAATTTTAAATGGGGTATAATAAAACAACATATTTTATTTTTGAAATATTTTTTCCTATTTAATTTTTTTTGATATTATTAATTTAAAAAATGTTAAATATATGTTTTTCAATATAAAAATTGTATGATTTTCTTAAATTATAAACAAAACAGAGAAGATATTTCAGAACACTTAACACTTGGAATAGCATGTGGTATATGAGAAACTGTGTTTGTCATGTGGTACCCACATTCTATAGTTCTTTTGATAGATTTCATTAGAAACAATATCGTGTTTTACTAAACAATAATATTTTTTTAAAAAAAATTTATTTAACATAATAAGATTCATCCTAGATATAAAATTAGTGATTATGAACAATATTAACTAAATTAAAAAAATGATAAAGTTATAATACAAATAAATTAGTTACCAATTAATATGAAATGAAAATGTATTCCAATTGATTATAAAAGAAATAGTTTTATTTTTATGATCCCAATGTAGTTTAATTTTTAATAAAATAAATTAACTATAATTTTTGAATGTTATAAATGAAATATTTAATTTATATATTCAATCATATCTGTTTTTTTCATCTAGTATATTATATAATCATAATGTATGATCAAACCGAATTTTATGAATAAACCACTATATTTTCTAAAGGGTAATTTTGCAGAATTTAAATGGAGAACCCATTTTAAATCCAAAATTTCAGACTCTTATATATTTTATTAGGAAAAAAATTATATTATGTTAAATGATAATAAAAAAAATTCATTGGTTTATTTTTGGGTATTATTATGATAATGGTTATGTTTTGAAAATTATTAAAAAAATAATAAATTTTAATTGAAGATAACTTTTTCATCAGTATATTTTTTTTGTTCAATTATATTTAGGTCGATTTTATAGAATAATTAGTAAATTAGTTATCATTTAATATAATATTAGTCATTGGAATTAATTTTTCATTGAATTTAGATATAAAAATGTTTCAATATTTTACATGTTTTAACTTTAATAAACGATTTTCTCACCATCGTCAATCACATTAATTTTAAATTGATTTCATCCAATTATATTTTTTGAGAATAGATAAAGGGATTCAATATTTTTAATCATAAGTTCTAAATTATGTAAATATACACATTTTATTTTTATATATTATGAATTGTTACTTGAATAATATTTTTTTACCATCGTTAAGGGTAAATCAGGTAATTAATGGTAAGAATAATATTTCACATAATATAAATTCACCCTAACACTTGTCATAATTTCTTTTTATGGGTGTGTGTACACCAACATATTCATTGGAATGATTTTATGTACACTTATATACACTTGATGGAATTTAACACTTTTATTGAATTATATTCAAATGGAATACATTTCCGTCACACTTATGTTTTTAACAAGATAAAAATTTTCAATATAGTGTTATATGAGGGATATGTTCGAAAATAAATATTATTTGGAATTATAATATTTTTTATACATAATGGTAATTTATTTATAAATTTTTGGATATAAATAATTAAATTAAATGGGGACATAATGATTATGCTTGATTTGTGTAATTTATGGAAGCCTAAAAAAATTTAAACAATCGAATAAATATAATTTTATATATTAATTCCATGAATGAATTTTATGTATGAATTTCACATATTATAGATTTTTAAAATGAGTTTTTTTAATAAATCGTGTTTTAATGATTTTTTTAAATAGTCAAGTAACGAATTGAGCAAACATTTACATTATTTTTATTTTAAAATAAATAATATTTTATGACATGATATAACATTTATTAATAAATAATAACCCTCCATGTAATTGAAATACGTATTAGATTTACATAAATGACTCATATATTATCATGTTTTTTATTTTATTTTACTATATTAACCAAAAAGTAGTAAAAACACATATTGTCACGATACGACTACAAGAAATTCATTAAGGGATAATGACTAATGATAATGGTAATAATAAAGGTTAAACATGTTTAAAGATACTTTTTTGATTTGAATTATATCTAACCACGTATTATATTCTACATAACTCACTTTTGATTAATTTTTAATTAATATATAATTTATATTATTTTTATATTCAAGTGATTCAAGGAGTTCTCATACCCTCTCTTGTAAAAAGGCATATCTCCATCTCTTTTTGTAACACCTTTAAAGCCCTTGGATCGGCTAACCTCTACCCAAGCCTCGTCCTAAAATTATTCCTTTAATCCTATAAGCCTTCATTTCTCCATAAATCCAACTAATTGAGTTCCTTTATTCAAATCAAAAGGTGATACACAAAGAATACGTAACGTTTATTGAAGAACATGTTTATTTTATTTCTTCATTGAAATCATTATTTTATTTTTATTTATGATTTATATAATATCCAATATTTCATAAATATAATGGAATATTTTTCTATTAACGTTTAAAACTACACTCACACATAATTCCAACTAATGGGTAATGAAGATACTGTTCTTATGTACAAAAAATTACTCCCTCATGGAAAAATGTTGATCGTTTTCCCTTTACTACATCATATGGTGGGGAATTTTTAAAGATAATATATTTTTATATGATATTTATGATATTATTATAATTCTGAAATAATAATACCATGTATACAATTTTACCATAAAATTGTTTTGGAAAATTATAAGGCTGCTCTTGAATACATATGGTTTACCGTCTCTAAAATGAGATGTGATTGGTTAGTAAACTATATTTCATGTTTTGTATTTTGTAAGAGTTTTTATGAATATATATGTTTTATATACAATAAAATTATTCTAAAATTATAATATATCATATAATTTCTTTTCTTTTAACCAATCAAGAAAATGGTTACAACGTTCAGGCATATGTACGACCTACCGTCTCTATGGATTATGTATTCCATTTCATATATCTATATTTTATAGTTTATTATAACTTTATATATACATAATATATTTTAAATATAAGTCATTATTAAAATTATTTAAGTATGTAAATAAAATTTGATATAAATGGATCAAGAATGAAAAGTCAAAACAAATTAGATAAATAAAGAAATTATTACATTAAGTGCTGCATTAACATGGAACAGTTTATAAGAATGTAATATAATGTCCTTAGTAATTCAAATATACTACTAAATATATGTATATGAATCAATTATATATGTATAATTAAAATAATTTTTTTATACAGGATGTTTTCATGTGTGAAAAGGAATTCAAGCATACAGTAAGGGAATTTTATCTCACTTTTTAATTTCGTGACATACATTCCATAGTCACCACCATATTATTTTTTGTGGTGTATAAACTATCATGTGATATATTTTATTATAAATTCTAATTATTAAATGATATCAAATTCACTAATTGATTTTATTCTTTAATGGGGTTCACTATTCTAATGTTACACAATTATCAAGGTATTTATGTCTCCCTTTTTTATATGTGGAACACATGCAATATACACCACTTGTTTCATCTATGCGGTATATATACTACCCATAATGTATCTTATGAGTCTTATCAAGAATATTATGTTATTTTAATATCCATATAATTTTATTTCTTCCAAGAGGAATATTATTCTACTGATCATAAAGTGATGAGTATTTACGTCACAATCTTATCAATATTTGGGATTGTGTTGTTTTATGTCTTTAATATGGAATAGTTATCTTCTATGTCCATATTTTCTAACAATATTTAAAAAATGTTTTAGAAAATTTCCATTATATTTTCAAATTCATTTTTATCCATTTTTTACTTATACTATATGATTTTAAATGAATCTTTTTTTATTTTCGAAATGATGTACTTTGTCACTTTTCTGGAAATATTAAGAAATAAATGTTTATTAAAATAATACAGAAATAACAAAATATTATTCTATCAAGTTTAATTAATTAATTTATGTTTCATTTACAATATTTAATGTTTATTTTTAGGGAAAATGTTTTATTTTAAACCAATATTAAATTTTAAGAAAAAATAGTTTTCAAATCCAAAAGCATATTTTCCTCAAAAATTATTTTCCATATAAGATAGAATTATTTGATGTTACTTATGTTTAACTTGGGATATGATTCAATTATAAAATTCAAATTCATTATAATAATGTTTTATGGTTTTGATAAAATGATATTGATCAAACTCATTTCTTTCTCATTGATTGTGTTATGATTGAATAATGTTTATGAAACATATTACATTCCATGGGTTCTAATATGATGAATTATTTATGATCTAGTGGAACACATATGTATGGTTTTGATTATGTGATTATTGGGACTAATATATATTACTCCAATTAATTGGGTAATGATTTTTGTCACATTATATAAGGATGGGAATATAGTCGATGGGCTTGAACCACTATGTGGGATGGGGAAACCTGCGCCACTATGGTATGTTGGGGAATCCAGATCCACTATAGAAATATGGGAATCATAATCACAATAAAAATATGGTTAACTCTATCCCTTTTAAAGAAATCAATGTGATTGGGGATGGTGGTGTGCCCTTCCTAGTATGTGTAATCTCCATGAAGTACCCCACTATGTTCTAACAATGTGTCTTGACTTATAGGGAATGATAGTACATGTTTATGTGCATTCCAACATTCCATGTCATATTCATATGTTATTTTTTCATGGTTTATTTTTTTTATTTAATCGTGATTCATGTCTTATGAATATCAAATATTTATTACAAGATTTATTTTTATGATCATTGATATATGGGGTATTATCTCATCTTTTCAGGGTCATGTTCTCAGACCATTATAGTTATTATTAGGTTTATATGTCTCTCATGTTTAAAATTACTGAGAATATGATCTCACCATTTCTATTGTTTTCTTTTAACCAAGTTATAATGAAATGTTTTAGGTGTGGTTACTAGAGGGGAAGATCTATTTAAGAATCATTTATGATATTTAACTATACTTGAAACTTGTGTTCTATGTATCTAAAGCTAATAAACTAATACTGTCTTTGGGAATCTGTTTTTTTGTAATTTGTTATGTATTCTGAAAAATTGATGTAAAGTTAATTTTCATCGGTCATGGGTTGTTATACCGCCTCAGGGTCATTTTGGGTTCAGAAAGATATACAATGGCCCTTTTTATTATTCAATGATATTATTACATTAATATTTTATAAAATATTTCTCCCCTTATTAACCCACATGAGTGGGGGTGTCCCTTTAGTTTCTATCCACTTTGTGACCTCATTGGTTCCCATTAATCATCTAATCCATTATTCTGTTGTATAGTTTATCTAAAATGTATAATATTCAGAAAACCATAAATTAATTTATAGTTCTAGTTTTTCCCTTCAATGACCCAAAAAATATCTAATTCATCTAATTTTGAGGGGTTTCTATAGATTTTATTTTTTAAAATAAAACAATGATGAATAATGTAATGATATTTTAAGAGATAACTATATTGACTGTTTTATAAGTGTTTAATAACACGAAAATAAATATATTATTAATTATATTCACTTTTTTTCACTTAGAGAAGTAATTTTATTAAAATCACACAAAAGATAAATGATAGATTTTATAATCTAGATAAATAAAAAGAAAATCATGTGGATATTTAAATTTATTCCCTTCAGTAGGTTATATTTCTTGATGTCTCTCAGTGAAAACCATTATTTATGATTACTAATTTTTATGGTATTTTTTATATGATTGGAAGTAATAAAATCTAATTAAATTGTTTTATAGTATTTTTTAGAAAGGGGATTTTAGAAATTTTTTTGGAATTTTTATATAATTTTATGATGAAACAAGAAAATAATAGAACAATTTACATTAGAATATTGTGATAAAACATTTATAATAAAATATAGAGATTAAAAAATAATAATAGTTAATTAAATTAAAATGATATCATAATATGTGACATATGTTAGAACTTTTAATATTTTTGATGGTATATCAATTATTCCATGAAGTAGAACCTATTATTTTCGGGGTTTTATTTTCCATATAATTTTATTATGTTATGAGGATGATAATTACAATACCAATGGGGAATAATTGATAGTGAACCACTATATTTTCCATATTACACGGTAAAAGTATTTTTTATATGATAGGATTAAAGAGGAAATATAAAATGTAATTCATATATAGAAATTCAATATATTATTTCATTAATTTATAGTTTCTTGATGATATAATTGATAATATTAGAATATTAAATCATGAAATAAATCCATTATTCTATAATTTAAAATATATGTAATTTGAATATAGAGTTATAAAATTATCATTTTAGAAAATATAAGAGGTTTTAATGTGATTTCAAATTTTTTAGGATGAATATTGTTAGTTTGTGAATTGTTATTTAGTAAAATATAGTATATTATTTTTTAAAAATTTTGAGGAACACATTTCACACTTTTACCTTTTTTGGTATGTTCTAGAGAAACTATAGCATGGATATGTAATAATGATTCTAAATTTTTGAAATTATTGAAATTTACAAATTTTATTGATTAATTGTGTTTCTGTAAACATATATTAGGGTATCAATATCCAATTGGATGTTTTATTTCTTGATTATATATTTTCACTCCATTCAGAGTCCTTTTTTATTCTAATAGTCGGTAAATAAATAGTGGAATAATGGTTTCTCATTAGTTATTTAGATCTCCAATTTTTGAGTGTGGTATACTTTGTATTATAATGAAATTTATGTTATAACATTTAATTATTGTTGTTTCTTCATGAAAATATTTTTTAGGGTTATAAAATAAATATAAAATATAGGAATTTAGGTTTTGATAATATATGTGATATATCCTTTATTTTTAAAATATAGTTTTTATGTAATTTTTTTAAAGCTATTATTTTTGATATAACGTTTTAAAGGATGAAAATAGTTTTGAAATAATTATATCTAATTGATGTCAATTATAAAATAATTTTCATACTAATAAACTCAACATTATTTAAAAATAAATGAAGTGATTTTTTTTATAAATTTATCGATTAAAATTAATTTTATTATCTCATCATTTGTATAAAATGAAAGAAATTGATATTTTTTTAATTCAATTATGACATCTAAATTAAGTGATTTATAATTATTTAGGGGATATAGTTATGTTTTTTAGTTCTTCACCTTCTATTTAGATTACACATCCTCTTTATTCTATAATAATATTCTATAATTTACCATTTCTAGATCGTGTATATATATATATTTCAATTCACTAATCTCCAACAAAGGTATTTTAATGTTTTGTATTTTTGGTGAATTATTTCAATATTAGATTAAAATACAACATGTGATTCTGACGAATGGTGTGGACCTAATAGTTTTTTTAAATATATTAAATATAATAAATAGTACAGTGGCCTATTTTCCTGAAAAAGCGAAATAGCATTAAAATGTGTGTCTGGATCAAAAAATTGAGATCATTTTAGAGTTTAGAATGAGTTCTTTACCCTAGGGGTGATTGAATTTTTGTTATCATGGGTAATTTGTAGAAAATTTATCATTGTTGCAGAAAGTAATAAATTAATTTTATAAAATTAGTTTATTTAATTTGTATTGATGTACTGAATGAAAATTATATAATATATTGTTATAGATAATTTCAATGGATACTCTCATAACCCTGGAAATGTTAGAGAGCCATTGGATAGAGCATGTATGATTCTATCACAAAGAGAATGGTGATGGATCGTGGATTGACGATCAATGCACCTCATATTCGATATATATTTCCAATGATGATGATGAAACACCACTACTCATTAGTGATTTAATTGAATTGGGATAGGGAATGTATTTTGAATTTTTAATTCCTATTTATTTATTTCAAGGATGATCATGAACTAATCAACGAACAGATAGATATACAGTTTGATCATCTTGTTGAATAGGAATATTTACAAGATTTATCAAGATAGTTATCATTTTGATTGTGGAGAAATTCAATTTTCATTATAATGGATACGATATAAGATTGAAATAAACATCAAATCCAGGTTTGTTTTGATTTTTTGGTCTATGATATTCTCCCTCACATTGATCATTTCTGATTGGTGTTCGTTGTTTGTCCCAGGAATCGACAAATACTGATAAATCAATCATATAACAAGTTTCTCTTAGAAAAACGATCCAACATCATAGATATGAGATCAGAATAATATGCATGAGGTGCGAAAATGGAGATTGAGTGATTCATATGATGGGGGATACCCAAATTCAAGTTATTTGTTGCATAATGAAGAACAGATAGTTGATCCACTATGTGAGATGATTTAATTAAGATATGCATTGTTTGATGATTGAATGGTGTGGATGGACATGTCTTCCTTTTTAATTTGAAAATAATCAATAGATAAAATTTCATAGGTGCTATATCATATGTATAGATGAATAATTGATTTTTTAAAACCCCACATAATGAAACTTGTAAATCGGATATACACACCATTTGGTTACCCCTTGAAGAGGATAGGGTTTTCATGAAAATGATATGTATCAAATTGTTTTTGATCCCTATCACAAGTAGTGTGGTATCTTGGAGGTAACTCGACATGTACCATGGGATGTAAAAGGACATGGGGTGGAGTACACAGAAAAACGACACAATGTGTACTCAACTATGTGGACAAAAGATGAACCATGAACGTGGGCTGAGCCATGCACTGGGATACAGGAAGAAAACATGGGATTCATACACCATATTTAATACTAAGAAGATATGTTTCTATTCCACAATACATTTACACAGGTAGGACCTGGGGTCAAGGGATGCAGCGTGTAACTCTTCTACACACTATGTACGATTTTATACATTTCAAAGAGACAATGTACTTAGTTAATTGGAAAACTTTTAGTTGGGTTCATTCCCATTATACATTCCATAATAGTTAGTATAGAATCATGTCATACTTCTAGGATATGATCCCTTCAGTAGGAATTCCTGGATAGAGATGTTGGAATCCCTCCCAGAGGCATGGAGTGAGATCCTTTAGTCATATTTTTCTCATGGTGGTGTTATTGGTATTTACATGACCAAAAATATGAAAGCACTGATTACATAAATAGGGATTTAATATTGATTTAGTTTATTTATCATGGAACAACCTTTGCAGTGGTCCTTATATGTGTGTCGTATCTCTTCAGACTATCACCGTGTTATTTCAATTGATGAGACCCAACAAGCAGTTCCTCCAAGATATTTTTCATTAAAGATATTAGAATTCAGAGTGTGTTATCCTAGATGATTGATTTGTGGGTATTTTGAGCTATAATAATATGGTTTATATACTATGGTTGTGGCTTTCCTCTAGTTTGTGTGTCTTAGATTGAGTGTATCTGGAAATTCTTTTTATATTTACTATAGAGATATGCATATGTATTGGTGACTGCATATTTCATTTATTGTATTCCTTGTAATTTTTGGGTTTCTTAATGGGTATTTTTATGCTAACACTTACATGGTCTTTTCTCATACATGTTGTGTCTTGTATGAAAAATTGACCATTTGAATAATTCCTAGGTAGAGTAGAACCAAATAGTTCTTAGTGAGTCCAGACAGACCGTGGTGTATTCCTACACCATTCTGATTTCAATCCTAGTAACTTCATTATCGGTTGGGATTGTTTTATATAATCTTTGTGGTAGGATTTTATTTTCCCCTATTTATGTTCCTTTACATTAAGCCATACCATGATTGTGAGATATAGTTGTATGAATTCATTGGTTGTTTAGTTGATTTTTATTGAGGCATTTTGTTGGCATGGAGATGGATTCATCTCTTTAGATACATAGTCAAATCCTCTAATGTTAGTGATAGGCCTATTAGGTGCTAATCAAAAATCCATGCCCTATTGAAGGTGTGATTTGTGTCTCTCATAGCAAGCCCCATTAGGATGGGTCATGAAAGAGTGCTATCAAAGGTGTTCAGTTATACCATCGAAACGAGAGTCTATAAATTTGGATTGGGACAACATTGCTAAGTGTTTTGAATTTGGATTTCTAGTTAGGGACTCTAGTATTGGTGTGACATCCAAAACAACCATACCACAAGCATTGATCACTTACTTTTTGACTCAGTACATGAGAACAATTTTTTCAATGAAAATAATTGTTCATCCATGATATACGAATGAGTTCTATTTCCATGTCCTTGTTTGTGTAATCTCTCCAGATATAATCACTAATCTTGGTATATTTTTTGTTCTTTTACTCCACCGTGATGTAATCTATATATGATATAGCATGAAAATCACGTGGATGATCCCATTATTGATGAGGTTTTGATACATGGACTAGTTCTAGAGATGTTTCCTCGAAGTGGAGCACTATCCATACCACCTTTAGAGAAATACATTGTACCTGAATTCATGTTGTATTATTTGTGTAGTCTGTGTATACTACATGAGTTTTAGTGGTAGAGACCACTTAATTTTTAGGGGGATCCAGACACGTAGTTTTCTGCAAAAATCCATGAGGTTGTAACCTAAGTTTTTCATCTATTCAGGACACCAGTATATCAGATTGTGGTTCAAGTAGTGATATTTCATCACGACTCATCGGGGTGATAGTGGGGTTTAGTTACATAGCCTCATGATGAAGTGAATATTTCATAGGCAAAGTTTGAGTTAATTTTAAAATAGGTGTTAGCATTTGCTATAATTACGTGTCTACATATCTAGAAGATTAAATAGCTCCAACAAGTAATATTGAATGTGGACTAGTATTCATCATGTTTTACCATCCTCTCATAGTATTTTATGGTTATGGTTTGAGATTAGATTTTCAGGGATCATAAATTCAACTGAGGTCTATGTAGAGAAATTTGAGGTAGTGTTATCCATTTCTGCATTCCTACTTGTTCTAGGGTTCTAGATCGATCTTTGGTTGTTGAGAGTTTCCTAGAGGAGTAGTTAAAGATGATAGTTATCAATAGTGGGAATGCAAGAGTATATACCTCAGTAGTAGAGAGCTGAAATCAATCATAAGGACATGTACATTGGAGAAATTATAATAATAAGTTCTAAGAAAGAGGATTTGAGGCTCAGGGCTCACATGGTGGGTCTAGTCAGCCTAGTGGGAGAAGGTTTTACTCATGTTATGGCAAGGGAAATCTCACTTTATGGTCTGACCCTCCATAGAACAAAAAGAGAAACTATAGATGGGAAACATAGGTAGAGATAACACCAATAATCAGTAGGATTGCAGAGTAGCTAACATGGTTGAAGATCTGGGATAGAAGAATGAGGTGGTCATAATTTTGACGTGTTAGCACCACCTCCCCCAGGTGGTAAATGCCAGGATCAGAGAGTTAGAGAGTATGGTAGGGGGAATCTTCAGACAATCAAATAATAAAACCCAATGAATCTAGAAATGATTTGAGGTATGATCTATCTTTTCAAATTTAGATTTAGTTCTAACAGGCCCATGTTCTAGCCATTCCATTATTTCCACATATCTTTTTCTAGACTATGAGATTATGGTTGAATAGTTGAATCTACCCTTATGCTTAGAGAATCTTATAGGATAAGACAGGGTGATCACACACATATGCTGACAATGTAACCTATTTTTGGAGGTGATAGTTTATGTTGGGACCTTTTCAAAAAAGTGTTGAGGCCTTATGAATAAATTATTGTTTGGAATTGGTTATCTATAGTTCATGTTATGATTGACTATTTTATGTGAAGGGAGCAGTGTGTCTTCAGTAACCAAACCAAGATTTCAGTTTTTTTGGTGAAAAGGAAACCCCTCAAGCGCTGGATGGACTCATGAATATGAGTGTGTATTCTATAAATCATTAGTTTGATAGCCTAACCCACTGTTTAATGGATGTTATGAGTTTATATTTACCTATTTTGGTTGAGGATTTCATGTAAATATTACTTAAATTTGTTCGAGGATTACCTCCCCACCAAGAGATAGACTTCTTAATTGTTATACACATTGAGAAGACACAAATATCTTCATTATCATATTAGATGGATCCTATAGAACATCATGAGTAGATGGTGTAGTCGAAAGACTTGTTGAGGAAGGTATTTGATAGGCCCAGTTTTTCACCCTTGGCATGCCCGGTTTTTTTCCCGAAAACATCATGCGATATATTTAGGTTGTGTGTGGACAATCGATGCCTAAACCAAGGGACTTTGAATAACAAGTATCCACTACCAAGGACCGAAGACCTCTTTTATCAATGATAGGCATAAAATGGTAGTCAAAGATCATCCTCAGATCAGGATATCACCTGATATGAGTACATGACAAGGATATACCAATGATGGCATTCAGATGAGACTACAGTAACTACAAGTCCTTAAGGATTACCACTGGCATGACGAATTCCCAAACAATGTTCATGAGACTATTGAACTACATATTTAAGTCCCACATAGACCAGTTCATGGTATTATCATTCAATAATATCCTTGTGTACTTGGTGTCTGAAGAGGATCATGTGAGACATAGAGGATGGATTTGGACGTACTCCTAGAGAACTAGCTTTACATAATGTTATTGGAGTGATTGTTCTAGATTATGTCGGTCCCCTATAAAGGATACATTGTCGTAATAGATGGAGTTGTTAGAGACCCTTCCATGGTTGAGGAGTTGTTATATTCATATCCACCTATGATTGCGACATTATTGAGAAACACCCTTGGTTTTTTAGTCTATTACCTGAGAATCATACCTAATTTTTCTAGAGTACAAGAATCCATGAATGCATTATATCAAAATGGGATGTCATTTATGTGGGCATACAAGTTAAAACTGGATTTTCAGCAGTTGATAACAATGTTGATGAGAAATACCACACTGATACTTCTAGAGGAAGGTGTTGAGTACATAGTGTTTTGTGATGCATTTATAATTGGGATTAGATATTTTATGATGTGGAGGCCAGCAGTGATTTCATATGGTTCCCACTAGTTGAGACCTCATGAGTAGAACTTTGTGACCCACAATATTGAGTTACCAAAAGTGGTATTCTATTTTAATATTTGTCAACAAATCCTGGTAGGATAGAAGTTTATCTTATACTCATATCATAATAATTTTTATGTATATATTATCTTAGAACGTTCTCAACATGAGACAGAGGAGATGGTTAGTGTTCCTAAAATACTATGACCTCAAAATTGTCTATATTCATGGGAAGGGTATGTGGTAAAATATTCTCTTATAAGATGATATTATTTATAGATATTGAACAAGGTATCATAATAGTTTTCCTCATTAATGATATTTATTTTGGATAAGGATGGAGAATCTTACCTCTAATCTATGGTTGTTACCCATATTTTTTTCACAATTCAGGGAGGAAAAACATGTGGATAGAAACTGATAGACCCTATGTGCTCAGGAATCCACTAGAAATGCTCCAAATGGATTTTCTAATTGTGGGGAAAACATCGTTCTATTCATAGGAAACATGATGGTGCTAGTGACATTGTTGTAGTAAGTTCTAAGAGATTTTCATACATCTCCTTTTGCGGAATATCCATGTGCGGAAAAGAGATACCAGGACCACCAACATAAATTTTGGTGTCTAGGTATTAATAAAATCATTGTAGAATTTGAATCTGGATTACATACATGTTAATAAGTGATGTATGATCTCCACATTCCAGTGGGTTTGGATTAATCCCCTAATGTTCCATAATAGAAGTAGAATGGGATATATATTGACTTCTTGATGGGATTACCACGTAAATCCCCAAGACATGATCCCTTATAGTGATCGTAGGATGACTATCCATGTTAGACCACTTCCTTGCTATCTACGAATAGAGTTTTGTAAGTATCTTTGGATGCTTCTTCACGCATGATATAGTACTACATCATGGATTCCCATCGACGATTATCACTTCTCATGAAGCTCGTTATACATCCCAGTTGTGGATGGGATTACATGTAGTTTTTGGGAAACAGTTAAGATTTAGAACACTGTTTCACCCCTCAAACTAATGGCCATAATAAGAAAACCATTCTGGTTCAGAAGGACATGTTGTGAGATTGCATATTGAACGTTTTTCATAGTTGAGAGGATCACCTACCACTAGTGGGTTTTTCTTATAGAAATAGTTATCATTCTAACATTAGTATGGAACCATTTGCGGATTTTTACAATGAACGAATAAGTTACCACATTGTTGGAATATCCCAGGAGAGTAAGCACTCACGGTCCCAATGTTGCACGAAATACAACAGAGATGGTGTAGATCATCCATGGGAGGATGAAGACTACATAGATCCGTTATACGTATTATGTTGATTGTTGAAAGAGGTCTTGTGATTTCGAAGAAGGAGAGGATGTTTTCTTATGGGTTTCACCTAGGAATTAAATACAATGTTTTGGTCAAGTAGGCAAGCTATGGATGAGGTTCATTGGAAATTTACAGATAATAAATATAGTGGAAAAGGTTACATATCACTTGGATAAGCCTCCACAGCTAGACCTGGTACACGATGTGTTCCACGTGTCACAACATAGTAAGTATGTTAATGAACCATCACATGTTATTCAGTATGGAGAGATTGATATTCAAGACAGAGTGTCATTTTTTGAGTACCTTATAGTGGTCTAGGATCAGTAGGAGATTATATTACAAGGGTGACCGATTACATTATTTCACGTCCAATAGAATTATAAGAATCATTTGGAGAGAACATCAGAGTAGGAGGCTCAAATTCATGATCAGTACCAACATATTTTTTAGAAGAACTTATTTTAGATTTTTGTGGACATAAACCCCCAAGGTGGGGAGAACGTTTCCCATATTTTATAACTATTACATTTAAATATTATACAGACTATTATATAGACCAGGTGATGAGACAAAATACAATTAAATGGTATACTGCGACAATAATAAATATTTGAAATGTAATAAATATATCAAATAAACATGTTCACATTTTTCATGAAAAAGCAGAATAACGTTTAAATCGGTGCCCAGATTAGAAATATGAGGGAAATATTGAGTTCATGATGTGATTTCTTTTCCTATATTTGACATAAAATTTTACAATGTGTTACTTTTTAAATAAATATTCACGGGAACTAAAAGGAATAAAACTATTGACTAAAATTATTCTATTTCATATGTGTTGATGTAATGACTAATAATCATTAAAAAGATTGTTATGGAAAATTTCTAAGGTTAGTATTATATACATGAAAACATTTAACATCTATGGGTGTGATAATTAAGGATTCTCCCTCAATGTGAATGGTGAAGGAACGTGGATCTATGATCAAGGAACCTCAGATTCTACAGATCATTCTGATGATTAAGAAGACTCATTGTTCTTTATTAGAGCTCAAACTAAATCATGGTAGGTAATGTATTAATATTTTTTAATTCACCATTCATTATTTCTTGGATGAATGTGGACCAATCAATGAAAATATTTACCTGTGATTAGATCGTCCTATAGGATGCGCATATTGGTGAGGATTGTTGTGATAACTATATTTGTGATCATTGATTAATTTGATTTTCATTCTAATTAAAACAAACCAATATTGAAATGAAAATCAAATCAATGTCTGTATTATTATTTTTGTTTCTTCATGACCTAATTCTTGTACATCATTTGTCACAGGCATTTGTCATTTGTATCAAGATGCGACAAATCCAGATCAAATGATATTTTCACACTCATTTAATGGTGAAACAATATGATATCATAGATCTCAGATCAACATGTAATGAATGGTGAGTAATGATGGATATGAAGTAATTAAAATGAATGTGGACACCAAAATTATCATTCTTCAGTGAAAAACAAGGCACAAAAAATAAAATCCATGTGTGAGTATATATGAAAAAGAGATGCATTGTTCGATAATGGGAAGCTGTGGAAGAACATGGATCATTGATATTGGGGTGAAATGATAACTGTATCAAATTATATAAGTGAATGATCATACACAAAGGAGAATATGGGATTATGGAAAATAATGTACAACACGACATGTAATCTGGATCTACACACCTTTTGGGGGACCATGTGGATGCTACAGTTTTTGGGATAAATTTAACTATAACACGACATATAACCCCTATCACACATCATGTGGTCCCTCTAGGGTTACACAGTGTGTACCTGTTGAATTAAATGGATATGTGGAGTAGTACATGGATAAACTATATGACATGTGCTTCACATTATAGTGATAGTCCGGACACTGTACATGTATTGAGCTGTGTACGGGCACACAGGTAAAACACATGGGATTCCAACACTACATGTTCTAATACACAGACACATTTTGATAACATGGGTCATTTACACAAGTATTACCTAGGGACACAGGACACTATTTGTAACCCCTCTATATGTAATGTACTGTTTTCTAAATGTATTAGAGACATTTTCCAGAGTGACTTGGATATTTTAGTTTTGATGTTTTTCCATTATCCTTGCAATGAAAGTTAGTATGGAATAAATTCTTACATTTAGGACTACGATCCATTTAGTAAGATATCTTGGATATATTCATTTGAATCCCTCTGAGAGTCCCATAGTGAGATCATATATTCATCTTCATTCCCTATGTGGAATTATTGGTATTAAATGACCAACACTACATGGGTATCAATCCTCAAGTTAGTAGGTTAAAAATTGAGTTTATTGTTATCACCCCATAGCATGGAAAATGATCCTCATCAACGTAACATATACCTTCTGACTATTACTGTGTTATTTCTCCTAATGAAACCATATGATAAATTTATCTTGAATATATTTCATTACTTCTATCAGTATTTGTAGTGTGTTCTTCTAGACGAGTGCTTTGTGGATCATATGAGATGAGATCCTAGGGATGCTATACTATAGTTGTGGCTTACTTCAAAACTGTCTGACAAGGATTTATTATATAGAGATATCATTCTTATAAATACTGTAGACTTGTATATATTTATATAAAACTAATTTTTAATTTATTATATGACTTGTGTGTTCAAGAAGTCCTAATATGTATTGTTAAACTCACCGCTACATAGGATTTGACCACAAATGTCATTTATTATGTATATGATCATCCTTTTGATAGATTAGTCGGAGTAATAAGACCAAATGGTGATTAGTGCGACTGGATACACTAAGGTGTGTTCCTACAGCTGTTAGATAGATGTACCAACACTTTAACTTGTAGGTTGGTCTTGTGTTAGAGAAGCATTTTGGTTGGATTTTATTTTTACTTATTTACATTCCATTACATCATGTTGTACTCGGGTTGTGGTATATATATATGTATTCATGCATTGGTTGTTAATTTTATTTAAATTTAATCATTTTGTTGGATTAGGGATGGGATCATGAGTATTCATACTTAGCAAAATCCTCCCATGTTAGTGATATGCCTACTTGGTTCTAGTCATTAACTCATGACCTATTGGAGGGATACTTTGGGAGTTGTGAAATTGTCCCCACTTGGATGAGTCATGGTAGGGATATAATGATTCCCAATTATGTATCATGTTTTCAAGTTACTATTGAATGCACAAGGATATTTCATATATAAATTCATTTTTTCAATAGTATTCTGATGAATTCAAAATAAAATCCTGAATTGTTTGTATATTATAATTTTTTTCTAATTTCATATATTTTTTCTTTGAATATTTCCCTCGTAGGTCATAAATATATGATTATATCTTGAGTCACAAAATCAAGGGTTTTTAAAAATGATCTAACTTTAGTTTTATATCATTTTAATTATAAGAACTAGACAATAATTAAAAAATAAATTAATGTGGGTTCATATATTATTGAGAAAAATAAGTATGAGATTTCATGGGCATTGATAAAGATACCTATGTTTTAAGAGAGATGATAATTATAGATTATGAACATCAATTTATTATGGACTCTGCTCAATATATTGTAATTCCAAATATAAATTTCAAAAAATAATAATTGAAATTTACATTTCTGTCAACAATACAAAATGTTATTTTGTTTTGTGGTATATAGAGTTAATATTCCCATGAAAATATTTAGTTCATTATTGAGACTATATGATAAATTTATGAATGATATAGTTTATGATGTTTCAACTTTTTCATGGTATGTTCCCTTTTTTATAATACGTGTGATATAGAAAAAATACATAAAATTTTAGATGATAAGGAAATAGTAATATATTAAAAGAGTATTTATATAAAAGTATTTCCAGACCATGAAAATAAGGAAAATACACAATTATATTCAATCTTTTAGTCAGTATGATTAGATTATCATTGATGTGTGCAGAAATAAATTTCAATATCATGGTGTAACACTTTGGAGTCATTGAAAAATAGTTTACATTAGCTAGAACTCATTCAATTATATATTTTCCACACTATAACAAGAGAAGTAATAATAAAAATACATATACCATATTATATCAGTTATTTGATAAAATATAAATATATTTTTTTTATTGAAAATGTTATTTATCCCTTAAAAAATAGGTATTCCTTATGTTTTATACCAAGTGGAATCTATGAATAAATAATTAGTGGTGATGGTTACTATTTATTTTTTAGTGCACTAAAATAGTCACAATGATAAAATTCATATGAGGTGAGTTGAGGAACAAATATATTTTAGGATTCCCATGTTGAATGAGTGAAGAAACAATTAAGGATGTGATCTTTCTATGTTATTACCCAACTCAATAATTCATCAAAAAGAATAATAGATAAAAAATGAACACAATATCCTAAAATAAACAAATCATACAATGATTTACTATGAAGTAATTTAAATAATCCAATGATAAATTAGGGTTTCCCCTAGAAATAAATTCTCATTCCCCATTTTTTCATAATTCCTACCATCAACTACAAAACTATTTTGACAATAAACCAGTGAAAAAAATTATACAATTATCCTAATTGGATAAGTCATTTTGTATGTGGGTTGTAAAAAACTACTATATACAAATACTCATTGTGATTTAATAGAGTAGATGAATACATGGAACCATGAGACATTATTAAACAACCACCAAGATCCCCATTGAATCAATAAGTACTATTTGGGGTAGCCATCCAAAAATATTTTTAAATGTACACCATGAACTATACATGGTATCATTATAGTTCTAGGGGTGTAATTTGTTAAAATAAATGTAAATGTGAATTTATTGAGAATCAAATAACTAATTATACTGTAGTTATAATGAATAGGGTTGAGGAAAAATTGTGTAAGTAATATGAGTCATAAAAATGAAACATTTTGTTTTTATGAGATGGATGTAAACAAGGAAAAATAAGATTTATTTAATTGGACCCAAAGTGTCCCCATATTAGCTTAGTCACTACCATCTAGATAATAAATATTCATATACTATAAATTAATTAATAAACATAATAATTTCTATAATACTAATTAATATTTAATTATGATTCATTTTCATCATTTTATTGACTAGTTGTCATTAAGAAAAAATTGGTGAAAACTACTACATTTTTCATGCATGTTTCAGTTCTTCATTAAAAGTAATTGAATATTGAATATTTTAACATCATCCAAAAATTAATGACAATTTTATAAATATAATATAATATATATATATATATTCATAGTCATACAAAAATTTTAGAGATTTAATTATTAATTACACTATTCATGGAGACTGTAGGTTGTATATAAAAATGAAATCGGTTTAAATTTTTTGATTAATGGAATGAAATAATTTTAAATAATAATTATCCTTTATAAAATCATTTTACTATAACATATAACAAACAAAACATATTAACATATCCTAAATACTATTCATGTCACAGTAAAATTTTGAATGAATACCATCACTTTGTGGTGGTGGTAGTCCACATATATGCACGAGCAATTTTAATTTCATATAACATAAGGAATTTTATTATTATAGATAATATATAATAATTAATTAATAATAAATGAGTCATAAATATCATATATAAATAATAAATCCATCAATATAAACAATAATTTTATATTGTGATGACAAATGTAGTACACTTGCACGTGGAGGTGATCAGATGTCTATACACACAAGCGATGCGTTAGATTTATAAAAGATATTAATGTTTGGGGAATTGGTATTACAAAAATAAAAAAACCATATTATATTTATCATTATATATTTATTAGTTAATAATTTCTTCTATAGATATATTGGAGGTAAAATTAGAATTTAAATTGAAAATTATTGGATAAGAGTTATGCATCTCCATCGGGAAACCACATTTATATTACACATTAATCATTTAGAGGATTTTTATCATTAAATTATATAATCACAAATATATTGTGATGAAAACTATGATGATATTAAATTATGTATTTTTTATCTAGTTGGATTGAAATGGTGTAAATAAATGAATGAATTGGTTAACTTTCACAACGTATGGAAATGAAACATATTGAATGAAAAAATGAAATTACAATTAATTAATTTTAATGCAAAATGTTTCAAAATTACCAGATTTTAAAATTTGAATATGGTATTCTATAAATTTTTTCATCCCATTAAATTTTCATAGGTGTTGGTGTGATTTAGAGCATTATCATTTCATATAACCACTTTAGTAACAAATTTAAATCTTAATGGTGGAAATGAATTTTTAATAATTATTGGGTTACAATATTATTTTTTATGTAACATTGGACATCAAAAGGTATTAGTAATGATATAATTTCCCTTTCACATCCAACATGTCCACGTGAATCATTATTAAAAAAATAAATAATATAATTAAATATTTTTATCATAAAATGCAATTTCATTTTTCGGATGAACTATACACATAATATTCCATTAAAAACTACACTATAGAAATGAAATTTGAATATCAAACATTAATTAAAATATAATAAAATATATTATTCTATTAATTTCATAGAATACAAATATTCACACAAATAGTATAACTTAAATGTTTTTAATGTTTCTATTTATTTAATAAATTTTTTGTCTTTGTTCCATAATCGTTTAAGAAACATTTTCGATGAAAAAGAATATTAATATGATAAAAATTTATTTTATATTCCTATTGAAAGTTAATGATGGATTTTGTCTTCATTTTATCCTAATTTATATATTTTTAAGATATCAATATCATGAGAGTGAAATGACATATTTATTGTAATTTTAAATTAATATAAATCTCATAATAGAAGGAAAATATCACCCAGTGGACATATAATAGAGTAATGTATTAAAATATTAGAACACCATAAAAAAGATACATTAAATTTAGAGGATCCTTATAGTATTATCTAAAAATTTTAAACCCTTATTTCAATTTAACACTTAAAGAATTTACAATAGTTTAATATGTTAATATTCATAATGAATAAAATAAAATGTTCGTATTTATCCTATTTAGTCCTCATAAATAAAAATATTGAATTCATTTCTAATGGTTTATTTTTTATATTGAATAAGTTTATTTTAATTTAATTAGCCAAAACCAAAAAATGAAATGGTTTTCTGACAAATAACTTTTAAGGAATGAAAAAAGATATATATTATATCTCATTAATTGAAATAATATGGGATGAATTTTAAAAAAAATTATTAAACAAATAATATATAAATTGCTTTAGAATCATTGGTCAATAAAAATTAATTTAATTAATAGATAAAAATACACACTGTGTGAATAAAAATATTTTCCTGAGGAATATCCATTTAATATTCACTATATTTTTATATTCATTCCAAATAAATTAATACCAATGAATTAACTTAATACAAGATTAAAAACGAAATTATTATTATATTTTTTAATTCATAGATTCTAATATAATAGTTATTCGATAATGGAATATTTATTTAGAGTTCCATTAGGCTCAGGAAAGTGTCTATTACAATCAATCAAACTATTAAATTTATTTAGAGTGAAATAAACCTTTAAATCAAGGGGTGTGACATGATAACCCAATTAAATATAATTTTTCCTATTAAATTATTTCTCTCCATTAAAAATTGAGGTTATATTTTTTTTCATTACATCATAGAGTTATAGAGTAGCATCCAATAATTTATGATTTACGAATCAATAAATGACCAAGTGAGTGGTCTTTTATCATATAACATTATCTATATAAAATATTATGTGTGTAGGTTTTCCCATTATGATCATTATGTCTAGTAGATGTGAAAGATCGGGTAAATACATCATCAGGAGATATACATGTAATATATTATGAACTTTTATGAGATTCAGTGTAGGTTACAAATGATAGGATGCCATCCTTATATATTCAGGATTTTAAAATATTACAGCATACATAGTGGTCAACATTACCTTACATTTGAATATGATAACCACCTTCCATAAAGTCACTAATAGAAATACATTTTCACCATCTTCAAAATCTAGACCTCACAATTGATTTTCAATATAATGATGCTATCATATATGAGTATCACTAATGATCTACTAAATTGATCTTCATTGTTTACAATTTACTCATCAATATCATGTAACAATGTGTTTCTGCATCCGTCGTTATCCAATTATATAGGTGGTCAAAACATCCTACAATAGAGGGATTTATAAGGATACATGTGAAATATCCAGTGATAGTTATTATTTAAGGAAAACATGATTAAAGGATTATATTTATCCTAATCACCATTTAATTCTAGTGAAATTCTCTAGAATATATCCTATAGGGTTTGAATGGTTCTCTTATATTGAAAATCAATCTATGAGTGATAAGAAGTAATAAAAAATTTTCATATCTAGTGGATGAATAAATCTTTACTAAACCATAAATATAATCCTCCGTTCTCAGATAGATATAATTATATGTGGAAATAAAAAAATATCACATCATCATTAATATATGAGAATAAAATATTTCCAATAGTGAAATATTATCTTTGTGAAGTCTTGTGTGTTGACACCTAAAGGAGATTGACTACAACCAAAAAATTATTTTTCCCTTTATATGTTTAGGGTGTCTTACAATAAAATATATTGAAATGTTTTCCCATTTCCATTAATATATGGTCAACATTTTTAACATTATATTATAAATTTTTTTCTATCACCCTTATCATTCTCACATTATAGTAATCAATATACATACTATACAATAACCATTATTAGGTTTCCCACTATAATTATCTCTCAAGTATTTATATGTATTTTATCGTCCCTGGTATATAGATAATGATTAACTATGATATTCATCCACCATCTCCATAGAATATATTATAGATGAGATAAATGATCAACTACAAAACCTTATCATTCAATCATAATCATAGATGAACATAGAAACAAAAATCACTTTTTTAACATTTATAATACTTTTTTCCAATAAAATTAACATAGATAGATCATCAAACATTTATTTGTGGATGATAAAATCTATCTTATTTTATAGTGATTTCATTTTCTAACATATTCATATCCATATGTACTAGTACAATTTAAATTTGTTTCATAGATAAGTCTTCATTTTCCTTTCGAATAAGTTTATATTCCATGGTATTTTTATTTCTAGGTTGATAATTTATTGATTAGTAATAATAATTAATTAAATGAAACCATATTATAACGATCATGTTCATCTTGTTCTATATTATGATATTATATAAAATTTTATTATTTATATATATTATTTCATTCATAATAAAAATAATTCCCTAATATATTCTATTAACAAATTCCCATAACCACATCTAAACCATGATTAAGATAATTTTTTACAATGTATTTTCTATTTACTAGAGACATATTATATAACCATATCATTGTTAAAATGTATACATACCATTATATTCATTTATACATCACTATATCACAAAAATACCTCTTCACCATACAGTAGTATAACAACAGGTGAATGACTAACCTTCCCTTCAGTTCCCTGAAATTCTTTTCACATTCATCCATCTAGAAGAACCGAACCACGTCTTATACATCATTGAGAGTTGATTATAATGTCCTGATAAATCAATCATAATGCATGGATAAGATCTATACAACCAATTTGGACCATAATGACAAAAAAATATTTTAATATTCATGTATTTTATTTTTTTAATGTATGTTTTAGGAGAAAATAATTAACCTTATTTTTAAAAGAAGATGATGGAACTGCCCATCCTATTCATCAAAAAAAATCAAAATTCGTAAGAATGTTCATGTGATTAGGAATATGTTATTTGGAAGAAAATTTTTGTTTGACTCACCCAATAGTTTGGAGTGAAATAAAAACCATAATGATAAACATAATAAAGTTCACCATTGATCCGACACAAATATGGAAATGATTTTTTTTGTATTTACAACATATCCTATGTAATTTTTTAAAACATGTGATTCTAAATTGATATATGAAATGGTAAAATAATCATTGAAAATAATATTTAGCATCCAAATGAAGAAAATATGTGATGTCAATAGTATTCAGGTCAATTATATTCAAGTGGTTATGAAGAAAGATGTTTTTGGAAGAAGTGGAAGATAATATACATTCCATTATACGTTATACAATGATACAGTTAATGTAAAATGTAATCAATGACATGAAACATGTCATTCTTACATGAAAAATAATGTGGAAGAAGGAAGTTACTAATGTAAATGCTTTCTGGTGATATATCATCAGATTTAGATTTTTTTAAATTATGGGTTGGTTTCCTTTATCGTAATGATATTAATTGATGTTATTGGGATTCAATCATACCAATAGAAAAAATATTTAAATATCGGAAGAATTAGGTTGATAAGTATCTTAATTAGGGAAAATAATGTCGTTGAGTGCTGAAATATCATTGGTATCACACATAAAGAAGAAGAATATGTGGTTGAAGATGTTTGAAAAAAATTAGTTGTATCCATCATAAAGATGAAATCAGATTTGGAGTTGGTTGTGATAGTATTTACGAGAGAACATTTGTTCTCTTACTTTCATATAGTGATGATCAACAAAATGAAGAAACTATTTTTGATGATATTTTTCAGTCGTAATGAAGGAAATGGAATGATTAGATTGTCTTTTTTCTTGGTGTAGATATTTGTATGGAAATATCATCAGTTCCAATTTGTTATCAAGTTGGTTTAGATAATATGGGTGACGAAATTCCATCATCAGAATGATTAAATAATAATGTAAAATTAGAATTGGAATAATACTAATGGTTTGTTAGGAATACATAGGAATTGAAGATGTCAAAAAAATATCCTAGACTTAAGGAAGATTGAATAATTCAAAGATTGATCTAGAATTAAAGGGAAATTAAAGTCACATAACATGTCAGTGAAATACACATGATATAAATAAGATTAATGATTAGGGAGATTTTTTTATAATGGTGAATGGTTTTTAAAAACATTTTTAAAAATTATTAATGTGTCTATAAAAGGTTTAGAATACATTTACTATTTGGTTAATTTCACTATAAGAAAAATAGGAGAGAGAATATCCACAATTTATACATGAAGAAGTTTATGCATACAGTTATCTTAAAGGGGATTTCTAGAAATAAAATGACATGAGAGGGAAGATAATCATAATTAGAATTTAAAGAATCATACGGGGAAATTAGACTAGGATTTTATTAACTAAGGAAAAATAATTTCATGATTATTTCAACGATATCCTAGTAGAATATTATTTCTATATTAAGAAACCAGACATTATAATTAGAATATGAAATAATCACTCGTATCATTACAACGTCCAATATTTTTTTTAAGATTCTTTATAATAAAGTGAATAATTTATTTGAAAAATAATATTTTTGAATGTTAATGAAGAAGAACCATAACATGTTTGTTGTAAAAAATTATATAACATCATTTTGTGCTAAATAAGGAACATGCACTGTTGTTTTAAAAATAGTTCTACATGATTGTAAGAGAATATCCTAATCATTGTTTTCCACAAAAATATTCTTTAAATTGGATTGTGTGGTATTAAATTATTTTTAAAATATACCACGGTCTATCCACTCTTGTTGATTATTGACCTTTTTAAAATCATCTGATCTAGTGGAAATGTATATAATTTTATCCCACAATGAAATAAATCTTTAATAATATGTTGTGGTTTTTATAATTATGGAAAATGAAAATAAAAATATATCACTGAATTAATCACTCTCCCACTCAGTGATACTTGAATCGTAGATGGGTAATCCTAATTGGTATTAGAGGAAATGTTACCTTTATTTATTATTTGATAATATTTTGACGATATATTGTGATGTATAATTAATATTGTGTGAATGATTAGTGTATTATGATCTTCAATGGAAAGAACTATCATATCTATAAAGATAGAATGATTCCATATCCCATGCCTCTAGGAAATAATGTTTTTTAATATAGAGAAGATTGATATATTCATATTTATAAAAAAATTCCTCTTATAACTGTTGATTGTAATATTCTTGAGAATTATGGAAGAGATAAAAATGAATTAATCTCATAACTTCTTAAAGGTAATTTTTAATGAGTGATTGTTTTTTCCACATCCAAAGTTATATGGGATAATTGGAAAATAAATAATGATAGACATAAAAAATAGATGAAGAAATATTTTCAAATTTTATTGTTTAATTATAAAGATCTCATGATGGGTGAATAATAATATTTTGGTGACTTCTTTACTATGGTAAATGATATAGATATCACTATCAGATTTCTTACTGGTATGTTATAATATTCTACAGTTAGTAATAAGATCATAACAATAGTTATGAAAAGATTGATGCTAATGATTCATCATTTGATGATAGAGATACTAAAACTCTATCTCTAGATGATCTTTATATTAATCTCATTGCATATTAAATGACAATGGAAAAGGTTGTGATGTGAGAAAAAAATCTGATAGAGAAATATCATTAAAAGTTGTCAAGAAACGAATTTATAATTATGATCTTTAGAAATATTAAATTTCTGACTCTGACTCGAAAATTATTATGTTAAAACCATATTTATTTTTTATTCTTTTTTATAAAAAATTAAGAATAATCACATGTAAATATAATTGGAATGTCCTCATGAATTTATTGATTGTGGGTCCATTTATGACTGTGTGGCTAATTAACCATGAATAATGAATGGTTAAGATGGTTATGAATAAGAAATTAGGAAAAAAATGTCGTATAATAAATAGTCTGATAAGGATTAATATTTTTCAAAAGGTAATGATAAAAAATTACATATATCTAAAAGAATAAACTATTTTTATAACGGTGAAGAAAAAGAAGAATATAATAAATCTAAATCAGAAAAATATATTGAATAAACTAGAGAGACTAATTTAATCGGAACTAAGAATAATAAATAATTAATAGGTATTATTTTTTATAGTGGAAAAAACCAAAGTAGATTTATATCTAAATCAATAATTGATAGAATGTAAAAGGATGATTTGAAGGCCAGAAACAGAAATCAAGAACTGGAAAAAAGAAAAATATTTGAAAGTTTTAATGAAGGTTTTTTGGATGATAAATTCAAGATAGTGAAAGAGATTTATGTTTTAAATAAATATAAAAAGAAAGAAAATAAATTTTTTGACCATTTGAAATTTAAATAGAACAGAAAATAAAAAGAGTTGTAACATTTTCAAAAAAAAAACATTCTAAATCGGAAGAGAGGGATATTTTTTTAAAAAATTCTATTTATGTCATTGGTAAAACTTTTGGTTAGGAGACACATGAGAAGGATTATAATAATTTACATTCAAAGGATGATAAGGGATATATAATTGTTCCTGGAAAAAAGAAACATAGGAATGTAATGGAGTTGGAAAATATTTACCAATTGTAGAATTCAAATGTTTCCAAAAACCATGATTCTAATAAAATTGATAAAAATTAATTTTCTGTAAATGTTACCATTAAATCTAGTTTTGATAAGGCTGAATAAAAAACCACGAAAAATAATATTTCAATAGAAAATAGAAAGGTTAGTGCTTAAGAATGTTCTCTTAAGAAATTTTCAATGAAACATACTCACAACAATGGTGAATATGAATGTTTTATAAGAAAACACTCTTTTTATGGATATAGTTGGTACTATGGTGGATTTAGATATATAAAAAATATGTGTTGGTTAAACCAAAAAAATTACTATAATTCAACGGTTTATGAATTTAATTGATTGGGGGGGAGTAAATCATATTAAAATAATATGTCTAAAAAGGATGTTTGAAGAAACATGAAATGTTTTTGTGACAGTTGAAAATAGGTTCTAATCCGTAAAAACTATTTATGAAAGATTATAAAATTATAGAAATGTTCTTATGTCTTGTATTGTTTTGTTACTAAAAAACAAAATTATCTTGAAAATTTTCAAAATCTATATGTGAAGAAAGGAAAGAGAAAATAAAACGGTATTCTTGTTGATACTTCTATGAAATCTATAAAAGTAGATGATCATTGAATTCCTGATATTATTTGTTGGTCTCATATGAAAGGAGACATAATGTTTCATATGAATGGATTGAATTCAAATAAGGGTCGATGGCATTTGGAAATAATGAATCTCTTATAAACGTAGGCATTTGATCATAAATCATTTAGAATGAAAACCTATAATTGAAGAATTATATTTTTGTTGATGGGGTGAAACAAAACCTTCTATGTTTTTCACTACTTTGTGATTAGGGTAACAAAGTTTTCTTCAGAGAATGTGTGTTTTCTTGTTAAAATTATGGATAATGTAATGATAGATACAAGAGGCCATCACGAAACAAATTCCATTTCATTATGGGGAAATAGAAAACACATATTACTTGGGCATGATAGATAAAATTATGTTGTGGAATAAAAGTTTGGGACACAATTTTCTAAGAAACATGATCATATTATCTAATTCAGACATTGTATGTGATAATCATGATATTTCAAGAATACGATATAGGTGTTTCACTGTTTTTCAGAAATGATTTTTTTAACAAAGTCCACAAGAAGTTGACATTTTTTCAAAACAACAACTGGAAATTATTCAATTTAATATTTGTGGGATAATGAGAGAACAAATCATACAATATAGATAATTACTTCATCCCATTCAATGATGACATGAGTCACATTACCTGTGTTATTTATATGAAATATAAGTTAGATGACCTAAAAATTATTAAATGTTATAAAAGGAATGTTGTCAATGAATGTGAGTATTTAGAAAAGAAGTTTTGAACTGAAAATGGTGGTGAGTATAAGAATTAATAATTAATATATTATCTTGAGAGGCATGTAATTTGGAAAGAGTTCAGTTCCCAATAGACACCTTAATAAAATGGGTTTGAAAGTGGAAATAATTGAAATCTTATGGAAATGGGGAGAACTATGCTACGCGAACATGGAATTTCTAATTACTAGTGGAGGAAATCCATGATTACTATGATATATATAAAAAATTTATGTTTCTACATAACATGTTCTGATATGACTCATTATGAAATTTTTTATGAAAGAAATCCATGTCTAAAACACTTAAGTGTTTTTGGGATTCCATGAAGCATATATAAAAAAGGTAAAAACTTGGAAGGTTTGAGGAAAAAGGTGGGTATGTAATATTTGTTAGCTAGGATCTAAAAAATAAGATACACGTTTTTTTAAAAAGATACATGAATGATTATTAATTATATTGATGTCAAAGTTGATGAAAAGGATGAGAAATAAAAACATACGTATGCTAATAAGGAATTTGACCAGGATAAGGAATTTTTTGATAAAAAAATAGAATAAGGTTTATGAAAATGGTAATTATACTAATGATGAATTATTACACTCATCTATTTCATTTGATGAAGATGAAAGTCAAAACAAAGCATTGTAAAAGGAAAATAGTTTTGTCTGAGAAAATTATTTGCGATCAAAATTAAAATGTTCATAAAATAAAAACATGAAAAATTGTTAAACATAGATATTTACATTAAACTATCGAGCTAAAATATATGAATGAAGCTTTTTAGAATTCGTAATGGATTTATACTATGATTGAATAGCATGACCGGATAATGAAAAATGATACTGGAGAAATCATACCCAAGCCATAAAAAATCTAATTAGTATAACGCGAGTTCATTGGAATAAGTGGAATAGAGACAATAATGTGATAAATAATAAAGAAATATTAGTATTCAATTTTTACATACAAATTGAATGTTTTGATTTTATGATACATTTTATTTTTTGGAAGGGTATAAAATAATCAGAATATTTCTTGTTGTTGTTGCAAATAAATGTCACACAATTTTTAAAATGGGTACGATGTCCACATTTCTGAATGGGGATCATGATGATGATGTCTACATTGAACAAACTTGTGGAGTTTTTCTCTAAAGATGAATGTATTATGTTTAAGAAAAATAAATCATTGTATAGGATAAAACAAGATATAAGAGAGTGGAATTCCAAATTAGATACATGCATGAGGATGATCAGTTTCATGAAAGGAAGAGTTGATAACAATAGTTGCATTAAAGTAACTAATTAAATTTCAATCATCATAATTGTTTTTATAATTCCCTTGACATAAGCATTACATAATCTTGTGTTAATTCAACAATTCACATTGATGATCTTTTCAGGTGTTGAGTTTTAGAGAATTAGGTTGAAAATATTACATTATATTTCAATCGATAGAAAAGTAGACACTTATACTCTATCTAAATTCCTTCAAAATATTAAAACTCCATAAATAAAAGATGAATCCCTTTCTTGATATAAATCTTCTCGAATTCTTCCTTTCTCTTACCCTTCCTTATACCCTGTGAAAAATATTAAAAAACATGGTATGAACATAAAATGCTTAGTAAGGGTTATAAAAGAAAAAAGAAAAAATTGGACTATAAATATATAAAATCAATGAAATCATAATTTTCAATCATAAAACAAAATATTTTTAACATACCTCGTGAAAGAATAAGATTTTTGAATAACACATAGAAATCATAAATCATAATGGTATATTTTGGAATCTATGACATACTTATAGTGTATCTTTCACAGCTACATATGGATTTACCATTGGAATAACCATCACGGTATATTCAATAAATATCATAGGAGAAACATTCACGTTTACCTCTTTCACATTACCCAATGCATTTGAGAGCAATCTCGGGATCTCCCACCCATTTATTATCATGGAACCACCCGTATACGTAAAACATTCCCAGGATCTATAACATAATCCTAAAACATAATAAAATCATAAAGAAAAGATATCATTTCCACATTGAAATAACTATATAATATTTAAATATATTGACATAATCAAACCATTATAAAAAAATTTCAATACCAAAATATGTAAAAGGTTATATGGTATTATTTTTCCTTTTAAAACCATGATGTCTTGTTATGGAATCCAAATATCAAATAATTCTCCCAGTGGTGGGAAGGTCATTGTCACCACGTACGTTCAGAATAAACACTCCTTTGGTAATTTAGTAAAACTATTCATAAAAAAAGATAACCTTTTAATGATATTAAAAGTATAAGGCGTTTATATACCTTAAAAAAGAATGTCATTTATAAAATAGAATACGCCACAATGAAAAGGGATTGAGATGAAGTCCATTACAAAGACCACTGTGTAAATAAAATTGATCCATTATGTCTATTCACTATAGGTACACATAGGTAATGTACAAATACAAGATAGCACATCAAATGTTATTTATTACATAATCATAGGACGACATAATTAAAAGTAAAAGATTAACCCAATGAATGGAAATTTGGTTAAGAAGTTCTCTTATGAAAATTCAGTAGCCTAACAACATCACATAAAAATTAAGAAAAAGAGTTCATGAGAGTGAAAATGGTCTCTCATTGCATGGATATAAAACTTACAGAAATAAGTATATAGAAGAATATATTCCAAAATATTAAAAATTTATTTTAAAGACATAACATATAAGATGTCTTTGACTACAAGAGGAGGGTGGAAGGTTGACTTATCTTGTGTCCGACATGTCTTGTTCATTCTTTATCTCCCTGAATAATAATCTTAACTTAATTATAATTTTTTCAGAAACTTTCTAAATTTTATTATTCCTTTTATATCACTTATTACCTTGATATAAAAATAATATAATTATTCATGTTCATATCGCTCTATTTTGCCGATATTCGTTACTTGAGTAAAAAATGATTGTGTTATAATTATAAAATTTCCATGTGGTGAAAAGTACAATATATCCATAATTATATACATGATTTAAATATAATATATATATAGTATATATGTATTTAGGTCCAGTATATATGTATTTTATAATAGTCCATAACATTAGGATATTTGAAAATGAAATGCCCAGTTCATGACGACGGTAAGCCGTACGTTCGCATGAACACTACATTCATTTTATTTTCATTTTTAAAGGAATGAAAAACAGATGGTACATAGGTATATTATAATTAATGTATAAAATGTATGTTATATATGTTAAATATGATCATTAAATCCATTATTTATGCCATCCATTTACAGAATGAACGAGTCATATCACTTTGAAGGGGTGGTAGTCTGCACACCCTCAAATGAAATTATCATATTTATACAACATGAAAATCATATAGGTTTGTTCTAAATGATAATTATAGAATCATAGAAACAAAATAAATATCATAAATATCATATTTAATATCATTTCCATCATAATGGAAACCATGAGAGGTGGTAGGATATAATTGAACAATCATCATTTAGTGAGGCAGTAGTTCGTCGTCCACAGAAATAGTATGTTTGTATTCATTAGATGGAGGTGTGTGGAAGTTTAGTTAGAATAATTCTCATAAAAAAACCTAATATATTAATGATAATATTAATGTTATAAAATAATGTAATAATGATTGTTTAGGTGGTTTGAGGGGACGATAAATTGAAGATGCTTGAGAGAAGACATTACCTTATATCGGGTAACTCTTTTTGATTTAAGCCAAAAGGATTTCTTGAATTGCATTATGGACAAGTCAATTATTCAAGGGTGAAGATATAGATGTTGGTAGTTTCTTTAGGAAGATTTTGGATGATCCAAGGGGGCACGAGAAGTGTGATTAGGGGTTAGAGGTGGTGGCCTTTTATAAGAGGGGGATTGGAACTTAAGTAATATCTTAAAATATTAATTTTTTTAAATTATATTTCTTTTATAAATGTGACTCTATTGTGTTAGTTTTATGAATAGATGATGATAAGTCTAAATAAATAATCCAAAATTAATTATATAGGTTTGGTATATTTTTTAATCTTTATCTCCTTTAGTTAACACTTTTTTACTCTTACCGTTTTATTAAGCATTTTACACTTTGAGAATTATAATAGTTATCAAAATAAGAAAAATATCCAACTAAAGAGTAAAAAAATTAAAATTTTAGACATATTAGAACTAATTGGATTAATATTATATTTTTAAAATTTTATAATATTTAATAAATTATTTTATATTTTAAAATATGAATTAGATTATTTTTTACACTATTCATATCATTACTTTGTTAAAAATTCATATCAAATTTATTACTCCAAAAAAAATATTAATAAAAATATAACATGTATCTATAATCCAAAAACATCATGGATGAAATCAAAATAACAAAATTACAATTATTTTATCATTTATAATATCATTTAATTGAATCCTTTATTAATGAAGCCATCACCATTGTGTCAAAATTAAATTTAATTATATAATGTCCAAAAATTATAATTAAAATACCATGATGTATGAAATAGATTTTGTTTTAAACTAAATATTTATAGTTTAAGAGATATTTTATATAACCTCATATAATTTTTTTTTATAAAATATATATGTTTAGGTTATATTTTTCATAACTATAAATTAAAAGTAATGAAATGTCATTTTCACATAGAAGTGGCTCCATGGGGATCTAAAATAGACCCATAGCTGTCAATGGATCGACATATCTCATCCAATAGGGTTAGGACATGTCTTAGGGAAATTTAATATTATTATAATATTATGAATTACCCTTATTTACCAGATTTACCCTTTAACTATAGTAATTAAAATATTTACTAATGTAACTATTCATAATGTATAAAAATAAAAGTTACATATTTATAGAATTTGGAGATCCTAATTCCAAATATGGAATCCATTTTTCCAAATTCAAAATGTATAAGTTTTAGAAATTAATTTAAAAATAATTCTTGTATTAAAAACCAAAAAGTTTATTATTAAGAAGTAATTACTACTAGAAGATTGACATGTGTTTATGTACAATTTAAAAGTTAAATTACTTCCAATGAAAAAAAATGCATTAAATGATAAAAATATAATACAATTACACTTTAAAACCAATTAATAGTTCAATCTAATAATATTAATAAATTACAGTGTACATGTTTTGAATTAAAATTTATTATTTTCAATATATATTAAAAAATGAACTTTATCCTAAAAAAATAAATTCCATTTAATGAAAATTTTGAGGTCCATCTTCTGAAGAATAAAGTTATTTATTAAAATATAACATATCAAATTCACAAAAACTATATTTAGAAAGGTTTCTCTATCAAAATTTGATAAAATGAACTTTTATAAAAATTAATATTTTTTCATCATTATAATCGGATTCATTCTTATTTTATGCATCTAAAATTTATTGGATAAGTGTAAAGACATTTAATAATCATATTGTAGTTAGTTCTTTTTATTACCACCAATATAATTTGTAGGTGTTTACTATCATTTAAAATAATAATAATAATATATTATTTTATTGGTATAACCCAATGTCGTGTGCAACGTATGATTTAAATGAAACCTGTTGTTGAGTGTTGAGTAAACTACCTAACTATGTGTCCTACTTAAAATTAAATTAACATAATATTTACAAATATTAATGGAAATGAAAATTTATTATTCTATAAATACCTCTTTCATTACATCATTTCCCAATTTTGGAAATTGTGTCCTCGCAATTTTAAAATAGGGCTTGAAAACATCATTGAATTTCCCACACTGGAAAAAAAGTTAGTAAAACACTCAAATTAAAAAGAAAAAAAAGAGGAGTACAATGGTCACTAAAGATAACACGTACATGGATTCCATGAATTCATGTTTATGTAAGAGAATATAAGTGTCATGTTCGGATGGTGTGTGATAGAAAACATGATTATGAGAAATTTAAATACCAGAAAACCAAAAACATGTGATTGGTTATACAGTCTTTGATTACATAGTAGGAAACGTAAAAAGACAAGATTTTCTATTTTAATTTCTCTTTCATAAATTTGGTGAATTTATTGATGATATTGACTAATAACATAAGGAAATATAAATACTTTTCATGTAGTATTTATCCTTTAATAAGTTTCTACCCAGAAAACAACTTTTCTTTAAATGATGAGTATTCAAGATGAATCTGTCACACTTGAAGACCTAGAATAACCTTTAATATAATGAAATTATCCATAAAATATTAACCAAATATTTTACATATCTTTAGAAATTAACCAAAACAAAAAATGTTAGTACAAGATCATATAATCTCCAAAATGGATAATCATTAAAAAAATAAATTCTACACTTAATCTCCATAATTTAACAAACAAAACAAAAATCTCAAAAAATACCATTCAATATAAAATTTTCTATAAAATTATTCAAAATAACCCAATATATGTTTGAATCCCACAATTCGGAAGTATTTGACTACATAGTCTTTCAAAAACAAATTTAACATTTTTCACAAAAAAAGTGGCTACTCTTAATGTCTCATACTGAAAAGTTATTAACATAATCACAATTCTCCATGATAGTTTAATTATTTCCATTAAAAACATGAATCTTTATATGTTCACAATAGAAACATTAATTCTTAAAAAATAAATTTCTACCATTACTCCTCATATGAAATTCCATAGTATTCTATTTTCCCTAGGAATATATGTTCGTAAAAGAGAAAAAATATTCCAAAATAACCATTATCACATAATCAGTATATCATTTTCACATTCTAAGGATATCAATTTGAAAAAACATAAGATCCAAAATCAACATATTCAAGTTTAAGAAAATCATTTAACTAAAAATATTAAGTCTTACTAACCCATGGCATCACATAGACCAGTGGTGGGTGATGTGTCGTTGCCTTCAATCGGTTGAGGGTTTGATTTCTGCAGCCTTGTCGGATGCGATGGGTTGTCACTCTTCTTACATATTGTTCCTTATTATAAAACTCAGAAATAACCCTAACCTTATTTAACCATTTGGGTTGTCATATAACTCTCACTTCCTACTAACACATAATGTCCTCAATATATTAATTCATGATGTCTTATATATATTGACATTTTTTACCTCCATAAAATAACATTATCCCAAATAATGGACATAATACCTTGATAATGGTGTTTACATAGTTTCATTGTCATCTTGTTCATGTAGATAGATGGTCTATGAATTGAAACTATGATTTAGATATGCTTCAAAATCATCAGCTTCCTTTATCCAAATACACGTCATAATGCTTAGGTTATATGGGTGTACATAGAATAATCGTATTAATAGTAATCATATATGAACTATAATTTTAAAACATCTGTTAAAAATTAAATTTTTTAAAACAGTCAGACTGAGTTTTATTTTAAACATTCAGTCAATGGCCCTTTTAAAATACTATAAGTATGTGATAAAAGAATATAATTTAAAATCAAATATAAAATGGTTGTGCACGGGTCTCCTTATTCAACACCTTTTTCAAAATTATAATACGATTCAATATCTAGTGATATGGTAATATATTTGAAAATTCATTGATATTATTTACCTTTATTGATAATATGAGAATATTGAGAAAATAGGATTTGATTAAATACATCCCATGATCCATGAAGGTCTTAAGGTATAGTAGAGGTGTTTTAAATGTAAAAAAAAATTACAAGTGAGTTGAATGTTAGAAAATGTTTCAGAATCATCTGAACATGAATTTAAAATAATTATTGTAAGAAAGTCATCGGGATGAGATAATATGTTTTTTTAGATCATCTTTCCTGTATTTGTAACATAATTTCCTTGATCTGAAAATGTTACAAAATAAATATTTAACTTAAATTGTATACATAGAGACTGACCATGTGTCTAAAGAAAACTCATAATCCCTAAAGTAGCCTAAACCAAGGATTTAAACCGACTATAAGGCCCTTGACATAAAAATTACATAATCATGAGGTAATTCAATAATTCACATTGATAATATTTTTTGGTTTATAGTTTTAGATAATTAGATTGTAAATATTACATTACATTTTAAAATAATACAAATTAGACACTCATAATCCAACTAATTTCTTTCAAAATAATAAAAATCCTTAAATAAATCAAGAATTCATTTCATGATATAAATCTTCTTGAATTATTTCATTCTATTACCCTTCCTTATAACCATGAAAAACTTTTCCAACACATGAGATGAGTATAAAAATATCAGCATTTGTTATAAAATAAGGAAAGAAGATATTAGACCATCAATACATACAATCAATGAAATCATACTTTTCAATCATAAAACATAAGCCTTTCAACATACCTCTTGAAATAATAATATTTATGAATAACAAATAGGAATCAAAAATCATAAAGGTAGCTTGTGGCATCCATAACATACTTATATTTTATCTTTCATAGCTACGTACAGATTTACATTTGTAATACCCATCACGGTATATTCCTTAAATATCTTAGGAGAAACAAATATGTTTACATATGTCACATTAACCAATTCATTGGAGAGCTATATCGGGATCACCTGCCCTAGGTTTATCACATAGCTTCTGGTATATGTAAATAATTACCAAGAACCATAACATAATAATAACACATAACACAATCCTAAAAGTAAGATAACATTTCCTCATTTCAATCACAATATAAGATTTAAATATATTGACATAAAAAATCCATTTTCAAAACAATTTCAATACCAAAATATTTATAATGTGTATGTGGTATTAATTTTTTTTTTAAAATTATTACATCATGTTAAGGAACCCCAATATCAAATTATTCTCACCGTATTGGAATGGTTGTTGTCATTACCTATATTAAATAGAAACATTCTGTTTGTCGTGTAGTAAAATGCTTCATAAAAAAGATTCCCTTGGAATGAAATTAAAATTCTAAGGTGTTTATATGAAATATAAAATAAAGTCATGTATTATTCAAAGTATGCCTCAATGAAATGAGATTGAGACAAAGTCCCTTAATAAGTCCATTTTTTAAATAAAATAGATAAATTTTGTGTATTCACTATTGGTATACATAAGTAATGTACAATTTAAAAATAGGATAACAAAATTTATTTCCTACATAATCATATTATGACCTAATTAATAGTATAATATTAACAAAAATAATTGAAAATGGGTTAAGAATATCCCTTATGAAAATTCTACAGCCTAACAGTGTCATTTAAAAATATTGAAAATTATTCGATGAGTGAGAAAAGGGTATCAAATCACATTGACATGAAATTTACATTGATAATGATATATAAGAACGTATCCCAACTTTTTAAAATGTAAATTTAAATACATAACATAAAATAAGTCTTTTACTAGAAGGAGAGGGTGAAAGGTTCCCTTACATTGTGTTCGACTTGTCTTGTTCATTATTTATCTGCTTGAATAATAAACACAACTTAATTATACATGATTCAGATCCTTTTACAAGTTTATTATTCTTTATACATCACTTATTACAATTCTATAAAAATAATATAATTATTCAAGTTCATATATGTTTTTTTGTCGATTATCGGAACATGAGTCAATAATGAATTTCTTATTATTATAAATTGTCCATGTTGTCAAAAGACCATATTCTACATAATAGTATTCGTGATTTAAAAAACATATACATCAGGTATATATATATTTTTATTTAGTAAATATTTATTTTATAATATCCATAACATTTGGTTAGAAGAAAATGAAATGCACGATTCATGGAGACTGTAACCCATACGTACGTATGAATGCTAGCAATATTTATTTCGCATTTTTAAATGAATGAAAACTAAATGATACATGCTGATATTAAAATTATAGTAAAACATATATGTTATATATGTTATATATGTTACATATTTTCGTTAATTCTATCCTTTATACCATTCATATATAGCATGAATGAGTCATATCACTTTGAGGGGGCGGTAGTCCGCACTTCCTAAATTAAATTATTATATTTATAGAATAGGAAAATAATAATTTTATGTTCTAAATAATAATTAAATAATCATAGAAATAAAATAAATATCTTATATATCATATTTAATTTCATTATCATCATAATGACCACTATAAGAGGTGGTAGGAGATAATTGAACAATACAGTAGTTCCCCATCCACATAAAGAGAATGTTCGTATCCATTAAATGGAAAATTTGTATGAATACTTCTCATAATAAAATCCTAGTATATTAAATATACTGGTTTTGTTATAAAATAATGGAATTAAAATATATTATTGGGTAGTATAAGGAAAATAAATGGAATAATCTTGATAGAATACATTACCTTAAATTAGGTAACTCCTTTTGATTTCAGCCAAAATGCCTTATTTAATTTCCTTATTCAAAAGTTAAGGATTCTAGAAGGAATAGAGGTATGTTGGGAGTTTTTTTTATCAGAGTTTGGATGACCTTTGGTAGCTTGATAAATGTGAGTATGGGTTAGAGTTGGTGGTCTTTTATAAGTGGGAGTAGGGGAACTTAAAAAATATCTTGAAATATTATTTTATTATAAATTATATTTCAATTATAAATGAGTCTAAATTAATTTTATTCTATTATACGATGAATATAATTCTAAATAAAATCATCCAATTAAAATTAGAGAGGCTTAAAATATTTTTTTAAAACTTATGTTTTTTATTTTACCATTTTTTACTCTTACCATTTTATCAAGAAATTAGCAATTTGAGAATATAAATAGTTACCAAAACATGAAAAATGTACATTTAGAGATTCATTAATAAAATTATATACATATGATAATTAGTTGGAAAAATCAAATATTTTTTAAATTTTATAGTATTAAATAAAATATTTTATATTTTAATATATGATTTAAGACATTTTTTAATACTATTCGTATCCTGACATTTATAAAAATGAATTAAAACATGATTACTTCAAAAACATCATTAATAGAAATATAACATGTATCTATCATCGAAAAAATTCTTTAATGTCATAAAAATAAGAAAATTACATTTATGTTTACATTTACAATATCATTTATTTGAATCCTTTATTAATGATGAAATCACGACATCACAATTATGTCATAATGATATTTATTTATATAATGTATAAAAAATGTAAATAAAAACCAATAATGTTGGAAATAGTTTTATATTTAAAATAAATATTTATAGCCAATGAGATAACTTATATTACCCCATATAAAAATTGTATTACTAAAATATATATGATTCAGATATATTTTTCTTAACATTAAATTATAAGTAATTAAATGTCATTTTCACACAAAAGTTTCACAATTGGGTCTTAAGATAGGCTAAAAATTATAATTTTTAGAAAAATCTCATCCAATAGGGATATGACACGTGTTTAGGAAATTTAATATTATTTTTTACTCTTATTAACCATATTAACCATTTAACAATGGAAAATAAAATATTCAATAAAGTTACTATTCATAATGTTTAATAATAAAAGCTAACTATTTACACAATTTGGAATTATTAATTCTAAATATGGAATCCATTTTTCCATATTCAAAACAATGAATTTGCAGAAATTTATTTAAAAATTGATTCTCGTTTTCAAAAGGAAAAAGCGTGTTTTTAAGATTTAAAAACGTCCAAAATATTAACATGCATTTATTTCCAATTTCAAAGTGAAATTACTTTTAGTGATAATAATTGGATTAAATAAAAATAATATAATCCAAATACATTATAAATCCAATTAAAATTTCAATATAATTATATTAATAAATTATATTAAAAGAAATTTTTGAATTAAAATTCATTATTTTTCACTATCCATTAAAAAAATGATCATTTTCAGAGAAATACAAAAAATTTATCCAATAAAAATTTTGATGTCCTGATTCTGAAAAAAAATATTATTTTGTCACGTAGAACATCTAAAAGTGACAAAAATAGATTTAAAAAGTGATCTCCATCAAATGGAGTGAAAATATCCTTTTTATGATTTTTGATGTTTTTTCATGATTAAAACCATATCCATTCTTATTTTACACCTCTAAAATTTATTATATAAGTGAGAATACATTTAATAATCATATTCTTGTGAGTTTGTTTCACTCCCTTCAATAAAATTGGTAGGCGTCAACTATCTTTAAAAATAATAATATTATTATATTAATTTTTGGTATAACACAATGTTGATCGCAACGTAACATTTCAAATAAACATGTTGTTGTGTATTGTGTACGCTACCAGATAATGTGTTCTCTTTAAAATAAAATTAATACCTTATTCCAAAATATTAATAGATATGAAAATTTATTATTCTATAAATACCTAGTCCTTTATTGTTTTTGTTTTTATGGAATTATTTTTTTTGGGAATGAGGAAGTAACATGTGAATGATTTGATGAAGAGATTAAAAAGTTGATTGAGATGTCCATGCAGGGAAACATGAAATTGATTCTGGTGTTGAAAATTTATAGAGGAGGAAACACATTTTCTTCCTAAAAAATGTATGGTAAGGATGTTCTTAATAATATCTCAAAGGAAAATATAAAACTAGTTTCCACACCTATCTCCGTGAGAACCATGTTGAGTAAAAATGGAGAAGTTGTCGATATTGACTCAAAATAATTTCGAAAGCAATTTGGAAGTTTATTGTATTTGATTGATTCAAGAATAAACATTTTTTATTATGTTACATTATGTGAATTATTTCATAGTGCTACAAAATAATTACATTTACCTGATAGTGAAATAATTCGTACACATATTGATTGCATAACCAATTTCAGAATCAGTTATGATTTCTCAGATATGATTAAAATGTTTCCGTATTCAAGTACAGATTAAAAATAAAATATAGATGATAAAAGTTCCAAATATGGTGGTATTTTTATTATAGGAAATTTTTTTGTTAGATGGAATAAAAAGTAACAAAATTCAGTTACTATTAGCATAGCTAAAGCTCAGTATGTTTCTACCACCCAAGCAGCTACTAACATATGTGGGTGAAAACAAAATTGTAAGACATACATTTTGAAGTAAAATCACCTTATCTCTTGGGATGTGATAATCAAATTGGAATCTATTTTACAAGGAATCTTGTACATAACTTAACATTGAAAATATATTTAAACAATGTACCACATCATCAAGGAACCTGTGGAAATGAATGAATTGAAACTACATTACATTCCTTCATTGTAACCTGTTGTAGAATGATTCACAAACCCATTACGAAATGATCCTTTTTAATAATTGTTGATGAACAACGGTGTGTATCTTCATTCTCATAAAAGTTTATTTATGTGTTTTTTACCCTCACTCATATTACAATTTGATAGTTTTTTATGTGGATAATTGTTTCATAAATCTATCATTATAGATTCGGGGAAAAGGTGGAGTTTTGGGTAAGATGTGAATTCTGTATGTAAGTTCTTGAACTATTCTATTTTTTATATAGAGTGGTTATATAAAATAATATTTTTTTATTCTATGGAATTTTAGTTAGTGGATACATTCTATGGAATAAATTATGAGGTTGAAATTATAGGTTGAAAGGTTAATAAAGAAAGCTCCGGAAGAAAGATGAGGAAAAACTCCAAGGAAAACAGTTGGGGAACAAAGATGAAGATTTTTCATGAGTCACTAATTTTGGACATAATAGTTTTTATATAATAAATACTGGTTCTTTTCATTGAGTTATCTCATGTAGTCAAATAATTGATGGTATGTAATCCAGATTTTGGAGTTACAATGTTCATGGATTTATGATCTTGGTAGAAAATAAAATCCCAAGTGGGAGATTATTTTGACTGAGATTATAGATGGATTATAATATTCAGGTATTGTATTTTGTTTTCAAGGAATTTGAATAATAAAACAAATCAAATCACATTGAAAAATAAAATGATCATATGGACCATCATATAAAGATATTGAGACACACAATTCTGGAGAAAGTTCATTAGATTGGGAATATTCTTTCTGGAAGAATATGTCTATTGGACTCACCATTAGATCAAAATGAAAGAAGAATTTTAATGAGGAAAACAATCATATTCAACATGAATCTAACACAAATCTCACAATGTTTTTTGGTTTTTTATTTCCCATAATTCATAAGTAAGTTGTAATGTGTATGATGCTATCATGATAAAAGAAAGGGGAGAAGAAGTGATTACCACTGTATTGTGTATGTAAATGAAATATAAGTGGTGATTATAATTCTATTCAAGACAATAATATTCAGTTGGTTAGAATGAAATTTGTTTCGAGAATAAATTAATGTTCCCTGACTTCACAATTTATGTTAGATTATGATAATGTTTATCTTCAACGTAATCAATTTTATGATGCAAGCCTTACTTAAATGAAATTGTTTGGAAGAATACAGTTGTTGAAGGAAAATATTTTAAGTCTCATAATATCATTGTTAGTTTGTTTGATGTGTGGGAAGGTTTTCATGATTGTAACGAGATAAACGTAAGGTTTTGGTTTTTAGTCATACAAAAATCCAATAGATTTAATTACTTGTATAATTAATTTGATCAGTATTGTAATCATAAATGACAAAGATGTTGTATAATGAAAGATCACTGGTATTTTTTCTGAATAGAATAACTAGGAGTGGTTGAATATGTTTGGAAATATATGCTTCCTATATTATAATTAACAAATCATAATTAGATTCTTTCCAATAATAAAAATGAGATGATGAATGTTTTCCTTCTTACATTTAGTGAAAATTAATGTAATGAAGAAACTGTTATTGAAAATATTTATACATCATAATGAAAAAATCAGAATGAGTAGATAGTATATCAGGTAGTGTAGAGAAATGTAATAAAATATCATAAGTTATAATTGATTTGATAGTTTGTTAAGAAAATTGGACATTCCAAATATAATCATCGTAATGAAGAAATTGTAATGAAAAATCAAAATCAAAATCAAACTAAAGGTTTGTTATGAAGAATTAAGAGTTAAAGAAGTGAAATAATGAATTGAGAATTATAGAATATTGAAGTATTTGAAGAGAGACCACAATTTCAAGGTAATTTAAAGGATATTATTGAGTCAAAGAAATTTCAACTATGTATGGATGTTTGATGATTCGGGAAACATGGAAACATGAAAAAACCATTTCAGGTTCCTAGTTAAATTAATTTTGTGTGTGTATAAAATTTTGAAGACACTTTTTTTATTTAATGAAATGAATTATTAATGAAATAGGATAGAAAAGATCCAAATTTTAATTAAGAATAAGTTTCTACTTTTTTCCTAATGTGTTTTTCTAGAATGAAGAAGGAAAGAAGAAGATAGTATATCATAATTATTGTTTTTATAACCATACCTAGAAACTAGACTAGAATATTCAGACTATAGAAGATGATGTTCAACAATATTTTGGGAGTATTATAATAGATTGATATTCATTGGTTGAGAAATTGGATTTGGAAATAAAACTGAGATTCATTTCAATTTCTAATTAGTTCCTACCGACTTCTTAGTATGAAAGTAACGATTTTTTTAGAGAGATCATATATGTTAATTTTGATCAAGAAGAACTATAACATGTTTGTTTCAAAAATTGTATTAGATAATTTTGTTCTATTTGAAGCACATGAAAATTTTAATTGATCATAGTTATAAATGAGTGTAAGAGAATACCCTACTCATTTTATACGACTCAAAAAAAGTTCTTTTGGATTGTGGGGTATGGATTATTTCCGAACCATACAAAGGACTAGATTCAATTTTCGAGTAGTGTTCATTTTAAATTGATAATGTGATGTGGTTGTGTGTTTGATATTTTAAAGTCATATAATTATATCTTTAATATGAGGGGAATTTTGTTTTTAATGTATGGAATATTAAATCAAAAAGATATCACCTATTCATCCCCTCTCCATCTAAATGATATTTGAATATTGGTGGGTAATATCACAACCCATGAATACTAAAAATTTTATTCACCAGGGATGGTCTAGTATATTTCTCACTAACATTCATTTTTTAATAATCCAATTATATATATTCTCATTAGTTTTTATGATTGAATAATGAATCTTTTAGAATCTAGAATTCAATCATTATAAATGTTCATATAGAATCTCCTTGCTCAAGGTTTTGAACAAAAATCTAAAATTATCTCCACAATCATCCTCTATAATAAAATATATTTTAATATAACCAATAAATTATAAAAAAATGGGTCATGTTAATATCTAAACACCATATTTAACAAATTAAAGATGATATCAAGGGTGATAAGAAGTCCAAATTGAATAACTATAAATTCATAATGCTCAAAAACATATAAAAGTTTTTCCCATGTATATCCTTATTCTTAACCTGTTTGTTGATAACATCCAGAATGATGTCCAATAATTAATACATATTAATCACATCATAATTGGTCAATCAAATCACAGATACAAGGTATATGAAACTTTTACATGATAGTGATTAATTCATGTTTCTAATAGTAAATTAAATGAAACTTTGACCTATACATTTTAATTAAAATAATAGTTGCGCCCCTTTGTGTTGAACAAGTAAATTTGAATAAATTATGATGTGTATCATATAGTTTCTTCATTAAGTATTGAAAAACAATTGGGGAAAATCTAGAAGAAATATTTAAAATAATTTAATAACCAATCAACCTATTTATTAAAATGTCAACATCATGATTTAAAGGTAAAATAATAAATTCTTCAACAAATATGTCAAAAATTAGTAACAAAATTAGATTATCCTCAATATTGAGATTCTTCTAATATAAGAGATAGATTATGTTTATGGATAGGATTTTTGAAGGAATTTATATAATTAATTTCCATTTTATGTTCATATTCATCCTCGCCCCAATAAATTCTAACTTTATCCTTCATAATTTGAAATGTAAATTCCATTTCTAGGAAATTGATGTGGGTGATATATAATGAATGATAATGAATACATAAAATATCAAAATATTATTCTATACTAGGAATAACATGATTTATAATATGTAAAATCCAAAAAACCTCAATCAATGAAGAAATAAATAAATGATACATGACCATTATACAATTGTTTTCTTTTATCGCCAACTCGAAATATAATCATTGAGGTTGTAATTTTACACCCAATTTAAAAAAAATTATAAATATAAGTGTTTGAATATTTAGAATACATATTGATATAAGATTTTTATTTTAAATTTTAAGAGACCCATTCAGAAAGTCATTCTAGTATCCCACATAGGATACCCCGATGACATGGGGATTTCATTTTCTTTGAGGATAAGAGCCTTTTAATGATTATCATCTTAAAAAAATTATTCATTTTTTAAATTTAACAATTCTAATTGTCCTTGTGTTTGATATAAATGAGTGTCAGTGGTTAATTAGAGGATAGAATATTTTCTTCAATATATAGACCATCATATTCATTATCTTTCAATATTCAGGGGAGTTATTACCCACCATTCCACATTTATTGTACATACAAATGTCATTAAAGAAATTACATTGATGTGTTTACCTTAATTTCCAGAAAATATATGCATATAATTTGATTCCACCTTGTTAATTTTTTTTTATTTTCATGAGACACATTCATGATATTATATTTAAAATAACTAGAATTTTAGGGACATCTATGTTCCATTTCTAACTTCTGTACACATTGAAATATTTATTCATTGAAACTAATATCTCTTATATATAACTCATTCCAGAGAGTTTTTTAATTCATTAGTTAATTTATTAAATTTAATTTCATGGTAAAATATTAAAATTGAACTATACCTTCCATGATTTTAAATTTTTTTCATATGTATCAATAGATTCATCATCGTTCTGATTTAATTTAAACAATTTTTTCTCTATATTTTTTGTTGAATACATGTGATGTATTTTCTTGATGAAATTCTCTTCAACTCTTCCCACTCCATGATGTAAATTTATTCTACATGACAAGTATTATTATTATGATTCCACTAATCCAATGATTCTCTTTCCAGATAATAAATCTCATTGACAACCATTTCATCTATCTATCATTAGATAATATAAAATATATCTATCTCAAGCCACTAGTGTATTATATGATCCACTATAAGATTGTGTATTTATCCTCATGATGTTATAAATAGTATGTTTTTCCTTCTTTGATTGTTTGGATTCTTAGTAAAATTCATTGATTTAAAATGTTCCATAACTATGAAAAAATATTATGTATTCAAACCTTATTATAATTTGGTTTCTCTGGTGGAAAATCATTACATTATCCATCAAATTTCAAGATATCATTATATCTTCTGGTTCAACCCATTGATTAAAACCAAAAACCATAGTGTATGATTCAGGCTATAATATTATGATTGATCTACCATTTAATAATTTTATTTCATTCAATGGTTTTCTAAATCATGAAAGATTGTTATAAATACATGAATCCATATGTTCAACCTAGAATATAAATGGTCATTATAAAATTAATTTGATTTTATAATATACTTAGATTTACACCTAGGGAATTCAATAAAAAATTTTAATCCATATATTTAAAGAATGACTAGAAATTCCATATGATGCTAATTATAAATACCCATAAATTTCATTCATAATTGAAATATATTTTTAGATGAATATTCAATATATTTTATAAATTGACAGTCAAATAATATAATGGAATGATGACATTTGATACTAGATACTGAGTATTCATAATTTTTGGATGATCTTCACTATACCACATAAATGTTATTCAAACTTGTATCTCATTATATATATACACTACTCCAATCATTATTTATAACCTAAGGAAAATAAAAAATAAATAAAAGTTGTAATTAGGTTCCCAGTAAGGATAAAAATATGAGATATCAATCAATGTTCATATTAAACAATAAGTTCTGAATATTAATAAAAGATCAAGAAAATATCTTATAACAATAATACCCAATATATCATGGATCATCAGCATGATTCATGGGGTAAAACATTATCATTTAATAATACATGAATCATATGTGAAAGGAATCTTCAAAAATTAATCCCAAAACATATTTTCATGTTATACTAGTGTGGAACTATCAAAGTTGTATAAATAATTTCATATGTCATGAAAAAATACTGAGACTATCAAATCATAGTTAACCAAGATTCAACACATGATTCCCATATCATATTAGATAATACATAATTTCTTATTTATAAACGTGGACCAAGAACATCAATATGATTCCCATTGTAGATAAATAAAATCATAATGTTTCCCATATTAGATCATGCACATAATCTTATTTAAAAAATTATCTCATGATTTTTAAAAATGTTACCAAACTCAATGGAAGGATATATAATTCCCAACCTATTATCGCATATTGAAATCCATACATATGTGTTCCAAAATATCATTAAACATTCATCATATCATTATAAAACATGGTAATATGTTGGGTTTCTAATAAATGTTTTAATATCATTATAACCTAAACCAAGGAAAGTAAATACATTATATAAAGTTGGAACCCAAATATTAAAAAACCATATAATGAAAGAGTGAGGATGGATTAAAATTTTCATATCCATAGTGGAGAAAATTTAACATTAAGTATTTTATGAAACAAGAAAATTCATTCATAATACAAAAGGAATATTTCATGATGAAGATTCCATTTTCATTTTAATGTCACATCATATAAATATAAGAATTCTAAATATAGTATGTGAAAACATTTATTTGAAATGATAATTGAAACATATAAATAAATATTCAATTCCTAGAGCGGTCTTAATTGTGGGAAATTATATTCACCCACATAAGATAAAACAATTAGTCCTTTCACATTTATAGTAAAATCTTAAAAGATTCTCATTCGGAAAAGATCTCCAAGAACAATTTCAAATATATTTATAAAAATAAAAATATGGGTGAAAATTAATTTAAACTATCATATGATTATAATAAATCATTCTATAATAATTTTTTAATAAATAGACATGGAATAAAAATATATTTTTACCAAATATAGAAATAATGATTCTTTTCTTTAAACGTATTCATTTAGACTATAAAGTACTTAAATAGAGGTAAAATGAATGGAAAACACATAATAATAACAAATAATCATAGTAGAATAAAATTTAATGGTATTTATTGGGTAACTTTCTCGATTTAAATTGATGAATAAAAAATACCGATTTGAATATGATTTAAACATAACTCCCGTTACAAAACTATCGCCATTATTCACATGTGTATGAAAATAATTTATCAATGTATTGTAGAACCATAATCCTTTATATCATTAAACTTATTATTTACATATGTAATTTTATTTACTATTTATTAAATATTTTTTATTAAGATTATGTTTCTAGGTAATAACTTTATTTTTTTCAAAACATGTTTTATTTTGGTAGTCATAGTCCTTAAACATTGTTTGTCATTACAAAATATATAGAAAGATAACAAGGATATAATTACAATATATATTCAATATATATATATATATGTATATATATATATATCACATTATCCATAAATGGAATATAATGAAAAATAAATTACACCATTGATGTTGATGGTAGGTTATACGAACACATGAGTGATGATTCAATTTTCTGATGGATGAGAAGAAAGGGTGGTAAAAAATAAATCATATTTACAGAATAATAATTATACAACATATATCAAATATATGATTTAAATATAACATTATTTCAATCCATGATTATATTAATTGTAAAATGAGTAACACCACTTAATGGAGGTGGTAACCCACACGTACAAATGAATGACATTAGTATTATCCAAAGAATAGAAATATAAGAAGATATTAATAAATATAATATATAAAAATTAAATTCAATATTATATCCACACATTATTGATAGTGATGAATTGCTAATTACACCGATATATAGAGACCATATGTTTTACGCACATACGAGTGATGACATCAATTTCTTGTAGGATGTTAAATTAATGGATTAATTTTTTCAAATAAACATAGTAAAATTATTATTATATTTTTAATACTATACTAATTATTTTTTATTTTTTATCCTATATTTAAGAGAGGTATATAATAAAATAAATCGAAAAATGTTTAGTGAATATTTTTACCTCATCATTGAGAAACCCATTTTGCATTGAAGTGTAAATCATTAAGTAATGGTCTTTTGGATTTACTATAATATATCTACTATAGTAAAGGAATATAATATGATATTAGTGTAGATATTTTATTTTATATATTTATTAATTAATTTGTAATATAATAGATAATGGGTGTACATTTTTTGGAAAACGAAATGGTACAACATGAATTAATTAAAAGATTAAAATATTATCTACTAATTCCTAAGAAAAATATTTCTGAATGACCAATGTTTGTAAGATAAAAGGTATGAGGTCTAAATATAAATAGATAATGAGTTTTATATTTAATTTAGTTTCAGTTTTTACAATATTTCTTGGTTTGAAAATATGGTAAACATGTCTTACTATTTACGGTGGTAATGAAATTTTTTAATATAAATGGGTTATCATTTTAGTAATATGGTATCAACTTACTCATAAATGAGATACTGATTAAATTTTTGAGCCTTTATTATCCTTAGGTTCCTTTTTAGGTAATTACATTTTTAAAAATTTAAAATAATATTTTTATCATAAAAATCTACAAATATTATTTTAAAAGATATTCATAAATGTTGAAATTGAATATATAATTAATGAGATAAAATAAAAATAAAAATAATTCCAAATTTTATTATATGATATATTAATATACGTAATTAATGTAACCAAATTATACCTCCAAATAATATTTTAATTAATATTATTAATATCATTTTATTTAAATATAATTTTATTTGAATATGTATTGCATCGACATTGCATAAATGTATAATGAAATTATTGAATATCTAATAACTAAAAATAAATTATATTGTTGTTAAAAATAATTAATATTTTGAATGCATTTTTATAATAGAAATTGTCTTCTTTTAAAAAATATGATAAAATTATTGATATTCATGTCAATAGTTTTTTATTTTTAATTAAATATTTTCATAAATTAATATAATGGCCACAATAAATGAAAAATAGAACCAAGAGTCAATATATTTGAGGATTGGATAGATATATATAAATTCCATCCAACTAAAATGATATCGATAAGTGTTATTGTAATGTTAAATTTGTGACCAAGAGTTCTAACCCCATTTTACTCATATTACTTGCACTAAGGAAATATGATAATAATAGGGTCACTATTTATATTGAGAAACAACTAAAAGGGACGAATTTACCAATTCTAGTCCTCTTGATTCCAAATATGCATTCCATTTTTTATAATTTAATTTCTATAACTGTTATATATATATTTTGATAAACAATTTTAAAATTTGAAGGTAATTGTTTTCTTCAAAAAAGTAATTCATCAGTATAAATTATAATATAATTATCATGAATAAGAAATATATATGATTGATGTAAAACAATTAATGGAATATGTACTATATTAATTTCATTAGAAACATTCCCCAATATTTATAAACCTAATTTATTAGTATAAAAAAATTTTTGTAAAATCTATTTTCCATACAAACATCATCTTGGATTTCAAATGATTTTAATTTTTTATTTATAATAAATTATCAAACAATTATTTATGTTTATACATGTTTAAACAGTAATTCATTAATAATTCCATCAGTCTTATTAATATATTAAAATTCAATTATTAGGTGATAAATATATACTTAAATATGGTTATTTTAGACTGAGGGATATGTGTATAGAAATTAAATGATTATATCAAAAATATTAAAAGAGAAATATATCATAAAATATTGGGCTGTTACATTTCTTATCTTAGAAAAAAAATTAAACTACCTCAAATAAAAATACATGGTGTACTATTGTAAATTATGCAAAAAGGAATATAGTAAGGATGAAAAACCTCTAGGTGGAGCTTGAAATAATGTTAGAGAAACAATTTTCCTATAATGATATTAAGAATGTGATACATATTATGAAGGACACATTTTTTTCATACTAGGACGTATATTATATCATGAGAGTACCACTTAATTGAAAAATTTATATTGGATAATTTAGGTACTATATTTAAATTTTAATATTTAGGTACATTTTTATAAATTATTTTTCCATATAATACATTTTTTATAAATAAGTATTGATTAAATAAAATCACACATTGATAGCATGGATTGTCATATTTGGCTAGTCTAGTATCCAATTGTAATATTATTAAAATGGTTAATATTGATCCATTTTATATAGTAGATTGTAATTTTAAATTTTGATACTCAACATCAATTTATAAACATCTATAGATTTACATATTTTATGATGTCACTAGTGAATAAATGACGAAACACCCCTTCAGATTGATGTTTTTAGGCTAAAGGGGTAACATCAAAGGTAATTATAAAATACAATTTAATCTTACGTATTAAAATTATTAATTATATAGTAGTTTTACCATAATGGGAAACTATGTTTGATTTTTTATTGTACACGCAACATTGATTTTCTCTAAAATCGTGCATTGCACACAAGACTGAGTTACACCGAAATATAATATATTTTTTATATTATTATTTTAAGTGGTAGTTATTAACAAGTTGTTTTGTTGGTGGGAATTAGTAGGTATAAATATATTATATGTTAACAAATTTATTTTATGTTTTAACATTCATCTAATAAATTTTATAGGCACAAAATATGAATAAATCCAATTTTAAGCCTGAAAATCCCTATATTATTAAAATGAAATTTTATCATTTTTAAATGGTGAACACATTTTTAATATTGTTTTCAATTTTATTGATTTTATATAAAATAATAAATGTCATTATGGATATCCAAACATAAAAATTATCTTATTTTTGAATTTTGGTATTTTTATGAGATGTTTCATTTTTAAGGAATATTAAAAATTATGGAGTGTTAATTCAAAACATCCTTTTCATATAATTTATTTTTAGCGATAAATTATATTTATAAATGGTTATAATGGTTAATTTTTTTATAAATTATCCCAATTTATTTCATTGAAAACAATTTCATTTTTAAATTGAATATTAAAACCTAGTACTAGAATACTCTACTTTTGAAGAAATCAACTCATGAAATCCCTTTGGTTAAATCCTTAAGGTGTTGACTAGATAAGCAGTAACACCCTCCTAAAGAACATTTATTTTATATTAATTCTACACAAAATAAAATATTATTATTAAATTAATACATAATAACATAAGTATACACAATATATTATAAATTTTATATGATAATATTTATACATAAACATACACACCCATATATCTAATGGGTAACTATCTTACTTTTTTTTACAGAGAACTACCACCTCATGAAATAAAGTTTCTTGTTTTTCCTTTACCCCTTCCATGAATAAGAATTGTGATAAACAGACTATGTATATATTATATTTATTATATTTATTATGTATGTATTATATTTTAAATATTTTACTACACATACCATTACACATTCAGTATTGTGTAAATAAGATAACATTTTTTTGAAGTGTGGACTATTGCCACCTCAAAGTGATGTAATACGTTCAAACACTACATGAAACAAGTTAAAGATGGGATTAAATAATTATATGTGAAATAAATAAATTTTATATGATATTAATTTCATGATCACCTCTCTGTTAATATAACACTTTATTATTTAAACACTTCTCCACACACTGAAAATGCAATAACATCGTTTGAAGACATGTGGAATACAACATCCTTGAAATGATGTGACTTTAGTTCAATAAATGAATATATATATATATATATATATTTATATAAGATTAAATGATTTATTATATATGAAATAATACTCATTATTTAAATTTAATTTTTTATTTACCTTAGACTTATAAAGATAATTTAAAAATTACAATGTTATTCAAGCATACGTACTACCTAACATCTACTTGATTTTAACATTGGTTCATTTTTCATAACCACCATACATGATTTTTTAAAATGAATAATATATATATATATATTATAATTATGTAATTATTATTAATATGGATATATTCATATAATAACCCCATTGACCCTAGATGACCTACCAAAGTCATTTTGACAGTTAAAATTTATAGAACTTAAACACCCAATGTAAACTATATTTTGTTAGTAGTTATATACAAAATTTTAATAAGAAAAATAAATTTAAAAATAAACTTGAAAAATATTATCATGAATGTTTATAATTAATATAAGTTTATTATTATGGTTGGTAAAGACACATGACACATGTTGGACCCAGGTTAATGTAGTTTTTCTCTATCTTCATTCATTGATTCAATTCTTGACTATATGATCCTATATTGTTTTATAAGATGTATATATAAACTATTTTAAATTATATTTCCATAATTATATTAATAATATTTTAATTAAACGGTTAATTAAAAGTGATTCTTTTATTTATATTATGATTTAAATGCTCAGTATGGAATGTGACGCTTTGAAGTTCATAAGATGTAATCCATTCCTCATGTTGATATTCTTGGAATTGTTTTTGAAATTTATTTTATATGGATATAAAATAAATTATATATCCAATTTTATGTAAATTAATAATATCATACAAATATTTTTGAAAAGGAATCTTGTTTACATCTTTTATATGGAAGGTTTTTAAAAAATTTCAAATGGAATTTTTCTATTCTTAATGTACACAACGAAAAAGTCTATCCAACCATTGTGGGAATTATTTTATATTGGCTACCATTTCAAGATTTCATGTTTTATTGATTGAAAAACCATCATTTATTTTTTATGTATTTTTTTATTAAAAATCTATTTTCAAAATAGATTTATTATTCTAATATCATGAAAATGTATTATTTTGATGAAAATTGAAATTTTTTGTGTGAAATATGGAAAATTAAAATATTTTATTTTTTATTATTATATAAATTTTAATTGGAAATTTTATGGGATGTTCTGTAATAAACTAATGATCAGTGGTTCCATGAAAAAGTGATGATGGGTGGATCTCTTATTGACCTCCAATTCATTGGGAATAGAAGTCAACCATAAGACTATTAAATTTTTTAGAGTGACATGTATCAAAGTAGACCATTTGTTTATTCCATTTATTAGAGGGACACGTTTAATGATGTTCCACATTACCTTTATGAATTTTATATTTTTATTATGAGTATTATGGTAATATTTGGATCAAAATAAATTATGAAATGAAATTACTATAAAATTAAGGTATTTAATACTTATCGAGGGGAAATGTATTAATTCATGTTGAAGTTTTCCTATGTTTTCAATTATTATAAATGGTCTAACAAATGTTTTCCCATTCTAATAATTTCATATTAATCCCATGTTTTAAATGTTATTTTTGTACATAACGATGAATAATTATTTGAAATAATTTCTTTTGATAATCATTAATAGGTTAATTGAAGGTATCCTGATTTATTTAAAATGTTATATATAATGAAAAATTATATATTGTTTAGAAGTGTCGAATTATTATTTTATTTTTTTAAATATGAGTTATTGAATAATTATCTAAAACACTAAACATAAAGTGATCTAAAATTTTATATAATGTAAAATTTGTAACATAACTCAAGATTTTTTAATTTTTATTATTGGTTCATTATAGTTGGTATCAAAGAAAATTTTTAGATAAAATTCGAGTATAAGATAATATTAGTAGAACTCCATTTTTATATTTTAAATTATGGTTATGTTAATAAAGATATATAATTTGATGATTACTGTGTTGATTTATATAAAGTATGTTTTTTCATATTGGTTTTCCAAATAGGTAATATGGAAGCTGTTGTAGGGAGGCACTGGGAGGAAAATGGCCTTCCAAATCAGAATCCTAAGATGGTTAGAATCTGAACTAAGGAGTTTTTTGTAGTAATGAATCAGTTTAATCAATATATAAATGGTGTTAGTCTCCATTAAATATAGATAACATATCTACCACATAAAAATGTTACTATAATTGAGGATTTTATTAGACAAAATCCTTTATCATTAAGAGAACCATCTTACCTCATGTTTTTTGAAGGATAAATTAACACCCTATAAAATTTATTCAATGTAATTGGTCGTTCGAATCACAATAAGTTAACAATCGATATTTTTTATTTTGTCGGTGAATATTATTAGTTTTACACTATGGTTAAGAATAATAGAGAATTTAAAAATAATTCGGAATTGGAATTGGAAGTCATTGAGAATATTTCCTAATGATGATCAACGTAGGATAGAATAACAATTATAGGATAATTTTTATGTGGTGTTAAAAAGAGATATTTTGGTATATTATAAAATCCATGTGGAACATGAATATTACTTTATAATTGTTTTTAAAATTTTAAAATAAATAAAACTATATGGAATGTTTAGTATGTCTAAATTTTGGTTGAAATTAATCTAATTAATTGAACATATGGTTTCTAAATATAGCATAACTATTGAACTATAGAAAACTAATGTTGTTTAATAGTGTCCAATACATAACAATTATACTGAGATTCATATGTTTCATTTATTAGTGTGTTATAAAAGAAGGTTTATTGAGATTGTTTTTGAGGACGCTATCTCATTGAAGAAGTTAAATTGAAAAGGGGTTACATTAATATGGAGAAGAGAATGTGTTAATTATTTTTACGAACTAGAAAAAATATTGTTCAAAGAAATAGTTTTGGATTTTCCATTTAGAAATTTATATTTTGACATAAAAATTATTCTTTATTGAAATGGATTGGTTGTGTCTAGATGCAGAATGGAAAGGAAATTGATTATGCATCACGTCAGTGGAAATGTTTTGAGTTAAATTACCGTACACATATTTTATACATACTTGATGTTGTTCTGTCATTAAAATTTTTGAGGAATCTTTGGATACTGTCTTTGGTTGTAGGGAAATACTCTATTTTTCATGTTTTAGTACAGTAGAAATTGTCAATGAAGATTTTGAAAGCTTATAATGTGGATTTATCATTCCATGAAAATGTATATTCCATTGATTATTGATGGTTTTCTAATGTATATATTGATGAATTTTTTGTTTTACAATTTAGAGAATGATTATGTGTTCATTTTGATTCATAGTTGAGATAAGATTTGTCGAAAAAAGACCATAATTTTTCATTTTCCATTCATCTTTACAACACTAAGTCGTATAAAATCCTTTTATAGTATTACTAGATGGATGGAATTAAAATTTATGCTGATGAGTTTACCGGGTAGTATTTTAATATTAAACAGGAAAAATTAAACCGATAGTATGAGATGGGGATTATAAAACCATTTCCATTTTCATATTGTAAATGTGATAATATATCAATGGATTTAATAGTCGGTTTTCCAAATAATTACCATGGTAATAATGTGATTTGGATTATTGATGATCGATTAACTAAAAATTTACATTCCCTTCCAATTCCAGATACACTATCATTAGATCATATTTCTATATTTTATCTAAAAGAAATTATGGGGATACATGGAGCTCATATCTCAATTTTATCACACTATTATATGATGTTCACATCCATTTTTTTGGGAAATTTCCTCATAAGTCATTGGATACTATGTCAAATTTCAGTATAGTTTCTTATTCTACGTCTGATGAAAAATATGAGAGGAGAATGCATACCATAGAAAAATATATTCATCAATTTTTAATGGATTAATAGGGATACGTGAACTAAGATATTTATTTGGGGGTTTTTTCAAACAATAACAATTTTCATTCAATTATACATAAGGAAACATTAATGTAATTGTATAGAATGTGGTGTCAAACACCGACTTTTTAGGATGATGACGGAGAAAAGAATTTAATTGGACCAAATTTTGTGGGGGAAATTATATATAAATTATAGATTATTTAAAGACACATGAGGTCATCTTATTGTAGGAATTAGAGTTATATAGATAACCAGAAAAAATAGATTTTTTTCAGGTAGGTGATCATATCCTTTTAAAAGCATTCCATGGAAAACTATGATTCATTTTTCTAAGAATGGGAATATAACTCCATGGTTTATTTAACCATATGAAATCCATGAGTTGGATGGAAGAGTATCATAAATAGTGGCCTCACCTATGAATTTATCTCAGGTACACGAATTACATCATGATTCTATGTTAAGGATGTACATAGCACACCCATATCTTGTTTTGAGCCATGGATTAATACTACTGGAAGATAATATTTTTTATGAGGAATAACTGGTTCAGATTCTTTACCAAAAACCAAATGTTTTGTGGAAAAATTTAAGTCACTTGGTTAATATATTGTTTGGAAAAACCATGTGGTTTTGGAGACAAAATGGGAATCTAACAATGATATATGAACAAAATATCCCAACTTTTTTTTATATAATTGAATAAAATTATGAGGATGAAATTTTCAAAATTTGAGAAGGATGTTACATCCCTTGTAATTATAAATTAATATAAATTAATATTTATTAAAATCATGATATATATATTAGACTTTCCTTAAAATTGATTCTATGTTTGATAGAAAACTTGAAACACATAAATGAGTTTCTTTGGAATATTACATTGCAAGCAAGACTATGTTATGCCAAAAATTAATTGAATAGTTATATTTACATTTTAAGTGGTAGTTATCACATAGAAATTGTGTCTAAAATAATAAATATAAATAAAAATATTATGTTTACATATATTCATTAATAATTTTTACTTTCAGTAATTAAATATGATAGGACTAAAATAAGAATTTGTCAAATTTTAATCATAAGAATAACAATATTTTTAAAAGGTAGTTTTACCATCTTTTAATGGGGAACCCAATTTTAATCCAAATTTTTTTACATATATTGATTATTTTATTTCAAAATTAATTCTATTTCAAAATGGGAAATATATGAATTATAAATGTGTGTTTTGTTTGACATTTTTATGTGAACATTATTTTTGTAATGAATCTTTAAAACTAGTGGATTTTAATTTATAAAATGTTTTTAATTAATTTATTTATGAGGATAAATCATATTTTTAGATGATTTTAAAGTTTAAAAATATAATAATTTACCAAGTAACCTAGTTTATTTCATTAGTAAACAATACACTATAAAATTAAATATAAATACACACATATATATATATATATATTGAATGTTTTTTACATTAAAACCCCGCTATCACATTCTTCCTACGGGATAAAATTTTAATTAATATTTTAAACATATATGATTGAAATCTAGAAACATTGATTCCATATTTGGAATTAATATAATTTTTAATGATTAATATTATCGATATAGTTTTTCATAAAATTTTTTGAAATTGATTATAATTAATTTCAATGATTAAAAGGAAAAATATCCATGCATGAGACTAAACAAAAAACATAAGATCCCAAATGACCTAAAAATTTTCCAAAAATAAATTATTTAGCCATATTTTGACAAAATAAACCAATATATCTAATTTTAACTATTAATGGATCCACATAGCATTGGAAAACATTGGAGGAATTCCCATTTTCAATCTATACTGGAGTTCCACTCCTCCTTCACTATAAAATGGCCACCCCTTCTCCCAGTTCCTCACACCCATATTATTACATTGGATATACCATGTTGTACAAAAATAGATCATAAACATGAATCCCCTCATGTTATAAAAAGAACCATGGTTATAAATCCATCCATGAATTCCATTTATTAAAAACATATTGGAGTAATCCGAATTAGAGGTAACACCCTCCTCAAGCTCATTCATTTTATTTTCATTCTCCACTCTCTCAAATAATCTAATCACATGAAAACATAAAAACAACAGTATTCTCAATATACTAGAGTGTGGTTATGATATGATTTCAACAAACATAAACATCCATCTAATGGGTAGGGAACCTACCAATCTTGTGTATGGTGAACTACATTATTGCGAAATGATGTTGTTCATTTTTTCCATTACCACCATTAATGTGATAGAATAATGAGGGAAAAACTATTTTTATATGGTTTATTGTTATGTATTAATTCTTCTGTAATTATTTTAATACAGATACCTTCATACATTCCATTTTGTGAAAATATGAAGACATCTTTTTTGGATGTGTGGTCTACCACATCATCAATGAAATGTGATATATTCGCACACTACATTTAACATATTAATGATGGATTTAATTAAATATAAATGACATAAAATATATATATATTATATTCATGACATTATTACCATTATATAATTATAACATATTATTTTCCTTATCACTTTTCCACGCACTTAAATAGTTACAACATCCTTAATGGACTAGTGGACTACCCCTACTAAAAGTGATGTGATTCCTTTTACATTATAGGAATTATTTATATATGTGTGTATATGATTATATAATATGGTATATTTGATATAATGACCATTATGTACAGTTTATATTTTTCACCTTATTTAACAAAAGATCATTGAAAAATGAGCGTTACTCAAGAGTACGTATGACCTATCATTTCCATGATTGGAAAATTTGCTCATTTTTCATTACAATATTTAATTAATATATTCAAAATTTTAATTTATTTATATATATTATAATTAATACATGATTATTATTCTCCTTAGGTTATCATAATAACCCCTTTGACCCCATCTGATGTATCAATAACGTTTTCACACATAAACTGAATATTCTCAAAACACCAGATATAAACATAATTGGTTATGTAGTTGTATAAAAGATTTTATTACATAAAATAAAAGTAAAAATAAAATTTTAAAAGGTTATCAATAATTTAGTTAATTAATATATGTTTATTATTTCTGAAGGTAAAGACATGTGAGACAATTCATACCAAATTTAATGGATTTTATCTCAATCTCATTTCATTGAGGAATTTATTGATTATATACACCTATATTCTTTAATATAGTTAATATACAGAGCCTTTTAAATTTTATATCAATTATTATCAGTGAACATGTTACAAAATTATTTATTAAATTTTATTCATTCATATATATTATTATCTAAATGTTTAAATTGGTATGCAATATTATAAATTATTAAAGATGTAATCCTTTCCCAAGGTCGATATTCTTGATATTATTTTCCATATTTATTTTATATTGATATAAAATAGGTAACAAATGGAATATTATATCTATTTTTAATTTCATTCAAATATATATGAAAATAAATCATTATATATGCTTTATATGGAATGTTTTTTCAAATGATAACAAGGATATTCTATTTTAAACATAAAAAATTTAAATGAAATTTCTGCAATAATAGGATTTATTTTACATTGTAATCTTATGTAATAATTCATTATTTATTAACATAAAACCATTATTATAATTTTTGGGTATTTTTTTATTCATATTGGGTTTTGAAATGAAGTGATTATACCAATATCTTTTAGAAAATTATTTGCGATTTCAAATGCAATTTTAATAGTGGATTGTTAAAAATTTCATTATTTTATGTTTTATTATTTCAAAAAAATCAAGGAAATTTGATGGGTGGTTCTATAATAAACCAATGAATGGTAGTTTAATGATAATCTTATGATCAGTGGGTCTATGATTGTCACAACCCATCCCCTCACGCCCATATCGTGACAACCCCTAGCCCGCCTTCTATGGTCCAGGGGCTAAGGCTCGGTACCAAAGGCGTAAATCCCAAAACTAGGAAGGAATTGCCTTTATCACTGTAAATTAACACATTAGAGCACACAATTGGAAGAAAAACAATATGTAAAAATATATACAAAAGAAGTGATGGAAAGTAAAAGGGGCCAGAAATACAAGCCCAACAGGAAAGTACAAGTACAACTGAAAGCAAGTACAACTGAAGAAAAGTAAAGCAGCTACTGGGTAATCCTCGAGGGTCCCTACCTGAAGGGTAGGTACAGATGGCCTACTAAGCACTCACATATGTCTGTCTCCCCCGTGTACCATCACACCAAGTGGTCTACCTCTTGGTACCATCCAATCCTGCTACTCTCTACCTCAGTTACTGATGTCTATCGTCTGCAACCAACACAATGAGGTGTGGGCATAGCCCGTGCAGGGGTGAGTATAACGATACTCAGTAGGGACCCTAACACCCTCAAGGTCTCACAAAATCCAACAAGGATAAACCACAATGTATGAAATCAATGGTTAACCATTACTTTGGTATATGACCATACATATACCGAAGTTATTTAGTAACCCATCTCAATAATGAGAAATCAAATAAGTTATTGACTCAGCTCAAACCAGGATTTTTATTATCGAAACCATGGATAGTGGCGTACTCCTCCTCTATCGAGTACAGTGGGCCTGCCGCGTCACATAGAGGTGCTTTCTACTATCCTTGGACTGCTGAGGTACTAATCCTATCGAGTATCGTGGGTCTTCCACAACCCACAATGGCGCTCCCCACCATGGGTCTGCCGCGCTCACACAAAGGCGCTCCCTCTCATAGCCTGCTAATGTAATCCTCCTGTCGAGTACCGTGGGTCTTCCATGCTCACACAAAGGCGCTCTCTCTCATAGCCTTCTAATGTAATCCTCTTGTCGAGTACCGTGGGTCTGCCGCGTCCCAGAGAGGTCCTCCCCACTAGGCTAGTTGAGTCACTCCGAGTCGAATCTGTCATGTAGTCGTCAGGTCTCAGCCTGCTACTTGGTCTCTATACTCTGTCTGCTCGACTCTAGAAGGATCCTCTCCATGAGCTACTGGTCTATAATCCAACTGTCATGAATATCCAAGAAGAAGTATCTCAAAGGTACGCCACGTCATAAGTGTCTCAACGCAACAGACGGAGAATCAATTGGACACCCGATCTGTTTGTTATTAGACTATTTCTTTGGGGGCCTAGTTGGATTCGTGTACGATCCAACATGATCGTATCTCAAATATACCCCCGAGCTCTAGTGTGGTATTCTCAAAGTGACGTCTTCAAACCAAAAATAATGGTGCCACTGATGGTTCGTCAAATGGGCGTCTTGTGCCAAAGATAAGGCCTAAGAAATTAAAGGGGTCAATAGTGGGCCCAAGTTAGGTCCGACCCAGTTGGACCGGCTCAGCCCATCCCAGTCTGGGCCAACCTACCCTGGGTCGACCCTGTCAGACTCGCGGGGTCTGACCTGGCCCATTGGGTGGGTCAGCTGCTATGTTTGGCCTAGTGCGCTGGGTCCGGCCCAGTGGACTGTGGGGGCGGTTCGGCTCGAGATCAGGGCTAGTTCGGCCCGTAGCGTTGTGAGGGGGCGGCCCAACACGGCACATCCCGGAGGTCCCTAGGGAGCCGGTATGATGGGACGCCAGCTCGGCCAGGAGCGCGAAGGGTCGTGCGGAGGCTGGCTCAAGGGCGTCCGGTTCGGAGTGAAGTGAGAGGAGGCTGGAATGGGGGAAGCCGGGAAGGCCGTGTCCGGGTACCGAACAGGCCACAGAGGTGTCAGTAGGGCGTCGGTCAGCCGCGGGGGCACCAGGCATTGCGCGACATGGCACTGAGTGGAAGCGAGGGTGTCGAAAGGGTGCAGGATTAGCCGCGGTGGTGACGGAAGGGTGCCAGGGGGCCTCAGGCAGACGGCCTGGGAACCAGGAAGCGCGTCGGGTGGCAGCGGGTAGGCATCTTGGGCACTAGAAGGCCGCAGGCAGGCTGGTTCTGTGGAGGTCGGGCTGGCGTGGGCCGGCGACGCGATTTGCAGTTGCCGCAGGTAGTGCGACCATTGCCGTTTCCGCCTCTATCGCCTCGTCGTTGATACGTCACCATGCCGTTGAATGTCACAAGAAGAGAGAGATCGACAGAGGATTTTAGACCATGTTAGGTTGGCCCGCACCCTCCACGTTTAGGGAGATAAAATTTGGTTCATCATTAGAATAAGATGATCAAAAATACGTCTGCATGAATCTCTTATAATAATTTGAATATGGTAATAAAAAAGGTATATCTTCAACAAGTAAAAACCCCCTACCTTTTGATTCATCGATTGAAGTTTGTCGTTCATTGACAGAGTTTCGGAAAGAATACAATGAAGTTCTTCGTTTGCCACGTTCGTCACACACTCCCAATTCCAGGCTGCATCGTCCGTGGAAGACACTCCACGTCGGTAGGTTCCGAGGGAGGAAGTAGAAGAAGGTCCTTGGAGTTATTCATTCTTCATTGGAAGATAAGGTTCCTCGTTCTTCCGGGGGAGATTTTCTCCCAAGCTCTCCTCTTCTTCTGTTCAGCCAAAATGACACATGCCAAAAAAAATAATAGATTGGTTTTCTAATATTCCATTTGCATAGAATTCAAAACGGGAGAATAAATTAATTGGATCCATCTAAAAAATGTGAAGGATTGGCATATTAAATTATGCGTTGTCCAATTAATTAAAAGATAGGTGTAGAGGGTTCTCTCCTCCCTTTAATATGGGTCGGGTGGTCCCCACCCCTATTATTAAAATGAGAGGTTATGGTATCGGGTGGTCCCCACGTCGTAACCTCCCGCGGGAGGTTGACTTCCGGTGTACCCCACCACCATAACCTCTATCATCTTCCATCGAGGTTAAAGTCTTCTTAAGAGAATACCGGCACTGCGATTTCAACTGTGCACTTGGATTTCAGTTCCGAACAATGGTTCAAAAATTATAAAATCATGTGCGTACATTTATTGAACGTACCCGAATAAAACTTCAGAAATTGATTTCGGGCACACTGAGATTCCGAATCAAGTGTCATAAATTTTTGGGGACTTTTAAAAATCCCATGTATTGAAGAAAAAAATTTCCACAGAATTTCTAGGTCTTAACATTCGCTCCACCTCTAGGATATACATCCCCGTAAGCTACAACTTAACTATGGGATCAAATGGGGGTACTGAGCACGCATCTGAGACTCCCTCTCCCATGTGATCTCCTGGAGGTTCCTGTGCTGCTAGCATACGCTCACTAGAGGTATCGACTATCCACATAGGACCCACTCTTATTGATCCTCAATCTCCACTGGAACCTCCATAAACGTCTCCCCATCGGCGATGTCCAGCTCTCCATGGTTGATTATGTGGGAAGGTTCGTGCACGTATCTCATTTCCTGAGATACTTGAAAGAAACCATGAACATGGTGCAACTGAGGTGGAAGAGCTAAGAGGTAAGCCACCTATCCTACTCTGCTGAGGACCAGTAAAGGTCTGATGAATCTCGGAGATAACTTGCCGCCTCAGCCAAATCTTCGTAGACCGTGACGAGTTGAAACCCGTAGAAAGACGTAGTCACCATCCTCTAACTCTATAGGACTTCATCTCCTATCATCATAGGACATATGCCTACTCTATGCAGTCTACATAAGCTCCAGTATGATCTACACCTTCTTCGTAGTAGCTCATACCATCTCTGGTCCCACTAGTGCTAACTCCCCATGGTCATTCCAGCAAAAGGGTGATCTGCAAGGTCACTCGTACAAGGCCTCAAAAGGTTCCATCCCTTTGGTGGAGTGATATTTTTTGTTGGAAAACTCCACCAAAGGAAATTGATCCTCCTAGCTATGACCAAATTCGAGGAGACATGCATGTTGCATGTCCTCGAGGGTCTGAATGGTCTGCTCATTCTGACCATCTCTCTGAGGATGGAAGACGGTGCTCAAATGATGATCTGTCCTGAAAGCCTCATGCAACCCCTTCAATTGCCGGGAAGTAAAACGTGTGTCAGGGTAGGAGACAATAGAGGAAGGTACTCCATGTAGTCTCACATTCTCTTGCACATAGAGGCATCCCATGATCTCTACTGTACCCTCCTCTCTGATCGGTAGTATTTGGTCCGACTTGTTGAGTTGGTCAACTATCTCCCAAATCGAGTCGTGACCCCTCGATGTACGTGGATGACCCATCATGAAGTACATGGATATCTCATCCCACATCCACTTTGGGACCTCTAAAGGATAAAACAATCCTACTGGTACCTGGTGCTCTGCCTTCACTTACTGAAAAATGAGGCACCATGAGACAAACTCTGCTACTACCTTCTTCATACCTGGCCACCTGTGATGTCGTCAAAGGTCTTGGTACATCTTCGACACTTTTGGAAGTACCTCTAGAGGCGATGTGTGGAAATCCATCAACACTTCCTACTGATGTTCCACTGATACCAAGGAACATCCTCTGAAGATGATGACATGCTCCCACCTTCAAAAAATCCATCAGGTGCCTGCCCTATGGATATCTGAGCACGTCGTGTCTCGCAGTCATCTTCCCCATGCTGTGCCTCCTTGACACGCTGAAAAAGTGGGGGAGTGACCGTAAGAGACTATAGGAATGATGGTCCATCTCTATCCACAACGGATATCTGTAAAGTAGCCAGGTGCTCTATCGCCTCTTCGAGTAGCTGTATACCAGTCCACCTACTGAGCGCATCTGCAACAAAGTTCCCCTTCTTAGGAGTATAGAATATCTCAATGTCATAGTCCTGGAGGAAAACAATCTAATGTCGTTGTCTCTGGTTCAGGTCCTTCTGAGAGATGATATACATGAGACTCTTGTGATCATAGTACACAGTAAAATGCTCTCCCATTAGATAGTTTTGCCACATCTTCATGGGAATGATCACTACAGAAAACTCTAGGTCATTGGTAGCGTAGTTTTGCTTGAGTTATCTCAGCTTCGGAGAACCACATGCGATCACTGCTCTCTCCTACATCAGGACACACCCAATTCCAGTCACTGATGCGTCGCGGTAAACTACGTACCCTACGACATCCACTGGAAGACACAAGATGGTGGCACTAGTCAGCCTCGGCCTCAGCTCCTGAATGATCTGATGGTATCTTTTTGACCACACGAAGGGTTACCCCTTCTTTTTCAAGGCCGATAGTGCTGCTGTAACTCTAGTGAAGTTTGGAACAAACATCCGATAGTATGAATCCAAACTCATGAAACTTCGTACCTCTATCAAACTCATGTGTGGCTCCCAGGAAAGTACGGACTCAATATTCACTTTATTTAATGCAACTCCAGCCTCAGAGATGACATGCCCCAAGAAGGGAACCTCTTGAATCCAAAACTGGTACTTTGAGAGCTTACCATAAAGCTGGTTCTCTTGGAGTGTGTCTAGTACTACCTTCAAAAGGTAGGCATGCTCCTCCTCAATAGTCGAGTAGATGAAAATGTCGTCGATGAAGTCTATGACAAAGCGATCGAGGTAAGGCAAGAAAATCATGTTAATGAGACTCATGAACACTGTTGGAGTGATGGTTACACCGAAGGGCATAACAAAAACTCGAAGTGGCCGTCCCGACACCTAAAAGCCGTCTTCTTCAAATCCTATTCTCGAACTCTGAGCTGGTGATATCCTGATCTGATGTCTATCATCGAGAACCACCATGCCCACATTAACTAGTCAAAGAGGTATTCAATCCTTGGAAGTGGGTACTTGTTCTATACGGACTCCTAGTTCAGGCGACGGTAGTCAACACAGAGCCTCAAGATTATATCCACCTTCTTGGAGAATAGAATCAGGGCTGCCCAGGGAGAAACACTGGCCTGGATGAATCCCTTCCCCTACAATTCCTCCATCTGTACCCACAGCTCACGACGCTCAGCGGGATCCATCTGATATGCTGGAGTAGATATCAGTGTCGTCCAAGGGTACAAGTCAATTTAAAATTCCACCTCCCTGTGAGGAGGTAGTCCTGGAACATCGTTAGGGAAAACATCAATGTACTGGTCCACCACAACATGATAGCTTGGACTCTCCACATCAACTACTCCGAGGGAAAGAAAGGCCAACTGATGAGTAATCAGCTACACCCACTTTTGAGTAAGTTTGACTTATGCTGCAAAGGTTCCTATCTCTCTGGTTAAGGTAATACTGGTCCCATCCATGCAGACACACTACACTTTTCACCTAATACATTCAATCTGAGCATTGACTATAGATAACCAGTCCATACCCAAGATGACGTCATAAGGTCGTGATGCCGAAACTGTGAGACCCCAGCCGAAGCTCTCGCCTCCTACAGTATGCTCGCACTGCTAGAACCATTGCGTAATTATCGAATCATTTCCCATAGGCGTCCCTAGCCGTAAGGATCGTTCCAAGAGCACCGTCAGAATTTCCAAGATCCGAATGACGGTAGTGTCAATGAAAGAGTGACTGGCACATGTGTCTATAAAAACTGCAACTAAGGTGGAGTAGACATATATTGTACCTCGAATCATCTCTGGATCACCGTGATCGTAGGCCTCAGCTGCCTAGAGCTGATCTCTCACATGTCTACCTGCTCCCTGCTGTCGGGTGGACCTCTTGGTGGTGGTGGTGGTGGTAACACCTCGTAACGTCGTCCACCACCAGCTGCACGTCTAGATCCTCTGCCACGTCCGCCTCCTCTATGTGTACCACCTCATTCGAACCTCTGCCTCTACATGGGAGGTCCCTCAACTACTTACTGATCATCTGAATGGCGGGTCGGACAGTCACGAGCCATGTAACCCTGCCTGCCGCATGAGTAACACTGCCTGCTATTGGCATGTGTGTGTCTGCTACGTGTGCCCCGCACAACCGATCCTCAGTCCTGAGGTCCACCACCTATAGGTATGGTCCTCTTGGACCTCTGTGACATTTTTCTACTACCATCTGTAGAAGACTATGATGTGTGTCGGCTAGTAGTTGGTCTCCATGTTGGTGACTACTCATCAAGGAATCTCTTCCATCGGAGGGCTCTCTATAACACCCCCACTTGTGTCAGGATGCTGAGGGAGATCATTGATGCTCTGATCTCTCAGCTGAGCCCCTTCTAGAAGGCTAGGTCCCTGAAGAATGGGTCCCACACCATATATGTGGAGTAGCGCGAGAGTTCGGTGAACCTCGCTGAGTATTGTGCCCTTGTCATGCTACCCTGATGTAGATACAGTAGCTCCTATATCCGCACTGCGCGGAGAGTGGCTAGGAAAAACTCCACCCGAAACAGGCTATCAAAGTCTGCCCAGAGTACCATCGCCTCGTTATGCACCTGGAGAATCATGCTCCACCACTTTCCTGCTGTTGCTTGAAGGATACATTTGACAATGATCACCATGAAGTTTGCTGGTGTCCCTACTAGTCTGAAGACTCTCACCATAGCCTCCATCCAATCCTCAGCTACCTATGGATCTTTCTCTCCCATAAACCTGGGTGGCCTCTGGCACTAGAAATCGTGCAATGCGCTCAATCAGTATGCATAGTCTACTATTGGGGCTGGTGGCATCGGTGGTAAAATGGGTAGTAGTACCGCTGGTGGCCCTGCTGGTAATGGGACATGCACCGAGGCCTCATTGATCAGTGGGATTTCAGTACGTACGACTCTTGGGGCTCTAACTAGTCATCTGTGGGGAGGCATTCGAAAAGAAACAGATGCGACACTGTCATAATATTATACCTGGTGAGCTAACCTGGTAGAGCTAACCTAAAGAAAAATTCTGGAAACATGCCCGCAAATAGTATTTTCGTGCACTAAGTCGGAAATTAGAAGTCAGGGTCCTGGTGTATGGATACGTCGAACGCCCGCACCAACACTGGACACCCTGAACTGAAAACCACAATCAGTACCCTTAACACTATTTCATCATAGAAAAGAAATATTATAGTTCTATGTTCTGTGGTAGAACCAACTCCTCTGATACCAATTTGTCACGACCCATCCCCCGGGGCTCGTATCATGACTACCCCAAGCCCGCCTTCCATAGGCTTGGGGATGACGACTAGAAATAAAGGCGTTAATCTCTAACCTGGGAAGGCATTGCCTTTATAACTATATAAAAACATATCAGAGTACACAACTGGAAGAAAAACACTACATAAAACTGTATACAAAAGAAGTGCTGGAAAGTAAAAGGGGCCGGAACTACAAGCCCAGTAGGAAAGTACAAGTACATCTGAAAGAAAGTACAGCTGAACAAAAGTCAACTAGCTACTGGGTCATACTATGGGGTTCCTACCAGAAGGGTAGGTACAGATGGCCACTTCAGCACTGCCGTCCATCAGTCTCCTCCGTGTACCGTCACACCGAGTGGTCCACCTCCAAGTACCATCCAGTCCTGCTACTCTCTGCCTCATTCGGTGTTGTCCATCGTCTACAAACAACAAAACGAGGTGCGAGCATAGCTCATGTAGGGGTGACTATAATGATACATTGTAGGGACCCTGAGACCCTCAAGGTCTAACAAAATCCAACATGGATAAACCACCATAAATGAAATCAATGTATAACCATTACATATGAATATACCCATACATATACCTATGTTATTTAGTAACCCATCTCAATCATGAGGAAAACATAAATTTAATTGACCCACCACAACCCAGGATTTTTACTATCGAAACTACAGCTGGTGGAGTACTCCTCCTCTATCGAGTACAGTGGGCCAGCTATGTCACACAGAGGCACTTCCCACTATCCTTGGACTGCCGAGGTACTCCTGTCGAGTATTGTGGGACTTCCGCGTCACAAAGAGGCACTCCCCAACATGGGTCTACTGCGCTCACACATAGGCGCTCCCCCTAATATCCTGCTGAAGTACTTCTCCTATTGAGTATCGTGGGTCTTCCATGCTCACACAGAGGTGCTTCCCAGTGAGGGTCTACCGCGTCACATAGAGGCGCTCCCCACTAGGCTAGTCGATTCACTCCGAGTCGAATCGGTCAAGCAGTCATCAGGTCTCAACAAGCTACTAGTTCTTTGTACTTTGTCTGCTCGCCTCTGGAAGGATCCTCTCCACGAGCTACTGGTCGATACTCAAACTGTCACGAAGTACCATGAATATGTATCTCAATGGTTCACCATCTCATAGGGATCCCAACACAATAGATGGTGCGTCAATCGGAGGCACAGTCTGTTTGTTATTAGCCTTTTTTCCCGAGGGCCTGACTGGATTCATGTATGATCCAACATGACTGTATCTCAAATACACCTCGAACTCTAGTATGGTGTTCTCAATGGGATGGTTTTTATCTAAGAATACTGGTGCTGCTGACGGTTCGTCAAACGAGCGTCTAGTGCCAATGATATGGCCAAAGAAGGTAAAGGGTTCAATGGTGGGCCTGGGTCCGGTCCGACCCGGTCAGACCGACTCAGCCCAACCTAGTTTGGGCTCACCTATTCTGGGTCGACCTGGTCAGGCTTGCAAGATCTGACCCGGCCTGTTGGGTAGGTTAGCCCGCTATGTTTTTCCTGGTTTGCTCGGCCCAGACCAGCGGACAACGTGGGAAGTTCGACTTAGGCTTGGGGCCAGTTCGGCCTGGAACGTTGCGAGGGCACGGCCCACCATGGCTCGACCTAGAGGGGGTGGGGGAGCCCGGAAACCGGCTCGGCCGGGAGCATGTGGGTAACGTGGAGGCTGGCGCGGGGGCAGCCGGTTTGGGGTGGCGTGTGCGGAGGCCAGCTCAGTGGGCGGCTGGCCAGGATGCGGCAGGGCGCCGAGTAGGCTGCAGGGGTGATGGGTAGGCCCCATGTAGGCAGTCAGGGCACTGAGTAGCATGCTGGGAGGTAGCGGGCAGGCGGTCGGGGCACCGAGCAGTGCACCGGAAGGCTGCGGGCAAGCTGGTTTGCCAGAGCCCAGGCCGGCAGTGTTATTTGTTGATGTCATAGGTAGCGTGGCCTTTATCGTTTCCCCCATCGTCGCACCATCTTGGATACGTTGCCATTCCGTAGAACATCACAAGAAGAGAGAAATCAATGGAGTATGTCGGTCCATGTTAGGTTGGCCCGCACACTCCGCGTTCAGGGAGATATCATTTGGTTCATCATGAGAAGAAGATGATCAAAAATACATTTGCATCAATCCCTTATCATCTTTTGAAGAAGGTAAGAAAAAATGTATAACTTCAACATGTAGTAAACCACTTACCTTTTGATTCATCGATCGACATTCGTCGTTCATTAACGGAGTTTTGGAAAGAAGAAGATGAAATTATTCCTTCGCTGCGTTCGTCACACACTCCCAATCTCGGGTTGCATTGGTCGTGGAAGACACTCCACGTCAGTAGGTTCCGAGGGAGGAATTCAAAAAAGGTTGTTGGCATTCTCCGTTCTTCATTGGAAGATGAGGTTCCTCGTTGTACGTTGGGAGGTTTTCTCACTAACTTTCCTCTTCCTTTTTTTTCCAAAATGAAACACACCGACAAGAATAATAGATTTTTTATATATCATTCCATCGACATAGAATTCAAAAAGGGAGAATAAATTAATTGGATCTATCTAATAAATCTGGAGGATGAGCATAATAAATTATGCGTTATCCAATTAATTAAAATAGAGGTGGAGAGGCTATCCCATATTAATGAGTGAGAGTAGAGAGGTTACACTCCTCCCATTAATAGGGGTCGGGTGGTCACCACCACTATTATTTAAATGGGGGGTAATGGGATATGGTGGTCCCCACCACCATAAACTCTCGTGGGAGGTTAGGGTGTGCCGGTCCACCTCCAACTCCCATGTAAAGGTTTTAACCAACAATCTGTACACATGGAAGCTTAAAAATAAAATAATGTGTTGTACACTTTAATTTATTATTTTTTTAAAAATCCAAAAACTAACGTTTATTCTCAACCATATGTAGTCGAGGTGAAAGTATTCATAAGAGAATACCGGAGTTGTGAGTTCAACGGTCCCGTTGGATATTAGTTTCGAGAACCGGTTCGAAAATTATAAAATCCCGCTTGTACATTTACTGAACATTCCCAAAAAACATCAGAAATTGATTCTGGGCACACCAGGTCATGGAATCATGTGCTGTAAATTTTCACGTACTTGTAAAAATCCCATGTATTTAAGAAAAATATTTCCACTGAATATCCGTGTCATTACAATGATATCCCTTTAATTCATTGGGTATAGAATTTGGTTGTATGGATATTCCATTTGTAAGAGTGACATGTATGGATGTCGTTCATATGATTATTCTATTTATTTGACTAACAAGTATAATGGTCTTCATGTTACCTTTATGTATTTTCTATGATTTTGATGTTATTTATTGTAATATTGCGGTCATTCAAAAATTATGAAATGATATTATTATAAGAAGAATGTATTTAATACTTATCAAGGTGAAAATTAATTCTTTATGTTAAAGCTTTCATATGTTTTTATTGATTTTAAATGGACTAATGATTTCATTCTTTTATTTCCTTGAATATATTTTCATGGTTAACCCATGTTTTTTAATTATTTTTAAAGAACATAAGGATGAGTATTAGATTGAATGAAAACAAGTTGAAGGACATGAATATTTTTGATTAATTAAATCATGATTTCTTAAACATGTTTTAGATTGTTAAAAATCGATAATGTTCAGAAGTCTGTACTTTTTGTTTTTTTGTTTCTTGGGAATGAGTTATGGAATAATTAATTAAAACCCAAAATATGAAAGGATCCTAAATGTGAGATAGTGTTAAATTAATGACTTAAATTATGATTATGTAATTTTTTATGTCCTGGTACATATAAAATATCCCCTACCAAAACATTTGAAGAACTATAAAATTATTGAAAGTGTTAATGGAGTTGAGATGTTACACTAATACACAGTAATTTACTGGAATATATCATTATAATAGAAGTAATTAATTCACAATAGACCACCATGATGATAAATATATTATATAAATGTGGGTTACTAGATCCATATTTTAACATTGTGAGATCAAATCAAGATAAAGTTAATGAATAAAATGTTTTTGACCATTAATTTAGTACATGAAATAATGTAAAATCATTCTACTTCTCTTTGGAAGTAGGGATTCATTACAATCAATGTGAATTATTTTTTATTCATTATTTTGTTTTTTTATCCTATTTACTTACATTTATAAAAACATTTATTTTTTATACTCCCATCATTCATTAAGAAATGATCTCTAATTTTTGGAGTTATGTTATCATTTATTATTTTTCATTGAGTTCACAAAAATGATAAATAATTTCAAAAATACATTATGTTATTTCTATCCAATTGTTTTACTAAAAACAAAGACAATATGAAAACATATTTGATAAACCTAATCATTATTTTAAATTTTAGTGCTGAATTTCATATTAATAATTAAATCAAGAGAAAACCCCTGTGATGGTTTAACCAAACATATATTATTATTTTTAAACAATATAATCCCATGAGGTGTAAAAAAATCCATTATTATTCACCCTTAACATCCTTATAACCATCAAAATTGCCTATCATAAACAACCTTCCATGGATTTGTTTACCAAATTAAACTTTTTGTTTCTATTTAGGAACATATTATAAACATTTACACCCATAGACCCTTAATAATCCCCAAACCAACACCAAAACCATTATCCTTTTTACCACCCATTTATGACCACAATTAACCCATTTTCAAAATATTCGCATTATTATTACTTATCCATAGAAATAAATTGTAGTATACAATTATAGTACTATAAATAGTTCTGTAAATAATTATATGTCATTAATACCTCCCCACATTCCAAATGACCCTATACTAATGTATCATTCCTTAGAAAATCCCTCTTCTAATTTTGTTTCATGACATTAATACCATATCTAATATAAATATCAAACACATTTTCCATCCTTTATAATGCTTGATTAGACTGGGAAATTAGAATTAAAATAATATTATATAAAAACATTATTATTGTATTTTCATGATAAAGTGAAAAATGAATTTGAAATGAAGTAACAATATATAATAGGCAGTGGGAATCTATTATAACCATTAATATACTTATCTATTTAGTATTATGTTTCCATAAGACAATAATTGTCGGAGATACATAAAATTAATATTGAAACACTCTCAGAAGAGTCATCTAAGGAGTTTATATTATATTTTACGAAAATATTATAATTTAATCATTTTATAATATTTATATGATAGGTAGGATGATGTTGGAAGGAAAATGTTTCAAACCATATGGCATATCATATAAATTGTAAATGCAATTTATGTGACTATAGTGATATGAAAATATAAATGAAGGATGATAAATGAGAACACATTTTTTAAAAGTGGAAATTTTTTGAATAGAATACTATAAAAAACAAAGATTTTAAGAAATATATTTATTATTATTTATATGCACTAGTTATGAGATTTATTCAGTAATTAATTATTACATCTTATATACACAAATGTGATACCTAATGGGTTATCAATGAATTATATTTTTATATTATTCAGTATGTTAATCGTGCACCTCTACAAAATGGGGGATTCTTTTTAATTTCCCAGTACTATGATATGAATCATCAGATAATGATAGTAATTATATGTGGAAATTTTAATAATTTTTTTCAAAGCTATAATCATTTTTGAGATATCATTTCTCATCAAATAATTGTGTTGGATTTCACAAATTTATTTGTTTGTTTTTTAAAATCCAATAATGGTATTTATATTTATTAAAAACATATCATAATAATATTATTTTGGGAGTTATAAAGAATGCTTAGTAGTCAAATAAATACTACTAAACATCATGAGGTTTCATTTTAGTATAGTTATTGATTCTACGTTTTGTAATGGACTATATTATTCTCATTATTAATTATTGAAAAAATTGATGGAAAATGAATTTTATTTGATAATTTAATATTAACACAGATAAGAAGTTATGAACTTCATGGTGGAGAGAAATAGCAACACAGTTAATAATTCGGTATATTCCACTATATTCATCAAATGTAGAGTGGTTAAATCACAATTTATAGAATGTTATGATGTTATTGGATCAATTATTATAACCATAAATACCTAATGAAACTAATAATAAACCAAACTATACACATATCATAGGAGTCAAAACCTTAATATTATTGTATCCCCTAGATGTGATGACAAATAAATAGATGTGATATATTATAAGGATGATTCACAATTGAGAAGTAAATTAAAATTTAACTATATTAATAAAATGAATGATGTTTTTTTATATAAGAATATAAGTATGAAATAATTTATAAAATTATTGTTGAGAAAGAATTTGGAAAATTTTATGTAAAATTGATAATATGAATGAGTATAAATACATTTTTGCTATTCAGTAGTTACATACCCTATCATTATTAGTTAAAATTTTGTTAATGTAGTACTGGAGGGGACTAATCTTGTTATCCCTTCTTCGCATATTTAGGTAGCTCTATGAAATTTCATGAATCTTGTTTTTTTAAATACTTCTCAATCATGACTTCCTATTCAGAGAACACAATTGAATAAAAAAATCACATTGAATGGGGTAAAATATCTAAAGGTTAATAATTATGATACATTCATGTAGTAACCACCATTTAACCAAATAAAAATTCTAGGGGTTTTTAGTCTTATTTATTTAAGGATTTTTTATAATTTCAATTAATTAAATTTATTTTCTGTAGTTTCATATAATTTTATTATTGAATTGTAGTGTAAAAAATTATGAACTAATTTTTAAATACAATAAAATAATGATTTTATTAAATTATTTATTTATTCCTCAAATAAATTGAAATTTTTTGTGGATTTTTGAAAATTAATTTTTTATCTGAGTATATAAAATTATCATGATAAAAGAAAATTTTAATATAAAAACCCAACTATTTATTACCCAAATAAACATGATTTATTACATAAACTAGTACAAAAGAAAAATTATAGGATATAGTGTTATAGTGTAATTTGAAATTAGGAACATTACATAACAAATTAAAACATGAAATACCACATCTTTATTTCAATCTTGATTGACATGACCAACTCATTCATTCATACTTAACACTACCTAGGATAACCTGAGGAAATTAATAAAAAGGGGAGAGCGATAAGGCCTTGTAAGGGATAAAAGGCATAATTTAGAGAATAAAATACATGTTAGGAAATATTCATATAAATTGAGGATAAGAGAAACATTAACAAAAATGTGTGATATAGCATGATTATTATAACATTGAAATGTGGCAACAACATGTCACATGGTATTAGCATGAGCCAAGGATCATTATACATGTAATAACATGAGTAAACCATAATTTATAATGAATTATAATGATTAAACCCTAATATAAATTGGTGTATCAGGATACTAACATTACCTATTGCATTAGAGCGCCATCAAGGAGAACCCTTCAAAAACACTTCATTTCATGCATAAGTGTGCCACATAGCACATATAACATGGAATAATTCAACATCATTAGTTATTAAATGGATATGTAATGGGGAATAAATATATTTTAGTATGATTAAATTCGTATATTTTCATAAATTTTAATACCCTTGATGTATAAATGGGTATGGTATTCATTAATGATTATTTTAGCTTGGAAAAGCGCAGAGCAATTTATGCAGCCAGACATCATCTTATAGAAATTAGTAATTTGGGTTGATTAAAGAGAAAGGTTTATATCAACACTTTTTCATGAAATAGACAGTATGGGGATCATGTAAAATATTATCCAAACATATGAAATGAAATTTAAATGCATAATATGGGATAAATTCATGAATGGAAAAAAAGAAGAGAGGCACCACTTATGGAATTTCGGCATGGTAATGAGTGTACACATAAGGAATTAATTAGATATAATGTGGTATCTCATCATTAAAATCTAAATATTGCAGTATTTGGGAGGTGATAAATTATACCCCAAATTTTTTAATTGAATTTAATCAGGTATTACAGATAAACAAACGTGGATAAAAATGAGAAAGGGTGGAATCCATTACTTGAGTGTGTGACTTCAAGAGCTTGAAGAGGGGTTTCATGATAGCATTGTGTTCCTTTTAAAAATTATTTGAAGATGAGGGCAGAGTAGAGAAATTATCAAAGGACCTTTAGTGAAGATAAGTGGGAGATTGGGTGGGGATATATAGGAAATGAGAGGGGTATTCTTTAATATTTCACAAACTTCGGTTTTGGAATCAATACAATTAAATATTAAGAACCACAGACAGTCCCATGGTTTTTGAACATTTTTATGGTAAACTGGATTTAAAAAAATTATATTATAAGGTGAATGGTAGAATATAATAAAATATTAATCTTTCTCATGGGTAGGTGAGTCACACTCTCGATGTAATCATTTCGAAATGTAATAATATTTTATATGTCTTGGAGGGTCCACTAAAGAATTATAAAATTAATAAAACCAAACGAAAATGACATTATATTTAATTTAAAACATATATTGTGTGAATATAATAGTTACAATATTTTATTACGTCACTATTGGGACATTATGATGTCCAAAAACACATTATATATTTATATGGTATTTAATCAGTACCCGATAAATCCATTCTCTCAGAAAATTAAAAAAAATTTACCAATGGAAAATTTTGACATCCTCATATGAATAATAAGATTCATTTTATATAAATAATTTTTTAAATATGCAAATTTTCCCTTTTTAAATGAAAACTGACATTTATTGAAAAATCACTAGTTTTGAACGAAACAATTTTCAAACATTAATAAAAATTAAAATAATATAAAAAATAATCATTTATATTTAATAATGATTAATTTATTTATTATATTTCATTAAAATCTTATTTATTTCAAAAATCCCTTAATTAATCAAAATTTATTTCTTTATTGTATTTCACTTTTAACTAATAATAATAGTTGTTCTTTAAAAATCATTTACATTGTACCAATTATAAAATTAATGTATATTAATTTTTCTACACCCTAAATAATTCATAAAATCATAATCCTAGGGTCTTGTTACATATCCATTTATTACGCTAGTAAATCCATAAGTGTTTGGTGTGCGATATTGGGGCTTTGTTGGGGTCGTTCGGTGAAAATGGTTTGAGTCATGATCTTGATGAGCTTGAAATTCTATTATAAAAGGATTCAATCATTCTTAAGTTGTTAGATCTCAGTTTGGACATGGTCTAGGGAAAATCCCGATAATTCACTCTCCCTTGAAATATCTAATAAATGGGATTCATTGGGAACAATCCTACTAGACGAGGCCATCACATCATTTTTCATTGTCAAAAGGATTTGTCATAACCATATATATATACTAGTCATGTGATCTCTTTTCAAGGAAAATATTATCAATGATAATGATAATTAACTTTCACTTAAACCCAACAGTAATAAAAATTTTATGTGATTTCTATAAGTCATTAAAATATAGGGAATTTTATTCATAAAATAAAGGGTAGTTACAACATTCCCCCTTCCAAATGTTTCCCTAATAATTTATTTTTCCAAAACAAAAACAAATGAGGATTACTCTTCCTAATCACTTCCTCCTACTTCCACTCTACTTTTTCAAACTTTTGATTTCTCCATAACTCTTTGACGAGGGGAATTGTCTTATTTTGTTGAAATTTTTCCCTACGATCATTACTATATTCTCTTAATAAGGGAGGTCATTATACAATAGAACCACCACTGGATTGAGTTCATGTGATGTGTCAGGTATGTACTTCTTCAATAGTGATACATGGAATACATCATGTACTTGAGAGAATTTGGCTGCAGTGATAGGCAATAGGAAACTGCTCCAATGTGATCAAGGGTCACAAAAGAGCCGATGTACCTTGTACAAAGCTTTCCCTTCATCCAAAATATCATCAATATATTCTGTGAAGATATGCAGAAGAATAAAATGACTCCGATATCAAAATATTGGTCTTGTTAATGATTTTCATCATTACTCTATTATCGACTCAGAGTATCTTTAATGTACTCCTAGATGTTCTTAAACTTCTCTACCATTTTGTTGACCATTTATGGACCTAGAAGTTTTCTCTCCCCAACATTATCCCAATATTCTAGTGTTTTACACCTCGTCCCTTAAAGAGCTTCAAAATGAGCCATTTGGATGCTTGAGTGGTAATTATTTTTGTATGAGAACTCAACCAGAATAAGATATTGATTTCGTCCGCCTTTAAAGTCCATTGTTAAATCTCTCAAAATGTTATCGAGTATTTGGATAGACTACTAAGATTGTCCATCATATTGAGGATGATATGTTGTCCTAAAGTTCATTTCAGTATTCAGAGTGTGTTGGAGACTCTTTTAGAAAATAGAAATGAGTCTTGGATCTCAATCAGATACAATTGATAGTTGTACTCTATGTAGCCATACCACTTGTCTGATGTATATCCATTTCAGTTGATCCAATGAGAAATCATTTAAAATTTCAATGAAATGTGCAGTCATTGTAAGATGATCCAAAACAACATAGGTAAAAAAGTTTGTTTGGAAGTCTTTAGATGACTGATGGCAATGTACATGGTGATTTTTCCCATTTCCATGTTAGTTTGGGTAACAGTTACATCATCACCTTATACTGATACCTCTTAGCCTTCACTTGATGACATTTCAGGAACATTTGTGTATAATTAGTGATCTTCTTATTCATGTTATGCCACCAATAATGATCTCACATATATCGATATGTCATTGTCTTTCCTAGGTGTATAAAGAAATTCAAACAATGTGGATCATCTAAACATTCTTTCATTTACTCCATATTAGATGGAACACATAGTAAATACACAAATCTCAAAATACCTTCTTCTTTAAAATTGATCATTGAGGATTTACCATTTATAATAGTTTCCACTTTCTTCTAAATTCACAGATAATCCTTTTGTCCATCCTCTTAACTTTCCAAAAATAGAGGGTTGAACAATGAAGTGTAATAGGATTGATGATGTTCTCTTCTTTATGATTACCATGTCCATATTAATCTAATTTAAGATGATTGGACCCATTTAATTCCTATTAATGATTGAATTGTCAGGTCCCTTCCACATAGAGCATCCACCACCTTGTCCTCTTTCCCTGGGTGGTAATGGATTGAGCAGTCATAGTCTTTGGTAAGTTCTAACAATCTTTTTTGGGAAACATTTAACTATTTATGTGTGAATATATACTTGAGGATTTTTTTATCTAATTATATTTCACACTTCCCCCAAAAAGGTAATGTCAAAAAATTTTCAAAGCCAATATTACTAAAGCATTCTCTTGGCCAGGCATTGGATAGTTTTACTCATGAACATTCAATTTCCATGAAACACGGTAAATTACATTGACATTTTTCATCAACACACAGCCCATGCCCTTCTTCAAAGCATCACTAAATACCATGAAATGTTCTCCACATGTGGGTAGTGTGAGCATGAGCACAATGATAAGCGTCCTTTTCAACTCCTTGAAGATCTCTTCCCAGTAATCATTCCATGAAAACATTACTCCCTTTTATGTTATCGTGGTATGTTTTTTTGAAAATAGTGAGAAATTTATCACCAATCGAGAATAATATCTAGATAACCCAAAGAAGCTATGGATATGCATCACATAATAATTCCAAGGGAAAAACTCAATTTAATTGTTATTGGAGGGATCCACAGATATCCCATAACTTGTGATGATATGAAAAAAAAATGAGGCTTCATTCAACCACAACACACACATGTTTTAAATTTCATAGAGATACTCCTTTTCACACCGTCTCTAGTACAGTGCTTAGATGCTCCTCATGCTCCGCCTTGGTTTTGGAGTATATTAAAAGATAGTCAATAAGGACAACCAAAATTTATCGATATAATATCTAAAGACTCTATTCATCATTTCCATAATGTTTTTTGGATAATTAGTTTGTCCTAAAGGAATTACTATGAATTTATAGTGCCCATACCATGTATGAAATGAAGTATTCGGGATATCATCCTTAATCAACATTACTTGGTAAAATCATAACCATGGATCCACCTTAAAGATTTATTGTGCTTCATATAGCTGATCTAAAATTAATCAATTCATGGTTGATGATACTTTTATTTTATCATTATTTTATCGAGCTCATGATAATCATTGAAAACATGCAATGAACCATCCTACTTCTTGAGGAAGAGTATTGGTTCACCCCATGGTGAATCACATGGGGGTATAAAACTTTTATCCAGATTGTCTTGTAGTTATTTCTTTAACTCCTCAGTCTTCAAAAACATCCATTCTATATAGAGTCTTGGATATTGGTAACCCCTGGGTATAAGATGAAACAATAATTAAACATCTCTTTTATGATTAAGACATGGAAATTCCTAGAGAAACACATTAGAGAATCCCTCACAATAGGAATTTCATCGAAGATGGTTCTTTCAATGGACTCAATCATCTGAGCAAGATATTCTTGTTTATAGGGATGCAATATTAATTCTCGAGATGATGTTTCTAAAAAGATTCATCCTACTCCTTGCGCTTGTACAGAATCAGGGGTCGATTCACTATATTTAGAGTGATTTCCCTCTCACAAAAGTCTATGTTGGATCTATATAGGGAAAGACAGTCTATGCAATGAATTACAAAAAATTCCACAAAAGGGAGTATGAAGAGGATCTTTAAAAATATCCATCCACGAATTGTGAGAGATGATGAGTTATATTCATGGGATGTAATAATTTCCATATTTTTCAGTTCTTACTAATACTTATACTTCTTTGATTTTTGGTGGTGATTTGATTGTTATACAATGCTTTCTGTGTATATAAAAATGTGTATAAATAGAATCATAAAGTATGTTTCTTATTATTGAATGAATAACAAGTGTACATGTCACCATTTATTTTTAGGGATTCACTTTAGTAGAAGTGATTCGAAATGTATTTTCTTACTGCTGTGGAGTTTGATGGTTTCCTGCAAAAACACTTGGCTTAGGGAACTGGTTTTCATAGTGCCTTTTTTCTATAATGTTGTAGAAATAAGCAATTCATTGAGGGTCTAATTGAGAGTTCCTCTCTGCTGTCACAACCAGAGTTTTTCTTGTTACAAATTAATGATTAGGTAACCATTTCATCCAAACCTAAGACATTTATTCATCCCATTCAGGAAAATTATGTGCTTCTTCTTTCCCCACATTTGGAAAGTGGGGTATTGTAATTTCTACACTCAATTGGATTTATCTATTGTAATTCTAGTCTTATATTCCACTTTCAACTTCTTATCCCCATGAAACCCCATAGATTATCTAATCTCAATTTTGACATTGATGGTACCTCAGACAATTTTCTCCAAGATATCAATGTCCTGAATCTCTAGGGCATTCCATATGGTATGTTTTATCCCACCCAATAAATTTTCATCCTTTCATTCGTGTGTAATGAAAAATACATAGGCATATAATGAATGCCTTGTGATGTTTTCCTTATAAGCTCTGATGGATTTTTCATCTTTTTATTGAGGGAAAAGAAGTCCATTTCTATCGTAAGTTGGAGGGTGCAGGGAAAATATTTATTAAAAAAGGTTTTCTTGAAATCATTCCATTAAAACAACTATATATCTTCTTTAGGCTTCATATTTTTGACCAATATCCACCTTTGATCAGATTCACCCTCCATATGATATGTGGCTTTATGAACTTTCTCTTGTTCAGAACATTGAAAGATGTAGAATACCTTCTCGATGGAGTTGATCAATTGTTTGGAAATTGAGGGATCAACATATCTATTGAAATTATGAGTCTTTGTCTCTTGAATCTCTGAATTGTAGATTTCTCTTTCTCGGGGGGGGGGGGGAGGGTGCACATTCCACATTACCAATGTTTCTATTCAAAACAATATTTAACTGAGAGTATATTATGACAAATTATGTGATTCCCTCTTCAATAGAATTGGGCATCTCATTAGAACAGTCATCACATTGATCATCACATCACTTGTTAGCCTAAATCAAGGTAGTACAAGCCATCAGATAGAATAGAAGGAATGTTAGTGGTTTTTTTATTAAACACAAAAAGGTTAATACATTGAAAATAAGGGATAACTTATAAATTATATCTATTTCCTTAACTTATAAATTTATTGCCTTGAATCTATGCTATCCATAATCTACATCCCAACATATATTCATAGAGGATTTTTTGATCCCTTAATAAGGGTTCATACTATCTTTATGAATTTACCAAATCATATACCCCAGGAGTTTCAAACTAAGACTTCCTCAAGGCCTATTGTTGTGCACCAGTTTCAATTTGGGTCTAGCACAAAACTGTGTTTTCGTGTTTTACCCCTAGATACATCTATTCCTAATCCCCATATAATTGTTCATGTCTAGACATGGATTTATTTTCCCGATAAGACACATACTATATAATAACCAAATCATAGGTATTATTTTCTTATACTCAAAATTATCCTAATGGCGTTCACAAGAGTTTTATAACCCTAATCCCATAAATAACTATACTTATCTTTTTATACCATATATAACAACAATTCTCTTTATGACGCACATAAACATGATTTATGACAAATATTTTTACTTAAGAAAACTCTAAGGATAGAGAGGTATAATTTATTAGGAAATTTGGAACATTACATAATAACTTAAAATGTGAAATGGGAATGTAATTCAATACACGATGATTTTGTCTTGGAAAATCGTCGGGCAATTTCGGCAGTATAGTACGGTCTTATTGAAATTATTAAGATGGGTTGATGATATAAAAAGGGGTCTATCATAATTTATACATTAAATAGATAGTAAGGTGACCATGGAAAATAATATCCAAATATATGAAATGGAATTTAGATGCATAATACGTGAGATGTGAATTAATGGAAAAAACGAAGAGAGAAGTCCCTTTTAGTATTTTGGCATGGTAACTGGTGTACAAGGAAGGCATTAAGAAGATAAAAAGTGTTATATCATCATTAATATAAAATTAGGGAATTATGAGGGAGGTTTTAAATCATACCTCAAAATTTTTAATTTAATATAAAATTATATTACAAAAAAACATGGACAAAAATGAGAAAAGCAAGGAATCACTTACTAGAGTGTGTCACATCAAGAGATTGGAGAGTGAATTATTGAGAGCATGGGGTTCATTGGGAGGATTTTTGAGAGATGTGGTATTATTAGGGACATGTAATAAGTATTTTTTGTGATGATAAATGGGATCTTGGGTGGGTTTATATTGGAAATGAGAGGGAAGTTCTTTAATATTTCAAAAACAATGTTTTAGGAATCTATATTATTAAATATTAGAAACCACCAACCATCCCATGGTGTTTGCCCTCAGATTTTGAAAAAGTGTAGTGGGATACGTTTTTTATAATGAAAATGGCTGAAAATATAAAAATATTAGGATTTATTTTCTTGAGGTGAGTCACACTCTCAAGAAAATAATTTTAAAAAGTTATAATATGTTATAGGTCTTAGAGGGTCCTCTAGGGAATTAGAAAATTAATCAGAAAAATATAAAATCACATTATTTTGAAATGAAAAAAATATTGACAGAATATACCTTTTATTTTATTTTATTACATAATTATTGGGTAATTATAATATCAAAAAATACATTATATATTTATAGTTTATTTCATTTTTTCCCCAAAAAATCGACTGTCTTAGAAAATTATGAAAATAGAACCTTTGGAAACATTATAATTTTTTATTTAAAGAATTATATATATTTTATCTTAATAATTTTATAAATATGTGAATTTTCACTTTTAAAATGAAAACCTACATTTATTGAAAATTCAAGGGTGTTGATAGAAATAGTTTTCAGACTGAAAAAAAATTGCATCTAACTTCATAAATATTATACAATCATTTATATTTAACAAAAAATAATTTTTTAATAATTTTTTATTAGAATTTTATTTGATTCATAAACACATTAATTCACCAAAATTGATTTTTTAATTTAATATGAAAATTAACTAAAAATACCATTTTTTCATTAAGAATCATTTACAAAGTGGAAATAATAAAATGAATGTATATTAATTATTCTATTCATAAAATAATACACTATTTCATAATTCTAGGGTCATTTTTACATATCCCATTTTTACACAACCATAATACCTTAGAGTTTAGTTTGTAGGGGGGATTTCTTGGGGTCGTTCGGTGAACATGGTTTGGATCGTGATCTCGATGATCTTGAACTTCTCTCGTAAACATTTTCAATCATTCTTATGTTGTGGGATTGAGGATTCAAATTGGTCAAGTGAAAATCCAAATAATACTATCTACCTCAAAATATGTGATAAATGGGTTTCAAAATGAATGATCCTACAATTCGAGGCCAACACTTCCTTTGTCTATGACAAAGGGATTGGTTAAACCCCTATATATATACCAATCATGTGATCACTATTCTATTAAAATAATATCAATGGTAAAGATACTTAACAGTCATTTAAACCCATTAATAAAAGTTCATTTTTTTATGTCATTAATAGAAGGGAAATTTTATTCATTAAATATCGGGTCGTTACAAAAAATTAGAATAGACCATCAACAGATATTCTTATTAATGTATAACATTACATTAAAAATGATAGTTTGTCTATTTTCTAAATAAAATATTATTAAAAACATTTTGAATCATATCACTATATATTAACGAAATTATAAGAAAACTTATCCTTTTTATGATGATTTTCCAATGGAATTTACCAAGGGTTTTTTTAATGAACTAATTGATTGAAGATAAATGTATTGTAGAAATATATTTTTAGTTATATAATATATTAATAAATCATAGTGATCAAGTAGTGTATGTTATTGGTAGATATTTTTTCGTCAAATTTGGATTGAATAATAAATTAAAATTTTGGTGATTGAGTGATTATGTAATAAAATAATATTATTTTAGTTTTACAATAGAAACATGATAAAAAATTTGTTTGTTTAAAAATAATTCTGTGTAATTTAATGATAACATTGTTTTAATGAATATTAATTTAATATCAAAAAAATAAAAACATGGGAGAAAAATAATGAAAATGAAATTTTGTGTCCATATGTATAAAAATATTCCCCCTGTCTATTCTGACTATAAAAATGAATTTTCAAAGTTGATTTATAGTTATGATTATGGTTCTAATAATTATATGACTATCAAGGACGTTTCAAATGATCAACTATGTAATAAAACCTAAGTTATGATCGTATTATAAATATTATATTTATAGTTATTGGTGGTCAATAATTAGATTATTTTTTAATTTGGATCTAGTTCATAACAACGATTTCATTAATAAATGTGAAAAAAATAATAAAATTATGTGATTATTTTCATATAATTTGATTATAATTATTATTGATAAAAATATAATTCCTTTGAATAATTGAAATTTATAATATGAGGAATAATCTTATGATTGAAACCATTGTGGATTATGTTAAACAGTTACATAAGTAAATTAAAATTATTCACTTGAAAGGATGTGAAAATTGAGAACTAAAAATTTTCATTAATAGAATGAAATTTATTGATATCATTTACAAACATTAACCCTACATGATATGTTTTCATTAATATCATTTTTTAATATTAATTTTATCATGAAATAAAAAAATGTAATATTTTTGGGCTCATGATACCAATTTTTAGTATATAGATATTTTTTGTAAATATTTAATGTATATATAGTTTTAATCAACATAATTTATAGAGGGTTCATTTTTACATTATTTTTTATTATTGGGTTCATTAGAATATTTCGAAGGAGTTAGATGATAAAATAAAGACCATAAATTGTAATCAATAAAATGAAATATTTTTTCAATTCTCTTATATAATTTAAAGACTATGAAAAAAAAGATATGTATTCAATGATATAGTATAATTGTAGAAACAAGTACGAAGATGATATGATAACCTATATCATGGATTTAGAGGTTAATGTTTTTTCATTACTCTAAGACCATATATATAATTGTATCAACTAAAATTATATTACCCTTTAGAACCTAAATAATTGTAATAGGTTTTAAATATATTAAAAAATATTGTTTTATAGAAGAAAATATAATAATGGTGTACCTCGGGTGTAAATGATTGGTAATCAAAATTATATAATTTCACCATCTTATAAGATTTATATTCTACGATCTGATTTATCATAGATATATAGGAAAACATTTCATAGATTACACCACCATAACATGTTTTTGGTGTATGTTAATAAGTATTAAATTAGACACTCAAATATATTTTTGGTTGATTCCAAAAAAATTCTTCACTTCTACATGAGATAATATATTAATTAATTTATTTTTAATTATCTATAGTATAATTTAATTTATTCAAACAATTTTATCTCAATACTAATATTATAATTAATATATATTTTTCATTCAATTATTTCATAATATGATTAGTATTTTATTGACTGCTTATAACTTTGTCATGAAGGGGTATTCTCAAAAAACTAAAAAATTCATGTGTAGAAGGATTATCACTTAATTATTTTACCATATTTATTAATAAATATTTATTCTTCATAGAGTATCATATTATGACTTAAGTCAAATTTCATTTTATAATAATTATTTGAAAATTTAATGTATTATTATAGGATATATATATATGTTAAGTAGAATAAAATTTTACATTGTTATTTGGATTACACATCTCTAAAAGGCTGAAAATTTAATGCACTAATAATGAGATAGACATTTGAATAATGTAATTCATGTAAATTGAGAATTTTTTTTCATTTCACCATATTGAAATCAATTACATTGGAAAAACAAGAAACAAATTAACGAAATGGATTTAATAATTAATTTTATTACACAAACACACACACACACACACACATATATATATATATATAGAAAAAATCCGTGGAAATTAATTTATTATTTAATATTACAAGAATACCTATAAATTATTTTTAAATGTTGTACTGGTAAATATAATAGTGGTTTTTTATTATTGTATGTAAAATGAGTACCAATATTTTATAAGAAAAAAATACTTAAAACCCCCTTGATTGAATAGAGAAATGTCACACATGTCACCCTCAACCCCTTAAAACTACATCCATAACAAAGATAAAAATACATAGTCGTCTAATATGTCGAAGGTAAAATAAAAATGGATATTTCAAAAACATATTCTGGGGAAATAGGAAATGTAAAAAGAAAAAAATATTGTTAGTCAATGCTGATGCTATTTTCTATCACATAGTCTAACAAATGGAAATGGGGGAATACCTTATGTACAAAGAGAGTCATCCTTTGAAGAACATCAAATATTGACAAAGGAATGACCGAGGAACCCTTTCATAAGAGGTCGCACAAGTTTCCTTCTGGTCGAGCAAGTCACTTGCGCACCACATATGGGTCGTGCAAGTAACTTGCGCACCCTGTTCCTTTTTTTTCCCAAGGTGCCTAGTGGCCTATAAATACCCCATGTGGGCCCCCTATTTCCGGGACGAATTTTCCAAAACTAATATTCAAGCTCTGGTCACCCAAGTCTTTTTATGACGTCTTCCGAACACTTATAAGATAAGTCTTTACCTATAATAGAAGCTCTAAAGTGGAATAATAAAGCCTATGTGTTAGAATTCATCAACACTTGCTCGCCTATGTGTCCAGCCATTAAGGTAAATGAAGACACATGCGTGTCGCCTTGCCCTCTCAAAGGAACTTCGGTGATACACTTATGGAAGCCTCTAGGGATGATACCAAGTGCTTTAGTTCAATGTCTCCCACGTATTACTCTATGGTTTATTCGTCGCCCAAGGTGACTCATGTTGCGCAAGTATACTTGGGAGACTAGGACTTGTGCGCTAAAAAGATACTTGCACACCTTCTTCCTAGTCACCTTCTTTCCCCAAATCCACCTCTCCTTTTCAAGATACATCCTTTAAAACCCTATTCAAATCCAGTTATGGCATAGTTATTTTGTTGGCCTCCTTGTCTTAAAGGAGTTCTGTAAGAAACAATCCCAAAACCACATGACAAACAAGCTTTATATCACCATGGTAAGGGGTTTATTATATAACCTCATCCTCTAAGATGTGATGATATTTTGATATGGGCCTCATTCTCAAGAGTAAGTCCCAATAATAATTTCCATTAACATTGGGCCTCCTTCTTAGGATTAAGCCCTAGGTTATATGTTCTCTTTAATTGGGTCTCCTTATTAGGAGTAAGCCCCATGTTACAAATCTCCTTAACCTGGGCCTCCTTCTCAGGAGTATTCCCCATTCATAATCTTCTAAACATGGGCCTCCTTCTCAGGAGTAAGCCCCAGTTTTAATTATTTTGATTTGGGTTTCCTTCTCAAGAATAAAACTCAATCATAAGTCCCTCTTAATTTAGGATTCATTCTCAGTATTAAGTCCTGAGTGAAAATTCCAAATATCCATAAAGTAAAAATACCATTATGGACTCTGCTCCTGGGCTTCATTCCTGAACTATGTCCTATTCTCCATTTACTTGGGCTACCATACATACGTAAGCCCCACATCATTTCTTATGACTGCATCTTTTAGGGCACCATCCTCATGTTTACTGATACCTCTTTTTTCTCACACCGAGCATGACTCACATGAGCTTAGAGTGTAAATGTAATCAAGACATCTCTTTTTGTGTCATTAACTATGCATAAACCCCATATTTCTTTACCTGAACTATGGGGACATTGATCTATGCCTTAAATGTAGAGTACATAGGAATCCTTTATAAATTTCAACTCCATATTTCATTAATTATTTTATATCCCATATGACGTTAATCTATATCCTTCCTATCTAACTACGTGGGTTCTGATTGCTTCATTAATGAGGCTACGTAGGTAACCCATCTGCTGGTACGATCTCAACTCTGAAATAATCCCTGGCTTTCTGAACGACAATAATATTCAAGTGCCCCACTGAGTGGCTTTAAAACCAGAATGGTTATCATAATGACCAAGGGATTTCTATATGATGTGTTGAAGGATAACATTTACTAATAATTCTTAATTATTATGTATGATTCTCTATCAATGAAGAACCTCAAATACATATATATGATTCTCTAAATCCTATATCTATTAATCATTTATTGCTATATCTAAAGGAAAAACTCATATTCATGCTTGGTAAATTAATAAGGATTCGTGAACATAATATAAATCTATGAGAGAGTCCTAGAGTAGGAAATAATTCCCCCCAAAAAGGTGTGATGAGCCTGACCTTCCATCCTCTCAACCAATGATAATTCATAAGCCTCTTCAGCCCACAACTAATGAGTACCTACCTTTGGAAAGTATGTTCAAATGGATATAAATCATTGGATGTTTATGGTTCTATAAATAAACCCATTAGAAAAATATTGGAAGGTTTGAACCTTAAACAAATATGGTCATCCCAATTTCTATAAGAAACAAAAAATGGTGGACCTTACGTGAATCCTTAACCAAGTTAAAATGATGTTTTACTTATTTGTTAGGCCCCTATTAAACTCAATATGAGGGTCAGAAAAGCTGTCAATAACATTAGAACTCATCCAAAAGATGTATTCTGGCCAGAATTATCTTGATTATGTCTTCTATATAAAACCAGCACTCTTTTCCAATATATCTTTGCAACATAGAATGGATTCCTTAAAATTCACAATTGTGAATGCTTTGGCCGCTACTCCTGCAGGATCCTCGTCTGCTATGAGGATAACATCACCTACTCAGCATCTTCAACTCTGTGTTTTAAATGCGTTGGTGAGGTAATACCATCCACATGGTACTATCCCGACTCTGGTGGCTCCTCGACAAGCCCTCCATGTTAAAAACTCACCCTGGTTGTCCAGACAGTGATGACTAGTGATCAAGAAGCAGGCGGTTCTAACCACAGTCTCCAACCGTTTAGAGTCGTTATTGTTGGGCGGAGAAAATGGGAAGTGATGTCAAGAGGGGGGGGGGGGGGTGAATTGCCTTTTAAAAAATGATTAACAAATTAAAATCAAAGTTGAAAGTGCAGCGGAAATAAAGAGGCAAGACACAAGAAATTGATAACGGAGTTCGGCCAAAAACCCGGCCTACGTCTCCGCTCCCAACTCAACCGTTGAGAGATTCTACCGCTTGCTTTTCAATGGTTTTAGCAAGAAACCCACTAGACTTTACAGGTTAGTCTAGAACCTATTACAGCTTTCTTTTATTGGTTGAGCAAGAACCCACTAGCCTTCTTACAGGTGAAGGCTAGCTCACCTATGCCTCAAGCCTTTTAAAGGAAAGGCTTTCCAACCTCTTCACACCTTAAAGGTGATGTGAAAACCCAAAAGAATGGAGGATGAGAGAAATTGGAGTTTGTAGGCACAAACTCAATTTGATGATCAAAATAAATAAAACAATAAAAACCGTAGTTGGGGAAGCCTTGGGCGCCGGAGGATTGATTGGAGTTGATGGAGGGTGCTCCCAAGCTTCTTTGGTGGAGCTCCTTGGATGTGGAATTGAGTTGGAGCTATTGGGGTTCCCTTGGAGGAATGCGCCGGAGATACGCCAAATGATCAACAAGGTGTCCGTGGGCTTCCGTATAGTTCCTATGGGTGTCCGGGGCTTCCTTGGCCTTTATTTATAGGCAAGGAACCCTTTTGGAGTCTTCGGAGCCGTTGGAGAGGCTTAAAGAGCCGTTGGGAGCCAAGTGGGCTAGCCTGGTCAAACTGCAACAGCTAGTTTGACTGGCTCCACCGGCTGGCCGGTACAGTCCCACCGGCTGGCCGGTGCCTTGGCAGAGGAGAAGAAATTGGTCCAGGCTCCACCGGCTGACCGGTGGAGGAGCCACCGGCTGGCTGGTGGGGAGACAGTAGCTCCCACTATTCATCTGGGTTCCACCGGCTGGCCTGTGGTCAAGCCACCGGCTGACCGGTGGAACCTGGCAGTGGGCAATGCCTCTGCCAGGTCCACCGACTGGCCGGTGCTATCACACCGGTTGGCCGGTGGACTGAATTTCAGTCCACTTCTTGATGTTCTTTCTTGGGCCAATCCTTTGGCAATCAATTGCCTATCAACAAAAACACTTAAAACACAATTAGATAAACATGAAAGTGATTGTGATCATGAAAATTAAACCACGAGGGGATACGAGAGGTACAACAATCTCCCCCTATTTTGATGATCACAATCACCAAAACAATTAATGTAAAATACTGAAATTGAAAGGAAATGCTAAGCATGATGAAAAGGATTCTCCCCCAATCAATCAAGAAATTTCTCCCCCTTTGTGATTATCAAAATAGCATGGGGCATAGAAGGCTAGTGGGTTCTTGCTCAACCAATAAAAGCAAGCTGTAATAGGTTCTAGACTAACCTGTAATGTCTAGTGGGTTTCTTGCTAAAACCATTGAAAATCAAGCGGTAGAATCTCCCAACGGTTGAGTTGGGAGCGGAGACGTAGGCTTGAGTTTAAAGCCGAACTCCGTTATCAATTGTGTCTTGCCTTTTTACATTCCGCTGCATTTAAATTTGTTTTAATTTGTTAATTAATTTTAAAAAGGCAATTCACCCCCCCCCCCTCTTTCCATCACCTCCGACCCAACATTTATCCCCAGAATGAAACAACTAGTCCTTCCCATATCACCCCCCTCTTGTCATCACCTCCGACCCAACAGTTATCCCCAGAATGAAACAACTAGTCCTTCCCATATTACAGGGAGGTTAATGAAGTGGTCACTCAAGGCCTCAGTTCAAGAATACATGAGTCCTTCCTGAGGACTCCCATCAACAATCCCCACCAGACTCATGCGGTAGTGCCCCCTCAACATGATGAGGGTATCACCTCTAGGGGATTGGCTCATGTCCCCCAGACTCGAGTGCACAAGACGAACCATAAGAGGAAAAATTTTCCCAATATAGTATAGGTTCTTACCTCTGCCCCTTCAGAATAAGTCAATCAACCTATCTTGATGGCAAGAAACGAGCAGACACACACACTCGTCCGTTCTAATCCCGCTGTCCAGCCGACTCGTCTGGCATCAACCTTCCAATCCCACGAGGAAATTCCAATGGAGTACTATAGACAGGAACATACACCTGCTTAAAATTCATCATCAAGTCAGTAGGCTCGTTTGACTGCATCCAAATAAGCTCTCTAACAAAATATGGTGAACAACTGTAAGCAGAAACATACACCTTTTTATAATCACTAATTCTGTCGGCAATCTTGTATGCTAGTATTGAAGGAAATCCGTCAACCATACTTGATGGAGAATACACATCAGGCACATACACCTTCCAATGTTCATAATGTCTACAAACATTCTCGTTTGGTAGCACCCGGAGAAGTCAGTCAGAAAGCTCCAATGACAAATTTAGAGCAGACTAAACTCTCTGCCCCTATGCATAAGTACTGTCAATATTCGTTCACAGGAAAAGATAGATTGGAGCAGGCACATACACCTACTCCAGACACGGAATGGACGTATATTCCCATTCCAGCAGCTGAAGTTACCAAGCACATCTGACAATGGTGAAAGAGGAGAAGAAAATCATTCCCCATATTCTGGATACTTGTCAGAATATTATAAATACTTCAACGACATCACCGGGAAAGAAACATAAATCTATCTTAATAAGTGGAGTGACACATCAAAAAGTCACTCTGGTGCAGATACACACCTCTACTTCAGTCCAGGAGGGTCGTGGGGCACACTCCCCCATGTCATATGGACAATCAAGTTGGGTACAGACACCCAATTTAAATGGATATAATCAGCCTAACCTGACCATTTCTTCTGAGCAGTCACATTTACCTTCCCATAATAACCACTTTCATCAACAAGTGGTTTCCAAATTGAGTAAGAAGGCGTCCAAGAAAAATACATATCCAGCACAGTTGAAAAATCAAGAGCCAATAACTAATAATGCCTTTCTCAATGCTGGAGTTCTTGAAGATCTCAGACAATTATCTGTTATAGCTCAAGATTCTACTATATCATTTCCATATTTCGGAAGTTACAAAAATAATTCTGAAGGTCTTCATCATGCACTTCCTCATGAAGTCTTGCTTCAAGACAATTCAGTCAATCTCGAAGTATCATCTTCAGATGAGAGTCACGAGAACACTCTACATGGCCAGAAGACCAAGGAGTAAGAGGTTTCATCTTTTGCTGTAACCCACCATGGTGATCATACCCATGATGATGAATTAAGCTGCGAAAGTTCTCTCCGTAGTAGTAACTCGCATTTCCAGGAAAATTCTTCGAAGGACAATGTAGTAGCGAGACAACCATTTTATCATGAGGCAGATGAAAATATGAAGCCAGTTATGTTTCATGCCTTACCACTAGCAGGTGAAATACTTTCTCAATCAGCAGTCAGCCTGAGGTATGGGTCATTCTCCAAACCACCCTTGGGTCATTAATCTTCTAACTTGAAAAATTAATTCTCTACCAATCTTGTTGAATATAATGAAGCAACAAAGAAGCACCGGCTTTGGTCGAATCCGGTTGAAGAATCTTCATCAAATGACAAAGACGAAGTGCTGAATATGAGAAATCAACTGGCGAAAGGTGAAATACCAATAATATTTTGGCCTTTGGCTGAATCTCAGTATGATATTCCAGAAAGTTTGACAGAATATTGTATTTGTGGTATTCATCTCAACATATGGAAAAATCTTGGTCACTTAAAATAGAAAATATTATCTTATGATGAATATCAAAATCATGTTAAGATAATAGAAGGTTTGCAACACCAAATTGACTTGGCATATCCTTATGATTCCCGACATCCAAAGGTTGAAATGAAGTAGAGAGCCCTTCAGCATTCATGCCTTGGCACATTAAATATGTTGCACCAGTTAATTACCAATTTCCCATCAAGTATTCATATCTGGAGATGGGTTGTTCATGGATCATTGCATTTTACTGTGGTCTCAAGAAAAAAAATCCCTCCAAATGTGGTCTCATGCAATTTTATCACCCATGGATGGTCACATACAACTGGTTTTGTGTGTAATCAGATTCTTTCTCAACAACAGGACTCTACTAGTTCTTACCAAATTCAGGCATATAAAAAAATTTGTCGATTTACACTTGCATCATGCAAATGAGAATATCGAACATGTTTCTCATTTTGATCTGGCACATCATCATGTGATAGAAGTGTCAGAAATAATCCAATGGTCATTTGAGCAAGGTGATTTGAGTGGATGTAGGATGATGCATCCGGCCAATTTCCAGACTAAAGTCCGCAAAATCAGGAGAGATTTTAGGAATTTTTTAGATATAGCAGCTCAAGAGCCACCTCAGCTGGCCGGGCTGGGGATTCTTTTAACCCAACCCTCGGAATCAATAGACAAGATTATAGAAGTTGAGCAGGAAAAACAGGAACAACCCCAATCCACCGGACTAGGGACTTTTTCAAATTCTCAATCTCTTCCTCAGTGAAAGTCAGTCTTCTATCGATTAGGTAAGAATCCACAAGAAGAACGCAGAGCTGAATTATCAGGATACTCCCTCCAAATTAAATTTCATCAAGAAGATACTGAGGGATCAACCAAAAAAAGTCAATGTCTCCTAAAGGACATGGAAGAAGACAGTATCGCGGAAGCACTGATAGAAGGGATGTAATGCATTATGCATCGATAAATGTCATCAATGTCGTTGTCGCCGATCCCCCAGAACATGAGGCACACTCAAGGGAACCAGATGAAGAAGTTCATGTTCAAGATTTTGTACGAACTAAAACAAATGAAGAAGGTGTGCATACCCGAAATCAAAGGCTTACCTAGAATCTAGGCATTCCTTCAAATAACCAACATCCCCATCCATGAAAGGCATCCAACCAGGGGAAAGGAAAATGTCAGGATATAATCTACCATACCTCTAGAGAAGGATAATCACTCTCATTAGAGGAAAGTTTCGCACATCAAGAATAATAAGTGAAGGAGTTAAGGAGGTTAAATGTAGAACTAAATCAAGGTAGTCTTCCTCCTAAGAATGCTAGAGTTAATCAATCAAGGGAATTTGTTTCAGATGATGGGATGGATCAAGAATATCCCTCTTTACAAGTACACCCTCACAGGTCTAATCCAATGGGTCGTACACGATAACAACTAACAATACTACCATCATTTACAATACCGGTCGCCGCACCTGTCCAAACTCTAGTTCTTTCACCTGCACTGGTCCAAGCCAACCTGATGTTTCTAAAAAATTTATGACTACCATTGAGTCAGTAATATCTCGGTTGGAAGATATGGAAGGAAAGCATGAACCAGTTCAACAAGAGAAGATATCTTACCCTAAATGGGTGGATAAAATTCCTCCCTGTCAAATTTTCCAAGTACCACATTCCCAGTTTTTAATGTTTCGGGAGATCCATAACAACACTTAATATATTTTGTTTCTCGTTGTTTCCTATGATCTGAACTCCTAAATAACAATAATAAGTTATGCTCAGGTGTTTTTTGCAGTCATTTCAAGGGATTTCTTTTTTCTAGTATACAAGCTTGCAATCTCGGTCAATTACTGGGTGGGAGGATCTCCGTTAAAAATTCCTTCTTCAATTAAGCTCAATGTTGCCAAATACGACAGTTTTTTATCTTACTAATTGTAAGCAAAGTGAAAATGAAAGAGTTTCAAATTTCATTTCTCACTCGAAGGGATTAATATATTCATTAATTTTATCACTCACTCAGGAAGAGTTTCTGTCAAATTGTGTGGCAAATCTGCGTTATGAATTATGCACATCTTTGGTCCCAATGAAATACACAGGAGGGCTTCAAGACCTTACTTCAATCGCTCAGCAGATCGAAAACTCTCTTATAAAGACTAAGGCTAAAACTCATGTAATTACATCATTTCCAGGAATGAGAATAGGGAAAGAAGAAGCTGCTACAGTTACACTTAAACAAGGACCTATACCTGCTTCCACTTCAAAACCATCATCATATAGAAGTGATCTACCTCCTGAATGTCAACAACAATAGCTACCTCATCAATATGATCAATGAGATCAAAGAGGGAAATAGTTTGAAGATTTTAAGAAAAAAATTTATTCTTTATAGAATGAACAAGTTCCAGGGTACTTCATGTCGGCTCTAGAAAACAACCTGGTTCAGTTTCCGTGGTCCAAAAGGCCGAACAAGGAAGGAGATGAAGACCTCACTAATTATTTCCCATTTCATCAGATGTTGGGAATCCTATTCAAGAGTTTTTTGTCTTCAAATCCCACCTACAAAAGATGGTGGACTCTGGACATTTAATATTGAAATTCTCTTCAGCCCTGGTAGCATATATTACTACAACTGATCCAGAGGAAGAAGGCAAGTGGCATGAAGTCAAAAGTTAGATTGTGTAGAAATATAATTATTGGATGGTCAAGAAAATGATCAACCAAACTCATTCCATTTTACAAACACAATTGAGTAAACCAATAGTTTTTTCTTCTTTGAATGCCACAAAAAAAACCCCTTCATCAGAAGGAAAATCTTCAAAGAAGCAGCGTAATTTTAAGAAAGAAGAGCAGTCAGAAGAAGATGAGTTTGTGTCAAAGCCTAAATTTCCGTTGACTCTGGAAAGTTTTATGCCATATACATCAAAACTATGGGCACCTCCCCACCAAAAAGAACTGCCTAAAATGGCCAATCATGCAGAATCTATACCAGAAGTATAATTGATCTTTGGTTCTGTTAACATTATTCATTTAACAGATCCTTATGCCAATGGTAGTTTTGATTACGATGAGCTTAAGTTCCGTGTATCTAATAGAGGAATTAGATAAAGTCAAAGAGGTTTATGTTACAGGGGAAGAAGTGGATATTTCATAAACCACTATTTCAATCTTACCCCTCTTAGAACTGTATATGCGACATAAACTTGTGGAAAATCCCTTGAGCGAGCTCAACAAAAACAAGAATGTTCTTCAACACATGGAAGATTCGGTCCCGACATAGTTATTTTGGAAGACCATTTAGAGGTCACCCCTTCATCCTCTCAGAAAATAGATTGACCTAGTCAGTCTAATCGACCGAATCAAGGAGTATTTCCAACCTCTACCCTGATACGGGATGCATCTATGACCAAAGCATCAACTTCCAAGGAACCTACAAAACCACATTTTCGTGATGGGAAACACAGACCTTTGGACCCAAAATATGATTTCTTGAAACATCTGTCCCATGTACCAACCATGTTATCAATTCTGGATGCCTTAAATAATTCAAAAGATCTTTGAGAGGTGCTTATTGAGGCTTTGTCAAGTCCTCAAGAATTCAAAACTGAAATTTTTGCAGGTGAGGTCTACCTTATAAAGAATGATCTTGCAGAATTCCATGCAGTTATATCTTTTACAGATGAAGATGAAGATGATGTTGTACATGAATATATCATACCCTTGTATCTATCAGTAAAATACAATGATATAAACATCCGATTAGTATTCATTGATAATGTCTCAGGAGTTAATCTCATTCATATTCATACACTTCGTTGATTGAACCACACTAAATCTGATTTATCTATTTCTACTTTGATTTTACAATTATATGATAAGAATGAACAAGAACCATTGGGAAAATATTACACTAAAAATTTAGTTTAGAGATCTTGTTTCTAATTCAGATTTCATGGTTGTTTGTCAGGACCCAACCTTAAAAATTTTTCTTGGAAGACCTTGGCTACATCAACATATTGGTGTACCTTCATCGTACCATCAGTGTCTCAAATATTGTTTCAATGGTCAAATTGGGACATTTTATGGTGACAAAACCCCATTCAAAACATGTAAATCTCAATACATTGGAACAAATTTTTATCACATGGAGGGAAAGGAAAAATCCAAAGCAAATAAGGTCCCAAAATTATTGCTCCATATGGTTTAGAAAATATTACAGTAATCCCATTCATACATTTGAGTACAGATTATGTGTTACCTATCATTCAAATTGATAGGATGGACCTAAATCCAAACACTCTTGTAGAAACATACATAAAGTCAGTTACAGAAATCAAGCCAAACAACATGGGATAAATTTTTGATTTTCCAAGCAGTGATGAAAGCTTAAATGGAGATGTCTTCATTTCATCCACTGAAACCCAGCAATTCTATACATCATCATACATGCCAGAAGAAGTTATAGCATTTCTAGTGGAAAATAATGATGTTGATTCTCAATTCATCATCTCCTCTCTATCACCTCAGAAAGGCCCTTCATCATCAACAGTGTTAGAAATGGTAGCCTCTTCTACAAGATGTTCAAATTTTAACTTCTCCCCTGACCATGGAAATGTGTCTTTTTCATCTACTATGCAAGTAGAAATAGAAGAATTAACACATATTTAAGAAGAATAGGAAGATCTCTGTAGATACCCAATCTTGGCGTACATGGAAATTACATTAATTTTGAGGAATACTAAATATATAACAAAAACAAACACACCAGGATCATAATAGTTTAGTGTCTTTGAAAACTCGGAAAAATAATCTTCTAATCATGGTGAACGATCATCAACATCTCTCATAAAGATATTCCCTTTTTGTTATCTTACTTAAAGTCATTTTTTATATCTTGGGGAAAAGAAAACATAAAAAGGGTGAGCTCAAATTCTCAGTAAGGGTAAACATAGAGAACATATAAGAATCCATAAACATTTGTATTCAAAAACTTGAACATAAAATCTAAACATAAAAATATTGAGCAAAGACATAAATCATGGAAGTACGTAAGGCATATATCATAAAGGAACATCAATCATGACAAAATAGCATGAGAATAAAACATGTAATTGTGTCTTACCATTTAGCGCATGATATGATTTCCATAGTATCCAAGGCATTTCTACCAAGACCATCTTAGTGGACAGAGTCCCTTCCGGAATCGAGTTCACTCCTCGTTCCAGTCCTGTATCACTAAATTGGATTAAATTACCATTTCAGCCATGCCTATCTCATGTTATATAAATATTTACCCAACGAATTGGAAGGAGATATAGGTCCCACCCATCTCATAATGAAATCATTCTTACTTTTTCCACAAGATAAACATAAATCATTCATCATAACACATAAAATAAAATGGGTTTCATAAACATCATCCCACCCTAACATAATCCATAAAAAACAAATGAATATCATTTCATCATAAGAAGAATAAAACCATGTAAATAATAAAGACATTATACTTCAAACATAATCATACTAAATAATGATATCTTAGAAGGAAAATAGTTTTGACAAAACACTTTAAATGAATTCTTGAGGAAAATACCAATTCTTCTTAAAAATCATTTTCTTTTCACAAAATGACATGAAATTTTAAAATATAAGTATTTTGTTGAAAATAATCATGAAATATTGTAGATTAAACTTCATTAAAATAAGGTGTTATGAAACCATAAAAATCCCTTCATGCGGTATAAGTTAAAAAAACCTTCTTCTCGTACTTTTAACGGAAAAGTCAAAAAGTAACACATATGGTAAACAAAAGAATGATTCCTTCCTTAACACAAAGTAAAAAGTCAAAGGGGGGGGGGTAAAATGACTTTAAATATATGTTTAAGAATTTAAAATCTATATGAAAAACATTCTTTATGGACATGGATGAAAAATATAACTCTAGTAAATACTTACGAATAAACAATCTCAGATAAGAACGAGATTGGAATAGATATCCCTTACCTTAGGTCCGACATGCTTAGTACATATATGAACCTACTGTATAATGATTTAAATAACGCCAATGACTTATTACAGAATCAGTTTCATTGTTTTGATATCATATATGGTTCACTTATGACTTTATATTACCCGTTCTTTTGTAAATTCCATATAAAAGCAGCGTTTTGGGTAAAATTGTTTTATTTATCGTACGTGTTTGGACTTATTGTTCTTGATATTATTATTACACATATCATGATTTAATTATATCCATAATTTAAATCATGATTTATATATCTTTTATATTTAATATATATATATATAGATAAATTAAATTAAATACACTGTTCATGGAGTCGGTTGGCCGTACGTACACATGAACGCTATTTACGTTTCCGTATTGAATTGAATCGAATTAAGTAAATGAAACATATATGTACATAAATAAAGTTTCATTATTATATAAAATATTTCATGATTATTTATTATATATACTTTATAATCATACTTGAATGGTTAATCATGGAAAATGAATCTCATCGCGTTCGTAGAGACGTTAGTCTGTATGTACGCACGAGCGATGATATCATTCCCATAATTATTGAATAGAATTGGAGTGGAAGATATAATATCTAAGAATAATTATTATGTTATAATAACCATATATAGTTATTATTTACACCATTATAACCATCCATGTATGGTGGTGGTGGAAAACCTGATTACACCACGGTGTGGAGACGGTATTATGTATGTACGCATGCGTGGTGATTTCGTTTTCCATAGGATGGATAGAAGGTGAAATGGGGTTGTTTCATATTATAATATCATATCAGTTTATTTTATATACCGATTGTATTACATTAAAATTAAACAACTAAAAAATAGGAAGTTTAAGAAGAAAGAAATTTGAAATAATTGGTAGAAGAGATTACCTCTTCTTCGACGCACCTCCTTTAAGATTCCTCTTAAAGAACTAGAGTTGGTCTTTTGAGAAGAATAGAACCTCCATAATGTTTCTATTGAAGTGGAGAATAGAAATGGGAAGGGGTTTTCAGATCATTATGGCTCATAGTGTTGTGAAGAGGAGACGTAGGAATTTCCCTTTTATAAGGGATGAGAGGGGCACTTTTGGAAACCTCAAAAATATTAATTTATAATAAACTCAAACCCACCTAAAAAATTCTAAAGTAAAAGAAATAGGATATTAGTAATGTTAGGGTTGTAATATCATCAACCAATATAATTTATACATGTTGGAAAATTATTTTAAACCATATCAATTTGATTTATCCTTATTTAATTTATTTAATTTTTTATGGTAATAATATTATAAATTTTAAATTATTATAAATAATTAAATAGGTTTTCTGAATTATCCAAAATTGGGTGCTTTATAACATTATAGACCATATAAATTTTAATTTATAATTTTTAAATATTTATGTGTATTTTAAACAATTTAATAATTTTTTATTTTTATAAAATAACAATAGTGTTACTTTTGACACCGTTCATTTATTTGAATTTAAATAAAATTCACACTGAGGATATATTCGAACAAAAATGTTTAATAGATTCCTAACATGTCATATTCATCTATAAAATTTGGGGAGAACATTAATTAGTTAATATAAGGTTTATTTTAATATTTATAAAACAATTTATTTGATATTTCTCTTAATAAAAAAATTACTACATCATTTTTGTATAATCATTTAATATACTTATTATTAGAATAAAAATTAAAAAAAATAACTATGATGAAGATAAATATAATAAATATCATAATAATATTTTTACTCTAATTTATCATCTTAAAACCACAAAATTTATATTGTTATATTTATTAAATTATGAAGGTGACATGTTTGACATTATTTAAAATAAAATAATATAAATGTCATAATATATCTTATAAGGCTTAAAATGGTCCTCAAATCTACCTCTTGGATGGTTATGGTATATATATACTCTACCAATAAGGTTTTGGCAAGTTTCTGGGCCTTTTGATAGGTATTATTTTTTTAATAAGAACTATATTATTGATTTTTCACTAAATAAATAATTTCTACATCATTAATGTATAAGCTATTAAAGTAATTAAATATTTCTTAAAAAAATACAAATAAATTACCATGATAATGAAAAAAAATTATCTTTAAAATGAGTTTTTATAATCGAAATTATATTCTATATGACCTTATATTAAAAATAATCTAATTATTAAAGTTTGAGTGAGACATATTTCACGTTATTTAAAATAAAATAAATTAAAGGACTTAATTACATCCAAGTGGGTTCTAATGGATTCCATTTCGTCAAAAATATGATTTAGGAGTAAATAAACTCATGAAATTATATTAAGACAAGTGTTACAGTAATTTTATAATATTATTTTTACCCTTAATTACCTAATTTACCTTTAACTGTGGTAAATAAAATTTACCGTAGTTCCTATTCATAGTACCCAAAAATAAAAAGTAGCCTATTAACGTAGTTTGGACTTATTATTCTGAATATGGAATTAATGTTTCAAAATTCAAATTACATAAGTTGCAGTAATTAATTTAAAATTAATCCCATTGTCGAGAAAAAGTCGGTCTTTGTTTAAATCATTACAAAAGATTGAATTAATTTAACCTTTGAATTCAATGTAAAATCAATGCTAATGACATAAATTATATTAAATGGTGAATGTATATTCTATTTATTCTTTAAAAAAATTTACTATTACAATTTAACCATATAAATTATCTTGATGTAAAAAGTTGTTTTTAAGTAAAATTTATCGTGTTTTTACTATTCAACAAAATAAGAACGTTGTCAGAAAAATATCAAAACATTATCCAAAGTGAATTTTTATATCCTGATTCAAAAAAAGAAGTTTATTTTGTAAAATTGAACTTATAAAATTGTCAAAAATTTATATTTAAAAAGGATGTGCCATCAAAATGCGGCAAAACTGTATTTTTTGAAAAATACATATTTTACCCGAAAAAATTATTTTGTTCTCATAACATGTTCTAGAAAATGTGTAATATGAATAATAATGTTATGAAATTAAAAATATAGTTAATATTATTTATAACGGATAGTTCATAATAATATTATAACCATAGATCTTTGTTTAGTGAAACCTGGTATTGCGTATAACACACGCTATCGAGGAAGGTCACGATTGCATGTAATGCAAGAAATGTCTGGGATGCATATAGTGAAAGACTCCTTTATTGTAGCGTATGACATAACCCAACCATAATTCATTTATACATTGAATATATACATATATATACTCAATGTTGCGTATAATAACTACTATCAAACGAACATGAAATTGTGTGTAACACGATCCGAGAATAGTGTTGTGTATACTGCAAGCTAATATGGTGTTGCGAATAGCGCAAGATAATATTGGTGTAGCATAAAACACAAGACATCAAATAAATTAAAAATATTACTTCTCATAAATTCTCGGGTTGTTACATTATACTCACCTTAAAATGAATTTCTCCCTCGAAATTCGCCGGGGTTATAAATGATTTTCTACTTGAAAGTTTCTTTAATAGAAACCCACATCGTAAAAAGGAATACCAAAACATAACTTGAAAAACTAAAGTATGTGTTAACCTCACCTGTTTTGATAGTCCCAATCATACTTTCATATACTTTGATAATCTCAATCTAATGTTTTTCTATATATTAATTCATTCAATCTATGATCAAGATTATAATAATATTAAAATAATCCCTTAGATATGTTAATCTTTGTTTATCCATGTTTATATATGTTCTGAAATAATTCTAACCCAATCGGATATGTTTTGCATAAAAATAGATAAGTGTAAGATATTGATCTACACATAGCTACTGATAAAGATCTACCGGTACTCGGTCTACTGATAGATTTAGTCTACCGATAGATGGAGTCACTGATACACTAAGGTCACTGATATAAACAGAGTTACTGGTAAGCAAACAGATTCAGTCTACCAATACAGAACACTAAGAGCTACCGATAAGAGCTACCGACTAGCCTAATGATACACAAACGCGGCTGATATGAACTAACGCGTCAGAGCTACCGACAGAAAAGAGCTACCAATAGACAGATGTCTACTGATAGAGCTAGTTCATAGATAATTACCGATATGAGGAAGTCTACCGATAGAACCAGTCTACTGTGCTACTAACTAACAAAAAGACCCGAGCTACCGATAGACAGAAGTCTACCAATAGAGCCAGTTCATAGATAGTTACCGATATGAGTAAGTATACCGATTGAACTAGTCTACCGAGCTACCGACTGACAAACAGATCTGAGCTACCGATAGACAGAAGTCTACCGATAGATCCAGTTCATAGATAGTTATAGATACATCGAACTACCGATAGCTCAAGAGCTACCAATGGAGGAAGAGCTACCGATGGAGTGAAACTGATATATTGATCTACTGATGCAAGAGCAAGAGCTACCGATTGAATATCCTACGATACCGTACACTTTTACCAACACGAGCTACTAATGATTGGCCAACCAGTCAATCTCTATACTCTACAATATCAATACTATTTTTTTTATTAAGATAATGGTTACAATTGATGTTTTTAATGTAGTTACTGTTATTTAATGATATCTGTTTCCATGTCGGGGAAACGTACCATGTACCCATGCAAAAAGTAATTATTCTTTTCGGCCGAAGCTGAAAGCTATAAAGGGAAATAAAAAGATCTTGTAATATATTGTTTTTTTTAAAAAGAGATAATCAAGGCACTAAGAAGACACATGAAGGTGAAAGATCCAAGAGATGAACATCATTCAAATGTGTAGCATTTTTCACTGAGTCTACAACCATACTCCATGAATCCTGAAAATACACAAATAAACTTATTCTAGAGGAGAACACAAGCTGCATCTTGACTGAAGAACTAAAACAAACATTTCATGCACTCAGGCTGCTAAGCTGGACCAAGAACTAAAGAAGAAAACGACACTCTATTTTCTGAACAGGAAACCAGAAAAGGACTCATATGCTTTTCCGATAAACCAAACGAGTCCAGACCTGCACTACTAATCACAAAAGCATTTCTGAACTCAATCATACTTATCTTAGTGATTCTTTTATTTACATCTCAAGCAGTGTGTGTAGCCTGTTTATATTACACACATACTGACTCCTATACTAAGCTGGAGGATTTTTAAATCCTCATTAAAACTTCATAACCCTTTGTTTTCCACTATGGATAGTGGTAGAGGTCAAGTAAGACCTGGACATCCTGTGTGCTGTTGTTGTTTTTTCCCACGAAGAACTTTGGTAGAGGTCTTTGGACCGGGACAATATTTTAATTTTTTTTACCCCCGATCCAGGGTGCGGATCAATTTATATAATTTTTTGAGAGGACTAAGTCTCGGCTTGAGACTGAACCTCTTGGTTAACTCGATTGTGCAATTTAATTGATGTTTATAAGTATACATTATATTTATTCAATATTCCACTACTATTACTTTGAAATAAAAAACTATTTTAAACCTACTTTGATTGTTAAATTCCCAAGTGTTTATAGTTATTGTAAATCAGTAAGTTAGTTTCAAAAGTTAATTTAATCCTCAGATTAAGTTAACTGAGACCAAATAAATCTTTGATAAATTGATTTAACCTTTTTCACTATGTATAGATTCCATTCAGTTTAACATTGTTTTTAAATTGGGGGATTTTAAGGGAAATAATTTTAACAGAAATTTTTATTGGAACTCAATTCACCCCCCCCCCTCTTGAGTATCCACTTCAACCAACTTTTGGAATCAGAGGATTATTTTAGTTAAAGGATTTTTGGAACAATCTGTTTTTCAAACTATGATTTTAGTTGCATCTTTAAAGATCTTAAATTTATGTAAGTTCTAAATTTTATATCTTTAAAATTTCTTTTCTAAAATATATTTATGGATAATAGACAAGAGGGTGCTTCTACTAACAGAACACCTTTCTTTAATAGTACAAACTATGCCCAGTGGAAACTTAAAATTTAAATACATTTAGAGAGAATGGGTTTTGATATCTGGACTGCTATAGAGTCTCAATATAAAATTCCAGAAACTGAAAGAACAACTTGGGATGAACCTACAAAGACTACTTACAATAATAATTGTAAAGCAATGAATGCCCTATACTATTCATTAGGAGATGAGGAGTTTAATTGAATTTCTTCATGCAAAAATCTTTATGAAATATGAGATACTTTAGGTGTTTCTCATTAAGGAACAACCAATGTTAAAGAAATGAGATTAAATAATTATACTATTAAATATGATAATTTTAAAATGAAGACTGATTAACCTATTTCTGATATGTATCTCAGGATTAATGAGATAGTCAACACAATGAGTTCAGCTGGAAAATATGTTCTAGCTAAGGAACAAATTATGAGGATACTTCGATATCTACCAGAATGATGGAGGGGAACTTTTGTTTCAATCAGAGAGTCATGTGACATTAGAGCTCTTTCTGTAAAAGAGCATATTGTTAAGATTATGATGTATGAAGAAGAACTCAAGGTGAATAAGGAGGAAGGTGATGAAACCAAGATAAAATCCGTATCTTTTAAGTATGCTTCTTCTTAGTCCAAAGACAAGGAGACATTGCTAGTACATAATTAATGTTTACCCAGTAAAGATTCTGATTCAGACAGTGATGATGAAATGGCTCAGATAGCCAGAAGGTTTAAGAAATTTTATAGGAAGAAGAAATTTTTTATAAAAAAAAATTACAGAGGGATGTATGATAATAAGGGACAACGGAAGAAGGATTGGAAGAAAGCAAACAAGAATGACGAAATAGTCTTCTATGAGTGAAAAAGGAAAGGACACATCAAGTCTGATTGTCCAAAGATAAAATTCAAAAAGAAATATGATTATAAGGAAAAGAAGTACAAGAAATCTATGAAAGAAACTTGGACTTCTTTAGAGGACAACACAAGTGAATATGATGTTTCTGATTTTGATAAGAATCATGCCAACATGTGTTTCATGACTAACACATCTGAGGTAACATTAGATACTCATGTTTTAAATTCCTATTATTTTGGAGAAGATGAAGACTCTGATTCTGATTCTGAAAACATGACTAGTGAGGAATTATTTGAATATTGTAATATGCTGGAAGAGACATGAAATGAACTTAAGGATAAATACAAATCATTGATGAAAGATAATTCTCTCACTATTAGAGTTATAACCGAACTTACTATCGAAAAAGAAAATAATTGTCAAATATTAAAGGAAAATACAGAACTGAAAATCTCTAATGATCAACTTAGAAATGACTTAGAAGAATTCACAAAGGGAAAAGATACACTAACTCAAATGTTAGGAAAGAAAGTGGAACCAAAATACACTACTGGAATAGGCTACAAACTTGGACAGAGATAGTGTATTAAGAATAGATTTATTCATAAATCTGGATAGAATACTGCTAGTTCAAGTTCTGGAAATTCCTATTCTTCAACTAGTTATTCATATGATTATAGATCAAATAAAGGTTACCTTTCAAAATCTATTGATTCTGTAAATTATATGAGACATATAAGACAAATATGGGAGCCACGTCACCTTTGGTGATAATTCTAATGGAAAAATCATCGGCCTAGCCCAAATTGGTAACACTGATTCAATTTTAATCTCTAATGTTTTATTTATTTATGGACTTAAATATAACTTGTTAATTATTTCTCAATTATGTGATGATGGATTTAATGTGAAATTTGATAATGACTCTTGTAATGTTTTTAATTCCAAATTTTTTTTAGTCTTTTCTTCTTTAAGAAATGAAAATGTTTATATTGTTGATTTAAATTCTTTAGCCAAGCAAAATGTTACTTGCTTAAATGGTTTTCATAAAGAATCTTGTCCTTGACACAAAATATTAGGACACTGCAACATCTATTCACTTAGAAAATTGACATGGAAGAACTTAGGTAGAGACCTACCTAAACTTGAATTCCCAGATGAAAAAGTCTGTAATCCCTGCCAAAAGGGAAAGAAACATAAAGTTTCTCTTAAATCAAAGAAATATGTTTCAACTTCTCAACCTCTCGAGTTGGTTCACATATACTTTTTTGGACTTTAAAGAGTTTCTATTTTATATGAGAAGCACAATGTATATGTCCTAGTAGAAGAATTTTATAGATATACTTGGGTATACTTCTTAGCTCACAAAAGTGAGGCTTGTTCTTACTTTTTTAAATACTCCAAATCTGAAGAAAATCATAGTGGACGTACGATTATAACTCTGAGAAGTGATCATGGTCATGAGTTTGAAAATCATTAGTTTGAATCTTATTGCTCACACAATGGCTATAGTCACAACTTTTCTGCTCTTAGGAAACCTCAGCAGAATGGTGTAGTAGAAAGAAGGAATAGAACACTTCAAGAAATAGTTAGAACCATGCTTAATGAGTATGCCCTGCCTATTTACTTTTGGGATGAAGCTGTGAATACAACTTCTTATATTATTAATAGAGTCTTAATTAGACCAGTTCTTAAGAAGGCCCCATATGAGTTATGGAATAATAGAAAACCCAAAGTTATTTAATTTAGAATCTTCGACTGCAGTGTTTTTATTCACAATACAATGTATAATCTAGACACGTTTTCTTCTAAAAGTGATGAGGGAATTTTTCTTGGATATTTTTTAACTAGAAAAGCCTATAGAGTCATTAATAAAAGAACCAAATGTTTAGAAGAATCTATTTAGATCATGTTTGATGAAACTGATCTACATGAGCCTAAAACCTCTCTTGAAAATCTGCAAGAAAATTTGAGTGTTCTGGACCATAATGATGAATCTTAAGAACCTGTTGTAAAAATATCCAATTCTGGACATATTCTAGATTCTTCTTCTGTTAAACCCAAACTTGGAGATGAACCTGAAATTTCTAGTCCTACCTTTACTAGATCAACAAGGATTCTAAAGAATCATCCTTTGGATGATGTTGTTGGTAATCTTGATAGAGGGAAACAGACTAGAGCTTCTCTAAGAAACCAGGTTGAACATTAAGACTTTCTTTAACAAATAGAACCTAAAAATGTCAATGATGATATCAATGATGAATTTTGGGTAATGGCTATGCAAGAAGAGTTAAATCAATTTGAAAGAATCAAATTATGGGAATTAGTTGACAGACCTAGGGACACTTTGACAATAGGCACTAAATGGGTTTTTAGAAACAATGTTGATGAGTCTGGAAACATAGTTAGAAATAAAGCTAGGCTAGTTTCACAAGGATATAGTCAAGAAAAGGTATAGACTATGAGGAAACCTTTGCACCTGTAGCCAGATTGGAAGCCATTAGGATCTTACTTGCATATGTTGCTCATCTGAATTTCAAGTTATATCAAATGGATGTCAAAAGTGCTTTTCTAAATGGTTTTATTGTTGAAGATGTCTTTGTTGAACAACCACTTAGATTTATTAATCCTCATTTTTTAAATTAAGTGTTTAAACTTTCTATAGCTTTATATGGTCTAAAAAAAGCTCCAAGAGCTTGGTATGATAGACTTAGTAATTTTTTTATTACAAAAATATTTACTAAAGGAATGCTGATCCAAATATCTTTATTAAAACAATTTCTAATGATGTTTTAATAGTACAAATCTATGTTGATGATATCATTTTTGGATCTTCCAAACATTTTTTATATACTAATTTTTCAAAGAGTATGAAATTTCAGTTTGAAATGAGTTTAATGGGAGAACATAAATATTTTCATGGATTTCATGTGTTTCAAAATGAAAATCATATTGTTTTGAATCAATTTAAATATACAAAGGATCTTTTAAAATGTTTTGGTTTGGATAGTATTAAGGAATGTGATACTCCTATGAGTTCTATTTGTAAATTTGATGCATATGAAACTGGGAAACCAGTACATCAAACAAATTATAGATGTATGATTAGAAGCTTACATTACCTTACTGCTAGTCGACCAGATATTATGTTTAGTTTTTTTATGTGTGAAAGATTTCAAGCTAATCCAAAAGAAACTCATTTATTTGCTGTTAAATGAATTTTTAAGTATCTTAAACATACTGTAAGCTTTGGTTTGTTTTACCCAAGAGAAAATCCCTTTGAGTTAATGAGTTATCCAGATGCTGATTTTGCTGGTTGCAGGTTGGATATAAAAATATCTTCAGGAACATTTCACTTATTGGGAAAATCCATAGTATCTCGGTGTAGTAAAAAGCATAATTCTGTAGCATTTTCCACTGCCGAAGAAGAGTACATAGCTGCTGGTAGTTACTGTGCACAAATTATGTGGATGATACTCACTCTTTTGGACTATGAATATGACTTCAAGCATGTTTCTATCAAATGTGACAATACTAGTGCAATAAATATCTCAAAGAACCCTGTGTCTCAATCTAGGACCAAACACATTGATGTAAGGCACCATTTCTTGAGAGATCACTTCCATGAGGGTGATATTATTCTTGAGTTTATTGGTACTGAACATCAATTAGCCGATATTTTCACTAAACCTTTGAGTTAAGATAGGTTATTTTACATTAGACACGAGTTAGGAATGTTTAACCTCAATCATTAGCTATTCTCACCGATGTAAAATTCTCAACGATGTGAAATTCTCACCGATGTAAAATTCTCACTGATGTAAAATTTCACCGATGTCATATTCTCACCGATTTGAATCCTCACCGATGTAAGATTCTCATAGATGTGAATCCTCACCAATGTAGCCTCACTAATATAAATTTTCACCGATGTGTGTGTTGTTTTAAAACTTATATTTGCTGCCAGAATCTGAAATTTTTTTGTATTATTTTAATTTATTAATTTATTTTATGATTCCTAAATGATAAAACTAAATTCCTAGCTACTTCTACATACATTGATCCTCAATCTTTAACCCTAGAACCTTATCTCTCGAATCCTTAGAGAACCCTTAATCCTTCAAACCAGCGATGGAAAAAACCAAACATACTACCGTCAGAGATGACTCTGTTGAGCCGAAAACAATGAAGCAGAGGATCGATCAAGAATCGTGTGGTAGTGTTGCTAGAACTAGGACGGGGATACGACCAGTTAATCCTCATCTAAAAAATCTAGTTATTGTGATTGAAAAGGAGCGGTGTGTAGAATGGTTGTTGCCTGGAAAATCCTTAGTGCTTCAACTAATTGAAGATCAAAAATGGGTAGAGTTTTTTTCCAACAACAATGGTCCCAACATTCCAAAGATATTCAAACAGTTTTACGAGATTGTATCCTTTGAGAAATTGGAGAATAAAAATCGAGTAACCTCTTTTGTGAATGGAAATGAGATGTCGTTTTCATCTATTGAGTGAGATGAGTGCTTAAAAGTCACACATGAAGGTGTATCTGGATATTTCTTGACAGCCATTCCACCTACAAGTGATACTTTTGACTATGAGACTGCTTTGGAAGAGCTGACTGGTGATGGAAGTCAAAGGCATGTAGTTACTGCAGAAATGGATGGAGAGAACAGATTTATGTTCAAATTTGTTCAACATGTCTTGATACTGAGGAGAGGAGACTTTTCCAGTTTGATATATCAGGATATCTATCTTGTGCACCACTTAAGATATTGTGTAAAGGTTAATTTGTGCATATTACTGATGATCCAAATGGAAGATATGACGAGGCCGAAATCAAAGACAAATTCCCTATTCTTTTCTATGATTGTCTCCATGATGATTAAAGTAAATGGGGTAGCTGAGTCTCAAGATGAGACAGTAGTAGTAAAGAACAATTTTTATATTACATCCACAGTTTGTAAATACATGAAAATAAATTGGAACCCTTGGAGAGGAGAATGGTTCAATGATGACCATAAGGTATATGACAAATTCAATCATGTGGATCATCCTTCAAGACCAAAGTATGTGAGGAATCCAGGTCTGGGACCTGATGAAGAAGAGACAGAATATAGTGATGATTCAGAAGAGGAAGAGTCCTCTACTGATGAAGGAGGAGACCCTGACATACCTTCTAGCCCAACTCCTAAAAAACATGATCAACAGAAATCAGATAAGGAAGAAGCTGCTTTAGAGGCGGTTGAAGAGGCTGCTTTACAGAATGGAGAAGATGTTCATGAGAGTGAAGCATATCTATCAGCTGATTTGAGTCTAAGTCCAGTGATTGGACAATCTTTAATGCCTTCTAATGATGAAAATTAAGTTGACATTCCCATGCCTATTTTGGAATACCCTCCTGTTGTTGCAGAAGAAGAAATGATAGTAGAAGATTCTCCTCATGATGGAAGACCTGCTGAGAATGCTTTTGAGAATTCTACTGCTGAAAATATTATTGTTTTAATTGAGGATGCACCAGTTGAGGGGGAGCATCAAACCAATGTTGGAAGTGTTACAGTGGCTGCTGGAATTGATGATTGGGCAGATGACCCAGGTTTTATAGTCTGTGGTTTAGACTATCTCGATTCAGATAATGAATCATCTCTCAATAGACCTAAGATTACATAAGATATCAATTCTGAGTTATTACCTGAAGATGTGGTCAGAATGCATGACCTGGATAATTTAATGGAAAAGATTAAGGACAGTTTTGTGGAAGAATTAAGGAAGATGAAAGTTTCTCTGGTATCTTCAGTTCAATAGGTTATGACAAATTCTGTGGTCAGTTTGGCCTCTGAAAGAACATCTGCTGCAGTTGCACCTTCTGATTTAGTTACCTAGGCTGATATGGAATCTTTAAAGGATGAACTGAAAGAATCTTTTAGTGCATTAGTTGCTGAGATGAAGCACAGTTTTTCTGAAGAGATGAGTATGTTGGAAAGATCTTTTGATCTTTCTCTTACCTGTAAGTTATCAACCTTTATGGGTGAAATAGTTGAAGAAGTTAAAGACTATTGGGCTCAAGTTTCTATACGTGAAGAAAATCTTGATTCTCTAAAGGAATCTGTTGTTTCTTTAGACTCTTACAAGATCTCAAAATCCCGTGCAGATAAGGACTTAGCTTATGTGAAGAGTGTTGTAAGCCAGACGGTTTCAGTATTTGAAGGTTTCAAAACTTCAATGAAAGATCATATTAAAACCTAGGATTCCCAAGTTCAAAATCTTATCAGTGGATTGACTACAATATTCAAAGAGACTATATCTTTCTCTGTGGGTTCTCTTACATCTAAACCATTAGTGGATTTGAATCAGTTTTGAGCTGTGATGAAGGAGGAACTTGGTTCAGTTTCAACCAGTGGCTTTGTGGACTCATCTGAGCTAATCAGAGTTGTGCTTTCTACAGAGATTCAGCCAGAGATATAATGGAAATAATACTGGATTATATGCGAGAAGCTTCTGCCTCTCATAAATAAGTGAAAGAAAAGTTGGACTCCTATTTCTCTAAGATTGTCACCAAAAATCAACTCAACAATCACTTCATTCTTCTATTGGAAAATATGAAGCTGCCTCCTATAAAACCAGCTTTCAAAGAGAATGTTATCAAGCTAAGAGAATTGACTCCAGCGTTGGAAAAATTTATGGAGAACAAAGATGACTTCATATCTGTTATGGAGAGAGGAGAAGGAATAATTATGGACTTCAGAAATCTGTTGCTGCCTTTTATACATGTTGATGCTAGGCCAGTAATTGTACCCCATGCTTTTCCTGCCTCTGCCTCTGCTGCTTCTCCTGTTCAAATGACTCTTGCCCAATCAATTCAAAGTCTCACTACTATGATCACACAACGGACTCCTCTGTACAGACCAGGAACAATGTCTGTTTTTCAGTCTCCAATGGTTATTTCCGGAATTCCTAAGCCTTCACCTGAATCCTATTCTGAACCAAAAGGAAAGTCTCACTTTGAGGTTGTGGATTGAACACGTGGCTTGACTATTTTATAGGAATCCAGTGTATTTTATGTTATGTCTCTGTGCCTTTTTTCCAACATCTAATATAATTGGCTTTCCATTCCTTCTCATTGTGCTACTTTTTATATTTCTTATTATTTCCCTCTTTTTTGATTTTCACAAAGGGTGAGAAATTATCTACAGGGATATTAAGGGGGAGATATAGTTTACCAGGATTTTACAAAGGGGGAGAGAGTATCAAAGTGGGAGAAATTTTCTCTATCATGCTTTTCCATTATGATACTAGTTCTTTTCTGTTCATTCTTTGATACTATTACATTTAGTTCTCTGATACCATTTCATTTAACTCTTTGATACCACTAAATGTTACTTTTGATATTGTTGTATTTTATTTTATCTATGATACTATCACATTTTCTTCCACCTCTGATCCATTTTTTTCTATAACATATTGTTTCTATAAGATAATTGGATTTAATGATATATCCTTGGATACAACTGATGACTATTTTAAAACTATAATTTTATATGTTGTGATTATTAAAAAGGGAGAGATTGTTTACCTCATCTATTTTGATAATCCCCATCATACTTTCAAATACATTAATAATCTCAATCTATTGATTTTATATATATTAATTCTTTGAATCTGTGATCATGATTATAATAATATTATAATAATTCCTGAGATATGTTAATCTTTGTTTATGCATGTTTATATAAGTTCTGAAATAATTCTAACCCAATCAGATGTGTTTTTCATAAAAAAATATAAGTGTAAGCTACTGATCTGCACATAGCTACTGATAAAGAGCTACCGGTACTCAGTCTAACGACAGACTTAGTTTACTGATAGATAGAGTCACTGATTCACTAAGGTCACTGATATTAACAGAGTTACTGGTAAGAAAACCGATTCAGTCTACCGATACAGAACACTAAGAGCTACCGATATGAGCTACCGACTGACCTAAGGATACAAAGATGCGACTGATATGAACAGACGCCCCAGAGCTACCGATATACAAGAGCTACCGATAGAAAAATGTCTACCGATAGATCCATTTCATAGATAGTTACCTATATGAGGAATTCTACTGATAAACCAGTCTACTGAGCTACCGACTAACAAACAGACCTAAGCTACCGATAGTCAGAAGTCTACCCATAGAGCCAGTTCTCAGATAGTTACCAATATGAGGAAGTATATCGATATAACCGGTCTACTGAGCAACCGACTAAAAAACAGACTCGAGCTACCAATAGACAGAAGTCTACCGATAGAGCCAGTTTACAGATATTTACCGATACATCATGCTACCGATATCTCAAGAGATACCGATGGAGCAAGAGCTACCGATAGAGAGAAACTGGTATATAGAGCTATCGATGCAAGAGCAAGAGCTATCGATTTGAGATCCTTAGACCCCATACACTTTTACCAACACGAGCTACTAATGATTGACTAACTAGTGAAACTATATACTCCATACTCTCAATACTATTTGTTTTATTATGCTAACTGTTACATTTGATGTTTTTAATGCATTTAATGTTATTTAATGATCTTTATTTCCATGTCAGGGAATCGTACCTAGTACCCATGAAAAAAGAAATTAATCTTTTCTGCCAAAGCTGAATGCTATAAAGGGACAAAAAAAGATCGTGTAATATACACTTTTTAAAAAAAGAGAGAATCAAGGCACTAAGAAGACACATGAAGCGTCAAAGATCCTTGATATGAAAAACATTCAAATGTGGATCATTTTTCACTATGTCTACATCCATACTCTAAGATTCCTAGACATACACGAAGAAACTTATTCTAGAGGAGAACATAAGTTGCATCTTGAGTGAAGAACTACAATAAACATTTCTTGCACTTAGGATGCAAAGCAGGACCAAGAACTAAGGATGAAAATGAAACTCTGTTTTCTGAAAAAGAAACCAGAGAAGGACTCAGAAGCTTTTCTGATAAACCAAACAAGTCCATAGCTGCACTACTAATCACTAAAGCATTTCTAAACTCAATCATACTTATCTTAGTGATTCTTTTATTTACATCTCGAGCAGTGTCTGTACCCTATCTATTTTACACACATACTGACTCATGTACTAAGCTGAAAGATTATTAAATCATCATTCAAACATCAAAACCCTTTGTTTCCCACTGTGGATAGTGGTAGAGGTCGAGTAAGACCTGGATGGCCTATGTGTTGTTGTTTGTTTTTCCCACGAAGAACTGTGGTAGAGGTCTTTGGACCTGGACAGTATTGTTCTGTTGTTTACCCCTGATCCATGGTGTCGATCAAATGATATAAATTTTTGAGAGGACTAAGTCTCGGCTTGAGACTAAACCTCTTGGTTAACTCTGCTGTGCATTTTAATTCAATTCTATAAGTATACTTTATATTTATTTAATATTCCGCTGCTATTACTTTGAAATAAAAAACTATTTTAAAGATACTTTGATAGTTAAATTAGAAAGTGTTTATACTTATTATAAATCATTAAGTCAGTTTCAAAAGTTAATTTAATCCTCGGATTAAGTTAACTGAGACCTAATAAATCTTTGAAAAACTGATTGAACCTTTACACTCTGTATAGATTCTCTACATTTTAACATTGTTTTTAAATTGGGGGATTTTAAGAGAAATAATTATAATAGAAATATTTACAGGAACTAAATTCAACCCCCTCTTGATTATACACTCCGACCAACAATATGAAACATTATGGTTACCCAAATTAACTAATAAATGGGTTTCTACATAGGAGAACATATGTGAAAATATGGATATGGAAGAGAAATCTATCCATCATGTTCTGATGGAGAGTGGTAGAGAACATGGCTATAAAAAATCCAACGATCACAAAGCCATAAATTTTTTATTATCTAAGGTACCATCTGATTCATCAGATATGAGGGAAATACGAAAAAAATTTGGTTTTCAAGATCATTTCCCTAATGTTGAAGAACATTTGAATTAAAATAAATACTTATTTGATTTTTGTACAATCTCACTGATGTTCGTGCCTTGAACAATTTCCACTTTATCTCTAAAAGAAATGACATTGAATTTGTCTTCCATGAAGTGTTAGCAGATAATGCGATAGAATGATAAGTCATTCCATCTGTCTCAAACAAAAGGATAGCAAAAGTTATTAAATATACATAAGTCTATCTATAGTGAGATTATTCATATATGGTTCTTAAAATGGACTTATACTTCATATATCATACCACTTAATAAATTTAAACTAATTTATACGAACCAGTGACTTCGTATAGGCAAGTGGTATGCGATAAAGTCCAGCCACACTTCAATTGTGGGTTCGATTCCCACAGTCTTGTTCGGCGCGATGGGTTGTCGCTCGTCCTATGGGTTGTCATTTTTCTAAAACTATACTATTATAACATTCCAGAAATAATATTGAAAAATAAGTTATATACATAAATAATACTATCTGATGTCCAATATAAATCATTCCAATCTTTAGGCTTATCCAAAATACATCTATCCAATCTCATAGTGTAAATAAAACGATTACTTGAAAGGTCACATAACAAGCACGTGAATACCATAATTTATCCACCATATATCATAAGAAGTATCTTGTTGGTCACATTCCAAACATGTGAATACATTAATCATTTATTTATTCGAAACATGAATTACCATAGAACCTTAGTGAAAACATGAATGCTGTCAAAAGTTATCTCTTTCCACATACCAAAATCCCAACATTTCTATATACTAAAACCATGATATCAGTCATGAGATCATTTCATTTTCTCTTTCTACCTTCATTATGTGGATGTCATCTTATTTCCAAAAATATTTCAATAACTTTTCATGGTTACCTACACCATATAATTATTGAAAACCAATACATAGATATTCCAAAATTCCACGATACCATAAATGAGATTCCATGATACTATTTTGAGATCTAATTACAAAAACACTTAATCATTCAACAACATCATTGTCAGACTCAAAATCACAAATAGTGATCGCATGTGACATCCCTTTTTCATTTTCCTTAATAGGTTGCTCATGTTGATCATCATTAACCCTTGGATTAGGGCATTGATTAGCATAATTCCTCATTTCCTTGCACTTGAATAAATGAAGTGTTGGGGGAGAGTTCTCTGTAGTATTTTTTCTATCCACATCATTAGCTACCTTTTTCCCATTACTTTGACACTCAACTGCTCGATGACCTTATTTTCCACACTTAAAACATTTTCTAGTACCTTGTAGACAATCTCCAAAATGCTTCTTTCCACAATTTTTTCATAAAGAAACATTCATCTTCTTTTCACCGTTGTTCTGAGATTTTTCCTGGAACTCTATCTATCGTTTATTTTCAAACCCATCAGATGGATATGTAACACCAAATTCCATTTCTACCTTGATAGAACAACACATAATTTCATCATAGCTACTGATGTCTCATATAGATAATTCCCTTTGAAGACTTGGTTTTAAGCCACTGAAAAATCAATCAACTTTACTTTCAGGTTGGATGATAAATCATGATGCATACTTTGAAATCCTTGTAAAATTCAATTCATATATATCAATAGATGCATCATCCTTTTGATTAAGCTCATAGAAATACTTTTCCATATTTTTTCGATGAATACGAGGGAATCACTTCTTGAAAAACAAGTTCTTGAACTCATCCAATTCCATGGATTCAATTTCATCTTGGGGCCTTGTATTCTTAATTAGAGTCCACCACTAGTCTGCTTCACCTTTTAAGTGTTAAACAGCCAGAATGACTTTTTCATGTTCTGAACAGCGAAGTATAGAAAATAACTTTTCAATGGTATTGATCCATTTTTCAGCAACAAGTGGATTAGAAGACCCACTGAAAGATGGTGGACATTGCCTCATGAAGGACTCAATAGAATATTGTTCCCTTATCTGCTCATTTGGAAGTCCAGAATGATTCATAGCTTGTGTAAGTATAGTAATAATATTTTTCACTCCATCTCCCTTAACATTGGTTTGTTTAGAAGGAAAATCATTTCATTTTCCATTTCATTGATCAACACGGTTCCTTTGGGTTCCATCCATCTTCTAAAACCCAAAATGAATAGTGTGAGAGGAAAAAATCATTCTAGGGAAAAAACATAATAAAGGGGGGTACCTTCAATATCTAACATCTTAGGATTAATTCTAATACCGTTATCATAATTCTAGGACTATATCATATACTTATATTTATCGTTAGGAACATCCCTAGACATACCTTAGAAATATCTCTATGGATCTCACTAAAGTTTCCGCATCCTAGTTTCCCAAGGTTAACTAAACCTTTCCTCTGATACCAACTGTATAAACAAAATCTTTACGTACATGGACATTACATTACTTTTTCTGAATACTTAATACATAACACAAAAAACACACAAGTACTGTAATAGATTAGTGTCTTTCATAACTCGGAAAAATAATATTCTAATCATGGTGAAAGATCTTCAACATCTCCCATAAAGATCTTCCCCTTTTGTTTTATTACCTAAAACCTTTATTTATATCTTGGGGAAAAGAAAATATAAAAAGAGTGAGCTCAAATGATCTGTAAGGGTAAACATAGAGAAAATAAAAAAACTCATAAACATTTGAATGAAAAAACTAGAACATAAAATCTAAACATCAAATTTTGAGCAAAGACATAAATCATGGAAGTACGTAAGGAATATATCATAAAGGAACATCAATCATCATAAAATAGAATGGGAATAAAACATGTAATTGTGGATAACCATTAATCACATTATATTATTTCCCTAGTATCCAAGGAATTTCTTCCAAGACCATCTTAGTGGACAATGTCCCTTTCTGGATCGAGATCTCTCCTCATTCTAGTCTTGTATCACTGAATCGGATTAACATTCTGTTCCAGCCTTGCCTATCTCATGAGATATAAATCATTAATAAATTCATTGGAGGGAGATATAGGTCCCAAAAATCTCATAATGAAATCATTCTTACTTGTGCCACAAGATAATCATAAATCATTCATCATAACCCAAAGAATAAAATGGGTTTTAATAAACATCATCCCATTAGAACATAATCCATATAAAACTAATGGATTTAATTTATTCATAAGAAGAATAAAACCATGTAAATAATAGAGACATTATACTTGAAACATAATCATACTAAATAATTCCATCTTAAAAGGAAAATAGTTTTGACAAAAAAACATGAAATGAATTCTTGAGGAAAATATCCTTTCATAATGAAAATCATTTTCTTTTGACAAAATTACATGAAATTTTAAATAAATGTATTCTATTGAATATAATCATGAAATATTTTTGATTATACTTCATGAAAATAATGCGTTATGAAACCATAAATATCGGTTCATGGCGTATAAGTTAAAAAAATAATTCTCTTCATACTTTTAACAGAAAATTCAAAAAGTACCACATATGGTAAACAAAAGAAAGATTCCTTCCAAAAAACAAAGTAAAAGTAAAATAGGGGTAATAATGACTTTAAACATAAATGGAAGAATATAAAACTCCTTATTGTAAACATTTTATATGGACATGAATGAAAAATATAACCCCAGTAAATATTTACAAATAAACAATCTCGGATAAGAACGAGATTGGAATAGTTGTCCCTTACCTTATGTCTGATATGCTTCGTATGTATCCAAAACTCCTATATAATGATTTAAATAATATCATTGAGTTATTACAGAATCATATTCGTTTTTATGATATCATATATGTTTCACTTATGACATTATATTACCCGTTCTTTTGTAAATTCAATGTTAAAGCAGTGTTTTGGGTAAAATCGTTTTATTTATCGTACGTGTTTGGACTTGTTGTTCATGATATTATTATTACTTATATCATGATTTACATACTTCAAGAATTTAAATAATGATTTATATATCATATATGTTCAATATATATATATAATAGATAGATAAATGAAATGAAATACATTGTTCATGGAGACGGTAGGTTGTACGTACGCAAGAACGCTGTTTGCATTTCCTTATTGAATAGAATGGAATTATGTAAATGAAACATATATGTAAATAAATCAAGTATCATTATAATTTAATATTTTTCATGTTTATTTATTATATATTCTTTATAATCATACTTGAATGGTTAATCATGGAAAATGAATCTCATCGCCTTTGTGGAGACGGTAGTCCGTACGTACGCACGAGCGATGATATTGTTCCCATAATTATTGAATATAATTGGTGTGGAAGATATAATATCTCAGAATCAGTATGATGTTATAATAACCATATATAGTTATTTTTTACACCATTATACCCATCCATGTAAGGTGGAGGTGGAAAAACTAATTACACCCCGGCGTGGAGATGGTATTCCGTACCTACGCACGCGTGGTGTTTTCGTTTTCTGTAGGATGGATAGAAGGTGAAATGGGGTTGTTTCATATTTATAATATCATATAAGTATGTTTTTAATACTTATTGTATTAATTTATAATTAAACTACTAAATAAACGTAATTTGAAAAAGAATGAAACTTGAATGAATCGGTATAAGAGATTACGTCTTCTTCGACGCACCTCCTTTAAGCTTCCCCATAAGGGACTAGAGTTGGTCTTTTGAGAATCCCAGAACAACCATAATCTTTTTAGGGAATTGGAGAAGAGAAATGGGTAGGGTTCAGCCGATCATTAAGGCTCAATGTGTTGTGAAGAGGAGAGGGAGAAGGTGCCCTTTTATTTGGGAAGAGAGTGGCACTTTTAGAGACCTCAAAGATATTAATTTATAATAAACTAAAAACCCACTTAGAAAATTCAAAAGTAAATCAAATTCGGATACGAGGTAATATAGGGTTGTAATCTCATCAACCAATAAAATTTAAAAAATGTTGTAAAATTATTTTAAACCTTATCAATTTGATTTATCCTTATTTAATTTATTTAATCCTTTTTGTGGTAATAATATTATTAATTTTAAATTGTTATAAATAAATATTTATGAGTTGTGAATTATCCATTATTGTGTACTTTATTACATTATAGACCATAAAAAGATCAATTTATAATTTTTAAATATTTATGTGATTTTTAAAAAATTTCATAATATGTTATTTTTAGAAAATAACAATTATGTTAATTTTGACACTATTCATTTATTTGAATTTAAATAAAATCCCAACAGAAGATATATTCGAACCAAAATGTTTAATAGATTTATAACATGTCATTTTCTTCTAGAAATTTTGTGGATAACATTAATTAGTTCACATAATGTTTATTTTATTATTTATGAAACCATTTATTTGATATTTCTCTTAATAAAACAATTACTACATCATTTTTGTATAATAATTTAATATCCTTATTATTTGAATAAAAATTATAAATAAACTCCTACGATGAAGATATATATAATAAATTTCATAATAATATTATTAGTCGAATTTATCATCTTAAAACCACAACATTTAATTTTTTATATTTATTAAATTATGAGGGTGACATCATTGACATCATTTAAAATAAAATAATATAAATGTCCTAATCTATTTCATAAGGCTCCAAATGGTCCCCAAATAGAACCTTGGATGATTAGGGTATATATATACTCGACCAATAAGGTTTGGTCATGTTTCTGATCCTTTTTATAGGTATTATTATTTTAATAAAAACAATATTATTGATTTTTCACTAAATAAATAATTTCTACATCATTAATGTATAAGATATTAAGGAAATTAAATATTTCATGAAAAAATAAAAATAAATTACCATGATAAATAAAAACATTTTAGATTTAAAATTAGTATTTATAATAGAAATTATATTCTGTATAACCTTATATTAAAAATAATCTAATTATTAATATTTGAGTGAGACATATTTCACTTTATTTAAAATAAAATAAATTAAAGGTCTTAATCAAATCCATGTGGGTCCTAATGGATTCCATTTAGACCCAAAAATGACTTAGGACGAAATATAATCATCCAATTATATTAATACAAGTGTTAGGGTAATTTGATAATATTATTTATACCCTTAATTACATAATTTACCTTTAACTGTGGTAAATAAAAATTACCTTAATTACTATTCATAATGCCCAAAAATAAAAAGTATCCTATTAAAATAATTTGGACCTAATGATTCTGAATATGGAATTAATTTTTCCAAATTCAAAACACAATAGTTGCAGTAATTAATTTAAAATTAATCTCATCGTCAAAAAAGGGTTTTTGTTTAAAACATTGCAAAAGATTGAATTGATTTAACCTACGAATTCAATGTAAAATCAATTATAAGGAAATAAATTATATTAAATGGTAAAAAAATATTTTATTTATACTTTAAAACAAATTACTATTATAATTTTACCATATAAATTATCTCGATGAAAAAAGTTGTTTTAAGTAAAATTTAGCGTGTTCTTACTATTCATCAAAATAAGAACATTGCCAAAAAAATAATAAAACATTATCAAAAGTAAATTATTATTTCATGATTCAAAAGAAGAATTTTATTTTGTAAAATTTAACTTATAAACTTGTCTAAAATTATATTTTAAATGGGTGCGCCATCAAAAGGAGGAAAAACTGCATTTTTTGAAAAATACTTATTTTACCCAAAAAAATTATTTTGTTCGCATAAAATGTATTAGAAAATGTGTACTATGAATAATAATGTTATAAAATTCAAAATTTTGTTAATACTATTCATAATGGATAGTTCATAATAATATTATAACCATAGATCGTTGTTCAGTGAATCCCGATATTGCGTACAACACACGCTATCGAGGAAGGTAATGATTGCATGTGATGCAAGCCATGTTAGTGTTGCGTATAGTGAAAGAATCCTTTGTTGTAGCATATAACAAAATCCAAACATAATTCATTTATATATTGAATATATATACATATACACTCAATGTTTCGTAGAATAACTACTATCAAATGAACTTGATATTGTGTGTAACACGATCCAAGAATAGTGTTGAGTATACTGCAAGCTAATATAGTGTTGTGTATAGCGCAAGATAATCTTGGTGTAACATACAACACAAGACATAAACTAAATTAAAAAGAATACTTCTCATAAAACCTCGGGTTGTTACATTCTACCCCCCTTAAAATAAATTTCACCCATGAAATTCATCAGGGTAATAAATGGTTATCTACTAGAAAGTTTCTTTAATATAATCCCACATCGTAAAAAATAATACCAAAACATAACATTAAAAACTAAAGTATGAAACAGAATGGTTACCCAAATTAACTAATCATTGGGTTTCCACATAGGAGAATATAAGTGAAAATATGGATATGGAAGAGAAATATATCCATCAAGTTCTGATGGAGAGTGGTAGAGAACATGGCTATGAAAAAACCAACAATCACAAATCCATAAATTTGTGATGATCTAAGGTTCCATCTGATTCATCAGATATGAGTGAAATAGGACAAAATTTATTGTTTTCAAGATCATTTCCCTAATTTTGAAGAATTAATTAATTAAAAGGAATACTTACTTGATTTTGGTACAATCTCACTGTTGTTCGTGTCTTGAACAATTTCCACTTCATCTCTTAAAGAAATGAAGTGGAATTTTTCTTTTGTGAATTGTTAGTGGATCATGCGATTGAATGATAGGCCATTCCATCTGTCTCAAACAAAAGGTTAGAAAATGTTATTAAATATACTTAAGTCTATCTATAGTGATATTAATCATATGTGGTTCCTAAAAATAACTTATACTTCATATATCATACCACTTTATAAATTAAAACTAATTTATACTAACCAGGGAATTCTTGTAGGTAAGTGGTATGCGATAAAGGCCTGTAACACTTCAGTTGCGGGTTCGATTCCCACAGCCTTGTCCAACGCCATGGGTTGTCGCTCATCTTATGGGTTGTCCTTTTCAAAAACTATACTATTATAACATTCCAGAAATAATATCAATAATTAAGTTATATCCTTAAATAATACTATCTGATGTCCAACATAATCCATTCTAATCTTCAGGTTTATCCAAAATACATATGTCCAATCTCACAGTGTAAATAAAATGATTACTTGAAAGGTCACATAACAAGCATGTGGATACCATCAATTATCCTCTATATATCGTATGATATATCTTGTTGGTCACATTCCAAACATGTGAATACCTTAATCATGAATTCTTTTGAAACATAAATTACCATAGAACCTTAGTGAAAACATGAATGCTGTCAAATGTTAACTCATTCCACATACGAAATCCCAAAAATTATATATACTCAAACTATGATATCAGTCATGATCTCATTTCATTTTCTGTTTATCACTTCATTATGCAAATATCATCTTCTTTCCAAAAATATTTCAATAACTTTTCATGGTTAACAGTACTATATAATCATTGAAAACAAATACATAGATATTCCAAAATTCCACAATACCATAAATGAAATTCCATGATACTATTTTGAAATCCCATTACATAAACACTTAATCATTCCACAACATCATTTTCATACTCAACATAACAAATAGTGGTCATATGTGACTTCCCTTTATTCATTGACTTAAGAGGTTGCTCCCGTTGATCATCCTTAACCCTTGGATTAGGGAATTGATTAGTATAATTCCCCATTTCCTTGCATATGAAGCATTGAAGTGTTGGTGGAGCATTCTCTGTAGTATTTTTTCTATTCAAATCATTAGCTAGATTTTTCCAATTAATTCGACACTAAGATGCTCTATGACCTTCTTTTAAACACTTAAAACATATTCTAGTACATTTTAGTCAATCTCCAACATGCTTCTTTCCACACTTTGAGGACTTTCAGTAAAACCAAATATTAAATAGTGTCAAAATTGACATAAATGATTTTTTAAAACAAGTATGATATTTTTAAATGATATAATATTTTATAAAATATAAGGTTTTCCCTAAGGAATAATATAATTATATATATATCAGTAAAGATCCATTTGAGTTTCACTTTTTCTTTTATAGTATGTTTGTTAACCATTTAATATAAAAATAAAAGAAGACATGGTAAAGGTTACACTATTTTACTAAGAGATAAATCTAAAATATAATGTCTAAATGGTGAACTAAACTTATCTTAAACCTATTGGTTGAAAATTTATCGACCCATATTCTCCTTATCCTCAAATGAAATCTATTTGGAGCCATTATAAACTGAAAATTAGTTTATAATAAAATAATATTTGAAGCTTTTCATAAAGTTCCCTTCACCTCTCACATAAAATGGTGCTTTCTCTTCTCCTAATTTCACACCTCCAATGCCATTTGGATTGAAAAAAACCTTCTAAAATATCATCCCAAATAGCATAGATTAATCTTAGAGGACTTACTTTGCTCTGAATCCAACCTATGGAGAACTTTTGATCAAATAAAAAGGAGGAAACCAAATAAGAGGTAATAATTTCATCACATCTTTCAATGTTATATTCATCTTCCACTTCATATTTCTTTGTTGTTTCCATACCAAAATAATAACTCTAGTACCTGATAAATAATTTGATGTTATTATAAATATGTTACAACCATATTTATTATTCTATCCATCGTTTGAATGACAAAGTCACCATACATGTGTATGTTCGCCTTGCCGTCTCCACGTCATGCTATAGTTTTTTATTCAACACAAGATTATTTTAATGGGTATAATAATGATTATAATTTATGTAAATAATAAACATAACATGTTAATTATTCTTTATATATGATATAACATCCAATTACATATTATTTCACTATTAATAGAATGATATTTTTACTCTTGCATACATACAGATTACTATCTCAACGAACATGATGAGATTCATTCCCCATCCTAACCATTCAATAGAAATTTATATTTTATAATTAAAAATAATATTTAATAACTTAATATCGTTATGCATATGAATCAAATACATCTTATCCATAACAAATATGACTTATGTAACAAAACATATAATGGAAAATGAATAAGCTAACACCTGAAACAGTGATACTACTGAAATTTTATTAACAAAGAAGTATTAGAAGATTATATAAGAAATCATATATATATATATATATATCTGTGGTTTTTGTATAATTTAATAACAATAATTTAACTATTATACTTTAGGTTAATGTACCCTCTACTACGGAAAAGTACATGTTAAGGGTTTTTTTACAATCTCATTATTTTCGTGGTTGTTTTTATGAAAGTATCTACTAGGGCTTCATTATCATCCACATCATGGTTTCATAAAAATTTATTTCAAAACATTTTAATATTTAATAGAATATAGGTTAAATTCTTTTATAACACAATTTTAATTTTTATAAATTATTTTTAATGGGATTTTTCCATCATTTTCCAAACGAGTTACATTATGACCTTTTTGATAAATTATGGTTAGATTGTTTTTTAACTTATATGGCATGTCCGGCTATTTTCTACTGTTACAAAACCTTAGAAGATTCCATTTAAATCCTATAAGAATATTTTCAAAATAATTTTTTTGATTTCTAATTATGTGAAATTGATATGATTTTAATATAGAAGATATATTTCTCACAAATATTTTTGATTTCAACAATGTCAATATCCTTTGAAGAATTTTACCATTGTTTGAAGTTGATTTATTACGATACAATATTCAATATTGTATTGAAGGTTTTGTGATATGATTGACTATGGATGTGTTATTATTACACCCTTCATGCATTATCATTAAATTATTAAAATTTCATATGCTAGTTTTAATAATAATGTTTATGTTATGCTTCAACCATTTCATATGAGGAATTCATTGAACATAGTTAGTGACAGGTGGTGCCTGCTATAGCACCTCAATGACTCGGTATGTCTTGTGAGACATACCAGTGTCTTGGCACAATGACTTGATAAAATATAATTTGTAGTCTTGGCATGAGACCTTGAATATGTGGTTAGGATGTACAACATTATGCATTCCATCATTATGAAATTAGCTAATGATTGTGCGTTTGACTATTCGACAAGTAGAATATCCATGTAAGTATGTAAATGGACTTATTTGATTTAAATTTAAAAATTATGCTAATGTTTACGATTAAAAGGACTGTGTTTTAGTATTATACATTAAATTATGTATTTACACTTATTTATGATTGTTTTCATCATATTGTTATCATTACAGAGCATTTGAACTCGACCCTTTCAATGTTTTATTTCTTCCAGGTTGCGAAGAAGTATATTATGATTGACATACAAGGATAAGTTAAGGGATATCCGTGTGTTAAATTGAGACAAAACGATTCATTTTTTCATTTCATTATGTAATTTAAAACATATATATGTATCTAATACTTCCAAAGATACTAAACTAATCGATATTTTTGGATTTCAACCCCTGTGATCATGCCAATGTTATGTAAATATACACTAACTCTCAGTAACTAGGGTCGGGCCGTTACAGTTTCCCTTTATAAACACATGCACACATGTAATATTTCTTGGTAACCAAATTTCTCCCAGAGAGGGTGTGATACAAATCTTATTGGGCCAAAAAAACTATGTCAATAACATTCAGACCATGTAATGTAAATATAACATTGCGAAATAATGAAAATATAAAGTAAAGGAATATAATGTAACTAAATACCCAATTTTCTACATCAGTCCTCATCTAGTGTCGGAACATGTAACAAGTTCATTATTTTACTATTACCATTTTATAAACAATTTATATGTTGACCATAGTGAATGTTCCATGATTAATGATGGCAACCTGTAATGATATTTAATAATTAGGTCCCTAGGTAATAACCATGAAAAAGTAGACCTCATGGTCCCCCAAATCAATAATGATTGTAGCTGGGGTAAGGGGTAAGTGTTTAATTCAAGGAAATTCATTCATTTAATTCAACAATAAGTCACATATCATGTCTGAGGAGTTTATAAAAGGTAATATGGTGCTAAATAATGAATGTTCGTAAGGGGATTCCTCCATAAAACCTACTTTTCAAAGATTGATCGAAGGAGTGTACCAAAGTCATCTTATAATAATAGATAAGGGATCCTAAAATGTCATACTATGAATCCAATGTTAAATAAGGATCATGTTCTTGGTGGGTCTCAACCTAAGCAAGACGTATCCTTGATTCTGAGTGGGTTTACCGAGTTGTCAATGGATTCCCTAAGGAATCCAAGGAGATCACGAGTCATGCAACTTCTATTTGATAATACTTGATAACGAAAATGATTTCATATAATATAACATTTCATATAATATTTTATTATATCTAAGACATTACCATTCATTAGTGTTCCAAGGCTAATTGAGCATGAGACCATTTAATCAAGTATTAATTAATCAATAAGTCCCTCTGGTCCAATCCTTGCTTCTAATTAGTGTGACAAGGATATATAGAATGTAATCATTTAGATAATATATTTAAAAAAATTTCAATAATACAGAATCACTCATCTTCCATCCATTAACATGGTATAGAGTTTTATGAACCTGAATCATATTATTCAATTACTTAGTAGATGTCCAAGTAATATACTTACTATAATTTCAAATTTTTATTTGTCATTAAAACACATATTAAAGAACATAACTTAAATGGGTCAAGGGGTAACAATATGGGGTATTTTTATTTTATGAAATACACAAATTAAACTAGTCCATTTAATATATAATAGATTCACCTTATAAGAGAAAATACAAGGCTCAATCAAAAGTCAAACTAAACATATCAAAACACAAAAATAAAAACTATGTCAAAAAATCTTACATCGGATTTAAAATGTTCTGGAAATAACAACTAAAAAATAATCACATATTTTTTAAGTGCATAACCATACAGTTTAAATTATCCTAGAGATGTCTTATATTTTAAATAATGACACCCAATGAAATAAGTGGGCCCCACATAACAATTCCAAAATCAATGAAATTGTGGGATTATTTATAGACCACCCACCTTAGGCTCGTATAACTCTCTTCGTCCAATATCAACCACTGATTTGCCTTGTATTAGAGTAGATCTATGAAAAAGGGACAAAATACTCACTCTTCGATAATTTGGATGAGAGAATGATAGAAGAATAGTAGCATAAATGGACTTGAGTACATACCGTTGAACATCCAACATGACAAACAGAAGATCAAATGGATCATGGAGGAGGGGGATCTCTTTATCCATATATTCGGCCTTTAATAATTTTAAAATTATAGAAAATGGAGTTCTTCTTATTTAAAAATGAATCGAATGAATGAGGATGTTAAAATATATAATTAAGGGTAAATTGGTAAAATTTTACAAAATTTTGCATGAGCATGGTTTTTCCACACTGTTTGAAAAATTGTGCACAAGACATGCACATGTACATGGAGAATATGGTCACTTACATGGTCAGTACATGTAGATAGGGAACCTCCGCACCAATCATGTGAGATGTATCTCCTTGAAATGAAGACCATCTACAATGTTAGATCTAACTATATACCATACACACATGGTTTACTATAACCTTATAACATGGCTATTTTTTCCAAAAAGTTGGGTTCAGGACTATGAATAAGCCTCATACACCCTCGTGACCTTATCTGACCCATAAATATCCATTTTTGGTCCAAAATAATGAATTATATTAAATGTTAATGGATCAATTAATGAGTGAATAACTAGGTTCATATTTTTTTTCATATGGGGAATCTAGAGTAACTATCCGGATTCACAATAAAACCATACTTTCATTAAACTCATCACTCTTATTCGTAGATATTTAATATATACTTATTATTTTATTATCTTATACTCCATATATGTATGATTAATATTTACCTCATAATTATATTTCAAATATGGATAGGTTAATGATAATAAATAGTGAACGATTTCTGGAACATATTCTAAATAATCCCCTATTTTATTAAGTGTTTCTAGAAAATCCATTTCACTTATGTACTCTCTCAGTGATATAGATCTCTTTAGAATCTATAATGTCTCTTTTTATGATATCATGTACTATTATAAATAGTTTTTGGTAATAATTTCGTTATAAATATAATGTTTTAGAAAGAAACCCTTTCTTATAGTCTGATGACATCTTTAATAGTGTCACTCAAAATTTAATGTGGTTATTATGATTAATTTAAAATAAATAAATCTTTTAAATTAATGATTAATATTTTCCCTTTTAATTTACAATCTAATATACTTGGTATTCTGGAAATGTCTTCTTCATAAAATACCTACATATATTTGAGAGTGGTCGATATTATTTTAGTCATGTTAGTTTCATTATCTCAATCACTATGGATTGATCATAGTCAATAGAAAAAAATATATATTCAAGAAAATAACTATAAGAATATTTTTCAAAAAATAGTTTTGAAATTATTCATAACCTCTCGTCCTTTAAATAATATTAGGGGTGGAATAGTAATCCTAGGAGCATGTTTTCATTGACACACACACAAAAATTTATTATTCATTAAAATAATTGAATCATCTGTGATTAAATTACTTTCAATGATGTGCATATCCATAGAGAAAGTATTTTATTTTTAGGACTGTGAACCAAAAAATTTACCATTATACAATTGTAACTGGGTAATGGATAATAACTTATATGTTGTTGATTCTCATGAAACATTGTGTGTCTCAGCTATTCTGAAAAAATTATTTATTCTTTACACAATGTTAAATACACCTATCATTAATCATGATCCAATGATTAATGTTTCCATAAAAATAGTTTCCCTTGTAATGAATAATTTATTTTCTTAAATATGATATCATAAATTTGAGAAAGTTACAGAAGGACACACTGGATAATGGGCATGTGATGCCACCCCCCAAAATGGACATCTTCCCCCAAACCCCACATGCACCCCTTCACTTTCTCCTTCAGTTCATTGGATGGGGAAGTATTTTATCTTTTTATGTTACATCCAATGTCTTTCCCATGTTAGGATTCACATGTATTAGGGATATCATCATTTTTTCTCATTTAACTCAAGATATCACTATAACGCAACAAAAAATTATATAGTCATGTAATCTTGATGGGAAAACCAAAACGATTTCCACACATATTATACATAAAACTATAATTAATTATATTGTTAAAAACCCTATAATTAATGTATTATTTCACTCCATGAACAGAATCATAAAATGAATCTATGGTTGTTGGATTTTTTGTTTTTTTCACACAGATAGCAATATCTTAAAAAAGAATGAAATAATATTTGTAAAAAATAAAACCTAAATGAATTTTGTAAAATGTATCACCCTTTGATTATATTAATAATTATAGAAATAAATCATTATATTTTACTATAACATGTCAAATAATATTGGATCAAACCTTTTTACTATATGAATTAAAATCATCCTTGTAGTGTATCGATGATTATTCAATGACCATTTGAGAGATTCTCATTGTCATAAATATGATTATAATTTATATATTCTTCAAAATAGCACATTATTAAAATCCATGATATTTATTACATTTTGATCAAAATATATTCCACTAATTGGGAACTCAAAAGGATATAACGCTCCTTCATCAACTTCCATGGAGGTAAATTGCACTGAGTTATAAAGATAGTACAACTTGAATATTGACTACCATAAGAACCACACAGATAGAAACCGTCAGTAGAAAGACCCAATCTCATGTTTTAGGCTTCTAAAGAGAAAGACATATGCAAATAGTCAAAATGTTACCATGAATCACCATCAGATGGATGATTCAATATTTTATCAGTTAAAATCTTGGTTTTGTGCCATGACATCATTGATGATATGTTCTGAGACATAAATAAACGCTACAACCTGGGTTTAAGTGGAAAATATCTCATCTATTTTATTGGAATCGATCCAGACATCCATTGTCGAGCTTCGTTATACCTCGATTGTCCACATGTGGGACAACTATCCAATGAATCATTTTCACCAGAATAGAAGTTGAAATAATTTGGGCATGAATGAATTTTCTAATAACTAAGTCCCAGGTTAGAAACCAACCTCATTCTCTCATAGAAATTTTCAAGCAACACATTTCCTTTCGGAATCATTGTTTTAACCAAAGAAAATAGGTGATCAAAATAGTTGTTTGACATTTCATTATCTGATTTAATAGCCATCAATTTTGCAACTACTTTTAATTTGCTTATCTTGCAACCAGAATATAATGCATCCTCAGTATACCAAAATAACTCGTAAAATTTGGATGGTGCTAAATAAAGAGTTAAATCAATATAATATTGAGTTTCAGTTTGATGAATAGATGGACCTGCGACATCGTGTACCAAATCTTGAAACTGTGATGGATCCAGAAATATGTTATTAGTATCTTTTCTGGAATTATGTTCACCGTGTTGATACCAAAAATCATAATCTAGTTTAAAACCAAACTGCAATAGATGTCCCCCATCTTTTTCCAATGTGTAATACATTCTCAGAGCTAATTTTTTATATGGACACATTATTGTGCCTTCTGAAATATATTCTGGTTTTGATGATGCAAATGATAAGAAAGCTTCAACACCCTTAATATATATAGGATTTAAACTAGTACCATTTGGATTTCTCTCCTGATTTATCCAATAATGATCATTTAATAATGATTGTTGTTGACTTCTTTGTTTCATGTTTTTTTACAAAATATAAATTCAATACTATTTTTGAATATTTTGAAATTTTAAAAACCCTATTAGAATTAAAGGGTAAATAATTACAACTACTTCATATTAATTACCATTACATACAGGTGCCATAATTTCCAGCGGATTGATGGCTCCTCTTTTTGTCCTAGGGCTCATTTATTTGTAGCTTTCTCACACCGAAATCACAATGATCCATCTGATCCGAGGTAGGCATATTCATTCTCATTTTCACTAGAATGAATATGCATACCTCCGAGTAGAATCTTCATTGTGATTTTAGTGTGAGAAAGTTCTATATAAATGATCTGTTGGACAAAAGAGCCCCCATTTCTTCGATGAATCATCTTCTTGCAATTATCACCACCTGAAAACATTATAAAAAATTTGGTCCTACAAATTCATATTCAAACTCTTTCATATGATATAGGATATTCATATGTAGAAGCATACCTTTCATAATGTTTTAAGTCGGTGAAAGTTTAAAGGAGAAGAGTCATCGACCAAAATGAGTGTCGTCAATCCACTAGAAATTTTGCCAAGTTATTACAAGTTATTATAATTTATTACAATTGATTTTCTTCTTAATTGTTTATATTTATTACTATTTATTACTATTTATTTAGATTTATTCATATTTATTACTATTTATTACTATTTATTACTAATTATTCCTATTTATTCCTAAATATTCCTAAATATTTCTATATATTACTAATTATTACTAAATATTACTAATTAATGTTAATTATTTCTAATTATTAATAATTATTACTAATTATGACTAATAATTCTTAATTATTACTATTTATTACTATTTATTCTCAATTATTCCTAATTATTCCTATTTATTTCAAATAATTCATATTTATTCCTAATTATTACTAATTATTACTAATTATTACAAATTATTCATATTTATTCCTAATAATTACTAATTATACATATTTATTCCTAATTATTTATATTTATTCCTAGTTATTTCTAATTATTTCTAATTATGCCTATTTATTTCTAATTATTCATATTTATTTATAATTATTCATAATTATTCCTAATTGTTACTAATTATTCCTATTTATTCATATTTATTCCTAATTATTCCTAATTATTACTAATAAGTACTAATTATTCATATTAATTCCTAATTATTACTAAATATTCATATTTATTATTAATTATTTATATACATTCCTAATTATTGCTAATTATTCTAAATTATTCCTATTTATTGCTAACAATTCCTATTTATTTCTATTTATTCCTATTTATTTCTATTTATTCCAATTTATTACTAATTATTCCTATTTATTTCTATTTATTCCAAATTATTCTTTTTTTATTCCAATTTATTCATATTTATTACAAATTATTCAAATTTATTACTAATTATTACTATTTTTATTACTAATTATTCCTAGTTTTTCATATTTTACCCTAAATTTATCTAATTATTACTAATTATTCCAAATTTTTCTTAATTATTCCAAATTATTCTTAATTATTTCTATTTCTCCATAATTATTACTAATAATTCTTATTTATTCCTAATTATTAAATTTTTTATTAATTATTCTTAATTATTCTTAATTATTTTTATTTATTCCTAATTATTATTAATTACTCATATTTATTCCTAATTATTAGTAATTATTCATATTTATTCCTAATTATTCATATTTATTCATAATTATTGCTAATTATTCCTAATTATTCATTATTATGGCAAATTAATTTTGTTTGTTCCTATTTATTCTTATTTGTTCATATGTATCCATTTTTATTCCTATTTGTTCAAATTTATTCCTATTTATTCTTATTTATTCATATTTATTACTAATTATTCTTATTTATTCCTATTTATTCTAATTTATAACTAATTATTATTAATTATTCATAATAATTACTAATTATTCCTAATTACTACTAATTCTTCCTAATTATTCTTATTTTTTCAATTTTATTCCTAATTATTGCAAATTATTACTAATTATTACTAATTATTGCTATTTATTCCAATTTATTTCTATTTATTCTTAATTATTACTAATTATTACTAATTATTCCAAATTATTCATATTTATTCGTAATTATTACTAATTATTCCTAATTATTACTATTTATTAATATTTATTTCCAATTATTACCAATTATTACAATTTATTACTATTAATTACTATTTATGTAAATTTATTACTAATTATTCCTATTTATTACTATTTATTACTAATTATTCCTATTTATTACTATTTATTTCTAATTATTACTATTTATTACTATTTATTTCTATTTATTACTATTTATTACTATTTATTAATATTTATTACTATTTAGTACAATTTATTACTATTTATTACTATTTATTACTAATTATTCCTATTTATTACTAATTGCCTGTAATTATTACAAATTGAACATTAAAGTTACTAATTAAACATAACTATTACTAATTACCGATAATTGATATTACTAACTACAATTTACAACAACTAATTACTAATTACTGATTACATGTAATTACTTACAGACAATACTAATTTTCGTTAATAATTATTAAATATTAGTAATTTTTAATTATTAATAATAATTAAGAATTAATATTAATAATTTCATTTTATTATTACAAATAAATACAGATCACAAAAAAATTTAAATCTATTTTAATTAAAACTAATCAAAAATAATTATAATTAATCTTACAAATGAAATAAATAATAAATTAAATAAAATATAAATACCTTTAAACTTGATCACCTATTGATGTAAGAGACTTTAGAGCTTCTCTGTAAAAAAACTAACTCAGAGAAATTTTTACACTAAAAATAATGCTTAGAGAGAGAGAGGAAGTGAGAAAAGAGAGGTAGGGAAAAAACGAAGGGGGTATATTTAGGTTAGATTAGTTGCGACATGACTATTTGCGACGGAATTAATATCGCAAAAGATTCTTTTTGCGATGGGGCCTGTCGCAAATACATTTTCACGCATTAATTGATTCCAATAGTTGAAAGGGTATTTACGATGGGCCCCGTCACAAAAAGTGATCTGTCGAAAAAACTTTTGCGATGGGACAACATCCCGTCGAAAAAACCCATTTACCACCACTGGTATTTGTGAGGAGACCCGTCGCAAATAACCTTCCATGCGCTTTGGCACGCACCCAGCGCTAAACAACGCATTACCTTTTCCGGCAGGACCCCAAAACCCATCACAAATAACCTCTGGGATGGACTATTTGTGGTGGGAATTTATCCCATATCCAATAGCCAATCGCAAAAAGCATTTTTTCCCGTAGTGGGTGAATTTTTGGGTTTTTTCCAAAAATTCTTTATTTTTTGGATGAATAGTAAAATACGGTAAAATACCCTATATTCAAATTATCATTTAAATATACTATTTATATCATCATAAGATATGTAAGGCGAAATGGTTCAAACTAACATGACATTATTACTATTTGGGGAGACATTATTTAAGATTATTCAATGCATTGAGTAAAAGTATAATAATAATGATTTAAATAATGTAAAATACCTCCTCTCCTCTACTATAAATTACACCATCATTCTCCTCTTCCTCCCACACCTCTGATGCTTTGACCCTTACCTATGTTATTCCCAATACACCTCCCAATGATCTTCCACATGTCCTAGAGGTTTTGGTCTCACAAAAGGCCAAAACCAAAGGCCTTAAGAATGATCTAATAGAGAATAGATCAATATGTAAACATCCTCTTTGGTTTTTTCCTTTTCTTTTTTTCTATTCATATTCTATACTCACCGCCCTGTATTCAAGAGTTATGAATGATACAATATCTTAAATATTATGGATTTCATCATTTTTATGTATTATTCACCATTATACTTCTTGTCATCTCCCACTTATTCAGGAAATTAAAACATCGTCTCTGATGTGTTGATTTAACAACATCGTTGACAAAGCGATTTAATTTTTTTACTTCTTTCATGGACTGTAATGAAACCATTTTATGGTTGAACCAAATTATAATTTATGTATTACTTCTTATATATCTTTCTAGATTCATTTTTTGCACGTGTAATTAAGTTATGATACAAAATGAGTTCATTACAATCGAAGAGTCGCAAAAACGACCTAATCAAATATCAAAAAAGTTTTTACTTATAAACCATCCTAATTGAAGACATCAAAATTTTAAATGGTATAATTTATAGTTCTGAATATATTTAAATACCATTCCATTCCAATTTTGGACTTTTACATACAATCGAAATGAGTATCCAACATGAACCAATCATGGAAACCATGAAAATAACACACCCCACACAATGTAAGTAACAATATATAACTCAAAATGTGTCGAATTGTTTTGTAAAATGATCTTATAAGTTGTTATAAACAATAATATTTTTCATTAGGATAACAATAACACTACATTAACCATTATTCAGTAGTTTTAAACACTTTTGAAGTAAGAAAACCCAAGATACTGGAATTCGTAACACAATTTCCATTCATTGGGTAAGCCTTATTCCTTATTCATTATGTTGTATTATGATTAACGGTGTTATTATTATTATATTATACTATTTCTCACTATATGTATTTAAATTGAATAGAAATACCCATTACATTCTATTAATTCTCAATCCAATTTATTTTAAGGGACTTTCTTTTTGAAATCTATTTAAAACACTCTTTAATAAATTACAAAAGGATTTTTTATGCATATGGCATGAGTGGTTTCTTATGATTTTCAAAACACATTATTTCCATGTAATCTTCCTTGGATATTATTTATATTTGGTTGATCCCATTATATCTCATGATATTTTGGGTTGATCCAATTATAGATCAAGATATGATGGGTGATCTCCATTATAACTCTTCAATGCATTGGGTACTTTGAAGATTGAAGATAACCAAAAGGTTATTCCATGTATAAGGGTGAATGTAAGCATGATATGGATAATATGTCCCAAGGAAACTACATGATGTTTCAATGCATATGAGTTTTTTTAATTATGGGTTTTTTTGGTTTTTTTGTTATAACTTAACTAACAATTTCCTTCATTATATCCCTTACTATGTTTTATACTCATCCCATGTTTTTAAAATGTTTTTCATATTAAATAATTATGGGTAATATAAAGAATGGAGTTGGGATGTTTTATATGGAGTGTTTTCAAATAAATCATTTTTTATGTTTTACGGTTTTATATTTTTATACAATGGGGACTATTTTTTGTAGTATCCTCTTTGTATGAAAGTGGAATATTTTATTTGTAAGAAATCTTATTTCTTTAAGACTCTAAACTAAAAACGATCCTCAATGTGTTATAATGTATGTTCTTTTCTAAATTTCAAGATTAAGTTACATTTACAGTAGGTTCAATATATAATATATATCAAATTATACATTATGATGAATATATAATGTAAAAAAACTCTAATCGATTTATCGTTTAAGAAAAATTCCGTACCATTAATGGATAACACTATTTTTTCCAACCTTGTCTCTATATTATATTAAATAGTACACAGTTCACTACCATTCAAAAGAAAAAAGAGAGAAAATAAAATCATTAGAAACATTCATATAAATTAATATTATAGTTGAATGTAAATATAAATCGTATTTTATAAATGCATTTATTCTCTCATCAAGAAAAAATTATACCATAATAACTACATATAGATTATTGAAAATAATATTTTTTTTAAAATAAAATAGTGTTGGAGATTGTTGTTGTATTTAATGATATTGAAATCATTCTTTTTGAAAAAATTTATTTTTTCAATGAGAATTCCTACATTTATACATAAACTGGTTAAGGTTGTTAATGTACTAAAAGGATTATTTTTAAATTATTTATATGGATTAGAAAATATAGGAACCACAAAAATTAGTGACATGATGTATTCTAAATTATTATAATCAATAATAAATTATTGGACATTATTTAAAAAATAGTGCTCTCACCCACATGAAAAGTGGAAGAATATTTAAATTTTCAAAGAATAAGGAAAGACATTGAATATTTATATAATTTTGGAATGAAAATGATTGGTTAAGTAATGATATATTAAAGAGAGAATAAATTTATTTTCATTTATTATTTTTTTATAAATAGTATTATGTTAAATTGTCTAGTAATTTTAGTAGGGTTTTATAGAATTATTATGTTAGTAATTCTTCAGATTAATTTTGGAATATGGCCAAATATTTTTAATTATATTTAAAACATAATATTATTTTAAACAATGATAATTCATTTTTATAAAACTTTATTTCAATGTTTAATAAAATTGGGTTGTTTTCACTAGGAAGAACATGTTGAAAATTTAGTGGTTAAAAAAGATTCATTATGTAAACCTAAAATAACTATTAGAGGCTAACATACCTTATGTTAGAACATTATAGAGTTTTCTATCAAATATATTATCAATGTAACAATCTTATATATAACCATTTTTTCCAAATTTTTTCCTTCCAATCCATTACATATCAAATATTTATCATTCTAAACAATTGAAAGACCTTGAAAAACACCAATAATAATGTCTAATATAGAACAAAAAAGTGGGATAACATTTAATCTAAAAAGTGGCCTTATTTAGAACCACAACATTACCCCTCCCACTAACATAGATGTATAAATCCAATATAGTTGTCTTATACTAATAAAATTTTAATCCATAGAAATATCGTTGATTAATTCTAGTGATAATTTATGGAGTATTGTGGGTCCTTATAATTTTCTATAAACAAAATTCATTTTGATGAATTTTATTGGAGTTTATAAATACCCACATTCCCACTTTTAATAACTTACCTGTTCTAAAATATGTACATTTCCTAAAATTATTCATCCCCTAATGAACACATTATCCCACCCATGAACACCAAAATATATCAAGATGAAAAATTAGTTTGTTATTTTTCCCTAATAGTGTAAATATAAATCAAAATAACCAATATTCATTATAATGAAAATTCTTCCACCTTCAGTTTCCATTAGTTTTAGTCGAACTCCACCTCAATCATCATATGAATAATAATTTTGAAAAGTGTTAATAAGACCATTTGACAGTCCTAAAGATCATATCCATTAAACATAGCCTATTTGAGATCCATGTGGACTATTAGATATCCCACCATTCTATACAATTTATCCATAGTAGGAAATAAATAAACAATGATTCAATAATATAAATGATCTAGAAGGTAGGGGGAATTTAATGATTTTGTGGTTTTATCATTGAAATAAATTATTGACAAATAATAAATAATGATTCCCATATGGTAATAACTAATCATTCCTTTATTTTATGGATTAAAAATATAATAAAGATCTAATAAATTTATTCAATATATATATGTTTTTGGATTATCAATTATTATGGTAACATATTTGGAAGAGTTCTGTGGATAAAAACTTGATATAATTAATTGGAAATGGATGCTAGAGGAGTACAGATGTGATCAAAATGTGTAGTATAAAAACATGTTTTTATCATTTACTTTCTTCAAAAATAATTTTGATATATTTGGTAATTTTATTTCACATGTTTTATATATATTAATAATGATGTTGTTATTTTTATTTGATTAATTATCGAAAGATTTTCTATTAATGAATTTAATTTTTATTCTTCACATTACGCTTAGGGAGTATATTAAATTGTTAATGGGTTTATTAATATGAAGGGGTTGAGTGTGGTAATTAATGTGGAATCACAACAATTTATGAAAGTTATAAAATGGTACATTGGTAAGTGGAGTACTGGAATGAGATATCCAAACTCCATTTATATTGAACCCTGACCCAACTAGACATGGAAACCATAAAAAATACAAAATGTCCATGCAATGTAAAAGTACAGACATCATATTCTATGAGAAAATATTTTTCATAGTAGGCATATAGTAGTAAATTTTATTTGAATCTAAATTATCATAGTGGAATCAATTTTTCATACTCAAGATACATTTATAATGAAAAGTAATGATCATAGATCATAGAATTTCCAAAATAAATGTGTATTTTACAATGAGTATGTTAGATACAGATCCACTATAGGTGAAGATGATATTAGTATAATTTTAACCGATAGAAATAAAATACTATGGAATTAGAAAATACACACGGGTCCCATCTATTTAATTTACATATTTTTATGAACACAATTGTTTTATTTATTTATCCCACCCAAGAATACATTGGTTTTATATCCTACCCTTTGGTAAATTACTCAACACTCAATCGATATTTATCAACAATGTCATGTTAAACATAAAGTGTAATTTTTAATAAATATTTATAACAATGAAAAATAACTATTGGAATCATTTAAATTATTCGGTATCATTATTTTAATTTTTTGGAATAAACATCCAAAAATCCATGGAAAATAAAAAAAAATTAAAATATTAAATAATATCACATTAATAATTTAGAGAATTTTTTTTAGAATTATTTTTATGATTTAAATGGATATCGTTTGTTTGTTATATTTTATAATTTTGATTGCAAACAAATTGTATTTAACTAATATATTTTATTTTTGAAAAATGATCATTATATCGAAGAAATATATTTATGATTGATTATATAGTATATACAAATACATTGGATTTCGATATTTGGATTCTGATTTTTTGAAATCAATAAAATTAATATAGAGGGATATTCCATGTGAAGATGAGGAAAAAAAATCCATATAAAATATGTCTAGTGGATGTGATGATATGAGAGAATCTAAGGAGGATATCCAAGACACAAAAAAACCCTAATGAATATAATTATAAATTGAATAAATTATTGAGTATGTGTAGTTTTATCTAATTTACCTTTTCATGTGGATTTCTATGGATAATTTACTAATAATATGATTATTGTTCTCACCATTGATCATATATCGTAAATTTGTTTCACCAAATAATGAGATTTTTGAAGGAACTACCATTCGATGGATAAATTATAGATATCCATACCCCTTAAACAATAAGTAATTTCCACTATAATTATCTTAAATATAAATTAGAATTTTGGAGGACACCCAATAATAATAAAGAGTTTTTTATTTTTTATATTATATATATTTGGGTAATCAATAATTCAGATTTCTATATATTATGTGATGCATCATTTTTTTATAAGAAATGAGAATGAATGAAGAAAATATTGAGAGTGATGAATCAATGTTTACATAGAATGGTGATGCGTAAGATTGGATTATTATACAATTATATTCAATTTAATTTTATTGTAAAAAATAATGTGATTTTAAAAGAATACTATTTTTAATATTATATAAGGCATTCAAAAATTAAAATAACAATACAAGGATTATTATAAAAACATTGCCATTAAATTGATGGGTATGAAATATATTAATCCCATTGTGAAAATATTTATAATTGTTTTTTATTTTTTTACTAGTTACAATGTGGTACATAATTTTTAGAAAAATCCATTTATACATTAAAATTACATTTTCATAAAAATGGTTTTATTTTTCATTTATTGAATGGGAGTAATAATTAGTTTATGAAACTCCCATAAGTTTTATAAATGAAAATATTTTTTCAACTCACAATATCACATATATATATAAGGTTGAAATTTTGGATTTTTTTTAAAAAAGATTGATTTTATATTGAATAGTGATAATTAAATTTATCACTAAACAAATTATTTTTTTCATGAATTTTCACTACGGTATTTTTTTAGAAATTTTTTATATTTATAATAATATCCATTATGTTTTTAGTAATACAATTACATTCAGTGGGATCAATTTAATAGTATTCAATATAGTATAAATCATTTTTATACCTAACAGTTCATCTTTAAAAAAAATTATTGATTTTTGAATTTTTAATGTCATATTAATTTAAATCATATATATAAATATTATATATAAATTTAAATTATATATATATATATAATGAGGTGCTCCAAGTTTTATAAATATGACACAATTATGTCTTATAATTATAAACATTTACTCTAGTAAATAATTATCACTATGATAAAGCTAAATTATGTAATTAATGGTATAAATAATATTTTAGGTGCCAAAAATCCTATAAAATTTTCAATTATAATATTATGATAGTTTAGTTATTTTATTTACATCAAATTTTCAATAATTTGGAAACATGGTTCAATATTTCTATCACATTTACAAAAGTAAAATTTATTTTAATGATAAATATGAAATTGTAAATTTCATGATATTAATATCAATAATATGTTTTCGTAAGTATCATTACAAAATATGTCTGGTTATAAATGTTTTTGGAAGAATTAATTAATTAATTTATCATAGATTTTTATTTATGTTTTTAGTATTTCAAATAAATAGACAAATTTATTATGCAACAATCACACTATATTTATTTTACTAATAGATAAGTAATACGAATGATTTTAATAACAATTAGTGTAATATTATCAGAGTGAGTAAAAATGATCCAAAAACTTTATAGATATATCAATAATTTTAGGGGTATGTTATACTAGTATAATATAATATACTATTTTATAATAATTTTTTTGAGGTAATGTTAAATGAATACTATCAAAATGACATTAATGGACTTTCACTTAAAAAATATTTTATTAAATTAATTAAAATAAATATTTTCATCCAAATGATTTTTATATGGATATAAATATAAATATTGGCTCATTAATGATTTTTTCTCCTATTATTAAATCATTCATACCTATCAATGGGTTGAAACGTTTAATAATATATTAATTTCCAAATGTCTTAAATGGATGCTAAATCAAAATGATTAGGGTGAAAGAATCTCTAAACAATGACCTCATTTTATTAGATGAGATAATATATTGTAAATATTATCTTATCATCACATGAAATCAATTTTGAGACATTTTGGTATACGTTATAATTTATATTAATTTATTAATTTATGAAATTCCCAGAATGCCCCTCCCTAGACATATAAATGTACATCTCTTCTATCTTTTCTATTCATAATGTTTAGAAATATATATCAACTAAAACATTTAAAATTTAATTTTAAACATAATTATAAATTTTATATGTGTTCTCACCCTTCTAAAATTACAAACAAAGTCCAGATAAAAGGTTATATAAATGAATTCTACAAAAAAAGTGTAATTTCTTTTACCGACGTGTTTAAGCTTATTTTTTCTTATAAATCATCTACATGTATGGAACCCATATTTAGATGATAAATCTAGTGTCCTTAAAAAAATAATATTTTATAATTATTATGGTGAAACTATATTCCATATCTTTTTAATACTACTTATATAAAAAAATCTCTTGGGAGCATATATGAATTACAATCTACATGTAAAGGTGTAATTAATTTTTCTTCACCACATTAAATGGATGTATATAAAGATTTAAATAAAAATATATATGAAATATATGACAGTACTATACTTCATTAATAATAATATCATATATTACTTTGTAAATTATAGACCTTTTGAAAATCATATTATTTCTCATAAAAAAATGTTGATTACCACCTCCATGAAACTATGTGATCCATTGTTCACTTATTAACTACATGGATGGAAATAAGGGTGAATTTAATGAATATGTATTATATATATGATATAAAAAATACCCTTTAAAAAATAATTATAATATTACATTATTTCAATCAAATTATCAAAATCTGAAAACAGTTTTCATGCATGCATACAACATATCATCTCTATGAAAGTTGTAATTCCGTTTTTTAACTCTATAATTTCAAGATGGTAATAAATATCTATATATTTAATTTATAATATATTAAAATCTTTAATAAAAAATATTATATGATGTAAATATGGGAAATATTCATGTTCTAAGACTATAGAATAAAAACATACAAGAAAAACAAAGTAGTTATCAATCAAAATAATGATAATAACTGTGGAAATTTAATAAATTGGTAATGAACTGTTATTGAGGAATCATATATGATATCATAGATATTTATATGAATATATTATATTTAAATATTAATAAAAAATCTGTTTAATTAATTTTATATGAACTATAATACCTTCCAATATTTACATAATATTCTTCATCTCAATTTCAACTCCATCAAAACATAAGAGATATTATGAACCTATAGATTTATTAGTGGTGTATATGATGAACATTGTTGTAATTTAAATGAATTTATCTTCATGATGAATATTTTTTCTATTATGTTTTAATCATTTTATGATAATCCATATTTTCTAAAAAATTCCCTACTTGGGAGCTTGAATAATGAAAAAACAATGTTAAAAATAAAACTGATCTTAATTCTCTTTTACGTTTGGTATATTTTCCTTCCATGTCAATTTTTTTTAAAATATTCCTAAAAAGTACAATTTTTCATCATTTTTGAAATTTGATTTTATCCATGATATTTGAAAAGGGTATAGAAGGAATATTACTAATGTATTAAAAATGGATAATTTTCTAATTTTAATGTAATTATTAAAGGAATGTTTTTTAATATATATGAAATTAATGAATTTACCATATATATTAATTTATTATATTTTTTAGATTATTGAAAAATATTTCAATAGCTTTTAAATGTAAACAATTTTAAAAAAACTTATTTTAAAAATTTCTATCTGATTTCCATTATTCATAAAATTCATGAAATTATTTCAAAACATATATATTTAAAGAATTGAGGTTAATATCCTATCTATTTTATTTTATTTTGTAAATAATATTATCTTGAAACATTCAAATTTATATGATCATAATTACTTTGACATTAAATTTCTATTGAAAATCCATCATGGATATGCTTACTGATTAAAATGTATATAAGATTAAAATATGTTGTATTACTAGGAATGAAATTTTATTGACAATGTAAAATGGTGATAAATATATAATATTTCTATAATTGGGATATTTCATGATAAGTAATACGAATTGTTAATTTAATTAACCATTAAATATATAATGAATTCATTGGGCATGCAATGATACGTGTGACAAGATTTTAGATATCCAAGCAATTCAACAATAGCTATAACTAAAAGACTCAATGGGATAAAATAATTTTGTAATTTGACTATAACTAACATAGATTAAAATATATTTATACAAATATGGATGGTATAAATCTCATGATTTGGACATCAAGAAATCCATTATTCATAATTTTTTTATAGATTTAATTTATTATTATCCATGATATTTATTCATTAATATTACTAATTTGTGAATTTTATTATCAATTTATTGATTATATGGAATGTAATTTTTGATATTTAACATTATATATTGAAAATGGACTATTTAGAGATTATAACATATAATACATATAACCCATACTGAGTATATAACAATACCCTTTAAATTTTTTTCCATTCCCTCTTATATATATAAATATATATTGATTAATATAAAATAATAATTAATGATTCTTAGACTATATATTTTATGTTTCTAATGTAATATATGAATCATAAATGTTTCTATTTTACCAAGGCTGCTAAAATGATTGAACATTCATGGCGAGATCCCAAATATCTATGCCTATATAAAATTTTAAACACCACCTATGAGTTACTTATATTTTGATTTTTTTTATTCAGTTATCATATCATATTTAGTATAAACCATTAGTACAGGATTTAAAATAATCAAAGTTAATATGATAATTATGAAAATAAATTACATTATTCTAGAACATATAATATTAGTTGGATTTTATTTTATGGATCAATATTTATGATGATTATGAGTTAACTTAAAATGATCCATTATTTATTGATTTCACTTAAAGGATGAAACAGAATCAACACCAATTGAAAATATAGTTATATATATATTTCGAAACCAAATTAATTTATTATTGTAACTTATAATATCATTTCCACCCTAGGGTACCACACTCGGGTTATGAAGAAAAACCATTCTAAAATTGAAAAAACTACTGTCCTATGGTGAATTTCACCTATGTTGTATCACTTAATTTGACTAAAAGTTCAATATTCTAGTAGAACTTATTAATCTATTTCTATTTGAGAAATGTATTAACTTCCTAATAAAATATTACATGCTTTTGGATGTAATTATATTGTAAATATTATGGTTGTGTTTATTTTTTGAAAGGAGATGTTGAAAAAATATTGTTTATTGTTCCAGTAAACTAAAGTGTCTGAAGAAATAGATATCATGGAATTGAAAAATATTGAAAGTGTTTTTCATAGAAAAATACCTCCTATGGAAACATTCTTTCTAATTTGGAGAAGATTATCTTAACATTAAATAAGACGGGGGATGATTTTTTGGTAGAATAAGAGGATAAATTCCTAAAATACTAAATGAATACTTTAGAGAAAATATCTAACCTGTAGTGATATATTGATTATTTTTATGGGATTAATCCAATTATCCATAATAGATTAGTTTATAGAATATTTTCCTACCATGATTATATAATTCCATTTTCCACTATAATAATGAATTATCTTTATAAGTACTCTATCTTCAACAGAAATAAAGAGAAGAGGATATTGACATATATACTAGAAAACGATAAAGCATCAATGAATTATAAAATGAAACAATTTACATCTTGTTGAAATAGTTGATAAAAATATAGAAAATATTATAAGGGTATGATATTTTGTTTCATGTTTGGGGTTACATTTCAACTAGATAATTACTATAATGAAAAAATAGTTAACTATAATATACATCATTAACTATAAAGTAATTTGGAATTAATCAAAACAATGATCAAATCATTAGGGGAATATATCATAGAATAATATAGGGGGATAAGTCCAACCATATTATACTACTATAGCTTAAACTGAACAATATTTTTTATTTTGTGTTTTTTATTATTGAATAGTTTTTATCAATGATTTTTTTATATTAGAATCATGACCATGTTAGGAAATTAAAATATTATCTTTTCATGAAGGGACTCATATAATATTTTTCATCGCATAGATACCTAATAAAAGTGATCTAGTAGGATGGTGATATTTTTAGAGTATTTAGGAATAATGAAAAAATATCCCTCAATATTTTTATGAGTATGAGTTAATAATGTTCAGCTATTATAAAGAGATGTTTACAATAAAAAATTTTGTGGGATAGTATTTGTGATCATAGAAATGGTTAGTTATTTGATTATCTATTTAATTTTTATGGTGTTTATTACATTTTTAGATATAATGAATATTAATGTTGGGTTAAATATAGTTCTTAGATGTAGTTATGTTTCCATTGTAGTTCAATGGTGATTTATGTTATTATTATATTTTTATATAATATATGATTATGTTATCCAAATAATTTGTATTTGATAATATCAAGAACATTGTATTTTCTAGAAAGAAACTTTTCATCAAATATCATTGATTTTTTATTATTTAAAATGATCATAAATAGTTCAATGCTGTATTAATAGAGAGACCCTCTACATTTAAACATATTATTACATGATTTTAAGCATTATTAACCATCAAATTACATTCTAAGGATCATAATGCCTAGTGTGATTGTATTATTAAGAATACAAAAAGGATAAATGTATATATATATATAATTATTTTTAGTAATCCATTAATATATTATTTATTATATTGGGATCCTACATCTTCTTTGGATATCCAGGGTAATACATAACCAGAATTGATTAAATAAAAATCCATGTAATGGTATAGTCATAGGAAAAAAGAAAAGTACATGGGTTACAAAGAATAACATGATTACATACAACTGAAAGGGTTATAAAATAACATAATGAAGCACAAAATTTAGATCACGGTGACATGAAACCCTAGTATCCTAGGAATTGTTCATCAAAACACAACATGAATAAGAAACAGTCATGGATAACTGGAAAGATCATTACACCTTGTGGATATTAAACCATAACAAAATCAAGTTCACTACCTATCCCACCACATTTAATAATGAGACTAAACATTACCAATTCATAGGGGAGATATATGGTCACATCCATTATAACATGTTCATGAATATCTATTCCACTATAAGAATAAATACAAAGGGTGTCCCATTGAATGACTTGGGTATCATAATCATAAATAAACATTAAAGGGGAATATCATTTTAGTGTAAATGAATATATGTATTTAAATAATAAATTCATATTCATAACGTAAAATATGAATGTATCATGATAATTTATTTAAAATTTAATTGAAACATATAAAAAGTGTTTTTAAGAAATGTTAGAAATGAATCATTTTTTTCTTTTAAGGGAAATAATAATGAGTGTTTAAATAGGAAAATGAATAATTGTTTTCGTTAAACAAATGAACTAATATTTTTTAGGTAAAATTATTAATTTTATAAAAATAAGGATGGATTAAAATATATTATGGTGTGCACTTTATAATGGGTATAAAATCGGGAATTTCCCTTTAATCCTGATTACTTTTCGAGAATATTTGTGATGAACACCTTTTTGAAAAATTAATTTACACATAAATGTAGGATTTAGTGATCTAAATACCTGAGTATGGAACATATAAACATAATATATAATAATTATTTAAATATAAAGAATATTTAAATTAATTTAATGTGAGGAAAATAATAACCCAATGAAAAAATAGAGGTTCAAAAATAACGCATTAAATTATGTTCAAAAGTGTCATGTACATTATCTTAATGTGATGGATAATAAAATTAAATACATTAAATAATTTATTAATAACATATTACTCATATAATGAATTTATTCTCATTTTATTATGTACATTATGGCTTTTTTTTATGATTTCTAATATAGATATTCATAGTTCGACATTGTTCATTTCATTGGTTTTAATGACTGGTTCACTATAATTAACATATGAATGATCTTGTAAAATGTGAATAGATAACCATAATTGAAGTTATGTTTTACTAATAAACATAAAAATGATTTAAAATTTATATAATTCATTTTTATATTTAGGGTGAGGATAAATCATTAGATAAGATGTTAGTGATAATTGTTTAGATTATTTTGGTGATTGTTTGATAATTTCAAACTTGTTTTTTGTTAATATTAATTAATGTGTATAAAACATAGTTTCATTAAATAAAAAGTATTATATCATTCATTAAAAAATATTAAACACCCATTATAATTATTTTATTCCCATACATTATGAAGTTAAAGAGAATAGGAGAAATTTTGATCCTTGATGATGATAAATCCACTCCTCGAGGAAGATATTTTAATGTATAGAGTAAATGGTAGAGGAGAAAAGAATTGATGTTAAATTTTTAATTAACATAATAAAATTATATTATGTATATGATAATAGAGTTAAAATTAATTTTTGGATAGATGAGGTGAAAATAGTATAAGAAAAAAAGTATATAGAAAGGAAAAAAAGAAAGTGGAAGATGATTTTTCCTCTTGAATTCTTCTCCTTAAGAATTTTCATATGGAATTTGTTCTGGATATTTTATTTTGGAAATAACTTATTGGGCTTTTTTGGTGACTATAATATGAGTAGTAATATATTGGATATGATTATAGGCATATGAGGTGTGATGATAATATGTGGTGAGGTGTTATGTTTATATTAGATGATAGGGGTATTTTTTGGATTATTGTATTCATTTTTATATTATTTTGACTCTAAAAATATGACTAGTGTGGATTCATGTCGTGATGTATTCTAATTTGTGAATGTGTGTTTGAACTAATGGTTCTTACATCCTCAAAACATCATTCAGGACTAAATAATTGTTGTGTTTATCAAATATTGTAAATTACTATAGTTCAATGTTCTTCAAAATTTATTCTATGTTAGAAAAATCTCAAAAAATCACCATATAAATTTTTACACATGTATAATTCAAAAAGGAACAATATTTTATAAAAAAAATTTAAAAAATATAGAAATTTAATATTTAATTAAAATCATCATTTATATGAAAAATCCTAATTTTAAAATTATAAATGATTTTACAACAGGTTGAATATTTAATTAATGTATCCTAATTTATCATAAAATAATAAAGAAGAAAAATATTAATTTATGATTCTATTTAATGAAAATAAATTTTCATTTAATTAAATTTGTGAATTATAAAATTTTAAAAAAACATTTATGTTTCAACAAAATAGTAAAATCTATATGAAACGTTTTGAAAACATTTATTTACAAATTATATGATATAATTATATCATATCATATTTTATATGATAACTATATTTTATTTATACTATAAACGTTGTGTTTTCTATTACATTGTACAGTTACTATTAATAAGGGTAATATTACTTCTCCAATGGCCATGATACAATTTTATTAATATGGCTTCCTTAATATTTGAAAATCCTCTTATTTCATTGATTCTTCCTTTATAATTTTTTTTGTTATTTATGTGATTATATGTGATTTATACTATATGAAATAATTATATGAGGGAAATTTTAATTGAAAGAATTATGGGATGTTACATTCTTACCTTCTTATGAAATTTTACAATCGAAATTTATATTTATAAACTAGGGGGATAATAGGTGAGGGTTCATCTCCTTCTTTACTTTCATAAATTCCCATGTTTCCTCTTCATACGCATGGTTCCACCACAGTTCCGTGACCGGGTGAGTGGTATTTTTTCGTAGAAAAGTTTCTCTATGATACAATATATTCACTTGATTATCCTCATAAGAGAGGACTTTTTCTAGATGTAAAACTTCTGAATTTAGTAAATGGGGTTGATCAGAAACTTAATTCTTTAAGAAGGATATATAGAATAAATTAAGCAATTATATTGTGGTAGGTGCAAGTTCTATTCGATAGTTCATTGTTTAGACATAATCAATAATCTCATAGGAGTTGATCTACTTAGGATATAGCTTTACATTATTTCCAAATATCATGATCATATTCCATGAACATGTAAAGTGGAATGAAATGTCTTCAATCATAAAGTCTAGATCCCACCAGTGATTATCCACATATCTCTTCTATCATATTTGGGATTCTCTGATGCGATGTTGAATGGTTTTCCAATTTTCCACCATTCCAACTACCATTTTCGGTCCTACCAACATACATTTATTGACATCATCCAAAAAAAGATTATTATTTATATTTTACTATAAGGTGATTCACATGGATCCATTTGTATTATCAATTTGGATCTATTATTGTATGAGAACTCAGCTGTAGGAAGATGTTGGTGCCATCCATCTTTTAATCATATAGAACATGATCCCAACATGTGTTCTAGTGTCTAAACAGTCAATTCAGATTGGCCACTAGTTTAAGGATGATAACCCCTATCGATGTTTGGATCAGTGTTTAGATCATGTTGGAGAATTTTCTAGAACATGGAGGTAAATCTCAAATCCCACTCAGATACAATAAATATTGTTACTCCATTCATCCATACTATATATCTGATGCATATCCATGAATGTTGATCTGGTGAGGATCTCTATCAAATTATGATAAAATAATCTATCTTTGTGGGATGTTCCACAGTAACCCATAGATCATTTTATCAACTAAATATCTTCAGATTTATGATAATAATGTCAATAGTTATGTTTTCCCATTTTCATGTTGGTAAAGAAAATGGTGGCATCTTCCCCTTAATCATTTTCCTTTTATCCATCACTTGCTGATATACTAGGAACATTGATGTATATTCAATGATATGCTTTTACATATTGTCCCACCAAAAATATTCTTGGAGATATCAATATATCTTTATGCTCTCTAGGTGAATAAAAAAGGTTGATATCTGTGTATAATTAAAAATATATTTCTTTATCTCTAGATTTCATGGTACACATTGTTTTAACCCAAATCATACAAAAAATTACAAAACAATTTTGAACTCATGGTATTTACCATTTCTCGAATCTTCCACCTTATTCTGAATATCCACATCACTTATTTGATAAACATATATTTTCTTTATAATGGATAGTAGAGAAATCATTTTAGAATAGATAGATGATATTACTTACATAATGATTCTGATGTCCATCCTCTGAAAATTTATTAATATTGGATCCTTCTCAATTCTCATCATAAATAATGTCATAGGATCCTTTCTAATTATATCATATTCCATCTTATTTAATTTACCGGGATGGTACGAGATTGAGTAGTTATAATCATTGATGATATCAAGCTATATTTTTCAGTGGATATTAAACACCATCTGTGTGAATATATACTTTTTCTTTTTTGATTACTATATATATCACACTTCTACCTATATAGATAATGATTTCATATATTCAATGCAACGATCATTGATTCCAACCCTAGATCATATGTGTTATATTTTTCCTCATAAATTGTAAACAACCTTGAGTCATATGGTACTTATTTGACATTTTCCACTACACAATGTCTAATAACTTTTTTAAAGCCTCACTATACTCCATTAGTAGTTCTCCACTTTTTAGTAGTGTTAGCACCAGTACAAAGATAAATATCATTTTCAACACTTTAGTGCAGTATTCACATTCAATAGTCTATAGAAACACATTTCCTTTACGATTTAATTTGATTGTTGTGTTTTAAATCAAGATATTTTATTCAATAATCATTGCTAATACCCATACAAACCATAAAAAATATGGATCTCCATCACATATATCGTCTTAGGCCACTCCTCAATTACCTTTGTCATGGTAGGGTCTATTTATACTAATTTTTTGATGATAACATTCCCCAATAATGATACATCCTCCATCTAGAAATCACATTTATTGTTATTTTAGTGATGTCTCTTCATTCACAAAACCTTCCAAAAAGTATCCAATTTCCCTTCATGCTCCTATTTTTTCTTAATGTATATCATAATATCATCAATAAGAAACCCAACATATTGTTTGAGGTAATCTTTAAATACATAATTAATTAAAACCATGAAAATTTTGATAGATTTTGTGAGTCTGATGTGAATGACTATGAACTCATAGTTTCAATTCCTTATTCGAATGGAAGTCTTGTGAATATTTTTTTCCCTCACCTTAAATTGGTGATATCCAACCCTACAAACCACCATAGAAAAATAACTTTCCCCAATTTTATTATAAAATATTTCATCTATTCAAGGTAGAGGGTACCTGTTATTTATCAGTATTTTATTTATCTCATGATAATCAACATATAGGTACTTTAATCCAACCATCTATTTGACAATGATGTCTTGTGCATTGCATGGTGAAGAACAAAGGCATTTAAAACCATTGTCCAGATTATCTTATAACTACTACTTTTGTTATTCTATATATTTGATGTACATTATATAAGATGGATTGGATATAGGAAAATATCCATAAATAAGTTCAATTCACAACACAATCATTCAGTCTGGGGGAATACCAAGTAATTCATCATGGAACACATCACTGAAGTCCCTCAAAGTAGTCATGTAATCGAGCATGACCCTCTAAAGTATATTAATTATTATAGATAGTTCTGCTCTCATATGGATATAATATCAAAAATTGTGATAATTATTCTGATGTACATCCATCCTCCTCCACACACTTGTATTGAATTGGGGGATTCATCCAGATTTGTATAGTGATCACCCTTTCACAGAAGTTGATGTTGGATTTTTATAATTGTTTCCAATCCAAGATCAATATAGATTCAAACTCCCCAAAATGTTGTAAAAATATATTTTATACGAGGAAAAATAAATAATCATTAACTAGGGAGGTGTTATATTATTTGGATCAAATAATTTCTCCATTTCATGTTTTTATAGGTAACTCAGCATTCATATTTTGAGTTAGTTTTTGAATAGTTCTATAAATCATAAATGATATGAAAGAATGTGTATAAACATTATCAAATGGAATGTTCACATTTCATGAAGGAATAACCATCATACCTATCAACACAGGATTTTTATGCTCCACTTTCATAAGTAGTGATATAATATTCTGCTCATTACTTTTTTTGGGGTAGTTGTTGTTGATTTCATCCAACAGCCCTTGTCTTAGGGAAATTAATCACATAATTTTGATGTTCCCGGTAGTTGAAACAAATCATTATAGGATGAGTGTTTACTTGAACCTTCCTTTATTCTTCATAATTATTGGTATAACTAATATCGGTTTGTTATTTACTATATATATCTTAAATGTTTCACAATTGACACATATATTGGTTCTCGTTAATCAGTTTTAATGATAAATCATCCCACAATAATGACACATATGTTTTTTGTTCTTATTTGTTTCAGGGGATATACAATTTTTTTCGCCACATATTAAATTCTAATTTCCACTTTTTTCCCCGGACCCATGAGACCACTTAGATTCTTCTATATTTATATTAACCTAAAGGGCCAAACCAAAAGTCTTATCATAACTATCCATGTCTCGAATCACCAACACCTTTTGTGTAGTCTTTATTTGTATTCTAAAAAATAGTTATACCTTTCATTAGATGTAAATAATGACACAAGAAGCTTATTGTTTAGGGCTTGTGAATTTATCGACACATTAAATAATATACTTTTCATCGTTTGTCTCCATTCTATAAAACGTCCTTTCAATATTATGATGTATGGTTGAGGGAAAATACATCTTGAAAAATATTATTGTGAAATATTTCCATTTCATGGAATCAATTTACTTCTTAGACTATATTTTCTTGATACTTTTCCAACACTAATCAATTTTACCTTTAAAATTGTTGATTTCCAGCAGAAAATTCCATTATTTGAGCACTAGTGGACATAGAATATCTTATTATTGAAGAAAATCCATTGTTCTGCAATGATATAGATCATATGATCCACTAAAGGTGGTAGTCTATTGGATCATGAAAATTTGAACACAATTTTATATTTTTTAGGAGGAGGACGGAGTTTCACATGATTCATGTTATTACTCTAAACACGATCAACTTCAGTATGTACAGTCAAGAAGACTTGAGAACCTGTTATAATAATATTTGGAATATTATTCGGGAAATCATAAAATTTCCTATGAAAATATTTTTTCAAAAGAGTTCTTCAATTTACACCCATTAACTATAAAAAGGCAATTAAATTGTGGGTGTTGAATATATAGCTAATAAGATTATGAACATAAAGCAAATAACATAGAATGAAATTTTTTTAAATAGATAAAATATACTATTTTTTAATACTCTATGATTAAATCTTTGATATTTAGGGGGAATGGGTTTTCCATATTGTTCATAATAAAGTGATGTAGTCATTATATCAATAAATCGCCAGGCCTTTCTCTAATAAAAATTATAGAGGACCTATACTTTTACACATATTTTTAAATGATTTAAAAATAACTAATCCTAAAATTAAAAGCCAAGTATCGTAATGTCTAATATCAATGGATGATTTGGCACGTAAAACATAAAACAGAGAAATAGAATAAAAAAATTTTATTTTAATGATTCATTATGAGATGAAATATTCAATTTAGCTCCTAACTATTTATAGGATAATCAATGGAATACATGAACAAATGATATGAGCTAAAAAGACAAGTTCGAGTATAAAAATATGAATAATGAAAAGAAAAATCGTTATACAGAATTGCATAAAGATAAAAATTCATAGATGATGAAAAATAAAAAATAATAATAAAATATATATAATCCGGATATATAATCATGGAACCATAAGTATTTGAAAAATATCACAGAACATGACATAATCATGAGTCGAGGCTAATTAGAGAGATTATTAAACATGGTGGAAAACGTACCATAAATGAAATAGTTTCACTACCTATCCCAACATGATGCATCATCAGAGAAAACATTACTGAATGATTGGAGTGCTATCTGGGTTCACCAATAATAACATGATCATGAATATGTGAATCACATAAAGAATCATGTATAAATGTTACCCATTGAAAGAATTAGGTATCATACTCATTTTATTTGGAATAAAAAAAATATCTTAATGTTTTCCATAAATGAATTGATTTAAATTATAAATGAAAATTCATAAGGGAATATAAATTTATAATGAAATTTTATGTTTAACATGTGTGAAAACATGTAAAAATAGTTATTGTGATAAATTATAAATGAATCCTTTTAGTAAAATTTAAGGATGATATTATGATCTATTAAAGAAGAAAAAAAATTGATTTCAGAGAATAGGATATGAAAGAAGATAGTTTTTCATGATAAAAGGATTAATTATAATAAAATAGTAGTGTATTAAAATCGATTATGTAGTAAACTTAAAACTGGGTATGATTTGGGAAGTTCACTTCAAATAGGCTTGGTTGTCGGGATGATATGAGAAAAGAACCTATTAAAACCATGTATTTTCTTATAAATGAATGATGTAATGATATAGATAACTTAGTTTATAACATGTTAAAATAATATATAATAAGTATATGACAATAAATAACAGTTACGTTGTGGTAAATAGAGATAATGCATAACACGATGGAAAAAATGGAGGTTTGGATAGATTCCCTTACATTTTGTATGAATGTGCTCAATACATGATATAAATCATCTAAATAATCAAATATATCAAATTAATTAATTAATTATGATCCTTTTCAAGATGTATTTTATTTTTTATAATTTTATTTAGTTAATTTTTGGACTTTTTGAAAATTTATAAGAAAGTAATTCATCATTTGAGAGTGTTAGTTTATTTGGTTTTCATTATTTGTTCATTTGAATGAATATATGAATGATTATGTGAAATGGGATTACTAATCTAGAATATAAAATATATGTTTTGAAGTAACATACAAAATATTATAATTTTATATAATTGAATTGGTTATTTGGAGTACGGATTAATTAATAGATAATATATTAATGATAATCATTTATATTATTTTTGTGGGTCTTTATCATCTCAAATGAGTTCTTATATCATTATTTATTATTGTTTAATATATTATTTTATAAAACATAAAAATGGTTATATAATAAATTATTCAACCAATAATAACCATTATAAAGGGTTTTTGTCAATCCTTGATGTTGGTAGTGGAAAAGGAAAGTTTTTCATCCTTGAAGGTGATATTTTGACACCTCATGGATGATATTTTCATTTTTAGAATAATTGTATGCAGTTAGGAGAAATGATAGTTCATTTAACATGAAAATAATAAAATTAAAATATATATAAGATTTCGGAGTTATTAGTCATGTTTGAATATAGGATTTCAAGAGGGGGTAAAAAATAAGAGAGAGTGGAAGGAAAAAATATCTAATGAGGATTTTACATGTTCAATTAATCTCATAGACAAACTCTATAGAGAAATAGGTTATTGAATTGTTTTGATACAATGAAATCTTGGATGATGAGAAGAGGCTTGGAATGTGTATTGGTTATTAATTAGAAATTATTCGAGGATTTATATATGTTACTATACGAGGTGGTGATGGGTCGTATTTATAGTATAGAATAGAAGTGTTTTTCTATATTATTTTTTATTATTTTGTCTTATGTCTGTGAACTGTGTGGATTCTTGTGAATAGGTAGAGTAAAATCTATATATGAGTTTGAACTAATGGTTCTTACATCATCCAGACATCATTCATTCATGAATAGTCAATTTATTTAGCTTATACTATTAATTATTGTATTTCCATTTTCACCAAAAAATCCAACTAGTTTATAAAAATTCTAAAAATTCACCATTAACATTTTTTGAAATTCAAAATTAGAAAATTAAATCCAATTTATTTAAATATATATTTTTTCAATATAGATGGTTTAATTTTTATTTAATATCAACATTTATTCTAAAAAATATCTATTTTAAAATAATAACTCATTTTATTAAACATATAAAAATTAATTAAGGTATCATAAAATTATATTATAAATATAAGAAAAAAATATTAATCTATAAATAAATTTTATGAAAATAAAATTTCTATTAAATCATTAAATTAATTATAAAATTATAAATATACATTAATTTATCAAAAAAGTACCAAAACTAAATTTATTAATTTAAAAACATTTATTTAAATATAATTAGATATAATTACAATATATTTTCATTTATAAGATACCCAAATATTATTTATAATTTAATTGGTGAGTTTACTATTATATTGGCCAATTTATTATTCATAAGGTCTATATAGCTACTGAAGATGTCAATTTATTATTTATTGGTATATGTTCCTCTATTTTTATAAAATAATCTAATTTCTTTCATTATTCTCTTTTAATTATTTTCTCCTATTCATTATTTAATTTATGTTATTTATTATATATGAAATAATTATTTGAAGTGAAATTTCATTGATAAAACATGGGGTCATTATAATTTAAATTAAATATTTATGAAATGGGTTAAGGTGATAATTTTAGGGTTTTTCTTATGGTTTATGGTAATATTGTATTATTAGATAAAATATTATTACCATTTCATATTTTTAATATTTATAGTGATATGTGGACTTAATTTTATTTCCTTAATGGATTGTTAGATCTATTAGATTTTGGTTTTTGTGATTCAAGATACAAAATTATTCTTATTTACTATTCTAATGTAGAAAATTTTGTGTTTTTGGTTAAAATTTATTAATGGATGAAACAATATATATAATGTACTTATACTTTCTAATGATGTAAATTTATAAGGTAAAGGATTTACTCAAATCTTGGAAAATGATATTGAAATTAAAATTTCACCCTTTACTTTCATATCTAATTAATCGATAATAATTTTTCAAATCACGAATTTATATACTTATATTTTCTAACACTCACCTGAAAAATTTCTCAATCAATATATATAATTATATTTGAGATTTGTTTTCTCCTCCATTTTAAAATTTTATAGTCCCACTATTTTTTTGATTTTATAAAAATATGATTTCTATTACTCTAGATGAACTTTTTATTTTCTATTCCCTATTTCATGATGATTTTTCATCAATCCATTTTATGATCTAGTTTTCAATAATATTATTTTACAATGTAAAATATTTAGTTAGAAATAACCTGTTAAAATTGAGTGTTCGTAATTTATTTTTGGTAATTGTGTTAAACTCAATGATTTCAAAATAGTTATTTGATTAATAACATATATAACATATAACAATAAGCATAAAAACCTGTGGAATATTTTTATAACAAAATTATTTCATTAAAGGGTATTAATTATTATAAAAAATTATAAAAAACACAAAATTTTAATATATTATGTGTTTATTTAAATATATATTTTCTTAGTTTATGTAATATAATTTTATACTATAAAAATAAAATTTATTATACGATTGTTTTATTTTTATTTTTTTATTTATGAATTATCATTATCTTATAAATTTTTTTTAAATTATTATTATAATAAATTATTTTATTTTTGATATTATCATATCAAAAATATATTCTTGTTAATTTTGGGAAATTTTTAGAAAAGATTGATTTTTCTATAAATAGTGATTTTTTTATTTACATTGAATAATTCCTTTTTGTTTCTTGGTTTTTAAAAGATAAATCTTGTTTTAAAATTTCATTAAAATATAATTAGTTTTAATTTGTTATGAATAGGCCTATTATATTCATTTTAAAAAATATTATTTAATTTAGGTTAAAAATATTTTTAGATGTGAAAAGAAAATTTCCCTGAATTGTTTTTCGTGATTCATGTATTTTAATCATAAAGTAATTTATTACAAATAATGAAATTTTGTATTTTTATATGGATTCCATATTTTTAATCAATAGGTATACCTATTATAAACATAACCCTTTTATTTTTCTAATTTAGAATAGAAAAAATTGTAATTAATTTACAGCAAGATAAGGAAAAATCCAATATTTAAGGACATAAATTATATAATAGAAACTAAAAATGACCATAACACTTACCTTTATCTTATTATTATATTGTATTGTTTAAATTTCCATTAAATATATATAAAATATTGAATCATGGTTACATATTTATTATATATTTTTTTCTTAATATGTAACTATATAATAAAGAAAAAAATATTACTTTATAAATTTTAATTTATTAAAAAAATTGATTAGGATAAATAAAAAATACATTATACACTGATATTTCATTTGAAATATAAATTATTTTTTATCACGTTAATTTATTGTAAATTTTTTGTTACTGAAGGAAGTGGATTAAATGATTATACATTTTAAACATATTATGTATTAAATTATAAATTAAAAAATAAAAAAGATATATATGTATTTTTGGATTTAATTATAGTTTTTCATGAATTTTTGAGATAAATAGGTCATTATAGAGTTTTTAAGGTATTATATTTTATTTGCATCAATTTATTGAACTTTTTAATATCAAATGAAATGTAAAGTGACAAATATTGTGTTAATGATATTTAATAAAAAACACAATTTTAATAAATGATTTAAGATTCATAAAAAAAATCATTTACCAAATGAAAGGTATATTTTTGAAAACATCATCCATGGTCCATTTATATATCATTTTACCGTTTATAATCAAATTCATGATCCTAGAATGGTGGAAACCGTTAATATTTGTCCAAATTCTAAAAGGGTTAGTGAAGGGTTAATACTAAAATATAAGGGATATACATACACCATAACATTTAAAAACATTATTATATCATTTTTTCCCTGATATACATAATATATTTTTATTATTTTAATTTGGAATATTTTTACATAAAAATGTAATTTTTTTTAATTTAATACTTTAAGAAATTCAAAGAACTTCCCTCCCTCGGTTATAAAAGTAATCCCATTATATCTTTTCATTAAAACAAATTGAGAAATATTTATCAACATAAATAAAAAAATTATACTATTGAAATACTTATAATTGGTTTAGTCATTATGAACCAATGAAAATGAAATCCCTAGGTTATATAAAAGGATATTTAATGAAAGTCCACTGAAGAGGAGGTAATTGGCTTTACCGACCATTTTATGTTTACTTCTTCTATTTCTTTATAAGGTGTTTTACTAATACTAATGTAATAAGACCAATAAAATCTACATACATATATATTGTATTTATTATGGTAAAACCACATTTCAACTCTTTTCGAACAAATTAAAATAATATCCATTAGTTTTTCTTATTTGTGGATCATCATCTTGTAGTAGTAGTGTAATTATGTTTTAACTACCATATTAAATGGAATCTTGTAAAGGTATAACAAATTAATATATTTAATATTTATTAAATACGTACATTTATTTATTTATAATATTAAATATACCATGTTACTATCATTCCCTATGGAAAAAGAAAATCATTCTCTTGTGAATGTATAGACAACCACCTCTACAATGTGATGCAATCCGTTTTTATTTCTCCATTACATGGAATATAATAAGGATACATTTTACTAAGATATATGATATATCTAGAAAATAAATTTACCTTTAATGGGGAATTATTATTTATATCTCTTCTATTCAATGCATCAAAAATTAAAATCAATATTTATATGTACGTATGACATATCGTCGCTATAAATGATAAATTTCATTTATTTACATATATATATTGTATATTGTTATATATATATATGATATGTTATTTAAATTCTGAATAAAACTACTCTTATTATAAAACCATGATTAATGATTAATGTGTGAGACTACCAAATAAAATAATACGTGAATAAAGGTTAACACATTAAATACTGATAATAATTAAATATTATTAATATATTGGTGATAAAAAGTAATAAATGGATTATATATGATATTATAGAGAATAATATGGTTTTATGATATATTTATAAAGAATATATACTTATTACTTATGAGTTTTGATTCCTATAAAAGAATTCAATTTTGGGGTAAGGGGTTTCCTCTCATTTTTTCACTCCATCGATACATATAAACGTTATGCACATAGTTACTCTTATATGCTATATAAATAGAATTATGATGTATTAAAAATTAATATCTATTCACGAGTATTATTGTTTCCACTCAATTTTAATATTTTATGAGAATTTCATATTTTGATCAATCATTTACTCTTTTTTGAACACGAGCCAGGGAAATTAATTTTAAAAATTAAAGCTAAAGTAATCTATCTTTTTATTTGATTAATTGTTATTAAAAAGCTATATTTTTTACATTTCTTTAGAAAAATTCCATTTTAATTCATCATTTTCAATTTTACTTCATTCATAACATTTTAAAACTTTTTTAAATGAATATTATATGGTTTTCTAATATTATGATTTTCATATTTCATTAGAAATTTTTTTAAAAAATATTTAATTTATATGAAGTTAATGGATTTTCACCCCATAATAAAATTTTATGAAAAATAAATTTTGAAATATGTTTTCATTGGTTTTATAAATAAATCTCTTTTTTGAAAAATTAATTTATTATTTCTCATCAATTATTTTATTCCCCAAAATATAGGATTTTAATTAAAATGCCTTATTTATATTGAATTTAAGGCAATCATTAAACTCTTATTAATTCTATTTTTATTATAATTATCAATAAAAAATTATTATATTGTAATAATATACTAATTATTGTACTAGTTGTATTAAATATCCATAATGGTTATTCTTCTTTTTTAAACCAAATACAATTTCAAAAAATGTTTTTTACTAAGATATATGTTTTTTTGAAACGTGAAAACCATGATAAATATATTTTCTTTAACTAAAATGTGATATTTTATTTAAGGTATATTAATTATAATTTTAATTTATCACTAAATATATGAGGAATTAATTTGAAATATATTTAATAGTGGTTCCTAGTTAAAGATACACCCTCGATGCAATGACTGGTCTGATGATATAAAATAGTTGGCCTAATTAAATGATTATTTTGTGTAAACATACAAATCAATTATACTTACATAGAGCATGTTTTTAATGGTATAGATAACTTTATGCATAACCTCATGACATCCAATATAAATAATTACCTTCATTTGAAAGGTAATTATTATTATCCATTATATTACATCATTAATATTATCAATAGACACAATTTTTCTTCAACTTATTGATTTAATGGAATGTGATTTAAGATATTTAACGTCTTATATTGATTAATTATTATTTATTTCTAATTATTTATATTGTATGTAACAGTAATATAGTATCTTAGATCACCCTTTATTTGTTTTTTCCCATGATATAAATAATGATATAAAAATATATATCATAAATGGAATAATGTTTCTTATGATATTTATTTTTTATTACCAATAGAATATGGGAATAATTTAGTTATCTAGTTTTATAAAAAATCATAACTATTTAGAACAACATGGATTCATCACATAAATATATTTTAATATAGGAATGTAATCACCAGATCAAGGTTATTAGATTTTGGGTTGTTACTATAGATAATGTTTATCAATAAATTAAATTTTCCTATAAATGTACATACTATTTATAGTGAATAACCCAAATATGGGGATGTTGTGAGTTCAAATTCCAAATTAGTTTTTGTAATTATATAGAAAATATATTTACCATCATAATATTGTAGAAAAAACAAACCATACATACATCAGGATTCAGGGATATAATTACCTGAATAGGGATTATAATGAAAATTTTTAGTTGAAATAAAATTAAAATATGTTTAGAAAATTACACGTTATAATTACAAAAATAATTGATATAAAAATGTTACCCCTCAGGGATGCATCCTGATAGATATATTAAAATTAATATAAACTACTGTAAAATGAGTATTCAGTATACAACTATATTTTTTCTATGATTTCGTGGAAATAGCCATGTGATTGAAATATCAAAATGAGTAAACTCCTGTAAAATAATTTTATGATCATAGACCAGCCATTAACATGCTTCCAATCCTATCTATTTTAATGAGTTCCCATTAATAATTATTTCAACGTATTTATTATCACTATGTGTGTTGGATTCATTAAATAAGTGAAGTGATATATAAAATTTTATGAAATAAATAAATAATTGGGTAACTATAATGTTATTAAGTGTAGATTGAGTGTGAAGGTATTATTGGACTCACTTAAATATGATAATATGAACTAAAACATTTTTGTACAAGATGAATAAAGGATTTTTGAAATGGAAGAATTGATGAGAAACCTCATGAAGGGGGGGAGGGTTTCAATTGGGGCTTACAATTATGATCTTTATTAAAAATAGATAATTCTATTTAACATTAATTAACCAATGAATAATTTTTAGGTGCCACAAAATAGATGAAATAATTTTAATTTATTTTAAATAAATGATTTCAGTGAATAATTAAATTATATTAGGGAGTGTTAAGAATAATATTTTTTATTTTCTATGAATTTTTTATTATTTGATTTTAATATCAGTAGTTTATATAATATTTTTGTATTTTTAAAAATTAAATTGATTATTTGATAAAAATTTCGTAATGTGTTCAACTCAAATGAAAAATTTGTATTCATTGAAATAGTGCTTATTTATGAAATTTATACATGACATTAATAATAAAGAATATATGGTAGATGGATTAAAATGTTTACCCAAATGGTTATTTCAAAATTCAGATTATAATCTAATGACTATCTTAAGAGGACAATATGTCAGTTGCTATACAATTATAATGTACCACACCACTAAAATATTCTTAATTCAAAAACATTTTTTGAAATTTTAGAGATAAAGGCATCCAAATCCGACCCTTGAGTGATAATTATTTCTTCAATGTATCTAAGATGAATATTGAGATAATAATTTATGGAGAAAAAGATTTATAATGGAGATGCATGTAATGAACTTTGTGGGAAAATGTGACCTCATTAAGGAACCTCATATGAGTTCGACCACAAAAATAACATAATAAATCCAACAAAGCAATCATATACTCAAAAATTTATCCCAATGAGGAAATTCAAAATACATTATTCCAAAAATATATGGGGAATTATAATTTTTTGAATTTTGGGACACCACATTTAGTAGAGACATATTCCAAGGGATTCCCCTCATATCTTCATGACCACACTCAACATTATTCAAGTGAAAACATAGATTGGTTCCCCAATGAATGTTGAATTAATAGGGAAATTTTATCTTGAACAAGGGATTTATATATCCATGAGCCTATAACATAGTCCCACACATAGCCAATAGAATTCATTAATCCAATAAATGTTCTAGTTATCAATCATAATCTACTAATTAACACATCATGAAACCATGATAATCATTAAATCTATTGATTTAATGGCATGTGAATTGGAATTTATGGATGTATTAATTAAATCAATTGATGGGTATAAATATTATCTCTATTTTGTATAGTACCCAATTAATTCATGTGTACTATAAAATATTCCCCTATAATAAACATTCGGGCCAAATATTTCATTACATTGAAAATCTGACCATGTGTTGATAAAGAATATATAATACATTTTATCATTGTTCAAGAATAGTAAAAAACGATTAATAACTAAGTAATAACACATCATGTGTGTTATATATCTAGGCATATAATGTCAAATTAATTGATAAAATAAATTTTTCTAAATGAAATTGTAGAATATTTAATCGAAGGGTTGATTCCTAACATGGAAAGTAACTTATAAAAAATAGTAATGATTATATGTAACAGAGGAGATATATAACATGAATATAAATCCATATGAATGACCATGTTAACCAAGGGAGCACTATAGGGTTAATTTTTCATTATTTCCACTTCTTACCCCACTTTTTTGTACACTAATTGATATTTTTATTACAAAACATTTTCATATATTAAAATAGATTGAGTTTTTATAGTTCATTAATTATTGAACTATTTAATATCAACACGTTTATTTATGAATTTTGAATTTATTTTTAAAACATATATCATAATAATAATGGGTTTCTAAATATAGGGGGATCATGTGATGCAATGAAATTGGAATTTTATCTTTAGACTTATGGTAGGGAAAACCGGGCTTGCAAAATGGGTGTATAGTTACATAAAATCATATACATATGGAAACTGAAAACCATCATTGCTAAATATCAATACCCAAAAAGGGAACCCCTGGACTAGGAAATGTGGTAGAACACACACCACACATAGTGAGCATATTAACATCCACATTATGATATTTGGGGAATTAATATGGCAACCTATAAGTTTAATTTAACAATAAATAACTTTCCTCAAGATATCATTTCATAAGAATATAGTGATATTTGATAAAACCAGTTATAAAATCGATTTGTTCATTTGGGAGAGTTTTATTGATTCAAATTTTTATTAGGTGAATACCATTTCAATAGAAGAAAATTTGTATGCAATAAAATTCATGGCAATTAGGAAATTTACTATTTTCCTATCATCCTATCATATAAATTATTTCACACGCGTGTTTAAAATTATTATTATTTTTCCCATACATGAGCCTTTTTGATGTCCATTTTTTCCTATGGATGTAACAAATTACTCTAATGTAGTTATTCAATTGTTCCCCAATAAATTTTCATGGTAAATTGTATTTAACATTATACATTTTCTAGAAATACTAGTAAATGTCTATGTAATTTGTAAATCATTATCATCGAACAAATTTTATATTTTTTCCGTATATAATATATCATAACTATATTCTAATTATGCATTTATGGATATTTTTGTTTCATTTTATCATATTCATGTACAATAACTAATGTTAATTGATATGAAATATCATTCAATGAAGACAATCAAAATATATATACTCAAAAAATTCCTAATATTTCTAATTATAATAGCCCCATATATTAATATATGGAATATTGAACACTGTTATGGAATATAAATGTAAATTATTGAAACCATCAAACCTTTACCAAACTATCTATAAATTTCCATGTTATAAACACACCGATATTAAAATTTTATTTCACAAAATTTTATAGTAAAATTAATATTAAGAATGTAATTTAATAATATCCAAAAAATGATAATTAATATGTTATAATACCAACAATGTTTTCTATTTTGGGTACACCCTTTTCATGTTAGTAGAAACAAGAATTATCAGGGGGAATTAATTCTTCTGTAGGATGATTGTTTTATTTAAAATATATTTATCATTTTCGAATATATATCTAATAAAAAATATTTAAAAAAATAACAAAAGATATAAATTATGAATTCATTTAGTTGAATAAAATCCAAAATGATGATAATTGTTATCTTGAATATCATTATTCATAAATAATATATATTGTTAAGGAAATAATTATTTTAATATGGGTCCTTGAATATTTTTATGAAGTAGTATTATGATCAATGAAAACGTTATAAGGGAATTAAAAATATATATTAGGTCAATATCAGTATCCTAAGAACATTTTGGTTGAGTACTTGAAGATTTTATTACACGTAATATATAATATTCTAAATTTCTATATTTTTAAGAAAAATAGTTATGAATTAGGAAATGAATTATATATTTAGATCATCTATATTATTATATTTAGATATAGACCAAATATAATCCCAAAATAATAAATTTAAAATATGATCATTATAGAATGATAGATAACCAAAACATCAATATGTGAAAAATCTCATCAACAAAATGGAACATATCATCAAGAAAATTGATTTTAATAAATTGGATGAGATAAGCCCATTATATTTTTAAAACATCTTGATCATGATGAATTTTTTTTGCAATATATTTTTAATTTAATATATTCTAAAAAAATTCTCCAAAATTAATTAAATAATTTAATGTAAACTAGTTCTCCAAAACCTGAAAATTGTTTTTCATTGTATCCAAGAACATAGTTATTATCTATGTATTGTCCCATTGAAATGTTAACAGTGATATGGATAAACTATTCAAAACAAGATTCACTCCTTCAAATGAATCTGATAACATCTATTTTAAATCATATTACTAAAAAACAATATATAAATTTATTTTTGATAAATTTCAATTGATTTATATAAAATAAAAGATTTCTAAAATTTAGAAGATTAATGTTTGAATTTTTGATCATATTTTAAATTGTATTCTAATTATGTTGTCCAAATGGGTCTTCTGGAATATATTGGGAGTGTTTATAAAAATCTAGAATGAGAACGGTCTTTCTAAAAAATGATATAATAAAAAAAGAATATTTAATGAGGAAACCATTTCAATAGTTAATCAACCAAAATCTCTTTCAATTTTTATAAAAATTAATAATTATATAAATTTCTCACATATTAAAAAATAATTTCCAATTAATAAACTAAATATAGTTTTCTTGGATAATGTATTTGATAAAAAAGACATTGTTTTGAAAATAATCACATATCAGACACTACTTTCAAAAAAAACGTACATCTCAATGTTGAATAAAAAGTTCTAAAAGAGGTCAATATGATCACTTATCAAACATTACCTTATAAAAAAACTTTTAAAAAAAATTCATGTCCCATATTATATATCATGTTTTTTCTCATAGTTATTAATTTTTTATATTTATATAAATGATATCATGATCATATTGATGAAAATATAACTTGTATATAATTTACCATAACATAAGAATAATATAATTAATATGGAAAATATTTACAAAAAATATTTTTTTAATGTTTTCAAAATTTCAGTAAACATTCAATAGAAAAAAATATGCTAATATAAATTTGAAATAAAAAACTATAACTGAGTCATCATAATCATACCCTCATGTGTATGTACTACAGTAAGTACCTAATAAATGTCACATCGTGGTCAAACTAGGAAACTAAATGAAAAAAATCTTATTAATTTAAGATAAAAAATTAACTCAATATAAATAATTATTCAATGAAAATATATTATTATTTTTATTAAAATATTTTATAGAAAATCCAAAAATTTATATTTAAATATTGTAAAATATATTTTTTTTATAAATGTAACATTTAATTTGGATTTTTATCCATCCGGTTGATATTTATGTTTTAAATGTTATCAGATAATTACTTTATTGGAGATTTGTTAGAGAGAAAAATATTCCCCAAATCCTTCAATTTTCATTATATTCACTTTTATTACTAGTCTAGTTAGATATTTCACCTCAATACACATTCCACGACTGATGTTGAATATATTCCAACTAGAATTTTTTATATTTGTTTTTTATGGGTGAAGCATACACATTAATAGTATTCTCCACATACACTCAAGTACCAACTATTTATGATAATGGATGTTATTATCTCTTTGGGGTACGTATGTTTGAATAATCCTTATGAATTTAATTAATTATGGGGTATGTGAGAGGAGATAAAATAAAGCATGGTTAATATTAAATGGTTCATTACGATTAGGGTCACTATATCTAAAACCATAATTTTAACTCATGTTTCTTTGATTATATTAAATTACCACATAATAGTGTATTATTAATAATTTTCAAATTTGGATCATTTAGGATAATAATTTTTTTATATAATATTTATAATGAAAAATATCATGAATGGGTTGACTTTTTTGTGATTATTAGTTACTAATAAAGATGATTTAAGCTTAGTTTTGAAACATCAGACAATAATGTGAACTAGTTTATCAATGATTTATTACTTTTATATTATATCTTTAATGATCTTCATGAATTCAACTAAAATAGTATTCCATTATTTCTATAATATTTTATATGTATATAATTTTTCAATTCTTTAAATAATTTTCAATGTTTTTGAAAATAATTTGAATTATTATTTGCGGAAGGGAATATAACATATCAATTCAAATCCAATAAATGTTTTATATTACTATAATATTTTTTAGTCACATGAAAATAGGGACATATTATTCTCCACACTATAGTGTTTTGACATTTTATTCTTGAAATTTTTTTTAAAAAAATTGTTGTGATGATTATTATACCATAATAATTAATATATTTGTTATTATAGTTTTCTTCATTTAATTGAAAATTTGATGTAATGGAATTTTATTGAGATTTATTATTTATAATTCCTTATTTGATAACGCATGACACTATAATGTGTGTTGGTATTGTTTGATTTTTTAATAATCATTAATATTTAGATACTCAATTGATGAATTTTTATGTAACATAATGATATCTATGAATAATATACATGGAGATATCAAGAAATTTTTTCTCTATGTTTTTTGAAAAATAAAAAATCCTTTAATTTATCCACTATTGGAATTATATATAGGGGACTATAAGAGATTTATTGACCAATTAGAATTAATATATTTATATTTGTTTTACATGGATTTCAAAAGATTATTATTTAATTTATTCGTTTTATTTTTATTAGAAGTTATGGAAATTGATTTATAACCTTACTAGTAAGAGGATTTTTTATATTATTATGTTTCCATGACCACTGATTTTCCATATAGTTGCAATGGATAATTAACAAGTCCTAATATTTTTTTTTAATTTAGAGTTTTTTATTGTTTACCTTTCATAATATTGTTTCAAGATCATAATTTTTATGTGTTATATAGAATCTATGTTGATTAATATGCCATATATATTTTCATTTAATTTTATAAATTGTGCATCTATTATTTTATCAGTAAATGGGTTACCTTGGAGGATAGAAAATAACATTATTAATGGATAGATTGGACTGTAATTTATACACTATATTATGAATTGTAAATCCTTGAAATCATGTATAAATGTGTAATTTTTTATAAATGTTTATTTTAATGAGAATAAAAATGTATATGTAAATGATATATAATATAATATATTTTTATTGTATCCCTATGAGAATAATTTTACATTATTCATTTTTCAAAAAAAATGGAATTTATGAAATGAAAATGATATAAATTAAGATGATAAAAATGTTAAATAGTTGTGATTTAAAATATATCATTTCAAAATTATGGATATTTAAAAATTGGAAGATGAAATTGTTATCATTTTTACATTAATGGGAAAAAAATTTCTTAATTTAATATAAATGATATTTCCATGAAGAACCGTAGTTATCAAATTATGGAATATTATTCTAAATTTTTTATATAAATAAATAATTTTCATAAAGGATAAAGGGATAATGAGCTTACCAAGGAAAATCCTAATAATACAATGATATCAAATGAGAAAAATAAGATAATGTCATTTATTATGAATAATAATCTAAAACTGTTATAACCATTATTTCATAAATGTTTTAAAAACACTCAATGTAAAACAAAATTTAATGTGTATTGAGATTCTAATATTGATTTAATTAATTCTAACGATTATATAACATTTATCAACAAAGTATAAAAGTAGATTAATTTAATGTTTACTGAAAAAAATAAAATATTTATAAATCTCATTAATGAAATATTCAACCATGTTCCCAAGATAACAATAATAAAAATATATAGGATGTTCAATCAAAATAGAAACCACGAGAAACCTGGTGTAAAGTGCTGCTAGTTGAGTGAAACAATATATTTTCAAGGGAAAGTAAAATTATTAAATGAAAATAAATTTATTAGTGGAAATTTATATGATATCCTCTAATTAAAAAAAATGACATTGAATGATTTTATTTAGTGTTTATTGGAATTTTATATTTTATATAAAATAAAAATATTTCTATAAAATCCTATTGAATTGAAGAAGGATGTATAAATTGACATTAAAATTTGTGGAGATAATAAATGAAATTCAATTTAAAATTGAGATTATGTTTTATTTTAATGAAAAAATATTATTGAAATATATAAAAAATACATTAAATGATATCTCTAGATTAAAAAAATACAATGATAGAAGAATTGCCGATAATATTATTGATTTAAAAACTCATTTCATATGAATGATATGTAATCCTAATGATATACTTCAAGAGAAATACATTATTCTTGAAATAATAGTAGTAAAATTACATAATAATAATGATGTGGTAAAATACCATATTTTATTGTTTTGGGAAGATAAAATACCATAAATTATTTTTTGAGTTTAAATATTCTGTCAAGGAATTTAAATTATATTCTGAATCAATATTGAAGGTTTTTAATTCAAATAATATTATAATTTTTCTTATAAATATAAACTAAAAATATTTAGAACACCAAAACATTTATCAAATTAATGAATAATAATGATAAAAGTATTATAGAGGTGAATGGTTTACCGAATAATGTTAAATAAATATACAATTTTCTAACAGTAATACTGAAAATAATAAAAATAATGTGGGTTAAATGAAAAAATATTTTGGGATTATATATGTGGAAATAGAAAATGTATAATATAATATTCCCAAGAATGTGTATGTTGATAAAATATAGTTATAAAAATTTTCAATGTTGTTGGGGATAATATTTTGAGGAATTCATTTATTAAATGATGAGTATTTTATTTGATGAATGGTTCCTTTTTTTTAGTTTAAGGACCATAATATTATGAATATATGTATAAAAAGTCAATAACATAATCATTTTGTTTCAAATAAATTATTTGTATATATTATTATAAGAAAATATCCAATTGTTATAAATTTCAATGTGTATGTGAAATTGTATAATTATTTCGATTCTCTTGAGAAATAATTTTCTATAAGTGATCAAATAGTACATCCCACACAATTTTTTCATATATTTTTAAATTTATATGTTAAGAAATAATTAAAAATTAATCTATATCTGGAGAAATATTATCCAACAGAATTATGTAGTGGTTGGTGGGGTAAAAAAATTATTACAGAGATAAGCATAAAAATGATTGACAATGGTTTCTTATAATATCATTTTGACAAAAATAATATATTTTATGTGAAGATCACATTTCAAAAAGTTTTATTTAATGTCAATATAATTCAATACTTATTTTAAAAAGGGTTTTCCATTTATGTTGATAATATGTCATGATATAATGAATGTACTACAATTATAAGTGGAAAATGAAAATGAAAATTAGAATATAATTTTATGTTTATGAAATTAATTTGGATCCCTCCTCATGTATATATTTTAGGGATACTCTTCATGGGATCGATGGCATGTATGAAAAACAAGGACAAGATAATTTAAAAAAAATCACTTTGATTATAAGTATCCAATTAAATGAAATATTTGAAGAAGAATTTAATTCAATGATATTGGTACAAATATTTCTATTTCAATATCATAAATAAAATAATGATATAGAAATTATATAATTTGAATATATTATGGGGGATATTAGGTAAAAAATAAATAGTCACCCCTCAACAATGCTAATATCTAGGGAAAATACATATATAGTTAAAATGAGAATATATACCTAGAAATTATGTGACCAAGGTATTATATATATATATAGAATAATTGGAATCCAATACCTCAATATCAATATTCCCTTCAACGAATAAGGGGTTGATTCATAAAATATTATAATATTGTAAATGGGATCCTAAATGAAAAGTATCTAACATTTCATCTTTTTATTATTATTTTTCAGAGATTATTGAAGGAAGAATCTAGGTTGACAACATTTGATATATATATATCCCTAAAATTAACTTTTTAATTATGAGTTATCAAAGTTAATAATATCAATGTAATGATTTTTATTATCTCCATGGGGAGGAAGTCTAATTCATCGAGGAATAAGACCTTATTCTCTGTGATTTAGTGACATAAATGGTGGATTGGAGTGGTATTTTTCATGATTATTGAGAATAATACTTGAATAAAATTTAGTACCAATTTAATCATTTTTTCATCTAGAATGAGGATCGAAACTATGTGATACAATATAATAAACTATTCACATATATCATATTGTGGATTTTGGGAGTGGGTTATACATATTAGAAGACAATGTAGATGGAGAGAAACCAAAAATTGTGTCTCACTTGACCTCCACAAATTTTCATTATATATATTTAGTTAGGATATAATTTATCCCCTTTAAACTTAGTTTTACATGTAATCTAGTTGGATTCTTTATGCGAGATAAAACATATAACAACATTATATGATACTATTCTAGATTATTTTCACATTCAATATATTGGTGATGTTTTAGTTATCGTAAAAAGGATGTTGAACTCTAAACTATGACATAGGTTTCCGAATTAATAATGAAATATAATGGAATGTATTTTAATATCAATAATTGTAAGGTAAAATGATTCACCCCATTTTATGGGCATGATTTAATAGTTAAATGGATGTTTATTAAAGAAAAAAAAAGAAAAAGAAATAGGAAAAAGATACAATCATTGGACACCCAACAACCATAATGGATGGTTATGGGGATGGAGATCAAACACCAACGAAACAAGAAGCACCTAATGAAATAAGGTGAGCTATAGATTTAAACAGACAGATCATCCTTTCATTCCAAATCAGAAGGACCGCTCTAAGAAATCTAATCCAAAAACATCAACGATGTAGCCCACTCAAGACTGAGAGATCAGCACACCATGAACTGGAAACAGAAGGAGGAGGCCTTCTCATTTTAAAGACAGAAATAATCTAGCTTAAGAAACACAACCTCTCCAGCGACCCCCTGTGTAGGGATCTAGCCATCACATGTTCTCATAGGTGACCCTTTAAGATACATGGAAATCTCATGCAATTAAATGAAGGCATTGAAGAAGAATCTTGTTCAATTCCAATTGCAGAAGTTCTCAAAAAATATCAAAAAACTGGACACATAATACGACCTTTTTAGAGACCTAAACCGAACAATTCATTCAACTAGATACTCCTTGAAAACTAGTGTAGAAATTAACAGTGATCTGTGCACTTACTTCTTCATTCCAATGAAAAATCATAGAAACAAACCACTCCAAAGAAGAATAACGAATTAAACTAAAAAAATAGACATCAAATAATGAAAATAGAACACAAAAATGTACAAAACCGTTAAAAACAGCCTCAGAGAGTGATAAAAGACAACTTACACACGTCTAAAAATGGGAGACTTACCACAAACCCCTTTATGAAAATAATGAATATCATTAGTAACTTGATTATTCCAAAAAAAAATTAACTACATTAACATATTTATTTGCAAGTCCATCAGCAACCGAATTTACTTCCCAATAAATCTGAGTTACAATATAGTTCAAGGAAAATATAGTATCTAATCAATTAATTTGACGATTAGTTAGCATCCAAGAAAAGTGAAAAAGATGAATCCTTATGGTAGAAATGGAAAATTTAGAGTCACTCTTGATCCACAAATTATCCCAACCACACTTCACAGCTTGTTCCACAACAATGATAATGCCAAGCATGTCAGCCTCAAGTAAAGAGGCAAATCCACAAGTGCCATGAAAACAACCAAGGACATCCAATTTATGATTTCTAAAAACAACACCATAACCAGAAATCCCCAGATTACCTCTATAAGTACCATGAGAATTAACTTTTATTCAACCAAAAAGAGTTTCCTTCTAATGAACTTCAAATGTACCACGTAGAGGCTTGAAGTTTCCCATATCACCTTTTTGGTACAGAACATACAAATCATGAAGCGAGTTGATGAAAAAAATGATTCCTTGGTATATCTACATTATGAATAGCAGCAGGAATAGCAGATAAAACCCCACTGACCAAGAAGTTAAAGCTATCAAGAATCATCTAATTCAGGGAAACCAAAATAAAATGAATATTATTCGCATCAGCGACCCTAAAAAGATCAACTAATTATAGAGAAAGTGAAGTTGAATGCCAGCATTGGAGGAAATGTTGGATTGAATATATACCAGGCATATGGATTTCAAAAATATCATAAATAGCCTTCCAAATTAATTAGGTAGTAACCCAACTATGAAAAAAATTATTAATATATTCCCTATGATGATGAAAAAACACACATGAAGAATAGAGAGAAATGCCACATTTTTTTAAGGAAACAATCAGTAGGAAGCTTCCCATGATCCAATATTCAAGAAATTTTTTTCTGAGAAGGCCTAATAAAGTTCATATGAAGATATCTCATCCACTTATAACCTATATTGAATGAAAAAGAGTTTCTATAAAAAAAATCAGAGGTCGGCAAGACTTTGATAGTAGGTTACCAAGCCCAAAAATCCTCTTTGTTAGAGAACATGTAATTGTTGATAATATTAAAAATATGACTAGGAAGACCCCCATATTATAAACATATTCTTTAATCATATCATCCAGATCCAAATTGAAATAATCATTAATTAATGCATCAACTAGGGGACATATAGACCAGTTGGCCCTTCAAAATGATAAATACGAGTTTCATGAAACATGTCATCTGGAATTAAAGTCAATGGAAGAAAAAATGGATTTAAAGGAAGGACAAATAGATGAATCCAGATGATTAAAAGCCCCATTCATAAGTCTGTCCCTAAATTTATAATGGAAACAGCCAAGAGACTCAAAATTACTATTTTCAATCCATCGAATGATTTATGCCTCTAATGATTCATTAAACATCTTACGATTTTTAATACCAAGAACCCCTACATCATAGGGTTTACAACAATTATTCCAAGTAACCATAGCTAATTTCCTATCCAAAATATTACCACTATAAATGATATTTTTAATAGGAACATTAATGCTCTTAATGAGAGAGACTGACCACTTACAGACCATGAAATAATAAACAATCTTAGAAATAATCACAACCTCATCCAAGAAAACACCACCCGCCAATGAGAGGGGCTAACCCATCCATGTAGCAAGATTAATTTTTATTTTAATAAGAATATCAGATAAATAAAATGCTTTAGGCCACCACCAAAACATTGGAACACCAAAATATGTAAAGGGAAGAACTCCTTCAAGAATACCCAAATCCTTGATAATACCCATCTTCCTAGAAATTGTAAAATGCCTACAAAAGTAAACAAAGGACTTACTCCAACAAATCTATGGCCCAGAGACGTTTTCATAATTTAAAAGGGCCTGCTTAATATTTTTAATATTTCTCTTATCCCCTTTCATTAAGAGAATAATATCATCATCATACAAGAAGTTAGTAGAAGAAGAAAATTCTCTACCAAAATGAATAGAATTTAGTTTCTCATTGCCAGCCTAACAGAATGCAATCCACTAAGATAATCCTCTGCAATGGAAATAACAATGTCTGAGAGAGGGTTACCTTTTCTGAAACCTCGAGAACAAGAAAAATATCCCTTAGGGGAACCATATACAAGGATAGAGATACGAGATAACTCAAAAATGAATTTAACCCAATTAATGAAAACAACATCAAAACCAAAAAACACATAACCTTATAAATTAAATTCCAATTTATAGTATAAAAATCTTTCCAGAAATCCAATTTTTGAGCAACATTACCATCCCTTGTAGATTTCATAAGAATGTTAACACATTTTTAGGCAGTAATAGGGCAGTCTCGAATAGACCTACCCAAAATAAATACAAACATATTAGGAGAAACTATCTTACTATAAATAGAGGAAAACTTCGTGGCAATGATTTTGCAAATAATTTTAAAAATTGTATTGATCATGGAAACATGTATGAACTAATTAATCTTGTTAGAATATTCCATCATTGGAATGAGGGAAAGGAATTGAGAATTCAAACATTGTGTAAGAGTTTCACCTTTAAAAAATTGAGTAACTCGCTCGCAAACATCATTACAAATGACATCCCAATATGTCTGAAAGAAAAAATTACCAAAACCATATAGAATAGGGGGATATCAGGATTCTGACTAAAGGTCACATCCTTAATTTCAAAGTCCAAAGGGATATATATAAGTTTATAATTATCATCTTGATTTACAAGACTCAGAATAATACTCTGCACTGGATTTGCAAGAGGGACATGAAAATTAAAGAGATCCTTAAAATAATTAACAACATGCTCATAAAGACACTTTCTATTGTCAATGAAATTATTCCCATTTATAACCAAATAAATAGGCCTCAAAACTTTTATAATTCTAGGAAATTAGTTGAAAAAATTAGTATTTCTATCACCATATTTAAACCAATTAGCATTAAAATTTAATCTTTGAAAAACATCTTTGAGAATGAAAAAATTATTAATCTGGGAAACCAGCCCAGTATCACCCAAAACATCATTAGAGAAGTAATTTGAAGAATTATTCTCCTGTGTTTATTTATGAGATTCCTCAAAAAAAATCATAAAAAAGGGAACTGAAATGTTATTTAATCATGAATTTCAAATTTATTATAAGGAGTTTGAGCTATATGAAACAAGAAAAATCATTGAACCTGCCATTCCAAGAACTCCATGTTTGTTCAACAAATGTTCTACACTCATGATGATTTACCCAGGAATTATTATATATAACCGGGAAATGGTGTTTGAGATCCTTACTCACAAGGTCGACCAAAATGGGATGATGTTCAAAATTTATTCTAGAAAAAAGTCATACATGAAATATAACCCCAAAAATCAAGACAATCCTTATTAAAAAAGTCCATGTAGATTCTACTTGAAATAAATCAATTTAAAACATTTATTTATAATGTATACTTATCCCCACCAAGATTAAACTCAATCAACCCATTCTCATCAATACAAGATTTTATATCTCTTGAAGAAATGATGTTAATCATGGATCCGATATTCTCATCAGAATTCATGAAGGAATTAGAATCACTAAGGATAGAAAATTGATGAGAGATGGAAGAGTTTAGAGATCCAGTATCCATCAATATATTCATACGGCTCGGATAATAGTTATGGGCATAACAAAGGGCAGAAATGTGGGATCCCTTAAAAATTAAAGGATCATGGGACTTCTTGATTAGTATTAGCTATCAGGGAAATATAAGATAAAGAACAATGGGCCAAGACCCATAATATTTTAACATCTTATGAACATCTACTAGCTTCCACAAAATGAAAACATAGATTTCAAAATTTGAAAATATTGGGAGAAAAATCCTTTTTAGGATTTGAAAATCCATTGAGAATTGGCCTATGTTTTTTGAATGAAGAGCCTAGGGGACGTCATGGTATCATGATTGGATAGTCCCTGGTAATATGAGAATAGAAGGATCATTTAAATCTAAGTTTGAGATGATTTCCCACTTTTTTGACCCCCACAGTTACTTGCTTGCCAGATTTAGGAGGCCTGACTTCCTTTTTTTTAGGACTGGAGGACCCCTGTAAGTGATCACTTATATCCAAATTGCTTGTGGTTCATTTTCCATTTTTAACACCAATAGTGAATGTTTCAACAGGAAATCTTTATGAATCAAGAATACCCATATCCTGTAATGTCACATCACCACTAGATGAAACATGAACCCATATTTCCCCAACTAGTGCAACAATACCACTAATTTAAAAAGTAACTCTAATCAAACCTTTTAGAGAAGTGAAATCTTCCTTGGATGAAGCTGGTTCCACTTCCTTTATAGAAGAATTTGTAGTGAGTGAAGAATTATCCTCAATTTATCTATATAAAACCAATATATCATGCAATGAAGAAACTCCAATCACCTTATCTAGGGAAGTGATGGGTGGAATAGAAGACATAACAGGATCATTAAGGACCTAGAAAATTCTATCAGTCTCAAAATCTTGAATAAATACAAAAAAACACACCAATATTATCATCCAAACCTTTCTCAATAAATAATAATATATCTTTTTTTCCAAAAAAAACTAGGTTTTAAATCTCATAGAATATATTCTGATCCAAAATGTGATCCTCCTTGCAGGTGTATCAATCATATCTACCCATTTCCTGAAAAATCATTGCAAGATAGATAAGCATATTAGGATTCCATCCTTTTTCAACATCTTTAGAGAAATATGCCAATGATTTATTATAAGTAACTATAAATCTGGAAGGAACAATTATTTCCATTTAGGGACCCTCCTTTTCCACAATTACCTTTTTAATTTTTTGTTCTGTTTAACCTCTTTCCAATACTTCTCTTTGGGAACCTCATTAACTTTTTTTGAAGCATCCAAAAATTCACCCAAGAATGACCAACAATCATGAAAACCTCAAAAAAAAATAAGGAACACATTCATATTATAATTTAACATCAATATTATTACCATTATCAATAAAAGTGAAATTATTAGGTCTTTTCGTTTCCAAATTAACATCAACCAGAATTCTAGAAAAATATCCAAGATGCCCTCCAATGTTTTCTTATCCATTCTTATAGGAGTTCCAATGCATGAGAAAAGGTCAATAAATATCTTAGGATGCCAATTAATCCAATTCAACCCATGAAGTTTGATTCCAATATGGGCATTGGTTTTCATATGGTTAAAGTGATTAAAATTAACATCCCATTCGGAAAATATCAAAGAACAATGTTTGTGATATTGGTTTCCAAAATACCACACTCTATTAAAATCATCAATAGATAGAAAAATGAGCGTAAAACCCTCCCAATAGGAATCAATTTCTAGTTACCTAAACCCCAACAATGAGATATTCTATTTTTAAAATCATGGTAAAACAATGGTTTATCACCCTAGAAATAAATTACACGACCAATAATTGAAAACATAAAAAGATCAATACATTGTTGCAAAGCCTCCAGATCCGCGGCTATTGAGAAACCACCATTCTCATGTCTGGTAATGTTAGAGGAATGATACATACCTCTTCTCAGATCATAAGAACTAGAAAGAGCTCATGAAAAATAGTTTCCTTTCTTTATCAGTGTAGAAAAATACTCAGGATATGATGAAGAGTGAAGACCCTTAGTTGAGATACGATCATCCTTGAATGCAAAATCTCAATCAAGATTGATTTAATCCATGAACAGAATGAATTAAAACACTATAATCCAGCGAATACGTAAATTAAATAGGGATTAGAGATAACTAGGACTATATCTTTTGGATATACATTTTTTTAAAACTCCATTTACCTATGTAATGTTTATACTCAAAGATAATTAAGAGGATCTTTAAATGGTGAAATTAAAATAAATCACTATTATTAATGAATTATAGGTCTTGTCCAAAACAATAAAGAATAAGAATAAGTAATGGTGAGAATTTTTAAATATATTTAAAATCAAAATAATGATCAGTTATTACTTAATGTTTAGTAGGGTGATAAGACTACATATATCAAAAATATTTATTTCTATCCTTCGATAATACTATTTCTATTTTTTAAGAGTACATTGAATATGTGTTTATTAAAAATATTGTTTAATTATACTCTAAAATTGAGTGTTAAGTGAAGAATATACTTATAGAAGTAGTGAATTAAAAAAATTGTTTAATATAGAGATTCCTTGATGATAAAGAGATGCTATCAAAATCAGTTAATTATATCAATTATACAGTACGGACTTTTGTTTTTTAATTCCACTAAACATGGAGTAAATTTTTTCAAACATATTCCTTATTACATTTCTATGAATTTGTTTCATTGTTAAAAGAAGATATTCAATGAAATAGATTTGGGAGAGTTATAGATGAATTTGTTGTTGATGAAGTGATCCCCAAACCAAAAATATTATTCTATTAATTTTTATAATTTTATATACTTTCAATTGGATGATAATATAAAAATTATATATGGTGATGGTATGGCTATAATAAAATCATGAAAAATATAACATGATCAAATCAATATTAAGAAAAATATTTTATATAATTGAATTAGATATGATAATGCTGAGAATATATCATATTATGATATGTGTTTTTATCTTGAGATCAAATTAAGATTCATTAAATAAACACATAAAATACATCCCAAATTTGTTGAAATGTAAACTGCTTCAACTCATATTTTTAATAATGATCGATTCCCTTAAAGAACATTAGATAGTGGAATGAAGATATTGAAATAAATATTGGATAAAACATAAAATATATTTTTGAAAAGGGTATCCATATATTTATATCATACAATTTATTTATTACAATTTTTTATAGTTTAACAATATTAAAATAAAAATCTGTATATGTATTCATGGAATAAAATTCAAAAAATCATCGAATATATCAAAGGAGGATGATTGAATGGGAATAAAATAAATCCCCCCACAAATATCCAAATAAATTAGTTGTTTAAATTAATATCAGTATTTTGGTTCTAAGAATGATTATATCAAAATGATTAAGAAAGAGTTATAGTTGAAAATATTTAAAATACTAGATGTTTGGGAAAAAATAAATATAGTGTTTCCATGAAAATCAATTAATGTATGCAACAATTTTCCTTTATTAAAATTAATAAGATACAGAGAATTAATAATATTTTTTATTCAAAATAATAATTCATATAAATTGTATAATTTATTCATAAAAAATATTATGGATTTCATGGGGAATATCTATAATTACTATAGTATTTGTGTTCACTATTACAATGATAGACTGTTTTCACTAGTCATGAAAAATAATATTTAGAATGAAAAAATAAAATACAAATATTTATTAAAAAATAGTGATGTGAAATAATAATCATACATGGGGAATATTATTGTGATAAAAAATGAATCGTATAATAATAACCATTATCATGGAAAAATAAAAATTCTAAAATGAATAACTAAAATGGATATAAAACCAAAATAGAGGTTCTAATATAGTGGAATAATTTCGCACACCATAGATCACTATAATAATTACTTGGATGAAAAAATTAAGTTATTCTTAATGAATATGAATATAAAATCATATCAATAATGGAATAAGAAAAATTTAATGAATTAAGACATGTCAGATTAAGTGATAGAATACATTTCTATGATAAGTAAAATAATAATTGTGATGAATATCTTTGAAAATTCATATAATTATAGGTATGTAAAGTGGGAATGTATAATTATTTTTCTTATCCAATTAATAAATATAATAAAATAGAAGCAAACAGAAATTGTAATTAATGGAAAAGGTTATTTAACATTAATATGAATTGATATGTTTTTTATGGGTTAGTCGATGTGGATGATCTAAAAGTATGAATATATTTAGATTTAATTTTAAAATAAACTTCTCATACAGTTTAATGTTATAAAACTATTATCCTAAAATAAAAAGTAAATTCTTAATATGTAAAAAGGCAAAATTTTATTGACATATAATTGATTTTTATTATTATTAAGGGATGAGAACCAAATAAAAGTTGAAAGAGTATAGAAAATAAATATAATACCATTCATATTATATATGACATAGTTGGAGAATCTATTATAGAATGATTATAAATAATTATCTATACTTTAGAGATTTAAATATTTGTTCTTAAGGGTTATGATTAAATTCTCCAACACGATTCTCTCACTATATAACTCATTGATAAAACCTACTCCTTCAATTAATATTATAGTTTTTTTCAATCGTATAAGGAATTAAAAGTGAAAATTTCATTGATTTGTATTAGAGAATGTCAACCATAATGAAAACATTATTGAATTCATTATGGTGGAGAAAATCCAATGGGAAATATTTTATAGCATGTATTAATTTATGAAATATATAATTTTTGGACATATCATCACATTATAAGATTAGTTATTAAAATCATACTATCAACCACTATTAGGATTGTTTCAAACATGTTTATAATGATAGAGTGTTGGTTGGAAAGAATGTTAATAGAAACGGGTAGTTATCACTCCTGCATTTTAATTTTGCTAATTTATATATTATAGTATAATAAATTATTTATTGATATATATATATATATCAAAAACAAAAAAATATAGATTTTTAATCGTATCACATGAATGATTTCTCTTATGGTCATTATTGAAAAACACTGTGATTTTATGACCTTATATACATAATTATTTCCAGAATATATATATATTACTATAAAAATTACCCTTAAATAAAAATCATGTAAATTAATGATTATCTCTAAAAATGGATTTAATATTAATTATAAATAAAATTTTAAAATGTAATTTCATGAAATCATGGAAGAAAACTAAATTGTGTGGAATCTATTCCCTTATATATCATAATATTTTTTCAATAATTGATATATGTAATGGATAAATCATTTCTACTTGTTGAGGTTATATATTTGATAGTATTGATGAAAAAAATTATGGGGTATTTAAGAACACATGTTAAATGATGTGTATTTTTTCAATAACTATGGTTGTTATTATAAGTGTATGAAATAACTATTTATTAATAATATTTGACGATGTTGAAATGTTTATATCAATAGAAGTTGAAAATATACAAATATATTTCTTGTTTCTAATAGCCTCTATAGATTAATGTATAATCCTTTGAAAATTATGAATAATGAGCCATTACACTTACTTTTTACCCATATGTGGAACTATGTAAAATATATTTGATTTAGTCATGTTGAACATAGATAGAGGGGTTATTACAGAAATATTGTTTAATAACTAAATCAAGATGGATATTTTATTAATTATTCCAGTTTAAAAGAAGTATTCATGATGGTGTATTATCTATAATAAATATCATTGGACGATGTTTGGAGTTTATTAAAAGTGATTAATCAAATATCCTATATTTTGGGAAATGACTATTGGTTATTTAAGCAATGTAATTAAAACTAGTATACATTTTTTTGAAAATATTAATAACTTCAATACATATATATTCATTATATAAAAAACATAATACATTATAATTTTTTGAAATTAATAGAAACATAAGTACTATGAGTTAGGTTTTATGTTAAGAAATTATAAACTATAATGTCTTATATTAATTTGGGTTTCTCTCAAATAATATAACTTGAATATATTATAAATAAAATGCATTTTGATCATCAAAAAGTATAATGGGTTCTTGTTAGATATTTATTTGATTAAATAATTTCATAGTATAATAGAATATATGATAATGACCTAGAGAGGCTTGGAAAATAAGATATGTGGTCGGATTTTATAATATATTAAATATTAAGTGGTAGATCCAACATAAGGGACATTTAATCAATTATGATATCTAATTTATGTAGGATATCCAATGTGTGTATAATATTAAAAATTTACAAGATATGGATTTTTAATAAGATTCTATAACTTTTAAGATCTCTAATGTTTTTATTATATACTTACTTTATATGATATCATAGCCTGAAAAACAAATAATATAATGGGATTTGTTGAGTAAAATAGAGGGAGTCATTAGATACATATTCATATTGTTCAATATCTACATGGAGCACACATGATCAAATTAGAATTCATGCCTTTGTAAGAAATCATAATATAGAAAAAGAAATTAAGGAGAAATTATATAGATCCTATAACTATTCAATTGGTGTAAATATTTATATGAATACTATAATAATATAAAACACTACAAGATAGAAATAATATAATAAAGGATTAAAAACAGAATAAATGTTTTAATAAATCTAATATGAAACCAAATATATAATTTTTTTCAATATTTATTAAAAAATAAACATGATCCAAAACATTAATATAAATAATAAAAAATGTAATTATGGTGATATTATTGTGATAATGTTCACTGATAAAATATCATGATCATTCAAATCAATAATAGTTAATGAAAAGAAAAAATTTTATGCCAAAAACTGAATGGAAATAAGGATTTTTGTAGAGAGTAGCATCCTAGAGGACATACATCATCACAAATAAGTAGGCTTCCTTGAATACATTAATTGATAATGAAAAATATTCAAATTAATGGATATTGATTAAATGATAATGGTTGTATTCAAATATAACATCAAAAAATAGATGATTCACGAGGTTAATTCAACCGAGATAAAATCCTATGAAGAATAATGATTTTTACATACTAGTAATATGAAAATAAATACTCATATTGTATTATAAATATATTAAAAATAGTAAAAATGATGGAATATTTTGTAAATACCCCATGAAACCACTATTTTTCAATGAAATTTTTTATAAATTAATTAATAAAATAAATAACCAATATTATTTTGTCTATAATAAGGTATTTGTTTTGATGAAATGTTATCTAATTCATATATGTGAATTTGTGTATTAAAAGAGAGGAAGTACAAGTATTGAATATCCTCATAACATATAATTAAATATTAATATGAGATACTGTCATGATTCATGTTGATCATAATTTCATTAATAATCATAATGTTAGAAAGAAAATTGAAAAAAATTGATATATTTTCACGACCATCCCACTAGGTCCATTTTTAGGACTAGCCAATTGAGGCCTCCAATATTAAAGGGTATAGAGACCAGTGCATTATAGGAATATCACAAACATAATAAGACATATAAAAAATTACTGCTATAAACACACACATATATAATAACTTAAAATAATCGAATATAAACTAGTTGAAAATCATGTGTGTTACATCAAAAATTCTACCACCATACTATGAACATATATAATGAATGTTAAAAGGGCCAAATAGAATCCCACCATAATAAAACTGAAATCATGAAAAACTGAAAAGTGTTGAAGGGTATTTCATTCAATGAATCAGTAGTAACAAACCGCTATTTATCTATATCACTAATCACATGTGGTCCTTATCCCAAAAGGTCTCAAAAAAATGATGATCATTCACATAATAAATGACATATGGTTGAAAATTCTATGTTGGGGTGAGTATAAAAATACCAAGTTGGACACCATGAAATAAGTAATATTATAAAATATTAAATTAACATTCAATTTATCACAAGTATGTTTCTATAAAACATATAACATTAATATCCATATATACCCAATAATGAAGTAGAACATCAAAGGAAAGTCACAATTATAATTTCATCATAGAATTCTTACTCGAAGGTTACAAATAGATCTCATCTGGGAAAACACACACTGTGAGTCACAAAGTACTAATTGATTCAATCAAGAATTTCATTATTTTTAGGACTCGCAATTATAAGTACACACATAGTCTCAATAGAACAATATACAGATATGGGTCAAACCCATGGCCATACGATATAACAAGAAATCAATCTGGAAGAACCCTCTATGTTCAAGATCAATACCCACATTCTATTAGTAATTACAATACCAATGACATTACATTGGGAAATGTGATGATATAGTATCTTATTAATTTACCCAAAGAAGTATTGTAACAACTATATAGAATACATAAGTCCCTCTTACAGAATCACTATCTGAAATATATGACACCTGTCTATACTAACCCATTGAACGTAAGTCAAGGGAAAAAATACTGGCTAATAATATTCAAGTTGAAAAGTAAAATTTATATAATAATTGTTAGAAATGGTACATTTCATGTAATGGTTGTAGACAGTGGGTCCCTTCAGCATCACATCCTTCCCATGTATCAGATAACATGTTTGTGTCCTTGTTCACCCCTTTGTAAACGTTGTGTTTGAGATTGTGTACTCCATGATGTGTCTATGTATGGTTGTCCATGTTTGGGTATGGATATCTATTCAGGATCCTAAGCCAATGTACCCTAAGGTACTGGTTGAGCGACGTGATAATGACCATTTTCCATTTGATAGGGTTATTATGATGTGTGATAGCTAACATTACTTGGAAACCCTAATGCCACACACGGAGGTTCCATAACGCTTTTAACAATATCTTAATCATCTTGTTATAATGTAATTCATATCACTACATGTTAATCCTTCAAGTATTCATGTTTAATGATGACCTCGGCTTCTAATGTCGATCTCACATATAATAAAAGACCATGTTCATCCTATAATTTCCATCACCTCTCACTAGAATCCAGCCTCTGAAACTGCTCGAGAACACTCAGATGAGTAGTATAAAGCCACACCGTCAAACTAGAATGAATGGTAATCCTCACACCTATCATAATACAGAATATCTATCATCACATCTTGATCTATTTGTTGATATAGACATATATCTTTGAATAAAATGCATTGCGCCATGAAACGAGTGTGAAAAAATTGTTTATTTGGTATTTTTCGAAATACATGCCAAAGGAGTTTCCCACATTGATTGAATAATTGTGAGAGAAATCCTAGAAAAATGGAAAAGTATAATACTCAATAGACTTTTTTTGGTTTTCCTTGATCCATTAATATTATAATGACATGTGAATATCCAAATTAATTAAAAAATTCTCCAAATAATTCATTCCATTAATCACATACAAGTAGTCTGACTAATCCTAAAATGAATCCATTGGTCAATTTATTCATTTCCATTCTAGAAATAAACCAGATATGAATAATCTAAATTAAAAACACCCAGCATAAATTTTTTCAATCACTAGTAGAGAAAAATACATTTTCATTGTCTTGGAGAGATCTTTAAGTTCAATTCTACACTGATATGTGATCCATGATTTGGTCATTTCTCTCAAAATGGAATCCCCACCAATGAACTCTAACAATTCACTATTTTTAGGATTATAACTATAGTATTTTTCAATAACATTATTTTAAATTTATACTTGGAAGTGATGTAAATTTAGTAAATTAATTAATTTATTCTATTAAAAAATATTAAACATCCACTCATGACAATGACCGACCCATTCATCTCTTGCCCTCCAAGTTCATGTCTCTACTAAGGTAAAATATAATCATTGACCTCAATGACAGACATTGGTTTTCACTGTGACTCCCAATTAGGATGTTATTTAAATTCTCAGAAATAATGTGCGCAATTGATATAGAATATATTTATTAAATTTCATAAATTATTTTTGAGAAAAATGGGCCTCTGAAACTAACTCCAACATTGTTTCTATTTCATAAAATAATCTGAACAATATTCCAATGAATTACATGTAAAAGAAGAGTCATTAAATTATCCTTAATTTTGGAGGTTTATATCCTGGAAGGAAAAAATTGGATACACAAAGAGATGTGGGTGCATAAAATTCATAGGGGTCTCTCACGCCCATGTACAAACCTAAAAATTTCTATGTTATAACATGACATGAAATATGTTAATTGACTATCTAATAAGTTAATATCATTCTGATACTTAATTTCTACTGGGTACTATAAAAATTTATCATCATCCTAGTCTTCATGATCACCCCAATCGATAACATAAGGCATATCAGGCACATTCATCCCAATCTACAACATCTGGAAGATATTGTGTATCCAGGATAACTACAACAATAAAGCTAAATAGTATGTCCCCATTATCAAATTGCACAATATCATGAATGGGTTACTGAATAACATAGATATCTTTCCACCTCATCAAAATATCTTCAATCCTAATCAATGTGGGAACATCGAGAATATATGTTCTTTATATTCAAATTCTAAATTCCACTGTTGTTAGTATGCATAAGAATTATAAAGGATTTATGCTATCCTCATACTTTTTTGGATGATATTGATCTTCATTTTAGTGGCTAAAACCAACTCTAGTCCAATAAGTGACGACTCTCCATGATCATTTCACCATAGTAGTGACCTTCCCAGTTTAATGTACTATACCTCGGATGGAACCATACCTATGGTGGAGTAGTAAATATTATCATAGAATAACTCCACCAATGGTAGGTGAAATTCCAAAATAAGGAAAAGATAAAAAATAAATATTGTCACATGTCATCCAAGACTCGAATTATTGGATTACTCTGGACATCAATAGGGAAACGAAAATCAATGCTTAAATGAATCTGATTGCCAAAGGATTCCTCCAATTCCTTCCATAACTAAAATAGGAAGTGAAAATGATGGTCAGAAATTATCATCATGGGACCTCCATGATGTTGGAAAATTTTATTCATGTGGAGGAGTCCCAATATCCCTTTTTAACACTACCCTTAAATTACTATGAAAGGTTCTAAGATGATGAGTCAGTCTATGATCACCCTGATAGAATCATGTCCGCTTGATGTACATGTTAACCACATCATAAATTCCTGGGATATCTCATCCCACATCCACTATGGAACATAGTAAGGTGGTTTTAATCTTGATGGTTCTTATTTCACATTCTCCACTTTTGGATTAGAATGTCCTCTTATACAACTCCCTTCTTCATCTTTGGTCACCAAAAATAAACTCAGTGGTCCTGGTTCATCATTTCCACACCAATATATACTCTCTATAGAGTTGTTTGAAACTCACATAGAACCATCGCCCCTAAAATCACTACTATAATCATCCATCCTATGAATATTATTAATTTCTCTACACCTTCATAAAATCTATGAAGATCTTTTTGAGTGGATATCTATGTATAGTTGATCTCATTGTCAATATCACCATGATTTTCCTCTCTTACTCATTGTAAAAGTGGAGGAGTTATAACCATAAACTTAGGGAAACCTTCATATCTCAATCCACAATGGAAAACAGTAATGATACCAATTACTCTATAGCCCCACTCAAAAACCGCAAAAAAGTAGTACAATTGAGATCATTTTCTACCATGTTCCCCTACCCATTAGAATAACCAATCTAAAAGTCATAATACTGGATTAACATTACCCATTTACTCTATCTCAAGATATGATTCTTATAATTGAATATACTCATGAGAATCTTGTGTTTAGAATAGATGATAAATCGCTCACCCATCAGGTAATATATCTACAACATCATTATGAAGACAACCACTAATATTTTAAGATTGTGTGTCCCATAGTTCTACTCATGTGGTACCAACTAACATAATAATAGGGAAATAACATCATATATATACTGAAAATTTCAACAAATTGTGTCCACTAATGTATCATATAACACAATATACTAACATCCCCCACATGAAAACATCAACATGGTATCAATAGTGTATATAACCTTAAACTCATTAAAATCCTACTAGTGCCTCTATGGATAGATGAATGGTTACCCCACTAAGGAAAAATCTATCAAGGGAGATCATATCCTAGTGAAATCATTTATAAATGTCTAATAGTTATTTTCATCCTATAATAGTCTATACATCGATCAGGGTTTTGGGTATCTCCCATGTTAAAACTACTATGAACATTGATGGATCCTCCTCTTTACAACCAATTGACATAAAATGTCTTAGAAATTGGACCTCTTGAATCTAGAAATGAAAATTTTAGATCTTCTTCTAAATATTTTACTCATGTAGCACGATCGGAACAATCCAAAATTTTCCTTTGTTATTCTTCCTGTACATTGAGTACACTAGGATATCATTAATTATGACTTCCTTGAATGGGTTTAAGATTGGATGAAATATCTAGATCATTTAACCCATTAATAAAATTTTTTATTTCATCATTATGAGTCAAACCATACATTACTGATAGTGACCACAGTGACATTGTATTGTTGTACTTGGTATATCCTCATCCACTACATGAAACTTGTGATTTCTGGATCCAATGAAAATATTTTAGAAACATAATTTCACTCTTAATAGATATAATAGGTCATTGAACCATTGTAGTGGGTATATGTTCTTTATCGGCACATATTTTATGAAATAATGGTCTGAAAATAACCCCAAAATCCCATCTGCATTTTTTTGGAACAACACTGAGGATTACAATGGCGAATAACTGGTTTTGATAATGAAATTCTTAAAAATTTTCTCTTACTATATTAACAGTTTTTTAATCTCTTTAGGGTCCATATGATATTCTAGAAATGATTTTGGGGTCTTTATAGTGTGTAGATCAATGAAAAAGTCTATCTCTCAGAAGGCATGCATGTCTAGAACATCCTCAAAATGATTTCATGATACTCCAACACCATTACATGGAATTGAAAACATATATTATATATTACACCAAGGTTTATACTATCCCTATAATAAGTAATTTCTTATACCCTCTTATGGATTTGTCAATCGTACACTTTAAGGAATTCCTATTCACAAAAAATATTTAAACGATTACCATTATCGTGGACACACCTCTTCCTCCACTTGATATAGCCTATTTTTGCATGAAAATTTGATAACGAATCAATGAATTTGATGAATTTGTAATTCCTCATCACTTCTACTATGATATTCAAAATGAAGATATATCATCCATGACTGATGTCAAACTATCTCTATAAGTGTGTAATCACTAAGTCACCTCCTGTATGAGTCTACAAGAACAAGGGTCCGACCAATGGATCATCTAGAACCTCTATTTCTCAAACCAATATAAGTGAAATAACGGAATTACATGAAAATTTATTTTTAATAATGTAGATAATGCCGAAAGGACACAAATTGTAGCTTATATCTCTATAGAACCCCGAGTTTATAAGACTCAGTTGCCTTAAGATACCCTCACACTTATACCCCACCACCTTGAGCTTGGAGTGGACCACCAACAAGTGGTTGTGATAATATGTTAAAATATCCACCACCTCTATATACTCTCCCAAATCATTTTTAAAAACTTCCACCCTTCATACATACTTTATCAGAACACAAAAAATATGTATGTATCTCGTACATTATTTCTATGCCATCCCTATGGAAGTTTGGAAGATCATGAAAAATATTTCCCATTCCATCACATAAGTACTAACACATATCTGTAGGCTGATATGGCCCATCGTGTGATCCATTAACTACAAAAACAGTAACCTATGTTCTCCTATTGGATCTTCTCACACATCAATTTCCATGTGTCTAACTTAATCTCCCTATAAATGAAGTCTCTACTCATGTATTCCCACTGGTGGAAACCAAAAGGAAACTCTCATATGACAATTAATTATATATAAAAATAGCATAGGTATGAATGATCATAGGTGAAATTATTTCTCATATGTGTCCGTGTATTCCTTTCTCAATCTTATGAGCCTAAAACCATTTCTCGCCAATCGTAGTAATCAAGTAAATAGTGTGGTAGGTGATCTATGATGAATACTCAACCATCATCATACTTCCATGATAAATCAGTATAAACTCCTCAACTTGCAAAACCATCAAAATATATATGGAAAATGCCTCTATAAAGAGTACCACTCACTCTAATTGTGCTAGAGTTTCATCATGATATGACTTGGTCCATAATCCAACCGCATCATTTTTTAGAGCCATGGGCAAGGATTACTTACTATCTAATATACCATTGTCCTATCAGGATTGAAAACACACATTTCCACCTCAATCCATTAACCATACACCTGTGTGTTGGGATATCCATAAAATATGATGGGTTTTCAATCCTAAAATCCATGATTCGTGCTCATCCTGATTACCACATCGAATTAGAAAACAATTACCATTTTTATTTTGAGAAGATGAAATATAACAAGTGGACCACATTGATATAACACCTCTTGAACATATTTATTTGTCAACAACTCATCATTGAGGGGACAATCTTCATGATCTGGATACTGAATCATAGGTGAATAGTATAGAAAATAAATCCTAAAATAGACATGTTGTACTTAAGTTTATGACTATATCTCGATAGATGACTAAATAAGAACATATACACTACACCCCATTCATATTCTATTAAAGTTCAAATGTTTTCAATAATTCCAATTCCCACTTGTACTGAGTCAAATGTTAACTTAATAGAGTACTTGTATATGTACATTTTAGAATATTCACTAACACTAGAGTCCCTAGATTGAGATTCAAACTATAAACACTTTAAACTATTACCTCAAACCAATCCCACATACACCAATCACATGGTATATCTGACTCCCCTAATACAACTCAGTCACACCCCATCCCTATGGTAACTGTTATGTGACTACCTTGAGACCACCTATAATAGCTTATAGGTTAATGACCATCACCAAGTATGAATGACAGAAACATGGGAGGATTTTTCCAAATGTACTTATATGCACAAACACATCTCTAAGCCCACGGAATGATGTAATGTAAATCAAAATATAACCATTGAATGATATATCTAAAATCTAATTTTTACTATACAGAAACATGTACTATAATGAAAAATTAAAAAATCAAGTCAAACCACACATAAAGTTAAACGAATCCCAAATTTAAATAATAGAAGTGGAATTTTTTCATTGTAACTGTTGGAACACACATGGTTCAATCCCGCTCACTATGCTTTCGTTGGTCATGGTCCCACTAAGAATATATAAAAATAAAAATCATTTTCATGGGATAAGACACGTTTAGGTAAATACCATGTAGGTGTGAGTATAAAAATACCCAATTGGAAACCATGAAATAAAAAATCATATAATTTTATGAATAAAAGAACACTTATCATAGGTATATGTCTACATCATGTAAAACTGGAATATTGAAATATACACAACTCGTACACATATTGTAAATTGAAATTCACACATGCAATTCAACCATAGGAGTATTAATCTAGGGTTACACATATCTCACATCTCTGAGAGAACACTCAATTTTTCACATAGTGATTATGTCATCCACCCAAGATGCCATGTTTTTCGGGTCTCTCGATAATAACTACATTTATGTTGTTTGAATAAAATGATAAAAATATGATATTAACCTTTGAGTGCATGTGATATAATAAAAAATCATTCGAATAACCCTATTGATATTGGTTTGATTCACATGTAGTATTTTTCATCATGATTCTATGAATTCCCCCTTGGAATAATATGATAGCAGAGTATCTCACTTTGGGCATTACATAAGAATTCAAAAAACTGAATCCATGTCTAAATTCCATCTGATGGGATCACCCACCTATGTAGAGGATATTATTATATATTGAACATCAGGGAATGGATAAAGGGAACACACACTAATAAAACATTTCCAAGATAATGATGAAATGAGTTCTAAGACATGATTGAAATGGTATATAACATATACTGAAAGTACCAAGTGTCACTTAGACACCAGGTCCCTCCCGTGTATCAATGTCTATGCCCATGTCAATGTCCGATCCTATATCCATGGTGTGTATGATTCCATGTAGTCCTGGACATATTCTTTCCTAGATCATTGTGGCCACTATCCATGTCTGTGCCCCATCTTTTGTACCATCCAAACTATAATCCAAGATACCAAGAAAGGTTCACATTACATGAGATCTTGCCTCAAACTCATTTGATATTAATCATTCTATATATACTCTTGAACTGTGTAGAGAGGTTTCAACATGAGGGGTAATGGACGAATACAAGTTGTCTTCAATAATAATTCAAAAAACCCAAGGTTCTTTATCAGCGTACTCCCACAAAACTATCACCTCCTATCCTATTATCGATATCTCTGGTAAGAAATAATTTGGCATGTTCGAGCCATTACATCACCAATCACCATATTCTAGACTACAAAAACATTAGGTAACACACATATTCATAGGTCATGGCCATTAAATCTAAAAACAATTAATGAGGATCATTGGACTACTCTTGCATCATCATTGCAATCATCTCAGCTCAATCATATTTGTAATCTAATCCACTATTTGTGATAAAAATATTATTCAATATGAAATTGGTGTGAAAAATATTGTTTATGAAATACTTTTAAAAACACAGTATAAAGGAATTACAACGATGAATGAAGAATAGTGGGAGAAATTTGATACACATTCATAAGAGGAATGAACATCAGCCATTTTTTTTGGTGGGACACGATCCTGTTTCATTTGAATAGAAAATTGACATCCAAAATAAATAAATTGTTCTCCCAATAATCCATGTAGATAATCCCAAAACCATGTTATGACAGATATGTGAATCAATCCATTTATTGATTTATTCTCTTTCATCATTGAAAGAAAATATTATGGAAGGATTGAAACAAAACTATATTTTACCTCAATTACATCCATCACAAGTGAAGAATTATTCAGTGTTATTGTCATTGGTGAGATCCTCAAATTCCATTTCAAATCAATCATGGATCCATGATCTAGTAATTTTCCTCCAATGAAATCTCCTCCAATACTCTTTTGTAAATATCCATGGTTATTCAGGAACCCCTAGGTTTTGTATATTGTAGTGTATATATAGGAAAACTACCCCATAATGAAAATTAAATAAAATAATTAATTTATTCAATAATTTTTTTTAAACATATTCATGTGACCTCTCCAAACCCATTATTAATTTTTGATCCATGGTTAGGTCAAAACCTAGGTAAGTCCACGCTTTGAGTTAAACAACTACATCGTATTTTCAATTTCAGTAATACTTTTTATGTTATTCTATATTTTCATGAAATTTACATAATCGTTATAATTAATAAATTTAATATATTTCAAAAATTAATTAATTGAATAATAGGAATGATAATATAACATTATATTGGGGTTATGCTCTGAAAATAATTGTTGTAATATTTCATGAAAATAAAGGAAAAAATATTTTTTATTACATATATATATACAAATACCATTACTAAGATGAGTTGAAGATCAATACGAATATACAATATTGGATACTAATTATCACATCAAGGTTGAAGATGTATTCATTGAAGAATAAGATTTTATAAAATGTTATTCTATGAAATATGGGTAAAATAAGAGACATATTATTCATTAATTTTTATAGAAAACCTCAATTAATTGGTTTAACAATGTGAAAATCACCATTTTCTAGTAAAAAGATGACGAATATGGTTTGATTCATAAATAAAAGTTCACTTATATCATATTACTGAGAAAAAGGAATTATTTACTCCATTACCAGGCATACATGGATTATAACTACCAAAAAATAATGTGTAACATTATTTAAATGTATAATCACTATAAATAAGTTGGGATAAGAAGTTATATTTCATTAATATGAATTTCAACAGGGCAATGTGTAGGAAAACATTTTAGTGATGAACAATTTAAAAATAAATTTTATTATTGTTTCTATCTATTTCATAAATTTCACATTTAGGAGAGAGTTGAGTGTCCATAAATGTTATAAATATCACATGATCAATGTTGTTTTCAATAATAATGGTGAATAACTATTTAAAACAAATTCCAAATAACTTTTTTATACTCTTATTTAACACAAAAAAATTTAATTTCAATGTACGATATACTCTATACCTCAATAAAATTCTAACTAGTAAAATATGACTATTATTATATTTACAAATGTATGTTAAATTAATGTGAAAGGTGTTGGATACAATATAATATGTGAAAATAATTTAAAATCAAATGTTGAACCCTTTTCACTAAATATTGAAATAAATTATTGAGTTTCTATTAACAATATGACTATTATAATAGAGAAAATATTCAAAATAAATGATGTGATAGTTGTTTGATGGGTGGAAGAAATATAAAGAATGTATATTGAAAATTTAATTAATTAATTCCAAAAATAAAATTATAAAAACATTAATTAACTGAGTGTGAATGATGAAAAAATATTTGGTATAGAATGTGTGTTTATTTGATTCAAGAGAATGTGGGAAAACCTAAAAAATATTAAGTTTTTAGAATTCATGTATATCTAAATAATGAGTGTAATGAAATATGATATCTTTTAAAATATGGTAATATGGTGAATAAGAATCTCAAAATTAGAGAAAATAAAACCACATATGTGTTATCATTGATACAAGAATATGTAAATAAGATCATTATATTGGAATCAATAAATGGTGAAATGTTTTTTGTTACATTTATTTCTATTCTAGTATTATGTATATTATATATATTATTTCATGTAAAATTAAATCACATTAGAATTTTATGAATTTTTTTATATCTTATCAATAAAATATTAAATGTAGTTTGAAAAGTTTTATAAATTAAAATAAATTCAAACAAAAGAATGAATATGTTGGTCCATGTCATGTGAATCATCATAAAGGGAATGAATATAGTTCTCCACACACACTTTATCAAAATAGACTATAAAAAAGGATGTGAAATATTCTAGTGGACATAATGAAAAACTTGTTATTATTTTATAGAAAATCAATACATAATTGGAGAAAACATACAATATGTATTATATACATTGTTAATTGTTTTTTTGAATCATCAAAATTCGGACCACCCACCAAATTATATGTGGTTTAAGATGAATCGAAAGACCGAGAATTATTAATTATGTTTTTATGTTAAATAAATATTATGCACATACAAAAGATAAATTTTTTTTCAGAGACATCATGGATTTTATGATTCAATTTATTGTATATTGTAAATATTGATCACTCTATCTAGATTTTTAACAATAAAGAATAGTTAATTTCTTAAAATAAAATGATGGATTTTTTTGTTTCCCAGTGGGTTATTTTTATTTAATTATAATTATCAAATAAAATTTTATTTGGAGTCATTCCTATTTTTATGATTAAAATGAAAATTTTACATACTATTTGTTATTAAATGGGAATTTTAATATGTTATTTAACATAAAATAGTATAAATATATGAATAACTTTTCTTTAATTCATAAATAGAAGATTAGAAATATATTCAGTTAGGTTTTTTATAACAACCATGACTAGTATAACATTAAATTTAATATTATAAATACCATGTTAGAATAAAATTTAACATATTATAAGTAAATAAATTTCTACATAAATCTTCTAATATTGGTCCTGAAAAATAAAATTTATACATACACATACATAAATAACCTGAAAAACGGGTTTAGTAAATATAGGGCATAATATCCTAAATAAAACCTTTCCATTTTAAAATATATATACTTTCGGTTTTTTTCTTAAATATAATAACAATATTCTCTTCAACCCCTTGCATAATAATACATCCCCTAGATAAGAGTGTGTATGAAGTAAGTCATAGTAAAATTTTGATATTAATGGTGAATCTCAAATCCAGAGTATCATCTCAAATCCTTTTTGATTCAATACAATAACTGTTTGGTTGCAGGACCAAGAGAATCATCATATAACATGATTAATTTTTTTTGGAAATGGATAAACAATACTACCATGGGGTACCTAATATGTGTGATATGTATTGTGTTTAGAATAATTAAGTATTGGATATTAAATTATTCAAATGAATTGACTATAAACTCAATACTGTTAAAATCTAATATAATGTGTTGATATATATATTTAGAGTACAATATAATGTAGGGAAGTTATATAAGGAGTAATTTAGTATCATTTTTTTTTGTTTTTTGTTATATTTTTATTATAATTATTTTCTATCCATGATGACTCTTCCTTGGATGTGATATATAACATATAAGGGTAGGATATTTGTTTTTTTATTCAAATTATATAGAAAGTAATTTTATATTATTGAGTTTCATTCATTATAACATTTATTTTTTATTAGTTGATTTTAGTAAAAAGTGTTTATTGGATTATTATTGATATATGATAGCTAAATGTTTTGAGATATTTTAAGATATTTATTTTTTGGGTAATTAATTAATTACCTATTTAAAATAAGTAATTTATCTATATAATTGAATGGGTGTTATTGGGTGGTAATGTAATGGAGTATTTAAGGTAAATTTTTGGATAAAAATGTTCTTTTATCATATTTATAGGATAAACATTGATATTTTGGAGTTGAATTAACAAGATAAATGAGATCATTTCAATAGTGTTAAGGGAATTTCTATTAAACCCATAAATAAATGAATATAGACTATATTAAATTTATTATTAAAAATAAGGGGCACATTATACATGTATCCTAATTTGAGGTGGTTCATGATTTCGTACGTTTCAATTAATAAATTGTTAAATTAATGATAAATAATTTTATATCTATGATTGAGATGAATTGGAACCTATTACATGTGCTTATTTTTTAGTAATTATCCTATTAATTAACCATATTGTCTTACAAAACAATCATAATTATTAAAAAATAAACAAATTTCCACATTCAAACTAGTTCGAACAAAAAATAATAATACATTAACATTGTGACATTCATTAATTTTTACCCTTATTCATAGGTTATTTTATATCAATAACCTACTCTATAAAAAACTATATGATTATAGTTCATTAAAAAACGGTGATTTTATTTAAATTTCAACATGAATAGTTTTAATATAACTTTTATTCGTTTTTTAATAAATAAAAAAGGAATAAAATTTAGAATATTTAAGAAGCTTATTGATGTGTAAATATTCCCCACATATAGAGCGGTATTCATGGATTATAAGTCCAACAAATGAAGATTGATGATGATAATGAACCTATTTGTTTTATATTTAATATGAAATTTGGTAAATAATGAACATATATTCCCATTAATTAAGTGATTTAATAAAATCATTGATATTTTATCGAAAATCTAGGGGAAAATACTGTTATAGGGTTTTAAAATTTTAATGATGATTTTGAAATTTATAGATATGGGTATGGATTAAATTAATTTGGATTTATCAATCACTAATATAGAAATCCCTTATATATAGGTAAAAATACCTATATATATATCAATTAGTGTGAGAAAACATGTTGAGGTCTGAAAAATCCAATCATATGTTATTTTTTTATATTTTTAACCAATAAGAGTAAAAGAATAATTAAAAAGTAATGAGTGAATTAATATAATTGAATAATTCTATAATGAGAATGATAAGAATATGAATTTAGAGTATTTTTATTTTTCCAAAAATAATAATTTTACAAGAAGAACATGTGTTTTTATTTGAAATTTAATCATTGGGGAGACATAATATGGGTCATATCACATCTCTAATAAAATGGTTATTCTAAAATTTAGAGTAATAAATATTATGATTCCTTTCTATGAGAAACTTTTCGTCCCATTATTTAAACTTTAATTGTGATATGTTCCTAAATAAAATTCAAGGTGTTCAAAATAGATATGACATCTCCCATCATTAATATTGAACACTAGGAAAACATTAAAATTTATTGACCCAAAGTATTTAGCATTAATGGAGATAATTGAAGTTATTTATACTGAACAAAAAATTATGTATTAAAAAAATTTATAATGGACCACAATATTTCATTCTAGAATAAATAATGAAGAGATTTCATTTTATGATAGTATAATATGACAATTATACTGATGTAATTTGATAAGAAACAAATAAAAGTGTGTATATCATTGATATAGTTATTGATAGAAACAAAGTTAAGGCCTGTTTTGAATTTATATAACGAATAAAATTTTTACATGAAATTTCAATCATGATATAAATTTTTTTGGGTATTAATTCATTAAAATAGATTTTTTTATTTTACTTCCACATGTTATGAATGATCACGATCTACTAAAGATTTTCATAATGAATGATTATATTAAGGCCTCGCCTCTTATATCACATTACCTAATTTCTCCATGAAGTTACAGTTTAGAAGTGTTCATTATTAATAGTTTAATTGATTTGTTGATTCCAATTATACATCGTAGCATTGAGACATTAAATTTTATTTTAAATTAATATTCGATTATATTTCTAATTAACCCCAATTGATTTACATCATATTGTAATAAAATAGATCGCGCACTATAACATTGGATATTATATTTTAGAACCATTTTCGAAATAGTGTATCATTTTTATATCATTATATATTTTCCAATTTAGATTATACAAGTGATTGTGGAGCTATAAAATCTATCATCAGAGGAGAATATATACTGAAGGAAGGCGTATTATTTGGGACTCAAATAATTAAAATTCTAAAACATTAAAATGTTCAGTATTATCAAAATGTAAAAATATAAGCTATAAACATAATATAATGGATTATGTTACAACATAATAACATTATATTAGATGTATAATAGTTGTTGACAATATTGTGTGATATAAAAAATACTAAATATAATTTATATAATATAGTGAATTTTTTATTCATACCATATTATAATAACATAAATCATAATAAAGAATATACATGAATTTATTGATGATAAAATTTAATTTATTTAAAAAATTAGGTAATTATTTGATATCAATAAAAATAAAATAATTAAGGGTTAATTATATCACAAGAGAGTATAGTTTCAAGTGTACATTCTCCCATATTCCCCATGTGTTTGTTATATTTCATTCATAATTATAATATTTTATTTTTTTTCTATAAATGAGTTGAATATTTTTACGATTCATCATTTAATATGAGGGAGACTCTTTATACATGAGATTATGCTTATGGGGAAGAAATGATGATTTATTTCATGGGAATTTAGAAATATGTTTTTGAAATCATGATGTATTTTATGGAATGTTGATGAAGTGGGAGAGGAGAAATTTGGGATTCTAATATAAAAATTATGTTTTGAATTGATTTTTTAAAGAAATCACATTTTATTCCATCATTCCAAAAAAAGGCGGACTCATCTAAATTGGGGTTATCTTTTTTCATTATATTATTCAAAATTGAAGATTCCTATAATGGTGGTATTTAATATTCATCCTCAATCACTGTTAGGTAAATCTAAATGAAATTTCTTCCATATGTAAATAGTTATAATAATTTTTTGAAAATCATAAAAAATTAGAAATATTTTATATTATTGATTCAATTAATTCTCTAAAGAATACATATATAGTATGTAATGAAATATCTATTATTCTATATATCCTCACTCAAAATTTATACCTATATTATGAAGAATGATCTATCATTGAATGATTAGTTCGTCCCCATATTTTATAAATATTTTATACATTTGAAATGATATTATTATTTTATATATTATCCCCCATGAATTGAGCAGTTTTGTAATAATTTTATATATAATTATTTGATTTTTATTAATTTATAAGATATTATTATATATATTTTTTGATTGATCAATGAAATAGGATCTTCTAGTCTATGGGTTTCTTATCTTAGAGATATTGATTATGTTAGCTATCATATTGGGTCACTTAATGCATTAAAAAACTCCCAGGATTCATTGTAAAGTGATTTTCTATAATTATTAATTGGGAGTATTTAGTTGGTGGTAAATAAGGCATATATACAAGGTTCTACTATAAGCTTTTAAATTATCAATAAAACTGTGGTTGTGCCCATTGATTTGGAACTTTTTTATGTCATCCAATTTAAAATCATGAGTTGTACAAGAAATCAAGTATTTACATATGGGAAAAAATCAGTCTATATTTTGTTGATAGAATCAATAGTTTTGGTGAGGATTATGTTTTTTTCAAAGAGAGAAATGGTTCAATCCGGGATATTAAATTCCTCTAAATGAAATGTGATCATGGTTTTTTTGGATTATTACATAATATCTTAAAAGGATTCATTATTATAGATTTTTTACATTATGGGAACACATACTTTCATAGTGTATTCCTATTATTATAATTATATAATGATAAATCTGATCAATTAATTAAACTTCTGTAGTTTCTTTTATAATCACTTCAATCTTCTATCTAGAAGTGATCCCCGCATTTGTGTTCCTAATCCTTCAGATAAACTTCCTTATATGGAATATTTACTTTTGTATTTTAATACATTATACAGTTTTCTCAAAATAAATCACATTGGATAATATCAACCAATAAACAATTGTGTTGTTATTAAATTACACTTAATCTTGGGAGTATGAAACACTATGTTTTATTGAGATACACTATTAATCAGTTTTCATGAATGTTTATTTATATTTAAAATCGTCATTATTTTTCAAAAAAAATAATTGATTTACTGTGGTTTATTTTGAAAAAAATATAATAGAGTTATATACAGTAGAAAAATGTCCAAATATGCACATTTATTATGTTCTGATTTATATTTGTATAATTTCTACATTTATCATCAAAATATATCACTATAAAATAGTATATCATGATATGTAATGTTTTGGGATGTTTTATAATATTCATGTTAATCTATTATTTGATGAATTCATTTAAAAAATTTGTGTGAGAGATCATGGAATTGAAGAACCAGCCATAATTCAAAAGATAATGATTTTGATGTCAATAATAAAGTGTATAGTCATATAGTCATGAATCTATAATGAATATTACTACGGAATTTTTTTTGAAAGATATTTTTTTATGAAATGTTGAATGAAAAATACCATGTCATTATAAATACTATCACCGAATAATTACGTAAAATAATATGTTTGTTTTTCAGATATTGGGTATGATTTTTTCCAGCAATAATAATTTTAATCAATAGTTTTCATATAGGTGGATGACCAAGATATTTTTCTGTAACATCTTTTACAAAACTATTATTTTTAAAGGTTCATTCAAATTTGATATTATAAAGTTGATTTATGATACCAAAATTTTAGATTCTGAATTATAGTCTATAATGAAATCATGAGAAATATCAATTTGGATTTATTATTAGAATAATTTTTCATTATTTTTCTACTTTTACATGGATAATGCGGCGAACAATAGAATATATATCATTTAATTTATTCAAATATATTATTATTAATTGATATATATATCAGGACAAAATTCCGAATACAATCTTTTTATATTACTTTTAAAAAGATAAGGATATGGGTAGTAGCATTGATATTAAAAAAAGTTGATGATTATCCATTTATAAAAAAGGGTGAGTGAAATAATTAAAAAATGAATTTCTTAACTACATTCATACTATGTTTTGATATCTCATTATACCATATATTTTATATCTTCAATCATATGATTTATGTTGTATAGAAAATATGATTTTCAAGGAATAGTTTTAAATGAAAATTGTTTAGCCCCCTTGTGTTCATATATGATTCAAATAGATCTCTCAATAAGGGTCATTAAATTATATAATAAATAACAAATCATTATAGTGACATAGGAATTAATGTTCCTCAACACTTCTACTAGTATCACAAATAAAATAGAGATATTTCACTTGATTTCAATGTAAATTATTATTGACATTGTAATATTTTAGAATATGTTTGACAAAATAGATATGTAGCTTTATGAAATTGACTATGAATATAATACTATTTATATATAAATAATCAAACCTTAAAAATCACGAATATAAAAATGTAAATCCTCAAGAAAATTGGATCAATATAGTATGGTAAATATTTTCCCTTTTAAAAAAATACATTGAAAAATAAATAACTCACATAAAACTCTCAAAGTAATGTTTAGTAATGATTACCTATTGATGAATGTGAATATTTTTTTAATACTCAAAAATATTAATTTATTAATATTTTAAAATATAATTCTGACCTTGTGTTATACCACTAATATCTCAAATACAGGTAAAACATTAATTCTTATTCAAAAAGTTAAATATTTTATACTTATATGACCACACGACTGTAACATTGATCTTTCCCATAATTAACAATTTAGTTATTCATTGCCAAATGATATGAGTTTCTATGATTATAAGAGAGTATTAAATAATAAAATATTAATATGTCGTTATTATTGATAAATTTATTTAACAAGAAATTAAAAAAAAGTTTTACCAAATTATGGATCCTTATATTATAGGTAGTTATTCTTTAATAACTTTGTGACATGTATCTACATTCATTAAATATATTTGGAATAATTTTTAATTTTTAATATAATATGTCTCAATTTATCTTATTCATTATATCTGATCATTACCCATTATAATGATACCTCATAAACATGAATACTATATGTATAATTTTTATGTCGGTTACAAATTAATTGTATTTATATAATGGTATATAACTATTTCTTCCACTATAAATTCTAACATTCCTAAAGAATAATTTGAAAATATCAATCGTCCAAGTGAATATATTATTGATTTTAATTTTTTTTTCTATGGAGCACCCAGATGCAATATTTATAACCCTATATTCGAGCATTATAAATGTGGACATCCATCATTACACAAGTTCGTGATGTTGGAGCATTGATCGAAATGGGAAAATGGGATGGAGGTTCATCCATCCATAGAATTCTACATGGATATAATAGGTTTTTTCAGGTCTCCTCATAGATTTGATTCATGTTTATTAAACTCAATCCCATTTCCATATTGAGGTGTACAGTGGTTAATTACATTGCTTCTACCCCAATATGGTTGAAACATATGGTCAAAATATATATACATGTTTTTCATGTAAATGAATTTTTGGAAAATGGATCTGTTCTAACCATATAAATTAGACAACATTATAGGAAATATCACATGTATGTAATATTAGGTGTGGATCACAATGAATCTAGAAAAAGCCATTTGGTAGTTTCTTTTAGGGGCATAAGTAAGATGTTATTCATTTCGAAAATAATTCAAGGAAAATTTTGGGGTAGATAATTTAGATTGGTTATAGGTTTAAAATCATTTGTGGACATGTTTGTTTGTTTAAATGTCTACATTTAGGGTTGACGATGGAAATTTGGGGTTATTTTAATGTGTTCCCATGGGGAAAATGATCAAATAATGGAGTTGATTTAGTGTGTTTTCAAGGGGAAGATGATCACACATTCATGATTTTCTAGTGTTATACTTAAGGGATGATAGTATAAAATTTTAGTTATTTTATTGCCTTACAATAGGTAATATGATCAAACGTTGTAGTTTCCATCCTATATGGGGATACATCTATTTTTGATAGGAATGTGGGGTGTCATGAATGAACCTCAACGAGGTACCCCAGACATGTTCAAAAGTCAGAATTGACCATCATGGAAATGTTCTTTGTATTTTATTAAGATATAGGGATCAAACCCCAATTTATTTAATGAATTAGTTTCTGTTCAAGTGATAAAAAAGTCCACACTCTTTAACATCATGTTGTAAGGACAGTTGTGTAATATAAGTAGCGTCAGTGATGAATTGTATAAAGAGTACATATATGACCTTCCCAATGTAGGATGATCATCGAATGGTGTTGAATCATTGTGGGGGGATTATACATAGAATCAAAATGAAGTAAAAGGATCATAACAGAGTGGTTATTGGGGGTTATTCCCTTATTGATCATATGTGGGGAATTATGATTTCATCACACTAGGTAATATAGTTTAAAAACATGTGATGAGGATGTGGTCATGAATTATATCATTGAATGAAATTGATGTTCTCTAAGGACATTTTACATCATACAACTTATATATGGGATGAGGATTACACTAGAAGCTGACCATGTGCTTCTATGCAACAATGATAGTATTAATAGTTATTATACATCAAATAATCATGGTTGATTATATGAAGAGGAGATAGTAACAATGTTGATCATGATGTTGGGTTCACGGTTACTTGTAGGAGTAGTGTGAGTTTAACACCAATATATTTTGAAAAATAATTTTTTTAATCAATTAAATATTTTTCATATACTTTATTTCCAAAATACTTGGAAAACTTTTATATTAAAATAAATCGTTGTGTTTAGATTGTGTTGTAAAAAATACAATGTAACTCATACACTACATAGAACATAAATATTTTGATTTCCATAAATAGAACTCTGAGGTCAGATTGTGTTACATGCAACATTGACTTTCCTTGATTTCTTGCAGAATAAGAAATATTATGTTTTACCAGACAATAATATAATATTAAAATTTTATTATTTAATATAATTAGTTTTAAAATAACTGTTAAATAAGAAATTATGAGTAGTGATAACTAATTTATGAATATATATTGTTCTCAAAAATATATGATGAATTCATATTTTACCAACTAATTAGAAATTCATATAAAAAATGAATGAATATAAAAAACTTTATTGTTTTTTGTGGTCACAATACTTTTATACACTAGTAAATTAAATTAATTAGAATAATATAATTATATTAATGTAATATGTATTTTATTTATTTAATAAAATATTTTTTATATTTATCGAAGATATTTTATTGACAGAAAATATGAACAAAGACAATTTTCTGTTAAAAGTCAAGTATTTTTATTAAGTCATTTCAACAACCTTTTAATAGAAAAACCATATTAAGTCCAATTTATTTAAAAATAATATATCTATTAGTTCAAATTAGAAATAATTTTTTAAAATAGAAACATAAAAATTACGTATGGTAAATTTTTGGTATTTTTCAAAAAAGTTTCATTTTCATTGAATTGTGAAACATACTAAAATTAATCTCAAAAATAATTTTTATTCTAATTTATTTAAAAAATAAATTATATTTTTAATGTATTATGATGTCCAATTAGATGATGTTTTAATAAATTTATCCACTTAGGTCATTGATGAAAATTTATCATTGAAAGTGGTTATGAAAACCTAAATTTTTTTGAATGTTTTTACTTTAAAATACTGCTTTGTCATCCCATCTACAAGATTAAATTAAAATTAAGTTCATAAGATTTATTGATTGGAATGTGGAAATATTAATTCCTGGTTTGGAATATTAATCATTGATAATGTATAATATTATCAAATTATTTTTTGAAAATAAATACTATTGAAGGTAATTAATATTAATTAGAATGATTAAGGGAAAATTAATCTTAACAAAGGATTAAAACCTATTCATAATGGGATAATATGAAATTAAAACTTGTAACAAATACATTTAATGGATTTATTTATACCATATCTTCCCTTTTTAAACATTGGATCATTATTTTACCCCATTCAATATATAATCATTGTTGTGGTTTCCTTTTTTCCAAAATATTACAAGAGCGCCACTCCTCCCCCACTATAAAAGGCCTCCTCTCCTCCCACATAGTCAATCCTCTAAATACAATTATGGGAATAAAAGATATAAAAAATTACCTCCCCATAATCCCTCACATATATATTTCGTCCATACTTTGCGGAGAAATCAATATAAAAAAGACATTTAGAGAAAACCAAAAGGTGTTACACAAATAAGAGGTAACAGCCTCCCTCAAGCTATGTGATCTTATTTTCATTATATATCCCCTACAATATCATTATTCCATTATTATACCAAAAAATGTTTATTATAAATATTATTATATGTTTTTATGATAATATTTAGACCAACACGAACATACACATCCATCAAATGGAGATTGATCCAGCTGTTTATTTTAAAAATGAACTATCACCTCACAAAATGATGATTATTCACTATTCATTTAATGGATTTCATGGTGGAAATTATTTTGAAATTAATTTGTACCAAATATTTATTGTATTTATATTTTCATTAATATTATTTCATTATTTTACATCAAATATCTGTATACTTTCAATCTTGTGTGAATACGATAATATCTTTGAGGAAGTGTGGACTACTGACCACTCAAAGTGATGTTATTATTTCAAAAAATACATGGAATGTATTAATGTTGTGTTTTGTGAAGCTATATGATATATATGAGATAAAAATTACACTATAATAATGTCATATATACATATATATATATATACTCTCTTTCAGAATGACAAGAAAACTTAAACAACGTTTATGCGTACATACGGCCTATCATCTCCATGAGCACTGTTATCCATTTCATACTTCAATACACTATAAATTAGTATTATACACATAAACAGAATATAAATTAAATTTTTATCATGGTTTAAATTATTTAAATCATGATATATTTATGGGGACCAAATATATAAAAAATTAAGACACATGTAAAGATTTAAGAGGATATTACCCAAGGTAAAACATTTACATAAAATTGTTAACAATGAGGTAATATAAGGTCATTATCAAAAAAAAATATGGCATTAGATATAAAAATATTCCTCATTAAAATATTTATAATACACTCATATTTATTATAATGAAATCTAGTATGATTACAAAGAGATTCATGACCGAATGTAAGGTTATTTTATGTCACTCTTTATTTCATTGATATACATGCCTTATTACCCACTAAATTATTTTGGGTGGTGCATATGCTGCCCATGAATGTATTATATGAAAATTATAATTAAATAAATGAGTATTTTTAATATCTTTTTATGATCATTATATCACGAGGTTTATGATTCAAATGTTACCAAATCAGTTATGTAAATTTTTCTCAATTGTTCATCTTTCAGATATAGGACATGTTATACACATATATTTTATATGAGATGTATAAGAATAATTTTATATTTTATAATAATAATGTACATATATTCATTGAAATTTAAGCTCCATGTAAATTAACATTTCAATATGGGGAGTATGATTTACTATTACCTTGCAACAAGAATTTATTGAAACAAACTCACTATTTATCAAGATTGTTTATGGTCAAGTTTTTATTCATGAAATATTATGATAAATCATTAAATAACACTCATGAATATTATTTCCCACTGGTTAGTCTTTATGTATTCATTTATTATTACCACATTCCACTCTTTGTTACATAATATAATTATAAAAAATGTTTTTATAAAAATATGACACCGCCTCTCTCTTCTATCACAAATATGCGTTCTTTTAAAACCATGATTTTAAAAAAGGGAATCTAAGAATATTATATTAATATCCTATAATAATTAAATGAAAAGATACCAATTTATTAATTTAGAATTTTTTTTAATACAATCTATGTGTCACTTTCTGAGCATGTCATTTCTCTAAACTTTTTCAATGAAAATGAAATATTATTTTTATAATGTATGACATGTACTGATTTAACTGGAATAATTTCATTGAAGTTCCCATTTCATATATAAAAGTGTAATTTTTAAGAAATTTTTATAGAACGTGGCTTTCAAATAAATGAGTTTCATATTTTTTCCTTGATTTATTTATTTTTTTCAATGTTGTTTTCCAGTAATGTTGTTTTTAAAAGGTTTTAATGATTCATTTGTCTTTTTTCATGGAAAAATGGTTTCACAATGGTTTTCAATAATCATAATAATTTTTAAAAATAATGAAAATTTAATAATGTTTTCAATGTTTTAATTATAATTTTTGGTTTTGGTTTTAATAAATAAGTTTTTCAAAATATTTAGAGTTTTATGAATCATTTTTCAACGGAGAAAGGATAATATCCTCTTGAAATGTTATTAAAAGTTCACTCAAAATTATTTATCATATAGGATTATATTCGTTGAAGTTAATAAACCCATTATAGGGGAATTATTCAACATTTCCATTCATATTCATTCTCGGAAAGGTAAATATCATTATTGAATGATGTTTATGATTCCTATGTCATTTTCCAGGGTTATATGCTATTATAACTAGATTATTTTATGAGATGTTATTTGTATTAAATGATAATTAAAAATATATTTTTTTCAACATGTTATGATATGATTATGTGTTTGTGATTCCAATTTCATTTCATCAGATATGATATTATTTTTTATGATTTTTTGGAACATGTATGTATGATTTCTATATGAGATGGGAGGGACCAATACTTTCAATCAATGCATTGGGTGAATATTTATATATCTTGATATAGAAATGTATAGAATGAGACATAACTCGGTTCAGTATTACATGGATAGAATGGAAAGTGAACTTTTTTTAGTACTATATTTCTAGAACATGGAGTGAGCCTATTTTAGTAATGTAATTTCTCACTAAGACGGAAATATTAACTTTCCTATCGCTAAAATTGATATCATATTATATGATTATGCGTTTTAATCAAATTGATTTTTTATTCTTATGTTATGATTTCATGGATTATGGTATTTATTTCTATATGATTTATTTCTCATAAACTATCATGCTATATGAAATGATTCATGTTTATGGTCATTGTAATATTGGGTATGATCTTAAATTTGAGTGATTATTTTCTCATAAAATTATGAAAATGTTTATTCATATATGTAACTATTATTTACCCTTACTGAGCATCTGATATCACTCTTTTCTATGTTTCCTTCCCTAGGACTTAGAGATATGTATTATTTATGATTTTTATTTTATGGTGATAGTTTGGAATGACCTAGTTGGAGATAATTTAGTTCACATATGTACTAGAGATTATGTTTCATTTTTAAAAAGGAAAAAATTTAATATGTTCTTTAGGAATATAATTTTTAATGTTCTTGTATATTCCAAAAATGTGATGTAATGTCTATGTACATTAATATTGTCTCATTAAAGTTTCTTTCCATAGGTTTACACAATTGGGATTCCATGGTTCTTATTGGATCGGTGATGTTGATATTGGGGCTTATGCATGGATGGTTATTGGTTGCTTCTTTGAAAATTGATTGGGTGATTGTGGATTATATGAGGACGTAATGTAGGTTCTTCTTTGAGTGGGGAGGGTATGCTTATCTCTTAAATGTGAAATAATATCATGTAATACATAGATAATTGATCAATTGAATTTTTTTTATACAAGAAAGAATCATGGGTGATACTTATACATATGACGGTATGTTTGGAACATGTGTATGGAAGAATCTCATATTCTTATATGAGAATATTTTATAGTTTGTGTGGGTTGTGTTTGAAATAATCCCTAATGATTCTAGGAGTTGTGAGGGTATTAATAGGTCTTAAGTGGATCAGTTTTTTATGGGGATGGGATAATCTCATGCATATCACTTAATTAAAATCATCATCATCACATAAGGTATCCTAATATTATTACCGAGGTAATCCCCAGTTTTATGCATTGATAATGTCTATAATTTAACATCATGTGAAATGAACATTTTTATGGATTTTCTATTGATATGGATATACATTATAGTATATCCTGACATGGATTCATAGTAATAATGCATCATGAATTTCATGATAATTATTTCTATGGAGGGTATTTTAGAAAAACAAGAGGACTACCAATACTTGTTGGACAATGAGTAAACCAATAGTAATAATGTAACTCAAGGTGTTTTGAGGAGACATGATGAGTTTGTTATATCATTCTAACATACGGAATGGGAGGTTGGATTTTACATGAAATGAAAAAAATTATAACAAATATGGACTGAATATTTCAGGATTAAACTATATATCTTTCATTATAATGTACTGGGTCACACTACTGGGCGTTGTTTCATTCTATTTGGAACTCTTTTTATTAAATAGTTTCCATTTCATTCCACTTATTATGTTTTATGAAGAGGAGTTAGTGTGAGTAATGTAATGTGACTATGGCTTGTGATAAATCTATGTCACACAATAGTTGAGTTTCTAAATTTTTGGAATTTTCATAAAGAAATTTTCCCGATAAACAAAGTTGCGCAAAAAAATCAAATGAATAATCCCATGAGTTGATGGAAACTAAAAGCTAATTTAATGTATGTATGGGATTGTTAGGTTTGAACGATTCATGCATCAATGATTTTTGAAACTTATATCATTTGTAATTAAATACTAGTGGCCCTCATCAAAATTATTTATTGATTGCATATAGGTATTCATTATCTCTATGTCTCACGACATATCCCTCTTCTATAAAATTTTTGTTGTACAGCAAAACTCTGTGGGTTTTTAGGAAAATAATATTATTTATTTAGACTGAATCACATATGCATAGAGATAATGCATTTTACATCACCATTCTCTTCAAATACTGTGTCATGAACTTGAAGGGGTTGGGCTCGATTTTAGGATGATTCCCAAAATTATACACCATGATCTAGAATCACCACAACTGGCCAAATTTTTGAATTATTTCTTTTAATTTCCTTATCATTTGATTCACAATTAAATTTGGGCCCCACGACTAGTCAAATTTAATACTGTGAAAATAAATATACTCCCTTATGAATTTATTTATAATTTTAACTAATATGAGACAAACTTTATCGTTCAAATAATTATACATTATCACATGAGGAATTTTAGTGAGTACTGATCCAAATTAATTGTTTAAATTATATTCTTGGATTGTGGTTGAAATCATGAATATCTATGCTATGTGTTTTCATATTCTGTGGAAAATATTTGTGAAATTATTTAGATATACTATTTTTAAATAAATTATTTTCAAATGATGTAAGCTTCATACTAAGAAGGATTGATTTAGAACCAATTAAATATTGACATAACTACTTTTCAAGAAAACCAATGTATATATCATTAAAACGATCATAATCCAAATTATTCAAAAGATTTTTAATTGGACTATAAATCTTCTTTTTTTATAGAATATTCATCACTAAAAATGTAAACAATATAAATATTTAGATTTTATTTACATTCTTCTGTATATGGGTTCCTCAAATTCTTCATGTTTCTGTTTAATTTGGTTAAATCATCTTCTAAAAATTATATTATTTAAAAGCTTATAACTATTTAAAATATAATTACAGGTAAATTTAGAGTGGTAATATTATATTTTTATAATAGAAAAAAATAATTGAACATGAGATTTGTATAATTAATATTATATTTAATACTCAATAGTAACATTAAATTGATAATAAGGAAAAATTGAAATTTATAAATTCATGATTTAAATCCTCCATACCAAAATCTGATTGAAATTTCGAGATTCCTTCTCATGTTATAGATGTTTGACCAAGGATTGAAGAAATAGTACATGACAATTATTCTCTTATAAATGTTCACTCTCATAAATATAAGTTACCGATTAGTCTTTTTTCTAAGAGGATATAGTATATGAATAATAAAAAGAATAATTTCAATCCATCTCCCATTAACACTGAATGAAATCAACATAGTCAATATAAAATTCGAGTGTGGTAATAAAGGAATATAAAAGAGGAAACCTGAATTTTATTCCCCTTCTATGGAAATACCATTTTAGTACGATGTAAAATTATATTCTAGAATATATCATTTCCATTATTACCCAAAAATATGTTCTTTTATCATTTATCTATAAAATGTTTCCTACAACATTTAAATATTCTTCCAATTTAGATAATTTTGAAGAACCACCCTCACCAATTTAATTAAATTCTAACTTATATTTTTCATGATTACAACTAATAAATCCATAGGAAATGAATTGTATTTATAATAACCTAATGGATACCCCTATTAACCCAATATTAGCACTTCAAATACCCATTACTTATCAACCAAAACAATAACTTCATCTGCTACTGTCCTTTCTCACCACTACCCAACCTACTCTGCAACTACCCATTTTACATCCAATCATTCTCAATATCTAAAATAATTCAACATAAATATTTTTTTCACCTAAAATCATATTAACCCAAAAAATTAACACTATTTTAAAATTTAGTAATACCATCCACTCTACAAAAGCAACGTTATCATTGATTTATCCTGTAGATGACACATCACTATATTGATTTTTTAAGATTATCACAATATTTATAACAATAAACCAAATATTTGAATGTATAGAATAAAATAATTATAATATCCCAAAATGAAAATTCTTTAACTATATGATCTCAAAAAAAGTCCACAGAGAGGATAATAAGGTGTTGTACCAACTACGGAAAAAAATATAGTCTTATAGTAAGACGTTTGAATCCTTTTATTTTATTATAATCAATATATTTTTAGATAACATTAATATACATTAATATATTAATTTTTTTTATAAACATCACATTATTTTATACATTTTTTCATTTTAATTTTCACTAAAAGGATGATAGGTATTAATATCTAATACCTTCTTTTATAGAAAAAATAATTATATTAATTTACAAATTGTAATTAAAATAAAATTTATTTTGTATTTGATCTTATTATCTATTTTTATTATAAAAATTAAGATATTATTGGATTATTCATTGACTACCCTCATATTTCATTGGTTTAATATTTAAATTGTAGAATTTTATATCATTAACAAGTTCATATATTGAATTTATATAAATAAACCATCATTAAAGGTTTCATTTTTTTACATTTGGATCATAAAAAGAAATATATCACTAAAATCAATGTCTTCATCAACTAATAATTTAAGATAAAATTGAATAATTAAAAGTTGGATCAATTAACATTAAAAAACCAGAGAAAAAGAAATCAATTTACTAATGTTCAATGAATAACTAAACATTAAAATATCAAAATAGAACAGGTTGATAAAATTTACATACCAAGGGCCATTTTCTTCATATTATAGTTAAAATAATAGTATTAAAATATAGTAATTTTTTTATGAAATGTCTATTTAAAATTTAAATTGATAGAAAAAATTAAAAATAGTTCATAATGTAATTAAGGATAATGTTATGGAACATATGAAGAATTTATTGAGATAATATTTCTAAATTAAAAATATATAATCTATATAATAATAATATCAATAAGGGTTTTATGAAATAAATATGGTAATATTAAATAATATCTTTTTAAATTACCAATTCTTTCCTACAGTCACATATTAAAAATTACTCTTCTCAAATAGTTCTAAATCACTATAATACACATTTTTAGGAAATGTTAATATTTAAATGATAAAAATAATTATGTTGTTGATTATTTTGACACAAGTTCCAAAAATTATATGTGTCCATTATATACATACTTCATGACAAAAAACAGTGGTTAACCCATATATAATTATTGAAAAATATTTTTTCTGGACTATTGAATGATTTTTTGATAATACCATTAATTTATTGGATATTTAATATATCCCATGAAGTGAATTATTAATGATGGAATTGGTACTATATCAATTGATATGGGGATGAAGTGGATTTTAATGTTTACCAATAGATATATTTATCTTGGAAGATCAATTATATCATATGGTAAGTTGTAATTTTATGACACAATTATAATGCTAATACATTCATGTGTATAGAATATATTATTTTGATTATATTTGATGTTTAATAATAATACATTTGATCACATTGAATTATTTTCTACCCTATATATTAAAAACATTGATAAAATGGTAGTGGTAATTTCATTTATTAGTAATGTTAATATATAAAAAGAATTAGAAGTGTCTTATTTGAGCAGAGAGTGTGTCTAGATATTCGTATGTGAGGAGAAATGGGACTTTTTTATTTCCATTAATTTGTGACAAATTAAGCCATGAAATATATTATCATATTTGAGAGTCTTATCTACCAATTATAATTATCCATGAGAAATATGTTGTTTTTATTTATTAAATTCCATATAAAATTTATAATTTTTACACTATATGGGGTTATGTAAGGTTTATAAACTGTTTATTTGGCCTGAAATATTATTCGTCTAAATATTAGTTGCACCCAATATTGAGATATAATTGTTCTTGTATCATAATTTAATTGTTCATTTCACATTGGTTGGAGACAATAAGATTATCATAATGTATTTTGATATTCAATTACACTAAAATATAAGAAGTATATTTTTTCAGGATTTTCTAGTTTTGGATGTTCAATGTGTACTATACCAAAATAATGGATCCACATTTTTTACATGTTTTACTAGAAAATTTTGGTTGATTATTTGATTTTGGAAAAATAAAATATGCCACACTATATCTACCAACCTTCTCTAAATGAAAACAAAATATATTATTATATTCTATGAGATATTTGATATTTATTATTCTACATGGCCTGGATTTTATAGACAATGTATAAAGATACACATCATTCTGTAATGCTGGAATAATATTTAAATATTTGCTAAACACCCTTTAGAATGTGGTATGGATGTAAAAAGAGTAGAATAAAATAGAATCAAATAGTAATCTACGGTGGGTTACCTAGGATTATGGTGAAAATAAAAATGTTTTTAATGATGTATAATTTATGGTGGATCCTAAGGAATGATATGTGAAGACAAGTTTATTTTTTAAAAATAATTGTGAAAAATTATATTTCATTTCCATTAAATAACACATATAATTCCCTTATTCTACAAATAATAAAGTTAAATTTAGGTAAAAATCAATGCCACTTGATAATTATTTTTCCACTAAAAATTAGGGTCACACAACTATATCATAACCTTTCTTTCTATGTGTCTTTATTATCAAATTTTTATTATCACCATAGAAAAATCATCGAGATTAATTTTCAGAAATTGGTACTACCATTTCATAGATTTACTGATGGAATTTTCAAAAACCATAAATTCAGCCCCTCTGTGTAGTGTTATTCCCTCTCTTGGATATAAAAATTGGTACTCATTGATCATTATAAATAAAATTATCAACACTTTGATCATCTGATTATAATCGGGTCATATCATCATGATATTTAAATGATTACTGTTTTGATTCAAATATAAATTATTTTAACATCAATTTCATATATCAATGGTTAATAATAACCATATAATTCGTGAATATATTATAAAATTAATGGGGGAATTATTTCATTCAAAATGTATTCTATACACCATGAGAGTGGGAATTTATATATATTTTATTACAAATCAATAAAATTATTGATATCACGTAAAATGCTATTAATGGTTTAAATCTATAATTTCATATATTTATAGTTTATATCGATATTGAATTCAATTTGACCACATAAAATGATTGGTTTTAAATTTTTTTTAGTAAATAATTTTGAAAAAAATATTATAGGGGAATATATATGAAATATGTGAAGGAGGAATTAAGTTTAATACTACTCGTTATAAAAATCATATCCTCAAATAAAATATTTAAGAATAATAGATGAAGAAATATTTGAATAATTCTCTAATTAAGTGTTAAATCTATTTTCCTTAATTTTATGATATGCTAAAATTCGTAAAGACTAATAAAATTTGAATACATATATAATAATAATCTTTGATAAATTTGACATGGAGATATCATCCCATGAGAATAAACATCTGAATAATTAAACCTTCAATAAAAATAATAACTATTGAAAAACTAGTAAAATTAGATTAGGTCCATCCTTAAAATGTATATGAAAAAAATTAATTTATTATTACATAAATTTAGAAAATTGGCAATGTCAAGATATGTTAAAAAAATTATCATAAATAAATTGATGCAAAAATTGATTAGATAGATTTTGATGAATTCAACACATTATTCAAAAATGGAATGAAATAAGGAAAAGGTATATGAAGTGTAAGGATAATATTTTAATGGTTTAGTTATGGAATTTTTATCCACTTATAATGGTTTTTACATAACATTAGTAATTTTTTATTCAAGTATACTGTAGAAATAAATTCAATTAAAAATAAATATTGATATCTAAATAAAATAATTAAAGTTATAAAGAAATTAATTAGATTAAAATTACACATAATATTCTCATACATGATTATTTTTATGTTTGTGAGATAAATAGTGTTGAATATAAAAACATCTTAATAAAAAAATACTATGGTGTTCCAAAATGCCGCCATGGATGTTGTAGAGTGCTCTAAAATAATGTATAAATATTGTAATTCAAAAAAGTATCCTAATGGTTGTCATATTGTTGTGTGATTTTTTATCCCAACATCTCAATTTATGTGGTGTATTTAACAAATAAGAGATAATTTTATTATTCTATCCCATTCAATCAATGGCACTCCAAGAATAATATTTGATAAGTGTTTTGGAAATTATAAAGAAAAATAGGTGTGTAATGAGAATATTTCATTGTATTAGCCAAAGGGAATGATCAATGTAAATAATAATGATCATAGGTATTAGGTAATTCGATATTTTAGTGGATATAAATTCATATGGAAACACTATTAGAATATTTTATATAATAAAGAATCATTATAAGGGTATTTTAATTAAAGGAAGTTATTAAAGTTTCTGAATCTAAGTAAATAAACAATATTATTTCTAGTACAATCGATTACTCCAATACAAATTTATATTTTCATAGTTAGAGGTAGTATGTAATGTAAATTTATTTTAGAATATATTTATCAAAAATAAATCTGATGTGTCTAATAACCTAAATGACATGAAAATCTGAAACAAAAAAATATTTGACAATATTTAAAATATATCATTTGATGTATTTTATATAAAAAAAATTAACCAATTTTTTTTTTTTGAAGAAAATAAAATTAATAATTATTTTTGATTATAAAGTAGAATACAATTACTATACCAAAATAACGAGTAATATCATTTGATTTATTTATTCTAATAAATGTATTTTTATTAAAAAATATATTTGAATTTTAGGAATATAAAAATATTACAACAAAATTTTGGTAAAATAGATTTTTTATAACGTTTATATTAAATCTAATAATAAACTAATAAGAAATATGAATAAAAACATTTTATGTAAAAAAGGATTCCCAAAAAAATTGTATTTCTTCTATAAATTCAGATTTATTTTATAGTTAATTATAACATTTTTTTTAAATTTTAATTGATAAAATAGATTAAAAATTAATATTAATCAAAATTAATTTTTTCCATACACTTCTGCTTATATTTTTATTAATAAAATAATTTTAAATTTTAGATTTTAGTCAATGATAATGTGGGTAAAAATTTATTATTTAAAGAGGATTTTATTTTTCAATGTTAAAATGGAACATAAAACTAAATTAATAAATTTTATTTATGGAATGTCATAAAAACATGTATACAAATCCATTCACACCAATCATACAAAACACCATAGGAATTCTATTCATTCCCCTCAGCTAACATGAATCGTGATGAAAAAGTCATTCCATTACACTTGTAAAAGATGTAGACTCAACTAACAACATGCCTCACTAAATGTTTAATATTGAAATGAAGATAATATAATTTAACATCACCTATATTTCCCTTACTAGTGTGGCTTCCATTATTCCCTATAATAAGCCATAAACCCTCTAATTTCAAGATGTGATTCATGAAAATATGTTAGTCGTCATAGTTTGATTTATCCACTCTTTAACATTATTTTATATTAATTTATATTCCAAAAACATCAAAAATCATTCTAAAAATAGTAGTATAATGAAATTAATATCTTTTTTATATTGAAATATTATTATATTTATTGTATAACTATAATCTACCCCGATCACAACCACTAATAAATTGATAATGTCTCATGTGTTATGTGAGGAATACCACTGGCATGGGACCACTATTTTTCAGAAACCAATTTTCATGGGTAGGTCAAAAGGGTTATAAATATGATAAATTCAAACCTTATAAAATGATTAATATTATTAAATGAAAAATTAGATTCTACATCCACTCGGTTCTAATAAAATTTAATACATTGTGTATACGTACATACGAACTATCACCATCATTATTGATATTTTTCACATTCATTACACCCATTAATGGATTGTTTTAATATATATTTTATGAATATATAATATATTATGGGGTAACACATTTCATGAATGTATTTTTAAAAAATAGACTTATGTTAACTACACAAGTCACCGATTGAAGTCCATCACATGTTGATGTATATTAATGTTATCTAAAATTATTCATGAATATAACAATACCAAGCCATACAAATAGATTAAATTGAAGAATAAATCAATATAATATGACCTATAAAACCCAAAAACACCTGAAAATCTACATGATTATTTCATGAAAGGTCCTAAAAGTATCCATGTGATCAACTATGACTCCCAAACTATCCAAATATGAAATGAAATAGATGATAAAAGAAAAAAAGATATTTCATGGTGGCCATTACCTTTCCAAGAGTCCAAAAATATTATATAAAAACTCTTAATAAAATAGAGTGTATTAGAAAAAATTCATATAATATACCACCATTGAATATATATGAGTTATAATACCCATAGTGTACATGGTATATCTTTAAAAAAAGTTCTTTTTACAATGAAATTTCATATAAAATACATATGTAGCCAATCCTTTAGCTTCTATAAATAAACACAATATTCATCATATACCAAAATATATCTTGTATAATAGAAAATTTTGTAAATTAATATTTTCAACAAACATCAATGAAATAAAACATCATGATATAAACCAGGTATAAAAGACAATGCACCCCCTTTAGGATGTATCCTATATGAATAAATATTTTACATACAGGTGTCCTAAAGTGGGAATATTATAGTTTAAACTGGTTTTGAGTACATCTATTGTCTAAAAATATAAAAAATATAACAACTAGTGGTCATAAAAACTCACACACTTTGTTCACCGATATACATTTCATAAATCACCCAATAATCCCAATTTTCTATGGTTTCTAAAAACCATTTCAAAAAATGTGGTCACATTAAATTTAAAACCTTTTTAACCAAATAAATTTCATTTCTATGAAAAACCCAATTGGATAAAAAATAAAATATAGATATTAATGAACATTAAACACATTCATAGTAACTAGAAACATGAATATGTGGTTCAACATAAATAATTTTTAATAGAGATATGTGATGGAACCACCACAGGAATGAATTTCCCAAGGGAGGGATGTGTAATGGGGAAGATCAAAAAAACTCTCAAAATCACCATAGGGTTCATAAGAGAGCTTACATACTAAATGATAGATTATCTAGGTATGATGCGTGATTAAAACCACTAGTTCATAAATATTCTTGTCCGGAAACCCACTCACTCAAGGAATATAATCTATTAAAAATACAGAAAAAACGAACCAAAATTGACTAAAATAAACCATGATTGTTGTTTTCATGATGTTTAATGATATAAAATTCTAAAAAACATTCATACGATTCATGATATTAATGGAACCGTCAATAAAAAAAATTCTTGTCATTTATCCCATTCATTACATGAATGTGCGTAGTAGGATGTACTGAACCCTATTTACTACAGAAAACCTCTAAATAACAGAATATGGATCTCAGGTCCCATGTAGAACCTTCTTAATAAAATGAAAAATTATACCTAAAATTCATTAATATAAACTATTATACATCCATATACACTAGGTAATTAGCCCCATAAAAATTTTGGCCCTCCCAATAATCATGCAATGAACCTAGTCAAAAAGGAAAACCACAATCAAATGACAATACAAACCCAATAAATGGTAAATGAGTTTTAAAATATCCCGATCACAAAAATTTTTATCCATATAAATTTCCAAATATCATGGAATATTATTAAGTGTAGTCAATTGCTTTCTCATCAACAATTCCTACTCTCATGTCTCGTGGATCTCCCATCTATACTTCCATTGTATACAAACCAATGGAAAAATTTTACCGAACACATCCACATCTTGTAAATATATAATTTAATCTTGTTTTATAACCTCAATGTTGTCGGTTTCATGATTAAATCATTCCATTCAATCAAAATGTAATGAATCTTCCATTAAAACCTCATCTAGGAAACATGAAACACATAATATATTGATATAAAACAAGATTCAATGTTTAGGAGGTATTCCAACTTTCCCAAATGTTCAATGATCTCACAGGGCCTCACAAACCTTGCTTCCAACATACCCACCTTTACCTACCAAAAATGTAACAATTGTGTTGGAACTCTATGATATACCTAATCACATACATCGAACTTTTTTATTCAAAAAAATGGTATTCTTAATATTTTTGATGACTCTATATCAGGGTCAATCTATTCCAGTCAAACTACATTATTTATATCATCTACAACAAAAGACACATCCCAACCAAAGACCACCCCCCAAATCTACTCAACATAAGGGAAATGAATATTTTCTCTCATACAACACCTCAAAAGGAAACTATATTGATCATGTCATGATAATTATTTTTATATTAAAACAAGACATAATGATTATAGACTTACCAAACACCAGGTGGATAACCCACTGGTCATAGGTACTATAGAGTACTGTAGTAGTGGTGACGTTGTAGCAATGGTGGGAATTGTAGAAACGGTAGGTTATTGTAGCGGTGGTAGGGTATTGCGTCTATAGAAGGGTACTATGAGGTACTATAGTAGGTGGGTACTGTAGAATTACTATTCAAAAAATGGGCATTGGGCCAAAAATTTGGGCCTAAGGACCATGCTATTGGAAAAAATGCCCACTAGGCCTTCAGGCTAGGTAATGGGACTCCCATTACCCAGTTAATAGCGGTCTTTTCTTTGATTTAATAATAAATGAGGATTTAGCCGAAACCTTTAAAAAACATACCAAACACCCATGATATCAATAACACTTGCACTGAGAATCTACCCAAGAACACGGATAGGTATCTATGTATTTCCATACTAAATTGTAAGATATTTGATAATAAATTTCAAATGGGAACCCAATATATCTATAAAAATGTTCATTAATCCATGACATATACCTTGGATAATGTTAGAAAAAATATCCTACGGACCCCGTTATGTCTCACAATCTATAAGATATATAATTCGTCATCATATTACATAGATTTACAGAACATAATGTTGATGAGATGACCATATTTTATGATTTTATCAATGAAAAAATGATCAAATCCTTCCCCCAAGGGATATGAGGTAAACTAATAAAAACTCAATTAAAATACCATACCAAATTTAAAACGTAATGGGTATTGGATAAAAGAAAAAATAGGTTTCGGGGGTTCAATATATTTTTTCAGATAAGTAATAAAACAAAGATAACAAATATTGAATCCATTATCTTATCTTTATCTACCAATACCAACATATAATATCATTATACATATTGGTAGTATGGGGTGTACATAAGAGAAAAAAAGGTTCCCCCTATAAATCAAATCATTCCTCATGTAAAAAGGAACAACCTTCCTATTGGGAATACCAAAAGTGCCACTAGGAGTCAGATGCCAGTGAGTCATGGTCTCCCCCTATAAAAGATATTATTTATTATATGAAACATTGGTTCATATATATGATTGTGCATATCCGACTCATCAAACAAAGATTCAAGATATATTGATGAATTACATTACTGACCACAAAAATATTGTATTCTCATGTTATTCTCGACTAATAAACCCATCAACCTCCACTCTTATATTGATGTCTTTTCCAATTATATTGATAATGTACCACTCATCACATCTACGATAACATTCATATATATATAAGTATAATAAATATAAAATTAAAAACACTATATTTACTCCAACAAGAAACTTTTTAGAATATTTTGATCCCACCATGATAAAATATACATTTAAATATTATAATCACAATATAACGTAAATATCTCCCCATTGATATATGGATGCCATGTTTTGAGTTCATAAATCATTGTTACTAATTAAAGATCATCGATATTTTTTTTCTACTCATGAGGGAATAAAAATTAAGGGCTATTTTCTATCACTCATCACCCATGAATCATTTCACTCAACAAAATCATGCTTGAAAAATTTTCAAAAACATCATAAATAGAAAATAGTTATGAAATAATCAAAAATAGTGTTGAAATAAATCTCAAATTTAGTTCCTTGAATTAAAATTCAAACTTGTTATTGTATTACTTTTTGACACCCCTATGGGATAGTGATTTAATTGGAAGTGATTTTTTAAAGAAGTTTCAAACAATTTTCCTATGTTATCAAGAAAACCTCATGATGTGTTAGGCAAAAATTAATTTTCTTGGACTCTCCTATTAATGACATATTTATAACATTGAATGATCTAGTTACATATGCATCTCAAATATAACATCTTCCAAAACCTTGACTCTTTAACAAAAAACACATATATTAAATTCCTATCATTAAGGCGATTTTCTAGTAATTTATTTAAAATGAAAATAAAATAGTATATGTGATACTCTTATGACATAGTGTAATAAAAAAATATTATCCTTTAATTCCATAATAATGGAGTCCCTAAAATAAGGAATGAACTTCTTCATCAACTACATAAACATCTTATGAGTTTTGTTTTTCTTGAATAGAGTAAACAGAAGCTCAAAATTCCAAAATCATATCATTTATAAAATATCCATAAAATCCTCTTCTCAAAATATCAACTTGTGGTACCATGAACATAAGATAGTACTTAAAATCCAAATGGGCCCCTATATACTGATTAATGATATAATAAATACATTAAATGATATATTTTTTATTGAAATTAATATAATTTACCTTTATATTGCCAGTAAGGCATCTAAGGCTCTCGTCTTCATTCACATACAAGAGGATAACTGAAACCAACAATGACACAATAAATGAATGAATATATTATCCTTGATATCTATAAGTTAGGCCTTCTGTTCTTGAAACTATGATGGAACCACACTATAATGTGGAGTATAAATAGAAATTCTCCCATAGAATTGGTATATAGAAAACCTCACATATCACTAGGGTGGTAAAGTAGAAAAATAAATTAGAAATAACTCAAGGTATTAAATCACCAACATTTGTTAATGATTTCCCAAACAAGGATCAATATCATCATGAAGTATTTCTAAAAAAATCATTGGATTACTTGAGCACAGTGAACAATAATCACCACCCTTCATGATCTAGATTCTCACCCACTCTAAAAATCACGAGTGAACCCAAAGGTAGATAATAACTATACTATATTAAAATAAAAATCTAGATTAGCCTTTATAATGACTATCCAATACAAGATAATATTCATTTATAGTATTCTAAGATGAATCATTATGAATTCTTACTACACCTCTAGGCCTGCTATCGTCACTCAATATGGTGGGAAATTGAAACCATGTTTGGTCCAATTTCTCTAAGGAATTGAATGATTCATCTTTGATGGAATAATATATGAATGGTATTCCATCATGTTACCTAGCTTAGCTGGTAAAAAATATTGAATAAGTAATTTATCAAACAAATATAACATCATTATAAATGAAATAAGCATAATACCTATATCTGTGGAAGTCCCTACATTTAATTCTCTTGGTGAAATCTTAGTCACATAAAGACACATAGTATAAAATCCTCCCTGATTTTCATATTAAAATAAACACCCCCTTTAACCGATGATAACACACAAAACTGTTAAAATCCTCACTATGTAAACGTGATCCCTTTGGTAATGTGGATCCATCCTTACTACCATAGGACATCCTACAAGAATAAAATAGATGGCCAATTATTCCAGAACAATAAAATTATTTGGAGTCTCCACGCAATTATTATTAGTATAACCAGGTTACCCACCCAGATAGCTAATATCCATTTGATGTCTATAAGAAGCCTCAGAAATAGGTCTTGAAGAATGAAGTCACCTATTGTGCATCCTTTTATGGAAAACAGGTACCCCCGGGATCATGTTTTTACCAACTCATTCTCCCCAAAAATCCATATTTCTTGATATTTTACCATCTACTAAATAATCTTTATCAATTACCTACTAAAAGGCTAGAAAACCCCTTATTGTCAACATTGAAAAAATATATGGCCCCATTACAAACTCAAATATTTGAATTGTTATATACTCATTGGTGAATACATATAATAACATGTGAAGGAAAATAGAAAAATGCATTTGATACTCTATAATGGTACAATCCTCTCTGTAAGGACCTGAGACCAATCAACTAGAATCAGTCCATACGAATGTTGTGTAATTTTTTTTATAAATGAAACATGAATAAATACATAACATTGAATGAAATAGAGGTTCTTTTACTGGCCTGGGTTTTTGTAAATTAGATAAATGAACTTAAATTCCAAATAGAACACAAAAATAAAAAAATGATTCTTCAACGTGGTTTTTCCACAACAATGCTTTAACACTACAATTATGCTAAACCTATAAAAGTGTTTATAAATCATAGGATGAGAATGATAATTCCCATTAATAGGTTTTAAAAAAACTATTTATGAAATAATTTTCCATCAAACATTTCTTTATGGAACGTGCATTAAAATCAAGAAATTAATATTTCACATAACATGTCAACACCATTTTCATGATAGATTCTGAAACATTTTTTATGATATATCATGTTCCTAATTTCAAACCAAATTTAGGAGTTTTAAATAAAATGAAATATAAAATATTCACATAATTGAACATAAATTCATGCAGTGAAACATATATGCTGGGTGATGACCTAACATAATCATTCTATGACTTGCTATAGATGCCAATAAGATCATACACTTAAAATATTATTAATTTAGAATTGTAGAAAAATGACATTTATCATTGTTTTTTGGAAACATAAATATTAATAATTCATTATAAAATAATTTACATACAATTATAGATATTTAAAAATAAATATTTAATCCATGTGCAATTGGAAATATAAAATTGATTAATACTGATTCATAGAGAATGGTCATTTTCCATGGATTTTTTACTAGCTAAATATTCAAATGGAAATTCACTTACTTGATTCATTATGAAGAAATGTATAACATAGAATAGTAATAACATTATATCAAGTCCTTGTGCCAATACCGTACATAACCATTCTGTCAAGGCCCCGTTCTAAGACCTAGTTGTCTCATTAGAAAAAACAATGTATCAGGAGGCTACAATGGGCCACACCCATCAAATGAAATGTCCTATTAATTCCTCACATATATAATAGATGTGTGACATTAAATCAAAGTATCCAAAAAAAAATTATTTAGTTCAATCTTTACCATAAGTGAAATAAAGTCATTAAACAAACCAAAGTGTTCCATATAAATTTATTTATTTAAATCATATTAATAGATGAAATAAATTTCATTAAACAATCCAAGGTTACCCATATCAACTTGAAAACATAATTCTTTAATACATATAGTATCATCAAAAATATTCATCTCATACTTAAATTGATTGTCATTTTTTGTAAGGAATCAATAAAATGAGCAATGAAATAAATTCAAATTAATGAAAACATAATATATAGTTATTTCTTCTCAAAACAATATTCTTCAATAAATAAATATGTTTAAAAAATATAATAAAAAATAAAAAATCATTTCCGGAAGAATTCAATGGGTTTGATAATCTCGAAAGTAAATATTAAAAATTATTTTGAAACAAAGAATTTTATTTTAAATGAATTGTGTGCTGATTATATGATAGATGTATGGCCATGGTCAGGTGCAGATGTGACTTCCTTAATTTTAAAATAGCCTGAAAATATGTTATGCATATTTTTATAAAAACATGTTGACAATAATTTTAACAAGATAATAAACATTTTACACTTAGAGTGTATATATATATATCAATATATATGTGAAGTTAATTTATAAAATAAATGATCTTAATGTTTTCAATTAATAAATAAATAAATATGTATATATATACATATCATGAAGAAGATAAGGATTCCCATAAACATATATAGAAAAGGTATTTATAAATTACGGGATTAATTCACATTTAAAGAAATTATTTTTTGACCAGATTTAATACATAACACGATATACATATAAATAATAATTTTTTATAAGAACATGGTTGGATTAATATATATATTAATAAATTTTAATTTCACGTGAACTTATATATATATATATATTGTATAAAAAGTTTCTTATTCGCAATTAGATTACTTAATAGACACTATTCACATAAATACTTGTAACAATTTCATATGTTTATGTATATATAAATATATATAACTAAATATATACTTAAATATCTTAAAGTTGGAAATTAATATGTACATGGTTTTGTAATACCCATATTAGAATAAATTCACTCTTAAAAAAATTTGATAAATGAGAAATTCACTCCTTGCAGGCGTAGTCACATAAATTTACATATTACAAATTTTGAAATGTCATGGCCAATTTATGATGTGTGGCCAATATCATAAGCATCGACCGTAAATTAAAAAAAATTATATATTTACAGACCATAATGTTATATTCTATGTTAAAGAACATAAATTTTCTAATAATCATGTATACAAAAATAAGTGGGTGTGGGTGTGTGTGTGTCTACATATATACTAGTTTAACGAATTCTCATTACACATTTTCGTGGAATAAATAATCATTTGACAAAAACACCGTTAAATGAGAATTTTTATTTGGTATAATAGAAATGATGTCAAACTAGAAAATGAAGCTTTTTTATTACATATATATTGTTTTGATATCTTACATAGAGATAATAATCATAAATAGTAAACATATTTTTTAGTGAAACATGTAGTTATACCAAAATGTATAAAATATAACTATAATAACCATACACTCTTCCATTATTAATTTTGAAAATATTTATATGTAATTAGAAATATATACATGTATATATATATAAATACATATATATGTATTTATATATAAACCCTTAAAATAAAACTTGAATAGTCTATCTTGATATACAAACAGACTATTTATAATATGAAAATAAATTTTTAATCACCAATTCTTATTTAAAAATCCATTATTTAGGTCCGAAAAATAATAAAACAATCATGTCATTACAAAATTTATTTGAAAAATAAATACCACAAATCATACAGAATTATACATTATTTCTTAGAAAGGCATAAAATATAAATTTTCAATTAAAATTTCAGAAATAATATTTTCCTAGAGAATAAAGTCGAACATAATAAAAAATCATAATTTTGAGTTTTTTAATAAAGAAGATCCTAACAGAAACAGTTTTCACTAAATACTAATTATGAGAAATTGAGTTGTAAATAAATAATATCAGCAACACAAAAATAACATTTAATCAAATAAATAATTTCTCCTTACTTGATTTTCTAGAACAAAACATGAGTTGACATAAACTCCCATTCTCAATACTCAATGAAAGGAGGTTTTCAATGTTCAAATTTCCACTTTTTGTGGATTTTTATAACCCAATACCCCACTGTGTAAATAGTGGATCAACATAAGCTTTCCGTGAAATATAAAATTCACATCCAACCAACATATTATAATATAATTAAAATAGTTATAGAACCATATAAAACCCATTATTAAAATGACAGAAATAATATAGAATAATAGTGGAATAGAAATTTCTGGATAAAAATAAAATCCAAGACATAGTATAGTAACAAGTTCAATAAAAATACAAGGATTTAATTTAACTCAAATGAAAACAAATGATTAATAGAATATAAAAGACTTGTATTGCATACCAATAATGAATAGGTTCTATTAATAATCTAAAATTATGGTAGAAATCGAGAAATAGAAGTATGGAAAACAATGTATAAGACATGCATAATTAGAAATGTCAAAACCTTAAAAGAGTCATCTATAAAACAAAGTCCTTCAACGTAGATCTTGGAAAAAACAAGACCTTACCCATAGGTGGTGGTTGAAATGTATCCCCACCGAGGGTCGATCTCGATCGTTCTACATCAAAACCCTTGTCGGTATCCAGATAAAAAACAATGATGACTGTATCCCACACCTTGAATGACTTCAATTGGACCCCCTAATGGCATGGCGACAACTCCACATGGAGCAACCTTTTATTCGGCCTCCGGTATGAGCTAAAACCCTACTCCCCTGGTGGCCACTTGACTCATCCAACACCCGAACCCTAAGACTAACTTGCGCATCCCCTTTCTCATGATACCCTAAACACTGCGAACCATGTTTTCTAATTTTCTCTTTTTTTAATTCGTTTTCTTTTTTAATTTATTATTATTATTTTTACATTATCATTATTTAATTTATTTATTTAATATACATTATATTAATTTTAACTTAGCATATGTATTATTTTTTATCTTTTAATAACAAAATAGATATACCACTAAAATATCATAATATTAATGCTTTTATAGAAATTATTCCAATAAAAATGATTAATTTAAGTCTATAAATTATTAATTTATATATATATATATAATAATTTTTTTATAAATTACAATACTGCATGTTTTTAAAAATAATGTCATTAAAATAATTTATATTAATATTACAACACATAATACATTAAAATAAAAATTCAAAATGACATATATAATTTCATTATTTAGTAAAAATAATATTCTATTTTTATAATAGTATTTTTTTTATATTATATATATAATTTTATAATAATCAAAACTAATATACATATACATATTATATATTTAAAATAAATAAATAACTATATTTATATATAATTATGATTTAAATTTTTTTATTAAATAAAATTATTCATTAAAGTAATTTCTATTTAATAAAATTAGTTGTTATAAAATATTATTTAAAAAATGTAAAATAATATTTACATTTAGAATTATTTTTGAAACTGTTCTTGTAACAAATATTTTATTTTTAATTACAATTTAAAAGAGAACCGTCTTCAAAATGATTATATGATAAATAAACCCATTTAATAAAATATTTTATAATAAAATATGTTTTAGATTTTATGGTCTATTACAATTCCCCCCCCCCCACAAAATAATTATGTCCTCTCCATTTGATAATAATCATCATCTCAAGTTTTCATGTGCCCCATCCCTAAGGTCTGTACAATTGTCTTCTGTAGTTATCAGTATAACTCCACATGATATTAAAGTTGAAGGTGGATTTAAATTACTCCTCTTCCAATGACCAAATGAAACTTGTGAAATCCATGTTGTATGGATGTTAACACCAAAATATAGTCTGTAATGAAGGATAATCAATATAGTACTCTTGAAGGTCGTTTTAAATCCAATTCATATAGGTATGTTTCATTGATTCATCTTAGAATGTTTCAAAGGAATCATAGATTCTCACTTTGAAACAAGAACATAAATGTTGACACATATATGTTGCATGATGGTCTTGTAATTATACTTCTCTATAAAAGGCTTAGATTGATTCGGGTTGTTCAAATACTGTAAAGCACTTTTAATGTCATGTGGGATACACCCCATGGAATTTATAGGAGAGAAATTGAACTTTCCTGATTTATTTGAACGAAAAACACCAACCATGATGGAGAAAAGGTATATTATATGTACATGATATATTTTAAAGTCATTTATTGTTAATCTATGAGGCTTCATATGAATGAGATTATCTATCACATGATTTTGTGAATATCCTAGCGAGTAATTCATCGGGAAGGCATATGAGTCTTTTTTGAGTTCTCCTTCACTCCATCTGAAAATTAAAGATAATTTTTATCTATGAAAGGATTCTTAATCTATCGAAAGTTTCTAATTTCCATATTTATCTAGATGGTTCTTCTAATACCAATTTTATGTACCCAAGCCTGAAAAAACATACTCATTCATTACTAATGATGTGTAAATTTTTTATAAAAAAGCTTGAATAAATAAACTACATTGGATGAAATATAGGATCTTCAACCAGTATAGCTTTTGAATATTAGATAAATAAATAAACATTACTATGATAACACAAAAAATAAAACAATGAATCTTCCATGGGATTTCTTCCACAGTAGAGATTCAATGCAGCAAGTATGCTAACCCCAGTAAAAATGTTTCTGAAACACATGGTGAGAAAAAAATCCCAATAAGGGGTTTTAAAACAATACTATTAAAGAATTAATTTTCAATTAAAATACTTCATCAAAGAAAATTCATTAATATCATGAAATTTATATTTCCCATAACATGTCATCACCATTTTATTAAAATATTCGTAAATAGTATTTAGGATATCTCTTGCTCATAATTTATAAACATATTTATGAGTTTTAAATAGATAAAAATATAAAATATTCATATAAATGAACAGAAATACCTGAAGTGACACATATATGTTGGATGGTGACAAAACATAATCATTATATGAAATTCTAAAGGTTCTCATAAAACATACACATAAAAAATTATTTATTTAGAATTTCACATAATAATATTCCATTTATAATTTTGGTTGGGAAATGTAAATATTAATTTTTATTTATAAGTTAATTGTTGTACAATTTAATAGATTTAAACATAAAATGTCAATAATTTTTCACTTAGAAATATAAAACAAATTAATACTAATTCATAGAGAATGATAATTTACCAGGGATATTTTACTAGGTGAATATTCACATGGAATTTCATTTACTAGAATTCTTATGGGGGATTTCATAATACAGGAAAGTCATAACATTCAATCTAATGGTATATATACTTAAATATCATAAGTATTTTAATTATTATGTACACATTGTTTTTGTAATATCCATATTAGCATAAAGTCATTCTTTACCTAAATCATCAATAAATGATAAATTCACACCACATAGATGAAATCACATAATTTTACATATAACAATGTTTGAAATGTCATGGAAAATTTATGATGTATGGTAATAAATTCGATGAATCCACTATAATCTAAAAAACGCTTATATATTTATAAACCATAATTTTATATTCACAGATAAAGAACATAAAATCTTCCATAACCATCTATACATAAATAAGTGGGTCTGTATATTTATACATATATACAAGTTTATGTAATTCAAATTAAACATTTTTTTTGGAAAAAATGCAAATTTGAAAAAATGCTAACAAATGAGACTGTTGATTTGGAAGAAATAAATGATTTCAAACTAAAACTATGGTTTGTTAATAATATATATAGTTTTCATATCGTACATAGAGATAATAATCCATAATAGTAAATATAATTTTTAGTATAACAACATCTTATACTAAAATGAATTAAATTTAATCATAATAACGATACTCTCATCCTTTGTTAATTATGAAAATATTGATACATAATTAGGTACATATACATATATATGTATATATATACATATATATATATATATATATATATGTATTTATATATACAGCCTCAAAATAAAAATTTAATATATTATCTTTTTAAACTAAGGGACTATTAAAAATCTAAAAATAAATTTGTTAACACCAATTCTTATTTTAAAATCTACTATTAAAGACCATAGACTAATAAACACAAACCCATCCTCACAAAATATTGTATAAAAAAAATACTGAATCATATACAAAATTATACAATGTTGCTTAGAAATTTATAAAATGGGAATTTTCAATATTAATTTCTTAACTAAAATTATCTTGCAAAATAAGTTTGAACATAATTATAAAATCTTAATTTTTAATGGATTTAAATCAAGAAGATGATAACATAATGGAGGTTTATAAAATACTAATTTTGAGGAATCAGGTTGTAAATTAATAATTTCATCAACTCAAAAATAACATTTATACAATAAATAATTTATAATTACGTGATTTTCTAGAGAAAAACCTGAGGTGATGTAAAATCCCATTCTCCAAACACAATGAAAGTATGTTTTATTTGATCATATTTTCACATTTGATAAAGGATTTTCATAGCCCAAACCCCCATTATGTAAATAGTGCCTCAACACAAGCTTGTCGTGTAATCTCCCATTCACTGCCAACCAACATAATATATTATAATTACAAGAGTTAGATAACTATAGAAAAATCCATTTATAAAAATTATTGAAATAATATATAATCATAGTGGAATAGAAATTTGTGAATCCAAATAAAAGCATAGCCACATTATAGTCAAATATTCAATTAAAATACAATGTTTTCAATTAAAATAAATCACAAAAATGATCAACAGAATAGAATAGGCTTGTTTTTAGACTAATTATGAATAAATTTCGTTAATAGTCTAAAACAAAGATCGAAAACAACAAAAAGAAGGAAAGAAAACAGGGTATATGATATGCATAACCAAAAATATCAAAAGATTAAAACAATAACCTATAAAATCATGTTCTACCATGTTGATCATGGAAAAATAAAACACTAACCTTAAAAGTGGTTGAATAAACATACTCCCCAATGGTCGATCTCTATCAGACAAAATAAGAACCCTTGTTAGTGGCCAGATGAAACCACAAAAACAACTATATCCCACACCTCAAATGGTTTTAGTGGGACCCCCCCTAATAGCATGACATTGATTCCTCCTATACCAGACTATTGCTCAGCCTCCTACAAGATCTATGACCCTTATCCCTTGGTAGCCACCTGACACATCCAACATCCAAACCCTAAGTGTTCCTTTAACACTGTTTTCTCGTGATACCCTAATCGCAACAGACCCCCTTTATAATTTTCCCTTATTCTAATTCCTTTTTATATTTATTTGATTTTTATTTTTACATTGTTATCATTATTTAATAATTTCTTTTAATATAAAATATATAATTTTTAACATAAAATATATATTATAATTAACTATTATTATAAAAATACTTATACTATTATAAAATTTATAATATTAATAATTTTATAAAAATTAATCTAATAAATATTTAGAATTTAAAACTAAAAAATATTTCTTTATATATATGTATATAAATATTTGTTTTCATAAATTAAAATAGTGCATTTTTTAGAAAATAATGTCATTAAAATATTTGATATTATTGTTAAAACATATAATAAAATAAAATAATAAATCTATATGAAATTTATAATTTCAATATCTAATTAAAATAAAAATAAAATTTTATAATTATATTAGTATTATATTAAATTCATAATTTTATAAAATTCAAAACTTATATACACATACATATTCTATCTTTAATGTCAAAAAAACTTACTATATTCATATATAATTATCATCTAAAATATTATGTTACATAATAATTTTGATCAATGTAAATTCTATTTAATAAAAGTGGTTATTCTAAAATACTCCTTAAACAATATAAAATAATATTCATTTTTTGAATAAATTTGAAAAATCTACATGTAATAAAAAATTAATTTCAAATTTTATATTAAAGAAACCCATCATAAAAATATTTCAATTATAAATAAATTCCTTAAATAAATTTTTTTTATAATAAAACACGGTTTATATTTTTTGGGTTGTTAAACACTTGATAGATGTTCATAAAATCCATGTTATTTTCCCTTTTTAATTTCTCTAGGTAAACATTTTCTTGTTGAATATTTTAATGAAATAATTCTAGGTAAGGTCCATATGAAACTTATTTTTTGGAATGAAGTCTAACCAAATCATTTCAATTCCATTAAGATTATATTTGGAAGTCCATAGATTAGATTTCATAGGAGTCTTCAAAAAATTGAATACCCACTTAATCAGGTAAGGAAATGCTTTTGATTCATATGGTCATTTTTCAGTATAGAATGTAGCGGGATGATTAATTTTCAATACTAATAAATGACCTGAAAATTTTCTTGGGTAACTAACACCAACTTAACATAGTGACTGAATAGTTTGAATTAATGATTCAATAAAAGAAGGCCCTGCTGTAGGATTTTATTGTAGAGCATTTCCCATTACTTACTAACTCATTTTTGGAAGACATATTCAAGGAGGAAATGTCTACTAATATTATATTCAAATCCAGTCAGTCATAGGTCGATTCAAAAATAATATTATCTTATTTATGTACTGATATCAATGATCTAAATTGATAATAATTTATAAAAATTAAGAATTATACCAAAATAATGGTTGGTGCTGATGAAAGATGAACTTTCAGTTCCTAGAAAGACATCTTCCATTACTTTTTCCATTGTAATGTAGCATTATTCCTTTTCATAGATGACATTAGTGGATCTAGTCATGATATATCATGAACAATGTGTTTGTAATAACACACTAGACCATGAAATCTTCATATCTCAATGACATTCTTTGGTTGTTTCCATGAGATAACTGCTTCTTTATTTTTTTGGATCAACAAAAATGCCTTTCTCAGAAATGAAAAAGATATGAAAACGTACTTCCTATCTCCCAAAATCACCCATTAATAATTTTTCATACAAATAGTGATCTCTCATGATTTGTAATACTATTTCTAGGTGTTCCCCATGGCCAACCCTAATATTTTTATTCTCCATGATGTCATCCTCAAACACCATAACAAAAGTGTAAATATATTTCAGAAATATCTGATTCGTTAATTCCATGAATACTGCGGTTGTATTCGTTAAACCGCAAGTCATGACTACATATTCGTAGTGGCCATTTATTATTCGAAAATATGTATTTGGAATATCTTACTTTCAAACTCAAAATTGGTAATATCCTAAATGTATGTAAATCCTAGAGAACCATTGATCTCCCCTTAATTTATCAAATAGGTCATCAATGTATGGAAGTGGGTCCTTTTTCTTTATTGTAACATGAATATGTTTTCATGAATCAACACACTACTGATGAGTTACAACTTCTTTATTTAAAAAAAAGATTGGTGTTTCCCATAGAGATGTACTTCTCTGAGTGAAACACTTACTTTATAGATCCTCTAATTATACATACAATTCCTATAACTATGTTGGTGCCATTATATAAGATGAAAGGTAAATAAGATAGGTCATCAGAAAGAGATAAATTGTAAACTCCACTTCTATTATAGGTGGTATCATTGATAAGATTTTGGAAAATTCATTTGGAAATAGATCCACATCTACTAGAAAACAGAAATCCTCAATCTCTTCCATGTATTCCAAAGACAACACCACCAACTAAAAAGATATTGTTCCCATTGTTGATGCCGACAAGATCATTTAACCTTTCTTTACTGTCCTCTCCAATATGAAGAGATTCTCGACATGGTCTTCTTTTATGAAACTAACTTTTCTCTTGTAATAGTTGATGTGTTCCTTAATCGTTTTCATCCAATCCATAATGAGTATTATATCTTTTAAATTCATTTCCAACAATGAGATGTCCCATTTCATCTCAAATGTATCAACAGTTATAGAAAATCATATACCCATGAAGGCTTTACATTCTCATTCCCCAAAAGGATTTTCATGTTTTAAAACATAAGGAATTATTTCCATCTTTAAACATAGAAAATCAATAGTGTGAGAATAAATGAAAGAATTTTATGCCCTAGTATAGAAGTGCACTTTCACACAAGTGGAATTCAAAAGAATGGTTCCTCTAACCACATATAGTCTAACCTTTTCATCGACAATCATCGGATATACTCCATACAATTTCTTTTTCACTACACTTTTAACCTTGATTATTTGGTGAGATTTCCCTAGATTATGAGTCAGGGTATTTCTAGGTACCCATGGCTAGATCTTCTATGTAAATGAGACTGATTCTGTTGTCCTCATCCTATCAAAGCCTACAATGCATGTGTTGCCTGAGAAGTGTCACGAGCACCTAGCCTTGATTAATTGCTACAATAGCATTGAATAATCCCTGTCTACGTGTAGTTATTACATTATCTAGGTTTTGTCGTACACTACCTCTTTATGTGGTCAAATGAACCACAATGAAAACTACCTGATTTTCTATTGGGGGACGGAGGAAGGTTCACTGATCTAGATCTGTGATTCATATTTCTACTTCCACCTTTTTAATTCGTGTCCTTTTTCCATTTTCTCCCAGCATTTGAGTTCCCACCATTCTCTGCAGGTATCTTCATTCATACCCTAATAGATCCCAAGATATAGTGTTCATCCATAGTTTCTCTGTTCCCCATATAATTATAATCCGTAACACCAAACACCACAATCTTTGATTGAATGTCCTTTTTAGCCCTGATTTGAATATTTGTGCCTTTTAAGATTCACTTATTGAAACATCTGGTGAAAAGTGCACAAAATTCATTAATTTAGCCGCATATTCCATGAAAAAGATATTATCCTGTTTTTGGTTAAATATGTCCATTGTTTTGTATATTTTTAATGTGTGAGGATATAATTGTATGTTGAACATTTCATTAAAATCCTCCCATGTAAGGCTGTTATCCAATTTATCATGCACCACTAAATCCATCCACTTATGTGTAAAATCATTAAGAATATAAGTCGCCAACTTTAATTTGTGCTCTGATAGTGTGCTGATGAAATCAATGATATGATTCATCATTATTAGCCATACCTCCTCCTTTTTAGGTTCAGAATCTCCCCAAAATATTAGTGGATTATAATTCATTAATTGTATGGTATGATGCACATGCTTAATCTTTTTCATGATGTTCCTAGTATCCACAGCTTGAAAAGCATTAGAAAAACTCTAAAATAGATCTGGGTTCATCTATGGTTCAGGTGAATCCACATTATCTAGTGCTTCTTCCAGATGGTATCGACATTTCCTACAAGGTTCCATTTTCTAAACCATCAACCAACTCTGTCAATCTCATTCTTTATCAACTTATGGCTTAACCTTTTTAATTTGGTCACATAAACTACCACAAAATTTTTTTCTAAAGCAACCTTATTCCCTATTCAAACATTTATAAAACTTTAAACATTATTTTTCAAATTTAAACCATTTTCAAAAATACAATAAGCGTATCCTTTTTCAAAATATTCTATTTTAAATACAATTTCAAACTTTTTTAAAAAATCGGCAATTTTCTACAAAATGAATCATTCCTAAAAATGATGTATGCACTCTTAGTGGGGAGTCATCTCTCTACAATTAATTTCATGGTAGTATTATTTGAAAAAACCATTACAACCAGGATTAAAAATCCTAGATGTCTCTCTAAACACTTATATACCCAACTCCTAAGTAACATGTATTTCAACATAAAAAAGGATAGCTACATCCTTCTATTCTATACATTTCAAGTTTAAAAAATCCTACTCCTTTCTAAGATTCTTTTACAATGAATAGAAAATAAGTAATTGCAATAACAAGACCAACAACACTGATGACTACTTGTTATGCAATGTCCAAACAAGATGATACCATTTGAAATGACCCAATAATTCTCATTGGCTTGAGTGTACAATGGGTCATTTCTGGGTATATGCAACTTCCCGAATACAAAAAATCCTAGAAATAAATGCCGAAGGGATTCAATGTTTTTTTGGAGACGACTTAGAATTTAATTTATAAAAACATAAACTCGAAAAATATTCAAAAATAGAGATCAATATATGATGCATGTAAAAAAACTAAGGCATTTCAAATCATTCTCTTTAAAACAACCAACTAAGGTATGCGACTACGAAAGGAAATACAACATCACAGTAAACATTATAATGATAATGAATAAACACCATGATTACAACAATACTCCATGATTCACATGATTTATGCTCCACCTCCACCATATAGTATAATATACATTAAATGGTGCTAAAGAAGTGTGATACTTTATCTTTTCCCAAGTCAAAGAAGGTAGCAACTAAAAAAGCACCAAAGTGCCAAAGTAGAGGTGATTATATATCATAATATGTTTTCCCCAAAGACTTCTCTATTTATTCCACTAGGATAGAGTGGATATCACATTATATAAAATAGTTTATAAAAAAACTCCACAATAGTTTATAATCGAGTATAAAGATGTTCAAAAACCAATTATAACCAAGTGAAAATGAAATTAAATAAAACTAATTTCCATAAAAATATTTTTCCATAAAAACCTAATCTATGATTAAATCCAATTTTTTTATCATATTTTCATACCCATTCCATATCTCACAACACACCCACACATACATGCTTCATTTGATAGTTCCATACTCATGAGAGGTCTCTCGTTCAATTACCTTGAGTCCGAATGAAACATTCCCTGGATCCAAGGTAACACACATTGCACCCCAATATTATACATACCTTATTTAGGGGCATGTTGAATATGAACTCACACAACCCCAGGTATTCCTAAACCATTCTAAATAACCATTTCATACCATTTACATAAAACTGTACTTTTATTGAAAACCAAAAAAAAAATTTAAAACTACCATTTTGTTTTAATAAAACATCCATTTTCTATTTTAAATATCTAATAAAATTCATTTTCCAAAATTCAAGAAAATTCAAATTATAAAATCCATTTTTTAAATCCTGCACCATGATAACTTTATTCAAAAAAACCAATTTTCCAAATGAATTTAATTTAAAAAACCATTATAAAAGAAGGTTTCCAACAATTCATAACCATCCAATTCATGATAAATTCATAACATGGAAATAAATTTGAATTCATGACCATCATTTATACTGTGTGGATTCAAGAAAAAAGCCACCTTCTTTAAAGGTTTTGACAAAACAAGACAACAGATGTAAAACACAAAAGAAAACAAGGTCTATTCTGCATAGAACATCCATAGATATATTATCCTTGCAAGATCAAGACATAAAATCAATTTATTTGGAATCAAAACACATTTATCTACCCATAACAGTTGTAGACATGAGAAAAAAAATAATAGAGGAGAAGTATATCTATGTAGATCTATGAAACCAAACAAGAATGATGAAGAGAGATCACAACCCTCAATAATATAGGTTCGAAACACCATGGGAATCTTTCAGAGTGATTCCAAATCACTTGGGATATCTTCTTATTCCTTAAGAGAAAGTAAATCATGGGTTATGCCTAGTTAGGAGAAAGAACAATCCACCTAGATGAAAAAATGTGTGAGATCCTCTTTTTCAGGATCTCACTTAAACAATCTGCATGGTTAGTTTGCACAATTAGACAAACTATGTGCTAACCATGTATTAGATACTTCAAAGAATGTACCTCATACATCTTTTGTGCATGGTATACCTATCTATGTGCACATCATATTGATGTTCTCTACCTCAAATTGTTTTCTTGTGCATGGATTCTATAATGATTTCTCCACAGTTTGGATAAGTCGTGCACAACCTGGGCACCTATCCTTTTATCCCAAAAACATAGTGAAAGATCACAAAATTATTCCAAAATTAACGCATATACATTATATCCATAAAAACAAAATTAATGGTTTATATACAAAAATATTAGGTTCTACTCTACTACTAGTGTTGTTCCAATTATATGGATTATCCTCGGTCACTATGTGATTCTTATATGGATTATTAGGTGTCATTGTATAGTTCATAGGGGGAATGTTCGCAGAAGTAGGGTCCAAATTATTGATGATGAATTTAGGTTTATTATGAGAATGCATATTTTTCTTTCCCATAAACACCATGACATCATGCAGAAGAAATCACCAACAATATCAATCATAACACTAAAAAATGACGGTTATAATACTTATATAAAACATAGTATTCATTTATAGAATAATGTTATGTGGTTATTTTTAATCAATGTTTGTGAAATATATAAATGATTAGACAATGTGGGTGTCATCATACTGTAATTATTTTCACACTCTTTCATTGTTTTTTTAGCTAAGAAGATATCATAGTTGAAGGTTTATAGTGGGGAAAGAGCCCAACATTAATTAGTTGGTTGGTGGTTGGGTAGGATATTTAATACAATACCTATATGAGTTTTTGGATTGATTATATAATATTATTGACTATAATATCTCTTTTTTATTTTATTTTGTGATTATTATAGTGTACATTAGTTTATTTCCACCCATATTTACATGATAATATTATTATTACAGTTTTTGGATTTTTCATTTATTCTTCTTGGGATTTCATATTTTATTTTTTAGATTAGTTCATCTACTTTTTCTACATCATTACTATGTGTATTGTCTCCATGTGAAGTTCCTTTATCTATAAAATAAAATTGTTAGCCTATATTGTATGGGCATGTGCCCCTGAGGTGTAGTAACGACCCAGTTCTGTCATATGTGTGAGTACCATCTGGGTGACATTAAGTATATTGATTATATACATCCAATTTATTTTTTTAAATTTTTTTAATTTAATTAAATTGTTTCAAAAATACATATCATTACCACCCTTTAAATGGAATTTTGTCTCAATAGTTACCAAAAACGTAGAGGTTATTTTTTAATTTCATTCTCAATAATGATTTTTCATTGATGAGGTTTTCATGTAGAGAAACAATTTGTGAACACAATCAATAAAACACCATACATTTTATTCTCATTTGAATATTTTTGATGATTTATATATCCTCTATCTTTTTAATTTTTATGAATAATTTAATCATGATGAAAATTATATACAATGATGACCTGAATTCATTAATTTGGATTTTAATCACCATCCACGTTGTATATATTCAATTTATTTATTTAAATATTCATTCATAATTAATTAATTATGTATTTTCATGTAAATATTAAATCATTATCATAAAACTAAATGGAAAATTCTAAAATTTTACACATGTGTCATTTAGTAAAAGTATTATTTTTTACACAAATAAATATTTTATCAAATTGTTTTCATAAATATATTTATTTCTTTTATATCTTCATTATCAAATAAAAAATGTCATAATTAAACGCGATATAAAATTATAATGTAACTATTATATGTTATCACCTAGCTGTTGTATTGGATGATATCAATATAGGTAACTAAATTATGAAAAAATATGTCACCCACCATTATAAAAAAAATTCATTTTTTATCAGTTTATCATAATTGAAAATAAAAAACATTTTAAAATAAAAAATACGATTTTCTAAAAAATCATTTTTTCCCACACTTAATTTGTATACAAATATATTAAAATTTCTACTATTGGTGAATTATTTAAATGAAAATAATAAATGTTATATTTAATAAATTTTTGAAACATTCATTTATAATTTTTATAGGGTATAGATAAAAATAAATATTCTTGAATTCTCTAAACAATATTTCTATAAATTGTGGGGTCTGTTATAATTTGTGAACATACGTTAATGTAATTTATTTCACATATATTTAAAAAATATTATATAAATAATTCCATTCATAGACCCATTAATAAAATATTTTGTTTATAGTATCATTTTTTTGAATAATATGAATAATAACCTTGGTAAATTTTAAAACATTTGTAAATGGTGAATCAATTTCATGTTGTATAATACAAATTGATAAGATTGAAATTTTATATCTTAATTCTTAAAAAATAACAGTAATTTTAACTATAAAACCATATGGAAGAAATTGATTTTTTTAGTGGAATGTTTTCTATGAAAATGAAATTTATAATACTTAAATCATGAAATACACAATGTGTCAATATCTTAGTTATAAATATAATAAATGTATTAACATAATAAAATAACTAGTTATGAATTAACATCGAGAGTGAAATTGAGATTCATCAATAAAATTCATGATTGAATTTTATTTCTAATTTTTTTGTAATAATATAATCACTTTATATGGTTATGAAACATAGATGAAACATTTCTCTAATTTATTAAAAAAATTAGAAGTATTATAATTGTAGACGCCAGAAAAAGTCCGTTGTTCCCAAATGAAGCTCCGGATGCGGGAAGCGAGGTCATATTTGGAGTCGGAAGCCCGTTTTGGAGGGCCCGGAAGCCTTGCGCGGAATTTTGGAGATCCGTGCGCAATGTTGACGAGCCGCGCGCAAACCTCCCGGGATGCGCGCAATGCGCTGGGCCGGCGCGCAATTTTGGGCGCCCGTGGCCCGCGCGACTCCCTTGCGCGCCGGGCCCGATTCCGCGCCCGCGAAGAGAATTCCGTGCCCGCGATCCGGATTCCGCACCCGGGGTTGCCTATAAATATAAGGCGACCCCCGACGTTTTGAAGGTGGCCGGAAGTCGAAAGGTCTCTCGTGCGCGCAATCCAACCCCTCCCGCGCGCAATGCCAATCTTCAGGTAACCTCCTTTCTTTCGCGCAAAAAAGCCTCGGGGTTCGCCTTCGCGCGCAATCCCTTGGGCTCCTTTCCTTTGAATAATTCTTCACCCTAAGGCCTTCACGCGCAAAAGAAGCCTCTTGCGCGCAATTGCCCCCGGGGTGCGCGCAATCCGGCCCGATTGCGCGCACCCCCCCCCTTTTCAAAGTGGCCATTCGATTAAAGAATGAGCCGTTGCCCCCGCGCGCTATCCGAAGCCCGGTGCGCGCAATCTCTATCTTCCGTGTGCAAAGCGCTGGCTCAATTACGCGCCAACCCGCCCATTTGCGCGCCGACCCGCGGTATTGCGTTCCAAGCTTTTCTTTTGCGCGCAATCCACCGAGGTCACCCCCCTTTGACCCCCTGAGGGTACCCGCCTGTGTGGCGCCCGATGATCTTCATCCTGGGTGCCCGCACCGTGTGTTGTCTTCCCGTGCAGCCCTCTAGGCTTGCGCGAAGTGACACAGACCCCTCGGCGGCACCATACACGTCCAAGCTGCACGACGCTAAACTGCCTAGCCTCCATCGTCCGCGCGACAAGACGTTAAACTGCCAAGCATCCATCGTCCAACACGACGTTAAACTGTACCACGTCCAAGCTGCACGACATTAAACTGCCTAGCATATCGTCCGAGCTACAAGACATTAAACTGTTCAGCATTCGTCCTGCAGGACGTTAAATTGTACTTCGTCCGCGCGACAAGACGTTGAACTGCCAAGAACCTTTGTCCTCAACACACGACGTTAAACTGTACTTCGTCCGGTAAGACGTTAAACCGTCCGCTTCGTCCTCATTACACGACGTTAAACTGTACTTCGTCCGGCAAGACGTTAAACCGTCCGCTTCGTCCTCAACACACGACGTTAAACTGTACTTCGTCCGGCAAGACGTTAAACCATCCGCATCACCCGATCCCGTGTCTCGCACGCAGGATCCCACCGGTTTAGATGTGGCCCCCACCCGCACGTCTCTGCAGGGATGTCGGGATTGGAGTGGCCTTCGCCCATGGGGGTAGAGTGTTACAAACAGAATGAACTACGTGGACTTTGATCCCTGTCTCCTAAACAGGGTACGTAGGAAGCCTCTCCGAGATTCAAGCCCACCACCTGGTCGTCCTGGTCGTATTCACGTCGGTTCGTCCATCAGTGGACCCCTCCCGGGTTCACACTTGCGTCGATTCACCTATGAATCTGCCCTTGTGGGAGACTGCACGTGTGTATCTCCATTGTGCTTCCCCACTGCCGAAGCCAGTAGAGGGCGTGACAGGGATCGAGGTCTCTTACATTCGGCCCAAGTCCCTCTCTAACTGAGTTTTGCCGCATCCGGGCCGCCTCAGTGCGTAAGTCATGACAGAACGAACTACGTGGACTTTGATCCCTGTCTCCTAAACAGGGTACGTAGGAAGCCTCTCCGAGGTTCAAGCCCACCACCTGGTCGTCCCGGTCGTATTCACGTCGGTTCGTCCATCAGTGGACCCCTCCCGGGTTCACACTTCCGTCGATTCACCTATGAATCCGCCCTTGTGGGAGACTGCACATGTGTATCTCCATTGTGCTTCCCCACTGCCTTTTTCTCCTTTCAGCGTCCAGCATGACGTGAAACTGTGATCCACCCGGCCGTTCCATCCCCCTCTGTGCGAGGTGGTTCGGTTCAATCCTTTGCCCGGCGGCCTCGACCTCTTCGTGAGTCGGCTTGCTGACGTCCAGCATGACGTTAAACTGTATATTCGAACTACGCTGACTTTGATCCGCGCCAACGCGCGGTACGTAGGAATCCCCTACGGGGTCCAATATCTTCACTCCATCATCCATCCTGATCCTTACCCGGGCCGCCACATCCCGGTGGGGTCATGCCACTTCATTCCACTCCGCTCCACTCGGGAAGCCGCCCATGTGCTGGCCCCCGCGTCAGAGGTTCCCCGCAAGGGGTTCTGTCATCTGATCCACTTCTCGTGTTGATCAGTCCGATGCCGTCCCCGCTGGACATTAAACTCGCAGCATACCCCGTGTTAAACATGGGAAGCTGAGGAAAACCTCAGGTAACACAGTTCCCCGCACCCAGCGCGGGATGCCTCAGGCCATCACGCTTTCGAGAAGCCCTATTAGGGACGGAAGGCAGACATGCAGAGTCGCAGTGTTAAGACACGCCCCCGACACCCAGAGCAACCCGGTCTCCTCACCGCAGGTTGCTGCCCCGACCAGACTCCTTGGAGCGTCCGGGCGGAAGCAGTGTAATTAACCGGTGTCCATGAAGATATGGCACCGGGAACGAGATTCACGAACATTCTTAAATCTATGAGGGAGACCCGGATTAGGCAACGAGTTCCGAGGAGACGTCCACGGAAGGAGGAGCCGACATCCCATCATCCCGGTTTCGATCAAGGAGCAGACCCCCCTGAACAAGGGACGGATGTCGCCCGCCTTTGGAAAGCGGGACTGCGGGACCACAAGCCGCGCGCGCCCATCCCCTCGGGTCGAAGGGTGCACGCGCGAACGCGTCCTGGCGGAACAGCGTCGGAACAGAAACCCGACGCACATCCGCACCGAAACAGAAAAATGGTGAACCCGACGTGAATCTATTCTCCTCAATACGAAGACCGATGGCTTTCAGAGGTGTTGGAAGACCAGAACGCTGCTCGACCAAGCATTCAACACTGGGGCACGGAACCCGCCAGGGGCTGGGGAAGCGAAATTGGGCACTCCGTCTCACGACGTCAAGGGCCTGGGTTCTCCCCATGGAAGGCGTCGTGGCACTAATGGTTGGTTGTCGATTTCTTTTCCTGTCAGTGTTAATGGGTTTTTCTCCCTGCTTTCAGGAATCAAGTCGCCCGATCCAGTGCCCGATCGCCACCCGCCCACTGGCGCAGGGGTAGGGGAAACACCGACGCGGCTACTCCGCGCGGTCCCGCCCGTTCCACAGCCGTCCCAGCAGCCGCAGCTGCGGGGCAACCACGCCCTCTCTCCCCCTCGGAGGTCATCCATAGAAGGGTGATCAACAACTTGGTGTGGAGATATGAGGAAGAGGGAGTCATCCCCACCAGGGACATGGCTCGCCTAGACCTCGAGGAAGCCGCACCTCCTCACCAACGCCGCCCCCGAGGGCCGCGCAGGGAGGCACCGCTGCCTACCTCGACGTCCAACCGCTTCGGGAGCTTATCCTCGGAGCGCTCCGACAACTCCTTCCCCTATGCAGATGAGGTGGAAGATGTCCGGGACCACCCTATCCGAGATTCGTTCCAGGGATCCGCGATAAGGGCTCCTGTCAGGCCACGGCGACACCGCCGCCAGGACCCTCAAGTCAAAGAACGGACTCTCCACCTGCCCGCGCCGCTCATCCCGACTCGTTTGTCCCGACGCCAACGTCGGGCACGAGCGGAAGAGGATGCCCACCTTGGGGCCCTAGCAACCGCGGCCGTGTTGGCTCAAGCCACTGCTGGCTCCAGTCACCAGGCCCCTGCGCATCCTGAGCAGGGGCACTTCTATGCCCGACCTGGATCGAGGCCCCGACCGCCCCAAAGGCAGGTTGGGTTGACTCTCCCGGTTGCTGGTACATGCAATAGCCACCGCGGACCACCTCGCGGTAGCGCTATTCACCAACAGGGTCTACTCCATGTGGCCGATCCGAGAGGCATGGGTCACCCCACCTTTCGATCCCGGCCCGAAGGCCTGCCCGGAATCATCTCTCCCCACGTCCCCTTTGATATCTGTCCCAGTGCTCCTCGCACATTGGTTTCCAGTCCTCTTGGCCCCAACACCAGTGTGGCCGGAGCACGCCAGGATAGAGATCATCCATGCCCCGAAGAACCACCCAGGGGCAGGAAGGCGAGGCGTCGACGCCGAGGGAAGAATGTTACGGAATTCCGGACAGAGATCTGACCGGTTCGTTTCTCTGATTCAGAGGCGGAGTATGATTCGGCGACGGAGCCCTCCCCCCGATCCCGCCAGTTAGGGGCAGGGGTAGGAATGCGGCACGTCAGCCTCGTACTTCCTGAGAGCGAGATCGATATGATCCCCGCTTCTCTCCGAAGGTATATCCGGAGTAGTGAGGGCCTGGTAGACCCCCATGGATCAAGCTTGCGGTTGGTACCGGCCCCTCCGGAAGCGCCTTCTGCCTCGATCGGAGAAGCCAGAGAATTTTTCTGGGGACCGACGGTCGAACCATGATCCAGTGCACCCTCGGCGAGCACCGACGCTACGGCAGGATGTTCGCTCGCCGGACCATCCTATCGTGATGTGGTAGCTGGGGCACCGCCACCCTCAGAGGGTGGCCCGGGATATGGAGGCCAATCGGCCTGCTCGCCGTATTCACCGCCGGCCAGCCCGTCGGCCCGGTGGCCCGCCTCGGCACCACTGCTGGTTCCCCGTCCATTCCCAGTCATTGAAGAGGACCAAGGAGACCTGGGTCCCGAGTTTGAGTCATGGAGCTTCTGGACCGTCCTTGCAGAGGGCCACTTCTCTGAGAAGTTTTGTCCAGTCGCAGGACCAGACTTTGATGCACCTGAATCACTCACCCCGGATGAGTTCGAATGCTTCCGTCGAACTCTCCGAGAGACTCACTCCCGTCTTCACCGCCTAAAAATGCCATATCCAGGGAGTCAAGTGCACCTGGAGGATATTGGTGAGCAGTGCCATCAAATTGACCTGGCCACGCTCCCCGCGGTTCGGCACCCCCGGTCATTTGGGCACCACGAGGCCCTCCAACAACGATGCGTCGAGTGTTTTCAAGTACTCCGCAAGGTTCTCGAGGAAGCCACTCCCCACGTGTATATCCGTGGATGGGGGCAGTACGCTGCCCTACGCTTCAGTGCGATTCGCCGACAGCCCGATTTACTGGGTGGCCCTGAGGGTACATCCCCGGGGACGGAAACGGTCAATATGGCTGACCTGTCGGGGGAGGGGAACGGCTTGGAACTTCTCGACGGGGGCTCTCCCCCCGAAGACAAGCCATTTTTGGATCCATCAGCGAGAGTTACTCGTCACCAGAGGAACCTCCTGGGTCTCCCCACACCCACTGAAGCACTGACGTTGAGCCGAAACGTCAGCAAAGGTAAAGAGCACGGCGGGGCTGTAAAGCCCGCCGACCCATCTGCCTCCGTACAGAGGGCTGATGAGGATCCCGAGAAGGCTATGCTATGTCAACAGCTTGCCGAGAAGGAGAAGCTAGTTGACCAGCTCCTCGCCGAGCGCGCTGCAGAGCAGCGGCCTGACTACGCTGATCCTAGGCCAGGACAGCAGGGATAAGAACAACCACCCCTCGATGAGGCTCTCCCAGGCAACCGTGATTATGCCGTGTTTTCCGACAGGGGAGAGGCCATTGCCTATGGAAAGAGGGCGCGGTATGTTTCACCGCACCCTCCCGAGAGGCGTGATTACCTGAGAGACCCCGCTCGGATTCCTCCTGCTGCCCCAAGGGCCGCTCCGCCCGCCATCCCACGAGCCGCCGAGTTCGACGACCCGGTCGACGACCTGATTGAAGGGCCATGCAATGCGCTCGTGGTTAGAGATCCTCGCCAGGACTGGAACCCATGTTCGGACGATCCGATGGCGGCACTCATCGCCCGCTTGGAAGCCTTGGAGACTCGGCAAGTGGCGATCCCACCGGACGGCAAGCCATACCCACCATGGGTGGATGACATGCCGGCACCTCCGGGATTAGGGAATCCCACCTTCGCCCACTTCAACGGGACTGGAGATCCGCCACAGCATTTGGCCCATTTCAACATGAGGTGCGGGCCTATGTTGGGAACTCTGGCGCAGCAAGAGGCCGCTAAGCTTCGCTTCTTTGTCCAGACACTGGAAGGGCCAGCATTTGTCTGGTACAGCCAGCTCCCCGTCGGGTCGATAACTAGCTGGGAGGACCTTCGTAGACAATTCCTCTACCAGTTCAGTTCCACGACCCAGAAGACGAGTATCGCAGACCTCTTCAAGTGCAAACAGAGGCCTGATGAGCGAGTCGCGGATTTAGTCGCCCGATTGAAGGGTCTCACGTATTCCCTTGACATGCCATTGACTCAGGAGCAGTTGCTGACAATGTGTGTCGGGAACGTCAAGACCGAGCTGGTCCCTTCCCTGATCACTCAGAATTACCCCGGAGGGTTCAGGGACTTCTCAGACAAAGCTCAACGTCTTGAGGAAGCCCTGCAACAGGCCAGTCAGGCACACCCGCTGCCTCCTATGATTCCTGCAAGGAGAGCCAGCAGGGCTGAGCCCGCTGCTGTTACCCAGATAGAGGCCCCCAGGCCGTTGGAGCTGCTGCCGGCGAGGCCAGCTCCACAGCCTCACAGGAATCCACCTCCACGGGCTCAGTTCCCGGCCCAGCAGCGGCAGCCCCAGAACCGGCCGGCCCCTCCGCGTAATGTACCGCCACAACCCAGGCGAGATAATCTGGGTCCACCTCCTCGGCAAGCCCCTCCAGCCCCTCGTCAAGACCATGCTCCCAGGGGCCCGCGATACCTGACTTACTCATTTCACAAGGATCATGTCCCCGGTTATTTCCGGAGCGCCCTGGAGCAGAGGATTTTGCGACTGCCTGAGTGTTGGTGGCCAGAGGAGGCACATCTCACGGATAACCCCCGCTACTGCCCTTACCATCGGGCCCTGGGGCACACCATCCAGCGGTGCTATGTGTTTAAGGATTGGATCCAAGACCAGATTAACAACAATGTAATCAGGTTGGGCCCAGCTCCAGCACAAGTGGCGGGCGTGTTCGTGGGATCAGATGACGATAGTGGCAATGAGGACGAATGGTAGCTGGTCTCCGACCGCGGATCCGAGAAGTATAAAAACTGGATGGCCCGCAAGACGATCATTCGCGCCCTTGGAATCATCCGTGCGCGCTTGAATCAGCCTGAGCCCCCAGAATCTGCGAGTGCTGCTTCGGCATCGTCATCCCAGCCTGCCTCTTCCGAGAAGAGCAAACGGTGGCGGCGCAAGAAGGAAGAGCGCGCCCCGCCAGTTCCACCACTATCCCGCACTCTCGGCGATTTCATGCCCCCGGAGATGGGGATCCCTCCTCGGATCCGCCCGGCGATGGATGATTCGTCCGATGACAGTATTGGGTAAGCTTTGGTTAATACCGTCGAGCTGGTAAATCCCTTTTCGGTTCCTGACGTTAAAGAACACCAGGTGGACCTCCCTAGTGTCCCCGGTCGTCGCCACCGTCGGAGGAACCGCAACAACAGGAGTCACCAGGGCACAACAGTTGGTACCTCCAGCCAGGACGTGCACGCCACTGAGACTAGGTAGCAGGCTCAAAACCGAGTTCAGCGCGCGCAGCCCCCCCCCCATATGGGGATGACAGATTCGCCTCCGCCACTGTTTGTGGTGTGGGAGCAGGCAGAACCGCCTCAGCCACGTCGCGATCAGCTCCGCCCTGCCGCAAGTCCGTCCCGGCCTCCGGACCCCTGTACGGTGACTACATCCCGGGCTTCAACCAATGAAGAGCGAGATGCGCCAAGCACCAGTCGGCCGCCGGCCCAACCGGCAAGACCCATCATTCCTCCAACCGCATAGCAACCTCCTGCAACCAGGGGCTCGCGCTTGGCCAAAAAGTATGATGTCCTGAAGCACTTGGCGGACATCCCAGCAAGGCTCCATCCTTGAGGCTCTGCGCATGTCATCTGAGATGCGCGAGGCACTCGCTGAAGCCCTGAAAATCCCCCTCCAGTTTCAGACAGTGGTTGTGGCTACAGAGGCCTTTCACGCCGAAACGATTGAGGACGCCGAATGTCAGGCAGTTATCTCGTTCTCTGGTAAGGATGAATACCCTCCTATACAGGGACACATTCGTCCGCTGCATGTTACTGGCCAGTTCAATGGCCTTGAAGTCCGGCGCTGTCTTGTCGACATGGGGTCCGGGATTAACCTGATTCCAACTCGGACGCTCTGGAGATTGGGGTTGTCTGAGGATGACTTGATCCCCTCCGACCTCAGGATCCAGGGGTACGACCGCACCGAGAAAACCCTGGTCGGCAAGATACGCTTGAAGACCCAGTTCGGTGACTTGGTTTCCAACACCGAATTCATGGTAGTCTCTCAAGACACTGCGTATAACGCATTTATGGGCAGGCCATGGCTCCACCTTCACGCGGCGGTTCCCTCATCATACCACCAATGCCTCAAATACTCCCTTAACGGTCGAGTAGGCGTGCTTCAGGGAGATGCCTCTCCTTTTTCCTCAAGTGAATCCCGCTATCTGGACGCGGACTATTACAAGAGCAAGGATAAGCAGATCTTGGCAGGCGAGGTTGAGCCTGTCGCTGTTTCAACTGATCCCTGGGCAAGCTTGGATGACGCTTACGTCCTCCAGATTCAACGGTTGGACGTAGCCATGGTCTCGACGGCCTGTGAGTCTCCTGATGAGATGACCGCGACCGCCCGTGCCTGCACCAGCGGCCCAGCAGGATCCGGTAGCCCCAATGTAGTTTTCAACGCAGTCTCTCCCGTGGACGATCCCTCCACGAGTGGAGAGGGCGTGGAAGATGCACCCCCATCCTTTGAGGAGGGTGTCTCCGCCACGGTCGATGAGTTAGTACAAGTGAACCTTGGAACCGAAGCAGATCCAAGACCCACATTGGTCAGTGCCGCCATGCCCTCTGAAGAGCGGCAACAGTACGTGGACTTCCTCAGACAGCACCGTGATGTGTTCGCTTGGGGCTATGACGAGATGTCGGGGCTAGATCCTCAGGTAGCCGTCCACCGCCTTGGTCTCCCGGCGAACCATCGCGGGTTCAAGCAGCCTCCCAGGAAGATGCACCCATTCCACGGTGCCATGGTTGAGGCCAATGTTGACAATCTTATCAAAGCCAACTTCGTGAGGGAAGTTCAGTACCCCAAATGGCTGGCCAACATTGTGCTGGTCAGGAAGAAGAACGGGCAGATCAGAGTCTGTATCGACTTCCGCGATCTCAACCGCCACTGCCCGAAGGATGATTTTCCCCTTCCGGTGACAGAGCTGTTGATTGACGCCACGGCAGGGTTCCAAGCCCTCTCTTTCATGGATGGATACTCCGGATACAACCAAATCCGGATGGCCCCTGAGGATGAGGAGTTCACTGCCTTCAGGGCCCCCCAGGGTATCTTTTGTTACCAGGTCATGCCCTTCGGCCTAAAGAATGCAGGTTCCACCTATCAACGGGCGATGCACCACATATTCAAGCCAATCCTCGGCACACTGGTGGAATGCTACGTCGACGACTTGGTGGTCAAATCGCGCCAGCGTCAGGACCATCTCAAAGATCTTGAGAAAGTGTTCGGCTTCCTCCGGTCTCGCTGCCTGAAGATGAACCCGTTGAAGTGTGCCTTCGAGGTCACCTCCGGAAAGTTCCTTGGATTTGTGGTAAGATACCGGGGTATTGAGATCGACCCGGAGAAGATCAGGGCGATTATCCAGATGCCTCCCCCGGGTAACATCCGGGAACTGCAAGGGTTCCAAGGCCACTTAGCCTATATACGCCGATTCATCGCGAATCTGGCCGGCAAGTGTAAGCCCTTTTCTCGGCTCATGAAGAAAGGTTCCACCTATGTATGGGATAAAGAGTGTCAGACCGCTTTCGAGGAAATCAAGAAGTACCTGCTTCAACCTCCGGTTCTGATGCCGCCTGTATCAGGAAAGCCACTGGTCCTTTATGTGACCGCCCTGGAACGGTCCCTGGGTGCCCTTCTCGCCCAGAAGAACAACGAAGGAACAGAGAATTGCCTCTATTACCTCAGTCGCATGCTCCTCGATGCGGAAGTCATGTATTCCCCCATCGAGAAGAGATGCCTGGCGCTCGTATTTGCCGTACAGAAATTACGGCACTACTTGCAGCACCATGAGGTACAGTTGGTTTCTCGGGTCGACCCGTTGAAATATATCCTGAGCCGGACTATGTTGACTGGCCGTCTAGCGCGGTGGGCTATGATTCTCCAGCAGTTCAACATAAGGTATGTGTCTCAGAAGGCCATCAAAGGGCAAGCATTGGCAGACTTTCTGGCTGCTCACCCGACCTCCGCGGATCAGCCGCTGGATCTAGGCTTTCCTGATGAGGCCATTCTCTTGGTCGATCGAGCCGATCCATGCTAGCAGATGCACTTTGACGGTGCCTCCCGGAGCCCCACCGGTAGAAGGCTCAATAATCCTAAGCTCAACAGAGTGGTATTGGGTATCATCTTCATTACCCTGGAGCAAGCCGTGCTGCCATACTCTTTCCTATTGTCAGAGGGATGTACCAACAATGAGGCGGAATACCATGCCCTCATCACCGGCCTCGAGTTAGCTCTCGAGATCGGCGTGCCCCATCTGTGTGTGAAAGGGGACTCTGAGCTGGTCGTTAAGCAGATCAATGGCGACTATGTTGTCAGGAAGCCGGAACTTGTGCCGTTGCTGGAGTGCACCCTCCTTCTGATGGCCCAGTTCCCTTCTCGGCCAGAGATTGTCCATATTCCCTGGTCGCAGAACGGTCGAGCAGATGCTTTGGCAAGCCTTGCTGCGTCACTTGCAGAGCCTGAACAGGACAACCTGATCGTCCGCGTGACGCACCTCAGGCTCATCGCTCCCGTTATCCCGGAGGGAGATCGCGTCCCGTCGGTAAGTAATCTCACCACGGTTGCCCCTGTGCCCGGAGCCCCGAGTACCCCAGATATGGCAGTCGAACTAGCCCCTGATTGGAGGACGCATTTGGTTGAGTACCTCCAACATGGCATTCTCCCATCGGATCGGGCCGGGCGCGAGCGAGTTCGACGCCGCGTATCGCAGTTTGTCCTCTAGAGCAGTCCCGACTTGGAGCAGATCCTATATAGATGCGGATTTGATGGTGTTCTCCTCCGTTGCCTTCATGGAGTTGAGATCCCACGAGTCATGCAAGAGGTTCATGCTGGTTCATGCGGTGCCCATCAGACTGGGCCAAAGCTGTCCCACCAGATTCGGAGGTTGGGATACTTCTGGCCCTCCATGATCCATGACTGCATCGAGTATGCCAAGAGGTGCCATGCGTGCCAGGTTCATGGGAACTTTGTGCATCGGCCGCCGGAGCTTCTCCATACCACTAGGTATTCTTGGCCCTTTGCAGTCTGGGGGATTGACGTTGTGGGACCTTACCCGCCGGCGACGGCTCGCCAGTGCCGGTTCATTTTGACCGCTACGGACTACTTCTCCAAATGGGCAGAGGCGATTCCGCTCAGAGAGGTCAAATCCTGTTCGATCGCTGACTTCGTGACCTCCAACATCATTAATCGATTTGGAGTGCCTCACGCTATCCTCACGGATAACGGAGCCAATTTCCGAGCAGCCGAGTTGATGAAGTTGTACGCCAAGTACAACATTCGCTCGAACCATACATCTCGCTATCATGCGCAAGCAAATGGACAGATTGAGGCGTTTAACAAAACCCTCTCTAACATTCTGCAAAAGATGGTTGGTCAGAACAAGAAGAGTTGCCCGGACAAGCTCCACAACGCCCTCTGGGCTTATCGGATGACGACTCGCAATTCCACCCAGATGACCCCTTATTCCCTGGTGTATGGAGCTGAGGCCGTCCTGCCCATCGAGATCCAGTTACCGTCCTTGCGCACTGCGGTCTACGACCAGCAAGCGCCGGACAGAGCTGCTGAAGCCCGTCTAGTCGAGCTGGAAGCACTGGATGAGAATAGACTTCGCGCTTTGCACAACTTGGAGAGGCATCAAAGCAGAATGGCTCGAGCTTTCAATAAGAAGGTTCGCCTCCGCTCCTTCCTGCAGGGTGACCTAGTACTGGCCCTAAGAGCGCCAATGATCCCCGGCAGGAAGACACCCAAGTTGGAGCCCAAGTGGGAGGGACCTCTTGTCGTCCACAAGGTCTATCCCAATGGCGCGTACTCCCTAGCAACTATGGATGGTGAGCGTGTCACTCCTCCCACCAATGCTAGGTTCCTCAAGCAGTACTTTTCCTGAGTGCACATCGTCCGCGCGGCAAGACGTTAAACTGCCAAGCATCTTCGTCCAACACGACGTTAAACTGTACTTCATCTCGCACGACGTTAAACTGCAGTTCGTCCCGCACGACGTTAAACTGCATTCGTCCTGCATGACGCTAAACTGCACCACGTCCGAGCTACAAGACGTTAAACTGTTCAGCATCCGTCCCGCATGACGTTAAACTGCACTTCAAGAACTACGTGCGGCTTGATTCCCATCCTTATAGGATACGTAGGACCGCCTGGACATTCATATTTCAGGCCCAGCCCCATCCTTCGGGAATTTCCATCCCATCTCGGGCCCTTGGCCCAGTTGCCTATGGGTATGCGGCGTATGGTGTGAACGCGGGGCTATGCCCTCATTCACGTCGGTTTGCTCATCACGCTGTACTCCCCCCATGTTTGGGGATGCCTTCCGCTCCCCCCTTTCTTTTTTCGTCCTGCATGACGTTAAACTGCACTTCAAGAACTACGTGAGGCTTGATTCCCATCCTTATGAGATACGTAGGACCGCCTGGACGCTTGTGTCTCAGGTCCAGCCCCGTCTCTTGGTTGATCACGGGGATCTGCTGTCTTTTGGTTGCTCTCAGGATGAGCCCTTCGACCCTTTCCGGTGATCTGTTAACATGTTTTGGGGAATTCGGTCTATGACCCGTGGTGTCGGATTCAATCCTGACGAGTCCTGTGTTGCTTTTCAGGCCGCGCGCTTCCTCTTGTTCGAGCCTTCACTCAAAGGGATACTCGTTATCGGTTTGGGTACGATGCCTCAGTGCTCTCCTACTGCTCCGGGTCGATTTACCGGCGGGTCCTGGGCCGCAAATCGATATGAATCCTGTGCTTGAGCGGTTGATGCTCGTTTGCTTGCCCCGTCCTAGGCTGATGTGATCGGATGTTGTGTTGCGAATATGGTTAGTGACGTCCTTGATCGCCATGTCAGCTCTTTCAGGATCTGAACATTGGTTGCACAGTCCTCATCACACTCCGCCTTTGTGCGTTGTAGTGGAATCTCGACACTCTCTTCATACTGACCTTCAGTACACCTTTACACGTTAGGCAAGCCAACCAGGGTAATGGTGTCTTTCGAGGCTCCCACGATCTGAGCACCAAGGATATATGTTGATGTCCTCCCTAAGGGCCATGTGTAGCTGGACCCTCGTCCCCATAAGGAGGAAGGAGTCACCCGAACAATCGCGTTCTGGGCCCAGTATAGCTGGAGGCTAGCATCTCTGCCCCTCGGGTGATGGACATACGCAGGCCCCTATCCCAGGATTCTTCTCCTAGAATCGTGCGTGACCGTAGGGCTGGGTATGTTCCCACCTCCGCTGAGTCCTCCATATCGCAATAAGCGGGTTCCTCCATGGTCCGAACCACACGACCTTAAACTGTGTTGTCTGGTCCTACCACACGACCGTAAACTGTGATCGTCTTGGCCGCCCGACGAGAAACGGCACTGCATTGTGATGTTCTCTTCAGAGGACACTCACGTTGGGCGCTGGTTACTAACCACGCCATTTGTCAATGCCTTTTCTGGCTTGATTATTGTGGCGACTCCAGGGATTCCATAATCACAGGCATGTCGCTGCAGAAAGAAAAACCATCCATCTTTAAGGACAAACAAGAAATATCAAATGCCGCTTCTTCTGGGTGCGAGGGTCAGACCTGCACCCTTCCCCGCGCTGGTGCCTGATTGTGTTGCGCCGCGCTTCAAGAACTACGTGTGGATTGATTCCCATCCTTATGGGATACGTAGGAACGCCCTGATGTTTGAAACTTCGGGTCCAGCCCCCCACCTCTTAGAGATTCCCCCTTCTCTGGGGAATCCGCCGCCTTCGGGTCACCCTCAAGGCGTGTCCCTCGACCCCTTGCAGTGGTCCACCGGTGTCAAGAGTACTCTGGTTTATTGCAGGGGGGGTCAGGTTCAGCTTGGTCAGGTTCCTTCCACTTTTCAGGCTTCGTGCTCCCTCTCATTCGGACCCATCGCCTACGCCCTGGGTGGAGCCCCCGTGATCGGTCTGGACATAATGCCTCAGAGCTCTCCCACCGACTCGGGCTGGTGCCCCCAAGGGCCTCGGGCAGCAAATCGATATGAATCCTGTGCTTGAGCGGTTGATGCTCGTTTGCTGCCTCATTCCATCAACGGTCAGTACGATATTGATGCTGATTTTCCGCCACGGTCGGCCGTACTCCCATATCGTTACGCCGGTGCCCCCAGTCCTTGAGTGAATGGCCGCATGATTCACATTACATTTTCCACCTCCCATTCTGACCAGGCAAAACCTCGACACTCTTGACGCTATCCCTCAGTGCATCTTCGCATATCCAGGGGATAGAACCATGATGTGGCGTACTTTGAGGTTCTTATGGTCCGAGCTCTAAGACCTTAAACTAAGATCTCCCCAAACGGGGTTCTACATCCTGCATGACATTAAACTTCACTTTCAGAACTACGTGTGGCTTGATCTCCAGCCTGATGGAGTACGTAGGAACGCCCGGGCATCTCGACTCGGGTCCAGCCTCAGGGATCGCTAAGTCCCGCCCCTCCTCGTCGCCGGCCGTCTGGCCTGGCTTCGGGTAGAGTGGTGCAGTTGTGATATTTTCCCCGATTCAGCTTGGGATGCCCCATCGCAATGATGGGAAGCGACAGTTTCCTCGTCAAAGAGGTTCTGTCTGAGAATTGGGGTGATTCACGGCCAGATTAGTGCATCCGCCTAATACGCTTTCCCCACAGTGGCACAATTTCGGGAGCGTTGGATTCTCTCCGAACAAATCATCACTTCGCCCCATGCTTCGCATGCCCTGTTGATCTGGATTTCCACCCTTGTGCCTGAAGGAACCCCCAAAGCGGCATTGATGATGACATGTGATCCGCCTCCTGCGATATGAATGATGACCTTCGGTCCGTCTATTGCGGTAGTATGGTCGATTGATCCATTGTCCGCTTGCCGTCTTGGGCATTTCCTGGAAGGCCGACCATTGTGGATTTCTGAATTCGGGACACGCGATTCACCCTTTCTCATTTCCCTATGTTCGGATAAAATCTCAACGCCCATAGCGTTGTCCCGCTCGTGTGTTGGAACAAGTTGGGGGGATGATACATTGATAAGGTTTGAGGTCTCCTTTCCTAGGAATGACCTCCCTCTTTTCTTTAGAAATCCAGGCCCAATTACGGATGCCTGAAGCTTGGTTAAAGCTCCCGATAGACAATTTGTGGTTGAGCATGTTAAGCCAAAAGATGAAGATAAATATATTGGTTCATACAAATGGATCGAAATATTGAGTAGCGGAAGAAAATGTTCTGGGAGTGGCAAAAACAAATCCCCTAGGGATTAACATGCTGGATAAGTCTTTCTAACGCTGCTACCCTTTGGCTGGCGGCCTCCAGAGCTGCTTCTCGCTCTCTGCATGCCCTCTCCTCGTCGGCGGTCGCAGCACGCAGTTCGTTGATCCTGGCCTGTGCGCGCTCCCGCTCGACTTGAAGTGTGACCATCTGTTGGCCCGCCTCCGTCAGCTGTACCTGGGCATCATCCAGCTGGGCCGTTAGTTGCTCCACAAGCTCAGTGCACGCTGCGACGAAGGCCTCCTTCTCTGCCGCCTGCCCTTCGAGACGCCGGAATTCCTGCTCTGCCACGAAGAGCGCCCGCGTGCTCTCCGACATGTCCCGACTTTGTGCGACGTCGGCACGCCGGCGGCTCTCGCGCATCTTTTCGGCCATGAAATCACGGACCGTCAGATGGAGGCGTTGAGCATCAGCTCCCCCGGCACACAGGAAGCATAGCCAGGTTTGAAGTGATCCCATGCGCCCCAGCCACTGCGATGGGTCTCGCTTGAGGAAGCGCTGGATGCACTTCCACCCCCTGCGGTGCGTTATCCGGCTCTCCTCGACTGCCTCCGCGTCCGAGTCGTCCATCTCCTCGGGGTCGGCAGGCCGGTAGGCAGGGAAGGCAGCCAGCAGGTCTGCTGCAGGGTCCGCCCCTGGGGTGTCCTCACGGGGGATAGGTTCCCCAACATCTGGGCGACCTTCTTCTCCCGCCCCAGCGGCGTTGACACCCTCGTCAGCCCCCGACCTCTCTCCGATGTCAGCACCGCTGGCGTCCGCAGCCCCTTGATCAGCAGTTGGTGGGGCCGTCTCGGTTTGGGAAGTCTGTTCCGGAGCAGGCTGCAGGTCTTCCACTGGTCCACTCGTGGATGGCCCGGGTTCGACAGCCCGACGAAACCTCCAGTGTTGAGATCACTGCGCGGGGCATGCCGTGGTTAGTCACGGATCGTCAATGGCGAGCACCAGCAGTAAAGTAAGGAGACTTACGGGAGTTCAGAACGTCATCTTCCGCTGCCCCGACCGCCGCAGGAACAATTGCAGCAGGGGACCCTTCCGCGCTTGTCAATTCAATGATGGGTGTCTGGCCCCCGCCTTGTCCTGCTGGCGCCTCTCCTACTCCCGCTGAGGACGCCTGACCAACATCTGTGCGCTCCTGAGAAAGGTGGAGAAATGGGTTAGAAGCTGCATAAGAGAATGGATGAAGTAGGTTGAGTAGGGATAGAAGCGGACCTCGAGGAGCTCAGTGACATCAACATTGTCAGAGCCGGTCACCTCGACGCTCTCCCGCGGGCTCCCCTGATGGGACCTTCCCTCGGTGCCTTCATCCTCCCCCGTCTCCTCCTCTTCCTCTGAGTCGTCGCTACTGTCATCTTCCTCCAGCGGCATCTGTTCTGGAGCACCCTCTAGACTGAGCATCACTTTCACCAGAAGGGATGGCTCCGCACGCTGACCACGTTGGCACGCGTACTCGTCCATGGCCGTCAGATACGCATACTGCCGGTTGAAGTCCACCCTGTCGGCGATCTGGAGGCGCCCGACCTCTGGCAGATGGATTCCTTCTCTGAGTATCTTTCCCCAGATGGCGTCGGTCCCCAGTGACTGCCGCAGGGTCATCCAGGCCGACCACAGCGCCGGGAAGACTGCATCGTGGGAGGGTTCGAGCAGACGCCTTATCTGCTTCCCGGGCCGCTCCCCGATCGCCGCATGTGCCCCCTCTCTGGGCGCTGAAGTCGTGGCGGCAGCTTGCGATGTGCCCGCCGCCGAAGTCCCTACCCGCGCCGGCTCCGCTGCTTGGCGCGCCTCCGTTCTCCCCCGTGTGGCGGCGCCTCGCCTCCTTCCTTGACGCCCGGTCTCCGCACGGGTGACCTCGAGCCGCCGAACTGGCTTCCGTAGAAGCCCCTCGGGGAACGCGATGGCCCAGTGTTCGGCGTACTCAGTTGCCAAGCCTGCGTCGACCACGGTAGGAGGGAGAGTGATGACGTCGCCAGAGCCAAAGGCGATGAACATCAACCACATCTGGAGAAGGACTCCAGGGTTCGTCTCCTCCCGGACAGTAGTGAATACCCTCCTCGGCATCCGTTGAAGGCACCCGAACTGCCTGGCGAACCGGGTTGGCACGTAAGGCTCGCAGATCACCTTCCCGTCGATCCGAGCCACGAGCACCCCACCCCGCATGTTCAGGAAGTACTCATGCTGCTCCAGCGGACCCTGCCTGTTGTCGATCATTTGGCCAAAGGGAGTGGGGAACGGGCTGAAGTTGAAATTGGCATGATTGCCAATCCGAATCCTCACGCCCTCCTCACTTAGGGTCATCGAAGCGACCCCCGCAATGTTCAGCAGGGAGGGTCGCAGGTCGTTTCCCGAAGGAATGATGTCGTTCGGAAACGTGTACCCACCAAGGTGAGCAGCCACCCAGCCGTGGAAGAATTGGAAGGGCCCACAGATCTTTCGTGGCGACCCCCCTCGCGAGATGTGTCCCAGGATGGCGTACAACTTAGCCAGCACTGGGACCCCGAGGTTGTATTTTTTATTGGCAGCCATGGCGCCCGCCATCGCTAGTGTCGCCGGGCGGACACCCATTCTCGCGTCCCGCACTGTCAGGAGCCACCCACTCAGAAAGACGGCCAGGGATGCCGCGTACCGGACATTTGGGTCCCGGGCCTCGATGACGCGGTACCCCCATGAGCGGTAGTCGCCCGTCTCCAGGACCCGCCAGTACGACCCATTCCGGCTCCTCTGAGCGGCGGTCGGGCACCGCTTCCCCCTGCCTGGCATCTTGACCGCCGGGTCATGCTCCAAGAACTGGCCGAACCACTCCTTGTAGGCTATGTCCTTGTGGAAGTCCTTGATCCCGAGCTGCTGCGTAGCCAGGTCAAGCAGATGCCATGTCAGAATGGGAGTACGTGACCTGTCTTCCCAGATGTTCTTCGGAGGCAGGAACTCATCGTACTGGTAACCCTCCAGTGGGATACCTCCGATGCAGTGGATGTCCCAGAGACCGATGTCAACCTCCCCATGGTGAAGATGGAAGGTGTTGGTATCCGGGGACCAGCGGGTGAACAGCTCCGGCCCGAGCTCGGACTGCTGGTAGAAGTGGAACTGCGACGTCCACACCGCCTCAAACAGGCCGATGTACCGCAGCTCCTCCGCGAAGTGATCGCAAGTGTGGCATACCCAGAACGCCCAGGCCCACTCACTGGTGAAATTTCCCCCAGACCGCAAGTCCCAGTCCTTCAGCCAACCCTTAGTGTCGTCAGTGACACTCTGGCGATATGTGCTCGAGTAGAGGGCTGGAGAGTTCTCCGCAGTAGGCTCACCCCCGACGATGGTTCGCGTCCTCGGGTTCAGGACATAGACATCTAAGTGTCTGGTCTCCCTGGCAGGATGCCCATTGTTGGTGATGTTATAGCGGGGAAGCTCGTCCTCCCGAGTCACCCAGGTCTGTGGCGCATCAACCTCGAACCCTGGCACCGGAACCTCATCTAGGATGCCAAAGTTCCAGAGCGACAGGTTGTCCGATAGCGGATATGTCTTCTGGGACGGCGTCAGCAAGTCGAACAAGGATTGATTGTTGGAAACAATCTCCTTGGCTCCATAGACCTCCTCGTTCGTCGCCATCTCAGCTCTGCGAGTGGCGGCATCCCCCTCATTTCCTTGATTCGCGGCCATCTCAGAAGCTCCGGGAGTCGTGCGGGTTAAGGGATGAAGCGTGCGGAATCGGAGGAGGCTGGTAGAGAAGTTTGAGAGTTGGCGCGCAATCCTAGTGGATGGCGTGCAATCGGGAAGTCCGTCGCGTAAAACCCCGGGTGTTCGCGCAAAATCAGGCCGAAATCCGGAGAGGTTTGCGCGACGAACGGGTGAATTCCGCGCCGGAAAGGGCAATTTCGCGCACGAGAGATCGAATGCTTATCACGCGGAAGGCCAGTGTACGGTGCGGGGGACCCAGGGCCCCTATTTATAGGCAAGGCCGGGAGTCCGCGCTGCGCGGAAAGCGCTTTGCGCGACCGCACCGGCGAATTTTGCGCCCGACGCCCCTTTTTGCGCGCCACAGTCCCGCGCCACCCAGGACTTCGGCATTCCGGCGTCTCCCTCGGAACCCGATCGTTGCGACCTCTCGCCGATCAGATTCCAAGAGGGGGCTTTTGTAGACGCCGGAAAAATTCCGTTATTCCCAAACGAAGCTCCGGATGCGGGAAGCGAGGTCATATTTGGAGTCGGAAGCCCGTTTCGGAGGGCCCGGAAGCCTTGGGCGGAATTTTGGAGATCCGCGCGCAAAGTTGACGAGCCGCGCGCAAACCTCCCGGGATGCACGCAATGCGCTGGGCCGGCGCGCAATTTTGCGCGCCCGTGGCCCGTGCGACTCCCTTGCGCGCCGGGCCCGATTCCGCGCCCGCGAAGAGAATTCCGCGCCCGCGATCCGGATTCCGCGCCCGGGGTTGCCTATAAATATAAGGCGACCCCCGACATTTTGAAGGTGGCCGGAAGTCGAAAGGTCTCTCGTGCGCGCAATCCAACCCCTCCCGCGCGCAATGCCGATCTTCAGGTAACCTCCTTTGTTTCGCGCAAGAAAGCCTCGGGGTTCGCCTTCGCGTGCAATCCCTTGTGCTCCTTTCCTTTGAATAATTCTTCACCCTAAGGCCTTCGCGCGCAAAAGAAGCCTCTTGCGCGCAATTTCCCCCGGGGTGCGCGCAATCCGGCCCGATTGCGCGCACACCCCCCCCCCCCTTTCAAAGTGGCCATTCGATTAAAGAATGAGCCGTTGCCCCCCGCGCGCTATCCAAAGCCCGGTGCGCGCAATCTCTATCTTCCGCGCGCAAAGCGCTGGCTCAATTGCGCGCCAGCCCGCCCATTTGCGCGCCGACCCGCGGTATTGCGCGCCAAGCTTCTCGTTTGCATGCAATCCGCCGAGGTCTCCCCCCTTTGACCCCCTGAGGGTACCCGCCTGCGTGGCGCCCGATGATCTTCATCCTGGGTGCCCGCACCGTGCGTTGTCTTCCCGTGCGGCCCTCTAGGCTTGCGCGAAGTGACACGGACCCCTCGGCGGCACCATACACGTCCAAGCTGCACGACGCTAAACTGCCTAGCCTCCATCGTCCGCGCGACAAGATGTTAAACTGGCAAGCATCCATCGTCCAACACGACGTTAAACTGTACCACGTCCAAGCTGCACGACGTTAAACTGCCTAGCATATCGTCCGAGCTACAAGACGTTAAACTGTTCAGCATTCGTCCTGCAGGATGTTAAACTATACTTCGTCCGCGCGACAAGACGTTAAACTGCCAAGCACCTTCGTCCTCAACACACGACGTTAATCTGTACTTCGTCCGGTAAGACGTTAAACCGTCCGCTTCGTCCTCAACACACGACGTTAAACTGTACTTCGTCTGGCAAGACGTTAAACCGTCCGCTTCGTCCTCAACACACGACGTTAAACTGTACTTCGTCCGGCAAGACGTTAAACCGTCTGCATCACCCGATCCCGTGTCTCACACGCAAGATCCCCCCGGTTTGGATGTGGCCCCCACCCGCGCGTCTCTGCAGGGATGTCGGGATTGGAGTGGCCTTCGCCCACGGGGGTAGAGTGTTACAAACAGAACGAACTACGTGGACTTTGATCCCTGTCTCCTAAACAGGGTTCGTAGGAAGCCTCTCCGAGGTTCAAACCCACCACCTGGTCGTCCCGGTCATATTCACGTCGGTTCGTCCATCAGTGGACCCCTCCCGGGTTCACACTTGCGTCGATTCACCTATGAATCCGCCCTTGTGGGAGAATGCACGTGTGTATCTCCATTGTGCTTCCCCACTGCCGAAGCCAGTAGAGGGCGTGACAGGGATCGAGGTCTCTTACCTTCTGCCCAAGTCCCTCTCCAACTGAGTTTTGCCGCATCCGGGCCGCCTCAGTGCGTAAGTCCTGACAGAACGAACTACGTGGAATTTGATCCCTGTCTCCTAAACAGGGTACGTAGGAAGCCTCTCCGAGGTTCAAGCCCACCACCTGGTCGTCCCGGTCGTATTCACGTCGGTTCGTCCATCAGTGGACCCCTCCCGGGTTCACACTTGCGTCGATTCACCTATGAATCCGCCCTTGTGGGAGACTGCACATGTGTATCTCAATTGTGCTTCCCCACTGCCTTTTTCTCCTTTCAGCGTCCAGTATGACGTGAAACTGTGATCCACCCGGCCGTTCCATCCCCCTCTGTGCGAGGTGGTTCGGTTCAATCCTCCGCCCGGCGGCCTCGACCTCTTCGTGAGTCGGCTTGCTGACGTCCAGCATGACGTTAAACTATATATTCGAACTACGCTGACTTTGATCCGCGCCAACGCGCGGTACGTAGGAAGCCCCTACGGGGTCCAAGCTCTTCACTCCATCATCCATCCTGATCCTTACCCGGGCCGCCACATCCCGGTGGGGTCATGCCACTTCATTCCACTCTGCTCCACTCGGGAAGCCGCCCATGTGCTGGACCCAGCGTCGGAGGTTCCCCGCAAGGGGTTCTGTCATCTGATCCACTTCTCGTGTTGATCAGTCTGATGTCGTCCCCGCTGGACGTTAAACTCGCGGCATACCCCGTGTTAAACATTGGAAGATGAGGAAAACCTCAGGTAACACAGTTCCCCGCACCCAGCGCGGGATGCCTCATGCCATCACGTTTTCAAGAATCCCTATTAGGGACGGAAGGCAGACATGCAGAGTCGCAGTGTTAAGACACGCCCCCGACACCCAGAGCCACCCGGTCTCCTCACCGCAGGTTGCTGCCCCGACCAGACTCCTTGGAGCGTCCGGGCGGAAGCAGTGTAATTAACCCGTGTCCATGAAGATATGGCGCCGGGAACGAGATTCACGAACATTCTTAAATCTATGAGGGAGACCCGGATTAGGCAACGAGTTCCGAGGAGACGTCCACGGAAGGAGGAGCCGACATCCCATCATCCCAGTTTCGATCAAGGAGCAGACCCCCCTGAACAAGGGATGGATGCCACCCGCCTTTGGAAAGCGGGACTGCGGGACCACAAGCCGCACGCGCCCATCCCCTCGGGTCGACGGGTGCACGCGCGAACGCGTCCTGGCAGAACAGCGTCGGAACAGAAACCAGACGCACATCCGCACCGAAACAATAATAAGAGGGTTTTAATGATTTTCATGATTTTTTCAGATGAATGTAACATATTATAGTTAAGAAAAATAATTTTAATCCAATCAAATTTTTTTATTAATGTATATCAACACAAATTAAATTATTACAATAAAAATTTCCAGTAATTTTATTTAATAAAAAAAATATTTTATAAAAATTATTAAAACTTATAAAAACCCAAAAGGTTTAAAAATTCATGGATATATACTAATACATTTAATTACATATCAGTTTATAGAAAAATTTAAACCATATTTTTTGAGATTGAATTCAGTATAGTTTAATATATTATGAAATTCCAAGTGTGTCATATCCCCCGCATATAGAAGGACACCTATTCTATCTATTATTCACACCAAATTGTGTCATCAAGATCAAGAAACCCCTAAAAAAATTGTCTTGAAAACAAACATTGTCAGGTTTTTGAGGTTGTATAATCCCTAAAATTCTGACCCTATATTCCATAATAAATGATCTGAAGGAGGTCCTCCGAATGAGAGGTATATGTCTTACAAGAGTTATTTAAATTTATTTCTTCTTTAAAATCCTAAAATTTTTGGGTATTTATTATAAAATAGAAAACTTTCTATCCTAAATTGAGTAATACTTTATTATGATTATGAAACAACTATTGTCCACATTATTTCCATCAAATGGGAAGTGAATGTATTTCCAGTAAGTAGATACATTTACCATCTCTTTATAGTGGTACAATTAATTTTCGATCACCATCACTCATATATGGTTATTATGATGGAGTTTGTGTGTATAAATGCTATTTATTAAATAATCATACTACTAAAAATAATATATAATATATAAATTCTGAAATTCAATACTTATGGATAATGATGGTTTCACTCGTGTGTACATGTCCACGACCACGTCCAGGATGTGGTGGGATTATTTTTTGATTTATTTTTTACTTATTGGGTCAAGAAGATGGTTAAAATTAATATACATTAAATATAATATATAAATAATATTCTTGAATATGGAGTAATTATTTTCCTTTTTTCAACCCACTAAAATAAAAAAACAACATTCCGACGTATGTATGACCTACTATCTCAATGAATGGAGTAATAAATTTTATCTCTCTAAAATTAAAAATAACTCTACATATATGTACATAATAAATATATAAGATAGACTTCACATTTATCTGATAATCATCTAGAATAATAATAAATTCTTGTTTATTAAATATGTGTTTAAAATTATAAAGAAGCATTTGGAACTCAATGTAAGGGACGTCCATATAACATCCATGTTAATGATACATATTCCTTATAGAAAACTTATTTATTTTGTTTGGTGTTTATTTTTGAATTGAATGTTTATTATTATGATTTTTCTGAAAATAATAGTTTATATATTTCAATATAATGATTTTTATTTCATAGGCCTCATGGTTACTATGTTAAAAATGTTGTAAATTATTTATGATAGAATATCATTCTTATCTAAATTGTTTACGAGTACCGATCTAATGATGAAATCTAATGATTCATATCTAAATAAAATAATCAATATTATTATCATATGCTTAGTTATTGAAAATATTATTTTTCCTTTAATTTACCATGATTATTTATTGATTATATTATAATTAATGTTTTAACAAAAATATACAAAAGCCCTTTATTCGAACAAAGAATCTTATTTATCACATATATATAATTTCCAAAAAAATAGCTTTTTTACTATTCTCATATGATTTGTTAATGTTATTTTTTCTAAAGATATATTTTTAAATTTTCTTCAAAAGGAATGGTATTCTTATTTTATAAACTAAGTAATTAATATTTTAAAAAAATGTATAAATGAAAAGTAATATATTAAATTATACAACATGAATTGAACTTTCTGCCATCATGACTGATCAATTATATAAAAATTGAATTAAAATATTCTACTATTATTTAAAAAAACTAATATATTCAATATTTTTACATTTTAATTAGTTGATTTTAAAATAGAAGAGGTTTTTTCCACAAAAATATTTCAAGTGATATTTCAAAATAATTTTCTATCTAAGGGATATTATTTTATGTTACCTCACCCATACTTGAGTTATGATCCAATGATACCATCCTAATTCTTTATCTAGATGGTTTATCATTATGATGGAAATATGTTTTTGAAAATAGTACATTTTTCAATGAGTATATGATGATGAAATGATAAAATTTCTATTAAACCTGTTTTTCGATGCTTTATTCTAGTATGAAATTATTATGAACACAATTTTTTCATTGGATGTGATATAAATTTTTTTGACATTGTGGAAAATATATATATGATTTTAAATATGGGATATGTGGGACATGTATCTCTCTTTAATTTATTGGGTATTAATTGATGTTCAATGAGATCAATTAGTGCAAAAGTGGTTATCCAAAGTACAAAATCGTACACACAATAGGCTATACCAAGCCCAAAGTAGGTAGATGGGTGGTTAGATAATTCCCATCCTAAAAATAATTTATTGTTTGGTGGCCATTAAATATTTTTTTTTTCTTATGTGAATTCCAAAATTCTATTTATTAAAAAATTTCATTCTGTCATTGATAATTATCCATTATTAAATTATGATTCATCTTTAATGTGATTTCATGAATTATTCCAGGAAACAATATTATGCTCTATCATATTCATGAAATAATCATCAAAAACTAAACTCATGTTTTCATAACCATATGCACATGTTATAGTTATATGATCATATATATCTCTCTTTTTACCCCAGATAAGAATTATAACACAGCCATTATTATTTTTCCTTTTACAAAGTTATACATAATGGAATTATATGTGACAAGTTGAAAAATAGTTATAATTGGTAATATCTATGTGGAAGATAATGCAGCTCAATTATAAAAAGGAATTTTTATTTATTAATATTTATAATGGAATTAAACCAATATCATTCTATAAGGATAATCATGTTATAAAAATAACATTTATCTAATAAGATGTGACTATTAATAATGAAAATTATGTGTCATTTTTTTATTTATATTTTTTTACCAAATTATTTCATTTTTTTATCATTATTCATTAAAAAGAATGAATTATATTATTTATGTAATTTTACAAATGAAATTTTTGAAATTATTTTTTGAACAAAGCAGATATTTCCTCATTTATTTTAATTTGATCAATCTTGTAATTTAATAATTTAGATTTTCATTTATGCTTTCTTCCTTTAATTTTCAAAATATTAAACATGGGACCCTCCAATTTTTCAAGAGTAAATTATTTTATGTTTAAATATAAATGTGTTGATGTTTTTATGAGAGTCCAATATATATTATGTTAATCAGGAAATGGGTGGTCATTGAATTATATACATAGGGACCCATATGTTTCACAAAAAATCAATACATCATATTATATGAATATTAAATAATTTTCATAATAATACCCACAAGGGAACTATGTATGCTTATTATCATTGAAACATTGACATGAAATAACAATATTTCATGCAACATTTACATTATTCCCAACATAGTTCTTCACAACTAGAATTCCTCTAAGTGAAAAAAACATCAAACCTTTTTCCATCCCTATCTCATAGGAAACATTAGAAAATGTATACATTGATGCCAGGTAATCATAATCATAATAGATATAAATAAATTGTCATAATTTATAATAATATAATAATACGAGTATGATAACATGTTCTATTTATTAGAAAACAATTCCAATAAATTCAAATATGATATTCATGAAACTCGTTTTAATATTGTATAAATCAAAAAATGCATGACCTAATAATATGGAATGAATACTAGTTGTTCATTTGACATGTGAACATATCATTAGCACACGGAATATGTTTTTTCATAAACTTATGTGTCTAAAATAATTTCAGTTGTTAAAGGGAAGACCTATGAATATAAATTTATATTTCATTCAATCCATATTTCATCATTTTTTTAGTCATGGTTTACTACCAGTACTGTCATATTGGATAAAGTATCTTACCTAAATGGAATAATTCAACATTATAAACCTTTTTATCTCATGATATATCCTTCTTTACCAAATTCAATTGGGGGATATGTAATTTCAATCCCAATAGTCTGTAAATAATATTTAGAACTAAGGAAGATACATTATCCTAAAACATTCATCATATCATAATATAATAACTCATGGGAAGGATATATTCTTCATCAAAATTATATTATCAAAATCATAACCTGTTAAAAGAAATAATATTCATTGTAATATTGGTTTAAATCCCATAAGAATCTTCATAAATATATATGGTTATTGTTATATTTAAAAATAAAATTCAAATAACTCAAGAACATTTCATGTGGAAAATTAAATTTTAATTAGAAATCAATTATTTTAAATAAATGTAATATTAAATTATTAACTATTTTTTAAAATTCTACAATAAATCTTATCATTTTATCATTAAATAATATAAGATTACTTTAATTAAAGTATAAAATTTTCAATATGGATAAAAATGAACTTAATAATTCATTGTGTTATTGTACAAAAATTGATGAAATAATTTTTTGGTAATTATGTACATAGAAGATAATATTCTCAATGAAGAGAAAAATATTGTTTATTTTCATTAAAAATATCCATTTGGTTACTTGGGTACATGGTGATAATAAAAAGAAAGGATAACATGAAGTATCTAGAAATAAATAGTGTAGAGAAAAATAGAAATGACATATAATAGATATAATATGTAATTTTAATGTCTAAAAATTATTCATAATATATCATGATACAATGAGATATTTATGTAAGACCTCTAAATGAAGACAATATATATTCATAGGAACTCTAACTTAAAAAAATAATCATTTTAAATTTATTAAAATTATATAATATATTTATATTATTATATATAACACCGTATATGTTTTTCTTAATATAAATGATCACCCAATTATTAATAATCATTCATTACAGTCATGATTTTTGATGTTAACATATCCATTTTTTAAGAATATATTTTTTCGGTGGTTTTTGAACATTACCATTGATCGTAGACCCATAGTGTATATAATTATAATCATGATTTTAATATCTGATAAATTATTTATATTAAACTTTATTTCCCTTCATATTAATATTTTATGAAATATTAATTACATCTCTACCTAGAGATAGTGGTATGTATAAATGGATGAATAATGTTTCCTTTTTTTTTGATTTTTGGAATATAGAATGGTAAATGTGAATTAATATTTTTATAATAATATTTATAACATAAATTTCATATATGAACACTAGATCTACCATAACTACCATCCACTAAATTTTGTTGTGGGAATTTTGAAATATTGCTACATGGAGGAGGTGTTTTACACAAACGAGCGAGAAATACATTCATATACCAATGGATTAGAAGTGATGGTAAATGAATTTGAAATCACCATAATAAAACATAGATATATTTCTTTTAAACTATTCCACATTAATTTTTTCTTAAAACTATTATATAGAATGATAATGAAGAAATAAAATTGAATGATTATGGTAATATCAATACCTCTTCATTGAGAGGCACTGTGACATCCCGATCTGGGGTCCACTAAATGGATACCCACGCCGGTTGGCCACATGTCCTCAAGCGGGACCCCCAATACTCTAGAAGATGTTGAATATCAGTGAGGGTCTATTAAGTGATTCTTAGTGAAACTATAACCTATTTTATTAGAATAACACACCAATCAAAGAAAAAAACAAAGTGAGAAAGCATATAAATAACCAAAACAAATCCATGTCATATGATAACCAAAACATGAAAAATTCAATATTCAACGGAAAGGTAAAATATGATATGACAATGAAAATGACATGTTTCTATAATTCAACTAAAATTAAAGGCACACCGACTCCAAAGTGGGTTTTGAACCACGACTAACTCCCTCTATTATCATCCAATCCCAAACAACAACCTAGACAAGGGCCTTTTTCTTATCATGTCCTACAACAACAAATTCTGTGCATGTGCCGATTAGGAATCCCAAATATGGTGTGAGTACAACTCAGTAGGCCACCTCAAACATTTTCTAAAACGGGTCTAGTAAAAAGATATTTCCATTATATTTATAATTAAATTGTAAAAATGAAAATTTTAAATAGTTATCAAATATTCATTTAATCTTTAATCATCACATTAGGCCAAGATTCAATTCATGTTTCTCAATTCATTCATTATTCAATATCATTGATTATTTTGTGTATGTATTTTGGCTTTGCACCACAAATCTCAGTTGAATCGTCATTCGTTATTATCATTCATTTGGTGTAGACCGTCATGCCTAGCACTACAATCAAGTTGAGTGTAGGTCATCATGCCTAGAACTTCTTTCCTCATTCAGTGTAGGTATTAATTCCTAGCACAAGATAATATCATTCGATGTAGGTCTTCATACCTAGAACCCCATAATCTCATTCTTGGATATCTACATGGGAGAAACACCATGTCAATGTTCCATCTTCTAATCAGTCTACAACGTCATGTCTAGATCCAAAAAATATCAACCATTTAATCATTTATTAACTCAAAATAATTTTCCATATAATTTCATTAATATTACAATGATTAGTTAAATAGTTCAAAGGGAATTAGTAAACTCCACAATGAACTAATCCCAAAATCCATCAATTAATTAATTAATTAATTATTCAATCAACACCATTATCATTACATAATTCATTAATCATAATTAATATTACTTATCAAATGTCAACTTGTAATAAATAATTCTCAAAATTAATTATCTTTGATGAACATTATGACTCATAATTAAATATCACAACTAATTCTCTTTGGCCAACATCATGGCACATAGTTAATTCTCACAATTAATAATCTTACAAAATCTACATGATTATTTCATTTGTAATTCCCCCCAATTATTTATCTTATAACAATAAATCACATCAATAAATTACAATATCTCACCCCTTAAAAAATCTACAAAATATCTATTTGGGAAAACCACCTTCATTTGTTCCATGATTCAATTCTGAATTAATCACCAAGGAAATCTCAATTGAAATCTACATTCATATTTACTTCAATTAAAGAAATAAATCATTGATAGAATCTAGATAATCATAACCTCATGAATATATCAAAATCACAACAATGGGAGTTTGATTTTTCCCACATACCATAGTTTATTAAATGATGTTATCCCAACATAAATCCCTAAAACTCGAGTGACATAACATCACCAATCATGCTCTGGATCAAAATCCCTAAATATAAATTTAATATGAAAGGAATCAAGATATTGAATATTTAGATCTATATCCACAATCCTATATCTAGATCTCAAATTATAGTTTTAGATTAAAAAAATGTGGGAGATCTTCTTTAACAAGAACTAGATTGATAAGAGAATGAATAAGTGAAGCATCAGGATCAAATCCCTTTATCGGGAGGATAGTGGATCTTTAATACAAACATTTTATCTTGAAGAATGGTGTTCATGTCACCTTCAAATCCCTTCAAAGGAATTTGGGAACACCTAGAAATTTTCAATCTCAATCCTATGTCAAATTATAAATGTTTTGGGGGTTTGTGTGTTTTTAAAACCAATTTTTGAATAAACTGTGATGCACACATGGTTTTACAAGGGCTTCCTAGCGGTTAAACCAAACTGTGTACCAATTGTGCGGTCATCTACTTCAAAATAAATTTCATGGTGCATGGTTATAAAAATCATGAGCCAACCATGCTGACTTCCAATGTCAGCACGGATCTCTTGCACACAGTTTGGACAAACTATGAGAAAACTGTGAAAATCCCCATATCTTCCCAGTTCTATAGAAAAATCACCCAAAAACACACCATATAATTCCCCATAAACAAAAATTACTTGAATACACACCCGAGATTGCTTTAGAAAAGGATGGGATCTTACAATCTACTCATCTTATAAAATCTCATCATCGAGTGGCACTCCTGAACATATCTAAGATACTGGTTCGAATAATTTGGGCCATTGGGCCATAATTTCTTCTTCCCATTACCAAGATTCCTCTTGAGCACTTCCATGTTTCCATAACACATGAATTATCAACATAGCCTTTCCCAGTAACAATTTCACACTATGAACAGAAACACATATTAAATACTTCTCAAAGGAAGCATTTCTCTCAAAGTAAAACTCGTCCACATCAACCACATGAGAAGGGTTGGGGTGATATTGTCATATTTCTGACACATTGAAAAATAATTAATAGAACTAAATTTCAGAAGATGTGCTAATCGTTATACCCCGCACCCGACTCTCTACAACACCTGAAACAGTCCAACTAACCTAGGTGCTAAAATCCCCAACCTAAATATCCTGTGGTAACCCAATATATGTGACTCCTGATGCAATACATGATCCCCCTCTATAAACTGTATGGGTCATCTGCATAAATCCACATTCTACATCTGCCTACACTATACCATAGCAATACATTTCTGAATCAACTGCACCAGCTCTGATATATCTTGAACGAGACTTTGTCCCAACAACTCTAACTCACCCGCCTCAAACCAGCCTAGCGGTGATCTATGTGTTCTACCATATATTCCCTTATATGGTTCAATATGTTTAGTTCCCTTATAACTATTGTTATATGTGAACTCCAATAAGGACAATTAATTCTCCCATTAACCACTACAGTCAAACACACATGTTCGTAACATTTTCTATAACACATGTTTGGTACACTCTAACTACCCATATGCCTATGGGTGGAAGGCCGTACTTAACAGAACATGTGTAATAAGACCCATATGTATGCCCTGATAGAAGCATGATGTAAATTACGAATCAGGATCTAAAACTATAATCCATGTACCCCCCTGAAAATGAACTATCTCTCTAACATATAACTCTCCCTATAACACTACAAAAATTGATTCCGTGATAGGAATGAATTGTGCTACCTTTGTTAGTTGATCCATAATGACCAAAAGAAAATCATTCTTCCTAAGAGTATTTGGATATCCTATCACTAAATCCATAATCACTTCATCCCAATTCGATTCTGATATAGGTAAAGGCTGCAATAGGCCTTGAGGTCATTGATTCTCTACATTCACCTGCTAATTGGTGAAACATCTAGTTATGGAACCTGCCATCTCCATTTTCATTCTTTTCCATCAAAACTATTTTCATAGGTCATGGTATATTTTTTTCACCCTAGGACATACCACCAACCATGAAGAATGATATTTAGTAATGAGTTACTCTAGCATATTTGAGTGCACAACAACCCTATTTTTGATATAGATTATATCATCCTCATCTATTATCCAATCTGAATGTGTCTCCCCACCCTCATGCTTTCCCTTGAGGATAAACACTTTGGATCCTCGTACAACCTTTCCCTAATCTGTCTCGAGAGTGTAGTCTCTACGTCTACATAAATTAGAGTCTTCCACTCCTGAATATCTAAAACAACACAAGCATTTTTTCCAAAAAATTCATCATCTCCCAGTCTACACTCGACTCATGTACCAATTGAGTATAAGTTTTCCTACTCAAGGCATCTTCCAAACCATTCCCCTTCTTGAGCATATTTTCCTTTTCAAAATAAAATTACTGCTTATACTCTACCCATTATTTCTTCCAAGTATTAACGTCGCACTGTGAAAATATATATTTCATGCTTTTGTGATCTGTAAAAACTATAAACTTGTCATCCAAAAGATTGTTTCTTCAAAAATTATGAGCGTAAACTACTACTTCCAACTCGAGGTCATGTATATGTTAAATCTGTTCTTATGGCCTCAAATATTTAGTCCCATAAAAAATTACTCTATCCCCTTGCATTAACACAGCTCTGAGTCGGACTCTAGAATCATCACAATACACCATGTACTCCTCGAATAACTTAAGTAAGAACAAAATTTTTTCCAATGTCAAAAACTTCTTCAAATAAAGGAAAGTACTCTCGTATGGTTCTATCCAAAATATATTATCACTTTCCTTTTCAAAACAGTAATAGGTGATTCAAATAGATAAAACTTATTGTTAATCCTTAAGTAATAACACGCTAATCCCAAAAATCATCCCATACTAAAAACATTCTTGGGCTTCTCTCAAGAGATCATTGCTAGCACTTTTTATAGGTATTCTACCGCACCTTCTTTTGAGATGATGTTCCCCAAAATGTGTACATTGTCAATACATTAATGATATTTAGATATCTTGGAATTTATACAATGTTATCTTAGTGTACTCCGGATAATGTCATGATGTTGGGCATGACTTTCATGAGTCTTATATTACACCATGATGTTTTCCACAAAACCTGATCCAGGTACCAATTAAATATCATGTTCATCTAGGCCATAAATACTACAAGATAATTTTTTAACCCAAAGGGAATACAATAAACTCATAATGTTTGTACATGCTCTTAAAAGAATTTCATTGTATATTAGAAGCCCGAACTCTCACCTGATGACACCCTGATCTATAATTGATCATTAGGAACACACAATCCCACTTCAGCTGGTCAAAAATTTCATCGCTAGGTGGAATATAATATTGATTATTCACAGTCATTTTATTAAACTTCTGTTAATCAACACATAACATAAACTCACATCGGTATTCATTGAAAACCAAACTGGTGATCTCAAAGGTGACATACATGGACAGATAAAACCTTTATACTCCAAGACCTCCAACATTTTTTTGATCCCTTGAAGCTCAGTTGGTTCCATTCGTTATGGTGGAGTAGAAATTGGATTCCCCCCTAGCATGAGTTCAATAGTGAATTCCACACCACTCACAAGTGGAAACCCAAAAAAGTAATCAGGAGAGGCATCTTGAATAAGTTCTACTACTAGTGGGAGGACATCTTACCTACCACTCTCATCATCCAAAAAAAACTAGCAACTTGGCCTATGAGCTCTCCAAGATTCTAAGTAATTAGCTTAGCTTTGCATACATAGATATCCAATTCTCCACAGTAAACATATCTATCACCATTGGGAGATAAAAAGTTCACCCTACTTTATTAATAATATATATGGGCTCAGTATGACACTAGCCAGTCAATACCCATAATTAGGTCGAAGCCTTTAATATAAAGGGTATTAATTTCCAAAAGGAAATGATACTCTTTAATATCATGCAAACATACCATGTATAAATAAATATACCTTGACTATGTTATCAATGATGTATTGATATTCATCACCCCACCTATATACTCCACCTCCAGGATCAATCCATTTAAAATATTTTCATATATAAATATTTGAGAGGCACCGGTATCAAAAAATGTAGTAGCTAAAGATGAAGAAAGTTGAATAGTTCCTCTCAATATCGATGGACTGGTGATGCTCTCCACATGTGTTGGTTGCAATGCTTGTAACTATCCTACCCGCTTCCATGTGGTGTTGTCTGACACCCCTATTTAGCATCACTCTACTTATATGGGTGCCCATGCCATGAAGAACCACTCCAATACCTCTACCACCTCTTATAGCATAACTATATCTACCAGAACTATATGTTGTAGAGGACCCCCTTCCCACACTCTAACTATGAGTAGCTTCTCCCTTAGCACCAAATTTCCGATGCTTCCTACAGAACATCTATAGGTGAACCATCTAGCCACAAAACCGACACTCCACTGGTGGTTGAGTAAAATGTGTATGATTTATTCCTTTCCTACTGCACTGGTGTCAAAGCATGTGTGAATGATCTGGTGTAATTTTTTCACCTAAATTCCCACCTTTATTTCTAATGTCCTTACAATTTTTCTCATGATGGTGCTTCCTACTATCTGATGGCCCACTCCATGATCGTCCAGCTACATGTCCAGTTACTAGAAGCCACCTTCTAGTTCCCCAAAAAATTGAGAGCCTGATTGACAACCTTTGAGAAATAATTTAGCCTAATGATATTCACATGGGACATAATTTCACACCAATGTCTGTCTTGAAATAATTTTTCCAATAAAACCTCATCTGCCACTGATGATGGAGAAAAACGATGTAAATTTGTGAATGTTCCTACAGATTCCACTATATACATTCTTCCTTAGATTAGATGTATAAACTCTAAATCCTTATCTTGTCTCAACTTCTATGGATATAAGTTCTCTAAGAACTTCTCCAGAAAGTCCTTCTACCACATATCATCAGTCTTTATAGATCGTACATGAATGTCTTAATAGAACTTCACTAAACCCTAAGGCATGTATGTATCCAAATTGACCATCCTCTCAGTCAAAGTCTCCAAATATTCAAGTATCGTCTATGTGGATTCTATCCATAATTCATCTCCCTCAGGTCCAGCCTCTCATGTAAATTTTTAAGGGTGTTGTAGTTGAAACTCCTTTTTCAACTAAAACATGCTTTTCGGAACACGTCTTGTGTCTATCTCCATAAATTACCTGAAAAGAGCCAAGATCTCTCAGAACAATTCCCATTCTTTATGAGAATGCACCAATGGTGACTCATTCTCCCTTCCTGTAAGTTCATTCTGAGCCATAACCCTAGTTCTCTCCCTCAACAAGCGTCATGAAGGAATCTCTATTCAAATCCAAACAAATGTCTTAAGTCTCATAACACAACCATATAACATTTATGTAAGAGTATAAACTAACAAAATATGTTTTAACATGTTTCCCCCTTTTTCTCACCATGGGATCAACACTGAGTCCTTTTAACTAACCCTAATAATCCTACTCCAAGGTATTAGTTAACAAGGTTTCATACATTCTTATTAATTAATTCAACCATTAATTAATGATAGTATCCCAAATTAAATAATTCAATAATTAATTAATTAATAATATCCATTATATCAATCATGTTTTTTATTAACACCCATTTATTCTTATTATGCATCATTATTTCAATCTCACAAAAAAGAAATAGTTCATGTTTAATAACATACCCATATACCATTTTCCCGTTATTTCCTAGAATGATGCATGTTATAACAAACTTGGGTGCGTAGAATGATCCCTGAAGACTCAAGTATCATGCCAAATTAGGCCATGTATTAAAATTAAAAAAATTTCAAAACAAATTTCCCCTCACACCACAAGTGTGTAACCCATGGTGAAATAATATCCAACTGTAACAACAAACAAAAATCACAACAACCCCACTCTGGGCACTCTGATTGTCCCCCATACATGGGTTTGTAAATACCATGCACTATCTCATTACCAAGCCTCGAATATTCTTAGTATCATGTCTACCTTTCCCAAAATAGTAATATAAAATAAGAATAATGAAATTAAATCTCCTCTGATACCACTTTGTGATGTCCCGGCCTAGGAGCCCGGAATAGTGCCTCGTGCCTATTGGCCACACGGCCAAAAGTGTGCCTCCCCATATTCCAGAGGATTCCGACTAGTAGCGAGGGTCAGGTAAGTCAGTCTTGGGGTTATTATACCCTCTATTATAAGAATAACACACAAATGAAAGAAACAAAAAATAACCATGTTTGGAAACATATAAAAAACCAAAATAAATACATATAATATGATAACCAAAACATGAAAATAAAATACTCAACTGAAAGGTAAATAATATTATAACAATGAAAATTTAAAGTGTCTACAATGATAGTAATGACAAAGAAACTCCAAATATGGTCTCAAACCATGCCTAGTTCCCACTCCCATGCTCCAATATCAAACCACAACATATCCCAGGTCCTTTCCCTTATCCTTTCAAGTGACAACAAAGTCTGCTCGAGTGCCGATCAGTCGGCCCAAATGGGGTGTTATTACAACACAATATTGTACCACCAACAGTGTCAAAAACGAGTCCAGTCAAAATATAGTGCCTGAATATTTATGTAGAAATAAATATAATTCCTAATTTAAACATGTATCACACAGTCATTTAATCATTAATCATCACATTTGGCATAGTTTCTACCCATGTTTCCCAATTGAATAATAATTAAATATCATTAATTATTTATTGTTGTTCGTTGTTCCTAGAACCCAAAATCCCAGTTGAATAATCATTTATTATTATCATTCATTTGGGTTAGGATAACTTAAATAGCACCACAATCTCATTGTGTGTAGGTTGTCATGCCTAGAACTTATATTCTCATTCGTGGTAGGTAATCATGTGTAAAACCCCATAATATCATTCGTTGTCTGTCATCATGCCTAGCACCCCATAATATTACGAATGGATATCTATTGGGAAAGAATTACTTGTCTATGTCCCAACCACTAATCAGTCTAGAACTGTAACTTCTCGGCATGGCTGACCATCAAACCGATGGCCGGACCGGTCGCCACATGGCTTTAAGCGCGTCTCCCCGTACGCCAGAGGCATCCGACTAGTAGCAAGGGTATCGAGAGGTGATAGTGGGGAGACTATACCCTATTATCAGACTTGCACAATGGTATATCATAGTAAATAACACTAATAGAATAAGCAGTAATAGATAAACAATGAACAAAAAGTAGAAGAAGACAAGTAGTGATCTTTTTTATAAAAGGTGACCAAAGACAGTTTACACGATACAGGGATGATGTATGATACAAGGTGAAAACAAGAAAAAATACAGTATGCTCACAATACAATGCAAAAGAATAAAGAAATATAGCAAGGCCCGACGACGATCTCTTGAGCATCCCGAGCTCTTGCTCAGTCTTTTCCTCCTATCTCCCGGTACGTGAAACCCAACAATTCAACCCATGTCCTGCAAACAAGAAGGTCTACTCAGGTACCCCAGTGCAATGGCGGCCCGAGTAGGGTGTGAGATATAAATATCATAAGGCCAGAACCACCAGTGTCTAACCCAAACCAGACAATGTAATATTAATTAAAGCAGTAAGCAAGTATAACAGGATTCAATAAGCAGGACAACAAAGATAAACAACACCCGTACAATTTCTTTAAGGACACCCGACGGCTATAACAGCTTCGGCTCGTTTCTGGTAAAGTAACATAATCATGTCACCATATATATATATATATATAAACGCATTTAGATCATAGATAGTGTGGGGTATGAATTCCTCCCACCCATTAATCAAGATTAGCAGGCATGAGGTAAGAATGCTTCCTGTCCCTATAGGTCAATTGGAAAGGGGTAAAAATGCCTCCCTTGTATACAAGTATCGAGATTAAATGGCATGGGGTAAGAATGTTTTCTGTCCCTAAATTAACTGGCTAGGGGTAAGATCCCTTCCATACACGTATAAAGAATATCAGGAATTAGGTAAGAATGCCTCTCGTCACTATAGGTCATTTGGTAAGGGGTATGAATGCCTCCCTTCCATACATGTATATAGATCACCTCTAGCGTGGGGTAGACATACCTCCCACACATACTCAAAATAAGGTGGCATGGGGTATGAATGCCTCCCATCTATAATCTATCAATGTAGATGGCATGGGGTATGAATGCATCACATCCAAAATCACTCAAAATCATAATCACAGTTTCATTAGAATGCATAAGGCAGTACATCTTATGCATTTCAAATATCCAAACAATAGTCCCAAACCTTAACACAATCCATATCTATACAAGTGGAACAATCACATTCTTCCCTATTATATTGAATGTAAAACACCTTAAGCATTTCAATTAGGACACTAACATGGGATTGGTCACTTCCAATACATCCCATGAGGTAGAGACTTATCATGTATGTCATTAAATATACACCAACCCATTTCATGGAGCTATTCGTTAAATGAATATTTTCACACACACATCATCTCACTCAAGTTTCCTACGCATGGAAAATTGATTCACGGTTCAAGTGTCTTTGCCATTTCAGTTAAATGTCATCATTATCTCTTATAATCCATTCTAACAGTTCTGTTTATCTCAACCCATCCATTTAACTTATTAGTACATAGAAACTACTTTCAAGGGTTCAAATACAGTAAGGGGTGTTATGGCGGAAAATCCTTTGACTTCTTGGGAAAATGTAACAACAAAGTAACAAGCAGCTAAACATGCAATTTAATAATTATAGCACGGCATAACAAGAAGGAAATCATAAATGTCTACTTTCTACATTTTTATCTTGAGGACAACGCACCTCTGATCCAGGGGTTTTATTATTAAATCATTAGTTTAGTGACCAAGAAACCATTTTAATCTTGTCCCTAAAAATCACACTATTTTCAAAAAAGAATTTTATTGGAACTAAAATTGCATAATTAACATACTAAAGCAGTGCAAAAATAACTCACTAATACATCACGTTAAATTAATGGCTATGAGAGGGATCCTACATCAAGGTGGATACATCTGTCCACTCCGACTCTGGACTCTTTATAACTAATAGTCGCTGTTGATCCCCCACATGGCATATGTGATTTTACATATGACCTATGCCTACACAAGTGAGTTTCCTTAGCTTCGGCAAAGCGAAACCAACCCGAACCCACCTACGCACTCGGAATCAAACCGACGGATCGAAATCACAACAATCTGCCTCGACTTCGTTGGTATATGTCGTATGCACACCAAGAAGGTTCCGGGGGACCTTCCGCACAACCTGCTGAGATTCAAAGGAGGAATCACCAAGAATGGAGGAGGAAGGAGGTGCATCCGAGGGAGGACTCACACAAGGCCAGTGGCTCTAAGGGGGAGGGTTTTTTGTGGGTTATGGCCGTGAGAAAAGAGGAGAGAGAGTTTATTAGATTTTATGTTTTCTTTTTAATTTCTTTTTATTTTTAATTACATTTTAAAACACCTAAAAAATAAAAAGGAGGGACGTGCACGATTTGACCCGCACAGTTTTCCAAACCATGCTCAAACTGTGTGGCCTCTACTGGACACCCCAGGCACCCCGCACGGGCTAGTCGCATGGTTTGGGGAAACTGTGAGTAGGCCGTGCAGACTCTTTTGCCTCACTATTTTAAGCCGCATGGTTTGGGCCGCACGGTTTGGGAAATCATGCGCCAACCATGCGCCTTCTGTTGTCACTAAAAAACCAGTCGTATTCAGTTCTGAATCCCGGTCTTAGATTCAACACGCTCAGAAATTGAAAAACTTCAATTTCCAACACTTTTTAACTTGGTTCAAAACACAGGTCATTACAACCTTCCCACCATAGAACTTCTCGTCCCCGAGATGCATTCGGGAACAACGCAGCTCACTTGACCTACAAGGGTTGTGATGCTCTGTTACAGGTACCGTGTTATGTCTCCAACATCCCACACACCAATGAACATTTACTTAAGCACATAGCGCTTAAGCCATCAACACCCGAGCCAATACTCGTTTTCCAACCGAAACACAAAGAAGGCTCTCACCTGATCCCATCAATTCAAAGACACGTTCACATCGTCATCTCATCAAGCAACCAATCAAAGGTACTTCCCACCATATATTTTTAACGTTATGAGATCAAAACCCAAACCAAAACTTCTCCTTTTTACATGGATTTCAAAAGCATGCACCAAGGGTTCCAATGACGCACCTAGTGTGATTTTGAGAAGATCAACTGGTAGAATTCCCCATCAACCTCAGAACCCAAGTCGAGAAGGTTGTTCATGAACAACCTCGGCTGACTTCCAGAATGGAAAGAGTCAATCCACCCCGTCTGAATATTAAAGAAGTCGTATAACATAGACGGCCGTAGTTTTATAAGTTGTGCCATGATACCTTCTCCCAAGGCATCTCACACTTACCACGAGGACGTTCACCGAAGCTCATACCCGACTCCCAGTGACGTCTCAATGATCAACCACGAATGAGACCACACATTTAGTATGAAACACTGAAAGGGAACAACCAAATAGGCTCAAAAACCTTTAAAGCTTTAGCGCAGCGTAAGACAGGTGCTCTCATAGCTCATCTAGGATGAAAGAAAGATAAGTACATGCTCGTCGCGTAGCAGAGTACACAAAGTGGAATTAGACAGATTCGAGTTAACCTTTTCCGATAACTGGAAATGAAGAAGGGTTGAACCACCACTTGTTGACTATAAAGACAAGTCTTGGCTTCACCTATAGAAACATCATGATTTCAAACCGACAACAATGACTTTTCCCACACAAGGCATTCTGTCGATCAACCTTACCACTAAAACCAAAAGGCCTTCGAGCAAAACCCGACCATTTCAAAAATGGTCCTTCTTGGTGTGTTCCTTCTTCCCAGAATGAAACATTTAACTAAACTGGAACGATGCTTCCCACCATAGAAGTTCCAGTGTCATTGGAAGAAGAAAAGACCAGCTTCTCATAAGATAACTAGTTCATAACGATTTAACGGATGTATGTCGTTCCTCCGAGCCACGATTACCATATCGAAACGCACAAGAAATTCAAAGCAACATGTCCGGCTTGTCAACCACCCAAGTCCAACTAAAATTACCCCGAGTATTGGGATAACATGAATCTAAAATGCTGAGGTCACTCTACCCTGAAGATGACTCAAGACCTTACACAGTAGCACAAGAGATTTAGTCAAACGTCATTTCACCTATTACGACCATTAACATGGACGAATACTTACCAATCATCCATTACTTAAGGTGTCAAACAACCAAGAATCAACCAACCACACCCAAGGCATGTCTACAGAGAATTACTCGATGTTCAAACCCGTAACAAGGTCAAAGGAAGGATGACCACCCTTCCAAGAAAGGGTGTCATTGGAAACCAAATGTCCTACGAGGGACTACTGCACCCGAACAATACCCAATGTTAGAAAGTTCACAGTACAAGCCAAGCACATAAGCTCTAAGGGCGCTACCTACCACAGATAACCGCTCACGAAGAAAAATCATCCACTCAAGCATTTGGCCTTGTCAAAAAAAGTCATCGGGCTAAATCTAAACATTCAAGTCATTTTCCAAAAGCAAAAAATGCATACAGAAAACACCTACGGTTCTGTCTCAAGGCACTCGCAAGAAAGACATAACTTACCCTCACATGAGGTTTCAACAGAGGAAACCACTACAGGTTCCTTTTATAAGCCCTTTATATTTATCATATTCATTATTTTAATCACTTTAAATGATTCAATTCAAAACATCAAGTAACCTATCAAAACCAAAAAAATTCACTTGGCACTTGATCATTTTTTACATACAGCTCAACGAAAACTAGGGAAGTCTCAAAAAACTTCCTTTCAACCACTAAACATTTATGATACATCCCATATCTCTTCAAGAAATTTACCATAATAAATTCCTTTTCAACAACTCAGGCGACCTACAAGGGTCCCAACAAGCCAAATCACATCTGGTCAAAATCAAACAACTTTTACACAAATAAGAATTTCACAAGGGATTGTGCCATCACATTCATTATGGGTTGCCATTTTCCAACTCATGAAGCACCCATACACTCCATGGGTTGAAATTTGGATCCCATTAGACGAAAAAAATTACATTACAGAATTAAACATTCTCAAAGAAATAATCCAGTCATACGGGTGGCCACCTACCAATCTATAAAGTTCACATACACTTTTCAGTTTGGAATTTGGCTCCCTTTAATAAAAACCAAACTTAATTCATTTTAAAATTTAAACATTAGCAGCCCTATTTTGGAAATCTGATTACACAGGTAACCCTTTCCCAACCATAAGGCGCCATACACCTTACAATTGAAAATTGGCTCCCGTCACAATTGCAATAATTTAATTTGGTCAAAGAAACCAATTTCATATTAAATGAACCTAGCATGTTATCGAAAGCAGTAACACAGATAGCTGCTATATCATAGAAGCATGAAATAAGTACCACATCACATAACAAAGTTGCAGGCATCAACTATTTCATCCTAGATGGCATTGCATAATTCATGGAATGCAATTTCTTATAAGGTGCCTATATGTTGAATGAGATGGAATACCCTTGTCACATCGTGTTGCAACTGCAATAGAACCCACAATTGCATCAAAATTATCAAAAGAAACCATGTGTGTCACCCAATGGTGAAATCAAATCAACCGTAATAACCAAAATCATTAAAATAACAATTTCGGTCGAGGCAATTTGGCTTTTCCCTGTACACGGGTTAGCTACTCCTGAGCACAGCTTATTACCAAATTCCAGCTCTTTTCAATCCATGTCTACTATCTATAAATAGGAAAACAAACCAGAAAAACAAAACTTTTTTAATACCATTTTGTAAGGTCCCAGCCCAGCTGACCATCAAACAGGTGGTCGGACCAGTCGCTACATGACCTCAAGAACGAATACCCGTACTCTAGATGTTGCCGACTAGCAACGAGGGTCTCTGGAGGTGATAGTCGGGAGACTATACACTCTTATACGATCTTTACAACGGTATATCGGATTAAATAACACTAGTAGCAGAAGCATTAATCGATAAACAATGAACAAACAGCAGCGGAAGGCAAGTAATGATCTTTTTTATAAGAGGTGGCCAAATCCATTTTACATGATATAGGGATGATGAATGATACAAGGTGAAGACATGAGACAATACAGAATTCTCAAAATACAATGGAAAAGAATAAAGAAATATAGTAAGGCCCAACAGTGATCTCTTGAGAATCCTGATCTCCTACTCTATCCTTTTCTCCTATATCCAGGTACATGCAACACAACAATTCAACCAAGGTCCTGCAAAAAATAAGGTCTACTCGGGTACCCTAGTGCAATGGCGGCCCGTGTAGTGTTTGAGATATAAATCTCCGTAGGCCGGCACCACCGGTGTTTATCCCAAACCAGACAGTGTAATATTAATTAAAGCAGAAAGCAGGTATAACAGGATTCATTAAGCCGGACAACAAAGATAAACAACACCCGTCCAGGTTCCCTAAGGACACCCGACGACAATACCAGCTTAGGCTCATTGCAGGTAAAGTAACCTGATCATGCCCCCATATATATATATATGCATTTAGATCATAGATGGAATGGGGTAATAATGCCTCAAACCCATTAATCGAGATTAGTGGGCACATGTTAAGAATGATTCTCATCCCTATAATTCAACTGGAAAGGGGTACAAATTTCTCCCTTTCATACACGTATTCGGATTAGCGGGCATGAGGTAAGAATGCCTCTCATCCCTAAATTAACTGGCAACGGGTAAGAATTCCTCCCTTCCATACACATGTAGATAATAGCGGGAACAAGGTAAGAATGCCTCTCGTCCCTATAGGTCAACTGGTAAGGGGTAACAATTACTCCCTTCCATACACGTATATATATCACCTCTGGCATGGGGTAGACACCCCCCATACTCAAAATATTCTACCTTGGGGTATGTATGTCTCCCATCCATAATTGTTCAAAGTAGATGACATGGGGTATGAATTTCTCCCATCCATAATCACTCATAATCATTATCACAGTTTCATTAGAATGCATAAGGCAGTACATCTTATGCATTTCAAATAGCCATACTATAGTCCCAAACCTTAACACAGTCCATATCTATACAAGTGGCACAATCACATTCTTCGCAATTATATTTGAGGTAAAACATCTTAAGCATTTCTATTAGGACACCGAAATGGGCTTGGTCACTTCCAATACATCCCATGAGGTAGAGACTTATCATGTAAGTCATTAACTATACCCCAACCCATTTCAAGGAGCTATTTATTATATGTAAACAGTCACACACACATCATCTCAATCAATTTCCCTACATATGGAAAATTGATTCATGGTTTAAGTGTCTTAGCCATTTCAGTTATAGGTCATCATTATCTTTTCAAATCCATTCTAACTTTTCCTTTTATCTCAACCCAACCATTTAACTTATTAAGACATAGCAACTATGTTCAAGGGTTCAAATACATTAAGGGGTTTTATGGAAGCAAAGCCTTCGCCTACTTGGGAAAATGAAACAACAAAGAAACAAGCTACTAAACATGCAATTTAATAATTATAGAAAGGCAGAACAAGCAAGAAAGCATACATGTCTACTTTCTACATTTTTATCTTGATGACATTAAACCATTGATTGAGGGGTTTTATTATAAAATCGTTAGTTTAGTGACCAAGCAACAATTTTAATCTTGTCCCTGAAATTCACACTCTTTGCACAAAAGTATTGAATTGGAACTAATCTTTCATAATTAACATACAAAAGCAGGGAATAAATAACACACTAATAATTCACATTAAATTAATGTCAATGAGATGGATCCTACCTCAAGGTGGATCCATCTGTCCACTCCAGCTCTTGATGCTTTCTAAATAAGTGCCACTGCTTCTCCCTCGCGTGGCATATGTGACTTCACATATGACTTATGCCTACACAGGCGAGCCGACTAAGCTCCGACAAAGAAATAGAAACCCAAACCCGCCAACACACTCGGAATAAAACTGGAAGATCAAAATCACCGCAATCCGCCTCGCCTTCGGCGGCGGATGTCGTACGCACACCAACAAGGTCTCAGGGGACCTTCCGCACAACCCGCGGAGATACGAAGGAGGAATCGTCAAGAATATAGGAGGATGGAGGTGCGGCCGAGGGAGGACTCGTGCAATCCCGACGGCTCCAAGGGGGATGGGTTTGTGCGGGTTCTGGTTGAGAGAAAAGAAGGGGGAGGGTTTAATAGATTTTATGTTTTCTTTTCAATTTCTTTTTAGTTTTAATTTCATTTTAAAAAACCTCAAAACCCACAAGGAGGGCCGCACATGATTTGACCATCACATTTTTCCAAACCGTGTGAAAACCATGTGGCCTCTACTAGACACCCTAAGAACCCTTCACAGGCTAGTCGCACGGTTTGGGGAAACCGTGCGCAGGTCGTGCAGACTCCTATTCCTCCCTATTTTAAGCCGTACAGTTTGGGCCGCACGGTTTAGGAAACTGTGTGCCAACCGTGCACCTGCTGTTGTCACCTAAAAACCAGTCTTCTTCGGTTCCGAAGTCCGGTCTTAGATTTGACATGCTTAGAAATTGAAAAAGATCAATTTCCCACACTTTTTAACCTCATTCAAAATGGTAGTCATTACAAACATCCCACCTAAGAACTTCTCATCCCCAAGAAGCCTTCGGTTCCTGACATGAACTAAAAGGGTTGTGAAGCTCTATTCCAGCTACCGTGTTACGTCTCCTACATCCCACGCACCAACGAACATTCACTTAAGCACACGACGATTAACCCGTCAACACCCGATCCAATGCTCGTTTTCAAAATGAAACAGAAGGACAACTCTCACATGATCCCTTCAACTCAATGAAATGATCACATATTCGTCTCGTCAAGAAACTAATCAAAGTTACTTCCCGCCATAGATTTTTAACGTTAAGCGATCGAAACCCAAACCAAAAATTCTTCTTTTTTACTTTTCTTTCAAAATCACGCTTTAAGCGTTCCAACGACGCACCTAGTGTGATTTTGAGAAGATCAATCGGTAGATTTCCCCATCTAACTCAGAACCCAAGTCGAGCCGGCTGTTCATGAACAACCCTGGCTGACTTCCAGAAAGGAATGAGTCAAGCCACCTTGGATGACTATTCAAGAAGATGCACGGCTTAGACAGCTGGTGTTTTATAAGCTGAGCCATGATACCTTCTCCCAAGGCATCTCTCACTTACCACGATGACGTTCACCGAAGCTCATACCTGACTCCCAGTGACGTCTCAATGATCAACCATGAACGAAACCAGGCATTTAGCGTGAAACACAGAAAGGGAACAACCAAACGGGCACAACAGCTTTTAAAGATTTAGCGCGGTGTAAGACCGACGCTCTCTAAGCACATCCAGGAAGAAAGGAAGATAGGGTACATTTTCTTCGCGTAGCAGAGTAAACTAAGAGGAATTAGACGGATTCCAGATAAACTTTTCTGAAAAACTAGAAAAGAAGGAGGGTCGAACCCCCACTTTTCGACTATAAATTCAAGACTCAGCTTCACCTACCGACACATCAATATTTCAAACCAACGACAATGCCTTTTCCCACATGAGGCATTCCGTCGATCAACCTTACCACTAAAACCCAAAGGCATTCGATCAAAACCTGACCATTTCCAAAATGGTCCTTCTTGGTGTGTTTCTTCTACCCAGAAGGACACACATAAATAAACTGGTACGACGCTTCCCACCTTAGAAATGCCAGTGTCATTGGAAGAAGAAAAGACCAGCTTCTCATAAGCGAACTAGTTCATAATGATTAAATGGACGTGTGTCTCTCCTCCGAGCCATGATCACCACGTCAAAACGGACAAGAAAACCAAAGAAACAAGTTCGGCGTGTCAACCACCCGAGTCCTCCGAAAATCCCCTCGAGTAATGGAATAACTTGATTCTCAAACGATCAGGTCACTCTACCATGGTGATGACTCAAGACTGTACATAGTAGTAGATGAGATTTAGTCGAACATTGTTTCACATATTATGACTGTTCACATGGACGAAGACTTACCAATCGTCCATTACTTAAGGTTCCAAAAAATCAACAGGCAACCAACCACACCCGATGCATGTCTACAGAGCATTACCCGATTCTCAAACCCATTACAAGATCAAAGGAAGAAAGACCACCCATCCGAACAAGGGTGTCATTGGAAACCAAAAGTCCTATGAGGGACTAAGGAACCCGAACAATACTCAATGTCAGAAAGGTCACCGTACAAGCCAAGCACATAATCTCTAAAGGAGCTACCTACCACGTCTAGCCCCTCATGAAGAACAAGTATCGACTCAATCATTTGGTCATGCCAAACAAAAGTCATCGGGCTCAAGCCTAATGTTCAAGTCATTTTCCAAAAGGAAACAAATGCCCGTGCAAAACACCTATGGTTCCGTCTCAAGTCACTCGCAAGAAAGACATAACTTTCCCTCACACGAGGTTTCAACAGGGGACACCACTATAGGTTTCTATTCCAAAACCTTTATATTTAATCACATTCATTCTTTTAATCACATTAAAATATTCAATTCAAAATTTCAGGTAACCTTTCAAAACCAAAAAAAATTTCACTAGGCACTTGATCATTTTTAACATACAACTCAAGCAAAGCAGGAAATTCTCAAAAAACTTTTTTTTAACCACTAAACATTTATCATACATACCATCTCTCTTCTATAAATTTATCATAATAAATTCCTTTCAAACAACTCAGGAGACCTACGAGGGTCCCAACTAGCCAAATCACGTCAGGTCAAAATCAAACAACTTTTACACAAATAAGAATTTCTCAAGGAATGTTGGCATCAAATTCATTATGGGTTTCCATTTTCCAACTCATGAAGCTCCCATAATGTAACACCCCAAGCTTCTATGGTACGCTTCTTTTTGAATAATGCAATAGTGTGTGTTGTACGCAACATCGAGTTCTATCACACCACAACCAATCAAACTAGGCGTTATGAATAGTAATACCCACTTATTGAAATTTATAAATTTTATTTTTCAAAATGGTCTTCATTTTTGGATTCAGAATATCGAAATTATCCTAGGGTGAATTTTTGGTATTTTTATGAAAAACTTCATTTTTTGATGAATAGTGAAACCACTAAGTGATAGTTAAAAAAAACTGAATTTTTCATAAAACTTAATTTTACAGCTTCTGTGAGTGGAATTTCAAAAATCTGAGACACACGGTTAATATAAGCAGTAAAATGTGGTGCATTGAGATGAAAATAATTTTGGTGAATAGTAACTTTTTACTTTTATTTACCACGGTTAAAAATAAATAGGGTAATTAAGTGTAAAAATGATATTAATATTACCCTAACATAGGTCCTAATTATATTGGACAATTGTATCTCGACCAAACACAACCTTAGGAATAAAATATTATCATTTAGGTCCACTTGGATTAGATTATGACATTTATTATTATTTAATTCAAAGAAGAGTTAAAAGAGTTAAAATCAATGTTTATTTACTAAATGATTTTTAATATAGGGTTAAACATAAGATAAATTCTATTATAAATATTCATTAGAAAGATAAAATATTTCCTAATATAATTATATTTTATTTATAATTTTTAGACTTTAAATAATTTAATTTATTTATGTCACAATGATGATGCAGTAATTACCATAATAGTGAAAAAATTAAAATAATTGATATTATAAAACAAAAATAAATACAATTTGAGACTTTTTATGAATTACATTAATTTTTTAAATTAATATGAAATGTTAGTAAAGATTTAATTAACCTTTTTCGAAGTAATAATTCTGTTATGATTTTCACAAAATTCAATTTACAAAATAGTGTCAAATTTGACATAAAAGAGTTTTTAAAACAAATCTTTTATTATTAATTGATATTCAATTCCTAAAAATCTACGGTTTTGCCAAGAGACTTATATCATGATAGGTGTATCATTAATGGACCACATGAGGGTCTATTTGAGGTATATACTACGTTTATTAACAATATAATATAATAAATCAATGTGACATGTTAAGTGTCAATCTAATTAACTAAGAGTTAAAACTAAAAGATAAGGTTAATATAATGACCCAAACCTGTGTAAATTCTATTTGTTGAGTGGTTTTCGACCCATCCCTACATTAACCTTTTAATAATCCACTTTTGAGCAATTTGAAACCGAATATGAATTTATTATATAATAATATTTCTAGCTTTTCCAAAGGTGCCCCTCACCCCTCTTATAAAATGGCACTCACCCTTCTCATTAATTCACACCTTTAAAGCCATTTGTCTCGGCCAAACTCTGCCAAAATAATCTCTCATCATCCCTCAATTCATCCTAGAGGCCTTACTTTAGTCATAAATCCAACCTAAGGATCTATTTTGATCAAATCAAAAGGAAGAACCCGAAGAAGAGGTAATGTTTTCACCACCCTCTTTCAAATTCCTTTCTTCTTAAACTTCTTCTTTCTTTCCCATTATAAAATAATATCTCCAGTATATTATATATACTGTGATGTTATTATAAATATGGTACAACCATATTCAGTATTCTATCCATCTTTTGAATAACATGTCACCATACGTGTGTACGTACGACTTACCGTCTCCATGTCGTGGTGTAATTGTTATTCAATAAATTATTATTTGGATGGGTATAATAATGATGTGTAATTCATGTAAATAATAAATATATCATGATAATGATTCTGTATGTATGATATACCATCCAATTATATATTATTTTAATATCAAAATAATGATATTGTTGCTCGTGCGTACGTACGGACAGCCGTCTCCACGATAGCGATGAGATTCATTCTCCATCGTATCCATTCAAGTCTAATTCTCATTTTATGATTAATAATAGTATCTAAGGACATGATATCATTCTGGATATGATTAATATACAACCTATACATGAAAATCAAGGCTTCCGTAACAAAACATATAAAATAAAATGAGTAAGTTAACACCCGAAACAATGATAATACTAAGATATTATTAACAAATAAATGTTAAAAGATCATATATGATATCATATTAATGTATATGATTCTTGTATAAATTAATAACAATTATTTAACAATTATACAAGAGGTTAACCTACCACAACCAAGGAAAAGTACAGTGTAAGGGTTTATTTCACAATCTCTTTATTACTTGAGGTTGTTTATACGTAATAATCTATTGGGACTTCATTATCATCCACATCCATATTTCGTAAAAATGTATTTCAAAACATTTTTAATATTTACTAGAATATGGGTTAAATTCATTTATACCCTTTTTGACTTTTATAAGTGGTTTATAAAGGAATCTTTCTGTCATTTTCCAAACAAGGCCCTTTTTATCCTTTTCGACAGAATTAAGGTAAGAATGTTTTTTTAACTTATACGGCGGGTGCGGCTATTTTCTGCCGTTATATAATCGCCGACGATTCCCTTACAATCTTATAAGAAAATTTTCAAAGAAAATGTTTTATTTTATAATTATGTGACTCTTAAATGATTTCAAAATTGGAAGAGATATTTCTCTAAAAAGATATTTGATCTCATCTATGTCAACATCCTTTGTTGGATTTTAAGTTTATTTGGTGTTGATTTATTATGATAAAAAACATCCATATTGTATTGATGGTTTTGTGATATGTTTGACTGTGGATGTTTTATTTTTATACCATTCATGGTTTATTAAGAAAGTATTGAAATTTCGTATGTTAGTTTTAATACGAATGTTTATGTTATGTTTAAACCTGTTCATATGAGGAATGCATTGGACTTAATAAGTGAATGGTGGAGCCCGCTATAGCTCCTCGATGCATTGGTAGGTCTCATGAGACAAACTAGTGTCTTGGAACAAGGACTTGACAAAATCTTATTTGTAGTCTTGGAACGAGGCCTTGGCTATGTGGTTATGATAGTCTGGCATTATGCATTCAATCATTCTGAAAGTGATTATTGATATTGCATGTGAATATTTTATTATTAGAATATCCATGTGAATAAGTAAATGGAATTATTTAATTTTATTTTTTCCATACTATGTTGATGTTCAAGTTTAAAAGGTTTTTGTTTTTTATTTATACATTGCGTTAAATGATTATTCTTATTTATGAAAGTTTCCTCTATATTGTTATCCTTACTGGGCATTTTAGCTCACCCCTTTTCTATGATTTATTTTTCCCAGGATGTGAAGAAGTAATTTGTGAATGACCTTCAGGGATATTATGAGGGGATAAGAGTTTGGAATATGGAGACTATATTGTTTTAGTTTTCATTTTATGATGTAATGTAAACATTATTATTGTATCTAGTTATTCCAAAGATACTAAACTAATCGGTATTTCGAGACTTGATATTTTTTGTGATAATGTCAATGTTATGTAATAATGCACCGACTCTGGGTAACTGGGGTCGGGGCGTTACAGTTGGTATCAGAGGAAGTTTAGTACAAATCATAGAAGCTAGATTTAGATAAACATTGATTAGAGCACATAGATTTAAGATAGACATTGAGGATTAGTATATAAGAACTTCCTAGAATTTTGTTATTGTAGAGATTTTGTGAGTTTTCCAAGCAATACATCCCTATCTAGATATGAGCAAGTAGAGGCGTCTCTGGCACAGATATAACTAGCGGTAAAACCCAAAAACACCGCTTTGAGCTAGACGCGAACGGGAACTGGTGCACGACAACGGGCCTTGCTACAGTCTTGGTTACAACACTCCCGGGGAAAATGCTTAGGATAACTCTCAGTTTCATTACAAATCATTATGAAGCATTTTTGAGTATATACATCCTCAAAGAAAACATTTTTATGATTATGGATTATATCCATAAATAGTTCAATTTATGTTAAGTGTTTTATTAGTATGGTATTATGTATTTTGATTCATAAACTAATCTAGTTTATGACATTGTATAGAAATGGTGCCTAGTGGAAGAAATGGAAACCATACCAATGCACGCACTCCATGTAGGGATTTCCCTCCTGCTCAAGATAATTATAGTGGAGCTGGTGATGCAACTGGTGCTGATCAACTAATCACCATACTGGGACAACTCACTCAGGTTATGAATAATAACCTTACCCGTATGGAGCACCCTGATCGACAGCGTGGAGGATCAATGTTAGATCGCTTCATGAGGCAACAACCACAAACATTCAATGGGAGTACAAATCCATTGGTAGCTGAGCAATGGATATGTTCCTTAGAGAAAATATTTCAGGCTTTGGAAAGTAGTGAAAGGGAAAAAGTTATCATGGCAGTTTACCGCCTCACAGGAGATGCTGATCAATGGTGGTCATTGATTCAAAACATGAAGGAAGATGATGAACAATCAAATATGTAATGGAGGGAGTTCAAAGATCTGTTTTTAGAAAAATACTTTCCTCGTGACCATCGAGCATATATGGAAAGACAATTTCTGAGTCTAATATAAAAGGAGGATGAGAATGTCGCAATGTATATGGAAAACTTTACAAGGTTAGCAGGGTATTCTGTAGATTATATATGTAACCCAAGAAGTAAGATTGATCATTTCTTTGATGGTTTAAAACCATTTCTCTGTCGAGCATTAGTCTCACAATCCTTCTCGTCGTATGATGACATTGTCTCATGTGATATCAAGACATAGAAAGAATTCTCTATGTCATATGACTTAAAAGAAAAGAAAGAGAAGAAGAGATCTGTTGATCAATCTGGGAATGGAAATAAAGTGAAGAAGGGAAAAGTTGAAAAATCCATCCTGTAGTAAATGTGGGAATAAACTCCACGGTACTTTCTTAAAAGGAAATGGAGTCTGTTACAAGTGTGGTGAAAAAGGCCACCAAGCTCGTGATTTCAAGGGGAAGAAGGAAGCTACCAATGTCCAATGCTACAATTGAAGAGAGATGGGGCATTATGCAAATGGATTTCCTACGCTTCAGGGGAACTTACCTTAGAAAAGGCCAAGGGATCAAGGACAAGCTTATGTTATCAATACTGCTGAGGTAGAAGCTCTGAAAGACATGGTGGTAGGTAATTTAATGGTTTCCTCATGTTTAGAAAATGCATTATTTGATTCTGTATCATCACATTGTTTCATATCTTCCCAGTTTGCTAAGAAATTTGATATTTCCCATTTGATTTAACAAGGGAGTTGTCAGTTAAAACTCATAAGGGAAGTATCATTGCAACAACGTTTTGTGAATTAGTCCCCATTAGAGCACATAAATGCGCTTTATCCGCTGATCTCATCTTCATACCTATGATTGAGTTTGATATAATCCCCGGTAAGGATTGGCTTTCAGACCATGATGTGAAGATTTATTGTAAGAAGAAGGAGGTTACGATTTCTGATGATGATGATAAAGAACACCTTATCATTAGAGCAGAATCGTCACCACCTAATTATTATTTATATCTACCCCCAGTAGCTCAAATAAATTCAATTATTGGGGAGTAAGAGGATGAAATTATAGTGGGTGAGGAAAGGAATGTTCAAATAGAGGATGTACCTATTGTGAAAAAATATATAGATGTGTTTCTGGATGATTTACCTGGACATCCTCCAGAACGATAAGTTGAGTATTCCATTGATTTAATTCCTGGATCTATGCCTATATCGAAGACCCCTTATATAATGGCCACTGTATAATTAGTTGAACTAAAGAAACAACTATTGGAATTGAGTAATAAGGGAATTATTCGCCCTAGTGTTTCTGTAACGACCCAAAGTTTCATTAATGAAAATCCCTCTTGATCTAGTTAAATGTTTCTTTATGAAAAATGTTTTAATAATATGTCAACTTCTTTAGTTTTACGTTAAGATTTGTGACCGTTACTTTTATAGTCGTTGAACAGTGATCATCTGAGTAGTATAAATATAAGGCTTTAACGAACCCATTTCTACTCAGACAAAGGAAGCGATGTCCTCATCCAGTAGAATTGCCCCTTACGAAGCCCATTTGTCGGAGCTCAGAAAAGAGGTGGCATCTTTGGGATTCACCCTTGACCAAGCCCAAGCTGAGCTTCATTATGTCAAGCTTGAACGAGACTGTCTACGGGAAAAGTGGAAGTTGATAGAGATTACCACTCGAGCGATGTTATCCGAGCCGCCCCAAGAGTCTGTCACCATCGCACACCTTACCCTTAGGTCTTATGCGGCTATTTTAAGGGGTTATGTAACAAATAAGTAGCACCATGTTCATGTACATTATTTTTTTATATAATAATGAATATACTTTCTAGTCATTTATGATACATTGTAATTAGTTTTTAAAGTACAAATGGTGTTTTTAGTTATTATTTAATTAAGATTTATATTTTATTAAATTAAAGGATTTTTGAATTAAATAATATTTTAATAAAATATTATTATTAATATTAAATTAATTTTTATTAAATATAAATGATCCTATAATTTTATGAATGCAATTAAAATTTTTATTAAGGTTTGAAAGCCATTTTTGTCAAACCCCGTGAATTTTTTTATAAATGTCGGTTTTTATTTTAAAAGTGAAAATTCACATATTTAGAAAATTATTTAGATAAAATACATATTATTTTTGGAATCAGGACGTTGAAATTATCCAACGGTGAATTTTTCATAATTTTCTGAGACAGTCAAATTTTTTGGTAAAAATTAAATACCATTTAAATATATAATGTGTTTTATGACATCATAATGACTGAATGGTGATGTAATAAAATACCATAATCCTTATTTTAGACCAATATATGTTTTATCATTAAAATAATTAGGTTTTGGGTTTGTTGGACTTTCTTTTCAAAGCATTAATGGAGCCCTCAAGACTTATTCAACACTTTGCCTTTTTAAATTAATTTCCATGTGAGTGTGACTCACCTCCACATAAGAAACCCTAATTGTTTTAATAAGATCGGACCTTGGCCTGGTAAAATATTTTTTTCCTCTTTCCTTTTCCAGAAACCATGGTCAAATACCATGGGATGGTATGTGGTTTGGATTATTTTAATATAAGGGGTCCCAAACCTAAATAATAAAGAATTCTCTCACCTTTCCTATATAAACCCACCCAAGCTCCCACTTCCTCCTCACTCAAAGCCCTTGAAGTTCGTCCAACCTCTTCTCTACTCTCTCTAGAATCCTCTCAAGGTTCCCCAAGCTCCCAAGAAGCCTCTCACAAGCCTCTCTCTATCCTTTGGAATCACACTTCCAAGTAAGGGTTTTTTCTTCCTTTCTCATTTTTGTCAATTTTCTTTAAGTTGTATTGACCTTTTTATTTCAATTATGAATGTTGGGGTATGGTTTCACACCTCCCCCATGCTTCCCTCTTATTGTTTGAATGATGGGAGAACCCTTTCTCTCTCATTAAATGCCTCCCATGTACACCCGTTACTATGTCGAAATTCCGAAAGGAACTTCTCTCTCTTCTTTTACATTCAAGCAATACTTTTGTATCATGAATCTAAATTCCTTTTCAATTGTTGGGACATGTATCTATATGACCACTTTACTGTCCATTACTTGTAAATATGATGAGTATCCCCTTTCTCTCTCATCAACCTTTTTTTATGAATTCTTATGTCACGTCGTTACGCTGCCGAAATCGCACCGATTTTCTAAGCCAATGTCTTTGTGTAGTGAATACCATGCCCATTTCTCCATCAATGTTATTCACCATTATGAATATTTACATATTGATTGTAAAGTTTCATGTCTGAATTCCACATTCCTTTATCATGGAAGAAATTATTATGATTTATGAATCCATGTTTTATGATCCATGTGACACACTTATGCATGAAATGAAATGTTTAAGAAGGGTGCGCCCTTTATAGCGCTCCAATGCATTGGGTAAAGTATAGTATCATGATAAATCATGTGCAATTAGTGTTTACTCATGCTAATTCAAGTGCAATGAGGGTTTACTCGTGCTTCAAGTGCAATGAGGGTTTACTCATGCTCCATGTGCAATGAGCCTTGGCTCATGCTAATTCAATGTTAAGTGTTGTTGCCACATTTCCATGTTATGATTATCATGCTTTATCATGACTTTATGTTCATGTTACTCTTATGCTCTATTGATGTTCCTATTTCCTAACATGTATTGTACTCCTCATGTTATTCATTGTGTACTCCCTTACTGGGCTTTATAGCTCACCCTTTTCTTATGCATGTCCTCAGGTTATCCCATGAAATGCTAAGTACGAAGGAATGTAGTGGTCATGTAAATGAAGTTTTCAATAAAGATGTTGTATTTCATGTTTAAAGTTTTTATGTAATGACCCTAAGCCCCAAAGACACTAAACCTCTCGATCTTCTTTGTTTTATCAAGTGAAGTTTTATGTAATAAAGCATGCTTAAGTTGTATTAAAAAGTAGGGCTGTCATAGTTGGTATTAGAGGATAGGTTTAGTTATTTTTGGGATTAAGAAACCCTAGTAAAGCCTTAGATACAAGAATAATTATAATAAAAACATCCCTAAGTTTTGGTAAATACTAAGTAAGTGGTTTATCAAACAAATACATCCCTGTCTGGTTACAAGCAGGTAGAGGCGGCTCTGGCACAGATGTATCCTAGGGGTAAAACCCGAAAACACCGCTTTGAGCTAGACTCAAACGGGAACTGGTGCACGACAAAGGGCCTTGCTACACTCTTGGTTATGACACTCCTGGGGGATATGTTTTGATGAATTCACAATCTTAGTATGAACCCTTATTAAGGGAAAAAATGCCCCTAAGAATATATGTTAGAAGGTAGATCATGAAAAGCCTTGATTGAATCCTATAGACTCATGAGTTAAAGAGATTAAAGTTTATTTATAAGTCATAAACTTTTGTCTTTGGATTACCCTTTATGTGTTACCCCTAACTTTCTTTTATTCCAGCCAATGGCCGGTAATAGGAGAACTCGGGCTAACAACCGTTGTGAAGATCAGTGTGATGATTGTACTTATGAGATGCCCAATCCAATGGGAGCGGGAATCGCGAACTTTTTCAATCTTCTCTCTCAGATAAAAAAAGTTTTGAATAGAAACACTGGTCAAGAGGAACGTTCAAACCCCCTAAGAATGAACAAGTCTCTATTGAAAGCTTCATGAGACAAAGGCCTCCTACTTTTAGTGGATCATCCGATCCCACGATCGCTGAACAATGGATCAACTCCATTGAAAAGATATTCTCCATCCTCCAATGCTCTGAAAAAGAGAAGGTTCTCCTGGTGGCTTATCATATAGAGGGTGAAGCTGATCAATGGTGGTCGTTGATCAAAAATACGAAGCCTGAGGAGGAGATCGAGGCTTTGGAATGGAAGGAATTCCAGAAGATGTTTTTCGATAAATATTTTTCGCACACCCTCCGTCTTAAGATGGAAAGGGACTTCCTTTCCCTCAAACATAAAGATGAAGAATCTGTGGGTGCGTATGAGGCAAATTTCACAAGGCTTGCACGATACCCTTCCGGCTTTGTCGTTACCCCCGAATGCAAGGTTGACCGCTTCTTTGGTGGGCTGAAGCCTAGCTTGCGGAAAGCATTAGCTATCCGTGACTTCGACAGCTATGAGGAAATTGTCCGATGTGCCCTCAAGGTTGAAATGGAGATCGGAGAATCACAGGGGTATCATGGGGACAAGAAGCGTAAGGTGTACTTCAATGCTGGTGTTCCGATGGATAAATCCAACGGCGCTAAGAAATTCCAACACCCCACTTGCCAAAAGTGTGGAAAGAAGCATCCTAGAAATTGCCTTAGGGGGACAAGAAAATGCTTCAAGTGTTGAAGAGAAGGGCACCTAGCTGTTAAATGTCAGCAAGAAGGACCCGCGGCTGCGACAGAGGAGAGGAACGCTCCGTTCGAACCTCAACGCGTTGTTCAATGCTACAAATGCAAAGAACCGGGTCATTTTTCAAATCAGTGCCCTAATCCAAGGGTTATCGGAGGCAACCAGAAACCTCCAAGACAGCAAGGAAGAACTTTTGCCATCACTTCTGCCTAAGTGAACCCCGACAACGAAGTGGTGACAGGTACGCTGGTTATTCATTCACGAATAGCGAACGTACTTTTTGATTCAGGTTCTACGCATTCTTTTATATCTCAAAAGTTTAGTAGAACAATCCCTGCACCTCCACAAATCATGGAAGTAAAGATGTCGGTGAGTACGACAAATGGGTCAATCATTGCATCCCATGAGTATAAGTCCTCCCCTGTTATAATATGTGGATTGAATTTCCCAGAAAACCTCGTCATACTCCCTTTGGTGGAATTTGATGCAATTCTTGGCATGGATTAGCTTTCCTTATATAGAGCCAACATAAATTGTCGGGAGAGGGAAATCACACTCCATATGAAGAATCGACCCCCGATTCTTTACAAGTGTCAGGAGGAAGATGAATCTCCTTTAGGTCCATCATCTCAAGCATGGATATTACTGCCTTATGAGCACGCATATCTGGCTCAGATGATTGAGTCCAAGGAAGAAACCACCCTTGAAGAAATGCCTATTGTGAGGGAATTCACTGAAGTATTTCCCGAGGAACTTCCTGGTCTTCCTCCAAAAAGCGATGTTGAGTTCTCAATTGAACTTATACCTGGGGTGCTACCAATATCCAAGACTCTATATAGAATGGTTGTTGTTGAGCTTGAATAACTGAAGAAACAACTACAGGAGAATTTGGATAAAGGGTTTATACGCCCAAGTGCATCACCATGGGGTGCACCAGTCCTCTTCGTCAAGAAGAAGGATGGGTCAATGAGGCTTTTCATCGATTATCGTGAACTTAACAAAATCACGATAAAGAACAAGTATCCTCTCCCAAGAATCGATGACTTGTTTGATCAGCTGCGTGGAGCACAATACTTCTCCAAGGTGGACTTGCGGTCAGGATATTATCAAGTAAGGGTGAAGAAGGAAGATATCCCCAAGACTGCTTTTCGTACAAGGTACAGACACTATGAATTCATATTAATTCCTTTTGGACTCACCAATGCTCCAGCAATATTCATGGACTTGATGAATAGAGTCTTTAGACATTACCTTGACAAATTTGTGGTAGTCTTTATAGATGATATTCTAATATACTCCAAAACCAAGGAGGACCATGAGGAGCATTTAAGAACTGTACTGGAGACTTTGCGCAAGGAGAAGCTCTATGCCAAGTACAGCAAGTGTGAGTTATGGTTGAAGGAGGTCTCATTCTTGGGCCATATCATCACAAGTAATGGGATATCTGTGGACCCCGATAAAATAGATGCAATTGAGGGATGGTCGAGGCCAACATCGGTAACTGATATCCGTAGCTTCTTGGGGTTAGCTGGATATTATCGACGATTTGTGAGAAACTTCTCACGATTTTCCAACCCTCTTACCAAGCTAACTCGAAAGGGAGTAAAGTTTTCATGGAGTGATGAATGTGAAGAAAGCTTCAAGGAGTTGAAAAGGAGGCTTATCACTGCACCTGTACTCACTTTACCCACAAGTGGGGAGCTTTTTGTGGTATTCAGTGATGCTTCAAAGAAGGGCTTAGGATGTGTGCTGATGCAGAATGATAAAGTGATATCTTATGCCTCAAGGCAGTTGAAAATCCATGAGAGAAACTATCCAACGCATGATCTGGAGTTGGCGGCGGTGATCTTTGCCTTGAAAATCTGGCGGCATTATCTCTATGGAGAGAAATGTGAGATATATACTGACCACAAGAGTCTTAAATATATATTCACACAGAAAGAGCTTAATATGCGCCAGAGAAGATGGATAGAGCTCATCAAGGATTATGACTTTTCAATACATTACCACCCTGGGAAAGCAAACAAGGTGGCGGATGCCCTAAGTAGAAAGGATCCAACTATTCTATCAATGATGAGAATTGAGAAGGATACAATCTTCTTAGACTTGATGAAGATGGATGTGGGAATCATAAAGAAGGGAACATCATCAATCATTTCACAAATGATTGCTCAACCATCTCTTTTGGAAAGGATAAAGGATTCTCAAAAGGATGATGCGGGAATCCAAGAAAAAGTGGAATCTATCAGAAAGGGAAAATCCTTAGAGTTTAATGTTAATGAAGAAGGAATTGTGCGGTTTGGGAAAAGACTATGTGTTCCATCATGTCCGGAGCTGAAGAAGGAACTTTTTAATGATGCACATAGTTCAAATTTCTCTATTCACCCAAGGAGCACAAAGATGTATCGAGATCTCCGAGAAAACCTTTTGTGGGATAATATGAAGAAGGAGATCGCTGAATATACATCAAAGTGCCTGGTGTGTCAGCAAGTGAAGGCAGAGAGGTAGAAGTATAAGGGGATGATGCAACCACTGCCCATACCAGAATGGAAATGTGAGAACATCACCATGGACTTTGTCACCGGACTTCCAAGGACATCCAAAGGATACAATGCAATCTGGGTTGTTATGGATCGTCTAACAAAGACTGCACACTTCATTGCTATTCAAGAGGATTTCTCTTTGGATCAACTGGCACGAATATATATCAGGGATGTGGTACGCTTTCATGGAGTACCACTATCTATTGTTTCTGATCGATATCCAAGATTCACCTCTAAGTTTTGGAAGAGTCTTCAACATGCTATGAATACTGAACTAAACATCAGTACGTCCTATCATCCTATAACTGATGGCCAATCCGAGCGGACTATCCAAACACTTGAGGATATGTTGAGAGCGTACTAAATGGACATTAAAGGAGGATGGGATCAACATATTCCACTGGTTTAGTTCTCTTATAATAATAGTTTCCACTCGAGCATCCAAATGGCACCATATTCAGCCCTGTATGGGAAAAGTTGTAGAACACCGACATGTTGGGATGAGGTCGGTGAACATAAGCTACATGGACCAGAAATGGTCGAAGAAATGGTGGAGAAGGTGAAAACCATTCAGCAGCATATCAAGGCAGCCCAAAGTCGATAGAAGAGTTATGCAGATAATCGTCGACGAGACCTTGAGTTTAAAGTTGGATACATGGTGTTTTTACGCATATCTCCATGGAAGAAGGTCATGAGGTTTGGAAAGAAAGGGAAGTGAAGTCCAAGGTACATCGGCCCCTTCGAGATTCTTGATCGTGTTGGGGCTGTGGCCTATCGACTAGCACTTCCACCTACTATGGCCAAGGTTCATGATGTCTTCCATGTATCCCTCTTAAGGAAGTACATACCAGACCCTTCACATGTACTCTCTTCCGAGGTGGTACAATTAGAAGACAATCTTTCTTATGAGGAGCAACCAGTAAAGATCTTAGATCGTAGAGAAAAAGTTCTACGAAATAAAACAATGCCCCTCGTCAAGGTGTTGTGGAGAAACCACAAGTTTGAAGAAGCAACATGGGAGTCGGAGGATATGATGAAGCTATGTTACCCACATTTATTTTAGTGTGGGAAAAGGAAAACTTTGAGGGCGAAATTTCTTAAGGGGGGAATGTTGTAACGACCCAAAGTTTCATTAATGATAATCCCTCTTGATCCAGTTAAATGTTTCTTTATGAAAAATGTTTTTATAAGATGTCAAATTCTTTAGTTTTACGTTAAGATTTGTGACCGTTACTTTTATAGGCGTTGAACAGTGATCATCTGAGTAGTATAAATATTAGGCTTTAACGAACCCATTTCTACTCAAACAAAGGAAGTGATGTCCTCATCCAGTAGAATTGCCCCTTACGAAGCCCATTTGTCGGAGCTCGGAAAAGAGGTGGCGTCTTTGGGCTTCTCCATTGACCAAGCCCAAGCTGAGCTACATTATGTCAAGCTTGAACGGGACTGTCTACGGGAAAAGTGGAAGTTGATAGAGATTATCACTCGAGCGATGTTTTCCGAGCCGCCCCAAGAGTCTGTCACCATCGCACACCTTACCCTTAGGTCTTATACGGCTATTTTAAGGGGTTATGTAACAAATAAGTAGCACCATGTTCATGTACATTATTTTTTTATATTTTAATGAATATAATTTCTAGTCATTTTTGATACATTGTAATTAGTTTTTAAAGTAAAAATGGTGTTTTTAGTTATTATTTAATTAAGAATTATATTTTATTAAATTAAAGGATTTTTGAATTAAATAATATTTTAATAAAATATTATTATTAATATTAAATTAATTTTTTTAAATATAAATGATCCTATAATTTTATGAATGCAATTAAAATTTTTATTAAGGTTTGAAATCCATTTCTGTCAAAACCCGTGATTTTTTTTATAAATGTCGGTTTTTATTTTAAAAGTAAAAATTCACATATTTAGAAAATTATTTAGATAAAATAAATATTATTTTTGGAATCAGGACGTCGAAATTATCCAATGCTGAATTTTTCATAATTTTCTGAGACAGTCAAATTTTTGGGTAAAAAATAAATACCATTTAAATATATAATGTGGTTTATGACATCATAATGACCCAATGGTGATGTAATAAAATACCATAATCCTTATGTTCAACCAATATATGTTTTTTCATTAAAATAATGAGGTTTTGGATTTGTTTGAATTACTGTTCAAAGAATTAATGGAGCCCTCAAGACTTATTCAACACTTTGCCTTTTTAAATTAATTTCCATGGGAGTGTGACTCACCTCCACATAAACAACCCTAATTTTTTTAATAAGATCGGACCTTGGCCTTGTAAAATATTGTATTCCTATTTCCTTTTCCAGAAACCATGGGCAAATACCATGGGATGGTTTGTGGTTTGGATTATTTTAATATAAGGGGTCCCAAACCTAAATAATAAATAATTCTCTCACCTTTCCTATATAAACCCACCCAAGCTCCCACTTCCTCCTAACTCAAAGCCCTTGATGTTCGTCCAACCTCTGCCCTAATCTCTCTAGAATCCTCTCAAGGTGCCCCAAGCTCCCAATAAGCCTCTCACAAGCCTCTCTCTAGCCTTTGGAAGCACACTTCCATGTAAGGGTTTTTTCTTCCTTTCTCATTTTTGTCAATTTTCTTTAAGTTGTATTGCCCTTTTTATTTCAATTATGAATGTTGGGGTATGGTTTAGCACCTCCCCCATACTTACCTCTTATTTTTTTAATGATGGGAGAACCCTTTCTCTGTCATTAAATGCCTCCCATGTACACCCGTTACTATGCCGAAATTCCGAAAGGAACTTCTCTCTCTTCTTTTACATTCAAGCAATACTTTTGAATCATGAATCTAAATTCTTTTTCAATTGTTGGGACATGTATCTATATGACCTCCTTACTATCCATTACATGTAAATATGATGAGGATCCCCTTTCTCTCTCATCAACCTTTTTTTATGAATTCTTATGTCGCGTCGTTACACTGCCGAAATCGCACCGATTTTCTAAGACAATGTCATTGTGTAGTGAATACCATGCCCATTTCTCCATCAAGGGTATTCACCTTTATGAACATTTACATATTTATTGTAAAGTTTCATGTATGAATTACACATTCCTTTATCGTGGAAGAAATTATTATGTTTTATGAATCCATGTTTTATGATCCATGTGGCACACTTATGCATGAAATGAAATGTTTAAGATGGGTGCGCCCTTTATAGCGCTCTAATGCATTGGGTAAAGTATAGTATCATGATACGTCATGTGCAATGAGTGTTGAATCATGCTAATTCAAGTGCAACGAGGGTTTACTCGTTCTTCAAGTGCAATGAGGGTTTACTCATGCTCCATGTGCAATGAGCCTTGGCTCATGCTAATTCAATGTTAAGTGTTGTTGCCACATTTCCATGTTATGATTATCATGCTTTATCATGCCTTTATGTTCATGTTACTCTTATGATCTTTTGATGTTCCTATTGCCTAACATGTATTGTACTCCTCATGTTATTCATTGTGTACTCCCTTACTGGGCTTTATAGCTCACCCTTTTCTTATGCATGTCCTCAGGTTATCCCATGCAATGCTAAGTACGAAGGAATGTAGTGGTCATGTAAAGGAAGTTTTCAATAAAGACGTTGTATTTCAAGTTTAAAGTTTTTATGTAATGATCCTAAGCCCTAAAGACACTAAACCTCTCGATCTTCTTTGTTTTATCAAGTGATGTTTTATGTAATAAAGCATGCTTAAGTTGTATTAAAAAGCAGGATTGTCATAGTTTCTCCATGGGGAGCCCCTGTTCTTTTTGTTAAAAAGAAAGATGGATCTATGAGGTTATCTATCGACTACAGGGAGATCAATGCTATGACAATAAAGAACAAGTATCCCCTACCTCGCATTGATGATTTATTTGACCAACTGCATGGAGCTCAATACTGTTCAAAGATTGACCTTCGATCTGGATACCATCAGTTGTGTGTGAAGAAGGAAGACATTATGAAGACAGCATTTCGAACCAGGTACGTGTATTACGAGTTTATAGTAATGCCTTTTGGATTGACTAATGCACCCTCTATATTCATGGATCTGATGAATAGAGTGTTCAAGGATTATCTCGATGAATTTGTGGTGGTATTTATTGATGATATCTCGGTATACTCCAAAAGCTATGAAGATCAGGAAAATCACGTGTGCATTATCATGAAGACTCTTAGAAGACATGAATTATATGGGCTGTTTAGAATGTGTGAATTCTGGTTTCAGGAGATTTCTTTTCTTGGCCATATTGTATCTAAATATGAGATCTCTGTTGATCCTTCTAAGACCAAGGCAATCCAAGAATTCCCTGCACTGACGAGTATAACTGATGTACATAGTTTTATTGGTTTAGCAGGTTATTATCGTCGTTTAGTCCATAATTTTTCCCGGTTGGCTAACCCATTAAAAAATCTCACACGTAAAGGCGTTAAATTTGTTTGGACAAAATAGTGTGAAGAATGTTTTGAAGAACTGAAGAGAAGATTAGTCAATGCTCCTATATTGACTCTACCATCGGGGAATGATGGGTTGGTTATTTATAGTGATGCATCGAAAAAAGGACTTGGTTGTGTCCTTATGCATAATGATAGGTTTATTGCCTATGCATCACGACAATTGAAAATTCATGAACAAAACTATCCTACTCATGATCTTGAGTTCGAAGATGTGATATTTTCTTTGAAGATATGGATGTACTGCCTCTATGGTGAAAAATGTGAGATTTATACTGATTACAAGAGTTTGAAGTATATTTTCTCAAAAAAGAACTCAACATGAGGCAAAGGAGATGGCTTCAATTACTAAAGGATTATGATTGTACGATAAACTACCACCCGGGGAAAGCAATCAAGGTGGAATATGCTTTTAGCAGAAAAGACCATGGAGTTTTGAACAATATGAGAATTGAAAGGGATCCAATTTTCATGGATCTAGTGAAGATGGACATGGGAATAACCAGGGAAGGTGAAACATCAATGTTTTTTCAAATGGTTGCCAAACCATCTTTACTAGAATGGATTAAGAGTTCTAAGACCGATGATGAAGAATTTCAAAAGAAGAATAATGCTGTGAATGATGGGAGATTGAGAGATGTTGTGTATGAAGATGGAATTTTGAAATTCGGGAAGAGACTTTGTGTTCCCGATATACCTGATCTAAAAATGGAATTTCTAGATGATGGTCATAGTTCCAATTTCTCTATACACCATGGGAGCACCAAAATGAATAGAGACTTGAAGGAACATTTTTGGTGGGACAACATGAAGAGGGAGACTGCTGATTTTGTGTCAAGATGTATGGTTTGTCAACAAGTGAAAGATGGAAGGCAACAACCTAGAGGAGTCATGCAACCTCTTCCCATACCGGAGTGGAAATCGGACAATATTATGATGGACTTTGTCATGGGGCTACCAAAGACTCCTAGAAGGAATGATGCAATATGGGTTATTGTTGATCGTCTTACCAAGTCAGCACATTTTCTTGCTATAAGAGAAGATCTACAACTGGAACGTCTAGCAAGACTATATATTAATGAAGTGGTGAGACTTCATGGAGTACCCCTATTGATTGTTTCTGATCGTGATCCCCGTTTTACTTCAGGATTATAGAAAAGTCTTCAGAAATCCTTGGATACTAAACTTCATTTGAGCACTGCCTACCACCCTCAAACAAATGGACAATCAGAACGAACTATTAAAACCGTAGAAGACCTGTTGAGATCCTGCTCACTTGGCTTCTAGGGTATGTGGGATCAATATTTACCTCTGGTAGAATTTTTCTATAACAATAGCTTCCATTCGAGTATTCAAATGGAACCATATGAAGCGTTATATGGAAATAGATGTCGGACACCTACTTGTTGGGATGACGTTGGGGAAAGAAAACTTGTAGGCCCAGAACTGGTGGAGGAAACGATGGAAAATGTGAAGGTAATCCAAAACCATATCAAAGCAGCTCAAAGTAGGAAGAAGAGCTATGCCGATAATAGAAGGAAGGATTTGGAATTTCAAGTCAGTGATCATGTTTTCCTGAAGGTATCTCCATGGAAGGGAGTCATGCGTTTTGGTAAGAAAGGTAAATTGAGTCCCAGGTTAATCAGAGCTTTCGAAATTCTCGAACGAATTGGGGTTGTAGCTTACCATTGACAATGCCGCCAAATCTCTCCAAAGTTCACGATGTGTTCCACGTATCACTATTGAGGAAATACATGCTTGACCCAACGCATGTACTCAGCTATGAGGAATTAGAACTGGAACCTGGTCTGTCTTATTGCGAAGAGCCCGTTAAGATTCTAGATACGAGAGAACAAGTACTGAGATACCAGACGACTCGTCTGGTAAAAGTCTTATGGAGAAACCATAAGACGGAGGAGGCAACGTGGGAACCCGAGGAACTTAGGAGGAAGAACCACCCAAGTCATTTCATGCGGTATTATTCTAGAAATATCGAGGACGAAATTATTTGATGGAGGGGATAATGTAACACCCCAAGCTTCTACGGTACGCTTCTCTTTGAATAATGTAATAGCGTATGTTGTACACAAAATTGAGTTCAAACACACCACAACCAATAAAACTAACCGTTATGAATAGTAATACCCACTTTTTGAAATTTATAAATTTTAGTTTTCAATATGGACTTCATTTTTGGATTCGGAATATCGAAATTATCCTAGGGTGGATTTTTGGTATTTTTCTGAAAAACCTCATTTTTTGATGAATAGTGAAACCCCAAAGTGGTAGTTAAAAAAACTGAATTTTTCATAAAACTTAATTTTACCACTTATGTGAGTAAAATTTAGAAAATCCGAGAGACTCGGTTAATATAAAGGAGTAAAATGTGGTTCATTGAGATTAAAATAATATTTGGTGAATAGTAACTTTTTCCTTTTATTAGCACGGTTAAAAGTAAATAGGGTAATTAAAGGTAAAAATGATATTAATATTACCCTAAAAAATGTCCTAATTATATTGGACAAATGTATCTCGACCAAAAAAAACCTTAGGAATAAAATATTATCATTTAGGTCTACTTGGATTAGATTAGGATATTTATTATTATTTAATTCAAAGAAGAGTTAAAAGAGTTAAAATCAATTTTTATTTACTAAATAATTTTTAATATAGAGTTACACATAAGATAAATTAGATTATAAATATTAATTAGAAAGCTAAAAGAATTTCCTACATAATGATATTTTATTTATAATTTTTAGACATTAAATAATTTAATTTATTTATGACACAATGATGATGTAGTAATTACCATAATTGTGAAAAATTAAAATAATTGATATTATAAATAGCCAAATAAATATAATTTGAGACTTTTTATGAATTACACTAATTTTATAGGTTAATATGACATGTTATAAATAAAAAATACAAAGTGACATGGTTTGTGTCAAACTAATTAACTAAGAGTCAAAACTAAAAGATAAGGTTAATATAATGACCCAAACCTGTCTAAATTCTATTGGTTGAGTGGTTTTCGACCCATACCCACCATAACCTTTAAATAATCCACTTTGGAGGCATTAGAAACCGAATATGAATTTATTATAAAATAATATTTCTAGATTTTCCAAAGGTGCCCCTCACCCCTATAATAAAAGGGCACTCCCCCTTCTCATTAATTCACACCTTCAAAGCCATTTGGATCAGCCAAACTCTGCCCAAATACTCTCTCAACTTCCCTCAATCCTAGAGGCCTTCCTTTATTCAGAAGGCCAACCTGAGGATCCCTTTTGATCAAATCAAAAGGGAGAACCCAAAGAGGAGGTAATGTTTTCACCACCCTCTTTCAAGTTCCATTCTTCTTCAACTTCTTCTTTCATTCCCATTATAAAATAATAATTCTAGTATCTTATATATTTTGTGATGTTATTTTAAATATGGTACAACCAAATTCAGTATTCTATCCATCCTTTTAAAAACATGTCACAATACATGCGTACGTACGGCTTACCGTCTCCACGTCGTGGTGTAATTGTTATTCAATAAATAATTATTTGGATGGGTATAATAATGATGTGTAATTCATGTAAATAATAAATATAACATGATAATGATTCTGTATATATGATATAACATCCAATTATATATTATTTTAATATCAAAAAAATGATATTGTCGCTCGTGCGTACGTACGGACTACCGTCTCCACGAACGTGATGAGATTCATTCTCCATCGTATCCATTCAAGTCTAATTCTCATTTGATGATTAATAATAGTATCTAAGGACTTTATATCATTCTGGATATGATTAAGATACAACCTATCCCTGAAAAACACGGCTTACATAACAAAACATATAAAAGAAAACGAGTAAGTTAACACCCGAAACAATGATAATACTAAGATATTATTAACAAATCAATGTTAAAAGATCATATATGATATCATATTAATGTATATGATTCTTGTATAATTTAATAAAAATTATTTCACCATTATACAAGAGGTTAACCTATCCCAACCAAGGAAAAGTACTAGGTAAGGGTTTATTTCGCAATCTCTTCATTATTCGAGGATGTTTATATGTAATAATATTCTGGGACTTCTTTATCATCCACATCCATGTTTCTTAAAAATGTATTTCAAAATATTTTTAATATTTACTAGAATATGGTTTAAAGTAATTTATACCCTTTTTGACTTTTATAAGTCGTTTATAAAGGAATCTTTCCGTCATTTTCTAAACAAGGAACTTTTTATCCTTTTCGACAGAATTAAGGTAAGAATGTTTTTTTAACTTATACGGCGGGTGAGGCTATTTTCCGCCATTATAAAATCGTCGAAGCTTACCTTAGAATCTTATAAGAAAATTTTCAAAGTAAATGTATTATTTTATAATTATTTGACTCTTAAATGATTTCAAAATTGGATGATATATTTCTCTAAAAGGATTTTTTATTTAATCTATGTCAACATTCTTTGATGGATTTTAAGTTTATTTGGAGTTGATTTAGTATGATAGAAAACTTCCATATTGTATTGATGGTTTTGTGATATGTTTCACTATGGATGTTTTATTTTTATACCATTCATGGTTTATGAAGAAAGTATTGACATTTCGTATGTTAGTTTTAATACTAATGTTTATGTTCTCTTTAAACCTGTTCGTATGAGGAATGCATTGGACTTAATAAGTGATGGGTGGAGCCCGCTATAGCTCCTCGATGCATAGGTAGGTCTAATGAGACAAACTAGTGTCTTGGCATAAAGCTTTGACAAAATATTATTTATAGTCATGGCACGAGGCCTTGGCATTGTGGTTATGATAGTCTGGAATTATGCATTCCATCATTATGAAAGTGGATATTGATATTGCATGTTAATATTAGATTAGTAGAATATCCATGTGAATAAGTAAATGGAATTATTTCATTTTATTTTTTCCATACTATATTGAAGTTCATGTTTTAAAGGCTTTTTTTTAGTTATACATTTCCTTAAATGTATATTCTTATTTATGAAAGTTTTCGCTATATTGTTATCCTTACTGTGCATTTGAGCTCACCCCTTTTCTATGTTTTATTTTTTCCAGGATGTGAAGACGTAATTTATGAATGACCTACAGGGATAGTATGACTGGATAAGAGTGTGGACTATAGAGACTATATTGTTGTATTTTTTATTTTATGATGTAATGTAAACTTTATTAATGTATCTAGTTATTCCAAGGCTACTAAACTAATCGGTCTTTCGAGACTTGATCTTTCTTTTGATCATGCCAATGTTATGTAATAATGCACCTAATCTGGGTAACTAGGGTCAGGCCATTACACATACACTCCAGGGGTTGGAATTTGGCTCCCATTAGACGAAACAAATTCCATTCGAGAATTAAACATGCTCAAATAAATAATCCAGTCATACGGGTGGCCACCTACCAATCTATAAAGCGCCCATACACTTTACAGTTTGGAATTTCGCTCCCTCTAATCAAAACCAAACTCAATTCACTTTACAATTTAAACATTAGCAGCCCTTTTTCGGAAATCTACTTACACAGGTTACCCTTCCCCAATCATAAGGTGCCCATGCACCTTACAACTGAAAACTGGCTCCCGTCATAATTGCAATAATTTAATATGGTCAAAGAAACCAATTCCATATTAACTGAACCTAGCATATTATCGAGAGTAGTAACACAGAAACATACTATATCAAAAAATCATGGAATAACTACAACATCACCTATCACAATAGCAGGCATCATCTAATGAATCCTAGATGTCATGGAATAATGCATGGTATGCAATTTCTTACAAGGTTTCTATATGACTCATGAGATGGAATACCCTCGTCTCATCGGGTTGCAACTGAAATAGAACCCACAATTTCATCAACTGTATCAATAGAGACCATGTGGTCACCCAACAGTGAAATCAAATCAACCGTAATAATCAAAATCATTAAAATAACAATTTCATTTGAGGCAATTTGGATTTTCCCTATACATGGGTTAGCTACTCCCGAGCACAGCTTATTACCAAATATCATCTCTTTCCTTTCCATGTCTACTGTCGCTAAATAGTAAAACAAACCAGAAAAAGAAAACTCCTCTGATACTACTTTGTAACGTCTCAGCCCGGCTGGCCATCAAACTGGTGGTCGGACCGGTCGCCGCATGGCCTCAAGCTCGTCTCACTGTACGCTAGAGGTTGCCGACTAGCAGTGAGCGTCTTGAGAGGTGATAGTGGGGAGACGATACCCTCTTATAAGAGTTTCACAACGGTTTCTATGAGTAAATAACACTTGTAGCATAACCATTAATAGAAAAAAATGAACAAACAGCAGCGGAGGGAAAGTAGTGATCTTTTTTATAAGAGGTGGCCAAAGCCAGTTTACACGATTCCTGGATGTCGAATGATACAAGGTGAAAACAAGAAATAATACAGCATGTTCACAATACAATGAAAAATAACAAAGAAAGGAAGCAGGGCTCAACAGAGATCTCATGAGCATCTCGAGCTCCTGCTCGGTCCTTTACTCATATCTCCAGGTACGTGAAACACATCAATTCAACCTAGGTCCTGAAAACAAGAAGGTCTACTCAGGTACCCCCAGTGCAATGGCGGCCCGAGTAGTGTTTGAGATAAAAATCTCAGTATGCAGGCACCACCAGTGTCTAACCCAAACTAGACAATATAATATTAATTAAATCAGTATGCAGGTCTATCATGATTCAATAAGTAGGACAACATAGATAAACAACAGCCGTCCAGGTTCCCTAAGGACACCCGACGACTATACCATCATAGGCTCGTTGCCGGTAAAGTTACATGCTTTTGTCTCAATATATATATATATATAAATATAAATTCCTTTAGATCATAGATGGAATGGGGTAAGAATGCCTCCCACCAATTAATCCAGATTAGCGGGCACGAGGTAAGAATGTTTCCCACCACTATAGGTCAACTCGAAAGGGGTAAGAATGCTTCCCTTTCATACACTTATCAAGATTAGCGGGCACGAGGTAAGAATGCTTCCCGTCCCTAAATTAACTGGCAAGGGGTATGAATGCCTCCCTTCCATACATGTATAGAGAATAACAGGCACGAGGTAAGAATGCCTCTTGTCACTATAGGTCAACTGGAAATGCGTAAGAATGCCTCCCTTCCATACACATATATATATCACCTCTGGCGTGGGGTAGACATGCCTCCCACCCATACTCAAAATAAGTTGGCATGGGGTATGCATGCCTCCCATCCATAATTTTTCAAAGTAGATGGCATGGGGTATGAATGCCTCTCATCCATAATAACTCAAAATCATTATCACAGTTGCATTAGAATGCATAAGACAATACATCTTTTGAATTTCAAATACCCATACTATTATCCCAAACCTAAACACTTTACATATCTATACAAGTGGAACAATCACATTCTTCGCAATTATATTTGGGGTAAACATTTTAAGAATTTCAATTAGGACACCGACTTGGGCTTGGTCACATCCAATAGATCCCATGAGGTAGAGACTTATCATCTAAGTCATTAACAATATACCAACCCATTTCAAGGAGCTATTCATTATATGAAAACTGTCACACACACGTCATATCACTGAATTTTCCTACGTATGGAAAATTGATTCACGGTTCAAGTGTGTTAGCCATTTCAGTTAAAGTTCATCATTATCTCTTCTAAGCCATTCTAACTATTCCATTTATCTCAACCCAACCATTTAACTTATTAGGACATAGAATCTACGTTCAAGTGTTCAAATACATTTAGGGGTGTTATGGAAACAAATCCTTTCCCCACATGGGAAAATGCCACAACAAAGCAACAAGAAGCTAAACAAGCAATTTTATAATTATAGCAACCCAGAACAAGCAGGCAAGCATAAATGTCTACTTTTTACATTTTTATCTTGAAGACAGTGGACCTCTGATCGAGGGGTTTTATTATTAAATCATTAGTTTAGTCACCAAGCAATAATTTAAATCTTGTCCCTACAATTCACACTATTTTCACAAAAGTATTTTATTGGAATTAAACCTGAATAATTAACATACTAAAGCAGTGCAGAAATAACTCACTAATAATTCACTTTAAATTAAAGGCAAGAAGAGGGATTTTACCTCAAGGTGGATCTATCCGTCCACTCCGGCTCTTGACGCTTTCTAACTATGTTCTGCTGCTGCTCCCCCACGTGGCATATGTGATTTCTCGTATGACCTATGCCTAATCAGGTGAGCCACCTATGCTTCAGCAAAGATAAACCAACCCAAACATGCCAATGCACTCGAATCAAACTGGAAGATCGAAATCACTGAAATTCACCTCGCCTTCAGTGGAGGATGTCGTACACACACCTACAAGGTCTCAGGGGATCTTCTACACCACCCGCGGAGATTTGAAGGATGAATCACCAAGAACGGAGGAGGAAGGAGGTGCGGCCGAGGGAGGACTCGTGCGAAGCTCACATCTCCAAGGGGGAGGGGTTCGTGTGGGTTCTGGATGAGAGAAATGAAGAGGGAGAGTTTATTAGATTTTAGGTTTTCTTTTTAGTTTCTTTTTATTTTTAATTTCATTTTAAAACACCTAAAAACCCAAAAGGAGGGTTGCACACGATTTGACCCGCATAGTTTTCCAACCCAGGTGCAAACCATGCGGCCTCTACTAGACTCCCGAGGAACCCCGCATGGGCTAGTCGCACGGTTTGGGGAAACCATGCATGGGCCGTGCAGACTCCTCTACCTTCATATTTTTAGCCGCACGGTTCGGGAAACATAGTTTTGGAAACTGTGCGCCAACCGTGTGACGTCTATTGTCGATTAAAAACTAGTCATCTTCGGTTCTGAATCCCTATCATTGATTCGACACACTCAGAAATTGAAAATGTTCAATTTCCCCTACTTTTTAACCTAGTTCAAAACGCAGGTCATTACAAGAACACCATGTCTATCATCTCAAATTTTTTAGTCATTTAAGGATTCATTGATTCACAATAAATTTTCATATCCCTCTATTATTTATGTAATGATTAGTAAAACAATTCAAAGGCCAATATTTAACTCAAAAATTAACTAAGAACAAATTCCATTAATTAATTCATCAATTCATTAAACATTCAACACCAATATCATTCTATAATTAATTGTTCACAGTTATTTATCTATATTAAATCTCAAATTGTTATAATTAATTATAAAAATTAATTATATTTGATCAACATTATGACACATAATTAATTCTCACAATTAATTATCTTTGGTCAAAATCATGGCACATAATTAAATCTCACAATTAATTATCTTATAAGGCATATATCATTATTTAATTAATAATTCCCCCAAATTAATTATCTTATTAAAATAAATCCAATATATCAATTGTAATATAATAAACCCTAACAAATATCCAAAATATCTATTTGAGCAACCCCCTTCATTTCTTCTGCGAATCAATTATCAATTAATAATTGAGTCGAACTCAATTAAAAAAAACATTTTTAACTCCCCAATATTTCATAGTAAGTTATTTTTTTAAGGCAATTAAATATCTTTCTCTATACGCAACCCTGAGTTGAGTGCACCACGACTTACGAAACATTACATTCAAAAAGCATTTATGAAAAGTATTAACTGAGTTTTAATTTTTATATAGTTCATATAATTTTAGAATCCATAATATTCTTTTCATAGACATAATATTAGAACAAATTTATTTTTTATATAAAAGAAGTATTTTTCAAAAAAGGAAATTTTACAACCTTTTAATAGAAACCTCTTTTTAAAACTAATATTTGAATCTTTTATGCATTCAATTTAATGAATTTAAATTATTCATTATAATCAGGACATAAATATTTATTTTGGATTAATTTTTTGTACTTTTCTAAAAACATTTATATTTTGATGAATACTGAAAGATACTAAATTTTAATTGAAAACAACTATTTTAATTAAAATAATTTATAGTGTCATATTATAAATTTGACTGTTTTTAAGTATAATTAGATTATATTTTTTATCATTTAATTCAGTTTAGAACATTATATGTAATTTCCCATTTAAATTTTACATAAACACATGTCAATCATTTGATAGTTTTTACTTTTTAAAAACACATTTTTCAGTTATGACATCAAGAATTAATTTTAAATTATTGAAACTTATATGATTTTAATTAGGTAAAATATAATTAATTTTTTAATTCAGAATATCAAAATTATCTTAGGTTATATTTTTCGTAATCTTCTGAAAACATACAATTTTTGATGAATAGTGAAAAACACTGCGTAATAGTTTAAAACCGACTTTTTATTTAAATAATTATTTATTTTATTTAGATTTATTATAATTCAAATTAGATATATAATACCTATATATGTTCAACATAATTCATTGGAGTCATTTTATAATAAAATTAGATGTATAAAATTTTATTGAACATTTTACCGTCTTTTAACCAACTTTTAGGAGCATTTACAATTTTGCATAAAACAAAATTTTAACAATTTTGAGAGTTAAAATTCAAAAATACAAGAGACAGGATTGATATTAGTTTGTAAAATGTGGTTCAATAAGATGAATATAATTTTTCGTGAATAGTAACATTGGACGTTTTTTACCACATTTAAAAGTAAATATGATAATTAAGGGTAATAATGGTATTATAATTACCCTAACACATGTCCTAATTCTTTTGGATAAGTGTAATTAGATAAAAAATAACCTTATTAATAAAATATGATCCTTTTGGTACACTTGTATAGTATTAGGACATTTATTATTATTTTATTTAAAAATAGTTAAAAGTGTTAAATTCAATATTTAATAAATAAACATTTTTTATATAAGGTTATACATAAGATAAATTCATCTATAAATATTCATTATAATACTAAAATTATATTCTGTAGAATGGTATTTTATTTATAATTTTTAGACATTAAATAAATAAATTTATATTTGACACAATGATAATGTAGTAATTACGTTATTAATGAATGATTAAAATAATTGATATTATAAAAATCCAAATAAATGTAATTTGATACTTTTGATGAATTAAACTAATTTTGTAGGTTAATATTACTTTTTATTTTTGATTAAATAATTTTTTTGAAGTAATCATGATGTTATGATTTTCACAAAAACCCAATACTAAATATTGTCAAAATTGCCAAAATTCAGTTTTTAAAACAAATACTATATTATTAACTGATATAAAATACTTAAAAATATATGGTTTGTCCAAATAAATTATATAATGTTATATATATTAATAATTAAACACTTGGGGTTCTTTGGGATTGTTATAGTAAGATTATTAACCATATAATATAAAAATAAAAAGAGACATGGTAAATTTCAAACTATTTATCTAAGAGTTAAATAAAAAATATATGGATAATATGGTGACCTAAACTAGTCTAAAACCTATTGATTGAGCTTTTTTTGACCCATTAACACCTTATACTAGAAATATATCATTTTGGATCCATTATAAATAGGAAACAATTTTATTATAAAATAATATTTCCATCTTTTCTTAAAGTGACTATCACCTCTCTTATTAAAATGGTGCATCCCCTTATCTTAATTTCAGACCTCCAAGTACACTTGGCTCAGCCATTACCTACCCAAATATCCTCCCAAAATTTATTCCTTCATACTAGAATCCTTCCTTTGGTTAGAAATCCACCCTAATGATCCCTTTTGATCAAATCCAATAGAAGAACTCAAAGAAAAGATAAATATTTCATCACCTCTTTCAAGTTATTTTCTACTTCCACATTCTCTTTATTTGTTGTTTCCATTATAAATTAATAACTCTAGTATATTATATATACTGTGATGTTATTATAAAATGGTACAACCATATTTATTTTTCTATCCATCATATAAATGACAAAGTCACCATACGTACGTACGTACGGCTTACCGTCTCCATGTGGTGGTGTAGTTTGTTATTCAAACACTTCATTATTTGTATGGGTATAATAATGAGTATAAATGATGTTAATAATAAATATAACATGATAATAATTATTTATATATGATATATCATCCATTTAAATACAATTTCCCATTCAATATAATGATATTGTCACTCGTGCGTACGTACAGATTACCATATCCACAAATGCAATGGGATTCATTCCTCATCGTAATAATTCAAAAATAAATTTCATTTTATGAATAAAAATAATTTTTATGAACATAAAATCATTCTGGAAATTAATAAAATACATCTTATCAATAACCAAAATGGCTTACAAATCAAGCATGTAAAATAAAACATACCAGTTAACACCTGAAACGATGATACTACTAAAATTTTATTAACAAAGAAATATTAGAGGATCGTATATGATATCATATTTATGTATATAGTTCCTTAATAATTTAATAACAATGCTTTAAATATTATACAGGAGGCTAACTTACCCTCAACCAAGGAAAAGTATAAGGTAATGGGTTTCTTATCTCACTTTAAATTCAATGAGATTTTCATTATTCACCACTTATTTATTGCATGTGGTGTATTGTGTACTACTATTTGATATATATTATCACGATTCAATTTATATTCCTGGAATTCTATTATTCATTTGGTTATTAGTATAATTTGGTCATATGACCTGATCTATTACAACATGGTAAGTGGTTTTCATCTCACTTCTTATTTCCGTGAGATTCATGCTATATTTCCACTATTTTAAATTGTGTGGTGTATGTACTACCCATTATTGTATTCCTTATGTAATATAAATTAATTTATATGTATTTAAATATTCATTTTATGATCCTTCTTTCATGGGGTGTATGTTTTGTAAATCACCAAATCAGTAAGGGTATTTATTCTTTCGATTTCCACTCATTGGGTTTTACGCAAACTTCATTGATTATTTTACTCCATTATTATGTGTGAAATCACTATTTATTTATTTCTGTATTAATTTCCACTCCTATTTGTGAGGATATTTTTTAGATAAACATAATTACTCCATTGATAAATTCTCATGTCATCGATATGAACATGATAAGAATAATCTAAACTCAATTTTCATTCATTGAGTTAAACATCCAAGTCATTGGTGTAGTTGTTACAAGAATATGTGTGAATATAATCTGATTTTTTTACACTGAATATCCAATAATATTGGGTGTGTCTATTTTTTTCAAACATAATTTCTTCATTGATTTATCATTAACCTATGGATACAATCTTCATAATGGATTTCATCTCAACATACATTCCATTGAGACTTCATTGTTGTTATCCACCAATTCAGTTTTATTTTGTGTATATATTGTAATAAGACATAATAGATCTTGAATCCCTTTATTCTCATGATATTATTAATTTTTATTTACCTCAATTATTTGTATTCTATTGTGTCTCATTTGGTTAGGAACTCTAACTAAAATATCATTTTAAATGTTTTAAAAATATATTCTTATAAATTTTTCTCATTATTGTACATGATTTAAAAATGGGATTAAGAATTTATTTATATGATCATTAATTGTTTAAAATTAAAATTTCATTTTAAAGTTTCAATGTGGTATGGGTAACTTTGATTCAAAATTCAATTTTAAATAGCTCATTGATAAATAGTTATACTTTTAAATGTTTTCAAGAAAAAGAAGGATATTTATCTCAAGTAGTTTTGATGATTATTTTCATCAATGTCAATATCCTTCATTATTGTCTATTAAGGTTAATTTATTATAATAAAATCTTCTATATTGTATTTAATGAGTTATTTTTGACTGTTGATGTTTTATTTTTATACCATTCAAGGTTTATGGTTAAAGTATTAACATTTAGTATGCTAGTTTAATACAGAAGTTTATGTTATGTTTAATCATTTTCATATGAGGAATGCATTGGACATAGTAAGTGACTGGGGGAGCCCGCTATATCTCCTCGATGCATCGGTATATCTCATGAGACAAACTAGTGTCTTGGCATAATGCCTTTACAAAATCTAATTTGTAGTTTTGGCACAAGGCCTTGACTATGTGGCTATGAAGTCTGGAATTATGCATTCCATCATTATAAAATTGGATATTGATATTACATGTGATTATTCGACTAGTATAATATCCATGTGAATAAGGAATTGAATTATTTGATTTATCTTTTCTAAATTATTTGGAAGATTATATTCAAAAGGCTTTTATTCTAGTCTTATACATTAACTTAAATGATTATTCTTATTTATGATAGTTTCTTCTATATTCTTATCCTTATTGAGAATTTGAGCTCACCCCTTTCTTATGTTTTCTTTTTTTCCATGGATGTAAAGAAGTATGTTACGATTAACACGTAGGAATTTTCTAGGGGATATAAGAGTGTTCAAAGGGGACACAATGTTGTTTTTTAATTTTAAAAATTAATGTAAAACATATTGATATATCTAGTACATCTAAAGCTACTAAACTAATCTGTCATTCTAGAAATGATTCCTTGTAACCCATCAAAATCCATTTTTTAATTTTTTAAAAAGTCGGTTTAAGGGTTATCGGTAACCGTACAGACAAAAGTGGTACCAAACATTCCACACACATTTCAAATTTGAATATTTAAAATTTCTCAGAATTCAAATTTTGAGTGCAAACATGAAAAACCCCACGCAACACATCCACCTCGCGTCACACAACAAAATAGAGATGTGAACCCTTCTCACGTCTCCAATCAGAACAGGTCTCTAGTGAGAAAAGAATTGACCTCATCACTGTACAGTCATCATCACATCGACATATTGATGTATCAAGCCAATGTTATGTTATAATGCACCAATTCTGGGTAATTGGGGTAGGGGCGTTATAGTTAGTATCAGAGAAAGTTTAATACAAACATTGGAATCCAGATATAGAAAAACTATGATTAGAAAACACTACCCTAAGATATACATTGAGGATTAGTATTGAATAATTTCAAAAAAAATATTTAATGTAAATATTATGTGGGTTCTCAATGCAATACATCCCAGTTTGGATACGAGCAAGTAGAGGCAGCCCTCACACAGATGTACCAAGTAGTGAAAACAATGAAAAGGAGTTTCAGGTTTGACCCGGGGTATCCTGGTACATGAGAATGGTCCTTGATTCACTCTTTATTACAAAAATCCCACGGTATATGCTTAAGATAATTCACATTTTCTTTAAAAAAGGAATTGATGTATTTTAATATAAGATCAGAATAAATAACCTTTGTTAATCCTACAGTGTTTTAGATTGAATATAAGTTGGTATGATATTCACTAAATTATTTTATGACCCACACTACACTTTCATGTGTTAGTCAATGTCTATATTCCAAGAAAGGCATATTTATATTGAACATGATGTACAAGGTGGTCAAAGTTGTGTAAATTAGTAACAAAATGGAATTTTGATAGGTGTAAAAGATTTCGTGTTCATGCCGAATCAGTTTTTCAAAATTATGATCAACAACATATATATTAACCAACTCGTGGACTTAACATTGAAGATCAATGCAGTGAATGATAAGATCTCCAGTAGTGGAGAACATGGAGAAAAGAAAGCTCAGTTTCTATCATGTAGTAAATGTGGAAGGAGACAACTAGGAAGGTGTCTCAATGGAATAAACAATTGCTTTATGTTTTGGAAAGAATGACACAAAGTAAAAAATTGCTCGGGAAAAATGAAGAGTACTGTGGAAGAAAATAAAAATGATCCCAAGAATCCATTTATATTCATTTTACATAAATGTAGGGGACCTAGGAATTACACATGTGAATTCCCTATTCTATTGTATAACCTCTTTGTCAATGAAAATAAATAAAAGAAAAAATGTATAAAATTATTAGTGCTTTTTGTTGATGAGATTACTTTGGATGACTTCTCTCTTTTATGTGAAACTCTGCATTTTATTATGTGAAAATGCTATTTTAGGAAGAATTATATTTTAAATTGTTGATATTTTTATAAATAACCATTTTGGGTTATATAATACATGAATTTGAAAAAATTAAATGTTATTAAACTTTGGGATGAAAATGCGAGGTATGATATAACATTTGTGATGAAATTATTTTCTGGTTATTTTGTGGAATTTATCTCATTTTGGTAATGTTGTAAAATATATTTTTTGATAAAGGAAAAAACGCAGACCTCGTGACATCCCATCACGTTGGACGAAGTTGCGGGAATCGAACCCGCAACCGGAGAGCAATTGGAATTTATTGCCTACCACGGGACTACATAAAGTCTATCGTTAGTGTGCCTTATTATATTTAGATAAATGATTTTATTGATCAATAATAAGTTGATTTTGGATTTTATGTCTTATCAAATGGATATCCTTAGTATAGGAAAATTATTTGGTGATTAAGTGATAAATGTTATTTTGGAAGACGTTCGCTATGTTCAAAACACTACATTCCTAAGGAAAATGTAATACTTTGGGATTTCATTTGAGGAGTAATGATGGATTCATACCTATGTTTTTATTGGGTATTTTTAATGATTTGGGATATTTATGGAAATGATTAACCTATCATAGATAATATGTGATTATATTGAATACTTTTATGTATGTGACTTTAAGAGTAGCCGACGTTTTTTGGAGATACAATTTAACATGGAAGACTAAGTAATCAAATTATTCCATGTTTTGGGTTTCAATACTAGTTTGGATTATATTGAATTATATTAAGGACAATTTTTTATTGAATGGTATTTATTGAAATATGGGTATTCTTGGTTTAATTATAGAAATAGAGATTCGAAATTACTTCTCTAAAGGATTATCTTTTTTTGGGATCATCTGAGATTGTATTAACAATTTTGGTTTTGGTTATTATCTAAATACAAGGGAAATATATTGTTTGTCATTTTTGATAATATTATTCTATAGATGTTCGTTCTAGCACTTCAGGTTTGACCAAGTCATCTTGAATACTCATTGTTTAAAAAAAAGATGAGTTAGTGGTAGTAATTTATTATAGGATAAAACTATACATAAAAAGTATGGATATATATTTTTGTTTATAATCAATCTCATAAATAAATTCCTCATCATTATGAAATGGAACTAAAAACAAAAAAAATGTTGTTTGTTTCCTTTTCCTACTAGGAAACTAATGACCGTTTATCTCATCCCATTTTTGTGGTTTTCTGGTTGTTAACATTCTCCTGATCGAATTTTCAATCACTCTCTATCAGGACATGACATTATTTTATCTTCCATATCCATGTTTTGTTACATGGAATCCTATTATGGGTTATCTCAGATGACCTTTGTACGTATGTTTATTTTATTTAAAGTGATAGTTTTATTGAATCTTTTTCTGATGTGGGACATTCAATGATGTTCCCAAGCCCATTTTTAAATTTGCAAGGTCTCAATTTCCAAAGGGTGGAAGAGTGTAACACCCATATATTTCATTGTAAGTTATTTTCTTTAATGTAATTCAATATCTTGCACTATACGCCACACCGAGTTCGAGCACACCACGACTTACCAAACTAGCCATTCCAAAAGCAATTATAAATAATATTAATTGATTTTTGATTTTTATATATCATATATAATTTTAGAATCTATAATACGTATCTCTTAGACATAATATATGAACAAATTTATTTTTTCAGATAAAATAAGTATTTTTAAAAAAATTCAATTTTACCACCTTTTAATGTAAAACCCCTAAAAGACTAATATTTTACACTTTTATGTTTTCAATTTAATGAAATTAAATTATTTTTCAGAATTGGGGGAAAAAATTAGTTTGGATAAATTTTTGGTACTTTTCTAATAACTTTCATATTTTGATGAATACTAGAAAATACTAAATGTATATTGAAAAAAAAAAATTAATCGAAATAATTTACAGTGTTAAATTTTGGATGTGAATGGTTTGGAAGTTTAATTATATTATATGTTTTGTCATTTAATTAAATGTATGTCGTTAAATGTAATTTCACACTTAAATTTGACATAATCACATGTCGATCTTTTGATAGTTTTAACTTTTTGAAAACACATTTTTCAGTTTTAAAAATGAGAATTATATTTAAATTATATAATAAATCTTATATGTTTTAATTTTGGTAAAATAGAATTCATTTTTGAATTTGGAATATAAAAATTATAATAGAGTACATTTTTTGTTTTTTTAATACATTCTACATTTTATGAATAGTGAAAAACATTGCGTTATAGTTAAAAAAAATCATATTATTTAAATAATTTTTTATTTTATTTAAATTTATTTTAATTAAAAATAGATATATATGACATATATAATTTCAATTTAATTTAATTAATTTATTTTATAATAAAATTTGATGTATAAAATTTTATTGAACTTTTTGTCCTCTTTTACCTACATTCTAGGAGCATTTACAAATTTGTATAAAACATAATTTTATCACTTCTGGGAGATGAATTTCAAAAATATTAGAGACATGTTTGAAATCAGTAAGTAAAATGTGGTACAATAAGATGAAAATAATTTTTCGTAAATAGTAACTTTTGAATTTTATTTACAGCGGTAAAAAGTAAATTGGATAATTAAATGTATAAATAATATCATAATTACCCAAACACATTTCTTAATTATATAGGATAAGTTTTATTCGACCAGAGACAATCTTAGGAATGATATATGATTCTTTTGGCCTACTTGGATAAGATTAGGACATTTATTATTATTTTATTTAAAAAGAGTTAAAAGTGATAAATTCAATGTTTAATAACTAAAGCATTTTTTATATAAAGTTATACATAATATAAATTCAAAAATAAAAATTAATTATAAATATGAAATTATTTACAACATAATGGTATTTTATTTATAATTGTCTCACATTAAATAATTAAATTTATTTATGACACAATGATGATGTAGTAATTACCTTATTAATGAATGATTATAATATTTGATATTATAAATATACAAATAAATGTAATTTGAGACATTTTATGAATTAAACTAATTTTATAAGTAAATATGACAAGTTAGGGTTGAATAAATAATTTTTTTAATGTAATCATGTTTTCACAAAAACGAAATACTAAATATTGTCAAAATTGACATAATGGAGTTTTAAAAAAAATACTATATTATTAATTGATATAATATTCTTAAAAATATAATTATTAGATGGAGGACATTGATAAAGTTATATATATTAATAATGAACCACTTGGGGGTTATTTTGGCTTGTTATAATATGTTTATTAACCATATAATATAAAAATATAAATATACATGATAAATGTAAAACTAATTAACTAAGAGTAAAATCAAAATGATATGGAGAATATGGTGACCTAAAGCTATATAAAACCTATTTGTTGATAGGTTTTCGACCAATCCCTAACATATCCTCGAAGAAGATAATTTTGGAGCCATTAGAAACTGAAAATTTTTTTATTATAAAATAATATTTCAAGCATTACCTAAAGTGACCCTCACCTCTTTTGTAAATGGGTACATCCCCTTATTTTAATTAAAAACCTCCAATGAAATTTGTCTTTGATAACTCTGGACCAAATAACTTCCCCAAATTCCTCCTTTCAACCTAGAGTCCTTCCTTTGGCTAGAAATCCATCTTAAGGATCCCTTTTGATCAAATCAAATCGAAGAACCCGAAGAAGAGGTAAATATTTAACCACCACTTTCAAATTATTTTCTTTTTCCACATCCTCTTTATTTATTATTTACATTCTAAAAGTATAACTCTAGTATATTTTATATACTGTGATGTTACTATAATAATGGTACAACCACATTTATTATTCAATCAATCATATGAATGACCAAGTCACCATACGTGTGTACGTACGACTTACTGTCTCCACGTCGTGGTGTAGTTTGTTATTAAAATACTTAATTATTTGGATTGGTATAATAATGATTTTATCTAATGTAAATAATAAATATAACATGTTAATGATTCTGTATATATGATATACCATCAAATTACATATTATTTCACCATCAATATAATGATATTTACGTTCATGCGTACGTACAGATTAGCGTCTCCGTGAACGCGATGAGATTCATTCCCTATCATAATAATTATAGAATAATTTTCATTTAATTATTATAAAATAATGTTTATAAACATAATATCATTCTAGATATGAATAAAATACATCCTATCCATAACAAACATGGCTTACGTAACTGAGCATATAAAAGAAAAACAGATCAGTTAACATCTAAAACGATGATACTACTAAAATGTTATGAACAATAAAATATTATAGGATTCATATATGATATCATATTTATTTATATATTTCGTGTATAATTTAATAAAAATTATGTAACTATTATACAGGATGTTAACGTACCCTCGACCAAGAAAAAGTACAAGGTAAGTGGTTTCTTATCTCACTTTTAATTCTGTGTGATTTCTATTATTCACCACTTATTTATTGAATGTGGTGTATTGTGTACATTAATTTGATATATATTATCAATATTCTCATTATATACATGTTATTATTTGATTAATATGTTGGTTATTAACTTTTGGTCATATGACTCAATTTATTACAACATGGTAAGTTGTTTTCATCTCACTTCTTATTTCCGTGAGATTCATGTTATATTACCACTTTTTCTTATTGTGTGGTGTATGTAATGCCCATGACTTTTTCCCTATTTAATATACATTATTTTATTTTTATTTAGATATTATTTTTATGATCCTTCTTTCATGGGTTGCATGTATCGTAGGTCAAAAAATCGTTAAGGGAATTTCTAATTTTTAATTCAACTCATTGTGTTTTATGCACACTTCATTGATTATTTTACTCCAAGATTATGTGTGAAATCAATATTTATTTATTTATGTATTAATTTACACTACCCTTTGTGTGGATATTTTATTGATACTCATAATCAATCCATTGATAAATTCTCAAGTCATCGATATTAACTTGATAAGAGTAATCTTAACTCAATTTTCATTCATTGTCTTAAACATCCAAGTCATTGGTGTTGTTGTTACAAGAATTTGGTTGAAAGTCCTCTAATTGTTTTACATAGAATATAAAATAATATTTAGTGTATTTATATTTTTCACACATAATTATTTAATTTATTATTCATTAACTGAATGATAAGATCTTTATAATGGATTTCATCTCAACTTACATTCCATGGAGACTTCTTTTTTGTTATGTGCCAATTCTGTTTTATTTGGGGTATATACTGTACTTTGACATAATATATCAGGAATACCTTTATTCTCATGATATTATTATGTTTTAATTACCTAATTTATTTGTATTCAAGTATCTCTAATTTTATTAGGATATCTAACAAAAATATCATTTTAAATGTTTTAAAAATTTATTATTCTAAATCTTTATCATTAATGTGAATGTTATAAAAATGGGTTTAATGAATTAATTATATGAACATTAATGTTTTTAAATTAAAATTTCCATTAAATGTTTCAATTTTGTATGGGACACAATGATTCGAAAATCTATTTTAAATTGCTTCTTGAAAAATAGTGATACTTTTAAATGTTTTCACGAAAAAAGGAGGATATTTCCCTCCAATAGTTTTGATGATTATTTTCATCAATGTTAATATCGTTCATTATTCTCGATAGAGGTTAATTTTTTATATTAAAATATTCCATATTATATTGAATGAGTAATTCTTCACTGTGGATGTGATATTTTTATACCATTCATGGTTTATGGTTAATGTATTGACATTTTGTATGCTTGTTTAATACAAATGTTTGTGTTTTGTTTCATAATTTTCATATGAGGAACGAATTGGACTTAGTAAGCGATGGGTGGATCCCACTATAGCTCCTCGATGCATTGGTAGGTCTCATGAGGCAAACTAGTTTTATGGCACAATTCCTTGGTAGAATATTATTTGTAGTCTTCACACAAGGCCTAGACTATGTGGTAATGAAGTGTCGCATTATGCATTCCGTCATTATGAAATTTTATTTTGATATTACATGTGATTATTCAAAAAGTATAATATCAATGTTAATAAGTAAATTCAACTATTTGATTCATCGTAGTCAAATTATGCTGAATTTTATGTTTAAAAAGACTGTATTCTAGTCTTATACATTGCCATAAATGTTTGATCTTATTTATGACACATTCCGCTATATTGTTACCCTAACTGAGCATTTGAGCTCATTTATTTTTTCCAGGATGCAAAGAATTATATTATGATTAACCTGCATGAATAGGCAAAGGGATATAAGACTGTTTAAAGGGGACATAATGTTGTTTTTTATTTCATGACGTAATGAAAATATTAGGTATGTATCTAGTACATACAATGCTACTAAACTGATTGTTCTTTCAAGACATGATTCCTTTTATCATACCAATGTTATGTAATAATGCACTAATTCTGGGTCACTACGGTCGGGGCATTATAACATTCATAATTACTTCAATATATGAAATCAATATTCAAGAGAATCTAGAATATCATATACTCATAAACATGTCAAAATAACAACTATGGGAATTCAATTTAGAAAACATAACACTATTTATTGACTGATGTTAGCCCAATGGAAATCTAAAAATTTTTAGCGGAACAACATCGTTGATCATGCTCCGAATCTAAATCACTAAATCCAAAATTAAGATCAAAGGAATCAAGATCCTGAAAATCTAGATCTAGATAAATAATACTAGATGTAGAACTCAAATCATAGGTTTATATCTAAGAAAACAAGAAATATATTCCATGAAAATATCTAGAAATGATAAGTGAATTTACAAGAGAAGCATAAAAATAAAATTCCTCTATAGGGAGGAGAGCAGATAGTCAATCCAAGATTTGGATCTCGAATAACCGTATTAAAATCACCTTGTAATCCCTCATAAAGGCTTTTTTAACACCTAGAAATTTTAAATCTAGATCCTAGATCGAATTAGAGTGTTTTCAAGGATTCAGGTGATGTTAAAACCAATTTTTAGAAAAAATAGGGTCTCATGCACATTTTCTCCAAGGTGGGCACACAGTTTGACCAAATTGTGTGCCAACCGTGGGGTCTTCCACTGCCCGCGCGATTTGATGTTTCACAGTTGGGAGAACTGTGCACGAACTATGCCAACTTCAACTCTCTGCACGGTTAGCTTGTGCATGGTTTGGAAAACCTATGCGCAAACCATGAATAGCCACCTATCATCCCAATTACCTGGAAACATAACCCAAAGACACCCCAAGTCATACCATATCCCCAATGTATTTAATAAACAAAAAATGTACCTGGAAACTCACCATAGATTTCTTCAGAAAAGGCTGAGATCTTACCGGCCTAGAGAAAAATAATTCATAAACTAGAAGGGTTGGTCTATGAATAATAGAAGAAGCACAATTTTGAGTGTATGTATACTAAAAATGTTATATATAAGTTATTTTATAGGATTTAATTCTTATATAACATGCACTTGTAAGGGATATTGTTCACATTTATAAGTTACAGGAAGGACACATGTGGAATTTTATAAAAAAAATAGATATTATTTAAGGTCAAATTTAGGGGAATATGGATTTGAATGTCAAGGTATAATTCCAAATATAATTAGTTGTTGAACTCACATCGACTATAAAATATTATATTGATGTGTGCTGCAATATTAGCAATATGTCATGGTTTAACCAAGTAGAAAACATGTTATAAACTAAACCATCGTAATAAAATTTTATTGTCTTTACTATTCACTATTACAAAAAAATAATGAATACCCTATAAAAATAAATTAATTATGATGATTATATAGTTATATTTCATTTCAAAATATTAATTTCTTAAAATTAATACAATCCCATTTTAGTTATTCTAAAAAAACATAAAAACCCCATTCATCGAATCAAAAGTTTTTAAGATTATAAATTAATATTATTCAATTAAATGCGTTTTAAAAACAATTATATGATTTTAAATTAATATATTCTATATATATTACACTCATTAAATTAAAACCATTTACAAGTATAGGATAAATTTGTAACTTCATGTACTAGTTGGCTGTAAAATTTTGCACCTAGTTGGTAGGTCAGATGGCCTCAGGTGTACCTCCCTATTAGCATGATTCTACCGAAAAGAATGAAGGGTCCAATGGTGTATGATTGGAGAATATAACCTAATATAAAAATGTAAAAATAGATATAAAAATGATAATAGAATATATAAATAATAAAATAATAGATGTCATCGTTGAATAAATACTATAAACAATAACAACAGAATATGAGAAATCGAAGAAGTAATAATAATACAAATCTATATGAATGATTCATACAAATAATGATGATATGGAATCATGATTTATAAAAATGGGGCATAAGGGATACATTCGAATTTAATATAAAAACCGATATATAAATTTTGAAATACCAGAAGGCAACACCTCTGGAATCAAAAGAATATGCTTGGTCCTATGCTCTCATGTTCTGTAAAAAAAATGAATCAACTCAATGATCTATGACATATAGCATCCCTTGTCCACACATATTGTTATGAATTCTACTTAGGTACTTTAAGAGGCATTATTTTCATGTATGATAAACATAGTAGGCCCCCACAACTAATTTCAACAATAATTTTTCCACATTACATAATATATCAGTCAACGAGTATAATAAATCATGAACAATTCTAGAAAATAAATGGTGGGTTAAATTATAATAAGACACATATCAAACATTACACGATTTAGCATATTTTGGAATGAGTCTGATCAGTAACCATTGGTATCTGATAATACATATACATAGATTAAATCATATATAATAGATATAAATTTATATTCACTATATATGTGAGTTTATATATTGTCATAAATGGCGATAATAGGTTCTAGTGGGACCCAATGTTTTATTAAAGCAGCTATAAGTAGCCTAATGATTTATAGGTTTTAGTTATGTGTACAAGAACTAAAATTCAAATGAATGAAAGAGATCATTCCCCTCACATGAGATGATCAATGTGCTTCGTCAAGTCTAACACCCGTACAACAAGAACATGGAACCTCATTCCCACCGACTGAATAAAAATATAACATTGTGATAAATATTTTACATCACCCAATATAAGGGATCATGAAGTGTCTTTCTCAACATGTACTATATGCATTTTATAATATCCATTAATCTTGGAATACAAATAATTATCATAATACAGGTTTTTATATAAAAACATTATAACCACATAACATTTTTACCAAAGGGAATATAATTTATTTAGTTCTTCATTCTATTTTTATAATATTTGGTAAAGCATTTCAACCCATTATATCTCATTTTTACTAATCCATTTATTTTACAAGTGAGTGCATTTCGATTTGAATGTCTATCAAAAACATATATGGTGTTCAGTAATTTATGAATTGGTATAAAATGATGAAATTTTTTTAGAACACCCAATGTGGTGGAAATAAATTAAATACCAAACATCCACTATTTAAATATATTTATATGGGAGTATCTGAGAATGATTTAATTAATTAAAAAATGAAAAATTCATTTTTAGAAATTTTGAGAAAATTTTTGTAATGAGGCACATCATATAGGATATTAAAATACCTAATCCATGAGGTTAAATTAATAGGACAACTAACTTATGTAAAGGGGTGACCATAAATTTGTTATAATCCATAGATTCAATGAAGAACAATTTTTTTTTATGATTTCGCCAATCCTGAAAAAATCGGTATATGGACTTACACCTAAATAGTGTAAGTGATATAAAGACGGACAAAGATAGTAATAAATAGATTTATATAGCCTACATTGTCAGATCCAACATGGAAAAAGTCAACGAAATATGAAACTGAAAGGACTAAAATCAATAAATTCTATGTGGGTGGTTTGTGGATGATCTCCCAATGTGAATAACATTGCGGTGATTCTGTCCATTGTAGGAGAAGGCATATGGAAAATTGTATTTTGAAAAATTTGGGTAAAAAATCGCAATACACACCTAAAATAAGGGGTTTCATAGTTTGGATCCATATGTGGCCAAATCGTGCCCCAATCATTCTCCCTACAAATTCTAGAGAACGCCCTAAAATGGGGTTTTTCATGATTTATCTAATTGTGAACAAACCATGAAAAAGAAAATATAAAAAAATTCTGCAACAATGCACATCCATACAATCTATCTCACATGGTTACCTAAAAATCATTCGGCCCCTCATGTTCACTAAGATTCATGAATGGATCTTTCCAAAGGGTATCATTAATAAAGATCTTAAAATGTTACCCATTATGTTTCTCCATTTTTGTGAGATATGGTCTCCAATGAAGCTTCATATGCATTGGAATCATTCCTTAGGCCTTATGGAACCATTTATGATATAATATAATGAATTTTTTCATGGATAAAAATTACACCTTTACCTTGTGAATATACATTTCATTGCATCCTCCCCTCTTTAATATATCATGTAACAAATGTTTTCTTTCAAAGGATAATGATGGATCATCTACAAAAAGATTCATCCTCTGAGCATTTACATTAATAACCTCATCCCATGTCTCGGCATGTACTTAGTCTCACTACAATATCACTAATAAAAATTGAACTAAACTACCTCTAACCATTTCCATGCTATGTTTTATGATACACACCTTCTCAAAATAGAATCCACATATAACTCATCCTCATCAGGATTTGATACATGTGATGGTTCAAGATAGTAACTATCATACTAAGAGAAAGGTAAGGCATTTTTCATTAAATATTATCTATGAGGAAGTTCTTTCTAGTAAGGAACGTGATTTATTCTATTTAAAACCTCTTGGGATCCAATGAATCGAATTGAAAGCATACCGAACCAATAATTTCTTCAATGGAGAAAACATGGCGATGCACGTAAGAAATTCCAGTCTCTAGAATCAAAATTTTGTTTCTATGTGAATCATTTACAATATGAATGATTCATTTACTGAGCCATCATCATGCACTTCTTAATTAGATGTACCTACTCTAAAGTATCTCGAATAATACATAGTTTAAGAAAAGATGCATCAAAAGCCTCTAAAACATATTGTGGTGATTAGTATGGCCTTTCATATATGTCCTCATTTGAATCCATTTGGATGGTAGCATGAATTCAATTCTAATAACAATATTCAACTTGTGGTATTTGTTTCTCCCAAAATCCCCCAAAATCATTGAATGATGCCCAAAGCATATCCTTTTCCACTTGAGACATGTTCTATGTCTTTCCATCAATTTGAGTGATATATGACATACTTAGAAGAATTTTTGTACCCAAATCCTTCTATAACCATTAAAATAATAGAGACATGAAGAATTCTTCAATGTATGATATAATATACTGAGGTGATTCATGAAGATTAATGTCCTCTCGATCGAATAAACTAATAGGTCATCTTAGGATTCCTGTTTATTAGGTAAGAAATGTGTGACCTTATTCATCCAATCAATAACTACCTATAATGTATCATTTCCTTTTATAAATATAGGTAATACTATGTGGATTTATATAGATACACTGTCCAATATCCAATTGGGAATGTAAGATGGTGATAAAAGTCATTCTAGTCACTGATATTCTACATACACCAGTTTACAGGTGGAACATTGTGTCATAATGATGGTTTTCCAATGTTTCCTAGAAGACCAAAAATAATAATTATATATATATCATGATACATATTTCTAAAAAAGGGATGTATATACCATATCAAGTTATTCTATTTTACACTAGTACAAAAACTATTTTTAATGTCATGTTTTTTCACGTCGGGTTTTTAGAACCGATGTGAAAATCCTTGAAAATTGATTTTTGATGTCGGTTATATAATAATCGACGTGAAAATCCATTTTAGCTGATTTTTACTCCATTTATATATGAACCGACATAAAAATACATTTTCTATGATTTTTCGGGTTTCTTATATAATAACTGATGTGAAAAATCTATTTTCCTGACTTTTCCATGTCAGTTCTAAATAATCGACATTAAAAATCAATTTTCATGACTTTTAAATGTCAGTTATAAAATAACCTACATTAAAATGAATTTTCAAGGAGTTTTTTTAATAACCAACATGAAAAATGTTTAAAAAATGTAGTTCATTTATCATGATTCTTTTGTATATGTCCCAATTCTTAAACAGTGTTACGGGTCAAAAGTTGTGGTCAACGGAAGACGATAATCTCTAAATGATGTATTTTGGAAGGCTAATTTCTGAAGGCCATAACTATTGAAATGTAACTCTGTTAGAGATCTATGACATGTCAAATTGAAGTGTAGGAAATTAGATACATGTTTGCAACCATTTTTCACATCAGTTATTTAATGAACGATGTGAAAATTACCTTTTTAATGTCGATTAAATAATATAATATGTGAAAAAAGTCATGAAAATCGATTTTTCACATCGGTTATTTAAGAACCGACGTGAAAAAGTGATGAAAGTTGATTTTTATGACATTTATATATGAAATGATGTGGAAATTCATTGATAATTTTAATATCATTTCATAAAGGTTACCATAAAATTGTTGTGAAAGATAATTTTAATATACCGCCAATGCAAAATTTTAATTTGTTAACATCTCAACATCAAAATTTACAATTGATGCCTACAATTTTTAATATTGTGTTTTATTTTATCATCTCTATTATATGTTTTCATTATAAAAATACCCTTATTTAATGATCATTCCTTTCATCCATCATCTTTACCCCAACTTGACTTGTTCTATAATCAATGTGAATCAATTATTTCTTCTTTTCACTATCTCATCATGGTATTTGTAATTATTTATCCATGATTCCTGGTTTTTATGATTTTTTTTATAATTTATATTCTATTTAATGGTCATTTTTTTCAACCACCGTCATTCCACTGAATCAACTTGTTTGATCTTCCATGTAAATCCACTATTTCCACTTTATGTTATCTCATCATGGTATTTTTAATTATTTTCCTACTATTTATATATTGGATGAGTAGTTTTCTTAATTTGATATACCATTTAGTGATTATTATTTTATTATAATGATGTATAATGTTTTATATCCTGATAATACTATAAATACTCATTCAGATTCTAAAATTCCTTCTAAGAAGAAGCTATAGTTGGCTCATTCTATCATTCCTCAAAATAAAATATCAAACTACTGATTGTCATAACTTCTGTTCTGTAACAGTGTTTGAGCTCTAGGACCTGTCAAATAAAAGTGTATGAAATTATCTACAAGATGGTAATCATTTTTCACAACGGTGATTGAATAGACTACCAAAAAAATACCTTTTAACTTTGGTTATAAAAAAACCGACATAAAATTTACTTTTTATGAAGGTTTTTTCAAAAACAGACGTAAAAAATGGATTTTTTATGTTTTATCTAGATGGTATTTCACATGGGTTTTTTATAAACTGAAAAAAAACATTTTTTTAACATCGATCACAGTAATTTCACCTAAAAACCAATGTTTAAAAGCTAAAAAATAATATAAATAATGGGTTTTGTTCTTGTGTTAATATCAACTCTTATCTAATGTCTTTTAAAATCCAAATATTTCCTATGAAAGTGAAGGCTCTCATCCTTTTCCATAATCAAAAAAATGTTTAAATGTTATTATATATACATTCCCTCGGGACAAGGACCATAATATCTCCTAGTTACCACATTCTCACACATATTATATGGGCAAAGGAAATGGTTAATGCTACGAGGACTACCAATCAATGATCTTCATAACCATCAACATATATCTTTGAAAACAAGGCCTTATGCTTCCAATGATAACTAGTCTCCCTAAAATCCTGCATTTGACCCTTAAAACTCATTGAATAGGCTTCAATATTTAATTTTCTTACTGTATAGGTAGGAATAAAATGTATGGGTTGTAGGTATTCAATCCATTTCGGAAACCTGATGTTCAGACCACAATGTGCAGCTATTTTTTTCATTTTGTGATCATTTACTATATTATAATTCCGCACATGTAAATGATTTCTCTAGTAGTGTAGATCATGAACAAAAACGTGTATCGTGAGATTTTTCATCAATTAATTCAACTCGTGAGGCCATAACTAATGACACATGTACACTACAACTCAGTCCTCCTATATTAAAATAGATCCTATCTCAATAAATATTGCATAATAATAATCCTTACAAATCCTACATAGATCCTATAGAATTAGGTTCCATATTTATGTAAACCTACCCTTAAAATCCTAAATTGAACCTTAACATGTTTCTTACTATAAAAATTTCACATCATTCATTTTTAAGAACAATATAAGAGTTTAAAGTAATTATAAATCCATGATAAATCATTGTTGGCACTCAGATAGTCCCAAGAAACATCGTATATCACTGAAAATCATGTGATGCTCCCAGAAAACTATATCTCTCACAGTCCATGGGGCTACTAATTCCCTTGAATATGAGATTATATAAACCAGTAAATGGACTTCATTGATCTAGAAGTAAAATTTTTCAATGAAACCCATATAACTAATTCTCTCTCTATGTGATCATAACAATCTCAAGATGTTAGGGATGTTCATGTCATGATAACACTATAAAATTATTTCTGAAAACTCCTAAATGAATAAAACATGATATAGGTGGAAAACTAAAATCATTATATCCCTAAAAACCACTGTCACATTCATGAGACCAAATGGACATACCAATTAATCCAAAATATCATACCGGCTTCAAAATGTTGTATAAGGTATGTTTAATCCTATTCTAGGCTACAAATGATATCATGACCATAAATTGATCATTGAAAACACAATACCTCTATTTTTTTATTAAAGAGTTAATATACTCAATTAAATGGATATAATTTCTTTATAGTAATATGGTTGAGAATTCTATTATCTATATAGAGTGTGAGTGTACCATCAGTCTAAATTGAAGAAGAGACAATTCAATCCCATAGAGTAGTTATTGGGTTAGAAAAACATTATCCTTATACTCCTCAAACTACATACTGAGCTCATAAAGCTCTATAGGATCCACCGTATAGAGAGTAATGGAAATTTGTTCTACTCCTACAACATGTTCCATGATTAATTGTAACTATGTAACTATAAATATCCTATAGATACAATAGGTTAGAAATCCAAAAATGATCCACCATATATGGGGAAATATTTTGTATCTCTCTCGGATAATCCAATCAGAGACATCAAATCTCAGCTATCACTCTACCCACCCCATGATGCTTAGGCACTTCTGTGGAAGCATGATCATCCTATTATCTCTTATAAACATTTCTAATAACCTATAGTGATATAAAATTTACCATATAGTGATAAAAATAAATGTGGGATCAGTTAGGAATTAAACATTCCTTCTCGAGAAATAAACCAAACCATGAAAATTTTAGGATGACGAGATTTCAATTGAATAGATATAACTCAATCCCAACGAGATAATCCTTACATCGGTGAACACTTTTTGATCAAATTATTAATGATTTATCATGTGTCATGACACCATATAAGTATTCTACCTCAAGTCTAGGACTCCAAATAATTTTCACATATATTAAATATTGATATGTACACATGAAAAGTAAATTATACACTAAAATAAGGTCTTTTAGAATATTACCTTAGACAGTAGAAGGGCCGACACTCTACTCCTTCAGCACAGGTTTTATTGAATCTTACTGGCCTTAACCATTGTCCAAATTCACAACCTGATGACCCTGATCATGCCTAATGAGATGGTGCTAAAGAAAATGAGTTGGATTAAATGTTCCTCAACCAAAACCTTATCCTTAGTCGCAGGTGAAATTACCTCCTACTTCACAGTGAGATAACACTAGAAACTTTCTAAAATGGTAGGTAGGTATAGATCCTTATTCTCTAATAATTAATGTAAATGTCCTAAATAATTGATGAATTTGACCAATTATTTCATAGCACGTATTATCAAATGAATCCCACATATAGTGACCATATCATTTCATTCATTGACATTACAAATCATTTTAGGAATACTTAAAACATTATATAGATAGACAGTGAAAGACTGTAGTAGTATTGTGCCTTTGGAAACATAGAGACATAAATGATGGTACACAAGTGATCTAAATTATCTCTCACTATATTCTCTACAAATAAAACCCTACATAGACATAGTAACAAGAATAAAAATCATCATAAAATTGGTAAGTAAACCAAAAAATAGATTAGTGATGATGCTCAAAAAGTGAAAATGAGGGTTGTATTAATGAAAAAACATGACCATAGGGGTATGAAAAGGTGATCATAACAATATAATTTGAAACCCTACATCTATGAAGATCAAAGAAAGTATCCTGGAATAAATTTTGGTAGTTCATAAGACATGAATCAGAAGGAAATCAAGAATATAATCCATGATATCCTATCATTTTAATAAGTCATTGAATTTTGATATAAAATATATGCGATAACATTCAATATAAATCAATAATAATTTCTAGAAATTATCAAGTCACATTATGGTAACTAAAATTATACAGAATGATACACCCAACCCAATTTCATTGTCCTTTATTTATAAGGGATTGGGTTTTCCCATCTTCCCATAGTGTATTAGGTTACCACATCTTCCAAATTCATGGTTTACACCACAAATGGGAGGGACATACCACTATCCCCACACACAGTACCTTCCATGGAAGGGATCAAGTTGCCTCATCATACCATAGTGGTTCAATACCATTTACATGATTCATATAATTATCTAATGATATACTAATTATTACACAATACATTGGAGTGAGACATAGGTCCCAACCATCTCATAACAATATCATTCATACATGATCCACAAGATAATAACGCATTTGTAATATCATTACCCATATGAAATATGTGATTTATAAACATCATATCATAATCCCATGAAAAGAAATTGGTAACAACAAATTTTCATCACATCTATGCATATTGAAATGATATTGGTTTTATAATAAATTCATCAAAGCATGAATCATTAAAATAATCGTGTTTCAAAAAAATATAACCCATGGAAGAGAAATAGTCATCATATGCCTCCTTTATTCAAAAAAAAATCATTCATGAGTGAATATGAACTGAACACATGAAATATTTCTTATATTTTCATGAATAACATAAATTAATTTCATCTTAGATTCCATAAAATATGGATGTATGTTTTGAAAACATTTCTTAATGAAAATATCGTTTGATCTATAAAAAATTATTTTAAATGAAAAAACATTTTGGGATTTTTTTTTTGAAAATAAACATGGAATATTTATAAATATGTATTTGAAAACATTTTGGAAACAATTTTCATTGAAAAAATATAAATTTATCTTGAAAATAATTTGGAAATCACATTCCATGATAATTTATTAAAGCCTAAAAAAATTTGAAAACCATTTCATTGAAAATAATTTGAAAATGTTTCTAGGAACCATGAAAAAATTAATAAAAAACTATTATATTTTATCCTTAATATGAGCATAAAATATCACCTTGGAATAAAATTTAAACATGGTTCTCAATGTTTATATCGTATATCTCAATGAATAAAAATTGCGATAAAACTTGTTTTTTTGGTTTGGTAACTATTGAATCATAATCCCTAAGAAAGACATATCATTAAATGGATATGTAGATACCCACAAAATTAATGACAACTTTCATATAATATATTCAAGGGTAGTATAATAACAACTCAAAATATATAAGTGTTGAATAAGGTGTAATTCTCCCAAAATTAAAAGATAGACTAGAAATCCACATTCCTTGTGTCATAACTCTAATCCTATTAATTCAAACCTAATTTATAATAAATATATGTTTTTTTATCTAGACCCATATTCTTATAAAAAATACTATATATTGTTTTATTATGAATTTATATTACCCTCTTGTTAACAATTCTATGAAAAGGTTTCACTTCATGCCATTTATGATTTTTTCTTCTCATGTGACTTTATTTGTTTTATCTTTGGTGCTTATATATAAAGGCCATGAAATTCCGTGGAAATTTTTTTACTAATTACCTTGTATTTTTACGAGTCTGTGAAAATTTACGGTACTTGATTCCAAGGCCTAGTGTGCCCAGAATCAATTTCTAATGATTTGTTCTTGTATGTTCAGTAAACCTATGATTGGGATTTTATAATTTTTGAACCGGTGATCAGAACTAAAATCTGAGGGCTCCTTTGTACTAGTAGTGTCGGTTTTCGCTTAAGAGGACTTTTACCTCGACGGCATATGGTCGAGAATAAAAGTTAGTTTTTGGCTTTAAAAAAAGTAATAATAAAATAAAGTGTACAACAGTTTATTTTATTTTAAGCTTCCATGTGAGTGTGCTGGTTAAAACCTCCACTTGGGATTTGGAGGTGGGACTACCACACCCTAACCTACCATGAGAGATTTATGTGGTGGGGCCCACCCGAGCATAACCTCCCATGAGAGGTTATGATGTGGGGACCACATGAGGCATGACCCCCTATTAATGGAGGAGGATAAAACCTCCTCGTCTCCCCATTAAATGGGGAGAAACTCCTTGACCTTCCCCTTTAATTAAAAGGAGCCAAACCCCTTTAATTAATATGCCAAAATCTTGTGGATTAGTTAGGGGATCTTACGGAATTTTTTCACATTTTTGAAATTTGTGCCAATGATTAAAATAATAGACAAACTATTATTTGGGGCACTTCCTTTTGGTGGATCTTGGGAGAAATTAAAATTTGCTCCAAATAAGAATTCTCTCCATCAAAGAATGCTCTCCAACGATGAACGCTCTTCGGGAAAATAATGCTCTCCCGACGAAGAACACCGATGAGGGACGCCTTCCACTTCGAAGAATGGCCCCCACCAACCATATTCCTCAGACTCCTTCGATGTGGGACATGTTTGTATACCATAGATCGACGAACATCTTTCTGTGATGTCAATGAATGATGACGGATGATTCAAAGGTTTGGGTTTAGTTTCTTTTCAGTATTATGTTTTTCATTTATTTTAAAAATGATTAACGGTGATGTTTATCATTTTCCGGTGGAATGTTGTTCTTCCTTCTTGAGAACCAATTTCTATCACCCTAATCGTAGAGGTTGCGGGCCAACATAACATGGCCCGACATTCTCCATCTATATCTCTCTTCTTGTGACGTTATATGGCATAGTGACGTATCAACGACGAGGCGGCAGATGCGGCAATGGAAAAGGTCACACTACACGTGCCCCCCCGGCGCTGCCTACCCACAGCCCCCCGTAACATTGCTCGGTGCGCTGCCCAGCGCCCAGTCCGCCTGCCTGTGGCCATCCGGAACCCTGCCCATTGCACCCATGGCCTCCCGGCGCCCTTCCGCGCCCTGCCCGGAGCCCCTGCGGCCTTCTCGGCGCCCTGTCAATGCCCCTGCGGCCTCCCGGCTGCCTCCCGCGCCCTGCCTGGTGCCCCTGCGGTCTCCCGATGCCCTACCACTCCCATCCCGGAACCCACGCGGCCTGCCTGACACTCTAATATCACCCCCACGGCCAGCCAGGTGCCCTTCCATGGCATGTCCATCAGCCCCCCCGAGCCCGTCTCCGTAGGTGCCACCCCGAATCGGCTGCCCCTGAGTTGGCCTCCAAACATGCCTCCCTGAACATACATCCCCCGAGCCAGCCTCCGTGCGTCCCGTGTGCTCCAGGCCGAGCTAGCGTCCCTGCTCCCTCACGCCCTCCGGGCCACGCCCTCGCGGTGCAGAAAGCACTGGCCCTGGCCCTGGGGCTGAGTCGCCTACGTGGTAACCTTCGGGCAAAACCACCCCCACAGTCCACTCAGCCAGACCTAGCGGACCGTGCCAAACCTAGCGGGCGGACCCGCCCAACGGGTTGGTTTAGACCCAGCAGGTCTGACTGGGTCGGCGTAGTCTGTGTTGGGCCAAGATGGTCCGACCGGGTCAGACTGGGCCCCGACCCATTACAGCCCCTTTTCTTTCTGTTGGCCATATCTTTGGCACCAGACGACCGTTTGATGAACCGTCAGTGATGCCAGTATTCTTGGAATGAAGCCATCCATTTGAAAAGACCCCACTAGAGTTCAGGGTATTTTTGAGTTACGATCAGGTTGGATCGTACATGAATCCAACCGGGCCCCCAGATTAAAAGGCTAATAACTAACAGACCGGGCGTCCAATTGATGCGTCGTCTTTTGTGTTGAGACTCCAATGACAAGGCAGTCCTTTGATATACTTATTCATTTCACTTTGAGACAGTTGGAGTATTTTCCAGTAGCTCATGGAGCGGGTCCTTCCAGTGACGGGATAACAGAGTGCAGAGACCTAGTAGCTGGCAGACCTGAAGACTGCATGATTGATTTGACTCTGACTGATTCGACTGGCCTAGTGGGGAGCGCTTGATAGTTGTTGGCAGACCCACAGTAGAATAGTACCTGGTACTTGGAGGCAGACCCTTGGTACTCGACAGGAGGAGTACCTATGTAGGCTATTAGTGGAAGCGCCTGGTAGTTGGCGGCAGACCCACAACGGAAGAGCGGCTGGTTGTTGGCCGCAAACCAGTGGAACTCGACAGGAGGAGTACCTCAACAGTCCAAGGTTAGTGACAGGAGCCTTGGTGTCTCGACATGACCACTGTACTCGAAAGAAGAAGAGTTCTCTAGCAGTCATGGATTCGATAATGAAAGTCTCGGTTTGAGCTGATTCTGAGATTTTGGGTTTTCCTCATGATTGATATGGGTTACTAGATAACTTAGGTATATGTATGGGAATATAACTATGTAATGGTTATCCGTTGATTTCATAATTTTTTGTTTATCCTTGTTAGATATTATAAGACTTTGAGGGTCTCGGGGTCCCTACTGAGTATCATTATACTAACCACTACACGGGTTATGCCCGCACTTAATTGTATAGGTTGTAGATGATGGACAGTGCTGACTAAGGTAGAGAGTAGTATTATTGGATGGTACCCGGAGGTGGACAACTCGGAGTGACAGTACACGAAGGAGACGGATGGATGAGTGTTCTGAGGAGGCCATCTGTACCAACCTTTCTGTTAGGAACCCCGGAGGACAACCTAGTTACTTCTTTAATTTTCTTCAGTTGTACTTGCATTCAGTTGTACTTGTACATTCCTATTGGGCTTGTATTTCTGGCCCATTTTACTTTCCATCACTTCTTTTGTATACAGTTTTACATAGTCTTTTTCTTCCAGTTGTGTACTCCGATGTGTTTGTTTATAATTATAAAGGAAAATGCCTTCCCAGTATAGGGATTCACACCTTTGGTTCTAGTCGCTATCCCCTGGCCTATGGAAGGCGGGATTAGGGTAGTCATGATACGGTCCCCAGGGTTCGGGTCGTGAAAAATTCGTTTCAGATGATTTGGTTCAACTGTAGAACTTAGGACTCTGATCTTTATTTTCTAAGAAGAAATGGTGTTAAGTTTACTAAGTGTGGTTCTCAGTTCATGGAGTCCAGTGATTGAGCGGGCAGCCGATGTATCCATACACAAGTACCCTGAATTCTGATTTCTGACTCAGTGCACGAAAACAATGATTGCCTGCATGTTTCCAAAAGTTTCATTAGGTCAGCTCAACCAGGTCAACTCACCAGGTATAATCTTTTGACCGTGTTGCATCTGTTTTTTTTTCAGGGTTCCTCCTTACAAACGACCAGTTAGAGCCCCGAGAATCGTATGTGCTGACAGCCCACTGAGCTACGAGGCCTTGGTGCAGGGCCCTTTACCAGCGGAGGAACCAGTGGTACTACTCCTCATTGGGCCACTGATGCCACCAGCCCTAGTAGTAGACAATGCATGCTGCTTGAGGGAATTTCACGAGTTCCAGAGCCAATGGAAAGCCAAGTTCATGGGAGATATGGACCCACATGCGGCTAAGGATTTTCTGGAGGCTATGGTGAGAGTCTTCAGACTGGTAGGAACACCAGTTGACTTCATGGTGATCCTTCCTGCCAGCCTCTTTCAAGCAGCAGTAGACAGATGGTGGAGCTGATGGTCCAAGTGCTTGACAAGGATATGCCACTATAGGCAGTCTTAGAGAGCATGTTATGGGCAGATTTTTTCCCAGCCACCCTTGGAACGGTGTAGATACATGAGATACTACATCTACAGTAGGGTAGAATGATAGTAGCACAGTACTCAACGAGGTTCACCGGCCTCTCACAATACTCCAAAAATATGGTATGACCCTGATTCTTCATGGCCTAGACCATTGAGAAGGATTCATGCAAGAGATCAGAGCTCTGATGATGTCACTTAGCATCCCGACACCGACGGGGGTGCTTGAGAGAGCCCTCCTAGTGGAGAGTTTTTGTGCTGAGCAGTCTCCAGCAGTGATACCCACCACTATCCGACACGCAGTGGAGTCTTCTGCAGCTATCAGTAGACAGATGTCGCAGTGGTCCAGGAGGACCAGACCTATTGGTGGTCGACCGCATGACTTAGGATCATTTGCTCGGGGCACTCGGAGTGAAGACAGAGCCAGTCATTCCAGGAGCGGGCATTGTTACTCTTGCGGTGGGCATGGTCACATGGTTCATGACTGTCTAACCCACCATTCTAATGATCAACAGACAGTTGAGGGTCCTCCCAGGAAGGGGAAGAGGATCAAATGAGGCGTTCTGCAGGGAGGAGGCAGACATGGAAGAGGAGATGTACGTGCAGCTAGCGGTGGTCGAAATTACGAGGTGTTACCACCACCTCCACCAGGAGGCCCACCCCGACCACAGGGAGTGAGTGGACAAGGGATAACTCGGCTTCAGGAATCTAAGGCCTACGATCACGATGCTCTAGATATGATTCGAGGTATGATCTGTGTCTACTCCACCTTAGTTATAGTTCTTATAGGCAGAGGATCCAATCACTCTTTCATTGCCACTACCATCGTTCAGATCTCGGTGATTCTGATGGAGTCGTTGGTTCGATCCTTACAGCTAGAGACTTCTATGAGAGCTGACTCGACGATTACGAACTAGTTTCGGCAATGTGAGCTTACTCTAGGATGCCAAATATTCTACTGGGATCTCTTAATAGTAGTGTGGGGCCATTATGATGTCATCTTGAGTATGGAATGGTTATCTGCATTCCATTCTCAGATTGACTGTATTAGGAAAAAAGTGTGGTGTTTTCGCACAGATGGGACCAGGTTTACCATCACCAGTGATAAGAGAACCTTTGTAGCACAGGACTAACTTACTCGAAGGATGGTGCATCTGATCACTCACTAGTTGGATTGCCTTACCCTCAGAGCAGTTGATGTGGAGAGTCTGACTTATCCTGTAGTGGTGGACCAGTATGCAGATGTTTTCCCTGACGATGTTCCAGGACAACCTCATTGCAGAGAGGTGGACTTATACATTAACCTGTACCCTGGGACGACACCAATATCTACTCCAGCATATCGGATGGCTCCCACTGAGCTTCGTGAGCTACTTGTACAACTGGAGGAATTTTAGGGGAAGGGATTCATCTGGCCCAGTTTCCCCCCCGGGCAGCCCTGATTCCATTCGCCAAGAAGGCGGATGGGAGCCTAAGGCTCTGTGTTTACAACTGTCACCTGAACCATGTGACTATGAAGAACAAGTACCCACTCCTGAGGATTAACAGCCTCTTTGATAAGATGAAGGGAGAACAGGGGTTCTCGAAGGCAGACCTCTGATCAGGCTATCACCATCATAGATTTTGAGACGCGGCTGTGTAGAAGACGGCCTTCAGGTGTCGTTACGGCCACTATGAGTTCTTGGTTATGCCCTTCGGCATAACCAATGCTCTAACAGTGTTCATGAGTCTCATGAACATGATCTTCCAGCCTTACCTTGATCGCTTTGTCATAGTCTTCATCGACGACATTCTAATATAATGGACTAATGAGGAGGATCATGCATACCAATTTCTGGTAGTACTGGACACATACCGAGAGCACCATATTTATGGTAAGCCCTCAAAGTGATAGTTTTGGATTCGAGAGGTTCTCTTCTTGGGACATGTTATCTCATAAGATGTATTTGAAGTAGATCCAGTGAAGATTGAAAAGGTACTTTCTTGGGAGACACCTAAGAGTGTGACAGAGGTACAGAGTTTCATGGGATTGGCTGGGTACTATTGGAGGTTCGTTCCAGACTTCTTCAAAGTTGTAGCACCTCTTTCAGCATTTATGAATAAGGGGAAACACTTTGTGTGGTCGGAGAGATGCCCGCAGAGCTTTCAGGAGCTGATGCAGAGTCTGACTAGTACCCCCATTCTGAGGCTTCCAGAGGAAGGGGTAGGGTACGTAGTCTACTGCAACGCATCAGGGTCCAAACTTGGGTTTGTCCTGATGCAGGACCGAGGAGTGATCACATATGGTTCTCGGTAGCTAAGACAACATGAGTAGAACTACACTGCCCATGACATGGATTTTACAGCAGTGCTCTTCACCTTGAAGATGTGGTGGCACAAACTAATGGGCGAGCATTTTGCCTTGTACTCTTATCAGAAGAGTCTCAGGTATATCTTCTCTCATAAGGATCTGGATCTGAGACAACATCGATGGATCGAGTTCCACCAGGACTATGACTTAGAGATATTCTATACTACGGGGAAGGTAAACATTGTAGCAGATTCTCTCTGCAGGATATCTGGTATACAACTTCTAGGAGTGGTGACATAGCGGCAAGCTGCCTTACAGATATCCTTTGTGGATAGAGATGGATCAGCCTATCTACATTCTCTTACAGTCACTCCCCACTTCTTCAGCGAGTCAGGGAGGCACAGCATGGGGAGGCTGACTGTGAGACACGACATGCTCATATATCCACAGGGTAGGCACCTGATGGATTTTTTGAATGTGGGGAGCACGTCATCCTCTTCAGAATACATACCTTGGTGCCAGTGTCACTTCATGAGGAAGTGTTGAGGGTGTTTCACACGTCCCCACTAGCGGTACACCAAAAAGTGGTGAAGATGTATCGGGATCTTCGACGATAGCACTGGTGGCCAGGTATGAAGAAGGTAGTAGCAGAGTGTGTCTCATGTTACCTCACTAGTCAGCAAGTGAAGGCAGAGCACCAGGTACGAGCAGGCTTGAATCAACCTTTAGACATCCCAGGGTGGAAGTGGGATGGGATATCCATGGACTTCGTGATGGGTCATCCATGTACATCCAGGGGTCACGACTCGATTTGGGTGATCATTGGCAGACTCACCAAGTTGGCCTACTTCCCACCGATCAGAGAGCATGCTTGAGTAAAGAGCTTGGGACGCCTCTCTATGTAAGAGATTGTGAGACTACATGGGGTACCTTCCTCTATTGTCTCCGACCATGATGGACAGTTTACTTCCTGACTATGGAAGGGGTTACACGATGCTTTTGGGACACAGTTTCGCTTGAGCACCACATTCCATCCTAAGACAGATGGTCAGACTGAGCAAACCATTCAGACCCTTGAGGAAATTCTATGTGAATGTGTCTTAGACTTTGGTCTCACCAGGGAGGATCAGTTACCTTTGGTGGAGTTTTCTTACAACAACAGCTATCACTCCACCATATGGATGTCACCTTTTGAGGACTTGTACGAGCGACCTTACAGATCTCCCTTGTGCTGGACTGACCATGGGAAATCAGCACTAGTGGGACTAGATATGGTATGAGATACTATGTAGAATGTGAAGATCATCCAAAGAGTGTATGAAGACTACACAGAGTAGCCAGAAGTCGTATGCTGACAGGAGATGGAGACCTCTGGTGTTTGAGGATGGCGACCACATCTTTCTACGGGTCTCACGTCGATGAGGACTACAGAGATTTGGACAAGGTGGAAAGCTATCTCCCAGATTCATCAGACCTTTCCAGTTCCTCAGCAGGGTAGGCGAGGTGGCTTACCGCTTAACTCTTCCACTTTAGTTGCACTGTGTGAATGACGTCTTACATGTATCTCAGTTGAGGAGACATATGCACGACCCTTCCCACATCATCAACCATGGAGAGATGGACATAGATGATGGCGAGACCTTTACTAAGGTTTTAGTGGAGATTGAGGATCGACTAGATTGGGTCCTACATGGATGGTCGATACCTCTGTTGCATGTTCGCTGGTAGAATGGGAACCTACAGGAGAGCACATGAGAGCGGGAGCCTCAGATGTGTTCTCAGTACCCCCATTTGTTTCCATTGTTCGAGTTATAGCTTATAGGGATATAAATCCCTGAGGTGGGGAGAAGTTAAAGACCCGGAAACTCCATGGATTTTTTTTCTTAAATACATGGGATTTTTAAGGGTCCACTAAAAGTTATGGCACTTGATTCCGAGGCCCGATGTGGCTGGAATCAATTTCTGATGTTTTTTTCGGGTACGTTCAGTAAACATACGATAGAGATTTAATAATTTTTGAACCGGTGCATGGAACAGAAATCCAAAGGCACCATTGAACTGGCAGCTCCGCTTTCTACTTTAGAAGACTTTCACCTCAACGTCAGATGGTCGAGAATAAAATTTAGTTTTTGACTTTTTATTAAAAAAATAATAAAAAAATAAAGTGTACGTTACTTTATATAATTTTAAGTGGCCATTTGGGTGTGTTTGTTAAAACCTCCACTTGGGAGTTGGAGGTGGGACCGCCACACACTAACCACCCATGAGAGGTTATGGTGGTGGGGCCCACCTAAGCATAACCTCCCGTGATAGGTTATGATGTGGGGACCACACGAGGCTCAACCCCTATTAATGGAGAAGGATAAAACCTCCAATACTCCATGTTAAATGGGGAGAAACTCCTTGACCTTCCCCTTTAATTAAAAGGAGCCAACCCCCTTTAATAAATATGCCAACATCTCATTGATTAATTGGTGGAGCCTACGTAAATAATTCACCTTTTTGAAATTTGTGCCAATGATTAAAATAATAGACAATCTTTTATTTTGGATACTTCCCTTTGGTGCAGCTTGGGAGAATATATAATTCCCTCCAAAAAAGAACACTCTCCAACGAAAAACGCTATTCCAGTGAAAAATGCTCTCCCAATGAAGAACTCCGACGAGGGACGCCTTCCACAATGATGAATGAACCCCTCCGAACTTCTTCCTCAGACTCATTCGATGTGGGACGTGTTCGTATACCACGGATCGATGACTATATTTCCGCAAAGTCAACGAACGATGACTAGTGAAGTAAAGGCAGCGGTTCAATTTCTTTTAAGCGTCATGTTCTTATTTACATTTAAACATAAATAATGATGATGTTTATGTTTTGCAGGAGGAATGTTGTGATTTGTTCATGAAAACCAGTTTCTGTCACCCTAATCACTGAGGGTGCGGGCCAACCTAACATGGCTCGACATCCTCCGTTGATCTCTCTCTTCTTGTGATGTTCTACGTCATGGTGACATATCAATTCTGAGGCGACAGAGGAGGCAACGCCAAAGCCCGTGGTCCCCGTGGCCTCCGCGATTCGCATCGTCGGCCCGCGTCGGCCTGAGCTCCGCCAGTCCGGCCTGATCGTGGCCCCCTTGATGTGCAGCCTGGTGCCCAGGCTGCATGTCCGTGGCCCTCTAGCGTTGTGCCCGACACACCTATGGCCTCCCGGTGCCCTACCACGCCATGCCTGGTTCCCCCGCGGCCTAATCGGCACCCTACAGGTGCCCCCGCAGCCTCGCGACACCCTATCGCGCCCTGCCCGACATCCGCACGGCCTCCCGGCACCCTACCACACCCAGCCTGGCACCCCCGTGGCCTACCCGGTGCCCTACTGGTGCCACAGCGGTCTTCCTGGCGCCCTGCCCCATCCTGCACAGCCGCCCCCAAGCCAGCCTCCGCACGCGCCACCCCGAACCGGCCGCCCCCGATCCGGCCTCTATGTGTGCCACCCCAAACCACCATAACCGATCCGGACTATGCATGACCCATGCCCTTCGCGTCGGGCCCTCGTAGCGCTGGCCAAACCGGCCCCAGCCTTCATGCCAAACTGCCCACGCAGTCCGCTCGGCCAGGCCCATCGGACTGTGCATAACCTAGCAAGCTAACCTGCCCAACGGGCTGGGTCGGACCCAGTGGGTCCGACCGGTTCGACCGAGACTGGGTCAGCCCAGTCTAGGTTCGGCTGAGATGGTCCGACTGAGTCGGACAAGGACCAGGCCATTTAACAACCCCATTTCTCTTTTTTGGCCATATCATTGGCACCGGATGACCGTTTCACGAACCGTCAGTGGCACCAATATTCTTTGAACGAATCAGTCCCTTTGAGAATAACCCACTGGTGGTCGGGGTATTATTGAGTTACGTTCAGGATGGATCGTACATGAATCCTAGCAGGCCCCTCGGACTAAAAGGCTAATAACTAACAGACCAAGAGTTCAATTGACACACCGTCTATTGCGTTGAGACCCCTATGATGTGGCAGACCATTGAGATACTTCTTCGTGGAACTTCATAAAAATTGGATTATTTCCCAGTAGCTCATGGAGCAGATAATTCTAGTAAAGAGAAGACAATGTGTATAGACCTAGTATCAGGCAGACGTGACGACTGCTGGACCGATTCGACATTGAGTTATTTGACTAGCCAAGTGGGGAGCGCCTGGTAGTTGGCGGAAGACCAATGGCGGAGGAGTGCCTTGTATTTGGAGGTATACCCATGGTACTCGACAGGATGATTACCTTTGTATGCTATTAGGGGGAGTGCCTGGTAGTTGGCGGTAGACCCACATTGGTGGAGTGCCTAGTAGTGGGCAGCAGATCCGTTGTACTCGACATGATGAGTACCTCAGCAGTCCAAGGTTATTGAGAAGCGCCTTGGTGTCATGATAGGCCCACTGTACTCGAAAAATGGGGGTTCTCCAGTAGTCATGGTTTCGATAATGAAATTCCTTGTTCAAACTGAGTTAAAAACTCTGTGTTTTCTCATGATTGAGATGGGTTACTAGATAACTTAGGTATATGTATGCGAATATATCCAATTAATGGTTATCTGTTGATTTCATAAATTTTGGTTTATCCTTGTAGGATTTTGTAAGACCATGAGGGTCTCGGGTTACCTACTGAGTTTCGTTATACTCACCCATGCATGGGATATGCCCGCACCTCATTGTGTTGGTTGGAAACGACGGACAGTGTTGACTGAGGTAAAGAGTAGCAAGACTGGACGGTACCCGGAGGTGGGCCACTCGGTGTTATGGTACACTGAGGAGAAGGATGAACGAGAGTGTTGAGGAGCCCATATGTACCTACCCATCAGGTAGGAACCCCGGAGGATGACCCAATATCTACTTTACTTTTCTTACTTTGTACTTGCGTTTAGTTGTACTTGTGCTTTCCTGTTGGGCTTGTATTTCCGGCCCCTTTTACTTTCCAGCACTTCTTTTGTATACAGTTTTACTTACTTTTTTCTTCTAGTTTTGTAATCTGATGTGTTTGTTTACAGTTATAACGGGAAATTCCTTACCAATTTTGGGATTCATGCCATTGGTTCTTGTCGCCAGCCCCTGTCCTATAGAAGGTGGTCGTAGGGTAGTCATGATACGGGCTCTGGGGGTCGGGTCGGGAAATTATACTTATATCATGATATCTATAATGTATACTAGAATATCACGATTATTAATTATATTTGTATTATAATAATAAATATAATATATATTTACAAAATGTAATTTAATGTTCAAGGAGATTGTATGTCATACATTCACATGAACACTATTTCCGTTTAATTATGAAATTAGAAAGAATAATGTAAATGATTTATATGTATATATATTTATATATATAATTATTATAGTGCCATGAATATATAATATATATCATATAATTTCCCTAATAAAATCCTTAATACATTCCATGTTGTTTATGAACAAATCAAATCGCTTTGAGGGTGAGGTAGTCCACACTTCCTCTGACAAAATTATTGTTTTTTAACAAAATAGAAATGTTGTTGATATGTGTTGCTAAAAAATTAATGAACATTAAATACATAATATATATCACATATAACAATATTTACTATCATAATTCACAACATAAAATATGGTAATGTAATAAGAACAATCATCTTTTCACAAGGTGTTAGGTCACTGAAGACATAAACAATACATTAAATACCCATTAGAAGGATGTCTGTGTATGTGCTGGTAGAACACCTAGTATAACAATATATTAGAATATTTAAGATACTAGTTTATTTAAATAAGAATTAAATATTTAGAATATTATTATTTTATAATGTAAATAAAACAATGGAGGTTACGAGAGGGTATTGCCTCTTAATTAGGTAACCCCATTTGTTTTTCACAAAATGGGTTCATTGAAATGTTTTTTTTCTCAAAATGGTGTATTTCAGAAGTAAGCGAGGGATTTTTGGAAGGTAATTTAACATATCATGTATGAAAGTGAGAGGTTTTATATGTGTAGTGATTGGGTACATGTGGGGTCCTTTTATAGGGATGTGAGGGGACATACTTGGAATATTTCAAAAAAGTTTGTTGTACTCACATCATTACCTAAAAATATTATAAACTAAAAGAAAAAAATAAATAATGGAAGTTTTATGGATAAAATATATCCATAAAATGGGTGTTGGATATTTTATATGTAACTTAGGCCTGTATTTTTATCATTTATTCCCTTGTTAAGCTTAATTTTGGTTTAATAATTGTTATTAAATTTTACTGAATTCATTAAACATTTTGGTAAAAAACCCATGTTGAAATTTTTAGAGATTATAAATTATGATTTTTCCAAAAATTGAATACATTTTTACAAATTAAAAACAAATAAATGGGTGAATATTATTTAATATTTTTACAATTCAGTACACATCATTTCTATAAGACAAGACTTATCTATGGACCAACATTCCAATATATATATATTAATGAAGTGGTAAAGATGCATGAATTCCCAAATTAAAATGTATAATATCTGGATTTGAGGATTAATTCTATATTCTAGTAATTTTTTCACCAAGAACGTGACATGGAATTTATTCTCACCACTTCTTATCATTCCTAGATAGATGGTTAGTCTGAGAGAACAATTCAACCCTATAGAATATGTTGATATATTTTTACCTAGATTTTAATGTTGGTTGAAATTAACACCATAATATAGATTAGTTTTCATACAATAATATATTTCACTCAATATTTTGTATGGAACATTATGAATACCTATATGGGAATAAATGGAGTGAAAAAACATGTTGGGATTATGTTGGATAAATAAATCTATTGGGATATGAGATTCTTGATGAAATGGTAGAGACGATTAGATCCACATAGTAGAATATAATGGAAGCTCAATGTTGGAAGAACTGTTATGATGATTACCGATAGAGTGATATATAATTTAAAGTTAGGGAAATGGTGTTTCTCACAATCTCACCCTAGATTAAGGTTATGAGGTTTGTGAAGAAATGAAAATTAATCCCTAGGTATTTTATCCCATATAACATTAAACACTAGATGTTTTAGGTATCTGAGTGAAAAAATCCATAGTGATGTTACCTCATTTCCATTATGTTATGCATAATAAATAAGATATCCCATTATAATGTTTTATTTATTCCTTAACTTGAGGGAATACCCAGAATCGGGATACAAACTCTATGATATCTCTCTTCATGACATCCGTCTAAAATCATTCTATAAAATCTATATATGTTTCCATACATCAAGGATGAATTGAATATGAAGAACTATGATATTATTATAATATAATATTCTTCAAATCTGGTATTGAGGAATATACACATAGTTCTAAATCCTTATCATTCCATTTCAACCAAGGCTAAACCCATGAAAATTTTTAACCTTCTTTTGTAGGAATACATCATACTTATATGAATCTTTAATCATCACATAAATAGAGGGTTTAACATTAATTTAAGAATGATAATATTTTACCCATTACATAATTATTTATATCTATATCCTTTGAAAATCCATAAATATTGGTGATTTTGTGATCAACATCATGGATAAAAAAGCTTGATCCCCTCACCTAAAATCATCAGCCACCTTGTTATTTTTCTTATGGTGGTAATTTATTAAGGGCTCAAAATCCATTGTGAAATCAACCCATATTATCTATCACATGTCCAACTCATTTTTTCTATATATATATATTTCGGACTTTTAGGATCACAATATATATCACACATTTCTCCATAAATACTATGCATCCAAATCATTAAATATAAATGTACCGTTGTGAACTCCAAATCATAAGTTGGGTTATTTCTTCATGAAAATTAAACTTTTATGATGAATATGTGATTACCATGTTATTATTCATAGAAACGGATACATATATAATATTTTATTTATTACTGATCTTTACACACCCTTCTCCTATACTGGGTAATTTAAGAATAGGTGCATTGTTCAACCTTCAATTCAGTTCTATGATATTTTTTCCACATTCATCTATCCAGAATAACATGATATCCAAATGTTAACATGGTTAGATAATTATATATTCATGTAAAATTTTCCAAAATTTTTCAATAATAACTAGATAAACCAAGATATCTCTAGCTCATGATCAAAATGGTGGGTCTAGGACAACATTTAGTAGCCTCCATCATTGATATTTCTACTACTATACAATCTCTTGATATTAAGTGATGTAACACCCCGATATTTTATGAAAAATATTATTTTAATATAATTGATTTCTTGTGTTGTATGCTACAACAAGATTACCTTGTGCTACAGGCAACACCGTATGAGCTTGCAGTATACACAACACTATTATTGGATCATGTTACACAAAATTTTGATAGTGTGTGTGTATATATATATATATATATTCAATGTATAAATGAAATATGGTTGGATTCTGTTATACGAAACAACGGAGGAGTCTTGCACAACACGCAACCCTGGCTCGGCCTGCATTACACGCAATCGCGACTTTCCTCGATAGCGTGTGTTGTATGAAATACCAAGCTTCACTAAACAACGATATATAGTTATAATATTATTATGAACTAGCCGTTATGAATATTATCAACTACATTTTGAAATTTATAACATTATTATTCATCTTAAACATTTTCTAGAACATGTTATGAGAACAAAATCAATTTTTCGAGTAATATAAGTATTTTTCAAAAAATGTAGTTTTGCCACCTTTTGATGGCGCACCCACCTTAAATATTGTTTTTGACATGTCTATAAGTTCAATTTGACAAAATAAAATTCTTCCTTTGAATCAGGGTATAAATATTTACATTGGATAAATTTTTCATATTATTCTGATAACATTCATATTTTAATGAATAGTAAAAACACGGTATATTTTAATTAAAAACAACTTTTTTCATCGCAATAATTTATATGGTTAGATTATCTTTTTAATTGGTTTTAAAGTGTAATTAGAATATATTTTTACCATTTAATCCAATTTTGGTCATTGGAATTAATTTCACTTTGAAATTGGATATAAACAAGTATCAATCCTTTGATAGTTATTGTTTCTTAAAAACACGCGATTTGTTTTCATGACGGGAATTAATTTTCAAATTAATTAATGCAACTGATATGTTTTGAATTTGGTAAAATAGACATCATTTTTGAATTCATTGTATCAAATATAGCTTAGGCCTAAATTTTGGTATTTTTCTGGAAACTTTCATTTTTTGATGAATAGTGAAACCACTAAGTGGTAGTTAAAAAAACTGAATTTGTCATAAAACATAATTTTACCACTTCTATGAGTGGAATTTTGAAAATCCTAGAGACACGGTTAATATCAGGGACTAAAATGTGGTTCAATGGGATGAAAATAATTTTTGGTGAATAGTAACTTTTTACTTTTTTACCACGGTTAAAAGTAAATAGGGTAATTCAGGGTAAAAGTATTATTATTATTACCCTAAAAAATGTCCCAATTCTATTGGATAAATGTAATTAGACCTAAAACAACCATAGGAATAAAATATGACCATTTAGGCCCACATGGATTAGATTAGGACATTTTTTATTAATTTATTTAAAGAAGGGTTAAAATAGTTAAAATCAAAGTTTAATACCTAAATCATAATTAATATAGGGTTATACATAAGATAAATTCAACTATAAATATTCATTATAAAGATAAAAATATTTCCTCCATAATGGTATTTTATTTATAATTTTTAGACTTAAAATAGTTTAGTAATTATCTTATTAATGAAATATTGACATAATTGATGTTATAAATACCCAAATAAATGTAATTTGAGACTTTTTATGAATTAAAATAATTTTCTATGTTAATATGACATGTTAGTATTGATTTAATTAACTTTTTTAGAACTAATCATTATGTTATGATTTTCACAAAAATCAATTACCAAATAGTGTCAAAATTGACATAAAATTGTTTTTAAAAAAAATATTATATTATAAATTGTTATTTTATTCCTAAAAATCTAATGTTCGTCAAAATGAAATAGATAAGGTTATATATATTAATAATAAACAACTTGGGGTTTTTTTTCTTTTTATAGTATGTTTATTAACCTTATAGTGTAAGAAAACAAGAAGACACGGTAAAAGTAAAATTATTTATCTTAAGGTTAAATCAAAATGATAAGGTTAATATAGAAACCTAAACTTGTCTAAATTTTATTGGATGAGAGTATTTCGACCCATCCCAACATTATATTATAAATAAATCAATTTTGAGCTATTAAAAACCGAATATGACTTTATAATAAAATAATATTTTTAGTTTTTCCAAAGGTGCCCCTCTCATCCCTTATAAAAGGGCACCTCCTCCCTCTCTTTCTCAGACAAATTTGAGCCTTCATACTCGGCCAAACCCTGCCAAATTCTCTTCTACACTTCCCTAGAAACATCCTAGAGGACCTGGTCTTCTTAAAAGACCAATTTTAGTGCCCTAAAAGGAGTTCTCAAAGAGGTGTTTCAAAGAAGAGGTAATGTACGTTACCGATTCTTTCACCTTTATTTCTTCGTCCACTTCTTATTCTTAGGTTGTTTCATTATGATGTAATAACATCAGTATCACTAATATAATGATATGTTATTATAAGTATGAAACAACCCTATTTCACCATCTATACATCCTTCGGAAAATGAAATCATTGTACGTGCGTACGTACGGAATACCGTCTCCACGCCGTGGTGTAATCTATTTTCCACCACCACCTTACTTGGATGGGTATAATGGTGTAAATAATGACTAAATATGATTATTGTAAAATTATATTGATTCTTAAATAGTATAAATACACTCCAAAACAATTCCATTATCATGGGAATGATATCATCGCTCGTGCGTACGTACGGACTACCGTCTCCACGAACGCGATGAGATTCATTTTCCATGATTAACCATTCAAGAATTATTATAAAGTATAAATAATAATTAATTATGAAATATATTACATAATAATGCTACTGGATTTATGTATATATATATTTATGTCATCTACTTAATTCCATTCAATACAATAAGGAAACGAAAACAGCGTTCATGCGTACGCATGGCCTACCATCTCCATGAACGGTGTATTTCTTTCCATTTATCGATCCATTATATATATGTATATTCTGAATGTATATTATATATAAATCATGTTTTACATTCGGGATGTATGTAATCATGATCTAAGTAATCATATGAATAATTACAAGTTAAAACACGAACGACAAATGAAACGATTTTACCTAAAACGTTACTTTAACATTAATTTACAAAAGAACGGGTAATATAAAGTCATAAGTGAACCATATATGATATAATAAAAATGAATATGATTCTTTAATAAGTCAATGACCTTATTTAAATCATTATACAGGTGGTTCGGACACTTACGATGCAAATCGGACCTAAGGTAAGGGAAAATATCACAATCTCATTTTATCCGAGATTGTTAATACTTTGGTATTTACTGGGGTATATTTTATCATCCACATCCATGTTTCCTCGATATTTAATATTGTTTCCACCCACCTACAATTATTTAAATCCAATTTTACCCTTCGGTGAGTTTTTAGTAAAAGATATGAAAGGAATCTTTTGTCGTTTTTCGTACGAGGTACTTTTTAACTTTTCCGACAAAAGTACGAGAAGATTGTTTTTTTAACTTATACGGCATGAATGGATTTTTAAAACATTATTTCCAAGAAGCATCCTTTACAAGTTTTCAATTTTATTTTTAATCCACTTCTTTTAGATTAAAATTGTATGACATGTTAAGAAACGAAAAATGTTTTTAAAGTAGAAAGGATATTTTCCTCAAGAATTGATTTCAAGTGTTTTATCAAATTTATTTTCCATCTAAGATAATATAGGGTTCTGTTTATATCCCTATTATTACATTGATATGATTATGTTTTTATGAATTCATTTATCTTACATGAATTGTTTTATAATGTCATGATGTTTAAGATTCCCATTTTTATTACATGGGTTATGCTAGGATGTATGGTTTATGATTTTGTGGAACACATAAGAATTGTATCATTATGAGATGGGTGGGACCTATATCTCCCTCGAATGCATTGGGTAAATATTTATATCTCATGAGATAGGCATGGCTGGAACGGTAAGTTAATTCGGTTTAGTGTTACAGGACTGATACAAGGAGTGAACTCGATTTAGAGAGGGACTTTTCCACTAAGATGGTATTGGAAGCAATGCCTTGGCTAATATGGAAATCATGACATGTTCTATATGTTTTCCACAATTACATGTTTTATTCCCATTCCATTTTATCATGATTGATGTCCCTTATGATATATGCCTTATGTAATTCCAAGATTTATTTCTTTGCTCAAGATTTTGATGTTTAGATTTTATGTTCATATTTTTGCATTCAAATGTTTATGGATTGTTTTATGTTCTCTATGTTTACCCTTACTTGGAATTTGAGCTCACCTCTTTTATGTTTTCTTTTCCCCAGGATATAAAGAAAGGATTTAGGTAAGAAAAAAAGGAAGATCTTTATTTTGAGATGTTGAAGATCTTTCACCACGATTAGAAGATTTTATTCCGAGTTTCCAGAGACACTAAACTGTTACGGTCCTTGTGCGTCTATTTTTGTTATGTACTAAGTATTCCGCAAAAGTAATGTAATGTCAATGTACGTCAAGATTCGGGTCTCTACAGTTGGTATCTGAGGAAAGGATTAGTCAACCATTGGAAACTAGGATGCGAAAACCTTAGTGAGATCCCTAGAGATATTTCTAAGGCATGTCTAGGGATGTCCCTAAGGATAAGTATATGTATAGGATATAGTCCTAGAACTATGCAAAGATATTATAATTTTAAATAAGATGTTAGATAGTGAGGGTACTTCCCCTTTACTATGTTGTTTTCCCTAGCATGATTTTTTCCTCTCACAAAATTCTTTTTGTGTTTTAGTCAATGGAGGGAACCAGAAGGAATTCGGTTAACATTGAATCCAATGGACAAATTGGTGACTATGAGAAACAAAAGTGTGTAATGACTAGAGAGAAAGATATTGTGATTATTCCGAATCAGTCATCGTGATATATGATTAACAATGTGAAATTTAGTGGTATGCCTAATTCATCAAATAAGTGGAAGGTAGACATTTATGCAAGTTCTCATGTTGAGGAGCATAAAGAAACGAAGATTGGGATTTCTAAAGAAGGGAAGAATAACCTTGAAGAATACCTCAAATGGAGGGGAAGATGTTATCTGTGTGGAGAAAAGGGTCATAGAGTGACAGACTGTTATGGAGTTCAATGTCTTATTTGTGGAGAACATGGGCATTACACAACTAAATTCCCTGACCTAAAAAGTTACTTCTAAATCAAGGAAGTACTTATTCTAGGACAATCATTGAAGTGGATGGATTGAAGTGTTTATGTATTAGTATTCAAGAATAATTTTGTTGAGGTACTTTTATGGTGTATTGGAATATTTTTGTATTAGTCTATTGTGGTTTTCAATAATTTTATGGTACCGGTAACCATGAAAAGGGATTCAAATATTTTGGAAAGCAGATGATATGCGCATAATGAAGGGACAAAGAGAAAATGAAAAGTTTGATAGTATTCATGAGCTCATGATTGATATAAGGACTAAGTGATATCATGGTTTGAGTATATTGAATTTTGAGGATTTTGGTATGTGGAAAGTGTTAACTTTTAACTGCATTCATGTTTTCACTAATGTTCAATGGGTATTCATTTTTCAAAAGAATACATGATTAAGGCCTTTGAATGTTTGGAATGTGACCAAGAAGACATATCTTATGATATATAGGGATAAACGATGGTATTAAATCTCTGGTAATCGTTTTCACTATATTATGAGAGTGGACTGCAGTATTATGGATAAGCCTAAAGATTGGAATGGATTATGTTGGACAGAAGTTAGTATTGTTTAAGGATAGAATTTTATTCGATATTATTGATGGGATGTTATAGTAATATAGTTTTAGAAAAAGGACAACCTGTAAGACGGGCTACATCCCATCGCGTCGGACAAGGCAGTGGGAATCGAACCCACAACCGAAGTGAGACTGGACTTTATCACCTACCACTGGCCTACAGGAAGTCCCTGGTTAGTATAAACTAGTTTTATTTTATTAAGAGGTATGATATATGATGTATAAGTTCATTTTTTGAACCATATACGATTAATCTAACCATAAGATGGACTTATAACTTTTTCTAACCTTTTGTTTGAAACGGATGAAATGACCCATCATTCTATCACATGATCTGCTAACACATCACGAATAACAAATTCAACTTTATTTCTTTAAGTGATGAAGTGAAAATTGTTCAATTCACGAACAACGGTGAGATTTTACCAAAATCATGTAAGTATTTCTTTTAATTCATCAACTTTAGGGAGATGATCTTGAAAACCAAAAATGTTGTCCTACTTCCCTTATATCCGATGAATCAGATGGTACCTTAGATCATCACAAATCTATAGCTTTGTGATTGTTGGCTTTTTCATAGCCATGTTATCTACCATCTTTATTAGAACATGATGGTTAGGTTTCTCTTCCATATCCACATTTTCACATATGTTCTCCTACGTGGAAACCTAGTGATGAGTTAATTTGGGTAACCGTTACATTTCATACTTTAGTTTTTAAAGCCAAGTTTTGGTATTCATTTTTTATGATGTGGGATTCTATTAAACAAACTTTCGAGTAGTAAACCATTTATAACCCCTATGAATTTCGAGGGCGAAATTCATTTTAAGGGGGTAGAATGTAACACCCCAAGATTTTATGAAAAATATTCTTTTATTATCATTGATGTCTTGTGTTGTATGCTACAACAAGATTACCTTGCGCTACACGCAACACCGTATGAGATTGCAGTATACACAACACTATTCTTGGATCATGTTACACACAATTTTGAAAGTATATATATATATATATATTTTCAATGTATAAATGAAATATGGTTGGATTCTGTTATACGAAACAACAGAGGATTCTTGCACAACATGCAACCCTGACTTGGCCTGCATTACACGCAATTGTGACTTTCCTCGATAACGTGTGTTTTACGCAATAACAGGCTTCACTAAACAACGATATATAGTTATAGTATTATTATGAACTAGCCATTATGAATAGTATCAACTAAATTTTGAATTTTATAACATTATTATTCATCTTACACATTTTCTAGAACATGGTATGAGAACAAAATCAATTTTTCGAGTAAAATAAGTTTTTTTCAAAAAATGTAGTTTTGCCACCTTTTGATGGCGCACCCACCTTAAATCTTGTTTTTGACATGTCTATAAGTTAAATTTGAGAAAATAAAATCCTTCCTTGGAATCAGGGTATAAAAATTTACTTTGGATAAATTTTTCATATTATTCCGATAACTTTCATATTTTAATGAATAGTAAAAACACGCTATATTTTAATTAAAAACAACTTTTTTCATCGCAGTAATTTATACGGTTAGATTATCTTTTTAATTGGTTTTACTGTGTAATTAGAATATATTTTTACCATTTAATCCAATGTTGGTCATTGGAATTAATTTCACTTTGAAATTGGTTATAAACAAATATCAATCTTTTGATAGTTATTGTTTCTTAAAAATACACGATTTGTTTTCACGATGAGAATTAATTTTTAAATTAATTAATGCAACTGATATGTTTTGAATTTGGTTAAATAGACATAATTTTTGAATTCATTGTATCAAATATAGCTTAGGACTAAATTTTGGTATATTTCTGGAAAGTTTCATTTTTTGATGAATAGTGAAACCACTAAGTGGTGGTTAAAAAACTGAATTTGTCATAAAACTTAATTTTACCTCTTCTATGAGTGGAATTTCGAAAATCCGAGAGACACAGTTAATATCAAGGACTAAAATGTGGTTCAATGAGATGAAAATAATATTTGGTGAATAGTAACTTCTTACTTTTTTTACCACGGTTAAAATTAAATAGGGTAATTTAGGGTAAAAGTATTATTATTATTACCCTAACACATGTCCTAATTCTATTGGATAAGTGTAATTCGACCAAAAATAAACTTAGGAATAAAATATGACCATTTAGGCCCACTTGGATTAGATTAGGACATTTATTATTAATTTATTTAAAGAAGGGTTAAAATAGTTAAAATCAAAGTTTAATAACTAAATCATTTTTAATATAGGGTTATACATAAGATAAATTCGACTATAAATATTTATTAGAAATATAAAAATATTTCCTACATAATGGTATTTTATTTATAATTTTTAGACTTGAAATAATTTAGTAATTATCTTATTAATGAAATATTTACATAATTGATGTTATAAATACCCAAATAAATGTAATTTGAGACTTTTTATGAATTACAATAATTTTATATGTTAATATGACATGTTAGTATTGATTTAATTAACTTGTTTCGAACTAATCATTCTGTTATGATTTTCACAAAAATAAAATACAAAATAGTGTCAAAATTGACATAAAATTTTTTTTAAAACAAATATTATATTATAAATTGTCATTTTATTATTAAAAATCTAATTATCTGAAAAATTACATATATAAGGTTATATATATTAATTATAAACAACTTGGGGTTCATTTAGCTTTTTAGAGTATGTTTATTAACCATATAGTGTAAGAAAACAAGAAGACACGGTAAAAGTAAAATTATTTATCTTAAGGTTAAATCTAAATGATATGGTTAAAATAGAAACCTAAACTTTTATAAATTTTATTGTATGAGAGGATTTCGACCCATACCCACATTAAATTCGAAATAAATCAATTTGGAGCTATTAAAAACTGAATATGACTTTATTATAAAATAATATTTTTAGTTTTTCCAGAGGTGCCCCTCTCCTCCCTTATAAAAGGGAACCTCCTCCCTCTCTTCCTCACACCAATTTGATCCTTCAAGCTCGGCCAACCCCTGAAAAATTCTCTTCTACACTTCTCTAGAAACATCCTAGAGGTCTTGGTCTTCTTAAAATATCAATTTTAGTGCCCTAAAAGGAGTTCTCAAAGAGGTGCTTCAAAGAAGAGGTAATGTCCGTTACTGATTTTTTCACATTTATTTCTTCGTACACTTCTTCTTCTTAGGTTGTTCATTATGATGTAATAACATCCGTATCACTAATATAATGATATGTTATTATAAGTATGAAACAACCCAATTTCACCATCTATCCATCCTACAGAAAATGAAATCACCGCACGTGCATATGTACAGAATACCGTCTCCACACCGTGGTGTAATCTATTTTCCACCACCACCTTACATGGATGGGTATAATGGTGTAAATAATGACTATATATGATTATTGTAAAATGATATTGATTCTGAAATTGTATACATACACTCCAAAACAATTCGATGATCATGGGAATGATATCATCGCTCGTGCGTACGTACGGACTACCGTCTCCACGAACGCGATGAGATTCATTTTCCATGATTAACCATTAAAGAATGATTATAAAGTATATATAATAAGTAATTATGAAATATATGACATAATAATTCTACTGTATTTATGTATATATATATTTATTTCATCTACTTAATTCCATTCAATACAATAAGGAAACGAAAACAACGTTCATGCGTACGTACGGCCTACCGTCTCCAGGAACGGTGTATTTCTTTCCATTTATCGATCCATTATATAAATGTATATTCTGAATGTATATTATATATAAATCATGTTTTACATTCGGGATTTAATTAATCATGATCTAAGTAATCATATGAATAATTACAAGTTAAAACATTAACGACAAATGAAATGATTTTACCCAAAACGCTACTTTAACTTGAATTTACAAAAGAACGGGTAATATAATGTAAAAGTTAACAATATATGATATAATAAAAATGAATATGATTCTTTAATAAGTCAATGACATTATTTAAATCATTATACAGGAGGTTCGGACACTTACGAAGCAAATCGGACCTAAGGTAAGGGAAAATATCACAATCTCATTTTATCTGAGATTGTTTATACTTTGGTATTTACTGGGGTGTATTTTATCATCCACATCCATGTTTCCTAGATATGTAATATTGTTTCCATCCACATAGAATTTTTTAAATCCAATTTTACCCTTCGGTGAGTTTTTAGTAAAAGATATGAAAGGAATCTTTTGTCGTTTTTCGTACGAGGTACTTTTTAACTTTTTCGACAAAAGTATGAGAAGAATGTTTTTTAACTTATATGGAATGAATGGATTTTAAAACATTAATTCCAAAAAGCTTCCTTTACAAGTTTTAAAGTTTATTTTTAATCAACTTCTTTTAGATTAAAATTTTATGACATGTTATGAAAGGAAAAATGTTTTTGAAGTAGAAAGGATATTTTCCTCAAGACTGGAGTTCAAGTGTTTTATCAAAATTATTTTCCATCTAAGATAATATAGGGTTCTGTTTATATCCCAATTATTACATTGATTTGATTATGTTTTTATGAATTCCTTTATCTTACATGAATTGTTTTATGATGTCATGATGTTTAAGATTCCCATTTTTATTACACGGGTTATGCTATGATGTATGGTTTATGATTTTGTGGCACACATAAGAATGGTATCATTATGAGATTGGTGGGACCCATATCTCCCTCCAATGCATTGGGTAATGATTTATATCTCATGAGATAGACATGGCTGGAATGGTAAATTAATCCTGTTCAGTGTTACAGGACTGAAACGAGGAGTGAACTCGATTCAGAAAGGGACTTTGTCGACTAAGATGGTCTTGGCAGCAATGCCTTGGCTAATATGGAAATCATGACATGTGATGTATGGTTGCCACAATTACATGTTTTATTCCCATGGCATATTATCATGATTGATGTCCCTTATTATATATGCCTTACGTACTTCCAAGATTTATGTCTTTTACCATGATTTTGATGTTTAGATTTTTTGTTCATGTTTTTGCATTGAAATGTTTATGGATTGTTTTATGTTCTCAATGTTTACCCTTACTGGGCATTTGAGCTCACCCCTTTTATGTTTTCTTTTCCCCAGGATATAAAGATAGGTTTTAGGTAAGAAAAAAAGGAAGATCTATTTTGGGAGATGTTGAAGATCTTTCACCACGATTAGAAGATTTTATTCTGAGTTTCCAAAGACACTAAACTATTACGTTCCTTGTGTGTATTTTTTTGTTATGTACTAAGTATTCCGCAAAAGTAATGTAATGTCAATGTACGTCAAGCTTCGGGTCTGTACAAGTGACGTAAAAAGAAACATTTTTCTAGAAATGAATGAAACATTTTAAATTTTTGTCATGTAGTTTATCCTTACTTAAGGCCTTTAGTAAAATTATAATGTGGTCATCATGATATTACATGACCTTTTAATTGATATGAATATCACCTATAATGGATACCAAAAACTGATCTATATAATCACTAAAAATTGTATTCCTTAAATCCATGATGATAACATGAGAATTAGTATGATCCAAATAAATTACTATATATTCATAATTTTTATACCTTGTAAATAATTTCTTCTTAGATATATCATCCTTATTGTCCCATAATTCAAGATATCCAAAATGATGGACGATAATATAAAAATATTGTTCCCTACGTAGTTGATCGAACATTCCCTCAATATGGGGAAGAGGATACATGTTCTTGATTGATATATTTTCCAACTCCTTATAATAAACGTATAATTTTATTGATTCATATTTCATTTTTTCAAAAATAACAATTTCACTCCTTGTTGGTACACATTGCCAACTAAATCGTTTATCAATGTTTTTGTAGAGTTTTTTCCTCAAATCCAGAACTAAATTGGTGCTATTCTATATGGAGTCTCTAAAATTGGTGTGAAACCAATTATTATTTTTATTGAGAACTCAACTATTCATTTTGGTATATGTTTAGGAAACAACATTGGAAAGAAATCCACAAATTCCTTGAAAACTGGAAGATTATCGGTGTCAATTCCCCCAAAAATTCGAGAATGAATTTTTTTTGAATTATAATTAAGACCCACACACAATATGCATTCCCTATAGAAATTTAATAAATATTTTCCCATTTATGGATGATCATATGAGGGTTTTAACTATAAAATGTATCCTGGAAATTGATGTGGTATTTATATAAAAAATCTAATTAATGGTTAAGAAGTCAAAAAATTAAACCAATGGGGGAATTAAAACATTTTTAGGAATCACATTCCCACAACCATAAACAAAAGTTTAATCATAGACATGAAATGAAAACATCGTACCATTAGGGGTTTGTAGTACTAATTTAGTACCTAATAATTGTGATTGAATCATAATACACATAGAAAATTTTATAGATAATAAGTATAGGTTAGATATAGAATTAAATAGTACATTAGTAGTTCTATACTGTATGATAGGTTAATCTTTCCCCGTGTCATTATTTCACCCCTCATCGGAATCTGTGAATGTATGATATTTCCACTTCTCCCATGGCTTAAGAGGTTATCAAAATCGATCATCATAATATTACCCTAGGTTTTAAAAATGAGTAGCATAATTCCCAATATAATTATTCACGAAAAACTTTAGTGTGGAAGGTGCATTCTATGTATATTTTCCTCGATTTGAATCATTTGACAACTTCTTCCCATCAGTGTGGAAATAATTTTTCCGATGGCCTTCCCTTCTGCACTAATGAAAAATTTTAGAAACTATAAGAAAATCAACTCAATATTTATTTCTACAAATATGGAATTATGGAAGGAATATATTCATATCATCAAGGTTTTTTTATTTTTATTTGAACCACATCTCCCATTATTTTGTTGAAACCATTAGATTGATATATAACTCCAACCTCAATTTCAACATTGATTTCACAATGGACAATATCTACATACCTACAACTATCTCATATGGAAAATTATCTGATGAGACTTTTATTTATTCTACCTAAGAGCATATCAACATTACATTTAAGAAAGATGAGAATTCTATAAGTGTACCTCATAAGCCTTGTGAAATCATCCTCATATGTACCAACATGTTAATCATCATTTTACTTCAACTAAAGGAACTAATTTTACATATTCAAATGAATAATAATATGAATTTACTTATTGATGAATATGTTATTGAACTCATCCCATTCCATGGATTCAATTTCATCTTTATTACACATATTTTTTATTAAATTCCACTGTTTGTTTTCTTCACCTTCTAACTGATAAACAACTAGAAATAATTCATCATGACATATACACTAGATAATGGGAAATAAATTTTTAGTGGTAATGTTATAATGTTTATAGACAATTGGATACAATGTCCCACAGAACAAAATTGGAAATTTCTTCATGAAAGACTCAATAAAACATTTTTACCTCTTTTTCTCATATGGATTCTCAACATGATTTATAGCTTGACTAAGTTGTGAGACCATAACTATATTGTTTTAAATTCTATCACCCATATCATTTGAATGTTCAAGAGAATAATTTTTGCATTTTCCCTTATAAACTCCATTAATATGGTTCCTTTGGGTTTCAACAATTTTTTGAAACAAAAATACATTGAGTAAGAGACAATTATCATAGTGGGGAACCACATAATCATTAAAACCATATATAGTATATCTAAAATTTGACACCTCTTATAATCATTGAAACCGTATGTTTATCATAGATTATTAAAATCCAACTTATTTTTTAATCATGCATGATGGTTCATGGATAGTTTTGGGAATTCCCAATGAATATCCCACAGGAGTGTGAAACCAGTTGGGAATCAAGGATTGTTTTTGTGTTATTTGATACATCGAGTCTTTCCCAACATACCTTGTCATAGTTGTTACTCATAGGTACATCTGAATTAGATGCTCATTTTCATTTTGTTTCAATAAACATTATATTTATAGGAAACCACTAACTCTATGCTTTACCAAAATTATAGGATAACATCCTATAATTTTTTTATCCGTAGACATATTGTTAATGTTATCACAAATGTTTTCTCATCCTATCTTTAAATGGTTAACAAAACCATAGATATAATACCTACTATATTCAAACTCACTTTTCATACATTAACATTACATTACTTATGAATAATACATAAAAACTTATTCAAATAGATGCTGAAATACCATATAAGTCTAGTTACAATGGAAATCGGTAAACATAAACATCGATGCATAAGTGAGCTACATTAGCTCCCATTAGATTCATTATTAATATCATAATTATTAGAAAAATAAAAAATAATACATCCCTTAAAAACGTGGGTAAGGAAGCATAAAAAAGTTTGATCTCAGATTCTTAGTAAGGGTAAACAATAAAGACATGTAAGAATAAACATTAGAATAGGGGTGTGAAATCATGATCATAACATTAGATGACCATACTAACCATATTATAATATCAGAAACATGAATCACGGGATAAATCATGGATCATAATAACCAATTAATAATAAATAAATAAATAACATAATACATGAGATGTTATTATTGAAATAAAACATGGAAATGAAGAATTCATAAACATGTGATATTATTCCCTATAAATCAAGACACATTTCTAGAACTTATCAACGAGCTTTATAAGAACCGCACCTACTAGGAGGGACACACCACCATCCCCAGTCATAGAACTTACCTTATAATGGATCAGGATTCCCCATATTCCGATAGTGGATCAAGCCCATCGACTTGATTGACCTCATTATTTAATGAGACACAATTTTGTACCCAATGCATTGGAGGGATATAATGGTCCCACATATCTCATAATGAATTCAATCCATCATTTTACACAAGGTAATAAAACATTAATCATTTCATGACCCATAAGAAGAGATAGATTTTATAAACATCCTATCATAATCCCGGGAAATGAAATGGGTGAAAATAACTTTTCATCACATCATAACATATAGACATGTCATGGGTTTCATAATCCTCTCATCATATCATAACATAAAAAAACAGTGGTTTGGAAAGAAGAAAAACCATGTAATAGAAAAGTGAATCCAATTTAAAATTCCATCATAGCATAAACCATTAATGAAATATTATAAACCGAAGATTTAGTTTATTTCTTTGAAGGTAATGAGTGACATCAACAGATTCCATATTAGATGGAAAATAACATTGAAATATATTTCGAAAAAAATTCTTGGGGAAAATTTCCATTATTATTTGAAAAAATATCTCTATAACATAAAACTTTTGAAAATAAAATTCATAGAAGTAAAATTTAAAACATATAATGAAATAATTGAAAACATTTTGAAAAATTTTCCTTTAAAAACCATTAATGAGGTCTTGAAAACGTCTTGAAAACAATTTCCCTAACAAAATATATAAATAATGCGTCAAAACATTTTGAAATCCATAAATTTTATTATACATTTAAAAATTAAGAGGACACTTGAAAACAATAATGTAACGTCCCGGACCCGGGGGCCATGCAATGGGTGCCCCGAGACCGGTTCGCCACGTGACCTCAAGCGCATTTCCCCAAATTCCAGAGGCTGCCGACTAGCAGCGAGGGCCCATGTCTGATAGTGGGGAAACTATGCCCTCATTTGTCAAAGTGTAGCGCAACGGAATACCAAAATAAAAATTCAACAACAGCGGAAGCAGTAAACATACACAACTGAAATAACTACAGCATTGGATATAACAAATAGTATATAACTGATGATGCTACATGTTTCATGTTCTAGGAAAACAGCCAAAACATGTCATACATCAATACAGTACAACAGAAAACAGAGTACCGCAAAGCAAGAAAAACAGCTAGCAGCGGCATCACGAGCCTAGGCTCGGTCCCATGCCCTCCTACTCCTTAGAAACACTCAAGTACCTGTATTGGGACTCTTGCCCCTATCTACACCTGCAGGAATGTAATCTGTTTGGGCCGAAAAGATCGACCCAAACAGGTTGTGAGAAATATATCCCAGTAGGCACCCACCAAAGGCTCGTGCCCAACTGCGTGTAAGCATGCAACAATAGTGTGCAATAGTAAAATGCAATAAAGTAATCAGTACTCAAAAATAACTAACTTAACAATTAAATTGCCATTTTATTATTCATTTAGTCCATTTAATTTAGTATCACCTTGTTCTCAACAGCACTAAGCCCTCAGGCCAACCAGTATCTCGCCCTCAGGCTAATATAGTGAACCACGCCCTCAGGCTTGCCCTCAGGACATCCATAATCTCACCCTCAGGAATTGTAACAGAATTCTCTCCCTCAGGCACACGAAGTGTTGCCCTCAGGAATAGAAGTCAATCCCTCAGGCATGAAAGGTTGCCCTCAGGCGAAGTAGAACGTGGCCCTCAGGCTAATACAGTCACGCCCTCAGGCTAATCGCAACAACACCCTCAGGATAATACAATCACACCCTCAGGCTAAACAGGTTATCGGGCCATGCCCAACATATCAAAATGCAGTAAACAAGAAATTCCTCTCAAGGTAATTATACAGTTACTACATTTAAGGCATACCCTCGGGTATCCTGGCCAATCGGCTAAACAGAGGAACACACCCCTTAGGATGGTCCTGGATCAAATAAACGATCCCAAACATTATTTTATTATCACAATTTAATCACCTATGCAATTATAGACATTAAATATATAAATGGCCTCATCCACACGACACCCCAACATGGGTTCGTTGCACGAAAACGCACAAAAACGCACACCAGTTGGAAATTAAACACCAAGCCACCTACCTTATACGTCAACGAACGCTATACCAGAATGCCGACTCTAGAAACTCCCGAAAATGGCGTAGATCTGACGAAGAAGATAACCCATTCAAACGAAAATAACTTATGTTGGGAGAAGAATTGGAAAGTATCGTACCAGGAGGAGGAAGGGCTTACCCGTGCGGTTCCAACGAGATCGTCCGAAGCCGAATCAGATTCTAGACGAACACCCGGCGGATCTTCAAAGGTCCGGCCATCCTCCTTGGCTCCAAAACGGCTCAAGTGCCTCCTCTGCCAAATGAGGAGGCTACTACCTGTTTTAACCCGAAAAAACAAAGTACACCGCATGTACTTCAATGTACACAGCGTGTACTCCTTTCATTTAACTTCTCATTTGGCGGCACCACCACACTGTTCATCTGCCGACAATAATACACGGCATGTACTCCCAAGTACACAGTGTGTACTGCCGCCCAGCTGGCGGTGACTCCACCACCTTACTATTCAATCCTGCCAACTGACTACACGGCGTGTAAGGTACCACTACATGGCGTGTAGTCGGTTTCTAAACCCCTCGTCGCCGACAAGGCTACACGCCCCATGTACTCATCCCTACACGGCCAAAAGTACACGACGTTTGGATAAAGTACACGGCGTGTAGTTCCAAATTTCACGATTTTTCCCCATTTCCCATATTTTCTAAAAAACACTTAAGGAAAAGGAAATGAAGAAGCCCATACCTCTAAAATAAGAGTCGAGTTATTACAAACTTCCCCCCTTATAGCAATTCGTCCCCGAATTACCCTTTCTAGGGTGGCGAAGATAAAGCTCAGAAAAGCTCTGGCCACTGAGCACATACATCGGCCTCCCGCTCCCAGGTCTAGTCCTGCACTCAGCCATACTGCCATAGCACCCGTACGAGAGGAACAGACTGGCCTCGAAGAACCTTCGTGGTCATGTCAACGATACGGATCAGATGCTCCTCAAAGGACGCATCATGCGGAAGCTCAACCTCCTCTGGCTGAAAGGTGTGAGACATGTCTGAATGGTAGTGATGAAACTGAGACACGTGGAAGACGTCGTGCATGGCTCGGTACTGCTGCGTTAACTGCAACCGATAGGCAACCAGAATGACTCTTTCCAGAATCTCAAATGGACCCACATACCTCGGCGAAAGCTTACCATATCTCCTGATTTGTTTGTGTCCCTGCCTCGGCAAAACCCACAAGAAAACCTGATCCCCAACCACAAACTCAAAAGGTCGTCTACGACGATCAACATAAGACTTCTGACGAGACTGCGTGGTAGCCATCCGCTTCTGAATTAACTGGACCTACTCAGATGTCTCCTACACGAGTTGTGGTCCCAGTAAAGCAACCTCACCTCCCTCTAACCAACAAAAAGGTAATCGGCATGGCCTACCATATAAATAATCGTATGGTTCCATCTCAATTTTTGCTTGAAAACTATTGTTATAGGAAAACTGGACTAAGGGTATTTGATTCTCCCACGAGCCCCCAAAGTCTAGGACGCATGCATGCAGCATGTCCTCTAGAACCTGTATCGTTCGCTCTGACTGGCCATCAATCTGAGGGTGGTATGATGTGCTCAGAAGCACCTGTGTACCCAGCGCCCTCTGAAAACTCTGCCAGAAACGAGACGTAAAGCGGGCGTCCCTATCTGAAATGATAGAACAAGGGACCCCATGCAGACGTACGATCTCTCGGAAATACAGCCTTCCGAGCTCGTTCACACCAAAGGTCTCCTTGATCGGCAAGAAGTGAGCTACTTTTGTAAGTCTGTCCACAACAACCCATACGACATCATTTCCTCGAGGTGACCTTGGAGATCCTGTCACGAAATCCATCACAACATCATCCCATTTCCACTCTGGAATGGGAAACTGCTGTAACATCCCAACTAGTCTCTGATGCTCTGCCTTCACCTGCTGACAGGTGGAACACCTCGTAACAAAACCAGCTATCTCTCTCTTCATACCCGGCCACCAGTACTGAGGTCTCAAGTCTCGGTATATCTTGGTAACCCCAGGATGAACTTCCCATGCTGAAGCATGAAACTCACTCATCAGCTCCTCACGTATATCCCCTGGAACCCATACACGTCCATGGAAACGCAAAACCTCGTCATCGCCTATCGTCCAACCGGGAGGAGGGTCCTCACGTTCCACTGACTCCCGTAGAACTAGGCCTTCTGAAACCGATAGCTGCCTCATCCTCACTCTGTCCAGGAGGGTAGAAGTCACAGCTAACGAGGAAAGATAAGTCTGCCCCTGACTGTAATGCACCTCTAGATGCATCTCAGAGAACAGGGCCATAAGCTGCCACTCACCACTGGCCTCCTGCACTGCCTGTATCTTAGCATTCCTACTCAGTGCATCGGCTACTGCATTACCTTTAACAGGTGTATAGGCGAGCTCAAAATTGAAGGACTGTAGGTACTCGAACCACCTTCTCTGCCTCAGATTTAGGTCACGCTGAGTAAAAATATACTTGAGGCATTTGTGGTCGGTGGAAACCACAAATTTCTCTCCCAACTGGTAATGTCTCCAACAGCACAGAGCATGCACAACTGCAGCCAACTCGAGATCATGCGCCGGGTAATTCCTCTCATGTGGCCTCAACTGCCGAGACCCATATGCCACAACTCAGTCACCCTACATCAAAAAAGCTTCCAGCCCAATCCCTGATGCATCACAGTAAACTGTACAGCTCCTCCCCTACTATGGGAGTATCATGATCGGTGCTGATGTCAGCCTTCCCTTCAGGTCTAGAAAGCTGTCTCACAAGATTCTGACCAAACGAACATCACACCCTTCTTAGTCAGACCTGTCAACGGTACTGCTAAGCGGGAGAAGTCCTGTATGAAACATTTGTAGTAACCATCCATCCCTAAGAAACTCGGTATCTCAAACACGTTCTTAGGCTGATCCCAGGAAACTACAGCTCTCACCTTCTCTGGGTCTACTGAAACTCCTGCCTTTGAGATGATATGACCCAGGAAGTGAATCTAGTCCATCCAAAAGTGGCACTTCGAGAGCTTAGCATAAAAGCGATGCTCTCTCAGTGTACTCAATACTATCTCAAGATGGGTGGCATGGTCCCGTCGAGTGTGAGAGTACACCAAGATGTCGTCCACGAATACTACCACAAGTGAATCAAGATACAGATGGAACACACGATTCATCAGAGCCATGAAAACTGCTGGCACGTTCGTGAGTCCAAATGGCATAACTGTATACTCATATAGACCATACCTACCCCTGAAAGCTGTGAGAGGTATATCCGATGGTCTAATGTGCAACTAATGATATCCGGATCTCAAGTCAATATTCAAGAACACTCGTTCTCGACGAAGCTGATCAAAAAAATCATCAATCCTCGGCAAGGGATATCGGTTCTTAACCGTTAACTGGTTCAGCTTCCGATAATCCACGCAAAGCCTAAGGGTACCATTCGCCTTCTTCTCCAAAAGGACCGGAGAACCCCGAGGAGAAGTATTGGTTCGGATAAAACCCTTCTCCTGTAGCTCCTCTAACTGCCTCTTGAGCTCTTTCAACTCATGTGTGTCCATACTATGAGGAATGGACACCGGTGCTGCTCCTGGAACAAGCTCGATAGAGAAATCCACCTCACGCACCGGTGGTAGACCAGAAATGTCGTCCGGGAATACATCCCTGAAATGATCAACAACTGGATGGAAATATGTTTGACAAGTTCTCTGGCCTTCCAGATATAAGCTCACAATCTAGGCTATGACTCCACCTTGCCCATGATGCTCCGGTCCAGCTCGACTCACCTGAACATCCCACTCGCCTTTGTATAGAAACTCCCCACCCTCTGGTGACGTGAAACGCACCCTGCGACGATAGCAGTCTACAAAAGCTTGGAACGGAACCAACCAGTCCATCCGGAGAATGACATCATAGCTCGTCATCTCTAGGAAATATAGGACCCAAAGGAAGTGACACCCACCAACCTCAAGGGGGAAGTCATTGCACTGACGCACACCCACCGTCCTAGTCCCTAACGGAGTGTCTAGCGTCAAGATATCAGAAGAAGTAGAAACACCGAGCCCAAGGCTCTCCACAACGAGTACTGATATAAAACTATATGTAGCACCAGTATAAAAAAGTACTGATGACAAGACAGAAGCTACTAGAATAGTACCTCTGACTATCGATGGTCCGGGATCCTGCTCCTGTTGGGTCTGTTGCACTGCATATGTCTGTCCAGTGTCACGGCCCTGCGACACAACCTGGCTACCCTAAGCTATCACGCCCTGAGAGAAGTCCATCTGTCTCTTCCTCTTGCCAACATAAATAGTACCAGTAACTGGTGCTGAACCGCCCTGGCCCACACCACTAGATTCTCACAGGTTTCTCTCTATAATCAACGTCTGATTCACAATCTCTTGTACAGTAGGCAACCTGAAAACATTCACCAGCACTCGGATGTCATACTGAATACCATCCTCAAAACGTCTGGCTCTCAGCGTCTCATCACCCACCAGCACGGGTGCAATGCGCTAAAGCTCCGTAAAACGAGCAGAATAGTCCATCACTGACATAGCGCCCTGCTGCAGATTCATGAACTCTCGAGCTCTATCTGCCCTCAGCGTCTTGGGAAAGAAGAAGTCATAGAAGACTGTCTGAAAATCCTCCCATGCCATGTCCCTGTGATGCGCTGACTGGGTGGTAACATCCCACCACCTCTTGGCGGAATCATGCAGCATGTAAGTCACGAGCTTAACCCTCTGATACCACTTTGTAATGTCCCGGACCCGGGTGCCACGCAACGGGTTCCCCGAGCCCGGTTCGACACGTGACCTCAAGCGCATTTCCCCAAACGCCAGAGGCTGCCGACTAGCAGCGAGGGCCCGGGTCTGATAGTGGGGAAACTATGCCCTCATTTGTTAAGGTGTAGCGCAGTGGAATACCAAAATAAAAATTCAACAACAGCGGAAGCAGTAAACATACACAACTGAAATAACTACAGCAGTAGATATAACCAACAGTATATAAGTGATGATGCTACATGTTTCAAGTTCTAGGAAAACAACCAGAACATGTTATACATCAATACAGTACAGCATAAAACAAAGTACAGCAAAGAAAGAAAAACACCTAGCAGCGGCATCGCGAGCCTAGGCTCGGTCCCATGCCCTCCTACTCCTCAGCAATAGTCAAGTACCTGTATAGGGAATCTTGCCCCTATCTACACCTGCAGCAACATAATCTATTTGGGCTGAAAAGCGTGACCCAAACAGGGTGTGAGAAATATATCTCAGTAGGCACCCACCAAAGGCATGTGCCCAACTGCGTGTAAGCATACAACCACAGTGTGCAATAGGAAAATGCAATAAATAAGCAGTACTCAAAAGTAGCTAACTTAACAATTAAATTGCCATTTTATTATTCATTTAGTCCATTTAATTTTGTATCACCTTGTGCTCAAAAACACCAATCCCACATGCCAACCAGTATCTCGCCCTCAGGCTAATATAGTGAACCACGCCCTCAGGCTTGCCCTCTGGCCATCCAGAATCTCGCCCCCAGGCATTGTAACAGAATTCTCGCCCTCAGGCATACGAAGTGTCTCCCTCAGGAACAGAAGTCAAGCCCTCAGGCATGAAAGGTTTCCCTCAGGTGATGTAGAACGTCGCCCTCAGGCTAATACAATCACGCCCTCAGGCTAATCACATCAACGCCCTCAGGATAATACAATCACGCCCTCAGGCTAAACAGGTAATCGGGCCATGCCCAACATATCAAAATGCAGTAAACAAGAAATTCCTCTCAAGGCAATTCTACAGTTACTACATTTAAGGCATACCCTCGGGTATCCTATCCAAACGGCTAAACAGAGGAACACACCCCTCAGGATGGTCCTAGATCCAAGCAACGATCCCAAACATCATTTTATTATCTCAATTTAAACGCCTATGCAATTCTATGCATTAAATATAGCAACGGACTCACCCACACAACACCCCAACATGGGTTCATGGCACGAAAACGCACAAAAATGCACAACAGTTGGAAAATAAACACCAAGCCACCTACCTTATACGTCAATGAACACTATACCAAAACACCAACTCCAGAAACGCCCAAGAACGGCGTAGATCTGACGAAGAACATAACCCATTCAAACATAAATAACTTACGTTGGGAGAAGAATTGTAAAGAAACGTACTAGGAGGAGGAAGGGCTTACCCATGCGGTTCCAACGAAATCATCCGATGCCGAATCAGATTCCAGACGAACACCCGACAGTTCTTCAAAGGTTCGGTCGTCCTCCTTGTCTCCAAAACGGATCAAGTGCCTCCTCTGCCAAATGAGGAGGCTACTGCCTGTTTTAACCCGAAAAAACAAAGTACACGGCGTGTACTCCTTTCATTTAACTGCTCATTTGGCGGCACCGCCACACTGTTCATCTGCAGACAATAATACACGGCATGTACTCCCAAGTACACGGCGTGTACTGCCGCCCAGCTAGCGGCGGCTCCACCGCCTTACTATTCATGCCTGCCGACTGACTACACGGCGTGTAAGGTACCACTACACGGCGTGTAGTTAGTTCCTACACCCCTTGTCACCGACAAGGCTACACGCCCCGTGTACTCATCCCTACACGGCCAAAAGTACACGACGTGTGGATAAAGTACACTGTGTGTAGTTCCAAAATTCAGGATTTTTCCCCATTTCCCATATTTTCTCAAAAACACTGAAGGAAAAGTAATAGAAGAAGCCCATTCCTCTAAAACAAGAGCTGGGTTCTTACAAATAAAATATTTTTAAGTTCATTTTACCTTGAAATTATATTAAAAGATCATATTATAAAGCATTTTTTAAAACATGGTTCTTTAAGTTCATGGCATGTTCCTCAATAATTTGAAATCCAATTTGAAAACTCTTGAAATATAAACCTCGTGATAGAGATATTATAAAATGGATATGTATGTACCCATAAATATAATGATAACAATCATATAATATATTAATGGGAAGTATAACCACTACCCAAATAAATTGAGTGGTTAATAAGGTGTATATCTCACAAAATAATAAATGTGAGACTAGAAATCGCAATACCTTATGTCTTTTATCTTATCACACTCATTTGAAATAATATTGTATAATAAAAATATTTTTCTAATAATGAACAGTAATTTTATATATAATATCATATATGGTTTTGTTATTAATTTATATTAACAACATGTTAAAAATTATATGTTATGTTTTCACATCAGTTAATATTTTATTTGTTCTTCACATGTGTCTTAATTTGTTATATCATTTTTCCTTATAAATATATCATTATATACGTAATTTAAATAATTATCATATATTTTCATCACATATGTATTATAATAATCCATATTATATACATTTATGTAATGGAATATACCATTCATGGATATGGTGGGATTTACATGCACGTGAACATAGTTTCTGTTTAATTATCGTATTGAAAGGCTGAAAGTTGATTACATATGTGTATATATATAAGTATAATTTTTAAATCATATATCTCATATATGTTCTGTACTACCATTATTTAACATATTACATCTAGTGTGGGAAATAATCACATCATTTTTAGGGGCGATGGTTCACACAACCTCAAAAGAAATTATCAAATTTACAAAAAATAGGAAGAATAATGATATGCATTGTAAAAGAATTAAAAAATATTAAAGACATGACATATATCATATATATCATATAAAAATATTCATTCCATCAGAATTACCACCATGACATTTTGTAATGGGAAACAAACAATCATCATTTTTTGATGCAGCAGTTCACCATACACATAAAACGTATGTTCGTTAACCATTAGATGTATGTTTCTGTAACTATAGGTATAACATCTATTATAAACAATATGTGTATATTGATGATACCAATGTTGTAAAATATTCATTGAATAAGAATAATTGAATGAGTGGATAATGAAATTAAAATAATTGATCTTATGGGTGGGTGTTACCTCTTAATCGGGTTACTTCTTTTGGTTATCACCAAAGGGTTTTCATGGATAGTTTTCTTACAAAATAGAGGATTCAAGGAGTAAGGTAAGGATGATAAGATATGAATTAGAATTATATGATCTTATTCTAATTGGTTTTGGTGGTGTGAATAGTGTGTAATGTTGGTGGCCATTTATAGGGATGGGTGGGGACATACATGAAGTTTTTTGAAAAGTAGCTCGTTGTACCCACATCTTTACACGATGAAATTAAGAAAAAATGAATAATATTAATAATTTAAAGTTTATTTAAGAAATATTTCCTCAAAATGTGTTTTGGAAAAGTTTATAGGTCATTTAGGTTCTCATATTTTATATTTATTCACTTATTATGTTTAATTTTACCTTAATAACTATAATTAATTTTAACTAAATGCACTTATTTAGTTGGTAAAAGAATAAGTTTAAATTATTAAAAATTAAAAATTATAAATATTCCAATTATGTAAAACGTTTTCCCTAATTCCATACTCATATTTGGATCAAATTAATTTAAAATAAATCTCGCAGATGGGGTGATAATGTGGGTTTCTAAAGAGAAAAATGATCCAATGATTTCTAAGTGTTTAATATAAAATTTCAATGTAAAATTGTTCCCATTGATCTAAATTTGAGTGATATATTATATTTTATTTAATGAAACTTTTATTCAAATTTAAAATATCATATAAAAACACAAATAAATTAGATTAAAAACAGCATTCATTTAAAATTCCAAATTTTCACTATTCATAAACAAATGAAGTTTTTCCAAAATATAACAAAACATTACCCTTATATAATATAATGAATATAAATTCAAAAATTAAGTTTATTTTATCGAATTACATTTCTAGTATATTCTAAAATTCATGTTTTTTTCATTTCTGGACATAAAATGTACTTCATTTAAAAAAATAATTTTTTTAAACATATAATGATTTTACCAAAAAAATTATTTTCCATTATTAATATGTTATATTTATATAATAATAAAATATGGATTTTTAAAAAAGTATTTATTATTATTCATATAACTAAGTTTAACAGCTAGGTTATAAATGCCTCATTAAAATAATTATAACAAAAAGATAATGTTTTGTAAGAACTCATTGTTTTGTGTTATATACACTATGTTAGTGTTACATGTAGTTTACCCCTATTAGGTTCCATGTGAATGAAATTTTTGAATTAGTGAAATATATTAGAACATTGAAAATTAATTCATTCCAAAAAAATTTCAATAAAAGCTCTGGATATGACACCCCATTCAATGGGATTTTGTATGACCTAGTTTCCCACAACAATGGAATATATGGATAACTTACTATGAGATATATAATTACTTCTTCCATAATTATCATAATTGGTGATATATTTTTTCTACTAGATGAATAGTTTCTAGGTCATGGTGTTGAATTTTCCCTATCTCAAATCATTGATTTCCCACATATTCTTCTCAGAAAAGAAGTCTGGTATTAATATCCCAAAAATATTGGTTATATGGAAAATAATAACCTATGATCATATGGGTTATACCAACACACAATCAAATCACCTTGTTGTCATGAGTTCATCACCATCTCGAGTTAGATTCAATCGTTACAGATTAGTAATGAGAGAAAAATACACAATGATTTACATAAAAACTTTCATCATGTTCATTATTTATCTATCCCAATTAAATATCAATGTATCTATTAATAAGTAGTCATAGAATATTCTCTATAAATACCTCTAGAAAATTTCTCTTTGTTGTTCTTCCTAGGTAATGAAATACCAAAAAATGTTGGAAGATCCTTCTACTAAATAGGTAGTTTGCTCGACCCTACGATCCAGATGATCAAAAAAGAAATCGTGGACTCTATCTCTGATTTGGTAGCATGTAGTCATCCATCACCATGAATGTCTGAGGATGATGATACTAGAAATCAAAAACACTACCATTGTATGTGAAGTTCAATTAATTCCATTCATGGATAACATCATATGAACAAAGACATCACAAAACAAGGTTATAATTCCATTTTAATCAATATAATATAGTTGTAAATGAGTAATTATGGGACATATTATTGGAATATCAAGACCACCCACCTATGGATCATGGTCTTCACCTCACACAAAGAGTATGACATGAGAATTTTGAGGTGTATAAATTATACATAGTAATACACATTCCTTGTAAAATAATTTTTTATTTGAAAAGACTATTGGTGTAGAGTATTATAGTAACATATCATTCCTATAAAAATTTCACACCTCTTTTCCTAATCTAATATCCTTGTTTAGGTGCCAAAGAAAAATTGTAACTGACTATATGAACTATAATATACAATCTTAAAACCGAACTACCAAAGATGGTATTGGGTCCAAGTCTCATATCACATAAAGAGGCTCTATTATATTGAGTTTCAATTTTTTTTGTATATAGGTAAACACCCTTTACATTGAAATTGGAATCTCATTTATTAATAACTATTTCAGTGAAAGGTTTCCAATTTATATAGGTACATAGACTTACATATATATAAATCATGGTGCAGTTAAATTCATCTCTATTCCCAATTTATAAATGTAATATTCCTTATTAATCACAACTAGAATAACACATAACAAAAACATTACCATTATATCTGATGTCCGGATCAAACATGTAATATATAACAAATTCATTAAATTATTCTCAATTCATGATTTACATAATTACTTTCTCCCTAAATCAGAAATTATATTCAAGTATTCCCATGACCAAATGTTCCCTTAGTCCATGTAACTACAAGGTGTAGTACACAAAAACATTTTATAATTTCCCAATTAAGGTTTCATTGCAAATATATGTGGGAAGAAACTATTTAAATTGATGTTGGACCATTAATTCATCCAATTATGTATCCTTACAAAAAGATTTATCTTTATTCAGTTCATTGGAATCTATGCAGTAAATATATAATGTAGTTAAATGTGCACATATGATAAACATGAAATAGAAAAATTCATTACATATAAGTCTTCAAGTTCGAATAATTTTTCATGGAATTATAACCCCATTCCTTAAGAGGCCATGGACAATATAAATGATTGTAATAATAGTAATGATACCAATATAACAATGAATTTATGTCACCCCATCGTGAAATAATATTAACTAAAAAATTTGTAATTCAATACCATCAATTACCCACCCCTGATAACATGGGATTCCCATTTACATTGGTTATCTACTCCCAAGAAGAGGCTAATTACAAAATTATATTACATCCTTGTCACTTATCTAATACGAAAAAGTATGACAATGATTAAAATAAAGGACTCTAATACCACTTTTTTTCATTTTTAACCGTGAGCCACTAAATTGACTGCCCCAGCCAATGGGACACATTTAAAAAAGTTCACCTCCAATTTTATCAGAGGTTACTTTCTAAAATAGAGGTTTCGATGTTGTATAGTGGTTCAAATATACCCTCATATTATAGTGGTATAGTTGGTATAATAAAGAGAAAAAATTGATAAAATATTATGATGATGAGAACCATAGTAACAAATACAATAAATAATCATAGTGGAATAGGAATCATCCAAGAATTAATAATAGTAAAAACCAATAGGGATGATTCCTATATACAATTGTGTCATATAATGATGATATATTGAAAATATATCTTTACAATAAAATGTATATGAATATAAAAAAGATATAATAATATAAAAAGACCCTGTGATATATTTTCTACAATCTAGATCATATGATTGGTCCTCTAATCCCATGTGATCATTTCCAAAATTAATTAATATACAGAATATCTGATAAAGCCCTTTCTATTGTATGGACATATATTATAGAATGCTATTTAGGTTCAAATTCATCAATAATAGGGTGTGATATACACATAGTAGGGATACACTAATTTTTTCTAGAATAATTCATCTATTTTACATAACATAGTTTTGAATGGGTATAATGAATCATGAAAAATGCCGGAAAAATAAATACCAGTTGGCTAACGTTCCAATATAACACATAGGGGAATTTAACTGCAGTGGAAGAAGAAATTGTGAGTATTATATGTAACCAAGAGTACCCATATATATATATATAAATATTAATTTATAATATACATGAATGTTTATACGCTATATACATAAGCATGTATATATGAATATATATGTATACAAGGTTCTAGCTGCACCTAGGGCATAACTGTAGTGTCTATAACTAGTGTAATGAGTTATATGATACCACAATGATTATGATATTTTAATCTCATAAGAATATAAGATATGATTATCATAATTCAAGGTAATGGGGTTAGAAATTATACACAATCCCCAATGTTATTGAACATAGAATGGGATTCCCATTGCCCAAATAAATTTATAACTTTTTGAGTCATTCTTCCCATCAACCAATGTATGGGATAATGGATTTTCATTCATGGAAATTACCATAAACATTGGTCAATATCAAAAAACATGGAATCATAATAACAATAGATATGATGGTTTAATAATAAAACATTTATAATCAGTTACAACAATTAACCATGGGTCAAAATTTATATAATTCATGTTAATAAATGTATAAAATGTATGGATAAATTTCCACCATCCATCATTCAATATAATTCACCCAAAAAAATATATGTAAATAATATTCATCTGTTATGTAATGGTTTACAGTTAGATAATTTTTTCCATTTAATCATTTATAATGAAAAGTACAATTTATTTTCCCTTCCCAAATGGGTTACAATCAATTTGAAAAGAAACCTCCCATTTTTAAATATGAATCAACATGTGTATATAAGAATATTTAAAATAATTAAAGGACATAGAGAAAACTTTAAGGAATTTGATGGAAATTTCCTGCATATAACACATCAAAAATTATTTTAAAAACATATCAATATGAAGTAAAATAACGAGACAGCCTACTATAGATATGTGGATGACTGATCATCTAGTATCACCCATTGATTTATTGAAGAAAAGCAGAAAACATATGAACAGACCAATTCCATGAAAATATAGCATATGATCTCACACTAAAACATTATATTATATAGATGGATAAATTTTGATAGGATAAAATAGGATTTTATATACTACAATTATAGATCTAACATGACCAACAATTATGAAATAATTTATTGGATAGAGAACAAAATAATATGTATAAACAGAGATATTGGAGAGGTGCTCTAAACTTGATGGAGGGTGAGAAGATTATGTTTACTAGAGGAGAAGAATTAGTAATAATATGTTTTTAAAACATTCAATTTAAAATTCATAAACTCACCCTCAAACAAACGGTCACAAGGTTCAGCTACATGATTGGCCAAATTTTCCTCTAACTGTGGTCCTTCCAATAACAATGGAACAACATCACTTGGGTTGTCAATAAGATTTTTCTATCAATACATAGCCCATGAAAATTGACTGTGTGGAAAATGTAGGATACACTTTATGTGAATGAATTTCAGATCACATGGTTTTAGAAAAACCATTTGGTCACCCATTTGAACTATGTTTCCAGCAAGATTGAGTCCCATGGTTTGTGATAACTATGCACTAACCATTCTGCCCATTTTGTTTCTCCATTTACCAATGATCAAGGATCTGATCAATCCTTAGACACTTCTATAATGTTATGACATGGCTCACCACTAATACTGTAGCCATACTGGTGGGTCACATGGCCTCAAGTGTGCCTCCCCTTATTCTAGGGGCTTCTGATTAGCATTCTGGGTCTATTGATGGCATGGTGGGAAGACTATACCCAATAGATTTGTATAGTACATCAATTTTATTAGATAATAAATAACATGCATCAATGGGTAATGTAAATAAATTAAAGACAGTGTGAAATGGAATAATAATATAATATATGAATAAAATTGTCCAACACAAACTTACAACATGTCAAGTATGAAAAATGATTGTAGAAGTACAAGAGGTAAAAATTAACAAAAAAACCATGGTAAAGTCATGATAAATCCTAATAATATTCCTTGTCATATTCTGTATAGTTCCTATGTACATTAAAAACACAAGTAATGAATCAAAAGACCTTCGATCAAGAAGATACACTTGGGTTCCAAATAGCACTCGAGTAGTGTGTGAGATATAAATCTCAGTAGGATGATACCCATGGTGGCTAGCCCATTACATTTCATTCAATTTATAATAAATAATATTTAACACACATTATACATGTGGAGTGATAACAAATAAAATTACACAAACATAGTTTCAGATCCTAATCAAACACCCATCCCAAACCACCTGCTTCAGCCTAAGCCGTATATCTATGCTAGTAGGTAAATCCTCTTACATGAGGAAGGATCACCCAAATCAGTAGAATATTCTCCTTCTAAAGATGAATCACTAAGAATATACTAGAAACATATGGTCTCTACCATTTGGATATCCAAAATAATTCCCTCTAGAATAAGTAGAATCTTTCCCTTAGGTTATCCGAAATCCCACCCTTAGGCATAACTAGAATCTCTCACTCAGGTTATAAAAAATATTTCCCTCATAAAAAAAAGAAACATCCCCATATGAATCAAGTTATTGTGCATCTATCCCTCTTCCTTCAGACATTAAAATAGAAATTTCCATTAAGAATTCAGTACTAGTGTGTCTAGACCTTAAGAGGTACAAAAATATGCCCCAAGCCCTCATGTGTCACATAAAACATGAGTCATATCTAGAAAAACTCAGCTTGACAAATTGTATTAAACCTCTAGGTATTAAGGAAATTGATATCACATAATCTTATAATATAATAATGAAAAAAAATCAATTCCAGAATCATTTATAATAGATTTATCATCATATGAAAAAACGGTCAATTTATTAAAAATTACCATCTATCGAATAATTTATTTCATTAATTCAATTACCTTATTTATTATTATATTGCATCAATATTATTTGATAGCAATAAAACCATTTTTCTAATCTATTATAATGCATTTAAAATGAAAACATAAATGTCATAATCATTTCCAAGACTAGAACACCGATCATTTTGTTGTAGGTCTTCATTTATATTCATATGGACACAAAGGAATCCAAGTGATTTATTGAAATAATCAATTATAATTTAATAGAGATTATTCAATTCATTTGGTCTTGTGAAACTTGCTACCACATTAAAATATATTTCATATATATTAAATAATGAAATCAAATGTCATAGATTTGGTTTAGACCACCCAATTAAATCCAATTTAAATTTATTCAATTAAATATAAAGGGACTGATTTAACTATATTAAATATATATAAGTCTTTTTAAGTAATGGATTTCTCACAATCAATGATTTTTAAATTAACCAGTGGAGTGGTTGTACCACCATATTCAATTCCATTTCAAACTAACCATTTAATTTATGTCATTTAATCTAACTAATCTTGAAAAAACCATTCAAGTTATTCAATGGGGATAAATACTAACTTAGCACATAAAATGTATAATAAAAATGTAGATGTAAAACCTTAACCCTAACTAAGGATGATATGTACAAATATCCATAATTTTTAGATTGAAGGTCAGGCACCTCCAAAAGATGGATTTTATTATAAAATCATGAATTTTTATCAAAAAAAATCAATTATATTATTTTATTATAACTTCCAATTTATCATGGAATTAATATTACAAAAAAATCACCATACATAGCATAATGTTAACTATAAGTGAGAAGATAGGTGGACTAATTTATTAATGTATTATATAATTTAAAAGGGAATGGAATGGGATCCTTCCTCAAAGAGGAACCAATCTAAACACTTTGGTTCTTTATTTTTTATAACTAGATGCTGCTACTACCCCAATATGAAAAAACACTTATACTAATATATAAAGACACATATCCCTTATGCATATATTCTCATGGTCCATTAATTTGTGAAAGGGTATCCAAATGTATACTCATATATAAATACACTCGTCTTAATATTCCTACATATGCATTTTTCATATATATATATATATACCTAGGAACGCCAGGTCCAATACATATATATTCTCTACCATGGGAGAATATACAAACTACAGTGGAACCAACATATATATTCCTACGTATATTTTCATATGCATGCAAGTCTCTTTAGAATACAGTGACTCAAAAACACAGAGCAGAGTCCAACACACTACCAAATAAATAATAAGAATCTTAAAATAATTAAATACCCTAAAAAAATTTCAAACAAAGTGGTGGATAAACACCTCACCTCAGATGATGGTGTCAAATAAAATCATGTGGAATGTCCATCACACTGATACAATAATACCAGGAACTCATAATTCACAAAAGCTCAAAATATAAATTGAGAGACCATAAAGAATGGTGGAATCCTTTCTTGAAATTGATGGAGTATGGTTTGAGGTGATCCTAACATCTTATCCTTCAGTAGAGGTTGCGGAAATATGATCAAGGTGTGTCAAAGGACCCTTCACATGCCGAAATACATGAAGATACACAATACCCTTTTAATACATAGCCTAGGGATTCAGAAGAACCACATATGGTGACATGGAGAAAAAAAATCTTCAAAAAAATTCAAGGGGATGGAGCAGAAATTCATACGATGTCATATATAATGTTGAACCAGAAGGAATAGTAGAATATCGGAACACCAAGACAATGTTGAAGGAGAGGGGGTGGTGCACCTATGGGTGTTCGACTATGGGGGGATTGGGCTGCCCATGAATTAAACTCCAAAAGGTATAATTCCCTTATATTTGGTACGATAAAATATATATTGTGATACAAATTTCCCAATCTATGACTTATCTTACCTAATAGGACTTTGTAAAAAACTAGAACATCATCCCATATATAGGGGTTATACAGACTCATTAAAATTGACGGACTATGTTTCCCAATGGAAAATTCCATATTCATCACTTCATAAACACATGAAACTTATGAATTCCATAACCGATGCAACATTCATTTTGAAACCTAAGAACCATTTCAACACTTACTTGGGAAAATTTATCTACAGACACAATCACGTTATCATCTTGTTAGACATATGGACAACAGTACTCCTCACCTAATACATTAACATTATAAATGGGAAACATTCCGAGCCACCACACATTCCAAAGTCATAATTTATTACATGACACACCCTTATGGGTTTTAATGAGGCTTCTCATTTGATTTCTAAAACTATTAAAATGATAAATTTCCCATATACATCAAATCCCATGTCGTGCCATATGTTATTGAAAAGTTATGGTTGACACAAATCACACACTTCTCACCTGAAGAAGTAAAAGAAACTGTCCGTTACTGAATATTCCATTGCACAAAGAGTGACAAATAGTAAAGAAACTCCATCCAACCATTAATGAACACACTCATCATTGAATTCAACCTTTTGAAAACTGAATGATGTAGCCTTTATCTATGTAACCTCACATTTATAATGAACATGCTCAGTGAATTCCATACCTATCTTTTGACAATGGTCCATGATTCAAGAATCTTTATCCATGAAAAAAAGTCTTGAATAATCTTTACATTCATTTAATTGAAGCCTTAAGAACTTAATGAGGTATTCCATTTCCCATATTCATGTTTGGGACATTGGGTAAAGGTCACAGCGTCCACATTGTATCAATGATTGAGCCTATAATAGCATCTGCTAAGTGGTCGAGCCAAATAAGGGAATGATTGGTGTCTGAGAGTCCATTTTGGGAATTCGAACATGGGAATCCATGTTTTAATCTGCAATAACCTATTGTTCATAAGAACCACATGCCAGTGTGGAATAATAATTAAAACACCCAAACAAGCCCAAAATATTATAGAGATTTATTGCGGCGTAAGACCAACACTATCTTCATGTATCATAGATGACATCTATATAAGGGACATGATTATCACTTAAAATAAAATTAATGTATGTGGATTATAATATTACCATAAATAATTGACTTACCTTGCTAGAATCTCATCTTCACCTGCAGACGCACCATCATTAAACATTCACTGAGCCATTTTTTCACTAGATTCATCCAATGACCGTTCTAAATTAACCACCATAGTCCACCAATTATCAAGATAAATTCTCAAAATTATTATACACCACCATCCCGACAAAAATCATGCTATTGTAAAGGAAACTACATGATTTAATGTTCACATTCCTCAAGATAATTTTTGAATTCCTGACCATTACCTTAAGGTCCTCTTTGGTTGTGTTCCTTTTACCCAGATGTATATATATTTAATAAAACCAAAATAATGAAACCTAACTTAATATTTTCATAGTTATTAAATAAGAGACATATTATCCTCTTAAATGTGTGCTTGTTTTGGACCACTATAAACATAAATGTTTAAACAATTAGTATTAAATAAAACAAACTAACTAACATGTGTGTCAAAACACAGGAGTATATGATTGTCATCCCATGATTTGGGATGATAATGATTTCATTATAAATAGGTCAGTCTATTTCATAGGTGACGCAAGACCATACCCTTCATTGAAATGATCAATAAGAATGTACAACTAAATTAGTTTGTTACATCATTAAAAAATCAAAGGGAATCGTGGAGACCTACACATACTACCTAGATATTTTTGGAAAAAGATGAAACATACTCTATATTATCCATAGGCTGTTAAAATTATGAATTCATGTTTAAGATGGCCTAAAAAAGAGATTTAACCATAATAAAGACATACCAAGTCATCCTTCTCTGAAGAATGGAAATAGTCAAGCAACTTACAAAAAGGTCGACCCGTCCTAGGGCATGTCTATCTATATAACAATGATCATTACCGAATGCTCGTGCCTATATAAAAAGTAAACGATACCATTACCAACAATCTAATAAGGGGATTCATTGAAATCATAAGGTCTTATAAGGGAAACAACAGATGAGATGTACCAATCATCAAAAAAATATGACATTTTCATGGAATTTATGTTCATAGAATACTACCTACCACCAGATGTCCCATTAATACAACATAAGTGTTGATAGTACAACTTTTTCACACAAAAGAAATGGTCACTAGGTTTAAGAGCATACCATATAATCCATTTCTGAAAATAAATAATACCTACTAAAATTTCCTTGTTTTGATTCCACGACAACTCAATATGGAATGTTCAAGCTACCCTTTCACAATGGTTTAAACAAAGGAAATTGCATAGGGTTTTATTTTAAAGCCCTTACATTTATTCACATTTAATCTCTATATGGTTAATATATTTACATCAAAACATCATGGAATAATCGAAAAGTATCATAGTACATCCTTTGTATTCATTTATTGTTAATTGACATCCAATTATATATTAGTAAATTAACCAGTTTCAATTCCTATTAATATATAATGGGACCTACAGGGGACCCATTAAGCCAACCTGTTTTCTTTATAAATCATCCCAATAGTAGTTGATTAATTATTCAAATTATAAACACACATTACAGGTTATCTAAAAACACACATGACTCAACCAATCCACTAGGTTATGATTGAGCATTTCAGAAATGGGAAAATTCATCAATATCAATGTTTAAAAACCTTTTCATTTTTAAACCTTCTCAAAATACACAATGGTTTGATAAAATGAGGTTCGATTACATGTGTTCCCTTTTCCAAATTCATAAATCACTTATACACTTCATTTATTGAACATTTACTCACATAAATTAAATCCAATCTACATTGAACTTTTATATTTACCATACTTATAAGATTTAACAACATCCTCAAAACATTTATATCTAAAAAACTGGAAATTCATCCATTAGTAAACAATTCAGAGAATTATATGAAAAAAATCATATAATATATAAATTGAATCATATAAAAACATTATAAAATTAAACAACCAATAATTTTATCTCTACAATCATGATAAAGGAAGAAAAAGCATGGAATAAAACTCATGGAACATAGTCAAATTAGTAGAAATAAAAAAATTCTACAACATGGAATTTCATATGACCAAAATGTTAATTCCAATGTGACAATTATAATGCATGTTATTTTTTTATCCCTACTTACTAGGCCATGGGTCAAACTACCATAAATTCCACGAAGCATAAGCAAAAAAAAATTACACCAATCACTCAAGATGCAATCAAATTAAATCGCAATAACAAATAACTTGAACAATAAGGCCAACCAAAATCACTTGTTCATTTCAATATATGGTGTTATTAGTCCCAGTATTTAATATTATAATAGAACTAACAATTTCCTATCCCCCTGTCAACCATTCCAAAAGAGTAAGACAACAGAAAAGAAATATCTTATGTAATCACTTCGTAACGTCTCAACCCATATCACCACTAATTCGGTGGTAAAACTTGTGGGTCACATGGTCTCATGTGTGCCTCAAGATATTCAGAAGAAGTTAAAATAGAAGTGATGGACTACTGATTGTATGGTAGAGTGACTATATCCAATAGATCAAAGTACCACATTGATTTTGTCAGATAATAAATAACATGGAACATCATAAACAATAAATAAATGAAAGAAAAATAGAGTGAATGAATAATGTATTATCTAAATAAAAAATGGATAATGCCAACTAAAAACATTTTTTATATAAATGATGATGCATAAAGTACAAGAATTATAAATTAACAAAATAAAAGAAAAATCCATGGTAAACTCCTCAAGTATCTTGATCAACAACCGTGTCTTATGCTCCAAAGATCATATTTCACAACACATCACCAGCAGTAAATCTAATGTCATGCATGCAAGAATATATACTATGGTGAAAAAAACTCCAGAGCAGGGAATGAGATATAAATCTTAGTAGGTTTACACCCATATTTTATATCCCAATCCACTTCAAATAATTAGTAATAATTAAAAACGTGACACACTTTTAAATGGAAATTTATTACAAATTAAATGATATCAACTTGGTCTTAAGTCCTAAATAGAAACACATCTCATACACTAAGCTTCGACCTATGTCAGATATCTATACCTGTGGGTACATACTTTATATCGGGATGGATTACCCAATTTTTTGGTAAATTCTCTCATTGATGTTGAATCACTTAGAATATAACATAAACATATGGTCAATTCCATTAGGATATTCAAAATATATCCCTTATTTATAACTGGAATATTTCCCTTAGGCAGTCCAAAATCATACCCTTAGGCATAACTTGAATAATTCCCTCAATATATCCAAAATCATTCCCTTTAGAATAACTAGAATCTGTCCCTTAGGAATTTTTTCACTATGCATCTAGCCTATAGGCTTCTGACATAAACTTTTAATGTATCCTCAAGCATTCATTAAAAGTGAACATATCCCTTATGTTGTATGAAATCCCAAACCATGCCCCCATGAATCATATTACACATTATTCATATCCAGAAAAACAAAACCTTCCATATAATATCGAACCCAATGGTGTCAATCACATCGATGTCACATAAGCACAAATGCTATAAAATAAAACAATTCAATCATAGTACCTAATATACACTATTTTTTTATCATAAGACACATTTTTCAATTAATAAGAAATTACCATCTCTCAATATATTTAGTTCATTAATATATGTTCCAAATATTCATCATAATTATATAAAATGTGTTTTATTTATCCATCAAGCCTATAGTAATATATATAAATTATTCAATTTATCTATGGTGATTAAATCATACCAAATCAAAAAACATATTATTATGACACTTCTAAAGTTAATATAGCAATCAAACAATTTATCCAACTTATTATAGCGATATAAAATCTAATAGACTAATTATTAGTTTTTTTGAAGGTTGTCAAACATATCGGTGGCTTGTAGGTCTCAATATCATTTAATATGGGAACTAAAGAATCCAAGGGTCAGTTTGAAATGAAAAAATATAATTTAGTCTGGATTATTTTATTTTTTCCATGGATGAAATTCCAAAATGATTAAATATATTTCATATATATTATATAATTAAATTATTCAAAAGGGATATGGTTTAGACCACACACATCATTCCCATTTAAATATTTTAAATTATAATAACAAAATGCATTGTTTAACCATACTATATAAATGAAAAAAATTTAAACCATTATGTTCCCATAAGCAATGGATTTTAAATTAATTAGATGCATGGTCATTCTACCCTATTCAGTTGCATTTAAAATGAAAAAATTAATTCATTTCATTTAAATAAATCTAGAGTGACAAAAAAATTCACATTAATCAAATGGGTCAAAAACGAACACTCCACATAAAAATATCTATCAATAATGAAGTTGGAAAACCCAACCCATAGATAAGCATGATATGAAAAAACGTTCACCACTTTTTATCTTGAATATAATGGACCTCAAATGATGTGGTTTTATTACAAAATCATTGATTTTTTATCAATCGAATCATTTTTCTTATTTCTCAATTATTTCTAATTCACCATGAATCATTTTTGAAAAAAACTACACATAGAAAACCATTAATTAAATTTGTGGAGAATTTGAAATTAATTAATTAAGGCATTCTAAAATTTAAATTGGAAAGGAATGGGATCCCACCACAATGTGGAACCTAGACGAACACTTCAGCTCTTGATTCATTATGGAATGAATCTGCTACTACCCCCATCAAACATAGGCACCATCACTTATATATAAGGACATAAAGCCCCTATGATCATATTTCCATGGCCCAAGAATAAATAAAAGTGATCCTTATATATATGATTATATGCATACACCCGTCTCTGTATACCAATGTATGAATTTTACTTTTATATACATAGGAACACCTACCACCATACATATTAATTCATTACTATGGGTGAATATAAACATAATGGGGGATCCTACATATTTATAAATACCTACCTATAAATACACAGAAAATTAGCATTAAACTTCAGTAACACCGAATCACATGGAATGGTCCAACATACTACAAATAAATAATTACTATGAACCTTAATACAATTAATGACACTAAATAAAATAGGAAAAATAAAAAATCACATGAAAAACATCACCTAGGATGGTGGTGGAAACCTGAAATCATATTTCAATCCATTCACACTTAAAAAAAATTCTAGGAACTCATAAATCACAAAATACAAAAAAATAAATTGAGCAACAAAAAAAATTGAAACCTTACCCAAAATTAATGATGGGAAGTCTATAGATATCAAACCGCTTCACTTTTAGGGGTGGTTGTCGAAATTGGAAGAAGGGTGTTTAAATGGATCTATTACACCCATTAATAGTGGAAGAAACAATAAAACCCTGATAAATTCTAATATTGGTATTCGGTCGAACCACATCGGGTGATGGGGAGACCAAAACCTGACATGAATATTGAAGTAGAGGGATCTATAATCCGTACCTTGTTTAATCAATGGAAGAACTAGATGGAATGGTTGATGATCATTTCCCCATGAGTCAGCTGAAATTGAGAGTGTCATGTTCTTATGATGGTTTGACCATCAGGGCTCATTTGACATAGAAAAATAGACGGGGGTGCTTTCTCACTCGATGGGAGAATTAAAATATTTCATTATTATTTTATTACCCTATTTACATTAATTTAATATAATTTAAATAATTTTATTTATTTAAATAAAACACACCACACTGTGCCAATTATAAAAAAGTCTTAAACTCTATTTAAAAAATTTCCCATCTAGTAAACTACACAAGATCAAATTCCATTTCATATAGTCTGGTTCAAAACATGATATGTTACAACAGATTTTGGCAATCCCACATCGAAGGAGGAGGACCACAGATGACCCCTTTATATATTGGTGTGGATACATGTACACTCATTATGCCTTCTCTTGGGCGATTGTAAAGGTATATCCTTGGGAAATAAAAACATTACAGGCTCACCCCAAAGAGAAAAATATCATGATCATGGGCTAGACTGGGCCATAAAAAATTTTATTAGTCCCAGTGTCTATTTGATGTCCCAGCATGGACTTTAAGCCCATCTAGGTGGGTGGCTGTATTATGGAAATCCCACATTAATGTACTAATAGTTCAAATAACACATTAATATGATTTTGTAGATAAATCTCTTATCCTGAGGACTTTTTGTATGGGATTCTATTGCTCCATATCCTAGGGAAGGAAAAACTATACAGGGTAGGCCCAAACCATTCAATATCGTGATCATGGGATTGATTGGTTCATCACACATATGAACCATTATGTTGAAATTAGTCTTGTTTAACTAGATATATCATGGAATGATGAATAAGAAAATTGATAAGTACCCTTTTGAAAATCCATGTCATGAAATAATTATATAATTTTGATAAGTAGACATTGCATTCATGAAAACATTTTTTAGAAAAAATGTTTTTTTATAAACTAATATAATGATATACCAAAAAAAATGATTAAAAATGTATATTTAATTTTCTATATTATTTTTAATCAATGTATATTTAGATTACATTATGATAAAGTTAAAAAATCATGGGAAATTCTCATGAATGGAACATATTTAAAAAATAAAATCTAGATTTTTCCTTATTATATGAAAAATAAAGTTTTTATAAATAATTTTAAAAATTCACCCAATCATAATACGAAAAAAATAATTACATAAATGATATTAAATTGTTCAAAAATTAAATTCAACAAATGTGATAAATTATTTATAATGTTTACTTATAAAATAATATATGATAAGTAGGATAACATATTTCTAAAGAATAAAATTACATTATATAATGTTGAATACATATTTATTGTAAAATAATAAAATTAATTAAATTTTAAAAACTAATTAGACATATTTTTTTATAATTTGGTTCATACAATTTAGTATAGTGAATTTAAAATCTAGGTAATATTATATTACTATATCATAGTTCATATAAACTATCATTTTTGTGTAAAACATGCTATTACATGAATTTCCTGATGGTATTCATTTTTTATAAAATTTTTATAACCCCCCTTTCATGGGATGAGGTTGAACCCTTACAAGGCTTATAGGCTTATAGATTACATGGGGAATAGGTTTTAGAGATTTCATTACCTAAAGATCTTAGGGAATTCAACTGGACTATAACTACAAAGAACTGCCCCTCCCCAGCATCTACATCATGATGGTATCCCTCCACCTTCGCATGGTCGTCTAGATAGGTTTCTCGTGCATTCACAGTCTGGTCCTGATGGTGTATCCATTCCCTCTCATTCTTCCAAATCCATTTGGTTCTTTTCTAGTGAGTGCACTTTCTCTGAATCCTCCACTAGGGCTACTCCTTTTTTAGAGTCTGTTTGGGGTAACTGCACTGATCATGTGGCCTGAATGCCATGAGGTGGTCTAAAGGCTATAAAGGTAGCCCAAAAGGCACAATTACTAGAAGGCCTAGGTTACCCGACAGACTAAAGGAATCAAAGCCCAAACTACTGACCCAAGGTGAATAGTTCTAGATTCTACAATACCGAATAGTAGATACTACAATACCTGCTATAGTAGCAGCACAATAATGCTAGATTAATGCTATAGTACCCCGAAATTATTCCTCTTCCTGGTTTCAAACCTGGGTCTCCTGGATGCACTTAAGAGTCCCCACCAATTGGGCTGAGCCTCATGTTCATGTAAACATGTTATTAAAAATATCAAGACTATTTTAATTTAAATACATATAATATCTATGTTGTGAAATTATAAACCAATAAAATTAAATTTTCCATCAATATTATATTACAATTTTTTTATGAAAAATGTGGATAACCATGTTCTATCACATAATTTGGTTCCAATATAGCTTCCTCATATTTCTGTATTCACTAAACAACTTTTATCATATGAGTAGACTTGTTCTATATAACAAATTCTCTATGATCCACGAGTTCATTATATATATTTAAATAAAAATCAACATAATGATGATGTAAAAACATTGAGATTAGTACATGTAATGAATCATATATGTACTTCATCAATAGGTACATGTAAATCACATAATTAAACTAAGATAAGATTTGTGAGACATCCATGTTATAAAGTATTGTCGATAAAAAATAAAAAATAAAAAATGGCCAGTATACCTAGAACCCAACATTACATTATTTAAAATTATTATTAACTTATTACATGGATAATTTCAAAGGAAACCAATGTTAGGAACATTTAATAGTAGATATCAATTATGATTTTCAATATAAATCTTATCTCAAATATAACATTTGTCAATGTACTAGTGAATTGAATTAACATTCCATGCAACTTCCTTTATGTTCTTTGTCTAATGTTTTTATATTCACTTACATCATAAATGTTTTTTACATCACTTTATTCTATATAGGTATTCATAATTTTTTTCTTAATTAATGAGTGAATTTTTTTTATGAAAACTAATGTAGAGTAAGTTATTAATCCCAACCACCATTGGAATCTAGAGAATAAAATATAAATATATTATCCATATCTTTAATTGTTCTCTCAGTCTACCCATCATTCTATTGGTGATATGAATTTCATTAACATGACTCTATATACATAACAAATAGAATAATATTACAAAACTTCAAGGTACACCATATATCTCAATAAAATATTCTATAATTTGATACCCCATGTTACTTTGCAAATTCCTTAACATATATTTTAGAAATGTGACTAATATAAAAAATTATCTGATTGACATGATATAAACTAACCTCATATGTCCATCGATATCAAAAAATAGATTTATGGCCTTTAAATTTTTTGGGAGTCCAATAATAAAACACATGTCATGTTTTCCCATATCTATTATTCTATAGCTAATGGTTTTAACATACCTATAGATTTTTATCCCACTAAAATAACTTTTTAAAATTAATGAAATGGATATATATACTATACAATATCTCTATTCTTATTTTCTGACTATAGAAACTCATCCAAATATTTACACATATTCTTACATAAACAATGAATAGGGAATTATGAGCTATGATATTTATCTAAAAAATCATTCTTCAGAAAATATATTTGGGGAAACATATATGTCATCTAAACTATTTCCCCCCATAAAAATTAAGTTTGATTTTAGGAATATTTCACTCCATTCCTTTTGAATGTCCACATAAAACTTATGATCCTTTGTGTTCTTTAACTAGATATAATGTCAGACAATCATTTGAGTAATATTTAATAAATAAATTTTTATAAATACATCATGATCTATCCATTTAAAATATATAAATATTGGATCATTAGTGATCCTAATCAAATCCAATATATAATCATCATTTCATCCAAAAACATTCATAAACATTATTTAACATCCTAGTGTGGTAGTTTATTGTGAAATATTAATCTTTAATCAACCAAAAATGTCTTATTTTATTGATATTAATATTTATCTACATGATTTTATATTTTCATATTTTTTTTATTATATATGTAATAACAATCTCTATTATATAATTCCATTGAATTATTATAGAAAGGACTACCACTGCAAACACAAAATATTATGTCATGTAATAATTCTCATGAATCAAAAATTACTATAAGGAATTATCTACAAATATATAATTTATCATTAGATAATATCCCATAACTTGGTTTAATTCAACATTGTAAAAGAAAATGATCTTATCTATTATAGGTTAGTGTTATCTCAGGTACGTTGACCATCATTAACATCAGTTCCACATATTTCTCTTCCCTACTATTAGAACAAATGAAAATAAATCCCTTATGACATATCATTCATCATGGATAATATATAAATGAGAAATAATTCACAATGATTCGATAATATCCATTTAATACAATAAAACTAAAAACTATAGTCAATGTTTTCCATATACGACATTTTATAATAACTTGTGACTTTTATGGACCCACTAATATACCCTCTAGTGAGATTTTTTAACTTAAAACTGAAACTTTATGTAGCCAAATTAAAACTTGTTAATTTATTCATAAAACTTATCCTTCCTTGATATCTATCGTATAATCCTCAAGTTATATTCATACACATCCTATCTCAGGTAATATTAAATAATATAATTGAAGGTAATAAAATGATCATGTTAGTCTCTATTGTCTCTATTCAAATAATCCATTCATATTTAAGGATCATTACTATAAAAAAATGGAATCATAAAAAATATTAATGTATATAACTTAATGTAATAATCATATTTTGTATGACATAACTTTTTCCCAGAAAGGATAGTATCCTGATTGAACTTCTAAATTGGAAAATCATTGATCTACTTATAATGATAATGAAAATAATTAATAAGTGGAAAAAGATAGTTATTATTGGTTGTGATATTATTAAATTACTAAAAAAATGTAAAGATACATTGATTAACTGATCTTATTAGGATAATGTACATTTGTACCCACATGTGATACAGATGGCTGAATGAATCCATTATCAAGTTTCTCATGGATTTTATTCATTATTTCCTAACAATAAATTGTTTCTATTCTATATGGATTATTTGAAAGAGGGTTTGAAATGTGAGTGAAATATATTTAAAGAAAAACAGAAATATTTAGAGGAATACTAGGAAACTATTTGGTAGAGAAATTACCATTTTATAATATCATGGAAATACAATTGAGGGTGATTTTTTCACAAACAATATTATATAAATTCCCCTATTTAATTAGAATATATATACAATCAATTCATGTAATTTCCAATTCCTTTTCAAATTTATCTTATCAATGATATACAATCACAATTTATATAGTAATATCATATGTTACATTCTATGGTATTATATATTGACCAAATATATAGAAATATATTTTATTCTCAAAATCATATAAAATTCATCAGGAAGACAAAAATTATTTGGATTACATTCCTAAAATACTTAATTGGGTCCAAATCATTAACATGATTGTTAATCATCCGAACATTATGAGTTTTTACCGAAAAATAATCATCAAATCAATGATTATATGTATATATATATATTACTTGAGATATTTGATTATATAAATAAATTAATATAAATAATCAAAATTAAAATACATAAATATTTGAGAATGTGTTCACCAGCTCAAATTGATCATCTAACAATAGCCCCTTATTAAAACTAAAATGGTTTTCATGAATACAATTATTAACTAATTTGAATTACTAATCATGGAATAAAATATGTATCATGTTTAAATAATGACACCTTATTTTAAATAAATGAACCCTTATTTTTATCCATTTTATTCCATCAACAATATCTATTCAAATTCATTATCTGTGATCTAAAATAAAATGTGAGGTAACATAAAAATATACCCTATGGGTGACATTAAATATTCTTAATAAGGGCCCATTCACCATGAACCTAAATTATTGAGGATATATACTCCACCAACCCATTTTGATTATTACACAGAAAGGCAACTTTTAAAATCCCATTTACACATTTTGTATCTTGAGTGGGATTTATTTTCATAGGGAATGGAACTTGATAATTTATCATACCATTATATATTTTCCTATATATTATATTATCCTATGTGATCTCATTATATTTTCAATATCTTATTTCCATGATGTTAATAAGACATAGCTCATGTAAAACATGTAGTAAACAATACATTTCATGGCTAAACATTACATCATTTTAGACAAATAATCAATACATTTCACAATATTACACTCTTAGTAGGCATATAGGTTTAGTATATTTATAGATGTTCATATGGAAAAATCATGTAAAAAAGGATCTTAATCATTTCCCATTATGTTTTTCACGATTAGAACATTTCTTATACCTAACATACATGTAACCTCTTTAGATAAACTAAAAAGTGAAACATAAGCAACGGTCTGCTATGATTCATAGTATGGATAAATGTAATATAAATAAATTAATTATCACATGTTTCAAAATGTTAAGAATAAGTGTATTAGAATATTATATAATCATTAAAAAGCATCATCATTTTATAAATCATTATTATAAAACATGGAAAAATGTTTTACATGTTGAAAAACATAAGACATGAGAGCATGAAATCATCAATTGTAAATCATGATACATAAAAAAATATTATAAACATATTTTACAATGTTTTATTTTTTAAATAAGTATTAAAATTATTACAATATTAAAGGATTAATTGCAAGAATGTTAATATAGAATGTTTTGACTCCTCATCAACTATTTCATTAGTCACGGGTTAGCCTAAAGTCTATATTTTTATAAAATTTTCCACACCAAAATATTTCAAGTTCCAAATACATTTCTTATTGTCTCAACTGATATCCTCTATAATATTTTAAAACATTCAACATATCATCAAATAATAACATGCCAAAAGGATAGGTGTTTCATAATAAGTCATTCATTATAATCGTAAAGTATATAGATAAGAAATAAGGATGGTAAAATTGTATAATAACCACATTAAATCATATGATAAATCAAATAATTGTTCTTGTGGATAAGTCACATTCAAAGAATCCCTAGTTCATTTTTGAGGAAATTATTATTTTTTAATTCACATGTTCATAAATCATAATTATATAAAAACCTAATGAAAATCAATTAATTTAAATTATAAATATAACTCATAATTAATTGTTTGAATAAAGTATTATTCATGTTTTTTGTGGAAAATAATTATGTAGTGTACATTAAAAAAATTCAATGCACATTGTCTACTAAAAAATTTAAAGAATGTTTTTTAGAGAATGACAAGAACATTTTCGGAAATGTTTATTTTAATTTATTTTAATCTTTTTATAATTATAAAATAATTCCTAAAATTATTTAAAATAAAAAATGAATATAAAAGAAAATATTTTTGAAAAAAAAGTAAATTGTGGTCTTTTTTCCAAAAAAACATTCTGTCGATATTTTGGGTAATTAATGAGAGGAAAATGGAAAGATAGAATTAAATCAATAAAAATAAAAAAAAATTATAAGTCATTAAATTATAAATTGTAGAGATGGTTCATACAATTTTATTACCTAAAAATATAACCATAAACAATCCTAGAAAAATAATATTGTAACATAAAACCCTTACGTCATGTATGTCTTACTCATTAAGTAAAATATCTTATAAATATGAATATATTTTTTATAATTTAGAATAAGATCTATACTAATACCTATAATACCATACATTGATTAATAATTGCATCTTATCAGATGTTTATGGTCAATATTTCAATTTTCTGATCATTACTGATTTTAGCTGCTTCATCATTCATGTATTTTATTGTTAAAAATATCTGGGCCTTGAAATTTGTTCATGGGTCCAATATCAGAAAAAAATTATTCATGAAATTAATATCATATATATTCATTATTATTATAATTATATTAATTTGTGAAATTTTTTAATGAAAAAATATCATCACAATGTATATACAATAGTCAACACATAAACATGAATTTCATTTCCATTTTTCGATGGATTAATCAAAATAATGTTAAATATTAATTCACCTTAGAAATATAATTATTATAATATAATTATAATATATATATAATTTAAATATTTTTTAATAACCCATCATGAATTATTCTGGTGGAAAAGATTAGGATTGTTATGTAGTGGTGGTAGTCCATACGTACACACAAGTGATATTTTCATCTCTTATTGGAATGGGAATAGGTTGTAAATAGTATTTAAATTAAAATAATTACATGTCAACATATTTATGATAATATATTCATCATGTTTTCATGGGTAAAATAAGTATTTATAATATAAGAGATGGAATAAAAATAAAAGATAATGTTTAACATATATACCACTTCTTGAGAGGAGACATATGGTTTTCTTCTCAAACCAATATGGATTAAACATAGGAAAAAATATATTCTATATAATAAAAATAATTATTATATTATGGTTATAGAGTATGTATTTTAGGATATATAAGGATAAAATTCAATGAACATGGTAGGATAAGAGTATCTCTTTCTTAAATGACGGTATGTATTAAAATAGTGTTTTTAAATGATTTCATTGATTTAAGCTCACAATCAATGGAAATTGAACCAAAATGAATAGGTATTATATGATTATAGAATATATGTTTTCAATATATTCAGAATTATTTAATATATAATTTTTAGTGGTAATATAACCCTTATGAACTTATTTAATCCCCACAGTTATCCTTTTTTAAAACTAACCATGGTAAAAATATTTTATTTATTGTACTATTCATTATGATTAACCATTAATTTTAGTAGTTTAAATAATTTTGATTATTATTAATGAAAACAATTTATACATGTTAATATATTTAATTTCTATAACTGGATGCATTAAATAATAATTAGGCACCCAAACTCTAATGATAATATATTTCAAAAACATGAATTTTTAATGATTGAACACAATTTACTTCGACTATATTGATTATAAAAACTATTAAATGAAGAATAAAATTTATTATATAATATATATTTAATAAATTAATTAAAATGAAAAATAAAAATTTAATAATTGAATATTTAAATATAAAATAATTTTAACGTGTAATAAATTTATTTAGAAAATTCTATTTAAGACGACAAAAGTTAACTTATAACGAAATAAATATAAAATTTATTTCAAATCAATTAACTAGAGTATTTTAATTAAATAGGTATTAGATTAAAATATTATAATATTCGAGATGTTTTTGGAGTTTTACAAGAAATAAATGAATAGTTATTGAAAATTGGTATTTTTATTATTTAGTAAAAATTATATTTTGTAAGAAATACTAATAATTAACAATTTGATATTAATTACCAGATAATTTCAAAAATGATAACCATTTCAAAAAAGTAAAAGTAAGAAAATTCTATTTTTTATGTATTTTTTACATCCATGAAATCTATAAAAGAATATTTATGTAAAAAAAATTCTAAAAAAACACTTTAATGAATATGGGGTACATTTTTATAATAAATTGACCAACACATTTAAATAAATAAGAACATGGATACAAACATTTTATAATGTTTATTAATATTAACTTTATTTAATATAAAAGGCATGTTTTAATTATTTATTATATCAAGTTTCTTATGGAATCTTAGTATTATGGATGGAAATCTTCCAAATAGCTCATGTTAATTTCATATTATAAAAAACACAATCTATGAGGGTTAAAATATTTTCCTCTAATATATAGTTTACTATATTATATCTCATGGGATAATATGAAGGGGTATATGGTATGAAATAAATTCATTATGGGACACATTCCACTATTCTTTTGGAAATATGGAGTGAACCAAATCCACTATGGCAATATGTCAGCTATGTTTGACAGTCTAGGATGTTATACCCCATAACAGATAATATTTCGTATTCATATATTGGACTCAAAAGATCATGTCATATGATTGTGATATGATATGAGAAATCATGATTTGTTGATGATGTCTATACACATATTTGAAAAATGTTTTTTTATGATAAGGCCTTATTACATGACTAATGATTTATAATCAATTAATTTTTGGATATTGTTTTTCTATATTATGATAACGTTAGAATAAACCTATAGTTATTTTTGGATTAGGTTTGATCCTATATTGAAATCTAACATTTTATTGATTTTATGAAAAAAATATGTCCCATTCTAATGGTGTTATTTATGAATGTTTTGAATGAAATTGGATTGTATTTCATATATGACAAGGGTAAATTAAGAGACTAACATGTGTGTAATAATTAATACCATTCTTAAATTGGTTTATTATGTTTGTAGTCTCGAAATAGATTAATCCATTATCATTATGGGGTGTCTATTGTTGTAGTATTTACGGAATATTTATCTAAAATGATTTAATATTAAAGCATGTTATTCTAGGGTCACCTAAGAGTAAATTTTATATTATAAACTTTTTTCTAACAAATCATCAATGAAAGTATATTTAGGTGAAAATTACGTTAATTATACTAATAATATTTGTTTCTGGTCTGACATAATATAAAAACACATTAAAAATATATTAACATTCTATATTAGAATCTTATGAAAATTTAGTTTTCTAGAACTCTATGGGGGACGAAATAAAAAGATATTTCCATTGAGGTTTAGATGCTTTATAAGGATAAAAATTTGAAACATCATTAATACATGATAGCGGTATACCATCAAATTGATCTAGTAAAACTCACATTAAATATATCTATCATATAATGGGAAATATATCACTTGTTAAAATGAAAAATAACTCTATGTTCAATTAGTTGGATAAACTATAATTGTTAAGAATATATTTGGTTATGTCTTACTTTTATCATTTGGGGATTTATTTTCATAAGGATCATCAAAATTGTGAAAATTTGTGTGTGGTGGAAATTTTAAAAAATATAGAATTATCAGGAATATTTTGACAAATGGAATACACGTAATTATTCAGTACAAAAAATGATTAACCATTTCAGTTATTTTCAACATCAAATTTATTAATTCATTGGAATAAAGAATCAGTAGAAGCTAGTTAATTGAGGAAATAAATAGTTATTGATTCATAATTTGGATAATATATTAAAGAATTATGAAGATATAATTATATATAAGATATAATTTCAATGAATCAATTTTTTTTACATAAAAATAAAAACATGCTGAATTAGAGTAAAATGTTTTATTTAATTAGAAATCATATATAAGAAGATTTCTTGTAGTCTGGTTAGATTACCCAAACGAGAAAAAATTAAAACAATTGGGATTAATATTTAATTAAAAAATTGAGGATTTTAATAATATTAATTATACTTGTATTGTTTTTACTCTATAAAAAGATCTTTAAAACATTACCCAATATGAGTATACTATTGAGTAAAAAAATTATTTCATCAAGAAATTGTGGGTCTGTAATTGTTTTGAATAAATGAATGTGGAGTTTTAGGCCAATAATGAGATGCCAGAGAAAATTAATTTATATTCTACTCCATAAAACCCCTTAAAATGGGGGTTTTAAGAGAATTAATGGGACAACATTGGATATTTGAAAATGGAGTTTTAAGAGGTTGAATCAGAGCACTGTTGATAAAATAAAAAGTTGTAATTTGAGATTGACCCACCAAAATAATTAGTGATAAGATAAAATTAGGTCTCCCAAATTTTTTATTAGGTTCCAACTCTATCCAAATTAAATCAATGAAACATAAGAGTTTTTGTTATGAAATAATTTATTTTGGAATACTTTATATATGTTTCAATTATCATGATATACACTATTCAATGGAAAATATTAGGGAATGATTGATGAGAGAGATGGAGAAGTAACATATATACATTATATACCCACGGTTATAGAAAATACCTATTTCATAAAAGGTATAAGTGTATAATTATCAACATATATTATATTAATGGATTGTAGTAATCATCTTTCATAGGAATCATTTCAATTTCAGGATAAAATTGATTGATATGGTGTTGGATATTATGAGAGTATTCAAAAATGAATTAGTATGTTTTCTTATCTATCAATATGACTCTAAATATTCCAGTTATGTAGAAGTATTAGGGTGAGAAAGATATATGTTCAAGATTATTTAAAAATATACTGATCCTAAAATTTTTTATTGAGAAAGGAGAAATTTATTAAAAAACCCAATAACATATGATAATTTATTTTCATATAGATTCTTATAACATCTTGTGCCAATGATTGTTTATGAATCCTTATGAAATTAATTTTAGTATTCACTGATGAAAGAAGGTCTATACAATATTGGGAATAATGAATCCTAAGAATTTGTATTACAGCCCCAAAATGTAAATATAATTTTTAAAATGTGGATTTATAATAATATCAATGTTAAAATAGAACCATTATATAAAAAATCTCAACCTGTTTTCAGGGGATACTCAAAATTTAAGGGTATTTAATTTATAAGGAATGTTTCTCTAGTGTCAAGGAATTAAAATAAAAAAAAAATCATTCATTTTTTAAATAAGTAGATATGATTTATAATTGTTTTTTGAATCATCATTGCATAAGGGTGTTTTATATGAGGAACTATATATAAAAAACGTATAGGGTTATTTCTTAATTGTGATGGTTATTTATTTTGAATGGTAAAAGAGGGACTATATAGGGGAAATCAAGAACCCTACCCATAGTCTTCCTAGATAGAAAAAAATATTAATGTATTAATTTATAAACGAAAATGTGGATTCAAATATCTATGTCATAAAAAACCACATAGTGTAATTCTTTATTTTTTTTTCTATTGATATCATGATTTTTTGAAAAAAGTAATAACATTTGAAATTTTTTGTACCTAAATAATGATGGTTATTAACGTTCGTTGCTTGGTGAAATTTTCTTCTCCATGTGTTATGTTATAATAAATTCAAAATATTTTCTCTTCTTATGAAATCTTAAATATTATTTTGAGTTTATTAATTTTTTTGGAATTTATTATTAATTAGATTATTATAATGCTATAATAAGTAATGATATATATTAACAATATAAATAATGATGTAGTGTTAATCCAATGGTGTTTTATAGGATTATTATATGTTCATTTTATATTATAGAATTTGTACCATATATTTTTCATCCACTTACTCCTTTTTCATGATTAAAAAATAATTCCAATGGAGTCACATCATTTAGAATTATAATATTATTTTTTTAATTATAAAATGAACTATGGATTATAGATTCTGATATAACTAGAATACATAATTATAAATTAATCTCTATAGTGAAAAAATTCAAATTAGGATATATGATATTTAAATATATTTTTTCACAGTTCATTATTTATTAGATAATGTTAAATATAATTAATAATTAAATGATATTATTTTTAAATATTATTTGATCAAAAGGTGATTATGTTGGGGAATTAGAATCTACATCTCGAATAATATGGATAAATTCCCATAGATGTAATTTTATTTTTCACACTAATTATTTATTTGGTTTGACAATCATTGTGAAATCAACTTGACAAAGAATATAGTTGTCATTAATATAATTGAGGGATTTTGGAGTTTCGTTTTTGAATGATATAAAATTGGAAGAGTAGTTAATAAGTTTCTGAAATCAACGGGGTTTATTATGTTTTTGTAACTGAGAATTTTTGAGTAGATCATATAATTATTCTAATTAATCTAAAATAAAAATTAAAAATAGATGATTAAATATTCTTTTTTGTTATTGGATATTCAATATCAACGTTTATTTTAATTAATAATAATTGAGATATGTTGATCACAATAAAGACATGTTCACAATGGCCTTGATATTATGCTGAATGATGGGTCAATATTATTATCCCTATTTTACCATGTGGTGGTGTATTTAAATGTAACTTAAATTATATTCATGTTTTCACTTAATTGGAGAGAAAACTAATTCTTTTTATGGGATGTCATAATGATTTAATCCTTAAAATATTTCTCCTATATGACATGTGAAATCATTTTAGTTGTATGGCTATGCATAAGAATCCATGAAAAGAAATTATACAGTAAATTTTATAAAACAATATCAATGAGGTTTATTAAATAATAATAATTTCAATTAAATATAATATGAGAATTATCCATATTAGATAATATATTATTGTGTATCAAGTATTTATTAAATTATATGGAATCATTCCACTATATTTATATCAATTTCATTATAATGAATAAAAATATATAATCCAATATTACTAAATAGTCTTATATCATAAGAGTAAATCCATTGTCAGATAGGGAGATAAAATCATTAAAGGACTCACACCACCTAAGGAATGGATCAACAAAAATGGGTAATATGAGGGTTTTATTGGATTTTATTATTCAATGAATTCTGGCATGGTTAATATTACTGTTCCATTTATTTCAAAACCCTAGGTTATTTCAATATAGGGAAATGGTTCATTATTCAGTGTTTGTTCACAGTAAGAAGACCAAAAAATATTATGAGAATACATTACAGTATAATATAGGAGACATATTTGTGGGATTTTTTTAATTTTGGATAATCAAGGTGTACAATACCATAGTGAATATTCCAAAGGAAAATTTATTTGACTGGGATAGATCCATGGTTAGTTAGTTGAAGAAGTAATTAAATATTCCTCACCAATATATAATTATTACACTATAATTTAAAAAAATGATATAATAGACAACACTATATTTGAGATTTTTTCTAACATATCAATTTAATCTGATGGTTTTTCGTCATGTGAAAGTATTACACTATAATACTATTCATGTCTAGTAATATTTATCATACTACATAAATATATGAGTGTGTTCTAGAATTAAGAGTCTTTTTTAGAATCAGATAACATTAAATGGTTTTCTCTGAGAAATAATACCACTAATGCTTTATTGAAGATCGTTTAGGGATCTTCAATAGCCACAACTATCTTGTCCTTATACAGAAGGGAGGGAGTCTTGATGAATGGGGTTCTTATATGTGGTGTATGTAGGTTCTATCGAAGAAGAGTTTTCTCATATGGAGAGCATGGACCCAGGCCCCACCTATGGGGGAAAATATTTAGAAGGGTAATTAGATGGCATCTCATTGTTGTTGTTGCGACAATCCTTAGGCGGAGTCGATGGTTATCTTATTTATCCATATGAATGGGATTTTTGTCTCTAGACTAATATAGATTGATGGGGTAAGTAGAGTTCTTAATAAATTTCATTTCAAGAGATTTTCGATGCTTGGTTTTAAGGATCAGAGGAAAATGGGACAAAAAACAAGGTTTGCAACATCAATGATACTTCAATTTTCTAGACACTTTTGGAGGCGCAGAATAAAGTATGATGGGAGGGTCGGTTTTAGGCTCCTCTTATTCAGGTGATAATGAAGAGGCTACAACATGAGTTGGTTCTTTGTTGATGGGGGGTCCGAACTCTATATAGTTCTAGAACTCTTTTAACAGACCAGTGGCTCGACCGAGAGTACACGGTTGTAGGGTGAGATTGAAACCACCAGATAATGGCATTAAAAATAATGTGAATGGATCATTTATTAATGGGATGATGTTCGGGGGAGGGCCCGTATGGGGTAGAAGTGGCTCGAGTTTAGCGGCATTTATCTTCTTTCACTGACCGAGAAGTTCATTAGGCGCAGTGGTACGAACAATACACATGGGTGTTATACTCTACAAAAGGATATTATTGGTGGTTTCGAAAGAGGAATTAGACTCTGATGTATTGATTCAGGCCAATCAAGGGAAAGATGAGTTACCTTTGTGTTGGACATACCTCATTCATGGTTGTCCCTTGGAGTCTTCTAATGGATGGGTGGTTTTATATAATCATAGGGAGGCCATCATTGCCATGAATTATTTTTCTCGGGGAGTAGTCTGGATGACCACCTATTGATTTTCTCTAGAGTGGGATAATTACCTCAGAAATGTATAGTTTTTGTTTTTGGGGATGCCTTAGGGATTCGCCATTTTAGACTGCCTTGAATTTGTTTACTATGTAAGGGTCTTCCTTTTTGATTAAAAATGGATCATCTTCGATAGATAACATTAAATGAATGATTTATTAGGACCATAAATAGGAGGCAAAATGTATATAGTATTTCTAAACTATAATGACAATTAATGTAAAGTAAATAATAATAGATAAAATTATATACCCTAAGAATTTATCTATAAATTTAATATAACTAAAATAACCATTCATCAATCCTTGTTCTCTTCAGAATAAAATGTAATGTGAATTGTTGGATCATAACTATTTTAGAATAGAGATATCCAAAAAATTATTAAGGTGAGATGAAAAGGAAAATTTCTATGTTCCTTAGTGTATCATTTGATTTTCATTATTATTTCATAACATATTTCTAATGACCATAGAACAACCTAAGTGGGGAGTGGTGAATTGTGGTGTATGCTTTTTCTTTTCAACTGATGGATCTTGTTCCGACGTTGGTAGGAACCTATTTTACCAGTCCGAATAGAAATTACAGAAAATAAACTATCATATGAAAATAAATGATATAGAAATTTTACTTTGTTCACTATTATGGGATACATCCATGGATAATACACTGACAGTGTGTCGGTCTTACCAAAAACCACTAATCTTTACATGTTGTGTATTAAAAGATTTTAACATAGTTACTATGTGCCTGGCACACTTCCATTACAAGGATATAGGGATAATGCACTATGTCCCTAGATCACTTCCGACGACTCGCACTAGATCACTTAATTAGAATAATATTCACTCAATTTAATGACTTCAAGGTCACTCTAATGGTTTATCATTATATCATGAATCTTTAACTATAAATGGATTCTCTGTTGAAGTCTTTTAATCACCTACAGAAGTAATTTATTTTCTCGTACAATGACATGTTATGGAAATTATTTTTGAAAACTCGTTTGGTCAATTTTTCAGCATCCTTGGGTGTTCTGTGTACAACTGTTGTTTCCGTGTTCCGCTGCTATTTTTGAGTACCGCTATAGTACCGTCCAACTGTTTTCTCCTAATGTCTATCTATTTTCATGTACCATCCAACTCTTGTATGAATTTCCCCTCTCCGGTTACTTCCTTACTCCACGTAATTATCCACTCCTTCACATACCATCGTTCTCCTCCTACTGCTCCACTCCTCCGCTTAACGTTATGCTCCACATACTGTGTTTATCGACCACAATCTATTATGGCGTCCAGTGAATATCATGCTCTCTTCAGCAAACTATTTCCTTACGATGATGATTCTATCCACATACCATTTTCTTCTCCATGTACCACTTCACACATCAACAAATTTCTTCTAGAAATATTAATCACCAATATCATCCCTTATCAAATTGGATTACTACTCCTTATATAGGCATATAACCCCACAAATTTCGATAATTTTATTTACCCAAATTTTCAAGGTGGGACAATCCTTACTGTAAACTATACTCCATCTACGTACTACTAGCCTTTACAACATACTGCAATCCTCTAAAATTCCAACCTTTATCGTGTTCCATTAACAATCCTTGTATTGTATGTATGTCAGTCCATGTACTACATCTCTTCACCATGTACCATCACTGTGAACTATTTTTCGGCATCATTTTGCATACTGCAGACCATCACCATGTACCTTCACTGCAAATTGATTTCTTTTCTTCACACAGTTCCACGTACTGCATGCCTTTACTATGTACTACATTCCTTCTCTATGCACAACGTGTCTTCACTGCATACTATGTGCCTTCACCACATACCGTGTGACCTCACCGCATACTGCACGCCTTCACCAAGTGTCGTTGCTGCGAACCATTACCAAACTCTCGATTTTTGATTTCCCAAAAAATCGGCAAAAACTGGGAAACTACGCCACCTTTAATACTGCATTCATACTCAAACATATGACCCTATTCATTGCAAACTCTGTAATCATCCATGTGCTAATTGACAACAACCACAAACCAGTCTCAATTATTAGTAACGAATAGTGTTGGTTCCAATATATTCACCATCAAGTTCTATTTTCACTTCCAAATATTGAAAATTACAGAATTCTAGTGTTATTATTATTTATAACCACTATTATACCATCCATCTAACTTGTGGTTGTATAATCTTTTCTTGTACTCATATATTTCTTTTAATACATTGCAATAAACTATTTTACTATGTTTTAAAATTGAATATTTAAAAGATATATAATAATAAAATCATTGAAAATAAGTGTAAAATTAATGAATCCTGTAAAAGGATATTGTTTATAATTTTAGATAATTAATAATATGTAAAAATACATCATATCACAAACTCATTAATCAATTAATTTCTCTTTAAATTCATATTTTTCTACAAAATTGTCTATTATAAAATTTTATTTGTTTGTTCTAAATGATAAATAATATATTTCATCAAAGTATATTTTTAAAATTTCTCATCCATAATTTTTTTAACATTCTAGATGAATTATTTTTTGAAAAAGGAATATTTTGATTTATTTTAAAATATGTGAAATAATATTAATTTTTTTTCTTTTTAAATTTCTTAAATTCACATAACATTAATGTTTGGTTTATATGAAGATTTTTAATAACTAATTTTAGTAAGTTCATATAATTTTAAAACTCATTTATTATATAAATTAAGTTATTTAATTCCCAATTCTATGAAACCATACAACCAAAAATGATTTATAATTTTCACTTGAATATTATTCTCCATGAATGGTGATATATCATTAACAGTAAGGTGATTAGAGTAGGAATATTGGTTTATGAGTTATTATTAAATTCTTTCATGCATAATTAATATGATAGAATCATTTATTGGGCCTTTAAAAAATTCATATTTATTAAATCATTAGAAAAAATGTATTGAAAGAGGAAAATCTAGAGGGTATAATGAATTCCTATTCTGAAAATTTATTTCAATTATCCATTTGATAGATGCTTCCAAACATAAAACATATTTTTATTTACTTATTCAATTTAATGAAATATATTAATTAATATAGAGTTAATTATTTTTACTATATAAAAAATATTTACAATAGTTAATAATATAGATAATTGATTCAAGAAAATCATAGATGAGTAAGGATACGAATTTAATGAAATAAAAAGCTTCTAAATTTATGTGATAAATTTCATTAAAAAATCATCACTTATTACTGTTAATGTATATAATAAGAATCAAAAAGATTTATTGTTTTTTATTTTTTAAAAAATTGGAAAAATTTTGATCAGTTTGCTTAAGAGTATTCACAGGGGTCGGACCATGGAATTATTCATTTATGTATTTGACAGTTTTTAGTTTTGTGTTAAAATATACAGATTATTAAACTAATACATCCACTCATAAGAAGAAAAACATCATTTGGTAGAATCATGTTTTCTATAGAATATTATTATATATAACAGTAATATTTTTTAATAATGTCATTTAATTTTTTATGATGTCATATGCTGTCGTATAATTGTTTTATAAAAACATCATTTATATTGAATGATTAAATTACATATAATTTATAATATAATTATTATATCATAAAATGAGTTTCATATTATAATAAATAAATCATGTATATTATATGATTTTATAAAAAAATAATTGTGGAGTATCATACTAGGGATTACTATTGAGATGATCACATAAAACAATATATATATATATATATATGTGTGTGTGTGTGTGTGTGTGTGTGTATATATTTGATCACATGATATATGGTTGAAATATTGTATCATTAATAATATTGTTAATAATTGATCATGGGAATGAAAATTCCATGATAAATAGTATGGAAAAACCCACTGGGGACTTATGGATGTCAATTATATGGTGCTTGGTATTGCAAATGAAATTCTAATATATTTGGATAAAAAGTTAAAAGAACAATTTGGGAATGATTTGTGTAAAATATTGAAGATATTTTTAATGCCTCGACATATCTATTTATTATTTCTATAATCTACAAATGATCAATTTTAAAAACCCAGTTAATTATAGAGTAAAATTTCATAATTATTCATGTTTTAAAAAGTAATTCTTAAAATAAATAATTTATTTCATGGTTATTTATAGTAATGCATTAATTTTACAATTATTGATTATTTATTTAATAAAAATAATTTCATTTTTTAATTTAGAATGATTAAATTATATTGGTGTTTCTTTTCTAATTTTATAAAAAAACATAATTTGTGGTGAATACTAAAAAATACACTTTTTTCAAAATACTATATTTTTCAAAAGAGAGGAAGACTTGTGACATAAAATTTATTATATTTATTATATAAATAAATAATGATATTAAAATAGAAATATTAAACCTAAATAACTCAAAACATGAAAATAATATTCTATTCATATATATGTATTAAAATTATTATTATTTCCAGCATAGTGCCTTCACATCATTAGCAAAGCCAATTTTGGGTTTTTTTATATAAAAAATGAGTGATAAAATTTATTTTCAAGAATTTTTATATATTTATTATCTATTATAGTTTTTTAGGATTTTAATTTTTATATCGGAGTTATATTACATTAATCTTATCTAAATGGTTGTGAAATTCTTATTCAAGGTAATAAAATAAAATATAAAAAATTTATAATGTTTTATTAACATGTATATGAGTTAATATACTTAATGAATGAATCTAAAATTTTAATTTTAACTTTATTAACATTTATTTATTTATATAATTTATTTTAAATTTCTATATGTGAAATAATTGTCAATAAGGCTCGCGCAATGTTGATGCAGTTCTTGTAAAATCATAATAAAAATAAATAAAATGTTTATAATTATAAGAATTATAAAATTACTCGGATTGTGGATAAAACATTTTATATAAGAAAATTTTGACCTTTATAATGTTTTTATTCGAATTGGGGACATTTGGGACCCACATGTACCACATTAGTCCTTTTATATTATTTTATTAAAAATAAAGAAAATATAATCACACTATAATGTTCAATAAGTGTAATATTTTAATGTTTTTTCTTATAAGACATTTTTTCTGAAAAACAGTAGTGTTTAGAAATAAAATAATATTTATTTTTATTTTTTAGTTAATAAATGATTACCTTAATGTCTTGAATAATTTTGATGTAGTAAATATTTAAGTAATTAATAAATTAAATTAATTATTTTGAACAATTTTAAATTAATATGATATGATGTTTTAAAGCCAATTAACTATCATTATATGTAATTATAATATTTACATGATATAATTAATAATTTATTAATAATTTCAATCTTTTTTTACTTGTTAATGGTCATGATTGTGAATAGTTTGTAATTTGATAAACTTCGTTTTCAATGTATAAAATATTTAAATAAATTATTTAAAATGAAAAAATAATTATAAAGGATAAAAATAATAATATAAATTTGTAAAAATGATATAATATTATTTTTAGTCCTTTCTTATGTCTTAAACCCAATAATAATTTTAAAATATTTTAATTATTTTAGAAATTCCTAGGATTCCACTCACCTCATTTATAAACGGTGGCTCCATCTTTCAACAAAATTCATAACAGAAGCCTTCTATATTTGATTACTCAACTAAATTCCCACTTCCCAATCCCATTACACATTATTGAGCTTATGGTAGCACAAAAATAAAACTTCTACAAGCCTTAATGTAAAGACATGGAAATTTGGTGGAAATTTTATTCATAAATTCATGGGAATTTTACGAGTCCATGAAAACTGACGCCGCGTGATTCTGAGGCCCGATGTGCCCAAAATCAATTTCTGATGTTTTTTTCAGATAGGTATAGTAAATGTATGAGCAGGTTTTTATAACTTTTGAACCGGTTCACAGAATTAAAATATGAGGGAACTGTTGAAATCCCAACACAAGTATTGGCTTATGGAGACTTTCACCTCGACGACAGTTAGTCACGATTTAAAGTTCGTCTTTGGGTTTTCATAAAAAAATAATAAAATAATGTGATCCACACTTCATTTTATTTTGAGTCGCCATGTGAGTGATTGTGGTTAAAACCTTCTCATCGGATTTAGTAGTGGGACCACCAAACCTTAACCTCCCATGAGAGGTTATGGTGGTGGGACCCACCCGAACATAACCTCCCACAAGAGGTTACAACGTGGGGACCACACTGTGCAAAACCCCCTATTGATGGAGGAGAATAAAACCTTCCAACGGACAGTGCTGACTGAGGATCAGAGTAGTGGGACCAAACGGTATCTAGAGGTGGACCTTAGGATGAGTCGGTACACAGAGGAGTCCGATGGACGTGGAGTGCTGAAGAGGTTATCTGTACCTACCCTTCAGGTAAGAATCATCAGAGGACGAACCAGTGGCTACTTTACTTTTCTTAAGTTGTACTTTTTTTAGTTGTACTTGTACTATCCTATTGGGATTGTATTTATTCCTCCTTTTAGTTTTCATCACTCCTTTGTATATAATTATTTATAGTGTTTTACTTTTAGCTCGGACTCTGTTGTGTGTGTTTACACTTTATAAAGGAATTGCCTTCCCAGTCATAGGGATTTACGCCATTGGTTCTAGTCGCCATCCCCTGGCCTATGGAAGGCAGGCTTGGGGAAGTCATGGCACGAGCCCCGGGGGATGCATCGTGACAAACTGTTATCAGAGGAATTAGTTCTACCACATAACATAAAACTATGATCATTTTTGTGAAGAAATAGTGTTATGGGTACTAAGTGTATTTTTCAGTTCAAGGAGTCCAGTGTTGGTGCAGCGACCGATGAATCCATATACCCGGACCCTGACTTCTAATTTTTGACATACTGCATGAAATCACTAATTGTGGGTGGGTTTTCAAAAGTTTTCATTTAGTCATCTCAACTAGGTCAGCTCACCAGGTGAAATCTTTTGAACGTGTCGCAACTCTTTCTTTCAGTATGCCTCCCCGTGGATGAACATTTAGAGCCCCGAGAGTCATACAAAAAAATATCCCACAGAGGGACGATGCCTCAGTGTAGGGACCTCTACCAGCAGAGGCACTAGTGGTACCACTACCCGTTGGGAAACCGATGCCACCATCCCTAGCAGCAGACGATGCATGCCGCTTAATCACGTTGCACGAGTTCTAGTGCCAGAGGTCACCGAGGTTCAGGGGAGAGACGTACCCAGAGGTAGCTGAAGATTGGATGGAGGATGTGGTGAGAGTCATCAGACTGGTAGGGACACTAGCAGACTTCATGGTGATCGTTGTCACGGGTCTCCTTCAAAATGCTCTAGGCAGATGGTGGAGCCTGATGCACCTGGTGTAGGATGAGGTGACACTACTCTGGGAAGACTTCGAGAGCCTGTTTAATGTAGAGTTTTTTCCAGCCACCCTACATGTGGTGCGGATATAGGAGCTACTGCATATACATCAGGATAGTATGACAGTGGCACAGTACTCAGCAAGGTTCACCGACATCGCGCGCTACTCCACAGATATGTTACAGGACCCATTTATCAGGGCCCGGACCTTCGAGCAGGGGCTCAGGTGAGAGATCAGAACATCAGTGATCTCACTCAGCATCTCGACATAGGATGGGGTGTTGGAAAAACCCTCTTAATTAATTGTTACCTTACTGAGCAGTCTCCATCAGTGAGACCCACTACCATTCGATAAGGATCATAGTCTTCTGCAGCTGGTAGTAGACATATGACATAGAGGTCCAAGAGGACTAGACCTATAGGTGGACAACCGCATGACTCAGGATCGATTGTGCATGGCACCCGAAGTGGAGACAGACATACCAACAGTGTGCAGTGTTACTCATGCAGTAGGCATGGTCACGTGTCTCGTGAATTTCCAACCTTCCATTCGGATGATCAGTAAATAGTTGAGGGGCCTCCCAGGTAGAGGAAGAGATTCAATAGAGGTGGTCCGTAGGAAGCAGGAAGACTTGGCAGAGGAGCTGGACATGTAGCTGGTGTTGGAAGACGTTTCATGGTGTTACCTCCACCACCACCAGGAGGACCACCCCGACCACATAGAGCAGGTGGCAGGAGATATCTCATCTTTAGGAAGTTGAGGCCTACATTCACGGAACTCTAGAGTTGATTTGAGTTACGATCTGTGTCTACTCCACCATAGATGTAGTTCTTATAGACACATGTTCCAATAACTCTTTCATTGTCACTGCCCTCGTTCAGAGCTGAGAGATTATGATAGAGTAGTTGGATCTATCCTTATGGTTAGAGACTCCTATGGGAGCAGACTCGATGATCATGCACTGGTGTCGGCACTATGGGCATACTCTATGAGGCGAGATCTTCAGCTGGGATCTCCTCGTAGCGGCGTTGAGGCCTTAAGACGTCATCTTGTGTGCGAACTGGTTATCTACAGTCCATTCTCAGATCAACTATATTACTCGCAAAGTTTGGTGTGTCCTCACGGATGGGACCAGGTTCACCTTCACTGGTGATAGGGGAGACTTTACAGCATAGGACGAACTTACTCGGAATAGGGTGCCACCAATCACTCATTAGTTGGCCTTCCATACCCTCGGAGAAGTTGATGTAGAGATTCTGAGCTATCTTGTATTGGTGGACCAGTGTGGGGATGTTTTCTCAAAATATGTCCCAGGTCTACCACAACGTATAGAGGTGGACTTCTACGTTGACATGTACCCCGGGACGACACTGATATCTACACCAGCATATCGGATGCCTCCCGGTGATCTTCGTGAGAAGCAGGTATAGCTAGAGGTCTTGCTGGAGGAGGGATTAATATGGCCCAGTGTTTCTCCCTGGGTAGCCCCGATTCTGTTCGCCAAGAAGGTGGATGGGAGTTTGAGTCTTTGTGTCGACTACCCTCGCCTAAACCAGGTGACCGTGAAGAACAAGTACCCACTCCCGTGAATTGATGACCTATTTGATCAGCTGAAGGGAGAACGGTGGTTCTTGAAGATAGATCTCAGATCAGGCTATCACCGGCTCAGAGTTTGAGATAAGGATGTGCATAGAAAGGCCTCCAGGTGTCGGTACGGCATCTATGATTTATTGGCTATGCCTTTCTATGTAACCAATACCTCAGTAGTGTTCATGGGACTCATGAACAGGACCTTCCAACAATACCTCGATCACTTTGTCATATTCTTCATCGACAACATTATGGTCTACACGACTTCTGAGGAGGTGCTTGTCTACCATTTGCAGGTAGTACTAGACACACTCTCAGAGTGCCAAATTTATGGTAAGCTCTTGATGTGCCAGTTTTGGATCCGAGAGTTTCACTTTCTGGGGGTTGTCATCTCAGATGCTAGAGTTGCAGTGGATCCAGCAAAGATTGAGATTTAACTTGCTTTGGAGCCACCCAGAAGAATGATGGAGGTACAGAGTTTCTTGGGTTTGGCTGGTTACTACCAGAGGTTCGTCCCAGACTTCTCCAGAGTTGCTACCCCACTATCAGCCTTGACGAAGAAGGGGAAACCCTTCATGTTTTCGGAGAGATTCTAGTAGAGATTTAAGGATCTGAGGTAGTGGTTGACTAGTGCCCCCATCTTGAGGCTTCCAGTGTAAGGCGTAGGGTACATAGTCTACTGCGACACATCAGAGACCTAACTCAGGTGTTTCATGATGTAGGAGCAAACTATGATCACCTATGGTTCTCAATAGATGCGAAAGTATGAGCAAAACTACTCTACCCATGACCTGGAGTTAGCAGCATTGGTCTTCACCTTGAAGATGTGGAGAAACTATCATATGCATTAACATTTTATCATGTACTCAAATCACAAGAGTCTCAGGTATATCTTTTCTCAGAAGGACCTGATCCTGAGACAACAACATTGGATTGAGTTCCTTCAAGACTATGACTTCGAGATAGTCTATACTTTATGGAAGGGGACCGGTGTTACAGATGCACTCAGTAAGATATTTTTTATACAATTGTTAGGTGAGGCAACAGAGAATCTAGATTCTCTACAGATATCATTTGTGGATAAAGAAGTATCAGTTTTCCTTCAGTCTCTTACAATCACTCATCCACCACTTCAACAAGTCATGGAGGCTCAGCGTGGGGACGCTAACTGCGAGACATGATGTGCTCAGATATCCATAGGGTAGGAACCTAATGGATTTTATGAAGGTGGGAAGCACGTCATCCCCTTCATAGGATGTACTATAGTACTAGTTTCACTTTAGGAGGAAGTGTTGTGGGAGTTCCACACATACCCTCTAGCAGTACATCTAGGAGTGGTGAAGATGTACTAGGACCTTCAACAAGAGCCCTGGTGGCCAGGTATAAAGAAGGCAGTAGCAGAGTTTGTCTCTCTATGCCTCACTTGTCAGCAAGTGAAGGAAGAGAACCAGGTACCAGCTAGCATGGTTCATCCTATAGAGGTCCCAAAGTGTAAGTGGAATGGAATATACATGGACTTAGTGATGGGTCTACAATGTATGTCTAGGGGACATGACTCTATATTGGTGATCGTCGACCGACTCACTAAGTTAGCCCACTTCCTACCGATCAGAGAGCAGGGTTTAGTAGAGATCTTGGGACACCTCTACGTGCAGAAGATTCTGCGGATACATGGATTAGCATCTTATATTGTTTACGATCATGATGCACAGTTTACTTACCTGCTATGGAAGGGGTTTCAGGAGGCCTTTGGGATGCAGCTTCATCTAAGAACTACCTTCCATCCTCAGACAGATGGTCAGACCAAGCAGACCATTCAGACCCTCACGGACATGCTACGTTCTTGTGTCCTCGACTTGGTCGTAGTTGGGAGGATCACTTACCTTTGGTGGAGTTGTCATTAAACAACATCTATCACTCCACCATCAGGATGGCACTATTTGAGGCCTTGTATGGTCGACCATGTAGATCACCCTTGTGCTGGACTCATCTCAGGGAGTCAGCACTAGTTGGACCAGATATGGTAAAATCTACTATGGAGAAGTTGCAGATCATTTAGGAGCATATGAAGACTGCACAGAGCAAGCAGAAGTCATATGATGATAGGAGAAGGAGACCTTTGGAGTTCGAGGATGGATACCACGTCTTTCTATGGGTCTCACACCGATGTGGTCTACGGGGATTTGGCCGAGGCGTAATGTTATCTCCATGATTCATCGGACCCTTCCAAGTCCCCAGCAGAGTAGGTGATATGGCTTACAGCCTGTCTCTTCCACCTTAGTTGCACCAAGTGCATGACGTCTTCCACGTATCCCATCATAGGAGATATGTGCATGACCCTTATAACATCATTCACTATGGGGAGTTAGACGTCGACGATGGGGAGACAATTACAGAGGTTCCAGTGGAGATTGAGGATCGGCAGGAGCAGGTCCTACATGGATGGTCGATCCCTCTGGTGCACGTTTGATGGCAGTACGGGAACCTCCAATGGAGCACGTGGGAGCGAGAGGCTCAAAAGCATGCTTATTACCCCCATTTATTCCCTTTGTTCAAGTTGTAGCTTATGGGGACGTAAAGCCCAGAGGAAGTGAGATTTTAAAGGCCTGGAAATTCTGTGATTTATTTTTCTTAAATAAAAGGGAATTTTACGAGTCTGTGAAAACTGACGGTGCGTGATTCTAAGGCCCGGTGTGCCCGAAATCAATTTCTGATTTTTTGTTCGGGTATGTTTAGTAAACGTACGAGCATGTTTTTATAACTTTGGATCTGGTGCTCGGAATTGAAATATGAGGGCACCCTTGAACTCACAGCGCCCATATTTTCTTAAGGAGAAATTTACCACGATGTTAGTTGGTCAAGATTAAATGATAGTTTTTGGGTTTTCATAAAAAATTAATAAAATAATGAGAGCCTCACTTTATTTTATTTTGAGCGGCCATGAGAGTGATAGTGTTTAAAACCTCCTCATGGGAGTTTTAGGTGGGTCCACCACACATTAACCTCCCATGAGAGTTTATGGTGGTGGGGCTCATCCGAACATAACCTCTCACGAGAGGTTACGACGTGAGGACCACACGGGGAAAAACCCCCTATTGATGGAGGAGAATAAAATCTCCAAACTCTCCCTCATTAATGAGGGAGAGCCTCTCTACCAATCCTTTAATTGAATGGATCCCACTCCCTTTTAATTAACTATTCCAACACCTGTGAATTAAATATGGGTAGAAATGTAATTAATTTTCCATTTTTGAATTTCGTGTCAAAACCTAAAATATAAGATATATTACTATTTTTGGGTTGGCATTGTTCATTATAGTGGAGTCTGTGAGTTTATTGGGGAGAGGATTATTGGGAGAGGGCCCCAATGAAGATCTCTCACCAACGAAGATTGAATAATGCCAACGGTCCCCATCGATCTTCTTCCATGGAAACCTACATAGGTGGAACCACTTCAACAATCGTCATGCGATTTCATGAGTGGAAGAGTGCAGTAGATGTGATGAATGGCAACTCCTTCTTCTTTCCGAGACTCCTTCAAACATCGAAGACCGACAATCAAAGTTAGGGCGATTAATTTCATTTCAGTGCCTTGTTATTACCTCTTTTTCTCATAATGAAGGTTGTTGAGCTTCGTTCTTTTGAACCATTCTCTATCACCATAAACGCGGAGGATACGGGCCAACATAACATAGCCCAGCATCCTCCGTCAATTTTCCTTCTTATAGCATTTTTCGGAATGGTGGCGTAACAACGAAGCGATAATGAGGCAACAAAGGTGGAAACAACAAAGGATGAGATTCCCGCGGCCTCCACGAATCGCGCCGCCACCGCGGCCCACCAATGCTCCCAGCCCAACATCGTCGGCCCATGTTGGCCCGAAACGCGTCGAACCGGTCTGCCCGGCCGCCGGCCCGCATCCTCCCGTGCACCCTTCACACGGCCTACTCGGTGCCCTGCTAGCCTAACTAGGCCCTACGCGTCCTACTCGCAGCTTGCCCACGCACCGTGTGGCCGGCCTGCGACATACCCACGCCCCTTACACCCTACCGCGGCCAACCTGATGCCCCGTCATCCTTCCCAGGCTGCCACCCGGCCTGCTCGACCGCCTGCCAGCCTACCCGTCGCCCTCCTGGCCGACCTTCCGGCCTACACGGTGCCCGCCCGACAGCCACCCGGCCTGCCCTGGCCGTGCCCCGTTTCCCAGAAGAACTGGATGAGCCGCGCCGACCTCCCGATCCGGCCCGCGACGACCCTCTCACTGTCGCTGGCCGAACCAGCTTGGCCATCCAGGCGTAGTAACCCATGTTGCACCCCTCATGGAACTGGCCAAACCGGCCCCAACCTCTAGGCCGAGCCGCCTACGCGGTGACCTCCGGGCAGAACCGCCCCCGTAGTGTGCTGGGTCGGGCCTAGCGGATCGAGCCGAACCTAGCGGGATGACCCGCCCAACAGGCCGGTTCAGTCCCAGCAGGTCTGACCGGGTCAGACCGAACCCGAGCCCACTACCGACCCTTTACTTTCTATGGTCCATATCTTTGGCATTGAAAATCCATTTGACGAACCCTCAACGTCACTAGATTTCTTGGAGTGTAACGGTCCCTCTGAGTATACCCCACTAGAGTTTACGGTTTAGCTGAGTTACAGTCAGGTTGGATTGTACATGAATCCAACCGGGTCCCTGGGACTAAAAGGCTAATAACTCACAAACTGGGCGTCTGATTGTCACGCCGTCTGTTGCATTGAGACCTCTATGTTATGATAGACCTTTCAGAAGCTTTTACGTGGGAATTCTTGACAGTTGAAGTATCGACCAGAAACATGTGGAGCGGATCCTTCCAGAGGCGAGCAGACAGAGTGTAGAGACCTAGTAGCTAGCTGAGACTTGACGATTGATGAACGATCGAATCAGAGTTATTCAGATGGCCCAGTGGGGAGTGCCTGGTTGTTGCGAAAGACCCACGGTGGTGGAGCGCCTGGTTGTGCGGCAAAACTGCGGTACTCGACATGAGGAATACCTCTACAGGCTGTGAGAGGGATCGCCTAGTGTTGGCGAAAGACCTATGTTGGGGAGATCTTCTTTGTGATGTAGCAGACCCATGGTACTCGACATGAGGAGTACCATAGTAGTCTAAGGTTAGTGTGAAGCGCGCTTGGTATCATGGTAGGCCCACTGTACTCTATAGATGTGGAGTTCTGCAGCAGTTGAGGTTTTGACAATGTGAATAAAAATCTTGGTTTCAGCTGAGTCAGTCACTTTGTGTTTTCCTCATGATTGATATGGATTACTTGATAACTTAGGTATATGTATGGGCATATACCTATGTGAGGTTATCTGTTGAATTCATACTTTTAGTTTATCATTTTTGGATTTTGTGAGACCTTGAGGGTATCGGGGTCTCTACTAAGTATTGTTATACTCACCCCTACAGGGGATATGCCCACACCTCATTGTGTTGGTTTTAGACGATGGACTGTGCTGACTGAGGATCAGAGTAGCAGGACTGGATGGTACCTGGAGGTGGACCTTACGACGAGTCGGTACATGTAGGTGACTAACGGACGTGGAGTGATGAGGATGTTTTCTATACTTACCCTTCAGGTTGGAATCCCTGGATGACGACCCAATAACAGCATTACTTTTCTTCAGTTGTAATTTTTTTTCATTTGTACTTGTACTTTACCATCGGGCTTGTATTTTCACCCCCTTTTACTTTTCATCACTCCATTGTATATAGTTTTTCATAGTGTTTTACTTCCAGATTGTACATGGTTGTGTGTGTTTACACTTTATAAAGGAAATCTCTTCCCATTCATAGGGATTTACGCCTTTGGTGCTAGTACCCAGCCCCTGTTCTAGGGAAGGCGGGCTTGGGGTAGTCACATCATGGGTCTCGGGGGATGGGTCGTGACACATAAGGAGGTTCTCAAAGATCAATTTTCGAGTGGTATGATTTATTCATCTTCTCTATCAAATTCATTCTCACAGATACCATGTCCGTACAAATTTTACAATTATTCGTGACAAATAATGTATCATATATATAATTTAATTTTGTTTTTATTACTATATATTCTCTATAAAATCTATCATCTTCTCCTTTTACTCTTAAATAAAAAAATCCTCGTCCTTGTTGTGTCAATTTACCACCTTCGTAGATGATGATTTTTTGTTTCCCTTCAACAAAAATAATTTCATGTATAAATTCCAATGTAATTGTTTAAAATGACATATATATATATATATTACGACTTTTATATTATAGTTAAATTTTTATAAAAATGACAATAAATAAAACAACCTCAGAAACATAGAAAAAATAAACCCGAAACAACGAAACAAAATATTTTTAATAAATGGATGGAAAATGATATAACAGGGTCATTTAAGGAATTAAATACATAATTGTATTTATATATTTGACTAATAACACTCTTAAATCAAATATATATGGGGTTTTAATGATATTAATGGAATATGAACCAGAGGTAAGGGACTCTTTAACTAAAACATTGTTTTAAATGATTCAAATGTCTATTCATATAAATCATTATATTTTTTATCAATAACATAAGTATGGTTTTTATGACAATATATTTATTTTTATTAATGTTCTAATAAATCATATGTTCTAGAAAAATTGATCTTTCTCTTGTGTTGGGGGGTATTCATTTCCAAATTCTTTTAATCCACTATTTTACATAATTCAAAAAAAGATTGTCTTTTCATATGGACTAAGTGGTTTATCCCTTACCCCTGATTAGTTATTACTATAATGATTAATTTATAATATTTCATATTTATTTTTGAATTATATTATTTCATATTTTTTTGTTCGGGTTTTTAAGATGTGAATTTTGCTGAAAATGATATTATTATATCAAAATGTGTTTTCCTTATCTGTTTAAATGAGTTATCAAGTGTTTTATTCATGATATGTTCCTTGAAAACTGTTTATATTGGGATGATCTCATTATATCTCAATATTTAATGGGTTGAACCCCTTTATAGATTAAGATATGATGGGTCCGGTACCATTATATTTCATGATATATTGGGTTAATCCCATTATAGATCAATATATGATGATTGAGCCCCATTTTAGCTGTCCAATGCAGTAGGTACACATGAGTTAAAAGTTGAGAAAATTATTATTAACTGTGTAATGAAGAATATAAGAGTGAAAGGGGTAAATATGTCCAATGGAATTTACATGATGTTTCTATACATGCTTATGAGTTTTTAGGAAATGATTTTTAATGGGTTTTTGTGTTTTAGTTTTACATTGTTTATATCCCTTAATGATCTTTTTGTGCCCAAAACAGTTTTTGATAATTTTTCTAAAGGATATAAGGATGTTTAAGGGAATGAATGAATTTATATGAAATTTTCTGAATATTTTTTCAAATAAATCAGGTTTAATTTTTAATGATTTTGTATTTTGAAAAAATGAGTACTGTTTTGGTAGTGTCCTCTCTGTATGAATGTTGTTTATTATGTATGAATTATGTCCTAATTATAAAAATCAATAAAAATTAAAAGATCATAATAGTTAATGGAATTAATTTTTTTATTAAAAATCAATATTATGTAATTTTTTAAGGATGCAACCTTATGTTATTAATATAGACGACTTTTATTATGGAATATTAAAGTGTATGGTATTTTATGCCCAAAAAGGTGATAATTATTGATGATGTAAGTAATTTCTTGAAAATTAAATTTGTTTTGGGAAACCATATAATAAGAATAGATATCATTTGATGTAACAAAATGAACATTGTGGTTTCTATAAAATACTTTTACCAAAATATTGGTTTTTTTATGTGATATTACATAACATATAGAGTAACATAACTAAAAAAATAATATTCATTGACTGTATAAAATAAAAAAAATTAATTTTTCCTTATATTGACACATTTAATATTTAATAATTTGAGAAAATGGAAATATGAATTATACCATGCCACTTGAAAGATGTATTTTCTAGATATTATTTTCTAAGGCTCACTTGATTTTCATTTTTGGAAATTATTCCAATTCAATAAAGAGTAAAATGGAAGATATATGTTATTTAGAACAATGATATGAATTTTACATGAAAACATAAGGAATATTATCAATCAAAATTCCAAAACAAACTTAAATATCATTGATAATAGTTATTTGGAGAATCAAATTATATTTTGAAGAATATTAATATTTAAAGGGGCTATATGGGTTATATTTGGTTTTAAGGATTATTTTAACACTTCATTGTAAATGTAAAATATTTTATATTAAATAAAAAAATGTAGAAAACAATTATATTTAATTAATAGCCATGATATTGTTTTTAATGATGTCATAATGAATCAATAGAACAATATTTATACTAAACTAGTGATGTTTATTATTTTTTTGTTGGATTAATGAGGTCATTAAAACACAAAAAATTACATTATATATTATAGGGGATCCATCTAATTTATCATATCGTGATCCTCATTTTGTAAAAAAAAATTTCCAATGAATTTTTATTAATTTAGTAACATATAAATCACATGAAATTTAATTAATGAAAATTTGGTGTAGATCCTCTTAGGTTTTGTAAAATTTGATATTTATATTTTTCCCATATTCCAATTAATAAGATCTTTAGAAATAGTAGGGTAGTAAAATAATAAAAATAAGTGTACTTTTCTAGGGATATTCCTTTGTTTATTTTTTTTACATTTTGATAAAATTGTGGGAGGTAAATTAAAATTAGCAATATAATATGTTAGTTTTATTAAAGGATGATATTTATTTAGATTAATAAATAATATATAAAAAATTTTAAAATTATTTTATATATTAGTCTTTTAATATATATGAGATAAATAAATTTATCATTTCACGACTAAATTATATATGTATGTCATTATTCCAACACTCATATAATAATCCTTGTTAAATTTTATATATTGTATAAAATTCTATTAAATATTGGTGTTTTAAATTTTTAAACCATTAAGAATAAACTGAAACCAAATTGTCATTATAGTCCTTATTAGAAATACTGTTTGTGTTCCCAAACTATTTTTATTATGAAATTTTAAGATAAATGTCATTAAAACATTAATATTTATTCAGAGAACAACTTGACATGAAACCTGAGATAAATGCCACTTGATCATCAAAATTAATTTTAGTAATAATTATAAATACAATATATTTATGTGATAACATGTATTAGAAAAATAAAAACCATAGTTTCAAATGTATGATTGAAAATAAAATTAGAGAAAATATAAAATTATTCTGAAAATAAATAAACATCAAATAATGATCCCCTAAAAAATTATTTTATGAATATGTATTAATGCAACCTCCTCAGATTCCCTTCCAAAAAGTGTTTTTTTTATTCTAAAAATTTTTATATGGTATCCATATCCTTCTATGTCAATATTCAAATCCCCTTAATTATTTCCATTTTTTATTATATCAGATATATAATGGTACATGAATTTACATGGTTAATTAAATGTTTTTTATTTATTCTATGTGGACGATCATCATACACCGATTTGTTTTTGTTTTCATTGATTTCTATGATGTGTTGTATATGGAATGTAATATAATGTAACATAGTATTGTGTGTTGTAATTCCTAAAAAATAGAATTGTGTATGTGGTATTGTATTTGTGTTCATTAACTAGTGTGATGTGTGCTATATATTTCCTATTGTAATTTACATTAGAGAGGTTTCTCAGAATATATTTATTGTATATCCTCACATGAATATATTATGTTAATGTAAGTGTTCCTGTTTTGTAGTTCATTAATATTAATATTTTTCATTTTTATTATAAATAATTATATATTATTCACACATAATGATTATATAATGAAATATATATAATAAGTTATATTTAATTACAAAAATAAATACTTTATATAATAAGATTAAGAGTAATATTTCTCATATTTTAAATGAAATTAAAATAAAAATCAATCATATTATAAAGACCATCAAACTATCCCACACATAATGCTTTTGTACTCCTAATTAAATTTTTTTAAAGCCTCTATAAAAATATGTGATATGTCCAAAATAAAGCTATGATAAATATTATAGATATACTCTACCACAAGCGTAAAATAATGAAAGTGCCTAACATCCGTAGGGACATTGAGCCATGTTTAAGGTGGGTATATTTTTTTTAAATAAACCACATTTAATGAATGCTTATGTGGGAATAAAAATTGGTTAATACATTGAAACTAAATGTTAATCATTCTTATGATTGAGTAAATAAAATTATAAAAAACATATTCAAATAACCCTACAATGAAGAACCAATATCTGTAATTCCCAATTCATAATAGGATACAGATATCTATGAATCAAAAAATACTCTCTCGTATCCCATGTTATTAATAATACAAATGTGGACCCGTTTTTGAGTTCCAAACCCTTCCCATATATAGAATAAATTTTTTTACAAAACAATTAAAACCATTATATTAAATGGATATAATCTTGCTACACTTTTAAACTATTACACCATACATCCAACCATATGTGAAATTAATTTTTAGTAATTTTTTAATTATATAAGAGAGAATACATAAATTAGATCTTTACAATCATATATGTGTTCCATGATATATTATATATTTTCAAATCTGTCTTTCCATTAAAAATATAAATCATGAAAACATTAAATATAAGTATACATATTTTTTGATTGAGTATAATAATAATATATATCATTAAATATGTCATATATAACTACCCATTTATTTTTTACATAATTAAACAAGATTTATTATATAAACTTTTACATAATACATTGTTGATGATCGAGATGTTTAGTTTCTGGGAAAATTTCGAACAGTACATGACAACGTAAGATATAAAATACAATATAATTATTGAAACCGTCTTTTACATGACCACAAAATTACTTCGATCATAGAATTTCATGGGATTACATTTAGAAAATAATAAGGAAAATGTGATCTATAAATACTAGTATATAGTAACCAAGGAATATCAGTATGAATACATTACATGTTATGAAAAAGGAATATCAATGTATGACAAGAGAAACATGAACATAAATGCATGATATATCATGATTATCCTAACATGGAAATGTGGAAACAACATTCAACGTGATATTATCATGGTTCAAGGCTAGTTAGACGTGGACTAGAATGAGTAAACCCTTATTTTACAAGGTGTATCATGATACAAACATTACACATAGCATTAGAGCACTATCATTGTGCAACCTTCATAGTGATTTCATTTCATGCCAAAGTGTGCCACATTGATCATATAACATGGAATCATTCAACATCAAAAGTTATTAAATGATTAATTATTTAAGAATAAATACATTCTTGTTCAATTAAATATTTATATATGAATAAATTTTAATATAATTTATTGAGTAATGCACATGGTATTCACTACACGATGATTTTGACATGATCAATTGTGGTGTAATTTCGGTAGCCAAACGGTGTGAGATAAAAATTACTAAAAATTATTGATGATAGAAAAAGAGGTATATCAATATATTTTCATGAAATAGAATGTATTAGGGGTCATTTAGATACATTTACCAAAAAATTTAATTTTTAAATAGAAGGAGTAACTTAATAAAAAAACTTGAGGAAAGATGAGAAATCAAATAACTCTTACAAAATTTCAGCATGGTAACAAGTGTACATGGGACGGATTAATGGGAGTGAATTAGGTCCCTCATCATTCAAACATAAATAGGGATGTATGGGGGAGGTTTGTAATCATACCCAAACATTTTTAATTGGATATAAAAGGGTATCATGAAAAAAGAAACATTGAAATATAGAGAAATGAAGAAATCTAGTACGAAAATTCGGCATGGTAACAGATTAGGTATGGATAACAATGAGGGTGGATAAATATTTTCCCATTAAAATAACTTCAAATAGATAGTTTATAATTATTATAAAAGAATTACAATATAACAATTTGGAATTATAAGAACTACTTTCAAAAAAGATGCATGAATTTGAAAGGGGAAGAAGAATGTGAGGATCCCTTACATAAGTGTTGGACTTCAAGAGCTTGATTACAGGCCTATTCAGAGCATGGGGCTCCTTGGGAGGATTATAAAGAGAGTAGGACAGAATAATGAAGTTCTCCATGGATTTTTAGTTAATAGATGTGGGATCTAAAATGAGTTTATATAGGAAATGAGAGGGAAATTCTTTAATATTTAAAAACATAGGTTTTGGAATCTATATAATTAAATACTCAAAACCAAAAACCACCCATTTGGGGTTTTTCCATGGTTTTTTCCAATGGTGAATGGAAAAATTAGTTTATAAGGTCAACGGACATACTTATTAAAATATTAGGCTCGCTTATTTGGAGGTGAGTGACACTGTCATGGAAATCATTTTGAATTGTTAAAAAATTTTATAAGTCTTGGAGGGTCCTCTAAGGCAATATAAAATTATAAAAAAAAATCTAAAATCACATTATTATAATAGTAAAACATATATTGGAATAATATAACATTTATATTATTTTATTACATTAATATTGTGTCATTATGATTTAAAATAACCCATTATATATTTATACGGTATTTACATTTTACCCATAAAATTGATTGCCTATGAAAATTATGAAAAATTAACTATGAGATAATTCCAACATTTTTATTCCAAATATAATTTTCATTTTCTCAAAATAATTTTCAAAATAATTGAATTTTCACTTTTAAAATAAAATTGTTATTTATATAAAATTAATGGGTTTTGAAAAAAATTTATATTTAAAATATTTTGAAAATTATTTAGATAAAATGAATATTAGTTTTAGATTCAGGATGTAGAAATTATCCAATGGTGATTTTTTCATTATTTTCTGAGACTATCAAATTTTTGGGCAAAAATTAAATATCGTATAAATATATAATGGGTTTTATGACATTATAATGACCTAACAGTGATGTAATAAAATGCTATAAAGAGGTTATTATACCAATATATGTTTTACCATTAAAATAATGTTATTTTTTTTATTAATTTAAAAATTTCATAGTTTTCTCTCCAAGGCTTATAAAATGTTTTAACATTTTAAAATGATTTCCTTTAGAGTGTTACCCAACTCCACATAATCAAGCCTAATATTTTAAAAAGATAATCCTTTTGCCTTATAAAAGAATTTCATCCACTATTTTTTTGCAAAAACCATTGGAAGAAACCATGGAAAGGTTTGTGGTTTTGAATATTTAATTATATAGATTCCAAAACCTAAGATTGTGGAATATTAATGAATTCCCCAATCATTTTCTTTAAAAATACACCAAATATCCTACTTCCCTTCACTAAAAAGAATTGTATAAATTCCCTATAAATCCCTCCTCTATCTATAATCCTCCCAAGGCACATCAATCTTTCATGAAGCCCCTCCTCATGCCCTTTATGTCACACACTCATGTATGGGATCCTCACTTTCTTATCCCCCTTTAAAATGCACCCATATTACTTGAATATAGTTCTATATTTTTAATTGGTTATATTGTAATTATTTTATAATCATTATATTACTGTCCATTTTATGTCACTTCAATGAGGGAATATTTATCCTCCCTCATTTTGACTGAATCCTAAGCTGTTACCATGCTGAATTTTCGTAAGGGATTTCTTCCTTTCTAATTTTTGTCCATGTTTCATTATGTTGTTATACCAATTATTTTAAATTTAAATTTTTGGGGTATGATTAATCACATCATCAATACTTCACCCATTATGATTTAATGACGAGAGGCCTCTTTCCCTCCCATTAATCCCTCCCATGTACACCTGTTACCATGCCAAAATTTCATAAGACTTAATCCATTTCTCATCTTTCATCAAGATTATTTATTATGTTATGCCTTCAATATCAAAATTCCAGGTGTCAGAAAAAGTATTTATATGATTCCCTTTGTGTAGATTTCTTATATATATGAGGAGATAGCCCATTCTCTCACATCAACCATTTTTATTAATTTTTATGTCACGTCATTAGGCTGCCAAAATTGCACTTCAATTTTCCATTCCAAAATCAGCTTATAGTGAATACAATGTCAATTTCTCTATCAAGTGTATTCACCAATATGAGAATATATTTATTTAATGGTATTAACATGTATTTATTCCACACTCCTTAATCATGTAATAACATATAAGGTGGAATGATTCCTTATTATATGATCCATGTGGCACACCAATGCATGAAATGAAATGTTTATGATTGGTGCACCTTGATAGTGCTTCAATGCATTGGTTAATGTTTAGTAGCATGATATTCCATGTACAATGAGGTTTTACTCATGAAAATTTATGTGAAATGAGGATTTACTCATGCTAATCCATGTGCAATGAGCCTTGGATCATGCTAATATCATGTTGTATGTTGTTGCCACATTTCCAGGTTATGATAGACATGCTATGTTAGGACTTTTAGTTCATGATTCTCTTCTACACCATTGATATTCCTCTTGGATAACATGTAATGTATTTTTCATTTTATGCCTTGTTTAATCCCTTAAAAGTCTTTATAGCTCACCCTTTTCTTATGTACGTCCTCAGTTTATCCCATGAAATGTTATGTATGAATAAATGTTATAGTCATGTAAATGAATCTTTCAATAATGATGTTTTATTTTATGTCTAAATTTTTAATGTCATGTTTCTAATTTCTAAGGACACTAGACCAATTGATCATCAGGGTGGTCTTGAGAGCAATTTTCTATAATAAATCTTGTTCAAAAATGTAATAAATAATAAGGTTTTTATAGTTGGTATCAAAGGGTAGGTTTAGTTATTTATGGGATTTGGATTAGAAAACCATAGTAAAAAAAACTGAGTATAAGACTATTTTTAAGAAAAACGTCCCTATATTATGGTGTGTATAGTGTAATTGGTATATCAAGAAAATACACCCATATCTAGATATGAACTAGTAGATGTGGCTCTAGAGTAGAAGTACATAGGGGTAACACCTGAAAAAACCTCTTTGAGCTAGACATGAATGAGAACTGGTGCATAGAAATGTGCCTTGGTGTACTCTCGGTTCGACATTACCAGGGGATATGCATTGGTAAATTCATAATCGTAGTATGAACCACTATTACGGAATAAACAAAATATCCCCTAAAAATATATATTGGGAAGTAGATCATGGATAACATAGGTTAATACCTATAAATTCATAAGTTAATAAAACAATGTAATTTATATACTATCCTTTTTTAATATTTGATTCCCCTTTATGTTGTACCCCTAACTTCCCATTTATTCCAGTTAATGGTCATTAATAGGTGGAACCAGGATATCAAATGATGTGAAGATAAATGCGATGACTATATTAATAAGATTCCCATTTTAATGTGAGAGGGAATCACAAATAATTTCATGATATTGTCTCAGTTAACTTATGTTTTAAAAAGAAACCATGGTCAAGAGAAACATCCCCCCCCCCACAAATAACAAGGCACAATCGAGATCTTTATGAGAGAAAGGCTTCTTATATTTAATGGATCATATGACCCCTGAATAAACAAAATGGATCAAATCCATTGAGAATATGTTTTCCATCTTCCAATATACCTAATAAGAGAAGGTCATTCAATATTCTTATCTTATGGAGGGTAAATATGATCAATGGTTCACATTGATCAGAAATACAAATCCAGAGAAAGGGATCGATGCGTTTGAATCGAGTGATTTCCAAAATAGGAAATTTGATAAATATATTCCTCACGCCCTCTAATATAATATAGAAAGGGACATCCATGCCCTCATGAAAAAATATGAATAATACATCGGAACATATGAGGAAATCATCATAATTATTGTATAATAATCCTATACCATTGTCATTACACCTGAATTCATGGTTGACCGCTTATTTTGTGGGCTAAAACCAAGCCTACAAAGCAACCTATAGATCTAGGACATTGATAGCTATGAGGAAAATTTCTTATATGCCCTAAAATTTGAAATGTAGATCATCAAATCTCAGGGGTATCATGGCGATAAGAAGCGGAAATGGGAATTTAATTTTGGTGGACCAATGGATAAATCCAATAGTGTTATGAAAATAATACATCCCACTTACCAAATTTGAAGAATGAAAAAACCCTTAAATTGCCTCAAGGGGACAACCATATTCATTAGGTTTGAAAGAGAAGGGAACCAGGCCATTAATTTCTAACAAGAAAAAATCGATGCTACAACACAGGAGAGGAACGATCCATTCGACCCACAACGCATTTGTTTTCTAAAATTACAAATAACCAAGTCACTTTTAAATCTAGTTCCCTAATCTATGTGTTTTCAATGGAAACCAAAAACCTCCAAGGAAGCAATGGAGATTTTTTTCCATCACTTCCACAGAAGAGAATCCCAAAAATGATGTTGTGGTAGGTATGCTAGTTATTCATTCAAGAATAGAGAATGCACTATTTTATTCTGGTTCTACACATTCTTTTATATGCCTACTGATTAGTAGAACAATAAAAACACCACAAAAATTCATGGAAGTATAGATGTAGGTGAGAATGAAAAATGGTAAAATTAATTTATCCCATGAATATAACTCCTCCCAGGTCGTAATGTGTGGATTGACCGTCCTAGAGAACCTCTTAATACTCCCTCTGTTGGGATTTTATGTAATTCTTAGCATGTATTGTTTCTCCATATATAGAATTAAAATAAATTACTATGATAGGGAAATCATTATCCATATGGTGAATCGACCCCCAATTATGTACAAGTGAATGGATGATGATGAATCTTATTTAACACCATCATCTCAAGGCTAGATATTTCTACCCTATACGCATAAAAATATAGATCACATTATTGATTCTATGGGAGGAACCATCCTTGAATACATACCTATTATGAGGGAATTAAATGATTTTTTTTCTAAGGAATTTCCTTATCTTACTCCTAGGAGAGATTTTTAATTCTACATTTATCTTATAACTAGGGAATTTATAATATCTAAAATTTCACATAGAATGGATTTTATGAAGCTTAAGAAGATAGATAAACAACTATAGGATAATCTGTATAAAGGGTTTACACATTGAAGTGCTTCACCATGGGGTGCACTAGTCCACTTCGTCATGATGATGGATGGGTCAATGCACCTTTTCATATATTATCATGATCTCTACAAAATCACGATAAAGAATAAGTTTCCCCTTATTGAAATTGATGACTTGGCCGATCAGCTATGTGGAGGAAAATACTTATCTAAGGTGGATTAATAGTCAGGATATTACAGAGAAAGGGTGACGAAGATGGAAATACCAAGGACTGCTTTTCATACAAGGTATAAGAACTATGAATTAATTTTATTGCGTTTCAAACTCACTAATGCTATAGAAATACTTATAGACATGATAAATATAGTCTTTAGATATTACCTCCCAAAATATGTGGTAGTATTTATAGATGATATTATAATATACACTAAAACTATGGAGGATCATGAGGAGAATCTAAGAACTATACTAGAAAACTTGAAAAGGGATGATCTCTATGAAAAGTATAACATGTGTGAGTTCTGGTTGAATGAAGTATCATTCATTGGAAATGTATTCACAAGAAATGGGAAATCTTTGGATCCCTCAAAGACAAATGCAATTGAAGGATGGATGAGGCCGAAATATGTTATAGATATCAATAGCATCCTTTGGATATCTCGATATTATCACTAATTTGATATAAATTTCTTATGATTATCAAACAGTTTTACCCTGCAAACTCGAAAGGTAGTGATGTTTGGTTGGAATGATGAATGAGAATAGAACTTAATTGAGTTTAAAAGGAGGATTTTTGGGGAAAAAATACCTCTATGTGTCCTATCGGTATGTTTGGGGTGTGTTTGTGTTTGACGACAAAGCTAGATGGCGGAAAATGAGTATGGTTGGTATTTTAAGAAGATGAGTTTTTAAAGTGGCGTAGTTTCGTAGTGTTTGCAAAATTTTTGGGCCTCAAAATAGGGAATTTTTGTTCGAAAATATAAGATTTTCTTCATAGGAAAACACAGTGTGATGAATGGAAAACAAAATTAGAAATTTAAGAGAAATGAAAAGCTTGGGATATGGATCACGTACCATGTATGGGAAGGGTATGTGGTCGCATACCATGTACCATGAACGGTTCACGGGAGTGGTTCGCGAACCTAAAAATGGATTGCGGCGTAATGCGGTGTGGTATGTGAAGGGATTGTCAAAATAGAAGGAGATTGGTTGTGTTGGGGAAAGTATCTTATGCAGACCATGTATGAAAAATTGTTTGCGGGAAGGATTGTGGTTCACAGCGGCTGGTGGATCGATATGCGGTGGATCGAAGATTAGGTAAATCATGGATTACAAGATATTGCAGATATCTTTTTCTATATAAGAATCACTAATCCAAATGATTATAAGTGAGATAAAATATTATTAATGAACATATTTTTGATCTGGGAATTCAACAATGTCTGAATGATGTTTGGGAGGGTTAATTATTCTAATTCTGAAGTGGTTCTCATAGAAAAATTCCACCAATGGTTTTTACAAAGAACATTAACCAACATAGGACAAGGTATGTGGAGAAATAATGTGTGGTGCAGTAGTTGTTAGTGAAGGTAGTTTATGAACAAAAACTAGTTCATAGACATAGAGTGATTCATAGAGGTCGTCCATGAAAATAGAACAGTTCACAGGCATGAGGGGTTTCAAATAGGTAGTACGTGTTAGTAAAAGAGAATTATTAAATAATTATTTATAAAAAGTTACATTCAAAATTAAATGTATATTTTACTTAATAATTATTTTAAATATCATTTTATCTACTAAATGAAATAAACATTGATTTATACTCTAATGGGTGTAGATAGTATTGATACTATCATTTATATTCGTCTAGATGGATTATGATAATTTTCACCAATGATTGTATTAACATTAACTTTATTGAATCATTTTTGAATTAACATCCCATTTGGTTGTTCATTTTCATGAGGTTAGTGAATATTAAATTCACCTAAATGTCTATATAATTTATCTTTTATATTATTTTTTCCAAATTTTATTACCATATTTACCTATGGTGTTAACTTTAAATGATATTTGATCAACTAGGGAAATTATAGATATTATATAAGAAAAATTTCTCAGGTATCAAATCAATTGTATAATATATAAGAACTACCTAGATATGCAAGTCATTGGTTGGGGAATTATAAATTAATGACCCGTTATGCATCAGTAGTCTCATGGGATGGTTCAGATGGTTATTTTACTATATTCATTTTTACCCATTATGTCTTAAACTATCTTGAGGATTGATTATAAATGTAAAGTTATCAAGTGTCTAGGAAACATTCCATCTAATAATTAATAATATCCTACATTAAAATTTCAATTATAAATATCCATGATATTATCAGTTTGAAAAATATATGTATTCATATCAATCTCAATTTAATGATTAAATAGAATGTGTCTTCATATTTTTACCTTTCGATATTGATTTCTCCTTATCTTTCATGATTTCCAATATATTTAAATGAATTTTTTTTTCACTTATTTATCATTCCAAAATAATTAATCATTTTTTAGTTATGATAGTAATGTTATTTATTATGTGGAATAAGTCTTAGATATTTATATTTCCAAATTTATTTTTCAAATAGATTCATTATTGATGCCGATTTAATTAACCCTATCATACAATTTTATACGAGACTTATTTTATTTTATTTCCCTAGTATTCTATATACATTACTATGATTTTTATATAGGGATACTCTAGCCGAAATAATTTTATTATCACAAAAAAAATTATATTGATATTTTTTATTCATTTTTATTTTATTACTCATGTGTATATCTAGTTTACCAGGACTCCTAAACGGGTTAGTCATATGTGAAGCCTTTCCTTTTACCATATGCCAATGTTTTGGTATTAGAAACCATATCTATTATTACAGGGGTTAGTGTGATAAAATTCATGATTATATTGTATCATAATATTCTTCCATAATAAAATGTATTTTAATGCGGTTTAGTTTGGGTTTTCATGTCAAATAAGCTATTAAAAAATTATTTATTTAATTGAAAACTATATTGTAACATTCTAGGGTCTTATATTTTACCCCCATAAAAAGTTATGAGATGAAAATCTGATATTCTAATACTATATCTAGATGGTAATTCTTCATCATTATATCATCTGGTTCCCATATTTCATCCTAAAGTATATCATTCCTTCATATAAAATTAACCTTGTGAAATATAATATTTCATAGTACATTATACCATAAAGATATTTTTTTTGGTTTTTCATCACAAATATAGAAATTTACTAATTATATTGCATCTGAAATTGGTACATGGGATGGATCTGGAATGTACTTTCTAAATGTGTTCCCTAGAAAACATAATTTAATTTGGATAGATTCAAAGGAATTGAATGAAAAATAAATACCATTACCATTAGATTGTGAATTTTGAAGAGGATAATATTTTTTTTCATGGATTTAATTTCATTGAGATTTCATACCATGCTTCCATGGCCATATTCTATGAAATTAGTTGTCTCTAATAAGATACTGTAAATATTTTGTATAATTATCATCATAGCTCTTCAATATAGATTTTGAAATTTTTCAGTATTGTTGAGTTTCTTTAATTATATCTATCATTACTTTGCATGATCTTTTATAATCAAATTACACTACCCAACATCATCTTTTCATGTTATAGTCTGACACATCTTCTCATGTAAACCATCATATTTTTCTATTTTAATTATAGAATGGATGCTTTTGGTACATAAGAACACTAAAAAGGGAATATATTTATCCTCACCACATTTACAATCCATTCAATATGATTTTATCATATGATCTATAGTTGGAGTTGAAATTTTATATTATCCAATAGTATTAGGATTATAATTTATATTGGTTTTTGTCTTCTTATTCGTGGGTTATTAGTTAATTTTCTAGACTATTAGCCTAATCCTTAGATATCAGTCACATTAAATTATGAATAGAACTCCATAAATCATTAATATATCCATCATGTAAATCCTAGATTTTTATCATGGGTAAAAGCATCCCAAATAATAATAAAACTTATTAATATTGTGAGGTAATCAAATATTTCCCCAAATAGATGTTGGTCAACCTGTGGTTTTTGGATGAAATGTAATGAAATCAATGGTAAGGTTACACCATTTCAATATATGTAGGGGTAATGTTTTCATAATCACATTATTCTTATGTCATCATCCCATAACATGATAAAATACAACGAATCTAGATACATACTCTTCATTTTCCCATTTCATGTTTTCCTACCTAAAATATTTCTAGAGATACGTATACATATTTTTTGTTCCTTGATGGAAAAGGAATGTTTATAATTTTATATAACCCAAGTTCGCATTAATCATCCATGGTATGGATAGATAAAATATATTTTTATTTAACCATTTAATTAGATCACTATAAATTTTCAAAAGTGAAATATTCTATAACCACTTATATAGCTCAATATCGTCCATTAGGCCTCCTTTATTTTATATGGATTGATAGTTTGCCATTTTTCTTGTTAAAATATGATTTCTTCTAATACCTCATTAATTTGAGCCCCATCCCCCAAAAAATATTATTTTTTCAATATCATTAATTTAGTATCTTGGATATGGTGTCATAGTAATTTCTACATAAGGATTAAGACACTTTATTGCCATAAAATGTGGGTAATGTATTGTGTAGTCATATTCTTTGATAAAATATATAAATATTTATTGTAATATCATTAAATACTTATATGTTAATATCCACAATTTTATTTTGTGACTGGTATATATTTCCCACATTTCAGAAGAGATATTGGCATGAATTCATACACCCAGGGGTACCCATCGTTGGCTAGTAGTCATAGAAATGATATAATAAATCTCAAATCAGTACATGAATGGTGTATAGGTTAGGAACACGTAATTAGGGAATATCATACACACTTATTATATGCATAACAATCTATGAAGAACATGGGGAACAAGAGATAAAATGAGTCCATGAAACATCTATCACAAATGATAAATGTAAATAGACCCCATTTGATGTATGATAGGTAATACAAAATGAATCAGCTAAAAAAGAATATACATGTTTAGAAATATAAATACATTTTAATGATCTTGATGGACATATGGCTTATTAAATACCCCAAATGCTAGTAATAGATATCATGATAACCACCTACCTCATGTGATTACATAAAATAGTATCTATATACATATGTTGTGGATAATAGGAATCATCAGTAAAATCCAACATGTAGTATCTCATGAATAAGATTAAGAAAATATACCAAATTCTAAAGAATTAAAAGGTGTAACTAACCCTTTAACTAAAAATGTATGTGATCATTGAGTGTTACCATGGATCTATATCCCAATATCAAATACATGTTATAATATAACATAACAAATAATATCAAATTATAGAAATTCCACTACCACTAACCTACTAGTTTATTTCTCTACCCAAATGTAAGATATCTTGAATAATCACTCTCTAAATAAATAAACATTGCTGTAATCGCCTAGGAAAATATAACATTTCATAATCTCAACTCATCACATAACCTCATCCTTAATACACCCTTCTCATTGTATATAGAATGTAATTTTCTGAAGCCACCAAAGATCATACTTCATATATTATACATTAATCCATCAATTCCCATACACAACGTAACTATAATAATACGTAGGAAAAAATTATATAAACATGTGTATGTAATAATAATAAGACATTATATCTATATACATACATATATGGGAATGGTATCAACCATTAATACTAGTATATAATAATACTAGGAAGAGAGAGAAGGGAGTGCTGGGGTAGTCATCCAAATGTAACTCCCCATCATTGATATATAGGAAAATAACCTTCTTGATTCAATAGGGAGTTGGTCTCGCCACTTACATGGGTGGTGTAGCATTTTAAATAACATAGAATCTAGATATATTTATAATTATAAAAAAACATTGGGAAACATCCTATCCTTATACTCCACATTATCTGTTATATCTCAGTCACTATGCTTCTACTATTACATACTAGTAACGCAATAAAAACCCAATTTTTTAGAGACATTGAACTAATTTCATGACTTATATATATTTTTTTAAACTTTTATCCTATAGATTTTCTTCACTCTATGATTAATCAAACATCCTTTTAGGATCCATTTTAACCATTACAATTTCATCACTCTATAGGTTTCTAACCCTAACGGTTAAATTATTTCTCATTACAATTCGACAATTCCACATACTCAGGGACTCATCTAATGATACTATAACGTTTGTATAAAAAAATGAACATCAACCTACATTATGTATTAGTTAAAGGTATCTTGAAAAAATAAAAAATCCATACTGTATTTTATGTCGATTGATAAAAAAAGAACTTATATTTCATAAAAAAATTAGAAATTCCATATTCAACATGATAAATAAATATCGATACCATACCGATAACAACCATTCACATAAACATCCACCCCACAATCATAGATGTCATCTATTTCCATATACTTTGGAATCGATGAATATTTATATATAAATAATCAACCATTACTATATCATATCACATATCAAAACATTGATACCCAGTCACAATACTCACATAAGAAATAATGCAACAAATAAATAGATAATAGTGATATCACGGTCCTTGAAAAAATGAATCCATTTTTATAAATAAAATTGTGCACATATCCCCAAAGAATAATCATTTTCAAAAAAGTGATCTTTTATATTCATGAATTAATTGGTTCATTAATCATAAAATTTAACTATATACATTATATTTCATCAAATATCAAAATAAATAAATGGTTTAATCAAAATTAGAGAATCACATTGATTTAATTCAAATATAACAAGAAATGTTAACTATTTTGGTAAGACAAATTATTATTTATCCCAAAATAAGTAAAGTATTTATTTTAATTATATGATTTCAATCGTAAAGCGCGTTATAAATCAAATCATCTAAATGAGATAAAATAATATTTATAAAATAAATGGTTATATATTTAACTATGAAAAAACAGATGAGATTGGTACAACTGAAAACCAATTGTACCAATAATTTTGTATGTATCTTCATTTAAATTATTCCATTTATGACCATATTAGATAAATCATGATAAAATTATGATTTCTAATAAAATAATTGTGACATGAATAAAAACCTACCTCGATTTTTATGATTATAATTCAGTATTAAAAAAAATATATGATTGAGGGCCAATGAAAACTAAAACTGAAAGATGTATTTCTATAACCTATCACCAATATTCCACAACAAAAAATTCATGGATAATAGTGTCGAACTATATGTTTGGTATATCGTTCATCTAGAAAAATGAACAGTAGAATGATAATAGGTAAGTATTGGTTCAATTAACCATTGGGGTTCGATAATCCCTTATCACAATGTTATAACTAAAAATTATTATATAAATGGGTTTATGGGCTATAAAACATACTCATACTGAGAGAAAAATTCACTCCAATAAAACTCATTATGTAAAAATTACCCAACCACAACCTTGGTTCATTTATTGTATCTAGAAATTAAATTAATTTCCTTAATGTGGAGTTTCAATCAATTAATTATAGAAACAATGAATTAAAATATCCTTGAAAACCCGTCATAAACTTGCTTAAATTTATCCCTTTTAACAGGAATATAACCACAAATAAAATAGTTCTTAACAAACATTCAAATTATACTCCATACAACACATTTGAAATCATAAAAACCTCAACTACAGTAACTATGTTGTTCAATATGATCTCTATATAGGTTATCTACCCGGATTTTTTAAATTTTTTATTAGGTTCATTCCTCCCCAAAACCTCCACCATGGAATGGAAAGGGTTCTAGATTATTTTATATATATGATATTTTCCATGGCTCAATTCCATTATAAAAAATTTTAGAATTTTTTTCTAAATGAATCACAATGAATAAAACAATACACACTACACCCAACAACATTGTGTGGTGTCCATGGATTGTTAATAAACCTATTTCCCTCTAAAATAGATTCATACTCCCCTATATTACTACTATGTAAAAGTGAATGAAAAGTGATATTAATTGTGAAATTAGTATTCCAAATCAAATAACTTTTAACCAATTAATTTAATCTATAATTAAAACCCATAATTAATAGAAGGGAAATAAATAGTGTCTCACATATAACCATCTATCGATATATCTGTCATGAATCTCACAATCATTTGATCACAACCATAACACTTTGTAAAACAAGGTCAAAAAAATCATATACATTCCTAGTGGAGATACCTATCAAAAAAGTGAAGGGATATAAACCAGAAACTAAGGTAGAGGGAACATAAGATTATGAGATGAATTATAACATCATCTTATAAATTCAAAATATTATATATGAAATAAAACACATGGGATACTGTGTAATTTTATATAGATCACATTTGCATGATATTTTTCTATTCCATTGTGTTTCTATTGGAAATGAACATAGGTAATTGTGCTACTGGATTACACCTTCCCCAAGAATTTCCAAATCTCTATTTACTTCCCCCAAAATTAACATATTATCATTAATTTTGATTTCACCAAAATTGAGGATTGGTAAATCTTCATTTACTACGTGCAAAGGATTACACAGATAAAGACATCGTGAATCTTTCACTTCTATTGGGGATGTTATATCTGGTATATAAAGACACTAAAATATGAAAAAACTTGAAATAATCACCTTATATTTCCTAAAACAAATCCTTTTTCTCCCATGATGGTGGGATATATTTAAAAAAATGTGATCGAAAAATTTTAACACTAGTCACCACATATTATTATAATATTACTTCTAAATTTATTATAGTACCATAACAATCATTTGATTCACCTAAGTAATATGTTTCCTAAACTATAATATTGTCATCATGAGAATTGTTGACTCTCTGACCCTATTTCATCATAGTTAAGAATCACATGGTCTTTAAAACAAATATATATATGATTCCATTCGAAATAGTGTAGTAGAAACAACTATTGGTAAAAAACAATAAAAATGTATGGTGTTCCAACAATAAACATCTATAATCCAAAACATAGACATTTGATATGTATTCATTTGTAATGATGGACTTCTCCAACTGAAAATCCACTTGCATATTCAAATAAGTGATTATGAATATATAAGATCCGAAAACAAGATAAATAATTCCCCATACTCTGGAAATAGATCATGGATCATGTTTATTGATGATTATAATTATTATATACTGAACTCCCAAAACCTTTTTATGATACATAGCCAAAAAAATAAACTGTTCATAATTTCTTGATTTTAACAAATTGAGTTGATTTTGTCCTCTGTTCTACTATTAACAATATAGAGTAAAAGAATCATCGATCATAAAGAATTTTTATGACCATGTATATTGAAATATGACTTGATATCTAGTGTAGGAAATCTAATGTCAAGTGAAAACAATAAGGAACCTATTATTCCATGTCAATTTCTTGGAGTCCATAAATCTATACAAGAATAATAAAATTAGATTATCAATGTAGGAAATAGTTACAATACTCTTATATAATGGTAAAATGGTTTTCATCCTAGGATATAACACTATGGGTGATTTATTTAACTCATGAATAACCATATAAAACATAATTAAAGGAATAAAAATCCTCCATTATAATAACATGTTGTTTATTAAAATTGTTTAACCATCCATCTGGGGAATCGCCATAAAAATCATAATCCCACCATGATCCCCCATCAGCATACTAAATTTATGAATCCTCTCCCTACTATACAAATAATGATACATGAATTTTCTAAAAATTTAATTCCCTTCTACTAACCCCAATAATATCAAGTGGAATTAGGGAAATGTCATTCATCAATCTCCTAGAATATCAATAATCTGGTAAGAAATCACTATGTTACGTTCTTCTATTATCATTTACAACAACATTTCATTTAAATGATGTATAATAAATATAAATTTTTTAATACTATATGAATTCAATACATCATAATTTTTAAATCATTATTTAATTTATGGAAAATAAATATAACAAGATATTATTATTTTTGGAAAATATAATTCATTATATAATGAGATAATTTCAACAAAAAATCAGGGGAAAAATAATTTTTATCACGAGATCATGGTTGGAATATATATATATATATATATATATATATTCATAGTGTAGTATATATGGATACATGTAAGAATCAACAAACATATAATTTATTTGGAAACATACATATCCATAATGCAGTGTGTCACAAAAAACATTAAACTGAACTCTATCTTTTGGAAAATGATTAATGATGTGGTAATAATAAATTCTATTATAACAATGAATGCATCATTATATTAGTCAATACACTAAAATTCATGATTTTTACTATTCAAGGATGTTAAAGGAGTCGAAACTCAATATTTTTCAAGCGAGATCCTTCAATAATGGTGTTCATAACCAATGAAACATCAGACCTCTTTAAGAATATTAGGGATATCCATGAAACAACCTCCTTGGTCTTCGATGTATCCATAAAAAATCCGTAGTTTTAAATTAAATTCCACATTATAGAAATATCACAAATACATAAATCACATTTTTATGTCAATAAAAATATTCTATAATAAGGATGGACTCTCAAAATTTCATATAAATGCCCTCTGTGCAATTACCAAAATTCTATGTACATAAGTATTTTATCGATGAAAAACACCAATAAACGATCTCAAAAGTCTAGTTACTCTTCATTCATCTACACCTTGATTATTTCTAGAGTGTTTGACACATTTAATAGAATCACGAAGAACTTTTAAATCCCATAAGGAAAAAAAATATATAGTAGTAATATCCTCATCCTTCTCCAAAATATAATGATATAATAATCCTGCATCACTATTTGAGAACCAATAATCACCTTCACATAATTTTATATATCATAATATAATGGAATATGGAATAAACTATTATGTTTTTGTTGATTTAAGGGATAATAATTTATTCATGGGTGCTTACCATCATTGAGATCATTTTCAAACATAACTCGAGTAACCAAAGGTGGAACACTAATCGAAAAAACCTAATGTACAAGATCGTTGATCTATATCTATAGATTCAAAATATTATAAGGCTTAATATTATACGGAGACATCAAAATTATGGAATCATATGGCTACTGCTCTTTCACAGACACATTCTATGGCTGAGGACGTATTACGAGAGCCAAATTACATAGTTAATTTTCACAATATTTCATACCCCTAGAAAACATGGTCAACTTAATATACAATGAACAAATCATCAACTCTTCTACCATGGATTATAATGATGGAAAAATATACGAACCCACCAAAAGGTATCACTGACCAATAACCTCGAGAGACTCTCATTTGACATCTAAAACCAAAATATTAAATCTAATGCAATTCAATATATTCTATACTAAATACATCATATCACTTATAATTTTGATATTGTATTGATATATGCATATAAAAATGATGAATTCCCATGATTTTTTCTACAGAATCCTTATATCACCATCTATATATACTTCATAGAGAAAGTCTTGACATCCCAATAGTGATGTCAATGACAAGGGACATAGAGGACCTTTGAAATTGAGTCCCAAAGAACATACCATGGAATGTGAAATTATGGTGAGGACGTGTCTTGTATCATAAAAAATCACATAAGTAGAAATATGAATAGGGTACCATTATGGATTCTTAGATTTAGTAGCATTGGAAAATCAGTAGCATGAAAGTTACAATGACATACTTCGCAACCTATATGATACTTTTGAAGTCCACCTTTATTGAAACTCCATACACATTATGGATGATGATAATCATGTTGTTTTGTACTACCGTACAATATTTCAACTACCAATCGAATTCTAAATAACTTTAAATCTACAACTTTTGTTGAAAATTTTAAAATTTGAAGAACATAAAGTGAAAAACTAGGCACACACTGCCAGCTGAGAATGTTCAGTCACTTACCATGAAAACCAAAGTAAGAAAAAAAATTGAATCATTTGAAAGGGGATGAGACCAGTCACTATCAAAAAAATAGATAAATTAGAATTACTATTACCCTGAAAATTAATGAAAACATTCTTTATAGAAAACTAGGATCCCCAAACCATTTCTCAATTACATGGATAATTATATTGACTTCACAGTCATAACAATTATATTGTTGAATGAGAACTCGCAGTGCTCTTTTATAAAACTAGAACCGAGATATACCTAGACAATACTAGCTGGGAACATAGAGGTGAGTATGTAGATGTAAGGTGTTCTCAAAATGACTATCAATATAATTTTTATCTAATAAAAGGTTTGGGGAATATATGAAATGTTTCTCAAAAATAATATCATACTGTTGAACTGTTGAACTCTCATATTGAATTGAAATATGCACATGAAAAATACCAAACCTTCATCAATAATAAAAAGCACTACATGAATAAATTCCTATTACATATCCAATGAGATAGTTGACACAATGTAATTCACAAGGAATAAAAACCATAACTATAAATCCTCCCATGTATCGTCAACACTAGAAATGAATCCAAAAAAACCATTCAAACATATATTAATAATAATGTAATACCCCCAATATTGAAAATAGTCCACTATCAAAAAATCAAAAAGACATTGCTAATACCTTTATAGGCTCTTCCACTGAAAATATTCGAGCATCCCTCATCACTTAATCATAATATCTAATAATTTGAAACAAAATTGAAATCATTAATGACGTGTAATAATTTATTATCTCTTTATAAAATTGGTAGATCCACATCATATTATATGTTAAAAAATAATAAATGTGCTCACATCGGATCTAGGGGACAAAATAACTTTATCTATTCTAGTGTCACTTTTTAGGTTCAGTATTAAACTCAAATTACATTGATTCCATAACAACTCCATCATCCCACCTTAGTGCCTACCTCTATAGTCCATTATTTCCCTCAACATGACCATTGAAATTAATCTATTAGGATCCCCCACCCACCAAAATGTACCCCTCTCAAGATAACAATGTGTTAAGATCAATAATGATACCAACATCACACCTCCTATAAGAAATGATTTTGTGAAAATAACTGAATGTATATCATAGACACATATGAGAAGAATTGTCCTCTAAGAATAAGATAAGGTATAATTGAAAATGAGATTATACCAACAAAAATAATGATCGTTATCTAATTTAAAATAAAACAATACATGCATGTCATGTTCATAAAACACAGGAACACTTCAAAATCATGGAAATAAGAAATCTTCAATTGTGATATCAAAGCTCGTAATCCCCATGAACCACTATACGAGTTAGTAGCAACCCGCCAGATCATTAACCAAATCCTATGGTCTTATAAATTCATTATATATACATATGTTGATCATAACATGTATAAAATGAAAAAGCCTCCCCATATGCTCTAAAAGAAAATATAAGAACATTCAAAATAATCCTCATGAAAAAAAGTTTTAATAACTCATCACACAAACTATATTATTATGTTCACAACCTCTCTATGGATTACTCACCATGTATCACATACATGTAATGAATGTGCAAAAAATATTATATTAACTAATGGTACTCTGATTCCCATTTTCTACTATATTTATATTATTCCACAATTGAAAATTCCTCGAACCATATCTCTAAAAAAATTATCCTATAATAAAACACTATAGAATTAATAGCATATTATGAACCTCATGTATCATATCATCTCTTCAGAAACATCAACAATTATGGATTGATACTTCGATATTTTTGGGAGGGAAAATATCCATTATTATTTGTATTATTCATCAATATATTTCATTCCATACATTATATACATATAATAATCCTTAAAATGATATATATGTAGATAGTTTTTTGATAAATAACAAAAATGCATTATTTAACACTAGAGACATATATTATTAATGTATTCAACGTGAATACCAACACATTATTCAAATAGGAGATGATAATGGAAAAATATGGGGTAGATGTCCATTAATTCATATCCAACAAATATTTTGGTGGAATCCCTCCCAGATGTAGACTGGATGTCAGTATCCTTACAAACAAGGGTGGGTAAGAGTATAAAATTCCAATAATAGGAGTATAAATATAGCACAAAACCACACTATGGGAAAGAACCCAAACCTAAACTCATCTAAATCTATCATCCTTTAGAAAACCAACTTCTACTACTAAATAATAATTATTCAATCAAAACCCATACAATAACACCCTAGTATTATTAAAGAAGGATATTAAGTTTTATTTTAAATATTATAAGAAAAACTACACTTAAAAAACAAAAAAAGTGTAATTATTTAAATTTCAATGTAAATACCTAATTGTTAAAATTTAGGGTATGAATTAGGAAAACCACATAATGAAATATATAAAAATTTTATACTCAATTCAATTTAATTGATTAATTAATAGTTAAAATTAATTCATTTTTTATTAATTTCATATTTTGATTATAAAATAAATTTCCATCAAATTTTTTGGGTCAATTTTTTGAGAGAATTTTATATTTATTTTTTTACAATTATAAAATTGAAATTTTAAATTGAAATTAACTTTTGATATTCTTATATCAAATATAAATCTGATTATTTTTTATTTTTATATATTTTGTACTAGTGAAGAGTGAATAAATAATAATTTTTCAAATACTATCATTACAATTCATTAGATCGAGTAAAATAAATGCCTTATTATATTTTATATTTGATAATAACATGAAATACTATACATTTGATTGTTAATAATATAATTACTTCCATTTTTTGATTATAATTAATTAAAAATATATATGTCAATATTACTGTTTAAAAAATATTTTATGTAAAATTATTTCATTTCCCTTGATAAATTTATTTTAACAATGACTTATACAACTTTTTGGCATTTAATCATCATAAATGTAATCATTATTTGGAATGAAGGGGATAAATTTTAACAAATATGTACCTTTTATTTTTATTCCTAAATTATAATTACCTTGGTAAATATTTATCACATTTGTAATGGTAAAATGGGTAAAATAGGGTAAAAAAATTAATATAAGTTATAAATTAAAAACAATACATTTAATTACTTTATTATATAGTTGGAGGTGTTCCACTTCCATAAATGGATCAAATAAGTTCCCACATGATGTAATGTCTATTATATGAGGAAATTTATATTTTGTTAACAATAAAATTAATACCAAATGTCATACTCCTAAATTTAATGTCTCAATAATTTAACATATGATTAATTTGAGGTTATTCTTAGTTATAATTTTTATTTTAAATATGAATTAATTTTTAATTTTTATAATTTATTTCTATTATTTTTAATTTTTTAATATTCTTAAATACATACACAAACCTAACATATTATTTTTTTAATTATAATAGAACTAAAAATTATATTAAATATAATTAAGGTAATAAAATTCTGATGAAATATTGTTTTCTAAAATTTTATTTTGTATATATAACATAATTATGATGTTCTAAAAGTATATATTAGAATAAAATTTTATTCAAGAATAAATTAATTTAAAGAATAGTATATATTTTTGAAAATGATTTCAGCATTATATCTGGTTAAATAATAGTTTATTAAAATATTTAAAATAAATAAAAATCACTTCCTCATACAAGTTAATGGGATATGGTTTTGAATAACATATATTGTCCATTTTTGTGTCAATTTTCATTTTATGGTAACATTATACACATGGATATATATATATATATCCACGGATTATTTTGATCATGATGTGAATATAAATATCAACATTTATGAAGTGTTGTTAAATGACATCTACCAGATGAAAACCTCTTCCTTAAAAAATAACATCATATTCAAGTGGATCGAGTGACATATATGAAAATTGTGATACATAATATTCATAAATCATGGGAAACCCACTTGATGAATTAGTTTCACATGTAGAAATACACCATTAGCCAGTGGGAGGAAAAAGACTGTGACTTGTTTAATAAATAACACTTCACTCCTATCATATTATCAATATTTAGAAAAAATCACTATACCCTGTAATTCATAGATTCTATATACCCATTCATTGATAGAAACATGAAAATAATTTTTAATGATAATAAATCAATAGGTATGATATAATATATTTCATAAATAAAGAGGTCTATAGGGTCGTGAATAATGAACAGTAGGACAACTATTTTTATTAGTGTTCATTAATTTCATTCATTACATATTTTGGGGAGGGTTTAGTTCGAAATAAAAATGATACATATCACATAATCATTATTGTTGTATCAGTGAATAGTGGTAGTAACTAAAAAATAAAATATTATATCATCTAAATTTCTCAATCCGGGATTTACCCCAAACCACCTTAATATCCCCATATATTATACAAATCATTTCATAATTATATAGATAGGTATAATAGGGGTGTTACAACATTAATAAATTCTCGATCATTTAATTTGAATGGTTTTTTATGCACAAAAATTTGGGAAAATATATTATTATAAAATTAATAACATTTAATCAATAAATATAGAAAAAATTTATTTCTATTAGAAGTATAACTTGAAGAACTGTGATATTTATTAGAAAAATGGATGTGTTAATTGGATGAAGTATTGAATTAATATCATGAATATATCATGAGAATGAATATATTAATTACATATTTATAGTGATAAAATTTATTCTTACAATAGTGTGAAGATGAAGAACAATATTTTGTAAATAATATATGTCTATTTGAGTAAAAAAACCCCCAATTAAATATGTATCTATGATAAATCATGAAATGATGAATCATCAAATATAAATATATGTTATGTCTGTAAAAATAGAAATATGGTGGATAAGAATCCCAAAATTATTAAAATAAATACCACAAGACCATACAAATTGATATTGTAATATGTAAATTATATAACTATATTAGAATCAATATATAAATATTACTTATTTATTAGATTTGTTTATGGTTTTAATAAAATAACTTATTTTTATTATAGGAAATTTAAATCAAAATCACTTTTCTGGTTTTTTGTATTTTGATATATTTTATGCATATCAAATTTGATGTGTTATAAATATGATTATATTTTATTATTTTTTCTAACATAAGAGTGAATATTTTGAGTCACAACATGAGATTCATGATATATAGGATGAATATATTTTTTCATAAACAATCAAATAAATGAGCTAGATATTAGGAATTCGTATTCTTTAGTGGACATAGGGAGAACCATGTAATTAGGGAATGTAAATTCAAAATATCATAACAGAAAAGCTAAAATATTGGTTTTATATATTCAATATTGTTTCTGAGATTCTAAAAATTCTCCCCACACACCATATAAGATGTGTTAATGGATGAATCCAGAAAATGGTATTTAATAATTTTGTGTTTTCCATGTTAAAATTGATTTATTCACTTACAAATGTTAATATTTTTTTTATTTTTTTAATTAAGATTAAATTCATTGGATATTGAAAATATTGATCAATGTGCACAAATTATAAACCATAACGAATAATATAATTTTAGTAATAAAATTAATGAATTTTTTTATTATCCTTTAATTTTATTAATGCATAATAATATTTACATAATATTTGAGATGAATTCATAGTGTTTTGGATGGGTAAAAGGATAATTATTCATGTTATTATGGGATTTAATATTAATTTAAATAAATTATATAATTCCATCCAACTGAAACTTATTAATAAATCAACCACAATGCGACAATATAAGAGTAAATATCTATTTGGTTCAATAGTGTATGAATAACTAGAAGTGTCACAATAATAAAACTACATATTTTTAAAACCATGATAGATTATAATATAGTTTCTTATTAGTAAATAAAGAGCCAAATAATTCATTCAAACATGTTCGTGCAATCTAGATGTTAGAAATAATATTTTTTTAATCATTTCCCACATTATACTATATTTTATATTTCCTTTTTAAACTCTATATAAAACAGGATATTACCCAAAATAAGTAAATATATTTTATACTTCCCATTCTATATAATATTTCATACAATGGAATAAATTGTGTATGATGTAGGAAACCATTTAGTGATTCATTAAAAAATGAAGTTCAAATCATATAGATCATAATATAGACTTTTGTATTGATTTCATAAAATGTTGGGGGACCAAGAGAATCATCATATCAATTTATTAAAATATTTTATGAAGGAATTAATATTCTAGGCGGAACTGGATCCATAATAGTAGATTTCTTTTATAATATAATGTATTTTTTTATTGAAAATAATTACCATGGAATCAAAATAAACCCCCAAATTAAGAAATCTATTATATTATGTTTATATATATAGATTTCTTGATAAGATATTGACGTTCCATCCGGATCTTTTCAAGAGCTTTTTTTGTAAATTTTTAGTTCATTTTTAGTAGAATTATTTTAATTCCATGATGATTCCAAAATAGATGTGATCACTAACAAGTATGTTTAAAATACTAAAAAATATTATGTTGTCTTTCCATTTAAATTATTGAGTAATATACATTAAAATAGTTCTTTTTTCAAATTTTTTTAATTTTGAATTGTTTTTGGGATTATTAAGGAATTATGACAACAATAACTTCTAAAATATTTATAAATATTTATTTGTTTTATAATTTAATCACAACTTACTTAAAAAATAATTTATATAATAGAAAAAGGTTTCTTAATCGGTGATGTAATGAGTTATTTGTGGTATTTTTATGGATGGAAATGTTATTTTGTCATTATTATAAGATATCCTTCTATTAATTTGGAGGTCAATAAATATAATAATAATATCTATTGGGTTATGTGATTTAATATTACCACCACAAATAATGGAAATATTGTTAGGGTAAACTTATTATTATAATAGTGATAATCATCATAATAGTATCTTATTGTGAGGGAAATGTGATTTTTGACTTTTCTATTGATAAAGTACTAAAATTATCATATATCGTTTTTCTAATTGATAGCATAAGAGTAGAAGCTCCACCCTGTTTTTTTTAAATTACCCATATTATTCACCATTTATTCATACAAACAAGTCATCATGATCTAAAATAATCTAAAAAATGACACCCACAATAACAGTTGTTAGAATTTATAAAATGGAAATATATTTTCATTGTGACTATAGTGATATTTTCACTTTTCGAATATAATTTGTGATCAATAATGTATTCTGTTATAAAATGAGTAATTTTTTAAATTTAATAAACTATATTATGAGTTATCCAAATCTAAAAATTAAATGTTTTATTATAGTTTTATTCCTTTGTTACATAAAAATTAAATTATGAAAATAGAAATTTTTTATTAGAAAACTGATAATGGAATATTCCAAACCTATAGAGAATTTAGTAGAAGAGATGACTGTTATAAATTAACATTGAAGTGGATCTTTGATTTAAATGTTGTTATAGTCAATGAGTGATGTGGTAAATAATGAGAATTTTTTATCATTAATAATGATATTATTTGCATTCAAATATATTATAATGTAATATGAGGAGTGGATTAAATGAAAGGTTTTTATTATTCATTTATTGATTGTAAAATATCTAGATATGGGTATATATTAAATAAATTATGACTTAAGATTTAATTATTAATATATATTGTGGTTATAGACATATATGTTTATATATATAACAATAATTGTTATCAAACATGTATAATAATGATAGATTTCAATCATATATATTTCTTTCTCATTTTCAATAATAAAATACAGAGAAAAATTTATAAATTAATTATTTGATTAAAATAATCGAGGGAGATCTAAATCATATCGAGAAGAATAAGAATAATTAGTTAGTTTAATATCCCAAAAATATAAATTCTATATGGTGAAAATATTTTTTATAATAATGTAAATCATAGGGGATATGTAGCATGAAAAATATATTATATAGTCTAAAAAGTATATATTAAAATTTTGGTTGTTAACATTGATGAGTTTTTTCCAATATATATATTCCCTTAAATAATTATAATGTTACTTTGAATATGTGTTCAATGAATATCAAATGTGTTCCATTTGTATATGAAGTGTTATTTCATGAAAACATGCTTTTATTATGAATTTGACTTTGAATGATAAAAATTATTTTTCATTATTGTTGTTGAATTTCGATTTTGATGTAGAATACAAAATAATATGTTCACAAAAAATTCCATTGTGAAATGTATGTCAATATAGATAATATCTTGAAGAGAATTATTTTTATTAATGTATAGTTGGATAATGATTTTGATGTAAAGTGAGGTGAATAAATTTTATTATGAATAACAATGATATAATTATTGTTGGAAACAAATTGAATACTTGTGATGAATTAACATCAAAATTATATCTTTTTTTATTGTAATGAATGATTGAATTGAATTATTATTTTTTATTAATTAATTAATATTGAACATTTTTATTTATCTCTCACATGCGATGATTTTTTATAAGGAATTCTAGAGGTTTTTAATGAATGATTATATTGAGGGCTTAATTTTTATGTATTGGTACTTAACTTTACCATGGATTGAGAAAGATAATGTTTTTGTTCAAAATTGTTTCCATTATTTCCTTGTATCCCAATATTATTCAAACCAACAAGATGTTAAATTTACTTTTAAATTAATCCTTTTTCATTTTCAAAATAAAATCCATAGGATATTAGAGCATATGTTATAACATTTATCATGCACTTAATATAAAGAAAATTAAATATTTGGATGATGTTTAAAAGATTCTATCATATTTATATAATTATATGATTTCTGGTGAGTAATTTTCAAGTGAATTTGGAGATATAAAATATATTCCTGAATGTGTATTCACAATTTCTGGAAGGCTTGTTATTTGAGAAACTAATAATAAATAATCAATCAAATTATGAAAAACTAAAGAGGATCATGTTGTGGAATCATAATCCAAGACCCAAATATATTTGATGAAGTCACAACATGACCACACGGTCTTGGATATATATACCTTTTGATGATATGTGTGAAAATTAAAATGGAATAAATTATTTATAGGATATAGTGAAATTTTATTCCTTGATTAACATAATTAATGAAATATTCCATATATCTCTTGATATTTTTTTTGGAAAGTATTATCTCCAAAAATGTACATGAGTTCATGATATTTAGTATAATGATACAAATGTTGTAAATTTTTTATAATGTAGGTTAAAGTTTTTGTGTCGTTCATGTTATGTTATGAATAATACTAATACATTTGATTTTTGAAAAGATATAAAGAAAGAGGAATTTCCATAAATATTTAAAATATTTTTTTATACTTTGACACATAACATATAATGTTAATGAAATGGGATAAGTGAAATGGGGATCCCATATATTATAGACATGATGTTTTAAATGCATAATTTTTTAAATTAATTAAAATTTCATTCATATTTCTAAAAATATAGGGTATCATCCTAAAAGGTGATGTTTCTTCACTTATTTTCTACAAAAATAACAATACATATAATGATTGAATTGAATAGTTCATCTACGTCATACATGTGTAAATCTTTAAGAGAATTTTTCCTCATGAAATTTATAATACAATTTTAAAAATAATACCATTTTTTGTTTGTTGTATATTATTTGTGTAATTATACTTCGAAATAAATACTATACAATATATAATGTGATTGATTGTATTCTTCTTATCAACATACAAAAACAATAAAATGGTTATTTAGGACAACCTTTCATGTTATGTTCAGTGCCTCCTCAAATTTGATAGATCTTTAATTCCTTTGTTGTTATATTTTTATATTATAAGGATTCCTCCTTGAAATTTTTATTATATAAGTGACTAAAGATATAGTTATAATATTTTTCTCAATATTAATCTATTTAATAATAATTATGGTTGATCAATGTTATGTGATATACTAGTTTTATAATTTATTATCATAGAGATAGTGGTCTTGTAGGATCTCACATGGGGTCACATCAAGAATTATCTTGTTTTTTTTGTTCATTGTCAGACTATATGATAGAAATATTATTTTTGGGGCTTCAGTTGGTAGTTGACATGAAATATAATCCTTATCAATGGTATATAATTTTATTTTCAATACATATATGGTTAGTCCCCAGGTGTATGATATTGTTTATGAGTATCTCTGTTAAATAATATGATATACCATAAATTAATTCTTTTTATATGGAAAAAATGTTTCCTCTATATATTTTGGTTAGAATCTATGTGTTTGATTGATTTTTTTTTATTTTTACACAAAGAGAATTTGTTTATTTTAGGATATTATATTCAAGTGACAGAAAGTAATTCATTCATATGGATGATTCTAAAAATGTTTTATAATTTTTCCAGGTTATCCATGTATTATTTTGTAGAACTAATTTCCTATAATTAGGGATTATATATTATTGATTATATAATAATAAATATAATCAATTAGTTCTTCTTTAGAATTGGTCTTAATAGTCAAGTGAGTCTTATATATAGAAGTTTTCTTCACATTGGCGGTCTATGTCATTCATGAATATTTCTATAAATTTTATTATAATTGTGTATTTAAAGATCATATATAATTAATTAAAATATGTCCCATGTGATTTTTGCAAACAAAAATCAATTTATATGTGATTAGATATCATTTATTCTTTTGAGTGTACAATGAAATGGTTCTTGGGAAATATCATTCATGATATTTGGGGATAATTTTATGTTTTATAAATTGACAAAATTCTAGTTGACGACTTGTAGGTATATTACTGTTTATTTGGAATCAATGTAATGGGGAATAATAAAGGAGGGAATCTCCAAAATTTTATATTGTTTGTGATTTGGTTTATTTCAAATGAATTACTATATTAATCATATAAGTATATCATTTTCAATAGTAGAATATGTTATGTTATGTTTTGGTAAGTTGATGATGTTTCTAGGCCATGTATTATGCGATGGTTTTAATTCAACAATTTTGAATTAATAATCATTGATGTGAGTAGAAAATACATAATTCAAAATCCATATATTATTTATGTTAATGATAAAACATTGAGTTATAATATCATGATCCAACACTATAGCATAATATATTATTATTTTTGATTGATATTTTTTATGGAATGGAGAATAAAAATCATTATTTCATTATGGTTACCTTTACACTATAACAATGTCTCAAAATGTGTAATTTTTTATTATAATTAAAATGATTTTATGAGTTCCTAATTTTTGTGATCAATAATTTTCATATCTTATCATTCATAATACACATCACAATAATTCATTTTAAAACAAAATGTTTATTAATTTTTAGTATAAATTATTTATTCTTGTGGAAAATTGAGATAAAACATGGTGATAATGGGAAAAATAGTCTATGTTGAGTTTTCTAGAAATTTAAAGTGGGTTATATAGTTAATGTCTTGTAGTGAGAGGTTGTTCAGATCAGTGTGTTCCTATACTGGGGATGATCACACATTATAGTTATTTTAATTTGTTATTATGGATAAGATGATCATACCTTATATTCCATTTAGTGTGTTCCCTTGGGAAATATGGTCACACTTTAGAGATCCTTCAGTGTTGTCCCCAAGGGATTATAATAAATCATTGGAGTCTTTTTGTGTGTTCATGCGGTGAAGATTATCAAAATTTAGTGATCAATCTTCCAATGGAATTCATGTAGTTTTGATATGAATTTGTTGGTATTTGGAGTGAACCTCTAGGATTTACTCCATATTTTTTCATATATAGTGATTGAACCACATAGAGGCATCCTATGTACCTAGTTATGAGATAGGGATAAAATACTTTTATTTTTATATTTTATTTTTTTGATGTTGTGATAATATTGTTCTATGTAGTTCCACATCTTACAGTAAGGTCATTATTGTAACATGGTTATAGTCTATGAATAATTTAGTGGGATTTACTCATATGGGATTACTGAAGTAGGAGGGTTTTCCCACGAGTGAGAAGTATGATGTAGGGATTACTAAATTATGTGCCTAGAAGTATGTGGATCATCTCATAGTTGATGTGGGGTTTTCATACCATTTTGATCATTCATTGGGAAATCATATTTCATCCCAATGGGTAAGCCTATTGTTTATCATAAAGTTATGAGGATATTGTTGTTCATTTTAATATTGTACAACTATTATGTTTGTTTATCTATTTTATCTCATTCAACCAGAATATAGGATAATGAATCCATAAAAATCATACCAGATGTTTAAATAGATCAGTTAATTTATTAATAGTTCTTATGCATTGAACAATTACATGTGTTTTTTTTAATATATGATTTCAAGAATTAGGATTGAGAAGCTAACCATATTGGGTGTTCCTTGGAGAACAATAGGTGTAAATGGGACATACATATTTGGGTTTCTCTAGTGCTAAAAAATAAGTAATGATGTTATTATGCCTATATGAGGATTATTCAAAAGTTCTTCTTTGAATTATAATGGTGTATTATGGACTTACACAATTATGAATAATATGTGTCTATTTGAAATGTGAGGATATGTCAAACTATGAAAATTGAGCATGTGAATTGGGATTATAAGTATAAAAATCTAGGTTTATCCTAGGATAATTGATAGTATGATTGGTTCATACCTATGGATGTGTCATAGTTTATACTATTAGAATATATGGTATGTTTGGGGAATGGTCAAGGAATAAAGATATGTATTTTCAAGAGTATCCATGGTATTTTGAGACTTATGTTTGGATGAAGTTCAGGTGATTTTTGAGGAAGTGATTTCTTGAATTGGGCTTACCGAACTAGGATTCCCAGGGAATGGCGTATTGTATAATGAATATAACATTATGTATCTCATTCTCATCACATGATTCATACTGCACTTACTAAATACTTCATCATATGTTTTTTATAGGGTATGGCTATAACTAAATATCATCTGTTTGGATGTGTTTCGTAGGGATTATGAATTGAGTTTCACATCCTTTGTTGTTTAGACTGACATAAGATTTAGGTTGTGGGGTTTCAGAAATTTCATGAGTATTATTTCAACAAATGGTATTCTATAAAACTATGGGGGATAACCTGACATGTGTCACAGTTAGTAAACCATGAGTAATAACTAGACTTACGATGGTCTTGGGAAGCACAAGTATTATGTTTACTTGGGGTAACATCGTAAATGGGTTGTGGTAATCAATATGGGAAAACCAACAAACTAAATTAAAAGGAATAAACATTTCATTGTGTGACACATTATTTCCTGAAACTATGTCTTGGGTCAGACAACATCGAACTATTCTGAGCAACTAGAATGTGTGTCGTGCAGTTGCGTGTTGTGGTGAACCAGTTATTATATTTCATGAATAGTATATTTTGAGAGTAATGTCTTAGGAGTTTAAATTAAAATAACATTTTTCATGAAATAATATATTTTTTTGAATATAGAGTGATGCGACGGTTATGAAATTTCATGATATTGGGATCCCTATGGAGAATGGTGTGGATAACACCTCAAGTAGAATCGCATTCATTAAGCAACATTGTTATGTAATTTCACACAAGCATGATACTTATAGTTATACATGATGCACATAAATATATGATTCATGAGTGAGAGATTTTCGAATATAATCGTCAAGGTATTATTCATGATTATGTGTTATTTTATTTTTATAGTAATTTTCCCTAGGTATTTGAGTGTATCCAATGTAGTGAATCCGTTGGTTGTGTTTCACAACTGCTTGGTTTTTCATGAAATTAGATCATTATTTTGATTAAATATAATGTATGTATGTATTTTATAAAATTGACACGCCCTTTCAATTGTTCATCAATTTTATGAATTTGTAGGGGTTGCACAAACATTGGAGATGTTACAAAAAATTCAATACATTTCACCATAATCACCCCCTCAAAGAGATTCTTGAATTAAAATATCAAAAAATACATACCATTTTATCCAAAAGTTTATTTCGGGCACATTAATAGTAAAATAAATTTCTTAAAAGCAATCTATTCCAAATTATAATTTTCATCAATATGTGTTCTAATCGTGGACTCATTTTCTAGAGTAAAATATTAAACTTTCTCACTTGATGCATTCATGTAACTTCTTGGAGAATGTTAGGTTTGAATTCTATACATAGATTATTGTATAAATCAATATTATCTGGAGTAAAGGTATTTATATAATAAAGTAAATATTTATATTTCCTTGGAGTTCATCATTATAGAGAAATTATTTTTGTATGAATAAATAAACCCCATGATCTTGAGTAATTTATAATTACTGAAATAATGAAGTACTTATTTATCTTGAAAAATATTGTTTATTTCTTGAAAAATTATACTCCAACATATTTGATAAATATTTAATTATTTAATTAATTTTTTGTTAGGTTGAAAGAATATTCACCTCTATAATTTCATTGAATATATATATGTGTATATTGTATACTTTTTTATATGAGTTACAACAATATCATGATGTTTATAATTTAATAATTTAAAAAGAATTTTGACACATATATTGAAATTTAATATTATAAATTCTATTTCACAATTATACATAAATTTATAGTTATTTTCGTACCACAGTAACATTTAAACCCATCATTGATCATGTTATTGGAATAATGAAAATTATATATGATAAAATATAATAATGTTAAATTTAAAACACAGAAAGATTGATGTTTTTTAATTAAGGTGTTCAAACCACCTAACTAGAACCTGATTTTCATTCCATGATTCCTTCTCCAATTATAAAAATTTCTCCTAGGAATTAATAATTAGAACATGTTGATGATTCTCTCTTAGATGTCTTATCTCGCAATAGTAAGTTGGATTTTTAATATTTTTATCATGAGGTGGTAGGAGATGATCATTTACACTAATAATTTCTATATTTATCCCATCAAAACAAGAACAATGTAATGACTTCCACAAAAAAATCAAATATATAGTTGAAGGAATATAGAAGGGGAACCCAACCATCACATTCCCATATTTATATATTCCATTTCAAAAACATTATTAATTATATTCATTAATCTATCATTCACATTCATACCCAAATACATGTTCAATTTCCATCTATCTATAAAATGTACTCTAACAGTATAAAATCCACAACACCATTATCTACTTGATCCTCCCCACTAATTTCATAGAATTATACATTATATTCATCACGATACAATACCAATATGTTCAATTAACGTAAATTATAATGAATATAACTAAATTAACTCCCTAATATCACAATATCAACAGTTAGAATACCAATTACATATCTAAAATGACTATTATTTCATCTATAAACATTTTTGTTGGCCTTAAACCATTCAAATCATCATCTCAAATTAGAAATATAATCTAGTTCAATATCATAAATATTTAAAAATATATATTTTTCCCTTATAGTGATATTATCCCAAAAATGGAGACAATTTTAAAATTTATTTCTTCCATCCACACTAAAACCCCTCTTTATATACAGAATAGCATTCAGATGTCATGTCACCAAAAATACATTCCTAATAAGTTGAAAAAACTAAATAGTGTAATATTGAACATTGACTTGATGTAATAAAATATATGGAATTTTCCAATAATATAATTTAACATCATTTTATCATTAAAAAGACTATGGTGAGGAACTTAATTTGTTGTAAAAATTATGAAAATATCAATATATCCTTATACCTAGGTTGTTTTATGTATTTCAATTTCAATCCATTTATTTTCATATATATATTTCTTGGTATTGACTTTTAATGTCCCTTTCAAAACCATTTATAAATTTTCAATTATTTAAATATCTTTTTACTTTATTATTTACCATTACTTATACTTATTAATCAAAACTATTTTTCAGGATTATGAATATGGTTTTTTTTCTTTTAATGATAAAAAATTTGATTAATATATAATTTTTCAATATAGTTATTTTTTTGGGTCATGTCATTTTCCCTCCCGATTATAAAAAACTTAGGAGAATAGTGGTTCATTCATTAAATTACGTCAATATTTTCAAAATCTTTAATATAAAAATAAAAAGATTATATTTCATTAAGAAGTTTCGGTTAATTATTTTAAACTAGAAAATTATTCTAACAAGAAATTATATAGCTATTTTGGGATCATACTATGTAGAATATCATATAATCTCAATGATGTAAAAACAATACCATTTTATGATAAAATGGAGGGGAAATAATCATGTTCAATTTTCATACAAAAAAATGGAAAAAAAAATTTAATAAAGTTCAAGAAATCTGAAATTTATAAAAAAAACATATCTAATATATTTTATTTACTTTTTAATGAACATTGAATTCATGTGGGACTGAAAATTTTATTTTCCTAAACATTTGTTTTATTATCAAATGCATTAATATAATGAAAATTAATTGAAATATTATTTTTAAATCTAAATGTTATAATATTAATTTTTATAGAAGTGATGAATACATTATTAAAATAAAAATTATAATACATAAACATATAATCAATAAAACGACCATATGAAAAATAGTTTTTAAAAATATATTTTTAAATATTTATTTTTTAATGTTTCTAACTCAATAAAAATATAAATATAATCAAGGTGATTAATATCTGAGAGTTCTTCTTGTTTATAATACAAAATTTGTTATCAATATTCTAATTTCAATGATTAAAATAATGTATTTTGTGATTATTTAATAATTTAAACTTCAAGTATCATACCTTATTAATCATGGTAAATTGTGAAAAAAATCCTTCGGCTCCTCCACATATAATTGATCTATTTTTTTCATTTGAATGAAAAAATATTTATAAATACATGATATGTTATTAGATATTGAATATACCTTATTAAGTGAATTCATTAAAGGGAAATTGAGTATTTGTTAATTTACACCTTGTTAAAATTTATTTATTACATTACCAATAAGTGGATTTATATTAGAGTAACCATTTCATCATAAGGTGATGAGGGATGTTATGAAATGATTATTGGGATAATTTATTTTTTTGTATATGATTTTTCCATGTTGTATTCATTAGAAACATATCTATAGATTAGTAGGAATCTCATTAATGTTGAATACTAATAAATATGTATGAATGTAAATATGTTATACAATACGTATCACCCCCATGGTGTTAATGATTAAGATCATATAATGACATGGTAGATTCAATATCATAGGATAATTGTTTGTATCTTATTTTAGCTGGGTATTCCTACAGTTATTCGTATATGAGAAGGAATAAATCTATTGTTTTTTTGGAAAATTATTTAAAAATATTATAGGATAAATTTAATATCCTAAAAGAGAATATTTTGTGTTTTTATCTTAATGTATGAGAAAGAAGTTATTTGTATGTAATAATGAACATATTGTAGATAACTTTTATACACAATACTAGGTTATCAATGATTTATAAGAAGTTTATTTTTCATTAATGATTATTATAACAAATATTAATGATATATTAGTTTGGGAAAAATTGTTCTTGTATCTTGATTTAGTTGTTTATATCTCAAAGGGTGTTGAATATATGATATCCATGATGTATTATCCGAATCGATTCCACTAAAACCTAAAAAATTTATTTTTGTTTCATTTCGGGTTTTGGATATTCAATGTGTATTATTTCATTCTAAAGGACACACATTATACTGGGTTTCAGATGGAAATATTTGTAGGTTATTGAACTTTGAAAAAAAAACATATTATATCTATCAATAGTGTCTCAATGATAGTCATATTTATTATAATGTGATATGAGTTGTTTTAGATTTATTATTATTTATTTTTTAGATATGATTGTCATGAAAAATATATATGAATCATTCCAAATTAATTGTTAAATCTATAAATATATGGTATCCCTTGTTGAATTAGGGGAGAGTGGAAGAAATATTATATATCAAATGAATTAACTTGTATTCATATTGGAATTTCCAAAGATATGGAGGAAAATAAAAAGGTTGGGCATGATGTATAATTTTTTAGACAATCTGATAAATTATATCTGATTATTGGTATAGATACTGACAATAATTTTTCAAAAAAAAATTCTCAGTTCAAGAGAATCACATTCGATGTTTCCTTGTTGTGCTAATAATAAATTTGAATTTGTTTAATTGGATCACAAAAGCTACATAGACTGTATTTTCCATATGAAGAGAAGGGATAAAAAATAATTTTATAGCCCTTATATCAATTTTTATTTATTATCAATAAAACCATCATCTTTAAATCTTTTTAATGAAGATATATTTTCCCAAATTGGTGTTGGATATCATATAATATGATTTTCAGTGTTTTAAAACCCATTTGATTAACGGAAAATATGTGGTTTTATGCCCTCTCTTAAGCCACATAATCAGTATTCAGTAAATATTATTTGATCATATTTATCAACACATTTATGATTTAATTCCATTATGTTATTATGATAGTATTCATAAAAGTATTCTATGTATGATTCACATAGGACTAAGTTTTCACACAATTTTTATTTCATTAGTAACAGATATATATATAACAAAGTCGATACAATAAAAACTATGGATTTCCTCATGTTTAATCATAAGGGATTCTATCCATGGAGGGACATGATAGTTCTATATCTTCTATGACTCATCCTTGAAATTCTGGAAAACACATATACTTGTTTTCTTTTTTCTAATGATATAATGGGATGTGAAATATTGGATAATAATATAACACCCCAAGATTTCATAGTACGTTATTTCTTCAAAGTAATTCAATAACTTTCACTACACGCAACACCGAGTTCTAGTGCACCATGACTTACCAAAAAAGCCGTTAAAAAGAATTTATGAATAGTATTAACTGAATTTTGAACATTATATAATCCTTATAATTTTAGAATCCATATTATGTGTTTTTTAGACATAATATAAGAACAAATACATTTTTTTCAGATAAAATAAGTATTTTTCAAATAATGAAATTTTACCACCTTTTAATGGCGAAGCCTTTTTAAATCCAATATTTGATACTTTTATATATTCAATATGAAAAAAATACACCTCTTCTTTATAATCGGGACATAATAATTTAGTTTCAATAATGTTTTGGTGTTTTTATGATAACTTTCATATTTAGGTGAATAGTAAAAAATACTATATTTTAACTCAAAACAACTTTTTAAATAAAAATAATTTATATTGTTAAATTATAAAATTTAATGGTTTGGAAGTATAAATAGATTATAGTTTTACCATTTAATCCAATGATAGTCACTGTATGTAATTTCACTTTGAAATTGGACATAAACAAGTGTCAATCTTTTGATAGTCATTATTTCTTAAAAATACGCCTTTTGGTTTTGATAGTGGGAATTAATTTTAAAATAATAAATGCAACTTATATGATTAGAATTTGGTAAAATAGACTTCATTATTGAATTCGGAATATCATAATTATATTAGGGTAAATTTTTGGTATTATTCAGAAAACTTTTAATTTTTGATTAATAGTGAAAAAACAATGAGTTATAGTTTAAAAATGATATTTTATTTAAATAATTATTTATTTTATTTAAATATATTTTATGTCAAAATATATACATAATAGCTATATATGTTCAATGTAATTCATTTGAGTCATTTTATAATAATTCTAGACATATACTTTATTTTTGAATTTTTCATAGTCTTTTACCCATCTCATAGGCGAATTTGTAAATTCACATAAAACATAATTTTACCGCTTCTGTGAGTGGAATTTTAAAAATACGAGGGACACTTTTAATATCAAGGAGTAAAACATGGTTCAATAAGATAAAAATAATTTTTTGTGAATAGTAACTTTTTACTTTTATTTACCACGGTAAAAAGTAAATAGGGTAATTAAGGGTAAAGATGATATTATTATTACCCTAAAACATGTAATAATTTTATTGGATAAGTATAATTAGACCTAAAAAAACCTTAGGAATAAAATATGAACATCTTTGGTCCACTTGGATTAGATTAGGACATTTATTAATATTTAATTCAAAGAGTTAAAAGAGTTAAAATCTATATTTAATAACTAAATCATTTTTAATATATCGTTATACATATGATATATTCGATTATAAATATTCATTAGAAATATAAAAATATTTCCTAAATAATGGTATTTTATTTTATAATTTTTAGACATTAAATAATTTAATTTATTTATGACTCAATGATGATGAGGTAATTACCTTATTAGTGAAATATTAAAATAATTGATATTATAAATACCCAAATAAATAAAATTTGAGAATTTTAATGAATTATAAGAATTTTATTGGTTAATAAGACATGTTAGGATTGATTAAATTAATTTTTTTTAATTAATAAAGTTATTAAGACTTTAACAAAAATCAATTATTAAATAGTGTCAAAATTGACATAAAAGAGTTTTTAAAACAAATATTTTATTATTGATTCATATAATATTACTAAATATCTATGGATTGGCCAAAGGACTTATATGATAATATTTAGATCATTAATTAACCACTTGGGGTTCTCTTAGAAGTATATAGTATGTTTATTAACTATATAATATAAAAATAAAAAGAGACATGGTAATTGTCAAACTATTTAACGAAGAGCAAAATCTAAAAGATAAGGTTAATATAGGGACACAATCCTCTATAAAATCTACTGGTTGAGTGGTTTTAGACCCATACCCACCTTATAATTTTAGTAATCCACTTTGGATTCATTAGAAACCGAATATGAATTTATTATAAATTAATATTTTTTGTTTTTCCTAATGATCCCCTCCTCCCCCTTATAAAAGGACACCCCTTCTAACCAATTCCTAACACCTCTCAAGCCTTTTGTATCATCCAAAATCTTCCCAATTAATCTCCCAACATCCCTATACTCCTCTTAGAATCCTTTCCTTAGGCATAAGGCACTTCAACAGTTCTTTTTGGTTCAATCCAAAGGGAGTTACCCAAATTAAAGGTAATGATTTCTCTCAGCTTCTTTTCTTTTATTTTACTTCTCCAACCCCAATAATCTTCTTATTATTTTCTTTTGTAACAAAACCAGTATCCTAAATATAATATGATATTGTTATGTGAAGTATTCAAACTACACTTACACACACCTCCATCTAATGGGTGAAGAACATAATGTTTGTTTGGATGGAAACCGAACGCCTCAGGAAACAACGATTGTTCAATTATCTCCTACCACCTCTCATGGTGTCCATTATGATGGAACTATAATTAAATATGATATTAATGATATTTATTTTATATATAAGCTTCTTTAATTCCATTTTATAGCATACCATTATTCGTTTCATGTTGTATATATATACGATAATTTCATTTGAGGAAGTGCAGACTACCGCGCCCTCAAAGTGATATGACTCATTCATACGATACATGGAATGTATAAAGGATGGTGTTAACGAACATAAGTAACACAGATAAGATATTATATTATACTGTAACAATAATATACATATGTATTATTGGGAATTTATTCCTTTTAAAATTAAAAATGAAATTCAAGTAGCGTTCGTGCGTACGTATGGATTACCGTCTCCACGAACGTGATGAGATTCATTTCCCCATCATATCCATTGAAGAAAAATTCTCATTTGATGATTAAAATTAATTTTTAAGTACTTGATATCATTCTGGATATGAATAATATACAACCTATCCATAATAAAAACATCTTACGTAACGAATCATATAAAGGAAAACAAATCAGTTAACACCCGAAACGACGATAATACAAAACTATTATTAACAAAGAAATATTAAAAGATAATATATGATATCATATTTATGTATATTATTATTTTATGATTTAATAACAATGATTTAAAAATTATATATGAGTTTAACCTACACTCTATCAAGGAAAAGTACAAGGTAAGGTTTTATTTCACAATATCTTCATTATCTAAGGTTGTTTATACGTAATTATCTACTGGGACCTCTTTATCATCAACATCCATGTTTCCTAAAAATGTATTTATAAAAATTCTTACTATTTTATAGAATTTTGGTTAATGTCATTTATACCCTTGTTTGACTTTTTATAAGAAGTTTATAATGTAATCATTACATTATTTTCTAAACAAGGACCTTTTTAACCTTTTCGACAAATTAAGGTAAGAATGTAGTTTTTTAACTTATACGGCGGGTGTGGTTATTTTCCACCGTTGTAAAATCTTTGAAGCTTCCCTTACATTATTAGAAGAATATTTTCAATGTAAATTTTTTATTTTATAATTATGTGACTTTTAAATGATTTTAAAAAAAGAGACATTTCTCTCAAATAGTTTTGATTTTATCTATGTCAGCATCCTTTGATGGATTTTAAGCTTATTTAAAGTTGATTTTTTATAATACAAAACATCCATATTGTATTGATGGTTTTTTGATATGTTTGACTGTGAATGTGTTATTTTTATACCATTCATGGTTTATGGAGAAAGTATTTACATTTCGTATTCTAGTTTTAATAAGAATGTTTATGTCGTGTTTAAACTTGTTCATATGAGGAATGCATTAGACTTAATATGTGATGGGTGGAGCCTGCTATAGCTCATCGATGCATTGGTAGGTCTAATGAGACAATCTAGTAACTTGGAATGATCCCTTGACAAAATATTATATTTATTCTTGGCATGAGGCCTTGGCTACGTGGTTATGATAGTCTAGAAATATGTAATCCATCATTATGAAAGTGGTTATTGATATTGCATGTCATTATTCGACTAGTAGAATATCCATGTGAATAAATAAATGGAATTATTTCATTTTATTTCTACCATATTATACTGAAGTTAATTTTTTAAAGGCTTTTGTTTTAGTTATACATTGCCTTACATGTTTATGCATATTTATGGAAGTTTCCGCTATATTGTTATCCTTACTGGGCATTTGAGCACACCCCTTTTTATGTTTTATTTTTCGCACAATGTGAAGAGGTATTTTATGAATGACCTGAAAGGATAGTATAAGGGGATATGAGTGTAGAGACAAAATTTTTATGTAGTCTTCACTTTATGATTCAATATAGAATTTATGAATGTATCTAGTGTTTCCAAGGCTACTAAACAGATCGGTCCTTCGGGACTTGATTCATTGTAATTATGAAAATTTATTAAACTAATGCACCAAATCTAGGTAACTCGGGTCGGGGCATTATAGTTTGTATCAGAGAAGTTTAGTACATCCTTGGAAGCTAGATTTAGATAAACTCTGATTAGAGCACATATCCCTAAGATACACTTTGAGGATTATTATAGAAGATTTTCCTAGAATTTTGTTATTGTAGATATTTTGTGAGTTTTCCGGGAAATAAATCCCTGTCTGGATACGAGCAGGTAGAGGCAGCTCTAGAACTGATGTACCTAGAGGTAAGACCTGAAAACACCGCTTTGAGCTAGACTCGAATGGGAACTGGTGCACAACAATGGGCCTTGGAACACTCATGGTTACGAAACTCCCGAGGGATATACTTAGGATAATTATAATTTTTTTAAAAGCCATTATGAAGGTTTTATGATTATATACTTCCTCAAAGAATACATTTTTATGATTATGGATTATATCCATAAAAGTTTAATTTATGTTAAGTGTTTTACATGATTGGTATTAGGTATTTATATTCATAAACTAATCTAGTGTGTGCCATTGTTTAGAAATGGCGCCCAGTAGAAGGAATGAGAACTTATGCAATATGCATGATCCAAAGAGTAAGAAGGATCATATCTTTCATGGTCATAAGCTAGAATTTAGAAGGGAAATATTCTCCCACGTATTATCATCATATGAAGAAATTGTATCATGTGTTGATAAGATAAGTAAATATTTTTCGGAGTCCTATGGATTCGAAGGGAAGTCAGAGAAGAAAAGGATGGTAGAGAGAAGGACAGATAAAGGGAAGACTGTAAAGAAGGATTTTACCATATGTGACAACTGTGGAAAGAATCAAATTGGAAAATTATTGAAGGTAATGTGGGTATGTTATAAGTGTGGAGAAAAAGGACACCATGATCATGATTGCGAGGGTAAAAAAAAGTTTTCAAATATCCAATGCTTCATCAATAAGAAGTGGGGACACTACGCGAATCATTGTTCAAATCATCGGAGTATGCCCCAAATGATGCTGTTGGATAATAATAACGTTATGATACTACCCCATATGAAGATGAATGATTAGTGCTATTATGTTTTTATTAATGAATTATTTAATTTGAGTGGTGTATCAACGATGTTCTGTTTATATGAATTATGGAGATAAATAAGGATTGTACTATAGTAATATTTCATTGAGGATTTGAGATTATATAGTACTATGAAAAGTGACTCAACAGAAAGTTATTTTTTTTAAAAAAATAAATTGTTGAAGGAAAAGTAATCCTTAATATGGTCTTAATAATAAGGTGGTAATTTTGGAATAAGAGATGGTTGATTTGGATAAATTATATTGTATATTCTTGACTTTCTTGGAATTGGTTGATAGTTTGTTTATTTCATTAGTGTTGGAATATTCATAATTTTTTGATATAAGGAATATATCTAGTATTCTATAAGGAATAATGGAGCTTGAATGTAATCAATAATGGTTTTATGTCACTCAATATGTTACCATGTTTTAAAATAATACATGATGAGTGTGTTCACATGTTATTACATGGAAAAAAGGATATTCATTATGGTTACATTCCTTATAAATTTTGGACTGTGAGTTTGGACAGAAGTATTTTGGATAATTCTAGTTTCAGATTATTTTTGGATTTCAATAAAAGGACAACCCAGAGGTCGGGCGGCAACCCTTCGCGTCCGGAAAGGCCGCGAGACTTGAACCCGCAACTAAAGGGAGACAAGGGTGTATCACCTACCACTAGCCAACGTGATGTAGTGGATTGAATAATGTAGTCTTTAAAAAAAATCTTTTAGATGAATTATAAATTCATTTTTTTGAATCCTATATGAATAGGAAAATAGAATATTATTTTTATGTTCTATTATCTTTTAGAGAGAAAGATGAGTTTCTGGTAGAAATTAGTTATAGGATAGGACTCCACGTGTCTGGTATATATTTTTCTTCTTCTCTTATTATATGAAGAAATTAATACTAATACAATAGTGAAGGGATCTTAAAACAAATAATGTGTTATCCTAATTCCATATGTTTTGTTTAACCGATGGAATTTTAAATCATCATAGATTGATGAATTTAAGGCCCTCAATTTTACACTTGTTTGTGATTGATGATCTCAGTCACTACCTATAAAATATTTACGTTTTTCCACCAATTATATGTCCTTAATTTCCACCAATGTTCTCCTAATCGAGATCATAATTTGGTGGTGACCCTTTCATTTCCCTTTTCCTCTTATTAAGACTAAATTTTATTAACCTAACGTCCGATGTGGGTTTTCCAAAAGTTATTTTCTATTTTCATCCTTTTATTTTTGAAAAATAATTTCAAATTGCGAGGACACAATTTATTGAAGGAGGGAAGAATGGGACACCCAAATATTTCACAGTAAGTTATTTCTTCAAAGTAATTAAATAGTTCGCACTACACTCAACACCGAGTTCTAGCGCGCCTTGACTTACCAAAAAAGACGATCAAAAGCAGTTATGAATAGTATTAACTGAATTTTGAACTTTATATAATCCTTACAATTTTAAAATCCATATTATGTGTTTCATAGACATAATTTAAGAACAAATACATTTTTTTAAGATAAAAGAAGTATTTTTCAAAAAATGCAATGTTACCGCATTTTAATGGAAAAGCGTTTTTAAATACAATCGTTGAAACTTTTATATATTCAATTTGAAAAAATAATCTTCTTCTTTAGAATCAGGTCATAAGAATTTAGTTTCAATATTGTTTTCATGTTTTTCTGATAACTTTCATATTTGGGGGACAAGTGAAAAATACTATATTTTAACTGAAAACAACTTTTTAAATTAAAATAATTTATATTTTTAAATTATAAATTTTAATGATTTGGAAGTATAAATAGATTATATTTTTAACAATTAATCCAATGATGGTCATTGTACATAATTTCACTTTGAAATTTGACATATACAAGTGTCATACTTTTGATAGTTATTATTTTAATAAAAATATGCATTTTGGTTTTGACAGCGGGAATTAAATTTAAATTAATAAATTTAACTTCTATGTTTTGAATTTGGTAAAATATAAATAATTATTTAATTCAGAATATTACAATTAGCTTAGGGTAAATGTTTGGTATTTTTCTGAAAAATTTTAATTTTTGATGAATAGTGAAAAACAATGAGTTATAGTTTAAATCCAACTTTTTATTTAAATAATTATTTTATTTTATTTATATTTATTTTATGTAAAAATAGATACAAAATACCTATACAAGTTCAATGTAATTCATGGGAGTCAGTTTATAATAATTTTAGACACATAATAATTTTATTGAACTTTTCACAGTCTATTACCCATATTCATGGAGAATTTTCAAATTCACATAAAACTTAATTTTACCACTTTTTTTCATGGAATTTAAAAAAATCCGAGAGACACGGTTAATATCAAGGAGTAAAATTTTGTTCAATAAGATAAAAAAAATTTGTGTTGAATAGTAACTTTTTTACTTTTATTTACCACGGTAAAAAGTAAATAGAGTAATTAAGGGTAAAGATGATATTATTATTACCCTAAAACATGTCCTAATTCTATTGGCAAAGTATAATTCGTCCAAAAAAACCTTATTAATAAAATATGAACCTCTTTGGTCCACATGGATTAGATTATCACATTTATTATTATTTAATTCAAAGAAGAGTTAAAATAGTTAAAATCTATGTTTAATAAATAAAATATTTTTAATATATGGGTATACATAAGATAAATTAAATTATAAATACTCATTAGAAAGAAAAAAATATTTCCTAAATAATGGTATTTTATTTATTATTTTTAGACATTAAATAATTTAATTTATTTATGAAACAATCATAATGCACTAATTACCTTATTAGTGAAATATTAAAATAATTGATAATATAAATATCCAAATAAATATATTTTTAGGATTTTAATAAATTCCAATAATTTTATTTTTTAACATGACATGTTAGTATTGATGAAATGAATTTGGTTTGAATTAATAAAGTTATTAAAACTTTATCAAAAATCAATTATTAAATATTGTCAACATTGATATAAAAGAATTTTTAAAACAAATATTATATTATTAATTGATATAATATTTCTAAAAATCTAAGGCTCAGCCAAAAGATATATATGATGATTGTTATGTCATTAATTAACCACTTGGGGTTTGTTTGGAAGTATATAGTAAGTTCATTAACTATATAATATAAAAATACAAAAAGACATGGTAAATGTCAAACTTTTTAACTAAGAGTTAAATCTAAAAGATAAGGATACTATATTGACATAAACATGTCTAAAATCTATTGGTTGACTGTTTGTAGGCCCATAAAAACCTTATACATTGAATAATCCACTTTGGAGAGATTAGAAACCGAATATGAATTTATTATAAATTAATACTTTACGTTTTCCCTAAAGAGCCCCTCCTCCCCCTTATAAAAGGACACCACTTCTAACCATTTACTCACACCTCTAAAGCATTTTGGCTCATCCAAACTCGGCCCAATTAATCTCCTAACATCCCTATACTCCTCTTAGAATCCTTACCTTAGCCAGAAGGCACTTTAAGAGTCATTTTGGTTCAAACCAAAGGGAGTTACTGAAATTAAAGGTAACGATTTCTCTTAGCTTCTAATATTTTATTTTACTTCTCCAACCCCTAAAATCTTCTTATTAATTTTTTTTGAAATTAAAACAGTATCTTAAATATACTAGGATATTTTTATGAGAATTATTCTATCTACACTTCCACACACCTCCATCTAATGGCTGAAGAACATAATGTTTCTGTGGATGGTAACCAAACACCTCATGAAACAATGTGTGTTCAATTATCTCCTACCACCCCTCATGGTGGCCATTATGATGGAACTATAATTAAATATGATATTAATGATATTTATTTTTTATATAAGCTTCTGTAATTCCATTTTATAGCATACCATTATTCATTTCATGTTGTATATATATATGATAATTTCATTTGAGGAAGTGCGGACTACCGCCCCCTCAAAGTGATATGACTCGTTCATACCATAAATGGAACATATAAAGGATGGTGTTAATGAAAATAAGTCACACATATAAGATATTATATTATAATGTAATAATAATATACCAATGTATCATTTGTTTTTGATTCATTTTAAAATGAAAAATGAAATGGAAGTAGCGTTCGTGCATATGTACGGATTACCGTCTCCACGAATGCGATGAGATTCATTTCCCCATCATATCTATTCAAAAATAATTCTTGTTTGATGATTAAAAGTAATGTTTAAGAACTTGATATCATTCTGGATATGAATATGATTCAACCTATCCATAATAAACACGACTTAAGTAACGAAGCATATAAAGGAAAATGAATCAATTAACACCCGAAACGAGGATAATACTGAAATATTATTAACAAAGTAATATTAAATGAACATATATGATATCAAATTTATGTATATGATTCTTTTATAATTTAATAACAATGATTTAACTATTATAAATGAGGTTATCCTACACTCTATCAAAGAAAAGAACAAGGTAAGGGTTTATTTCACAGTCCCTTCATTATCCGAGGTTGTTTATATGTAATTATCTACTGGTACCTCTTTATCATCCACATACATGTTTCCTAAAAATGTATTTCAAAACATTCTTACTATTTTACAGAATATGGGTTAAAGTCATTTATACCCTGGTTTTAATTTTTATAAGAAGTTTATTAAGAAATCATTACGTCATTTTCTAAACAAGGACCTTTTTAACATTTTCGACAAATTATGGTAAAATATCTTTTTTTAACTTATACAGAGGGTGCGGCTATTTTCCACGATTGTAAAATCTTTGAAGCTTCCCTTGCATGCTTATAAAAATATTTCCAAAGTAAATGTTTTATTTTATTATTATGTGACTTTTAAATGATTTCAAAAAAAGGTATATTTCTCTCAATTAGTTTTGATTTCATCTTTGTCAACATCCTTTGATAGATTTTAAGCTTATTTGAAGTTGATTTATTATGATACAAAACTTTTATATTGTATTGAATGTTTTGTGATATTTTTGACTGTGGATGTGTTATTTTTATACCATTCATGGTTTATGGAGAAAGTATTTACATTTCGTATGCTAGTTTTAATATGAATGTTTATTTTATGATTAAACCTTTTCATATGAGGAATGCATTGAACTTATTATGTGACGGGTGGATCCCACTATAGCTCCTCGATGCATCGGTAGGTCTCATTAGACAAACTAGTGTCTTGGCACGAGGCCTTGACAAAATCTTATTTTTAGTCTTGGCATGAGGCCTTGGCTATGTGGTTATGATAGTCTGGCATTATGCATTCCATCGTTGTGAATGTGGTTATTGATATTGCATGTGATTATTTGACTAGTAGAATATCCTTGTGAATAAGTGAATGGAATTATTTTATTTTATGTCTACCATATTATGCTAAAGTTTATGTTTAAAAGGCTTTTGTTTTATTTATACATTGCCTTAAATTTTTGTGCTTATTTATGAAAGTTTCCGCTATATTGTTATCCTTACTAGGCATTTGAGCACACCCCTTTCTATGTTTTATTTTTCCCAGGATGTGAAAAAGTATTTTATGAATGACCTGCAGGGATATTATAAGGGGATATGAGTGTGGAGACAAAATGTTGATATAATTTTCACTTTATGATGCAATGTAAAATTTATGAATATATCTAGTGTTTCCAAGGCTACTAAACTGATCGGTCCTTCGGGACTTGAATCATTGTAATCATGCCAATGTATTAAACTAATGCACCGACTCTTGGTAACTAGGGTTGGGGCATTACAAAGTATATTATTGAATCAATTACATCGATAATAAGAAATTCGTTTACATGATTTGGGAGTCAATATAGAAAATAAAATATTGAGGAAACTCTATGATATCCATGAAAGAATATATATGTGAAATACTATTGATTATAATATTATTATGATTATATAGAATGTATAAAAATAGAATATAATGAACTAGTGGGTAAATTATTTAATCATTTTCAAATAATTTATATACATAGATTTTATGATATGATTATATTCATAGTGATTCAACCTGTGTGACTAATTTTATTATAACCGTCTAAGATAAATTTGAATTGATGATATAATACATTGAGAATAAATAAATGGATTAGTATAATATAAATAAATGCAATAATATTTTGATAATTAATAAAATTAAATACAACCATCCGTAAAGGAAAAATTAAAGAATAAATGGATATTTTCTTTTAATTATTAAAATTATATGAATGACAATTTATCCAAAAAATAACATATTAAATTAATTGATTAAATTTATGAATACATATATTTTGTGGAATTCAATACTTCATTATAAAATGATATATATTAATGAAATGGTATATATATAGTTGTTACACTATTTGGATAGTCAAATTATTGAATTATTGACAACAGAAAAAGATGGATTACCTAATAATACAAAATGTTTTTCGAAGAATAATGGAGAAATATATTAAGTTGAAATAAAATATGGATATCTCAATGCAACTAATTATGAGGGAAATAAAATTTATTAGATAATAAGGACATATATTTTTTCCATTAATGATTATGTATATTATCAAGTGCAAATACTATATAATCTAAAAATTTATTATGAATATTATGTACTATAGTGTTAAAAATGAAGTAATTGAAGTTGGTTAAAACACCAATACATATATGGAAATTTTGAATTTCAAATTGGTATACCAAATATTGATTTAGTTTTTAGAGAATTTATATTTAATTAATTAATTTAAATTTAAGTGCTTAATGCAATAAATATGAATGATGTTTCTTAATGCATCATTTAAAATTAAAGACACGCCTATTAGAATATTTTAAATTGGTTCCAGAAATTACTAAGAAAATTTGGTGTTTAATGAGAATAACTAATTGTATTTTACTAATGAAATGGTTATTTTAAATAATATGGATCCTTAAAATAGGATGACTGAAACTTTTAGTTGATAAAAAATCAGAAGGAGACACAATGAGATTATTTTGAAGAAATTATTTTCATTTAGATGAGATATTTCAATAATCAATTTTGTAGATGATATAAATGCTATGGACATAAAAAATTTATATGAGGGTAACATATAAACCATTAAATGTATTTATCTACCCTATTTTATAACCCAAATAGTGCTTTAGTTCAGCTTTATTCTAGGACATTGGCATGGCTCCAAATAATTCATAGGATGTCTAATAGAATCAAGGTACTAATAGGTGATTGTGGGAAGCATATACCTTCAATTGGTGATATTAATAATAGTCAATTCCTAAATATTGTAGTAGAAGGTGGACTATATGCTCCAAAAGTAATAGAATAATCTATCTCAGAGAATAATCAAATAAAATATTATTAAAAAATAGACTCAATTGTATAATACAATTTGTAAACATCATTCTTTTGTAGGATAAACAAATAATTTTAAAATATAAGTTTCAATTGGATTACCATCATTAAATTAATATATATATATTTTTGATACAAAATAAGAAACACTGCCTAATGATGAGGTTTTACTATGGTAACATCCATCCCTCTTATGCCTTGTAGAAAAACATGATCACTAAGGTTCATATACTAATCATAATACCATACATAATCAAAGATACATAATGTCTACATTCATCCTTAAGGGACAATGCCTTGTTTGAGAATAAATATCCCCATTACACCATGAATTTTTGATCATCTTACATTTATAATTATATAAGTGTACGTGGAATATAAATAAATTATAAATCATACACATTTAATAATATCATGATGCACTTGTTCTTAACAGTCAAAAGTGATAATTCTCTCTGCATCAACCATCACCATATTATATATAAATAGATGCACCAAATTATATATATATAATTCAAAACATGATTTTATATATATTATTTCAGTGGCTTGAATGAAAATATTATATTCCAAAGAATACTATTAAGAATGTCATATTAACTAAACCCTCAGGTTCTACCTATAAAAATAGGACACTGGAGACCTCATTCGAACTTACTCCTCAATTGTGATAAAACAATTCCTATCACCCTAATGAAAATCCCAATCAAAATATACACGGTCCCTCAGACCTCATCACATAAAATAACCATCAAATTGATGCTTGACATCATGAGTCAATAAAATGCCCTTAATCATGTAAATAATTATGATCGTCTCAATAGAAAAGGACTCGTGTCATTAAAATATATTTCACCCAAATAACCTAGCCAAATATACACTATGATCATAGAGAGCCCCATACCCTGACCAAACGTTTCAACCTCATCAATAAATAGACCATCACCATCCATGTGGACTTATATAGTAAGAAACCTGAGAATATCATATGGAAAAAAAAATCCCAAAATCTACATATCCTATGGGGGATTCCAAATACAATGGGTGGTTATCACCAACTCATTAGAGGCATATATCTGTGACCATGAATCCAATGTAACACCTTCCAACAAATAGTGAGAAATAGTCACCAAAAAATCTAATCCACATCAAATTTTATGAAATTACCCTTAAACTATAATGATAAATATTGGTGGTCTACCCCATAAAATTCCCATTATCTTTTCCCTCAACCTGGAAACAACTTCACCTCAGTTTGAGGACAAAGATGCCTCAACCTTGTGATTATCATCACCCCAAGTATCATAAAGAATTCATGAACTAAAAATATATGAATCTTCATTAAAATTTATAAATATCACCCATATAGTTGGATTATTACGTCCACATTCTCTGGGAAACAATCATATTAACATAAAAATGTTAACAATTAAATTTAATCACCTGGGATAAACATTCCAGGGTCGTTAAAATCACTAACCAGGCATTAGAATTTGTAGTGGAGAACGATCATGTTGACAGGCATATCATGTCATCCATTAAATAATATAAAGAAAATAACGTATTAATTTGAGTTCTCTCTCAGAAAACCCACATGGATTATATATAGTTATCCTCTAAAATAACCAAATAATCAAATAGAAATCAGGGAACGACAATAAATAAACACTTGGCACTCACACAACTGATATTTCCCAATAAATTGAGAATAAATGAGAATATATGGTATTTTATATTGAAAATATGAAAATATTTCAAAAACAATTCATTGATTTAGCACTCTATATTGAAATATAAACAAAAAAAATGAATCTATGGAATATAAGAAATTTTCATAGAGAATGAATAGCTAAAAACACATCTAAGTTCAGATCTTGGATCGTGGAGATTCATCTATGCATAGGGATAAGATAAATGGAGTATATCCCATAGTTATTCAAAAAATTGAAGTGCAAAGTACTCATAATTGAGGTCAATATAGGGAGGGTAACACTATAATTTAAATCTTTTTAACAGGTTTCATGGTCTGCCATGTTATTTGGATAGTTTTATGCCAATTGTGTGGTTCTCACTATCTAAGAACCAAATTTTCATTAACTAGGTGAAAAATTTGAAAAAACATGAGTATAACATTAAAATTCCATCTATAATAGAACACATATGTAAGACCGGACCTTTTTCTCCCAATTACACAGGTTTTGAAACCAATCTAATTCTGTTGGTGGGCCTTTTGGTAACTCTATTGAGGATGGATAGATTTTCTAAACTATGACCCTCTGGTTACACATTCCAAAAATTTATTTTTTGTACCTTTTACATTGATAACTCAATCAAACCCTATGAGTACATTACAATATGTAAAACCCAAGTAATATAATGGAATTTAGCCAACTATCTTGGAGCACTATTCGGGTGAAAATATGGGATGTGCGGTGAATATGGAGTTAACTGTGATTTATTTTCCTTTTTTCACTTAATATTATTTTCATATTAGATCAAAGACTTCATAATAGTTTATACTTCATAATGATATCATATTTGGTTTCCTTTAGACCCATTCATTGGGGTTATAAAATGTTTATAGCGGTGGGGAATTGATATGCTATAATGGTCATGTTTAGTTGATTTTAATTCCACAACAAGTGGCATAATTATATTTCATGGTTTTCAATTATTTGGAATTTGACCAATGGACCAATATGGATAGGGAGTTTTTTATGTATAATTATTGGAACATAGGCTCATATTCTATTTTATTCTTCATTTTTTTCATTGTGGTCATGGAGTTTTCTAATAGTTATTATGATATTTAAATTTCCAAAAAAAAGTTAAACAATATTTTCTTGCTTACAGTCATTTAGTGGATTTATACAATGTTGGCCTGAGTATATGGATCCAATGGTATTGATATATAATGCTATAGGATTATATATTAATTTGAATTATGGACCTCAATCATGTGTGAGTGTGAAGGGATGGTGATATGGGAAAATATGGTTAAAGTGTCCTCAATGAATATAAATAATATTTTACAATATCACATCGTTGTTGGTATTTTTCACATCCATCCAAGATTATATAATTGATATGTGATGATACAAACATTTAGTGGAAGTAAAGATTCCTGAACTCCAAATTAAATATCCTTACAATACCTATTACAAAACAAACATGGGGACATGTGGTCAGATGATATGTGATTTCTTACTCTGATGTTGGTTTCAAGGGGTAAATGAGACTAAATTATACATGATACCTAACATTGATATTGTTATTTATGGTTAATTGAGTCAATATTCAATAATACAAGGAGCGATATAGGATTTTTAGGGTGGTGGGAAGGACTCCCTGTTACATTTTTCAATATATGTGATATTTTTATAAATTTACTATTTTGGTTTTTTGACCATCATGAATGGTTTTCATATGGATTCCTCAAAGTTGAAATCAAGGAGAGCGTCCAGATGTACTTTTTATTATTCCATATGATTATGACGGGTTGAGTCACATTAGTTTTGATCAGTGTCCTTAGAGGGCCAAGATGATCAAGAGACATAATTAAAGGCTCTAGTATAGGCGAAACATCAATAATAGATGTAAACCTTTACTATATGGGGTGGCACACCAGAGGCCTATTGGTCAAATGGCTCATATCACTATTCAGGTGGAAAATTGTTTGGGGCCCTACTTTATCAATAGGCAAGTGGTTTTTAAATTAGGATGTGTTTGTAGTAATTTTTTTAAATATATTTCCAAAAAATTAAATTGATGTTTTTAATAGCCCTACATCAATTATCTAGATTGTTGGGACCAGAGGCATTTGGGGTGTGCATCATGGGTAGAGTCCTCAGACATTTTTTATTTCCATTCATGTTTGGTAAAGAAAAAATAAATCTATTAATAAAAATTTGATGTGTTCACTAATGTTACACACATGAAATATAAAAACTGAAAACATTAATAAAATTATAATGTAGTTTTTGAATCAGTACATATCAAATAAAAATTACCTTATTTAATAAATATTAAAGGAATATTGGAAAATCATTCTTAATAATGATTCTATCATAAAATACTATCACTTTATATAAATAAAAACAAGATCATTTAATGTATTTTTTAACTATTCAACTATTTATGGAATATGTATTTTTATTTCTAGAATATCAATATATTTTATTTAAATATTGATAGAATATATTTTTATATGAAAAATATATTAAATGTATTATTAATTGATATGAAATATGAAAAAAACCTTTAATTTAAAAAATGAATTTTCATGAAAATATATATTTCTTCAATAGAAAGTTATTTAACTACAATTTTATCTTTCAAATATTTATTATTTATTTTTTTAATTTGTTTCCATATTAATATTTATAACATTTAAATTTTTTAAATTTTTCTACTTATATATTTATTAATAAAATAATTATGATTCTTAGATTCTAATCAATGATAATAAGGGTAAACATTGTAAATTCCAAGTTGCCTGATTTGTGCTATATTAACATGAAAAATAAACCTTCATGAAGAGATTAGGTAGGTATGAATATCATATCCACAATTATCCAAAACCTTCCACACCAAAACCACTTATCAATATAGCAATTTCATTATTCCCCACTCATACAACATGATTTTTTGTGTAAAAGTCATTCTTCATCACCCTAAAAGGATGGCTGTATTACAAAAAACATACCACACTCCATGATTAATGTTACATTGATATTGATGCAATTTAACATCCCATAGAGTCCACTTCCTAGTATGGAATCCATGTTTTCCACTAATATGTCTTAAATAGTGTATTCTCAGTATGCCTTTTAGAAGAATACTCAATCCCTCAATATGAGTTTTAAACACTATTTTAATTTCAATGTCATTCTCTTTCACACACCGACATAAGTATTATATCTATATTAATATAATTATATTGGTATAATTTTTTACGTTTTTAATATAAATGTTATTACTATTATCTACCCACTTCACAACCATTTAAATGTTGAAAATATTTATTTTGTTACGTTGGAAAAACCACCTATTAGAAATATATATTTCATAATGAAATGTACATGGATAGAATAAAATTCTTATATAATTGTTAAATATTATAATTTTCAAATGATTAATAGTATTATAGGATTAATTAATTTATACATTCAAACCTATAAAAATAAAATTAAAATTACATACATACATAAATGAAAACTATTGCCTCAATTAATGAATAGTCTTATTTTCATCACTTCCATCATAGATGATTATAAAAATATATTTTAACAATATACATGACATTAATGTTTCAAATATTTCATGAATATATTTAATAAAAAATAAAACAATATTTAATGATTATTATAATGTATTTTTTAATATTAGTTAAATATTTGAAGTAAGTTCATCATATATGTCATTCAAAAAAATTGAGTAAATTATTTACCAACAGTGAACAATCTGAAGGAAAAATAACTTAAAAATGATAAATATAAACGTTTATATATATATATATATATTATTTGAATGATGAAATGGGTATCAATGATTGTTTTATGACATATATATAACAAATTTTTACAAAAAATCTAAATATATTAATTCATGTTGTGATAATAATAATTAACTATCTAATAAAATCGTATTAAATGATTATAACTAGATAATAAAGAATATAAAAAATATATTTGAATTTGGAATAATATTTTATGATGGTTATGATTATTATATATGTGGTAATATTAATACTATGTAATTCTGAGATAATGGTAAGGGATTCCATGAATTAATTTTTCTTCACAACGAGATTCATCATTTTACCACATATTTTAATATTTAATGTATATAATATCAATAGATGAATATTAATAATTGTATTTTTGAATTCTATGGAATAATAAATCCATCCTAATACTCTATTTCATGGGTGGTTTTATATAATGGATACAAAGTAAATAATGGTTTCTTTCCAATATTTTTTTCAAATTAATATTGTCATAAATCAATTTTAATTTTGTGAGTTTTTTTAGAATTTTATATATATAATCCCATCCATTTTCATCAGCTATGGTTATTATTTATGTTTTATAGGTCTTCTATCTATTTTATATCTTTTGGAAAATAGTTTAATTGAGGTAGTGAATGTAATTAAAACATAACCCCACCCCCTTTTAGATTCGATATCATCCTCCTAAATTTATATATTAATTTTATAGAGGTAATTTTTTAGGATTTCTATTTAATTATAAGTTTTTTTTAAAAAAATTAATATTTATTATATAAACAATGCACTGTAATATTTAATTTTTTTCTAAAAGTGTTTTTTTCAATGGTATCCCATTTTAATATTTTACTTTTTTACTTTTTTTAAATTATTATGAGAATTATTAATTATAAGTATTAATATATATGTTTGAAATGTTTTAAAAATAATTTTTATTCGAATTAAATTTTAATTGAAAAAAGTGATATATCTTATTTGAATTCTATTTTGATTTATCTAATAAGATTAAAATTATGTTTTTCATCTATTTGAAAATTTAAAAATGTTTATTATATTAGAATAAGGGTATATTATTATACTACTATAAAACTTCCATAATTGTATGGATTAATAATGGATCATTGTAAATAATAATGATATCTTCTCTTTTACAATGTTTAATTCTATGAAACTAAATTATGAATGTTTCTAGGATCTCATGTAATACCTATTTATGGTTTTCATCATATGATGGGTGGGTATAATGTTATATATCCCACCAATTCATTAGTTAATGCATTATATGGCATGTAAAAATCAAAATGGTGATATTTAGTTAACCTTATCCACTATAAGGTTTTGTGTACAATATTTTATGGTAATGGGGAGTGAATCCAATCCTCTATGGAAATATTCCAACATTGTTTTGATGGTCTTATAAGGTATCTATTACTATGAATATAAATCTATATGCTTATGTGTATTCTAAAATCGCATTTTTTCCTCATTATATTCTCTCATATTCCTAGATTGATTATTTATTGTTCTACGCACTTATTACATATGGATATTATGGAAAATCTCTTCCCATATAATTAGTAATTATGTTTTATAAACTTTTCAGAATATTTTTATAAGTTATAATAATTTTATTAGAGTAGTATATTTATCATATTGTTATTTAGGATTATTGATTGATATGTCACATGTTTACCCATAATGATGTCATGATCTAAAAATTAATTATGTTAAAATATCCTATGGTATTGAATTATTTTATTAGGAAGGATATATCTAAAAAGGATTCCATCTTGGAATTAATAGTAGTAGATATTTAATTTTCATCTTTAATAAGTCTATAATTTAATCATTCAAAAAATACCCTTATCAATTTCGAATTTTTGGGTTTGTATTACGATGAGATGTATGTAATATCAATACAAAATGTTTAAATATTAAGGTTATTGTTCATCATGTGGCTTCATTTACTATCATAGAATATTTTAATTGTTATTGGAAATTATAAGAGTTGCTTGATTAGAATAATTTTTAGAAAACCATGGAGTGAACAATATTTTCAAGGCTATGGGTTGGATAAAAAATTATTTTTGGGGATGTAGAGATTCTGTGGTTTCATCTAAATAACTCTCATTCAACATAATATAAAGATGATATATGATTTGAAAAGATGATCCTACATGTTAAAACCCTAAAAACATGTTTTGTATTATCTGAGTCAAATCTAGTTTCTGGAAAATATGACATAACTACACACCATGTCAGACACTCCTACATTTCATGCTTTAATAATTTTAATGTTCGTTATAAATAATTAAGTTAGTTTTGATCACATTTTAAGTGTATTTATCGAAAACCTATTGGGAAATTTATAATGAATAAAATTTATATAATCGTAAAAGGTCATATGATATCATATATAAATTAATTATAATTTTTTCTTTATAATTTCATAATTTTTTTATATATGTATTCACCCCTAGAGCATATCACTATTTAAGAAAATTGATCAAAGTAAGAGTTGCTAAATTAAAAATTAGTGTAGTGGAGAATTCAACTATTTTTATAATGGAAAGAAAAAATTGAATTAGATCTATAGATAATATTGGCATTGACAATCTAACCCAACATTTGAAATCTATGTAGAATTACGTAATCCAAATTAGGCTCCCTTAGACTCAAAGGATGTAACAAAATGATAATATTCTTCTAATAATAAATATACATATTCTATTATTAGCGACTCTAATCCCCATATTATTGGGTAATGCATCAATGATAATAAAAATATTTTTCTCTGATGCTCAGGACAATAATTTTTTTTGTATTCTGGGTATAACAAAGAAAATAATGATGATATATTGATGAATCCTATTAAGAATAAAACAAAATATGGTAACATTGACTTGATATAATGTCAATTGATTACCAATTTATTTATGAATAACTAGAGTCCTCTATATCATTTAACTAAAATAGAGATGGATTTTTTGGAATAGATAAATATGGATATAGAATCAAATAGTACCAATATAAAACATTCATAATAAAATTATTGTAAGAGATTTTTTTCATTAAGCCTAATTGAAAATTATATTGAAACATAGTGTGTTCTGACCAATTCAACCAGAATAATTTTGCATTAAATAAATTTGAAACTATGAGAATAATATTCGGTTTTATAACAATGATTAAATTAATAGTTGAATTCCTTATTAGTATAATAACATTTTGGAAAATAAATGAATATAAAATATTAATTTCATGAATGTAAAAGTTATATAACCATTTTGGAATGAAATTTTTTATCCAATTGTAAGTAATATATGGAATAATATATTAATAAAATATACTTATATGGATAAGTAAATTTGTTATGGTAGGAAAATAAGTGCATCAATAAAATGAAAAAATTCGATGCCATAATTTTATCATGGATGGAGAGAAATATAAAAAAAATTAACCGACCGCACACAAATACTATAATTTCCTAGATTATGATTGATATATCATTTAGTTCATGGATTCAAGTGTTAATGATGAAACAAAATACTAGAAAAAATCTTAGTCTAGATTGAAATGGGATGTCATAAGTGAATCATAAATAATGAAGTGCGCCATGATGGTATACTCTGTATACATTTACATATAAATCACTCTAAAAGTATAGATAAATTATTTGATTTATGTTATATGAACACTTTTATTTCATAATAATTTTTAATGGACATCATATCACTACCTAAAAAGATAAATATTGATATATCAGTAAAAATATTTAATTTTTTGATTATGGATTATTAATTTGATATGTTCTATTTGATTGACGTTTGTTGAATTTTTCTACATATAAACCATTTTAATATCAATATTATTTTATTTTATGTGACTTTTAGAATAGACCATCTCTATTAAAATAGATAACATAATAATTTTCGGGGAATTGAATTCATTTTTTATATCCTGAATCATTATATTATAATCTAATATTATGGGTATAAATATGAGATTTCAATATAAATTACATATATTTTATTGCAGGAAATACCTTCTACGTTGCGATATCTATCACAAGTGGTTGGTTAGAAGATAAAATTGAATAAAATAATATTTTTCACGAATATACTGATGTATTTCAATAATAATTTCAAATTGTTTTTTGGAACCATTATGTAGAGTTATAAATATAAATCATAAAATTTAGTAAACATGTTTCAATTTATCCTTTTAGAATATTATCTATTTATTAGTATAAATTAATGAAGAAACACAAGAAGAATCTAGTTAATGTATTTTTACTCCCTATATTGTTACAATTGTGAAAATATATACTTTTTTAGGAGATGAAATTTTGGTCATTGTGCCTTTTCATTTATTATTGGTAATATAAAATTATTAATATCAATAAAAAATTCAATTTTCCCCATAAAGATGATTGATTGTTTAACTTCATATAGATTAGTACATATAAGTTATAGATATTCAATATATATATCATCATTTGGTGATCTATAAGGTATATATTATCAAGAAAAACATTCATTCAATTTATAAAGACATTCAAATTATGTTAAAACAATTTTGACATACCAATTCTACCATTATATTCATAAATATGATGAATAATGTTATTAGATATTACAATGATTAGTTCTTGGTGGTATTTAAAGATAATATATTAAAATATATCATGACTAATGATGAGAATACTGTTAATATGCTTATTGTGTTAAATACCATGAAAAATGATAACAAGAATTTCGAATTTAGAAAATACGAATTCATTATATAAACAAAAGTCACATTCTCGGGAGATATAATCACCATTGAGGATATATATATGGATATTCTTAATGAATTTGTTATTGAATAGTAGATAATACCATTCATTGTAACTAATATGCATAGTTTCCATGGATGCATACCCCATATTATTTACATTATATTTTTAATGGATATCATATCCACTATCCACTTTTACCTAGAAGGGAGTGTGATTACATTGATATATAATTCTGATTAAAATATAGTGGAATTGAGGAGAAAGTTTTCGAGTGAACCCATGCTCACAATATCCTAAATGGGAGAAGTTTTTAAAAAAATAAAGGGATGTATCAATGATGGTATTGTTATTTTTCTTGTGAAATTTCTTGATAGAATAATTATAATAAAATATATTAAGAGACCATGAGAAAAACTAACCAACTATGATTTGGTGTTGGTAGCGATAATTTTTCTTTTTAAAAAATAGTGGAATTATCTATATGGTGTACTGTAAAATATGTATATGTTTATTTATCCAAAATATGTATGTATATATTTTATTATAAATATTTGAATATTTGGTATTGTGGATGGTTAGGATTGATTAATTGTTGTATCTTTTAAAAATATCACAACAATTTGAAGGAATATATATTGAATGATTCTATAACTCTGAAATACCATGATACTTTTTCAGTTATTCTCATTGAGAGAAATCCAAAACAAATGGATTTGCAGAATATACACCATAAAATATTGTGGAAGTGGGGAAATTCATGTATTTCTTACATTAATATTCATCCATATTTCTAAGGGATTGTTAGTGGTCTATAAATCGTTTATGTTGAACTAGAATACACAGTATAGTATGCTGCAAATTTAAGATATGTCAATAATGAAAAAACAAGAATATATAACCCAATATGTGTATAAATAATAGAATATTTCAAGATAGAGTTTTTGAATAAACATATAATATCATTCTTCACTATCCATACTTAATATACAATGATATATATAGATCCCTAGAATAATATATAGTGTGACCAAGTGAATATGGATATCTCGGTGTATATATCTCATTTCCCAATAATTCATCAAGTTACAGTTTTACGATGAATTTATATTTTTATGATGAAACCATTATAAATATATATATAAAAGTTTGAAAAAATAACTAAGGACAATAAATTCCTTAGAATGTATAAAATAACATCCCTCACATGCACGTACAAATTGAAAAAAAAATTATTTGTTTCTCTAATAGTTTATATGCACTCTAATGCACAAACTTTTCTCTGGTGGCTTCAGCCCTAGAATTTTTGTCACCTATCACTCACTCCCCACCACATCCTAAATATTCAATATCACATACCTTGGATGCAAATTTTTATGGATCCTTAAAGGATGTTCTATGTTGTCCCCCTCAAGACTCTATGTGTTCTACATCATGAAAATCTTCATGGTTTTGTTCGCATTTATATGGGATAACATCTATCTGTTTCTAGATGTCCCATGATCTTATTTTGATAAAGAATATAATTTTATCAAAAAGGACATTATTGGTGAGGTTTGGTGTTGAAACCTCATCATTTTGGGGTTTCTATTATTATGTGAAATTGTTGAGTTTGTAGGAACTGTTTTTGAACTCGATAGGGAATCACAAATCATTTTGTGTGGTTTCCATTAGAATTATATTGTATTGAGGTTTGGTATAAATCCCCAAGAACCATGGGATGGATGGATATCAAACTAGATCAAGGGTTAATGGAGATCTATCTTAGAAGGTAATCTCTATATACATTAATATAAATAATATTCATGGTATTCCTTTATCATTCTATAATAGTTGTTTTTTATGATCCCTCAGAGATTCCTTATGATAATTTAATCTTTGCATATTTTAATACTCCATGGATTTTTTAATACTAAATTTCATGGATATGTGTGCTAATATTCTCTTCTATCTCAATCCCATAGTTTTTATTCATCTATGTACAATACTTATTCATCTCAAGTCTGGATATAGTTCAACCCTCATCTCTTAAGAATTGCTCATTCAATCATCTGCAATTCCATTATATTCAAGTGTGCTATAAGAGTTGACAATTCACTATAGTAAAATTTAAAATTGTGGATTCAAAATGTTGTTTGGACATGTGGCATCTAGGTCTCATCATGTTATCTTGGTCCGAGAGGTTGAGTATAATGGTGAGGGATCTGTAGTTTCTACATCCCCCCTCTTGGGATTCTTACCAAATATTGAATCAAAGAAACTATCCTAAACCCAAATAACTATTTATGAACCCTTTTTTGGGCCTCATTTCCATGTAATAATATGTCATAATTTCCATTATTTTATTATATCACATGATTTTGGGAGAACATATTCGGAGATACAATGGTAATCATGTTGTTGAAAGTTCCTTAGGATGTTATCCTACTCAGAGATATACAGTTCCAACTAATCAACTCTTCCTTCAACTAGAATCCTTCTACAGTGTATTATCTTATGATTATGAGATCCAAGCCAATTCTGTTCACTTCATTTCAATGTAACCACAATTTCAATCTCCCAAAAAATTTGGATTCATACCCCTCCTTTGTACAGGTGTTTGTACTAATAAACCCCATGAAGAGATGGGAATGTCTTGTCACTGAAGACTGTTCCCAATGTACAGAGTGGGGTGAAAACCCACTCAATGGTATTCTCAAATCCACTTTTTAAGATTAATTTTCATAAATAAAATAGGTATTTCAATAGGTAAAAATACAGATATACTCAGAAGTTCACATGCTTCTAGCTGAAAATGTCCATGTTTTTTGCAACCAAATCCAAAGGACAAAAGGATTAATGATTCCAATATTCATCTAGAAATCATGGGGCCTAGGTACCTTGTCAAAAACAAACATTAACTATATTTAAAATCATAATACAAGGACCTCTATCATTTCTTCTCTCAAACCTAATCAAATACATTCTAAAATAAAAAATACCACAAAGATAATTTTAAAGAATACATTCATGAAATAAAACCCCTCTAACCTACTTATATGGATATCAGGGAAGATTAATTTCATAATGGTATAGATATAATAGGATGACACATTTATAAAAAAAATTACTTTAGGAAATATGATATTGATCATATCCTACATTTATAGATGTTGTGATTCACAAAGTTGAGCTTTTGTGTTGAATGGACTTGATTTATTTGATCTAGGGGAGGCCCTGCAGATTGTAGATGGTGAATTTAATGTTATAAATTATCTGAATGATGTGAAATTAATATGTTCCTTTCTCTATAAGGTCAGTATACACATAGTAGAATTCATGGAAAAACAGGTTTAATGGACATGTGCGACACTGGGGATTGATTCACAGGGTGTAATAATGATATGGGGTCTATAATATTGGGGTCAACTAAAAAATTTACTAGAAAACATCCATTTCAAATCATGATAACATAATGTAATGCTATCTCACCTAGTTTGAGGCATATTAGATTACTCACTTTTATTGGATTATTTTTCTTCACGGTTGGAGTGATACGAGCATTTTAGCATCACTTATCTAGGGTCCCATATCATAGGCTATAATTAGGTGTCCAGTGAATCATTGAAAAATCTCATATTGGGTATGTGAATGGATTGGGATTCACAATAAGCTGATATGTATAAAAAAACTATAGTTTTGGGTTAGTGAGTAAACAAAACCATTACATTATATGGATATAGTCAAGAATGAGTTTGATCAACTACAATGCCTCATTGATGAAGATATAAATGAAAAAATGTTTAATGAACTCATTACTAATAAAGATAATCTTATGGAGATGTTATTGAAAAAATAATCCATGGTAAATGAGAAGTGGAGTGTAATGTGGCCCCAATATTGTTATTGGAATTAATTTATTAGATGAATGATTTAAGGAGAAAATGATGATCATTAGACTGGACATACTATTGGATGACGGATCCTACTATTATGAACTTGATTTTTTTGGAGGTATGGATGATTCCTTATTCAAATTGACCATTTTAGTACCTAATCCAAGCATGATTTAATGTTATTTAAGTGGAAATTCTGAAAATAATGATTTTGTCACGAGCATTGTCTCAAGTCATGATTGTATACTATTTGAAAAGGATCTAGAAGAGAAATAAATACATTAGGCTATGATGGTCCCCTATACATAGTGTTCCCCATGACCTGATAGTTTCTCATGATCTTTTTACAGTGAGTTTTGGAATGTGGTTAAGAGTGAACTGGTTAATTCCATCACTGATTTGTTTGAGGAGGAATTATGTTGTGTGTTTCCTCTTCCACAACTCTATATCTCAAACCCACGATTAAGGAACCTTCTTCCAACCATCATTATTGTTCAATGATCTTATGTAATTATATGCATAGTTTTTTAGTTTGTGAAATCAATATAAGAGGATCAATACATCGTTCCTACTATATATCAGAGTAATAGAATGGATTCATTAATGTGTCGAAAATTTAAAGAGCTATAGTACTGGACCAAGACGTGGTTAGATATATCAACCTCATGGATCATGCTTTAAACATGGTGATCAAGATAGACAAGGGTTAATCAAATGATATAAATGAGTAGAAAATTATCATATAGGTGTTAACATGTATGGGATTTTTTATATATGAAACAGACTTAATATTTAGGATTATAACTTCATCACAGTTGGTTTTTTCATTCTGGGGGTTAAATCATGGATTTTTCAATGAAACTAATTAGTGGATGACATGGTGAACCTCTATTCCCAATAACTTTTATTCTCTTGTCTGATGTTCCAATCTCTATCATTAACATGATATTACTAAAGGGACAAATTATTCCATAAAATAGTATGTTCCTCCCCCATTGTATTTACCACGCCATGTTACTATATGAAATTATTATATTTAGGAATGATAGAAAGAGATCAGAGTGATGCATCAATATGTTTATTGATGTTTATTTCCCCTGTAATAAATGAATATTAAATCGAACAAAGAGATGCCTTTATATCTCAAATATATGATCTGATATATGGGATTCCTCCTTGTGTAATAGTCTATCCATTCAATGAGCGAGTTTATTGATGGAATATATATATATCCTAATGTAATGAAGAAGGTGGCTAATTCATCATTTTTATCAAATTATTAGCAGGATCATGTGTTATGTGAGTAATATTAAAGCACATGAGCCTTAGCTCGATTGGTAAGGACTCTGTAAGTGCATCCGAGAGACCCGAGATCAAATCCAGGGAGAGACATTATTTTCGGGTTTCTGTAGTAGGACTGTAGAAGGTACTGTAGTAGGCATTGTAGTAGAACTGTGCAGTACTGTAATAGGTACTGTAGCTGGTACTGTAGCAGGTTCTATTTGGCACTGTGGGAGCCAGGAATATTCCCTCGTTTGGGCCTTTGGGCCACCGATTTGGTCCCCATGTCCTTTAAGGCCTTCGAGCCACCCAGGCCTTTGGGTCAGTAAGGCCTTTGAACTACCTCAATGCCTTCGGGCCACCTTAAGTGCAGATGAAAACCAGAAGACCTACGAGGAATAAACTCTACAAAGAGGATGAGAAAAGATAATTCACCATATTAGAAGCTAAACATATTGTATAAATGAGAGGGTATGGCACCTTCCATTGGGACAAGCCTGGGCATGCACGGGAATGCCTAGCCAAACAACTATGCGAAGGTGGAGTGATGATTTCATGATGAAGATTCTAAGGCGGAGCAGTTTCAAGTAGTTAGTCAGTGCTTTATGTAATGTTTGAAAGCCTACATGCAAAGGAATTCCTATAAGTCCTTTGGGTTATGTAATATGAATGCCTACAGGCCATGTAAGAGTTCCACCTCACCCCTTAAAAGTTGGATTATCAAAATCAATAAAAAATGAAGGCCTTCGAGCCATTGGAGAATGAGTGAGTAATATTAAAAGCATTACTTATCATTCATTAGTAGGAATTTTTCTGATTAATTGTGTCCTCTAGGCTATAAAAATCCATTCACAAGGTTCTATCATGGTCCAGAAGGATGTTACCTCTAATATCGATAGTATTATAGATGGATTTCACTAGGATACTCCCTCTAATGGAAAACGCCATTGGATTTCATGAACATGGATGGAAAGGTCGATCCACAAAGGAGAATCATAGAGAAAAACCACTCAAAAAACATAATTTCATGCCTCAAAAAAAGAAATGGGATGTTTTAGAAGAAAAACTCTCTAGAGATATTTTGTTGGATACTAAATATAGAGGGGATGTTGAGGTGGAAGGTGGGAACTCTTTTCCTTTATAGACCGTGATTCTTACCCATATCTCGACTCTACAACATCCGACCCATTTGATTGTGGGGGAATGAGATTATTCAATTTAGAATCAGTACTTTGATTTACCAAATATTGGTTTCCCAGGATGGCTGGTTACAATATCTCATTTATGGAGGCCATCATGTACATAAACATCATCAAAGATTTCAAGGAAAAGTAGAAAATAGACACTTTAGAGCTTTTTAACAAAAAAAATAACCATATAGGTGCGTTTTTATGGCCTCTATGTAACGACTTGGGTATTTAAAGAATAATATTTTTTTATCTAATAATAATTATTAATAAGATATTAATTTTCAGTTAAAGGGGGTTATTTTTTTATTGAGTAATCAACACACAACAACAGGCTTCTTCGAAATCATACATTACACACAACATTGAGTTATACTAATAAGTAATACAATAATATTATTATTTTTTTAAATGGAAGTTAACGCCTAACTGTTAAAAGGAGGAAAATTAATTGTATCAATATAATTTTTAAATATTGTTTACACATGCTTAAATGATGATTTATTTATTATGAAATTTATTTCTAATGGAAATATAAACCAATTGAGTATAATGGATGTGTTCCTATAAAAACCTATTTAAACAAATTGTGTTTTCATATCACATTTTCATTATTTTTTTAATGAAAAATATATGATATATATTCAATGTAATGTTTTAAATAATTTTTTTATGTTTTCAATATATGATATAAGAATAAATCCATTTTTAGAATAAAAGAAGTATTTTTTTAAAAAAATGCATTTTTACATCCATTTGATAGAGGACCCATTTTAAATATAGTTCTTGACACATTTAAATGATTTAGTTTAAAAAATAAAATTCTTATTTAGAATAGGTAAATAATAATTTACTTGGGATGAAATTTTGTTTTTTTTTCTACAAATGTTAATTTTGAATGAATAGTGAAAAATATTGCATTTTAATTCAAAACATTCATTTTCTCTAATTTATATATATAGATAGATTGTACATTAAATTGGATTTAATGTTTAATTGTATTATATTTTTATCCTTTAATACAATTTTGGTCATTTTATGTAATTTTACTTTGATTTTTGATAAAAATGCATGTTAACAGTTTGGTAGTTTTTAACTCTTAAAAACACGTTATTTGGTTTTCAGAACAGATATTAAATTTAAATTAATTTTTTAAAATTATGTATTTTGAATATAGAAAAACAGATTCCATATTTGGAATCAGGAGGTCCAAGTTTTTTAAATAGGTAGCTTTTATTTTTAGACATTATGAATAGTAACATCAGTAAATATTTTATTTACCATGGTTAAAAGGTAAATCTGGTAAATAATGGTAAAAAAATAATATTATAATAATATTTAATTACCTTAACACATATTTTAATCATATTTTATGAGATAATTTAGACCATGGGAATACATGGGTTATTTGTATGACCCCATGGAGCAACTTGTTTTAGAAAATTACATTTAATTAATTTTAATTTAAAGTTAAGAAAAATATAACATAACATGTTTCTTTGAGTAAAACAATTATTAAATATGGTTATATGTCACGACCCGTCCTCCAGGCCCATGCCGTGACTACCCCAAGCCCGCCTTCATAGGCTAAGGGCTGGCGACTAGCACCAAAGGCGTAAATCCCGATAACTGGGAAGGCATTGTCTTTATAAAAGTAAACAAACACCACAGAGTATAAGCGGAAGTAATACACTAAGTACAAAAGAAAGTGCTGAAAAGTAAGTGGGCCAGAATACAAACACAACTGAAAGTACAGCTACAACTGAAAAAAAGTACAACAGGAAAGACAAACAACTGGAAGAAAAATAACAGCAGCTCTGGGGTCGTCCACCTCGGATCCTGCCTGAAGGGCAGGTACAGATAGCGCAGCTCCTGGATCGTCCGCCACGGATCCTACCTGAAGGGTAGGTAAATATAGCCTCCACAATTCTCTTTCCCATTAAACTCCTCCAAGTATCGTCTCGTCATGAAGTCCACCTTCGGATAATGACTCTTCATGAGGTCCACCTCCGGGTACCATCCAGTCCTTGAACACTCGGCCTCTGTCAGCGTTGTCCGTCGTCTGCAACCAACACAATGAGGTGCGGGTATAGCCTGTGCAGGGGTGAGTATATGATACTCAGTAGGGACCCCGAGACCCTCAAGGTCTCAATAAATCCAACAAGGATAACCACAAAGAAGGATCTTAACGGATAACCCTTACTTAGTTATAAGCCCATACTTATACCTATGTTATCATGTAACCAATATCAATCATGAGGAAACACAAAGGTTATGAAATTAATAGATAACCACTACCTAGTTATATTCCCATACATATACCTAAGTTATCAAGTGACTCATCTCAATAATGAGGTAAACACAAAGGTCATAGACTCAACTCAAACCAGGATTTTCATTATCGAAACCATAACTGTTGAAGAGCCCCGTCTCTGATGAGTACATTGATCCTATCACGACTCCGAGGTAATTCTCACTAACCTAAGACTACTAAGGTATGACTCCTGTCGAGTACCGCAGGTCATCCACCCAAACACAGTAGTGCTTCCCGCCAAGGTATGCCACCCAAACATAGTAGTGCATCCCCCCTAATAGCCTGCAAAGGTACTCCTCCTGTCGAGTACCACAGGTCTGCTTCCTACTACCAGGCGCTCCGTCCGCCATGGGTCTGCACCCAAACACAGTAGTGATCCGTCCACTGGGCTAGTCGACTCACTCCAAGTCGAGTCGGTCAAGCAGTCGTCAAGTCTCAGCTGGCTACACGGTCTCCGTACTCTGTACGCTCATCTCCAGGAGAGTCCGCCTCACGAGCTACAGGTCGATACTCCAAGTATCACAAAGTCCCAAGAAGAAGTATCTCAAAGGACCACCTCGTCATAGGGGTCTCAACGCAACAGACGGTGCATCAATCAGATGCCTGATCTGTGAGTTATTAGCCTTTTCGTCCCAGGGGCCCGATTGGATTCGTGTACGAACCAACCCGACCGTATCTCAACTGTACCCCTAACTCACATAGGGTATACTCATAGGTACCGTTTCTCAACGGGATCACCAACGCCGCTGACGGTTAGTCAAACGAACATCCGGTCTGAAAGTTATTAGCTTTTCCGTTCCAGGGGCCCGGTTGGATTTCGGGTTCAATCCAACTCGGTCACTATCCAACTGTGTCCAAATCTCAGGCGAAGTATGCCAAAAAATTTGTCTCACTAAGAGGAATCCAACAAAGTTGATGGCATGTCAATTGGACGTCCGGAGCTCATGTTATAAGCGTTTCTGCTCCGATGGCCCAGTTGGTTTCGGGTTCTAACCAACCCGGCTGTACCCATAGTTCTCCAAAACCTTAATTGTAATATACCAAAACGAACATCTCGATCCAATGATCGCCTTGCAACTGAAGGTGCGTCGATCGGAGGTCGGCATCCCATGTTATGGGCGTTTGAACAAAAACTGTCCGAAAATAGGGGGTTCGGGCCCGGTCCGACCCGACCTGAGACCCCACCTGGGTCAGCCCGAACCGGCCCGGCTGGCGCGGCCAAGCTGGCGCGGCCCGGACAGCGCGGCGCGGCCCCGAATGGGTAGCCCGCGTGGCCAGAAAGCTCGGCTCGGCCATGATGTCGTGGAAAGGGGGGGGGGGCTGATTGAAGCTGCCCCCCCCCCCAAGTGGGGACCGCTCCCTTTGACCGCCGGAGGTTACAACCCCCGATCTCCCCTCTGGTCCCGCGCGGCCGCGGGACCGCCGCCTGCCGCCGCGGCGGACCCTCCTGACGTTGCACCGGGCGCCGCCTACTCCTAGTGGCCGGCCGCCGCCTCCAGTCGCCGTGTCGATGTGGCGCTCAGACAGGATCTTCCGCGGACCACCGGACGCGCTCCGGTGGTCCGTTTTACCTGTGGTATTTTCCAGCGGTCCTCCCAGGACTGGCTCTTCACTGTGAAGTCTTCAAATCTCCCTTGCAGCCCTTTCCTTCATCGCTCGTCAATCCACACACAACGATCAACCAGCGGAGTCTTCGAATCTCCTCTACGGCCGCGACTCTGGCTGTGGTTTCGTTCGGCCTCAACGGTGCGGCGCGACAGCACCGCACTTCTTCGTCGGGTTCTTTATTGTTTTCACGCGGTGCAGTTGCACTACACCGCCTTTGTGCGAGCCAGAACGAAGAAAACACCAAAGGGGGAGGAGATTCGGCCATGTTCGTGCGGTCCGACCTCATCCCGATAAATTGATAACAGGTGGCCCAAAAATAAAGACGAAGAACGACAAAAGATATTTCATGAACAAAAAGTAATTAACCCCTACCTCGAAATTGACGTCGCACGTCGTCGAGTCGCGTAAGTCGAACTTCGCGGTAGAACTATATCAATTCTGTCGACATCGGGAGAAGAAGAAGAAAATTATTGTTGGCGTCGGTCTCCAAGGTCGACATCTCGTTCTTTGTCGAGGAAGGTTATCGTTCTTCGATAAGGATGTGCCGTTCTTCGTTGAAGAGGCGTCGTTCTTCAACGAGGAGAAATTATCTCCTCTTCCTTCTTCTTCTTCTTCTTTTCACAAGGCTCTCTCTCTCCCTCTCCAAATTCCTCAACACAAAGAGTGTCCCCAAAATAAAAAAGGGCTCAACCAAATATTTTATTAACACATGCCATTTGAAATTCAAAACTCAAAACGGTTAATTAATTAATTGAGTAGGTTCAATTAATCAATTAGTGTAAGTTGGAAAGAGTTAAGAGAGGGAGTTTTCTTTTTGAGAGTTACAAAATAATGAGGGGAGAAGTTATGAACGTTAGGGGAAGGTGAGGGGTTAGGCGCGTGTGGTCCCCACCCCACCTTAATCCTCTCAGAGGTAGTTAACTACAAGTGGGTCCCACCCCCAACTCCCTTACTTAGGATACAACGACATAAGAGACGGGAAAGGTGTTGTGATTCATCACTTAACCACTTAGCAAGAAATAAAAATAAAATTGTAAAACAATTATATTTTTATTCCTCACTTTTTTTTAACAACTCCTCCCGAGTAAATGCAACTTCAGGAAGGGTCTTCTTAAACAATTACAGGCACTACGATTTAATCGGAGCCCTCAGATTTCAATTCCGAGCACCGGTTCAAAAGTTATAAAAACCCGCTTGTTTGTTCACTGAACGTACCCAAGCTAATCATCGGAAATTGATTCTGGGCACACCGGGCCTCAGAATCATGTGCCTTCAGAAACTGCGTTCTTGTAAAATCCCAAAGAAATTAAGAAAAAAACTTTCCCTTGAATTTTACTGGTCTTTAGATTACTCCCACCTAAGGGCTTTACGTCCTCGTAAATCAATAATACAAACTAGGGATACAAAAGTGGTACTGAGCACACATCTGAGCATTCTACTCCCTTGTGCTCTTCTGGAGGTTCTCGTGCTACCAACGAAAGCACACAAGAGGAATCAACCATCCTCGTAGGACCCGCTCATGTCGATACTCAACCTCTAATGGAACATCACAAAAGTCACCCCATTTCCAAAGTCCAGTTCCCTATGGTTGATGACATGCATTGGGTCAAGCACATATTTCCTCAGTTGAGATACATGGAAGTCGTCGTGCATCTGGTGCAACCGAGTTGGATGGGTCAAGTGGTAAACCACCTCTCCTACCCTGCTGAGGACCTAGAAGGGTCCGTGGAACCTCGGAGATAACATGTCGCCTCAGCCACTTCTCCATAAACCTCGTCGAGGTAAGACCCTTTTAAGGACGCGATCACCATCCTCGAACTCTATAGGCCTCCACTTCCTGATTAGAATTGAAACTCAAAACTACTGCTTCCATGAGGGTAAGGTTGACCGAATCAAGAGTGATCGGCCGCACCCTCCTATGCATGAGTTCATCCTGTGCTGCCTGGGGTTTCCTTTTCGCCGACCATTGAAAACCCATCCCGAAGTTGTAGTTAGACCACAACCTTTTTTCCTAATACAGTCAATCAGAGAACAAACTGTGAATCCAATCCACACCGAGACCAACGTCATAAGGCCTTGACGCTGCCACCAAGAGATTCCTACTGAAACTCTCGCCTCGAGGGTCAGACAACACTTTCGGCATAAGTTTGATTATCGAGTCTCCTTCAAAGGTATCTCCAGAAGTGAGGGTCAAGTCTACGGATTACCAGAAACTCTAGGTCTGGGACAGGATTCCTGAAAGGAATGAATGATTAATACCGATATCTATTACTACGGCAGCTAGTAGTGGACACAGACTGTCCCTTGAATCATTTTTAGAGCCATTGTGTCACACTCCTTTACCGCATGCAGCCGCACTCTTCCCCTTCCTTCCAGCTCCCTATGCCTGGCAGGGAAAACTAAGGTGGATGGTTGTAGAATGATAAAATGTACACCACCTCATGTTGTTCTCCTAGCTCTGCCTCCACGTCTGCTGCTTCGCAGACTCATCTCTCCTTAAAGCATCCTCTTCATGAAACATTTAACACGCCCAAGTCTCTAAGACTGGCGCCAGTTTCCTGTTTCTTAATATACTGTGCAGTCTCCATCCGCTCCTGGATGATCTTCACTTTCTCCATCGTAACTCGTACCATCACTAGTCGGTAGGAAGTTTTCCGACATGGAAAGTCAGTCAATGACCACCCTTCTTTGTCTACGATCCGTAAGAGCTTCTCAGATTTCTCCTTTTCCGAGAGGAGAAACTTGGTCTCATCCCCTGAATAAACCACGCCCATTGCCAAATACAGTCAATCCTGACGTGAATGATGCATTAATGCCACGAATGACATCGTAAGGCCTTGACGTTACTACCAAGAGATCCAACCGTCACTCTCGCCTCCCAGGGTCGAGTCACATTGGCGGCATCAGTGTGAGATCACTGGGTCTCCTCCAGAAGAAATCTCGGAAGTGAGGGTCAAGTCAACAGTTTAAACCGGGACAACTCAGTATCAACCAAACAAAAGGACAGGAAAGAAAGTGTCACTAGGATAAGCGACTTTTATTATTGCAGCTCATAGTACAAGGACACAAATACAACAACAACATGGAAAGAGTAGTACCGATAAAAAAACGAATCCACTAGTTCCGCTCCTGTCTACCTGTTCCCAGAGCTCTACTTCCTTGTCCACTACTTGGTTGTTGCTCAAGAACCCGCCGCTGCTTCTGCCTCGGTGGCTCCTCCAATGCCTGCAAATCAACTGTGCAGGGGGTCGGACAGTCACGTGCCAGGTGACCCTTCCTGCTGCATTCATAACACTTCATGCTCCTCGTATCGCTGTCTCTATTCTTCTTGGACCTCTAAATCATCTGTCTACTGCCCACAGATGACTCGGCTACTGATCAAAAATCCTGCTGCAAAGGCAGCAGCTCCTGAACACGCTCGGGGTGTAGAGCTACTGGTACAACTCCACCCTGAAGAAGGTCTCGAAGTCTCCCTAGGTGAAGGTCATCCCGTCGCAAAAATGGAACAAGTTGCTCCACCATCTCTCAGCTGCTTCCTGAAGGAGGCTGGCAGCAAAGATCACCATGAAGTCTGCTGGAGTACCCACTATCCTGAAAACTGTCACCGCAGCCTCCATCCAATCTTCCACCGCCTATGGGTCCGTCTCTCCCTGGAACCTGGGTGGCCTCTGGTGCTGGAACTCGTGCAGTGCGCTCAAGCGGCGTGCATCGCCTGCTGCTGGGGCTGGTGGCATTGGTGGCCCAACATATGGTAGTATCATTGGTGCCTCCGATGGTGCCTCAACTAAAAGAAGGCCCTATACCGAAGCCTCTTCGCTCGTCAGGAAATCAATATGTACATCTCTCTGGGCTCTAGCTGGTCATCCGTGGAAAGGCATCCTGAAAGAAAAATATGTGACACGGTTAAAATATTTACACCTTGTGACCTGACCTGGTTTGAGCTGACTTAAAGGAAACTTTTGAAACACACAATAAATCAGTGTTTTTGTGCACAAATTCAGAAATCAATAGTCAGGGTCCTGGTGTACGGATACGTCGGCCGCCGCACCAACACTGGACTCCCTGAACTGAAAACCACACTTAGTACCCTTAACACTATTGTTTCACAGAAAGAAAATATAAAAGTCCTATGTTCTGCTGTAGACCGACTCCCCTGATACCAATTTGTCACGACCCGTCCTTGGGGCCCATGTCGTGACTACCCCAAGCCCGCCTTCATAGGCCAGGGGCTGGAGACTAGCACCAAAGGCATAAATTCCGATAACTGGGACGACATTTCCTTTATAAAATTAAACAAACACCATAGAGTACAAGCGGAAATAATACACTAAGTACAAAAGAAAGTGCTGAAAATTAAGTGGGCCAGAATACAAACCCAACTAAATGTACAGCTACAACTGAACGAATGTACAATAGGAAAGACAAACAGCTGGAAGAAAAATAACAGTATCTCCTGGGTCTTCCACCTCGGATCCAACCTGAAGGGTAGGTATAGATAGCGCCGCTCCTGGATCATCTGCCACGGATCCTAACTGAAGGGTAGGTACATATATCCTCCTCAATGCTCTTGCCTGTCAAACTCCTCTGAGTATCGTCTCATCGTGAATTCCACCTCCGGATACTGACTCGTCGTGAGGTCCACCTCCGGGTACCATCCAATCCTCGAACACTCGGCCTCTATCAGCGCTGCACATCGTCTGTAACCAACACAATGAGGTGTGGGCATAGCCCATGTAGGGGTGAGTATACGATACTCAGTAGGGACCCTGAGACCCTCAAGGTCTCACTAAATCTAACAAGGATAACCACAAAGAAGGATCTTAACAGATAACCATTACATAGGTATAAGCCCATACTTAAACCTAAGTTATCATGTAACCCATCTCAATCATGAGAAAACACAAAGGTTATGAAATAAACAGATAACCACTACCTAGGTATATGACCATACATATAACTAAGTTATCAATTGACCCATCTCAATCATGAGGTAAACACAAAGGTTATAGACTCAGCTCAAATAATGATTTTCATTATCGAAACCGTAACTGCTGAAGAGCCCCGTCTCTGACGAGTACAGTGATCCTGTCACGACTCCGAGGTAATGCTCACTAACCTAAGACTGTTGAGGTACTCTTTCTGTCGAGTACCACGGGTCAGCCATCCAAACACAGTAGTGCTTCCCACCGGGGTCTGCCACCCAAACATTATAGTGCATCCCCCCTAATAGCATGCAGACGTACTCCTCCTGTCGTGTATCGCGGGTCGGCTGCCTGCTACTAGGCACTCCGTCCGCTGTGGGTCTGCAACCAAACACAATAGTGCTCTGTCCACTAGGCTAGTCGACTCACTCCAAGTTGAGTCGGTCAAGCAATCGTCAGGTCTCACCTAGCTACACGGTCTCTGTACTCCGTACGCTTGCCTCCGGGAGGGTCCGATCCACGAGCTACAGGTAGATACTCCAAGTATCACAATGTAACATGAAGAAGTATCTCAATGGACCAGCTCATCATAGGGGTCTCAACACAACAGACAGCGCGTCAATCGGACGCCCGGTCTGTGAGTTATTAGCCTTTTCGTCCTAGGGGCCCTATTCGTTTCATGTACGAACCATCCCGACCATATATCAATTGTACCCCAAACTCATATAGGGTATACTCATAGGAAACTTTTCTCAACGTGATCACCAACGCCGCTGACGGTTCGTCAAACGGACGTCCGGTCTGAAAGTTATCAGCTTTTCCGTTCTAGGGGCCCAGTTGGATTTCGAGTTCAATCCTACCCGGCCACTATCCAACTACGTCTAAATCTCAGGAGAAGTAAGCCAAAAAGTTCGTCTCACTATGAGGAATCTAACAAAGTTGACGACACGTCAATCAGACACCCGGAGCTCATGTTATAAGCGTTTCTGCTTCGAGGGCCCGGTTGGTTTCAGGTTCGAACCGACCCGGTCATACACAAAGTTCTCCGAAACCTTGAGTGTAATATATTGAAAGGACCGACTCGATCCGAGGATCTCATCAAAACTGACAGTGCATCAATCGGAGGTCTGTAGCCCATGTTATGAGCATTTGAATAAAAATTGTCTGAAAGTAGGGGGTTCGGGCCCGGTGCGACCCGGCCCGCGACCCCCCTGGGTCGGCCCGAACCGGGTCGACCCGAACCAGGTCCGGGTCTAGACCACTGGGGCACGGCCCAGCCCGGCTAGCACGGCACAGCCCAGCCGGCTCGGCCGAGCTGTCGCGGAAGGGGGGTGCGATGCCCCCCTGATTGAAGCCACCCCCCCACGTGGGGGCCGCTCCCTTTGACCGTCGGGGGTTACGAACCCCGGTCTCCCCTCTGGTCCTGTGCGGCCGTGGGACTACCGCCTACCAGTGTGACTTCAGCCGCGGCGGACCCTCCTGGCGGCACGCTGGGCGCCTCCGCCTCCGGGCGGCCGGCCGTCGGGGCCGCCGTGCCGATGGGGCATGCCGGCAGGATATTCCGCGGACCACCAGACGCACTCTGGTGGTCCGTTTTGCCTCCGGTCTTTGCCAGCGGTCCTCCCGGGACCGACTCTTCACTTTGAAGTCTTCAAATCTCCCTTGAGGCCTGTTTCGTCATCGCCCATCAATCCGCGCACAACGATCAACCAGTGGAGTCTTCGAATCGCCTCCATGGCCCTAACTCCAGCCGCGGTTTCTTTCTGCCTCAATGGCGCGGTGCGACGGCGCTGCGCTTCTTCATCGCATTCTTTCTTGTTTCCGCACGGTGCCGTGGCACTGTGTCACCTTTTTTTGAGCCGCAACGAAAAAAACACCAAAGGGGGAGGAGAGTCGGCTTTGTTCGTGCGGTTTGACCTCCTCCCGATAAGTTGATAACAAGCGGCCCAAAAATAAAGAAGAAGAACGAAAAAGGATATTTCAAAAACAAAAAGTAATTAACCCCTACCTCAAAATTTACGTCGCATGTCGTCGAGTCATGGAAGTCGAACATCGCGGTAGAACGGTATCGATTCCGTCGACGTCAGAAGAAGAAGAAGAACGTTGTTTTTGGCGTCGGTCTCCACGGTCGGCATCTCATTCTTCGTCGACGAATGTTGTCGTTCTTCGATATGGAAGCACTGTTCTTCGTTGAAGTGACATCGTTCATCAACGAGGAGAAATTCTCTCCTCTTCCTTCCTTCTTCTTCTTCTTCTCACAAGGCTCCCTCTATCCCTCTCCAAATTCCTCAACACAAAGACTGTCCCGAAAATAAAAAAGTGCTCAACCAAATATTTTATTAACACATGCCATTTGAAATTCAAAACTCAAAACACTTAATTAATTAATTGAGTAGGTTAAATTAATCAATTAGTGTAGGTTGGCAAGAGTTAAGATGGGGGGTTTTCTTTTTGAGAGTAACAAATTAAAGAGGGGAAAAGTTATGAACGTTAGGGGAAGGTGAGGGGTTGGGCTCATGTGGGCCCCACCCCACCTTAATCCTCTCAAAGGTAGTTAACTACAAGTGGGTCCCACCCCCAACTCCCTTACTTAGGATATAACCACATAAGATAGGGGAAAGGGGTTGTGACTCAACACTAAACCACATAGCATGAAATAAAAATAAAATTGTAAAACAATTATATTTTTATCCCTCACATTTTTTAACAACTCCTCCCGAGTAAACGCAACCCTAGGAAGGGTCTTCTTAAGCAATTACCGGTGTTGCGATTTCATTAGAGCCCTCAGATTTCAATTCCGAGAACCAGTTCAAAAGTTATAAAACCCCGCTCATTCGTTCACTGAACGTACCCCAGCTAAACTTCGGAAATTGATTCCGGGCACACCGGGCCTCGGAATCAGTTGCAATCAGAAACTACGTTCTTGTAAAATCCCAATGAAATTAAGAAAAAAAATTCCCCTTGAATTTTCGGGTATTTACATTATATAAGTTATCATTTTGAATACAACTATTCATTAGAAATACCAAAATATTTCCTATATGATGATGTTTTATTTATAATATTTATAAATGAAATAAATAAATATATTTATGACTCAATGATGATGTACTAATTACCTTATTAATGAATATTTTAAATAAATGAGATTATAAAATTTTAAATAAATTTATTTTGAAACATTTAATAAAATACACTAATTTTATGTATTAATATGACTTGTTATCATTTAATTAATGATGTTTTATATAATTAATCATGTTTTGATGGAGTTTTAAAAAGTCATAATATGAATAGTATAAAATTGACATTAATTAGTTTTTAAATCAATTTATATTTTATTAAATGATATAATAGTCCTAAAAATAAAATATTTGGCCGACATACACATATGATGTTAAAATTTTCAACAATTATTCACTTTTGGGTATCTTGGAAATTTTTAGTAACTATGATAACCATGTATTTTGAATACACAAGAAGAAATGCTAAAAGTTAAATATTTTTACTAATGGTTAGAGATAAAACATAAGGCTAATTATGTGACATAAACTTGTTTAAACCGATTGAATTAGAGTATTTAGACCCTGAATCATCTGATATTTTAAATATACCACTTTGGTGTTATTATAATTTGAAAATCAATAAATAGTAAAACAATACTTTCAAACTGTCCTAAAATCCCCCAACTCCCTCTTATAAAAGGCCACCACCTCTAACACCTTACTCACAACTCTATACCTCCCTTGTCTTATCCAAACTATACCCAAATAAGCTCCAAAAATCACTCCCTTCCTATTTTATCCCTTCCTCTAGTAATAGAGAAATTCATGAAATCCCTTTGGAAAAAATAATATGAAGTAACCTAATTCAAGGAAATGTCTTCTCTCAAGTTCCATTCCATTATTTTTTCTTTTTCCTCTAAATATGCTCTTCTTATTATTATTTTATATAAATAAACCATTATCCTAAATATATAGGTTATTTTTATGGGTTGTATTTTAACTACATTTACGCAGGCCTCTGTCTAATGGGTATGGAACATATTGTTTCTATGGACAGCGAACTATGGCCTCACGAAATGATGATTACTCAAGCTTCTCCTACCTCCTCTTATGGTGGAAATTATGTTGAAAATGTAATTATATATGATATATATGATATTAATTTTATCTATATGCTACATTAATTTTTATTTATAACATACATTTGTCCTTCTCGTGTGGTATGAATATGATACATTAATTTGAGGATATGCGGACAACTGCCCCCTCAAAGTTATATGACTCGTTCATGATATACATGGGACATATAAAGGATGCAATTAATGAAAATATGTAACATATGTTACATATATATTATAATTTAATCATAATATATATATTAATCATTTATTTTTCATTCCTTTAAATATGAAAAATAATAAAAGCATTGTTCTTGTGTATGTACAAATTACCATCTCCATGAATGGTACATTTCATTTCATATATCCAAATCCTAAGGATTATTCTAAATATATATATACTGGATATATATGATATATATTTTATCTAAAATATTAATAATATTCTTGAGAAAATTGAAGTTTCACCATGGGGAAATTTTTTAATTATAACATGATCATTTTTAGTCAAGTTCTGAACATTGACAAAATGTATTATATGAACTAAAATAATTAACTAATTTTTATTTCAATGTAATAGGTGATATAAATGGAATAATAAAATTGAAAAATATATGAATCAAGTATAAATTAACTTATGTTTATTATTCCATAAATTAATGAATGAACGATTCAAGTCAAACATGGGGTAATGGACATAGTCTCAATCTACATTATTTAAGGATTATTTGGATTTATACACAAATTTCTTGTATATTGTGTATAAACCACTTTGAATTTAAATTTCATTCAATAGAAATATTTTTCTTCGTATCATGTTTCTAAACATCAAATGGAATGTTTCATTTTAACAAATGATTTGACAATAGCCTTTCTGTCATCTAGAGGATTATTTTATTTTTGGCTTCCTTAAAAAGTCGTGACGTTTTTTAATGGAAAAAAATACCATATACCTTTTTTAAAATATTTTGGTATTGAAAATTGATTTGAAAGTGGATTTACTATTTCAATATCTTGAAATTAGTTTTTTTTATTTCAAATGAAATTTTATAATTGAAATGTAGATATTTTCAATATTTTATGTGTGATGATTATATATTGGTACTTGGACATTTGAAAGGTGCTTATGTGACAAACCAAGGATGGGTGGTCACATTATAGCCACCAATGCATTGGGTATGGAAGTGGGTTGAATGCCTATTCAAAATGGATGAATGATTTTTGGATTTCGTCCATATGGTTATTCCTTTTACGTATGTTTATTTCCCATGTTTAACATTTAAATGTTATGTATGCTTTCTATGGGTTTTATGGTAATATTTTTCATACAAAATCATAAGCAATGAGTTTTTATTTAATGAATATTATTTAATACTACATTAAAAAGAGAACATTATTACATATGATATAGTATTTTTAGTTTACATGTTGTTTTAAAAAACTAATAGTTGTCAAACATTTTCTATCCCTTACTAATATATTTGTACTCATCATATGTTTTTGAAATGTTTTTCACGGGACATAAAGTGGAATAGGGTGAAGGATGAGATCATAGAATAATAATTATATTTAATACATGGAACTATAAATGTAACATTCATTTTAAGAGTTTTTAATTTATGACTGAAAAGGATACGGAGTAGAATTGTCTACATCTAATATTTTTTTGTTATGTATACGTTATAACCTAATTCTCTAAATCCCAAACCCTAAAATTATCCTCAATGTGAATTATTAACTTAATTCCGGATTATGTTATGTTTAAGGTTTGGGGTCTTAACTCTAATTCATGATCCATTGGAAAAGGTGAATTCTGAAGGGAGATGATTATCTGAGATCAACTAGATATTTTTGTTGAGCTATTGTGGTGAAACATTTTCATACAATATGTAGTTTCCTTGTTTTGAGAATTAAGAAACATGCAATAGCCAGTTTTAAACCTATTAAAATAATTTCTATATACCTTGCTTCATGGTTTACCTATTTGAATAATTATTAGGAGGATAGTTCTAACCACCTATTTATTAATAGTGAATTGTAATGCGAAATATTGATCTTCTATATATAATGTAGAAATATCTCATCTTAGTAGTGTCACAGTTGTTCTTTTATGGAATGTTGGTTTCAAGGTGGCACTACTACAAGTCCATAAATGACTGTACATGAAATCATCTTACTCACTGGATATTGGTATATATATAAAAGGATAAATGGCGATCGATATGTGGAGGCATATATCTCGGTAAAATATCTCATTCTCGGAATAAGAAACTTTATTCTCAAAACGGTATGTATTTTTATGAATCTAAAGGATACTCTTACTCTCAGATAACAATAAGTGATATATCCTACCAATCACTCCATATGAAATGATCCCCTAGGACATTGGGGTTTCTAGCAGCCCACCCCAATTTCTGATTTCAAAATTAACACAGTTGGATCTTATAGTTTGTTTAACATGTGGGGAGAGGGTGTAGTCTAGGGCCCCTAGGGTTTTTTATTATGGATTTCAGAACTCATTATGTTGCGGTAATTACCTCCCACATAAATCCATGTCTAGGATTAATGGAATCATCTTATGTAGTCAATAGAATATAGAACTTTCAACAGTGAAAAAAGATTCTATAATTTTATAAAGATCACTACATGTAACAGTGTATATAACACCATGATGTTTTTAAGAAATATTTTCTCTAAATAATTTTCATTTTCCAATATCTTTTAATGCATTAAATCGAGAGTTTAAACGAACTACAAGATTCCCATTGTATAAAATGACCATTTTAACCTATTTGTTAGGTTTTCAAGAATAAATATAAATGGATTATGAAAATGTATGGTGAACTCATTCGCTTCCAATTATTTTAAAAAATATAAATCAAATTAATATTTTCATTTTCATTATTATTAATAAATTAAGTGAATTAATATTATGTAATTAAATTAATAAAATATATATGATATATACTTTATAAAATATTTTTTAAACTCATCCAATATATATTTTTGTCACTGGGAATGAATAAACCCTATTTGAAATATATAAAATAATATATTTTTCAAAATGTTAATTTTCCTACTTTTAATAAAGAACCCCTTTTAAATTAATATTTTAAAAAAATAGTAATTTTTATATTTAAAAATTAAAAGTTTATTTTGATGTGGGATATAAAAATATAATTTGGAAGAAATTTTAAAAATTTTGTGACAATTTTCAAATTTTCATGAATATTAAATATACACTAAATTTAAATTGAAAAAAACATTTCCTTAGAATAAATTATATGGTCAAATTATAAGATTGAATGATTTTAGAGTATAAATACAATATATTTTTATCATTTAATATAATATATGTTATTTTAATTAATTTTAACTTGTATTCAGATTTAAAAACATTACAATCTCTTGCAATGTTTTAACTTTTAAAATGCATTCTCTCATTCTGACAACGAGATTTATTTTAAATTAATTACTGAAAAATAGGTGTTTATAATTTTTTAAAAATGGATTCTATTTTTTTAATCATTAGTTCTAAATTATTTTAATAGCTTTGTCTTTTTTTTGAACATTTTGGATAGTAACTTTGGTAATTTTTATTAATAATGTAAAAGGGTGAAACATGTTATTAAGGGATAGAATAGTATAATTAAATTACCCTAACACTTGTGTTAATATCATTATATGAGTTTTTTATACATAAATCATCCCTGGGTATAAATGGATTCTTTTTAATGCCACTTGGAAATGTTTATAACATTTAATTAATTTTATTAAATAAAAAGTGAAATATGTCTCACTCCAACTTTAATGAGAATATATTTTTTATATATGGCTATAAATAATTTAAAAGAAATTATAAGTACTCATTTGAAACATGATTTTTTTTTCATTGTCATGGAAATTTATTGGTAATTATTAGAAAAAAATAAATATGTTAAATACTTATATATTGATGTTGTAAAAAATAATTAATTGATGATTAATCAATAAAACAATTTTTTATTAAATTTATAATAACCATCAAAATGGCAAAAAAACATGACCAAATACTAATATCTAAGTATAACTCGACCATAACCATATAATGTTCGAGTTAGTGTCCATTTTAAGCCTTTTAGAAGATATTGTGGTAGTTATAATATTTTATTTAAACTGAGGCTAAAGTTTTCACATTCATAATTTAATCAGTATAACGTTTTAGATGATAAATATCTCAATATATAAATTTTACTAAAAATATTATTCTGAAGTCCAATAGCTTTATATTCATAAAATTTTGTTTGGAAAATATGTATATTAAATATTTACCCAAAATTGAAGTAGTAGTTATTTTATTAATGGAGATATTAAATAAATGTTATTATAAATATTAAAAAATAAATATAATCCGGGCTAATTAATATGTCCAATTAATTAATTATATTACCTTAATTTATTATTAATATAATAAAATAATTGGTTTGAATATATATTTTTATATTAATGTTTTTTAAATGAATGAAATAAATAGTGTCAATATTGACATTATTGATCGTTTATCAAAATAATGATTTATTAATTTATTTAAAAATCATGAAACATTTTCATAAATTAATAATAGTCATTAAATGGCCTAAAATGATAAGATAGATTTATTTATTATCTAAATTTAAATAAATATGTAAATATGGCTCCCTTTTAATATCGAAATATTCGTTACACTAGTTAAAAATTAAATAGAATAACATGTGACAGTTAAAATGAATGGATAAAATTGATATAAAAATAATAATAGTTTTTATTGGTTGTTGATATTAAAAACGTATATCATATAAAATTCAAAATAGGGATAATTTTGAGGCTTTTGGGTATGGTTTAATTTTATTATAAATTTATATTTTTGGAGATCCCAAAAGTTCCCCTCACCTCAATTATAATGGGCACCTACCCCCTCACCTATTCAATTAACATTGATCATTCATGATTGGCCATACCATAACCATTTAAATTACCAAAATCCCTAGTAACATTTTATATGTTTTGGACTCATTAAATGACCATGTCTAGTGCTCCAAGAAGAGGATTAGAGGAAGCACGTCGAAGAAGTGTTAATCTCCACTACCGATTATTGCAAACCTATTTCTTCTTCTACAGCCTCTTAATAAATTGTTTCATGATAAAGTAATTAATATTTTATCACTCATATACGTATATGTTATTAATATTATCAAAAAACCACATTAAACCTTCTATCCATCCTGATAAAAATTAAATCACCACGCGTGCCTACATACGGTTTACCTTCTCCCTGTTTTGATGTAATCCGTTTTCACTACCACCTTACATGGATGGGTATAATGATGGAAATAATAACTCTATATTATTATTATAATTATTATTATTAAAATATATTTATTCTGAAATATTATTCTCCATCCACTTCAGTATCAATCAACAAATGTGTGAATGATATCATCACTCTTGTGTACGTACAACCTTCCTTCTCTACAATGTGTAGTGATTCATTCTACACGATCATCATTAAATTATAATAATATTAACATATATATTGAATAAATATGGTATATATTATGTAAATAAATTTTTTTAAAGATATAAATATGACCTATGAATTTTAATCATAACATATTCGATAAAACATGCATATGAACATAAAATAGTTAATATTCGAGTAACGAGTAAAAAGGAAATGTTACTAATCGAACGATGATAATATGATCATATATAAGATCATAAAAATGAATATAATTCTAGAATAATTCAATGAAATTATTTAAATCATTATATAGTTGGTTCATATACATTTGAAGGACACAAGACCTATTGTAAGAGATAATTTGTCAATCTCATTATTATCTAAGATTGTTTATAGGTAAGTATTTGTTGAGGTATATTTATCAACCAAATCAATGTTTCTAAAATATATATTATTATTTTTATTACTCAAAAAAATTAAACAAAATTTAAAATTTTCTATAATTTTAGTAAAATAGGGTGCAAGGAATATTTTTTCGTTATTCGATGCGAGGTACTTTTGACTTTTCTGGAAAATGTATGGGGAGAATGTTATTTAAACATTTAAGGCATGAACAGTTTTTTACATATTTATAATGACTTATTTCCATGAAACTTCCTCAACATGATTTCAAATATATTTTCAAATATATTTTTTTCATTTAAAAATTATTTTAAAACAACACATATTTCTGATAAAAGGTAATGTTTTTAGAGAATAATTTATATTTTCCTAAAAAGTTAATACCAGGTGTTTTATCAAAATTATTTCCCATCAATGAAAAAATTCATTAAATATGGTTACATTTTAATCCCTATTTTTAATATGGATTTATTGTATTTATGATATAAATCTATTTATGATATCCATTTCTTTTATACGGATTACAATGTAATGTTGTTTCAGAATCAAATTTAATTCCAAGGGTTATGCTATGATGAATAATTTATGTTTTTTTTTTGAAAGACATTAGTGTTCATTCATTATTATATCAGTGGGACCTATATCTCACTCTACTGTGTTGGGTAAATATTAATTTCTCATAAGATGGACATGGATGGAATTGGAAATGATCTTGTTTTAGTAATACATGCCTAGAACATTGAGTTAACTCTATTCAGTTTTGGACATTGTCTGCTATGATGGTTTTTGAAATGAGAATTGACAAATATGAAATTATTTTATATACTAATATGTATTCCAAAAACAGCATGTATTATGTTGTTATTTTTGGGATTATGTTCATTTATTCTTAAAAAAATTATGATTTATCCCATGGAATGATATCACGATATTTAAAAGATCAGAAAATATTTCAAATGTTCGGTTCTTATGTATTTTTATTTTTGAATGGCTGATATCCCCCTTGTTTAACATTACTAGTCATTTTAGAACACTCATCCATTTGTTTCCTTTACCTGGTCATGAATAAGGGTATTGCATAATATATGTAAAAATGGGGACTAGTTATGATGAAATAAGTGGTTGGAAATGATGATTTCTATTGAACCAATTGTTTATGTTTTCCAATTTTTAAGACATTGTACATATACGGTACTATCCTTATTTCGATATATTTCGAAATTAATATTTCTAAATTCTAAAGTAATAAAAGTTGATGTAAACTATGTGGCATTATAAGTGTTATCCCATGTTTGATTTCATATGTAATCAAGAGGTACAACATAATTTTCAATAATAATATGCATGTACTTCATACATGTCTTGATGGAAACAAGTTCACACACTATCTTGCATCCATGGAAGTCTATGAATCTTTTCCACCTACTTTCCAAGATCATTGTTACTGTGGTATAGAGGGGAGAATAATTTATTATGGGATGCCATTGTAATTCCCTATTTCATTCCAACATAGTCCTATGTATTTTTCTCTTTCATATTTCATTAAACTATTATCATATAAATTAGTGATGATTGTTTATAAAATCAAATATTTTTTCATAGGGCTTCTGATGACATATATAATCCATAATTCCATTTTAGTTTTAGTTGATCTCTCTAGGATATCCATGTATTTTATATCTATCATAGAGTACTCCTAATTGAACTATGTTAATGTACATAAATCACATATGTTGTAAGTATTCATGGATTACCACTATCACTTATATCTAATCGAGATTTAAGGCTCGACATGATGTTCTATAGAATTCATCTATAATAGTTGAACATAATGTTATGTTTTATCACATCACATAAACCTAAAATAGATTTTCTTTTGTGGGAAAATTTAATCCCAATGTTTTATATGTTCAAATAATTATCTATGGTCTTTTAAGGCGGTTGGTAGTTACACTATCATCAAGAAAAAATGTATATAAAAATAACTATCATTAGAAGATTCAAATGCCTCCTTATGAAACCATAAACCAAACCAATTTGAAAACCTCATCATGATGTCATGATTATAGATAATGTAATAATGTATTTCCTACAATACATAATTAAATATAATTTCATTCAATAGATTTTTTATAAAATTACAGAATCACAGAGTGGACATAAGGGTTACGCTTATAATTATCACTGTGATATACAGTTCTCAATTGGTGAAAATGTATTCCTATGAATATCACCTTGCAATAATGACATGTTATTTATAAATAATTATAATAAAAACACTGTATATAATGGTCCTAGTCAAATTCTGGATCATATCAGGATTACAACTTATCACTTAGAGGATTAATATAAATTGTACCATGTCCACAATGAGCTCCATTTTTTCAACTATGGATCTAAAGACCTAATAATGAACATGTAAATATCTATTATTATATATAGATTAATCACGATATTTCTAATGTTGAATATTTGTTATAGAATCAAGAAATAAGTGAAAAAGGGATTTAGAACATGACCACTCACATACTCATATTAAAATGGAAGATCTATTAATTTTTTAAGATACGTGGGATCTAGAGAATGTATTGAGCGAAAAATATCCTCAATTTTAACTATTAGATAAATGGAATTTCATTGGTGAAATTATTATTAATTGGATGAATGTACAACCAAGATGTAATTCAATATATTCCTCTTATATATATATTCAATGTGTTTGGTAACTTATTTCACACACAACACCAAACCAAGAAAACCCTAATAAAGACATTATAATAATTTTAAATTCACATGTATAAATATATGTAACAAAATAATAATATTTTTCTAAAAAAATACATTGTTAATAGTAAGAAATAATAAAATTCAATTAATTTATCTAAATAGGTAATAATACCATTTTATATTTTGTATTAACACAAGTTTATTAGGAACATTGAATTTTTAGTTTAGGGAAAAATATATTATTATAAAATTATTATAAAATTTATATTTATAAGATTAATATAATAAAAATAATTAGTAATTGTTGTGGAATAAAAATGAAGAAATGTTTTTATAAGGAATTTCAATTTTTTTAAAACATTTTGTTTGACTATACCAAAACATATAATTTAAAATTAAATTTTCAAATAATTATCAACTAAATAATATTTAAAGTTGTCCAAATTCATATTCAAAAAACAAATCTATGTGGTTGGTCATCTTATATTTTCTAAATATAAAAATATCGATTTCATTAAATTTCAATAATTGTTAATATGGATAAATTATGTAATTTCATTATGATCAAATTTTTATATATTAACATAACATATAAAACTGTATAAAACCCATTGGTAGGATGAAAAACACAAAAAAATGTCGACATAATTTTGAATTTCGATTAATGAAATTACACGTACTTTCTATAAAACCCTAAAAATATTCATTTATATGGAAATATCTTTTCTTATCCTTTAAAGGGAGTCCACATCCATCCACTTCAAGATATTATCATGAATGAAAATATTAATGATCCTATAAATAGCACACCACTCCTGGAGAACTGTTCAACCTTTCCAATTTCTTATTAAATGATCAATCCTTAAATGATCCACTTCCAAGACGTCATTGCAATGAAAACGCATGCCCTAAATGTTTCTATTATCAACACTCGAGTTCGTTTTCTATATCTTTCTCATCAAATCACATATTGAATAATTTTATATGTATTAATATATTTACATTAGTATAAATAAAATTTATAATAATTTTATTATATTTATTATAAATCTATTATCTGTACCTTCCAAATAATTTTAAATATTAAAATATCACTTATCCTACATGACGACATCCCCCTCTATTAAGGTCATGTTCTATTTTTTTCATAAACAAAAATTCATGGATTTTTGAAATTTAGTATTTAATAAATAAATTTAAAGCATAATAAAATATTAATATTTTTAAACAATTATTCAATTTTAACCTTCATTCCATTCATATTAATAATGAAATCATCATCCACCCATAAGTGAAAACTACCACCTATATGATAGTGGTATTTTATTTTGATCTCTAATTCAAATGGTTATTTATAAAATATATTTTATGAATAAATATACTATTATGGATATATATGTTTCTTTTTCATGTTTATAAATAAAATATAAAATAATTAATAATATTTATAACATATTTTGTTACAAAAAATTAAATACCTATAATAGGTTCATCATTTAACACATTCTCAATACTCAATCCCACTATTTTAATTAATTGAACATGAGGTTAAAAAACATTTAGTACAATGGACATGAATTTCATTTCAAGTAGAGTAATTATGAACACGGTATCATATAATGGAATTCATTTTTAAAATCTAAAAATATATGTGAATTAGTGGAAATTAGTGTCTTATAATGAAGAAAAAAAACATGAAATTTATAATAGAAGTATATTAAATGATTATAATTTAGTAAAATAAATTATAATTAATATGAAAAATGTATAGGTGTAAGTTATTAAGATTTATGTGTTTATTATATATGAGTTTAATGAAATTATATGAATTTTGAGACGAAAATTTATTGGGTTCTCATATCAATTTTGATCCATAGAGATATTAATCATGTAAAAAAACATATTTCAATTTGTAGTAAGATATATATTTTTCATTATATGGCCTTATATATAAATCTGATAAAAAACATGAGGTTTGTTTTTTTTCATCCTTGTTGGTTGTTCCTTATAACCTTTTGGGAAAGTGGTGTAGAGGTGGTGGGAGAATGAATGGGAGGTGGAGTATTGTTAAATAATTTAATCTTGATGTTAATGGTCAATTAACATAATTTTTGGTTTTATGAGACCCCATTAAACCCATGAAATGAGTGAATAATATTGAAAAAACATTAAAATGTATCCATTGTTTCATTTATCCTAAAATACCTAATTAATCACAATCTCTTGTTCCAAGGTAGTTCAGTACATTAAATAATTTTTCTGGTTTTTATGCTGTAGAGATGTCTATATGTGTGTGTAATGGAAACCAATGATTCATGATGTGATTTTGTAATTCATGATTAGAATGTGTTGTGTAGTGAATAATAATTATTGTCACGCCATTATGTTCATGATATTGTTCATTTTTCTCTTCATTGGACATGTATCTTTCCGTTAATAGATTCACTACATTCCCATTAAACAAAAACTAAGATCCAATAGATCCTAATACTTTTTTTCTTATATAATAATGTTATATATCTCAGTCATTATTATTGATCTTGATCGATTTGTTTTTTGTTTTTTTTAAGAAATTTTGTGAATTCAATCATGCATCCTGATATGATTTATTTTTTCAAATGATTGATTATTTTCATTGATGTGATTGATGGGGGAATACATATCTACCTTGGACATTGAGAAATTATTATTTTCTTCTATTATAATAAGGTATATTATCGATGTAATATCTAGAAGACTATTACTGGTTTACTACATAGTATTTTCATTTTATTTAACCATGTTGTCACATCATGTGTGTAAGAATAACTAAATGGAAACTCTAGGTTCCTAGAAATTTTTATACCTAGATCTCTTAAAAATCTGATTAGATTCATTATTATAAATAAAGAACTATTTTCTTACCAAATGGTGGTCATTCCTTTTAACAAATTTTTGATTTTAATTTCATTTATATGAATCATCGTAATGTGGAATTTAATATCAGATGTATTATGATAATTTAAATAAATAAGTGACATGTGGATTTTCCGTGGTCATTTTGGCATGTTAAAATATTGTTTATTTTTTGTAATTTTTATTCATCTTTTCTCCATAATGATATAATGCTTATAGGGATCATTATGTTTTTTGGTAAATCTTATTGTGTTATCACAATAAAAATGCAATTTTTATATTGATATAGTTATTTATTTTTTAATTATTATTTTTATTTTCGTGGTTTTGTTATAATTATTATATGCATTTTCCTGGTTATTTTGTAATGTTTAGAGGGATCATACTTATTATGTTGTAATGATTATTGGTCTTTATCCTGATCATGATTTAATTCTTATAGCGATTCTACCTAGTAATATTTTTTAATGATTTTGGATGTAATGTCTATGAGACATGCATAGGGACACTCTAACATTGAACTAATATAGGTTATGATATCTTGAGCATCACTATATATATTGAAGGTTGATTTTTTTATATAACTCATATGATTATTTTCTAAAGTATTATTCTACTGTGAATATTTTTCAATAAACTATTTATGAAAGCAATAAATTACAAGATCCCATGGGTTACTATTGAATGCGTAATAATCACCCCATATTCTGGTGTCCATTATTTCCCATGAGGAATTCAGGGTTATAGTTATTGATAGTTTGAAAGGTTTCGACATTGATAGAATGTTAACTTATTGGTTAGGTTTTGGATATGATACATACATGGGGTAAGGGTTTGTTGATTTGGTTTATTATTTATTCTGTTTTTTTATATTTTATTGAGACTTAAAACACATCATTTAGTTAAACTCCACATATATTTTCATGATTCAACTATTCTTTATTTCTTTGTTTGTTTTTCCTTTATTCTTCGAAGGATTTAATGTTTGATAATTTGAGCTATTTAAACTAATTTGGATCCATTTTTGACTGTATAGTATTCAACCTGTTTTATGTAATTCCATAATATATTAAGTAACATTAGGTTTACATATTTGTAAAACTATTTTATAGTTGAAACATAGTTCATTCAATTGAGAGAGTACTGGGTTAGGGATGTTATCAAGTGGAATCAAGTTAAAAAAATTTCAATACAATTTGGAAATGGTATATAGGATATGAGGATGTATCAGGGATTAAAATTAATTATTGTTTCACCTTAGTGGTGGCGCATTTTGGGTGATGGTGAAATGGTTTAACGAGGATCATCAGCAGTCCCTTTTTCAACAAATGGTTTCCTATCAAATTCAAAATTTGTTTTGTTTTGACCCATTCTGAATCACTATACTTTAAAAGTAGGATTAATTAACCCTGATGGGTTTGAGAAATTCACTCCTTTCATGTTGCGAGGGAGGTGACACTGTTAGTCAGTTTTAGCTGGCAATTGCGTGGAGTCTATTACTTGTGAAATCGGTCCTCCTTGAATTTAACATACATGGATGTTCTCAAACGAGTTTATTTTTGGGGCCAAAAACACCCAACGAGCCTGGTATACAAGATTCATGGACCTTCATTCCAAAGTCAGGTGCTCATTGACTGATGATACAACCAACAACAATTGTGGTATCCATTGGTCTATAGGATGGGAAGTCGGGCTCACCGCATCCTTTCGGGGTTTATTATCTCCTGTTCCCGAACTCTCTTTTAGATTTATCTCATTTTCATATGTTCATAAATTCATGGTGCATTCATGAATTGTTTGTCCACGTGATACCCTCAGTTTGTAGGATCGTTGTAGGAATGCATATGGAATTTGTGAAATATAGGTGATTCTTACATGATCTATACATTATGGTTATTTAAAATTTATCTTCATTCAGGGGGAGGAAAGATGACATGATGTTGGGATCAGAACCATAACATGGGTTTCCAACATATCCCCAAGAGAGGAAGTAGAACCCATATAGTTTGGAATGGTTGGGGCTTATGCACGGATGCTACCCATTTTGGGGACATGGTTGGGTGAACCTTTTTGGAAGGGAACCCATTTGAGATCATGAATTCAAGTAGGCATTATATGAATCTGAGTTTGATTAGGAATTATAGTTCCCGTAGATCAGATTTTCTAGGTCATATGCATAGAATGTTCCCATTGAAGGGGAAATTTTTTTTGTGGACCATTATTAAGGGAACCCTTCTGAGCTCGGGAATTCTTGTAGGCATCCTACGTATCCTAGTTTGATTATGAATTAGTTTTTTTGTCATTCACATTTTCTAGATATTATACATGGAAGCTGCCTATTTAATGATAAAGGATTTGGTGAACCCTATATGAGAGTGAAAACTTTTGATCTCAGGCCATCGAGTAGGCGTTCTTTGTATGCTAGTTTTATCAGAAATAAGAGTTCTCATATTTCCGATGGTGTAGATGTTGTAATCATCCTAAACCTTTGAGCCCACGTGTGTCATGGTCAGTGTGAGAAACAAGATTATGAAAGAGATCCAACGAACCACATTCTTCCAATCTTATTGGTGGTAAATGGGGAGCCTATAGTGGAAAATGATAGGGCAACCGTGGGTGAGGGTGTGCAGTGATGAACATTTCAATGTGAAATAACATTATAGGTCTTGCGGCTCGGCCTCAGAAAATTGAGGACATACCTTAGTGGGAGGGCCCTGAAACGTGTTCTAGGAAGGGGAGGAGTTTCATTCTCTAAAGGGGGAAAACATAACTCCTTTGACTGATCAATATTCCTCAGTGAATGTAAAATGAATTGATCATTGTCAATCACTAGAATGGGGAGGTTCATGTTGACAACCCAATGTTGGACTCTAGGTTACCTTGGGAATGTAGACCCATACATATTCCATAAGCCCAAACCATTGTGGGTAGAGCCTTCATGACTCGGCTTACCAATGGTATATAGACTCAAATGGGCATGCTGATGCACCCGATGGTCTGATCATATGAGTCTGGTGGCATTACAAGAGGGGTTGTACGCATACTAATGCGTTATGTGGTCATGGTTACAGACCACCACATACTATAGTGGTACATTTCCCATCACGCCGCATTATGTTCCATCCGCGTACTGTTGAAGTATGTAGTGCCGTGTTTAGACCGCATACTGGTACACTGCGCAGATAACTATATTGAATGAGGGTATTGAGGATTATTGTTTGCATGATGTTCATCTGTGAGAAGTATATGGTTCACGGTTCCACCATTTAAGTTTGCATTTTCCTTTTTATTATTATGTTCCCACATTTTATGGTTCACAGCTGGATGTACCTATAGAGAGTGTGGTATGCAATTCAAGTATTTTCGATGAATCAGGACTGAAGCCAGCATCTTTATCAAACTATTTCTTCCAACCTCAATGTTCCCTTAATGATTTTTTTGTCCCTCATTTCTCAATTCCTTCTATGCACCATTTTTAGAGAATTAGGTAAATCGTATCTATGGGAATAAAACACCATTTTTAGAGGACTAGGAGGAGATAAACAAACCCACAAAAGACTCAATCCACCATGGTTTTCGAATGTGACGGTTCAAGATCATGGTCTGTGGAAACTTACCAGTTCGCTTTGTCTACAAACTGTTGAGTTTGTGGGATAGTATGTGGATGGACTTCAAACGCATGAGTCCTTCAGTGATGTAGTTCTCTTTCCACTGGGTTTGATTGATATTTCTATATGATCTAGTGCCTCATAGATTATTCCACGTACTTGGTTGTTCAAGATCTAGGTGTTTTGTTGTCCCTTCCTAGTGATGGTATGCAGACCACTTGAAAATCCATTGAAAACTTGAATTACATCATGTTTTATCAAATATTTACTACTCAATTTGAGTCCATTCACCTCGCTAAATGGGTAAGAATACATTAATCCATCATCCAAGTGATTATGGGAGTATTTTATTCCCTTTTGTGGGATTTTTTGAACTCTAAATATGCCCCTCATCATAATGGGGTATGTTCAGAATAAAAAGGGGACAATTTTGATGTAGAAGTGATCCTGAACTGATATGGTTTGTGGTTGAACAGATTAGACCAGTAAGATTGGTCCAAACCCATATATAGGGGCCCATGTCATTTTAATTCTTCCATTTATTGTTGAGAAATTTACTCTCGACTCCACCATCATCCAATTAATTTTTATATCATGATTCTTGTGAAAATACTTTTCGTGAACCACATCATACGTGTAGAAAAGCAAACATTTACTATTTCTCTATATGTGTACCAAATTTTGGGTTTCACAAATGAAATATTGAATTTTTAAAATCAAAATTAATATTCCACATTATAGAATTCTACATGGCTGGTATGTCCACTTACTGAGCATGAATTGGTAAACTGAACATTATGAATTATTAATCCGAAAATAAACATTTATCCCACAATCATTGAAATTAAACTTTAGGGTCCTAGGTTCGCGATATCCACTATCGGTGAACCTGTCCATTCGCCTTCCAAAAATTCATGGGCCATAACCTCCCGAAGGATTCATGTACCGTGGTTGTATGCGGTGTGATGCATCCGCATACTATAGCCATGTGTTTCAGTTTTTTTCCACACATTGTGCTGTATACGGGGTGATGCTTCTACACATTCTGCAGTATGTGAGATGTGGCTACCATATACCATTTTTGGGAACATTATCCAGAGCCTTATGCTAAAATATTTTATGTCCTTCAGCCTATCCTTTATAGACTTTATCCAATGGTTTTTATTGGACTGGATTTTTATCAGATTTTTTATCTTCTGGTGTAGGCTACAATGGCTGCTTCACGGAATTCTGCTAACGTCGCTTGACAAATTATGGCCACTATTACTGGACATCTCTCTACTGCTGATGAAGGATCTAGAAACATGACAACTTGGGTCAACGAAAAAACTCTGGTTGTTCCATTTCACTAATCTATGGTGAATCTACTTACGGTGGGCCAATAGGAGTACCCAGTTTCAAACACTCTTCCTTCTTACAGGTTTGGCCTTTTGTCAAAATAAGTGATCACGACACTATATCTGACTGATCGGCCTACCACCTAGATAATTAATACCTTTATTATAATGGCTTCTATATCATCGAATGGGTGGTACCATAAAGTCGTTCTGGAGTGGGTGCATTTGATGGTCAAGGCTGAAACGGATGAGAGATCTTCTTTGGAGAAAATTGTTGATGGATCCTGTAAATAAATTTATATTCTTCCGAAAAGGGTGGACTGAACCTCATTGTAGCTCCGTACTACATCATATTATGTACTCTTCCCCCTTTTTTGATAATTTTAAGAGACTCTGGACTGGGGATGTTCCTCCATTTTTTGGACATAATGAAACTGATTTGACTTTAAATACTATTCCTTTTTCTGTTTAATGTCATGTAAATTGATCATAATCAATCTTATAATCATCATTTTGATCAGGTATTAATTTTAAACCATGACTAGTAAACTAAAATAATCAACTCGCACTCTAACATTTTCCGGAGCCACGGGACTCAGTGAGCGTAGTTCAACTATTGAGGCGATTTTATAGGAAACCTCACTAACTTTTATGTATTTTTCGTTATTGCTGAAATTTTAACCAAAAGCTTCATGGAACAGGCTTAGCAGGTATAAATTGACATTTTCATAGGCCTCCCTTTTGTTTGTTTTCCACCTAAATAGATTTACGACGTTTTTGATGGCTAAATGTTTTTTAATGAACTGATACATACCTTTTATACCAAGGTTACTTATATGGATTTTCACTCTATCATGTTTGGCGTTATTTTCACTCTATGGTAGTTTATAGTGCTACCAATCAAACTCATTACTGATGTTTTAGGTTGAACAACTTTTACAAAATTTAATGGGGTAGGGCCCTCACCTAGTATCGTCAGTTGACAATGTTCTTATATCTTCCAAACATGGAATTGGGATTTTTTTTGAACTCACCTTTTCCTATTTGAATGTTTGAGGAGAGGAATGACATTACCTCATATGTCTCTTCTTCCTACTTAGAATATTCAATGGAAAGCTTCTTCCTTGCCTTAAATGGAACCTCTTTGGATTTCCCTTTTTCCACAGTGTCGTTATCTTCATTTCTCATTTCATATGAAGCAAGTGTGATGTACAGGTTTCCCAATGTCAATTATTTCGGGTCCTCGGATTGAACCGAGTTGGATGTTTTCTCAAGATGTGCTTCACAATTTTTATGTCATTGATAATTTAACCAAGACCTCTCATGTCTTCTACCAAAACATTTACCATGTAAAAGAATGCATCAACAGAATCATTCGGGGTTCATTCTAATATCATCATACTTGTTCCCCAACACTTAAAGCTTTGCCTCTCTGTCCTTTGTATCCGATTCATATATATTCAAAATATTTTCCCACATGGCATGTGACATTTTTCATGACATCATCAGTGTATATATGGGGTTGGAAAGGCCCCCCCCCTACGGCATTGATTGCCTTGGAATCAGCATTCAACTCTCCATGCTCAACTTCTGATAATGCACCACTATTAATATCAGCTATGATACAATGCATACCTGCAGAAAACACATCCATTCACAAGGATCAGAAATAGTTTTGCATTCAATTCTTCCATAACTGAAAATTACATCTGTTGAAGATCAGAATCCCTTTATGATTAGTGACCTACATTGAGAGAATAACTAATATCAACCTCTCCCTATGATACCAATTATTAGGTCCACAAGGCTGAGTACCATGCGATGGGGGGTGAATCGGGTTATGACTAATTTAATATTAAAACCCGTTCTGATCTTGTTTCACTGTTAAGAAAAACACTCTTCTCTCTCTTTCATTTTACACAATATAAATTGATATCAAATAATGCACAGTACACAACAATTTTTACGTGTTTCACCGCTAAGGGCTACGTCCAAAGAGAATATGCCGACAAGTTGACGGTCGTACCAAATTACACTAAACATCACTAGTTGTGGATTACAAGGTTTGGGCGTAGTCACTCTGTCCCAGGCTCACTGCCTTTTCAAATTTTAGGGACAACTCACTGCTTTCCCAAGGGTCACTCCCTATTTATCCCTTTCTCGGGCTCACTACCGGTGGAGAGGATCACCTTCTACCTCCTCCTTTGCTCACTTCTCTAGAAAGGATCCACTCACACTTTATAGAATTGTATGTCCCTTCATTATCTCTAATGAATACATCCACTTTTGTATGTGAATGCTCTATTGAAGTCCAACATTCTTCCGTAGATGAATTTCTCTTTGCACCAAAGGTATCGGGAAAACTTCCAGCTTCCACATAGCCTGAAAACACTGTCGGCGAATCAACCTTACATGGCGCACAGGTCTAACCCAGCGCACAAGTATCGGCGCACAAGTCACAACTAGCGCATAGGTCTACCTCTACCACCTACGCAGCATAATCTTCTGAAACTCCAAACCTATGCGACTCAATCCCTTTTATTCCCAAGCCAATATTGGCACAAAACTGCCAACCTGTGCACAAATTCAAACACTAGCGCACAATTCCACCTGCACGACCACACACCGCCTGTGCGACCACCACACTAGTGTGACGAGAGCTCTGAGTTTTATAAGTGTTGAACTCCATTACAAATGATGAGGGGTGGTATTGTATTTATAGGAATTTGGTCAACCTACGCGGTGCCACAGAAGTCACCCCTCGGCGCACAAGTCCCGGCATGCAGGTTTCTTCCCCTGCGCGACCCTATTTCCTTTTCCATATTTTGAAGATCTAATCTCGAAACAGATATGGCGTGCAACTTTCCGACCCTCCTAGGAACCGGCGCGCATGACCTTTCTCGGCACGCAATTCACCTGTGTGACAACACCAATACCTGTGCGACCCTCTTTCCTTTTCCTTATTTTGACCTTTTGATCTTGAAAAACATTTGGCGCACAAGTTTCCTCTCTTTCAAGCACATGGCATGCAAGTCCCTTTTCCAAAAACCACTTTTCATCATTTGTCGATTTTTAGGCCCAAAAATTTGAAAAAAATGGAAAACGGTGCCACCTTGTATCTATTATTTTTGTACCACCTCTAGATCATCCATTCCTTGTTTGATGTTCTTGAATAAAACATTGATCGTTAACCACATCACTTTAACTCGACAAGCCACCACGAAATCCCCTTTTTCAACAAATTTTTATATCATGGTTTTCTTTTTCAATAATCACAGCACATTTTTCCTATTTTTCAACAAACACAATCACATCAAAAATGATTCAATGATACCTTGATGGATTTTCCCCCAATAATCTCCCCATTTGGGTTTGTTGACAAATCTTCCACAAAAAGATACATCGTTAATTCTTCTGCCACCATTCGCCTTTTGGGACTCTGATAGCGATAAAGGATTTACTCAAAACCAACTCTATGCCCACATGATCAACGCTCAACGTGAGAAACAAGAGTAAATGAAATGTTCATCAATGAATCACTTCATCTCTGATACCCACTGTTGACACCAAACTGATACCATTTTTTACCAAACAGATACCAATATTTGGAAATATTCTTACCACATTCCAACACCTCTCTTATTCTTTTATCATGATCCTCAACTGTCGTGATATCTATTCTTTGATCCATCACTTCTAGCATCGTCAGATTTAAAATGATCCCCCATTCTCATTACTCCCCCCAATCTCACTGATCCACCTGTCAGCTTCTCCCCATATCTATCATGATTTATAAAATATCCACATTTTCTCCCCCTTGAATAATCACTATTTTTGCCCCCATTTTCGAAGTACCCAATGGTCACTCCTTTGTAGCCTGTAACTGAGTAGAGAATGCATATCAGCACATTTGGGAAAAACACATCACACCTCGGGGAGAGGGGAGTTATGGTCCCACATCCACACTTGTTTTAGTTCGGGGAGTCGACTGAACTCCGAGAGCCAGTCGATGCCTCTCAAAAGATTCCTTAGGTACGGCCTTTGTCAGAATTTCTGCAACCTATAGCTCTGTAGGCACATACTCCAACATCACGATTCCCTGCTCAACATTCTCCTTGATAAAATCAAATTTTACCTCATTGTTCTTTTTTCCTTGAGAGATGGAAGGGATTTTTTCTGAGATTTATAGCACATGCGTTATCACAATGGATTCCGATCAGAGACTTCACTTCAACACCCATATCGTTAAGTTGCTTCTTCATCCACAATAAATGTGGCCATGCTTGAGTGGGTGCAATATACTCAGCTTCTGTGGTGCTCAATCAAATGATATCTTGCTTCTTGCTTAGCCAAGAAATACAAAATCCAGCAAGATAGAATGCACCTCCAGATGTTGATTTTCTGTCATCTACTAATCCGGCCCAATCTGCATCTCTATAACCCAATAACACTGATTGAGATTTGTCATTATACATCAGACCAAAAACCATAGTGACTTTGATATACCGATGTATTCTTTTCACTACTAGCATGTGGATTTCCTTGGGATTACTATGATATCTCACTACTTAGCATGTGATGAAAACAATATCAGACCTTGTTGCGGTCAAGTACAACACACTTTTAATGATTTTCCTGTATTCTGTGATATTAACTGCCTTGCCATCTTCATCTTTTGATAATTTCATCCGGGTATCAACTGAAGTCTTCATCTCCTGGAATTCTCTATGACGAACCTTCTTAGAACCTCTGTGGAAAATTTTTATTGAAAAATGAATGTTCCATTCCTTCCTTGTGTCACCTATAGACCAACAAAACACGTTAGCTCACCAATCATTGACTTTTCAAACTCATTTCTCATGAATTCGGAAAATTGTCTACACTAAGCTACATCTGATCCACTAAATATTATGCCATCGACATTAACCAAAAACATCATCTGTTGATTACTATTGTTTCTGAAATAGAGATTGTAATCAACTCCCCCACGTTGGAAGCCAAACTTCTTCAAGTACTGATGAAGCCTTGAGTACCATGCTCTTGGTGATTGTTTCAGTCCATACAATTCCTTCTTCAGCATGCAAACTTTGTTCCTATCCTCATGAATTAGAAAACCATCTGGATTCTCAATATACACCTCCTCTTCCATAACACCATTAAAGAAAGCAGATTTGACATCCATATGGAACACTTTGAACTATCATTGCACTGCTTTGGAAAAAAATAATCTAATTGTCTCCATCCTTGAAACCTGAACAAATGTCTCATCAACATATATTCCATATATATGGGAGTAACCCTTGCACATTAGGCTTGGTTTTTTCTGAATAATTATGAAATCTTCATTCATCTTGTGGCTATAGAACCATTTTTTCCCGATGACATTCATGTCTGCTGTCCTCGAAACAATCTCCCATGTCTGGTTCTTCTCAATCTAATCAGGCTCTTCATTTATAGCCTAAACCCAGTTTTCATCTTTAGCAGCATCAGAAAAACATTTAGGCTTCACTTGAGATAAAAACGATGTTTTCAATAATGATTTCATTATTCGTGTATGAACTAGAGCTATTTGATCACCAATGATATTATGCCTATCAATTCCAGGTCAACTCATTGGATTCCTTGGAGACACATACTTGACACTTTCTTGTTCATCATCAGTATCTTCTTCTATGTCAGCCTCTTCCACTTCTGCTCTCCCTGTGTTGCTTACCTCGTTATCACTTTCATTCAAATAATTGTTCACTTGGTCATTGATTATTCTGTTCATTTTCAACTATAGTGACATCATTTCTCTAAACAATTTTCCCAGCCTTTTGTTGAAACATTTATATTTTTTGATTTTCCCGGAGTAGCCATGGAATATCGCCTCATCTCCTCATGACTCAAACTTCCTGTGATTTTCTTTGTTGAGAATTAATCACTTACTCCCGATGATTTGAAAGTATTTCAGCGTTGGATTCTTTCCGTATCACATTTAATACGGAGTTTTCCCTTCCTTCGGACACAATAGATACCTGTTCGAAATATAGACCGATGTCAAAACTACTTCCTTCAAAAATTTCTCTAGTTGGTCCTTTTCAATAAGCATCATTCTGTCCATGTTGTTGATGTTCCAATTTTTCCTCTCAACCACTCCATTATGTTGGGGAGTTCTCACTGATGAAACTTGATTCCTTATCTCGTGTTTCTCGAGATATTTTTCGACTTGATTGTTCGTGAATTCCGTACCATTATTAGTACGAAACCTTAGAATTTCTTTCCCAAGCATCCTTTCTAATTCCCTCCAATACTGCTTTATGAAACTGAACACCTCTGTCTTATGGGTAATGAAAAATACCCAATCCATTCTGCTATAATCATTAATAAAAAAAACATAGTACATTTTCCCTTTTATTGCTCGTGGTGAGATTGGTCCATATACAACATCATGCACCAATTCAAGTACTCTATTTGATTTGTGTTCCTTTGGATTGTATTTCTTTCTCATGATCTTCCCTTGTTGGCAAGCATCACACCTATGAGTATGATCACATGATAGTTTGGGAAGGTCTCTAGCAGTATCACACTTTACCAAATCTTCCATGGATAGTTGGCATAGATAACCAAGTTGCTTATGCCACAACTGATTTTCTTCCTCTCTGGATAAAAGGCACGTATCTTCTTCCCCGCCTATAAGGTAATGATTTCCCTTTGTCCTTTTTCCCTAAAGAACAACTGATCCATCTTTTCTTTTCACAACACATGACTTCTTGGTAAATCGGAGAGAGTGCCCAGAGCCACATAGTTGACTGACACTGAGCAAGTTATGACTAAGACCCTCTACAAGAAAGACATCCATACGTCTCATTTCATTGCCCCCAAACATGGCTTTTCCTTAGCCAATAATCATCAGGCCTTCATCATTTCCAAATTTGTCAACTCCTTCATTGACATATTTTTTTCCTGTAACAACATCCTTATTTTCTGTCATGTGAGAAGTGGAACCACTATCAAGGATCCATACACCAGAGCGATCTGATTCCTTAAGGGAAATTTCTGCCACCACAACCTTCTCATTTTTCTTCTTCTTGGTCCATTAATTTTCCTTCACACTCAGCATGGATTGAGACTTCTGTTCTTTCTCAAAGTATGATGGACCAGCTTCATCTTACAAAGCCGCAAATCTTTTCTACATTTTTAACAAACATGTTGGTTTATTGATCTGCTTCTTGCGAATGTTTTGATTATGATTTGGTATATTTCTCTGTATGGTCGAAGTGCAGTACCGAGCCATGTTCCCAAATCCACCACACCAAAACATTGTCCTCCGAAATATGTTCTGGAATAATGTTCTTTGTCTAGATGTCAGCTCTGTTCTTGTTCCCTTCGATATCTCTTGGCTATGGAACAAACATACTGTGAATGTACCATCTTCATACAACAATAACACCTAATATATGGTGGATTCTTTCATGTTACTTCAACACTATGAGTTTTCCCTTCGGATCTCTGAATATTCTGATTATGTTGTGTGCCCAAATCAGCCTTAAATTTCGGGACAGGTGCTTGCAGTCTAACTTCAATTGCCACAGATTTTTGCTTCTTATCAAGACCTGAATTATCCTTAATGTCTTAGCTCAATTGATACTTCTTTCCTGCTGAACAAGTAGGCTCCTCTTTCACCTTTTCAGTCTTTGGAATGATCTGCTTTCCTGACATCACATTGGAGGTCAAGAGTTTTTCTTGATCCTTCATTTTTCTTCACAGACTGGCCACTTCTTCTTCATACTCTTTGATACATCTGACCTACTCCTTTAATATGTCAGTCAAACAATCAATTTCCTTATTTTGTTCCTTAATTTTTATCTTATACTCAACTATATTTTCTAAGCTCTCTAGTGTTGAGGATTTTAGTCTTTCAATTTCTTCTAACAGCTCAGAATTTTATTTATCCTGTTTTTTCATATAGAGTTTTGAATCATGAACCACTTTATTGAATTTCTTCGTTATGGCTTTCCAAACATCTATCTACTTAAGAGTTGCTTCCAATTCGGCTTCCGTATCATCTCTTACTTCAACTTCATCTTCTTTTTCTCCAGCGTCAGTTTCTTCATTTTCATGAGAACATATCAACGACCGTCACCATATCATTTTCTCCACAATCTTTGCAGTTTCCAATCTTCTCAACCTCTTCAACCTCAGACTCATCTGAACTATCTATTTCTTGTGAATGAAGAATCTTCTTCTTGAAAAAATTTCTCTTGAACCACTTCTTCCCTTTCACATAGGATGAATATTTCCTCTTGGGATTTTCAACATCAACTTCATAATTTTCTTCTTGAAACTTTTTGGGGCATCTTACTGTGAGATTTCCAACCTTTCCACATCTAAAGCATTCAATAGGAAGTTTCCCTTTGAACTTTTCTTCCTATTTGAATTTTTTAGGAGAGGAATGACATTACCTCATGTGTCTCTTCTTCCTCAGAATATTCAATGGCGAGCTTCTTCATGGCCTTAAATGGAACCTCTTTGTATTTCCCTTTTTCCACAGTGTCGTTATCATCATTTCTCATTTCATATAAAACAAGTGTAATGTGCAGGTTTCCTAATGTCAATTATTTCGGGTCTTTATCTTCCAAAATAGAAACTGTCGGATTGAACCGAGTTGGAAGTTTTCTCAAGATGCGCTTCACATTTTTTATGTCTTTTCTAATTTCACCAAGACCTCACATGTCTTCTACCATAACATTTACCCTGTCAAAGAATGCAGCCACATAATCATTCTGGGTTCATTCTAATATCTTCATACTTGTTCCCCAACACTTGCAGCTTTGCCTCTCTATCCTTTGTATCCGCTTCATATATATTCAAAATATTTTCCCACATGGTATGTGACGTTTTTCATGACATCACCATTGTATATATGGGGTTGGAAAGGGACCCCCCCTATGGAATTGATTTCATTGGGATCAGCATCCAACTCTCTATGCTCAACTTCTGATAATGCACCACTATTAATATCAGCTATGATTCAATGCATAGCTGCGGAAAACACATCCATTCACAAGGATCAGAAATAGTTTTCCATTCGATTCTTCCATAACTGAAAATTACATCTGTTGAAGATTGGAATCCCTTTATGATTAGTGACCTCCATTGAGAGAAGAACTAATATCAACCTCTCGCTATGATACCAATTGTTAGGTCCACAAGGCTGAGTACCATGAGAAGGGGGTGAATCAGGGTATGAATAATTTAATATTAAAACCCATTCTAATATTGTTTCACTGTTAAGAAAAACACCCTTCTTTCTATTTCCTTTTACACAATATAAATAGAAATTAAAGAATTCATAGTACACAACAATTTTTACTTGTTTCACCGCTGAGGGCTACATCCAAGAAGCATATGCCGACAAGTTTTCGGTCATACCAAATTACACTAAACAACACTAGCTATGGATTACAAGGTTCGGGCACAGTCACTCTGTCCCAGGCTCACTCCCTTTACAAATTTTAGGGACAGCTCACTACTTTTTCAAGGGTCACTCCCTATTTCTCCCTTTCTCGGGCTCACTACCGGTGGAGAGGATCACCTTCTACCTCTTCCTTTGCTCACTGCTCTAGAAAGGATCCACTCACACTTTATAGAATAGTAGGTCCCTTCATTATCTCTAATGAATACATCTTGTTTTGTATGTGAATTACCTATTGAAGTACAATTTTCACCCGTAGATGAATTTCTCTTTGCACCAAAGGTATCGGGAACTACTTCTAGCTTCCACGTAGCCCGAAAACACTGTCGGGGATTCAACATTAAATGGCGCGCAGGTCTAACCCTGCGCACAAGTATCGGTGCACAAGTCACAACTGGCGTACAGGTCTGCCTCTACCACCTACGCAACACTATCTTCTGCAACTGCAAACCTATGTGACTCAATCCCTTTTATGCCCAAGCCAATATTGGCCCACAACTACCAACCTATGCGCAAATTCAAACACTGGTGCACAAGTCCACCTGCACGACCACACACCGTCTGCGCGACCACCACACTAGCGTGACGGGAGCTCTGAGATTTCTAAGTGTTGAACTCAATTACAAATGAGGAGGGGTGGTCAAGTATTTATAGGAATTTTTTCAACCTACGCGGTGGCACGCAAGTCACCCCTCGGTGCACAAGTCCCGACGCGTAAGATTCATCCCTTGCAAGACACTTGCGCGACCCTATTTCCTTTTCTATATTTCGAAGATCTGATCTTGAAAACCCTATGGTGCTTAACTTTCCAACCCTCCTAGGCATCAGCGCACAAGTCCTTCCTCAGCGCGCAAGTCACCTGCTCGGCAACACCAATACCTGTGTGACCCTCTTTACTTTTCCATATTTTGACCTTCTGATCATGAAAAATAATTTGTCATGCAAGTTTCCTCTTCTTCAAGTACATGGCGCGCAAGTCCCTTTGTTAAAAACCACTTTTCATCATTTTTTGATTTTCAGGCCCAAAAATTTGACGAACAATGGAAAACAGCGCCAACTTGTGTCTGTTCTTTTTTGAACACCTCCAGATCATACATTCCTTTTTCAAATTTCATGAATCAAACATTGATCATTAACCACATCTCCTGAACTTGACATTCCACCTTGAAATCCCCTTGGTCAAAAAAATTTTATATCATGGTTTTCTCTATCAAAAATCATAGCACAGTTTTCCACTTTTTCAACAAACACAATCACCTCAAAAATGATTCAATGATACATTGATGGATTTTTTCCCAACACTATCCATGCACGGTTCCTAATTACATATGTGAGAGATTGTGATTGGATAGTTCAGTTAGACGTCCTTATTTTCTGTGCGGGGAATTTGGAAAGAGGATGGTATATAAGAATTTATCCAAAGTATTTCAAATATAGGGGTGTGATGGGACATGAATGTCATTTTTGTGTACGAAGACTACGATAGACTCTATTGAGAATGAATTTTCGTTAGATTGACATATGTTTTGTCAGCGATTTATACAGAACTTTCGGGGCATGATGTTCATAATCAAAAAAATGTGTCCGAAGGACACTGACCTTCCGTATCGAATGGATATGATGGATTATGAAGATTGGAATCTTTCAAAATAATGTATGTGACTTTTGACAAGGGTTTCACCTAAAAAAACTGGGAGAAATTTTAACTGAATTTATTCTGGGGAAACCTGAAAATGAGAGGGGTCACTCTTTTTTTGTATGCAGATCAACATCCCATATATATATGGGATATCTTTAGAAACCTAAAAAGGGACTACAGCTGAATAGGGCCTGAATTTTTTGATATATTCAGGATGTGTCTATGGAGGAAAATGTAAACCCTGAATTTTTGGGCCCTTGATTCAATAGGGATGGGAAGATTCTTGAAATCCATTTGGTGTACTATGATAGGAGAGGAATCTATAGGGGATTAATTTTCCTTTGATTGATGGAATTTTTTTTTGGCAACATATGAAGAGTCATAAGGAAATGATGTACATAGTCAAACAATGGTGTTTTCAGGACACTGGCCTATAGTATCAGATGAAATTGAATGATTATGTGGATTCATGATTTATCAAAGCACGAAGTTTGAGGTATGGAAGGAGTGTGTCCAGACATATTGGGGATATTTGTGCTACTATTTACTCGTGGAATTAGGTATCCCTTACATAGTTATTGCTCGCACATTGGGTGAGGTCTTCATCCCATCATTGGGGTACCACGTCATTCAATATCACTGTCCACAGACATGGTGTTCCTCTCGGGGAAGGGAACCATTAGAATCCTTTCTGGGTCGTGATTCTAGGGCCATATTCCTAGAATATTTTTCCATAATTTCATAGTGGATCTCTCACTATAAACCCCATGATATTGTGAGATAGGCTCGTTGTGAGAAACAATGTATTAAAATGATTCAGGAACATTATATAAGAGTAGTGAAATCAACATCAGAGAGATCACTAGGCTTAAACCATTTCTATACAGTTTAATGTCATATAGAAAGGATGTTTGCAATTCCCTAACCCCTGTTACCCAGAGTTGGTGCATTATTACATAATATTAGCATGATCACAAAAAATCAAGTCTCGAAAGACCAATTAGTTTAGTAGCCTTGGAAACACAACATATATTCATAAGTCATACAATACATCATAAAGTGAAAAAAACTACAAAAACATATTTTCTTCATATCCCCTCATACTATCCCTGTAGGTCATTCATAAAATACTTCTTCACATCCTGGGAAAAATTAAAACATTGAAAGGGGTGAGCTCATATGCTCAGTAAGGATAACAATATAGTGGAAACTTTCATAAATAAAAATAAACATTTAAGGCAATGTATAAATAAAATAATAGCCTTTTAAACTTGAACTACAGCATAATATGGAAAAGATAAAATTAAATAATTCTATTTAATTATTCACATGGATATTCTACTGGTCAAATAATCACATGCAATATCAATAACCACTTTTATAATGATGGCATGCGTAATGCCAGACTATCATAACCACATAGTCAAGGCCTTATGCCAAGACTACAAATAAGATTTTGACACGGACTTGTGCCAAGACACTAGTATGTCTCATAAGACCTACTGATGCATCGAGGAGCTATAGCAGGCTCCACCTGTCACTTACAAATTCCAATGCATTCTTTATATGAAAAGGTTTAAACATATCATAAACAATGCCCAATAACCATAACATAATCGTATCACATAAAACATACATAAAAGAAACATAACATTTCCACATTTCAATCACAAGATATCAATAAAACACATTGATATAATCAATACATTATGAAAACCATTTTCAATACCAAAATAAATGAAAAGTAAAACATGGTATTTATTTTTCATTTAAAAAATGTTATACCTTGTTGAGGAAGCCGAAACTCAAATAATGGTCACAGTGGTGGAGAAAACATTGTTGCAGCATATGTAAGACACAACATTCCTTTTGTCATATAGTAAAAATTCTTGATAAAAAAAGATTCCTTTCTAATAAAATTAATATACATAGGGGTTTATACACCTAATAAAATAATGTTGTGTATAAAACAAAATATGCCTCAATGAATGGATATTGAGACGAAGTCCCTTACCTCGTGTCCGACTTGACTTGATCATTATTTAATCTCCCGAATGATAAACTATAGTTAATTTCTATTTGAATAAGAATATTTTTCAAGGTCATTCTTCCTTTGACATCGCTTATTACCATGTAATGAACATTATTTAATCATTTAATTTAATAACGGTTATTTTGTCGATCCTTGGTACTTGAGTCAAAAATAAACATCTTATAATTACAAGTTGCTTATGTGGTAAAATATCCATTATCTCCAGAATTATATTCATGATGTAGATATCATATATATCATATATATCCAGTATATACATGCATTTATAATATTACATAACATTTAGAGGTAAGAAATGAAATGCACCGTTCATGGAGATGGTAAGCCGTACGTACGCATGAACACTACTTTCATTTCTATTTCATATTTAATGGAATGAAAACATAATGATATAAAGTTATATTATAAATATAGTATAATATCATATATAATATCATTAACTCCATCCTTTATAAGTCCCACATATGGTATTAATGATTCAAATCACTTTGAGGGGGTGGTAGTCTGCACTTCCTAAAATGAAATTATCGCGTTTACCCATAATGGAAATTATAAAGGTATTCCATAAATGAAAAATACAGAACCATAAGGAAAAAATAAACATAACACATATCATATATAAATATAGTTCCATATTAATGGCCACCATGAAAGGTGTTAAAATAATATTGAACAATCATCGTTTCGTGAGGCAGTAATTCGCCACCCACAGAAACAGTATGTTCTTTAACCATTAAACAGAGGTGTGTGTAAGTTTAAATAAAATTAATCTCATAAAAACATCCTAGTATATATAATATACTGGTGTTGTTACAAAATAATGGAATAAAAAGGGTCTATGGGGTTGGAGAAGCAAAATAATACAAAAGAACATAAGGGATGACATTACCTTAAAATCGGGTAACTCTTTTTGATTTGAGCCAAAGGCTTCCTTGAGAAGACTTCTTCCCAAATTGAGGCTTTTATGAGTAATAGAGGGAAGTTGAGAGAGTATTTGGGTAGATTTTTGCTGAGCCAAATGCCTTTGAAGGTGTGAATAAGGTGGTAGAGGTGGGGGCCTTTTATAAGAGGAGAGGAGGGGCTCTTTTGGAAATATTGAAAATATTATTTTATTATAAAATGGTATTAGGACTATAAAGGTATTAAAATGATTTATTTCAAAGAAAAGGTGATAAGGGTTCTAAATACACCATCAAATAGTTTTTTGACAAGTGTATGTCTTAGATTTTACCTTATCTTATCATTTTTTTGAAATTGTTCATCAATGAGGAAATTGATGCATCATCATGGTGTCATAAATATATTTTTTTATTTATTGTCTAAAAATTATAAAAAAGTTACCATGATGTAGGAAATATTTTTATATTTCCAATGAATATTTATAGTCGAAGATGTCATTTATATAGAAAAAATATAATTTTTTTACTTAGGTGTTTCATACTTTTGTTATTTTTTCCTTTTTTTAAATGATAAAATGTCACTATCACACAATCGTGATTCCATGGGGTCTCTAAGTTGGAAAAAGGCATCCCACGGTCGGCCATGAGACAACCAATAGCATTAGGACACATTTGGGGGTCATTTTATATTATTTTGTTATTATTTCATTAGCCTTAACTACCTGATTACTAATTAATCATGATAATTAATGATAATTGTCATCTTTACAATTCATAATGTCCAAAAAATAAGAGTCTTAACTACATAATTTTGAATTACTGATTAAAAATATGGAATCCATTTTACCAAATTCTAAACATATAAATTGTAGTAATTAATTTAAAAATTATTCCCGGTGCAAAACAAATAGCGTGTTTTTATGAAACAATTTCTATCAAAAGATTGACAATTGTTTATGTCTAATTTCAAAGTGAAATTAATTCTAATGACGCCATTGGAATAAATAGTAAAAATATATTCTAATTATATTTTAAAACCACTCAATAGTATAATTAATCACAATAAATTATTTTGATTAAAAAAGTTGTTTTTAGTATTTTTTACTATTCATCGAAAATTGGATGTTCTCAAAAAATACCAAAATATTCAGCATAGGCTAATTTTGATATACTGAATCCAAAAATGATGTCCATATTGAAATATAAAATTTATATAATTTTAAAAAGTGGGTATTACTATTCATATCGGCTACTTCGATTGGTCGCGGTGTGTTAGAACTCGAGGTTGCGTACAACACACACTACTGTATTATTCAAAGAGAAGCGTACCATGGAAGCTTGGGGTGTTACATTCTCCCCTCCTTAAAATAATTTCTTTCTCTAAATTTCAATAATACTACTACAGAAAATGACTCAGGAGGTTCTTCATCATATATTCATCGGGTTCCCACGTTTCCTCTTTCATCTTATGGTTCCACCATAGAACATTTACCAGAGGAGTCGTCCGGTTTCTCAGCATTTGTTCTCTCGTATCCAGAATCCTGACATGCTCTTCACAATAAGACAGATCAGGTTCTAGGTCTAATTCCTCATAGGTGAGTACATTCTTTGGTTCAGGCTTGTATTTTCTCAACAGTGATACACGGAACACATCGTGAACTTTAGAGAGACTTGGAGGCATTTCTAAATGGTAAGCTATAACCCCGATTCGTTCTAGAATTTCAAATAGTCTGATGTACCTCAGACTTAATTTTCCCTTCTTACCAAATCGTATAACTCCCTTCCATGGAGATACCTTCATGAAAACATGATCTCCTACCTGAATTTTAAAATCCTTCCTTTGGTTATCGCCATATCTCTTCTGCCTAATTTGAGATCCTTTTATGTGGTTTGGGATTACCTTCACCTTTTCCAACGTTTCCTCAACATGTTTTGGGCCTAGCAGTTTTCTTTAACTAACATCATCCCAACAGGTTGATGTGCGACATCTCTTTCCGTTTAACACATCAAATAGTTCCATCTAAATACTTTAATGGAAGCTATTGTTATAGGAAAATTTTACCAGAGGTAAATACTGATCCCACATACCTTGAATGTCAAGTGGGAATGATCTCAACATGTCTTATAAAGTTTGAATAGTCAGTTTTGATTGTCCATCTGTTTGAGGGTATTAAGCCGTGCTCAAATGAAGTTCAGTATCCATGGATTTCGGAAGACATTTCCAAAATCTTGATGTTAAACAGGGATCACGATCCGAAACAATTGATAGGTGTGCTCGATGAATTATTACAACGTTGTTAATATACAGTCTTGCTAAATGTTCAAGTTGTAAATATTCTATTATAGAAATAAAATTTGCTAACATGGTAAGACGATCAACAATGACCCATATTGCATCATTCCATCAAGGATCTTTGGAAGTACCATGACAATGTCCATCGTAATATTATCCCCTTTCCACTCTGGTATGGGAAGAGGTTGCATAACTCCTCCAGGAAGTTGTGTCCCGACTTTCACTTGTTGACAAACCATGCATCTTGACAAAAAATCTGCAATCTCCCTCTTTATGTTGTCCCACCAAAAATGTTCATTAAAATATCTATAAATCTTAGTGCTACCAGGGTGTATAGAGAAATTGGAACTATGAACATCATCCAATACTTTCCTTTTTAGACCAGATATATCCGGAACACAAAGTCTCTTCCAAAATTTTAAAATTTCATCTTCATACACACGGTCACTCAATCTCCCATCATACACAGATTTACTCTTCTTTTGAAACTTTTCTTCATCAGTTTGAGAACTCTCAATCATTTATAGTAAAGATGGGTTGGAAACCATTTGAATAAGAATTGATGTTTCACCTTCCATAGTTATTCCCATGTCCATCTTCACTAGATCCATGAAAATATGATCCCTTTCAATTCTCATATTGGTCAAAACTCCATGATCGTTTCTCCTCAAAGCATCTTCCAACATATTTTCCTTCCCCAGGTGGTAGTGTATTGTGAAATAATAATACTTGAGTAATTAAAACCATCTCCTTGGCCTCTTGTTGAGTTCTTTTTATAAGAAAATATACTTCAAACTCTTGTGATCAGTATAAATCTAACATTTTTCACCATAGAGGCAGTGTCTCCATATATTCAAAGCAATGATCACATCTTCTAACTCAAGATCATGATTAGGATAGTTTTTCTCATGAATTTTCAATTGTCGTGATTCACAGGCAATAACCCTATCATTCTGCATAAAAACACAACCATGTCCTTTCATCGATTCATCACTATAAATAATGAACCCATCATTCCCCGATCGTAGATTCAATATAAGAGCATTGACTAATCTTCTCTTTAGTTCTTCAAAGTATTCTTCACACTATTTTTTCCAAACAAATTTAACCCTTTTACGTGTCAGCTTCATTAATGGTTTCTCCAATCTGGAAAAATTCTGGACAAAACGTTGATAATAACCTGTTAATCCAATAAAACTGCGTACCTCAGTTATACTCATTGGTGAAGGCCATTCTTGGATCAATCATTTCATAGAAGGATCGATATATATTCCATCCTTGGAGACAATATGGCCAAGAAAAGAAATATCATGAAGCCAGAATTCACACTTGCTAAACATCCCATATAACTCATGTCTTATAAGAGTCTTTAGAATAACACAAAAGTGATTTTCATGATCTTCATAGCAATTGGAGTATACCAAGATATAATAAATAAATACCCCTACGAAGTCATCATGATATTCCTTGAAAACTCTATTCATTAGATCCATGAAGACAGAGGGTGCATTGGTCAATCCAAAAGGTATTACTGTAAACTCGTAATGCCCGTACCTGGTTCGAAATGCTGTCTTCGGAATGTGTTCCTTCTTCACACACAACTAATGATATCTATATCGAAGGTAAATTTTTGAAAGGTACTGAGCCCCATGCAGTTGGTCCAATAAATCATCAATGTGAGGTAGGGGATACTTGTTCTTTATTATTATAGCATTTATCTCCATGTAATCAATGAAAAAAATCATAGATTCATCTTTATTATTAACAAAAATAACATGAGCTTCCCATGGAGAAAAACTAGGGAAAATAAATCCCTTATAACTCAATTCCTCTAGTTGTTTCTTTAGTTCCACTAATTCCTCAGTGGCCATTCTATATGGGGTCTTCGATATGGGCATTGTACTAGGCATTAGGTCAATAGAAAACTCAACTTCTCATTCTGGAGGATGCCCATGTAAATCTTCTGGAAACACATCCACATATTCTTTCACAATAGGTACATCCTCTATTTGAACATTCCCTTACTCACCCACAGTTATTTCATTCTCTTCCTCTCTAATAAAAAAATTTAGTTGAGCTACTGGGGATGGATCTAGATAAGAATTAGGTGGTGACGATTCTGATCTAAAGACAAGGCATTCCTTATCATCATCATCAAAAATCGTAACCCCTTTCTTCTTACAATAAATATTCACTCCATGGTCCAAAATCCAATCCATACCGAAGATTATTTCAAATTCAATCGTGGGTATGATGATGATATCAGCAGATAAAGAACATTTATATGCTCTAATGGTCATTGATTCACAATACATTATTGCAATGATACTTCCCTTAGGTTTTTTGACTGAAAACCCCCTGTTAAATCAACTTAGAAATATCTAATTTTTTAGAAAACTAGGAAGATATGAAACAATGTGATGATCCAGAATCAAATAATGTATTTTCTAAACTTGAGGAAACCATTAAATTACATGCCACCACGTCTTTCAGAGCATCTACCTTAGCAGTATAGATAGAATAAGCCTGTCCTTGATCCCTTGGCCTTTTCTTAGGTAAGATTCCCTAAATCATAGGACATTAATTTTCATAATGTCCCATCTCCCTGCAATTGTAGCATTAAACATCGGTAGCTTCTTTATGCACCTTGCAATCACGAGCTTGGTGGCCTTTTTCACCACACTTGTAACAGACTCCCATTCCTTTCAAGAAAGTACTAGGGTGTTTCTTCCCACATTTACTACAGGATGGATAATAAACTTTTCCCTTCTTCCCCTTATTTCCATTTCCAGAGTGATCTGTAGATCTCTTCTTCTCTTGATTTTCCTTAATGTCATAAGACTTAGAGAATTCCTTTTCCATCTTAATAGCACATGAGACATTGTCTTCGTATGACGAGAATGATTGTGAGACCAATTCTCGATGGAGAAATAGTTTTAACCCATCAAAGAAACGATCAATATTAATTTTTGGGTTATGTATATAATCTGCAGCATACCTCGCTAACCTTGTAATGTTAGCATCATACTTTGCGACATTCTCATCCTCCTTTTTTCTCAGACTCAAAAATTGCCTTTCCATATCTGCTCGATGGTCATTAGGAAAGTATTTTTCTAAGAAAAGCTCTTTGAACTCCCTCTACTCCATATTTGATACTTCGTCATCTTCCTTTGTGTTTTCAGTCAGTGACCACCATTGATCGACATCTCTAGTGAGGTGGTAAACAGCCATGGAAATATTCTCTCTTTCTCTACTCCCCACGGCGTGGAATATTTTCTAGAAGGAGTTTATCCATTACTCAGCTACTATTGGATTTTTACCCCATTAAATGTTGGTGGTTTTTGCCTCAGGAAGCTATCTAACATTGATCCTCCATGTTGCGGATCAGGGTGCTTCATATGAGTAAGGTTATTATTCATAACCTGAGTGAGTTTTCCCAGTATGGTGATAAACGTATCAGCACAAGTTGTATTGTAACAACCCAGGTAAATAATGAATATGAAATTTTCATATTTATCTATATTTGGGAATAAAATATTAATATGACTTTAAAGGGGACGCTATGTTCGATGGCGTACCCAACACGCAACAACGAGTTTCTTGGGAATCTTATGTTGCACTCTAATAATAAAATAATATTAATTCAAATGGTAGTTAACATGTAGCCGTTGTATTGGTGGGAATGGATAGAAATAACTAAATTATGATTATATATGTTTTTTAAATGTTTTTACATTTATCCAATAAAAGCTAAAGGCTTAAAATACGGAAAGAATTCAATTTTAGGCGTATATGCCTTAGTTTTCACTAAAGGTTTACTTATCGCCTTTTAATGGAGAACTGTCATTAAATATAGTTTTGTTCACTCTTAAACATTATTTTGGATCAAATAAAACTCTTATTAAGAATCGGGACATCAAATTTTACTTTGTGTAATGTTTTGGTATTTTTCTGATAAAGTTCATTTTTTAATGAATAGTGTAAAATGTTGTATTTTAATTCAAAACCTCTTTTTAATCTAATTTATTTATATGATTAGATTATATTTTGAATTAGTTTTAAAGTGATATTAGAAAATATTTTTACCATTAAATCCAATAGTGGTCGTTGGAATTAATTTCACTTTGAAATCAGACTTAAACTAGTGTCAATCTTTTGATACTTATTGTTTTATAAAAACACGCTATTTGCTCTGACAACGGGAATTAATTATTAAATTAATTAATGTGACTAATTTGTCTTGAATTTTGTAAAATTGACTTCATTTTTGAATTTGGAATATCAAATATAGCTCAGGGTGAATTTTTGGGATTTTTCTGAAAAACATCAATTTTTGATGAATAGTGAAACCACTAAGTGGTACTTATTAAAGCTGATTTTCCGTTTAAATGAAAATTTGCCACCATTGTGTTTTGAATTTCAAAAATCTGACATACATGGTTGTCATTAAGAAGTAAAATGTGGTTCAGTGAGATTATAATAATTTTTTGGTGAATAGTATCTTATTAAGTTCTTAATCGCGATTAGAGATAATTAGTGTAATTTAAGGTAAAAATGATATTATAAGAATGTGAAAACACCATGAAACTTGTCCTACACCTATTGGGTGAGTCATGGCCGACCAAGACAAGCCATGGGCCAACTTGGGGACCCCATGGAGACACTTTGGTTGGGAAATGACATAAATAACATTTTATTTAATGTAAAAGTAAAATTGACACAAACATGATATGTTTTACTAAAACAATTTTTAAGTTGGGTTATAAAAGTCATCTTTTTGATTATAAATATTCATTGGAAATATAAAAAGATTTCATACATCATAGTATTTTTTTTATAATATTTAGACATTAAATAAATTAAATTATTTATGACATAATAATGATTCAGCGATGACATCATTATTTGACGATTTAAATAAAATGGAAAGATAATGTAAAATATATAAACTACACATGTCCAAAACTTATTGGATGAGTGTATTTCGATGACTTATCACCTTATCCACGAATTATATTAATGTGGGACCTTTTGAAACCGAAACACATTTTCAAATAAAGTAATATTTCTTTACTTTCCAAAAGTGCCCCTCCTCTCCTCTTATAAAAGGCCCCCACCTCTACCTCATTTCCCACACTACTCAAGACTTTGGCTCGGACAAACCCTGCCCATTTACTCTCTCCACATCCCTCTCCTAATCATAGAGTATTCCCTTTGGGCATAATCCTTTCAAAGGAATACTTTAGGCTCAAATCAAAAGGAGTTACACTTTTAAAGGTAATTCGTTCTCTCATGTTCATTTGTTTTATTTTGCTTCTCCAACCCCCTAAACTCTTTTTATTTATTTCTTTTGTAACAACACCAGTATCTTAAATATACTAGGATGTTTTTTTAAGATTTATTAGAGCTAAAATCTCACACAACTACATCAAATGGTTAAAGAACATACGGTTTCCGTGGATGGCGAAATTCTGCCTCCCGAAACGATGATTGTTCAATACTCATTTAACACCTTCAAAGGTGGACATTATGATGTCACTATTTTTATATATGATATATAATATGTTTATGTTTTCTTTAAGCTTCTGTTTTTTTTCATTTTGGGCATACCTTTATGGTTTCCATTATGGGTAAACGCGATATCTTCATTTAAGGAAGTGCGTACTACCGCCCCCTCAAAGTGATTTGATTCGTTAAATACCATATGTGGGATGTATAAAGGATTTAAATATGATATTATATATGATATTATACTGGAATTATAATATACCTTTATATCATTATTATTCCATTCTATAAAATACGAAATAGAAATGAAAGTAGCGTTCCTGCGTACGTACGGCTTACCGTCTCCATGAACGGTGCATTTCATTTCTTACCTCTAAATGATTATGTAATGTTATAAATGCATGCATGTACTGGATATATATGACATATATGATATCTACATAATGAATACAATTCTGGAAATAATAAACATTTGGCCACACGAACAACGTGTAATTGTAAGAAGTCCACTTTCGACTTAAGAACCAAATATCGGCAAAACAAATATTATTAACTTAAATGATTACATAATGTGTATGACATGGTAATAAGTGGTATAAAAGTAATAATGAACTTGAAAAAGTTTCTTAAGGAATTATAAATTAACTCATGTTTATTATTCAGGAGATTAAAGAACGATCGAGTCAAGTCGGACCCGAGGTACGGGATCCTACAACTCTCTTTCTTTTTAAGTACACTCTTTTATGTCATTTATTTTAAGCTCATCTTTCTTATGATTGGGATGTTATTTTATATTACATTTACGGTAATTTTTATTTTCATGTGATGAGAGACCCTATTCTCTCTCATCAATCCATTTTGGATGTTTTGAGTGGCGCCGTTAGGCTGCCGAACTTTCGTAAGAGATCTAACCTCTCTCTTTCTTTTTAAGTACTCTCCTTTATGTCACTTCTTTTAAACTCCTCCTTGCAATGTTGGGGATTTTATTTTATATTCCACTTGCTGTAAATTCTATTGTAATATAATGGGATACTCTATTTGATTTCATCAATCCATATTCGGATGTTTTATGTGGCGCCGTTAGGCTGCCGAGTTTTCGTAAGGGATTTTTCATCTCACTTTTATTCCCGTGAGATTTATGCTACATTTGCCACAAATTCCATTGAGTGGTGTATGTACGGCCCATTATTCTAATCTTTGTGTAATATAATTTCGTTTATGAGTATTTAAATCAATGACCTATTGTCTTTATTTCATGGGGTGTATGTTTTGAAAGATACCCAAGTCGGTAAGGGAACCTTTCACCCTCCTTTTTTTAAAAGACTTATTTTATTGGGTCTTTTAATTTACATATTTTCATGTTGGGATATGTTCTCATAAATCCTTATTGATGTAAATTTTATTTCCAAGTGATGAGATACGCTTTTTATCTCTCATCAACTCATTTTGATGTGATGCCGTTAGGCTGTCAAGGGAACTTTTTAACCCAATTTCGATTTCTTTGGGTTCAACTTGTAGTCATTGAATATGTCATCCATTGAATATGTGTGAATGACCTTTTATTGTTTTACACTTAATATCCACTTATATTGGGTGTATATATATTTGTCACACATATTTTTGAGATTTATTTGTCCTTAATTTAAGGATACCTTCTTTATAAGGGAATCATCACATTTGACATTTCTATTGAGGGTTCATTGTTGTTATGCACCAATTCACTCTTATATGGTGTATATACTGTCCTTTGGAGTATTATATCATGAATCCTTTTATTCTCATGATATTATAATGTTCTGACTAAATGTTATTCCTCGATTATTGTATTCAAGTGTCTCTAATTTTGGTAAAACCCCTTTAACCAAAATATCGTTTTAAATGTTTTAATTATTTGTTCTTATTAATATCCATGTTTTCAAAATGGTTTTAAGGATTTATTTATATGGATATTAATGGTTTAAAATGTTAAAAGCTTCAAGGTGGTATGGGACACTTTGAGTCAAGAATATCTTTATTAAATGTTTTAAATGGTTTGGGAAATGGTTTCTTTTTGAATGGATTCGTTATTTCAATATCCTAAAATGTTATATTGTGATTGAAATGTGGAAATGTTATGTTTCCTTTATTCATGTTTATGTGATACGATTATGTTATGGTTCTTGGGCATTGTTATGAAGAACGGGTGGTTCCGTGATAAACTAAGGGCGGGTGAGCCCGATATAGCTCTCTAATGCATTGGGTAACGCGAATGAGTGAAACGTTAAGGTTTCTCCGAAGAGATTTAGGAAATATACTGTGATGGGTATTCCAGACGTAACCGAGAGGGTTACTCCCTATGTAAGAATGTTATGAATGCCTCAAGTTACCTTTATGTCTTATGTTTTCTACGATTTATTCATGATTTGATATGCCTATGTTTTATGGGTAAAGTGTGATTTCATTCTAATGTATATATGAACTCATGTTTCCTTTCCATATTTTTTATAACTCTTACTGAGATTTTTATGCTCATCCCATGTTTTTGAAATGTTTTTCACAGGTCAAGGGAAAGGTACATGATGTGATGATAGTGTCAAGGATGTGTTAAGAAAGAATCCATGTTATAATTTTAAATATGATTCCGTTGATGGGAAGAATGAATGTTGTCTTTTTTGTAACCACTTTGTTTATATGTGGAATGTAATGCAAGTTTCATGATATAATTCTCTAAAACTCTAAACCTGAAAAGATCCTCAATGTGTAATCTTGTAATAACTCAAGATTAAGTAAGGTTTTAAGGCTGGGGCCTTATAGTTGGTATCAAAGTTCGGTTTAGATAACTTTAGAGGTTAGGGTATTCTTTAAGCATAAGTGACATTTCCATAATGGTTAGGATTTCAGAAAGAGTCCTAGTTTTAGATAAAGTGAATGAGTAAGTGTATCTTAGTGTTTACCTTCCTCATTAGTACATGATGGTTTTGTTGATATACTCACACTGACATTTCTATTTTTAGTTAATGGATGGATCTAGCAGGCACCAAAGAGACAACAGGTTTGAAGGAAACTGTGGTGGTTCTCTGATTAAGATACTAGATAAAATGGAGGATTCAATGAGGAAACTCATGGTTGTTCTAAACCAAATATCAAGGAGTCATGATCAACCACTTCAACCTTGGTGAGTTCTCTAATGCATCATGTACGAGATGGCCAACTCGATGTGGAAATTCAGGTAATAATTATTAAGGTAACCATTAGGGTTTATATGATACTTAATTTTTAGGTAATTATGGGTTACTATATGATATGATGGAAAATGAAAGGAATGAGATAAACTTGAGGTTAAAATATGTTATGATTATTCTTGAAGATTTTATCTCATTTTGGGGAATGTTTTAAGAATTATATAGTTTTGAAAAAAGGACAACACGCAGACCGTGTGACAACCCGTCGCATCGGACAAAGCTGCGGGAATCGAACCCACAACCAAAGTGCGACTTGTATTTATCACCTACCACTGGACTACGTGAAGTCCCTGGTTAGTTTGACTGATTCATTCTAGTTATATGATTTTATGAATTAAGAGTAAGTTGATTTTGGGTTATTTATGAAAATGATTAACCTATCATGGAGGATATGTGATTAGGTTAATTACTTTTCAAAACGAGACTTTAGGAGCAACTGATATTGTTTGGAGATAAATGTTATGATTTATCTTGGAAGACTATGAGACTAAATCCTTCAAATATTTGGGTTTCAATCTTATATTGGTTTACTTTGAGGAATTTTTATGGACAAATTTGTTTATAAAATTGTCCTTGTTGAACTTTGGGTTTTGTTTGACAAATCTTGGAGGTTAAGAATAGATTTTCTTTTATAAAGGGTTATCCTTTTCTGGATTATCTGATCTTGTACTAACCGTATTGGTTTTGGTTTTGTTTAAAGTCTAATGACATGGGAAGTATATAGTTCTCTTTTGTGGATTAGGTGATTTTCTAAAAGTTGTTTATAATACTCTTAATGTGAACAAGTCTCCCTAAATACTCGCCTTCTGGAGAAAATATGAGTTTGATTAAGGAATCTAATAAAAGTTGAAAGTCAACATGATAAGTGATTATGTTTCCTTATGAATAAATTCCTCAATAAAAAGTAACTTAAAAAAAATGTTGTCTATTAACTTTTCCTACTGGGGAATCGAATACCGTTTAACCCATCACAAGTTTGTGATTTTCTCATGGTTAACTTTCTCCTAAACATGTTTTTTTATCACTCTCCATGAGAACATGAACCTATGTTTTCTTCTCCATGTCCATATATTCATACTTGGAATCCTAGTATGGGTTAACTCGGGTGACCTTTGTACGTATCTTTCTTTATTTTAAAGTGTTTGTTTTACCGACTTTTGTTCCGATGTGGGACTTTCAAGGATGTTTCCAAGCACAATTTTAAAATTGCGAGGACGCAATTCCCAAAATGGGGGAAGGATGTAACACCCCAGTTAAATAATGAATATGAAATTTTCATATTTATCCATATTTGTGAATAAAATATTAATATGACTTTAAAGGGGACGCTATGCTCGATGGTGTAACCAACACGCAACAACGAGTTTCTTGGGAATCCTACGTTGCACTCTAATAATAAAATAATATTAATTCAAATGGTAGTTAACATGTAGCCGTTTTATTGGCGGGAATGGATAGAAATAACTAAATTATGATTATATATGTTTTTTAATTGTTTTTATATTTATCCAATAAAAGCTAAAGGCTTAAAATACGGAAAGAATTCAATTTATGCGTATATGCCTTAGTTTTCACTAAAGGTTCACTTATCACCTTTTAGTGGAGAACTGTCATTAAATATAGTTTTTTTTCACTCTTAAACATTCTTTTGGACAAAATAAAACTCTTATTAAGAATCGGGACATCAAATTTTACTTTGTGTAATTTTTTGGTATTTTTCCGATAAAGTTCATTTTTAATGAATAGTGTAAAATGTTGTATTTTAATTCAAAACCTCTTTTTAATCTAATTTATTTATATGATTAGATTATATTTTTAATTAGTTTTAAAGTGAAATTAGAAAATATTTTTACCATTAAATCCAATAGTGGTCGTTGGAATTAATTTCACTTTGAAATCAAACTTAAACTAGTGTCAATCTTTTGATACTTATTGTTTTATAAAAAACACGCTATTTGCTCTGACAGCGGGAATTAATTATTAAATTAATTAATGTGACTAATATGTTTTGAATTTTTTAAAACATACTTCATTTTTGAATTTGGAATATCAAATATAGCTCAGGGTGAATTTTTGGGATTTTTCTGAAAAACTTCAATTTTTGATGAATAGTGAAACCACTAAGTGGTACTTATAAAAGCTGATTTTCCGTTTAAATGAAATTTTGCCATAATTGTGTTTTGAATTTCAAAAATCTGACATACATGGTTTTCATTAAGAAGTAAAATGTGGTTCAATGAGATTATAATAATTTTTTTGGTGAATAGTAACTTATTAAGTTCTTAATCGCGATTAGAGGTAATTAGTGTAATTTAAGGTAAAAATGATATTATAAGAATGTGAAAACACCATGAAACTTGTCCTACACCTATTGGGTGAGTCATGGCCGACCAAGACAAGCCATGGTCCAACTTGGGGTCCCCATGGAGACACTTTGGTTGGGAAATGACATAAATAACATTTTATTTAATGTAAATGTAAAATTGACACAAACATGATATGTTTTACTAAAAAAATTTTTAAGTTGGGTTATACAAGTCATATTTTTGATTATAAATATTAATTGGAAAGCTAAAAAGATTTCCTACATCATAGTATTTTTTTATAATATTTAGAAATTAAATAAATTAAATTATTTATGACATAATAACGATGCAGCGATGACATCATTATTTGACGATTTAAATAAAATGGAAAGATAATGTAAAATCTATAAACTACACATGTCCAAAACTAATTGGATGAGTGTATTTCGAAGCCTTATCACCTTATCCACGAATTATATCAATGTGGGACCTTTGGAAACCGAAACACATTTTCAAATAAAGTAATATTTCTTTACTTTCCAAAAGTGCCCCTCCTCTCCTCTTATAAAAGGCCCCCATCTCTACCTCATTTCACACACTCCTCAAGCCTTTGGCTCGGCCAACCCCTGCCCATTTACTCTCTCCACATCCATATCCTCATCCTAGAGTATTAACTTTGGGAATAATCCTTTCAAAGGAAGCCTTTTGGCTCAAATCAAAAGGAGTTACACTTTTAAAGGTAATTCATTCTCTCATGTTCATTTGTTTTATTTTGCTTCTCCATCCCCCTAAACTCTTTTTATTTATTTATTTTGTAACAAAACCAGTATCTTAAATATACTAGGATGTTTTTATAATATTTATTTGAGCTACACTCTCACACAACTACATCAAATGGTTAATGAACATACGGTTTCCGTGGATGGCGAAATTCTGCCTCCCGAAACAATGATTGTTCAATACTCATTTAACACCTTCAAAGGTGACCATTATGATGTCACTATTTTTATATATGATATATAATATGTTTATTTTTTCCTTAAGCTTCTGTTGTTTTCATTTTGGGAATACCTTTATGGTTTCCATTATGGGTAAACACGATATCTTCATTTAAGGAAGTGCGGACTACCGCCCCCTCAAAGTGATTTGATTCGTTAAATACCATATGTGGGATGTATAAAGGATGGAAATATGATATTACATATGATATTATACTGGAATTATAATATAACATTATATCATTATTATTCCATTCTATAAAATAAGAAATATAAATGAAAGTAGCGTTCATGCGTACGTACGGCTTACCGTCTCCATGAACGGTGCATTTCATTTCTTACCTCTAAATGATTATGTAATGTTATAAATGCATGCATGTACTGGATATATATGACATATATGATATCTACATAATGAATACAATTATGGATATAATAAACATTTGGCCACACGAACAACGTGTAATTGTAAGAAGTCCACTTTCGACTTAAGAACCAAATATCGGAAAAACAAATAATATTAACTTAAATGATTACATAATGTGTATGACATGGTAATAAGTGGTATAAAAGTAATAATGAACGTGAAAAAGGTTCTTAAGGAATTAGAAATTAACTCAAGTTTATTATTCAGGAGATTAAAGAACGATCGAGTCAAGTCGGACCCGAGGTAAGGGATCCTACAACTCTCTTTCTTTTTAAGTAAACTCTTTTATGTCATTTATTTTAAGCTCATCTTTCTTATGATTGGGATGTTATTTTATATTACATTTACGGTAATTTTTATGTTCATGTGATGAGAGACCCTATTCTCTCTCATCAATCCATTTTGGAAGTTTTGAGTGGCGCCGTTAGGCTGCCGAACTTTCGTAAGAGATCTAACCTCTCTCTTTCTTTTTAAGTACTCTCCTTTATGTCACTTCTTTTAAAATCCTCCTTGCAATGTTGGGGATTTTCTTTTATATTCCACTTTCTGTAAATTCTATTTTAATATAATGGGATACTCTATTTGATTTCATCAATCCATATTCGGATGTTTTTTGTGGCGCCGTTAGGCTGCCGACTTTTCGTAAGGGATTTTTCATCTCACTTTTATACCCGTGAGATTTATGCTACATTTGCCACAAATTCCATTGAGTGGTGTATGTACTACCCATTATTCTACTCTTTGTGTAATATACTTTCGTTTATGATTATTTACATCAATGACCTATTGTCTTTCTTTCATGGGGTGTATGTTTTGAAAGATACCCAAGTCGGTAAGGGAACGTTTCACCCTCCTTTTTTTAAAAGACTTCTTTTATTGGGTCTTTTAATTTACATATTTTCATGTTGGGATATGTTCTAATACATCCTTATTGATGTAAATTTTATTTCCAAGTGATGAGATACACTTTTTATCTCTCATCAACTCATTTTGATGTGATGCCGTTAGGCTGTCAAGGGAACTTTTTAACCCAATTTCGATTTCTTTGGGTTCAACTTGTAGTCATTGAATATGTCATCCATTGAATATGTGTGAATGACCTTTTGTTGTTTTACACTTAATATCCACTTATATTGGGTGTATATATATTTGTCACACATATTTTTGAGATTTATTTGTCCTTAATTTAAGGATACCTTCTTTATAAGGGATTTCATCACATTTGACATTTCTATTGAGGGTTCATTGTTGTTATGCACCAATTCACTCTTATATGGTGTATATACTTTACTTTGTAGTATTATATCATGAATCCTTTTATTCTCATGATATTATAAAGTTCTAACTAAATGTTATTCCTCTATTATTGTATTCAAGTGTCTCTAATTTTGGCAAAACCCCTTTAACCAAAATATCGTTTTAAATGTTTTAATTATTTGTTCTTATTAATATCCATGTTTTCAAAATGGTTTTAAGGATTTATTTATATGTATATTAATGGTTTAAAATGTTAAAATCTTCAAGGTGGTATGGGACACTTTGAGTCAAAAATCTCTTTATTAAATGTTTTAAATGGTTTTGGAAATGGTTTCTTTTTGAATGGATTCATTATTTCAATATCCTAAAATGTTATATTGTGATTGAAATGTGGAAATGTTATGTTTCCTTTATTCATGTTTATGTGATACGATTATGTTATGGTTCTTGGGAATTGTTATGAAGAACGGGTGGTTCCGTGATAAACTAAGGGAGGGTGAGCCCGATATAGCTCTCCAATGCATTGGGTAACGCGAAGGAGTGAAACGTTAAGGTTTCTCCGAAGAGATTTAGGGAATATACTGTGATGGGTATTCCAAACGTAACCAAGAGGGTTACTCCCTACGTAAGAATGTTATTAATGCCTCAAGTTACCATTATGTCTTATGTTTTCTACGATTTATTCATGATTTGATATGCTTATGTTTTATGGGTAAAGTGTGATTTGATTCTAATGTATATATGAACTCATGTTTCCTTTCCATATTTTTTATAACTCTTACTGAGCTTTTTATGCTCATCCCAAGTTTTTGAAATGTTTTTCACAGGTCAAGGGAAAGGTACATGATGTGATGATAGTGTCAAGGATGTGTCAAGAAAGAATCTGTGTTATGATTTTAAATTTGATTCTGTTGATGGGAAGAATGAATACTGTCTTTTATGTAACCACTTTGTTTAAATGTGGAATGTAATGCAAGTTTCATGATCTAATTCTCTAAAACTCTAAACCTGAAAAGATCCTCAATGTGTAATCTTGTAATAACTTAAGATTAAGTAAGGTTTTAAGGCTAGGGCCTTATATGTATCACCAGATCCACTATAATTATCTTGGGCAGGAGGGAAATCCCTATATGGAGTGCGTGCATTGATACAGTTTCCATTCCTTCCACTAGGCTCCATTTCTAGACAATGGCATAAACTATATCAGTTCATGAATCAAAATACATAATTCTTACTTGTAAAACACTTAACATAAATAGAACTATTTATTGATATAATCCATAATAATAAAAAGAAATGTTTTCTTTGAGGAATTATATAATAATAAACCCTTTATAATGGTTTGTAAATAAAATGAGAATTATCCTAAGCATATCCGCCGGGGAGTGTCGTAACCAAGAGTGCAACAAGGCCCATTTTCATGCACCTATTCTCGTTCGAGTCTAGCTCAAAGAGGTGTTTTCAGGTTTTACTGCTAGGTACATCTGTCCCAGAGCCACCTCTACCTGCTCGTATCTAGACAGGTATTTATTTCTCTGAAGACTCACAAAATCTCTACAATTCCAAAATTCTAGGAAGTTCTTCCATACTAATTCTCAAAGTCTATCTTATGGATATGTGCTCTAATCCGAGTTTATCTAAATCTAGCATCCATGTTTAGTTCTAAAAATCCTCTGATACCAACTGTAACACCCCGAGCCCAGCTATCCAGAGTCAGTGCATTATTTTATAATATTGGCTTGATCACAAAATCTCATGTCTCGAAAGACCGATTAGTTTAGTAGACTTGGAAACACTAGATATATTCTTAAGTCTTACATTACATCATAAAGTGAAAAAAACATCAACAACATATTTTATTTATATCCCATCATACTATCCCTGCAGGTCATTCATAAAATACTTCTTCACATCCTGGAAAAAATTAAAACATTGAAAGGGGTGAGTTCAGATGCACATTATGGATAAAAATATAGAGGAAACTTTCATAATTAAACATAAACCTTTAAGGCAATGTATAACTAAAACAAAAGCCTTTTAAACTTGAATTCCAGCATAATATGGAAAAGATAAAATGAAAAAAATGCTATTTACATATTCACATGGATATTCTACCAGTTGAATAATCACATGCAATATCAATAACCACTTTTATAGTGATGGAATGGATAATTCTAGACTGTCATAACCACATAGTCAAGGCCTTGTTCTAAGACTACAAATAAGATTTTATCAAGGCCTTGTGCCAAGACACTAGTTTGTCTCATGAGGACTACCGATGCATCGAGGAGCTATAACGGGATCCACCCATCACTTACTAAGTCTAATTCATTCCTTATATGAAAAGGATTAAACATATCATAAACAATTCCCAAGAACCATAATATAATTGTATCACATAAAACATGCATAAAGGAAACATAAAATTTCCACATTTCAATCACAAGATATCAATACAACACATTGATATAATCAAAACAATATCAAAATCATTTTCAATACCAAAATAAAGGAAAATTAAAACATGGTATTTATTATTCATTTAAAAAACGTTATGTCATGTAGAGGAAGTCGAAACTCAAACAATGGTCACGGCAGCGGAGAATCCATTGTCGCCGCATACGTAAGACAAAATATCCCTTTTGTCGTTTAGTGAAATCTATTTGTATAAAAAGATTCCTTTTGAATAAAAGGAAAATTAAGACGGTTTTATACACCGTATAAAAGAAATTTGTGTATAAAACAAAATATGCCTCAATGAAAGGAGATTGAGACGAAGTCCCTTACCTCATTTCCAACTTGACTCGATCGTTATTTAATCTCCTGAATGATAAAATATAGTTAATTTCTATTTTTTTAAGAACCTTTTTCAAGGTAATTATTTTTTTTACATCACTAATTACCATGTTATGATCATTATGTAATCCTTTAATTTAATAACGGTCGTTTTGTCAATCCTTGGTACTTGAGTCAAAAATAAACGTCTAATAATTACAAGTTGTTTATGTGGTAAAATATCCATTATCTCCAGAATTATATTCATGATGTAGATATCATATATATCATATATATCCAGTATATACATTCATTTATAATATTACATAAAATTTAGAGGTAAGAAATGAAATGCACCGTTCATGGAGACGGTAAGCCATACGTACGCATGAATGCTACATTCATTTCTATTTCATATTTAATGGAATGAAAACATAATGATATAAAGGTATATTATAATTCTAGTATAATATCATATATAATATCATTAACTCCATCCTTTATACGTCCCACATATGGAATTAATGATTCAAATCACTTTGAGGGGGCAGTAGTCCGCACTTCCTAAAATGAAATTATCACGTTTTACCCATAATGGAAATAACAAAGGTATGCCATAAATGAAAAATACAGAATCTTAAGGAAAACATAACCATAATATTTATCATATATAAATATAGTGACATCTTAATGGCCACCATGAAAGGTGCTAAAATAAGATTGAACAATCATCGTTTCGTGAGGCATTAATTCACCACCCACAGAAACAATATGTTCTTTAACCATTAGATGGAGGTGTGTGTAAGTTTAAATCAGATCCTTCTCATAAAAAGATACTATATATTGAATATACTATTTTTGTTACAAATTAGTGGAATAAAAATGGTTAATGGATTGGAGAGGCAAAATAGAACAAAAGAACATAAGAGAAGACATTACCTTAAAATCGGGTAACTCGTTTTGATTTGATCCAGAGGCTTTCTTGGAAATACTTCTGCCCAAAGTGAGGCTACTAGGAGCAAGATAAAAACTTTGAGAGAGTATTTAGTCATAGGTTGGCCGAGAAAACTGAATTTGAAGGTTTGAATAAGGTGGTAGAGGTGGGAGCCTTTTATAAGAGGAGAGGAGGCGCTCTTTTGGAAATATTGAAATATTATTTTATTATAAAATGGTATTCAGATTATATAGGTCCCATAATGATATATTTAGAAGAAAAGGTGATAAGGGTTCACAATCCACCCATCCAATAGGTTTTTGAAAAGTTTAATTCTTTGATTTTACCCTATATTTTTATTTTATTTAAATCGTTCATTATTGCGGTAATCGCTGCATCATTATGGTGTTATAAATAAATTTATATATTCAATGTCAAAAAATTATAAAAAAATTACCATGATGTAGGAAATATTATTAGATCTAAAATGAATATTTATAGTCTAAGAGATCATTTATTTATACAAAATTAAAATGGTTTTTTTTAGTTGTTACAAACTTTTGTTATATTTTACTTTTTAAAAAAAATAAAATGATAAAATGTCACTATCACAAAAAATTGATTCCATGGGGTCCCTATGTTGTAAACAGGCATCCCATGGTCTTCCATGAAACAACCAATAGAATTACGACACATGTTGGGGTCATTTTATAATATTATGATATTATTTCATTACCCTTAACTACCCGATTACTAATTAAACATGATAATTAAAGATAATTGTTGTCGTTACTATTCATAATGTCAAAAAACAAAAGCATCTTAATTAAATAATTTTGAACTTATTATTCCAAATATGGAATCCATTTTACCAAATTAGAAACACAGAAATTGTAGTAATTAATTTAAAAATTATTTCTGCTGTCAAAACAAATAGCGTGTTTTTAAGAAACAATATCTTTCAAAAGATTGACAATTTTTTATGTCCAATTTCAAATTTAAATAAATTATAATGACCACCATTGGAATAAATTCTAAAAATATATTCTAATTATACTTTAAAACCACTCAATAGTATAATTTATAACGATAAATTATTTTGATTAAAAAATTTGTTTTTAAGTATTTTATTACTATTCATCGTAAATTAGAAGTTCTCACAAAAATACAAAAAAATTAAATATAGGATAATTTATATATTTCTAATCCAAAAATGAAGTCCATTTTGAAATATAAAATTTATATAATTTCAAAAACTGGGTACTACTGTTCATAACGGGTACTTTGATTGGTCGCGGTGTGTTAGAACTCGAGGTTGCGTACAACACACGCTACTGTATTATTCAAAGAGAAGCGTGCCATAGAAGCTTGGGGTGTTACAATGATTTTTCCTATAATATTATTGACATTCAATGAGGACTTGATGATTTATAGTGTTTATTCATGCATTGAGGACTATTATGATTTCATAATGATCTTTAATAGTTTTGACATTATAACAATCAGGATGTTTCAGCATTTCATAGAAGTGAGTGATGATATGAGGATTAATTCATAGTTATAATGGAATCATGAATTATGAGAAATTACATAGGTCTTGGAAACCATTGGGCATACAGATATTGGAGACGACCCTCATGCGGACGAATTTTCCTATGATTGTTGATCATTTTATTGGGAAACACATACTGATCCACCGAGGAGTAATGCGCATAGTCCAAAAAAGGTGTCATCAAGACATTAGATTTAGTACCCCCTCTTTTTTGGTATGTAACCCTTAAATGATTATTTTCATGTATATACTATCTAATGTTGATAGATGGGAGATTCGGGAGAACATTGGAAGTTGTTTTGAGGCAAAATGGAAGTCGCGCGGGCGGTGCACAGTATGTCATACTATGAAACCAATCCATGCATAATTGGTCCTCATGAGTAGTGGATCTTTCATGGTTGGAGAACAGTTAGGGAGACCGTGTGAGGAAGCATCGCGAGGGTCTTCCTAGGAATTATCTAATTCATGGTTAGAGCTCGATTTTTCTAACCATGCGAACTAACCATGCAGATGGTTTAAGTGAGATCCTACAAATGTGGATCTCACATGTTTTTCCTCTAAGTGACTCATTTTTTATCATATTCTGCCATAAAAAAGGTATTTGTATTCATCTAATGATAAAGAAGGTTCTCCCGTAGATTCAGAGGTGATTTTATGGCTTTCTTTGGTGAATCAAAGCCAGATTTTTAAGGTATGTGATTGTTCTTCATCATTCTTGATCGGTTTCTTATATCTATTTAGATCTACTAATTTTATTCTATCAGTTTCATATATCTACTCCCATTATGCCTAGATCTAGGTTTGGGGAGTCCATGTGTGATTATATTTATTCTTTATCATTCTATGATAAAAGTTCTATGATAGATTCTTGGACAATCGACACAGTTTTCTTGTGTGTTCTTCGTTCATTGGTGTTTTTGTCAAATCCTTCATGGTAGGAGGCTTCTTTATAGAATCCACTTAGTATAACTGATTGGGATACATTCAAATTGAATTTTTTATATTGAATTGATTTTTATTTTTTTGTTGAAACCTAGTTGTAAACCCTTTTTAGTGATGGTTGTGAAACATGGAATATTGGCTATTTGAATAAAATGCTTCTTCTCTTGGTTTTAAAATATGGATTTTATAAGGGAAATTGTTTTGGATTTATGGAACATGAAATGGATTTGATGCTAACAATAAATGAGATGGTTACATTGAAATGAAATGTTTCATTGAAATTTGGTTGTGCATTGGTTTTTAATAAAACATCACTTTTATTGGTATGGTTTTTTAATGGAAATATTTGGCATAAATGGTGTTGGATTGAGTTAATGCTTAATATGTCATTAGTAAGGGATGAGTATCTTTGGGCTACAAGGGTTGTGACCCTATATCGAGGGTCGGTGTCATTTGTACACAAGGTAATTGGTCGAGAGACCGCTCATGAGCATCGAACTGTCAAATGCAGCATTCTTGTGTGGGTGTGTTGTGAACTAGAGAATGGGCATTCCAATTGATAAAAAAATTGGTTTCAAGCATTGGTTAGTTATTTTTCATGAAAAAAAATTTCTGGAGATTGGTTTAATTTATATTTGTTTTCACATGGTTAAGAAAGGTTTTTTGAATTTGATAATATTTGGTTTGACACAATTTAGGAAAATTGTTTTATATTAAATTTTTTATATAAATGTGGCCAAAATTTCTATCATAGTTGCGTGAGTAGGGAATTCCTTTGGGAAACCAACTATGTTTTGTAATCACCTATGCATTGGAACATTGGTGATTTTATAGATGTTATATTCTGATATAGGGGTAAAATTAATGATTCGCATGTTTTTGGCACTATCTCATGATGTATGGGGCTGTTCAATTATTATGGGCTTGAAGATTGGGGATCATGGAGTCTTGTGGTCCTTTTAGAGTCATGAGTTATTTATCCGTGGTGTACTTTGATTCTGGTTTGGTATTCTATTGTTTCACCTTTTGATGTGGTTTTGAGTTACATGAAGTTTTTTGGTTGTATTTCCATGGATCATGTATCATTTATTACTTTGTTTTGTTATGGTGTTTGGTTTATCAGTCTGTTTCAAAAATGTTAAATCATCCCACAAATTTATTTGAAACCCTTTGGTATTTTTTCCATCCATTGGAGTCTTAGATATGTTTCATAAGTCCAAATAATAACTCTTTGTACTCTAAAGCCAATGAGGATGAGTGGGTCATTACACTGGCCTTGCACCTCAGTTAAACATTAATGATTATGTGGATCCATGTTTTCCCAGAACATGGAATTTAGGGTATGGAAAGAGTATATCTAGAAATATTAAAAACATTTGGGATGTGATTTACTAGTGGAATTAGGTATCAATTACGTATGTTTGGCTCACACATGGTGATGCATTCATCCCATATTTGGGGTACCTGCTCATTTAACATCTCATGGAAAGGATGGGGGATCCTCTCAGGGATGAGAACTATTAAATTCATTTTAGGGTCATCCTTCTAGGGCCAAATTACTAGGCTATTTTTACATAATGTCATTGTGGATCTCTCACTATGATCCCTAAGCTCATGTCAGCTACACTCAATGAGAGAAACAAGGGATTATGAGGATTCTGTGTCATTAACTAAGATTAGAAAAATCAACATTATAGGTTACTTTAGAAATAATCAAATTCTATTCAGTTTAACGTCTTACATCAAGGATGATTTTGGCCTTTCATTTTATTTTCATGCGATGAGGACATGATGTTTTATAGTTTAGATTCATGCACTGAGGATGATTATTCTGTCACGAAGATTTTTAATAGTTTTTATTTAATAAAAATCATGATGTTCAGACATTCCATATATGTGAGTGATGATAGAAGTTTTAAACCATAGTCATGGGGGAACCTTGAATTAAGAAGAATGACATTGGGCTTGGAAGCCATCAGGCGTACTATGATGGAAGAAAAATCTCCTATAGATGAGTTACCCTTTGATTGATGGCAGTTTTTGTGGGACCATATGCAGAGCCACTAGGGAATGATGTACATGGTCAAACAAAGGTGTCTGAAGGACACTGGCCTTCTATCTCAGATGGCCTTGGATGATTATGGTGATCCACGTTTTCTCGGAATATAGAGTTTGAAAAAGAGAAATGATGTTCCTGAGAATGTCAGGAATACACAGACCATGACTAACCATAAAATATCATATCTTCCATATAGGTCTGACTCTTATGCACTTGAAGAAGAAAGATCTTATAACTTATCATGAGTGGGGGGCATTAGTGGGATTTCAAGAAATATAAAACTAGGCCACACATAAGCCTTGATGAATTTTTCATTTTAATGTCTTGCAATTAGGACCATTCATTGACACCCTATAAAAGTCAGACCTATGAACATGGAATGGGGAATTTTTTTTATTAGTGGTTGTGGCTGGGCAGGGATGACCAGTTTAGGGTTCAGTACATATCATGTAAGGTCAATAATTAATCTATACATAGTTCTTATCATTCCACATATCGATCTATCTCGATCAATGGGTATAAACATGTGACAGATTTTTTTTAAAGATTTCTGGTCCAAGATTCCAAATACGGGAATCACTACATATCCCTACAAGGGTAGGAATCGATCCATACATAGTTTTGAATGTTCTATTTATTTATCTTTCCTAGTCCATGTGAACAAATATTTTTGTTTCATTTTCTACGGGTGTCGGGTCTACCATATTTTTCAATAATTTATTTGTGTATTTGAATCCATACCACTTATCCTAATCTCACATGAGTTATACTCGATATGAGAAATAAGAAATAACAGGGTTTATTTTGCTGGTGAAGGGAGGTATAGGATATTATTGGGTCATTTTTTGTTGGGGGGGGGAGGAGCAAGGCCATGATCAAGGATCAAGGCGTCACTACGTATCCTACGAGGGTAGGAATCACACCATGCATTGTTAGGGGATAGATCATGAATTTTATTGTCATACGATTATGATTCTTTATGCATTGTAGTTCAACGTCTTACATCAATGAAATGACTCCTAGTTTAATGTCTTATTTTAGGGATGAGTTCAATACATTTTAACATTATGTAGAGTAGAAAATTACTCATAGTGTATGGTCGTAGAGTTTGGACCATGGAATGGGAGTATTATAACTCCATGTTATGGTTCATAGAGCTTAGAAAAATGTTTCAAGGTATTTCTATTCATGGTTTAAGGTATTAAAGTTTGGACCATGGGGAAAATAACATTCATTTCATTGAAATTTTGGTCAATACAAAAATCATATTTCATGGTCTTAGAGTTTGGGCCATTGGGATAATACCATTCATTTTATCATCATGTTGGTTAGGACAACAACTCATAATTTAGGGTCTTAGAGTTTGGACCATGGGGCTAATACAATTCATTTTATCATCATGTTGGTCCAGAAAACTACTCATAGTTTAGGGTATTAGTGTTTTGACCATGGCATGGGGGGATGATACTATGCGAAGTACTTTTTCAAGAACATTGTGTTTGTTGGAGTCATGATGAGTTGTATGTCTAATGATATAATGGTGTATTCTCTATTTGAATTGACCCTATGTATGACATATGGTCCTTCCCATTTTGGTTAAAATTTGGGGGCTTCTTCTTGACTATCATCAGGGATCAATAGACTGACATTGTTTCTATTTTGAGGAATGATCTAAAGAGAACCTTTTCGTTGAAGGCCCGTGTAATCCGATTTTGGTAGATTTCCAAATGGTGCAGAGTGTGCAACCTTTTTTCATCTAGATGCTCCAACTCATCATACTGTCTTTGGGATTGTTCTTCGATGTACATTTGATCACAAATAGGAACCTGAAGTGATATAACATGAATTTAAATTGGAAAAACATTCTCTATCCCTTATACAAGGGAGTACAGGGTCTCCTAGGTGGAATTATGGGTCGTGGTCTGGTAGGCCCAAAAAGTATAAAGGAGCATATTTGGACACGATTTATTACCCTTATCTACCATCTTCAGATATATTTTGGACAATGTCTTATTGAACGCCTGTATTTAACCATTGGTCATTGCGTGGTAACATGAGGAATGGTTGGATTTAACTCCACACTCCTGATATAACATGTCAAAATATATAGATCACAAGTTGGGGTCGTTGTCCGTTCGTATTTTATGAGGGACACAAAATCTAGTAATATGATAGCCTACACAAAACTAAAGATGTTTTTCACCCCGAATACCTTAAGGGGTATGGATTAAAACCATTTGGAAAAGTTGTTGGTCGTTGTGAGTGTGAACATGAATTGTCTAGCCGTGGCAAGAGGATATGGTTCAACAACATAAATTCCCCACGCAGTGAATGGCCTTGAGTACGTGGCTGTATGAAGTAACTCTGGGGATCGGTGTATGAAATTATCATGAACATGGCAAGAATTGAACTTCACAGTGAACATGACACAATCCCGTATTCTAATGGCCCTGTAATACCCAAGCTTACAGATTTGTGAGAATTCTTGGTTGCCAATTGGTTTACTCCACAAGATCTAAAGTGTACTTATTTCATGACAGAAGTAGTCTCTAATCCATCAATGAACTCGAGAAGGGCTCATTTAAGGTATATTTTATAGGGAACCTTTACCCAGGTTACCCAGTTTTATAAGAAAATGTTGACTTCCCATCTTCGAACCTTATCCCTTATAGCCCTATCAGGTGGGAGTTCCCCCTTACAAAGGTATTTTTCATTGGGCATCATCTAGCCGATGGTGTGACCTTAAGGCTAAAAAATGGGACCAATTTTTTCATTTTTCTAGGTATTTATCTGGATAAATGGAATTACCATCCGGCGGTGGGAAAGGTTAATGACTATTTCATCTTATTCTGAATCACGTAAGGTCGTAGCTGCATTTTCCAAAGCATGGGCTTTGTAATTTTTATGTCAAGGGACATATGTCCATTTTGGTTTTGAGGGGAATTAATCCATCAGTTCTCAAACATGTTTCATCATGTGGAATAATACTTCTTTTTTCATGGTCTACTCAGCATTGGTTGCTATTATGTCAATATCTGAATCGACCTTTATTTTTAGGTTTTTTTCTCGCACATGAAGTTCCAGTACTAAGCCTATAATGAGGGCCTAAAATTCTTCTTAATTATTTGTACAAAATTCCTGATGTAGGAAAGAGTAAAACAAGATGAACTTTTTGGGGGATACAAGTATAATTCCCGACCCCAAATTGCTATGATTGGTGCCCTCCATCCTTTTCCATTTCATGCATCAGGAAGAACCATCGTAGAACATTTCCCACGTATAGGGATCCTCCAAGTTGGAGAACACTTCTTCAACCGAAATGTTGGCATCCAATAGTGTTGGTTCCTCTGAGAGATGGTCTACCTGGGAGTGAACTAATTCCTGGACTTTAATGGCCTTTTGTGGTATGTACCATATATCAAAATGTTGTACGAGGACCACCCATTGTGATAGGAATCCATTTAGCATGGGATGGTTGAGGATATATTTTAAAGGGCTACAACGGGAGACACGTTCGACCTCATGGTGTTGCAGGTAATGCCTAACATTCTAAACCATGAATATTAGGGATAGAAAGTTCTTTTCAATTTCTGAATACAGATTTTCATCATCAATCATTGTTTGACTGAGGTAATAGAGATTGTTCTTACTACCGAAATCATTCATCTACACGAGGAAGGAACCTAATGGCTATTCTATGGTGGTTACATACATGATGAGATGTCTCACCTCAACCGGTGGCATCATAACTAGTGGTATTATGAGATAAATTTTGATATTATCGAATGATTCTTTTCAATCATTATGCCACTCATACGTAAGTCCTTTCTTCATGAGCCTGGTGAAAGGTTATAATTTACCTTATAAGTTGTCTATGATGTACCCAATGTAGGAGAGGGGCCCCTGGAGACCTCTCAACTCAGTGAGGATGAGAGGTGTGGAAATTCCAAGGTTGGATTATTTCTTCTCATGGTTCACTTCGTTGACACGATGGAATATGATGAATTCAAGTAGTTTCCCAAAGGTAATTCCAAAGGCACATTCTTTGGGATTCATCTTTAAACTGTGCAGATGCAATTTTTTTTAACACAGTTTCATGATTGTCTAGGTGGTTTGAGTTCTATCTCGATTTAACCATTATATCATCGACATAACACTCAAAACATTTTACCAACTCGGTCTTGATGTTGTGTTTCACAACGTGCTGATATGAGGCGTCAACATTCATTAGACCAATGGGAATAACATTATAAAATAAAACTCCTTGTGGTCCCCTAAAAGAGGTATCTTCTTCATCTACTTGGGCCATTCGAATTTGGTTGTATCTAGAATAGTCATCCATGAATGAGAGTGCCTCATATCCACCTGTTACATCAGACAACAATTCTGTGATCAGAAATGGGAAATAATGTTTTCGGTATTTCTGATTAAGGTCCCTGAAGTCAATATAGATTCTAATAAATTCATTTTTCTTTTTTGATGCGGTCTATTTTATCCATCCGAATCATATATTGGACCTGCATATAAATTTGGCGTTGATCATCTTTTCAACTACAACCTCTATTTTGGCAGCATTCATTGGGTGGGTCCTTCTGGATGCCAGCTTATATCCCCGGTGGTCTTCGGGTAAGCCCTTATGATGAGTGGAAACCTTAGGATTTAGGCCTTGAATTTTTATGTAATTATAGTAAAACACATCTCATTTCTTATTTAGGAAGGAGGTATATTCCTCCTGCTCCTCGACATGCAATTCCACACTAATCATTGTGGGCCACGGGTCATCTTTAGTGCCCATATTTATCTCCTTAAGTAAATCGATTGTAGTGGATACATCTCCTTTGAATATAGGAGGGGCATCTTTGAGGTCTTCGTCCTCTTATTATTCTTCATTGTCATCTTCATCTTCTTCCTCTTATGATGAAGTGATTATTTTTTAGGGTCACTCTACAATGGTGGGAGAGAAATATTGTTTTTCTTTACTGAGTGCAGTGAGGGTAATTCGGGGTCCTATGGATGGGTCATGAGCATTTTTGGTAGGGATTTTTCTTGTCACCATAGAATACAGCTTCTTTTTCCGTGTCTTTAGACTTTGTAACAGTAACAGGGACCATGAAGACAATTGAGTCTACATTCGGAGTTGCACATGTGCATTCAACATGGTTGATGGGTAATTCAAACTCTTCCCCAATATGCTGGGGGGGTCAGCCGGATATGTTTCAAATCCTTTTAGGGTAATAATACAGTCAATGTTGTTTTCTGAGAGATGTTTTTATTCCACCCTACGTCGATATAATGTAACTCACATGACTCAGACAGGGATTTATCGGCATGCAATGTCTTCTTTTTCCATTAGTGTAATAGTTGATGCACTTATGATATGATGATGGAATTTCTGTGTGTTGATGCAGCCAAGGCATCCCTAACATGACATTATAGGCTATACTTTTTCATAATACCATGAACTTCGAATATAACATGATCTAACCAACCCAATTTTAATTGTTGATTCATTCCAATGGTTTATACTCACTTTTTTCATATCCCAACAGATTTGTAGTGCAGGGTGTCAAGATGTCTTCTTCATAGCCTAGCCAACGAAGAGTTTGCAGGGGGAGGAGGATGACTCAAGAACTATTGTTGATGAAGATTCCTCGAACATAAATTCCATTTATCATGACATAATCATATATGGGTTTGTTGTGCCCTTTGATTATTGCGCCTTCAACCCTTTCTATGAAGAAGATGAAGACATGACATTCTTATAGATTGGTTTTTGTTTGATAGACATCGGCTGCTGCTACATTGTATCGAATTCCTAAGGACTTATTAAGGCTTCAATGAGTGCCTCCCTATGATTTACAGACCATATTTAGACATCTGGGATTAATAGTTTTTATTCTACTTATGCCATCTGCTTTAGAAAATCATATTTTTTTTCCAATGGTTGGTGATTCTCATCTCAAGGATTCACTTTCATGGACAGTTTGAGGGATTGGACTTCAGATGTAGAGGGTTCGGCCTCAGTGACATGATTTGGTGGTGTTGTGTTCCTATCCTAGATTATCCAAACTAGTTTTCCTTCATTCCATGGTATATTTGATATTTTTTTTCTTGAGGGATATTCTAAGATAATTGGGTCTGGATTAATTCCAACCGGAGTGGAGGAGCATTCCAGTTCATTTTGTGTCTATCAGTGGGTCCTTCCATGAGTTTCCACAATGTTAACAGTTTGAATTATATCATGGAGAAGAATCTGACACCTAACATTATCGCTCCTTCTAAAAATCCACCGGCCTATAGGAGCTCTTCCTCCTTCTCTCCAGTTGGGAATGGGGAACTCGGGTTCGGGACTATAGTCTCCAAATATGAAGGGGACCATTAGGTGAATGAAATTAATAGAGACGAAGATTATTTCATGATCTGAAAATGTTTATGTCTGATGGTCTCTTTCTGATGTTGCTGTTTAGAGGGGTGGCACTAGTTTTACTGTTTCGAGGGGCAGTTCCCACTGTACCAATTTTGTTGGCACGAAGACCGAACGAATCATGATTGATATCAACTATGTTTTCAACTCCTCTTCTTGCTCTATCATTATTATCTTCAGTCCCTTATATGACCAAATGGCCATGGAGGACGACCTTGTTGTACTATGAGATTTTGTAGTTATAGTTGGTTGTTTCAACTATTCCTAGAGGATTCCATGAACATGGTTGACAGTCTTCTGAATCATCCAATTTTCAATATTTTTCTCATTCTTACTGGCAACTATTTTCCATTTCTGTTTCTACCTTAGGTTTGAGGTGGAAACATATGCCACTTATGCTCATGGCGGGGCCAACATGACTTTCCAAGAATCGACCAACTCTGTTAGGAGATCCTTGAAACCAAAGCATTCCCAGATTTTATTTCCCAGTATTTGGTGATAGAGACAATAATTTGAACTATTTTCAAGACCCACTTCATCAAATTGTTTTTGCTCTAGTTTCTAGATCCTGTTTTATTTCAAAGAGGATATAAAATAGCCACGATCATGGCCATCTTAGAACCAGTAGATGTTTTTTATTCATTATTATAACTGATTTCTTTTAGCACCCTATTGATCATCTTATCAAGGTGGGTGTGGTTGTGGGAGTCTAGGGGGTACCGCATGGTTTGGTTGGGGCCTAGCAACTTGAATTTCTTATGAGGGAGGTTTACGCAAGATAGAAGCTACTTCAGCTTTTCCCATTCTTTTCTTAGAGAATGATGGGGTCACTAGAGACTTGTGATTGGTCCATTATAAGGATTCATTTATCCTTTGGGAAATGGAAGAGATGTCTCAGAACCCACTTGTGAACTTCACTGGGATGAGAGGTCATTTCAATTAATCCCTAAGGTTATTGATACACATAGATAGCATTTCATCCTGGGGGATTGGCCAATTCCAGAAATAAGTCAGACCATTCCATATGGAAATGAAGTCTGAGTCTCTTTTTTTATCTCGTTGTTTTTAGTTCCTGAGGTCACTTACTATTATCTTAGGCAATGTTGAACTGAACTAGAAGATAAACTATCACTGATGGTCCTCCCATCCTGTGATTGAGTTAGTTGGTAGGATAATATACCACATGAAAGATGAGACCTCGAGGGTTCATTCAAATTTATTATGTTTTACTACTTCGTGATGCTCCGTAGTTCCCATCATCGGGTTTCAATAATATGTGTAGTGCATTAAATGTATTTATGGGTCCCTTGAGCCATTTAATACTGTAAATATAGGATTTCCGATGTTTGGCAGTGGAGGAAAAATGCGCACCCACTCGGGGTTGGGTTTTCACTCTAGTATTATTGGACTGTGGTGCACCCTCTAGGTACTCTAGTCGAGATGTTAATTGATCTATAGAGATCAATATACCTGGATGCATATCATGTTGGGCTTGATCATGGGCTGGTGTGGTAGTTTCCATGAATGGGTGTGTTGGAACTGCTGAAAATTGGGATTGATACCCAGCCTGAGATATCATTTGTGGGATTATAAGATTATATTCTAGTTGCCTTCCCATTAGGGGAAAGCCTTGTTGTCCTTATGGGACTGAATTTATGTTGAATTCCACTCTCGATGCTGGATTGGACATGCCTCTTAGCATTTCTTCATTTTCCGGGATTACTACCAGTGGAAAAGGCACCTCTTCTAGAAGCACTAGCTGATGTTTTGCAGGGGGAACACAGAAGTTAGGTATCTCCCTCGACATAGCTTTGAATTAATTCACTTGAGCTCATTCATTTCTTCAACCATCATGGATAACCATTCCTAGAGAGTGAGGTATGCATTTCTAAGAGGAGGAGAAGAAGTGTAATAGAAGAATGTGGATTTATTATTATCATTGATATGGTATTTGCGCGGGGATTAATGTCGGATTAACTAAGTGGGCACCCCGATTAAGGGCCGCTCTCTGGTTCTGGGTACACACACCATCAAGAGCGGTGTGGGATGCCTCTTGGATATAACCATATTCCTTCACATCCTCTCCCTCTACATTATTTCATGTGAGATCTACGGGGATGAATTTTAACATGTTCACTGATACATACCGCATTGATAGTGGTGAACATGGTGCCAAATGGTAGGAAGGATTTCAGTGTCCTTTTTTGGACTTTTTCTTTACTATTATGTGGTATTCATTGGGTTTCTTGGTGATAATTCATCTGAAGGGAGACCTAGTCTGGATTCTTAATGCACCTTTGTCTTAGAGGGCGTGAACCACAAGAAGAGGTGAAATGGGTTTCTCCTTTGTCCATCGTTCTTCCTAGATGGTAGATGACAGATGTACATTGTATAGGAAAATGAGGTAAAAATGCCACCATCACTATGGCCTATGGTTGTTCTCGTTCTTCCAGTGATGTGCTATGTCCTAGATATTTTGGTCTCAGGGGAACATTGGTTTAAAAATTCAGCCAACCCTATGGGTAGGGGTTGTTCCTGCATTGCGGTGGAATCCACCGCTATTTCCACCTTTTTGATTTCACATTATCCCATGGGGGTATGATCCATGTATGTAATTACTCCTACAAAATTTATATAGTCTTTTTAAGACATGATAACTTCTTGCTGGATGGCTTTACGTAGGTGGGAAGCATGTTGAATGTTTTTGGTTGCCTAACTTAAGAGCTTTTCGATGTCTTCATCTCTTCGGTTCTGAAGCTTTTGTGACATACTCTGGGATAGTTTTCATTAATTATCACATCATTCATGATATGGGGTTCACTTGAATATTATTTTAAGGTGATGGCATTGCAAGATGTCATTTCCAATGGAGTTTTCTAGATGGGACGAGGGGTGAAGTGTAGAGCTCCAAGTTCTCCACATATCCATACGTGAACACCAATCGGCGTGTCACCAATGAGGCGACACAACCTATGTAGTGCTTGGAGGCAATATAATTAACGTAATTTCGTCCTTCTTTCAGATTGTGGCTGTCATTTGGATAAATGATCATCAAGGTCGATTAGACGACAAAGCTCCCAGATCATGTTGACATGGTCTACATACCCCTCATAGGGTAAAAATTTTTATTTCATCTGATGAAGATTCATCCATATATTGAGGTGAGTATTTTTTATACATTCCATATACAACTATCCTGGTATGTCATTGTGAGAAGTTATCAGAGGCCAATACCTCACCGTTGTATTATCCTTATCTAGTTGTCTTATCACAAGCAACATATCCTATTGTTGTTCTTCCGGAAGATCCTCTACATGATATTCCAAGCTTGGGTGCATCTTAATAATTCCGTTCTAGGAAACTAGGATGGTGGGAGCCTTATTGATTTTTGGATGGCACAAAGGTGGCTCAGAAGATAAGCATGGCCCAAGGCCATCCTCAAGGTGAGAATGAATATCACTCATTATATACGGAGTACCCGATGTGTCAGACTCCATCATTTTGAGCACAAAATCATTGGAGGGATTTCATATATTTCTTACAGCTTGGGAGGTCCTTCTTGCCTGTATGAATTTTTTTTCAGGGAGGACCCTCATAATTGGTGCTGTAATGGCGAGAGATACAATTGCAACTTGATGCCGACCTATGGGGAATGTTATTACGAAGTATACCACAACGATAACCTTTAGGGTGGGCTGTGGTAAGGGGAGAACATTCTTGATGATTAATTTCATTGAGGGGAGTACCTCCTATGGGACATATATGATGGAGAGGACTAAAATCACATTTTAATACCTATCTGTAGGGAGAATTTCTACAGTTCCCATCAAGTGGGGGACATCAAGAGGAACTACAATGAGAGGATGAAATTCTCATCTCTTGATGTTACTATGTGGAGGGCCTTCAAATAAACTTACATTTCAGGTAGGGCCATCCCAATAACTATCATTATAGAGAGGACTACAATCATGAATTGATTTCAGACTACATGGTTAAGTATATCTATGACGTATACCCTTGGAAGGACCATCAGGGAAGACAAATGTAAGGGGAGGACGTTCTTGCTGTCTAATTTTCAGTTTGTGGGGAGGTATAACCTGAAACGCATCATGAGAGAGGCCTTCACGAACAATTATTATTGGAACAAGGAGTGATACCTCGTGGGTACTATGGGGAGGACTATTAGAGCTACTGTTAGTGATATTGTGGGGAGGAAAATTGCAACATCAACTACCACATTCATAATTTTTCAATGGAAAAACATGGTCTTGAGATTTTATTGATATATGTTTGAGGGAATCAATAACCATTGCTTCTAGTAGATAAGGATCATGTTTGTTCTCTTTATTTTCTATTTCCTTTGACGCGTTTCATTTTGGAGAGCTCTCTTGAAGTAAACTGGGGTCGTCTGCTGTTGGTGATGACCTTCACATATCATTCCTTGACTTTTTGGATCACATGACGAAATAGGGATACACCGACATGTATCTTGAGTTTTATAAGGAATATATGTCTACCTTGGAGAGAAAACTACATTTTACCGACATCCCCTAATTGGAAGAAGTATTTTTTTCATGATCTGGTTGTCTGTGTATTGCAGGATATTTATATCAACCCTTTTGGACTAGATAAAGGATGCAAAACTACTATGGAGTGAAAGCTCAATTTGAGAGGGAGTAATTCATTTTGATGAAATGTGGTCGTGGTCCCGGTTTCTCTCCTTTGTCGCTGATGCAATAATGTCATAGAATATTTGGATGCCATGGTCTGGGATAATCATCTGATCTTCCTTCATTTCCAGGATGTGTGGAGGTACATATTTCACTAGAATGGATGTAAAGGCCCATTATGATGTTGGAGAAAGTGTTTGTTCCTACTCCTATCCACCATGAGTTTCTAGTAGATACTGGCAGTTCTCATGTTCCAGTACAGTGGAAAGAGTCTGCCACATGTTTTCCTCTGTAGTTTCTTCCATATTTGACTGGTGGAAATCATATTCATGAGTGAGGATTTCCAACTGCTAGCATGCATCTGTATTTGTCTCATGGTCTGTGTATGCATCCATATTAATTTGACTCTACTCATAATTTCATTCCACCCTATTTGGAAGGTGAGATTGAAATGAATCAGTAGTTATTTTTGCGTGTGTATAGCTGGTTGTCACTCTCTTTGGATAACAGTATTGTTTTGCGTCAGCAAGGATTTGTGCCTACACGTAGCTCGTTTCCACCCTATTTGGTTGATGGGATTATTGTGTGGTGGAAAATATCTTCATCTGCATGTAGTTTTCTGCTCTGTCTGAACAGTGGAACTGGTGATCACTATTAGAAACATGCATGTGCTCATATTGTTCCACCATATTTCTATGGATGGATTGAGTGGAGGGGTATGAGTCATTTGTTATCCCATTAAATGTCACCATATTAGTATGAAAGAGTTCCTCCTCAAGAACAAGGGTGATAGTGAGTTCCTAATTATAGAATCTTTTACCTTAGTGGCTAGCCCAAGGGGCCCGAGTATCCTAGACATTAGCAGGTACCCTCGACATAAGGTCATCTTTGGTGGGAGGAGGTATTGTCATCCGGTTTCAGTTTCGATGCTCTCTAGTTGGGGCCCTTGAGTAGGACCCCTTTGTTGTGGAGATGAAGCTTTAAACATCAAATTAAATTTCTTCTATAAGATAAATATGTTACTCATTGTCACGTTCAAAGGACAGGCTCCCAAAACAGTTTGAAAAGCCCACTGGGGCCTCCTGGTGCTGGGGTGCTAGTCGCTACTGAGAATTTGTCTTGTGAATCATTGCTGATTGGATGGATTGTCTCACAGCCTCCACTAGGGGATGATTACCATTTGGTTGGTACTCCCTGATCAATGTGTTAGATTCCCCGCATTGAAGATGCTGGGTATACGAGGGGTTCCTTCTCTTCGTTGAGACCCCAACCATCTGCGGGATCACTGATTTATGTGTCTGCATCTGTCATCAGGATGTCGTTTTGATCGATGGTTTCTTCATAGGAACCTACAACATACATATATGATATACAGACCACAAATCTTCATCAAAGTATCATTCTTTTAAACATACGCATATCTGGTGATTCATCCTGGCCCCTTTCCCCCTTTTTTTTCTATTGTGGGGCGAAGGGGATTGAGTGGGGTAAGACCACCAACATGTAAAAGGATCCATGTTGGGTTCACCATTTTCACTCCTCTTCTGAGGTGGTGTGTTTTGTGCGTACCAGGGTGAAAAATTGGCCAACATGAAACTTCCTTTTTTCATTTATCATTGGGGTTAAACATCCACCTTTGTTATGGATTCACTTCAGGTCCAATATTTTTGTTCTGCCTCCATGGTGGTGTGATTCATGTGTACTGGGGTGAACAAAATGGTTTGAAGTAAAATTTTATTTTTCCTTTTCCCATTTTGGTAGAACGGATACATTGTTTAAGGATTAACTTTAGGTTCACCATTTTTGATCCACCTATGAGGTGGAACAATTCATGTGATGGAAAAATGGTCTAACGAGGATAATCACCCATCCTTTTTTACGAAGACATTTTCCTATAAAATTATACATTAATGTTGTTTCGAACTATTCTATACCATTATCCACTAAAAGAAGGTTGGATTAAACCCACTGGGGATGTGAAATTTATCACTTTCTTATTGCGAAAGAGTTTCCACGGTCAGTCAGTCCAAGCAGGAGATTGTGTGGGGTAAAGTACGTCTGAAATATTTCTTCTTCAGATGGTCTCCAACGAGTTTATTTGTGGATCTAGAAACACCCAATGACCATGGTATCCCCGATTCATGGACATTTTTTACAAAGTTCGATGCTCATCCAGTTACGATTTAGCCAACAACGCTTAAGGACTCAATTGTTCAAGAGGATGGGAAGTCAGAATCACCACACCCGTTAGGTGGAGGATTTTATCTTATTTTGAGACTCCCTTATAAATTTAATTCATGTTCATATGTTTGTGAATCCTTGTTTCATTCTGTAGGAGTTTGTCAATGGGATACCCCTTGTTTTAATTATAGTTGTAGGCATGAATATGTATTCGAATATATGGAGGTGATGCTGAATTAAGCTATATAATAAGGCTTTATAGAGTTTATCTTCATCTAGGGGTGGAAGGTGAATTTTAGTAGGTATCAGACCCATAAGATGGTAACCTAGAAATAGAATTCATAAACCATATTGTTCGGAATGGTTGGGGCTTACGCACAGACTCTACCCATTTGGGGGGCATGGTTGGGTGAACCATTTAGGGAGAGAACCCTTTTGAGCTCAGGCCTTCAATTATCCATCTGAACTATCCTAGGATGATCAGGAATTAGAGTTATTATTGTTCATATTTTGCAGGTCTTACACATACAAGCATACCATTTAATGGGAACATGATTGGGGGAACCCTTGTGGATGGTCACCCCTTTGAGATCATGACTTCAAGTAGGTATCCTACATATCCTAGTTTGATAAAGAATCAGTGTTCTCACAGTTCATATTTTATGGATCATACGTATGGAAACATCCCATTTAGGGATACATGATTGTCTAAAACATTTATGGGAGGGAACCTTTTGAGATCGGGCCTTCGTGTAGGCGTCTTATGTAGAAGGGTTTTATCAAGAATTAGTGTTCTCATAGTTCAGATGGTGTGTGTGTCGTAATTGTCCAAAACCTCAAATCTCATGTGATTCATGCTCAGTATGAGAAACAAGAATATGTGAAAGATCCAACCAACCACATTCTTTCTCTTCTATTGGAGGTAGAGGAAGATCCTATGATAGAAGAGTTTGACGAGTCAATGGGTAAGTGCGTGGAGGGATGAACCTTTCAATTTGAAATGTCATTAAAGGTCATGTGGGAAAACCTCTAAGAAATTGGGGACTAACCCCAGTGGGAGGGCACCTGAATATATTCAAGGAAGGGTAATATTTTCATCCTCATCCAAGGGGGAGAAAACATAACTTCTTCGATTGATCACCATTCCACTTTGAATGCAAAAGAAAGTGTTCACCCATAATCCCTAGAACGTTGAGGTTCATGTTAGTAGCCCACTATTAGACTCTAGGTTACAATGGTAATGTAGACCCACAAACATTCCCAAATCTGAAAAAATTGTGGGGAGATCCTTCATGACTCAGTTTACTATGGGTATGTAGAATCAAAGGGGCACACTGATTCACTAGATGGTCTAATCATACAGGTCTGGGGGATTTGGAGGAGGATTTGGCCTGATTATGGAGGAATGGATCACAGAGGGGTTATGGAGGAATAGATTATAGTGGATGGGTGATGTTAGAACTGGAGAAAATAATACCCAAAAATACCCCTCCAACACACTAGTTTCTAATGTGGGATGGGGGAGGATCCACATACCATAGTGTTATATGGGAAGTGGTGCTATTTGCATACTGATTAGGTATGTGGTAATGGGTATAGACCACCATGTACCATAGTGGTATGCTTTCCATCATGGCACGTTGGGTCTCAGCTGTGTACTGATGAAATAATCAGCGCCAGGATTAGTCCTGGTATCGGTACACTACACGAAGGACCATATTGATGGAGGGTCAGGGGGTTTATCATTCACATTATGTTCATCTACAAGAAGTATAGGGAACATGGTTCCACCATATTGGTTTTCAGTTCTATTTTTATTATTATGTTCCCCTATTTTATTGTTCACCGATGGTTGTACCTGTGGGGAGCGTGGTTCACAATTCGAGCATTGATGAGGAATCAAGATTAAAGTCGGAATCTTCTCCGATCTATTTCTTCCAACCTCTAGGTTACCCTCGGGATTTCTTCATTCTTCCTTTCTAGATTCCTACTATGATCCTTTTATAGATCATTAGGGAAATCGTATATATGGTCATACAACACCATTTGTGTAGGTCCATGAGGAAATATCCTAACCCGTAGAAGACACAGTCAGAAGGGTATTGTGGTGGTTATAGTTATCGATCATGGATCTAAGAACCTTGCATGTTCTCTTCATAAATGAACTAACATGTTCACGATATGGTACATGAATGGCCTTCACGTTCATGATTCCTTCGATGACGCGCTTCGTGGTCTGCTGAGTTTGCTGGCCATCGCTCTGTAGGACAGTGCCTCACGGATAGTTCTACGAACCTGTTTGTTTGTGATTTAGGTGGTCTGTGGACCCTTTCTGATGATAGTATGCATACCACATGAAAATTCATTGAAAACATTAATTCCATCATGTTTTTTCTGAAATTTTCAACTCCATTTGAGTCCATTTACCTTTCTACACTTGTATGAAATCTTCCTTCCTTTAACAAAGTGGGTGTGGGAGTATTTTCTTCCCTTGGAGGAATTTTCAAAACACTACAATCACCTTAATGCTAGTATCTACCCCATGCGTCTTCAAAATTTTAGGTGTTATTTATTGAAATGATGTTCCATTTGTTCCCTAATTATTTATTTAATGTTACCTCACCTTGGGTGATTCAAAAAAAATTTATGCACCAATTTGAAGAAAATTTACTAATGATATAGAATGAAAAACAATTTTTATTCATGTATAATGATATTAACATAGGGTTATATATTGAATATAATTAATCAATCTATGAAAATAGTTATTATTTATGGTGTATCTACCATGATATTTTTTGAAATGTGATTTAATATATTACATTTGATTTAAATAAAAATGATTTTAATTTTATAGCATTGAAATTCCCTTCTTAGGAAAATAATATATTATCTGAGTGTAAGTGGTTCTCTATTTTTTCAACAATCATAGTATTTGGACATTTTATATATCCTATATTTAGGTAATTTATTTGTTCATTTAAAAAAATATGAACACATATTAATTGGGATAAACATTAGTATAGTGGTAAACAACAAACACCCAATTCAGTTGATCCAGAACATCATGTGGTTCATTAGAACTAGATTTTTGTTTATCTCCATTAAAAATTCACAACATTTTTATATGGTGCATCTAATCCATCAAGGGAAATATTCCTCATATCATAACATTGATGTATGATTTTACTATAGTAATCATTCTATTACCCTCAACTATGTTTATTGGGAAGGGAGTCCCTCATATAAGCTACTATAAGATTTAGTCAATCGAGAATAAAGTTACACATCTTTATACACTCATACTATAAAACCAAAAAAATTTAAATGAATATAAGATTTATCAATAGAATATGTTATAGGAAAAATTGAGTTTATCTTGCATTACATGAAACACTATGTTTTTATTTTGTTACATGTAACCATGAGTACCATCAGAATCTTCTATTACACATGGGGCCATGTTTTACAAAACATTAATATATTAATGTTATTATTTTAGATAAAAATTATAATTTTCTGTTTGAAGAAAAACATGGAATAGAATTATATAACTTAAAGAATAATATATTTTAAAATATTAGTTTAATCATATATTTATTAAAAACAAATCATTTATTATTTGATTGAAATCGATTTTTTTTTTAAAAAATTATATACATTTTTAAAAGGCGATTTATTCTTTCTCAGGGTACTAACATTAAAATTAATTATTATACAATATAGATAATTTATATGAAAACATGATGTTAATTTTTGAAATTGGAATACCAAAATTGGATTTGGGGGAAATTTTTAGGATTTTCTAATAAGTTTTTCTTTGTGATAAATAGTAAAATATAATGAATTTTAATTGAAAACTAAATTTTGTTTAATTAATTTTAATTGGAATATTATTATTTTAATTTTATATAATGTAATTATAGTTCAATTTTAAATCAAATATATCAAATTATTTCTTTGAAATGATTACTAAAGTAAATTTTTAGATAATAACATTGTAATATTTTGAACATTTTCACTTTAAAAAAATCTCATTTTTTCTATGGGATTAATTTTAAATTATATTCTGCCACATGTGGGAATTGAATTTAGAGAAATGGATTGTAAATTTTCAATAAGAATAATTTATATTATATAATATGGTAAATTTTATTTTAATCATAATGATTAGGAAAAATGGTGAAATTAATTTCCAATATTTAAGTATAAACTAGTTTTCCGGGGATTACACTTATTTTAATATTTGAAAAATGACCAATAAATATGTTAGAAACCCATTAGCTAGAAAAATTTGGAATTTTATAACCTTAATTTAATTTTTAATTACTATTATAGATATTATTTAATTAATTTGATCTATATTATATGTTAATGAAATATAAAGACAACAAAGGAACCTACCATGCCTTGAATAATTAAAAATATTTGGGATAGGGAAAAACAATATATGTTCTGTTATAATTTAAATTTATAAATATAAATTATTTTTTCTATAATTATACTTTATTATAATTATTTTTCTGATTAAATTATAACATTAAATTACTAATAAATGCTTATTGAATTTTCATTTAGTTGATAATTAAATAAAATAAATGATACTAAAAAGTAAAAAGTGAAGTCACAATAATGAATTAATAATCAACATTAAAATTATATATAATTATGTCATGTCAAATAGGTTTGAAAATTATATATTGAAATTCCATCATTATATTTATATCCTTAAAGTACAACAAAATGAATAAAGTCAAAATTGACATTAATGTTATTTTATATTAAATGATTTTTTATTGAATGATTTAAAACATAAAAACTAAAATATGTTAAAAAATGATTAAAATAATGATAAATATAATATATGTTACATTCATGAAAAAGTATCAATTTATAATGACATTATTGAATCCTTAATATCAAAAACATAGTTATTATTGTTAAGGTAAGAATATTATTTTAGTGAATTACAATAGATTGTATTAACAATAATTTTAAACACAGATAATATCGTTGTTTAAAAAATATTATATTTTATTATAATTAAAGGATATTAATTATATAATAATTAAAATCTTAATTTACTCTTAATGTATAATTTACCAAGGCTAGAAATTGGTTACACAAGTGTAAATCCAAAATTGTAGGAGGATTGAATCTTGGAAATTACGTAACAAAATGATAATATTGTTTTTATTTTTGTTTGGTGTAGATTTTTGTTACCAAATTAACCCTGATATGAATTATTATTCAATTCTTGATTCAAATAATTTAAGGAAGTCAACTTAATGGTGAATACAATTGATTATTTATAAGAATTCCACCCATTCTCGGTTATAAAACGTCACTCACTCTCCAAAAATATTGATGACAAAACCCCAATTTGGATTGGAGCATACATTCCCAAATCACATTATAACATCCATACACTCATCCTATTATCCTTATTTAAAGTATAAATATATCCCAGGAGGAATTTGTTTTAAACCAAAGAAGGATACCCACGGAAGAGATAATGTATTCCAATTAACGTATTTATTTTAATTCATCTTCACCTAGATCAATTTTAATTAAAAATGGATGATATAATAAACATGGTATCTTAAATATACTATGATGAATTTATAATAAGTCCACTACCAGAACCATCTCCAGTTCTATCACATAGGTTATGAAATCATTTTTTTTCACATATGATTACCATCCCTTGAACTTTTGTAAATATTTTTTCCATTTCCACATATCATGGTAGGAGAGGATGAAATATCCAAATTATATATTTTTTCAATAAATTAATATCATTTTATTCAATATTTAAAATATATAATTTCACTTTCCACTCTGTGGGAGATCGGATAGTGTCGCTCTTGTTTATGGTAGACTGCCGCCTCATGAAGCATTATGATTTTCCATTCAATAAAATATTACATGGAATGTGATAAAGAATAATATTATTGATTATTTGCGATAAAAATGAGATATTTATTAAATTAAATACATATATATTATTATAAAAGGTTAATATATCATTTCATTTCTTTATAGTTAATGATGGTAGTATTTTCCATGTATATGTGGACTAATGTGTACACAATGTGACGTGACTCTACTTTCATTACCATATCACTTGAATAATATATATATATTTGTGTGTGTGTGTGTGTCTATATATGAGAATAAATAGTTACATATATATATATGATACTAGGGTCATTATTTAATAACAAAATACCACACACACGTCTCACATAATGACAGTTGAATTAATTGAAAAGGTTATGCATGCGTATGTGTGATATACTCTCTCTATGATTGTAATGTACATAATTTTTCAGAACCATATTTCATGATTGGATTTATAATTATAATTTATTTAAAAATATGATAATTAAGGCACAATTATTATTATGGATATGATATAAACAAATAATATGTAAAATAAATGGATCTCTCGGGACAAAACACCCATTAGAAAAAAAGGCAAGTAACACCCAAAACCCTACTAATAATGAAATACTGTTAATGAATAGGTAATAAGATGTCATAAGAAAATCATATATGATATTTTAAATAATAATATGCATCATTTAGAAGTTAGTATCTTGTTTAAAAAACTATATAGGTTTTTTACGAACACTCAATTAAAGGGATACATTAGCTACTGGATTTCATCAGAATTTTCATTCTATTAGGACTAATTTCTTATTATATATAAATTACCAATTATAGTGTGTATATATTAACCTTTTTACAAGTAGTATAATAATTAATTTTGAACCCATGGGTTTTTAATTGTTCAATTTGGATATTAAATCCAACGGGATTAGACATGAAAATTACTATGCTGTAAAAGTTATTGTCCAAAATCAGTTTCTTTTTGTGATTATTAAACATCTCATGAAAGAATCAAATTCATGTAATCATTTTTCAATGGAAATTACAATTCCCTAAAATTAATATAGTTTTTATTTATTATTTTTATTATTTAAAAAACAACATACGATATTTTTATATCAGACATTCATTAAAATTCATGTTATTTACTATGAAAATATTAATAAATATGTATGTTTTAATCAATACATATATATGATGATAAAGAATATTGATTCAAAAACTAAATATAATTTTGGATATGTTATGAATTCATTATAACTACAATAATTGGCCTATTCTAGATTTATATTCCTCCATGATGCATTAGTATGTCTCATGAGACTATTCATTTGGCCAAATTAAACATGTTTTAAACTATAACATATATCATCTTTTGAAAGGTCTCGATGTATATGAATCATGTTCCTGAGACGTGATGTTAAATAATTATGATTTTTTATTTAAAATCTCTTAATTCAATATCCTTGAAATTTATTATAATATATTATCTATAAGTGCATTTTATTCATTGATTAATAATTAAATTCTATGTGGTTTCAGTCATTTAAAATCAATATTGGTTACATAGTATACATTTATTTTATAATATTATGTGTTCATTTATATGAAATTCAATTTTTATCATTATAATTTATTCATGATAGATTACACTATACTTAACCCTAAATTAGTATTTGAGCTCACCATTATTTTCATTCATTTCACCAGGATATGAAATAGAGGTCATTGAATGAGATTCCACTGATGCATCTAATTTTCCGTTTGGGATGTATTATGTTTCACTTTCTATTCCCCAACTAAAATGGGAATAATGTATGAATCTATTTGTCCGATAATAACATGCTAAACCAATAAAATGGCGTACCTCGGTTATACTCGTCGGTGCAGGAAATTCATGGATTTCTCTTGTCTTGGATGATAAATTGATATTCTATCCTTAGAGACAATATGGCCAAGAAAAGAAATCTCTTGAAGCCAGAATTCACACTTGCTAAACTTCCTATTTAATTTTTGTCTTCTAAGAGTCTTCAGGATAATTCACAAGTGATTTTTATGATCTTTGTAGATTTTAGTGTATACCAAGATATCATCAATAAATACCACTACAAAGTCATCAAAATATTCCTTGAAAAATATATTCATTAGATCTATAAAGATAACAGGTGCATTAGTTAATCCAAATGGAATTATTGTAAACTCGTAATGCTCTAACCTGGTTAGAAATTTTGTTTTCGGATTGTCTTCCTTCTTCACACGCAACTGATGATATCCAATTCGAAGGTCAATATTTGAAAATTATTGAGCATCCTAAAGTTGGTCCAATAAAACATCAATGCGAGGAAGGGGATGCGTGTTCTTCGTTGTTATAGAATTGATCTCCCTGTAGTCAATGCACAACCTCATACATCCATCTTTCTTCTTTAAAAAAAAAGAAGAGGGGCTCCCCAAGGAGAAACACTAGGGTGAATTAATCCCTTATTACTCAATTCCTCTAGTTGTTTCTTTAGTTCCACTAATTCCACAGTGTCCATTCTATAAGGGGACTTCGATATGGGCCTAGATTGAGGAATTAAATCAATGGAAAACTCAATTTCTCGTTCTAAAGGATGTCCTGGTAAATCTTTTGGAAACACATCAACATATTCTTTCACAATAGGTATATCCTCTTTTTGAACATTTGTTTCTTCACCTATAGTTATTTTATTCTCTTCCTCCCCATTAATTTAATTTAGTTGAGCTACTAGGGGTGGATTAAGATAATAATTAGGTGGCGAAGATTCTTCTCTAAAGATAAGGTGTTGTATATCATCATCATCAAAAATAGTAACCTCATTCTTCTTATAAAAAATTTTTGTATCATGGTCCGAACGCCAGTCCATACTGAGGATTATATCAAATTCAATCATGTGAATGATGATGATATTACTATATAAAGAACATTTATATGCCCTAATGGGGACTGATACAAAAAACAATTGTTGAAATAATACTTCCCTTAAGAGTTTTGACAGACAACTCCCTTGTTAAATCAAATTGGAAATATCTAGTTTTCATAGAAAACTGGGAATATATGAAACAATCTGATGATCCAGAATCAAATAAAGGATTGGCTAAACTTGAGGAAACCATTAAATTACCCGCCACTGCATCTTTTGGAGCTTCAACCTCAGTAGTAGTGATAGCATAAGCGTGGCCTTGATCAATTGGCTTTTTCAAGGTAAGTTCCCCTGACTCTTAGGAAATTCATTTGAATAATGCCCCCTTTCTCTACAATTGTAGCATTCACCATTGACAACTTCTTTCTTCCCATTACAATCACGAGTTTGGTGGCCTTTTTCACCACACTTGTAACAGACTCCCATTATCTTCAGTAAAGTACCATGGTGTTTCTTCCCACATTTACTACATGATGGATATTCAACTTTTCCTTTATTCCCTTTATTTCTATTTCTAAAGTGTTCAGCAGATCTATTATTCTTATTCTTTTCTTTAAAGTACTATGACCTAGTGAATTATTTTTATGTCTTGAAAGCACATGATAAAATATCTTCGTACAACCTATAAAATTGTGAAACTAATACTCGATGGAGAAATGGTTTTAACTTATAAAATAAATGATCAATATTACTTCTTGGGTTACATATATAATTTGCAGCATGCCTCACTAACCTAGTAAATTTAGTTTCATACTTCGCGACATTCTCATCCTCCTTTTTCCTCAGACTTAGAAATTGTCTTCCCATATCTGCTCGATGGTCATGAAGAAAGTAATTTTCTAAGAAAATTTCCTTATAATCTCTCCATTACATATTTTATACTTCATCATATTCCTTTGTGTTTTGAATCAATGACCACCATTGATTAGCATCTCCAGTGAGGCGGTAAACTACCATGAAAACTTTTTCCCATTCACTACACCCCATGGCGTGGAATATTTTCTCCAAGGAATTTATCCTTTGCTCAGCTACTAGTAGATTTTTACCCCCATTTAATGTTGTTGGTTTTTCCTCATGAAGCGATCTAACATTGATTCTCCATGCTGTGAATCAGGGTGCTCTATACAGGTAAGGTTATTATTTATATTTGGAGTGATTTTTCCCAGTATGGTGATTAGCTGATCAGCAGCAGTTGCATCACCAGCTCCACTATAATTATCTTGAGTAGGGGGTCAATCCCTACATGGAGTATGTGCATTGATACGATTTCTATGTATTACACTAGGCACCATTTCTAAACAATGGCATAAACTATATTAGTTTATGAATCGAAATTCATAATTCCAAAATTGTAAAATACCTAACAAAAAATGAACAGTTTATGGATATAATCCATAATCATAAAAATGTTTTCATTGAGGAAGTATATACTTCTAAACCCTTCATAATGGTTTGTAATGAAAATGAGAATAATCCTAAGAATATCCCTCGGGAGTGTCATAACCAAGAGTGCAGCAATGCATGTTGTCGTGCACTAGTTCCCATTCGAGTCTAGCTCAAAGAGGTGTTTTTGAGTTTTACCCCTAGGAACATCTGTGCCAGAGCCACCAATAACTACTCGTATCTAGACAGGGATGTATTTCTTGGAAAACTCACAAAATCTCTACAATAACAAATATCTAGGAAGTAAATCTACACTAACCCTCAATGTCTATCTTATGGATATGTGCTCCAATCAGAGATTATCTAAATCTTGTTTCCAAGGTTCATAATAAACATCCTCTGATACTAACAATAACGCCCCTACCCTAGAAGCCCATTGTCGATGCATTATTAAGTATCATTCCCATGATCACAATATATCAATTCTCTAACGACCGATTAGTTTAGTAGCCTTGGATGTACTAGATACATTCATAAGGTTTACATTACATCGCAAAATTAAATACTACACCAACATTGTTTCCATTGACAACATTGAGATACCATAGACTATCCCTGAAGGTCAGTCATAATATTCTTCTTGGCATCTCGGATAAAACAAAACATAGAAAGGGGTGAGCTATGACTCTCAGTAAGGATAACAATATAGTGGAAACATTAATAAATATGCATAAACATTTAAGGCAATGTATAAGACTAAAACAAAATCCTTTTAAACATGAACATTAAAATAATATAGAAAATATAAAATGAAATAATTCCATTTACTTATTTACATGGATATTATACTAGTCTAATAATCACATGCAATATAAATATCCACATCCATAACAATGGAATGCATAATATCATACTTTCATAACCACATAGTCAAGGCCTTGTAACAAGAATGAAAATAAGATTTTGTCAAGGCCCTCTACCAAGACTCTAGTTTGTCTCACGAGACCTACCGATGCATCGAGGATCTATAGCAGGATCCACCCATCACTTACTAAGTCCAATGCATTCCCCATATGAAAAGGTTTAAACATAACATAAACATTCGTATTAAAACTAGCATACGAAATGTCAAAACATTATCCATAAACCATGAATGGTATGAAATAACACATCCAAAGTCAAACATATCAAAATACCATCAATAAAATATGGAAGTTTTCTATCATAATAAATAAAATTCAAACAAACTTAAAATCCATCAAAGGATGTTGACATGGATGAAATCAATGCCTTTTTAGAGAAATATCGCTTTCAATTTTGAAATCATTTAAAGGTTACGTAATTATAAAAGAAAAAATTTATATTTGAAAATATTATTATAATCTAGTAAGGTAAGCTTCAACCGTGTTATAACAGCGGAAAATAGCCACAGTCGTCGTGTATGTTAAAAAACATTCTTACCTTAATTTTCCGGAAAATGTCATCAAGTACCCTGTTTGGAAAATGACGAAAGGATTCCTTTCAAACCATTTTATAAAAATTCAAACAATGGTATAAATGAATTTAACCCATAGTCTAGTAAATAGTAAAAATATTTTGGAATACATATTTAAGAAACATGGATATAGATGATTAAGAGGTCCCAATTGATACTTACATAAAAACAACCTCAGATAATAAAGAGATTGTGAAATTAACCCTTACCGTGTACTTTTTATTGGTCAAGGGTAGGTTAAACTATTGTCTAATGGTGAAATAATTGTTATTAAATTATTAAATAATAACATATATTAATATTATATCATATATGATCTTTTAACATTACATTGTTAATAATATCTTATTATTATCGTCATTTTGGGTGTTAACTAATCCATTTTCTATTATCTAATTTATTACATAAGTAATATTTTTTAAGGATAGGATATATCTTATTCATACTCAGAAATATATTAAGTATTTAAACATTATTTTTAACCATCTAATGAAAATTAGTCTTGAATGGATACGACGGGGAATGAATCTCATCGCGTTCGTGGAGACAGTAATTCGTGCGTACGCACGAGCGAAAATATCATTATTTTGATATTAAAATAATATATAATTGGATGGTATATCATATATATATAATCATAATCATATTATATTTGTTATTGACATCAATTAAACATCATAATTATACCCATCCAAATAATAATGTATTGAATAACAATTACACCACGACGTGAAGACGGTAAGTCGTACGTACGCATCTATGGTGACATGTCATTAAAATGACGGATAGAATAATAAATATGGTCGTACCATGTTTATAATAACATCAATGTATATATAATATACTAGATTTATTATTTTAGAATGGAAAGAACAAAGAAAGAAGATGTGGAAGAAGAAATGAACATGAAAGAGGTGATGAAATATTTACCTCTTCTTCGAGTTCTTCCTTTGGATTTGATCAAAAGGGCTCCATAAATTGTATTTCTGACCAAAGTAAGGCCTCTAAGATGAAGCAAGGACAGTTTATATGGTATTTGGGTAGGGTATTTCCAATCCAAATGGATTAGAAGGTGTTAATTATAAATGGATGAGCTGAATTTGACACATAAAACCATAGCGTGTTAATTCAATTTTTACATGGGAACTTGTCCATGAAAATAATATTTATAATATTTAAAATAATAATGTTCCAAAGAATCACAATTTTAGTTATATATATCAATTATGTAATCACTTGGGGAAATAATCTGCTACTATTGATACTTTAGTGTAATTTTTAGATTAATGAATGTTTTTTATAAAGTAAATTTATTTATATTTTGTATATCTATATAATTACTTGAAATTATTATGCCACGCTGATGAGATATTTCTCAAATTAAAATTAAATTAAATTAATTTTTAATAGTAATATAATTCAAGTGAGATAATTGGATCAAAATTTAATTGATTAATATAATATATATGATTTTTAAATTATGTTTACATGAATTATTACATTATATTTTGATATTTTATGTTTAATTATTTTAATATTTATAAAAGTTCTATTAAGGATATTTTTTTAAAAAATAAAACATTATTAAAGTACATAAAAATCCTAAACAATTGAACACTATAAACATATCATATTATATAATAAATGATTTCAATTTCTATCTATTTTTATCACATTTTTAACCATTTGGATTGATTATTAATTTGTCATACATTATTCTTTTAAGAATTTTGAATTGTGGCATCTCCCACCGTTATAGAATGATAAAAATTAATTCAATTAATCACAAAAAATCACATTATCAATCACATCTATCCCATAAAAAGTGTCATATCAGCATAAATAGCCTTGTTTTTATGTTATGATCTAGAAAAAGTTCAAACATATGTTCTATAAGAAATCATATAATGTAGGTATCCCAAAATAGTGATAGATATCTTAACCGACCTATTTCAATTTATTTCTTCTTATAAATCCTATAAATTTGTTTTATTAATCATAAAATGAAATATTTAGTCTAATAAATAAACAAAATTAAATTATAATTTTCATGAGACTTCAATTTTCCACCCTCTTTTAATCAAATTGTTCGTGAAAGTATTGCTTGTACAAAGGCACAACTTACCATCTCTATGTACGAGTGAAATTAATTTTCCATCACATTCATTCATGGATGGTAATTATTATGGGTATAAATTTATTATTTTATATGTTTTAAAAATATATATTCTTCAAAAATTATATTATAATAAATAAATTATTTTATTCAAAATATTTGGAAAATGATGCTTTCCCTCGTGCGTACCTCTAGAATACCAACTCCCTCTAACAGTGTGATTTTTTTAATTAATATATTATGTGGATGTTAAGGATGATCAACAAAATTATATATGTTATTTATATTATATATTCAATATTATATAATGGTTAATTATTATTTTCCCATTATTCATTATATCTGTCAAAAAATAAAATTAATGTTCATACATACGTATGACATACCATCTCCATGAATTGTGTAATTCATTTTCAATATATAACATTATTTAAGACTATAATTATATATATAATAAATATATATGATATAATATGCTTGTATGTTATTATGGTATGTAAAAAAATTAATTGAAATTTATTATACGGGCTGTGAGAACGCTTTTGAAGAATGAAGAAGTCAATGTATAATACATTCAACTCACCCTTATTTATGTTGGACACATTCCATATAGACAACATATTTAAGGATTGTGTACATCACATTAAAATTTTATGATTCATTTCATAAATATTATATATATATATATATATCAAAGGTTCTTCATTTCATAAGGCATATGATTTCAAATATTCCAACATGGTATATGATTTTTAAAGGTATTTATTATGAATACGGGTATGATAACTAACTATTTTGATCTATATCTCAATAATATAAATAATATTATTCTCTTACGTTTATTTCATGAAAACAAAATTTTAAATTGATTTTCTCCACCAATTTGTATTCTTGATTACCAAATAATATTCAAATGAAAAATAATCTTGATTTTGTTATTTTTTCAAAAAAACATTTTGTTATATATACATGTTTTACAAGAAAATTAAAAAAACATTTTACTATAATCCATTTATTATTTAAATAAAGTTTTTACTTGTATTAAATTTAGATAAATGGTTTAAAATTAATCATCTTATCATTTTCTAAATGTTGTAATTTTTAAATTTAATTATAATGGTTTAAAAATAATGTTTTATATTAATTAAAAAGATATTAATAGAGTATATTACGATCATTAATGATCAATGATTACAATATTACATCAAATATTTATACTGTTATTATAAAAGAATATATTTTCATAATATTTTAAAATATTTTATATGTAATGAGTTTATATAAAATATAAAATTATTTTCATCCAGAAAATTTCAATATGGTCTTTCAAAATCATTTTTCCTAATGGATGACGTATTTTTATGTTATATAATCATTACTATGTTTATAATCCAATTATAATATCCTTATTCCTTCTTTGAGTGGTATATGTTTTTCTTGAAAAAATATTTACAAAAACCATTCTTTTTATAATGTTTTCTTATATAGTGAAATCATGAAATTTTCTTCAAAAATATTTCATTTACATGGGTTATTAAATGATTAAATATATATTAATCCCATTTAATTTCATGTGTTTTTATATGAAAAATGATTCATTCCCTTTTGGAGAAAATACACATGGTTATCATTATGTGATGGGTGAGAAATATATCTCCCTCTAATGTGTTAGTTTTTAATTAATTAAATATGAGGTAAAAGTGTACACAAGAGTTTATACCTTTCCCAAAAGAGGGTACAACATAGGTTATCCAAAGACTAAAGCAGGTGCATTAGAGATTATCCCAAAACTAATATTTAATGAATATCTTGTTTAGTAGCCTCTACGCAAGGCAGTTTATGATTATATAAATGTCACAATTTCATTCTTTATACAAATGTTATTTTATCCTTAATCATGTTATTTGATTCATTTATGATTAATTTATTATTAACTACCAAAAAGGTTTTCCATGAATCAATATTATGATATTATATATATAGTGCTATAATTTAAAATGTTAAAGTAAATTTCTCATAATAATTTCCCATTTTATTATTACGTGTCAGTAGATTTTCCATTGTTTACCCCAACACAAAATTATATCTCAAAATTTCTTACATTTCATTTTAATATGTTATCAAAAAATGTATTATGAATGATTTGACAAATAAGTGTGCTAGTTATGAAGAACTATGTTTAAAATTTTTGTAATTCACTCATTAAAATTTTCTTTTATATTTATATTCTTCCAATAATTCTAGTCTTATACCACTTTTTTCATGATAATATTGTTATGTAATGAATATTACTATAATATGATGTGATTTTTATGTGTGAAAAATAAGGTTCATTGTATTTTTAAGGTAATTTCTATAACCACAATGGTTTTCTTTTTTTAGCATTCCATATTAAAAGTAAAAAATTTTATAATTAAAATCTTTTCCTAATGAATTTATTTCTTAATGATTCTTAATATAAAAATGTTTTTTATTTTTAAAATTTTATTTATAGTGTTTTTAGGAAATTCAATTTTTCATCAATCCCAATATCCTTTTATGTTTTATATGTTAGAGATGAGAAACTCTAATTTTTTATGAGTTAATTAATTTATTTGAAAATATGTATTAGTTTATGTTCTCAAGGAAAACACACACACACACCAATATATATGTATATATATGGTTTTCAATATCTTTTGGGTGGTAGTGAAATTATATACATAATAACTAATAGTTCTAAAAAAAATATCACATCATAAAATTTGAATATTCCAATCATTACATAGTAATATAGGCCATGGAACTATAAAATATTTATTTCCATGAAACCATGGATATTTAAAAAAAATATACATAAATGATCCATTTATGTTCCCAGTTTATTTATCATGACTATACTCCTTCCATGTTAGAAAAAATATAAAACATTTCTATATATCATAGGGTATGGAAATATAAGAATGGGTGAGCATAGATAGTAAGGGTAAAAATAATAGATATCAATATATGATAATAATTTTTAATACTATATTAATAATTTTAGGATAACCTATGATTCACATTATGAAATCATTCAAATAAGTTCTTATACCATAAGAATGAAACATGGAAATAAGTAATATCATTCGCAAAACATATAATATAATATTTTGAAATATATAATAGTTAATCATGATAAATGTATAAATATCATATGTTTATGACCTAATTTAGTGGATTTAACATAATTATAGAAAATAGTTTTCATGTTAATAAATAAATTCAATAAATCTCAGATTATATTTTGTTCACCCATTATTCAACAATTTTCATAGTCAACGTTCACTCCTAATTCAATATAATTTTATGAAGTCCCTAATTGAACGATATTCATTCCCCATTCCATTATAAATTATATTTGGAGATATCATACATTGAAAATTTATAAATATGGAAAACTAATATTGTGAATTGTTGTTTGATATAGAAATCGTAACATGTGTGGGCCAAAAGACCATAAATATTCATAATATCATAATTCAGGGGAAGGATATATGTTTCATTGATATTATATTATCATACTTATATGGCATTAATAGAAATAATATACATGTTGTCATTAGATCATATTCCCACTATCCTATAAAACATCAATGTATATTTTCTTAGTTAAAAATAATATTAAACGTCTTTGATAAAATTAATTGAGGAAAATAGATTTTATTTGAAATGATTTATTTAGTGGAAATAAATTTATAAAATATCAAGTACTGAGTTTTATTGTGAAATAAAAAAGGAAACATATAATTTTATATTTGGAAAATTGTTTATTCAAGATGGGGGATACTAAACACTTATGGTCTACAAAAAACAAAACATTATGAAACCTTGTCGTAAAAATGTTGGAAGCACCTTGTTCTGAAAAAAGAAAAGGATTCCATTTGGAATTTATAAAATTTTCCACATGGGAAAAAATGGAATTTATAATTCATTTCGTAAAAGTAAATACATCTAATAATGAATCATATAGAAAATATAAACATGAAATATAAAATTCACGACCATGGATAACAACATGGTTTCTTTTTTTAATCATTTATGCATTCACATGTGTATATAAAGAGATAATTGGAAAAAGAAAACATGAATACACTAGAAGTTACTATAGGGTAGGTAAATAATTATTTCTTGGGATATTTAGAACCTTAAATTTAAACATAGTAATATTTAGTCACAAAAAATATAATTAAAATGAGATATTAATATGAAGTCTTTACATAAAATAATTTATAGATTCACTATCACTCTTTTATATAATATAAAGAATTTTATTTTATTATAATACTATAAAAGAACACTATTCCTAATTATAATACAATTTATTAAATTATTATAACAAATAATCACTCTTCTATTAACAATAATTTATTATTTTTATCATTTTGATTGTTAATTATTTTTTTCACTATATATTTGTTCGGTTGTTATTTTACATAATCAGGGATAATGGATCCACCAACTATATAATTTATATTATCATATATATTTCATATAAAATATTTATAAACATATTTATAACTATTAATATAAATTTGTGGTTACAAATGAAATATATCTCAATCTTGCGATGATATTTCATATGAATGAATGAGTGACCATTCCAATATCTTATAGATTGAACAAAAGAATGGTATTTATTAATTTTCCTTAATATAATAACTATGATTATATAAATATCGTATATAATAATTAAATATATCATAATAAAAAAATGAATTTTGTTGGGGTAAAATGATTTGTATCCATATATAGTGGAGGTAGTACACACATTCAAACCAGGAAATAATTCATCTGTCATTTTAATAATATGATTTTGTAGATTATTTCCAAAACAATTATGAAAAAATTTAGTATATTATTGAAACTATATTAATCATCTTTTAATGGAATCAACTTGTTTATAAAAAGTATTTGGATAAATAAAATGGAAATATCTTGGTTAAAATATATTTCTCTTATTTGAGATACCAATAGTAAATTGGTCTTTAATCCAAAAGGATTAGTCTATAAAGATTATGAAATTCTATGATATAAATAAGGATTTTAGTAAGGTATTATAAAATGTATTTTCTCGGATTTAGAGCTCAAATTATAGGAATAATGGTGGATATTAGGCTCTATTTATTATGTGAGGGTATTGACACACATGAATTTTTTTAAAATATTTCAATTATTGTTTATCTAATTCATATAATGTGGTAAAAAAAATTTAGGGATTCAATGAAATGATATGATATGGTTGAAATAAAAAAACGTTGACAGGTTCTGGTGGAAATCCAACATATGTCTCATGATTTGACCCCCGTCCCATTCCTTAGTAAACTCTTTTTAACCTAAACCGTGTTTAAAAATTTTTAATATATTTAATATTAAAATTCAATACAAAATTAATGTCGACCATATTAAATTATATTTAGTTTGATGATAATAATTTTTAATACATTTTAAAATATTTATTTTCAAAATAGTGATTGAATTTAATTATAAATAATCTTCTAAACCACAAAACAAAGTCATTTTTAAACATTACTGTTTAAACATAACAATTGATATTCTTAAATTTCATTCCCTGTAAGAACCGTTATAATAATATTAAAATACTATATTTAATATATAATAAATATATTTCATTAAATACATTAATAAATATAGAGTAAATTATGTTTTATTATAAAAATAAAATTAAAATACAAATTAGTTTTTAGAAAAATGTTTTTAAGAAAATGAATAAATAAATAAATAAATAAATTTTAAGTATAATCACTACGTAATTAATTATAATTTTTAATTAAAATATTCATATGATACATTACAATACATTTAAAACATGATATGACTTTCACTAAAATGAAATGATTTTTTAAAAAGAATTATTTATTAGTCACTATTCTCTTAAAAATATCTTTAATAAAAATCCTCTTAATTCACCATATGAAAATATGGACAAATAGTATTTCAAAAATGGTAATCATTTTCTCAATAAAATTATCAAAAAAATAAACAATATTTGTAATATTCAAGTAAAAATTGTGATGAAAACCATTTTTTTGAAGATAACATATATATAAAGCACAAGGTTAATTCACAAAAAAATTGACTATATATTTATTATTCATTAATCATTTAACTAAAATTATTATGAAACAATAAAAATATTTTTCCATTTTTTCGTTATTATATATTATTATGTTTAAATTAATGGATAAGTTATGAATGGTTACTATATTATGGTAGACATAAACATTTGGTTTGGTGTTGTGCAAGATATCGAATACATAAATGTTTTTAATATAAATACATATAAAATCAATGGTTTTTAAATTATACCACACCTTAAATTGAATTTCTACCCCAAAATTCCATCACTCTTGTATAAAAATTAGGATATGCATGTTCCATAACATCATTGGGTTCCCATGTAGCTTCCACTAATTTCAAATTCTTCTAAATTACATTAACCTAATTTGTAGTCTTTTCAGCATAAAAATACCTTTATGATCCGAGAATTATTCCATTTTATCATTGAAATAATTATCTTGCTAAATCTATAAAACCATTGTCTTCAGTACATGTGAAGGATCTTTTATGTACTTAATTATGGGAAACATATAATACAAAACCTGAACCTAATAATGGAATAGTAGGAGATCCATGTGATAATATATAGTCCTTACTCGATCATGAATATAAAATGGTAAATTTACCAAGGGAATTGATTTCCATTCATTTAAAATATATTAACATTATTATATGGATAATTTAAAAGGAAAAAATATCATCATATTTTAATTATATATCTCAATGATGATTGTTACCATAACTATTCAGTTAACTCTAATATTCCTTGATGTACTACAAAATGAAACATTCTTTCTTTATTACCTCTTCATCTTTATCATTCCTTGGTGTTTTCATTCTATAACCTAGTCCTATTATGTTGACGTTCTACACATATTTCTATGTATTTCACCATATGGATCCCTATGAATGATCGACTAAAATATTTTTTTGTAGGAAAATAATAATAGAGAATTTTTTTTCTCCTAAAAACAATGAAATATATAGAACTATATATTAACCTGTATTATAGGGTTTTAATTTTTCCATCCGAATATATTGCATTTTTAGTATAATATGATGCACTAAAACATAACACTTTGTCGAAAACTAACAAAAAAAATTCCCAAATCATTAATTTTAGATTGACATCTAGATAAAAATTATGTAATGTAGTACACCGTGTTAACTTATATCTTTTATAATATATCATATTTAGTTCAATTAGAATTAAATATTCTCTGATATAAATGATGTTCGCTAACATTGTAATTTTATCGACCAGAACATAAATAACAACATAGACATTATATTTTTTATGTATTCCATTAACAAAACACATAGTGATGTTAACTCATTTCCACTAAAGAGGGTAATGGTTTTAAAATCTTCTTTGAATTCCATCTCGGGTACATAAATTTATGACACACCATGCATGGAGATACTTAGTCCATATTATATCTATGCATTTCCTCACACCCATAATAATCATTCAGGTCCTTTTTCATCTTCATGAATATATGATGTATAGAGAATGATGTAGAATGAGCTTCATCCAATAGGTAATTCCTCAGTTCTAGTATATAATAAAGGGACACATGATTCATAGTCCATTTTATTTAAACAAAATCAATATTTAAATCAGTAATACTTATCTCCTTATTTTTGTAAGTGGGCATCATCCTTTAGACCATTTTTATACTTTTTCTAGTTATATAGTTGAACACTCATTTTAGAATGATAATATTTCTACCCTTAAATATTGGATTCATGGTCCAATATTTGGGAATCCATAAAATTTATAACTTTTATGATCAACGTAAAATGTAAGATAACATGATCTTTTGGACTGAAAGATTCATCCTACTTGTTCCCCTTTCTAGAGTGGGAGTTTTTTGAGATTTCATAATAATTAATCAACTTGACCATATAATTTTCTTCATATTCATCTTATTATGGTTGAATATAATCTTTCAAAAATGAAATTATTATATATTTGACCCCATAATCTATAATGTATATTCATCTTGATCATTAATTATATTATTACCAATATCAAATCAATATAACGTGTTATGTAATTTTTATCATGGACCATAAATTATTGTGGGGTATTGTCTATAACCATAAATCTTTATATTAGAGAACATCACATCTATTTGTTCAATACATCTCTATAAAGATAAAAACATCTCTATTTTAAGATATTGTTAGAATAAGAAAATTGTCCATCATTCCCCTTTTTCTCTTTTAATTCTCATCAAACTCATTGGTTGAATGAAAAATAAATCAATTCATATTTAACAAGGTTATTGGAGAAGATATCTGTGATAAATTCATTACATAGAGTTTATAATTTATATCCAATCTAATATAACTGTAGATCTTATTCATCGTTTTTAACTAAAAATGTTTGGTAACATTTTAATTTTATGGATCTACTAATATAACCTCACATGATATTGTTGGATAATGGAATTAAGAGCATCTATATCCATAATTAATTATTGGTAAATTTTTAAGGGATGTTCTTATCCTTTAGAGTGTTTAGTATATTATTAAGTTGATATTTAAACCCATATTATCAAATGGAATATAAAATAGTATATTCAATAAATAACACCATAAACTGATCAAGGTAATCTATAAAGTCATTATAATTGATGTTTATGAATATATCATTGGAATTCGTATGTGACAATGGGGTTGTAATAAATTCAGATTTTTTATTACTGAAATAGAGATCGTTCATTGGTATGACTTCACTTTTTAAAATTAATTGAAAATATCCTGATTTAAGATCTATATTGTAAAAATATTGAGAATCCTGTATATGATCATAGAAATCATTATTACTGGTTAGAGGATAACTATTAATAATTGTTGCATTAATAAATCTCAAAATGTAAATTTATAGTTTCATTATTGAATCATAATTATTTAAATAATTTACTTGTGAACACTATATTGAATAAGTGGGGTGAATAAATCCCCTACTAATTTTCTCTTTTACTTTCTTATTTGCAACATACATCTCAGTAAATGAAATTCTATGTAGTGTCTTTGAAGTATCCTTTTAAATTTATTTCGATTCAATTGAAAAAGAAGATGATGTTTTAGAGGAAAAAATGGATACACTATGATAATGGCATCAAAATATTCATATATTATATGAATAAAATTAATATTGAGTTCTTCCCAAAGAATATTTGTAAAATAATACCTTTTAATAGGAATCACAACCCCAAAATTGATGTAACTTCTATTATAATACCGCATTTATACTCACCCCATTCAGAATTCATTGGTTAGTTTGGAACATCTGAGATTATATAGCTTCCTAGTTAATTTTTAAGTGATATATATATATATATAATACATAACAAATATCATATAAAATATAAAATGATAAAGAGATAATATATTTTTAGGAGAACATTCAGATAGTCATTAATTAGATCCAAATCGTAGACTTCAGATTCGATTATTATGCCATTAAATATCTATATAACTAAATCATCATATAATAACTTTTTATATGAATAAACATTAGTTTAGATATTTCAAGATGAAAATTAATTCATATAATAATTCTTAATTAATATACATATTTATTAATAATACATTTCACCACCAAAAAATATCATTCTAACATCAATCCATTACTAAAACCGAATTAGTTTTCATGAAACAAAATGAATTATTTAGTGTATTTAATCATAAAAAACATCTAGATTAGTCCAAAATAACAAAATTATCTTATAAATATATTAAACCAGAAGATTATGCTAGTAAATCTCTAGACAATATCTATTCAAATTCAACATGTGGATAAAAAATAAAATTTGAAATAACTTATGAATATCCAATGAGTGTGAAAACATAGACTATTAGTAAGGACCCATTTTGGATGCACTAGAATGATGGTTAAAATATAATAAAACAACAATTTTTGAGATTATGAAACCATGATCCATCAATGAAAAAATCATTTATAGTTTTTTATCAACTTACACTACAAGAAAAATATGTTTTAGCGGAATTTTATTAGCAATAGTTCTGGAAACCACCGCGAAACATTTTTATTATTTTAACGCAGCCAACCCTTCCCCCCCCACCCTGAACCCACTTCTCCACATTTTCCCCACTTCCCCCACGACCCCGGCCCCCCGTTACCCCCGCGACCCTATGACACCGGTTTCCCCGCGATCCGGGCGACCCTGTCCCTCGACGACCCAAGTGATCCTGCAACTCCGGCGTCCCTGCGACACCGTGACCCCGGCGACCCTGACCTCCTGTGAACCCAACGACCCCACGACCCCAGGTGGTATTGAAGATTTTTCTCATAAAATTTATGTATTATATGTGTATGTGGTTGTTCCAATTTAATTATTTACTATTTTTTGTGTTCCTATGTTAGAAAATTGAGATTAGGAATTAGGATGATGTATTAAACCCTATAAGTACTTTGTTGAGACCATTGATGTTTGACATCATACCTAAGTCTACCCTTGGGTTATGAAAACCCCTTAAGGTTGGTGAAATATTTTTTAAAATGTTCCAATAATATAATAATGAAAGTGAATGGGTAGATAATTTAAAGTTGGTATATAGTCAAGGTTAATGGGATATTTGAAATATGGAATTTGTATTTTTTTTGAAATGGCTAGTTGGATTCTGAAATGGATTAAAATAATAATTTTTCACATTGATTTGGTTATTGATTTCCATGAAGGACAACAATTTTATGAAAGTGGGTATTGTTTTTAAAAGGAGGTGTTGACATCAATGTTATCGGAAAAAAGGGTTTATATTAATAGATTTAAAATGATGATTAGAAATAAAGGTGTGGTTCCCTTTTTTTGAAAATGATTTAAAATATCCTTTTATTGTTTTATGTAGAAATGAAATTCCTGGGAGATGTTGAGTTTTTAAAAGTGGAAGACTCTTTTTTTGAAGGATGGATTGAAGATTATTTCAATTGAGTATCTTGAATTGTGTTTTATTCCATGATTTTATTATAAAGATATGTTGAGAACATAGTCATTTAAATGATATATGGGTTTGTGAGATAGAACCCCCAAAAATATGGTTGGCATGTTAACTTCTTTTATTAAATGAAATAAGTGATAAATGTGTTTTGTTGATGACATAACAGGATATACATTTTATATAATGTGATTTTCTTAAATGGGTTATGGTATGAAATTGATATATGTGATAAATCAGTTGCGATTTTAAATGGAATATATGTTAATGGGTTATTCATTATAAATGGGATATAAATAGTTAGTTATGGGAATGATCATTGAAGTATATTGAAATAATATATTATTTATTTCTTGGATGGTAACCTAGAGAAATAATTTAAGAAGATGTTGGTGTGTCAATCCACAATGATAAGAAGAGTTACATTTCATGTTTCATTAGCAGCAATCAAATTTTTTAATACTAACTAGTCCTTGATTTTTCAACCACAATTAGTATATCTTTAATTCTAACTGTATTTAGAACTACATCCCATGTGAATTTGTGAAGATCCCTGTATGGAGATGCGAACACTACCTAATAAAATTGGTGGACTATAACATCTTTAAATCCCACCATGTAGTTCATACAAAATATTAAATCAATGAAATACATGTATATGATCTGAATAGACTAGATAAATTATATTGTAATAATAGTCATGTGGAATTCTATCCATTTCAATCCTCCCCAATACCACTATCTATGAGGTGTGTTGATTGTGATGGTATGAGGAATAGTTTCCACATGTTGATTAACAATGGAAGAATGATTGATCTATCCAATAAAGAAATATCATATATGATATCCATAATTTCTATATTTAGACCAATGGTACCCCAAACCATATAGGAATTAAGTGTCTTGTTCATGATATCCTTCACTTATGTATAAAACTACTTCTCAAATGTCACAAGATTGTTATTGCTTCTCTAATGAGGCCCATAATAATAAAATTAATTGTTCCTAGATGCCTATTAGTTTTCATATGTCTTTTGTTAAAAACTAGTCTAATAGGACTATTCCATCTGAGCATACAAAACTAGAGGTAGAGTTGATCTTGTTCCACCAACTGGTCTTAGAATTTTATGAAAATATTTTTTAAGATTCCCATTCATAGAACAATGGTGTAAATTCAATAGTGTTAATATGAATTAATTATTCATGTGTAAATTCAAGATGCACTGTAAAAAACCTGGTCAATTGATGTGATATGGATTACAAGAAACTCATCCCATTGATTGATTTTCTCTTACATTACTATCATAGGACTGACTCAACATATTATGTTTAAATCCCATGTTGATGCTCCTACTTTACATAGCTGAACAATAGTGTCTCCTACACTAATATTCAATTCAATGTATCCTCCTCCAACCAACTCCTTATTATCAATTTCCAGGTGGCATTTAATATAGAACATTAAAAATATTGATAGATCCTTAGTTTGGATACATTAAATAATGATCTATTCATTCAGTCCTTTTCTATGTGTTGCCTCTCATGAATAGTGAAAACGTGAGTGAATTTTGATGAATATTTAATCTCTTATACACATACATGTACAAATTTAACAAGTTATTTTACATTTATTACCCCAATGGTTTTCAAGAATAATTATTTTACATTAAAAGTATTCAAATATTTTCCAAGTGAGGTATTGAAATAGCGTATCCAAAACAACTGGATCTAATCATTCTAGCATCGGGTACTCAATAATATTCATTCCAACATTTACGTTTATCTCATCTAGTTTCCAACCAATGATAAGAAGAACCGGACCTCCTATTCGAAAACAAATCTGATTTATTGGGTCTAAAATCCCCTTAAAATGTCTGTGGATTCTATTTTATTAGTTCTATTAAATGATTTACCTAAATGAAGTTCCACATTTATAGGTCCCTTAACAACTTCCACGAAATCATGTTCTACACTCTGAACAATATCCTAGTTTACTTGTTATCCTAGAGCATCTACATTCTTAGTTTCTCTATCTTTGGGTTATAGTGGCTTCATGGGGGGATAAAACAAGGAGGCTTCTACAGTATCATTAGATTCCTACATACAGAATCAGGTAAATAGTATTTGGATCCCAAAATCACTATAAAAAACTATGCTGTGATGAAATGTGTTTGGTGCCATTTTGTTTCTATCATTATGGGGATAGGGGAGAATATTGATAAAGTGGAGTTTCATCTCCAACTGTTTTATGGCTTGGGAACAATTGGGTTCAATTAATGGAACTTATATTCTCTTATCCATCATATTCTCACTTCATGAGAGGAATATGTAGTCCAAGAATATAGACTTCTCTTATTCAATATACCTCTGATAAACAGAGGATGAGAGAACAAGTGAATGCTTAAAAAATTTCATAGTCAAAAGGGCCTAGCAAGTATAACCTGACTTCTTCTAGATTAATATTTTGAACCCCACATGCTTTAATATGTTTATTTTATCACCATAAATTTTTCTAGATCCTCATATTGGGGAGGCCTAGTTAACAAGGAATTGTCCTCTTATTAGGTTTCCCTTTACGTGTTTTCAAACTAATAGGATTTCTTCCCTTTTTCAATTCCAATTGATTAACATAGATTAGGTTTGTGTCATATCTAGTTAGTGGAGCCTCAATTTTTACCTAGGTTTCTCTTTATAATTGTTCACCATGTTGAGTTGTGTGTATATTTAATTATATAGTTTTAGTTCATTCAAGTTGTATAGATATAGATATTGTTTATGGTTTCTCCTTACAATTGGTGCAGATTGTTTAAGTTTATGATGTGTGGACCATATGCTGCGGTAGCCTACATGAAGAGATGTTTCAAGATAACCTAATTTGAATTGGTAAAATATGGTATCATGAATATATATGATCTGATAATTAATTATAACTCAATAAAACTAATCGTAATGACCACATAAGAGTGGAATAGGGTGTTGGATAGTAGAATAAGTATGATCTCACCTAGGTGTTCTAGAATATGTCTCTGTAAAATAATAGTAGTATTCTCATTGTAATTTAATAATTCCTTGATAATCATTAAAGAATTTTTATAAAAAAGGAAAACAATTCATATTTCTCAATAATTTCAAAAAATGAAGGTTTATATACGGTCTTGGAACATGGTTCATATAGTTTATGGTCATGAATCCCATACCATTTTCTTTGTAATTTAGAGTCAGACAATCAGGACCAATTAACGGTTACAACATGCTATTTATATGCTTCTTCATCAAGATTGAAAACATTTTTTTTCCTCATAAACTATGATTCCACCCATGTTATGCTTATGTTACATTTTTTATTTAATATTATATTTCATGCTATAAAGGATTTCTAATGTCAAGGGTTGAAAATTTGGCGATTTGGGAGAAACATGATAGGAATACTGTTTAGCATAAGTTTTAGTATTGACCATGTGGTAATTGTGTAATATGGTATTTTTAGTACATTGTTTCTCTTTACCAAAGAAACATCACCTATCCCAAACACTAGAGGGTTCATATTTAACTCATGGGCTCATGTATATTATAATATGATTCTGTAATATTACATAATCGTATATATGAATCTCTTTCTCTATTTTGTAGTAACTATGTGTTTTAATTTTTTTTTGTAGGAAAATTGTGATATACATGGATAAAAGCTGAATAACATTACTGAGGAACACACTTCAGTCTGTTAAGGGTTTGAATGGGTTTTTAGATTTTTCAATTTCTAATCGATCTGTTGAAGTGATAATAACATGTCCATGTCAAAAATTGTAATTTAGAACATGGTTGAAGAGAGATGATGTTTATGAACATTTAATACTGAAGCAATACCCTGGTCAATATTTGTGTTGGGTTTGGAATGGAGAATCGAACATTACAGAAAGATTGAGTACTGATGTTAATCCGCAGAATGAGGTCCCAAGTTTTTCAACAAAATAAAATGAAATGCAAAACCTCGTAAATGATGCATTCGGCACTGCAAGACACCACTATCAGCATCAATACATATCAGAACAACCAGAAGAGCGTTCTACAAATTGCAACCTGACAAGTGATGTTTTTGAGACTGTAACACACGCAGATCAAGATTGTAACATATCATTGGATCCTCATCTTGATTATGTGGAGCCAAATGTAAGAGAAAACCTCACTGAGAAAAATGTGTTTCATGATTTAGTTGACGATGGAAATCAAGAGTTGTATAGTGGGTGTTTGAAATATTCAAAACTTTCATTTCTGCTGAAGTTATACCATATCAAATGTCTAGGTGGAATTACAAATAAGGCAATGTCCATGATATTGGAATTGATTCGTGATGCATTTCTTAAAGCAAAAATCCCAGAATCTTTTTATGATATGAAAAAATTGTTAACAGTCTTGGTCTGAATTATACAAAAATACATGAGTGTCCCAATGATTGTTTGCTTTATTGGGGCGATGATTCAAGTAGACAGAATTTCAAGAAATGTTCTTCTTCTAGATGGCAGTCAAAGGGTGATTTTGGAAGTCTGAATGAACATAATTTAATGGAGAAGAAGAAAAAGAACACACTTGCAACGGTTTTCCATTACTTTCCCTTGAAGCCTCGATTGCAAAGATTATTCTTCTCATCGAAAACTTCCTAACACATGAAGTGTCATTCAGTAGATAAAAACAATGATGGGTAAATGAGACATCCATGACATTCCCAATTTTGGAATACATTTGATTTATTACATCTAGATTTTTTAGCTAATCCTATGAATGATTGATTGGGATTATCTACCGATGGATCCAACCCATTTGGTACTTTGTGTACCAGTTATAGCATTTGGCCAGTTGTTTTGATCCCTTATAATCTGCCTCCGTGGATGTGTATGCAACAAAAATGTTTTATTATTTCAATGATTATTCCAAGAAAAAAAATGCCTGGAAATGATATTGATGTATACTTGGAGACATTTATTGATGAATTGAAGGAGTTATGGAGCAACGGTGTTGAGACATTTGATGCTTTTTCTAATAAAACGTTCAAAATGCATGCTGATTTAATGTGAACCATTAGTGACATTCCTTGGCTTGGGAATTTATCTGGTTAGACCACTTACATGAGTTTGTCTTTTCCCATTTGTAACTTTTATTTAGATCCCAAACGGCTACCTCACAGTAGAAAATGGTGCTTCTTGTGCCATCAAATATTTCTCGATGCATCTCATATATTTCGGCTGAACAGATCAAAATTTAATGGTTCCATAGATCGTAGACCACCTCCAAAGTTGTTAAATAGTTCTGAAATATTGAAACAGCTTTAAAATGTTGAAACATAATATGGGAAGGTTCGTCAATTGAATTATAGTGGAAAATGGGTCCGAAGTGCATCGTCAGGTGAAATCAGAACGCAACAATGGAAGAAAAAATTATATTCTTCAAACTCCCATATTGGGAATTTAATTTGTTGTGGCACAATCTTGATGTGATTCATATTGAAAAGAATTTCTATGATAATTTTATTTTCACATTACTTAATGAGCATGGAAAGTCGAAGGTTCATCACAATGCTTGCAAAGACATACAAGTAATGAACATAAAACGTGATCTCTGGCTAGATGAGAATGAAAAGTATGCTCCGGCCATTTTTGAAATGAAAAATAGGGATAAAGATACATTCCTTCGAATTTTAATGAATGTGAAGGTATCTGATGGGTATTCGAGTAATATATTGAGGTTTGTTGACTAGAAGAATCATATGTTAGGTGGATTTAAATGTCACGATTCACATATTTTGATACAAAAGTTACTACCATTGACAATGCGTACATTATTACCTAAAAAAGTAACAGTTTTTGAACTCCAATTCTGCACATTTTTTAAGAAATTATGTGAGAAATCTCTACATCCATTTCATCTTGAAAACAACTAGTAGAGGTTTGTATTAACCCTTTGTGCATTGGAGATGATCTTTCCTCTATCGTTTTTTACTGTCATGATGCATTTAACTGTGCACTTGGTTGAGTAATCTAAATTAACAAGTCCCATTCATTATCTATGGATGTATCCAATTGAGAGATATTTTATTTACATGTTTTTCATTTATGTAAATAATTTTTAACATTTAAATTAATGCATAATATTATTATTTTATTTCCCAGATATCATGGGCATTTGAAAGCATACGTGAGAAACAAAGCTCAACTAGAAGGCTCTATTTCTGAAGGCTGTTTGGCTAAGGAGTGTCTTACCTATCGTTCTAGATATTTGGATGATATTGAGACAAGATTTAATCGAGTTGGACGTGTTGACGACACATCAACTCAATCTCAAATTCATCATAAATAAAGAATATTTCCTGCTATTGGCCGAACTACTCGGAGGACCTCAAATGTGATACTGAAGGAATTAGAATTATTACAGGCACATAGATATGAGATGCTGAATAGTGAAATTGCAGATCCATTTATTGAAGAGTTGAGGATACAAACAAAGAGTCGAATGAGAGGCCGAAGACGAAATAAGAAAGATATAACGAATGTTGTGAATAAAGAGCCTGTAGAATGGTTTGCACGATGTGTATGTTCATAAATATTTCAATAAATACGAATATATGTTTGACACATACATTTGGTAAATCAATTAAATTATATTTCTTTTTTTGATAATGAATACTGATACTCGAGTAGACTTGTCAGGGGATTTTAATTTTTTTTCTATAGGTCCTATAAAACAAGTTTGAATGTTCAACGCTTATAATGTGAATGGATTTAGATTTTTTACAGTCGATCGAGAATTGGGTTTGAAAACATAGAATAGTGGTATATTTACATTTTCTGAAGGGGGATACTATGGAATTTTGCATGATATTATTGAATTAAAATACCACAGACATTTTCCTGTTGTTTTATTCAAAAGTAAATGGGTGGATATTATCAGAGGTGTTAGAAGTGATTCCTTGCAATTTATTTTTGTAAACATCTCTTTCTTGAGGGATGATGGTGATTGTGAACTGCATGATCCATATATCATAGCATCGCAATAAAAAAAGGTATATTATGGGAATGATGTTTTTGATGAAGGGTGGAGTGTAGTTGTTCATGTAATACAAAGAGATTTGTATGATATGGGTGATGAAGTGGATGATTTGACTTTAGAAATTTAATTTCATCAAAAATAGGAAGAATAATTATTTGTCCATCGTGATATTGAAAATATTTTTCTAGCAAGGATGAAGGAAGTGGATGATGCAATAGAGTAGGAAACTGAGAGGACAGAAGGGGAAAATGATTTTATGTAAAATTATTTATTCATTTAGCAACCACTTTTTTTATTTCTACAGTCATTCATTATCATTGTTATATATATTTTGTCTGTTAGTACTGGGAATATATTATTATTATTATTTTATTTATTTACATAATTTTTTTGAAATATATATTCTGAACTAAATTTTATTTGATTAAATAACATGAATGCCAAGGAAAAAGAGGTACACTATTTCATCTAGTTCTGTGATAGATGACGATCCATCTGGCTCCCTCCCCATGGCATCTGAGGCACCAGCTCCCTACTCCCCTTCACCATCTCCCCCTGCACCATCTCTCACACCATATTTGGGTGTCACATTTGAGGATGAGTCATCGAATCCACCTTCAGAAGCCTCAGCAGTGGGGCGGCGACAAGCCCCTTCCAGTTCATCGTGACCATACTTGAGTGTCCCTGTCATAGGTAAAAATTTTAATTAAATAAATTTATTGCACTTTTTATACAAATTGTTTGCTCATTGAAGATGAAAAAAATGAAACTGTTATGAAAAAAAATGTTCAGATGTTTGGAATATGAATGGCGAGACGATAGTCATGCCATTTGATTCTAATGGGGTCCCTACGGATGACAATGCAGGATTACTTGGCCAGATTCTAGTCCAGCCGGCAGTGAAGCCCATTTCCCTTCCTATTTCTTATGATGATTGGAGAAATACGCCTCCAAGATGGAAAAATGAAGTTTTTGATTCCCAAATAAAGTTAATTTTATTACATTATGGTTTAATTGAATGTCATGTTACTAATATGTTCAAAATGAAATTCTGTATACAGATGTTCTTCCACTTTACAGTTGCTGATGTGATAGCACGGAAGTGGATGTTGGATAATCTTGGAAAGAAATAGAAAGATTTAAAATGAAGATTGTGGTGTGATGTTAACGATACTTTTTTGACCGTGCAGAAAAAGTATGAAAAGCTTCCCAGTGGGGTACTGAAAGTATAGTGGAATGTTTTTGTTGATAGACATCCTGATGAGAAGCAGATGGTATTGAAATATATATTATTATGTTATCCTAATTTTATAATTACACATGTATATGAAGAGGATATGACATTGAATACATTACTCTTAAATTGAATTTTATTTATTTCAGGATCTCACCAGACAGAATGCATCAAACCGATATAAGCATGTCATCCATCACACTACGAGCTAAAAACGTTTTTCTAGAATCCGAACAAAATTGGTAATGTTTTAATTATTTTAAATATTTAAAAGACAATATTATCTGTTTAATATATTGAATTTTTGATTTTTCTTTTCATAATGTAGTCACAGAGTTTAGGGAATGAAGCATCCCGAACAGAACTGTGGATAGATGTTTACAAAAACTCAGATAGATGTTTTATTAAGGATGCTGCCAATGAAGTTGGGCTATGAAGTCAATTTTTTATTACAATAACTTATTACCATTTTTTACTGTGTTAATATATATTGATATTTGATTTATAGGTAAAATTTAAACAACTATGGGATGTCAATCCTGGGCAATCCTACTCAGTCTCCCATGATGACCCAGTTTCTAAAGTCCTAGGGAAGGAGCATCCTGGTTGAGTGCGCGGGATGGGTTTCAGACACGTACCATCTGAGGTCTTTGGCATTCCACCGGGTATTCCAGCTTCATCTACTCCTGGTTATAGTCAGTCCATATTTGAAGATGCTCAGAGGGTTATTTCTTATCTATAAACCATAGTTCAAGATCAGGGGGCTCAGATATCCGCTTTGCAGTAAGCGATGACTACTATATATCAGCAGATGATAAGATATGATACTGGTGGTAGTGCATCGACTGGTGGTCAGCAGGTAAATCAAAAAAAATCAAAATCATTTAGTTTTCAAACTTTCATCGGTTTTAAGTTTTAATATAAATATGAAACAATATTTAATTTTCAATATAATGTTTTAAATATGACAGAAGAAAGTGGAGATGGAGGTGGAGAGGGTAAAGATTCATCATCAGACCATGAGTAGAGTTGTATTGTTGATGTGTTGAAAAAATTTGGGAACAGTAGGATTGTATATGTACCATGTGTGGAACATAGTTTCCACCATGAATTTTTATTTCCTAACATTTTCTTTATTTCTCATGTTTCCTTTTATGCATTTTATTGATTTCGGATGTTTCCTTTTATGTTCTTATCTCTCGAGTGTGGTATACATCATTCCAGTTAGTCCTGTGTTAGAATTTGTAGTAACGATTTTGGATGACTAGGAGTAAAACCCATTGTTGATGTGTTGAATAAATTCTCGATTAATCATATTATAATATGTAATTATTCAATATCATCATCCATGGTGGTAAACCCTTCTGGAACTTGTATCCTATAACACCTTGAATCACAAAAACTTTTGGGTTGATAACTCTTTATTAGGAACACTTTTCTATGAAAAAAATAGAAAATGATATTCATTTTCCATAACACAAACATAACCTTGTTTTCTATTTGAGCCTAATATGATTCATGTTATAAAAATCCTGATTTCCAAAAATTATTTATGAATATATAAAAAATTACATGTCGTTCCATGAGTAAAACCATAGAAAACAATAATATCTCATAGCTAGCGTATCACCCAAGGTGAAATAACATCCAACTATAACATCAAACAACAAGAACAACAATCCCACACCGATAACCCAGGTTTTCCCCCATATATGGGTGAGGCAATCACACAAAAAAACACATTACCCATGACTAAAACACCTTAATATCATATAAAACATTCAAAAAATTTATTCAATAGAAAATAAAATTTCTTTGATACAACATTGTGATGCCATTACCTAGGTTCCACTAAACTCGTACCGCAAACCAATGCGCCACATAACCATATGAATGCCTCCTCATATGAAAGAGGCTTCCTACTAGTATTGAGGGTCCAATGTGGTATGTAGGGATAATATACCATCTTTACAAGTGTAAAACAATTGTATAAATCAATTTAAATGATAACCAAGTATGTTGTAAGAATAATCATGCATGATGTATTCAATTCCAAAAATTGGATAAATCCCCGCAACCAATATAGTAAACATGTCAGTTTATACAAGTGTCATGTGTTAAGGAAAAAACAAAACAAAAAACCCCATAAAATCCTAAAATGGGTCTCGATGTCCATCCAGTTCCCTCCTACATGCTCTATACTATATCCCAAACCAACCATCTATCAAAATGATATTTCTCTTATACTTCCCTACAACCATGAGATCTACTCAGGTATTAATGGAATCCTAAAAAGGGTGTGAGTATAGGTTAATAGGGCACCACCAATAGTTTATAAACAAATAAATATTATAATAAAAATAATACTATATACATGAGTACAATTAAATTATGAACAAAGAAGAAAAGTTAAACAAGATCCATAATTAAATATAAAGCATTTAACCCTGTATATCCTTCAGTTTTATGACGACATCAAATCCCGTCAAACCTTATTCATCCATGTAAAAATTATATTCCATTAATATAAATGGGTTTTACATTTTCATTAACAACAATGGTAATTCATTAATTATTTCAAATTCATATATTGTGGTGTACTAATTAGTTCACTCATATCATACACATAGCCTTTAGTACCTGGAAAGCAATGTCAATACATTATCCAAGCATAAGACACTCCATATACATCATATCAAGTCCATTATGCCAAATTTCATGTTTATCCATCCCACATCAAAGATAAGGAATTCCTTGTAAAAAAATTCATACCCATGGGTGGGATCTACTATGTCCCTCATCTTTTACTAATCCATCAATACACATTCCACAAGTTCAAACACACTTGAAATTTTTAAAAAATTACAATATCATGGGTGTACATATTTCATTTCACCAATATTCCCATAGTTTATAACTTTCACTTCGCTTAAGGTAATTCAATATCTATTGCATTTTACTATTCATTCATAACAAAAACCATTGTATGTATTCTCAATTCCATCTTATAACATGGATATTCCCACATTTTTTATTCATTATTTATACTCTTAGTCATCTCACAACCCATTTAACCATAAAAGTTTTTCTAAACAACCACTTATTCCAATTTGATATCCTTGAAAGGTCCAACACATCATTGAGTTGTTGTTATTTTATTAGATTGTGTCTGGTTTGTCTGGTTTGACTTGTTTTTCAGGGCAGTGGTGCAGTGGAAGCAACAAATTTATTTTTTTTATGATCAAATTTTCGCAGTGGTTTTAACCGCCTCAAATAGTATACAGGTAAAACTATAGAGGCAGTTAAAACTGCCGCAACAGAGCCACATCCCATCCCACATTCCGCGGCGGTTATCAAGTCTTAAGCGGGGGTTCTTACGAAACCAGGATATTATTTTATTAGCGGCGGTTATAACCGCTGCTAATAAAATAAAATCCGGTTGTCGTAAAATCCACTGCTAAAGTGTAGAGAACCTCAGCGAAATGCGGCTGCTACAATTATTTTTTTTAACACCACTAATAGTTTGCTGATGCCAAATTTAGCGGTGGTTTCTGTAAACCGCTGCCAAACCATGTAGTGGCAGTTTAAACTGCCGCTAAATGGCGGTTTTCTTATAGTTTTAGAGAGACCTTTTCTATGGAAATGACACTAATTTATGTATTGTAACATTAAATATTAACTTATATATAGTCTTATCCAATGTGAAAAAACAAAATTTTACTTGTCTCATTTTCCAAAATGTACATATCTATATCTTTAATATAAAAATTCATGTTGAACTCATTTCATTGATACACATTATATCATTTTATATAAGTATTGAATACATTTCACAATAGTACTAATCAAATAACTATAGATGATTAGTTTATTATAAGAAATCGATATTTAATAAACTGTTATTATGTTGTTTAACAAAAAATCCCAATATTTTTTTCTTGAATATCAACCTTCTTATACATATCATACATATAAATTTTCTACATTACCTCATAAAGATAAACATTAAAAATAGTTAGCAAAGATGCTCAATAAGGGTAAAAAGTAGTGGCATAAAATAATGATACTATTTTAGAATAAGATATTTACATGGGTATATGAATATAATATTAACATTATAAATTCATACCCATAAATTTAAATTTAATATTTCTAAAACATTAAATATTGTATTATTGATAAAAAATATATGACACAAGAGTGAGAAATCATAAATTGTTAGTAATGATCCATAAAAACAAATCAAAATCATAATTCATAAGTTATATTAATTAAAATAAGAATATAATTATATTTTTATAATCAAGTATGACAAATAATAATATAATTTTGGATTGCTTATAGTCAATGTCCATCTTTTCATTAGTCTTGATTTACACTCAAGACTATATTTTTTAGATAATATTCAAACCTAAAATATATGAAATCCATAATCTAGTACTTATTATATCACATGATTCACTGGTGGGTTATATTATTCAAACCCCACTAATTAAAAAATTAATAAAAAATATTTGTCCCATTAGATCATAAAAAAGGAATATATCATAAAATAATAACTCGTCGAAATAATAATTGTTCAATAATATTTTAATAATAAAAATAATATCACATACAGAGAATTAATTGGGCTTTTATCATTGGATAATATCCCCATTAAATTAAAAAACATAATAGTATGTTATTTTATATAAATCTCTATTAAAATATCTCGAGAACATTTCACAAGTAAAATACTATTTTTTTAGATCACGTATTTAGAAATAAAAAATTCAAAAAAATTAATAATGAAATTTTATATTCAAAATAAAACTTTAATCATATTAATGAATAAATAAATAAAATATATTACATAAAATTTGGGAAAGATGTACCTATATTGTACTTTAAAACAAAAATTAACCACTAATTGTTGGTAAAAAATCAAAAGAACCTTCCTGGGAAAAGAAAAATCATATTCCTATGATAAAATAATTATTGTTAAAAATTAAGTATATATTACTATAATTAATATATTCAGTGTTTAAAAAAATATTTAATTCAATCAACTGAATAGATGAACTCAGATTATAATAATCTTGAACGAAGAGAAAAAGGTGGTCATCTTTTCATAAAACACTTAAACAATCAGCTGGGTAGATAAATTGTGGAAAAAGGATGGAAATAAGAAATTTTCAAAAAATTAAAAATTTATAATAAATAACATATATCATGGGAGATACATAAAACATAATTTCAATATCAAAAAATTTATTCATAAGTAATCCATGTAAAAAATGATATTTTTTCATAAAATTATTTCCTCAACTCAATCTTACCTAACTAGTTAAGATAACATCAAAACACCATATATAAAATTATTATTACTCTAAAAGTGACCAAAAAAATACATATGATATAATAAATGGTTTACTTAGGTAATCTCATCACTTTTTTAATAGTAATTAATTTAATGCATCATTATGGGTGTTAACAACATCATTTTTCATTTTTGACCTTTATAGTGGTTTATGTCTTTATAATTTGAGCATGGTTAATAAATTTAAAAAAAAAATTAATTATAAAAATATAACATATGTCCAATAAAATCATTTTTATAATCATTCAACTAATACAATGAAAAAAATTAACTACATCAATACTTGGTAATTATTGTACATCCAGACGCACGAATATCATTCCCATTTTAGAAACAATGGATGAAAAGAATGTTAAATATTATTTTACATTTAAATAATAAAAATTAAAATAAAAAAATCAAATATATACTTAAAATATACGATAATAACACACCATGAATGTTGGAGGTGGAAAATACGTCGTATCACTATGTGGAGGCAGTAGTCAACATATATGCATTAGTGAGAGTTTTATCACTCATTAGCCTGCAAATTATTTGTAAACTATTTCAAAAATATAATAATTACATATCAGTAAATATATGATACTTTATTATTAATTTTTTCAAGGATATAACTAGTTTATAGGATATAGTAGGACAAAGAAATTTGAATGAGCATGGTTAAGATCTATATCTCTCTTTTGAAAAAACTCCTCTTGTTTTCTCCTTATACCATTAATGATTAGCCATAGGACATGACCCGAATCCCTATTATTAATAGATGTATTCTAGTGTTGTTATTAAAAATTATTTTATGATCTATAAGGTGACAAGCCATTGAATAATGGAGGATAAGTGGTTCCATTTTATAAATCAAGGGATAGATAAAAACTCAAATTTAATATTTAGGGATTCATTAAAGGAAATGTGTTTATAAATTGATATGTACACCAATATGGATTAATATATTGTGCCAATATGACAAAAAATATGAATTTTATATATTTTCTGTTTTAATCACTACCTTATCACGTTTTATAAGTTGCATGGTTAACCAATTTTTACCATAACTAATATAATAATATTTTATTGTCATTATTATTCAGATTGGAGAGAAATTAATTTTTCATTATTATATTATTATATTTATTCTTGTTCAAAAATTATAATCCATGTTATTATAATCATTTTATATAAATGGATTGATTAAATATAAATTTAATGATTAAACTACAATGGAAATCATTTTTTATAAATGAATTCTGTTGTGTCGATCATAATTTACTACCTCCACTTATATTATAAAAATAATAAAATAAATTATAATATTTAATATTTAATATATAATTTATAAATATGATTATAATAATTAAATAATATATATTTAATTATCTTATTAATATGAAAAAAGTTTTAAAATATTTTTTAGAAATGTATTTTTTTAATCCCAATAAATAACTTATAAAAAATCATGTATAATGTTTATTTCAATATAATTAAAAATATTGTTTCAAATTAAATGACACATATGTCACATGATTATTAAATTGAATAAATTATTCTTAAATCACATAAAAATAACAATATTTTTTTCATTTGTAATAACGATTTTATAAAAATATGTATTAAATATTTCTATGTGAAAATATGATAGCTTTATAATTGGAGAATATTAATTTGATGTTAAAATTAACAATTTAACATATACTAAAAACAATTAAATTTCCATTTTAATTCATAATACATTCTATAATTTCATTATATATTAAAAAATTGTTATACTATAATATATATATATATATATATATATATATATCCTTTTAATACGAAATCTGTAATTTTTTGTTAGTATTTTATAGGTGCTTTTAAATATAAAAGAATGTATGAAAAAATATATTGATAAACAATTTGGTATATATATGGGGAATGGTAATAATGACATTTAATATATTGACACATATACACATATACATTTGTTTTTATATATGTATGTTTTATAATATAATTTATGGTTTCCCATATATTTCAAAAAAGTGTTATAAAATTATATTCTTTATATATATATATATATAGTGAATATATATACATATATTTTGAGTGTGTATATAGATATTCATATAAGAGGTTATTTATTTATATCTGTGTCTGTGTGTGTGTGGTGAATGTACTTAGGGGTTAAAATCAATGAATAGAGAATAATATAAAAATGAAATTGAAGGTGGTGTGTGGTGCGTTGTGTGCTGTTTTGGGAACCCAAACACACACACACACACATATATATACATTGGATACATTTATATATGTAATTTTTATAAAAATATATGATAAATATATAATATCTATATGATAATATATATAAATATGTTATATATATCAAAGATAATATATATATATATATATATATCTTTGTTATATATATATATATGATTGTATAGAATATATAAACATATATATATATATATATTCATTCAAAGAAATAATGTAATTTAATAATAATAAAGAAAATATAAAAAATACATGTGATGTGTGCGTGCCTTGTATGGTTAGTTAATGTAAAGAAATGAAATATAATAAATAAAATATAAGTGTGGTTTCTGTGGTGTGTAAGGGGAGGAAGGTAGAAAATAATATATATGTCTTTTGTTGTTTGTGGATTGAATTGGAAGGTAGGAAAATCAAAAGATAAATAATAAAAAAGTTCATGTGTTGTGCGGTATGAATGATGAAAGAACAAAAATGAGCACAAACATTATATATATTTATATACATGTAAAGCGTGAAATATATATTTATATGTTAAAATTTTTATTTTATAAATAAATAAATGTTCTAAATGGTATATAAATAAATAATTATCAATATTATATGTAACATATATATAATATGTTGTATGTTTACACAAAAAAATGATCCTTATGGGATATGGAATTTAAAAAAATTTGAAACTAAAAATAAAATAAAATCTATTTTCCTGATGCAGAAAATAGTAAATACACTATTAAAATGCCCATCTAAATAGTTTTTAACAATAAATAAATAATTTTTCATTCTATTATTGGGTCTTACAAATAGAATCCCCGATATTAGGTTCTACACCCAACGAATAACCAGCAGATTTCCCTTAAAATTGTACGAGTTTCTCTAGATGTAATGATAGTGATATAATTTGATTAGACTTTAGAAAATAAGTTTTGGCTTTCTTTCCATAAGAGGGTTTTTTAATTTTAGTTTCTTTATTGGTAATTATATTATGTGAAAATTATAATATTATATATTGTATATAATATTATATATAATAATTTCCAAAAAAATATTTTTATATAAAATATTTATTTTAAACATTATTTTAAAATAATTTTTTTAAAGAAATTAATTTTATTTTTTTAATATATCTAATTTGAAAAATACGTTTTTTAAAAAATTTAATATGATTATTTTAAATAAATTAAACATATTTTGAATTATTAATGATATAATTTTGTCTCAAAATTGTTAATTGAAAATTATGAATGTCATTCCTAATTTGGGTATGACCATACATTATTTCTATTCATGATATTTCACATATATATATATATACTCACATATATATATATATATAATCATATGCATAAAATTAATTATTTCTTTATAGGGACAATTATTAAAAGGTTCTATATAAATTATGGATTTCCACAATTTATTTGAAATGAAGAAAAATGGTTTCACCAAAAAAAAAATTTAGAATGTGCGTATTTTATGTAAAAATAATTTCAATTTAAAATAATATTATGGTTTTCAAAATAATATATTGATGGGATTAAAAAGAAAACATAAACCCTCAAAAAAATGTTTTTACAAACACCTTAAATTTTAGTATAAATATAAATCCCGCCAAGTGGGCAGTGAACCCGTTACATTAAGAAAAAAATTTACAATATTTTTTACCCATGTGGCCACATAGATTTTATAATGGTTTTCTTGTTTTTTTGTTGTACATAAAATGTTATTATTTTTTAAATTAGTGGTTTTTAAAACTCAAATGGGAAATATATGTATCATTATAAGAAATATTGTTCAAAAAATAATGATTTAAAAGCTCTACTTAATTTAAAATATTATTATATTTTGACTACATATTTTCAAATTAATGTTTTCATGAAATAAATACTATTATAAGTTATTATAATTTCAAAAATATTTTCAAAATTATATGTGTTTTCAATGGATTTTAATTTTTATTTCCAAATATCTAATTTGAAACCCGAAAAATTTATTATTATTAAATATAAATATATATATATATATATAATATTATATTAAAGTAAGTTAATAAATTTTTCTCCAAATTTTATTTCCAAATATATCATCAAATAAGATTTCCAGTAGTTTTTAAAAATAATATCTGGGGGGATATTCTCAAACTACGTTTTATAAAACAATTACTAAATTTTAGAATTTTCATTATGATTTTCATTTTTATGTAACTGTAATGAGGGATGTTAAATTACCTTATAATTTTTAATTTTTTAAATAATATATTTTGTTATAGATAGACAAATTCATTAAAAACATAGACCAAAAATATCATCAATTTTGTAAAGAACTATCTATTTTTCAATTTATATTTCAACAATCTATATTTTTCATTCATACCAGATCTATAATAACATGTCATGCGTCACAACGTTATTGGTCATTTACTTGAAGTAGAGGATAGTTTTAATAACATTTGTATTTTCAACTATTCTTTAAAAAATAAATTTGTTATAAATATCATAAATACCAAGAAAATGATAATAACTACATAGTAATTTCAAAAATGATATTAATTATATTAAAATTTCAAATAATCATAGAAATTTATTATAACATTCACTTCTGTAAATTATATAAAATCATTTTATGATGGAAACATATATTTGATGTTCAAAATATTTTAATGAATATTGAATACATAATTTATTATAAATCAATCAAAACATTTACATAAATAAACCCATTGTATATATATTTCATAAAGTTGTAATTACAATTCATATTGTCTAATTTAATATTGAATGTATAAGAATTTACATATCAAAATACAAATTGTCATAGAATTTATTGTATTGAAAGACATAAAATAATTCCAGATTAATTGTAATTATAAAAACATAAAATATAGAGGTGTTATAATATATCCCTCCAATTCATTAGTTACTATGTAGTATCTATTGAGATAATTAAACTAGTACATTGGGGTGTGAAATCAATCCACTATGAGACTCAATGCACAATTCTTTTGATAACAGGAAGTTAAAAAAATTCACTAAGGGAATCAATTATCTTTGTTTTGATAGTTTTTGGAATAATTATCCCCAAAAATATGTACATTCATTGCGTATATATTTCCAAAATATAATTCCATATGATTATGTTATTCTTTCATTGACCATGATTTACTCTTGATAATCCAACACAGCTAGGACTCATGATATGTTTTTATGAAAAGTATTCATTAATGGAATAATTAGGTAATATATATATATATATATATATTAACGGTATTATGTAATAAGAACTCTTGGTAGATGTTGGAGATTCTTTTTAAATAATTTTAATATCTATATAGTCTCCATCTATATAAAATTTAAACAATTTTGGATGTGTATTATTATCTGATGTATTAAATATTCATATAAAACTATATAACATTAATTATGTTTATTGTAGGGTAAACTTATAGAAAATTTTAAATTTTAATTGGGTAACTATGAAATCATACCAAAAATCCCGTTTAGGTGATCATTTCCATTACTTATAATAAGAAAAATTGTTGGTTATGTTAATAAATAAAAATTTCTACCAAAATAGTCCTACCATGATATTGTAATAGCTACTAAAAATTTAATTCTCTGTAATATTTAGATAGAGGGTATCTCAAAACATTCAATAATGATCAAGGAAGTTCAAAATTCAAAAAAGGTAGTAAATTAATTATTAATTAACATTGATTTCTTAACATACATCTCCAGTGAAAACCTATTATAGATTTCAAATATATCATGATATATATTTACATTTTTAATGGGAATAAGCACATGATTTTTTCGGAGTTGGATACACCTATATTAATATAAAGATATTTTTTGATCTCTTATTTTGTAAAACGATGGGAAATGATATTCTTATTATTCATCAAAATTAAGAAAATAATAATGATGCGGTATTTTAGAAAAATAATTGTATCATAAAGACATTGAAGAGTGAAATATATTAATGATGGGGTAGAAAACAAATAAAAACATGTTTAATGTTTTTGATTATGAAATATATTAATTGACAAGTATAAAGGATTAAGGAATATTTTTCATAGAGGAATTAACTAATTAGTGTTTCAAAATATTGATACCATTATCCATAATAATGTTGTGATAGATCTATAAATACTATATTGTCAATGGATCTCAACCTAAATTACAGGTCTTATAGAATATATAGAAATTAAGAGCCAATCAATGGAGGAAATAAAATTGAATCTATATCTTCAGTTGGTGCACTTGGAAATTATTAACCTAATAATAAGGAATTCAACAAACTTATATATGTTTTAAGAGAATTTATTAATGATTTTATTAATATTAAAATATGTTTCTTACTAAATAAAAATATAACAAAAACCTTACCCATTTTCATTAGATTATGTAGAAAATATAATTTATTTTAATTATAGATTATGAACTTATAAATTATCTGATAAAATGACTAATTTGATCAATACCTATCATGACATTCAGGAGATAATAAATTAATATTTTACTCAATACATAGCCTTAGAAAATACATCAGTGTAGTGGATAAATCAAAATTTCTTAGATATGTAAAAATAATTTTAATAGAGATCGATACATCAAAAAAATTAACAAAATGAAAAAATTATGTCTCCATATTCTATAAATTGGTTTATACTCCAACAAAAACAATATAGTGTTACATATGAGTTATTGAATATCAGGAATTAATGTTTTAATACTATACATGTATTTCGATTTTTTATATACCCCATTCTATGAAAAATATATGTGATTTCTCCCTGGGGGAGATGGAGTATTCATTTTTATTATGTACAGTCACCGTAAAATAACCTACCAATGTTATAAAATGTATATATGATATATTATGGAAATCATTGATTTTTGTCATATAAAACATACACAATTTATATTAATCAGTTTGTATTGATTATAAAACTGAAGAATAAAATTTCAATATTATGGTAGTATTCAAAATGAATTCAGTGTTTTTCATATATCATAGGATTATTTAAAAAAAATTAATGATCCTGATGGATCATGTTTATAATTTTTTTGTTTAAAATAATTTTAAAAGTATTTCTATGTAAAAAATATAAATAATGATTGTAGAAGGGTATGATGAACCCATTGATGTTAGATATTTTATTTCCATATATATTACTCTTTTATTTAGGAAAAAATAGTGTTTTTGAATCCATGTATTATGTTTATTGTTATTCATTAATGAATGAAAATATATACTATATTTAGAATAATTACATTTGGGAATTGGTCTAACGTGCAAACACATAAATTTTATTGGGAAAATATTTTGTTTTATAAATATATAAATGCGAAAATATATTTATCGTAGAATATTTGTTATCTTGTTTCCTTGTGATACTCTCATATTTATAATATTGATTTTTATTTGACTCCTTCTCTTGAATCAAGGCATGAAATAAACAAATATTTTGATTTTATTTCAATGAACATACAGGGATTAAGAAATTATTGGGATACTTGAATTACTTATTGGATTATTATAGAAATTACTATATGTCAACAAACCTAGAGGGTTTTTCATTATTGATATTTTATCATGGATTTTAACGATAAAGAATAAACTATATATTCCCGAACAAGAACACCAAGCATGGTCTTTACAGTTTGAAAAAATTATGGTATACCTAAAATTTATGGTTAGAAAAGGTTATTTTAAACATAATCATTTTGTAGTTTATGTTGATTTCTTATTTTTTTAGAAATAATTAGTAAAAGATCCAAATTTTATACAAAAAATAAGTTCACTTTTTAAACTTCATATATCATTGGAAGGGTATTTTTGAGTTTCTATATAACAAATATAAAATATTTTATCTATCATTGAAAAATAAAAATATTCTTGTGAGTTTCTTAAAATTACCGGATTTGGGGATTCATGAGATTTTTCCAATCCTTTAATACATAGGGATAAATTTTAACTGTAAAAATAATAATGTAGCATTATTCAGATGGTGTTTAAGAGTATCAATAATATTTTAAGATATCTGATGGAATTATGACTAAGAAATCAATTTTCACATACCCGTTTTTAGGTTTCAAAAAATATCAAATAGAGTCACATAAAATGTAATTAGAATAGTATTTTATCTATATAAAAGGAACTAAAGATTACAAACTATGGTATAGTCAAAATAAATAATTAAAAATTTATTTCTATATTTCTAAATTTTGAAATATAATCATAGATACCTCAAGATAAATTTCAATTATGAATTATTTATTAGAGAAATATGTATACTGTAGTGATACACGAAGTATTATATTACAATATTTTATAAAAAATTATGATTATACAATGACATCATAATCCCAACATCATATAACAAGGATAATGTTCCAACAAAAAGTTACAAGGTTGTTGTTTTGTAATTATTGGTTATTGTGTGTGACAAACATAGGGAAATCAAGAATCCAATTAATCTAGTAAAGTACTATAGATTTAATAATAAAACATTGTATACAACATCATTAATAATATCATGTGTTGTGTTGATGCATTATTTGAAAATGTTTCAAAAATTGATCAGGTAATGTACATATTGAGAAATACACTGTTACAATGTCCCATTCAACACATATGTATGTTATTTGTAGAGAATTCATTAAAAATACCATAATTATTTATAGATCACTTTCATTCTTTAATTTCATTTATATTTATAGGAAATTGTTACTACAAAATTAGTGTTTTATTGAAATGAGTGAGGATATTTTTTCATAATGATGTGACTATAAACAGGGAGGGGATTCAATAAGTTTTCCAAATAAATTATGTTGAAGATTTTCTATTAGTTTTGGATTTTGTGATGAACTCATGTGATCATTCAGATGTTATATAAAATAGAAAATGTTGATTCATTCAACCTTTGTGTCATTATATATTTAATATCTCTCATGATGTGATTTAAAAATAATAGAGTTTGGTTGAACTCAATTGAGACCTTGTCATAGTGTAATTTACCATACACTATCGGATAATAATCTCTAATAGTCGTCATTTTATTCAATTGTAGGTTTTTTATAGGAAAATTATTTTGTATTAAATTTAAATTCGATTCTTGAAAATATTAATGCATTCTTTTGTGATTATTTATTTTTTTACTCTTTGGAATCATGCACATAGATGAGATGTGACATCATTTTCATTTACTAGATATATATATGAATTCAAGGAATGAAATTATTATATGGATGAAAAAATAATTTTTTTTATGATGGTGATGTTGGAATAACATGGATAAATAAATATTATATGATAATTAGTAGTATCAATCAATATAAGGTTGTGTATAGAAATATTATTACATTTATTGGAGTCATTTATTAATACTTATATACATTATATAATGATGTTAATGAATGAATTAATAACTCTTATGAGAGATTCATATATCAGAGTAAATCTACTATAAAAATGGAGTTATTATATCATGAGAAGAATCAAACCAAAATTTTAATGGTTATACCATAATGGGTAATATGATGATTTTTTAATTGTTTACAATTCCATGATTTATATCCTCATATATATTAGTGTGGTATTATTTTTGAAATCTGATGATATTTCATTAAGAATTAACATTTCATGATGCAATATGTGGTGAAGGGAATAATATCAAAAAATAGTATGAGAAACTATTCAAATATAAAATGGGTTATGTTTTTAAATAAAATTATACATCTAGATATTCTAGATGTAATATTCTATTGTGAATATTCCAGGTATCAATGAGATATATTGAGAAGGATCAAATGGTAATGGGTTATATAAACATTTAATATTCATAAAAAATTTATACATGTAATTCTATATAGACAATAAAATATGATACAATATTTATCAAAAATATTTGATATTTAGTCTTCCATATCATTCTGATTTAATGGTTGGGCCTCAAGATGAATAATCATGCTACGATTCTAATCATATATATAAGTATTTTTTAACCCACCAAAGGATATAAGTGTGTGAAATAAATGGGATGTTTATTAGAAATGAACACCATTATAAAATTGATTTAAGAGGATATTAGAAATAAGAAAAAAGTTATACAATAAGTAAGAATTCAAAATTCTAATAAATCATATTGACTAAAAATTTAAAAATTTATTTCATTTATTTTTTTATCAATTAATCAAATTTAATTAAAATTTTCTTACTCTATTATTTTAAAGTTCGAAAATAAATACTAACATAGACTGTAAAATTAGAACTATAACACAATTGGGATTTTAGAGAAAATAATAAGAATGAGTGAAAAATTTAATGTTCATTATGACTTTGTGTGTACATTGTTTCTCAATCTAATTTAAAAAAAATAATCAACATCATTATCTATTCCCACTAACAAGTGATGAGGAATATAAAATTTGATTTTTGTTAATTTTAATAACTATTATTGCATCACCAACTCTAAGTGTTAGTATACTATATCCATGTCCTCACATCATTTATTAATACCTAATTTAATAAGGTTATACTACTTATGGAAATTTAATGTGATAAACATCAAAGTATAATATCATTATGGAATATTAAGATAAATTTAATGAATAGAGTAATAATAAATTTTTAATCCCTCGCTTGTAATGATTTGATGAAAAAAAAATTATATCACTAACTCCTTTAAAAATTAATATATTATTTACTTTAGTATTTTTTTATATAATTATATCTTATTAAATATTATTGAATTTTATTTTTAAAACATCATTTATATTCCTTATGAAAATATATTTTTCAAAAGTTGTCATCATTCAATTTTATATTTTTCATCATCTATTCTATTAGAAAAAATACAATATATAAACTTAATTTATAATTTGTCCTCAATTGTTATTGATTTTCTTCTATAATTTCAAAATATAAACATGATTACGTGGATTAATTATATATTGATGTTTTATTCAAAAAAATTAGAATGTTCATATATTTTTCAAAACCATTTTTAAATTCAGCATGTGATATAATTCTATATTTTGAGAAACCTTGCACACTCAAAAGAATTATTGTAATCAATTGAATATTATTCCACATGAATGGTTATTTAATGACCCCCCCCCCCTGGGGAACGTTATGTTACTACACCATGACTACCTTCTATAGGCCAGGGTTGGCAAATAGAACCGGAAAGGCGTATCCCAAAAACGGGAAGGCATTTTCTTTAAACCTATACCAACACATAGTCAAAGAACACAACAAGATGCAACCACGAAGTAAACTATAATAGTAAAGGTGTGTACTGAAAGTTAAGGGGAAAAAATACAAGCACAACTGAATGATTTAACTATAATAGAAAATAGTAAACAACTCCAGATAATGTCCTCCAAGGATCCTACCTGAAAGGTAGGTATAGATCGTCTCCACATCTCTCCCTGTCAACCGTCACCACCGTCCACTATCAGTTCCTGTCTCCACGAGTATCAGTCAAGGCTTCCCATAGTCTACAAAAGAATAAAAAAGGTACTGGTGAAGTCCATGCAGGGGTGAGTATATCAATACCCATTAGGGACCTAAATACCCCCAAAGGTCTCTCCGGCAAATGAGCTTGAACAAAAGTGGTAAAGGCTTCTGCTTGGCATCCAAAAACCCAGGGTAAAATCCGTGCGGGGATGAATTTCTAGGTACGGTAGCAGTATTATAGTAGGTCAATGTATCAGTACTGTAGTAGAGGTAGAACTACTACAGCAGTGACACTCTAATGGTAGAGGCACTATAGGAGTTATTGTAGCGACGACGGTAATATAGCAGGTAATGTTGCAGCACAGGTACTATAGATGCAATGTTCATCTAGGGGTCCTTTGGTCACAAAAATGGGCATTCATTCCTTTTATTCAGGTCATGTTTCCTTGAGACATTGGGCTATGTAATGGGTATTCCTATACCCACTCTTAAAGAGTTCTATGCTTTAAATAATAAATTGTGGCTTCATCCCCAAAAGGTGTCTCAGAATTTCAAAAAGCAAAAACCACAATGCAATTTCTCAATCAAAAAGCACAAGATAAAAGACTAAACTCAAACTAGGTATAACATAATTATAGAAAGACAAATGATTAGTTATAAAGCTATATCATCGTATTCTATTAATAGGAACTGCAATTGTTCCAAAAAGGATTTATAGGTACTAACCCTGATGACCCACATAGGTTCAATAGGTACTAACCCCCGGTGACCCACACAGGATCGATAGATAATAACCCTCCGTGACCCACACAATATCGATAGGTACTAACCCATGCTGACCCATACAGTATCGATAGGTACTATCCCTCACTAACCCAAAGAGGATCTGACCCACACATGATCATTATGTGTTGACCTACACCGGATCGCTGAGCACTAACCCACACATCATTTGACCCACAAAGGATCGATAGGTACAGATCCACATAGGTTTGCTAGGTACTCATCCACACAGGATCCCTAGGTGCTGATCCACACAAGATCTCTAGGTACTGATCAACACAGTATCCTTAGGTTCTTATCCACACTAGATCACATGGTTCTAAAATACATTGGATATGTCGGTACTGGACCACACATGATTGCTAGGTCCTAACCTCTACAAGATCTGACTCTGATCTCCACCTCACTGCTAGACACTATATTCTATCACAATGAATGGTTGATTCTGGGAGAATCTGATCCTGAAGCCATCGATTGCATTTCAATCAGTACGAAGTCCCATGAAGATGTAACCCAATGATCTATCATGTCATAAGGGTTCCAACGCAACTAACGTCGTGTCAATCAGATTCCCAGTCTGGGAGTTATATGAATTTTAGTGTTGAGAGCCTAGTTGTATTCGGGAATGATCTAACCCAGCCGTACTACAATGGATTACAAAACTCAGGCTGATTATCTCAAAAGGATTGAATTCTTTCAATAATTATAGCTCTGTAGACATCTCATCAAACAGATGTTTGATTTGTATGTAACAACATTTTAAGCGTATCAGGGTCGAAGAGAGTCTGGGTTCGGTCCGACCTGGTCAGAATGAACCAGCCCGACCCGACCTGGGTTGACCCATCTCGGTTCGAGTCTCCCTAAACTGGCTCAAACCTGGCCTGGCTTGTAAGTTGTTGTGACCCATGCGAGGGGTAGCATGATTCCCCTCCTGAACGGACCAATGGTCTGTTCGGTATCATTGAAATGGTGGTACCATGTGGCTTCTCCTTCTTAGAAGAAGGCCCCCTTTTCCACCACATTGAAGCTGCGAATCACTTATCTGCAGCGCACAACAATGCACACCCTTCAACACCGTAGTAGGAATTCGCTAGCCACCGCCTTTGCCGCTGGCACCGGTCAGCCATGCCGCAGCGGCAGGACTTCTGTGGTCCACCAGGTGAGCTCTAGTGGACTTTTTTCCCTTCTGAAAGCACCTACAGGCCTCCCGAGATGCCTCTGTCATTGAGTGCCTCCCAGTTTGAAGATTCTGTTGAGTTAAAGTATCTTCCCCATAAGAACGCAATGAAAAAAAGTGGCTGAGGGTCCGAGCCTTGTTCGTTTGGCCCACGCCCTCCACATTAGAATCATATCAAAAAGGGTAATTAATTCCACATTTATAACAATAATAATTCAATGATTCATTATTAATTTCAATAATGATGGAAGGAAACATTTCACATGAAAATAATAAAATAACTCTTACCCCGAGAAACATTGGAGGTGTCACTGTTGTGGCCGGAGAAGAGTCCTCGTTGGATGGAGTCTCCGATGTTCGTTGATCCCAGATAGTTTCCACCCAAGAATTTGTTCTTCATCGTTGGAGGGTGCCACAATAATTTTACATATGTTCCTCGCATAATGAAGTAGTTTAAAAAAACTCTACCCTGAGATCAATTTAAATAGAGAGGGGAGGGTGAGTAATGCACTGAGGTATTAATGAGGTTCATTAATGAATGAACCTCTTAATTCCCAATGGTCCAGTTACAAAATAAGATTGTCAAGCAGTAAAATTATTTGAAAAAACATCGGTCACACCATATCCCCTCATCATGTAGTTGAAAAAAATAACAATTCTATTATTTTATTATATCGTAAAAAGTTGCAAAAACTAACTTTTTCACCTGACCTACTATAGTCGAAGATAAGTCTATCTTAAGCGAATCCCAGCATATTGGATTCAACAATTCCCTCAGATTTTTTTCAGAGCACCGGTTCAAGATAATGAAAATGATGCTAGAGTGTTTACTAAACATACCATTAATAAGGTTCAAAAAATTCATTCTGGGAACATTGGGCCACAGAATCAAGCGCCATCAAATATTACAGACTCGTAATAATCCAAAACAATTTTTTTAAATATTTATGGTATTTTTTGGTCTTTTCATTCTCCCAACATATGGTCTTTTCATTATCGAAATCTAAAATAAAACTAGGGGAACATATGGGGGCACAAGGCATGAGTATGATCCCCCAACTTCCAAGTTCTCTCCTAGAGGTTCCAGTGCTACCAAAAAACTCACAGTAGAGGAATTAACCTCACACAAAAGACCTGCCCATATCTATCCTTTATCTCCACTAGGAACTCCATAAATGTCGTCACATTGTTGATGTCCAACTCTCCCCAGTCGATAATGTGCGATGGGTCATGCACAAACTTCCTTATATGTGACACATGGAAAACATTATGCACCCGGTGCATCTGTTGAGGAAGATCTAGAAAATAAGCTGCCTATGGTACATTTCTGAGTATCTAGAAAGGACTGATTAACCTCGAAGATAGCATGAAACACTAGGAAAACCTACACAATATTTTTTGGGGTGAGACACATAGGAAGACATGGTCTGCTTCATCGAACCCTAAGGATCTCCATCTCTTATCAGCATACAAATTCTGCCTTCTCTGTGTAGTCTTATCTGCTCCTGCATGATCTGAACCTTCTCTATGGTAGCCTCTAACAACGCAGCACCCATAAGTGTTGACTCCTTAGGGTCTGTCCATCATAGAGGTGACCTAAAAGTTTGATTGTACAGGGCATCAAACAGATCCATGCCGATGGTGGAGTGATAACTTCTGTTCTATGCAAACTCCACCATTGGAAGGTGGTCCTCCCAACTACAACTGAAATCGAGGACACAAGTATGATCCATTTTTTGAGTGTTTGTATGGTCTTCTCTATTTGACCATTGGTCTGAGGGTTAAAGGTGGTGCTCAAGTGTAGCTGAGTCCTGAATTCCTTCTACAACCCCTTCAATGAGTATGATTTAAAACTTGTGTCTCAATATGAGATGATCGCCAATGAAACCCTGTGAATCCATAAAATATTATATATGTAGTGGCATCAAAAGCCCTCTATGGATCCCTACTCATGGATGGGTATGAAATGGGTCAACATGGTGAGTCATTCAACGAACACCCAGATGGAATCATGGCCCCGGGAAGTACGTGGTATACCTATCACGAACTTCATGGAGATACCATCCCACTTCTTCTCTGGTACCCCAAGTGGCAGAGCAAAGCTTGTTGGACCCTGATGCTCAGTCATCACATGCTGACAAGTGAAGTATCATGATACGAACTCCTCCACAACATTCTTCATCCCAAGACACAAATACTAACACCTTGGGTCCTGCTATATAGTCACCACTCCAGGATGTACCAAAAAAAGGGGATGTGTGGAACTCCCTCAACAACTCCTCTCATAATGTAACTCATTCCATGGTGCATCTTCAGAATACAATGACTTTCCCCCCACCTACAGAAAATATCTCAGGAGCCCGTTCTAAGGATATATGAGAACGATGGCCCTCGCAATATAAGACTCCATGTTGTGCCTCCCTAATCCATAGAAGGATTTTGGGAGAAATTGTCATATACTAGAGATAATCATCTCCATCAATACCCACAAATGATATCTAGAATACTATTAACTACTGTGTCATCTTACTCAACAACTGTAGACCAGACCACCTATTGAGTGCATATACTATTACATTCTCCTTCCAATGAGTGTAGAATATCCTAATGACATAGTCCTAGAGGAACTCTAACCATCTCCATTGTCTCGGGTTGAGGTTTCTTCTCTGAAAATATATTATCGAGACTCTTGTGATCAGAGAAAATTGTAAATTGTTCACCAATCAAGTAGTGTCGCCACATCATCATGGACAAGACAACTACTACTAACTCAAGGTCATGGGTAGAGTAGTTCTGCTTGTACTGTATCAACAACCATGAGTCGTATGTGATAAATGCTCGCTCTTTCATCTGGACACAACCTAGTCTGGTCCTTGATGTTCTTCATTAGACTACATACCAAACACCCTCTACTGGTAGCCTCAAGATGGTGTCATTCACCATCCTCTCCCTCAGCTCCTGAAAACTCTGCTGGAATCTCTCCATCAATACAAAGGTATGCCCCTTCTTTATCAAAGATATAAAGTGTTCCAAAACTCTGTAAAAGTAGGGTACGAATCTCTGGTAGTACCCATCCAATACCAAGAAAATCCACACCTCGGTCACATTCATGGGTGGCTCCCAAGAAATAATCTACACTATCTTCACTGAATCCACCGCAACTCCAACCTTTTGACATAACATGCCCTTGGAAGTGGACTTCCAGTATCCAGAATTGGCACATTAAGATCCTTCCATAAATCTGGTGCTCTCAGAGTGTATCTAAAACTATCTATAGGTGTGTGCCATGATCCTCCTTCGATGTCGATTATATCCAGATGTCATCCATGAAGACTACCATGAAGAGATCAAGGTAAGTCTAGAAGATCATGTTCATCAGCCCCATGAACACTACAAGAGTGTTGTTCACATTGAATGGAATCCCCATGAACTCGAAATGGCCATACCGACATATGAAGGTTGTATTTGTTTTTTGTTCATCCCGTACTCTTAGTTGATGATTTCTGGATTTGAGGTCTATATATAAAAACCATTGAGTACCTTTTAGGTAGTTGAAGATATCATAAATCCTCAAGAGTGTATAATTGTTCTTCACGGTCACCAGGTTCAAGAGAAAATAGTCCATGAAAAGCCTCACACACCCATCTACCATTTTGGAAAACAAAATCAGAGATTCCCATTGGAAAACACTGTTCGTTTGGAAATAGTCCATGTTTCGCGGTAGACATCTGATATACTGGTCTATTATCAGTGTCATCTTGAGGTATAGGTTGATGTATAAGTCTATCTCTCTATGAGGATTTAGTCCTAGTACATCATCAGGAAAGACAACAGTAAAAAATTCCACCACAATAGGATAACTCAGAGTCCTCATGTCAACTGCTCTGAGGGTAAGTCTAGCTGACTTATGAGTGACCAGATGCACCCTCCTCCTAGTAAGTCTATATTGTGCTGCAATGGTTCCCTTCTCACCGGTGAAGGAAAACCCAGTTCCATCCTCATGGACACACCACACTTTTCACCATAAATAGTCGATTTGAGCATGGACTATGGATATCCAATCCATACCGAAGATGACGTCACAAGGCCTCGATTCCACAACTAAGAGATCCATATTGAAGCTCTCTCCTCCAAGATTGAGACCAAACTATTTTCACCAGTGTGTAATCCGTGAATCTTCTTTTGTAGGAGTCTCTAATAGTATGGATCGAGAAAATAGCTCAATCCGAATCTCCGAGCTCCGAACGAGTGCCATGTCAATAAAATATTTACTAGAAGATATGTCTATAAGAACAATAAATAGGTTGGAATAGACATAGATCATAACCCGAAAATTATGTGGAGCACTGTGGATGTAGGCCTCTCCCACCTAATGCTGAGGTTCCCCCTGTCCAACTGCTCCATGTGAACATGGTGGACCACCTAGGGGTGGTGGTGGTAGACCACAAACCGTCATCTACCACCTACTGAAAGAACCACTCCTATGCCCCGTCCACCGCCCTATAAACTCGCGAGAACATCAGTTGTTGCCTCATTGGTCCCTCTAACATCATCTTATCAGCAATACAATGGGTCAGGCATTCACGAGCCATGTGGGCCTACCCACTGTATGAGAAGCACAGTCTGCTAACCTTCTGGCCTTTTCTACCTCATGAGCTCTACACCTCGGACCCTACATCCTGGGGTCGTCCTTTGTTAGGTCTGGGATTCTTGGACTTTTGTGTCATCTGCCTACTTGATGCTACATATGACATGGCTATTTGTTGTCCAGTGGTGGCTCTCACTATAGGTTCCTCCTTAGTTAAGAATCTCTCCACCAATAATCCTCGCTTGATCACTCCAGCCTGCGTCAGGATATTTAGTTCTATCATTGACAATCTAATCTTCCTACGGAGACACTACTCAAAGGTCTGGGCCCTGAATAAAGGGTCATGTACCTGGTCAGTGGAGTAGCGTGAGAGGTCAGTGAATCTCTCTGCGTACTAGGCCAATGATTGGTTGCCCTGATGTAAGTGCATCAGATCCATGATATGCACTGTTCGTAATGTCGCTGGTACAAACTCCTCACTGAAGATGGTCTCAAAATACAATCAGGCGAGTCTCACCTCCTCATGCATCTCGATCATCATAATCCAACATCTCCCTACTACTCCCTGGAATAGGCTAGTAGCTAGGATCAACATCTACTCTTCTGGTGTCTCAACTAGGCAAAAATCCCATTCGATTGCCACCAGACAGTCCTCACATGCCTCAGTATCTATCTCTCCTAGAAACATCAGAGGCCTCTATCTCTAGAACTCGTGAAACATGCTCAATCGGTGTGCACTGTCTTCTAGTGGTGATGGTGTAAAGTGATCCCCTATGTGTGGTGGTGGTGTTGGTATAGCACCAGAATGTTCCAACATAGTAAGAGGGCCATGCACCGAAAGATCTTCTCTCGGTAGGCCATCATCATGTAATCTCCCTAGAATCATGGTTGGTTGTCTACGCAGTGGAAGACATAAAAAACAAGTGCACCATGGTCAATAAGTTATACTTGGTGAGCTTACTTTAAAGAAATTAAAAGTAAAACATTTCAAAAAAAACACACAATTAGTGGTTTTGTGCACCCAGTTGGATATCAGAAATCATGGTCCATGTGTATGGATATGTCGGTCATCACACCAACACTGGACTCCCTTAACTTAAAACCACACTCAAGACACTTAACAATACTACTCCATTCTAAATATTTTGGTTCTAGATCTTCCGTCAAACCGACTCCTCTGATACCACTTTTTCATGACCCATCCCTAAGGGCCTGTGACTTGACTACCCCAAGCCCACCTTCCCTTTCCCATGGGTTGGCTACTAGCACCAGAAAAGAGTATCCAAAAAATGGTAAGGCATTGCCTTTAAACATGTACAAGCACATAGTCCACGAACACCACAAGATACGAAGACAAAGTAAAACTGCAGTAGTAAAGGTGTATACTGAATGTGAAGGGACTAGAATACACGCCCAACTAAAGTAATAACTACAACAAAAATAGTAAACATCTCCCTAGATCATCTGTTAAGGATTCTACCTGAAGGGTAGGTGAAGATCATCTTCACAGCACTCCATGTCAACCATCACCACCATCCACCATCAGGTCCTAGCTCCCCGAGTCACGGTCTAGGATTCCCATTGTCTGCACATGACACAATAAAGAACTACCTAAGCCTTTTCAAGGATGAGTTTAACAATTCCTAGTAGGGACAATGAGTCCCCCAAAGTTCTTTAAGAATTACACAAATGAAAAACCACGAAGAAAGATCCCAATCACAAAGCATAAAGAAAAGACTAAGCTCAACCCAGGTATAATTTAAGTACAGAAGTATAGATTATTATTCATAAGGATAGATCATCTTATTATGTTATGAGGTACTTCTTCATACCCACACAATATCAATAAGTTCAAACCCCCGCTGAACCACACATGATCGATAATTACTAACCCCCACTGACCTACACCGGATCGATATGTACTAACCTCCACTGTCCACCACAAGTTCAAAAGGTACTAACCCCTGATGATCCACATAGGATCTAACCCACATAGTATCGATAGGTACGAACCGCCGCTGACCCACATAGGATCTGACCCATAAAGGATCTTTATGCACTGAACCACATAGGATAGTTGAGTGCTGGCCCACATGGGATCTGACCCACATAGGTTTTATATATGCTGATTTACACAAGATTTCTCGGTGATGATTCACATAGGATTACACGGTTCTAATCCATAAATAATCACTTGGTGATGATCCACACATGATCACTCAGTGTGGACCCACACATGATCTCTAGTTAAAATATTTTGTAAGAAATGTCTCCAATATCTACCCCACAGCCAACCACTAGATTCCTGCATGAAGAAAAATTGATTCCAAGAGAATGTTCTCCTCAAGACAGTCTTCTTATTTCAAAAAGAATAAATTCCAAGGAAGAAGTAACACACTTATCCATCATGTCATAAGGGTTCCAACTCAACATATGGTGTTCAAATAGGATGCCAGGTCAAAGAGTTGTAGGCATTTTAATTCCGAGGGACCGATTGTATTCAGACATGATCTAAACCATCAATAAATTAACTTTATCCAAAAAAGGTGGATAATATCAAAATGATAGTTTCGTTCCAGGGATTCTATTGTCGTAGATGGCTCATCAAATAGAATTATGGTTTGTATGTTACTGTCTTTTAAGTGTATCTGGATCGAAGAGGGTCTGGGTCCGGTCCAACCCGATCGACCTGACCCAGCCCGACCTGGCCTGTGCCGACCCGACATGGTTCGAGACGACCCGAAGCAACTCTGATGAGTCCCAGCAGCCTTGGCTGGGTTGGGCCATGGCGGCTTGGATCACTAGGTAGCAGACCGGTCTGGCACGCCGGCCAGTGCAACCCGAGCGAGGGGTTGTGTGGTTCCCCTCACAAAAAGACCGATGGTCCTTTTCAGTTTCTTTGAATCGGCGACACCACACGGTGTTGCCTTCTTGTTAGCGAGACCCACGGTGGGCAGGTCACCTTCGTCGTGGATCACGGGCCCCCTTTGCCACGGCATTGATGCAACGACTACTTTCTATGCAGCGCATGACAACGCGCTGCCATCTCCAACACGGCCCATCGGTAGCAGTCCGACCTTGCTGATCTACTATGGTGCCATGCAGCTCCACCCACTTCTGCTGCCGGTGTGCGTCAGCCATCACCTTCTCTAACGACACTGGTCGCTGGTGCCATGCCTGTGGGACTTATGTGGGCCACCAAGTGAGCTCCAGTGGTCTATTTTCTCTTTAAAAAGAGCCTACGAGACTCTCATGATACTATCATCTCTACATGCCTCCCAGTTTCAAGTTTCCATCTATTTGATGAATTCTCCCCCGAAGAACAAAACAAATAACATGTGGTGGGGCTCTGAGAATTTTACGTTTAGCCTGCACCCTCGGCATTATCAATATATCAAACAAGGTAAATAATTAATCATTGATGAATATATTACTTCTAGATTCATCATTATTTTTAAGAATGAGGGAAAGAAAAATTGTATTTGAATTTAATAACAAAACCCCTACCTCGAGAAACATTGGAGGTGTCAGGGTTATGGTGCGAGTAGTGTCCTCATTGAATGGAGTCGAAGGCATTCATCATTCCCTTATCATTACCACCCAAGATTCCATTCATCATTGGTGGAAGATGTAATAAAAAATATTCAGAGGTTTCTCTCTTGATGAAGCCGTGATAAAAAATCAAACCCATGCTCCATTTAAATAGAGGGGGAAGGGTGAGTAATGCACTGAGAAATTAATGAGGTTCGTTAATGAAATAAATTCTTAATCCCAATGGTGTAGTTACAAAATAGGAGACTTAAGCTATTAAATATCTTGACAAACCATCTTTCCCACCACTACCACTCAACAGGTGGTTGGAAAAAAATAACAATTCTATTATTGTATAATTTCATTAAAAGTCACAAAAACTAACTTTCTCACCCAACCTTCTATGGTCAATGTTAAGCCTCCCTTAAACAAATCACAGCACTACAGATTCAATGGTGCCCTCAAATTTTTTATCTGAGCACCGATTCAAAAGTTTAAAAATTCCACCAGCACATTTACTGAACGTACCTTTAAAAAAGATACAAAAATCTATTTCGGACACAAAGGGCCTCAAAATCAAGCACTGTAAAATTTCACAAACTCATAATAATCCCAATTAATTTTTTTAAAAAATTTATTGAATTTCCATGTCCTTATAGGTTATGTTATGTTAGAGGAAATACATTCAGAGTAGTATTATGTTTTTATGATTTTTTAGAAAAGTTTTATGTACCATATAACACCATTATTTTTTTTATTATATCATTTGAATAGAAATTTCTATATAATTAATACCTTAAAAGGAATATTATAAATTATTTCTATGAAAATTTATATTTATTATCCTTTTTTAAAAGGTTCAAAATTTAGTAGATATTATTTTTTTGGTTTACTTATATAAATGAATTGGATTAATTAATTTATAACTATTTTATTCTATTTTATTTAAAATAGTCAATAAAAATAGTTATAGAGCTGATCGATTCAATAAAATTTAGAGGTAAAATATTATAAACATTTTATGATAACCATAAATTTTTATTCATTTATTATGTCTCATTCGAATAAAGAAATTCATCTCATCAAAATTTTAATCTATATTATTAAAATAAAAATTAATTATAATTTTTCAGTGGGTATAAAATTCGTAAAATAATGATTTTATTTCATAACATTATTCATAGGAGTCTACCCTTGGACTTTTGATTTTCTGTTTGTCTATATTTTTGTATTGGGGTATACTATACATATTTCTATAAATTTACCTCCACCCATAAGAATTAAAAATTGTTGTGTGGAAATTTTTTTTTCATTGTTATTGTATTACATATCATAATTATTATTTTTTAAAATCAAATGTAGAAACAGGTATAAAATTTTATAATTAGTGGTGTACATATATTGTAAAAAATTAAATAACACTCACTCATAATATTTCATATATTTTTCTTTTTTGAGTAGTATATCAACATATGTGATTCATACTATTTTCAATGACAACAATAATTTATTTTATTTTGATTTTTTTAAAAAAGTTGGATACTTGATAATTAGATAGAGTGGGTAATGTAACGACCCAAAGTTTCTTTAATGGAAATTCAACTTGATCTAGTTACATGTCTCTTTTTGTAAAATGTTTATATAAAATGTCAAGTTCTTTAGTTTTATGTTAACAGTTGTGACCGTTGATTTTATAGCTGTTGAACAGTGATCACATGATTAGTATAAATATAGGGCTTTAACAAATCAAATTTACTCAGAAAAAAAATGATGGCCTCATCTAGTAGAATTGCTCCATATGAAGCCCATTTGTCAGAGCTCATAAAAGAGGTGGCGTCGTTGGGCTTCGCTCTTAACCAGTCCCAAGCAGAGCTTCATCATGTCAATCTCGAACGGGACCGTCTACGGGAAAAGTGGAAGTTGATAGAGATTACCACTCGAGCGATGTTATCCGAGCCACCCCAAGATTCTGTCACCATCACACACCTTACCCTTTGGTTTTATGCTGTTGTTTTAAGGGCTTATGTAACAAATCGCTAGTACTATTTTCATGTACATTATTTTTTTGTATATAATAATGAATATATTTTCTTGTCATTATTGATACATTGTAAATAGCTTTGAAAGTGCAAATAGTGTTTTTTAGTTATTATTTAATTAAGAATTATATTTTTTTAAATAAAGGGATTTTTTAATTAAATAGTATTTTAATAAAATATAATTATTATAATTAAATTAATTTCTATTAAATATAAATGATCTTATAATTTTATGAATGAAATTGTAATTTTTATTAAGGTTTGAAAGCTATTTCTGTCAAAACACCGGAATTTTCGATAAATGTCAGTTTTTAATTTAAACGTGAAAATTAACATATTTATACAATTATTTAGATAAAATAAATTTTATTTCTGGAATCATGATGTCGAAATTATCCAATGGTGAATTTTTCATAATTTTCTGAGACAGTTAAATTTTTCGGTAAAAATTAAATACCGTTTAAATATATAATGTGTTTTATGACATCATAATGACCCAATAGTGATGTAATAAAATAATATAAGCTTTATGATCGACCAATATATATTTCACCATTAAAATAATGTGATATTGGGTTTAGTTGACTTACTTTTCAAAGCATTAATGGACCCTTCAAGACTTATTAAACACATTGTCTTTTTAAATTGTTTTCCATGGGAGTGTGACTCACCTCCACATAACGAAACCTATTATTTTAAGAATTTCGGACTTTGGACATATAAAATATTTTTTTCCTCTTCCCATTTCCAAAAACCATGGGTAAAAACCATGTTATGGTTTGTGGTTTGGACTAATTTAATATAAGGGGTCCCAAACATAAATAATAAAGAATTCCCTCAACTTTCTTATATAAACCCACCCAAGATCCCACTTCCTCCTCACTCAAAGCCTTGGAGTTCATCCAAACACTGACCTACTCTCTCTATAATCCTCTCAAGGTTCCCTAGGCTCCCATGAAGCATCTCTCAAGCCTCTCTCAAGCCTTTGGAAGCACTCATCCAAGTAAGGGTTTTTTTCTTCTATCTCATTTTTGTCCAATTTTCTTTAAGTTTTTTTCCTTTTAATTTCGATTATAAATTTTGGGGTATAGTTTCACACCTCCATCATACTTTTCTCTTTATGTTTGAATGAAGGGATACCCTTTCTCCCTAATTAAATGTCTTCCATGTACAGTGGTTACTATGCCGAAATTCCGAAAGGAACTTCTCTCTCCTCATTTACATTCAAGCAATATTTTTGTATCTTGAACCTAAACTCCATTAAAATTGTTGGTACATGTATCTATATGATATCATTACTGTCTGTTACATGTAAATATGATGAGGAAACCCTTTCTCTCTTATCAACCGTTTTTATGAATTCTTATGTCACGCCGTTACGCTGCTGAAATAGCACTGATTTTCTAAGCCAATGCCATTGTGTAGTGAATACCATGCCCATTTCTCCATTAAGTGTATTCACCTTTATGCACATTTACTTATTGATTATAAAGTTTCATGTATGAATTCCACATTCCTTTATTGTGTAATAAATTATTATGTTTTATGAATCAATTTTGTATGATCCATATGGCACACTAACACATGAAATGAAATGTTTAAGAAGGGTGTTCCCTTATAGCGCTCTAATGCATTGGGTAAAGTATATTATCATGATAAGTCATGTGCAATGAGTTTTGACTCATTCTAATTCAAGTGAAATGAGTGTTTAATCGTTCTTCATGTGCAATGAGGTTTTACTCATGCTCCATGTGCAATGAGCCTTGGCTCATGCTAATTCCCTGGTAAGTGTTGTTGCCACATTTCCATGTTATGACTATCATGCTTTATCATGCCTTTATGTTCATGTATCTCTTGTGATTTATTGATATGTATATGTTCTAACATGTATTGTACTCCTCATGTATTCCATGTTTATTCCCTTATTGGGCATTATAGCTTACTCCTTTTATTATGCATGTCCTCAAGTTATCCCATGTAATGCTAAGTACGAGGGAATGTAGTGGTCATGTAAATGAAGTTTTCAATAAAGATGTTGTATTTCATGTTTTAAGTTATTATGTAATAATCCTAAGCCCCAAAGACACTATACCTCTCGATCATCCTTGTTGTACCTAGTGTATAGTTCATGTAATAATTCATGTTTAAGATTATAATAAAAGCAGGGTTGTCATAGTTGGTATCAATGGATAGGTTTAGTTATTTTGGGATTAGGATTAGAAAACCCAAGTAAATCCTTAGATACAAGACTAAGTATAATAAGAACATACCTATGTTTTGGTAAGTATTGAGTTAGTGGTTTATCAAAAAAATACATCCATGTCTAGATACAAGCAGGTAGAGGCGGCTTTGACACAAATGTATCCAAGGGGTAAAACCTAAAAACACCGCTTTGAGCTAGACTCGAACGAGAACTGGGGCACAACAACGGGCCTTGCAGCACTCTTGGTTACGACACTCACGAGGGGATACGTTTTGATAAATTCACAAGCTTAGTATGAACCCTTATTAAGGTAATAAAAAAATGACCCTATGAATATATGTTAGAAAGAATATCATGAATAGCCTAGATTGAAGCCTATAGACTCATGAGTTAATGAATTAATGTTTTATTTGTAAGTAATCAACTTTTGTTTTTGGATTACCCATTATGTGTTACCCCCTAACATTCTTTTTATTTGATCCAATGTTCGGTAATAGGAGGGCTCGGGCTAAAAACCGATGTGAAGATCAGTGTGATGACTGTACTAATAAGATTCCCAATCCAATGGGAGTGGGAATCACGAACTTTGTCACGCTTCTCTCTCAGCTAACTCAAGCATTGAATAGAAACACTGGTCAACAGGAACGTCCAAACCCCCCTAAGAAGGAACAAGTTTCTATTGAGAGCTTCATGTGACAAAGGCATCCTACATTTAGTGGATCATCCGATCACACAATCGCTGAACAGTGGATCAAATCCATTGAAAAGATCTTATCCGTCCATCAATTTTCTGAACAAGAGAAGGTTCTCCTGGCGGCTTATCATATGGAGGGTGAAGCAGATCAATGGTGTGCGTTGATCAAAAATATGAAGCCTGAGGAGGAGATCGAGGCGTTGGAATGGAAGGATTTCTAGAAGATGTTTTTTGATAAATATTTTACACACACCCTCTGACTTCAAATGGAAAGGGACTCCCTTTCCTTCATGAAAAAAAGATGAATAATCTATTGGAGCGTACATGGAAAACATCACAAGGCATGCACGATATGCTTCCAGCTTTGTCGTTACCCCCGAATTCATGGTTGACCGCTTCTTTAGTGGGCTGAAGCCGAGCCTGCGGAAAGTATTAGTGATCCGTGACTTCGACAACTATGAGGAAATTGTCCGATGTGCCCTCACGGTCGAAATGGAGATTGGGGAATCACAGGGGTATCATGGGGACAAGAACCATAAGGTGGACTTCAATGTTGGCGGTTCGATGGATAAATCCAATGATTCTAAGAATATCCAGCACCCCACTTGCCAAAAGTGCGGAAATAAGAACCCTAGAAATTGCCTCAAGGGGACGAGGAAATGCTTTAGGTGTAGAAGAGAATGGCACCTAGCTGTTAATTGTCGGGAAGAAAGACCTACGGCTACGACAGAGGAGAGGAATTCTCCATTCAAACCTTAACTCATTGTTCATTGCTACAAACGCAAATAACTAGGGCATCTTGCAAATTAGTTCCCTAATCCAAGTGTTTTTAGAGGCAACCAACAACCTCCAAGGTAGCAAGGAATAGATTTTTCCATCAGTTATTCCGAAATGAACACCGAAGATGAAGTGGTGATAGGTACGCTAGTTATTCATTCAATAATAGAGAACTTACTTTTTGATTAAGGTTGCATGAATTCCTTTATATCTCAAAAGTTTAGTAGAACAATCCCAGCACCACCTCAAATCATGGAAGTGAAGATGTCGGTGAGTACGAAAAATGGGGAAATCATTGCATCCCATGAATATAAGTCCTCCCATATTATAATCTGTGGATTTAATTTCCAGGTGAACCTCTTCATACCCCCTCTGGTGGAATTTTATGCAATTCTTGGCATGAATTTGATTTCCTTATATAGTGCCAACAAAAATATTCAGGAGAGGGAAATCACACTCCATATGGAGAATCGACCCCTGATTATTTACAAGTGTAAGGAAAAAGATGAATCTCCTTTAGCTCCATCATCTCAAGCATGGATATTACTACCCAATGAGCACGCGTATCTGGCTCAGATGATTGAGTCCACGGAAGAAACCACCCTTGAGGAAATGCCTATTGTGAGGGAATTTGCTAAAGTGTTTCCCGAGGAACTGCATACTCTTCCTCCTAAAAGAGATGTTTAATTCTCAATTGATCATATACTAGGGGATCTAACAATATCCAAGACTCCATATAGAATTTTTGCCGTGGAGCTTTAAGAGATGAAAAAACAACTACATGAGAATCTGGATAAAGGGTTTATATGCCCAACTGCTTCACCATGGGGTGCGCCAGTCCTCTTTGTCAAGAAGAAGGATGGGTCAATGTGGCTTTTCATCGATTATCATGAACTTAAAAAAATCACGATCAATTACAAGTATCCTCTTCCAAGGATCGATGACTTGTTTGATCACCTTCGTGGAGCACAATACTTCTCCAAGGTAGATTTGCGGTCAGGATATTATCAAGCAAGGGTGAATAAGGAAGATGTCCCCAAAAAAACTTTTTATACAAGATACGTGAACTATGAATTCATAGTAATACCTTTCAGACTCATCAATGCTCTAGAAATCTTCATGGACTTGATGAATAGAGTCTTTAGAGATTACCTAGACAAATTTTTGGTAGCCTTTATAGATGATATTCTAATATACTCCAAAACCAAGAGGGTCATGAGGATCATTTAATAACTGTACTGGATACTTTGTGCAAGGAGAAGCTCTATGAAAAGTACAGCAAGTGTGAGTTATGGATGATGGAAGTATCATTCTTGGGCCATATCATCACTAGCAATGGGATATCTATGGATCCCTCCAAAACAGTAGCAATTGAGGGATGGACGAGGCCAACATCGGTAATAGATATCTGTAGCTTCTTGGGGTTAGATGGATATTATCGATGATTGGTGAGAAAATTCTCATTATTTCCCAACCCTCTTACCAAGGTAACTCGAAAAGGAGTAAAGTTTTCTTGGAGTGATGAATGCTAAGAAAACTTCAAGGAGTTGAAAAGGAGGCTTATTATTATGCCCATGCTCACTTTACCCACAAGTTGGGAAATATTTGTGGTGTTCAACGATTTTTTGAAGAAGGGATTAGGCTGTGTGCTGATGCAGAATGATAAAGTGATATCCTATGCCTCAAGGAAATTGAATATCCATGAGCGAAACTATCCAACACATGATATGGAGTTGGCGGCGGTGATCTTTACCTTGAAAATATGGCGGCATTATCTCTATGGGGAGAAATGTGAGATATATACTGACCACAAGAGTCTAAAATATATATTCACACAGAAAGAGCTTAATATGAGCAAGAGAAGATGGATAGAGATCATCAAGGATTATGAATGTTCAATGCATTACCACCCTGGGAAAGCGAACAAGGTGGTAGATGCCCTAAGTAGAAAGGACCCAGTGATTCTATCATTAATGAGAATTGAGAGGGAACCAATATTCTTAGACTTAATGAATATAGACATGGGAATCATAAAGAAGGGAACATCATCAATCCTTTCACAAATGATTTCTCAACTGTCTCTTTTGGAAATGTTAAAGGATGCTCAAAAGGATGATGTGGGAATTCAGGAAAAGGTGGAAGCTATCAAAAAGTAGAAATCCTCAGAGTTTAATGTTAATGAAGAAGGAATTGTGCGATTTGGGAAAAGACTATGTGTTCCATCAAGTCTAGAGCTGAAGAAGGAACTTTTAGATGATGCACATAGTTAAAATTTCTCTATTCACCCAGGGAGCACATAGATGTATCGAGATCTCCGAGAAAACTGTTGGTGGGATAATATGAAAAAGGAGATCGCTGAATATACATCAAAGTGCCTGGTGTGCCAGCAAGTGAAGGTATAGGGGCAGAAGTCTAAGGGGATAATGCAACCATTGCCCATACCAGAATGGAAATGGGAGAACAACACCATGAACTTTTTCACCGAACATTCGAGGACATCCAAAGGCAACAATGCAATCTGGGTTGTTGTGGATCATCCTATAAAGACTGCACACTTCATTGATATTTGGGAGGATTTCTCATTGGATCAACTGGCACGAATATATATCAGGGAAGTGGTAAGGCTGCATGGAGTACCACTATCTATTATTTCTTACCAAAATCCAAGATTCACCTCTATATTTTGGAAGAGTCTTCATCATGCTCTAAATACTGAACTGAACTTCAGTACGGCCTATCATCCTCAAACTGATGGTCAATCCGATCGGACTATCCAAACACTTGAGGATATGTTGGGAGCTTGGTAAATGGACTTTAAAGAAGGATGGGATCAACATCTTCCTATTGTCGAGTTCTCTTATAATAACAGTTTCCACTCGAGCATCCAAATGGCACCATATGATGCCCTTTATGGGAAAAGGGGCAGAACACCGGCGTGTTGGGATGTGGTCGGTGAACATAAGCTGCTTGGACTGGAAATGGTCAAGGAAATGGTGGAGAAGGTGAAAACCATTCAGCAGCATATCAAGGAAGCCCAGAGTCGAGAAAAGAGTTATGTAGATAATAATCGATGAGACCTTGAGTTTATTGTTGGAGACATGGTTTTTCTACGCATATCTTCATGGAAGAAAGTCACGAGGTTTGGAAAGAAAGGGAAATTAAGTCCAAGGTACATCGGTCCCGTTGAGATTCTTGATCGTGTCAGGGCTGTGGCCTATCGACTAGCACTTCCTCCTACCATGGCCAAAGTGCATGATGTACTTCATTTATCCCTCTTGTGGAAGTACATACTTGACCATTCACATGTACTCTCTTCTGAGGTGGTACAGATGGAGGACGATCTTTCTTATGAGGAGCAACCAATGAAGATCTTAGATCATAGAGAAAAAGTTCTATGAAATAGGACAATTCCCCTCGTCAAGGTGTTGTGGAGAAACCATAAGATTGATGAAGCGACTTGGGAATTGGTGGGAATGATGAAGCTGAGTTACCCACATCTGTTTTACTGTGGGAAAGGGAAATTCTAAAGGAGAAATTTCTTAAGGGGGGAATATTGAAATGACCCAACGTTTCATTAATGGAAATTTCTCTTGATCTATTTAAATGTCTCTTTATGTAAAACATTTATATAAAATGTCAACTTCATTAGTTTTATGTAAAGAGTTGTGACCGTTGCTGTTATAGCTATTGAACAGTGATCACATGATTAGTATAAATATAGGGCTTTAACAAATCCAATTTACTCTGATAAAAGAAGTGATGGCCTCATCCAGTAGAATTGCTCCGTACAAAACCCATTTTTCAGAGCTCGGAAAAGAGGTGGCATCCTTGGGATTCTCTCTTTACCAAGCCCAAGCTGAGCTTCATCATGTAAAGCTCGAATGGGACCGTCTACACGAAAAGTGGAAGTTGATACGGATTGCCACTCGAGTGATGTTATCCGAGCCACCCCAAGAGTCTGTCATCATCGCACACCTTACCCTTAGTTTTTTTGAGGCTGTTTTAAGGGGTTATGTAACAAATCACTAGTACTATGTTCATGTACATTATTGTTTTGTATATAATAATGAATATACATTCTTGTCAATATTGATACATTGTAAATAGTTTTTAAAGTACAAATAGTGTTTTTAGTTATTATTTAATTAAGAATTATATTTTATTAAATTAAAGGATTTTTGAATTAAATAGTATATTAATAAATTATTATTATTATTATTAAATTAATTTCTATTAAAAATAAATGATATTATAATTTTTTGAATGCAATTGTAATTTTTATTAAGGTCTGAAATCCATTTCTGTCAAAACCCGTGAATTTTGGATAAATATCGGTGTTTATTTTAAAAGTAAAAATTAACATATTTTTAAAATTATTTAGATAAAAAAAATGTTATTTCTGGAATCAGGATGTCGAAATTATCCAACGGTGATTTTTTCAAAATTTTCTGAGACAGTCAAATTTTTGGATAAAAATTAAATACCGTTTAAATATATACTGTGTTTTATGACATCATAATGAACCAATAGTGATGTAATAAAATACTATAAGCTTTATTTTCGACCAATATTTGTTTTACCATTAAAAAAATTTGATTTTGGGTTTGTTTGACTTACTTTGTAAAGCATTAATGGACCCTTCAAGACTTATTAAACTCCTTGTTTTTTAAATTGTTTTCCATGGGAGTGTGAGTCACCTCCACATATTCAACCCTATTATTTTAAGAAGTTGGGACTTTGACCATATAAAATATTTTTTTCCTATTCCCTTTGACATAAAACTTGGGCAAAATCCATGGGATGGTTTGTGGTTTGGACTAATTTAATATAAGGGGTCCCAAACCTAAATAATAAATAATTCCCTCACCTTTCCTATATAAACCCACCCAAGCTCTAACATCCTCCTCACTCAAAGCCTTGGAGTTCATCCAAACTCTTCCATAACCTCTCTAGAATATTCTGAAGGTTCCCCAAGCTCCCATGAAGCCTCTCTCAAGCCTCTCTCAAGCCTTTGGAAGCACACTTCCAAGTAAAGGTTTTTTTCTTCCTTTCTCATTTTTGCCCAATTTTCTTTAATTTGTTTTGCGCTTTTAATTTCAATTATGAATGTTGGGGTTTGGTTTTTCACATCCCTCCCACTTCCCTATTTATGTTTGAATAATGGGATATGCTTTCTTTCTCATTAAATTCCTCCCATGTACACCCACTACTATGTCAAAATTCCGAAAGGAACCTCTCTCTCATCATTTACAATCAAGAAATACTTTTGTATCATGAACCTAAACTCCATTAAAATTGTTGGGACATGTATCTATATGACCTCATTAATGAACATTAAATTTAAATATGATGAGGAACCCCTTTATATCATATCAACCATTTTTATGAATTCTTATGTCACGCCGTTACGCAGCCGAAATTGCACCGATTTTCTAAGCCAATGCCATTGTGTAGTGAATACCATGCCCATTTCTCCATCAAGGGTATTCACCTTTATGCACATTTACTTATTGATTATAATTTTTCATGTATGAATTCCACATTACTTTATCATGGAATAAATGATAATGTTTTACGAATCCATGTTTTATGACCCATGTGGCACACTTATGCATGAAATGAAAAGTTTAAGAAGGGTGTGACCTTATAGCGCTCCAGTGCATTGGGTAAAGTATAGTATCATGATACGTCATGTGCAATGAGTTTTGACTCATGACAATTCAAGTGCAACGATATTTTACTCATGCTTCATGTGCAATGAGGATTTACTCATGCTCCATGTGCAATGAGCCTTGGCTCATGCTAATTCCATGTTAGGTGTTGTTGTCACATTTCCATGTTTTGATTATCATGCTTTATCATGCCTTTATGTTCATTTATCTCTTGTGATCTATTTATATTCCTATTGTCTGTCATGTATTATACTCCTCATGTATTCCAAGTTTATTCCCTTACTGGGCTTTATATCTCACCCCTTTTCTTATGCATGTCCTCAGGTTATCCCATGCAATGCTAAGTATGAGGGAATGTAATGGTCATGTAAAGGATGTTTTCAATAAAGATATTGTATTTCTTGTTTTAATTTTTTATGTAATGATCATAATCCCCAAATACAGTTGACCTCTTGATCATCCTTGTTGTATCAAGTGAATAGTTTATGTAATAAATCTGGTTTATTCTTGTAATAAAAGCAGGGATTTCATAGGTAACATACATCAATATACATTGGATCATATAATATATGGTTGTTAAATTATATAATATAATATAATATGAATAATTAGTCATGGTAAATTTTATATCCTATTACTTTTAATGGTGAACACCACCAAGTAATTATGGATCTCTATTCAATGTTGTTTGGTATTCCATAAGGAATTCCCAAAATTTTGGAAAAGGATCTAAATGAAATAAAAAATATTGGAACTGTTTTTATAAATTATGGAAGATATTAAAAATTCCATAAAACCAATAATTATTGTTTAGATAATCTATAAATTTTTAGAATATATTGTATTTTTATTAATTAACATTTTCAATTATGCTATTTGATTTCACAAAATCTGATGATTATTCATGATATAAATATGTTCATAATTTTTTTTAGAATATGGATTACATATTAGAAAAATATATGTATCATTTAATGTGATATAATTAACAAGGGGTTTTCCATTGAATACATTGATCGTAACAATGGTAGTTGTATGTGATATAAGATAATTAGTAGATTATAATAGATTATAAGATAATATAATTATAGTGTTCATATAAGAAAAATATGAAATGAACTTATATTTATTCATTTCATCTAAAAAAATACATGAAACTAACATTATGAATTGATACACTCCATCTAGTGGACATATTTTTCAAGAATGTTTTTGAATAACACTTGATTTTAATTTTTAGAATAATTTCATAGAAATAAAGAGTCCAAAAGGGGGTAAATGTTGTTTAAAACCATGATATACATATTACTTAAAAAATTAAGAGATATTCTTAATCCACAATAAAAAAACTGAAGAGTCCAAAAGGGGGTAAATGGTGTTTTAAACAATGATATACATATTACATGAAACTAACATTATGAATTGATACACTCCATCTAGTGGACAAATTTTTCAACAATGTTTTTGAATAACACTTGATTTTAATTTTTATAATAATTTCATAGAAATAAAGAGTCCAAAAGGGGGTAAATGGTGTTTAAAACAATGATATACATATTACATAAAAACTTAAGAAAGATTCTTAATCCATAATAAAAATCATTCATAAATAATAATAATATTTAACTGAGGTAACCAAAATTATTAAGAAAAAATGTTAATATTTATTTGTCTTATGAGGGTTACGTTTTATTCAACATAATATCTTATTTTTTTAGGATAAATGTAATGAATTTTATATCACAAAATAACCCATATTTTATAAATCAAATAATTTTCATTTTTATAATGAATATATTGTGAATGATATGAAAATATTTAGAAAACCCTTTTAATATAAGAGAATTAGAGTCCATATTCATGTAATGGTGCACATACACATCATTATTCCACAGATAAAATAATATTGGGTATTATTATGTGATTATTAATTAACAATTTTAACTGATAATTTAAATCCTATACAGTGAGCCTAATATAATTAATATGAAATATGGCTTGGGGTGGTATCTAACACGCGACATTAGTCCTTGAAAAAAATAAATGATATTTATTATTTATTTTTGGGACTAGAGAACTCATTAAAATAACTTTAATTAACATAGATATTATATGTGAACCATTTAAATGATCATATCCATAACATCATTTTTTTAAAAAAAATTCTACATGATTTCTGTTTAATAGAACAAATTATAAATAAAATATAGAATAATTGATGTTATAATGGGATGATCATATCAGGTAATATAAAATTGGATATTTTTATTTTCCCCAATTCCAATTTACAACATATTCAGTGATAGTAGGTATCTAGAAATATAAAAATTTGTTTTTTTTGTATATTTATTTGTCCATTTCTTTTGCATGTTCTTAAAGTGGTGTGATAAATATTAGAATGAAATATATAATGTGTAACTGAAATTGGAATTTTATATTATTTAGATTAAATATATTTAAGTAAATATCAATTTAAATTTTTTTGGGATGTCAATAATTGCAATGATTTGAAATAATTTTTTTTTCATTTCAAGATTTAATTATATATGATATTTAATAGTATAGAACTCTTTTATTATTACATGCTAAATGTAATAATTGATAAGACATCATATTAAATAATGGTTTTATAATTTTTGAATCCATATAGAAATTATTAAAACAACATCACCATTTTATCCCCTATTCCATATTGACTTGGTATTCCACCTCTCTATATATATATATCCCTATTTGTAAATAAATGTGATAAATATTTTAAGCCATAAACTTGGAACTATATGGAACAAAAATTGATATAAAAATAAATTGAACCCAAAAAATATTACAAATAATAATTATAAATACAATATATATATGTAAACAAAAACAAGAGCTAAAAAACCAAAAACATAGTTTCAAATGGAATATAGAACATAACAGTAAACAAAGGATAAAATAAATACTTAAATTAATAATTATTCATTAATGATACCTTGATAAAAATTTATTTATTGATTATGCATCGTGATGAACATTGTAGATTCTTTTCCTAATGATATTATTGAGTTCGTGAAGTATTTATAAGGACTTCATTCATTTCTATATCATTATTTCATGACACTTATTTATATTCTTTTTTATTACATAATTTATGATGAATGTACTTGATCAATAATACATTTTTGATTTAATATACATGGTATCTCATCATTTATTGACTTTTTGGTTTCATTGGTTAGTGTGATGGGATTTCTGTGGAATTTAATCTACTTGAAAATGGTATAGAGTGTTATAATTTCACACCTAGATAAATGGGTATGTGTTATAGGTTGTGTGGTTTACAATAAAACATTTCATTTACATTGTAGGGCGCTATAGGAATTTAGATTACATTGGAAAGTCAAGTATCATAAAATATATGTATTGTGTAAATATAAAAGGCCACAGTGTGTAGTTCTTTGAAATTAGTATTTTTTCCATTTACATAACATTAAATATATATAGTTCTTAGTTAATATACTTTATTTAAAATAAATATATAAAATAAATCATAATAAAATTTAAAAAAAGGAACATATAATAATGTTGTATTGGCTATAATTTAACTTATTTTAAATAAAACATAAATAAAAACCACTTATAGACATAGAGTAATCAAATTTACCATCACAAAAAGCATTTTAACTCTTAATAAAAACATTTTAGAATATTATCTATTAAGAAAGAATATTTAAAAAAACCAATAAATAAATAGTATACATACATTACTATAAAGATTTTATGTATTCTATAAGCCTACTATCATGGTATGATTCAGGTAGGTTTTGAGATGGGTATAAATTTTTAATGAAAATTAATTATAAAGATGGATTATGTGGATATACCATATGAAAAAAAAATTGATAATAAAATCCAAATCATGTTATTATTTGTTCAATAAAACTATAAAAACCACCCATGTAAACAACCATACTTTGAATGACACATTTCCAAAAATCTATTGGCATGGAAGGATGGTTATATCCAAGGGGCCAATTTACACTCCCACTATATTTTTATAGATAATATATATGTGGGCCCATGTCTATGTACCAAACCACTCAACTTATGTACACTAATATTCTCATATAGATAATAAAACTAATATCCTTCCTATTACAATCATATTATATTCCTATCCAATATATCTACTCCAATAAGAAAAATTCATTATACGATATCAATTTATTATTTATTTATAAATTATAAAATATAAAATCTTTATATTAGATACAATATTTAATAAATATTTTGCATGATATATTATATATATTACAAATAATCTTATATGTAAATAATACTTTTTAAGAAAACCATACATATCACAAAATATATTTTATGATTGATTATATAAATATAATATATCAATAAATATATCTTATATATATATATATATGATTGTTAGAGATTTATTTAAATATCATTTGTATTATTATCATCCTCCCTATGGATAAAATAAATTATGCATATTTCAAGTAATATTTATGACATAGAAAGATGAATTCCAAGTATATGATCATTAAAATATATGTATCTGTTTGAAAATACTACATATGATCTAATATATGTTACATATCATACACTAATATTCCTAATACATTTATATACCCGAGTTCAATACTATTTTAAATACCATTTAATATTCCATAATAAATCATTATAAATATTTGGATATTATTTTAGTTTTTAATATAATAAATTAAATTACTGTAAAAAATTACACTATTTTATAAAATATTCAAAAATGAAATGATGTGATCATTTAATTCAAAAACTATGTAACACTAAATTAAAAATTAAATTTGAGGAAATAAAATGAAATGAATACAAATAAAATATAAAAATATAATTTTGAATGTAATTTCATTCATGGAGAAACCACGGTATAAAAAATAAGTGAAAAAAGTATTCTTGAAGTAAAATTAAAAAATAATCCAAAATAAATTTTTTTAAGTTGAAATGTTTGTAAATATTATCAATAATATTTTCTCTTCACTATTCCACTTTAAAAATGTATTAAATCATATTAAATTTATATATGTATGTCCCCTACCCTCATTTATCACAAGCTTCCTTGAAATACATCTCTAATACCAACAAGTATAGATAAAAAGGAAAACATTTCTCATTCCATACTCATTCATGGTTCACCAAATGTATACTATAAATTAAAAAACCAACCCAATCTGTTAATTAATTCTTTTTTCATGATTGGATTACTAGGGATTGTTCAATTTATATGGCTTTGTAGGTGTTGATGACAAAAAATCTTTTAAAAATGGTGATAAATAATCACCTTTAATTAAAAATGATTGAGAAATATGTTATAATAATGGCTGGAAAGAAGAATCACAGAACTATATAGTCATTCAACTCCAAAATCCTTTTTTGGGTAAATTTCAGAGAACAAAAATTTCAGTATCCACAAAAAATTATTTTATCTTTTTCACTCATTCTTTTTTTTCGTGTCTGAATTTTATAAAAAATCATAATTTTAATATGTAGAGGACACTTAAAAAATAAAATTTTAATGTAAAATTGACAATATAAATAATGATGTATGTATATCCATCATTAATATATATGTTAATATTTTTCTATATATTAGTTCAAGGGATTTATTTTTCCCCACAATTTAGTTAAAATATGATCATGCCATCACAACTATAACAAGGTAGTTATATATATTGATTTGGTAATATGAAAAATTCATAAGTTAGTTTAGGGACATTGTTATAGAAATCATGGTCTCTATGTGATGGGAATATTATGTTGAGATTTATTATAATATTGTTTATTTAAAACCAATTATCATATCATTTATATTTAACAAAATGTTATATTTCTCAGACCTTTTTACGAGAATTACAAGATCGTTCCATCTATTCAAGAATAGATTATTTCTCCAAAACAATATAGTAAATATAAATAATATGATAACAAAATTTAAATAATCCTATTTAAGTTTTTTTAATAATTCATTGTTAATCATGGAATGGGTTTCAAAATTCTACCTTCATTTCTCAAATTTTAGAAAATTGTATAATTGAATAATTTAATTACATATTAATTCTTGGTTCACTCCTGAGAAATAATAATTAAATAAAAATATCAAAGGTTTTAATTTTAAAAAGGTATTTATATAGATATATTTAGGATTATAAATCTCAAAAAGCAAAAACCATATAAACATATTAAGGAAATCTTCCAAATAGTCTAACATACATTTCATTAAAACATATTTAAAAATGAAAAAAAATATCATAAAAGTATAATTATTAAAATAATTAAATGAATCCCATACCCTAAAAATTGATTATTAAATTCATGTTAACATTATAAAATAAACTATAGAAAGTTGAAATTTAATATTAGAAAAAAAGCATTAGTTTTATGAAAAGATACAAATATGGGTTGTATGGTTTTAGTTTTTTCGAGGAGTCTGATATCCTCTACTATTCTACATTGTATATTAACATACAATATCGATATTTGTTTTGGATTGATAATGAGTGGAATCTTCCATGGTATCCCAAGAACAACATTTAATCATAATACACCGTTTTATTGAGTATTAATTATATATAACAATAAATCACACCTCATATACAATATTGTTTTTTCATAGAGACTTAATTAATAATCAATTTATTTTACAAAATCATCAATATATCTCCTAGATAGTCTTCTAAAATTATACCCTTCTGTAAAAAATACACATAATATTATTATATATTACATGTTTTATGGAAATATAGGAATGGGTGACCATATATTCATTATAGATGTAAATATGTGAAAATACAATCAATGATCATATGTAATAATAGGATAAATATATATTAATGATAACATATTTAAGGTGTAGATAAATTATATAAGGGAACATACCAAATAAATCAGATATCATATATAATGGGTTATAAAATATGACATCATAAATATATAATAAATGATAAATAATGGTGGGAAATCATTGTTAAATATACAGTATCCATAAAAATAAAAAATGTAAAAGAATGTGGATATAAATATCCCTATGACAAAATTCCACATATCTCAAAACACTATCATGAAAAACATAACATTGTGTAAAATTTTCCATATTGGATTTAGTTTTCTACCCAATCACTGACATATTAGGTCAGGATATATAATTTTTGACCAATGAATTAGAGAATTGTATAATTCTTGGGCCATCAGTTTTTCATGGGATAATGTGTTTGTACAGACCCAAAAATTTCAAGGAAATTTGTTTTCATAATGCTTGGTAATTTTACAATTCTGCAGTTTCTGATGACACGTGATTCCGAGGTCCGGTGTGGCTAGAATCAATTTCTGAAGTTTTGTTCAGGTACATTCCGTGAACGTACGTGCTGGTTTTTCTATCATTTGAACCGGTTCTCAGAATTGAAATCTGAGGGCACTGATGAACTCGTAGCGCTGGTATTCTCATAAGGGTACCTTTATCGCAATTGCGTTTTATACTGGTTTAATGTTAAAAATAGGGCTTTAAATAAAAAGTTAAATAAAATTGTTTAGAACAATTTTATTCACCTTAGGGGTTAAATCCTACATGGAGATGTTAATGGAGGGGCCCACCCCCACATAACTTCCCATGTGTGGATATTTGTGAGGTGGGTCCCACACCTTCCCCAACATTTCATCTCCCCATATCCTCCCTTCAACTCCCTTTAACTCACCTTTATTAATTGTTGACAACACCACCATTAAATTGGGAGGAGACTCTCCACATTCCACCTCCCTCACTCCATTTAATTTTTTGCCAACCCATCTCAATTAATTAAACAAATCTTCAATTAATTAATTAAAGAGTTTGATTAAATTTGAAAATACATGGAATGTTATATTTTGGGAGTTCCATTTTATTATTTTGGGTTGGAAATATTGGTGGGAGAGCTCTTGAGAGAATTTTGAAGGAAGAGTTCTTCTCAGAAGAAGAACAAAAACCTTCAATGAAGAACAACACCATCGAAGAATGCGAAGTCACCAACGACATGCCATCTCTTATTCTTCCTCCGCGTCAAGGGAGGAGCCACCACCGTGGGGAACGTCACCAATAACGACGACCCTTCCTCCGACGTCAAGGGAATCGACACCGGTCTTTCGCGACGTCTGACCACTATGACGTTTGTCTTCCACAGTTCGATGACGTGTGACTTCATTGTGAGGAAGGGGTTGTTTTGTATAATTATATTTATATGAATTATACCTTCATAGTTGGGTGATTATTTGTTGCGTGATTATTCGAACAACTAATGCGGTGGGTATGGGCTAACGGACAAGTCCAGACCCACCGCCAATTTGTTAGTGTTGCGCGGAATGTTTGGTCACATGTAAATGGAAGGGAAATGTTGTTCTTAGGCCGTCTTAGTGAAGAGCGTGACCCTAGAAGGGTGTATGCATAGACAATTGCTAAAACGGACAACCGGAGTGAAACTGGTGGCCCGCGGAATCTCGTGGAGGCGCGGGGCGCCGGCGCCACCGTGATGGCCGGCCGTATGGATGCGGCGGCGCCCCTGTGCGCCACCGGTAGGAATCCACCACGGCACTGGCCGCGGCGGCGTGGAGCAAATCCTGCCCTCGTATGATTAGGGGTGACAAGGCGGCGCCAGCCTGGCGCCCCCGTTTCGCGAAACTAGCCCCCCACCCCCATCGGCCGGCCGCGGGCCGGGCTACACCCTGCTGGACCGGGCCGCACCCATATAGGCCGGACCCGGGTTAGGTAGAACTGGTTTGGCCCGACCCAGGGTGTGTTGGGCCGGGTCGGACCAGGCCAAAAACCCCCTTTTCGGACGATTTTTTGTTAAATGCCCATAACATGAGCTATTGACATCCAATCGATGCACTGTCTGTTGCATAGGATTCCTTTAATCATGTCAGTCGTTTTGGTATATTACACTCAAGGATTTTGAGAAGTTTGGGTACAACCAGGTCGGTTCGAACCTGAAACCAACCGGGCCCTCAGAGCGGAAATGCTTATAACATAAGGACCGGACGTCCGATTGACGTGCCGTCAATTACGTTGGATTTATTATGATGATATGGTTCTTTTGGAATACTCCAATTGAGGTTTTTAAGTAGTTGGAGTACGGTCGGGATGGTTTATCATAGAAACCAACCGGGCCCCTAGAACGGAAAAGGTAATAACTCTCAGACCGGACGTCCGTTTAACGATCCATCAACGACACTGGTAATCTCTTTGAAAAAAGGACCCCTGGAGTATACCTCATGGGGTTTCGGGGTACAGTTGAGTACGAACAGGTTGGTTCGTACACGAAACCAACTGGGCCCCAAGACAAAAAGGCTAATAGCTCACAGACCGGGCGTCCAATTGACGCACCGTCTATTGCGTTGAAACCCCTATGACAAGGCGGTCCTTTGTGATACTTACATGTGAGATTATGTGACAGATGGAAGTATTGAATAGTAGCTCATTGTGCAGACCCTCATTGAGATGTGTGTGCGTAGTGCGGATACCTACTAGCTATAGACAAGAAGACTGCTTGACGATTCAACTCGGATTGATTCGATTAGATCGGTGGATGGAGGGCCCGTTTGTCGGCAGACCCACGGCGGAAAGAGCGCCTGGTTGGGTAGAAGACCCACGGTACTCGACACGAGGAGTACCTCTATATGCTATTAGGGGGAGCGCTACTGTGTTGGGGCGGCAGACCCATGGCAGAAAGCGCTACTATGTTGGGGCGACATACCTCCGGTACTCGACACGAGGAGTACCTCAGTAGTCTAAGGTTAGTGAGTATCACCTTGGAGTCGTGATAGGGCCATTGTACTCGACAGAGGAGGTGTTCGCCAGAAGTTTTGGTTTTGATAATGAAAATTCTAGTTTGAGATGAGTCAATGAACTTTGTGTTTTCCTCATGATTTGGATGGGTTACTTGATAACTTAGGTATATATATGGTCATATACCTAAGTAAAGGTTAACTGTTGAGATCTTTATTTTGGTTTTATCATTGTTGGAACTAGTGAGACCTTGAGGGTCTCAGGGACCCTACTGAGTATCGTTATACTCACTCCTACACAGGCTATGCCCGCACCTCGTTGTGTTGGATGCAGACGAAAGACAACATTGACCGACACAGAGTGTACAAGGACAGGACAGTACCCGGAGGTGGACACTCGGCATGACGACACACGGGGTAGACTGATAGACGTGGATTGCTAAAGAGGACATTTGTACCTACCCTTCAGGTAGGAACCTGGAGGACGATCCAGGAGCTACTTCAATCGTCCAACTGTTTGTCTTTTCAGTGGTAATTTCATTTAGTTGTAGTTATACCTTTCTATTGGGCTTGTATTTCCTGGCCATTTTTACATTCAGCACACTTGTTTTATTGCATTACATAGTGTTTTATTCCGATTGTACTCTAGTTGAGTGTTTTTATGTTTTATAAAGGCAATGCCTTCCCAGTTTTTAGGAAGTAATGCCTATGGTGCTAGTCGCCAGCCCCTGGCCTATGGAAGGCGGGATTTGGGTAGTCATGATACGGGCCCCGGGGGACGGGTTGTGAAAAATTGGTATCAGAGGATTCAGATCTACCACAGAACTTAGGAATCTGATATTTCATTATTTTGAAGCAATGGTGTTAAGGGTACTGAGTGTGGTTATCTATTCAGGAAGTCCGGTGTTGGTGCGGTGACCGACGTATCCATACACTAGGACCCTGACTTCTGATTTCCATCTCAGTGCACGAAAACACTTATTGCGTGTAAGTTTTCAAAATTTTTCTTTAAGTCAACTCAACCAGGTCAGCTCACCATGTTTTAATCATTTGACCGTGTCACATCTGTTCAGGATGCCTCCACACAGACAGTCAGTTGTAGTTCTGGGAGACTACCTAATGAAGTCCCACTGAGCGACGAGGCTCCGGTACGTGGCCCTCATACTATGATGGCACACTCGTGTGGTGTACCATCAGCACCACCACCTATTGGGAAGCAGATTCCACCATCCTTACTAGCAGACAGTGCATGCTGACAGAGCGCACTGCATGAGTTCCTGCAGCATAGGCCTCCGAGGTTACGAGGCGAGGCAGAATCCCAGGTAGCAGTGGACTGACTGGAGGCGATTGCTAGAGTTCTACACCTATTTTAGACACTAGAAGAGTAGAAGGTGATATTTTCTACTGGTGTATCCCAGTGAAAGGCCATGAGGTTCGTCCATATAGTGATGAGGCTTCATTACGTTGACTGATTCCTGAGCTAGTACCTTCGGGTTGTGTGCCAGGTATATCACTACCTGTTGGTCAGCAGTTTCAACCGGTGGTACTGGCAGATGACACATGTAGCCCTAGTTCCTTAAATATGTTTTAGCATCAGGTACCCCTCAGTTTATGAGGTGAGTCTGACTCACAGGCGGCTGAGGACTGGCATGAAGAGGTGGGTGAGAGTTTTCTAGAGCTTATATTGCTTCGGCAGGATGACATGTCGGTAGCAGGGTATTCATCGAGGCGTACCGATCATTCCTGATACACGATGACTACGTTACGATCAATGCTTTAGTGTTCAGACCTCCGAGCGAGGTGTGTTTAAAGGAAATCAGAGCCAACACATTTCCTCTCTGAATTCCTACTTATTCTAGGGTGCTAGAGAGAAACTTGGTGGTTGAATGTTTTTTGGATGAATGGGTATAGCTAGAAAATATTAGCAGTGGGAAAGTAGGGAAATGAAACTATTCTAAGAGACTTGGGAATGTAAAATGTTCCAAGTAGATGAAGTGTTAAGGATAGATGAATCTACAGAGCAGCGGACGTGGAAGCAGAGCTAGGAGAGCAGCATGAGGTGGTGTACATTTCAACATGTTACAACCACCCGCCTTTGTAGTCCCGCCAGGCTCAGGGAGCAGGTGGGAAGGGGAAGAGAGTAGCTGCATACAGTCAAGGAGTGTGACCCAAGGGCTCTAGGAATGATTCAAGGTATAGTCTGTGTCTACTACTGGCTACTCTAATAGCAGACATTTATACGAATCATTCCTTCCTTCCATGAATCTTGTCACAAACCTAGAGTTTCCAGTTAAGCCATTGACCTGACCCTCAAGTCTGGAGATACCTTTGAGAGGAGACTCAATAATCACACTTACGATGCCGGTGTGATCTGACCCATGAGGTAAGAGTTTCGGTTGAAACCTCTTTGTGGCATCGTCAAGGCCTTACAACGTTGGTTTGGCTATGGACTGGGAAACCACTATTCTTACACAGATTGATTGTATTAGTAAAAAAGGTTGTGGTTTACCAACAATGTTGGGATGTGTTTTCCTTGGTCAGCGAAAAGGAAACCCCTGGCAGCATATTACAGAATCACACATAAGTTGGTGCAGTCGATCACTCATGAGTCGGCCGGACTTAGATTTGTGCCAGACTTCTCCAGAGTTGCTGCACCGCTTTTATCAATGACGAAGAAGGGGAAACCCTTCATTTGGTCAGAGAGATGCCAACAGATATTTTAGGAGCTGAGGCAGAGGTTGACCAGTGCGCTCATCTTCAGGCAAGGAAAGAGAAGTTTGAAGTCATCCAGGAGTGGATAAAGACTACACAGAGAAGAAATAAGTCTAATGATGATAGGAGATGGAGACCACTACAGTTCGAGGATGGCGACCATGATTTCTAACGGGTCTCACCTCGAGGATGTCTACATAAATTTGGCTGGGGCGATAGGTTATCTATAAGATTCATCGAACCTTTCCCGGTCCTCATCAGAGTAGGCGAGGTAGCTTACCACCTGGCCCTTCCACCTCAGTTGAACCAGGTGCATGATGTCTTCCACGTATCTCAGCTAAGGAGATACGTGCACGACCCGAGCCACATCATAGATCAAGGGGTGATGGAAGCTGATGAAAGGGAAATGTTTACAGAGGTCCCGGTGGATATTGAGGATCGACAAGAGCAGGTCCTACGTGGATGGTTGATTCCTCTGGTGCGCATTCGCTGGCAGCACAGGAACCTCCATGAGAGCACATGGGATCGGGAGGCTCCGGTGCATGCTTAGTACCCCATTTTGTTTCCCTGGTGTGTGTTGTAGCTTTATGAGAATGTAAATCCCTGAGGTGGGAGTAATTTAAAGACCCATAAATTTCAAGGAAGTATTTTTTTAATAATTCTTTTGAATTTTACAAGTCCGCAGTTTCTGACGGAACCAGATGCTGAGGTTCAGTGTTCCCGGAATCAATTTTTGAAGATTTGTTCGAGTACGTTTAGTGAACGTACATGTGTGGTTTTCAATCGTTTGAACCGCTGCTTAGAATTGAAATCTGAGGGCACCGATGATCTCGCAGCCCTGGTATTTACTTAAGGGGACCTTTACCGCAGTTGTGTTTTATGCAGTTTTAATGTTTAAAACTATGGTTTAATTAAAAAGTTAAATAAAATTGATTAGAAAAATTTTATTCACCATGGTGGTTAAATCCTACATGGGGAAATTAATGGTAGGTCCCACCCCCACATAACTTCCCATGTGTGGATATTTGTGAGGTGGGTCCTGCACAAGCCCTAACATTTCATCTCCCCATAACCTCCCTTCAATTACCATTAACTCACCTTTATTAATTCTTGAAAACTCCCCCATTTAATTAGGTGGAGCCCCTCCAAATTCCACCTCCCTCACTCCATTTAATTCTTTTCCAAACCATCTCAATTAATTAAACAACTCTTCAAATAATTAATTAAAGAGTTTGATTTAATTGGAAAATACATGGCATGTTATATTTTGTGAGGGCCATTTTATTATTTTTGGTTGGAAATATTGGTGGGAGAGCTCTTGAGAGGATTTAAAAGGAAGTGTTCTTCTCTAACGAAGAACACCAACCTTCAAAGAAGAACGAATCCGAAAAAAAATGGAAAGTCACAGACGACGTGCCTTCTCTTCTTCTTCCTCTGCGTCAAGGGAGGAGACACCACCACGGGGAACATCGCCAAAGACGATGGCTCTTCCTCAGATGTCAACAGAATCGACACCATTCTTCCGCGATGTCCGACCACCACAACGTTCGACGACGTGCGACGCCTTTGTGAGGTGGGGGTTTTTCAGTATAATTCTATTTATATGAATTATACCTTCAATGTTGGGCGATTAATTGTTGCGTGATTTTTTGAACCACTAATGTGGTGTGTACGGGCTAACGAACAAGTCCGGACCCACCGAAAACTTGTTCGGGTTGCATGGAATGTTTGGAGATGGGTGAATGGAAGGGAAACGTTTTTATGAGGTCTTCACAGTGAAGAGAGCGACCCAATAAGGCCGTAGGTGCAGAAAGAAGCTATAACTGACTACCGAAGCGACTCTGGTGGCCTGCAGAATCATGTGGCGGCGGGGGTCGCCAGTGTGGTGGCACCAGCGATCGGAGGTGGCGGCTGGCTCCATCAGGCCACCTGGAGGTGGCCGAACAATAGTAGGCTTCTAATAGGAATCCACTGCAGCACCAGCTACAGCGACGTGGAGTAGATCCCGCCAGCGCGGGATCCGGGGTGACAAGGCGGCGCCAGCCTGTCGCCACCGTTTCGCGAAACAGGGGGGGCGTGCCCCACCCAACCCCCCTCTCGGCTAGCCTGGCCGAGCCGTGGCCGGCTGCACCCAGCCGGACCGAACTCGGACCCGGGTCGGGTCGACCCGGGGTGGGTTGGGCCGGGTCGGTCTGGGCCCAGACCCCCTTTTTCAGAACATTTTCGGTTAAATGACCATAAAATGAGGTACAATCCTCAGATCGATGCACCGTCAGTTGTGTAGAATTCCTTGAATCGAGACTGTCGTTTTAGTATATTACAATCAATTTTTTGGCAAAGTTTGGGTATGGCCCGGTTGGTTCAAACTCGAAACCAACCAGGCCCTCGGAGAGGAGACACTTATAACTTAAGGACCGGATTCCTGATTGGCATATCGTCAATTACGTTGGATTACTTATGATGAAATGATTCTATTGAAATAATCCACATGATTTTTGGACGCAGTTGGAGTATGTTCGGGTTTGTTTAGCTTAGAAACCAATCGGGCTCCTGAAACTGAAAAGCTAATAACTCTCAGACCAGACGTCTATTTGACGATCTGTCAGTGGCGCTGGTAATCTCTTTGAGAAACGGTCCCTTTGAGTATACCCTATAGGATTTCTACGTACAGTTTAGTACGGTCAGGTTGGTTCATACTCAAAACAAACTGGGCCCCCGGGATAGAAAGTGTAATAACTCACAGACCGGGCATCTGATTGACGTGCCGTATGTTGCATTGAGACCCCTCTGACGAGGAGGTCCTTTGTGATACATCCATGTGAGATTAAGTGACACATGGAAGTATCGACCAGAAGCTCGGGGAGCAGACCCACCCCAAGATGTTCATGTGGAGTGCGGAGACCTAGTAGCTGCAGACCTGAAGACTACTTAACCGATTCCACTTGGAGTAATTCGATTAGCCTAGTGGATGAAGCGTCCGGTTTGGTGGCAGACCCATGGAGGACGAAGTGCCTGGTTAGGAAGAAGAGCCGCGGTACTCCACAGGAGGAGTACCTCTGTAGGCTATTAGGGGGGCGCTACTGTGTTGGGTTGTAGACCCATGGCAGGAAACACTACTTTTTTGGGGAGACAGACCCTTGGTACTCGATAGGATTAGTACCTCAGCAATCTATGGTTAGTGAGTAGCGCCTCAGAGTCACGATAGGGCCACTGTACTCGACAGAGGAGGAGTTCTCCAGCAATTGTGGGTTCAATAATGAAAATCCTGGTTTGAGCTGAGTCAATGACCTTTGTGTTTTCCTCACGATTGAGATGGGTTACATGATAACTTAGGTATATGTATGGTCATATACCTAAATAAAGGATATCTGTTGAGATCTTTCATTGTGGTTTATTTTTGTTTGAACTAGTGAGACCTTGAGGTTCTTGAGGTACCAACTGAGTATCATTATACTCACCTCGGAACGGGATATGCCCTCACCTTGTTGTGTTGGATGCAGATGATGGATAGCGCTGACTGAGGCAGAGTGTATGAGGACTAGACGGTACCCATAGGTGGACACTTGGCTTGACGACACATGGAGCAGACCGATATATGTGATGTTCTGAGGAGGAAATATGTACCTATCATTCAGGTATGAACCTGGAGGACGATCCAGGAGCTGCTTCCATCTTCCATCTATTTGTCTTCTCAGTTATAATTTCATTTAGTTGTAGTGGTACCTTTCTTTTGGGATTGTATTTCCATCCCCTTTTTACTTTCATCACACTTGGTTTACTGATTTACTTAGTTTTTTCTTCCACTTTTACTCTGGTTGTGTGTGTTTATGTTTTATAAAGGCAATGTATTATCAGTTTTTAGGGCGTAATGCCTTTGGTTCTAGTCTCCAGCCCCTGGCCTAGGGAGGGCGGGCTTGGGGTAGTCACAATACGGGCCCTAGGGGACGGGTCGTGACAGTTACAATAGTTTTAGGATTCATTATCCATTCAAATTGATTTTAGAACATAATAAATATATAAATGTATTTGAGGTATAAATTATTCTTTTCCCATATATTAATCAATGAAAAACCAAACCTATTCATTGAGGTGAACTTGATAACATGATTATAATTTTCATTGGTTTTTTAAATAAAAAACCCTGAATCAAGAAGCATGAAATTGATATATTATTTTATTAAATTAGAATGATTATTGGAAATAAAATCCTAATGTAATAATAAGTTTTATATTAAGGAAGAACTATATACATAATTAGTTCCCATATTACATTAGTAAAAAATAAAATCGAATAAATGTAAATAATAAACATCCTTGAGATCATTTATAAAATTTCTTCATTATAACATGGGGAAAATAGAACAAATGAAAGGGTGAACCCAAATGGTTATTTTGGTTATGTAAATTCAAATAAATAAGGAATTAAAGTGAATAAATCAACATGGAAAGGTAAATAACTGATAAACCAGACATTTAAATAACTAGATAATGCACAATCTATATGTCATGGAAAAAATTGTAGCATATTCTATTAAATCAATTAAATAATAATGAATAGAATCCATAGATATGTTAATGGAAAATCATATCGATAAATAATAACTAAAATCAAGGAAATGTTGAATTATTAGACATCATGTATCTGGAAAAGAACCACTAACATTAAGGCCTTTCAAATGATGGTTTATGTATATGGGTAGAATCTCATCTATTTTTCTTAGAAAGAATCTCAACGGGTTTGTCTCCAACTAATTTCATATCAGGAGATTGATGATGAATTGATGATATTTTATTAACTAGTCACCAAACAATGTACAACATGTCCAAATCATTACTTATATATTGAATAATCAATTGAAAATAATATTTTTAAATCAGTGTGTCTGATACCACATTGAAATATTTAAATCATAATACATATAGGAGTAAATAATTATCAAATGTAACATTTAATAACATGAAAATATTGAGATTAATTATATGATATATCAAATTGGGAAATTGATAGACCACAAAAAATACATAAGTGGTGAATTTGATATTATTCTCAGAGATATAATAATTTGAGATGAAAATACCTTACAACCATTTATTAATTTTCATAAATTATCTAAAATTTATTAATGAAAATTTTTTTATTTTATAATATCCTCACAAACATGTAAAAATATTCAAAACAATAGGGCTTCATAAATTCTAGAAATTTCATTCATGTTGTATAATATGAAAACATTTCTTTTACTTTTGTATGTAAAGTCATAATGTAAATTGTTTTGGAAAACTACAGGAATAATACATTCAACACATTATTAAATATTAAAATATGTGTAAAAATTAATTCCAAAATAATTTAACAATATTGAAATGAATAAAATTAAAATTAGAAAAAACTATCAAGGAGTAGAAATATTCCTAGTGAAGACTTATAAAACTATCCTGAATAACGATGAGATTGTGAAACAACACTTACCACTTTATAATTAGTATAATCGTATGCTCCCTGAAAGAATTAAAAATATATAGATATAAAAACACAATAATATAAAAATTAATACTCATGATATAAATCCATGGGCAGTATATACATCACACAAAGGAAAAATGTAGTTTATAAAGATTCTGTATGAGGTAAATATAAGTGATAAAAAAATTCATTTCCCTCACATTTCCTTTTTCTTTGTAAATTATTTGAACTTTTGTGTAATAATTTAAATCCTGATATTAATTTATATAATAATATTATTGTTATTTATGATATCATATTTGATTATATTTTATTATATTATAACCCTTCGATTAATAATCTTTTAACATTTTCACTATTTTGGATGTTAAATGCATATTTTCTCTAGTATGTTTTGACTTGTAATTTCCTATTCCAGTTATATAGATAATGAATTAGTCATCCCCATAATGTTAAAAAATAATTATATATAATATATATTCATTATTTATATATTTATACTAATCCATAAAAATTTTATATGGGAAATGAAATCCATCTTTCATCGAGACGTTAGGTCGTACATATACATTAATGTAACTTTTATTTATTTTTCCAATTTAATGAAAGAAAATAAAATTGTATATATTTATATTATAATTAAATTATTTTATATATTTCATATATGTCATATTTTTATATTAAACCCATCCTTTATAATTCCATTTATAGTGTGAATGAGTCACATTGCTTTGGGGTGGTGGTAGTCCACACTTCCCCAAATGATGTCAGTTTGTTAACAAAATCAAAAAAGTAACAAGATCTGTGTTATTTAAAAAAACATTAACTATAGAGAAATACTATGTATCATATATATCATATAAAAAATTTGTTTCCATCATAATCAAAATATATGAGAGGTTGTAAAGGAATAAAAGAATGACATCGTTTTGCGAGGTGGTAGTTCACCGTACACGAATGGTAAATTTATTAACCATTTGATAGAAGTATGTGTATGAGTAGTTCTAAACCTTAATATAATAAATCTTAGTATATTTAGTATAGTGGTGTTATTATATAATAATTTCCTAATATAAAAGGATGTATTGGGGAAATAAATAAAACTAAACTAATCATGATAGAACGTTACATATTATTTTGGGCACTCCTTTTAGTTTGTACCAACATCCTTCCATGGACTACTATTTTTGAAAAATGATGATACTATGATTATGATTGGATTGTGGAAAGATTATTTTATTTTTCTCTCTATGATCTATAAGTCTCAATGTGGTGCGAGGAAGTGATGGAGTCTGTGACCATTTATAATTGAGGTGGAAATCACTTTCGAAAAATCTAAAAATGTTAAAATAAATAAATTTATTTTTTAAAAAAAATGACTAAAAATTGAATTATTTAGATCATAATATAAATATGGGTCCAAATAATATAATACAATAAATTTTATACAATTATATGTCACAAGATTACCCATATATTTTTTTATTTATCCCTTAGTAAAACTGTAAAACTCCTACCGTGAAAACATGGATTTTTACTCATTATAGATTCTTATATTTAGTAGAAAATGAAAAAAGTACCATAAATGGGTAATGTATGAAATTTTAAACTATATTACAACGCGTTTTCGAATTTTTACATTTTTATAAATTTTATATCATTTAATGAAATGGTATTTATTTTAAAATATCATTAATGTCAATTTTGACACAATTCCTTTATTGGCTTTTTAAATAAAAAATAAAAAGTTAAAATTGAATAAAAACTATAATTTAATATATAAAATTCCTATATTAAATTATATATATATAATTATATATATTTCTATATTTGTAATATCATTTATTTTCTTTTTTTATTCAATAACAATTACTACACCATAATTTTGAAAGAATTTAATTAAATTATTTATTCCCTAAATATTAAAAATAGATTTTCATGGGGAATATTAAAATTATATATATATAATTAAAATTTATAGTCTTTGGTATCTTTTAAATTTAAAAATATAGAAAATTTAATACATTTTAAAAATATTATTGTGCCTTTTGGACTCCCCTTACAATAAAATTATAAAAAAGGCATAAATTCATCTAAGTGTTTCCAATAGGACATAAAATTTGATCATGGATGATTTTGGTCAATAATAACACATTATATAAAATTAGTATTATTTTTATGATAGTTTTATAATAGTTAAATTATAATTAAAACCATTAATTTTTTGATTTACCCTTAACCATGGTAAAACACATATTACTAAAGTTACTATTTATATCTTCCAAAAATAAAAGGGACATATTTTAAAAAAAATTACCTTCTTCATAAAAATTGGAAATCTATATTAAAAAATTAAAATCAATTATGTTTCATAAACTAATTAAAAATTAATTCCATTGACGGAATAAGAAAATATGTATTTAATGTAAAAAACCATCAAAGATTAAAATGATTTTATGTACAAAGTAAATGTTAAATTGAATATAATTTCCTGCATTTTATTAAAATTTAAACATATATCTAGTTTACATTTAAAATAATTCAGAAATTTAATTTATCACTATAAATTGATTTGATGAAAAAGGAGTTTTCAATAAAATTTAAATATTTTATCACCATTCATCAAATCATTAAACATTTTAGGGAAAGGAAAAAAGTTAAAAAAATTATTATATTCAATTTTAAAAGATTGATATTATTATTTTGAATAAAATATATAAATTATTGAATATTTGGATTTAAAATAGTTTCTCCATTATAGACCATTAAATTTACCCTTAAAAAATAGGTTTTGGTGTAAAATTAGCGTTGTTCTTATCTTATGACCATTAATTCTATTGGATGAATGAAAAAAAATATTTATTAAATATATATTACATTAATATATTTTATTTCATATAATTACTTTAATTTATTAGGATATAATGACTCTTTGAGCATAAAAATAGATCATTAAAAAAAATTTCGTATATATTTAGTTGGTTCCAATATTCATTTCTATTAAATTCAAAACCAATGAATTAAACCATATATTTTCATAAGATTTTTAATATTAATCATGATATCCAACATAGTATATATGTTATTCTTATTATATAAAATTTTCATATTTTAATAATATGTTATTGTTCGGTTAAACTCATCATTATGTATAACAAAAAAACTCATTGTTGTTTGTAGCATAAGCTTATCATGGTGTTGAATATAAATAAATATTTCTAAAATGGAATTTTATTAGAATTTAAATTTTTGAAAATTCTTTGTGTGTTACATTCTCCCCACCCAAAAAATTGTATCCTCAAAATATAAACTAAAACCTTGTAGTCTATGGATTGATGTTTGAAAAAAGTACTGAAAAATCCATATCGTAAATAGGGTTAAGAACACATCTTCTAAATGTGAATGAAAAGAAAATGTGAATGAAACAACAAAACTAGGCTTTTGAATATTATAACATTAGGTATAACATGTATGTTGAAGATAAATCAAAATACAATTTTCTGATAGAGATTGATAAATAGTATGGACATCAGAATTTCCACCATCATATGTCTACAAATATGTGATGGGTTAAAGAATACATTCACTTGTTAATAGAAAGATTAAATTTTTTTTTGTATTCTAATTTTTTTTCTCATGTTACGTAATTCATTTACTTCATCGACTAATAACATCAGAAATTATACTGACTTGGCTTGTAGAGTTTCATCCATTAATCAATTTTTACCAAAAACTCATCTCTTTTATCAAACAATGAGTATTAAAGATTAATTTTTATCATTCATTATGAATTGTAGTCGATTTTTATGGATCAAGATATCCAAAAAATTATAACTATCTATTCCTCATTTTCATTTAGTTTAGTCAAAATGAAAATAGTTTTGATAACATTATATAATTTTTCCAAAATAATAAAAATTTATATGATGAATAATAATGTTAATATCAGAAATTAAATAGTAATACCTAGATTTATATATATATATATATCATTCAAAATAAAAAAATAATTCCTCGAAGTTAATATAGACTAATAATTAAATCTAAAAATATTATGGATTTGAAAAGCTATTCGTCCAAATAAAATTAATGGATTTTTATGTATTATACATAAATTTAATTTCTGGAAACACATAATTTCTGATATATGTTCACCATTCCAAAAAATTACCTGAATCACCATATGTCTACAAAAAATAATTTATTATTCCAAAATATAATTTAAATTTTATTTCTCAAATTGAATCCAATAATATTTTATTTACCATGATCAAAGAGGGTTCTCAAAATAGTTAATAACTACTGAAATAACATTATTCACATAATCAATAATTTATTTTCCAATCCAAATATAATTTTTTTGATAAACCAAATTACCCTAAAATAAATAAAATATACTTTATATATTTTAAATTAAAAATTCATAATAACTAGGAATTCATTGAGGCTAGTGGTAGGAGTTTCACCCTTGTCTCCCTTAGGTCGTGGGTTAAAACCCCATGACCTTGCCAGATGTGATGGGTTATCACCCACCATGCAGGTTTTCCTTTTTCTAAAACTATATTAATATTATCAAAAAAGTGATAAACAAACTCAATGAATTAACCTAAATATGTTTAATAATAAAAAAAATGTTTTTACAACTAATTTTCTCTCATATGATTCATTTCTTATATTCCCATTAATATAAATACCGATAATTACTTGAAATTCAATTATTATATAAACTATAATGGTTATTATTACTATTAATCATATTTCAAAAAATTACCAAGGAATAGTTCATTATGTAAATCTTTCACACTTATTAAAATTGGTTGTGTTTCTTAAGGTATGATTTCTTAAATCTAATTCTCAAGGTTTCTATCAAACATTCTCTAATACAAACTGTAAGGCAACAACCCTAGATACCTGGAGCTGATGTATTATTTTATTCCATTAAAATGATTGAAAGGATTAAAATCATAAAGGAATATTAAATTTAGTATTATAAAATAACTAGATACATAAATGATTCACTTATTACATTTTTAAAACATAAAACACTACAAAGGAATACAATTTACATCCTCAAAATCCATTAAAAAAATTCTACATTATACATTGGGAAAATAGAAAAAATAAATGGGCGAGCGAAAATTCAAAATAATGGTATGTAAAGTGTAAGAAATAATGAATTTATGAGAATAAATAAACATGAAAATTTAAATACATGATAACACATTCCATTCAAATAACTAGATAATGTATCATAAATACAAAAAGGTCAATAATTGAAACACATTCCATTTAATCAATGAATTTAGAAAAAATATATATTCCTAGATATATTGATGAAAAATTTCATGGATAAATAAAAGCTAAAATGATATCGATTAATAATTATTTTATGTCATGTATCTAGCACATGAACCACTACTATCAAGACCTTTCATGATATTGTTTATTTCTGTGGCCAGAAACCCATCTATTCTTATTGGAAAAGAACCCAAAGGGACTGTCTCCAACTAATTTCATCTCATTAGACTACAGATACAATGGGTGGATTTCATTAACCATTTCCAAATACATGTGTTAAATATCCAAAACATACCACATATATTGAATAATTTATTTTAAATGATATTTTTAAATCAATGTGTCCAATAAAACATCCAAATATGTGAATTATAGGACAATTAAGTGTAAATAATTATCAAATGAAACATTGAAAATAACGAAAATAATGAGACTCATGATATGATATATCAAATGGGGCTGTTTATAAACCACACAAATTGAGTATGTGGTGAATATAAAATTTTTCTCAGAGATGTCTAATGTGGGATATAAATCCCTTACGACTTTGTAAGAATTTAATTAAAATTACATGAATTAATAAAATATTTTATTTTATTTGAAAATAACATTTAATAAATGTTAAGTATTATTTAAAAATGTATTATTTATTATATTTCAATATATAAATCATACCATATAAGTTAAATTTTTTTATCTTTTGTACCAAAATTAAAAAAGAACCTTGTTTTAGAAACAGGTTAGAAGATTCCTCATAAATAATATTTTCAAATGTCAAAAATGGTGAAATTTACTTGTAAATATAATTGGATAATAGTCAATAAAATTTTGATTTCATTTTTTGAAAATTATAACTTTGAATAGAAATATTAAACATTGGATACATAAAAAAACAATCTCAAATAACGATAATATTGTTAAATAACCTAGACCACTTTATAATTAGTCGAATGATACTTAATATGAAAAAAATAAAATTATATGGATATAAAAATATGATATTATTGAGAATAATACTAAAAAATAAATCTCATGGTCACTATATATTTCAAAAAAAGACCTAGTGTATAAGGCATGTGTCTAACAACACACTTAATTTTTAGTTTTACATTCTTTCAACTCATATATATTGTTTTAAAGAATTTTATACAATTATATCATAAATTTATTCATATTTATTATTTCATATATTCCATTATTATACTATTTTATCACCAATTTGATAAAAATAATTCATCATTTTCCCTAATTCGGGATTTAATTGTATAGTTTCTCAAATATGTTTCGAATTTTTTATTGTTGTTTCAATTAATCAGAAAATGTTGTTATCATATAAATAACATAAAATAACATTTTAATATCATATATGTTCATAATATATATATATATATATATATATATTTATAATTATTTTTAAAATTTGGAGATGAGAACTAAAATTCCCTGTTAATGGAAGACTTAAGCTATACATATTCTTGAATTCCCCTTTTAAATTATTTCCATATTAAAAGAATGAATGATAAATTATATATATACATATATGTATATATTATAACACAATTTTCATATTTATGTCATATATATAACAGAAGTTTTCTAAAATGATCATTTATACAGTCCATGTATATTTTGAATGAATCACATTATTTTGAGGAGGTAGTAGTCCAGAAATCCACAAACAATGTAATCATATTTACAAAAAATCGAAATAATGAAGGTATGCATTATATAAAAATTCATGATGTATATATATAAAATAAGTATAAAAAATATCATATTAAAAATGTGTTTCTATATAAATTACCTATGAAGATAGGTGTTAATAGAGAGAAAAAATACCTCATTTCACAATGTGGTAGTTTGCCAAACGAGAATGGTAAATTCCATACTCGTTTGATGGATGTGTGTACAGATGTCAATAGAAACATCAACATAAGAAAAAATAACTATATTTAGGATTATTTTTTATTATATAATAATCTAATAATAATATTTGATGGAGTGGGTTATGAAATAAAACTAATGTGATTGTTTAAGAATGATACTTCATATTTGCGTATCTCCTTTTTATTTATACAAAAATCCTTCCTTTTTTTCCTTTAATTAAACATTTATTCTTCTTAGATTAGTGTAGGGTAGTTGGGATATTATTTTAACTATTTTTTAATATCATAAAGGCCTAATGTTGTTTGAGGAAGTGATATAGTATGTTAAATTTTATAATTAAGGTGGGGGACACTTTAGGAAAATATTAAAATTTTAATTTAACATAAATTAATTTTCAATTCTTAATGACTCTAAAGAGGTTTATTTTAGATATAATATTAGTATGGGTCTAAATAAAATCATTAAATATTTATAATACATGTTTAGGGAACATTAATTCCCCAATTATTTGTATTTAACCATTAGTTAAACCCATTAACTCAAACGTTGACAACATGTTTATTTAAAATTTATGGGTAAATATATTTATAATAAAATGAATCAATAACTATAAATGAGTCTTGGATGAAATTTAAATCTTTATCCGAATAATTTGGCAAAATTTTACTTGTTTATGAATTTTATAAAATTTAATAGAATATTATATATTTTAAATTATTATTAATGTCAATTTTGACGATAATCATTAATTGAAATAAAATAACAGTAAAAATGATAAAATAAAATAAAAAATTTTAATACATATTTAATATTTATATTTATTCTTTAAAATTTAAGGGTGAAATTATTTATATATCAAATTATTTTTTTTTAATGTTTTTTGGAATATTTATTTGGTATGTCAATTAATTAAATAAATAATGTGACATTATTATGCAGGGTTGTAAATTAATTATTCTTTCCCAAAAAATTGATATTTATTTATAATTATGAATACGAACATTTTATATTTCCAATAATCATTTATTGTCATATATTTTTTTAAGGGGTGAGTTCTGGTCAAAAGACCAGAACTTAGAGATTTATTCAAAATAAAGGAGAAACAAACAAGTTACAAAAGACGGAAAGAGGGGAATTTTCTAGAATCCTTAATAAAGAAGGGGTCAACTCCGGAGGGAGGTAATTTTTCCAAGTGTTCTCATTTGAGACCCCTATGTTGGATAGCCCATCAGCGATCATATTAGCCTAACGATAGGTATGTGTGGCAATAAAATTGAGGCCATTGAGAGCGGTGAGGCATTGCATCCATTGGGGGGTGAGAGACCAAACAAGATGAGCATCACTTTTCCAGATGGATTGCACAATAGTATTGGAGTCTCTCTCGATCCATATATTATTCCAGTTGAACATCTTTGCATAGGAAATGGCATGAATGGTTGCGAGTATTTCTGCCTCCAGTGCAGAAGCAATGCCACAGCTTCCAATGAAATATCTGAGGATCCGGTCTTGATGGTCTCTAAAAATTCCTCCGCATCCCGAAAGACCAAGGTTTCCCTTTGAGGCTCCATCCACATTAATTTTAATTCATCTAGGAGGAGGTGCCTCCCAGAAGACTTCAATAGTGTATTGTGGCTTCGGGAAGATGCGTTTGACATCAATTCAGCAGAGAGTTTCAAAATCCATGACAGAATTGGCACAAAAATATTTTTGGATCACGTCCGCTTCCTTTATAGCAAGAAGAATCCTCATTTTACCTGCATTAATATTGAAAGAGTTATTGTTGAAAAAAGAATCATTTCTACTATACCAAGGAATATGCAGAATCTCCGCGACAGCAGTATGAAATAGATTCTTGATTTGGGGAGACCTCAGAAACTCCAACATTATTTTCAATTGTGAGAAAATAAAAGTGTCTAAAAGCCATCTGCATTCAAAAAGGTCAAATATGTAATGCCAAAGGGCCATAGAAGTATCACAAGATAAAAATAGATGATTAATTTACTAGCGATGGTGGTTGCATAATTGTCATATATTTCTTCTAAATAACAAAATTAAAAAATGTGATAATTTTTAAAAATGCCATAGTGACATATTGGACTTTCCATTGAATAAAATACTAAAAAATGATTCAAGTCATCCAACTGGATACAAAATGACATAAAATTGGTCCAAAGATTATATTGGATTAAAATAACTAATCCAGTAAAATTAGGATCAATGTTATTTTATTTTTATAATACTTTTAATATTATTTATTCCTTTATTTACCTAATTTACCCTTACCAGTTGTAATAAAATATATTATTAAAGTTAATAATAATAGTGTTCAAAAATAAAAGTGAAATATTTTCTAAATTTGGACATTCAGATTTAAAATATGGAATCCATTATAAAAAATTTAATATATGAAATTTTTAAAAATTAATTGCAACTTAATCTGATTGACAGAATGAGAAAATATTTTTTAAAAGTATAAATATTCAAAAGACTAAACTTTTTTCATATTAAATTCAAAATTGGAATTGATTCCAATAAACTAAATTATATTAAATTATGAAAATCATATATTTATACATTGATGTCATTTAAAAATTTAATTTAATCTTAAAAATAAATTTTTATGAAAAATTATTTTTCAATTAAAATAAAATATTTTATCCTTGTTCATCAAAACATGAATATAATCATAAAAATAACGAAATGTAACCAAAGTGACATAAAATTACACCCTATTTTAGAATGTTTATTTTTTCATATAACATTTATAAAAGTTTCAAAAAATGGATTTATAATATGTTCTACATTAAAATGAGGTTACACTTCCCTTAGAAAATTATAGGTTTTTATATGTACAATTGGGGTTGTTATTATCTTATAACTACTAAATATAATGTACAAATAAAATATAATTTTATTGAATATATAATACATTAATATCAGCCATTAATTTGTATTAATTTAATTTATAAATATTAAATCACTTTTCAGTATAAAAATATTTTTTTTATAAAAACCTGTCTTATAAATTCAATTATTTACTATATAAATTTCTAATTAAATTTAAACCAATAAATTCAACCATATATTTTTATATAGTCTTTAATAATATTCCTAACCACCATCTTAACTGATATGTTATATCTTATTATTTTAAATAATAATATTTTATTAATATATTGTTGTTCGATAAAACTCGACCATGCGTGTTATGTAAAACAAGTAAATATTATGTGTAGCATAAGACAAACATTGTATCACATATAATGACATAATGAAACAAAATTAAATTTATTCATAAATGGAAATATTGTAAGGTATTTGGTTGTTACATTGAAAAAATGGGTTCTTGTAAAAATTACATAATATATTATCATATTCCAAATATACAAAAGATAGTGGATGTTGTTATTATATCCTATTCCGAGTGTTGATTAAAAAACCTAATGATCTTGGAATAAATGAAATACCTATCTACAATATCCTTAATATTATATTTGAAAATAATATGAATCGATAAGGATATTGACATTGATGATAAACATTATAATTAGAGAATTAATGTTTACATTCAGAAATATTAAGAAATGAATTTAATATTTTCAATAACTATTATTTTAATGGGAAAAAATTATAAACCAATGAGAATTGATATTACTCTACAAAACATGATAACATGTGGATAATTATTCAAAAAGGAAACAAGTTTAAATGTGGGAAAAATGATTTAAAATTATAAATGTTTAAAAATGAGAATCTTTTGATACATTGTCATGAAAGATGATTTTGAAAAAATGGTCATCTAGGAAATGGTAAAAGAAGATTATTTTCTATAAGAATGACATACATATTTAATAAATAATTATTTATTCAAGATTAAGTTTTAATAAAACCAATAATACTAATTAATTAATATATAAGTGGATGCAAATGATTCTAAACCAAAATAAAGAGATATGGTTAGTTTTACCTACAAGAGTTGTTTCAACTAAGCCATTTACCATTGGGAGATGAAATTTTAAAAATAAAATTTAATAATATTAACACCTTGTGGATAAAAAATTATTGGTGGATATATCGATAAAAATAAATTAATTGTCTAAGATTAAATTTGAGTTCTACATAATCACGAATTCATTATGATATTAGAAAGAAATCCAAAACCATTACTACCAACATCAATGAAACCATTTTAACATATTTAATGATAATGATAACCAAATTAATCAAATAGGTTTTAAAATTTTTAAATATCATTAACATTTATAATATTTAATTATAACATTTCATTTCACAAATGTTGATTACATTCAACATTAGATGATGGTGTTTTTGATTATTTATTAAAAATATCATAATAGAAATGATGAAATTCATTCATTGGTACCATGTTACTCATTCTCTTATATTCTAATTTAAGTTAATAATTTTTATTTCAATGATTTATTTAGTCTCTTGTTAAATTGATGGAATATATCGATATGTTCATGTGAATAGATTCTTTGAAAAACATATTTTTGGTAATTTATGGAAAAAGAAATCATGGGTTACAATGTCCATTTATTTATGTCTTCCATTCTTATAAAATCATATTCTGGAGATATATTACTTCTTAATATCATATATTATATTTATTTTTTGCCCATTTCTATTTATGAAAAAATTGATGTTTTTATAGAATTGTTCATGTCGGTGATTGAATAACAAAAAACACAAACATGTTATACTAGTGGAGTATGAGAATATAGATATATAATAAAAGTATCAATATCTTGGAAAAATAATAATTTCAATTTTAGTTATTTATATTTTATTATTATAATAAAAACCTATTAAAATTATAACATTCTACCATTTTAATTTATTTATTTTTATTCATAGTTTGGATTTTTATAAAGACACATGAATGTTGTATATATTTTTGGAGATTAAAAATCTTGTAATGAGATTTTATATGATGAATTATTCATTGGGGAGATTCAATATATCTATTTTAAGGCATGAATGCTTTATCCGCAGTGAAAATAGTTCATATCGTGTAATGGTTAAATCGTAATCATTAAACTATGATGATGGGTTTTTATCATTTTTTGTTTTCTAGGATAAAATGATGTGAAATGGGATTATAAACCACAAAATTATAAAATTATATTTAGTAGTGAAATACATTACTAATTATAATTTATTAATTTTATGTCCCCCCCCCTCTCAAAATTCAAGTGGATTAAAGGTTATTTTTGATATCTACACTCCCTCAATTCAATTATCTCAGCGATTGATCATTTTACTGATTTTGTTGAATCATTATAGATATAATTACATTAATTTAATACATGGAATTATTTTTTGGATACAAAATTTGTTATTATTATGGTTCACATTTGTGATCAATTGGTGTTTATTCTAAATCCTTTCCTATTTCTTTTCATTAATTGTGTTCTGATGGCCAATCTGAAATTTTCCAATCTCATTTTCCAATGATGTAGAGTGTTTCATCATTATTAAGGTATTTGATTCTATTCAATTGGTTATTTCAAATATTTTATTAACATTATCGATAAATATTTTTGTTCTTTCATTTAATTTTTGTGATTCTTGTTTTTTCAAAATATTTCATGTAGGATAAATGTTTTTAAAAGTATTTTCATAAAAAAAAAATTATTAGAAAATGGGGTATTAAAATGCCTAATATTTTTTTATGGGATTTTAATACATATTATAAATGGTTATAATTCTTTTGATATTTATTTTGATACGATTGGAACTTTTCGAACCCTGGGTGCATTGGGAAATTAATATAGAAAATTGTAGTGTGTATGGAACTACTAGTGGTTGTCTTATTGATATTGATTTATTATGGAAAAACTACATATTGGTTAGATCCATTTATTGTCCTGATTTAGTTATATTTTATTTATATTATGTATTTCCCCAAAGGCTATATCCCAGTCAATAGTGTGATTTTTCATGTAAATATTTTTATTGCATGAATGTTTTTTTTCATAGATAGATTCTGACATGTTTTTTATGAGGTTGTATCACATGGATTCCAATGATGGTATTTTTTATATATTTACATAATTTTATAGTTCATGATACTTGGATTTTATTTCCTATTTTAAAACATAATCATTTCTTATTCGTAAATTTTTTATTATGAAAATAATTTATGAAAAAACAAATGGAAAATTAATGAAACTTGTGTTGGGATTTTTGAAAATTCTTTGTAAAATAGTTTTTTAATATATAAGTGATGATTTAATTATATATACCATGTATATTATCTATGGGGGTATCCTACATGTTTTTTTTTCTCAAACCCTACTTTCTCACATATGATGATAAAGGTATTGTTTTCCTTGATTTAGGTATAAGGAAGGGAATATTATAGCATACATTCTTATCAATTCATCTTTTCAATCATAGTGATGTGGTTTGGTGGTGACTATTGGTCACATGGATACATTACATTGTTTCTAGTTTAACTGGGTTTACTTGGATTATATGTGTTTTCTTGGGTAGTATCACTTTTAATTATGCATTTTTTCCAATATATATGTCTTGGTTTTGTTATATTCAAGGCATACTTTTTTATCTTTTTTTACCACACTGTGTGCCTTTTGGATTTGGTATATGTCTTGGTGGACTAATTATGAAAACAAAAAATTGGTTGAAATTGAAATATCATTGTGAATTGTGTTAAATATTATTGAGTTTTTCATCATTTATTGGGTACGTTGGAGTTATGACAATCATAACTCGTATTGTTTTGAAAAACGGTGTAGATAGCTCACATTAATGACTAAACTCAAGATAACATAGTTGGTTAGTGAAATTTAGTATGTTTGAGAAATTTAGTTCATTGTAATGGCATACTTGTGAATATTATTTAACTTTTCCTACACATTTTTATGTATTTTCTTTCATTGGTATAATTAACAGTTGAATTAAATTATTTTTTAATTTATTTTTTCAGAATATTGAAAGAATTATTATGATTTTTTGAATGTTCTAATGATCTAATTTATTAATTTTTTAAGTTATATATAGAATATATCGGATAAAAAATCTTATAAATATAGGAGAGGAAGAAGTGAGATAGGATCCACAAGAATATCCTCTAGGGGGTATTCCATTTTTTGAAGCAATAATTAATAAAATTCAGACTCTGACTCATGTGGGGTGTTTTGGAATGCATGACCTGTGCTAGATCATAGATATAAATATATAAATAAGAGTCCACCATATTCATTGCTGACTAGGTTCCCTAGGAATATGATGTTTGGATTGCGTATATTTATAGGATTCTTATATTTCAGATGATTTCTAAAAAATCTATGGTGGATTTTTCAACATACATGCATGTGGGTCTAAGAATAAGACAATGGGACGATGTAGATCATTTTAAGTTTCCTAGGAATTATTTGTAGGATTCAATCCATAAAATATTCAATCAGAACTATTACAATGAGATGGTATGTGTGGAAAGGACCAAGGAGTTTTTGATATTTGTGATGGGGGATTGATCCATTCTAAAGTATTACAACCATTATGCTGAGATGGTACCTCTATAACTAGTTCTTTTCATTAATCAATACATAATGTTTGGAATTGTTCAATTGGGATTAAATACAAATATTCGATCAATTTTGATTCTCATATGTTTTCTGACCGTAGAGGATGTAAAAGATAATAAAACTTTGGTAGAGGCAGGTATAGTTTGGAAGACCTGTTTTAGTCGATCTTCACTTAGTGATTTTGTTATCTAGGGATTATCATCTATCCATAAAATAAAATGAAAACGTTTTCAATTCACTTATATACTAGTTTCAAGGGAATATCAATGTATATATGTTTTTTTATCTATGAGTGTGGAAATTGTGTCCATACCACGTCTAACTCTATGGAGGTTCCCAATAATTTCAAATTTTTGGATGATATTGCCATCTAATTTTTTTTCCTAAGATATTACATGGATGTTAGGTAAGATCCCCATTCACCAAGGATTATAACGTTTTTACCAATTCTTAAAAGTGTTGTGGTTATAATAAAATGTCTATAGGGGTGATTATATGGTGAATACCATATATATTAATGAGGAAGAGTATGAAAAAGGGAATACAATGCAAGGAAAACTATTGTTTTAGGTGCATTGTTCATTTTAAAAACTATATTTATATATTTTTTATACATGTGCTACTCAGAATTGCATATCGTTAAATTTAAATGAGATATTTTTCTTTTATTCAGAACAAATTCCATATTGTTTTTTGTTTTTTCTCCTTTAGAAATAAGAACCGAATAAGGTCTAAAGTTATGTATGTGTCAAGTGATGGTAGATGCCTACGGTATGGTATTTTAATTTTTTCTCTTGATATTAAATCTTCAAAATAATTATTCGCATGGATTGGATGATCACCATTAAGGAACACATATAATGGTTTCCCAATATAGATCAAATTTTGTCTTCCCATGGGGTCATTCAGGCCTTATATAGTGGGAGAGATTTTAGATCAAAAATTTTAGTGCTTCTTGTTCCATATGTGGTGGCACAATCATTCCTGTTATAAAATCAATTTATTGATGTGTTTAACTAATTTTTGGATGGTTTAAATCCTTTCGTGGTGTGTGTCTACCATGATTTCATTATAGATGATTTTTTCTTATTTTGTAGTACTATAGAGAGATAGAGTTCATTATTCACTTACTCCATAGTATGATGCAAAAATCTACGAATTATATTATATTTGTGTCAACTGAGTTGGTAGAACACAAGGTCTAACATTAGGATAAAGAGGATTTGGGATTTATTTACCTTGGCATGTTACCATGAGCTTCCCATATTATATTTTATATGATGTCTTACAATAGATTTAGTAATTTTGTGTTGTATTAAAAGATGAATATTATAACCATTGAAAACATATATATTATGCCTAAAATTTACGAATTTTTTGACCACCATAGAGGTGAAAGTTTGTTTCCAAAGAATTACCTTCAGTATGGGTAAAACAATTTGATATTTTGAGATGTCGATATTCCCTATAATCATTTTAAAGATGGTATGGTCATTTCATGTTTCTAGTTATCCTATAACGTCGTACTAACAATTCTATGGTATTTATGGTTTCGATGAACCATGTCATTCATTGGTAATAGGATTTTTTTTTGGTTTTTCAGGGATGCTATTTTAGTTTACTCCAAGATGATTGAGTATAATATATTCTATTTGGATACCATTATTTGAACCTTGAATGAACATCCTTTATATTTAAAGCTTTCAAAATGTGAGATTTGTATTCATGAATTAATCGTTCCAGGGATATTCATATCTAATATGGGAATTCTAGAGGATAATGCAATTGTATTTGAATTTTTATCCCATGAACAACCTAGAAATGTGTTAATAATCCGAAGATTCATGGGGTTGGATGGTTATTAACAGTAGTTTCTTTAGAATTTATTAAAAATAGATTCATCAATAATATATTTAACATGATTGGGTGTATATATTGAATGGAATGAAAAATTTAAGGGATCATTTTTTGGGAATATGTTATGATTTTATTTAGTAAGAGTTTTTATTCTTCCAAAACTAGGTTTTTATTATGCTGTTTTCTATAGTTATTATAGTATAAGAGTGGGATGTGTCTTGATTCATGAGAAATACTTGTTGTCAAATGGTTCATTCTAGTTACACCCTCATCCAGATAATTGGACAATACATGATATAGATTTGGAAATAATTATTTATTCACTCAAGATGCAACATACCATTTTCTTGATGAAATGATTTATCAAATATTCTGATTATAAGATCATGAAATATATTTTTTTTATAGAGGTATCTAAGCATGAAATAGAAATAATGTTTTTTTCAGACTTTTGATTGAGATATTTCATAAACTCTTGGTTATGGTAATGTGTATGCCAATGTAATGAGTTAAAATTTAAAAACACATTCCATTAAGGAATGACTTAAGAAATGGTCTCTTATGTGTTTGATTGGCGAGACGAGCTTCTGAGTTTAAGAAGATGTTAAAAATGACTTATTATATTTGATAAAATGTGATATATCTTTGTATGATATATGTTTTCCATATAATGTAAAAAAAATCAATTTACAATTCCTCTTTTCATTACATTATAAAGGGGTGACCATAGGTGAGTTTTCTCAGTCTCATATTTTAGCTTTGAAATTTATTGGAAGATGGTTGTTTGGTTATCCCTATGCAAGGAATTGGTATAAAGTGGAAAACATTATTTTTTTATCCACTCTGGGGAAACCAATATGTATCATAGCATGGGATTTCAATATTGGTGTTTGGGGATGAGGAAATCTATTACATTTTTTTATTGTGACACCTTACTTGTATGAAAAAAATGATGGAAAAAAAGAGAACTACATGTTTGATGCAGTCGTTTCCATTTTTTTGTGCGGAAGTGGGTTGAGATTTCAATGATTTTTGTTTGTTTTACAATGGAATCCAAGTGGGAAAGATTTTATTTCGATAATCAATGATCATCTCATGGAATCAGCACATTTCCTCCCCATAAAGGATATGGAATATTTGAGTAGCTTGGGATGTTTTTACTCGATATATTGTGGGAAATCATGGTGTTAACTCATGGGTGGAATATGATATAGAACCAAGGGTCAATTTGATAATATAGAATAATTTATCAAGAGGTGATGGGTTCTAATGGAAATCCAGCATGAATTATCATCCACAAATGAATTGAAGGTAATAGTTAACTATATAGTTTAATGAATATATTCATTGGGAATCCATGGATGATTTTGGTTCATATTGTTAATATCATTTTACTTTATTCTTGATTATCTATAATATTAGTTATTAGGAATCAATTCATATTGATCCACTAAGGGTTTATATGGGAGGAAATATATATCTTAATTTTACTAGGTATATTTGGTAGAGAGGTACATTGTTGGTCTGAGTCTTATCCAGGAGATGATGGAGATGGTTTAGTCTATCCATAAGATACTTATTGTGGAATAAATTAAATAGAAATATTATGTGGATTATCTCCATCATATGCTAGTTTTTGAGGTTGCGGAGATTCTTTTTGTGGTGTTTCGCCTAATATAACACATCATCTATTTATTATAAATTTTGTGCTTTCATTGAAGATTGTGGGAACTTTTGAAAATATTGAAATTCTAGGGATGGTGTTCTATTAGTTGGATTAATTGTAACATTTTACTTCCATTCATGATATATTTCACATATCTAAGCTGAGGAGGTATAAAATGGATCCTCTAATAGGTATAAAATTCTAAGATATAAATCATTGTAATAAAAGACTATTATTGAGAAACTATTATAGATATTTGATCACCATGGTTTGGTACATTGTGGTAAAAAATTCTTCCAGTCTAGGTAATGTGGTAGTGCGGATGTAATACCCATGATATATAGAATAGAAAGAAGATAATGATATCTATGTGTGCATATATTTTTTGTAAATCTAGGATCTACATGACATTATGGATGAAGAAAACAATTATGGTGTGGTGATTGTAACAATGTGACACATTTCAAGTACTTACATGGTCTTGTTTATATTTTCAACCATACTTTTGATTTTTCAACCAAAAATGGATTTGTTTTTTTCTTATGGGAAATTTCTGTCTATGTAATGGTATTTCATGCCATGTAATGATTTTATGGATGATATTATGAATCAAATTCTTTTAATGAATGTTAAACATGCTATAAAAATAGTTAACATCATGTAATGGTAAAATATAGAATATTAACCAATGAAAATAGTTTTTTTATTTGGTTTTTGAGGATAACCTGATGAGTTAGGGGGCCACACAATATATAATTCTCTTTATTTAATTTATTAGGGTAATTTTCAGAGGATTTTTTTATTTCTTTTAAATCCAGCCCTCTCGATCCCCTATTATAATTTGGGAGGTTTTAGAGATCAAAACTCCATATATACCATTATTCGATGATTGATCGCATTGTGGATATGGTGATTCCATGAGGGTAAGTAATCCATCCATGTTCGCCTTTGATTTTTTCAGAGATGTGGAATTATCTATTATTGTGGTTGAATTTTTTATCAATTTTTTTTCAATCCTCTACAGTTTTTTATCATGCCTTCTCTTTCACTAGTTCATCAATTATTTTCTATTCTTGTAGGATAATAGGGTTTCATAATTAATTAGGTAGGTGTTTCTATACAATGGGTTAATTCTATAAATTGGTTATTGTTCCTTGTACATTACTTTTGTTTTATAATTTAATTGATGTGATTATTTTGTTTCATGGGATTTCATGGATGATAATTTTTCATAAAGGGTTTTAATTCAAAAATGGATTTTTTTATTTCAAAATTGGTTTTTATACACCAAGTGGAAAGTATTCGATTTAAAAATGTATCATTAATAGATAACATTTTTTGTAAATTTATTATTACAATATTATAACTTTGGGAACATCTTCTGCATCATAAAATAGAAATTTTAAACAGTTTATGTGTGCCACCACTGGTGGAAATTTTTTTGATTTAAATTAACGATTAAAGTAATAAATATTTGTTTGATCCAATTTTTGTCTCAGTGTTGGTCAATTTTTATATTAATTATGTATTTTGAAATATTCTCGAGCCAAAATTTTAGTGTTCTTTAACATTTGATGATTTTTATCAAATGATGAATCTTATATGTATATTTATTCTCATGTTTTATAAGTGTTTCTATCACATGGATTCACATGATGGTATATAATGAATATTTTTCTACCTGATTTCATTCTGATTCATAGATATGGTTTCATTTTTCACCACTTCTACTTGTTATAATACATTATCGTGAATATGAATTTATATTTGGACAATACAGAAATTATTTACGTATATTATTAGATTTATGAAAATAAAATGAAAAACTAAATTTTGTTTAAATGAAAAAACTATTTGATTATTGATATTGGATTGTGTGTAGAATATGTAGTTGAATCCTATAAGGCTTTGTTCCCACACACTATTATTTTATTACAGTATTTGTAGATATTGATTTATATAATTCACGTAAAAGGAAGATTATTTTTTTGTAAGTTCTCTTCTCCTATCAATTTTTCCTATTTAAAGGTGTTGTATATAGATTAATGTTGGTCACATTGAGATGTCTCATACATTTTAGTTTAGTTGATTTGTCTTAGATTTTTTGTTTTCTTCAAGGTATTTATATCTTTTTCTTCTCTTGTGTGCTACATTTGTATGTCATGTTTTGGTTAAATTAAATAATTTTCTTTGTTATATTTCATTCTCCAAACCATGTGAAATATATCTAATATGTATGATTTGGTTGACCCATCTTGATCTATTATATGTTTATTTTTTAAACTATGATTATTATCATGTAATTGAAAATGTGGTAGTAAAATAATGATACTTACTTGATGATGTTTCTCATCATCAACATAGGTTTATTTGTAATGAATTATAAAGGATTCTTTGTTAGAACCAATATCAATAAAATATAACTAACTGTTTATGTGATTTAAAATGTTCTCATATTGAGGAATATTCAATGGAATATTTTATTTGTACTATATGAAAAGGAGTTCCAATAATATGTTAAAATGGAGAAAAATTTAATTGGAATAATATGACTGGAGAATGTTAAAGTGTAATGACATGGGGGATAGAAATTTAAGGCGAGGAAATATTGGTTATAAATTTTTTTTTAGTCCCACACCTTCAAAGGTACTTATAAAATGTATAGTTATTTAATTCACTAAAAATAATTCACTCAAATTTATCTTACCCCTTATTACACATTAAACTTATTTATTTATTTTCCATAGTAATTGTAGTTTTTGTAATTCCTCTACCCTAGTTACCAAGATTCGGTGCATTATTACATAACATTGGCACGATATAAGGTATCATGTCTTGGAAGACTTATCAGTTTATTATCCTTAGAAGTACTAGATACATTCATAAGTTTTATATTACATTAAAAAATTAAAAACAACAACAAAATTGTCTTCATTGACCACAAAAAAATCCATTAGACTATCCCTACAGATAAGTCATAGTATACATCTTCACATCCCAGGACAAATAAAACATAGAAAGGGGTGACCTCAAATGTTTAGTAAGGATAACAATATAGATGAAACATTTGTAAATAAACATATAAATTTTAGCAATGTAGAAGACCAAAAAATTATCCTTTTAAAAATAAAATTCTACATAATATAGACAATATAAATAAAATAATTCCATTTACTTATTCACATGGATATTCTACTAGTCTAATATTCACATGAAATATCAATTGTAACTTTCATAATGATGGAGTGCATAATGCCAGACATCATAACCACATAGTCAAGACCATATGCCAAGACATAAAATAAGATTTTTTTCATAGCCTTGTACCAAGACACTAGTTTTTCTCATGATACATACTAATTCATCGAGAAGATATAGTGGGCTCCCCCATCCCATACTATGTATATGCCATTCCTCATATGAAAAGGTTTATTCATAATATAAAGATTTGTATTAAAACTTGAATTAGAAATGTCAAAACTTTATCCACAAACCATGAATTGTAAAAAAATAACACATCCATATTCCAACATATCACAAAACCTTCAATACAATATAGAAGATTTGAATCATAATAAATCAACCTTGATCAAGAATAATATCCCTTAAAAGATGTTGACATTGATGAAAATGATCAGTAAAAATCATTGAGGGAAATATCCCATTTTTATGAAATCATTTAAAAGTTGGCTAATTTATAAGGGAATTCATTTAGAAGATATTTTGGATTAAAGTTTCCCATACCACTTTGAAACATTTGAATGGAATTAACATTGTAAAATATTCATGTCCATATAAATAAATCGTTAAAACCATTTTTAATACACAGACATTAATGAAAATGGTTTAGAAGAATAAATATTTAAATTAGTTAAAATGATGTTTTAGTAAAAAAAATGTCCCTAAAAATAATCCCATTGAAACCTATTTTATAAAATAGGGCCATAGAAAATAAAATTTTCCATGTAGATACTAAAGTAAAAACAAACTCGGATAATAATGAGATTGTAAAATTAACCCTTACCTTGTACTTTTCCATGGTTGAGGATACATTAACCTCTGGTATAATACTTAAATAAATGTTATTATATTATAAAAGAATCATATACATAAATATGATGTCTTGTATGATCTTCCAATATGTCTTTTTAATAATATTTTAGTAGTATCATCATTTTGGCTATTAAATGATTTGTTTTCCTTTATATGCTTGGTTACGTAGGCCATGTTTGTTATAGATAAGATGTATTTGATTAATATCCAGAATTATATTTAGTTATTAAACATTATTTTTAATCATAAAATTATAATTACTCTTGAATGATTATGATGGGGAATGAATTTCATAACGTTCGTGGAGACGGTAATCTGAACGTACGTAGGAGTGACAATATCATTATATTGATGATGATATCATATGTAATTGGATGGAATGGAATATATATAGAATCATTAACATGTTATATTTATTATTTACATTAGTTAAACTCATTAATATACCCATAAAAATAATGAGATTTTTCAATAAATAACTACACCACGACTTGGAGACGGTAAGCCTTATGTACGCACGTATGGTGACTTTTTCATTTATAGGGTGGATTGAATAATGAATATGGTTGTACCATATTTATAATAACATCATAGTACATATAAGGTACTAGATTTATTATTTCAGTATAGAAAATACAATGAAATATGAAGTGGAACATGAAAAAGTACTTGAAAGAGTGTGCTGAAATTATTACCTCTTCTTTGTGTGTTTCATATTTTGTTGATCAAAAGGAATCCATAGGATGTATTTATGATCAATGTAATACCTCTAGATTAAAGGGAGTATAGTTGAGAGGATATTTTTTTCAGCGTTTGTCCGCACCAAATGCCTTTGGAGGCATGAAATTAAGAGAAGGGGAAGTGCCCTTTTATAAGAGGGTTGAGGGTCACTTTAGGAAAAGATTAGAATATTAATTTATTATACAATGATATTCGGTTTATAGTGGCTCAAATGAATTTATTTAGAGACTTAGGTGGTTATGGGTATAAATCCTATCAAATAATTGGTTTTAGACATTTTTAGGTTACTAATGTATCCTTATCTTTTTTATTTAACTCTTAGTTAAATAGTTTATCTTTTACTGTGTCTTCTTGTATTCTTACACTATATGGTATATAAACGTACTCTAAACATCAATGTGAACCCCAATTGGTTCATTAATGACATATATAATATTATTTTTGAATTTTACAAATCCATATATTTTTTGAATCATTATATCAACCAATGATATAGTATTGGTTTTAAAAACTAATTTATGTCAATTTTGACACTATTGGGTATTTTGTTTTTGTGAAGGTCATAAAAAACTCTTCACTTCAAAAAAATCTATCTAATCAACCCTAACATGTCATAATAACCTATAAAATTAGTGGGATTAATCAGAAGTCTCAATTTACTTTTATTTTCGATATTTATAATAATAATAATTTTAATATTTCATTAATAAGGTAATTACTTCATCATCATTGTGTCATAAATAAATTAAAATATTTAGTGGCTAAAAATTATAAATAGAATATCATTATTTAGGAAATAATTTTATCTTTTTAATTAATATTAATAGTATAAATTATATTGTGTGGAACCCATAAAAATGGTTTAGTTATTAAACATTGAATGTAACAATTTTAACTATTCTTTAAATAAAATAATAATTAATTTCCTAATCTAATGCAAGTGGACCAAAGAGGATCATATTTTATACCAAAGGTTTTTTTTTGTTCTAATTACAATTATCTAATAGAATTAGTTCATGTTTTAGGGTAATTATAATATCTTCTTTGCCCTTAATTACCCTATTTACTTTTAACTTTGATAAATAAAAGTCAAAAGTTACTATTCACCAAATATTATTTTCATCTTATTGAACCACATTTTACTTAATTATGTAAACTGTGTTTTCAGATTTTTTTAATTCAACTCACATAAGCGGTAACATTATGTTTTATGCAAATTTGCAAATTCTTCTAGAAGGAGGGTAAAAAACATTAAAAAGATCAATAAAATTTTATACATAAAATTTTATTGTTAAAGGACTCCAATGAATTACATTGAACTGAAATAGGTATTATATATTTATTTTTACTTAAAATAAATTTAATTAAAATACATAATTATTTAAATAAAGAGTCGGATTTAAATAATAACATAGTGTTTCTCACTATTCATAAAAAAGTGAATGTTTTCAGAAAAATACCAAAACATTTTCATAAGCTAATTTTGATATTCGGAATTAAAAAATGATTTATATTTTTACCAAATTCAAAACATAGAAGTTTCATTTATTAATTTAAAATTAAATCCATTTGTCAAAACCAAAAGGTATATTTTTAAAAAATTATAAAATATCAAAATATTGATATGTGTTTATGTCAAATTTAAATGTGAAATTATATATAATGACCTATATTGTAATAAAAGATAAAAATATAATCTAGTTATACTTCAAAACCATTCAAATGAATAATTTAACACTATAAATTATTTTGATTAAAAAATATTCATTCAATTAAAACATATGATTTTACACTATTCATCAATATATGAATGTTATCAAAAAAGTACCCAAAATTTGTCCAAACTAAATTTTTAGGTCCTAAATCTAAATAGGGCGTTTATTTTGTCCTATTTAATATTAACTTGTTAGATGTTGAATTTAAAAAAAGCACCATTAGTAGGAGGTAAAATTGATTTTTAAAAAAATACATTCTTTATCTGGAAAATTGAATTTGTTCTTATATTATGCCTAAGAAAAACAAAATATGGGTATTTAAATTATATAGAGTATATATGATTCAAAATTCAATTAATACTATTCATAATAGCTTTTTGAACGGCTAGTTTGGTAGGTTGTGGTGCATTCAAACTCAGTGTTTCATGTAGAACAAGTTATTGAATTACATTAATGAGAAAACACACTAAAAAATCATCGGGTGTTACATTCTCCCCTCCTTCAATAAGTTGCATCTTCACAATTTGAAATTGTTCTTCGAAAATAAATGGTTAAAAATAGAAAAATATCATTGTGGAAAACCCACATTGGACATTGGGTAAATAAAATTTAGTCGTAATTTGAGGGAAAGGAAAATGAAAATGTCACCACAAATTATGATCTCGATTAAAAGAATATTTTTGGAAATTATAGACACATAATTAGAGGGAACAATAAATATTTATCGGCAGTGATTGAGTTCATCAATCAAAACAAAGTGTAATATTTAGTTCCTCAAAGCCATAAATCTCAGATGATGTAAAATATCATCGGTTCAACAAAACATATTGTATTAGGGTAACACATTATTTGTTTTAAGATACATTACTTGATGTTTCAAAATTAATTTATTCATAGAATAAGTGGAATATATATATATATTCATGACAAGTAGAGTTTCATCCTTCAACAAATTTCTACCACAAACTTATCTTTCACTCCAAAAGATAATAGAATTCAATAATATTCTATTTCAACAAATCGTATAGGGTTCCAAAAAAATGAATTTATAATTTATCTGTCAGACCATTTAGAAAAAAAACATTTTACAAACCAGGACAACACATAATCCAGTGGTAGGTGATCCACCCCTGTCGCTCTTCAGTTACAGGTTCAAGCCTCGCAGCCTTGTCGGACGCGACGGGTTATCGCCCGACCACCAGGATGTCCTTTTAATGACAATTCAGAAATAATCTCAATAAATAATTTAACCTTAACAATAGTATCCAATGTAAAACATAATCGATTAAAACCTTTATACTTATCGAAAATACTTCTGTTGAAACTCGCAGTCCATATTTTATAAGAAAGGTAAAAACAATGAAGATCTGTTTTTCCATGTAATAATATGTGAATACCTTCATCATGTAATCTTTTAAAACACTTTAACACCCCAAATTACAATAAAAACTTATTGATTAAATTCATGATTCCTTATTCCTTATAGAATAATGGATATACTCCTTCTATCCAAAAATGTTTTAAACTCCAAAAATGATGGAATATACAAATCATTAATCTATTTCAAGGTAATCAAGAATATCCAATATTATTTATCCAAATAAATCATATATTATTCCAAAATCACTACCTCAGTATCGGAGCTATATTATTGTTTAACTTTCTCTCAACCTATTATTTTCCATAAAATTTAACTTTCTATTGAGTCACTTTTCTTGGTTACACACAATCTTAAGTCCTTAATAAAATTATACTATAGTACAATCCTTAAATACTCTACCATTCTTATAACATGTACATAATTAATACAATACTCAAATGACACAATACATTAATAAAAACATAAGAACTCTAATCATTCCTCTTTATCTTTAGTAGTATCATAACTTGATTATTATCCAATAACATCATTTGGGGTATACTCTAACAATTTGGACATTGATTTGCATACTTTCCCAACTTCTTGTAGATAAAGAATTATACATTTGAAACTTTTTTCTTACCCTTGCAATCACATTCTTTGTGTCCTTTTTCTTCCCACTTTTAAAAAACTCATATTACCTTCAAGCATTTACTAAGGTGACTCATTCCATAGTTATCACATATGGGAAAATCTTTCTTTTACCTCTTCCCATTATCCATCTTTCTCTTATTCATCCTTTTATTCATTTTCTTCCATTAAAATCCATAGGACTCAGTGAATTCTTAACTTATCTTATTGACACATGATACTATTTCATCATATGATGAGAATACTTGGGAGACTATTTACCTTTTAAATGTTGGCTTAATATCATGAATGATATGATCCTTATTATTCCTTCGATCATGCATATTCCTGGAATTCTCATTCCATCTATTAGCGCCAATTCAAAACAATGTCATACACTAGGATAGATTATGAATCTCAATGCATAATTCCAAACATGTAAAATACCTAACGTAAATTGAATAGATTATGCATATAATATATAATCATAAAATTTTTTCGTTGAGTTAGCATTTACTCCTAAATCCTTCATAATGGCCTATAATTAGAATGTGGATTATCATAAGCATATCCCCTGAGAGTGTCGAAACCAAGAGTGCAGTAGGGCATATTGTTGTGTACCAGGATACCCCAGGTCAAGCATGAAACTCAATTTCGGCGTTTTCACTCCATGGTACATTTGTGCTAGAGCTGTATCTACCTTTTCGTATCCAGACAGGGATGTATTTATTAAAAAATACACAAAATATCTAAATTACCAAAATTTTATGAAGTTCTTCTATACTAATCCAAAAAGTCTATCTCAGGGTAATGTTCTCTAATCATAGTTTTTCTAAATCTAGTTTCCAAGGTATGTAATAAAATTCCTCTGAAACCAATCGTAAGGCCCTGACCCTAGATACCTAGAGTTGGTGAATTATTACAAAATATTGGCATGATACAAGGAATCATGTCCTGAAATACCTATTAGTTTATTAGCGTTGGAAGTACTAGATACGTTCATATGTTTTACATTACATTACAAAATAAAAAACCACAACAACATTGTCTCTATTGAATAAATTCTTACCCCTTAGACTATCCTGGTAGGTAAGACATAATATACTTCTTCGCATCTTAGGACAAATAAAATATAGAAAGTGGTGAGCTCAAATGCTCAGTAAGGATAACAATATAGAGGAAACATTCATAAATAAAAATAAACATTTAAGGAAATGTATAATACTAAAAAATAAGCCTTTTAAACATAAACTTATGAATAATATGGCCATTATATATAAAATAATGTCATTTACTTATTCATAAGGATATTCTTCTAGTTAAATAATCACATTCAATATCAGTAGTCATTTTTATAATGATGGAATACATAATGTCAGAATTCATAACCACATATTCAAGGCCATGTTCCAAGACTACACATAATATTTTGTCACGGCCTTGTGCCAATACATTATTTTTTCTAATTAGACTTACCGATGCGTCGAGAAGATACATCAGGCTCCACCCATCACTTACTAAGTGAAAATCATTCCTCATATGAAAAGGTTTAAACGTAACATAATCATTTGAATTAAAACTAGCATACAAAATGTCAATACTTTATCCATAAACCATGAATTGTATAAAAATAACACATCCACATTAAAACATTTCACAAAAACATCAATACACTATTGAATATTTCTATCATAATAAATCATCCCCGATAATGAATAATACCCCTTAAAAGATTTAGACATAGTTGAAAATGATGAGTAAATGTTTTTGGAAGAAATATCCCTTTATCTAGAAATAATTTAAATGTCTCATAATTTATAAAGGGAGTCATTTAAAAAATTGATTTGAATGAAAGGGTCCCATATCTCCGGGAATTTTTTGAAGGTAATTAACATTTTAAAACATTCATATCCATATAAATAAATCCTTAAAACTATTTTAAAAACATGGAAATTTATGATAATGGTTTTGAAGAATAAATATTTAAAACATTTAAAATGATGTTTTAGTAAATGAAGTCCCTTAAAATTAATCCCTTAAAACTCTTTTATAAAACTTGTAAATTGATAATAAATATATCCCAGTAAATACTTAATTAAAATGAACCTCGGATAATAATGATATTGTGAAATTAACCATTACCTTGTTCATTTCCCTAGTAGATGATACGTTAACCTCAGGTATAATAGGTAAATCATTTTTATTAAATTATTCAATAATCATGTACATAAATATGATATCATATATGATCTTCCAAGAATTATTTTTTAATAATATTTTAGTAGTATCATCGTTTCGGGTGTTAACTGATTCGTTTTCCCTTATAAGATTGGATACGTAAGCAATGTTTTTTATGGATAGGAGGTGTTTGATTCAAATCCAAAATTATATTATGTTCTGAGAAATTATTTTTAATTATAAAATGAAAATTACTCTAGAAGGACTACGATTGGGAATGAATCTCATCGTGTTCGTGGATATGGTAATTTGTACGTACACATGAGTGACAATATCATTATATTGATGGTGAAATCGTATGTAATAGGATGGTATATCATAAGTAAAAAATCATTAACATGTTATATTTATTATTTACATTATTTATACTCATTTTTATACCCATCTAAATAATTTAGTGTTTGAATAACAAACTACACCACGACGTGGAGACGGTAAGTCGTACGTACACACATATGGGGTCTTTGTCATTTATAGGATCGATAGAATAAATAATATAGTTGTACAATATTTATAATTAAATTACATTATATTGATGGTACTAGAGTTATTTTTTTAGTATGGAAACAACAATGAAAGAGGAAGTGGAAGAAAAAAAAGAACTTGAAAGATGGTGGTGAAATTATTACATCTTCTTCAGGTGTTTCCTGTTGAGTTGATCAAAAGGGATCTTTAGGTTGGTATTATGATAAATGTAAGGCCTCAAGTTTGAAGGAAGGATAGTTTAGAGGATATTTGGTTAGGGTTTGGCCGGGCCAAATGGATTTGGAGGAGTGAAATTAAGAGAAGGGGAAGTGCCCTTTTATAAGAGGGATGGGGGTCACTTTTGAAAAAGATTAAAATATTAATTTGTTATACAATTATATTCAGATTATAATGGAGCAAAATGAATTTATTCCAATAATTAGGTTGTTATTTGTCTAAATACATTCAACTAATAGGTTTTAGACAAGTTTAGTGTACTATTTTAACCTTATATTTTAGATTTAACTGTTAGTTAAATAGTTTAACTTTTACCATGTAATCATGTATTCTTACACTATATGGGTAATAAACTTAATCTAAACATCAAAAAGAACATAAAATAGTTAATTAATGACATATATAATATTATTTATTCCCTTTGGCTGAACCTTATATTTTTTCGGATATTATATCATGCAATAATATAGTTTTCTTTTTTTAAAACTAATTTATGTCAATTTTGACACTATTTGGTATTTTGTTTTTGTGAAAGTCATAACAACCTTATCACTTTGAAAAAAATTTAACTAATCAACCCCACCGAGTGATATTACTCTATAAAATTAGTGTAAATCATCAGAAGTCTCAATTTACATTTATTTGGATATTTATAATATGAATTATTTTAATATTTCATTAATTAGGTAATTACTGAATCATATATGTGTCATAAATAAACTAAAAAATTTAATGTCAAAAAATTAATAATAAACTACCATTATGTAGGAACAATTTTTAGATTTCTAGTGAATATTTTTACTAGAATTTATATTGTGTGCAACCCAATATAAAAAATGGTTTAGTTATTAAATTTTAAATTTAACTCTTATAACTCTTCTTAAAATAAAATAATTATAAATGTCCTAATCTAATTCAAATGGACTAAAAATAATTATATTTTATTCATAAGGTTTTTTAGGTCTAATGAAACTTATCTAATAGAATTAGGACATGTTTTAGGGTAATTATAATATCATTTTTACCCTTAATTACCATATTTATTTTAAACCGCGGTAAATAAAAGTCAAAAGTTACTATTCACCAAAAATTATTTTCCCCTATTTGAACCACATATTACATAATGATGTCAACTATGTCTCTCATATTTTTGAAATTAAACTCACATAAGCGGTAATATTGCGTCCTACATTTTATTACATAAACTTTCATTACATTACACAAAACTGAGGATCTTTAAGGTTTAGTGTCTTGGAAATCATGAATAAAAAAACATGAAAACAACATAAAACGTTCTTCTTAAACACTTGAAAGGATTATCCTTAAGTTCATACTTGGTTCATTACTGCATCTCATAACCTGGGGACATACATCAAAAGGAAAGGTGAGAAGAAGGCCCAGTAAGGGAAACAAGAGAAACATTTTACATGTGAACTTGAGATACTTTAATAAGGTCATGAAAAGAACTTTAAGGCAAGAGAAATAAATCATGAGGCATATCGTAATAAAAATAAGTTTTTCATAACATGAAGATGTGGTTAAAAAATTTAATATTGACAATCATTTCTGTTTCACCAAGGTCCATCCCCAAGGTGTCATTAAAAATTGCCAAGGTTATTCACCAAGGCATCGTTAAAAATAGTCATCTCTAGAGATTAAGTCCTTACCCAATGAATTGGAGCGCTATCAGAGAGCACCCTTGAAATGTATTTATTATCATGTGATCCACATATATCATCATCACTAATTTCATAAACAACCCATATAGTATAAAAGTAATTGGTTTCATTTCATAATCATAATGTTTTAAAAAATGCTTTAAAGACATGATCTTTGTGTCACTTTAAAACCCACAGAAAAGGAAGGTGGGTCTCATGTATGGAAATCCCAGAATTTAAAATATAAAATTTTGGAATATATGTGAATACCCATATAGAATAGAGATCTTTTAGTATTCACTTAATAAAGTAAATGAACTTTAGAAAAAGAGAAATACATTTTGAGACGGAAATTCTGCAGCATGACAACTATGTTTCGAGGTTCTAGAAAACATTGAAAAGAGAGGGGAAATGGATCAAACATTCATAAATTACCCATTAAACAGTAGAGGGACATAATATGAAGGATATATGAACATGTTAATGAAATTTTAATGTCATACCATTTGAAATGAAAAACACGGAAGGAAGACAAAAATTAGATTTCTCTTATGAAAATCTCACAGCCTAACGACGTCACAAAATCTTCATCCAAAAATGAATTCAAAAGATCAAATAGGTTATCTAATAATATGAACATAAGAGTTCAGTATGATAGATATAATGATCATTACCCAAAATAATAAAAAGTAACTTTAATGACTTGACATGAAAGTAGAACTTTGAAAAAGAGAAGGGTGAAAGAATCCCTTAAAAATTCAGCAGCCTAACGTCGCCACTGAAACATTATTAAAACGATTTGATGAGAGAAAGAGGGAGTATCCAATCATATGAAAATAGAAAGGGCTTTAAGATGAATATAAAAGAACATACTCCAACATAATAACATGTATCATAAAAGTAATGACATAAAAGATATTACTTGAATAGAAAGAGAGAGGTCGGATCCCTTACCTTAAACGTAACTCTTAAAAATCAATGGTTGGGACCTTGAGGGCTTGGGGGCACCTTGGGAGGACTCCTTGGGAGGTAAGGAGATCATAATGTTGTTGAGGATGATTTTGGAGTCGAATGGATGAGAGGATGGCTTGGTATTTATAGGGAAATTGAGGGGACAAGGCATTAATGGCCAAGGGACAACTCATTGGTAGTATTGGAAAAACCATGGTCTTTCCCATGGTATTTGACGATGATATTGAAAACTTGGGAAAAATCATACAATAATGCATCACATTTAGTTTACCATACCATAAAATATCCCATGACTTCATCATTACACAATTATGATGTCATTTAACATACTAAAACCCCAAAACTGCATTTTTACTATTCCCTGAAAATTAATCTTTCTCAGAAAAATCCCAAAAAATTACCATAACATAATATCGATTCTCTGAGTTCAAAAATGAATTCCATTTTATAAAAATAATTTTCTAAATATTTTTAATTTAATTTTTAATTAAAAAAAACTATTCACCCGGAAAAACTGATACTTGATTAATAATTTATGAAACCGTTATTTAACCATTTTATTGATCACATTACTTAATCAAGGTTTCTAAATTATATTAAAAATTTATTTAAGGGATATTACTAATCCATTTGGTCACATTACCAATCCTAAGAATAATATCCCTATTCATAATTTAATATTCATCAGAAATTAAGTTGATCTTATTAGACTCTAAATTTTGTACTGAACATAAATGTAGAAAACCATTATTTGGAAAATCATTACACGTCATTAATTATTTAAGGTTTATATAAATATTTTAAAATATCCTTTTTTTAAAACTAATCAATAAAATACATCCTACAATTATCCGGACATTTGAAATTTCAAAAACATCACTAAAAGAGGAAATCTCAATTTATTCATCCCAAAAGATTACACAAAGAAGCTACGGTCTCGTCACATAGCCCCTTATAACACCCGCATAAGACCTAAGTGTAAGGTGTGCTATGGAAAGAGAATCTAAGGGAGGCTCAGATAACATTTCCCTAGTAGTAATCTCTACTAACTTGAACTTCTCCCACAGGTTTTTCCGTTCAAACTTGACTCGCTAGAGTTTGGCTTGGGCTTGGTCCAAAGTGAAGCCCAAATATTCCACCTCCTTCCCAAGATCTGATAAGTGGGCTTCATAAGGTTCGAGTCTACCGGATGAAGCCATCGACTCCTCTTTCTACATTAACCATTAACATCTCTATTAAATCGTTAAGAGTAAGTTAATATACTATTCAAAATTTTTGGGTCGTTACATTCTTCTCCCCTTAAGAATTTTCATCCCCGAAATTTTATACTTGAGGCCTAGTAGAAAAGGTGGCGGTACTTTTTCTTCATTGTTTCCTTAGGCTCCCAAGTCGCTTCTTCATATTTATGATTCCTCCACAACACTTTCACAAGGTTTGTAGTCTTATTTCATAGAACCTTGTCTCTACGGTCTAAGATCTCCACTGGCTCCTCCTCATAAGAGAGGTCATTTTCCAGTTTTACCACCTCTCGGTTCATTACATGCATAGGGTCGGGTATTTACTTCCTCAAGCGAGATACAAGGAAGACATCTTGAACTTGATCTAGATTCAGTGGAAGTGCTAGATGATAGGCCACTGATCCTATGTGATCAAGGATTTTATAAGGTCCAATGTACCTAGGGCTGAACATCCCTTTCTTCAAAAACCACATGAATCTCTTCCATGGAGAAATTCTAAGGAAGACTTTGTTGCCAACACCAAACTCCAAGTCCATTCTACGGTTGTCAGCATAGCTCTTTTGCTGACTCTGAGTAGCCTTTATGTGTTGTTGGATGGAATGAACCTGTTCTGTCATCTATTGCACAAGATCAGGACCAAGAAGCTTTCTATCACAAGTTTCATCCCAACAAGTAGTAGTTCTACATCGCTTTCCATACAGAGCTTCATAGGGTGCCATCTGAATACTCGAATGGAATCGGTTGTTATAGGAGAACTCAACAAATGGGAGGTGTTGATCCCATCCAACTTTAAATTACATTGAGCATAATCTCAACATGTCTTCGACTGTCTGAATAGTCCTTTCAGATTGGACACCAATTTGAGGATGATAGGCCGTACTAAAATTCAATTCAGTATTCAGAGCATATTTAAGACTTCTCCAGAATTTTGATGTGAATCATGGATCACGATGAGACACGATGGATAGTGGTACCCCATGCAGCCTTACCACATCCATTATGTATATCTTGGCAAGTTGGTCCAGAGGGAAATCTTCCCGAATAGAGATAAAATGGGAGGTCTTGGTGAGACGGTCCACAATAACCCATATCACATTGTTTCCTTTGGATGTTTTCCGGAGACCAGTTACAATGTCCATAGTGATATTATCCCACTTCCATATTGGTATGGGTAGAGGTTGTAATACCCCTGTAGGAAGTTGTCATTCTGCCTTTACTTGTTGACACACCAGGCACCTTGTAGTGTAATCAGAAATCTCCATCTTCATGTTATCCCACCAATAATGATCACGCAGGTCTCTATACATTTTAGTGCTTCCCAGATGTATATAAAATTTAGAGCTATGAGCATCATCCATCAGTTCTTTCTTAACCTCTGGAATAGATGGAACACATAGTCTTGTATGAAATTTCAATACACCTTCTTGATCAATATTGAAATCAGGGAACTTCCCATCCTTTATAGCCTCAAACATCTCCTGCAGCAAAGGATATTCTTTTTGTGGCTTCTTTATCTTCTCTAGTAATGAAGGTTGATAAATCATTGGGGATAAGGTTGATGATGTCCCTTCCCTTAAAATAACCATGTCCAGTTTTACTAGAACTTTAATCAAGGGATCTCCTAGGATCCTCATTGTTGCCAGAACAAAAGGATCATTCCTGCTTAATGCATCTGCGACTTTGTTTTATCTTCTAGGGTGATAATGAATTTAACAATCATAGACTTTCATAATCTCCAACCATCTCCTTTGTCTCATGTTAAATTCTTTCTACGTGAAAATATACTTTAAACTTTGGTGGTCAATGTATATATCACATTTGTCCGCATAAATATAGTGCCTCCATATATTTATTGCAAAAACAACTGTCGCTATCTCTAGATCATGCGTATGATAATTCTTCTCATGAATCCTCAACTGTCGAGATGCATAAGCAATTACCTTGTCATCTTGCATGAGGATGCACCCAAGCCCTTTCAGAGATGAATCGCTAAAAATAATGAATCCTTCTCCGATAGAGGGTTGTGTTAACACATGTGTAGTAACCAATCTATTCTTCATCTCTTGGAAACTTTCCTTTCCTTCCATTGTCCAGATGAACTTAACCTCTTTTCGAGATAACTTGGTTAGTGGATTAGAAATCCATGAAACGTTTTTCACAAACCTCCGATAATATCCCGCTAAACCAAGGATACTATGAATCTCAGTTACTATTTTGGGTTGAGGCCACTCCTCCACAACCATAGTCTTTGCAGGGTCAACCGAGATTCCTTCATTGGGTACGATGTGCCCTAAGAAAGCCACTTGTTGCAACCAAAACTCACACTTATTGAACTTTCCAAAGAACCTCTCCTTTCGTAGAGTTTTCAAAATAAATCTTAGATTATCTTCATGCTCCTCAAAACTTTTTGAATATATCAAAATATCATCAATAAAAACTACCAAAAATTTAGCAAGGTAGTCCTTAAAGACTCTATTCATCAAATCCATGAAAATACTAGGAGCATTAGTCAAGCTGAACGGCATAACAGTAAACTCCTAATGCCCATATCTTGATCGGAAGGCAGTCTTTGGATTATATTCCTTCTTCACCCTCAGTTGATCATAACCAGATCGAAGGTCAATCTTGGAGAAGAATTGAGACCCACAAAGTTGGTCAAATAAATCATCAATTCTTGGAAGAGTGTATATATTCTTCACTGTGATCCCGTTCAGTTCTCTATAATCAATGCATAGCCACATTGATACATCCTTCTTCTTCACAAAGAGAACTGCTGCTCCCCAAGGAGACACACTCGGTTGGATAAACCCCTTCTACAACAAGTCATGGGGTTGTTTCGTTAACTCTTCTACCTCCACATTTTCCATTCTATATGGGGTCTTTGATATCGGTTGAGACCCAGGTATGAGTTCAATAGAGAACTCTACCTCTCTTTCTGGGCGAGGTCTAGGTAACTCCTTAGGAAATACATCCATGTATTCCTGATCAATCAAAACATCTTCTATTTGTACACTCCCTTTTCCTTCTTCATCATCACCGATTAACTCCATAAAGAAAGCTATAAGAGGTGCTTCTATATAGGGATCAGTTTGGGATATCACTCCTTGGAAGATAATTGTAGGTCGTTCATTCAAGACTACTGAGATTTCCTTACTTCTGCATTTGATCTTCACATTTTACTTTGAGAGAAAGTCCATCCCTATTATAATGTCGAATTGCAACATGGGAATGGCAACTAGATTTCCGATAAGATTGTGATCACTAAAGTAAACACTAGAGTATCTAAACCCTATTTATGCATGGATAATCCCACTTGGAGTCTTGAATGACAACTCTACCTCAAGTAGTTCGGGGATTGATTCTATATTCTTTGTAAACTTGGCGGAAATGAAGGAATGCGTAGAACCAGAATAAAAAAAAGTAGTTGCTAGTTTTGAGAGGACAACAAGAGTACCTTCTACCACATCATCCAGAGCTTAAACTTTAGTTGTTGTGACATAAAAAGTACGACCATGCTCCCCTGGCCTTTGATGAGGATGATGATGATTCCCCTCCACTACCCTCAGATTTGGACAGTGATTAGCAATGTGCCCAAGCTGTCCACACTTGAAGAATTTGACTTCGGGTAGGGCTGGAACCATCTTTCCTCTATCGTTAGTGTTGGGGAGTTGATGCTTCACCTCACTACGACAATTCCGAGAAACACGGCCTCCTCTTCCACACCTGTAGCACGTTCCACTTCCGATCAAGCAGTGACCCAGATGTTTCTTCCCACATTTATCGCATGTGGTAAGTTGCATTTTCTTTCCACCTCTTCCCTGATCAAAAGTCTTCCCTTAACTGGGCGCCATATATCTCTTCTTGTCATTTGATTTATGAGACCACTATGTCTCACCAAACTCTAGCTCGACTTTCATTGCACTCCGCACGATCTCCTCGTAGCTATCATATTCCTGATTGGCTAGATTCTTCGGCAGATGAGGTCTCAGTCCATAGAAAAATCTATCATCCTTACACTTGGATCCATGAAAAAGATAGAGGTATATCATGAATGTCGGGTGAAGTTCATCTCATAGCTTCCGACAAATTCGTTCTCCTTCTACTTCATCTCGAGAAACGTTTTCTCCATTATCGTTCTCATGGAACGAGGGAAATAATTTTTAAAGAATATTCCCCGGATCACTTCCCACTCCATAGCTTCCATCTCTCCTTGTGGCTTCGTGTTTTTGACCAGTTACCACCACTGATCAGCTTCTCCCTCTAGGCGGTAAATAGTAAGGGTGACTTTTTCTTGTTCCGAACAAAGGAGTACAGAAAAGATCTTTCCAATGGAGCTTATCCATTGTACTGTAACCAATGGGTCAGTAGATCCACTAAATATTGGTGGAAGTTGATGCAATAAGGACTCAATAGAATGTTGTTCCCTTCGTGGTGAGGTCGGCCTCTCAGCTTGATTCAAGTTATTACTCATAACTTGAGTCAGTTGGTTCATCATTCGCATGAATGCTTCCATTCCGGCTTCCGTCAGAGGGCCGTCAGCACATGGTGATTTGCGGTCACCATCTGCATGGTTCCTCTTATTGCCCACCATTTTCTAAAAGGATAAAACCTTAGTGAGAAACTTATTTTATTTATGAATCCATTAACTATGAATTCCTTCTTATACAATTACATTTCTCTACAATTCCTTCATAATGATTCATAAAAATTTTGTGATTAACAAAACATATCCCCCAAGAGTGTCGTAACCAAGAGTGCAGCAAGGCCCGTTATCGTGCACCAGTTCCCATTCAAGTCTAGCTCAAAGCGGTGTTTTCAAGTTTTAGCCCTATGTACATCTGTTCCAGAGCCGCCTCTACTTTCTCTTATCTAGACATGGATGTATTTGTTTGATAAACCACTTCTCAATACTTACCAAAATACCAGGATGTTTTCTTATATTTAAGCTTTTCTATAGGGTTCTTCATAAAGATTTTATATCCTAATTTCCATAAATAACTAAACCATCCTTTGATACAAACAATAGCATCCCGTATTTTATTACATAAACATTCATTACATTACACAAAAACGAGGATCTTTAAGGTTTAGTGTCTTGGAAACCAGGAACAAAAAAACATGAAAAAAACATAAAACATTCTTCTTAAACACTTGAAAGGATTCTCCTTAAGTTCATCCTAGGTTCATTACTGCATCTCATGACCAGGGGACATACATCAAAAGGAAGGGTGAGCAGAAGGCCCAGTAAGGGAAACAAGAGAAACATTTTACATGTGAACTTGAGATACTTTAATAAGGTCATGAAAAGAACTTTAAGGCATGAGAAAGAAATCATGAGGCATATCGTAATAAAAATAATGTTTTTCATAACTTGAAGATGTGTCTACAAAATTTAATATTGAAAATAATTTCTGTTTCACCATGGTCTATCCCCAAGGTGTCATTAAAAATTACCAAGGTTATTCACCAAGGCGTCGTTAAAAATAGTCATCTCTAGAGATTAAGTATTTACCCAATGCATTGGAGCGCTATCAGAGCACACCATTGATATGTCTTTATTATCATGTGAGACAAATATATCATTATGAATCATTTCATAAAAAACCCATATAGCATAAAAGGAATGGGTTTCATTTCATAATCATACATTTTAAAAACTGCTGTAAAGACATGATCTTTGTGTCACTTTAAAACCCACAGAAAAGGATGGTGGGTCTCATGTATGTAAATACCAGAATTTAAAATAGAACATTTTGGTATATATGTGAATACCCATATATAAGTGATAGATTTGAGTATTCACTTAATAAAATAAATGAACATTAGAAAAAGAGAGAGACATTTTGAGACGGAAATTCTGCAGCATAACAACTATGTTTCGAGGTCTTAGAAAACATTGAAAAGAGAGGGGACATGGGTCAAACATTGATAAATGGCCCCTAAAATAGTAGAGGTACATAATATGAAGGATATATGAACATGGTAATTAAATTTTAGGAACATACCATTTGAAATGAAAAACATGGAAGGAAGACAAAATGATATTTCTCTTATGAAAATCCCACAGCCTAACGTCGTCACTTAAGCTTCAACCAAAAATGATTTGAAAAGATAAAATAGGGTCTATCATCATATTAACATAAGAGTTAAGTATGATATATATAGATATCATACCCCAACATAATAAAAAGGAAATTGAAATACTTGACATGAATGTAGAACTTTGAAAAAGAGAAGGGTGAAAGAATCCATTAAAAATTCGGCAGCCTAAAGGTGCCACTTAAACATTCATAAAATGATTTGATGAGAGAAAGAGGGGGTATCCGATCATATGTACATAAAAAGGGCAGTAAGATGAATATAAAAGAACCTCATCCAACAAAATAACATGGAGCATAAAATTAATGACATAAAATAGATTACTTGAAAAGAAAGAGAGAGGTCGAATCCCTTAATTAAACGTAACGCTTAAAACACAAAGGTTGGTACCTTGAGGGCTTGGGGCACCTTGGGAGGACTCCTTGAGAGGTAAGGAAACCAGAAATTAGTTGAGGATGATTTTGGAGTCGAATGGATGAGAGTATGTCTTGGTATTTATTGGGAAAGTGAGGGGACAAGGCAATAATGGCCAAGGGACACCTCATTGGTGGTATTGGCAAAACCATGGGTTTGCCCATGATATTTGCCCATGGTATTGGCCACTTGGGACACCTCATACAATAAATCATCCACTTAGTTGAAAATACCTTAAAATATCCCATGACATCATCATGACACAATTATGATGTCATTTAACATACCGAAACCCTAAAACGGCATTTTTAATATTCACTGAAATTCATCTTTCTCAGAAAAATCCCAAAAAATTACCATAACATAATATCGATGCCCTGATTTTAAAAATAAAGTCCATTTTATAAAAATAATTTCTTAAATATTTTTAATTTAGTTTTTAATTAAAAACAGTATTCACCTAAAACAACTGATACTTGATTAATAATTAATGAACCCGTTATTTACGCATTTTATTGAATCACATTACTTAATCAAGGTGTCTAAATTATATTAAAACATTCATTAAGGGAGATTACTAATCCATTTGGTACCAATACTAATCCTATGCATAAAATCACTATTCATAATTTATTATTCACCAAAAATTAAGTTGATCTTATTAGACTCTAAATTTCGTACTGAACATAATTGCAGAAGACCATTTTCTGAAAATCATTACACATCATTAATTATTTAAGGTTTACATAAATATTTTAAAATTTCTTTTTTTAAAATTCATCAATAAAATACATCCTAAAATTATCCGGACATTTTAAATTTCACAAACTTCACTAAAGGAGGAAATCTCAATTTATTCATCCCAAAGGATTAAACAAAGAAGCTACGATCTTGTCACATAGCCCCTTATAACACCAGCATAAGACCTATGTGTAAGGTGTGCTATGGTGAGAGAATATAAGGGAGGCTCAGATAACATTTCCCTAGTAGTAATCTCTACTAACTTGAACTTCTCCCGCAGGCATTTCCATTCAATCTTGACACACTAAAGTTCGGCTTGGGTTTGGTCCAAAGCGAAGCCCAAAGATGCCACCTCCTTCTCATGCTCTGATTAGTGGGCTTCACAAGGATCGAGTCTACCGGATGAAGCCATCGACTCCTCTTTCTTCTTTAACCATCAACATATCTATTAAATCATTAAGATTATGTTAATATACTATTCAAAAATTTTGGGTCGTTACAGGTAAAATTAATTTTTATGTCAATTTGCAAATGCTTCTAGAAGGTGGGTAAAAACGTTAAAAAGTTCATTAATATTTTATACATACAATTTTATAATAAAATGACTCCAATGAATTAAATTGAACTTATAAAGGTATTATATATCTATTTTTACTTAAAATGAATTTAAATAATGTAAATAATTAATGAAATAAAAAGTTCGTTTTTAATAATAATGCAGTGTCTTTCACTATTCATCAAAAATTGAAAATATTCTAAAAAATACCAAAAATTTACCCTAAGATAATTTTGATTTTATAACATCAAAAATGAAGCCCATTTTTTCAAATTAAAAATATATACGTCTTATTTATTAATTTAAAATTAATTTCTGTTGTCAAAACTAAAAAGCGGGTTTTAAAAATAGTAAAGAATATCAAATGTTTGACATGTGCTTATGTCAAATTTAAATATGAAAATACTTATAATAACTTAAATTGTATTAAAGGATAAAAATATAATACAATTTTACTTCAAAACCATTCAAATGAATAATTTAACTCTTTAAATTATTTTGATTAAAAAGTTGTTTTCAATTAAAACATAGTATTTTTCACTATTAATCAAAATATGAAAGTTATTCGAAAAGTACCCAAAATTTGTCAAAACATTTTTGTTCTCTAGCTTCTAAATAAGAATTTTATTTTTTCATATTAAATTTAAAAGTTTCATCTATTTCATTTAAAAAAATACCATTAGTATGAGGTAAAAATGCATTTTTTAAAAATACTTCTTGTAACTAAAAAATTGAATTCATTTTTATATTATGTATATGAAACATATAATATGGGTGGTAAAATTATATACCATATATATGATAAAAAATGTAGTAATTGCAATTCATAACCGCTTTCTAAATGCAATGTTTGGTATGTTGTGGTCTGTTCGAACTCGGTGATGCGTGTAGCTTAAGCTGTTGAATTACTTTAATGAGATAACATACTATAAAATCATGGGGTGTTACAGTTTTACAAAAAATATAGGATAAAGAATACTAACTAATTTATACAAGATTAGTGAAACATTTAAATACATATAATCTAATTAATCATTTTAATATGAAATTTATTCATTAAAATTAAATCATAATATATATATAAATATTAATTATAGATAAATGAATTTCTACTTTTGTATTATTAGTCGTATATCAAATATAGTATTAATTAAATAATTATTATATTATAAAGAATAATTTGAGGCATTACCTTATAATAAATATTTGAAATTCATAAATATAATTTAATATGATTAAAATTAATATTTTTTGTGAAATTTTTATTGAATATTATCAATTTTTAAAAAATTCATACCATATTATGATAAATTTATTTATACTTATAATAGAAATTCATTTCTATAATTATGATAGTATTTAAAAGAAGCATTTTTTTAAAAAAAATATTGAACCAATAATTAATAACAATGATATACAAAAAGAAAAACTGAAAGTTATTGAAATTCAATATATTAATAAAATATTACATTACTGTTTTAATATTTATTATGGATAATTGATGGTTTTGAATTTCACAAATTACCCATTAGATATAACTTAAAATGGAATGTCCTGCAATATATTTATAATAACCATTTAAAGGTCATATTTCATTATTATATTTCATCTTTTATATGTTTTTAGAATCATTAAACTAATTCAATAATTATGTCTCAATATTTCTATAATATTTTTAATTATATTTGTTATTTAAATAATTGTAATTAGTATGAAGTTATTCATAGAGAAACATTAGGATAGTTATTTTATGTTCATGGAATAATAATTTTGGTATGGATTTTTTCCCCTCTACATTAAATAATGTTGTTCCATATTTATTGATGATAATGTATTATTGATTGTGATTTATTGTAATGTTTTACATCAAGAAAATGTATCAATGTTTATTTTGTTTTGGTTATTCATGTGAAAAAATATCCAATAGCATGTTAGTTTATTATAAAATTATGTAGAACTATTATGGGGTACAAAATTCTACCCCCTCAACAAATTATCCCTCAATGTATTGTTACTCTCATAATTACACAGGAGGGTACTTTGACCTCATTACATCATCAGGATGAAACATTTCATTCGTAAACATATCATTCCACCATAAATGATTTACTAGGTTATATATAATATTTCATAGTAAAATATAATTTAATATATTATTTTTATTTTTTTCCCTTATAAATAAGGCAACGTTCCAGTTTTACAGCTTTTAAGTTTATTACAAGGGATGGATTTGGAATATAAATCCTAAAAAGTTCTAAATTGAAAACATAATTTCCATTGGAGAGGTTCTATGAAAGTATAATATAATAATATACCATTAACATATTATCAAATTTTTCAAACTTGAGAATGAATATTGGTATTTCCTTTCCATTCCTCAATATCATATATCTCACATCTATAGAGATATTCGATAATTTTTTTGTCTCTAACATAAAACTCCAAATCAGATATAGTATTATCTCATTATCCATTAAATAATATTTGGTTTTTTTATATCATTAAATGGTTTTAAATTTCCCTACCTTTTTTGTTCCATATATGATCATAACATCTTAGTTTCCCCAACAATATCTCTTTAAGTTGTAGTTCCAAACCACTTCTCATATAACCCATCATATTTTACCATTTAAATGTTATGATGGTAATTGTTTATATATGATAACACTATAAAGAGAATGTATATTTACAAATCCCCATTAAAATCCCTTGAATTTTATTTTATCATGTCTTCCATAATTTGAATGGTCAATTTAGATTAACCAGTAGTTTGAGGATTATATTTGATGTTTATGTTTGTCTTGGTATCGAATTTGAATATGAGGAATTTCTAGAACATTTATTTAATCCTTCGATCGCAACCATGTACAATTTAGAATTCCACACTATGAATCTTTACTACATTTTTCATATATATAATAGAATAGAGATTGAGGGTGAAATTTTATCAAATAGTAATGAACTATTATAAAATCTTAAGGTAATAAACTCTAACAAAAGTGGAATTGTAGAAATTACTTTTATTTTGAAGAATTACAAAATCCTTGGAAAAATTCCCTTATTTCTATATTGGTATGAGTATTTGTTTCATCAACTCTATATACATATATCATTATCACATAAAATAATTTCATAACAAACATCAAGATACATACTCTTCATTTTCCTATTTGATCTCTTAATTCCATAAATGATTATATATATATATGTGAATTTTTTTATTTAATTGATCTATAATTTTAACATATGTGTGGTATCTATTTGAAATTCTTATATTTTTAATTTTATAGAGTAGACGTTTTTTTCATGAATTTTATACTTCCTCAACTATAAATATTGAACTCTGTGATATTTTACACCATCATTTATTGTTACATAACCTCCTTTGGTTCATCCTAAATCTATTTATATATTGATAAATAAGCATTAATTTGGCTACTATAAGAGTTATTATTATCCATCATGATTCCAATGTCTATCCCTTGAAAATATAATACCATTTGATAGAATTAATTCCAAATTATTGACGATGTGTCAGGGTATATCCTTCTTAAATAATAAAATATTTTCTCTCCTAACAGTAGTAATTTTTTTCATAGTGATAGTATTTGATCAAATCTATCCATCTTGACTGGATTGTCTTACAGACCATATATTTTTATAAACATTTTAATATTTTTATTGATATACATTTTTACTTTTCACATGATTTTTTGACATGACCATCATCCCACATGTATCCCCCTCATGGGATCAATATTATATAAAAGTTATGATATTTCTCAAAGAACACCTCTAAAGGACCATGCAGTAGCAACACGTTTTGAGGACATATCAAAGAATGACATGGTAGGAAAAAAATATATAAAAAGATCATGGAAAATTATTAATAGGAGGAGACCACATAATAACTCCTACTAAAATTAAATGTAAATACATCGAAATATTTGTATGTTATGTCATATAAATTGAGAAAACTATTAAAAAAACTATATGTAGAAAAAATGAAATACTCTCCAATGACCATGACGGTGTACCAACTGATAAACAAATCCATAATATTATAATTTCTAGTTCAATAACTAAATGAAAAATTTGTTAAATATTAATTTTATATATATACAAACAGTTAGGATAATAAGAATCCTTAGTAACATTTTACCATTGTATCTCATAAAAAAGAAAAAAAATCATAGTAAAACCATGTTAAAAAGTATAACTGACCAATAAAATAAACTTGTATATTATGTTTCGAGACATACCCTGGATCTCTCATAGTTTAATAAATATATGTATGAATATAAAATCCAACAAAATATCAAAATATGGTACCCCAGTAACACGTACCCAATGGATTGTAACTCAACCACAATGTAACACTTCTTGAAGAATCTGTTGCTAAATAAATGATAATACTAATAATTACTTTGGAAACTATAACATGTTGTACACACCATTCATAAAATCATGTCATGATCTATATCCACATATCAATATAGAAACCAAGTACGTTCATGATCCACCATAGATCAAACGTCATGAATTATACCTCATGTCATCACATCTCAAATATAACATATATATAATAATAGTCTAGGGAAAATATCTATAGATAAAAATCTGTTTAATAACTACTAGTAATTATAGCACTCAATATATATATATAGGAATATTAATTATCTTACAAACCATTTTATAATAATAAAAATTATAATAGAGAATTGAATGTAGGGTTAATCATCCATTCATTCCAAACCAAATAATTTATTGGAAACCCCCACACATATTCTACTAATAATTTATGAATACCTACTAATTTTTAGGTACACCAGCACCATATGTTTTTATCATGTTTTGGTTGTGGTTATTATTGGTTTTCATTGGGTAATATTATGAAAATGTATGAATATTATGGGTTATGAATGATTGGAGAAATGTTTTCCCAAATCGTGTTCCTACCAGTTTTAACAATGATACCCTAGAAAATGGGAGTTTTCACAATTGGAGAATTGTTATAAAATACGTTTTCCCTCTAGAATACAATTTTCACCAAATTAGATAGGCACATGGTAAGTGTGAACAGTTTTTCAAACCATGTGGCCCTATCTAACTAATAGTTCACATGATTATTATTATTTATAATAGAAAATTTATATACTCTCAAAACTCATTTTTACAAATGGAATGACCATAATAAATGATATCTTGATTTTCTAGGTATTTTATGGTCTCATGAATAATTTTTGGTTCTTATAAATCCCATTCTAGGTGATTAGATTTACTGAAAACATCGTTTGATCCCTCTCTAGTATGTGCTCTTCTATTGTTCCATCACGCCCACTCTCTATTTGATTCATCCTTAGGTTGTGTTAAATCATCAAAAGAGTGATTTATATAGTCTTTGTTGAATTAAATCATAATTCAATGTTCTATTTATAGATCTCAGTTATTGTCATTCATCATTGGGAATTCCATCTACCTGTGTTGAGTTTCGATAAATTGGTTGAAGGTAACTGGTTTTGTTACATTCTCAATATAATAAACCAATTATTTTCATGATTTAAATTAATTATTAATCAACCAAATTATGAAAACTCAATTCGATTATAGTTGGATGTTGATTTTATAATATATGGGTTTTTTTTGGAAAACATCAAATTCCATTGGAATAGGAATTTGCAGCATACTGTGGAAATTTATGTTAATGGTTTTTTTAGAATTTAATTTAGAAAATATATTTTCTTAAAAAAGAATATATTTTTTTGTTTTTAAAGGTAATGTAATGATGAAAACCCCTTGGTTTGGTTTTGACATATATTAATCATATTGATATGATAAATGGGAAAATAAAATTGTAAATAATGTCTTGATTTTTATTAAAATGAAATTTTCATAATATATTGTTTGATTAAAGATCATAATATCATGGGTAGTTAGTATGTGGTTTGAAAAAAAATTCATGAATGGTAATTCAACACTGACAGATTGATGATGAAATACCAAATAGAAAAATTATTTCCTTGTAATTTTCCTTTATGTGGGAGGTTATGATTGTAATTTTCCCATCAGTTCAAGTGGAGGATTGTAATTTACCATTATGTAGGAGTTGATGATGATAATTCTCCATTATGTTGGACTTTATATTTATTGCCTTCAATGATATAAGAGTGTGAGGATCTCATTTCTAATATGAAAATATACTGCTAGGTGTTTCACCATTGAGGTATGAATTATTATGATTACATTGATATATATTCCAATGACTCTGAAACTACACTACTCATTCCTTATTTGATTTTTAATATTTTTTATATAAAATTTTTTTCAATACATTATTTTAAATGATTCCATGTTTTGAAATGAAAATCATTAATGTATTTAATTAAGAAATTGAAACAAGATGCCTATTTTTAAAAAACAATGAAATCATGAAATAATCTAGTCATTGTGGTATCTTATTATAGAATACATGGTGATAGCATTCTTGGATTTTATCTCATAACCTTCCATTTACATTGGATATTTTTGGAAACTTTTTATATGAGGTTTGAGTATTGGAACATCTCCTATTTGAGGAGTTGGATGTTGTTTGACATTTAGGATTGAATTTTTGAAACCTTCGTGATGTTTTATCTTATATTTTATGCGTTTGAGAACATTATGATGTGTCTTTTAGGATTTTATATACCTATTTGGTTTATGTCACACCCCTACCTGACATTATTCTATATTAATTATTTTATTCTTCCTTGGTCTTGTTTTATTTGGTGTTTGAGCGGGTTGACACCCAGTTTGATTTTTTTGTGGGTTGTTATTTAGAAACGGGTGTTATAGGCTTGGATGTTTTTTGCGCTTGGGTCAGACACGATTTGGGAACATTACAGCTTCTCCCCAAGTAACTGTGCTGTTGGACTATGTTTTAAAATGAAATAAAATTTAATGAATTGATTAAATAATAATATTATTATTATTAGTGTTGAGATTATTATAATTATTATTATTAGGGTTAGAATATTAGTATTATTATTACTGTTACTATTATTATTATTATTATTATTATTATTATTTAATTTGATATTTCAATTTGGTTATTAACGTTAAATTATCATTATAATTATAAAATTATCAACTGATTATTATTCTTATTAAATTCTTTTTTTAGAATGACTTATGTTTTCATTTTTTTAGATTTTATTTTATTTTTATTTTATTTTAATTCTCTTTTTATTTTTTTTATTTCCTTTTTATTCTCTTTATATTTTTTCCTTTTCATTTTATTTTCATTGTTATTTCTTCTCTCTTTTTTTATTCGCTTCGTATTCCCCCCTTCTCCCCTTGCGTCGTGCCTCACCCCCCACCCTATCCAACTAAAACACCCCACCTCCCTCCCATTGTGCCATTCTCCCTCCCTCGTCCTCACTCCGGCTGAGCTCCCCACTCCACGACAGCCTTCCCTCTGGCCGAGCTCCTCTCTCCATAGCGGCCTTCCCTCCCATATCCCCCTCAAACCCGCATGGTGAACCCCCTATCTAAGACCCTTATTCAGCTGATCGAGACCCTCTTCCTCTGAGATCCAACCCCGTTTTTTCAGTCCCACCATGTTTCGTCACTTTTCCCCTTCAAATCGACATGATAAGTTTCTCTCCTCCCTCCTCTTTTAATTTTTGACCGTGATTTGGTCTCCCCGTCGGCTTACAAAATTTTATAGATCCTAGGTTTAGGTTCTAACCTAGTTTTTTGGTGTTATTCATGTTATAGGTTTGTGCGGGAGGCCTCTCGGGTCTTTTCAGAACGTGTTCCGGCAACCTCTGCCGAAGGAGAGGCGGTTTGTTGTTTTCCGATCAGCCGGATTTGTTCCAAGGTAATGATTTCTTTTTTTGTTTGGTTTTGAACCTGGTGAATTAGGGTATTTATGTTTTTTAAAGTTTGTAGTGATTATCTTGAAGTGCGAAAGCCATTTTTGATAGGATGGATGAAGTAGTAAATTATTAAAGTAGTGTTTTTACTTGAAATTGAGTATCTTTCTTGTACAACCCCAATTGTGTTATTTGAGGTCATTTTATAGTACAAGCAATTGGTTTATTAAATGGTTCAAGGGATTTGTTTTTTGGATATTTTTTTGGTGTGTGTATGTTTTCAAAAGTGGGGTTGATTATGAAAATAGGGGTATTTTTGTGTGTGTGCCTTGTTGTGAAAATATTTGGATGTGATCAATCAATTTTTTAAGTAGTGCGCCATGTGTTTTTGTGGGTGTATGAGGTGTGTATGTGTGGAAAAAGGATCTTTGATTGGAAATGTACTACTTTATTCACGTATTACATGTTGTGCATTTGTCAATATGTTCATTAATTTCTTTCAAAATATGGAAAGTATGTTTAAATGTCACTTTAGTGTACTTTTGGTTTTAAAGTTACGTTTTGATGTAATTTGGGTGAGTTTCTTTTGTGTAAATTTTGTGGTGCTAATTTTGAAGTGTTTCATAAATTGTTCGATTAATTTATTAAATGTAAAGTATAGTATGATGTACGTCTCTAAGATAGTTTTGGGTCGTGTGTGTCGAGGTATCCTACATGTACATGCATAGGGTAAGGGATATATATATACCCTCTTTGAACATATTCCCTCATGGCACTGGGAATATGGAAATGCAGTTGGGGTGTATATATATATATATATATATTAATTAATGTTCGTGTATGCGCCAAGTGTCGGTTCGAGTGGTCGTCGACGAATAAGGATGTGTTTGAGGTTGGTCCCCTATGCCCTGATCTTTAATTCGAATTTCCATAAATTCTTAGTGATTTATTAAAAGTGAATCTTCTTCTTCTACATGAAATACTTATGTAATATATATATATATATATGTAAATGGGTTTGGTTATTGAAAAGTGATTTCTTTAATGTTTCGTACATGAAGTTGGTATTTCCAAAGACACAAGGTCTTTTGGCCGATTTTGTTGTAAAAGTGAAATGGCACGTTTTTTTCGAAAGAAGTTCTAAAATGATCTCCAAAATAAGTTTTCAATGAACATGTTATCTAATGAAAAATCGTTCCAATGGAGTATTGAGGTTTTTTTGGCACCTTGAAAATGAATATTGAAAGTGAAACCCCCCTCTTAAGGCATGCCCCATTTTTTTAGAAACATGATGTGTATGTTAAATGTGTGATTTGTGATATGTACCAAATGAATAGCCTTATGCGATGTTTTATGACATAAAAAGGGGGATTAAATTTAGGATGGAGAACAGTGGTGAGAGGTTGAATGAGTTTTGGATAAAGAAAGTGTTGTGTACATATATGTTTAATTGATAAAAAATCACCACCACTATAAACAAATCACAATGGGAAACTGGGGTATCTAGGTGGGGGAACTAGGATTTTTGGGCCAGTGGACTGGAGGTGACTTGACCTAGTTCCACTGTAGGTTTGATGATATCAACACTAACTATACATATGAAAGACTGAGGGTTGTGGTCTTCTAAGCCACGTTTTCTGAGGTTTATAGCCTTCTAAGCCATGTTTCATGAGGGTCATGGCCATCTAAGACAAGTTTCACCGAGACATGAAGATCCTAGGTCCCCAAATAACACTAGATGCATAGGTACTTCCCATGGTGCTTGTGATACAATTTTCAATTCAATTTTTTCAGGCTTATTCCCTCATTTGGGAAAACAATATTTTTAAATCTAAATTGGTTTCCTTAAATTATGGAATGTTAAAGCATGCGCAAACCCTATTTTGAAAATGGAATAGAAATTATTTCTTTGGAAATGCAATCTTGTTATTTGAATTTGAAAGGATTGAAAGACATTATATTATTATGCCTTATTTTGAAACTAGCATGATTTGAATTTCTAATTAAAGATAGTGTCTTACGACACTGTTTTACTTTGTAATTCCTACTGAGCATCTTGGTGCTCACACTTACTTCATCACTTCAGTTTCAGGTTTATTTTTTGGATCGCTCGAGCTTAGATTTATGTTTGGTGATGACCCCTGGGGTCACTTGGAGGTATGTCTAGTTTTTTACCTTTAATTTTATTTCCTCTATTTGTGATTACACATTTTTTTCAGTTTATTTATATTTATCTGCCTTTTATTTTCTCGACTAAATCATTTCCAACAAGTTGTTTTGATGCCCAAAATTAGTTTCTAGCCCATGGGGATCGAGCATGCCCTTCGGGCCATGCTGTGGACCGGTTCGAGCACCGGGTTAGATGACTACCTGTCTTGGTTCATGAAAAAATTGTATCAGAGGGGGTTTTATCCCATTTCCGTTAAGGATTTCTGATAATTTGGGTATAGTATTTTCGGAATCCATGTGGTTAATTGCGGGTAGATGCCTGATCACCACCTATTCAGAATGACCCATGAATTGCTAGGGTGCTTCGAGATGGTCTTACCTCAAGGTCCGCATCTGGATCCCAATTTTTTTTAGGCACTTTATTCGTGTTTCTATGTTTCTTGTTAGTTTTGAGATTTTTTGGTCATTCTGGAGGGGTGAATGGATGTTCTGGACGACCTGAAAAGCCATGTACAGACCATGTAATCTCCTATGATGACTCCCTATGTGCTCACCTAGTTGGTGCATGGTCAGCCAAACCATGTGACCCAAATGTGTGTTATAGTTGTTCATTTGGGAATTTGGAATCTTGATTCTTTGAGTGAATTGATTGTTCTGGAATGTTCTTGGTTGGAGTTTTAGTTGGTTTTTTGGTGTTTCTCTTAAGAGGAAAAATTTATGATTGTTCTTTGGAAATTTGATATCCCATGTGCAAATCTTGGATTGTTTAAAAATTAAATGAGTTGTTTTGAAAATGAATGTTCTTCTTGGAACTGTTTTGGGATATTTGAAATCATTTTCAGCATAAATCGAAAGTGGATTTGGAAAATGTTTTTAAGGATTTTTAAATTTTTATGAATTATAAAACTAATGTCTCTTTCAAAAAAGAATTTGGAAATTATCATTTTGACCTTTGGTAATCCTATAGACGCCCACTTGTATGGATAGATGCAATTGGATGTTGATGGTTGTTGGTATACATGGATTGATGCCCGAGTTGGAAAAGGAATTTGCACACGTGATGTTAAATAGAACACCAACGGTGGGTGCTCCTTTTTCAAGGATTGTTTTTTTTTTCAAAGGAAAATTTTGATCAGTGATGTGCTGTGATGAATTTTTTTATGAAATTTACAAAAGGAAACTGGGTTTCAAAAAGAGGATTTAGCATTCGGATGGTTTGAAATGGGATGGTTTTGAAAAAGGCTATTTTTAAAAGTGGGGTTATGGTTTGGTTTTGTAGTGTATTATTCTATGGGCTTGATGCTTGTTTTTGAGCTGGTGTATCAAGGTTGAAATGATGTTTTGAGAATGAGTGAATGATTTATGGTTAAATGTGGAAGATTTTTTGGTGATGTGATTCAGGTTGATTTTGTGATTCATGGTTAAAGAATGCCACCTAGAAATGTCCAGAAAAACCCGAGGGGCCATTGCCAGTCATTAGTTTTATCTAGTCTCTCAGTAGAGTGGTGGGGTTATTTTCTTTTCCACATTTCTTATTTTCTCTTTAGTGGTCGCGATTCGATGGAGGTTACAGTGAAACTTGAGGAAGTCGAGTGCTTCTTCTTGTCTTTAATAACTCCAAATGTCGTGAAGGGTATGTTGTCGTGGTTTTGTTTGACGATTCATGTTCAGGCTAGTGAAGGTTGATTGCTACCTTCTCCTTGCATGTTGGGGTCGCAGATTAGGACAAATGAAAATATTCTTTATTAAGGTGCTCATGAAGGGTTCCTCATCCAGTGTAGAGAGTGAACTGGAGGAACATGTTTTGGGCATGGGTCTTTCATCAGTTCGTGTCTCTCATTCATAAGACCACGCAATTGTTTGATTCCAATACGGTCAATTTGGGCATTTAAAGCTATTCGTTGCTATCTTTTGAAGGCTTGTAAATAGCGTTGCGGTTTGGCTCACCTAGGGAATGAATTCTGTAAGCGGGATTTCCAGAAGATTAAGGCTCAGTTGGAGGTTATTAGTTCCTGAATATGGTGCATCAGATGCTTTGATACATCAGATCTCCATCCAAAAATCTTAGAGTGAGTCTTTTCACGTAGTCAGGTGGTTTCCAGGCATGGGGGATACGCTTCTAACCTGTTGTCTTTAATGCTGGGTAAGATACCAGTTATATTTTTACTTCGTGTGTTTTTTTGTTTGGGATGGGGGCATGTTTTGGGTGAATTTGTTTCCTCTTTCACGATGTTTTTGTGGTTGTGTATTATGGAGTATAAACACCCTAATAAGTAGTCTTCAACATAAGTAGTTTATTGTTTTGGGTGTTTCCTGTTGGAGATGCTTGTGTCCTGGGGAAGTGGTGTGTTCTGATTCGGTGTTCGTTTCATGTTCCTCTTGTTTGGACACCCTCCCCACTCTACTGTGTAAGAAGTCACCCAATGTCAGTGGGTTCATAATGAGTAATTCAATCAGCACTATAGAAACCAAATTGAGAGCTCCCAAGTAGTTTATTTCATACAACATAGTTTCAAATATAGTGGAGAGACCCACTATGGGTCTCGCCAATGTCTTCCCTGAAGCTGGTCGGGTGAAAATACGAATGTTGATGGGGCACACTTGTGTCAGGGGTCTTATTGGGTTGTCTAATTTGTTTTAGTTTTGGGAATTTTATTATTTGGCTACAGTCCTAACATTGCAGGGAGACCAACATGGGAAAATTCATGGATAACATAATCTTCAAGGTGTTCTTATTGGGTAATCTATTTTCCTCTGCTCCGCCCGACCCCAATCAATGTAGATCATGGGTCATATAGAACATGTTCATTGGTGATATCAAAAGGACTAGTAATTTCTATGTTTGGGGTTTGGGTGTTCCAGGTTGTGGTTGTGTTTGGGAATTTGAGTCCCATTTCATTGGTTCTTTTTCAGGGTTGTATAGTATCGAGGTTTCAGGTCTTGGGTGGAAAGTCATTGTTTGATCCTCAAGTGGTAGGGTTCTCATTTTGAGAATTTCGGCGTCCTTGTTTCGAGCTTCGAACAACTGAATCTTTTGGTAATTTCTGGGGGCAGAAAGTGTCATGGTGGGGAGAATTGTCACACCCCGACCTGAAACTATTCTATTTTAATTATTTTATTCATCATTGGTTTTATTTTATTTTTTGTTTGAGAGGGTTGAGACCTGGTTCTATTTTTTTGGGGTTTTAATTTAGAAATGGGTGTTTTGGGCTTGGTAGTATCTGGTACGTGGGCCGGACACGATTTGGGAACCCTATGGCTTCGCCCAAAGTAACTGTATGGTCTGATTATGTTTTAAATAAAATAAAATTTAATGAATTGTTTAAATAATAATATTATTATTATTATGGTAGAGAATGTTATTATTATTATTATTAGTGTTATAATATTATTATTATTATTACTATTTCTAATCTTATTATTATTATTATTATTATTATTATTATTTCAGTTGATATTTCAATTGGGTTATTAATGTTAAATTTTAGTTATAAAAAAAATTATCAAGTGATTAATATTTTTATTAAATTCTATTTTTAGAATGGCATAAGTTTTCATTTTTTGGGTTTTATTTTATTTTTATATTCTTTTAATTCTCTTTTTAATTTTTTATTTCATTTTTATTCTCTTTATTTTCCTTGATTTTATTTTCTTCCTTATTTCATCTCTCTCTTTTTTTTCCTCTCCGTATTCCCCCTCTTATCCCCTCACATCGTTCCTCACCCCTCCCCCTATCCACCTACATCGCATCCCCGCCCTCACCTTTTCCCTCTCTCCCTCCAATGGACTCCCTCCGGCTGAGCTCCCCTCTCCACAGTGGCCTTCCCTCCAGCCAAGTTCCTCTCTCCACGGCGGCCTTCCCTCCCAGATACCCATCAAACCATCATTGAACCCCCCCCCCCTTCTGAGACCCTTCTTCACGCGACCCATCCCCTCCTCCGTGATCCAACCCTGTTTTTCCAATCCCACTGCGTTTTTTCACTTTTCACCTTCAAATCAACACGGTAAGTATCTCCGCTCCCTCCTTATTTGAATTCCGACTGTGAATTGGCATCCTTTTCAGCTTGCGAAATTTGGTCGAAAATCGGGTTAGGTTCTGACCTAGAGTTTTTGTGTTATTTATGTTCTAGTTTTGTTCTTGATGCTTTTTAGGTATGGTTGGAACGTGTTCTGGCAACCGCTGCCGAAGGCAAAGCAGTTCGTTTTGTTTCGAACGACCGGTTTTGTTATGAGGAAATGATTTCTTGTGTTTTTTGGTTTTTCACCTAGAGAATTAGGTTATGTATGTGTTTAAATGTTTGTAGTGATTATCTTGATGTTCAAAAGAGATTGTTGATAGGATTGATGCAACAGTAAATTTTTAATGTAGTATTTTTACCTAAAATTTAGTGTCTTTAATGTGAAACTCCTATTGTGTTGTTTGAGGTCATTTTATAGTACATGCAATTGGTTTATTAAATTATGTAAGGGATGTGTTTTTTATTTGAATATTGTTTTGGTGAGCGTATATTTTCAAAAGTGGGTTTGAGTATGCAAGTAGGGGTATTTGTGTGTGTGTTCCTTATTGTGAAAAACTTTGGACGTGTTCAATCAATTGTTTAAGTAGTGTGCCATGTGTTTTTGTGGTTGCATGAGGAGTTTATGTGTGGAAAAAGGATCTTTTCCAGGAAATGTACTACTTTGAGCACGTTTTACTTGTTAAGCATTTGTCAATATGATTTGTAAATTCTTTCAAATGATGGAAAGTGGGTTTTAATGTCACCTTGGTGTACTTTTGGTTTTAAAGTTACGTTTTTATGTAATTTGGGTGTTTTTCTTTTGTGTATGTTTTGTGGTGGTAATTTTGTACTGTTCCATAAATTATTCTATTAATTTATTAAATGTTATGTGTAGTACACTGGACCTCGCTATGATAGTTTTGGGCCGTGGGTGTCGAGGTATCATATGTGTACATGCATAGGGTAAGGTATATATATATATATATATATATATATATGCCGTCTTTGAACATATTCCATCATGATGCGGGGAATATGTGCAATGCATCTAGGGGTGTATATATATATGTATAAATTCATGTGCATGTATGCCCCAAGTGTCAGTTTGAGTGGTTATCGACGAATAATGACATGTTTGAGGTAGGTCCCCTATACCCTGATCATTAATTCGAATTTCCATAATTGATTAGTGTTTTATTAAAAGTGAATATTCTTCTTCTACACGAAATACATATGAAATATATATATATATATTTAGTGGGTTTGTTTTTTGAAAAGTGATTTCTTTAACGTTTCGAACTTAAAGTAGGTATTTCCAAATAAGTGTGGTCTTTTGGAAGATTTTGTTATAAAAGTGAAATGACACGTTGTTTTCCCAATAATATCCAAAATGATCTCCAAAATGAGTTTGGGGGTGAAGATTCTTTATAAAGAAAAATCATTCCTATGGTGTAATGATGCTCGTTTGGCACCTTGAAAATGAATAGTGAAAGTGAAAAACACCACTTAAGGCATGACCCATTATTTTAGAAACATGATGTGCATGTTAAATGTGTGATTTGTGATATGTACCTAATGAAGAGGCTTATGCGATGTTTAATGAAATAAAAAGCGGGATGCGATTAACGAGGGAGAACAGTGGTGAGAGGTTTAATGAGTTTTAGATAAAGAAAGTGTTGTGTACATATATGTTTGCCTGATAAAAACACACCACCACTTGAAACAAAGTACAAAGGGAAACCTGGGGATCTAGGTGGGGGAAACTAGGACTAGTGGGCAAGTGGTCTGGAGGTTACTTAACCCAATTCCACTACAGGTTTGATGATTCAACCACTAACTAAACATTTGAATGACTGAGGGTCGTGGACTTCTAATCGACGTTTTCTGAGGGTCGTGGCCTTCTAAGCCACATTTCATGAGGGTTGTGGCCTTCTAAGCCACGTTTCACCAAGACATGAAGATACTAAGTCCCAAACTAATTCCAACTGCTTAGGGACCTCCCATGGTTCTTGTGATAGTATTTCCAATTCATTTGTTTCATGCTTGTTCCCTATTTTTGAGAACCATATTATTAAATCTAAATTTGTTTCCTTAAATTTTAAAATGTTAATGTGTTCTAGAAGATTATTTTGAAAAGGGAAGAGAAATGTTTTCCTTGGAAATGAAATCTTGAGATTTTAATTTGAAAAGAGTGAAAGACATTATTTTATAATGCCTTATTTTCAAACTAGAATGATTTGGATTTCTTTTTAAAGATAGTGGCTTAGGGTATTGTTATACTTTGGATTTCTTACTGAGCATCTCGGTGCTCATGCCTAATTCATCTCTTCAGTTTCAGGTTTTAGTTTTGGATTGCTTGAGATTGGATTTATGTTTGGTGATGACCCATGAGGCAACTTATAGGTATTTTTAGTTGGTTACCTTTATTTTATTTTCCGCTGTTAGAGTTTACTCGTTTGATCAGTTTATTAATATTTATATGTTTTTTATTTTTCTAGGCTAAATCATTCTTAACTACTTGATTTGATGCTCGACACTAGTTTCCAGCCCATAGATATCAGGAATGACCTTCGGGCCATGCCGCGAACAGGGTTGAGCGCCGGGGCGGATGGGGACCCGTCTTGGTTCGTGACAGTTTATGGTACTATCTATATTGGGAGTATTTTATCATACAAATTTGTATATATTTCATCCACATTTTTGGAAAATTCATTCCCACCATTATTTTTAATGATCATATATTGTATTCTCCAACCCATGTGTATTGGGAATTCCCTTAAGGATATGTTGGTGTTATTTTAGGTATAAGTGTATCATGGTATCAATGATGGTTGTGACACTGTGGTATCAAAGGTGTAGGTTTTTCATTTTTTTTATTTCAGTTTGAAGTTGAGATAACTTTTCAGGTCATAAGACATAGTTCTAAGTGATATCATGGATACCTCTCATAATAATGAAACTTAGGTCAACATGGGTGGGTTTTCAAGTGATCCTTGTGGATTAGCTTTAGACATTTATTTACATTAGATTTTGAAAATTAGAAAACCCAAATATTTTTTCATATCTAATGATATTAACTTCCATGTTTCCATTTTTGGAGTATTGATCGATGTAATTTTCTGGCATCTTATTTTTTTTATAGATGTTTTATACCTTCATTGCCCTAGAATATATGTGAATAGGGTCAATGAAGATTTTTTTGAGGAATCATAGTGATCATCTCCTCCCATGGACCAAAATTTAGATGAGGTTATTATTAAGGTTGTCTAAGTCAGACACGAACCATCACTTCTTCTTATTCAGGCACCTTCTATTGAAATGCAGATGGGTGAATTTTCAATTTATTTTCCCGAAGTCCTAAAAAAGTAACAAAATTTCTCAATTTTATAATCATTCATCAAATGATTATGAATATTTTTATAGTATTGAGATTCTGTTTGAGTGCCTGGTTATACCTCATGATGTGATAAGGTAAAGCGTACCACCTTCAAGATAGTGGGTCATAGGGAAATATTGTGGTACTCTTTGGAAAAATTGTATAATGAGGAGGTATTAGAGTGGAATGACATTAATGTTATATTCACTGACAAATTCTAACCATTATCTATAGTGATGGCTAAGGATATAGTGTTTTTCAATCCCGATAAGGGATAAATGATCACAATAGAATTTGTAAACTGATTCACTGAGACTATGCAGTATGCACCTAATATTGTATCTAATGTTAAGGTAAAGAAAATATATATTTATATATTACATAGACTCTTAGAATTTATTGTTAAATATCTCTTTTATGCGAACATAGTTGATAGACCAATGATGGTTGAGCTTAACTAGGCTGTTATGTCTATGTTTGTGGGAGGTCCTTATTCTATGAGTGGTAGTTTTATGAGTTCCTTTAAAAAAATTAAAAATTGTTATGAGTTTCAAAGTGGTTCGTTATTAAATAATTATTCAAGATCTGATGTTGTTCCTAGAAGAGGCACATTGACTTTCTTTATGTGTGTTAAGCATGGTAACTTGAAATACATTTTCACTAAGGCTACAAAGATATATTGTTGTAGTAGATTCTCATGATACATGAAAAAGTTACATCTTCCCTTCTATTTTATATTTATTGGAATGTGATCATAAGAAAAAAATATTAATCGTGAAATTATACACTTCAATGTCTAAGGGATCCATCCCTAGACATCCATATTAATGATCATTCACATTGTGTAAGAGTCACCAGAAGATGAAGATATTGAACCAGTGACTGGGTTAGGTACCATCACTATAGTATAATAATTAGTGGATTCATTATTTGATATTTGTGCATCTCATTTGTTTCATTTCGACTCATATTGTTAATCTACTAAATCATTTTTTAGATGCATTAACTTATCTTATTTATATTACTACACCGATCAAGATGAAGAGAGAGCAGGGTCAGTATTTCCCTTCATCTGTCTTAACATTATCAGAGGTTGATCTAAATTTAGGCGGTTACATTCATGACATGAAACATATTGAATTCATTTTCATGATAGATTGTCTCATCACATATAATGAAAGATTTCATTTTCATCTATGTCATTCCTCTTTTATGGCCCCTGATGGGGTGCTCCTTTTCTTTTAGGGAGATTGAGACTTGAGTTTGAGTAGAGAAATATCATATTTTCTAGTGTTGTGAAATAAATAATAGTGTTAATTTTTATCTATGGTGGGAATCATTGACTGATGATCTCCCTCCAGTTGATGTTTATTTTTCCAATATTTTCCCTTATGACTCCCATTACTTCCCACCTATATGGGAGGTAGAACATTCTATTTATTTAATACCTAGTTCACAATATTTTTATATATACTCTAAAAGGAAATAACTGATTAAAATGAAATATTTTAAGACTCAGGTTGAATATATATTAGTTAAAGGTATTATATGCACGAGTGCCTCTCATTTTAAAGAGAATATTATCTTTTCTATGAATATTGAGGGAAAATTTTTCCTTATTGTTGATTACAAAAAATAAATTTATTCAAAATAAACAACAAGTATATTTTTACAATATTGATTATTTTTTAAGAAAAATTAATGGGTGAAGTTGTTCTCAATGTTTGATATATGATTTCGTGATCACCGGTTCAGAATAAAATAATATGAAATTCCAATAACCACCTTATGAAGCACTTATGACCATTATTATTAACCTTTCATTCAATAAGATATAAAAACGCTCATTTAATATATTTATTTAATGAATATATTCATCCATGAGTGTCTTGATACATTCATGGTGGTATTTTTGGATGACATCCTTGTTTACTCTATGTCTAAGGAGGATATTGTGCATCATCTAATAGTAGATTTTTAATTGTTAGAATTCACAAACATTATAATAAGATAATGAAATTAAATTCCTGATTTGGTAAGTGATGTTCTTGGGACATGGGATGACAAATCATGGTATCTATGATCATCCTAGTATTGTGATTGTTATTATGTCATGGGATCCACCATGGAAGGTTTTTTAGATTCACATATTCTTAGGTATGAATGGGTATTATCACCTGTTTGTAAATGATTTATTAAATTTTTCTTCTCTAATGACAACTAACACTCAGTTGGGAGTGGGGTTTTCTTTGTATGATAAATTTCATAGTACTTTTTCTGATATAGAATTTACTCAATTTTCTGAAACATTGTAGACGTCTCTAGATGTCGTGGAGGGATAGTTCCTTAGATAATGTTGAAGTCATAGTGCCAGCACATAGGGATAATTTAAAATTATATTTATTGAGTTATGAAAATGAAATTATATGTGAATAGTAATTTTAATTTATGTGGTCTTGATTTTCAGAAAAATCCCTATTTATAATAAAATTGGAATTTTGGATGTACATTCAAAATTGATGGAAACTATAAATTTAATTATGAATTTACATTATTAAATTTCCTAAATGGATTTTCCTAAAAAATAATATTTATTTTTTGATATCAAAATATTATGAAAAATACAGGATTTGGTTTTGAAATTTATTTGGAATATTGAATTGAAAACTGGAAATTGTATTATAAGTGATGTTTTGAATTTAAGTGAATTGTATATCACGGTATTAATTATTGGATAGAAGATGGGTGAATAGTTTTTGGTAGTTTTTTTGGATAGTCCCTATGGTATGGTAATTCCCTAATAATGGATTGATGATTGCAACAATAACTGGTCTATGACCAATATGTAATTTACCTTTATATGGGAGTGTATTATTATATGTTTCACTTAAGTGGGATTGGATCATTGTAATTTACCCTTATGTGTGTGTGGATGATCACAATTTTCAATTAATTATTTTTGAATTTTCTCAAATATTACTAATATGAGGGTTTGAGAATCCCATATCTAGAATCAATGTCAACACCGGGTGCTTGAAAAATTTTCTATGAATTATTGTGATTGCATTGATATATATTCAAATGATTGTGAAAATAATTTACCACTGTCCAGTTTATTTCTAAAAACTATTTTATATACACTATTTTTCAACACATTGTTTTATATGTATCCATATTCTAAAATCAATATAATTATTTTATTTAAATATGAAATTATACTGCAACACCTTTTTTTAAAATTAAAATCATTATATACTCTATTATTATATTATATTATTAATGAATAAATTTTGAGTCCCAACTCGTATTTTACCTAACACACTATATTTTCCTTTCGGTGTTTTCTTATTCTTATAGGATCGAGTAAAGGGAATGTTCCTCTAGAAGGTGGTGGACATTCTGGACTATTTTGGAAAAGATTGTTGATAACATTATGATGTTTTATCTTATCTTGTATGATTTTGAGTAATTGATGGAGTACGGTTTTGATTTTGATATACCTTTTTGGTTTTTTTACCATTTCCTTTGGGTGTTTTTTATCATACCGATTTATTTAAATTAGTTCTAATTTTTGTGGTAAATTTTCTCCCACATTTTTTTGTTGGATTATAACTTATATTCACCTACCCATGGAGATCAAGAACACCATTTAAGACATATCATTATCAAATAGCATGTCATGGTAGTTGGGTTTCTAGGATAGTTTCTGAAAGAGTTGGTATACCTATATACAAGGGTGGTGTATAATATGAAATAACATTCCATCTGAGTATATATATAAATATATATATATATCATGAACAATGTATGAGAAAAAATGTACCTTTGAAATCAAATTACTTAATAACATGTCATACACCCAATTTCTACTATTACAAAACAGTAATCTAAAATTCATAGAAAAAAACATGATTGAAATTAATTTAATTTATTCCATTAAATTTATCATTTTTAATAATTATGAATTGAATTCAAATATCTCCATGAAAAATCAAACATCTCGTAGAGTTCCATAATATTCATTATAATTTCAGCATTCTGTAAGCCTCTAACAATAAGTGTTTTATTATTTGTACTTATAATTTCCCAATAACAATTTCTCATTGACCTGTCCCATGTTATGGTAAATGATTAAAAAAACATACACATATATAATTGTTTTGATGATGTGAAATGAATAATTAAGAAAGAAACCCAATAATCTGTTAATTAATGTAGATTTAAAAATAAGAAATGATGTTTGATTTCGGTAAAAAAAACATTCGAAAATCACATCATCACCTCACTCAATCAGGGCTTATAAAATCGTTTTCACCACCATGCACATCACCATCTATACCACCATCATAGGTTTCCAATAATCCAAATGATATATATATCCCTACATATTTCTCTCATGACATAAAACATTCCAATATCACAATAAATAAAAAAAAGGATATTAATTTTGAAAAACAACGCAAGAAAGAAAAAATAAACATATATTTAATATTGTAATCATAGTCAATAAAACCAATGAGTCCATCCTTCTTTTGTAAATGCGATTACTTGGCCACAAACAATCTTCTTTTTCCAAACAATTTGTTTTACACTATTGAATTAAATGGTTCATTCAACATAGTTTATAACCACATGTACCATAAGGAAAAAATATCAATAGTACAAATTATTTAAACATACAACAAGATTCAAATTTATTTCTATTAAATATAATGATTAATGTCAAAAAAGAAGTCTCATATTTATTTATCAGAAAATAATTACATTCTTTATGTTCATTAATTTATTTCAAATCATATAAAATATAATAAATCATAACATAATGAATATATAAGAAAATATCACTAAGATTGAAAGGTAAATCCTTAACAATTCATAAAAAAACTTGATTTATAATTCAAAATAATTATATTATGTAATTAATTTTTAATCGTCAATATGTTTATTCCACAATTATTTTATGAAATAAAAAATCATAACATTGTGATTCTAATTAAAAGTAAAGAGAGGTAAAAATATCCCTACATAAGTTTATATGATTAATTTTATTATAGAAATAATATATGGTTCAAATAAGTGAGGTTGGAAAATGAATGATGGAATTCCAAAAACTATCTCAATCATGTAACAAATAACCATGGTTAGAAAAATGTAATAGTATAAGGACCGTGGGAATGTAAAATTACATTGAACCAAGGGTTCTTTGTAATCCATTCTTTATGGGTTATACCCCTATATAATTTGATCCAAGGGATATATGGTGGTGAACCATACTCAAACCGAGTGAAAATTTCAATCCATATAACCTTAATATGAGAAAACAAGATGACCACATAGAAGGTTTACCAAGAGCATCTAGAAAATGAATGTCCAAAAATAGGAGTACAAAACAATATTATCTGATAGAAGGAAGTAAAATGTCATCGATGACCCCACATAACATCACTTCAATTATCCCCTTAGAACTAATCATGCTCCCAGAAGAAGGAATGTTTCATTATCTATTAATATTCTAACATAGACATCACCCCAACATCCATCATGAACTCCTATGCATTATTTATTTTCTTATTTATTCTAGTACAATAATTCATATAATAGGGTGTGTTGAATATTTAATGGGATTATTCCCTCATCACACTTTACACCATCATCATAGTGATTCTTCTAGGGTAGTGTCCCATTAGATTCACCTAAGGGCTCTATAGCCCCACAATACTGTTTTGGAACACCCATTTAACAATGTGACTCACCCGGAAAAAATAGCTTAAACCACATCCTACATTACATATTTTTGTCCCCTAGAATAGAACTAATTCCTATATTTTCTCTAAAACATCTCTTAACACCCTTATGGGACAACCACTCCATAGATAATGAATCATAGTATTTTTTTGAAATCATTTTTTCACATCATATACCTCACAAAAAACAATCACTAGCATGAATTAAAACCAAACATAATGAGAATGTAATGGAATAATTGTCTCAAAAACAACCACCCATCAACATATGTTTCTTTAATTTCTCAATCATAAGGTACTAACCATCTAATTTAGTGAAAAAGAAGAAAACTTATGCAGCACTCTCCCCTGAGAAATTCCTCTCAAACAAGAGAAGGATCCAAAAAAACAAGGAAGATAGAACTAGATCATTAGAGAGATAAAATTGTACATAAAACAGAGATACAATAAAATAGCTGAGAAATAAACAACATGGGATACAATGATCATTTTTAAGACTAATATTTCCATGAAATTTCATCCACAAAACCTTTTCCCTCACGAATCCTTATAGGGTAAATTTATTCCTATAAAACACCATATCCATGTGGTCCTATATATACAAAGGCTTATAAAAGAAAGTAAATTAATTATTATTATTGATTTCACCAAAATTAATGACGCTATAATTTTCTTAATATAGTTGTGATGATGTGGCACATGAATGACATCATGACACTAGACTATCTATAGGTGAAGTTATATCGGGTACATGATACATTTATCATGACACAATACCTCAAATGTCCCAAAATTGGGAATAATGATTAATACCAAATCCCAAAAACCATGGATAATGATGTTTGGTCACCATTATGAACAAATGATATCCAATTTCAAACACAAATCACCTCATATTTTCATCACATTACTTTTACTGATCATGCACTGTGTTTACCCACTTAACACATTTATTTTGTTCTCTTCAATAGCTAAATCCTACAAATTAATGACACTAAGTCCTTATTCAAGCATAATGGAGAAAATCATGGCCATCCATTCAAATCTCCAAATGATTTCATACCAATATTTTTGTGTAAACTATTATTTTATGAGAACTCCACCATAGGTAAGATAATACCAATGAACCTATAAAATATAGAAAACAATCATGTAACTTATATTCAAGTGTAAGGATGGTATTCACATAAATACCATCCATATACATTGCAATGTACTACTAAGGGATATCAGAGTAACAAAAACAAGATTAAGACAACTCCACACCATGGATATAGAATGAGGATAATGTTAAAAAATGATATTTCATTTGACTTGATCAACCCCCACCACCCTCTATAGTCACTTTCTCAACAAAACATATAATAAGATCCACTTTTTTATTATTGTGAAGTGAAATGATTTCTTGAAGAGTCCATTATTACCCATATTTCATCAAATACTACTAGATCCTAATTAATTATTTTGATTAAATATATTAAAATATACTACCATATATAATGAGGGATATATAATGGTTTGAAAAAACAATTAGAAACATGTCATTAAGAAATTACTTTTTGGAATGCCAAAAATTTATACATGATATATGATATTTGATGCTTTAATTTAGGTAAAAAAATACTTACATATGATGGTTCAAATATTATATTATTACACACAAAATTATGGGTGAGTAGTGGATCTCATGGAGAACCACCTCACACATCAATAAAATAAAAAAAATCCTCCATTAGGAAAACACCTAGTGCATATCATCCTTATACCATCCATTATAGGAATCACCATTGATATTGTTATACAATGAAACATATACCTTAGAATATAGTAGTTAGGAATGATCCTAAAACTAATAATGATGAATCCATTGTACTTTAGAAAAGTCTTCCCCTACCACTGACTTGAACCATATAAAGATTCATCATAGGGAGATCTTCCATCACCATACAATAATATCAATGATCATATATGATGTCAATATATGAATTATTTCTCATTGGATCGACTATAAAATTACATTTTACCACTATATAATAAATCTTTATTTCATAATAAATTATTAATTCAATCCATCATCATTTTCAGAATATTGGGTCATGATGAGAGAATCCATATCACATGCTTTGTGATCAATCAAAAACACAAAGCATTAACTCAACATAAAGTGTCTACCTATTTTTATAGAAAACACAATAATTTGAAACTAAATATCATATATGTAATAGTTACATTAATAGGGTAGTATCTTATGACGCTTAGAACAAACAACCCACCTCAATTATATTAGAACACATCCCAATCCATGGTGCAAATTTTTGTAGAAATCCTCAATATGAACTCTCTTTTCTATAAAATTAGGAAATAGGAATTGAACGTCTCTCCATTAGATACTCAAAATGATCATAATAATTTTAAGTCCACTACAGTATACTATCATTTCATGTATGTTATGTTTGAGAAGTCACAATCCATGATAAATCAAGCTGTAATATTCTATAATATCCTATATGATAGAGGAAACTACACACCTATAAATCACTATTGGGTAATTCCCATTAATAAAACAACATGATATTCTATGTATACAATAATAAATCACTGTGGGACATGAAATATCCCTTGAAAAAAACTTCAAAATCACCAAAAATATTCTTTGATAGATTCTTAAATTGCTACTAGTAATGAAGCACTCCCAAAAATCCTCTAGATACATTTCATTGTCATCCAAAATAATAATAACATATGAATTACATCAAAAAACCCACTAATAAATGATTCAAATAATTATGGATCACAATCTTTATCATCCCCAAAATTACATATGTATAATTCTTTACATTTAATAGCAATGGGAAAGACTCATAATCCAACAATGACTTCAAAAAAGCTATATTTAAATTATTTTCTCTTTCACCCATATTTATCGATATGAAAATCATAGGTAACTCCATGAGATCCAATTTTTTCAATTTAGATAAAAAAATCATAAATCCATGGAATATGGAATATATTACTCATTTTCACATGATTTAAGTTGATATAATTGAAATATAGGTTCATAATACAACTAGTTTTATTTGACAACGTAACTGGATAACCCCAATATGGAATGCTTTAACAAAATATATATTGATTTAAGATATTTTCAATCTATACCCCTATATCCTTAAACTATAAAGATTCCAAAATACAAGGATTCATCTTAATTAGAAAATCTCCAACTATAGCTATATTTCAAACTTGATCCCTAGTTAAGGAGGTAATGTCATATACTATTAATGATTTAATACACCATATTGTTACAAAAACATTGGAAACACTACCATCAAAGCATCAGATGAACTCATCATCAACTCTTCCCTTAATGAAACTAGGGACAGAACAAGTCTACGGCCAACCCAATGGACTCACTCACCCATTATCAATATTGTCTCGTAGTTAGTATCACCAAAAAATATTCATCCTTCAGTAATTCATGATATCAAACTCTAAATACAACTAGTCCATTCTACATTTTTTTTAATGTGGATATGTCTATAGATAATGTAAATATCACAAACATTTATACTATATAATAAATATCTTACTAACTATAAAAACATTATATAGATAAGTGTGAACCCTATATAGTTTAATCAATAAAAATCAAACTAGAATCCTTCAAACCTAAATTCTGATGACATAACCCATGGAATGTGAATTGATTGTGTGTGTATCTCCTATGTCAATGAATTATTACTCATAAGTTGAAAAAATTGTTTTTTATTATTTATTTTATTTCAGTGTGTTAGATATACTTGTTAATTTATCTAAGCCAAAAATACTTTATAACCCCTTCAATCATTTTGACCATAACCTACAAAGTAATTCTCTACACTCTAAGGATAGGAAAAAATGAGTTCATACTATAACTTATAATATTCTCACTACAGATTGAATCATTGATCTCCCTATAAATTTTACCTTAACTAAAATTACAAAAAATTCATAACATTAATTTACACTTCATACACACACTACCAATATAGAATTTTCATTATCTACCACCATAGATGACCATAATCGCGAATTGTAAAACAAATGTTTTAATCTTTTGTTATGGTCTAAGAGTATATAACCTCCCAAAATGTGATAAATATGAAATAGACCTATCCACATATATAATAAAAAAAATTAGTAAATGAGTATCCCAAACCAATGCAATATTTTATGGATAATTTTTAGAAATCAATTCTCATGAAAATCCAATTTTGGAATGTCTCCTCTCATGGGAAATAAATATCACTATATCCTCATAATATTTCCAAAGTATTAATAGTTTCACCAAGAAATAGTTCTGTAGATTTATTATTTCAAATAAATTACTCTCATTTGTCTCTTCATTTGTACTATGGTATGAATCGTATTGGAAGAGGTCCCCAAAATTCATACCAAACTCACACACAGTTGAGATCTTCTATTGATGGGTATGAATATCATGATGAATCTCCATATATTAGGTAAAATATATAAAATATAATAGAAATAGAACCTATAATATCATATTTTTTATCTAATGTATGAATATTACAGAGGTACAATAACTATCTGTATCATGCTGATAAATATAGTATCTCCTTCGCAAATGAATCATACTTCTCCTAATGAAAACTAATTTCATCGAATTCAATATTCCACTATTATATATTGTACTATGTCAGTAATTCAAAGATATAATACTTACTTCTATATACAAATTACTATTAAAACAGTTAGTTTTTGCCGAATATATGTTTCAATTTCATTGAATGAAAGATTGTGTTGAACAGATAAAATATTATACTGTATTTATTTGACATGAATCTTATACATATTTATACCTAGATAAATCATATAAAACTATAAATTTTTATTAACTCATAATTAGGGAATATGTAAATTTAATAATATTAAATTAATTAAGGCCCCACTAGATCCAATGACGTTCCCATTTCCAATAAAATTGAATGTCATAATGTTGTGTGATCATTTCATAGGATTCTACCACACAACCAGAACAAGAATGCAGTGAATTCTCAATAAACTTATTAGTGCTCAAATCAGATCCTATGGTGCCAAATACCCTTATCATAGATGATATCACATGTTTTAATTTCATACTAATCAAAAATTACATCATTACCTTACAAACCCATGATTTTCTCCCCAGTTCCTACCTCTAGACACTATATTCTCACTTAACACGACCTTTGATAATGATTTCTCACGATAACTTACACCCAAAGGTACCCATATTATACCAAAAATTAGATATGTTATATCATAATTCTCAAATCGCAAAACAATTAGGAAACTAGATATTTATTTTAATATTAGGTTTTCCATTCACACATATGGGAGGAATTACACATTAATTAGATCATCCTGTATAAGAGAAAGGATGATACCACTAGACTAATCATGTTCATGAAATATTAATAAGATTCATATACATGCATGTAATTTCTTAAAATGATTAACAGCTCCAAAGTAATCCTCATGTAAAAAAATGTAAATCCTCATTAGTAATAACAAATACCAAATTAATTCTGGATGACTATTCTGTCTAGTAATTTCCCTCTCAATAATGAACACGATCTTACTATATTGAGAAAAATGTTATATATGTATACAAATAGTGAGAATACCTATTATCCTCAGTTGAATCTTCCACATATAATCTAATAGAAAATATAGTGAAATCATACAAAATCACAGAGATTGAAAATGTGTATCAAAATCAACACATAAACAATTATTTTACGTTCCAAGCCTCACCATGGCTCACAAAACAAGTATCACATACAAGTTTCAAAATAAAATCATACATAATATCAACTAATAGTATCCCAATTCAACATCCCAACTATTTTTATGATGTAGTCCAAAGATTAATGTCTTGAACCATATCCCTCCAAAAAAATATCCTACTGAGAAACACATAAGAATCTATAAGATATCATAACCATCATGCATAACATCATCTATTCATCAACATATATATCTCCATATAGTTACATTATAGATTATGGGATCTATTGAATCCATTAGGTATTAGATTTTTATCTAATCCATTTCATCACATACACAATATAACTATAAAAATGGTTTATACTATATATATATGTATACATGTAAACTAAATAACCCAATTCCATTACAGCCCTCTATAATTATATATTGGTAATGTTACAAACAAGACATCCCTAAAAAAAATACTTCCTCGAGAATATATTAACAAATGAGGGTGTGGATGTCCATTCATTCCTCAGCGACATAAACAATGGGGGAAACAACCACCAATAGTCGACTAGGTATTGAATTACAAAATGAAATTGTAAGGGCAAAGTATAAAATTAATCAACATAGGAATACAAATATAACTCATAACCACACTATGGGAAAAAACCTATCAAAAAATATTTACTTTATTTATCTTATCATATAATCCAAAATTATACTCATATGAAATATTAATCATTTAGTTAACCAAACAACAATAGCTAAAATATCTTAATAGAATAATGTTATTATGGAAACAACATGTTACATGAAACAACGAGATTATATGAGCTGCCAATATTATTATATAAATCTGAACATCCAAACATATATGTCTAATTGGAGGATAGGAATAGAAATAACTACACTAAGAAATATATATATTCTTTCTACTACAAAATGAATTTAATAATTATAGGAAATATGCATAATTTTTTTACTAATGTTAAATTATTCTTATAATTGAAATTTCAATAAAAAATTATAACTTTTTTCTATAAAATAATATACCTAATTTTATCCAATACATAAAAAAGAACTTGATAGTATGAATATTTTTTTTTAAATAATAATACCAAAATTTACACAGGGGTTAATTTTGAGATTTAAATGAAATGATTTATTTTTTTAATGAAGTGTAAAAAATCTTGAATTTCCAAATATTAATAGTACATATCATTAGATCCTATAATATGATATTCACATTATAATTTGAATATGATCATAATGTGAAATATGATATTTTTTCTTTAAACTATTTAAATTACTTTCATTTTATTCAGAAATATTAATAATTTTGATTTAAGAAAATTTTTATTCTTGAAACATGTTTTTTAAAGAATTGTATTTTATTGTTTCTTATAAAATTATATTAATAATTATTTCTTTCAAATTTTTGAATTGAATTTTGAAAATTGGAATAACATTCAGAATCAAAGGGTTCAAAATTGATAAATATGTCTCATTTATTTTTTCATCAATTTTCACAACCTTTATTAATATTTTTCATCTATGTTAGGGTAAAATATTTTTATGAAATTGATATAGGGTATAAAATTCTAAAATCACATAAATTTGTTCTATTTTATGTGTGTATTTATTCTATTTCCATCAAAATCTTGAATACATGGCCACATAGTTCCATATTGTTCTGATAATGAAATTTATATTAATTTACTAATAGAACAAATACACAATGTCTATGTTCTAAACATATTGTCTCTAAAAGATTCCATATTTGTAAAAGATTTTGAGATATGTTAAAATGATTATTTTGAATAATAATAACTTATTTTTCATTGTAACTTATTTATATTTTTTTTGATTGAATAACATCACTAAAAACATACGTAATGATATATAAATATATATTCAATTAATAAAAAACTAATATTAAATGATATTAAAATTAAATAACATAATAAAATTATGATGAAATGTTATCTTTCATATTAATATTTACATGTATACTAACAGTGATGTCTCAAATGTATATTTTTTATTCCTCTTAAATGATAATTCCTTTATATTTAATCTTGGTGAATAGTTTTGTAATGGCATTAATGGTATCTCTTAATTCAAAAGATTTATTAAATTATATAAAATTCGTTAATTAACTAATTAATTTACGTGAATGTGATTTTTATGGGAATATCATCCATGATCTATTTATTAATTATTTTTTCGTTTATGATTAAATTATTTTTAATTCTAGAGTAAAAAATTTATCATCACTATATTTATCATAAAACTTAACCGGGGTTAAAAAAATTCGATACGGTGAAAATTTAATTCAAACATCTTCCAATTTTATTTTTTTATTTATTGTAGAACATAATAATTTTATTATTGAATTATATAAATTATGATCTATATTTAAATGAAATTTATTTAATAATAGTTTTTCTTTTTATGTAAATCAATGTGTACCCCTCTCCTCACATAAAAGGGGATCCTATTCTTCCCTCTCAGTTAGAAAATGTTATCCATATATCTTGGTCATGAAATGTCATAATAAATTCATATATTCATTGACCACATCTTATATCTTATTATATTTCCATTTAACCATTATTTCAAATATAATAGTTTTAAAAAAGTGGGCTCCCAAGGATGATTTATACCACTTAACTAAGAATTTTAGGTCTTATTTCTTCTTAGGTAGCCGATAATTAAATAATATAAATATTAATTATTGACTTTTGTATCTTCAATATAATGATATTTTTTATGGTGGTATAACAACCATTAAACATCTTCATTCCATCCTACTGAATGTTATAAAATCTATCATGACTCTATGTAGGGCTTACCATCTCCACATAGTGTTGAAATTCAATTTCCATCACAACGATACATGTATAGTTATTAGAATGGGTTTAAAAAATATATTTTATTTATAAAATAAATATTCTTCTGAAATTATAATATAATATAAAACAAATAATCTTCTAATCTGTTTCAAAACAATAACATCCCTCATGTGTACCTATTGCCTACCACCTCTGTGAGATGATGATATTAATATTTTACATCTACTATAAGTTGATTATAATGTGGATAGATTAAATAAATAAATAAGACTATGAATTATTATTTAAATTTATTTCCTTCCAAACACTGTAAATAGAAAACAACATTCTAAGGTATGTAAAACCTACCATCTCAACAAATGATGTAATTACATTTTCTATTTATTCCATTTATAGATGAATATATATATATAATGAATATTTATGATATTTATATCATGGGAAACATTCTGGATATGACAAAACCATGATTCATGTAAAAGGAGTAATACTAACATACATAAATTATCAAGAAAAAGCAAACAACGATCTACGTGAAATTGTTACTCTAGTATGGACTTTTAAATAAATATGATTTTAAATGTAATAATAGAATCATATATGGTATTATAATACTATAAATTAGATTCAAATAGATTTATTTTATATATATATTATTCTGGAAGTGAAATAACATTAAAATCAAGCCAAAGAAGAGGTATGATTTTTTTGTCTCAATTTATTTTGTGATATTGATTCCATATTTTCAACTTATTTCTTTTATATGGTGTATATGAAACCCATGATTTAATTTTATGATTCATGTCGTAAAAAATATGTGCATATTTTTATCAATATAAGAATATCTACCTTAAGGGGTTTTTAATTGAATATTAATAATGTGGTAAGAGAATAATGTTACTATACCATTGTTTCTCGATATTAATTATTATTATTTTTTCTATGATTACCATTAATGATCCATCATTCACCAATTTCACGAGTTGTCCTATCATATGGTTATTTATTGATAAAACGTGTTTTTCATTCATCTTCTTAACTATATGTGATAAATATAATGAAATAATTATTTTATAGAATCCCAAATTTATTTCTATTTTTGGCTGAAAATATATTTCCTTCAATATCCTAATTTTCTAGAAAATATTTCCAGAATTTTACTTTATATTTATGAGGGAATTTTTAATGTAAATTTATATTTTCATTACATTGAAAATAGTTTTTAAAAATAATATTATTCTTGATTTTTGAAAAGTTAACTTTTTTTTACTAAAAATGTGAATGAAATCATGGTTTAAAGATAAAAAACAAAACCAAAATGTCATTTCAAAATAAATTTCAATTCATTAACTCACATGATAAATTTTTTTAATGTTATAATAAAAGAAAAAAATTACAATAATATTTGGGAAATTTAAATATTTTTATGAAGGATTTATAATGAAAAATGTTATTTACCATATAAAATCATCAATGTATTATTTAAAATGTTTCTTTATAAATGATGATTCCCAATAAAGAGTCTTATACATTACTTGGTATATTCTCTAATGAAATCATTTGTATTCTCTCTCCCGATGATTAATTATTAAGATTATGAGTAGTTTAAGAAACCTATTTTCATTCAACATATTATGATATATAAAAAATTATTTATTATATTGTAAAACACGTATTAATGTATTATGATTATGTAATGGGTGGAAGAAGAGTTATATATCCCTCAAATGCTTTGGGTAAAGATAGAAAACTCATGAGATAAACAAGTAATGCGTGAACATGATTTTATTCAAAAATATTTATGTGTAAAATTGGTTTTCATGTATAGATGATTCTAAATGGACTATGTGTTCATGCCCATAGGATTATGAATATAATTGTATTTCATGTCCATTTGATTATGTGTAGACCTATTTTTCATACACATAAGATTATACAAAGACCTATTTTCTTGTCCATAGGTCTATGTTGGGGTCTAATTTTATGTCATTAACATAATAAGTGAACAAATTTCTATTTAAACATGTTCGCAATTTTATAATATTAATTTATTTTAAACATTTCAATTTGTATATTTTTATACCATGGATTCTGTTCATTGATTCCATTCCAATTCCTTTAACATAAACATTCATTATGTATTCCTTGAATCTGAATTGTTGTCTATGTTATTTTGGGAATGGTTTTCTCTTGTTATACTAGTGTTCTAATAATATTACTCTCAATAAATACTTATGTGATCGTTGATATCACCATTTTTTATCCTTAATTAGCATATGTCCCCCCCCATTCATCGGTTTCATCAGTAGGCCTAAAATAAAGGTTTTATGTATGGTATGTATATGAAGATTACTAAATGAGATGTTATTTTTTGGGTGATGTTGAATATCATTCAAGAAGAAAAAATATTTTGTATATAGTATAAAAATAAAATTAACCATTATTATCCTCATGTGTGAATTTATAAAATATATTTGATATTATTCTATTAAAACTTAATATTTTTTAAAGTGTTTGGTCACTATAGTTTGTATCATATGATAGTTTTCATCAATAATTTCATATTAATAATGGATTAATTTAGAAAAAACCAAAGGGATATGTCTAAGAATATGACAACAACCTATAGTTTCTCTAAAGGAATATATGGCTTTCATATAAATACATCCATCCAATTAAAATATATGTTTATTAGGTTTTGTAACAAATTTATATATGAGTAATTACCTTGAAAATTGTCGGTTGATTATATTTGCCTGTGCTTCTAGTGCACAATTTATATTCCCTTACTCTACACCATGTTTTACACTCCCATGTGATATGCATGGGTAAAATCACATTTTCCTAATGAACCATCACATATATTTTGAATATTGGATAACCAAGGATATTATAGGTTAAACATAAGGTTTGATTGATTGATAATAATATGTAATAATATAGACCTACTATGTATTATTTTTTATGATTATATAATTTCTCACCATGACTATTGTTTCTAACAATATATTTTATTGTTTTAAAATATAAATGGAGCACATAAAAATCTTCTGAACAAAAAAATGTGACATTATATTCAAACCATCATTAGGAGAAAAAATGTATTCTGATATAGGATGTAATATTTTCTAACTATGATCACTCATAAATAAGAAGTTTTGTGAGAAACAGAAGTCATCATTAACTTATGAATGCACAATGAAAGGAGAAACATTCTATTGAATTATTTCTTTAACAAAAAACACAACCATTCTCTAGGTATTCTAATATACTAGATTTCAGAAAATTAATTATGATAATGGAATGATATATTATACTCATCAGTGAACAAACCATGAAAGTAATGCCTTTTAAATTTATCATTTTGATGATAATGATGATCAATTATTGAATTGTATTATGAATATAATAAAAGGGGATAAAATTCCCTCCATTCAATGTGATAAGTTTACTATGATATTTTTTAGCATGTACATCCATTGAATTATATATACAAAATAGAGAAGTAATTTATTAATCATAAGATAGAGGATATTTAATTCATCTGTATATATGATGAAAATTTATAATGTAGAGTATGGAATGATTCTAGTTAAATCACCATTCTAAATGAATAATTCATATACTATTAATACATTTGAATCAATTTCTCAAAATTTAATTATAAATGAGGGAATCTGGAATCTAGAAGAAATATTTTTATGTGCAGACAAAATGTAAACGGAAGGACAAAACCCTCATGATTCTAGAAATGAGAAAAACCAGATGGAGGTTCAATGAAACTCTAGTCGTATGTCAAATTGAAGGAAGACAAATATTAACCACACTATAATTTAAAACTATTATAACGATAATATAAGTGAATATCTATCAAGAACAAGAATATTTTTAAATCATGGGAAGCTTAGGAATTGATGAAAATAATGGAAAATTTATTTTAAGGATCAAATAAAACAAATCTATAATTTGATATATTTATATAATACCCAACTCACAAATTAAAGATGAATATTCATGTAGTTTTGGAATTATGTGAATATTTTCCATAATCCAAGTTCTAATTATGATAATAAGACATAATAAACTCTAATGTCTTCATAATAATGTAATACATATACAATATCAATAGCTAAAGTAAAACATGATAATTTAGGAACACTTATCTCCCACTGTAATGTTATAGATTCCATGCCAATATACCAATGAATTATCCTTATGAAAATATTATTATTCATCAATTAGTATAATTATATATGAATTTGAGAATTAAATCTCTCTCTATATGATTCCTTATAAATATTTAGAATATGTAATTAATAATTGATAATATGAAGAATCATATCATCATAATTGGTGAAATTTTTAAACTAAACATCCAATCGATATATGTTTTTCTATTAATATATCTTTGGTTGATGAATAAATTATTATTTATCATTTGAATTAATATATGGTTTGATTTTGAAATTAAATCTTAAAAAAATTATTATATATTAGATTTAATATTACAGTGATATAGAATTCTAGTATGAAACATTAGGAGTGATTAAAATTAAATCTAGATATTTATTATGTTATTTATTGAAGTATATGATATCAAATCATTCTAATCATAGATATTCAATTTTTTAATGACATACATTGGTGGATATATAATGGTCACCTTTAATGGAGTTTGATAATCTAGTCTTTCGGTGATATTATTGAGGTTTTAGAGGTTAATGTATTTTATTTATTCATATTTTTAATATTTTGTTAAATATTTTTATCTGATCAATACAAGAGATTTAAGAATGACTTCTAATTCATTAATATATATTTTTATATGATAAAAGTTTATCTTAGTCCCCATTTTCATGAACCACCTTGGGTAGAACAGGAACCGGTCACCCGATCCGGCCCGCGGCATGGCACAAGGGCCATTCCTGATCACCATGGAATGGAAACTAGATTTGGGCATCAAAATCTAAACATTGGGAATGATTTATCCCATGAAAAAAAGATAACCAAATAAATAACGATTGATGATGATGAAAAAATCTAGCAGCAAAAAGAAAAAAAACGTACATACCTCCTTGTGACACATCAGGTCACCAACCAACTCAGAAGCAAGTCTTCTTCAACATTGAGCAGCTCAACCAGAATACTAAATAAGAAACTAAACCTACAACTGGAAATATATAATAGGTGTGAGCATCGAGATGCTCAGTAGTGATTCCAGAAATGAAACACATAATCCATGCATTTTCCCAATTCCAAAACATCCCAATAATAGTATTTTGAACTACAATTATAAAAAATAAGGTTTTCATATTTACACAATATTTTGAATACTAACAATTACAATTCCATTACCCCTATAATTCAAAAACAAGAAAAATAAAACAAAAGAGGGGCCTAGAGAATCTTTTCCAAAACCACTACTTTACTGTCCATTTTAAAACAAACCATTCACACACAAAAAATTTCTATGAAAAAACCAAAACCAAGTTCAAGGGTATGATTCCACATAAAACAAGGGAAATGGTATTAATAGTGGTCATACCAATGGATAATGGAAAACCTTGGAACTCGGAGGAAGAACAGAACATACTCTTCATGTGACTCATCCAGAATGCATGCCTACTCTCGATGACGTCCTAACGCTCTAACACTCGACCATCTCCCAACCTAGCCTGGTCGAGGGGCCCAATCCCATAGCAATAATAATATCAAAACTTCTCTTTGCTATGGACCACTAGCTAGTGCATAATCTAAACTAATGCAGTAATTATTCTTTGTAAACCTTCTTATTATGCTATGTTTCTGTTCTATGTTCACAAAGATTTGTGCCACATATTTAAATAACAATACAAATATATATAATCAAGAACACGACACAATTCAGCACCACCCAACCAACTCATGGTTAGTCCCATAACATAAAATAAATATTCTTGTAACGACCCGGATCCGGATCGTTACAAAGTGGTATCAGAGGGTTCATTTCTCTTTCTTTACTGTTTGGAGACTTTAGCCTGGGATAGGATGGATTCAGTACTTGGTATTAATCTGTGCTTGGGAGTAGCTAACCAGTGTACAGTGAAAAGCCATACTACCTCTTTAATTGTAGTTTGCTGGTTTTGAGATTTTACGGTTGACATGATTTCACCAAGAGTGATTCACATGCATTGTGTTGTTATTTTCTCGACAATTGTGGTTCTATTTCTGTCGCAACTAGATTAGATGAGGTTATTCCATCTCATGCATCACATAGGCACTTGTAGAAATCACATTCCATGCATTCTTTCCATGCCATCTAGGGTGCATTAGCGATTTCATGTTGTTGTGATATACATTGGGTATAATATGAATGCTGTTGTGATAGATGCTTGATAGAATGTGTGATGCCTTGATAGTGGATTTATTTCTTCCTAAATTTCTTAAATTAATGCCAAATTTGGATTCTTGAGGTGTTATGGGCCCTCACGGATCAGAATTTGGCACCTCTTTGCCATGTTTTCAGTGTTTCTGGGCTTTTGTGCAGTTTCTGAGCTACTGCCCAGAAAAACCCAGAATACACGGCATGTACTTTTCGGATACACGCCGTGTAGTTTTCAGGCCATGTCACTGACTGTGTGAGTAGAGACACGGTGTTGTGAGAGTAACTTCAGGAACACGCCGTGTACGGTTGGTACATGTCGTGTAGTTCGGAGCCGTGTACCCGACAGTTTCACTAACAACACGGGTCGGGGAAGTTAGAGTAGAACACATCGTGTTATAAAAGAACACATTGCGTAGTTCCGTCCAGGTACCCGACCGTGTCACTAACAACACAGGTCGACATCACCTTCTCTTAGACACACCGTGTTGTTTTCTAAACATGTCGTGTTGTCTTGATCAGGTACACGGCCGTGTCACGAACAACACGGGGCGGTGTCACCATCACCTATACACGCTGTGTTTTTTTGGAACATGCCATGTAAGGTTCAGTCGTGTAGACGACCGTGTTTTTAACAAACACAGGCCACCGAAGCCTTTTCTCGAACACACCGTCTATGTTCAGAACACACCGTGTAGTCTTGGGTTAAGCCGGACCGTGTGGGTTAGCTGTGTAAAGAGACTCGGGCCGGGGAGTAGTTTTCAAGTACACACCATGTGTGGGGTCAACATTTTGTATAGTTTGAGGTGTTACACGACCTGTAGGGCAGGGGTACACGCCCTTGTAAGTGGCTTAAGAAGACACACTGTGTAGTTTTATACATGCCGTGTAGTCGTGTTTTGTAAACTTGTGTGTTTTGTTTCCCCTATTGTCGTTTAGTACTCTTTTGTTCTCTGTTCTTGTTTTTCTGATCTAAGGTGTACTTTTGATATTTCATATTTATGCCTCTGAGATGTCCTCCAATTGTACATATATCATCAGGCAGTGATCAAATGCCAGATATGGCTGATTAGGGACTTCCTACCGATCCTCCATTCGAGCCAGCCTTGGCACCGGCTGTCATGCCTATTGTAGGCGCTGATGCACAGTTCAGGGAAGGTTTTCTGAGGATGATACACACCTTTCAGGGAGCACCGCCTCCTACCTCGACTATGGAAGATTTGAAGCGGGTTTTACAACAGTAGTATCCTCCCACATTCTCAGGAGAAGGAGGACCACAGGCTGCAGAGTCATGGCTGGAAGCCATGTCGACCATCTTTGAGCATCTGGAGACGCCTCCAGAGAGGCGTGTCAATCTCGCTACCTACATGCTCTGAGACTCCCCCAAGAGGTGGTGGGACACGATCACAGAGGTGGTTCATCAGCATTATATGGATTGGGAGGAGTTTCAGTGCATCTTTTATGACTACTTGTACCTGGAGACCCTGAGGGCTGACCGAGCCCGAGAGTTCATGATCTTAGTGTAGTGTACTCTTTCTATGATGGAGTATTCCTCTCGTTTCAACAATCTCCAGTGTTTCACACCCCTCCAGGATGGGAGTAGGGTGTTATTATCAAGGATGTTTGAGGATGGTCTCAGGCGGGAGATCCAATCGTAGGTGAATATCTTCTAGTTGAATTCTATCACTTCCATCATCAACCAGGCACTGATTACGGAGCGCAACTTGAGAAACTCTGGAGCTGCGAACTAGAGCGGTTATGCTTCCAGAGCTAGTTTTCCTCCAGATGACAGCAACAAGCACCGTAGGGAGTCTACCTGTGGTGATCCGAGGAAGCGAGATGCGTCTTCAGGCATCCAGGTGGTATGATATCAGTGTGTCCGGTCAGGGAACACGAGGCCGTAGTGCCAGAGATACCCCGTGGAGTGCCAATCTTGCGGCAAGATGGGTCACCTTCAGTGTTTCTGCAAGGTTTTCTCACCATCAGCTATTGACCGGGGTTCTTCCATGACTCCTCGTTCAGAAGAATCCCCACCAGTTTCTCACAAGTCAGGGAACTAGAGTTCTTCCAGCCGTTCAGGCCGAGTTGGAAGTCGAGGCCGTGGTAGTCAGCCACTAGTCCCTCAGCACCAGCAGGGAGGTTCATCTTAGAGTGGTCATCCCGGGGCGTAGGGGCGCGGTGCAGGCCTGTCATTCTCCATTGATCAGACCTATCCGGAGCAGGACCTCGTCCCTTCTACAGTTCGAGGTACGATTTTAGTATCCTCACTTTTATATTCACCTCTTTTCGATACTAGTGCTACGCATAGCATTATCTCTGTTCCTGCTATGGAGAGCATTGGGCTCAGTGTCCTTTCTTCTGACGACTCATTGACATTAGACACACATTTGGGGACAAGGAAATCTAGTGTACGCCAGTGTAGAGAGTTCCCTCTTGTGGTTGCAGGGTATCATTTCTTATGGGATCTCTATGTCCTAGAGATTACAGGCTATGATGTCATTATTGGAATGGACTGGTTGGTTCCCTTCCATGCAGTCATCGACTTATATCGTCACAGGGTGAGTTTCATTTCACTAAAGGGTGAATATTTTCTTCATCGAGGTGAATGGGATGTTCAGGCGAGTCGAGCATGACTCGAGCATCATCGGCTAGGAAGGGTGGTGGCCCAAATTTCTAGTCTTTATCTAGACGACCAGGGGACTTCACAGATTGACTTTCCTTCAGTGGTGGATAGTTTCAGGGAAATCATTGTAGAGGACTTTTCGAGTTTTTCTCTAGATCATGAGGTATACATCCTTATTGAGCTCATACCAAGAGCGGTACCTGTGTATATTCCTCCTTATAGGATGGCTACACGTGAGTTGTAGGATCTCAAGAAGCAGTTGGAGGAGTTACAAGAAAAGGGTTTCATCCAACCCAGTACTTCTCCTTGGGGTTCGCCTATCCTATTTTTGAAGAAGGAAGATGGTACCCTTCGGCTTTGTGTGGATTATCAAAATCTGAACTAGTTGACGGTCAAGAACTGATATACCTTGTCGAGGATCGATGACCTCTTTGATCATCTTCGAGGAGCCCAGGTGTTCTCGAAGATCGACTTGAGGTCCAGATATCATCATTTGTGCGTTAGACCATGAGATATACCTCTGACCACCTTTAGGAGAAGGTATGGTCTATACGAGTATACAGTCATGCCGTTTGGTCTCACGAACGTGCCTGTAGTTTTCATGGAACTGATGAACCGAGTGTTCCATCCTTACTTAGACTCCTTTGTCGTGGTCTTCATGGATGATATCTTCATATACTCTCAGACTCAACACGACCATGATACACATCTTGAGATCATTCTGAGTACACTGAGAGAGCATCAGCTTTTTGCTAAACTCTCGAAGTGCCACTTTTGGATGGATCAGATTCACTTCTTGGGTCAAATCATCTCAGATGGAGGAGTATCTGTGGACCCAGAGAAAGTGAGAGTTGTAGTCCCCTCGGAGCAGCCGAAGAACGTTTTTGAGGTACGGAGTTTCCTAGGCCTGGCTGGATACTACAGACACTTCATTCGGAAGTTATCACGCCTAGCAGCACCATTGACAGGTCTGACCAAGAAGGGGGAAAAGTTCTTATGGTCGGATTCTTGTGAGTCAGCCTTTAAAGAGATGAAGGGAATATTGACATCAGCACCGATACTAGTCGTGCCAGAGCCAAGCAAGAGCTACACTGTTTAATGTGATACTTCAGGTATCTGGCTAGGAGATGTGCTTATGCAAGGGGATGGAGTCGTTGTGTATGGGTCTCAGAAGTTGAGGTCCAATGAGAGGAACTACCCTACGCACGATCTGGAGTTGACAGTTATTGTTCATGCCTTACGCTGTTGGAGGCACTATCTTCTTGGTAGTGCACATTGTGGTCTTTACTAACCACAAGAGTCTCAAGTATATCTTCACTTAGCATGATCTGAATTTGAGATAGCGCAGGTGGGTCAATTATCTTCAGTCTTTTGATTTCGAGCTTGCCTATATGCCGGGAACGGGCAACACAGTGGCAGATGCGTTGAGCAGGAGGACTCAGATTCAGGTGGTTGAGGAGGCCAGCAGTGACTAGATGCTTATGTCTCTGTTCTCTGAGATGCATTTGGAGGTGCACGATAGATAGGGACAGACATTCCTATCTTCTGTAGCTGTTACCTCTACACTACTTGATCAGGTACAGATGAGGCAGCTATCAGACTCAGAAGGCTTAGTCCTGCGAGAGAGTGTGTCAGGAGAGGACCCTCTTCCTGGATAGACAATGGGAGAGGATGAGATCTTGTGCTTCCAGGGATGCGTATGGGTTCCAGCATACATACACGAGGAGCTGATGCGGGATTTTCATTCATTAGTTTCGGCAGATCATCCTGGCGTCCCCAAGATGTATCAGGATCTTCATCGCCAGTACCGATGGCTAGGTATGAAGAAATTTGTTGTTGGTTTCATCATGCGGTGTTCTACTTGTCAGCCAGTGAAGGTGGATCACCAGAGACCAACATGCCTTTTATAGTAGTTACCCATTCTGGAGTGGAAGTGGAATGATGTTGCGATGGACTTCGTAATCAGGTTGTCGAGGTTACCTCGAGGGAATGATGTTGTTTGGGTTGTTGTTGAAAGGCTCACGAAGGATTCTCACTTCTTTCCGATCAAGGATACCTTTAGTGTCGACGAGCTGGGACGACTTTACATCATAGAGATCGTTCATCTGCATGGACTTCCACACTCTATTTTTTCAGACAGGGACGCGCGCTTTACCTCTCACTCCTGGAAGGGACTTCAGAAGGCCTTGGGTACACAGGTACTTTTGAGTACATCATACCTTACTCAGACTGATAGCAGGTCTGATCGTACGATCTAGGTGCTTAAGGATATGCTTCGAGCTTGCATCCTAGACTTTGGAGTTTCTTGGGAGAAGCATATTCCTTTAGTGGATTTTTCCTACAACAACAGTTTCCGGGAAACCATTCAGATGGCACCATATGAGGCTCGGTACAGTAGACCATGTCGATCACCCTTACACTGGTTGGAGGTAGGAGAGGCAGCTTTGCTGGGACCTCATCTTGTTCAGGAGAATTCAGAGCATATATAGCTGATTCAGAAGAGTATGGCTACAGCATAGTCTCGGCAGAAGTCTTATGCTGATCAGCGGAGACGACCTCTGGAGTTCGAGGTTGGGGATCAGGTTTTCCTGCGTGTCGCACTGAGGTTGGGACAAAAGAGGATTCAGAGGCAGGGTAAGCATTCATCGCAGTACGTCATGCCGTTTGAGGTTTCAAAGAGAGTTGGGATGGTTTCCCATCGGTTGGACCTACCCCAGAGGTATCGGGCCATTCACAACGTATTCCATGTCTCTCAGCTCCGATGTTAATTTTCGGACCCATCTCATTTCTTTCAGCCCGAGGAGGTTGAGCTCGAAGCGGATGCATCATTTGAGGAGCATCCCATTCGGATTGTCGATCACAGTACAAAGGTTCTCTGTGGGTGGTCTGTCCCTATGGTACAGGTGATATGGCAGCATGGGTGAGTACAGGACGAGACCTAGGGGAGGGAGGCCGATGTACGATTGCAGTGGCCGAAGCTATTCGGGGGTTCTTTTTCTATGCCTCTCTAGGGAAATTCAGGGACGAATTTCCGTAAGGGGGATGTTTGTAAGAACCCAGATCTTCATTCAGGTACGTTTTTCTTTTTTCTGGAGTTTTTAAGAAAAATGATGTTTCTGGAAATTTTCAAAGTACATGTCGTGTATTTTCTGAGTACATGTCGTGTACTCTTCTCCGCCTCGAAGTCGTGTGATGTCTGTTCCCAGGCCACACACACGGTGTGTAGGGGTGATGTGGAGGCTGATTTTGGTGGAGTACAGAAAACCTAGTGCACGTCGTGTACTTTTATGTTTTTAAGTAAACGCACCGGGGTCGCGCCTGACCCACAGAAGAATCTTCTTCTAGGTTTCATTCATCAGAGAGTGACCCGTACGGCCGGATCATCCCCAAGCCCCCGTGCCTCTGTCTGATGTCCATCCCAGCTGCAATTGATTTCATTGGGATCTCCTCAGTAATCTCTCTCTTCTACTTTAGCCTTTCCCTATGGTTCCTCCGCAATTTCAAGTTATCATGGGTTGAGCGTTTTGTGTGTTTTCTTAGATCTACACTGTTCTGAGGAGAATCAAGCATCGTGGTTCAAGTATATCTATCCCCTAGAATCAAGGTGGGTGGTTTGTGCCTTTCTGTAGAATGTCTTTGAGTATTTTTTGCAATTTCCCACAAATTTCCTTGGGTGGGGAAATGTGGGTTTCCTGTTTTTCCCCTGTTGTTTGCCTGCATTGCATGATTGCTGTAGTGGAGGTTTAATATTGTGAATAGAGTAGTTTTGCTGTACTCTGGATATTTTCCATGCTTGTTTTTCTTGTTTAGTGTTTTCCAGTTTCCATACCTAGTTGTAGGATAGTGGAACTGTTGCTTTTTTGTGTTGTTGTGCCATTGATTTTTATCCAAGTAGTTCTTGAGGTTTACTTGGACGTTATACGTGCGCTGAGCATGTTTATTTTCACACAGAACTGTGAGAACCTAGTGTAGTAGAACACATGGAGAATAGATGTAAGGTCTTTTCAAGAGAGTCTTTTAATACTATGCTTGAACATAGGGGGAATTGACGATGAGTGCTTCCTTAGAGAGTCTGTAGTCCCTCGACATGGGCCACAAGGGGAATGAGATGTTGAGTGCTTCCCCAGATAGCCTTTAGTACGATACGAGTCTATAGAGGGAATTGACAGTGAGTGATTCCTCAGAGAGTCTATTCTTGGCTGAACCAGAGGGGTGAGACTATGTGTGCCTCCTAGAGGGTTGCTGGAACTTGTAGGTTGAACCATAGGGGTTAGGATGTGAGAGCTACCCAGAGGGTTACATTTTTTCTTCTTTTTGACGGCTGTTCACTTGTGTACTTTATATGCTAGAACTGTGGACTGTGACTGGTGTGTATTTACCTGTTTAATGTTTCTGTACTTTACTTGCCATGTATTCATTGACTTTTAGGCACAGATCATTGGGTGTTTTCCTACTAGGACATTGTCTCAGACCCTGTTTGGGCCATGCTTTTGGGCCCAAGAAGACTATATTTTTGCAGGTATAGATAAGGGAAAGCACCCTTCTACTTTAGGTTCTTGATTTCACTGGAGTTGGGGAGCATGAGACCGCGCTGAGGATTGAGATTCTGAGGATTTTATCATCTGTTTTCCTTTACTATTGCTTTAGTATTGGTGTATAGTTGTATTTCGGCACGTTGTTGTGTTTGATGCTTTCCTTAGATACTTGTATTTGCTGCATCATTATCATCATTGCTATATAATCATTGATTCCGCTGTTTGGTTTCATTTGTTTCATATTGTTTACTACTTCCACTATTTCTTGTTGTTTTCCTTACCATGTATACCTTACCGAATGAGGGCATAGTTTCCCCAATAACTTACCAAGGCCCTCGCTGCTAGTCATCACCCTCTGGAGTTTGGGGAAATGCGCTTGAGGTCATGTGGCGAACCGGGTACGGGGCTTCAGTAGAGGAGATCCGGATCCGGTTCATTTCAATTCTCAAAAGGAGTCCCATACTGAGGACCATCCTTACACATGATCGATAGACAAGGCAAGGGGCCTAACCAAAGAAGGGGTTTTCCAAACAAAAAGTTTTAAATATACAAAACATTCCTCATACAATTCACAGACATCAAGGATTTTGTAAACAAATAATCTAAAATGAAATCCAGGCCATTATCATCACATTTCTCATCCTTTAATCAAAAAATTTATTAACCAATTCAAAAACAACCACAAACCCCATCTTTATACCAAAATGTCCAAATAGTCCCTCATACAAAACAATTTCCAAAACAATCTTATGTTCAATTAAAGTAAAGTTAACACAACAACACCAAAGAGGGTACCATAGGGGATTTCATGACACTTACAAGCAAAAAATATTTCACAAAACACCAAATGGGATTAAAATTCGACATTCACCCAAACACACCCTAAAAAACCAACACGCCTTTTATTTTTAAACAACTCACCCCAGCATGTTTCCAATGCCAACCAGGAAAAACCAAGAGGAACCCTCTGAAACCAACCAAAACATTTGAAAACAAATTTCATAAATAATCCTTTTTCTTTCATCCTAAAATCACCCATATCACTCACTTATAAAATACGACACATGTTCATAAACCAAAAGCCGATTTTTTTTACAAACATCAAACCATAACAAGGGAAATCATAACATTTCACAAACAAAACACAAAATATGTTTCAAACCAATTTAAAAAAACATTTCTATGGGAAACACCACACCCAAACATCCAATTTTTACAAAAATGAACAAGTGGAAATTTACAAACACCTAAGGCATAATACACATGGAATAACCCAATATTCATGTAAAACCCTTTTATTAACAACACCATACAACTTTCGAACACCACAATAATCTTTAAAGAGGTACCAAGGAGATCCGTAACAAAATAATAAATTATCAAAAACATCAAGTATTAAGGACAAGAAATTGATGGGAAATTCATCAATTTTCATACCTCAAGGAAGTCTAGCCGATGCTTTATAACTCATACAACATCCCGCTCGCATGCACGCACAAAATTCCATGTATTTATATATACACTTTTAAACTAACGCACATGTTCCTCATGCCATGAGGTAATATGATCTCAGAAGATGTATATATATATATCCAAACATCGGAAAATGCTTGTGTGAACTTGGAAACGATCTTGACTCCCTGCTACAATTCCTGATACCCATCATTAATGTGGCGAAGACCATCTCACATCAAACAAAACACCAAGGACTCACATAAACCAATTTCACAAGTAACTAAACACAAAAATCGCTACCCAAAATGATTTATATGCCAAACACACCCTGATATATCCAAGAATACAGTTTAAAAGAAGATGTCAATTATTCACTACCAAAAGGATAGGCGTTTACATGTTCATAAAAGAATGATATCAAAAAAACTAATTGCGATCAATTAAAAAAATACAAAATCATCACTATAAATTAAATTTGTATGTAATAATACTGAGAAAAATGTTTTAGAAATTAAATAACAACACACTATCCCTGCATGAATTAAAATTTGGAGTAAAGTGCAAGAAAAGCCTACCTCAGCACGTGCAAGAGCGACAAAACCATAACAGAGGAAAGAGCATTGCTCCATGGGCCCATTGCAAACCCTTGACACCAAACAATACATGAGAACACAACCCAATGCTTTTAGAATTTGTTTAAAATGATGAAAAAATCACCCAAATTAATAATTGAGGTTATAACAAAAGGTCGTTGCGCCTAGATAGAGAACCCACTAGGTGAAGGGGCTCTTGCTAGAGATGGATTGCCGCGAGGAGGGAGTGGGCTGCAGCCAGTGGGTCACACCATGAAGAAGGGGGTAGAGGGGGGCTCTCGCATGAGATGGATATAAAGGGGGGTGGCAGGCATGCTAGGAGATCTGGGGGGCAAGAGGTAGGTAGAAGGGGGAGATGCCAGATGGGGGTGGAGAGGCGGAGGCCGCCGAACTGGGGAGGAAGGAAGGGCACCACCGAACGGGGTCGTTTAAGGGGGAGGTGTGAGGTAGTGGTTTAGACGGAGTGGGGTGGCATCAGTGAGAGAGGATGTCAGCCGTGAATGGGGGGGCTACCATGCACAAGAGGTCGAAAACCAAGGAGAGAGGGGGCCACGAATGATGGGTAGATCAAGGGTTATATTTTTTTAATAATAATAATTATAATAATAAAAGTAAGAATAATAAAAAATAAAATTGTGTAACTTTTATTTTTTTCACATTTATATAAATTACATTAATAATAATAATAATAATATAACATCAATTATTTTATTAATGATAATATTATCATAATAATATAAAACCACTTTTAACAACCAATTTATTTTTAAAAAATTATTAATGATAACAATAGCACTACCAATAATAATATTATTATTATTATTATATACATAGTAATATTATTATTATTTTTATTATGGATCATAAATTTAACCCATTTCATATTTAAAAATATTTAATTATTTTAAACATTAGGTAACTGATCAAGTACGTGGACCGACTGCATGGCTACCACCGATCGTGCGGTGCCCATGCACCATCCTGAAACCCAACGAAACGTTAAATGTTAAAAATATTTGACTCGCACTCACCCTACACCTTGGTGAGCCAAAACAAAACAAATAAATAATAAAATAAATTAATTAAAAAGGGTACAATGTGTGACAATTTTCCCTACCATAGACACTTTTTTACCCAAAAGGCACCAAGCCAATAGTTGACACAACTAGAGTCCATGACTAGAACAAACTAGAAGAAACCAAGAGGCTCGGGGTGACCGTTACCCACACACATCAAACCCGACCATCTCAAGAAAAATCATTTCCTGATGTTGATGGGAGAACATGGGAGGGTTCTACACACCAAAAGAATTCACTATTAAGGAAACCCTCGAAACATGAACGCACCACCCCCCAAGGGCGGCCAACGTAGGAACTCCCAAACCTAACTCGTTCATTTTCCCGACATGGACCACACAACACACCTGATCCTTTATTTGAAAGATTTCTACAAAAAAACCTAGTAACATAAGGATAAAAAAATAACTCAACACCTCCCATAAATTTGATGAAATGAAACATCCACCTAACAAATACAACTGATACAAACTCAAAATCAGAACATGACAGTTTATTCATGGGCCCAACACCCTTCAAGGAACCCAAACAATTTGGAGACCACAATGAGAGCAGATAAGCCAGCTTTGAATGTGTTGGAATGGGTCCATCATGCCAGCACAACAAGGACGAGTTTATGACAATTTCCAGAGTAGAACAGGGAAAATTTGGATATTTCCATCCTAAGGTTGAAAACATTATCCGGACTAAGGTTCCACACAACCTCAGAAAAACCTAACTATGTGCGAGCTTCTCCTTGAAACATGTGGATGAGGCCCTGATGGCTGAAGCTTCTCCCACCTCATAGTCATGTATTTCCTTCCTACGGTCTTTAACTTCATCCTCCCGAATGAAGCTTCTTTCAGAACTCCCCCCGATGGTCTAAACAGTAGCTCTATAGCAAGACTTCAAAGGGGTGTGACAAGGTGGCTTATAATGCCAATACCGGTCAGACTAGTCGCATGTGGGATAACGGTCCAACAATCATTGAGTTGGTACAGGAGAAGATCCTTTCCAGATGATGATCCTTCACAAAATATGACCCCCATCAACTACACCTAAGACTCTAACGACGATAAGCCATACCACCTTTACTAGTCCAGAACTGAACCCTCAAATAACTTTGGGATGGTACGAACCTTAACTACCCTAGGAGATCCCAACAACCTGAAGTCACATTATCTTTCGGAACAATACAACTGCCCTTAACAGACATTAATTACCTCGATAAGCTTGCAACACACAAAAGGAAAAGGGAACCAGGCATAACACAGTAACAACTATTAGATGCTACTTGGGAGGCATAATCATAACAACACGAAAAACAACATCAAACCCAGCATCAAGCGAAAACTCAATCAATGTAATAAAATTTTCCAAGTGAAACATTACCATAATCCAAACATAAACAAACACAAGAAAAAATCACTTTTCAAAAACCATTATTTTTAAAAAAAATAAAAACTCACCAATGGAACCTTGTGAACCGTCACATGTGGGTTCATTCAATCTTGTTCACATCACCTATGAACAAGTTCCCCCACGCAGACTTCATACATACCCAAACACATGTGACCCTCCATAAAGAGTGCCATGGTTCAAATAGTTCTTTTCTTTACCAAATACAAACACATACCGAGTTTTTCCAAAATGAATCACTTTCTTTTGAAAACCCAACTTTACTAATTTCAAAAACAATTTGGAAGAAACCCCCTTTTTATTTCGAATAACTTTCATTTTTAAACACAAACTCACACCAACTGAGTTTAAAATGATACACAAATGACTATAAATAATTTGAAGGGGAAACTACTGTCTATGCCTAATCCAGTGACATTTTTGTAAGCCATGCCCCAGGTAAGGCATAACACTAAGAGGACCTTAAAATGGGCACTTGGAATCCACATGGGTCACCATCCCATGTGAGGCTGCATCGTGAACCGATTCTCCCATATTGTCCTTCATCAATCCAAAATAACCAAAGACAAAAGACTCAAATCCCAGACTACCCCTGGTATCTCAGGTCTCGTTGCGAGCAGTAGTGATTAGGCACCAACTCGTAACCTTCCTCTTGAGCCCCGACAATCCTAATCTCCATCTACATAATATCCCAAATAACAAGGGTCTATTATGATACCATTTTGTGACAAACCAACCTTGGTCGACAAGGAACCAGTCACTCGAGTAAGCCCACAGCAAGGCCCAAGGGGCGTTCTCGATCCTCATGGGCTATAAACTGCTTCCCTTCATCAAAATAAATCCATTGGTAAATATTTGGACCATGAAAAAAAATATAACCAAATAAATAATGACTGGCGATGAGAAAAAAACAAGTTTTAGAATGAAATAAAATTATTATATACCTCTTTGTGACCCTTCAGATCATAACCCAACTCAGAACCATGTCTTATGAAACATTGATCAGTTGAACCAAAACCCTAAAAATGAAACTGAACCTACAACTACAAAGATATAATATGTGTGACCACCGAGATGCTCAGTAGGGATGCCAGAAATTACCCATATAATCCTTGCATTTTCCCAATTCTAAAACATCCCAATAATATTAGTTTGAACTACAGTTATAAAAAAATAAGGTTGTCATAATTATACAATATTTCGAAAACTAACAATCACAATTACATTGCCATTATAATTCAAAAACAAGGAATTGAAAACAAAATAGAGGCTCCCACAATATTTTCCAAAACAGCTACTTTGATTCCCATTTTAAAACCAACCATACACACACAAAATTTTTCCAAGAAAACACCAAAACCACGTTCAAGGTTATGATTCCACACACAACAAGGGCAATGGTACTAATAGTGCTCATACCAAAGGAACACATAAATCCTAGAAACATGGAGGAAGATCAGAACGTACTATACATGTGACTCATCCTGAAGGAATACCTACCCTTGATGAATTAATAACGCCCTAACGATCGACCGTCAACCTACCTGGCCCTGTATAGGGGACCAATCACATAAAAATAATAGTAACGAAACATCTCTTTGTTATGGGCCACTTTCTAGTGCTTAATCCAAACATTTTCAGTAATCCTTCTTAGTAAACCCCCTTGATATGCTATGTTTCTGTGCTATGTTCACAATGTGGTTTTCCCCACATTCATATAACAAGCCATTTATATATAATGAAGTATGAAACACAATCTGGAACCACCCAACCCACCTCAAGGTTAGTACCATACCTTAAAATAAATGCTATCAAAAGGAGGCACATACCAAGGACCCTCCAATCACATGATCGACAAACGAAACAAGGGGCCTAACCAAAGAGGGGTTTTCCAAACACACAGTTTCCAAGATTCCAAATGGCCCTCCTAAAATTCACACACATTAAAAAATTTGTAAACAACCAATCTAAATTGAAAACTAGGACTTTAGCTTCATAGCACTCATCCTTTTATCAAAAAGTTTATTAACAAATTCCAAAACAACCAAAAATACCATATTTATACCAAAGTGTCCAAATTGTCCCTTAAACTAAACATTTTCCAAAACATGCCTAAGTTCACATAAATTTAAGTTAAAATAACAACACCTAAGAATTTGAAAAATGAGATTTCACAACACTTACAAGACAACAATATTTCACAAAATGCCAAATTGGAATCGACTTCAATTTTCACCCAAACACACCCTGAAAAAAAACGCTGCATTCATTTTCCAATAACTCTGCATATCATGTTTCTAAGGCCAACCAGACAAAACCAAGAAGAACACTCTAAATGAATCCAAAAAATTTGAAACCAAATTTCATAAATATTCCCTTTTTCTTTCAACCCAAAAACACCCATAGCACTAACTTATAAAATTCCACATGTGCTCATAAACCAAAAGCCCATTTTTTTATTTTATACAAAAATCAAACCATAACTAGGGAAATCATCACATTTCACACACAAAATACAAAACATGGTTCAAACCAATTTAATAAAACATTTTTATGGAAAAAACCCCACCCAATCATCCAATTTCAACCAAAAAGAACAAGTAGCAATTTACAGACACCTAAGGCATCATAGACAAGGCATAAATCAAGATTCATGTAAAACCCTATCATTAACAACACCAAACAACATTAGAACACCACAAAAAGCTTTAAAGAAGTACCATATAGAAGTATAGAAAGATAATAAATTAACGAAAACATCAAGCATCAAGGACAAGTAATGGAATGGAAATGCCTGGATTTTCCTACCTCAAGGAAGTCGAGCCGAAATTTTTAACTCAAGAAACATCCTGCTTGCATGCATGCTCACAATACCATGTATATATATATATATATACCTTTAAACTAATTCACGTGTTCCCAGCACCATGAGGGAACATGCACTCATAATACTTATTTATATATATATACATATCCATAACTGGGAAAATGCATGTGTGCACTATGAAATGATCACATCTCCTTACAACAATTACAAACACCCAACATTAGTGCGGTGAAGACCATCACACATCCAACAAAACATCATATGCTCACCTAAACCAATTGAAAAAGTAATAAAACACAACCAAATGCTACCAAAAAGAATTTATATCCAAACCACACCATGATAAATCCAACAATACCTTTTAAAAGAATTTTAGAATTATTCGTGACCAAATGGAGACGCATTTACATGTGCATAAAATAACGACATAAAAACAAATTGCGATCAATTAAACCAATAAAAATCACCACTAAAAATTAACTAATATGTAATAAACGTGTAATTTTTTTAGAAAATAAATATCAACACACAAGAACCACATGAATTGAAATATCGAGTAAAGAGCATGAACTGCCTAACTCAGCACGTGCGAGAGTGATAGAACCAAAACAAAGGAAAGGGAATCGCTCTGCGGGATAACTGTAAACACTAGACACAAAACATGATGTGTGAACACAACCCAAAGCTTTTAAAAATTGGTTAAAATGAAGATAAAAGCACCAAAATAATGAAATGAGGTTATACAAAAAGGTCATCATTCCAGGAAAGTGAAACCACTAGGTGAAGGGGCTCTCGTCGGAGTTGGTTTGCTGGGAGGAGGCAGTGGGCTATTGTCGATGGGTCGATCCATGCAGAAGCATGTAGAGGTGGGATCTGGCACAATGTGGATAGGAAAGGAGGTGACGGGCGTGCTGGGTGAGATGGGGGAGTGAGGCAACCAAATGGGGGAGACGCCGTAAGGGGGTGGAGAGGCAGAGGATGCCAGACATGGGAGGAGGGAAGGGCGCTGTCAAATGGTGTCGTGCTAGGGGGTGGTTCTAGGTGATGGTCTGACCAGAGTGGGTATGACAACTCTGCTTTTATTACAAACTTAAACATGATTTATTACATAAAACATCACTTGATACAACAATTAAGATCGAGAGGTTTAGTTTATTTGGGGATTAGGATCATTACGTAAAAACTTAAAACATGAAATACATCATCTTTATTGAAAACATTCTTTACATGACCACTACAATCCATCGTACTTATCATTGCATGGGATAACTTGAGGACAAGCATAAGAAAAGGGTGAGCTATAAAGCCCAGTAAGGGAGTCCACAAGGAATAACATGAGGAGAACAATACATGTTAGACAATAGGCATATCAATTGAGCATAAAATAAACATGAACAAAAAGTCATGATAAATCATGATAATCATAACATGGAAATGTGGCAACAACACTAAACATGGAATTAGCATGAGCCAAGGATCATTGCACATAGAGAATGAGTAAATCCTCATTGCATATAAAACACGAGTAAACCCTCATTGCTATTGATTTAGAATGAGTCAACACTCATTGCACATGACGTATCATGATACTATACTTTACCCAATGCATTGGAGCGCTATAAGGGAACACCCTTCTTAAACATTTCATTTCATGCAAAAGTGTGCCACATGGATCATAAAACATTGATTCATAAAACAAAATCATTTATTCCACGAAAAAGGAATGTGGAATTCATACATGAAACATTATAGTCAATAAGTAAATGTGCATAAAGTTGAATACCCTTTATGGAGAAAGGGGCATTGTATTCACTACACAAAGGCGTTTTCTTAGAAAATCAGTGCAATCTCGGCACCGTAACGGCGTGACATAAGAATTCATAAAAATGGTTTATTAGAGAGAAAGGGGTTCCTAATCATATTTATATGTAATGGAAATTAAGGAGGTCATATAGATACATGTTCCAACAATTTTAATGGAATTTATATTCATGATACAAAATTATTTCTTGAATGTAAAAGAAGAGGGAGAAGTTCCTTTCGGAATTTCGATATAGTAACAGGTGTACATGGGAGGAATTTAATGAGAGAGAAAGGGGTATCAAATCATTCAAAAAATAAGAGGGCAGTATGGGTGAGGTGTGAAACCATACCCCAACTTTTATAATTGAAATTAAAAGGGAAATACAACTTAAAGAAAAATGACAAAAAGGAGAAAGGAAGAAAAAACCCTTACTTGGAAGTGTGCTTCCAAAGGCTAGAGAGAGGCTTGTGAGAGGATTCTTGGGAGCTTGGGGCACCTTGGGAGGATTCTAGAGAGAGTTGATCAGAGGGTGGAAGAACTCCAAAGGCTTTCAGTGAGGAGGAAGTGGGAGCTTGGGTGGGTTTATATAGGAAAGGTGAGGGGATTCTTTATTATTTAGGTTTGGGTCCCCTTACATTAAATTAATCCAAACCAAAAACCATCCCATGGTTTTTGCCCACGGTTTTTGGAAAAGGGATAAGGAAAAAAATATTTTATAAGGAAAAAGTCCGAACTTCTTAAAGTATTAGGGTTGCTTATGTGGAGGTGAGTCACACTCCAATGGAAATTAATTTAAAAAGGCAAGGTGTTGAATAAGTCTTGAGGGGTCCACTAATGCTTTGAAATGTAAGTAAAACAAATCAGAAATCACATTATTTTAATGTTAAAGCATATATTGGCCAAACATAAAGATTATATTATTTTATTACATCACTATTTGGTCATTATGATGTCATAAAACACATTATATATTTAAACGGTATTTAATTTTTACCCGAACATTTGGCTGTCTCAGAAAATTATGAAAAATTCACTGTTGGATAATTCCGACATCCTGATTCCAGAAATAACATTAATTATATCTAAATAATTTTATAAATATGTTAATATTAAATTTTAAAACAAAAACTGACTTTTATCGAAAATTCACGGGTTTTGACAGAAATGGCTTTCAAACCTTAATAAAAATTATAACTGCATCCATAAAATTGTAAGATCAATTATATTTAATAAAAATTAATTTAATAATAACATTACTGTTTTATTAAAATATTATTTAATTCAAAAATCACTTAATTTAATAAAATACATTTCTTAATTAATTAATAACTAAAAACACCAATTGTACTTTAAAAACTATTTACAATGTATAAAAACTGACTATAAGTTATATTCATTATTATATACAAAAATAATGTACACGAACATAGTACTACTTTTTTGTTACATAACCCCTTAAAATAGCCGCATAAGACCTAAGGGTAAGGTGTTCGATGGCGACATACTCTTGGGGTGGCTTTGATAACATCGCTCGAATGGTAATTTCAATCAACTTGCACTTTTCCCGAAGACAGTCACGTTCGAGCATGACATGATGAAACTCTGCTTGGGCTTGGTCAAGAGCGAAGCACAAAGATGCCACCTCTTTTACGAGCTCTGAAAAATGGGCTACGTATGGAGAAATTCTACTGTTTGAGGTCATCACTTCCTTTGTCTAAGTAAAATTGGATGTGTTAAAGCCCTATATTTATACTAATCACTTGATCATTGTTCAACAACTGTATTAGCAACGGCCAAAATTCATAACATAAAACCAAATAAGTTGACATTTTATATAAACATAAAGGTACATTTAATTAGATCAAGAGGGATTTCCATTAATGAAACTTTGGGTCGTTACAATATTCCCCCCTTAAGAAATTTCGCCCTCGAAATTTTTCTTTTCCCACACTAAAACAGATGTGGGTAACTCAGCTTCATCATTTCCTCCGATTCCCAAGTCGCTTCTTCAAACTTGTGGTTTATCCACAACACCTTGATGGGGGGCATTGTATTATTTCATAGAACTTATTCTCTACAATCTATAGTTTTCACTGGTTTCTCCTCATAAGAAAGACCATCTTCTAATTGTACCACCTTAGAAGAGAGTACATGTGAAGGGTCCAGTATGTACATCCTTAAGAGGGATACATGAAAGACATCATTTACTTTGGCCATGGTAGGTGGAAGTGCTAGTCAATATAACACAACCCTGACACGATCAATAATCTCGAAGGGGCCTATGTACCTTGGACTTAACTTCCCTTTCCTTCCAAACCTCATGAACTTCATCCACAGAGATATGCGTAGAAAGAACATGTCTCCAACTATAAACTCAAGGTCTCGTCGTCGATTATCTGCATAACTCTTCTGTCGACTCTGAGTTGCCTTGATATGCTGCTGAATAGTTTTTACCTTCTCCACCATTTCCTCGACCATTTCTGGTCCAAGCAGCTTACGTTCACTAAAATCATCCTAACATGCCAGTGTTCTGCACCTTTTCCGATACATGGCTTCATATGGTGCCGTTTGGATGCTTGAGTGGAAACAATTGTTATAAGAGAACTCAACCAGAGGAAGATGTTGATCACATCCTTCTTTAAAATCAATTGATCACGCTCTCAACATATCCTCAAGTGTTTGGATAGTCCGCTCGGATTGGCCATCAGTTTTAGGATGATAGGCCGTATTGAAGTTCAGTTCAGTATTCAGAGCAGGTTGAAAAATCATCCAAAACCTAGAGGTGAATCTTGGATCTTGGTCAGACACAATATATAGTGGTACTCCATGCAACCTTACCACTTCCCTGATATATATCCGTGCGAGTTGATCCAAAGAGAAATCCTCTATAATAGCAATGAAGTGTGCAGTCTTTATAAGACGATCCACAACAACCTAGATTGCATTGTTGCCTTTGGATGTCCTCGGATGTCCGGTGACAAAGTCCATGGTGATGTTCTCCCATTTCCATTCTGGTATGGGCAATGCTTGCATCATACCCTTATACTTCTGCCTCTCTGCCTTCACTTGTTGACACACCAGGCATTTGATGTATATTCAACGATCTCCTTCTTCATATTATCCCACCAAATTTTTTCTCGGAGATCTCGATACATCTTTTTTCTCCCTAGGTGAATAGAGAAATTTGAACTATGTGCATCATCCAAAAGTTCCTTCTTCAGCTCCATAATTGATGGAACACATAGTCTTTTCCCAAACCGCACAATTCCTTCTTCATTAACATTAAACTCCGAGGATTTCCCTTTTTCGATAGCTTCAACTTTTTCTTGAATTCCCACATCATCATTTTGAGCATCCTTTAACCTTTCCAAAAGAGACGGTTGAGAAATCATTTGTGAAAGGATTGATGACGTTCCCTTCTCTATGATTCACATGTCCATCTTCATCAAGTCTAACAAGATTTGATCCCTCTCAATTCTCATCATTCACAAAATCGTTGGGTCCTTTATACTTAAGGCATCTGCCACCTTGTTCGCTTTCCCAGGGTGGTAATGTATTGAACAGTCATAATCCTTGATGAGCTCTATCCATCTTCTCTGGCACATATTAAGCTCTTCCTGTGTGAATATATATTTAAGACTCTTGTGGTCATTATATATCTCACATTTATCTCCATAGAGATAATTCCGCCAGATTTTCAAGGCAAGGATCATAGACGCCAACTCAAGATCATGCGTTGGATAGTTTCTCTCATGGATTTTCCACTGCCTTAAGTCATAGGATATCAATTTATCATTCTGCATCAGCACACAGCCTAAGCCCTTCTACGTAGCATCACTGAATACCACAAAAAGTTCCCCACTTATGGGTAAAGTGATCACGGGCGAAGTGATAAGCCTCCTTTTCAACTCCTTGAAGCTTTCTTTGTATTCATCACTCTAAGAAAACTTTACTCCCATCCGAGTTAGCTTTGTAAGAGGGTTGGACAATCGTGACAAATTTCTCACAAATCGTCGATAATATCTAGCTAACCTCAAGAAGCTACGGATATCCATTACCGATGTTGGCCTCGACCATCCCTCAATTGCATCTGTTTTGGAGGGATCCATAGATATCCCATTGCTTGTGATGATATAGCCCAAGAATGAGAACTCCTTCAACCAGAACTCACTCTTGCTGTACATTTCATAGAGCCTCTCCTTGCAAAAAGTATGTAGTACAGTATATAAATGCTCCTCATGATCCTCCTCGGTTTTGGAGTATATTAGAATATCATCTATAAACACTACCATAAATTTGTCTAGGTAATCTCTAAAGACTCTACTCATCAAGTCCAAGAATATTTCTTGAGCAATGGTGAGTCCAAAAGGCATTACTATGAATTCATAGTGCCCATATCTTGTACGAAAAGCAGTTTTGGGGACATCTTCCTTTGTCACCCTTACTTGATAATATCCCGACCGCAAATATACATTGGAGAAGAGTTGTGCTCCACTCAGCTGATTGAACAAGTCATCAATTCTTGGGAGAGGATGCTTTTTCTTTATCGTGATTTTGTTATGTTCACGATAATCGATGCAAATCCACATTGACCCATCCTTCTTCTTGACGAAGAGGACTGGTGCCCCCCATGGTGAAGCACTTGGGCGTATAAACCCTTTATCCAGATTCTCCTGTAGTTGTTTCTTAAGCTCTTCAATATCAACAACAGGCATTCTATATGGAGTCTTGGATATTGGTAATTCCTCGGGTATAATTTCAATTGAGAACTCAACATCTCTTCTAGGAGTAAGACCAGTCAGTTCCTCGGGAAACACTTCATAGAATTCCCTCACAATAGGCATTTCTTTAATGATGGTTTCTTCCTTGAACTCAATCATCTGATCCAGATACGCGTGCTCATAGGGTAGTAATATCCATGCTTGGGATGATGGAGCTAAAAGAGATTCATCTTCCTCATGACACTTGTAAATAATCGGGGGTCGATTCTCCATATGGAGTGTGATTTCCCTCTCCCGACAATTTATGTTGGCTCTATATAAGGAAAGACAATACATGCCATGAATTGCATCAAATTCCACTAGAGGGAGTATGAAGAGGTTCACCGGGAAATTCAATCCACAGATTATAACAGGGGAGGACTTATATTCATGGGATGTATTGATTTCCCCATTTTCCGTACTCACAGACATCTTCACTTCCATGATTTGTGGTGGTACTGGGATTGTTCTACTAAACATTCGAGATATAAAATAATTCATAGAACCTGAATCAAAAAGTACGTTCTCTATTCTTGAATGAATAACTAGCGTACATGTCACCACTTCGTTGTCGGGGTTCACTTCCGCAGAAGTGATGGTAAAAGCTCTTCCTTGCTGCCTTGGAGGTTGTTGGTCGCCTCCGAAAACCCATGGATTAGGGCACCGATTTGAAAAATGACTCGGTTCATTGCATTTGTAGCATCAAACAACACGTTGAGGTTTTAACGGAATGTTCCTCTCCTCTTTCATAGTCGCGGGTCTTTCTTTCCGATAGTTAACAGCTAGGCTCCCTTCCCTTCCACACCTGAAGCATTTTCTCGTCCCCTTATGGAAATTTCTAGGGTGCTTCTTTCCACACTTTTGGAAAGTGGGGTTCTGGATATTCTTAGAACCATTGGATTTATCCATCGGCCCACCAGCATTGAATTCCACCTGACTCTTCTTATCCCTATGATGCCCCTGTGATTCTCCGATCACCATTTCGACCTTGAGGGCACATTGGAGAATTTCCTCATAGCTGTCGAAGTCACGGATCGCTAATGCTTTCCGTAGGCTAGGCTTCAGCCCACTAAAGAAGAGGTCAACATTGAATTTGGGGGTAACGACAAAGCCGGAAGTGTATCATGAAAGCCTTGTAATGTTTTCCTCGTACGCTCCAACAAAGAAGCGGTCAACATTGCATTCAGGTTTTACCCCTAGGATACATCTGTGCCAGAGCCGCCTCTACCTTCTCGTATCCAGACAAGGATGTATTTGTTTGATAAACCACTTAATCAGTACTTAACAAAACTTAGGGTGGTTTTTTTATACATAGTCTTGTATCTAAGGCTTTACTAGGGTTTCCTAATCCCAAAAATAACCAAACCTATGCTCTGATACCAACTATGACAACCCTGCTTTTATTATAAACTTAAACATGATTTAATATTTAAAACATCACTTGACACAACAAAGAAGATCAAGAGTTTCAGTGTCTTTGAGGCTTAGGATCATTACATAAAAACTTAAAACATGAAATACAACATCTTTATTGAAAACATCCTTTACATGACCACTAAAATCCCTCGTACATTACATTGCATGGGAAAACCCGAGGACATGCATAAGAAAAGGGTGAGCTATAAAGCCTAGTAAGGGAGTACACATGGAATAAAATGAGGAGAAAAATATAGTTTAGAAAATAGGAATATCAATTGAGCATAAAATAAACATGAACATAAAGTCATGATAAAGAATGATAATCATAACATGGAAATGTGGCAACAACACTTAACCTGGTATTATCATGAGCCAAGGTTCATTGCACATAGAGCATGAGTAAATCTTCATTGCACATAAAGAACGAGTAAACCCTCGTTTCACTTGAATTATCATGATTCAACACACATTGCACATGAAGTATCATGATACTATACTTTACCAAATACATTGGAGCTCTATAAGGGTGCACCCTTCTTAAACATTTCATTTCATGCATAAGTGTGCCACATGGATCGTAAAACATTGATTCATAAAACATAATCATTTATTGCACGATAAAGGAATGCGGAATTCATACATAAAATATTATAATAAATATGTAAATGTTAATAAAGGTGAATACCCTTAATGGAGAAATGGGCATGGTATTCACTACACAACGGCATTGGCATAGAAAATTGGTGCAATTTCAGCAGCGTAACAGTGTGACATACGAATTCATAAAAATGGTAGATGAGAGAGAAAGGGGTTCCTCATCATATTTACATGTAATGGAAAGTAAGAATGTCATATATATACCTTTCCCAACAATTTTAATGGAATATAGATTCATGATACAAAATTATTGCTTGAATGTAAAAGAAGAGAGAGAAGTTCCTTTCGGAATTTCGGCATAGTAACAGGTGTATATGGGAGGAATTTAATGGGAGAGAAAGGTGTCTCACACCATTAAAACAATAAGAGAGCATTATGGGGGAGGTGTGAAACCATACCCCAGCATTCATAATTGAAATTAAAAGGGCAATACAACTTAATGAAAATTGAGAAAAAGGAGAAAGGAAGAAAAACCCTTACTTGGAAGTGTGCTTCCAAAGGCTAGAAAGAGGCTTGTGATAGGATTATTGGGAGATTGGGGAAACTTGGGAGGATTCTAGAGAGAGTTGAACAGAGGTTGGACGAACTCCAAAGGCTGTGAGTGAGGAGGAAGTGGGAGCTTGGGTGGGTTTATATAGGAAAGGTGAGGGAATTCTTTATTATTTAGGTTTGGGTCCCCTTACATTAAATTAATCCAAAACACAAACCATCCCATTGTTTTTGCCCATGGTTTTTGGAAAAGGGAATAGGAAAACAATATTTTATAAGGACAATGTCCGAAATTCTTAAAATAATAGGGTTTCTTATGTGGAGGTGAGTCACACTCCCATGGAAATTAATTTAAAAAGGCAAGGTGTGGAATAAGTCTTGAGGGGTCCATTAATGCTTTGAAAAGTAAGTCAAACAAACCCAAAATTACATTATTTTAATGTTAAAACATATATTGGATGAACATAAAGATTATAGTATTTTATTACATCACTATTGGGTCATTATGATGTCATAAAACACATTATATATTTAAACGGTATTTAATTTTTACCCAAAAATTTGACTGTCTCTGAAAATTATGAAAAATTCACCATTGGATAATTTCGATATCCTGATTCCAGAAATAAAATTTATTTTATCTAAATAATTTTTTAAATATGTGAATGTTCATTTTTAAAATAAAAACTGACATTTATCGAAAATTCACGGGTTTTGACAGAAATGGTTTTCAAACCTTAATAAAAATTATAACTGAATTCATAAAATTATAAGATCATTTATATTTAATAAAAATTAATTTAATAATAATAATATTGTTTTATAAAAATATTATTTAATTAAAAAATCCCTTAATTTAATAAAATATATGTCTTAATTAAATAATAACTAAAAAAACCATTTGTACATTAAAAACTATTTACAATGTATCAAAAATGACTAGAAGTTATATTAATTAGTATATACAAAAATAATGTACATGAATATAGTACTAATTATTTGTTACATAACCCCTTAAAACATCAGCATAAGGCATAAGGGTAAGGTGTGCGATGGTGACAAACTCTTGGGGTGGTTCAGATAACATCGCTCAGGTGGTAATTACAATGAACTTCCACTTTTCCCGTAGACGGTCACGATCGAGCTTGACATGACGAAGCTGAGCTTGGGCTGGGTCAAGAGCGAAGCCCAAAGATGCCACCTATTTTCCAAGCTCCGACAAATGGGTTTTGTATGGGGAAATTCTACTGGATGAGGCCATCGCTTCCATTGTCTATGTAAAATTGGATATGTTAAAGCCCTATATTTATACTAATCATGTGATCACTGTTCAAAGGTTATATTAGCAACGGTCAAAATTCTTAACAGAAAACCAAAGATGTAGACATTTTATATAAACATAAATAGCCATTTAATTAGATCAAGAGGGATTTCCATTAATGAAATTTAGGTCGTTACAGTTGGGGGAGTCAGTGAGAGGGGAAGCCGACCGCTTGGGGGGAGGTTGCGGCCCATAGAAGGTCAACACCCATGGGGAGAGGTGGCCACGAGCGAAGGTATGGGGAATGTTAGATCTAGGGTTCTATATTTTTTATAATAGTAATAATAATAATAATAGTAAATCAAATGAAAATAAAAAATAAAATCTTATTCATTTGATGTCCTTTTTTTCATATATATATTTACAACATTAATAATAATAATATAACATTAATAATTTTGTTAATGATAATTTAATGAAAAAAATATAAAAACCACTTTTAAAAATCAATTAATAAAAAAATATTAATAACAACAATAACACTTCCAGTTTTATTATTATTATTATTATTATCTACACAATATTATTATTATTATAATTATTATTGAGAAAAAATTAAACTCATTCCATCTTTATAAAACATTATTTATTTTAAACATTAGGTAACTACACATGTACATGGACTGAATGTCAAGCTACCACCGATCATGCGGTTCCCACACACCATCCTAAAACCCAATGAAACATTAAATAATAAAAATACTAGACTCACTCTTGCCCTATACCTTGGAGTGGCTAACCAAAAGCAATAAATAATAAAATAAAATAATTAAAAATGTGTCGGGGTGTGACACCAATGCATAAAAAATTCATCTTCAATATTCATTTCATAGATTATTTAATTAAGAGTATATTTATAGAAGCACAACATGGGGATGAAATAATAATTATTAAATTGAAAAAAAGAACAAAATTTTATCATGTTAAATATATTGACTAGGATTTAATTCCATTAATATATGAAAATTTTGTTGAAATAAAGTTTCTATCATATAACCATCATTCATGATGAATCAATAGTCTATTCTAACCTCATTCATTTAGTGATTTTTATACATTAACTTTCTCATGATGGTCAACATTTTTAAGACCAATGATTTGTGTCATTTTGCATCCTTATTTGAACCTTATTTCCCAATTTTAATAAAATCAACACATCAGTATTGTTATCCTTTTTGGAACCATGTTATGTGCTGTTTCGAATGAGTATTTTATTTTTCTATTACCATATTTTAAGTGGATGTTTTATTAACACAAATTACAATATGGTTTTTAACAATAGAAATTGAGAATAAAAAACACTATATTACTATAAATTTTTTGAAATTGTGGTGATGAAATTTATTATTATGGCTGGGGGATGTGACATAATATTATTTCAAAATAAGAACCATAATTTTGATGTCGTATATGGAAGAGAACATCAATCAAAATGAACACTGTAATTATTTAATTAAAAACGAATATTATATATGACCAATACCATTCGAGGGTATGAATATGAATAACCAAATTATAAAAATAAAAAATGACATACATGATAAATTTTTATTAATAACTACCCAGATGTAATATTTTAATTTGTAGTAAAATCATATTTTATTAAAAAAATTAGTTTTTCTCCAAAAACAATTGTTTATTTTTGTGAGAAATTAATATCATTAATTTTTTCACCTTTAATGAAATGTTTTGGATTAAATGAAACACATTTTTGAAATCATCATATCACAAAAAATATAATCTATTTTTTAGTTCTTTGAAATGAATGATTATTCACTAAATATAAAAAAATATCAAATTTTAAAATATTATTATTTATTTTTGTTAAATAAATAAATTTTAAAGTCCCATAATATTAATGATTTTATTTTAATGTGGAATCAGATCAATTTTGTTTAGAATATAAATTTTAACTCCAAGTTAATCAACAATAGTGATGATTTTGGAGAGGTTAATATTTATTCTTAAAACACCTTTTTTCCAAAAAAAACACTTTATCATTAAATATTAAAATTAAAATTAAATTTTTTTTTCGAACAACTAAATGAAATGAATCTTAAAAATTTAATTCCCTAGATTTTTAGTAAGAAAATTTTTATTACATAGGATACATTAAAATTTTTAATTATGAATAATAAGATTATAGAAAAATTTACCCTGATAGAGGTTAAATAGGTAAAAGAAGTTTCAAACCCTGAGGTATTTTCCTTATATATTCCCAAACCATGGGTTCATAATATTAGTGGGCGGATTTAGGCCATTATAATCCATTTATGAAATAATTTTCCAATTGATTTTAGTTTCAAGGAATATGTTGTTTATTTTAGTTTAAAAAATAATAATTAAAAATTGTATCCTTCTTGACATTAATGTCTCTATTTTCTTATAAAAATTAAATAGAGTATTTTTTGCTTCATAAATCTTTTTTAAATAATTATTTAATTTTCTATATTGTTTTTTTATTTAAAATTTTCAATTAAGGAATAATATTCTTAAATTCTAATGCATAATGTCACAACCCATCCCTCAGGGCCCATGCCATGACTACCCCAAGCCCGCCTTCTATAGGCCAGGGGCTGGAGACTAGCACCAAAAGAAGTATTCCCAAAAATTGGGAAGGCATTTCCTTTATAAACTGTAAACACATGCAACCAAGCACACAACGAGATAGAAACACAAATAAACTGCATAGTAAAAAGTGTGTGTAAAGTAAGAAAAAAGGGGCCAAAATACTAGCCCCACTAGAATGTACAAGAAAACTAAAAAGTTCAAGTAAACTAAAACAACTATTGTGAACACCCACCAAGGATCCGACCTGAAGGGTATGTACATATCTCGAATGACCATCTCTACGGTACGCCTCATTTAATATCCACCTTAAAGCTACCTCATGTCCTGGTACTCTTGTCCTCAGTCAGCGTTGTTCGTCATCTACACCAAACATAACTAGGTGCAGGCGTAGCCCATGCAGGGGTGAGTATAACGATACTCAATAAGGACCCTGAGACCCTCGATGGTCTCACAAAACCCACAAAAGATAACCAAAAGTCATGAAAACATCTGACAACACTACATAGTTATATACCAATACATATACCTAAGTTATCAGTATACCCAGCAGGAAACTCAAGGCCCAACTCCATAGCCAAAGTAAAACTTTTCCACGAAGGAAAGACTACCATGAATGTAAGTACCACACAGGTACTCTACACAGAAATATACCACAATGGTAAAGACTAGACTCACACAAGGTATAAATTAGGTAAATTATTAGAGATGATTAGATGTAACTACTAATTCATCTAACTCTGTTAAGAAATAGACCCATAAAAGATCCTAAATCATCATCAGACCCACAAAGGATCGTATTACATCGTCAGACCCACACAAGATCCTAGTAACTCATCAGACCCACAAAGGATCCTAGTACATCGTCTGACCCACACAGGATCCTAGTACCTTGTCAGACTAACAAAGGATCCTAGTACATCATCAGTCCCACATAGGATATTAGTACATCATTAGTACATTTTCAGAACCACACAGTATCATAGTACATTTCAAGTACGTCGTCAGACCCACACAGGATCCTAGTACATCGTTAGTACGTCGTCAGACCTACAAAGGATCCTAGTACATCGTCAGTACATTGTCAGACCCACACAGGATCCTAGTAAATCATCAGTACCTCTTCAGACCTATGCATGATCCTAGTACATCATCATTATGTTGTGAGACCCACATAAGATCCTAGTACATCTTAAGTACGTTTTCAGACCCACACAGAATCCTAGTACATCTCTAGTACGTCCTCAGACCCACAGAGCATCCCAGTACATCACCAGTACATCGTCAGACCCATACAAGATCCTAGTACATATCTAGTACGTCTTCAGTCCCACACAAGATCCTAGTACATCATTGTTACGTTGTCAGACCCACACAGAATCCTAGTAAATCTCCAATACGTCGTCAAACCCATATAGGATCCTAGTACATCGCCACATCTAGCTACAGGGTCCCCTCACGAAGCTTGCTTGATTATGGGAGGTTCCCCTCATCAAGCCATAGGTGGATACTCTAACTGCCATGAAGTCCCACACAGAAGTATCCCAAAGGACTGCAATGTAATAAGGGTATCAACGCAACGAACATTGAATCAATTGGACGCATGGTTTGTAAGTTAATAGCCTATTAGTCCTAAGGGCCTAGTTGGATTCATGCTCAATCCAACCCGACCGTACCCCAAACTTATCCAAAACTCAAGTGGGTTATACCAAAAGGACTGCCTTGATCCAAGGTTCATGGCGCCGCATATGGTTTGGTGTTTTGATACTGTATGAGGTAGGTATGTCAGAAACAAGATCCTACAATAATAATATTAATAATACTATTGGGTGTTTGATGGACCCGATCCATGAACTAGAATTTAATATTCAACATTAGTCTTGAATCGACCGTTTCAATGACTGGTTCACGTCGCTGCTAACAGTAAGTCAATCTGATGTCTCACACATGAATTATGGAGGGTAGAAGATTTAATAATGATAATATATTTTTATTATTTCATCATTTTTGGTAACCAATCCAAAAACCTGAAACAAACATCCAATATTGGGCTCATAATTTTTGTCTCAAAGTCAAGGTCGTACCGCTGCTGATGGTTTGTGAAACCGAGGTAGTATAGATAAATTACACAAGAAAAAAGGTTTTAGAACCAAAAATAATAATAACATTATTTATATTATTATTTTATTTTTATTTTTCTCTAAATTTTAATCTCAATTGAGATTCAAACAAGTTGGGTAACTTCCTTTGCGGGTTCCAAACCTCCCTCTTTATTTTCTTATTTACTTATCTTTTAAATTGTATTTCCATTCAATACCATTCTATCTCCAATCTAAATACTCATTTCACGATTTTTCCTTCTTTCCCCAGGGCCAGACCACCTCCACCACTTCTATCTACCTAAGACACGATGCCTCCAAACTGCCGCACCACCTTGATGTTTTTCTCCACCACAGCCTTCCACATTACCTGTTAACTCAAATTTTCACTTCCCATGACCTACACCAGCGGACACTTCCTTTCTCCGCACCTACGAGAACTGCACCCCATTTGTTCCTAGCCATGGTGCCTCTCGGGAGATGCTTTCCTGGTCTCCCACTCCCGCTACAGTGATCCACCTCGGGCTGCCTCTTATCTAAATCGCCTCACCAGATTCCTTCCACAAATGCGCCGGTCCGCCATCCTGCCGCCCCTTCTGCATGACAATTCAACTATGTTTTAAGCTCAAAAAATTAAACGATCATGTATTAGTGATCCTTGCGTCGAGGTATTCATGTCCATATATCGCGCTCATCAAAATTCCGTATTTTCAGTGCTCATAAATATTACGTGTTGAAGAACTCATGAAGAAAGCATGAAGAATAAAAGAAAGTGGAGTATGGTTTATGTGCCGGACGATTTCCATGTTTTTTTCCATCATCATTGAGAATCAAGAATATGTGGAATGAGAAAATAGCTATTTTTCATACTTCAAAATAAACCCCCTATCATGAAGGTTATGTAGGAGGTAGCATGAAGAGGAAGAAGATGTGTCGGTGCATCCCAAACATTTGTTCCCCATTCCTTATTCAGAGTTCATCTTTAATTGGAGTATCTTCTTCATTGGTAGAAGTTATTCCATTAAGAGTTCTCCACCAAATTGATTTGCCAACATCTTTACCCCATCCCACCATGTGTGGTGAGGATCCCCTCTCATTTATGCTTAATTAATTAATTTATTAATTAATGTTGTCTTCATTAGTTGGGGAACTTTCAAGAGTTATCTCACATTAAGAGAGGAGTTCATGTTCAGGTGGTCCCCACCACCAGAATTCAAATGGGTGGTTTCAAATAAATAAAATAAAATTTTATGGTTTTATTTTATTATTATTTTTACTCTCCCACAAAAATATGAAAACCTATCTTCCTCCCTTGACTTACTATAGTTGAGATGAAGGTCTCTTTAAGCGAATATCAGCACTGCAAGTTCAATGGTGTCCTCAAATTTCAATTCCTAGTACCAGTTCAGAAGATACAAAATGCCGCTCATGCGTTTACTGAACCTACCTGAAAAAATTTTCGGATAATTATTAACAGTCACCCTCGACCTGCGCCGGTCAAGTCTAAGATCATCCTATGTAAAACATTCCCCAAAAAACCCAATGGTACTCTCATATTTTCTATCTGAGTTATCGTTTAAAATTTATGGATTATACAATAAAATAATTGTCACTTAATTATTTTTTTTATGGCCAAAAACAATCTTTCACTGGTGGCCCGTGCTGGCCAAAGTTAGTATCTGGTTAAATAAAGCATTCCCTCATGAGTTCATCGGTGGTCTCATATTTTCAATCCAAGATACACTTTGGGATTTATAAGAATTTTAAAAATAAAATAATTTATTTAATTATTTTATTTAGGGTTATGCCATTTTTTGGTATCCTCACAAGAGGCCTGGGATGTCTAAAAATAAGTCGAACCTAGGGTAAACCCGCCATCCTGAGTGCAACAGTGCCCTCATATTTATGATCTGAGTAACCGTTTAAGAGATATTTTAATTTATCAGGAAAACTACTTAAGCACGCTAATTAAATAGTTACAAAACTTCGACGGATCATTCCAGGCACTCCGGGCCATAGAATTGCACGCCGTCAGGTTTCACGGTCTCAAAATAATTCCATATAATTAAAACAAATTATATAGAATTTTCAGGACATTAAATTCTCCCCACCTTAGGGATTTACATCCTCGAAAGCCATAATAATTCAAAACAACCAAAATAAGGTACCAAGCACTAATATGAGCCTCCCACTCTTACATGCTCTCCTAGAGGTTCCCATTCTACAAACGTACACTCCCCAAAGGCGTAGATCACCCATGAAGGACTCTCTCTTATCAACCCTCAATCTCCATTGGAACCACTGAAAACGTCACCCCATCCTCGATGTCCAGCTCACCGTGGTCGATGATGTGAGATGGGTTGTGCACATATATCCTCAGCTGGGATACGTGGAAGACATCATGCACCTTCTCCAACTGTGGTGGACGGTCTTAGAGATATGCCACCTCGCCAACTCTGCTAAGGACTTGAAAGGGCCTGATGAACCTCGGAGATAACTTACCATAGCGACCAAATAACCGTAAAACTCGTCGAGGTGAGACCCATAAAAAGACTTTGCCACTATCCTCAATCTCTTAAGGTCTCCATATCATGTCGGCATAAGACTTCTTCCAACTATGTGCAGTCTTCCCTTGCTGACAAGTGAGACATCGTGATACAAACTCTGCCACTGCTTCCTTCATCCTTAGCCATCAGTAATGACGTTAGAGATCCTAATAAATCTTCAACACACTAGGATGTAATGTTAGAGGGGATGTATGAGACACCCTTAACACCTCCTATTATAGATCTATTGGTACCATGGTACATCCAATGAAGAGGTTGACATGCTCCCTCTTATCAGAAAATCCATTAGGTGGCTGCCCTGAGGATATATGAACACGTCGAGCCTCGCAGTCAGTTTCCCCATGCTACACGTCCATGACTCGCTGAAGAAGTGGTGGAGTGACTGCCAGATACTGAAGAAAATCCACTCCATCTTGATCCACGTAGGATATTCATAATGTAGCTAACTTCTCTATTATCTCACTCTAAAGATGAAGGTCAGACATCCTGCTAAGGGAAACTGCTACCATGTTCCCCTTCCTAGAAGTATAGACTATCTCAAAGTCACAGTCCTAGAGAAACTCTAGACACTCTGTTGGGAACATGAAAACTCAAAGCTGCTACTTCCACGGGGGTAAGGCTGGTCGCCTAAAGATTGATCGAATGCACCCTCATATGCATGAGTTTAACCTGTGCTGCCTAGTTTTCCTTTTTGGCCGAATAAGGAAAACCTCATCCAATCGTTGTAGATAAACCACTTCCTTTTTTCCTGATACAGTCAATCTGAGCGTGAACTGTGAATGTCGATTCATACACAAACTAATGTCGTTAGGCCTCGACACTGCCACCAATAGGTTCCAACTGAAACTCTCGCCTCAATGTTTAGATCACACCATCAGCGTAAGTGTGATTATCGAGTCTCCACTCGAAGGTATCTCTAGATGTGAGGGTCATGTAAATGGCCTAACCGGAAACTCTAGGTCTTGAACAATATTCATGGAAAGAAGGAATGATTGGTACTTATGTCAATTTATACGGTAGCTAGTAGTAGTCACAGGTTGTAACTCAAATCATTCCTAGAGCCCTTGGGTCACACTCGATGACCGCATGCATCTACTCCCTTCCCCTGTCCTCTAGCTCCCTGAGCCTGGTGGGGTCCACAAAAAGCGGGTGGTTGTAACATGTCAAAAAGTACACCACCTCCTGCTTCTCTCCAAGCACTGTTTCCACGTATGCTTCCCTACAGATTCATCTCTCCCTAACACTTCTTCTTCCCGAAACATTTTTACATTCCCAAGTCTATAAGACCGGCGCCAGTTTCCTGTTTTCCCACTAATATCATTCACTGGATATATCAACTCAGCCAAAGAACATTCAACCACAAATATACTCTCTAGAACCCCCACATAAGTAGGAATGTATAAGGGAATCGTACTAGCTTGGACGTCCTTAAACACATTGTGTTTGAATGTTCAAGCCCTGAAGCACTTATCATGTTGTAATCATCGAGTACTAGGAATGATCGGTATGTCTCAGTGAATACTCATCTACAAACATGTCATCCTAACGAACCAGTAAAAGCTATAGAGAACTCTTAGCCACCTCCACAAGCAAGTCCTCAGCTGCCTGTGAGTCCGGCTCACCGCGGAACCTGAGGGGTATCTGATGCTGAATCATGTGTGAGACACTAAGCCGATATGTGTCATTTATCGATACTGCTTGTTGTAGTTGCAGACGAATAAGTAGTGATATAGATGACACACATCCCAAAGGTACTATCTCTGGTAATGGTCTATTTAATGAAGCCCCATAACTATGTGGACCATCCTCATGGTCACTACCGGAAAAATACTAGTTTCTAAAATCACCATCTGCTCTTCTGGTGTATCAACTAGGTGGAAAACTCTAGCAACCGCCTCTAGCCACCCCTCAGCTGCATGGGAATATATCTCGCCTCAAAACCTCAGAGGCCTCTACTGCTGAAACTCGTGCAATTCACTTAGTCAGCATGCACCATATGCCAGTGCGGCTAGAGATATCTGTAACCCAATGGGTGGTGGTGCTGCTGGCACACCACTCGAGGGTGCCAGCATATTAAGAGGGCCTTTCACTGGAGCCTTGTCACTCGGTGGGCCGTCATCCTGTACTCTCTCTGGAATCCTAGTTGGTTTTCTACGTAGTGGAATTCGGATAAAGAACAAATGTGCCATAGTAATTCTGTTATTCCTAGTGAGGTGACTCATGAAAAATCAAGAAAACTTTTCAAAACACACACACAATCAGTGTTTTTGTGTACTGAGTGAAAATTTATAAGTTAGGGTCCTGGTGTATAGATACGTCGGCCACCACACCAACACTGGATTCCCTAAACTGACTACCACACTCACTACACATAACATTATTATTGTAAAAAAGATCATAGACCAATTATCTATGGTAGAACCTTTCTTTGATGCCAATTTTTCACGACCCGTCCCCTAGGGCTCGTGTTGTGACTACCACAAGCCTACCATCCATAGGCCATGGGATGGTGACTAGCACCGAAAGTCATATTCACTACAACAGGGAAGGCATTTCCTTTATAACCTATAAACACACGCAAGCAATCACACAGTGAGATACGAACACAAGTAAACTGCATAGTAAAAAGAGTGTATTGTATGAAAAAAGGGTCCAGAATACAAGCCCAGATGGAAAGTACACGAAAACTAAAATGTACAAGTAAACTGAAACAACTCCTATAAATAAACCCCAAGGATCATACAAGAAGGGTAGGTAAAGCTCTCGAACAGACGTCTCTATGGTATGACTCATCTAATGTCCACCTTCGAGCTACCTCTAGTCCTTGTACTCTCTTCATCAATCAGTGTTCTCTGTCATCTTCACCAAACACAACAAGGTACGGGCATATCCCATTAATGGGTTCATATAACAATACTCAGAAGGGACCCCAAGACCCTCGATGGTCTCTCAAAACCCAAAAAGGATAACCATGAAGCAAGAAAACATCTGACAACCCAACTTAGTTATTTGCCTATACATATACCTAAGTTATCAAGTATACCCATCTCATTTAAAAGGAAACTCAAGGCCCAAATACTTAGCCAAAGTACAACTATTCCCCATAGGAAAGACTACCATGAAGGTAAGTACCACACAGGTATGCCACACAGAATAATACCACAAATTTAAAGACCCATCTCACACTTAGTATAATTTAGGTACATTAGTAGAGATGATTAGATGTAACTACTAATTCATCTCACTTTGTTAAGAGGTAGACCCTTGAATGATCCTAAATCATCATTAGACCCACAGAGGATCGTAGTACATTGTCAGACCCACAAAAGATCCTAGTGCCTGGGCAGACCCACACAGGATCCTAATACATCATTAGGCCCACACAGGATCCTAGTACATCGTCAGACCCACACAGGAACCTAGTACATCGTTAGTCCCACATAGGACCCTAGTACATTTTCAGTACAATGTTAAACCCACACATGATCATATTACAATGCCAGTATGTCTTCAGACCCACAGATATCCTAGTACATCGTCAGTACATCATCAAACACAAACAGGATCCTAGTACATCGCCAGTACGTCGTCAGACCCACACATGATCCTAGTAAATCGCCAGTACGTCGTCAGACCCACACAAGATCTTGTTAAATCATCATTACGTCATTATACCCAAACAGTATCCTAATACATCACCAGTATGTCGTCATACCCACACAGGAACCTAGTACATCACCATAGCCAGCTATAGGGTTCTCGCACTAAGCTCTCTTGATTTTGGGATGGTCTTCTTTTCAAGCCACAGCTCGATACTCAAAACATCCCTGAAATCCCATGAAGAAGTAAACCAATAGACCTCAACGTAATAGCGGTCTCAATGCAATAGACTGTGCATCAATCAGACTCCTGGTCTATAAATTATTAGCCTTTTAGTTACAAGGGCCCCATTGGATTCGTGGTCGATCCAACCCAACCGTACCCCAACCATATCATAAACTCATGTGGGGTATACCGAGAGGAAATTTGATCCATGATTCCCGACACTGTAGACGGTTCCTCATTTCGAAACTATATGAGGGAGGTGTGTCAGATATAAGATCTCGCAATAATAATGTTAATAATATTATCGGGTGTTTCATGGACTCGAGCCACGAACTAGAATTTAATATTCAACATTTGAAATGAATCGACCGTCTTAATGACAGGATCACATCGCTACTGACGGTAAGTCAATCATACGTCACACGAAGGAGTTATGGAGGGACAAATATTTAATAATAATAACCTATTTTAATTATTTGAGCGTTTCGAGTACCCGATCCAAAAAACCAAAAAATACATCAAATATTGGACTCATAATTTCCGTCTTGAAGTCAGGGTCGTACAGCCGCCTATGGTTTGTGAAACCGAGGTAGTACAGATAAATTACACAAGAAAAATGGTTATAAAACCAAAAATATTAATAAAAATATTAATAAAAATATTATTTTATTTTCATTTTTCCCCAATTTGCAATCTCATTCGATATTCCCGCAAGTTGGGTAACCCCCTTTGAGGGTTCCACGCCTCCCTATTTTTTTCTTATATATTTCTCTTTAAAATTTTTATTTCCAATAAATAATTTTCTCTCTCTTATCTAGATACTCCATTCATGATTTTTCCTTCTTTTCCCACTGCCAGAACACCGCCACCACTTCAGGTTACCAGTGCCACGATGCCTCCAAATGGATGCACCACCTGGACGTTGTTCCCCGCCGCAGCCTTCCACATCACCTGCTGCCTCACACTATTACTTCCCAAGACCTTCACCTGCAGCCTCTGCCTTCCTCCACACCTGGGGAGACTGCACCCTACTGTTTTCTTGGCTGCCGCGCCACTCCGGTGCCACTGTCCCAATCTCCCGCTCATGTTGCAGTGAGCCACCTCGGGCTGCCGCTTATCCGAACCGCCTTGCCGGATTCCTGCCGCAATGGTGTCGGCCCGCTGTCGTGTTGCCCCTTCCGCTGGACACTACAACTTTGTTTTAATCCCGAAAAATTAAAAAATCATGTATTTTAAATCCTTGCATCAAGGTATTCCCATACATATATCCCACTCAGAAAAATTATTTATTTCGAGTGCCAATAAATATTAGGTGTTGATGAATGCACGAAAAACACACAAATAATAAAAGAAAGAGGAGTATGGTTTCTGTGTAGGATGATGGCTGTGTTGGTTGGCCACCATCATTGTGAATCAAGAATATGAGGAAACAACAAATAGATATTTATGATACTTAAAAATAAACCCCTACCTTGAAGGTTCCATATGAGGTAGCGTGAAGAGAAATATGATGTGTTGGTGCTTCTCAAATGTTGGTTCCCAATTCCTCGTCTGGAGGCCATTCTTCGTTGGAGGATATTCTTTGTTGGAGATAGCTCTTCCTTCAAGAGTTTTCCACCAAATTGATTTGCCAACACCATTCCACCAACCCCCATGAGAGGTGAGGTTCCCTTCTCCATGAATCTTACTTAATTAATTAATCAACTAATTTTGGCTTCAGTAAATGGAGAAATTTCCAGAGCTGTCCCACATTAAGAGAGGAGTTCATGTTCTGGTGGTCCCCACCACCAGAATTTAAATGTGTGGTTTCAAATACCTAAAATAAAATTTGATTGTTTTATTTTATTACTTTTTTAACTCTACAATAAAAATCTGAAAAACTAACATCCAACCTCATCCTACGACGGTCGGGGTGAAGGTCTCTTTAAGTGATTATCAGTGCTACAAGTTCAACAGCATACTCAGATTTCAATTCCGAGTACCAGTTCAAAAGTTAAAAAACACCACTCGTTCGTTTACTGAACGTACACAAAAAAATATTGGAAAATTATTAACAGTCACCCTCGACCTACGCCGGTTGAGGTAAGGCCCTGACCAAGTGAAACACTACCCAACGAAATCAATGGTACTATCATATTTCTAATCCGAGTTATGGTTTAAAAGTTATGGATTTTACAATAACATAATTTTCAATAAATTATTTTATTAAAGGCCAAAAACTAACTTTCACTGGTGGCATTCCGCAACCAAAGTTAGTATCTTCTTAAATAAATAATTTCCTCACAGGTTCAATGGTGGCCTCATGTTTTCAACTTGATATACCATTTGTGAGATATAAGCATTTGAAAAATAAAATAAAATATTTTATTATTTGATTTACGGTTATGCCATTTCTGGATTTTCTCACAGGAGGCCTGCGCTGTCTAAACATAATTCGTGCCTAGGGTAAACCCGCCATCCTAAGAACAATAGTGACCTCAGATTTTTGATCCAATTAACCATTTAAGAGTTATTTTACTTTTTTCTATAAAACTGCTTACACGCGCTAATTAAAGGGTCACAAAACATTGACGAATCATTCAGGCACTCCGGGCCTTAGAATCGTGCATCGTAAAATTTCATGGTCTCAAAATAATTCCATATAATTAAAAACAATTATACATAATTTCTAGGACATTACACATATCCAATATTATATGTATCCAATTAATAGAATATTAAATAATTCTATATAATTAATATTAATAATACTACAAATTGGATCAATAATTTTGTTCCATGGATTATAATTATAAATATAAAAAATATTGACATTTACAAATCCAATATTCAAATCCCATTTCAATCATTTGATCTTTATTTCCCATATCTATAAATAGTAGAAAAAATAACTGTAATGGTAATTTTTAAATATAAATTTAATTAAAGGATTTATATTTCATAAAAATAAATTCACCATCCTGTTCAATGGGATATCAACTATAAAATCAATCATTGTATATTTATTAATAAATTTTTATTTTATGTTCACATTCCATACTATTAAAGATTAAATAATATTATTATGATGGTAATTGTCGATATGGTGAATATGGGTTAAAAATATATTAGTGTGAAAAACTAATCTAAAAATGTTAAAATTTTATTTTATGGGATTAGTTCTACGTGTCCACATATTATCATCACATTATATCAATTTTTATACATTTTTTATTGAAATATAATTTCAATTAAGTTAATATTTTATGTTCTTCCACGAGTACCCATCTCCTCACTTATGAAACGATGATACTTCTACATTCTTATACACCCCATTTGATCTTTCTATATTAACAATTAAATACATTAATAAAATAATAAATATAATCACCACATCATATATATTTTTGTTCTTATAAAAAATAGCATTATTTGAGGGCAACATTGTAATCCAAAATAGGTTTCTCAATGACAAGTTATAAATCCTTTGGAATTATTTTCAATTTTATTTATTATAATACCATATCTATATAAAAGGATTCCAATACGAAATTAGTAGTTATGTTTATGGAATATTTTTAATTACTATTATGAGGATTAAAAAACAATTATCCTTCATCTTTCCATCATATTGATGGAAATAAACATCGCTCATGTATTCATACATCATAATGTGTCCATGTAGAGTTATACTACGTTTTTCATCAACAAATAACATGGATTAATATTGTGGAAAAATTAAAATCTATATATTATACATATTAAGTAATTGTTTTTATTTAAAAATAATATCTTATATATAATCGTACATTCAATCCAAATTTAAAATTGAAACGTTGTCAGGTGTACATAGGTATTACCACCTCTACAAGGAGATATTATTCATTTTTTACATTGGCATTACAATGAAGTAAATAAGAATATATTTAATGAATAATAAGCGGTATACGATAAAATAATTATTTTCCAAAGGATATTTATTATTAACATGCCTTTTTATCTATCTATCCAAAACTGAAATCATTATTCAATGCATAAATACATCTTATGGTTTCATGGAATAGCGTAATTAATTTGTTGTCTCTATCTTATATTAATGAATATAAATATATATTTATATAGTGGATATATATTATATCTATATCACATGTTATATTATAGATGTTATGGAATAATTATTCATTTTTATTGACTAGAACAACTAAACCAAAATTCTTTTGAGAAATAAAACAGCACACACCATAAAATGATCATTACTTTTAGGAGTTTTAAATTATTTATTGTTAAAATAATATTTAGTGGATAATTTTAGAAGTTATAATTATTAATATAAAATATTGTATATTTATAGTAAATATAAATTTATTCTACCTGAGTTTAGTGAAAATTCCTAGAATAAAAACTCATGGTGAGGGATTTATGTCTAGTTATTCATTAAAACAGAAAATACCATATTAAGAACATATTTATTTTATGTAATTTATGTACCTCTGTGAATTTATTTTACGATTATTTTCATGAAAATTATTGGGCTACTAATATCCATATACTTTTCTCTTACTCATGAGGATTTATCTTTAATTTGATAATATGGAAGAAGATTAATGTTATAATCTCTAACACATGTATGTTTTTAAAAAATATTTGCTTTAAATAATATTTATTATTTGGAAAAAAAATTTCACGCAAATTTTGAGTTTATGCGATGTGAAATATGCCCTTATTATAAAATTACCATTATATCCTAGACATTATGATAGAAGAAATAATTATAACTAATTTATGAAAATTCATTTTGAATTCAATAGAAATAAATTAATAATAAAAAATATGAATCAATTAGATATTTGTATTCTTGAGTGAATTAGTTTTGGTAATGAAATTTATGGGATATAAATGTATCATATACTTATTAATTTGTTTTATATTCACCCATTGGATATTTTAGTCAAAGAGTATGAAGACAAAAGTATATTATGTATAAAAACATATAGTTTTGAAACGGATTATCTTACACCGTTGAATAGAGAACCCATTTTAAATTAATAATTTGACACATTAATAATATTTATATGAAATAATAAACATGTTATTTAAAATGGGGATATAATAATTTTCTTTGGAAAAATTTTTTCATTTATTTTTGGTAACATTTATGTATTTATGAATAGTAAAAATATGCTAAATTTTAATAAAAAACTTTTTTCATCGAGATTGTATTTATGGTTAAATTATAATATATAATGTTTATAATTTATTAATATAATATATTTATATCATTAAATATAATTTATGTAATTATCATTAATTTGACAATGAATTTATAGGTTAAAACATTTCAATCTTTTACAATGTTTTAATTTCTAAAACTCGTTTTCTCGTTTCAAAAATGGGATTAATTTTAAATTAATTACTGAAACTTATATGTTTTGAATTTTTAAAAATGGATTCTGTATTTCGAATTATTATTTCCAAATTAATTTAATAGGCGAATTTTATTTTTAGCTATTTTGATTATTAACATTGGTAATTATTTGTAATACAATGGTTGAAGATAAATCAGTTAGTTAAAGTTAAAAATATTATTATAAAATTACCTTAACACCTATAAAAATCTTATTGGATGACTAAATTCGACCCTAATCATATAATTTTCGAAATTTAACCACTTTATGGCCACTTACCTATGAATATGACATGAATGTAATAAAAACCAATGACTGTGTCAAAATGACACAATCTAATTTTATATAAGTATATTAATTTCACTATATGAATAAATAATAGATAATATAGACTATAGATAGTATATCGAAAGATGAAATAAATTACCTATATCCTAGTAATCTATTTCTAATTTTTAGAGATTAAATAATTACAATTAATGATGACACAATAGTGATGTAAAAATTATTTTACAAATAGATATATAAAATTAATGGTTGTAATATTTTTAAATTTGATATCATATGAACTAATTAAGGTTCTATAAGAGTTTAATATTTTAATATTACATTTTAGGAGTGTATTGTATTTTTTTTGAATTTATCTCGTGTTTGGATTTTTTTGAAGTCAAATAAATGAATACTGTCCAAATTGACACTATGGATATTTTATGAATGTAAAAGTTTATTAAATTATTTAAAAATCATAAAAATATTTAAAAATTACAAATATGATAATTATTATTTATAAAATGTCATAAAATTACCATTTACAGTTTGTTAATACCATATCAGTGAATATTATTAAGCATTTAATATTTATAATTTTGTTACCATAAATAAAATTAATTATAATTACTAAATGTAAGTTAAAATGATATTTCTTAAATTGTCAAAAATAACTTTTACATAATTTATTAGATGATTAGATTACCAAACTATCTCTTCATACCATAGAAACTATGACATTTTTGAGGTTTTGAGGTATGGTTTTATTTTATTATAAATTATAAATTATAGGGATTCCTAAAGTTACCCTCACCTCAATTATAAAAGGGCACCTCCTCCCTGACCTATTCACATAATTTTGAGACTTCATGATCATCAATTACCTTAAATGTATCCTTATAAAAATTACTATTTCAATTCTAGAGGATAGTATCATCTTCAATGACCAAGTCTATTGCTCTAAGAGGACATTTAGAGGAGCAGTGTTGAAGAAGAGGTAATATAATTTACTGATTTTTTCAAAATTCATTCTTGTTATTCTAACCCATTTTTATTTTTTTCATTATAATGTAATAACATTAGGAACAATAATATTCTGATATGATATTATACACATTAAACACCCATAGTTATCTTTCTACCCATCCTATAGAATATGAATTCCCCACTCATTCGTACGTACGACTTAACGTCTCTACGCCATGGGGTAATCCGTTATTCACCACCACATTATATGGAAGGATATAGTAATGTAATTAGTAAATATATATATTATTCATATAAAATCATTTTTATTATGAGATAGAATACCCCATTCACTTTAATACCATTCGACAATTATGGGAACGATATCTTCGCTCGTGCGTATGTACGGATTACTGTCTCCACACTACGATGTGATTCGTTCAACATTATCTTCATTAAATAATGATTATATAAATGAATTTAATCAATAATTATATAATTTAGTTTCAAAATAACATTCTATAAATGAAATAACTCTAACCTGAATAGGTAAATAAAATCATATCTGACAAAACATGCAAAAGAACATAATGTAGTCATTTCCTGAATAACGATTAACAATAAAATTTTACTAACAAAAGGATGAATATATGATCATAACTGTTATTATACAAATGATTATAATTATATAATAAATCATAAACATTATTCAAATTATTATAAAATATCTTGGGATACATAAGAAGCATTTCATAACAAAGGTAACAGATAACATTGCAAATCTCATTTTTATCCGAGATTGTTTATTTGTAACAATTTACAGGCGTTTAATTATCATCCACGTCAATGTTTCCTAAAAAATAATTTCATAATATTCTTTATATCCTTATATAATTGTTAAAATTCAATTTTACCAATTTTTAAGTTTTTGCAAAATTTTATGAATGGAAACTTTTGTCATTTTCGGTATGACGTACTTTTTTGACTTCTAAAAAAAAGTACGAGAAGATTTTTTTTAATGTGTACGACATGAACCGATTTTTACACATTCATAATAAGTTATATTATTGAAGAATCCCATAAAATATTACAAGCATATTTTTACATAAAATTATTTCATCTAATACTGTGTTGTGTTTAGAGTAAGGAAAACTTTATTGAAAAAGAAAGTATATTTTACTTATGAATTAATTTCATGTATTTTCCCTGAATTGTTTTCCATATAAAGATGAAACACTTTACGTGGGGTTATATTTATATCTCTATTATTACTATGATTTTATTGTGTTTATGATGGAATTTGTTTAGGAAATCTATTTGTTTTGTATCAATTATGATGGAACCATGTTTAAGAAACCTATTTCATTTCATTGGTTATACTATTGGGATTGTTGTTGTGATTTTTTGGCACATGTAACAATTCTTTAATTATGATATGGGTGGGACCTATATCTCTCACCAATTCAGGGGGAAGTGATTTTTATATTATGAGATATACATGTCTAGATTGGCATGTAAATCCGATTTAGTAATACAAGGGTGGAATGAGGAGTGAACCTGGTTCAGTAATGGGCATTTTCTGCTTTGATGGTCTCGACAATGAGCCTTTACTAAGATGAAATGATTTTATATGTTTTCTGTGTATACCACAAAATTTTATGTCTTCTTTTATGAATATTGGTATTTCATTTCCTTTTAATATTTATCACATGAAATGATATTATAATCATTTATATATAGGATAAAATTTTAAATGTTAAGTTTATGGTTGATATTTCACTTTTTTTACCTTACAGATCATTTAATATCAACATTTCATACGTTTATTTTTCCTAGGTCATGATGAATGGTATTAAATATGATATGTCAAAAAGAATTCCAGTTAGGTATAAATAAGCCGGAAATAATGTGGATGTTTTATGAAATAGTTGTTATGTATCCTAGTTTCTAAATATAATAAACCTATACTGTCCTATAATGGTTATGTTATGTTATGTAATAAATATTCTTAAATTCTGTAGTAATATATATATGGAAATTATGGACTATTATTTTTTGGTATCAGATCAAAGGTATAATTATCCTTTGGAAACCATGATTATATAACCTTAGTAACAACCCTAAAGATATGTCTAAGTATATGATAGAATCATGTCCTAATATTTTAGTGATATTCATTAATAACCTAAGATAAAACCTAAATTATCCTAAATTGAAAATTTATTCTTCATTATATCGTTTTCCTGTTATTTTTAGTGTTTCTCATGCTATTCTTTATAGCTTTAGTTAATGGGTGGAACCTAATGGAACCACATTAATCATGAATGTGATAGGAAATTAATTGATTTCCCCCTTGAGAAACCAAATGTTATGTGAGATAGAATAAAAAATCATGTCACCATCCCCACACAACTATATCATTGTATGAATCATGTAGGACATTCAAACGAGAAAAGGAGGGAGAAAAACTCTATTGAGTCCTTCATGAGACAGTGTCCACCTTAATTTACCAGGTCTTCTAAATCATTATTGTCTAAACAATGGATAAATACCACTAAAATTATATTATCAGTTTTATAATGTTCTGAACATGATAAACTCATCTTAGCAGTCTACCATTTAGAAGTAGAAGGTGATCAATGGTGGAGTATTATCAAGAATATAAGGTAATGAGATGAAATTGAGTCCATATAATGGTACGAGTTGGAGAACATGTTTTTCAAAAAGTACATTCCTCTTATTCATAGAATAAAGTTGGATATGGAGATCCATGAACATAAGAAAATGGATGATGAATCTGTTGGTAACTATGCTGAAAATTGTACAAGACTTACTAGGTATGGTTCTGGAATTATTATCCAAACTATGAGTAAAATTGATAAATTCGTTAGTGGCTGAAAACCAAGTCTCTGTATAGAATTATACATAAGGGACTTGATTAGCTACAAGTAAATTGTTTTATGTGCTCTCAAGGTTTAGATAGGGATTTTAGCAACTCATTATTAATATGGGATTGATAAGAAGATAAAAATGGAGTTGAAAAGAAAATATAAAGACCACACTAAAAAGAATATTAGATTTCCCTTATGCTCAAAGTGTGTAATAAAACATGGAGATAATGGTATTAAAGGTACTAGTAAATGTTTTAAGTATGGAAAATATGGTCATCATGTAGTTCAATGCTGATGTGATAGGAAAAAAATGTATAATTATGAAAATAAAGAAAAGGTTACACCGAATGAACCTCCTACTCATAAATGTTACAAGTGCATGGAAATGAGGCATTATTCCAATCAATGCCCAAATCCAAGGGTTATTAATGATGATCAACTTCCAAAAACTCATAAGCCCAATGATAATGGAATGTCACATGCAATCACTATCGACGACGTGGAGTATGATAAAGAAGTGGTGAAAGGAACACTTACTATCCACTATAACGTAATAAATGTGATATTTGATTATATATCCACCCACTATTTTATTTATGAATAATTTTCTAAATGTATCTTCATATTAATTCAACAAATAGATGTTGAGTTAGCTCTGGAAACTTCTAATATCACAACTATCACATCAAATATTTATAATTATTTTCTTGTTGAATTTTGTTGGAAATTGAATCTTGAAACTCTTATGATCCTTCCTATAGTGGAATTTGATGTGATTCCTAGAAAGGATTTTATTGTTCTATTTGGATCTTATATCAATTTTAATAGAAGGTAAGTCACATTTCAAATTATGGATCAATCTATGATCATTTATCGATGTAAGGATGAATATAACCTTCTAGAATAAATTTACTCCATATTATAGGTCTTGATTCCAATAAACAACGGTTATTTATCTCAAATGGTTGGGATAGAATATCTTGATTAATAATATGCCCATTGTACATGAGATTGATGATTTAATTCTAGAGGAATTTCCAAGTCTTCCACCAAATTGTGAAGTTGAGTATTCAATGAAACTCAGACCAGAATCTATGCCTATCATAATGATGCCTTATAGAATATCCCCTATTTAGTTGTAGGAATTGAATTAGAAACTCCAAGTGAATCTTGATAAGGGAATCATATTCCCTAGTGTATCTCCTTCGGGAGAACATATTCAATTTTTTAAGAAGAAATATGGATCATCAAGACTCTGCATTGATTATCGAGAACCTAACAGGATCACTATTAAGAAAAAATATCGTCTTCCCCACATTGATGAATTATTTTACCAACTATGAAAAGGTCAAAAATTTTCCATTTTTGATCACCGTTTAGGATATTATCAATAAATGGTAAAAAATATGGTTATAAAAAATACGGAATTCTGTACAAGATATGGACACTATAAATTTATAGTAAGGACTTTTGGTCTTGCTAATTACCCAATTATCTTCATGGATCTAATGGTAAGAGTCTTCAGAGACAATCTTGATCAGTTTGTGGTAGTCTTTATAGATGATAATATTTTCTATTCAAATAGGAAGGAATAACATGATGATCAAATGAGAAGTGTATTGATGACCCATAGAATTTAGAATCATTATGCCAAATTTACCAATTCGAAATTTTGGATTCATAAAGATTAATTTTTGGGTCACATTATCTCAATAATGGGAATATAAATGGGTGCATCAAAAATAGAGGTTATTGAAATTTGGTTGAGACCAACAACTGTAACTGAGATACGATTGTTTCTTGGGTTGGCTTAATATTGTCGACGTTTTTTGAATTTATTTCCACAATTATCTAATCCACTCACCAAGTTGACTCGAAAAAGAGTTATGTTTATTTTAATGGAAGAATGTGAAGATAATTTCAAGGAGTTAAAAAGAAGGTAAGCTAGTGAACATGTTCTCACAATGCCTTTAGTGGAGAACGATTTTTTAGTTAAAGTGATGAATACAAGAAGGGGATGGTATATGTTCTCATGAAAAATGATATTTTGATAGATTATTCCTCACTGAAGTTTAAAATTCATGGGAATAATTACCCAACTTCTGATTTGGAGTTCGTTGCGGTAATTTTTGAATTAAGGATCTTTAGGCATTATTTTTATGGTGAAAGGTGTTATATTTATACAGATCATAATATTTTAAATTATATTTTCAAAAAAAAGTTGAATAAGTGTCAAATAAATTGATGGAGTTTATTAATGATTATGACTACTCAATACACTACCACCATAGGAAATAGAACAATGTGGAAGATGCATTAAGACGAAAAAACCATGCAAGCTTATCCATTATGAGGATCATGAAAGATCCAATATTTACGTTTTTACAAATGGTGGATATTGAAATTATAATGTTAGGGGGTAATATTATCTTTCTCAAATGAATGTTCAACCATCTATACAAGTAATGATTAAAGAGGCACAAAAGCATGACGTAGAGTTACCAAAGAAGGGGAAAATGTTCATGAATTAAATTTTGATTGTGGAGATATTATAAGGTTCTGGAACGGGGTTTGTATTCCTCTCATACCATAATTGAAGATTGAGATGTTTTCTGAGGCTCATATTTCATCATTTTCGATTCACCCATGAAGCATAATGATGTACAGAGACCTGAAACATTATTTCTGGTGGTATGGAATGAAAATAAATGTCGCTGAATATGTCTCTCAATTATTGGTTGGTTAGTAAGTTAAGGATGAGAGACAATAGTCCAAGAGGATGTTACAACCGTTTCCCATACCAGAATGGATTAGAAAAACAGCACTAAGAAAATTGGTGCTAGACTTCCCAAAACATCTAAAGGAAATAATTCAATCTGGGTTATAAATGATCGCCTTACAAAGGCGGTGCACTTAATTAAAATTAGATATGATTTCTCTATTGATGTGTTTTCAAGGATATAAGTAATGGAAGTGGTTATATTCCACAGAGTACCACTTTTCATTATAACCAACTATGATCGAGGGTTTACCTTGACATTCTGGTGAATTGTTCATCATGATCGAGATATAGAATTATGTTTTAGAACAATATATCAACCTCTGAATGAGGGTTAGTCTGGGTGGAAAATTAAAACTCTAGAAGACCTGTTGAGATCTCCCTCTATGGATTTCAAAATTGGTTTGGATCAACACCAACCCTTGGTGGAATTTTCTAATAATAATTAATTTCAATCCAGCATTTATATTTCTACTCATGATGCAATATATTGAAGGGAGTGAAGAAATCCAAATTGTTGAGTTGAAGTTGGGGAATTAAAGCTATTAAGACCAGATCTTGTTAATGAAATGTCAGAATAGGTCAGCTCTATTACACAACAAATAATAGAATCTCAGTTTCGAAAAAAAAGTTATACTAACAAAAAAATAAAAGACCTAGATTTTGATTTCAGTGATAAGGTGTTCTTAAGAATATTTCCCTAGAAGATAGTAATGAGATTTGTAAAAATGGATAGTTGAGCAATACGAATATCGGTCCTTTTGAAATTATGCATCATGTTGGGATGTTAGCTTATTGATAGAAGATTTAAGTAAATCTCTCTCAAGATCATGTTGTGTTCCATGTATCTATCCTAATAAAATACATAATCGCTCATTAACATGTACTATGCTGATAATTCATAATGTTGTAGCAATATCTGTCTTACAAAGATTAACCGATAGAGATTTTGGATCGTAGAAAATAAGTTCTAAGAAACAAGACCACTCACTTGGTTAATTATTTATAGAGGAACCATAAATTTGAATAAGATACATGGGAACATTGGGATATGATGAGGGAGAGGTATCCTCATATAATTATTTCCATGTGACTGATTTCAAGGGTGAAATTCAGTTTAAGGGTAGAATGTAACACCAGGATGTTTTTATGAAATATTTCATTTAAATAATATAGATTATTTAGTATCTTTCTTTTCACGCAATAATGATTTTAAAAAAACTGTGATATGACCTTATTTTAAATTTACCATTATGGCCTATGCATTATGATAGAGAGATTACTTATAACTAACTTATGAAAATGAATTGTGAATTCATTGGCTCTCAATTATTTATAAAAAATATAAATCAATTAGATATTTTTATTTTTGGGTGAATTTGTTTTGGTAAGGAAATTAAGGATATATGTGTGTGTTATATACTTAATAAAATATATTTTTCGTAGTTATCCAATAGATATTTTAGTCATAGGGTATTAATAAATCACTATTTGATGTATAAAAACATGTTTTTTATATGATTAATTTTACAACTTTGAATGGAGAACCCATTTAAAATTATTATTTTGACCAATTAATAATTATTATATGACAACATGAAAAATTAATTTTAAGGTGAGATATAAAAATTTTCTTTTGGTAAATTTTTTATAATTTTCTTACAAGATTCATGTTTTAATGAATAGTAATAATATACTAAATATTAATTAAATAACTTTTTTCATCAAGATAATTAATATGGTGAAATTATAATATTGAATGTTATTAAAGTATAAATATTACATATCTTTATAATTCAATATAATTTTTGTTATTAGTATTTGTTTTACATTGAATTCATATGTAAAAACATTTAAATATTTTTCATTGTTTTATCTTTTAAATCATGTTTTATCGTTTCAACAACATGATTAATTTTAAATAAATTAATGAAACTTATGTGTTTTGAATTTTGAAAATTGGATTCATTATTTTGAATCTATATGTCAAGGTTATATTAATATGATACTTTTATTTTAGAGCATTATGAATATTAACTATGGTAATTATTATTACTATCGTTATTAAAGGTAAATTAGGTAATTAAGGGTAAAAATAATATTATAAAATTACCTTACCACATAAAAAAATTCAATTTGTCGACTAAATTATACCTATATAATATATTTTTCTAAATGGAATCACTTTATGGCCACATACCTAGGAATATGACATGAATTCCATATAAATTAATGAATGTGGCAAAATGTCACAATCTCATTTTATATAAGTATATTAATTTTAATATATATATAACTAAGAAATAATATAAATTATAGATATTATATTTAAATATAAAATAATTACCTACATCATAGGAATTTATTTATGATTTTTACAGATTAAATAATTATAATTAATGAGGACACAATAGTGATGTAATGTTTTTTAATAGAAATATCAAATAAATTGTTTTAAAAATATTAGAATAAATATCATTTGAACTAATTAATTTGATCCAATCATTAAATAGGTGACTATGAAATTTTAATAGTTTATTGAATATTTTGTTTTGAATTATCACATGTTTGGATTTTTTTAAAGTAAAATAAATTAATAGTTTTAAAACCGACACTATCATTATTTTATGAAAATGACATTATATTAAATTATTGAAAAATCATAAAAATATTTAAAAATTAAAAACTGATAATAATAGGATCTAAAATTTTATTTCATATACATTTACAATCAATTAACACCATATATGTAACTATTTATAACCATTTAATATTTAGAATATTATTACAACAATTAAAATTGAATCGAATAACCAATTGTAAATTAAAAATATATGGTTTAAATTGAAAAACTAACTTGTCAAAAAAATTTTTTTGACGATATTACAACCTTATCTTATCTCATCTTCCAAATTTGGACATTTTGGAGGTTTTTTAGTGTTTTATTTTATTATAAATTATTGTTTATAGAGTTTCCAAAAGTTCTCCTCGCCTTAAATATAAAAGGGCACCTCCTCTCTCACTTATTCACATCATTTTGAGCTTTAAATCTCTTCCACACCCTTCCCTTAGTCCTTATAAACTTACATATTTTCATTCTAGATGTTTTGGTAATCTTCAAAGACCAACTTTAGTGCTCTAAGTGGAAATTTAATGGAGGCACATCGAAGAAGAGGGAATATCATTTACCGATTCATTCAAACTATTATCTTCTTCTACATCCACTTAATTAGTTGATTTATTATAAAGTAATAACAATAATATCAATAATATATTGATATTTTATTATAGACCTTGAAACAACCATAGTCTACCTTCTATCAATCCTTTGAAAAATGAAATCAAGATGCATCCGTATGTACGACTTATTGTCCCCACGTTGTGGTGTAATCTATTTTCACCACCACCTTACATGGATCAAAATAATTATGTAACTAATATATATACACACACATATATATATTATTTATTTAAAATTATATTGATTAGGAGACATTATACACCATTTTCTTCAATACCATTCATCAATTATGGGAACGATATCATCGCTCATGCGTACGTACAACTTACCATCTCCACGGTACGATGTGATTCATTCTACAAAATATTCATTAAATAAGGATTATTTAAATAAATTTAATAAATAAATATGATATATTTTATCCAATAACATGTTGTAAATTAAATAACTATAACCTACATATAGGAATAAGATCATATCCATGAAAACATGCATAAGAACACAAAGCAGTTAATACCTGAATAACGAGTAACAATGAAATGTTATAAAAAAGGATTAAAATATGGTCATAAATGCTATCATAAAACCAATTATGATTATGGAATAAATATGTAACATTATTTAAATCATTATATAGTAGTTTCAGATAAATAAAAAGATTATTTTACTTATAGTAAGGGACAACTTTGTAAATTTCATTTTTTCTGAGATTTTTTATTTGTAAGTACTGACTGGTGTATAATTATCATCCACATCCATGTTTCCTAAATATGTATTTCAAAATATTCTTTATATACTTTTATAATTGTTAAAATTCAATTTGACACATTACTAAATTTTTACTAAATGTTATAAATGGAATATTTTGTCATTTCAATAAGAGGTACTTTTGACATTTCCAACAAAAGTACGAGAAGAATGTTTTTTAAATTGTAAGGAATGAGTGAATTTTTATGATTTTATAATTACTAATTTACTTGAAAAATTAGCAATTATATTACATGGTTATTTTCATATTAAATGATTTCTTTTAAATTTTTTGGCATTTTGAGGAAGGAAGTCATTTTTGATAAAGAAATGATATTTTCCACAGGAATTAATTTCACGTGTTTTCTAAAAATTATTTTCCATCTAAAGATAAAACACATTAAATAGGGTTATATTTAAATATATATTATAAATATTATTATATTTTTTATAATGTAATGTTATTTATGAAATCAATTTTTTTTTCAATTATGATAAAATGTTGTTTAAGAAACCCACTTTATTTTATAGGTTATGCTATGGTGAATGTTTTTATGTTTTTGTGGCATAGGTATGAATGGTTTAATTATGAGATAGGTGTGACCAATATCACCCTCAAAAGAATTTGGTAAATATTTATATCTTTTGAGATATACATTACTGGAATGGTAAATAAATCTTGTTCAATATTACAGGGATGGAACGAGTAGTTAACTCAGTTCAGTAATTGAATTTGTCCACTATGATGGTCTCAGCTATGATCCTTGACTAATATAAAATTATATTTTATGATTTTTATTATATGCCCCAAAAATTCATGTCTTATGTTATGATTATTGTGACAGCATTTAACTTTCATTATTATTCCCTTGAAATTTTATTATGATCTTTTATATGTAGGATAAGATTTTTAAATGTTAGGTTTATTATTAATATTTACCTTGTTTACCCCAACTGACCATTTTGAACTCACCCTTCCATATGTTTCTTTTCCCTAGGTAATTAAAAAGGGTATTAAATAATTTATGTCAAAAATGATTCTTGTAATGAAACAATACGTTAGAGACAATGTGGTTGTTTTATGAACCAATGGTTTAGGTTTCCAAGTTTCTAAATACACTAAACCTATAATGCACTGAAATGGTTTCTTTATGTTATGTAATAAATATTATTCAATTTTGAAATAATATATATGTAATGTATCATCCATTATATAATATAATTTTTTATCGAGACTATTATTGTGTAATTTTTTATGAAAATGATTCATGATCTATCTCTAAATAATTTCATAAACATTATTCTCCTATAAGTATTTAATTTTAATAATTTTTTTTCCATTCATTATTTTATATTTAGGAACTCAATTGGTTTAAAATAATTCATTACATGAAAAAAGTAGATTCAATATTCTATATGAAATTCAATTTCATCAATATTGATTTTTCTAAAACTGTTTTTTGGAGGGTTTCAAAAATTCTTAAAAAAATTATTTACTTATTTTTATGTTTTTAATTTTTTAATATATTTTAATATTAATGTCTTTTCCATTTCCAAAAGAGTTACTTTTAAATTTTTACTGAAATTATGAATGTAATTTATTTTTGATCATAAATGAAATTAATAGAATTTACCACCACAATAACCACTCAATACATTAATGTTTACATTAAAATACTCCTTGTTATTTTTCAATTAATTTTTTACCAATAATACATATGGTTTTTTAGATTTCATGTATTGGATTTAAAATGGGAAATATATTTGTTTATAGAAATATTCCATGTGATATATTAATATCGTGTTCAACTTAGATGTATTCCTTTGATGTTACATATACTTTACTAGGTTACTGGTCAAATGATACAATCCTTATTCTTTCTGTATATTTATTATGACATTGAATATTTGATTTTAATGAAACTAATTTTCAAACCATGCGTTATGATATATAATGAATGATTATTGAACATTTTTCACACATAAGAATGAGTGATGATTATATGAGGGATGGTCCAAGAATTATATTTCTCTAAAATGCATTAGGTAATTTTTTTGTAACTTGTGAGACAAATAAATTATGTTCAAACCTAGTTTCATGTTTACAATTTAATGTGTATACATTGTTTTCATTTCCATAATATTATACATGGAATTGATTTTAATTTCCATAATAATAGCCTTGATTAAGTTTTCATGTCAAAAATATTATGAACAAGCTTTCTTTTATATCCATATGTCTATCTGATGTATTGATTTCTTTTCCATAACATAATGAATGAAATTATTTGTATTTATATATGTTTTTAGATATTATTTGGTAATGATATCTAGATGATTCCTATTTCTATGTTATACACATAAATAATATTTTTTTATTCCATTATGATTCATGTGTTCTGGACTACAAATATTTAAGATATCATTTAAAACAATGATCTTTGATATGTAATGCAGAATTTTCAACTTATTTTTCCATGTTCTCAGAAAAATATTCTCTTTTTATTCATAAGTAATTTTTAATTTATTATATGTTTAACATTATTAGGAATCTAAGCTTAACCATTATTTTCCTTCCATTCCTTATGTCCTAAAATTTGTTTTGAGTATGAAATGTCTAAGAATAGTATTATATGGTATGATCAATATGGGGAATGTTTAATATGTTTCAATAAATAAGGTCATTGTGTATCTATTGTATAATGAAGCAAAATTTTTACTATCCATAGGTGTGTATTTGAAAAAAAATGTTTTATATTCATCTATAATTATGTAGCATCTAAGTACAAAATTCTTGGGTTTCAATAAAAAATCAAAAATAATAAAATAATCCTATAATTTTAAACGTTCCCTTTAAAAAGATATCATTAAGATTATATATCCTCTAGTAATAACCCCATATTATCCATAATTAAAATTTATTTATCATAATTTCAAAATTCTATTAATACATTAAAAACATGAGTAAAATTAAATATCCATACCATTTCAAAATTATAAGTACTCTCAGACTCATAATAGGATACAATACAATATTTATAAACTAGTAACATTAATTTAAGTCATGTCATATAGAATGTAATGATTAAAAAAGAAATATGTAAAATCATCCTTTAATTCACATTCATAAATAAAAACTGATATATGTTTTCAGTATAATTAAAAACCATACATTTTAGATTAATCCTAACATATAAATTCTACTCTCATCCTTAAAAACAATTTTCATACCCAATTACCCCACCATGATAGGATCCAAATACAAAAAATAGAAATTCTTGTATATTTCTCAACAAAACGCTACCCAATATAGGATCATATCATGTCACATAAAAAGGTTCCACAACATGATAAATCACATCTAGAAGAAAAAGAAAAAAAACTGATAGGGAATTGGGGTCAAATAACCAATTCATTTGACCATCACAATGTAATAGGCTTACTCAACCCCAAAAAATTATCTTATCCAAACAAATAATTTTTTATCTTATTGAATTCAATGATTCATTTATTCGATGTTAAAATCAATGGAACCATAAGGCACCATCTATTAGAGGAAATTAAAATTTTGAAATTTATTTATGAACCACCCCGATATCCATTAAATATATTAATGAAAAATAATTGTTTAGAAATTTTAAAATTTCAATTAAGCATGATTAAGTACTACATTTATGATATTTATAAAATTTTCAATATTTAAAAACATTCTAAAGCAAAGTATAAAAGGGATAATTCACACTATCTATTAAAAAAAGATAAGAACCATGAACATGACATAATCACACATTATCTCAATCTTTTTAATAATAATGAATTCTATATTTCTATATTAATTATAATTAATGATTATTGAACTATTACCCAATAGAATAAATCATGATAAATTTATGATTTCACATATAAATAAATAGATACAATGAATCCCCATCCTACATTAATAAGATTAATATTTTTTTGATAAAGAATTCATGGTCCAGGTTTAACCACAAATATAACTTAATAATTGTTATCCATATCCTATCCCAAGTAAGACAACACTAACCATGCTCTTATATCAACCCAAAAGAAAGAGTTTGTAACATCAATTGGTGGATCATGAAGCTAAGATATGTTATGACTCAGATTAATGTGTTTTAGGTTGTGAAATTATTCTTGGGAGTATGAAAATTTTCTAGGTTGTTCTAAGGGTTCAGGACATGAAAAAAATAAAAAGTGGCCACTTTATTTTGAGAGCATGGTTAGCACATGGTTAGTAGTAATTGTGCAACATAACAGTTCATCCTAGAAATGGGGGGTATTGTTATGTGAAACTATAAAAGGTAGTCTAGGAGTCTATGTGTCCTTATATCCCCTTTAAAAGTATTAAGAACACGTCCACTTCATGTTTTTTCAAACTCTGTGGGTGGTCTAAACACCACATGGCTCAGTTTCCCCTTGAAAATAGGGAACTTCATGGTTGTATCTCTGTTTTGAAAACCATGCATCCAAAATTTTCATCTCATTAATAGTAGGGTTTCACCTTGTTATCCACATGATATTATTTAACTCTTCCCTGAAATTTTACCTCATTAAACCTATATAGCTAGGTTAACATACCAGTTATATCTTTCTACTACATATTTTACTCTCTATCGATTCTTAGGTGTTTGGAGTGTAATTTTTTGTGAATGGAAGACATATTTATGTCATTGAATCTATTTCCATCCATTTTTTAATGTGTATTTGGGGTTTGTTTCATCTCCTTCTGAACAACTATTACCTAGTTTTTTCTGCATATTATTTGTAATATTGTATGAGGATAGGTTAGTTTGAAAAAAGGGTTGTGGATGGACATGTAGTCATCCAAGATCATGAGGAAGGTGGTTATAACGAATTTCCCACTATCTTGGAGTGTTATATATTAATTTAGTTGCACTAATTCACTTTCAATATTTATCTTAATGTATTCGGTTGATGAATGTAATTTGGGACATAAATTGAGTTGAAAGATATTTCATATTCTTATTTGGTTATGATGATGTTGTGAGACTGAATCTATGTATACCTATGAAGGATACCGAAGAATCGAAATTGGTAAAATTCTTTGTTAAATGCTGGGATATGGTTATCAATTTTTTATGTTCATTTTAACAGTTATTTTTTTGTATGATGTTGTGTAAAGGGTGATTAAAAATTTTTATTCTATTTTTTTTACAAATTTTAGTGATAAAATTTAAATGGTCTTAGTGTGTGTGTTATGTTTTGTTCTACTTTCAAGATATAAAAAACAAAATTCCATGATTTGAAATAATAATTGTTTTCAAGGATGGTGTATAAATCAAGGAGATTTTGAATAGATTTTATTGGATTTCATATTTAGATTTGAAAATATAATATGTTGAATCATTAATATTTTTTCCTAAAAAATTTAGGCATTGGGATCTATTTCGTTTTCATGTATAAGGAAACATGTTTAAAAAGGGATATTTTTAAATATTTAAAGAGGGTGTTTGTTTTAGTTTCTTTTTCTTTGAGGAAGATGGTTGGGAATGGAAATTAAATCCTTAGGGTGTTTTTTTGTTTTTCAGAGAGGATTGATATGTTTCAAAAGGGTGTCCTTCTTATGATTTTTATGTGTATTTTGATTATATTTATGATATGATTTTTAAATTATTTTTAATCCTTAATAATTGTAATTATATATGGTTGTATATGATAAATGTTTAATAAATCATCTCTATGTGGTATGATTTACAAGTGGTGTATTAGAATGTTGTTTTACTAACAAAGGTATGTCTAGGACAATTCACTATGCCTCACTAATTTGTGGCTCATGTTAGGATTTCAAACAGATGTTCTATGTTCCTTTAGTAGTTACTTATGCTCCTCATTTTTAGGTCGGGCTACAATGATGTTTTAGCCCCCTCCAATGTTCTCCCTACTTTAGGATTTCAAAATGTGGGTCTATTCTCATATATAAGGAATGGTTTCAAATGTCATACTAAGGTTCTATGCTCCCATGATATGTAAATGATATTATCACTTGGAATGATGATCCAAGGTTCATAATATCATTGAATCAATTAGTGAATGTATTCATTATGAATAAAATAATACCCCCTATATGATATGGATTAGGTTCCTATGGTGGCTAGAGTGGGTAAGATCTGTAGGTTTTTATGAAAGGACACAAGGGATAAAATGTTAAATTAGTATTTTTTTAAAATCAAAACATGTTTTTTAGTTTTCTTGTTTGTTTAATTGTCTTTTAATATCCACATATTTCTTTTGTATAGACTAGTTTTTTATTTTGACACAATTGGTTGTGGCCTTGTGAGTTGTACTCACACCATGTTCAGTTTTCCATGAAACATGGTACTCCAAATAGATACAAAATTATTTATGGAATAGTTTCATGATGTGTACATGGTAGTTAGACTGTGAATTGGATGAAGGGGTGTAGAATAGGATGTGAGGACCCGGATAGGTCATTGGACTATGTTCATTCACATTTTTTGGTTAAAAAATGTATTTATTTGTATCATTGGCAGATGTGTAGTGTATTTTTAAAATAGATATTTCAAGTGTTACATGATTTCTTTTTATCTATTTTGTATGATATCAATTTATTATTCAAGATAGTAAATGATTATATTGGTATTAAAAATATTCTGGATTTACAATGATAAGTGGGTATACTCTCCTTATGCTTTTTCATTAGACATCCACTTCCAATTAAAAATAGTTTCTATATAGGGAGGTGCGCCTAAGGTCATGTGGTGACCCATCTCATGGAAGAAATAAAATCTTTTGGTAATGATTTAGTATACTATAGAGGAAGGAATTTTTTCAAATGTGTGGGTTCCAGATTAATTTAAATGATTATTTTCATTATGTTAATGTTGTAATTTGATTTTAAAGGCCCGTTAGGACTATAGTAATACAATAAATATATTGGTATATGCGATAAATGTTTAAGCAACTAGTCCATTTGGTAAGATTCATTGTGGGACTATTGGACTCAGGATCTACACCAAAGGGGTGTAATATGATGATTCTCATGGCACTACTAATGTGTTCTTCAATTTATGATATCCCATTGATTCATTATAATCATAAAATAGGTACTAAGTATCCTCAATTATTAGGTTAGTCTAGACTAATTCTCTAGGACCCAACTATGTTCTTCCAAGTTTAAGATGTCAAATTGAGGTTCAATGATCCAAATGATGGAATGTTTTGGGATGTTGGATTCAGGGAATTTGATCGAATGGTTTGGACATGATATGGTTTCTTTGAATGATGCACCATGGTGTTCCGTCAAATTTAATATATTAGTTAACACCACCTTTATGACAACAATTGTGTGGTCCCTTTTATGATATGGATTAGGTTACCATTGTGGTCCAATTGGGAAATACTAGTCTATTTTCTCAATAGAACACAATGAATAAAATGGAAATTCGTAATTTTTTAGAAGATACATATGTTTCTTTTGGTTTCCCTATTAATTTATTTCTCATTGACAATTTGCATACACAATTTTATAGACTAGTAATTTCTTTAGACACCGTTGGTTGTGGACTAATGAGTTGTACATTGAACAATCATGGGATTCCATTGAAATTGACTATCCCATAATATGATATTTGTTTTTGTCATAGGTTTAGGATATAGACCTATTGGTAGGGATTTGGATGGGTTAATTGGTTAGAGCCTAGAATGTCTGGAGTGGGTTCGGTCTCAAGACAATTTTCATGATAATCGATTGTATTATGTTAGGGTCTATATTTTTATAACATATTGACATGTTTTTCATTCATCATATTGATATAGAATATGTTTAATGGTTTCATTTTGGATTTTTCTTTATACACCCTATTTATTGTTTAGGTTTTTTATTGAATATTTTAGAATTAAATTTATTTTGGATTTACTCTAATAAGATGGTATAGTATCAACATTTTTTTCCTTTATAAATTCACCTCTAATCAGCATCATGTGGCATATATAGTGGTGAAATTGATTTCATTTTGATGACCCCAATCGGGGGTTGGTTATATTTTCTCTAGAGACGGTGACATTACAATTTTCTCTCTAGGAAGGGTATTTTTCTATCTATTTAGAGCATGGTAAATATGAGATTTTATTATTTTATAGGTTTGGTAATGATATATTTCTTTGGATCCTTCATCTCCATAAATGTGGAAAAACCCTATGTTCCAATGGTGGGAAATAATATTTTTCTATTTTTTGATTTTACATATGATTGATACTTCCACCTCGAGTGGCATGTATGGATGTGTTTTTGAAAATTAATGATGTTTTTATATAGATTATTTCTACATATATAGGGTATGTTGATTCATGAATCATGATAGTAACATATGATTTATAGGTAATCTGTATGTTTCTTATAACTGATTGTTCTCTGAGATAAATATTCCTTTAATTTACATTTTATATATGGTTTTTTCATTTTTATACTTCATTAAAATGCTTTAAATGAATATTAATATCAATAAATATTTTGTTTTAGAAATTTTGAGAAATAAATGGTCTTAATAATTTTCAATTATTGGGTTTTAGAAAACAATTCATGGTTTAGAAATTTGAAATTAAAAGGTCTCAAAATTCTAATGTTGATTAATGAGGAATTTATAATGATGGTAATTTTTCAGAAACATGTATTGGGTATTATTTTTTTATTAGTTGATCATTTATAAAGGTTAATTAGGAAGTGAGAGTTACCTAGTATGAGACCAATATTATGGGTTATGAGGACTTATTTGGTTTTGAAATTTAGTTGGAAGGAATTTACTTATTATTCCATCAATAGGACTATGTTCATTGGGTTATTAGGTAATATCTGGTAAAGAGGGAGGGGTAAACCATTTGCGTTATGTTTGTGTGAGTTTTGTTTTTGACCCTAGAGTTGTTGTTTGTCTCATTGTGCCGATGTGTGTGTGTGGGTATACATTATAGGGAATCATTGATTCAATAGTCCCATGAATGAATTAGACACGTTTTATTTATTAGGTAGCTGATCCTCCCTTGAGTATCAAACTATTTTAGTTTTAATGTCTATGTCTTAGAGGAAGATCCAATGGACCCTTTTGGATGTGAGTCCAGTATAGTGATTTAGTGTCATTTAACATATTATGGTGACCTATAAGAGGGTTTAGCTATGTTTTTTGTTTTTTTGGGTCTGTGTCGAATTGATGGATGTTTAGTAAGTCAATAGTGATTTACAAAGAGTGAATTCTATTTTGGGTTTTCTTTAGTTAGATATTTGGGATGTTCAATGGTTTCGGAGATATATTTATAGCTGTGGTCATCCATAGTTGTTTTATGGGTAAATAGAGGGTAACTACAAGGGGGTTTACCCTAGTTGTGCATTTTCATTGGAATGTGAACCACGTATGGGAAATTTAGAGGTGGGATCCATGCATGATTGGTGATATGAAATTTTGATTAAGAGGAATGATCACACATTGGATTATTTCTATGGAAATCACTTGAGTATTAATGGTTGGATGTAAAGGTATTTATGAAGGGAAGGATTGTTCATAAAACTAGATCTGTGGTTTTGGGGTGTTTGATTAGGAAATCGTTGTTGATAATGGATGGATTATTTTTTTTTATGGTGGAGACTATAAAGACCCAAACCTTAATTAATGTAAATTCCTATAGATTTAATTAAGTGTATTATTATGGTTATATAAAATGTGAACATCATTGGTTTTATGTTTCTGGATACCTTAATGAATTGTGATCGTTGCAAATATAGTCGTTGAATAGTGATCACATGATTAGTATAAATATAGGGCTTTAACAAATCCAATTTACTCAGACAAGGGAAGAGATTGCCTCATCCAGTAGACTTTCCCCATACAAAGCCCATTTTTCGATGTCTGTAAAGGTTTTGGAATCATTGTTCATTGCTCCTGGCCAATCCTATGCTGAGCTTTTACATTTTATGCTTGAGCGGAACTGACTACGGGAGAAGTGGAAGTTAATAGATATTACCACTCGAGCGATGTTATCCGAGCCACCCCAAGAGTTTGTCACCATTTCACATCTTACCCTTAGGTCTTATGCGAGTTTTATAAAGGGTTATGTAACATGAATTTTTCACTATGACCATGTACATTATTTTTGTATAAATAATTGCATTCATTTTATTATTATTACATTATAAATAGTTTTTAAATCACATATAGTATTTTTAGTTAATATTAAACTAAGAAATCTATTTTGATGAATTAATTTATTTTTTAATTAAATAATATTTTAATAAAATATAATTATTATGAAATTTCTTTTTATTAAATATAAATTATCGTATAATTTTATGAATGCAATTGTAATTTTTATTAAGGTTTGAAAGCTATTTTTTTCAAAACCCATGAATTGTTTATAAATATCTATTTTTATTTACAAATTTGAAATTCACATATTTAGAAAATTATTTTCATAAATTGAATATTATTTTTGGAATCTGGACATCGATATTATCCAATTCTAAATTTTTTATAATTTTCTGAGACAGTCGGATTTTTGGGTAAAAATTAAATATCGTTTAAATATATAATGTGTTTTATGACATCATAATAACCCAATAGTGATGTAATAAAATACTATAAAAATTATTTTCAGGTAATATTTGTTTTACCATTAAAATAATGTGATATTAGATTAGTTTGATTTATTTTACAACCCTTGGGTGGACCCTTCAAGGCTTATAAATCATTTTGTCTTTTTAAATTGTTTTCCTTGAGAATGTGACTCACCTCAACCTAAGAAACCCTACTATTTTAAGATGTTCAGAAATTGGACTTATGAAATATTGTTTTCCAATCCCATTTAGAAAAAACCATGGTCAAAAACCAAGGTTTTGTTTGTGGGATTGATTAGTTTAATATGATGTGTCCCATACCTAAATAATAAAGAATCCCCTCTCCTTTCTTATATAAACCGACCCAAGCTCCCACTTCTTCTGCACACAAAGCCTTTTTAGTTCAACCAACCCATTCCCTCCTCTATTTATAATTCTCCAACCATTCCCCATTCTCCCATGAAGCCTCTCCCATGTCTTTCGGATCACACTTCCATGTTAGGGATTTTCTTCCATCATCATTTTTGTCAATTTTTCATTAGGTTGTTGTGCCCTTTTTTTTTCTATTTAAAATTTTGGGTTATGATTTTTCACCACACCAATACTTCCCCCTTTATGGTTTTATGATGGTAGACCCCTTTCTTTGTCATTAATATGTCCCATGTACACCTGTTACCATGCCGAAATTCTGTGAGGGGTTTCTCCCTTCTCTTTTACATCCATGTAATTATTTTGTATTATGTATCTAAATTCCATTATGTTTGTTCGGACATGTATATATATGACCCACTTACTATACATTTCATGTAAATATTATGTCACTCTCTTTTCTCTCTCATAAACCATTTTTTATGATTTGTTATTTCATGTCGTTATGCTGTCGAAATTGGAGTATGATTTTGCAAGCCAATGTTATTGTGTAGTGAATACCATTTTCATTTATCTATCAAGGGTTTTCACCTTTATGAAAATTTACTTATTGATTATAATGCTTAATTTATGTATTCTAGGTCCCTTTAACTTGGAATAAATAATGATGATAGATTCCATGTTGTATGATTCATATGGCCCACTTATGGATGAAATGAAATTTTAAGAAAGGGTGTGCCCTGATAGCGCTCCAATGCATTTCGTAAAGTATAATATCATGATACGTTATGTACAATTGTTGTTGACTCATTATATTTCATGGGAAACAAATTTTTAATCTTGCTTCATGTGCAATGAGGGTTTACACATGCTCCATGTGCAATAATCCTTGGCTCGTGCGAATTCCATGTTAGGTGTTGTTGTCGCATTTCCATGTTATGATTATCATGCATTATCATGCCTTTATTTTCATTATTCTCTTATGCTCCATTTATATGCCTATTTTCTAACATATATTTTATCCCTCATGGTATTCCATGATTATTACCTTACTGAGATTTATATCTAACCCTTTTCTTATGCATGTCCTCAAGTTATCCAATGCAAATGCTAAGTACGAGGGGATGTAGTGGTCATGTAAAAGAAGTTTTCAATAAAGATGTTGTGTGTTTTATGTTATACGATGTTATGTAATATTCCTAAGACCCAAAGACACTAGACCAATCTATCTTCTATGTTTCATCATGTTAATATTTTATGTAATAAATCAGGTTTATGTGTGAAATAAAAAGAAGGGTTTTTTATATTTGATATCAGAGGATAGGTTTTGTAATTTTAGGGATTATGATTAGAAAACACTAGTGAATAATTAGAGACAATAATAAGTATAATAAAATAATCCCTCCATTTTTGTGAGTATTTAGTAAGTGGTTTATCAAGAAAATACATCCATGTCTGGATACGAGAAGGTAATGGCAGCTATAGCACAGATGTCTCCTAGGGGTAAAACTCGAAAACACCGCTTTGAGATAAACTCAAATGAGAACTGGTGCACGAAAATGGTCCTTTCCTCACTCTTGGTTAAGACACTCCTAGGGGATATGAGTTGGTAAATTCATAAGCTTAGTATGAACCCTTAATAAGGGAATTTATGAAAAATTCCCCTACAAATTTATGTTATAATGTAGATCATGGATAACATAGATTGAAGCTTATTGATTCATGAGTTAAGGGAAAAAAATCAATTTATATGTCATCCATATTTGTCATTGGATTCCACTTTATGTGTATAACTGTTTAAGATACTCATACCATAGCGTATATTGGATATATTAGTACTAGAATCAAAAAGTGAAAGGTTAGGTTTTCAACCATAGTTTTATGCATTATTTTATGTCCAGAATGTTTAGAAGAACAATCTCAAAACCACCACAAATCATGGAAGTAAAGATATCAGTGAGTACGGAAAATAGGAAAATCATTGCATACCATGAATATAACTCCCCCTATCATAATCTGTGGATTGAATTTCCATGTGAACCATGTCAATCTCCCTCTGGTAGAATTTGATTCAATAACTAACATGGATTGGATTTCCTTATATAGAGCCTACATAAATTTTCGTGAGAGGGAAATCACTCTCCATGTGAAGAATCAACCCTCGATTCTATACAAGCGCATACATAACTTTTATTCTTATTTAGCTCCATCATCTCAATTGTTAATATTACTGCCCTATGTGTATTCTTATCTGGCTCAGATGACTGAGTCTAAGGAGTCAACCATCCTTGACGAGATGCCTATTGTGAGGGAATTCGTTGAAGTGCTTCCCAAGGAATTCTCTAGTCATCCTCCTAGAAAAGATATTGAATTCTCCATTTATCTTATACCTGAGGAATTGACAATATCCAAGACTCATTATAGAATGGTTGTTGTGGAGTTTAAAGAGCTCATGATAAAAGTACGGGATAATATGGACAATGGTTTTATACACCCAAGTGTTTCACCATGGGGTGCATCGGTCCCCTTCGTAAAGAAGAAATAAGGGTCAATGTGCCTTTGCCTCGATTATCGTGATCTTAAAAAATTCACGATAAAGAACAAGAATCCTCTCCCATGAATCAATGACTTGCTTGATTAGCTACGTGGAGAACAATACATCTCCAAGGTGGATTTGAGGTCTAGATATTATCATGTAAGGGTGAAGAAGGAAGATATCCCCAAGACTACTTTTCGTACAAGTAGCGAGCACTATGAATTCTTAGTAATGCCTTTTAGACAAACTAATGCTCCAAAAATCATCATAAACTTTATGAATATAGTAGTTAAGGATTACATCAACAAATTAGTAGTAGTATTTATATATTATTTTCTGATATACTCCAAAACCAAGGAGGATCCTGATGAGCATCTCAGAATTATACTGGAGACCTTGAGGAAGGATAGGCTCTATGAAAAGTACAACAAGTGTGTGTTCTGGTTGAAGGAGGTCTCATTCATGGACCATATCATCACAAGCAATGAGATATCTATAGATCCCTCCAAAATAGATGCAATTGAAGGATGGTTGAGGCCAACCTTAGTAATGAATATTCGTATCTTCTTGAGGTTAGCTAGATATTATGGATGATTTGTGAGAAATTTCTCACGCGTGTTCTACCCTCTTACCAAGCTAACTCGGAAGGGAGTAAAGTTTGTTTATAGTGATGAATGTGAGAAAAGCTTCAAGGAGTTAAAAATGAGTCTTATCACTGCCCTCATTCTCACATTACTCAATAGTGGAGAACGTTTTGTGGTATTCAGAGATTCATCGAAGAAGGACCAAGGATGTGTGTTGACGAAAAATGAAAAAGTCATTGTCTATTCTTCAATGAAATTGAATGTTCATGAGAAAAATTATCCACCACAGGATTTGGAGTTATCTTCGGTGATCTTCACATTAATATTTTGGTGGTATTATCTCTTTGGGGAGTAGTGGGAAACATATAGGGACCACAAAAGCCTCAAGTGTATATTCACACAGAAACAGTTGAACTTGCACCAACGAAGATGGTTAGAGCTGATCAAGTATTATGACTATTCAATCCATTACCACCATGGGAAAGTGAACAAGGTGGAAGATTATCTATGTAGAAATGACCTGACGATTCTATCATTGATGAGAATTGAGAAGGATCTAATCTTCTTATAATTGACTAAGACGGACATGGGAATCATAAAGAAGGGAACATCATAAATCCTTCCACAAACGATTGCTCAACCATATCTTTTGGAAATGTTAAAGGATGCACAAAAGGATTATGTATGAATTTAGAAGAAAGTGGAAGCCATCAGAAAAGGTAAATTCATAGAGTTCAATGTTAATAAATATGGAATTGTGAGATTTGGGAAAAGTCTGTGTTCCACGAATCCCTGAGCTGAAGAAGGAAATTTTTTATGAGGTACGTAGTTCAAATTCCTCTATTGACCCAGGAAATACAGAGATGTATCGAGATCTCTTAGAGAATTATTGGTTGGTTAATATGCTGAATGAGATTGCTGAGTATAGATAAAAGTTCCTGGTGTGTCATCAATTGAAGGTAGAGAGGCAGGAGTCTAAGGGGATGATGCAAACATTGCCCATACTAGCACTGAAATGGGAGAACATCACCATGGACATTGTCACCAGACTTCCAAAGACATCCAAAGGCAATAATGCAATTTGGGTTGTTTTTTATCATCTTACAAAGTTTGAAAACTTCATTACAATTCAGGAGGATTTATAATTGGAACAACTAGCCCAAATATATATCTGTAAAGGGTTAAGGCTACATAGAGTACCCCTATCTATTATATATGACCGAGATCCAAGATTTGACTCTATTATTGGAAATTTATTCAACATGCTCTGGATACTGAACTATACTTCAGTACGACCTATCATCTACAGACTGATGACCAATTTGAGTGAACTATTTAGACACTGGAGGATATGTTAAGATCATGTTCAATGGACTTTAAAGGAGAATGGTACCAACATCTTCCAGTGGTTGAATTGTCCTATAATAATTTTTTTCACTCGATCATCCGAATAGAACCTTACGAATCTATATATGGGAAGAGGTGAAAAACAATGTCTTGTTGGGATGAATTCAGTGAATGTAAGATGTTGGGACAAGAAATGGTCAAAAAATGGTGGGGAAGGTGAAAACCATTCATCTGCATATCAAGGGAGCCCCAATTCGACAAAAGAGTTATGCAGATAACCATAGATGAGACCTTGTGTTTAAAGATGGATATATGGTATTTCAATGAATATCTCCATGGATGAAGTTGATGAGGTTTTGAATGAAAGAGAATTTACGTCCTAGGTACATCGGCCCCTTCGAGATTCTTGATCGTGTTAGGGCTATGGCCTATCGACTAGCACTTACACCTACCCTGGCCAAAGTACATAAAGTCTTTCATGTTTCCCACTAAATGAAGTACATACCAAACACATCACATGTACACTCTTTAGAGGTAGTACAACTAGTGGATGATCTTTCTTACGAAGAGAAACTAGTGAAGATCATAGATCGTAGAGAAAATGTTCTAAAAAATAAGTCAATGCCCCTTGTTAATTTTTTTTGGAGAATCAAGAAAAAATGAAGAAGTGACATGGGAATCAAAGGAAGTGAGGAAGAAAAGTTACTCACATTTGTTATAGAGTGGGAAAAGGAAATTTTTAGGGATAAATTTCTTAAAGAGGGAAGATTATAACGACCCGAACCTTCATTAAAGGAAATTAATCTAGATCTAATTAAATGTATTATTATGGTTATATAAAATTTGAACCTAACTGTTTTTATGTTTCTCGATACTGTTTTGAATCATTACCATTTCTAATATAGTCATTGAACAGTGATAAGATGATTAGTATAAATATAGGGCTTTAATAAATCCAATATACTCAGACAAAGGAAGTGATGGCCTCATCCAGTAGATTTTCCCCATATGAATCTCATTTTTCAAAGCTCAGAAAGGAGGTGGTGTTATTGGGCTTCGATCTTGACCAACCCCAAGTTGAACTTGAGCATGATAAGCTTGATCGGAACCAACAACTAGAGAACTAGATGTTAATAGAGATTACCACCCAACGAATGTTATCCGACCCACCCCCAGAGTCTGTCACCATCACACACCTTACCCTTCAGTCTTATGAGGGCGTTATAAGGTGATATGTAACAAGACCCTATAACTATTACTATGTCGATTATTTTTGTATAAAGAATGCGCATTCATTTTATAATTGTTACTTTGTAAATAGTTTTTAAGTCACAAATAGTATTTTTAGTTAATATTCAACTAAGAAATATATTTTGATGAATTAATGAATTTTTTAATTAAATAATAATTTAATAAAATATTATTATAATTAAATTAATTTTTATTATATATAAATTATCATATAATTTTATGAATGAAATTGTAATTTTTAATATAGTTTGAAAGCTGTTTTTGTCAAAACCCGTGAATTTTTTATAAATGTCAATTTTTATTTTAAAATTAAAAAATAAAATATTTATAAAATTATATTGATAAATGAATATTATTTATAGAATCCGGAAGTAGAAATTATCCAATGGAAATTTTTTCATAATTTTCTGAGACAGTCGAATTTTTGGGTAAAAATTAAATGTCGTTTAAATATATAATGTGTTTTATGACATCATAATGACCCAATAGTGATTTAATAAAATACTATGGACATTATTTTAGGTTCATATATGTTTTACCAATAAAATAATGTGGTTTTAGATTTGTTAGATTTATTTTACAAAGCTTTAGTGTACCCTTCAAGGATTATAAAACATTTTTTCCCTTTAAATTGTTTTCCTTAAGAGTGTGACCCACCTATAAATAAGAAACCATATTATTTTTATAATTTCGGCCATTGTACATATAAAATATTGTATTCCACTCCCCATTTTCAGAAAACGTGGGCAAAAACTATGGGCTGCTTTGTGGTTTTGATTAGTTTTATGTGAGATTTCCCAAAACTAAATAATAAATAATTCCATCTCTTCGGTTATATAAACCCACCCACGCTCCCACTTCCTCTTCACTCAATGCCTTTTATGTTCGAACAACCCCTGACCTCCTCTCTCTATAATGATCAAAAGGTTCCCCAATCTCCCAAAAATCCTCTCTAAAGCCTCTCTCAAGCCTTTGGGATCACACTACCATATAAGGGATTTCTTCCTTTTTCATATTTGTCAAATTTTCATTAAGTTGTTATTCCCTTGTGTTTTCAATAAAAATATTGGAGTATTATTTATCACCACCCCCATGCTTCATTATATATATTTTTATGACGGGAGACCCATTTATCTCTCATTAATGTGTCCCATGTACACCCGTTACCATGCCTAAATTCTGTGAGGGATTTCTCTCTACTTTTTACATTTATGTAATTAATTTCTATTATGTTTCTAAATTCAATTATGTTTTTTGGGAAATTTTTATTATAACCCCCTTACTATCCATTTCTTGTAAACATTATGAGACTCCCATTTCTCTCTCATCAACAATTTTTTATGAGTTTTATTTGACGTCATTATGCTGCCGAAATTGCACTACAATTTTCCAAGCCAATGTCATTCTGTAGTGAATTCCATGCCCATTTATCTATCAAGGGTATTCACCATTATTCCCATTGACTTATTGATTATAAAACATCATTTATTTATTCAAAATCCCTTTATCATGTAATATATTATGATGATTTATTCAATGTTTAATGATCAATGTGTCACACTTCTGCATGAGATGAAATGTTTAAGAAAGGGTGTGCCTTGATAGTGCTCCAATGCATTGGGTAAAGAATAGTATCATGATACATCATGTTCAAAGGGTGTTGAATCATTCTAATTAAATTGTAATGAGGTTTTACACGTGCTTCATGTGCAATAAGGGTTTACTCATGTCCCTTGTGCAATGAGCCTTGGCTCATGCTAATTCTATGTTAAGTGTGGTAACCACATTTCCATGTTATTATTATCATGCTTTATCATGCCTTTATGTTCCTGATTCTATTTTTATCTATTTATATTCCTATTTTCTAACATTTATATTATTCTTCATACTATTCCATGTTTATTCCCTTACTAGGCATTATATCTCACCCTTTTATACATGTCCTCAGGTTATCCCATGCAATGCTAAGTATTAGGGAATGTAGTGGTCATGTGAAAGATGTTTTCAACAAAGATGTTGTTTGTTTTATGAACTAAGCTATTATGTAATGTTCATGACCCCCCAAATACACTAGACATACCTATCTTATTTATTGTATCATATGAATATTTTATGTAATAAATCATGTTTATGTGTGTAACAAAAAGGAGGGTTATTATAGAGACACATAGTGTGATTGGTGGTCATGTGTTTGGGAATGTCTGTTCGAATGGTTGGTTGTTGGATGTGGATGATGAAAATTCTTATAGTCTAATGAGGTTGATTGAAGAAGATGAATTTATATTTTTTAGGACTGGGCCAATATTTGGTGATTTATATGTCATGTGATATAGAAATGAGTTCAGTATTTAGTCTCATGAAAGTACAATACCTTATGGGATCTGATGAGTTCCATGTGTGGGAACATAGGGGGCAGGAATGATGATATTTGGGATAGGAGAACAAGAACATTGATTAAGAACCTATCATTTTTTATGAGACATTGGTGTAAGAATGGTTATATGAAAAACCAATTGGTTTTCATCGATGTGATAGATCATTGTGGTTATACAGTTAATCACCATGGTAATGAATGTATAATGAGGTAACAGATGTACTACCAAATGTAATATTATGTCATGGATTTTTAATAGTGTTTTGTGTAGTGTTGGAGAATTTTGGATTGAAATCCCACCTAATTGGTAGTGGTTGAGTTCATATGAGATGATCGGGGTAACGAATGATTGTGACCTTTAGTTGGTTAAGGTGTCCCTATAGTGTTTGTGACACGGAGATTGGTTAGTTTATGATGGAATTACTCATTGAATTATTATCATACCACTTATTAAATATGGCTACCCCCAATATCTATACATCATCCTTGGTATGATGATAGAGATATGTATTTATGATTATATTCTTGAATGTGTTTTTGTTGTATATGGGGCCTTTTTAAGGATACACTCATGGAGCATTGTATGTGGGGATGTATGGTGGGAGCACAACATGGAACGATTAGGGTTGTGGTCCTCAGGATGGACTAGATGTTGATAAATTGCAAGGATCATATTCTCTAATGTAATGAATATAATGTTTCAAATGGTGTTTTTATGTTCTAATGAAATCTACATGATCACATACAAGTTTTCTGTTCAACATAGGATCAGATCCTATGTTTTGGTTGTAATAATTTTTGGAGGTGAGTGATTATAATAAAACTATTATAGTAAAGAACAGTATACATATCAGGGTTGTATTAAGAAGACAATAAATTTGTTTTGTTGTCGTAGGGAGAAAATTAGAAATTATATAGGTACATTTTTTTGTTCCATAGGGATTCCTAGGTTGGAATTGGATGTGGTTCATGTTTTATTTGATTATTGACATTAGGCTTGAGTTGGTTCTCAAGGAATTCCATAACGTCTGAGTCAGAGATATGTTAGTGAGTTCTATAGAGGACAATGACTATTTGGGGAGAAGAGGATTTCCTAACAATATGATTTTATCAATATTTTGGGATATAATATAGAATATACATCCGAATATAGTGATATTCCTCATGTAAAAATATGATATGAGTGGTTAAAGTGATATTTTTCCTAAATTAGGATTTGTTCTTTTCGAGATGATTCAACCATGATTTGTTTTGACATTCCCTAGAAGATGGAAGGAAAGAAGTGTGTGGAATACCACCTAGAGTGTATTTTTTAAAATGATATGTGTTTCTTGTTAATTGAAATGGTTTTTGTGGAAGAAATTCATTTTCAATCATTGATGTTTGAATATATGAGGTGTGTCTATTCTAGGTGGTTTTTATGGAATGTTTGGATTCTGATGTTGGCTGTTTTTCTGGAGGATTTGTTGAGAATAGTCAGTTGGGAAACACATCAGGTATGTTTTGGATGTATTAGTAAAGGTGATAGTTTTCCTTTCATGTGGGATGTTTTCAACATCAAAAGATATTGGTGGTGAGGTAATGAATTTGGTGGCGATCACCATAGAGAGAAAGTGTTCATCTAATGATGTGACTGGTGTTTTGGGTTGGATGGACTCAGTTAAGAATAATAACAGTTTTTATTTTTTATGAAATGAGTTGACCCTTGTTTTTATCATTTAAATTTTTGGAATGAATGTTTTTAATTGGTAGTTCATCTAATGTTAGAATGTGGAATGAGGAAAAAGGACTTGAGATGTGGACAGATGTAGGTTGGGAGAATGTGGTTAAAGGGGATTTTTTCCATTGGGTGGTTATGGGGATAGGTCACCCTAATAACTATACATAATATTTTAGTCTACTACTAAGTGATTTTGGCCATGGATTATTGTGAAAATCGGTATGGTAGAGTGAAAATTGGTTCTCCCGTGGTGGGTTAGTTAATTATTTATGCTTTTTAGTGTTATTTTTTTGTTGCATTTCTATAGATACATCAAGCTGATCATGGATTTAGTGTTTATTATGGTTATTAGAGGTTGATGTGTCCTTTGGGGAGAATCAAGCTCATGTTGGGGATCACAATGGGAAAAATCATTAAAGTGGGACTTCAACTTCGATTCGAGGGTTGTGATGGGATGGATGTTTTCCGGAAGAAACATTGAAGATGAATGTTGATAAGTGGGGTCGATGATCTGACTATTTGTCTTGGATTTTTGGTCATACTGATGAATGAAACACAGTGAAGAGATGATATATTGTATAAGAGTTATAAAATCTCGAACATAAGATTACATCTTTCATTGTTTAAATTTTTTTGTTGTATAATGATTATGGGGTGTAGGAAAGGTATTTGGGGGTTCAAGACATGAAATAAGAAAAACTATTCAATTAGATCGCACATGATTAAGAGTAATCATTCACCATAACTATGCATCCTAGAGAAGGTTAGGAATGGTTAGGGGAAACAATTTTGGGTGGCCTAGTATATAGTGTAGCATGAGGTTTCATCATATGGTGGTGAGTTCATGATGACCTCTATGATTTTAAACCATGTGGGTGGCATGGAAAACTGTGTAAATCAGTTTCCTCTTATATAGATGGAACCATAAGGTTGGAAAATTGTTTGAAAATATATTCAGCCAAATTGTGGGCCCCATTAAAAGTGTGGTTTTACCATTTTCAATCCTTATATTATTTCTTTCTACCAAAATTTTTCAAACCATTCAACCTATATGGTAATATAATGAACTAGAAACCTCATCCTCCTCTTTGGGTGTTTCCCCTTCGATTTTAATCTCTTTGTGGTTCTGTTTAGTGAAAAGAAAAGATTTAAAAAATTAATGAACTCTACTTCCATCAATTTTATAGATATTCAATATTGATTGATTCATACATTTATAAAGATTCAAAATTTTTTTATTAGGTTCTATTCCAAACAAAATTCACGGAAATGTTACGTAAAATTAAGGGTTGTGGTCGGAAAATTAATCATCTATGATCATAATATAGGTGGTATTAATGATTTTCCCATAGTATTGAGGTTTATACATGATTGTAGTTGTGATAAATCACATATTTTCTAAATTTTAATGTCTTCAGTTGATGAATTTAATATGGACAGCAGATTGAGGTTTGATACATTTCACAATCTAGTTATGTTCATCTATGATGGGAGACCGAACCTGGGGTTGTGCATTGGGTTTTTGGATACCGTGATTTAGGTGAAATGATTTGGGAAACACTAGGTTAGGTTATTTATGAATTTATGTGGGTTATATATTTGATTTTGGCTATGGTAATTGGTTTACGGGGTGATTGAAATATTTTATTACATTGTTTGTGAATTTCCTTGGAGGCCTCATAAATGGTTTCAATGTGTGGGACTGGTTTTGATGCGGTTTTGAGATTTCATATGATAAATCTAATGTTTTGAAATGATTATTATTTTGATGTAATGTTTTAATATTTGGATGATATTAAATGGATTTTAATTGGATTTAAACTGATGATTTGAGAAGGGAGTATGGAATATATATAAAAATTTTCATGAAAAATGTTGTACTTTAGCCATGATTTGTTTTCACATTGAATTACACATGTATTAAAATGGTGATTATGGAATTTTTAATTAGGGTATTTCTTTGGTATTATTTAGGAATGATAAAAAAGGGATGTGAATGTAAATTAAATACTTGAGGAATATTCTAATTTTCTAAATAAGAAGCCATTTATTTTAATGGGTGTGTTCCAAATGATTTTAATTGTGTATTGTGATTATGCTTATTGCACTATTTTTTTATTGTCTATTCAGACCTTAGTAACTAAAATGATATGTTGGTAAATGTGATTAATTGTTTTGGATGGTTTTCCATAATTTATGCCGTATAAGTGGGATATTGGACCAAGGATCTATTCCCCTCTCCCAGGCTAGGTCAATTCTATACACCCCACCGATGTGTTTCTCAAGATGGGATGTCGGACTGAGGCCATGTACCACTAACATAGGTACTATGGATCCTCATTTATTTGGGAGGGGTATGATGATTCTCTATGTCATACCTACTTTCTGTCAGGTTTATAATGTTGAATTGTGTTTTAATGCTCTAAATCATGTCATGGTTTGGTATGTATGATTGAGGCTATATTCTGTAATGTTGTGGAAATTATATGGTTACTTGGACTGACTCTCCACGGTGTGTAGTAAAAATTGAAAATATTTTTAAATTCCCACTTTAAGAATAAATGAATGCGACCCACTATTATGCGATCGATTAGGTTATCAGTGTTGTCGGGGTGGGTTCTTTTGATTGTTTTCCCAATAAATCATAAAAGATTAACTGGATAATTAGTAATTGTTTAAAAGTGAGACATATTTATTTTGGTTGAAATATTTATTTTTTGGAAATTATTTATCATCATACACTATTTTAATGGATAATTATTACGTTATAAACCATTTTTGGTGGACTACTGAATTGTAATCACACCATATTAAGAATTATAATAAACATGGGTACCTGAGCATATGCTACTTGTTCTCTAGTTGATGTTCATGACATGGAACTTATAGCTGGTTTGTGTAAGGGATAAAGAGTTGGAATATGTAATTCCCAAACTGGGTTGGTGCATGGGATCGTTTTTGGTACGATTTCCTTATATGTATTATATTATTTATTTGTAAGACAACATTCTATGTAGTGAATTTATCATATTGATATAGAAATTGTTACATGGTTAATTCATATATATTTTTTGTATGTTTTCCATTAATTGTTCATTGTAGTTATTAAATCTATTGGTATTAATTCTGTTGTTTCATGACCATAATAATAGGGGACAATTGTCCCATGTATTTTATTAGACACACGCAGCTATTTCATAGCATCAGGTGAATGAATAGGTATCGGGTGTATGAGAAGGCATCTGGAGGTCATTTGGTGTCACAGATTAGGGAACTAGTTATAGTGGATCCGAGGATAGTGAATTTACATCAATTATCTATAGAAAACTGATGAATTGAAGGATAAGGGAAATATAAAGGTTCCTTGAACAATGGTTTTGTTATCAATAATGATCCAACGGTATTAATATTCATAAATATGATCAAAATTTTTAAAGGGAATAAGATTAACACAAACCTAAATAAAATTTATATCAAAAGAAACTCTATATTAGAAAATTTCCAAAACATGTCATTTGTTTATCCAAAGAATCTGAAACATTAAGGAACACTGAATAACTAATTGTTAGATTAACGAATAATGTAAATAATGAATTAAAATATCCTTAAATACCTCTTATTTAATTAATAATTTTTTTCCATTTGAACAGTTCTAGAACCTCAAAGATATATGGTTCTTTTAAGCTTTCAAATTTCATCCCGAACATCACTATGGAATCCATCATGGCATCCACCACAGTTGTGGTGTTCCTAAACTTGAAATCCTATCACAAAATATATAAGAGAATTATTCTAATTTAATTGGTATTTACCCTCACCCTGACCACCATAATGGGAACTGTGATGTTGTTATGACCATGGACTATGAGATTTTCTGTAACACCCCAAGATTCTACGGTACACTTCTCTTTGAATAATGCAGTAGCTTGTGTTGTACGCAACATCGAGTTCTAACACACCACAACCAATCAAACTAGCCGTTATGAATAGTAATACCCACTTTTTTTAAATTTAAAAATTTTATTTTTCAAAATGGACTTCATTTTGGGATTCAGAATATCGAAATTAACCTATGGTGATTTTTTGGTATTTTTCTAAAAAACATCATTTTTTGATGAATAGTGAAACCACTAAGTTGTAGTTAAAAAACTGAATTTTTCATAAAACATAATTTTACAGCTTCAATGAGTGGACTTTGTAAAATCTGAGAAACACGGTTAATATCAAGGAGTAAAATTTGGTTCAATGAGATGAAAACAATTTTTTGGTGAATAGTAACTTTTTACTTTTATTTACCACGGTTAAAGTAAATAGGGTAATTAAGGGTAAAAATGATATTAATATTACCCTAACACATGACCTAATTCTATTGGAAAAGTGTATCTCGACCAGAAAAAACCTTAGGAAAAAAATATTATCATTTAATCCTGTTTTGTTTATCAATAAATTGTGCTATGGTCTTTGACCAAAGCACTACCATTTAAAAAAAAGAGAGAGATAGAATCAAAGTTTATTTACTAAAAAAATTTATTATAGGGTTATACATAAGAAAAATTCGATTGTAAATATTAATTAGAAATATAAAAATATTTCCTACATAATGGTATTTTATTTATAATTTTTAGACATTAAATAATTTAATTTATTTATGACACAATGATGATGTTGTAATTACAATTATAGAGAAAAATTAAAATAATTGATATTATAAATACCCAAATAAATATAATTTGAGACATTTTATGAATTACACTAATTTTATAGGTTAATATTACATGTTATGATTGATTTAATTAACTTTTTACGAAGTAATAATTCTGTTATGATTTTTACAAAAATCAATTTTCCATATAGTGTCAAAATTGACTTAAAAGAGTTTTTAAAACAAATATTATATTATTAATTGATATTCAATTCCTAAAAACCTAATCATAGGCCAAGATACTATTATCATGATAGGTGTATCATTAATGTACCACTTGGGGGTCTTTTTGAGGTATATAGTATTTTTATTAACAACATATTATAAAAATACAAAGTGACATGGTAAGTGTCAAACTAATTAACTAAGAGTAAAAACTAAATGATATGGTTAATATAATGACCCAAACCTATCTAAATTCTATTGGTTGAGTGTTTTTAAACCCATACCCACAATAACCTTTAAATAATCCACTTTGGAGCCATTAGAATTCAAATATGAATTTATTATAAAATAACATTTCTAGCTTTTCCAAAGGTTCCCGTCACCCCTCTTATAAAAGGGAACTCCCCCTTCTCACTAATTGACACATTCAAAGCCTTTTTGCTTGAGCAAACCCTGCCCAAATATTCTCTAAACTTTTTTAACTTCATCTTAGAGGCCTTCCTTTAGTCACAAATCCAACCTAAGGAGCCCTTTTGATCAAATCAAAAGGAAGAATCCGAAGAAGAGGTAATGTTTTCACCACCCTCTTTCAAGTTCCTTTCTTCTTCAACATCTTCTTTCTTTCCCATTCTAAAATAATAACTCCAATATCATATATATACTATGATGTTATTATAAATATCGTACAAACATATTAAGTATTCTATCCATCCTTTGAATAACATGTCACCATACGTGCGTATGTACGGCTTACCGTCTCTACACCGTGGTGTAATTGTTATTCAATTAATTATTATTTGGATGGGTATAATAATGATGTGTAATTAATGTAAATAATAAATTTAATATGATAAAGATTTTGTATATATGATATACCATCCAATTATATATTATTTTAATATGAAAAGAATGATATTTTCGGTCGTGCGTACGTACGTACTACCGTCTCCACGAACGCGATGAGATTCATTCCCCATCGTATCCATTCAAGTCTAATTCTCATTTGATGATTCATAATAGTATCTATGGACTTGATATCATTCTGGATATGATTAAGATACAACCTATCCATGAAAAAACACGGCTTATGTAACAAAACATATAAAAGAAAACGAGTAAGTTAACACCCAAAACAGTGATAATACTAAGATATTATTAACAAATCAATGTTAAAAGATCATATATGGTATCATATTATTGTATATGATTAATGTATAATTTAAAAACAATTATTTCACCATTATACAGGAGGTTAAACTACTCCAACCAAGTAAAAGTACAAGGTAAGGTTTTATTCCGCAATCTCTTCATTATCCGAGGTTGTTTATACGTAATAATCTACTGGGACTTCTTTATCATCCACATCCATGTTTCTTAAAAATGTATTTCAAAACATTTTTACTATTTACTAGAATATGGGTTAAAGTCATTTATACCCTTTTTGACTTTTATAAGTTTTTTATAAAGGAATCTTTCAGTCGTTTTCAAAACAAGGTCCTTTTTAACCTTTTCGATAGAATTAAGGCAAGAATGTTTTTTTAACTTATACGGTGGGTGCGGCTATTTTCCGCCGTTATAAAATCATCGAAGATTCCCTTACAAGATTATAAAAAAAATTTCAAAGTAAATGTTTTATTTTATAATTATGTGACTCTTAAATGATTTCAAAATTAGAAGAGATATTTCTCTAAAATGATTTTTGATTTCATCTATTTTAACATCCTTTGATGGATTTTATGTTTATTTGGAGTTGATTTATTCTGATACAAAACATACATGTTTTATTAATGGTTTTTTGATATGTTTTATTGTGGATGTGTTATTTTTATACCATTCATGGTTTATAATGAATGTATTGACATTTTGTATGATAGTTTTAATACGAATGTTTATGTTATGTTTAAACCTGTTCATATGAGGAATGCATTGGACTTAATAAGTGATGGGTGGAGCCCGCTATAGCTCCTCGATGAATCGGTAGGTCACATGAGATAAACTAGTGTCTTGGCACAAGGCCTTGACAAAATCTTATTTGTAGTCTTCGCACAAGTCCTTGGCTATGTGGTTATGATAGTATGGCATTATGCATTCTATCATTACGAAAGTGGTTATTGATATTGCATGTGAATATTAGATTAGTAGAATATCCATGTGAATAAGTAAATGGAATTATTTCATTTTATTTTTTCCATATTATGTTTAAGTTAATGTTTAAAAGGCTTTTGATTTAGTTATACATTGCCTTAAATGGTTATTCTTATTTGTGAAATATTCCTCTATATTTTTATCCTTACTGGGCATTTGAGCTCACCCATTTTCTATGTTTTATTTTTCGTAGGATGTGAAGAAGTAATTAATGAATGACCTGCAGGGATAGTATAAGGGGATAAGAGTGTGGACTATGGAGACTATATTGTTGTAGTTTTTATTTTATGATGTTATGTAAGCTTTATTAATGTATCTAGTTATTCCAAAGCTATTAAACTAATCGGTCTTTCGAGACTTGATCTTTCTTGTGATCATGCCATTGTTATGTAATAATGCACCAACTCTAAGTAACTGGGGTCGGGGTGTTACAGTTGGTATCAGAGGAAGTTTAGTACAAACCATGGAAGCTAGAATTAGATAAACTTTGATTAGAGCACATAGATTTAAGATGGACTTTGAGGATTAGTATAGAAGAACTTCCTAGAATTTTGGTATTGTAGAGATTTTGTGAGTTTTCTGAGCAATACATCCATGTCTGGATACGAGAAGGTAGAGGCGGCTCTGGCATAGATGTACCTAGAGGTAAAACTCAAAAACACCGCTTTGAGCTAGACTCGAACGGGAACTGGTGCATGACAACGGGCCTTGCTGCACTCTTGGTTGCGACACTCTCGGTGGATATGCTTAGGATAACTCTCATTTTCTTTACAAATCATTATGAAGGGTTTATGAATATATACTTCCTCAAAGAGAACATTTTTATGTTTATGAATTATATCCATAAATAGTTCAATTTATGTTAAGTGTTTTATAAGGATGGAATTATGTATTTTGATTCATAAACTGATCTAGTTTATGGCATTGTTTAGAAATGGACCCTAGTGGAAGAAATGGAAATCGTATCAATGCACACACTCCATGCAGGGATTTCCCTCCTACGCAAGATAATTATATTGGAGCTGGTGATGCAACTGGTGCTGATCAACTAATCACCATACTGAGACAACTCACTCAGGTTATGAATAATAACATTACCCGTATGGAGAACCCTGATCCACAACATAGATGATCAATGTTATATCTCTTCATGAGGAAACAACCACAAACATTCAATGGGAGTACAAATCCATTGGTAGCTGAGCAACAGATATGTTCCCTAGAGAAAACATTTCAGGCTTTTGGGAAGTAGTGAAAGGGAAAAAGTTATCATGGAAGGTTACCGCCTCACTAGATATGCTGATCAATGGTGGTCATTGATTCAAAACATTAAGGAAGATGATGAAGTATCAAATATGGAATGGAGGGAGTTAAAAGATCTGTTTTTAGAAAAATACTTTCCTCGTGACCATAGAGCTGATATGGAAAGGCAATTTCTGAGTCTGAGACAAAAGGAGGATGAGAATGTCGCAAAGTATGAGGCTAACTTTACGAGGTTAGAAAGGTATGCTGGAGATTATATACGTAACCCAAGAAGTAAGATTGATCGTTTCTTTGATGGGTTAAAACCATTTCTTCATCGAGCATTAGTCTTACAATCCTTCTCGTCGTACGTAGACATTGTCTCATGTGCTATCAAGACAGAGAAAGAATTCTCTAAGTCATATGACTTTAAAGAAAATCAAGAGAAGAAGAGATATACTGATCAATCTGGGATTGGAAATAAATGGATGAAGGGAAAAGTTGAATATCCATCCTCTAGTAAATGTGGGAAAAAACACCTCGGTACTTGCTTAAAAGGAACGGGAGTCTGTTACATGTGCGGTGAAAATGGCCACCAAGCTCGTGATTTCATGGGGAAGAAGGATGATACCGATGTCCAATGCTACAATTTCAGGGAGATGGGACATTATGAAAATAAATGTCCTAAGCGTCAGGGGAACTTGCCTCAAAAAAGACCAAGGGATCAAGGCCAAGCATCTGCTATCACTACTGCTGAGGTAGAATCTCTGAAAGATGTGTTGGTAGGTAATTTAATGGTTTCCTCAAGTTTAGAAAATGCATTATTTGATTCTGGATCATCGCATTGTTTCATATCTTCCTAGTTTTCTAAGAAAATTAGATATTTTCAATTTGATTTAACAAGTTAGTTGTCAGTTAAAACTCCTAAGGGATGTATCATTGCAACAAAGTTTTGTGAATCAGTCCCCATTCAAGCACATAAATGTTTTTTATCTACTGCTATCATCGTCATATCTATGATTGAGTTTGATATAATCCTCGGTATAGATTGTCTTTCAGACCATGATGCGAAGATTTATTTTATGAGGAAGGAGGTTACAATTTTTGATGATGATGAAAAGGAACACCTTTTCTTTAGTGAAGAATCGTCACCACATAATTCTTATCTAGATCCACCCCCAGTAGCTCAACTAAATTCAATTATTGGGGAGGAAGAGAATGAAATGAAAGTGGGTGCGGAAAGGAATGTTCAAATAGAAGATGTACCTGTTGTTAAAGAATATGTAGATGTGTTTCCGGAAGATTTACCTAGGCATCCTCCAGAACGAGAAGTTGATTTTTCCATTGATTTAAATCCTGGATCAATGCCTATATCAATGACCCCTTATATAATGGCCACTGTGGAATTAGTTGAACAAAATAAACAACTAGAGAAATTGAGTAATAAAGGATTTATTAACCCTAGTGTTTCTCTGTGGAGATCCCCTGTTCTTTTTGTTAAAAAGAATGATGGATCTATGAGGTTATGTATCGACTACATGGAGATCAATGCTATAAAAATAAAGAACAAGTATCCCCTACCTTGCATTGATGATTTATTTGACCAAATTCATGGAGCTCAATACTTTTCAAAGATTGACCTTCGATCTAGATACCATCGGTTGTGTGTGATTAATGAATACATTCCAAAGACAGCATTTCGAACAGAGTACATGCATTACGAGTTTACGGTAATGCATTTTGGGCTGACTAATGCACCCTCTGTATTCATGGATCTGATGAATAGTGTTTTCAAGGAATATCTCGATGAATTTGTGGTGTTATTTATTAATGTTATCTTGGTATACTCCAAAAGCTACGAAGATCATGAAAATCACTTGCTCATTATCCTAAAGACTCTGAGAGGACATGAATTATATGGGAAGTTTAGAAAGTGTGAATTCTGGCTTCAGGAGATATCTTTTCTTGGCCATATTGTCTCTAAAGATGGAATTTCTGTTGATCCTTCTAATACCAAGGAAATCCACGAATGGCCAGCACCTACGAGTATAAATGAGGTATGCAGTTTTATTGGTTTAGCAGGTTATTATCGACGTTTCAACCAAAATTTTTCCCGATTGGCTAACCCATTAACGAAGCTCACACGTAAAGGGGTTAATTTTTTATGAAAAAAAGAGTGTGAAGAATGTGTCAAAGAACTGAAGAGAAGATTAGTCAATGCTCCTATATTGACTCTACCATTGGGGAATGATGGGTTCGTTATTTATAGTGATGCATCGAAGAAAGGAATTGGTTGTGTCCTTATGCAGAATGATAGGGTTATTGCCTATGAATCATGACAGTTGAAAATTCATGAGAAAAACTATCCTAATCATGATCTCGAGTTAGAAGTTATGATATTTTCTTTGAATATATGGAGGAACTACTTCTATGGTGAAAAATGTTAGATTTTTACTGATCACAAGAGTTTGAAGTATATTTTCTCACAAAAAGAACTCAACATGAGTGAAAAGAAGATGGCTTTAATTACTCAAGGATTATGATTGTACAATACACTACCACCCAGGGAAATCAAACAAGGTGGCAGATGCTTTGAGTAGAAAAGACCATGGAGTTTTGAACAATATGAGAATTGAAAGGGATCTAATTTTCATGGATGTAGTGAATATGGACATGGGAATAACCATGGAAGGTGAAACATAAATTCATTTTCAAATGGTTTCCAAACCATCTTTACTCAAAAGGATTAAGAGTTCTCAAACTGATGATGAAGAATTTCAAAAGATGATTAAAGCTGTGAATGATGGGAGACTAAGAGACATTGGGTATGAAGATGGAATTTTGAAATTTGGGAAGAGGCATTGTGTTACCAATATACCTTATCTAAAAAGGGAATTGTTGGATGATTCTCATAGTTCAAAATTCTCTATACACCCTTGGAGCACCAGAATGTATAGATATTTGAAGGAACATTTTTGGTGGGACAACATGAAGAGAGAGATTGCTGATTTTGTGTCAATATGTATGGTTTGTCAACAAATGAAAGCTGGAAGGCAACAGCCTGGAGGAGTCATGCAACCTCTTCCCATACCGGAGTGGAAATGGGACAATATTATGATGGACTTTGTCATGGGGCTACCAAAGACTCCTAGATGGAACGATGCAATATGAGTCATTGTTGATCGTCTTACCAAATCAGCACATATTCTTGCTATAAGGGAAGAATTACCACTAGAACGGCTACCAAGACTATATATTAATGAAGTTGTGGGACTTCATGGAGTACCCTTATCGATTTTTTCTGATCGTTATCCCCGTTTTACTTCAAGATTTTGGAAAAGTCTTCAGAAAGCCTTGGATACTGAACTTCATTTGAGCACTACCTAGCACCCTCACACAGATGGACAATCAGAATGAACTATTCAAACCTTAGAATACATGTTGAGATCCTTCTCACTTGACTTTCAGGGTATGTGGGATCAATATATACCTCTGGTAGAATTTTTCTATAACAATAGCTTCAATTAGAGTATTCAGATGGCACCATAAGAAGCGTTATACGGAAAGAGATGTCGCACACCAACCTGTTGGGATGACGTTGTTGAAAGAAAACTTGTAGGTCCAGAACTGGTGGAGGAAATGATGGAAAAGATGAAGGTAATCCAAAATCACATCAAAGCAACTCATAGCATGTAGAAGATCTATGCCAATAATCGAAGGAAGGATTTGGTATTTCAAGTCGGTGATCATGTTTTCCTGAAGGTATCTCCATGAAAGGGAGTCATACGTTTTGGTAAGAAAGGTACATTGAGTCCCAGGTACATCGGACCTTTCAAAATTCTAGAACGAATTGGGGTTGTAGCTTACCGATTGGAAATTCTGCAAAGTCTCTCCAAAGTTCACGATGTGTTCCACGTATCTCTGTCGAGGAAATACAAGCCTGGCCCAACGCATGTACTCACCTATGAGGAATTAGAACTGGAACCCGATCTGTCTCATTGCGAAAATCCAGTCAAGATTCTTGATACGAGAGAACAAGTACTGAGAAACCAGATGACTTGTCTGGTAAAAATCTTGTGGAGAAACCATAAGATGGAAGAGGCGACGTAAGAACCCGAGGAGCATATGATGAAGAACCACCCGAGCATTTTCATGGTGTAGTAATCTAAAAATTTTGAGGACGAAATTATTTGAAGGAGGGGAGAATGTGACACCCCGAGCTTCTACGGTACACTTCTCTTTGAATAATGCAGTTGCATGTGTTGTACACAACATCGTGTTCTAACACACCACAACCAATCAAACGAGCCATTATGAATAGTAATAACCACTTTTTTTAAATTTATAAACATTATTTTTCAAAGTGGACTTCATTTTTGGATTTGGAATATCGAAATTAGCCTAGGGTGAATTTTTGGTATTTTTCTGAAAAACTTCATTTTTTAATGAATAGTGAAACCACTAAGTGGTAGTTAAAAAGCTGAATTATTCATAAAACATAATTTTACCGCTTTTGTAAGTGGAATTTCAAAAATCAGTGATACACGGTTAATATCAAGGTGTAAAATGTGGTTCAATGAGATTAAAATAATTTTTGGTGAATAGTAACATTTTACTTTTATTTACCACGGTTAAAAGTAAATAGGGTAATTAAGGGTAAAAATGATATTAATATTACCCTAAAACATGTCATAATTCTATTGGACAATTGTATCTCGAACAAAAACAACCTTTGGAATAAAATACTATCATGTAGGTTCACTTGTATTAGATTAGGACATTTATTATCATTAAATTCAAAGAAGAGTTAAAAGAGTTAAAATCAATGTTTATTTACTAAAACATTTTTATTATAGTGTTATACATAAGAACCATTAGATTGTAAATATTAATTATAAAGATAAAACTATTTCCTACATAATGGTATTTTATTTATAATTTTTGGACTTTAAATAATTTAATTTATTTATGACGCAATGATGATGCAGTAATTACCATAATAGTGAAAAATTATAATAATTGATATTATAAATACCCAAATAAATATAATTGGAGACTTTTTATAAATTACACTAATTTTATAGGTTAATGTGATATGTTAGGATTTATTTGATTAACTTTTTTCTAAGTAATAATTATGTTATGATTTAAAAAAAAACAACTTTTCCAAAATGTGTCAAAATTGACATAAAAGAGTTGTTAAAACAAATATTATACTATTAATTGATATTCAATTCCTAAAAATCTATGGTTTGTCCAAGAGACTTATATAGTGATATTTGTATCATTAATTTACCACTTGGGGGTCTCTTGGAGGTATATATTATGTTTATTAACTATATATTATAAAAATACAAAGTGACATGGTAAGTGTCAAACTAATTAACTAAGAGTTAAAACTAAAAGATAAGGTTAATATAATGACCCAAACTTGTATAAATTCTATTGGATGAGTGGTATTAGACCCATCCCCACCTTAACCTTTAAATAATCCACTTTGGAGCCATTAGAAACTGAATATTAATTTATAATAAAATAATATTTCTAGCTTTTCCAAAGGTGCCCCTCACCCCTCTTATAAAATGGCACTCCCCTTTCACGCTAATTCACACATTCAAAGCCTTTTGGCTCAGACAAACCCTACCCAAATACTATCTAAACTTCCCTCAATTCATCCTAGAGGCCTTCCTTTAGTTAGAAAGCCATCCTATGGAGCCCTTTCTATCAAATCAAAATGAAGAACCCGAAGAAGAGGTAATGTTTTCACCACCCTCTTTCAAGTTCCTTTCTTCTTCAACTTCTTCTTCCATTCTCATTATAAAATAATAACTCCAGTATCTTATATATACTGTGATGTTATTATAAATATGGTACAACCATATTCAGTATTCTATCCATCCTTTGAATAACATGTCACCATACGTGCGTATGTACGGCTTACCGTATCCACGTCATGGTGTAATTGTTATTCAATAAATTATTATTTGGATGGGTATAATAATGATGTGTAATTCATGTAAATAATAAATATAACATGATAATGATTCTGTATATATGATATAACATCCAAATATATATTATTTTAATATCAAAATAATGATATTTTTGCTCGTGCGTACGTACGAACTACCGTCTCCACGAACGCGATGCGATTCATTCTCCATCATATCCATTCAAGTCTAATTCTCATTTGATGATTAATAATAGTATATAATTACTTGATATCATTCTGGATGTGATTAAGATACAACCTATCCATGACAAACACTTCTTACATACCTAAACATATAAAAGAAAACGAGTAAGTTTACACACGAAACAACGATAAAACTAAGATATTATTAACAAATCAATGTTAAAAGATCATATATGATATCATATTAACGTATATGATTCTTGTATAATTTAATAACAATTATTTCACCATTATACAGGAGGTTAACCTATCCCAACCAAGGAATAGTACAAGGAAAGGGTTTATTTCGCAATCTATTCATTATCTGAGGTTGTTTATACATAATAATCTACTGGGACTTCTTTATCATCAACATCCATGTTTCTTAAAAATGTATTTAAAATCATTTTTTCTATTTACTAAAATATGAGTTAATGTAATTTATACCATTGTTGGCTTTTATAAGTTGTTTATAATGGAATCTTTCCGTTGTTTTCCAAACAAGGTCCTTTTTAACCTTTTCGACGAAATTTAGGTAAGAATGTATTTTTAACTTATACGGTGGGTGCGGCTAATTTCTGCCATTATAAAATCGTCGAAGCATCCCTTACAAGCATATAAGAATATTTTCAAAGTAAATGTTTTATTTTATAATTATGTGACTCTTAAATTATTTCAAAATTGGAAGAGATATTTCTCTAAAAATATTTTTGATTTCATCTATGTCAACATCCTTTGATGGATTTTAAGTTTATTTGGAGTTGGTTTATTATGATACAAAACATCCATATTGTATTGATGATTTTGTGATTTTTTTACAGTGGATGTGTTATTTTTATACCATTCATGGTTTATGAATAAATTATTGACATTTCATATGCTAGTTTTAATACGAATGTGTATGTTATGTTTAAACCTATTCATATGAGAATGCATTAGACTTAATAAGTGATGGGTGGAGCCTGCTATAGCTCCTCGATGCATCGGTAGGTCTAATGAGACAATTATTGTCTTGAAATAAGGCCTTGAAAAAATCTTATTTGTAGTCTTGGCACGAGGCCTTGGCTATGTGGTTATGATAGTCTGGCATTATGCATTCCATCATTATGAATTTGGTTATTGATATTGCATGTGAATATTCGATTAATAGAATATCCATGTGAATAAGAAAATGGCATTATTTAATTTTATTTTTCCCATACTATGTTGAGGTTCAAGTTTAAAAGGCTTTTGTTTTAGTAATACATTGACTTAAAGGTTTATTTTTTATTTATGAAAGTTTTCGAAGTATTGTTATCCTTACTGGGCATTTGAGCTCACCCCTTTTCTATGTTTTATTTTTCCCAGGATGTGAAGATGAAATTTATGAATGACCTGCAGGGATAGTATGAGGGGATAAGAGTGTGGACTATGGAGACTATATTGTTGTAGTTTTCATTTTATGATGTAATTTATAATTTATTAATGTATCTAGTTATTCCAAAGCTACTAAACTAATCGGTATTTCGAGACTTGATCATTCTTGTGATCATGCCAATCTTATGTAATAATGCACCGACTCTGGGTAACTGGGGTCGGGGTGTTACAGTTCCAAAGTGCTCCATGCCCATTATCATGCACTCTCACACATGTTTTGGAAGTCTTGTTTCACATAAGGACTCACAAGTCCCTGAACATCCATCACTACACCTTCCATTAGGGTGTGTTGGAAGTTTTATTTCCTAAAGCACCCCCATAGCCCTTGAAACACCTCCAAACTACGTCTTACATCCACAATGACATTGAAATCACAATAGGAGGGTATTTGAAAAACTTATATATTACATATACAATTTCACTGTATATTAAATAATAATATCACAACTATAAGAAAAATGTCATTTTAGGGTAATAATTATCATCAATTTTTATTTGATACGAGGAAAAAGCTTCCACCATGGCATTTAATATAATAACACATCCCAGAACCTTTATTATTTCAATAACATATTTCAGAAATACTTCATCACAGTTATATATTGTGAGTGTAGGATCAATAAAAAATATATTTAGATCCATGATTTTTCTTTCATTTAAATCTTTATAGAAAATCATGGCACCCTCGTAAGTAAACATGGAACACATATTTTAATTTTAATAGAACGTATCAAAAGGAATATGCGGTATCCCTTCGATAGAAGAAAAATATGGATCAATATGACAATGGATGGTATGTTTCATTCCTTAATCACCACCATAATTTACATATATATTGATATAACAAATCATAAGATTGTATTACTCTTTATTTATACCTATAATATCAATGATACAATGTTTATAAACATATCACAAAATATCTATTTTCTCGATCTCTTTATAAAAATTTTAAAATGATATCAATGATAAAAATTACCTAGGAATATTAGAGACCATCATCTATAAACACTGCCTCCAATTGACTAAGATAGTATCTAAAGACTATATTCATAAAAACTATGTTGATAACATGGAATGTAGTGAGTCATGATTGAATCATAGTGAAATTGTAATGCATATATATTATATATAAGGCTATCAGGTGTTCATCATATCTTTTCACAATCAATTGATTATATACCGATTTAATGTAAATTTCTGATAAGTTTTGATCTCATCACATATAATCATAAAAGTAATCAATACTATGTACTGGATACATATTCTTGGTCTGGGATATATTATGTTTTAAAAAATAAATTAAATGAGGAACTGACTCATCATTATTATTAATAAATGACTAGTTCACCCCCTATTGATCAAATTTGGCATTTCAAGCCTTTATCTATATTCTCATTGATTTCGTTCATTAATTTAACCAATTAAAATTCATTAATTTTATTTGAGGACAATGAATGAGATAAATGGAATACATAACCTTTCTATTTGGTGGAATACCATCAAACACTTCAGAATAAACATTCATGTTCATAATAAATATTGGAATATCCTCAATGTTATGTTTTACCCTAACTATTTGATAGAAATACACATCATGGTTATAATTTAGGACTCTCTTATGGAATTCAATTTCCATTGAAAGTTCATGGTTATCATGGAATTAATATAAGTACAACATATTTTTTGAAATATGTAATTTACAATCCTAATCCTAGAAATTAATATGCGATAAATATAGATAGATCCAATCCATTATAATGAACTCATTAAAATATTCTAAAGGTAGAATAATATGATTTATATGAAAACAATTCGTAAAATTCTATATTAGATATGTTTTAGAGTCCATTGTTTTGAAAATTATAAAAATATTATTTTTTTAATAAAAATTTAATATCACGTAGTTGTCATGGTGAGTTGATATAAGTCCCATACATTTTAAATTACAAAATCATGAGTTTTAGTCATGAAATTACTTTCTTTCACATTGAAAATTATTTCAGGTTTAGTGTTTTTGATGATTTGGTCATATTTCAAACATATTTTCCAACTTTAATAAAAATAGGAGTCATCTAAAATATAATCAATTTAATTCATAATATAAAACCTTAATAATAAAACATGATTTATTTTTCATGAAAAATATTCAAAACATTCAACATGTCCTCCTCATTTCTTGTACACATCATTTTACTTTATTGAAAAAAATTGGATAAGCACCAAAATGTATATAAGAGGAATATAAATAATTATTGAAACTATTATTCCATGAATATTTAAACCCCTAAATTTTTTTCCAAAATATTATATTTTTTACCCATAAAACGTAATATTCATATCTTAACAAATGAAATCCTAAAATTTATATTAAAATAAATAGAAAAAATAAATCGTAAAGGTAATATGTGTCATCAATTCTATATCTTTATTACAAATGATTTTATGGCTATATTAAAAGTAACCTTCATGGTTATATTTCGAATACCCACGTGAGTATATTCCCATAATCTCTTAGTAGAAACCCTACTGATTAACTCTATATCATTACCCAATAAAATTGAGGGAAATCATAGGATCACCTACCCGAGGATAAATAGATTAAAAACAATACTCATAAAAAATACCCAAGAACCATAAAATAATAATAACACATAAAACATGAATATTGTAAGAAAATAACATTTCCTCTTGAAAACCACATTACATTTTTTTACGAAGCAGTGCACTCATAAATGAAAACACATTGTTTGAAAATAAAATTGTTTACATGAAAATTATAAATTATTAAATTAAAGATAAATTAAATCAGAAATTTCCATTCATTATCTATATTTTATAAAACATTTTTTTTATTTTGTAAAAATTGTTGAAAGATAACCATTAATATTGGGTTTTAAAAGAAAGTCCCTTACCTTGAGTTTGACTCGTCGTGTAAAATTTTTATCATGATATATAATAATCATAGGTCAATTATTTACATTCTTCATATCCTTTTTATTTTTTATTATTTCTTTTTAATTACTTAATATAGCTTTATAACATGTACTTAATTATTTCCGTTAACATCATACATTTTGTTGATATTGGGTACTTGAGTCCAAAATGAATTTGATATCATAAACGAAGTCAAAGTAATCATAATTCCATTATATATAGAATAATATTCAGGACCTAATAATCACATTTATATATCAATTATTATTTTAAGTCAAACCATTTTTATGGTTTCTAAAAATGACCAATTTTTTAATCACGCAGACACAATGTCGTACATACGCATGAGTAACATTTCAATTTTTCAATGATTATTATGTATAGTGGGTATGCATTATATTATATTTACCGAATTATCATAATACAATTAATATAATTATAATCATTTATATATACTCATATATATTACTCATGTCATGTGGTGATTAAAAATAAATCACATCACTTCGTGGTGGTGATACTTCACATGTACTCATGAAAGACATTATAATTTTTATGTCCGTGGAAAGTAACTATTTAATTTATAGATTGTTATATTATACTAGTAATTATTTAATCAATATCATACAGAAAAATTAATTTCATAATTATATAAAAATTTGATATATGGTAATGGAAAACAAATTATATATGTTCATGGATGTCATAGTTCACACATACAAAAAACGATTAATTATTTTCATATTTTATAGAAGTAGAAATAGATTCAAGAGATGATATTAAAATGATAATATATTATTATATTGATTCCATAGGAGTTATTATTTCATCAAGGTTGAAGAATATTTTAATGTACTGGATGAAGAAATTAAATTGAAATACATAAATAAACATGGTACCCCTTCTTCAAAAGATTCCCATTGATTATCACCATAACACCTCTAATGAGGGTGCTATGCCTAAACCAAGAGCTCTAGTTTTTGTGGAGGGAATATAGGAAGGTATTTAAAATGATATTTTCTATGGAAAATGTTTTTTTAATGTGTCAAGAAATGATAACACGCATTGACCTTTTATAAGATGGGGAAGGAAACTCTTGGAATTTTTCAATGTATTAATTTAATATAAATTAATTTTCAATTAAAAATAGTAAAAAAATCGAGTTATGTAAAATATTTTATGTTAAATAGTGTAAATAAAATCATACTATTAAAATTATAAAGGTTTCAATTATTATTTTTATCCACATATTTTTTTAACCAATATTTTATTGTTTTTACTCTTATCAGGTTAGCATGTAATTTAAACGTTGAGGGTTAATATAATTACCATAACATGTAAAAAAGACTAATAAATGTTTCATTTATGACATATTAGGAAATATAAAAATTGTTTTTATGAATTATAATTTTTTAATATTTGTTTATTTAATAAAATATTATTTATTTTAAAATATCAATAACGTCAATTTTTACTATATTCATATCTCAACATTTCTCAATATCTTATAAACATGATATATTAAAAAATAATCTATTTACTCATCCATAAAATGTAAAATTAATCCAAAAACTAGTGTATGACATAAAATATATCAAATTATATGTTTTTTCTATTTTAAAATCATTTATTTGATTATTTCGATAAGTAATCAATCAATGCATCATCATTGTGTCAAAATTTCATTTAATTATTAATTTACTACAAATTATAAACTAATTAACATTACATATTTAGGCATATAATATTATTGAATACAATTTTTATTACAAATTATCCTTTATATTACCCCATATTAAAAATATTTTAATTTTTAGGAATAAAAGTTCGAGATAGTCAAGTTATCTTTGAATAAAATACTGTAAAAGGGTAAAAGAAATCAAAGTGTCTCAAAGTGGACATAAAATAATCCCATGGAATGTTTTGTTTGAAATTAGTTATTATAATGAAATTTCAACATGTGTTAGGGTGATTTTCTAATATTTAATAATATTGTTTTTACCCTTAATTACCAGATTTACCCTTAACCATGTTAATAAAAAATTATTAATTTTATTATCCATAATATCTAAAAATAAAAGTCAACTATCTAAATAATTTGGAATTTATTATTAATAATATAGAATGAATTTTTCATAATTAACACCACATAAGTTTCTAAAATTAATTTAAAATTAAATCTATTGATGGATCGGGAAAATATGATTTTAACGTTAAAATGATCAAAAGATCGTGATGTTTTTATATCAAATTTATATTTGAAATTTATATCAAGGAACTATACTATGGTATATTTTAATAATTGGAAATTATTATACTTTAAAAAGAAATAATTATAAAATCTACATATATAAATAAATTGGATGAAATTTTTTTAACTAATATTGTGTATTTTATATTATTTATCAAAACATTACTATTTTGAGAAAAATACCAAAAAATAACCCAAAGTAAATTTTTAATATTTCCTATGAAAAATGACATTTAAATTTTTATATAAAATTAACAAAGTTTAAAAAATTATAATTACAATGTGTTCTCTATCAAAAATAGGTAAAATCACCATTTAAAAATATTATACCTTTTTTACTTAACATTTCATATATATTTATTTTAAGACTAAAAATTTTATTAGATTAATGTATAGAACTAATATTCATGTTTAAAAAATATATAATTAAATCTATTTATTCTCACAGATACAATGGATATGAGATAACTACTACTTAAAATAATAATGTTATCAATATATTAATTTTCCATATAACATAGTCTAGTGTGAAGTGTAATATTTTGTAGAAAATATATTTTTTGTATTCGGTATTCTATCATAATCAATGTCCTATTTTAGGTAAAATTACTATCTAATTAATAAATATTAATATATATGACAAAAATTATTCTATATTTACATGGGATGTTATATCATACCTCTATTTTTGGAAATCACATCCTTAAAATTTTTATTCACTTAGGACATAATTGGGGGTATTTTTCCATTATAACATTTTCATATTCCCATGTGAGCTCCTGAAATATATGAATTTTCCACAAAAACATAACATTATGAATCAATATATTCCCCAACACCTGCTCATTATAGTCTAGAACAATAACTATCTTTTCCTACTATGAAATATTATCTTCCATCTAAATAAAAACATGATATGAATATGGTATATACATTCTCAACATTGAAACATAAAAAAACTCTATACATACAGTAGATATAGAGTTTAAGAGACTCAGTAGGCAACTAATACCACATTTCCTTTAATTTGATAGGGTCTAATGATATGTGGACTTAGTTACCCATTCATTCCAAAATATATCACACTTTTCTAGGAAGAAACCTTGATAAAGACATGATCACCTACCTCTAAATAATGGTCTTTCCACTAAGTATATGCATAACGTTTCTACCTACATTGGCCTATCTTCTTGTATCATTGAATCAACTTCATTTTCTATACAATTTCCACCTACGATTCTGGTATCATTAACTTCTTTTCCCCAAAATCATCCCAAATATCTAGATTTTGACACAACATTCCATATAATTCTTCAAATGGAGCCATTTGTATTATGGAATTAATTTTTTTTACTATAATTAAAATCAATAAAATATGTATATTTATCCATACATCATTTATAGTCCATTGATTAAGAGCATAGTATATCCTCCAACCTCTAAATTGTTCATTCTTATTGTCTATATGATTTAGGATAAAAAGATATACTAAGATTTAATTCAGTTCCCAACGACTACTGAAGTCCGTTACAAAATATGTCAATATTCCTGGGATCAAAATAAGATACAATTGAGAGACAAACATTATGTAACCTAACAATCAATTTCGAATACATCCTTGAAGGTTGACTTAAATGAAGAGTGTTACGAATAGGAATAAAATGCGATGATTTATTCAACTGATCTACAATAACCAAGATCACATTTTTACCTCAAGAATTATTTTTTAATACCACTATAAAATCCATAGATATATTTTCCCATTTTCACTCTGTCACTAGAAAATTATTATTTATCACCTTCGGTCCCTATTGTTCTGATTTAACCTATTGAAAAGTTAAACATATTATGGTAATATTCATAATACCTCTTGTCATTTTTTCCCACTAGATAGACTCTCGATGCTTCTTTTACATCATAGTGATTCAATGTTGAAAAGAAAATCTTGATCTATAAGCTTCATATTAAAACTCTTTCTTCAACTGCAAAACATAATAAACACATGATCTATTCCTAAATCTCAAAACCCAATATTTATCATAGTAAAATTCATGAAAATTACCCTTTTGACCAATTCTACATTTTATAGAAACTAATTGCCTCACTTATATAATTTCATAAATAGTTCTGATGGATATGATTTCACTAACATCTAAAACAACATAGAGGAATATATATGACAGACAAAATCAAACCCATATGTCAACAGATATTTATCCAAAGGTCCATTATAAAAATGTTTCATAATTAGTAAAACACTACATTTCTAAATTAAATAAACAACAAATTCATTATTTTTCATGATGGTAATGAAGTGTGATATAATAATCCTTAATTAGTCTCATCCATATTCTATGTCTCTTGTTCAACTAGTTCTCAGTGAATATATACTTTACACTTTTATGATCAATATATTCTTCAAAAAAAATTCCATTCAAATGATGCCTCAAAATTTTTAATGAAAAAACAACATTAACTACTTCCGAATCATGTGTAGGGAAATTTAACTAATTATGCTTAAACTGAATTAAATTATAACAAATTACCCTATCATTCTTTGTTAGGACATAACCTTTTCCATTTAATGAAAATTCATTGTATATAAAAAATATCCAATTATAGAAGGAACTGTTAGGACTAGATAATTCACCAATATTCTTTTAAATTAAAAAAAACAGTAATCAAATTCATTTTCCAATATGAACTTATCAACTTTTTCATTTTACTTTTGTAGTGGCCTTGATAACAGTGTTATTTTTCTACAATTCCAATATAATAGCTTGTTAAAAAACAAAATTATGAATCTGGGTAATATTTGTGGATCTTATCCATTATTCCACAACTATATTTTTAATAAGATCTACATTAATTCCATATTTTGAAATAGTATGACTAAGGAATGAAATTTTCGGTAACGGAAATTAACATTTCATGAATTTATCATAAAATATATTTTTATTTTGGGTTTTCAATATAATCCTTATATTTTTTCAGGTCCACATTTATTTTTAGAATATAAATAAATTTGATCTTTATATACGGCCAAAAAAATATCAATGAACTTATGAACTATTCTATTCATAAGTCTTAGAATACAACTATTTCATTGGTCTACTAAAGAGGAATGACAAGAAATTAAAAATGCCCATATATTTTCAAAAATGATGTATTGTGAATTAATTATTCCTTTAATTTAAATCAATCGAACTCCCACCCCAGATCAACCATTAAAAAATAATGTTATCCATGGATATGAACACACAAATCATAAATATGATTCAAATGATAATTATTCATTATAGTGATGTTATTCAAGTCTCTATAATCAATTAAAAGTCTCTTTTAAAATCTTACATTCTAAAAAAGATGACTATATCTTCCCATGGTGATTTTATAGTTCATATGAAACAATTATGTAATAAGTCCAACAATTACAATGTTAACTCAAAATGTTCCACATGATCCATTCGATAAGGGGGTCTTTGAAATTGTTTTAGCACTAGTAATTAAGTCTACAATGATTTAAATTTTATAATTTGGTATGATAACTAGATAAAAATCATGAAAACATCCAAATACTAATTCCCCAAAGGTAAATCATTTATATGAAAAATTACATTTTTTGAACAATATATTCTAGATAACATTCATATCCATATTTTAACAGTTTCTCTATATCTTGGTATGTTTTCAATGGCTTGGGTTCATTCTTCAAGAAAACTGAAATTGATTCTTAAAAAAACTTCTTTAACTTTAAACTAAATATTATCATGGTAAACATAAATCCAATCCATACCTAGAATAACATCAAACTCTAATTTACGTAAAAAAATGCCTTCATGTAAATTCTTTAAACATAAAAATTAAAAAAGTTTCTTATAATTCATTTTTCAGTAATTTTTCACCCATTTGTTTTTTATAATGTTATGGATTCATTTCTAGAAGTGGAAATTAAAATTTAAACAAACATTTATTAGAAAAGAATGAATTTGTATACTGTTAATCATAAAATACAGTTGAATAATATGAATAGATGAAAAATTAATCTTATACCACTCCATTTAATGGACCAAGATTTTCTGATGTATAATCTATGTAAATCACCACACCATTATTATTATATTTCATAGATATCCCGTCATTCAGGTTCCTCTTCAAGGAACGGTTTTCATAATGACCAATATCAGTGAATTTAAAAAAAAATTACTATCTAAAAATTATATTTTTTATTACCACTACCATAATATTATTTATTGAAATTATGAGTCTTATTCCCCATTTTAACACATCGGATGAACAAACTAGAATTAAAAATTGATTCCATAGTGTGTGTTATTAATCTATTCTCAAAATATATAATCAAAATATTCATACCATTAGACTAATTTTATGAATTATTTCTTCTGTCCTACTATCCTGACCACCTTTTCTGTTTGTTTTCAAAGAACATATGATAATCTTCATACATCATTTCCACCTTATCTACACATGAAACATTTGTTAACTTTTGAATTAATGAGAATACAATTCCCATTGATATTTTTTATTTAATACTTATAAAAATTAATTGATATTAATATCAAGATCCTGGATGAAATTTGTTGCGTACCATTCTAGTCAGGTGAATATTTTTTGTATATATCTATTTAATCCTCCTTCTATGAGACTTCAATGAATTGTATGTCCATCCTTAGTATAATTGCATTAGTGAAATATTTTTCATGAAAAATATTTTTGATTTCATTCCACCCAAACCCTAAATCTCCTCACTATCCAATATATTCTTAGCAACCAATCACCACTAATCAACTTCACCTTCATAAAGGTTATTAGAGAGAAGGAAATTTTGATTTTATGAACACTCCAAGACATTTAAATTGTTTTATAGGGCTTCAATACATCATTCATTATCCACTATGTCATAAGATCAACTAAAAGACGGAGGATGTTCCCTAATAAACTATTCAATTAATGACATATTCCTCTCTGTTTGATTTGGTTGATCTCGAGAAGGGATTGAACTTCATTTTATAGACTTTGTTAACTAGTCCATCACATTAATAAATTGATATGTTTTGATTCTAAATACCTCATGATGCTATCTTGGAATTATTTTTCCTCTTGTGTCCTTCCGACCACATCTAACATGTTTCCTCTAGATAAAACAATTTTGAATAGATATATCTTAGGAGAAGAAACATTGTAATCTTGAAATTCAATATCATTTCAACATATCTATAAAGTAAAAATTATTTATATATTCTATATTTAAAATTAACCTAACAACTAAATTTATCTAATTCGAAAATTCATTCTAACTATAAGTCCTTGAACATAAACATTATATAATATTGACTTTTAGTAAAAAAATTAGTGTCTTTCCCATTGAAGATCATTTCATGTTTAGAGTTTTTCATAAATAGGTACTAATTAATACATAACATACTACTTTAATAAAAATATGATACTTTAGAAATATTAACCAATTATTATATAATATAAATGTTTTTAAATAAAAAATCATTTTTTTTTCATGAAAAATATATTTGACACTCAACATGACTTACTCCTTTCTATTACCCATCATTATATCTTGTGAAAAAAGATTTTAAAACATGGTATGAGTAAAAATGTATTACTAGGGACATAAAAATAAAGAAATTATTTTTCCATGAATTCATCAAACACATGAATACATTTCCACAAAGTAATAATCTTCTACCAAAAAACATTAAATCTTGAGCTTAAATCATGAATTCAAAAGTTTCATATAAAACTATGAATATGACATAAATTATAAATTTAAATTGTTCAATTAATTACACATCACATTTTTAGAAGTTTTAAGTGATACAGATTGAGTAACCTTAATGGTTACATATGAAATACCAACCATGGTATATTCCCTTATTCTCTTAAGAGAAAACCAATCGATTAACACTATTTCATTACCCAATTAATTGAATAGATACCAAGGGATCTCCCTCCTATGGTTTATCACATATCCACCCATACTAATAATCTATTCCCATGATCCATTACATAATCAAAACTCATATAACAAGAATAAAATAAAAAATTACATTTCTATTATGAAATCACATTTTATTTTTTACAAAGTCATGGACTAATAAATAAAAACCCATTATTTGAAAATAAAATAGTAAACTTGTAAAGGAGACGTAAAAACATTATTTAAACCTTAAATTGATAATTTTTTCATTATGTATATGTTAAATAACATTCCTTTTGGATTTTTTAAATGTATTGACATCATAACATTAAAACTAGTTTTTAAAAGAGTGTCTCTTTCCATGAGTTCAACTTATGACATATAATCCTTATTATCATGAATAATAAAAAAAGATTAATTTTTTAATTTATATTGAAACATTTTAATTTTTATTATTACTTTTATATTAATAATTTTCATTTAATAAAAATTTCGTACTTTTTATAATTCATTTCCGATGTTTTGTCGATACTAGGTACATTATTCCAAATAGAATTTTATATGATGTGAATAGTCAATGTGGACATAATTCCATCATATCGAGAATAAAATTAATGAAATAATAATCATATTTATATATCAATTATACTTTTAAATCAATCCATTTATGCATGGTTATAAAAAATGAACAATTTTATAATCATGGAGATGGTAAGTTATGTCTAAACGTCAGTGACGTTTCTATTTTTTAGTGATCATTATGGAATAATATATATTTTATATTATATTTCAAGAGTGATAATAAAATAATTAATATCATATTAATAATATATGTATACTCATATTTATTATTCATGTTATCAGGTGATTAATAATTAATCACATCACTTCATAGAAGTGATAGTTTACACGTACAAAAACATGATGTTAACATTTTTATGTGCATGGAAAGTAACAATGTTTTAGATATTTTAATATATTATAATGAAATTTTTTTCCTGAATATTATGTATAAAAATTAATTCCATAATTATTAATATCCTTGAGTGATGGTAATTGGAAATTAATTATATGGATTCGTGGAGATGATAGTTTGCACCTATGCACAAACGATTATTTATTTTCATATTTGATGAAAGAATATATATATATTTGATATTATTTTAACATAATTACGTCTCATTGTAATTTGGATTCTAGAGTAATTATGTAATCATATTTTATGAAGATTTTAAGGTTGCATAAGGGGAAATATAATAGAAACACTAAAATAAAAAAGATGCCTCTTTGTGAGGTGATTTACTTTTATTATCACCTTAACACATATAAAGAGGGTGTTATGTTTAAAATAATATCTAAATAATGTTTTGAAAAATTATAGGTTGTAATTTGGGTAATTATATTCTGATACAAATTGGTTTTTATGTCTTATGATATGATAATAAGTAGATCCCTTTTATAAGATAGGGTAGGGGCATTCCTTGAATTCTACAATGTAATAAATTATTTCAATGTATTTTTTTCAAAATAGTGAAAATTGAGGTATGTATAATATTTGATGAGTATTTTAAAAAATATATTTATCCAATTAACATTAAATATGATTTTATTATTTTTTAGTCCTTATCTTTTTGTTTTAATCATTATTTTACCCTTTTAACTCTTAATCTGTTATCTTTAAATTTACACTTTGAGGGTTAATATAATTTCCATATCTTCCCAAATGACCAATAAACATGATGTTTTTTTGATTTTAAGACATATAATAACATTTTAACCAATTGTTATATATTTTATAAATTTTATATCATTTAATTTGAAATTATATATTTTCAAATATCAATAATGTCAATTTTGACAATATTTTTAATTGACTTTTTAAAAATATTATACCCATAGAATATCATCAAAAAGCTACTATTAAATCATCCCAATAATGAAAAAATAATAAATAAAATTTTATATTGATATTAATTATATCATATTACATTTATTCTGATATTTTCAATATCATTTTGTTGATTTTTCATTAATGCTTAAATTAATAAATCATCATTGTGTAAGAATTTCATTTAATTACTTGTTTCTTTAAAATTAAAAAATAAATTACCATGATGTATTTAAACATTATATATATCTAAATAATACATATATATTAAAACATATCCCTCATATAATCCAATATTAAAATTATGCTACTTGTTAAAAAGAATTATATAATAAAATTGACTTTTTTGAATAAAATATTGTAAAAGTGATAAAGTCCACAAGTTGCTCTATGTGGACATAAAATAACCCCAATAAAGACTTTGGTCGAAAATAACTCATAAATTTATTTTTTTAAATGTTTTATGGTAAATTAATAATATTTTACAATATTATATTTAACCATAATTATCATATATAGCCTTTACTGTGTTAATAAAACATTTCTAATTTTATAACTCATAATGTACAGATGTAAAAAGGTACTATTTACATAATTTTGAACTTATAATTGAAAATATGGAATCCATTTTTACATAATGAAAACTGATATGTGGATATGATTAATTTTAAATTAATCCCATTGTCAGGTCAAGAAAATGATCTTTTCATGTAAAAATTGTCAAAAGTTCTCAATTTTTTTTATATCCAAATTCAAAGAAAAATTTAATTAATGAAGAAAATTTAATTATTTAAGTATAAATGTATCAATTATAATTTATATATAATTGAAAACATTATATTATTCAATAAATATATTTTACAAAAAATGAAGTATTGAAATAATGTTTTGTATTAGTCATTATTCAAAAAAAATTAATGTTATTAGAAAAATAAAAAAATTAACAATATTTTTGGTTTATCATAAAAAATTCAAGTTTAATATTTTTTATAAATGATATTAATGTGTATAAAATTATATATAATATGGGTTCCCCATAAAAATTAAATTAAAAAACCTTTTAAAAATATTAGACCATTTTATTCAATAAATGGGATTTATTCTTATTTTAACCACATAAAATTTATTAGATAAATTCGAAAACATTAACAATAATTTATAAATATAATATATTTTGTTATATTCATTCCCACTAAAACAATAGATATAATATAACAACTTTATAAAATAATAATATTAACTATATATTGTTTTCTATTAAAACTCTGTCATGCGTGTAATATTTAATTTTAAAGAAACACACTGTTGTGTTTTGGGTACAATATTAGACACAACATCCCCATTAATGTGGAATTGATATATAATACATAAATATTAATAAAAATTGAAAAAATTTATTCTATAATTACCTGGTATGTAACATTTGATGCTCATAAAACAAATAACATATACGATGTATAGTTCGAAAATAGAATAAAATTATATATTAATAGTTTTTTATACAATGATAAGTGTAACTTTTAACACATCATTATTGGGACCTAAGATATATTTGTAGATCATAAATGACTTATTTTAATCCCTTGGATTTCATTGTTGATGGTGAATAGTTTCATCATTTATCCATTGATTCATAGACTTTATAGTGTACTTTTCATACTCCTTAAAATTTACGAACTGGAGTAGAGGTAATGTAATGGATGAAATTTAATTTCATCAGTATCATTTTGTTTCCATTGTAAATATCATCATTATTTGAATTATTAATGGTGATATATTTAATAATATATTCATTTTCCCATTTCCTGAGATAATTCCCCTCTTTCTTTATAATGTTTTGGACAAATATAATGATTAATTTTATTTCTTCAATGCAGTTAATTATTATACCTTAAAAAAAATTCAATTTTAATCATAATTTACAAAAAAAAAACTACGTGAATAATGAGATATAGAAATTTCCATTTCAATTATATCATCACATATATTAGTTTTATCATAACATAAAAAGTAACATATATACAATTTATAATTATCATATACAACTCGAGGGGGGTTTGAATTATGGATTAGGTAAAAAAACATTTTTAAATTTTAATATAGTTGGTGACATTATTCCCATGTTGGTAGGAACATTGTTAATTTTATTTATTTATTATACATTCATTCATCCCTATTGATCAACAATAAATTTATATAAATGTATTATATCTATAGGGAAAATGGTTCTTAATACCCTTAGTTTTCAAAACAAGGACTATGTTTGAGTGCATATAAAAAACATAACACTAAGTGTAAAAGAACAGTCAGATAATATCTAAACATGAATGTTTCTACCTAAAATATAATATAGGTTATATGAATAGATATATAATATTTTTAGAAAATACATTGAAATATTTTACTTTCATAAAATATATAAGTAAATTGGGTCTCAATTTTTAGTAAATACTTTAGATGCATTAATAATATACAATTTTTAATGTTTTTTACACTTTTTTGTTTGGATATAGTAACATTATACCCTGAATATTATTTAAAGTATATTTTAAAATATGAAATTATTTTTTTAAATAATTGTGTCAAAATTAATTAAGGGAGAAACTATCTCATTTTTCAGAAATGTTTTATTTTTTAATCAGTTGTGATAAATATTGATTGTTATTTAAAATATTCATTTATTTTCAATAAATTTAGTATTTTAACAGTACCCATAATATATTATTTATATTTTAATGTAAATAAGTATAATTTAGTTATATTTATTCAAATTAACTACATTTTGATTCTCTTTGTAACAAATTTTTTTATAAGTTTATTTTTAGCCATAAAAACATTATTTTAAAAATATTTTTTAAGATCTTAATGTTTCCTTGTATTATTTTATTATAATAACATAGAATGAGGTTTTATTTCATTATAATATGTATATTATAATACTATTTATATTAATTTATGTTCATCTAATTGATATTACTAGTCATAATGTTAATGTGAATCATTTTTTCCTTAAAATGAATTTGTTAATGATCTATTTTGAAAACATTTTATGGAATCATTTAAAAATATAATATTTTACACTTAAATAAATTTAAATATATTAATGTATTCCATCATTTGATTCATTTTAATACATGTTGGGTCAAATTTTCCTCTTAATGTTTCAACATAATGAATATTAAACTTATTAAAAATTAAATTCTATGATAAAGGATACAATGAGGTTCTACGCATTTAATGTGAATCTGTTAAAATTAATATTCCATAGACATAAAATATATTTTGATAAATTATAGTACTTATTATTAATCATTGGGTTGAAATTATTGAGTAAGGATCATATTATTTTAGTATTAAAGGATAAGTAACCATTATAGTGGTGAAAACAAAAGTTTTAATAGTGTGTAAACAAGGTGGTAAAGGGAATAACATTATTAAAACATGTTTTTTGTATTATGTGTTTTCATTGACATAATATTCTAATTTTATCATTATTTATAAATTATAGATTCACTAGGGTTAAGAGTGACTACATATTACATAATTGTTTATCATATTTACAAAAAATGTCACTCCTCCATACTTTTAAATTATATAAAAAATCCTTTCATGTATTAAAACATCTCATGAAATTTTTATCAACATAATAATTCCAAAATATTTTCCTAAAATAATTATATACATAATTCCCGTTAATGAATTTAAAAAATCCAATCCCAAGGTTCTATAGTTTGATATTCAAAAGAGTTTTTTCGATGGGAATATATATTTCATCACTATGTTCCCTTTTTAACATAATATTTCTTCATTATAAATTTGTATTTCGAAACTAATGCATAATAATTAAGAATATATCAAATATTCATATTTTATTATTTATATTTCGATCCTTATCTCCATAATATTGGGAAAACCTTCAATTGTGTATACCCAATTCAACCACCTCATGAATGGAGGTAATTTGATTTCCATCATCGGCTCACATGAATGAGGATAATTATGGGACCAAAGAATATCTATGACACTTATATAATGATATTGATTCTATAAAATATATATATTATCAACTTTAATTCAATATCACCCATTAAGGAAATGATATTGTTTATGGTTCGTACGCACAACATACCATCTCCAATAAGAGATTTGATTAATCTTCCATATACATCATTAATCAATGATTATAAAACAGTATATAATGAATAAATTTCATATTAAAATTTTAACTATAATTTCTGCTATGTTGTAAATATATTCTATTTTGGGTAATTTTATCTTTTGTGAGAAAACATGCATGGGAAACCAAAGATTTATCACCAGTAATAGTGGTAATAAAGCAATATTATTAGTTAATGTGTGATAATATATAATAAAGAACACATATAATATATTACCAATATAAATATGGTTCAAAACAATATTATTATATATTTAATGAAACTATAATGGAAGATAAATCATATTCCTCTAAAGTAAAATGTGGTGCAATGGACTTTGACTTAATTTCCTTTCATTAAGGAATATTTTAATGTTATGCACCTAACATCTTTTATATGGTATACCTATTTCCTCCTTTAAAATTTATATAATTTTTCCTTCATAATTAATTTTTAAAAATTCTGTAATTTATATTTTTTTATCAATGTTTTATGGACATGAAAATTACCAAATGGAATGTGTTTCATGACTCAATTTCCTTTTATTTGGTTATAAGACATCTTCAAGGAGTTTTATAATCTTAAATAATGTGTGGAATTAATTTTGAATATATATTTTTCTGGTTTCACTTATATTATTTCTATTTATATATTGTTTACATAATCAATTAATTTATTAATTCTCACATTAATGATATGATCATTTGAAGAAATTTCATCTCAATTTTCACTCCATTGAGAAATATTTTACATTTTGAACCAATTAATTTTTATGAGGTCTATGTACATCCACATTGATAAAATATATCATATATCTCTTTAAATTTATTTTATTTAACATATCATTTTATTTTATTTCTTTCATGGGGTTATTATTCAAATTTTACCAAATAAAAAAGGGTTTATGGTTAAATCTCATTTAAATCCATATTTTTTATTCCTGAATTCATATTGAAGTAAATTATTTCACCACATTCCAATAAACCATTTTAAATTTATTATTCTCTAGCTTTCATTTAAATTTTCTTATGATAGTTTTATTTTTCTCTATTTGGTACATAAATTTATTGGAAATTTTATTTTTAGAAAACAATCATTATTTCTATTTCTTATTTAAAATGTTTTTTTTCAATTTTTTTCTAAAAGTATTTTAAATAATTAGTTTAATAATATCTCATTTTATTATAATTTAATTTCTAATAATGTTTCAATTTAAAATAAATAGATTAAAAATAATATTTTTCTTATTTTTTGAAAAAATTACAAATTATGTTTATTATTGAAAATGTGAAAGGAATATTTGTTTTAATATATATGTAATTAATTTAATTTCCCTCCATCTTGGCCATAAAAATTCATATAATTGAAATTATTTTTCTTTTTTAATTATATGTTTTTAATATTTAATTACAACACCCCTTATTAATTTCTGTTAATAAAAATTTGGTAGAAATTTGTTATACAATATTTTTTTTTGTAACTTGGTCTACTGTTATTGGGTTTTTCTAATTGTCATTTTACATTGAAGAGAATAAGTTTATATGAATTTTATTCATCTTAAAGGTTTTGTATTTTAATATTGTTGATGTTTTCAATTTTTCTGACTATATTTTAAATATTTTGTTTGAATAATATTTTTTAGATTACGGTGGATTAATTTTTCTTTTGTTATTTTATAAAAACATTAGATATATAGACTTGATTCTCATGAATCATATAATGTTATAAATGAAATAATTTTATTGAAATTTTAGTAAAAATGAAAATTTGATATTGTTTTTTTGTTCTCTAAAAATTTCATCTAAATTATGAAAATTTTATTATATTGTGTAATTTCATCAATTTAAAATCCCCTTTTTAAAATTATATAACATTATATATATTTTTCATAATTTAATCATGTATTTTTATTTTTAATTATTTGTTGTTTTATAAATTTTATATAAAATTAAATAAAATGTTAAAAATTCCATTTTTTATTCTTTAAAAAATTGTAGAATGTGTTCAACATTCTAATATTTGAATCTCTAAATTTTATACTATTTATTAATCCATTATTTGATTATATATATTGAAATAAATTTATGATTGAAGAACTACATAGATCATTATAAATATATAGAATTTATCTTAAAGTATTATATAAATTTTACCGATTCAATATTTTAAAGGGTGTACAAACACAACTAATCATATGTTTACAATGATATTATATATATTAATGAACCTTTTCTCATCCTCTTATCCTTGTAGAAACCATTCTACCTAAATCATATTTTTCATCACTCATTCTGTATATTCCATAATAAAAAAGATCCTAGAATGTTCACACATCATATCTGGTCACACACCATCTTAACCCATACTTGTTTTATCAACTCATTGCTTGGAAGTTCATTCAGGTTATCACATTTTTAGTGTTTCAGGTTCAACAATAGAATTTCCCTCACTAGGAAATTATAATAGTAACATCAATAATAGTCAATATTCACCTTCTAGTAGTATATAATTTATACAATATTTGTATATATTGTTAATAACACATCATTAATAGTATCAGACTTCAAATTAGAGTGTTGTTCCACTTTTTTTAGGGATTGGAAGCTCAATCTACCGCTCAATTTCTGAGATGGAAAATCTTCATGAAATTGTATATTAGAATCCATTAATATTTTGATTATGATAGTAGATTAAAAATAATGTTATGTCATATCTTCAGAGTATATATTCTCGATTCTTTAATTATTATTATTATCTTATGATATCCCACAGAAGCATGGGTGGATAGTAGCTCATCCAACTCCTCCTTCTTTCCAGCATGCATCATCGTTTATTTTGGACAAATGTATCCATTCAGTTTCATAATCAATTATATTACATCTAATAATGATATTTAGAATCACCCAAAGTCGTATAAGTGGGGATTTTGGAAATAATGTTTCATCATTATATATTATGCTCATAAAAATTATCATCTGGTGTAACATCCCAAGTTTTTAAAAGGAGATAATATATTAAACAACCTACATAATACACCACATAGAAATTAAGCAAAAAAAGAAATATTATTTTGTTACCTTATAAATAGGATGTTTAAATGGATGTACTGATTATTAACAATTGACTTGTGAAAATATTTTTTACACATGTATATAATTAATTCATTAGTGAAAAATTATTTATAAATTAAAATAACACCCTTTTTCCTTAAATGAAAATGTTTTTTTGCAAATACTATTTAAATGAAAAAAAGTGAGTTTATAAAAGAATAAAATAACTCGATATTGATTTTATGAATGAAATATATAAGTAATATATTCAATGTAATGTTCAAAATTGAACCTATACTTTTTCTATACATCAGATATGAACACATTCAATTTCATAGATAAATCATGTAGTTTTCAAAAAATTATAGGTTTACCACCTTTTGATGGAGAATCCATTTCAAATATTGTTTTGAAATTTTTATAAGTTCCAATTTAAAAAATAAACTTATTCTTTAAGAGAAAGAAATAAAAATTTATATTCATAGAAATTCAGGTATTTTTCTGATAATATTCCTATTTTTATAAATAATGAAAAATACTATATTTTAATTCAAAACTCTTTTTTCTTCTACATTATTTATATTGTCCTATTATAATTTTAATTTTTTTTAATGTATATTCATATTATGTTTTAATAATTTATTCAATTTTTTATCATTGTAATTAGTTACAAATTTAATTAGATATAAATTCATGTCTTATATTTGATTTTTTTACATTTAAAAAACAATTTTCTCTATTTGAAAATGAGTATTACTTTAAATTAATTACTGCTACTAATGTAATATGAATTTTGAAAATTGGATTCCATTTATAGAATAATTAGATCATAATTATGGAAATATTTCCATTATTTTTTTGAACATATTAACAATAAATTTAGTAATAAAATTTATTTAAACAGTTAAAATTAAATTAGGAAATTGAAGATAAAAATAATATTATAATAATATAAAACTACCCTAACTGTAACACCCAAATATTTTTTTGGAATATTTTATTTTACGTAATTATAATTCCCCAGTTGCTTGAATTGAATGAAATCATGATTTTAAATGATCAAATGTGGAAACCTTAATATAAAATGACCATTATATCCTAGTTGTTAGAGGGGGTAACTATAACTATCTTTTGAAAAAGTTTTGTGAATTCATTAGATGGAAATTATTTATTAAAAATATAAATCAATTAGTTTTTTATTAATAAATTTGATTGGATAACAATTAGTAGTGAAATTAATGCGATATATATGTTATATAATTAAAAAATATCATTTATATTCTTACAAGAGTTATTTTAGTCATTGGGTATGAATAAACCCTATTTTATGTAACAGAACAATATTTTTTAAAAGGGTATTTTTAGGCCTTTGAATAAAAATCCTATTTTAAATTAATATTTTGAAACAATAATTTTTTATATTAAAAATACACATTTTTGATGGATAAATAATATAAAATTTATCTTTGGATGAAATTTTAAATTTTTTTGTATAACTTTCAAATTTTGATAAATAGATAAAATACAATAAATGTTAATTGAAAATGACATTTTTAATTGAAATAATTTATATGGTTAAATTATAATATTTAATGGTTCAAAATTATAAATAGAATATATTTTAATCATTAAAAATAATTTATGTCAATATCATTAATTTAACATTGAATTCAGATGTAAAAACATTTCAATCTTTTGAAATGTATTATCTTTTAAATCAAATTTTCTCTTTCTGACAACGGTATTAATTTTAAATCATTTATTGAAAATCATTGTTTTTAATATTGAAAAATAGACTCCCTATTTTATTTTATGTGGTCAATATTATTTAAATATATTTTATTTATTTTTGGGCATTATGAATAGTAACTTCCGTATATTTTTATTAATATGGTAAAATGGTAAAATGGGTATTTAAGGGTATAAATACTATTATAAAAATACACATACACCCATAAGATATATTATTGGATGAGATATGTCTCACCAATACAACCCTTGGGATGAATATTTGTCTTCTTTAAGCCACTTCTATGTAATTATGACACTTATAACTTTTAATTTTACGTAAAGGAAAATATTTTATAAACATATATCTTCTTACTAAAACAATTTTAATAGTGGGTTATAATACTGATAATTCTAACAATAAATTTTAATTAGATATATAAAAATATTTTCTATATCATGTAATTTTATTTATAATATTTAGACATTAAATAACTGAATTTAATTATGACACAATAATGATGTAGTGATTGATTTATTAATAAAAGAATCAAATAAATGATATTGTAAATATTAAAATAAATATTATTTGACATAACTAATGTCATACATGATTTTTATAGGTGAATATTATTATTTATAATATTATTCAATGGTTTGTATTGATGTTATTTTCATGTTTTAATTAATTTAAAATAAATAGAAAGAATAATGTGAACATTGATATAATTGATGTTTTATTAAAATAAGAAATTGTTAAATTATTAAAAAATCTAAAAAATATTTTAAATTCACAAAAATTCTATGATAAGGTAGAATAGTTCATTTAGTTTCCAATTATTGAAAATTGACCCTGTATAAGTAAAATTTATAACCTTTTAATTCTTAAAATATTGCTACAACAATTAAAATTAAATTAAAATATATAAGGGTAAACCAAAAAGATAAGATTATAAATAAATTAAATATATGTGAAAATATTATTGGATGAGATAATTTCGAACTATCCTCATATTATCATTGAAATATTTCAATTTGGAGGTATTTGGATTAAAAAAATTATTTTATATTAACATAATATTTTATAAATTTGAAAGGGTTCCCATCACTTAAATTATTAAAGGGCAGCTCCTCTATCACCTCATCCCATCATTTTGAGGCTTCAATATCAGAAATAACTTTTAATTTTCGCTTATAAACTTCATTATTTAAATTATTTTGTATCTAGTCTACTTTAATGACCAACTATAGTGTTCTAAGTTATATAAATGAAACACATTGTGGAAGAGGTACTCTTTTCTGCCGATTCAACAAGACATCCTTCATCTTCTACTTCCTATTAATTAGTGGATTAATTATAAATTAATAAAATCTGTATCACTCATATACAAATATTTTATTATAATTATCAAAACCATATTACACAATCTATCCATCCTACGAAAAATGATATCAGTATGTGTGTGTAAGTACGACATATGGTCTTCATGCCATTGTGTAATATGTTTTTCACCACCACCTTACATAAAATGGTAAAAGGATGTAAATAATTACTATATATGATTATAATGAAATGATACTAATTCTGAAATATATTACACCATTCAATTCAATACCATTCAAGAATTATTGGAATGATATCGTCACTCGTTCATACGTACGGCCTACCGTCTCTACAATTCGTTGTGGTTCCTTCTAACTGATCTTCATTAAACCAAAATTTATATAACTGAATGGGATGAATAAATGTGATATCTATTATACTAATATAATTATTTAAATGATATAACTATAACATAAGATGTGGAACATGAACATATCAGACAAAACATTTAGAAGACCATAAAGTAGGTAAAACGTGGATAGCGAGTAACAATGAAATGTTACTAACAAACAGATTATAATATGATCATACATGATATCATAAAAATGAATATTATTCTGTAATAAATCAATAACATTATTTAGATCATTATACAAGAGTATTAATTACATACGAAGGAAATTAGAGCTATGGTAAGGAATAATTTCACAATCTCATTGTTATATGAGAATCGTTCTACGTATGTATTTACTAAATTATATTTATCATCCATGTCCATGTTTTTTAAATAATTTATATTATTCTTCTATAATTTTATGAGTAAATTTTATATATTAAATAATTTTAATAAGTGGTATAATAGGAATTATTTGTTGTTTTTAGTATGAGGTACTTTTTTACTTTCTAGTAAAAATATGAGGAGAATGTTTTTTAACTTACACGAAATGAATGTATTTTTATGATTCAAGGATTAAATGTTTCAATGAATATTACCTTACATTTAATAAATGGTATTTTAAAATAATTATATTCTTTTCAAATTGCATGGAATTTTTACAAAAGAAAACGTTTCCGAAGAAGATTGGATATTTTCCACATGAATTAATTTCACATGTTACATAGAAACTATTCTCCATATAAAATGAAAATTTTTAAATAGGGTAATGTTTCTATCCTTATTAATAAAATTATTTTATTCTTTTTATGATGGAATTACCTTTATTAAATCCATTTGTTTTATTTGGATTCTGTTATGATGGACCTATGTTTTTCAGAAACTCATTTTATTCCTTGGGTTGTGCTATAATTAATGATTTGTGTTTTTGTGGTAAACATAATAATGATTCAGTAATTAGGTGGATGAAACTTATATCTCCATATAATTTATTTGGGAATATTTATATCTCTAGATATAGACATGAATGAAACGACAATTAAATTGGGTTCAGTAATACATGACTAGAACGGTGAGTAAACCCAGTTCGGTAATGTACTTTGTCTACTATGATGGTATTGGAAATGAGCCTTGACTAATATGAAATAATTCACTATTACTATGTGTATTCCACAAAATACATATCTTATGTTATGAATTTCGGGATTACAATCATTTATTCTTCTGAACTATCATGATTTCTCCCATGGTATGATATCAAGATCTTTCATATACAAGATGCGATTTTCAAATGTTATGTTCTTTTGTCTTATGATTATGATAAGATTTATATCTCTAATTTTTACCCTTACTAAGCATCTATTATATCCATTTCATATGTTTCTTTACTACATTTCATTAAAAATTGTATTCAGAATTTTTTTTATAAAATGGGTCTACTTATGAAGAAATATAGTGAATACAATGAAGATGTCTTATAAACCAATTTGTTATGTTTAAATGTTTATAAAGGCACAATACCTATACAAAACATTTATCTATTTGGTATATTATTTAATTAATATTCTTCAACATTGATATAATATCAATATATGAAAATTATAGGGCATTATTGGTGGTATCAGAGGAAAGTAATAGTTAACCATTGGAAACTAGGATGAGAAATCCTTAGTAAGAACACCATGGAAATGTCTAAGAATATGTTATATTCATATATAATTATAAATTAACATTAATAACCTACGATAAAACTTATGATTTTTTAAATTGAAATTTTATTCTTCATTATGTGGTTTCTAGTTATGATTACTATTTCTCACACTATGATTCTTGGTTTTAGTTAAAGGATGGAACCCAAAGTAACAATGTTAATAAGGAATGCGACATGAAATGAAATTATTTTCCTATTAGGAAACCAAATTTTATTTTATATAGAATGAGAAATTTAGTAGTTATAATCAGACAACATTCTCAAGATATAAATCATGATGGACTTTCAAACTAATAATAGAGGGAATAAAATTCCATTGATCCTTTCATGAGGTAGAATACACCTTCATTAAGTGGTTCTTAAGATCCATTAGTATATGAGCAATGGATTATTACCATTATTTTTTTCATTTCTAAAATATTCATAAAAAGATGATGTTATCTTACGGTTTTGTTATTTGGAAGGTTAAGCTGATTAATGGTAGAACCTTATCAAGAATACAAGTCAAATAGATGAAATTGAATCCATGGAATAGAATTAGTTTTGGAAAATATTTTTCAATATGTACTTTCTTCATATTCATAAAAAAAATCTATTGATGGAGTTCCTTGAACGTAAACCAAAGGGCGATGAATCTGTTGATCGATTCTTTAGTGACTTAAAACCTAGTCTCCAAATGGAATTCTCCATAAAGGACTTCAATAGATAAAAATAATTTTTTTATGTGCTCTCAATTATGAGATGGAGATTCGAGTAACTCATTAGTCATATAGGTTTGATGAGAAGATAAATAACTGGGTTCAAGGGAAAATCTAAATATCACACTTAAATGAAAATGAGTTTTCCCTTATACTCAATGTGTGGATGACAGAGCAAATTTATGTGCATATTTTTAATATAATAATATTTAATTGTTGATTTTCTTTAAATGATAAAACCAATGTATTTAAATGTTTTAATAAAATAATGGGAAATTTGGATTATATAATAGAAATGAACAAAATTGTGAAAAGTGAATAATTCTGGATTTTTGAGATATTATTTCATCAAGGATATTTTGGTCATTTCCTGAAAAATATAATTCTAAATTTTTTGATTAAAATTTTTTTAGAATCCTTTTTATATTTCCTTTATTTCTTCATCTGAACTAGTGGCTGAATCAATCATCTAGAGGCCGTAAAAAATAAATGAAGTTGAAGATTGTTTCGGGCGGACAGTGTGGACCCCACCTAAATAAATGAAACACATTTCTCTCTACAACTTTCCAAATGAGGTTATTCCACTTTGGTACAAAAGAAGCCTCAAGGAGGAGTTCAAAAAATAAATTCCATGGATATTTGAATCCATTCTGGTGGAAATTGAATGACATATTGTTAAAGGAAGCTTCCTAGATGCTTCATCTAGAAACAAAAACCGATAATGAATAAATCAATATCCTATGTCATATGGCCAAATGAGCGCAAAGTTTGCGGGTGGACGACCAACACATAAATGTACAACTTTCATGAAAGGATACAAGCGTAAAGCGGCCAATTAATAGGTCAAAAATGGAACAACATTCGGAGGACACAAATCTTCCTATAAAAAGAGAGGAGCTCCCTACCTATCAAATCATTTCAATCTATCTCAACACCATCCTGGGGAACCAAGGACAAGAGGACAAGGGTCATTTAGATTTTTATTATTTCTTTATTTTATTTTTATTCTAGTTTTCTTTTCACATGTAATCAATTCATATCTTTTATATTAAAGTGTTTCCCATTCTTATTTAACCCATTTTCTCTTCAAATCTGAATCTCAATCTCAATCTCTCTCTTCCATCTTTCCATTCTGATCTCTATGCACTTCATCCTGGAATGTGATTAACTCAAGGCTTGGGCCTGGGGGAGGTTTCACTGTTTTATTTATTATTGAACTTTAATTTTAATTGTTTTAAATTTATTTGTGGTGGGGGCGGGAATATAGCACGGGTGCGGCGGTCATCCAACACGGCACTATTTCGAAATACATTTCTTTTCCACTGATTAATCATTTTTCTCTCTTATATTAAGGAAAACCTTCATACGGTGGAGTTGGGGTTGTTATACGGGATGAAACAGAACATGGTGGAGCCGGGTCATGTAGGAATAACATTCTCGGTTGAGGTGTTACCATAGTTGATTACAGGAGGAGTTTTGGATTGGTGTGGCAGGCGCATGCTAAAATCTAACACTTAATAAATCAAATAAAGGTAATTCGTTAATGAGGTTTCATAAAATTAATTATCAAATTGAATTTAAACAATAAATAAATAATTAATGAACTTGTGTTATCCAACCCTAGGACCAAGACCTTTATTCCCTAATTTCATTATGTCTAAATATGCATCTACATTTATATTTAATGTTTTCATATAATTATTTTAATTTCACTATATTACAAAACCTCTAAAACCATCATTTTTAGTAAATTGTAAAAACAAACAAAAATAATTAGAACAGTTGAACTAGAATCAGTGATTGAACTGACTAAAAATTCACCCCAAGTAAGACGACCCTGGTCAGGCACTGTGCTGCATTAGGAATATAAATTTTCTTTTGCCACGCCCCGTGATAGGCATGCTTTAAAACTGGCACCATTGTAGTGGAGAAAATTAGTTATTTCGATCACATTTTCAAAATTTAGATTAAAAAAAATATTTAAGAAAAATCATTAAATTTTTTTTCCATGGTTTATTAAAATTCAAATTTCTATGCATGGGAAGATTACTCACAGGTGCAATATCAAGAACCATGAATTGATAATCGTGATCTAAATGAACCGGTTTAAAGGATTTGTAATAATATGGATGATTTGGGGAGGAAAATGGAATGGGAATTTGACTATATTCGTGGAAGGATGGAGCAACACGACCCTGAGCCAGAGCAAGAACCTAAGATAGCCATGGAAGAAATTTCACCACTCATCATTGAAGAACTGGAGGAGGTAAATGTCAAGGTGCCTAAAGACTCGTTCATCCTCACTCAAACAATTCTACCCGAGATAGATTAAAAGGAGTATGACATTCCTGGTGATATAAATGTGGGAGATCAACAAGAATTTGATAAATTCTGGAATGAATGTGAGGAGCTACTTGATCTCTTCAAGCCTTGCAAAAACAAGAGTCAGCCCCACTAAAAAAATACCCCATCCAATTGGTGGAATTTGAAGTCAAGATAGAGTAGAATGACTACCTACCTCCATCTAGTGATAATCAACTCTAAGAGGCACTTTCAACTGAAGAAGTGATTAATCCAGAACCAACTCACATAGATTATATTTCCATGAACTTTTCCTTTTCTGATTCCATTCAATCCGATTTCAGCATTACTTCTTATAATTTTTAATTTTCAGATTTGGATAATCCTTATATTTCCTTAGAAGAAAATGAAAAATAATATGCACCTATTGAGTAACACTTGATTCTCCCTAAACGAATTAAATATTAATTAGAGGGTGCACAATAAGAGAAGAAGAAGGTTTCACAAGTATCAACCAATGAAGAGGATACTCCATAGTTCATCCTACTCCCACTATGTAAGCTGTATCACAATATGAAGTGGGAGGATTTGGTGTACTCTATCCATGGAGTCCTCCTCAAGAAGAAAAAATATGTGGATGCTGGTAAACTCCACATGTGGTGGTTCAAATAAAAGAAGCCTCATCCCCCATCTGATTTTAGATAACAGTTGGTACTTCCCTCTAGAGGTAGTAGAAGATTCCAGGTCCCACTTGGGTGATCATACCAATATTTATCCTTTTCTTCATTTTTAGTACATTCATTTTCAATATTAGGTATCTAAATTTCAGTATTAGGAATAATTATAGCATACAGACCACTCCCTCTTATCATTTTGAGCTTTAATGACATGATCCTCATTTTGAAGTGAGTAATTCTATTTTGTAGGTTCATATATGGGAAAAGGAAGACTTAGATCAAGGAAGATGACTGAAGCTTTATTTCAAAATGGAATTCATTTCTAATTCTTAATCATTTAAAGTCCTTTCATTTTTTTGGTTCAAAACATGTTTTGAACTTTAAAGATAACATTGCATGTCCACACTTGAATTATTTCTTTACTTTACTTATCTATGAGACATGAGTTTCTTAAGAATCTTGTGATGTTATGTTTAAGATTTCAATGTTAATGATATTTAATAAATAAAATTAAAATTTTAATGTTTAAAGTGAAACATGGATATTTAAACGATGAGTCATGATTTAATGGTAATAGTTGATTTATGTAAATGAAATTTTGCTACCATTTTTCATACATTGAATTTTTGAAATTTAGTTGAAATCATATTTTATTATTATTAATCGTTCCATGAGTGATTGTATAATATCATATGGCTCATTTCCGAGAGGATTTCTAGACGAATTACTTCTTATTTATTCTTTAGCATATTTCTCGAGTGATCTTGGGACAAGTCACCGACCCGAACATGCATTTGAACATGTCAAAGTTATGACTGTACAAAATCATATTTAAAATGATTGAGGCATCTTTCAAAATCCCTTATCATTAATGACCACCTATACATGAATCCTTTACTTAGCCCATAGAGACCATGAATGACCTTTATAGGGATGACCATTGTTTCAAGCCATTTTTATCCATTCCTACTCATCTCTTGGTAGTTTCATGATATATTAAAAAAAATGATGTGACGGGGTGATGGGAATTAAGGTGGAGGGGATGTTATAAATTATAAGGAAATAGTGTGAGGGTTCTATTGTAGTAATTATAAAAGGTTGTGGAATCATTCATTGTACTTCATTGTTTTCCACAATTGATTTTTTTAATAAAATGAAAAAAAGAATTAAAAATGAGAAAAATGGGTTGTGATTTTGGATAACCAAAAAAAACACCATTTTCTATACCGACGGTCCTCTTATCGTATGTGGTTAGGTTATAGATGTGAGGTTTGATCTAATCATAACTTTTGGATAAAGAAAAATAATAATAATAAATCAAGAGGGTGCTTTAATCATTCAATATGATTTACTTTAATCATGACCTTACTTTGTGTTTTTATGGACGTGGGTGTTCCTACATTGAAGAGGATAATTTCATTACACTTTTTGATATCATGAATTTTACATAAGAGAAAAACCTTCTTCTTGATACTTAATTTTTAAAACATAAAATCCTACAAACCTTATTCCATAGAGTTATTTGACCCTTTATTGAAAAGACCTCATGATTTTATGTGGCTTTTGTCTTTAAAATATGGATAAATATTTATTTTAAAACTATATAGATAAAGTGAATGTTCTCATGAACTGAGAATAACTCTACATGGATTGTATCATGAGATATGAGAGTTAAAATTCATTGTTGATATAAATCATGATGTGACATGTTTAATAGTAATTAATTGAGAAGCTTTAATGAATAAAAGAAGAAGTTCCATCATTTTTTCAATGGCGTAAAGTAAAATTTTTGAATTAATTGTTTCATTAAAAATGGGGAAATTAAATTCATATTTTATGTGGATTTTGGAAAATTTTATTTGACATTGATTTTTTTTGATATTATTACTTTGATATTTGAATATTAGTAATATTAGCGTCCTCTGAATTCCATGTGGAAATTTTATGCTTGAGGGAAAGCATAGTTTAAGTGTGGGGATATTTGACAGAGAAAATTTATGTGAATATTTTTAATATAATAATAATTAATCTTGTATGTTTTTAAATGATAAAACCCATGTATTTAATTGTTTTATTAAAATAATGGGAAATTTGGATTATAGAAAAAAATGATCTAAATTGTGAAAAGTTCTTAATTTTTGATTTTTGACAGATTTTTTTGTGAAGGGTATTTTGGTCATTTCATGAAAAATACAATTCCAAATTTTCTTATTCAATTTTTTAGAATCCTTATTTTTTAATTCCTTTATTTTTTTGCTTCTAGACCATTGGATGAATCAAACATCTAGAGGCCCTAAAAAATCAATGAAGTTAAAGATTTTTTCAGGCAGACAGCGTGGAATCCACCAATGTAATGGAAGCACATTTCTCTCTACACCCATCCAAATGTGGTGATTCCACTTTGGGATGAATGAAAACTAAAATAGGCGTTTAAAAAATAAATTATATGGAGTTTTAAATCCATTAAGGCGGCCATTGAACGACATATTCTTAAATAAAGCTGCCTGGATGCTTCATGCAGAAACAAAAACCAACAATGAAAAAATCATACCTCCTAAACCTTGTGGCCGAATGAGTTGACCTTTGGAGAGTGTACGGTCAACACCTTAATGTAAAACTTTTATTAAGGGGTCTATGCGTGAAGTGTCTAATTAATGGGTCAACAATGCGATAACATTTGGAGTAAACAAATTTTCCTATAAAAAGAGATTAGCTCCCTATCTCTAAAATCATTCCAATCCATCCCAACACCATCTGGGGGCACCAAAGAGAGGAGGAAAAGGGCCATTTATATTTTTATTCTTTATTTATTTTATTTTTATTTCATTTTTCATTTCTTATTTAATGAATTCATATCTTTTATAATAAAGTGTTTATTTCACCCCTTTTCTCTTATAATCTCAATCTCAATCTCATTATCTCTTTTTCATCTTTCCTTTGTGATCTTTATGCTCTTCGCCATGGAAAGTGACTAACTCGAGGTTTGGTCCTGAGGGATGTTTCAATGTGTTCATTATTATTGCACTTCAATTTTAAATGTTTTAATTTTTTTTGTGGTGGAGACGGGAATATTGCACAGGTGCGTCGGTCGTCCACTACGACACTATTTACAAATCCATTTATTTTCATTGATTAATCATTTTCCCTCCCTTCTATTAGGAAAACACATTATACGGAGATGTTGGGGTTGTTCTAAGGGATGAAACGGCATACTGTGGAGCCGAATCTTGTAGGAATAACATTCTCGGTTGAGGTGTTACCCTACCTGATTACTAGAGGAGGTGTGGTTTGGTATGCCGAATGCATGCTAAAATCACACACTTAATAAATCAAAGGAAAGTAATTCATTAATGAGGTTTTAATAAAATGAATTATAAAATTTAATTTAAACAATAAATAAATAATGAATGAACCCGTGTTATCTAACCCTAGGACCAAGACCTTTCCTCCCAAATTTCATTATATCTGCATCTGTAACAACATTTAGATTTAAAGTTTTCATTTCATTATTTTAATTTCACTATTTTTCCAAACCCCTAAAACCATTATTTTTAGTAAATTATAAAAAAAAACAAAATGAATTATAATAGGTGAACTAGAATCAGTGATTGAACTGACTACAAACGCTTCTCAAGTGAGGCGACCCTGGTCAGCCACAGTGCTATATTAGGAAAATAAATTTTCTTTTGCCACGCCCCGCGATAGGCGTGTGTCAGTAGAACAAAACTTGGAAAAAAATTTAAAAAATGGACAAGTAAATGTTTATGTTTGGAGAAGAAGTTAATTTTTAAGTTGAATTCCAAATTGATGGGAAAAATATATATAATGATGTGAATCAATGAAAGGTTACACAGAATTAACCTCCTACACGAAAATGTTACAAGTTAATGGAAATTTGGAATTATTCCAATAAATATCCTAATATAATGGTTATTGGTGATGATTGATGTCATCACACTCTTATGGCCAATGAAAAAGGCATCTCACATTTTACAACAATCAATGATGTTGATTATTATAATTATGTGGTGAAAGGAACACTTATAATCCACTCTAAAGTAGAAAATGTGTTTTTTGATTTTTGATCCACCCACACTATTATTTCTGATGAATTATATATGGGTATCACCATATTAACTCCACAATTAGATGCTGAGTTATCTATGAAAACATTTAATTGCACAGCGGTCACATCAATGGTTTATAATTTGTATTCGGATGATGTTTGTGGGAAATTGAATCCTTCAAATCTTGCGATCCTTCCTATACTGTAATTTTATGTGGTTATTGGCATTGATGGTCTTTCTCTATATGGATCTCATATCAATTTCTAATTTATTAAAGTCACATTTCATATTCCGGATCAATATATGATCATCTATCAGCGTAAGAATGAATATATCCTTCCAGTAGAAATTTCATCCATCTTATCGGTCTCGATTCTTATAAATGAACATTATTTATCTCAAATGTTGGGGAGAAACCCATAGTTAAGAATACGCCCACTATATGCGATATTGATGATTTCTTTCATGATGAATTGAAAATTCATCCACCAAGTCATAAATTAGAGTTTTTAATAGAACTCATACCAGGTTCTAATCATATTTCAAAGAAATCATATAGAATTTCCCCAATTTATTTACAGGAATTGAAGAAGAAACTCCATGGGAATCTCTATAAAGAATTCATATGCCCTAATGAGTCACCTTTGGGAGAACTTTTTCTTTTTGTTAAGAATAATGGTGGATCAATTAGACTATACAAGGATTATAGATAACATAACAAGATCACTATAAATAAAAAATATCTTATTCCCCGCATTGATGACTTATTCAACCAACTATGAATAACTCAATGATTTTATAGGATTGATCATCGCTCAGGATATCATCAATCAATTGTCAATCTGGATGTTATAAAAATGATGGAATTTTGTACTAGGTATGGACACAATAAATTTATATTTATGGCTTTGGGTCTTACTAATTCTCCCACTATGGTCATTGATAAAATGAATAGAGGCATTGGAGATTGTATTGATCATTTTGTGTGAATCATTACAGATGATATTCTTGGATATTCAAAGAGATATGAAGATAAAAAATTCCACTTGATAAATTTACTCAAGACCCCGATAAATGAGATGATTTATGAAAAAAATTACCAAATGTGAATTTTAGCTTCAAAGAAATTCTCTTTTGGAGAAAATAATATCAAGAGAGGGGATATCTTTGGCATCCAAAAATATAGAAGTTTTTGAATGATTGTAGAGACCAAAAATGTGTACTGATATATAATGTTTTCATGTTTTGGAATGATATTATCATTTTTTATGAACTTTTTAATGTTTATATAATCCAAAAACAAAGTTGACTCGAGAAGGAGTTATTTTCATATGGATGGATGAATATGAAGAGAATTGCAAAGAGCTAAAAATAAGGTTTTCCAGTGAACCTGTCCTCACACTGCCTTGTAGTAGTGAAAGGTTTGTGATTTATAGTGATTCTTAATAGATGTTAATGGGATGTGTTCTCATGAAAAATCATATGGTGATAGCTTATGCTTCAACGAATGTGAAAATTCATGATAAAAATTACCCAACTCTTGATTTGAATTTAGATATGGTAATCATTTCATTAATGATATAGAGTAATTATCTATATGGTGAATGGTGTGATATTTATATTGATCATAAATTATTAAAGTGCACTTTAATACAATTAGATCCAAATATGTGCCAAAGAATATAGTAGGAGTTAATTAATGATTACAGCTGCTCAATACATTACCACCCTGGGAAAATGAACAAGGTGGTTGATGCATTGAGTCAACAAGATCATGCTACTATATCTTTGATGAGGATCACAAATGATCTATTATTCATGGATTTTTAAAGTAGGAATCATTAAATATTAATTGAAATATATTAATTTTATCTTTTCCAAATGAATGTTCAACTATATATATACGTGAAGATTAAGGAGGCGCATAAAGAAGATGTAGAGGTACAAAAGAAGGTGAATATTTTCCTGAAATCAACCTTGACTCTGATTTAATAATAAGGTTCATGAATTGCAGTTTTAAGCCTCCCATAACATAATTAATGAAGGAGGTATTGGATGAATCTCATATATCTTCATTCAATATTTACCCTGGAAGCACAACGTCGTACATGGTCATGAAAGAGTATTCCTTGTGGCATTGATAGAAAAGATATGTGGCTGAATTTGTCTCTTGTTTCTTGATTTTTCAGAAAGTTAATAATGACAAGAATAAGTCTAAGGGACGTTACAACCATTAACCATACCAAAATGGAAATGGTAAGAAATCACTATGTACCTTGTCATCTGACATTCCAAAACACAAAACACCATTAATGTTATTTGGGTTATAGTTGATCACCATATAAAGTCGACAAACTTCATTTCAATTATAGAGTTTTTCAATATTGATCATGTTTCAAGGATATATCTAATGTGGTAAGATTTTATGTAATAACACATTCCATTATATCGGATTGGGAATTACGGTTTTCCTTGATGTTTAGGCGAAGACTACAGCAGGATCTGCATATAGAGATATGATTCAGCACTGCTTATCATCCTCAAATAGATGGTCAGTCTGAGAGAACAATTCAAAATCTAGAATACATGTTGATAGCTTGATATATGTATTTCAAATGAGGTTGGGATCAAGAACTACCTATTGTGGAATTTTCTTACAACAATAGATTTCATACCATTATTCAGATGGCTTCTTATGAATCTATCCATAGAAAGATGTGTAGAACTCTAAATTTTTGGGATGATGTTGGGGAAATAAAAGTCTTAAGAAATGACCTTTTGATGGAATGGAAGAGAAGTTCAGATCTATTTGAAAAAACCTAATAGCTCCTTATATTTGAAAAAAATGGTATTCTGAAAACTAAAGAAAATAACTATATTTTAAAGTGGGTGACACGGTGTTTCTATAAATAACTCCTTTTATGAGATTAATGAGATTTCAAAAGATGCAAAACCTAAGCCCTAGGTATATCAGTCGTTTTGAAATTTGGGATCGTGTTGGGAAGGTATCTTACCGATTGGTGCTTCCACAAAATCCTTTTGATGTTCATGATGTGTTCCTTGTATATCTCTTGAAAAATTACATATTTATCTTCAAAATGTACTAATCTCAGAAGTTTAACCACTTGACCTAGATCGTTCTTTTGAAAAACAACCGATAGGGATGTTGTATCGTATTGAAAATGTTCTACAAAACCTGATTACTTGCTTGGTTAAAATTTTATGGTGAAACCACCAATTAGAAGATTTGATGTGGGAACACAACGATATGATGAGGGATATGCATCGTTGTCTTTTTTATTACAAATGATTAATTTTGAAGGCTAAATGGAGTATAGTGGTTGTAGAATTTAACAGCTTGATGATTTTATGAAATAATTTTTTAAATAATTTTCATTCTTAATCAACATGCATTGCATTCAATCAAGATTTTAAACGAATCATGATGCACTTATAAAAGTAAATGACCATTATAGAATAATTGTTCACAAGAATAATTATAACTAAATTTAGAAAATTTATAGTGAATTCAATGGCTTCCAATTATTTATGAAAAATATAAATCAATTAGATATTTTTTCTATTAATAAATTTAGTGAATTAATATTAGTAACGAAATTAATTATATATATATGTTATATACTTAATATATATATTTCTTATATTTATCCAATCGATATTGTATTCATAGGCTATGAATAAACCCTATTAGATGTATAAAAACCTAAATTTTTCAAAATGGTATATTTACACATTTGAATGGTGAACGACATTAAAATTAATATTTTTACTGATTAATAACATTTATATGACAACATATCCATTTAATTTGGAATATGAATATAAAAATTGATATTGGATAAAATTTTAATATTTTTTGATAACTTTCAAATTTTGATGAATAGTAAAAATATAATAAATATTAATTGAAAAAAAAATTCATAGAAGAAATTTAAATGGATAAATTATAATATTATATGGTTTTAATGTATAAATAGAATATATTTTTTCATTCAATATAATTTATGTCATTGTCATTAATTGTACATTGAATTTATATGTAAAAACATTTCAATCTTTTGTAATGTTTTAGCTTTTAAAACTCATTCTATCTTCTTGACAATCAGATTAATATTAAATTTATTACTAAAACTTTTATATATTGAAGTTTTTATAATATAAATAATATTTTTAATCATTGGGTCTAAATTTTATAAATATATTAATTTTATTTTTGGGCCTTATGAATAGAATCTTCCCTAATTTTTTATTAATAAGGAAATAGTGAAAAACATGTAATTTAGGGTAAGAATAATATTACTAAACTACCCTAACAAATATCACAATTTTATTGGATGAGATACAGACCACCAATACAACCCTTTAGATGAAAATTTGGACTTTGGAAGCAACATGGGTGCAATTATGACCCCTCTATATTTTATTTTAAAATAATGGAAAATATGTTATAATCATAAATCATGTTAATATATTTTTTTAAATATGGAGTTATATAAGTTATATATTTGACTAAAAATATTAAATAGAAATATATACAGATTTAATGAATCATGGTATTTTATTTATAATTTTTATACATTAAATAATTAAATTTATTTATTACACGATGATGATGTAATGATTAATTTATTAATAAAATAATTAAAAAATGGTATTATTAATATTAAAATAAATATTAAATGAAATAATTTATGTCATCCATAATTTTTCTATGTTATTAAGAAATTTTATAATATTATTCATTGGTTTTTTTGATGTTATCTCTCTTATTATATTTCATTTAAAATCAATAAAATCAATAGTGTAAAAAATGACATAATTGTGGTTTTATAAAAATAGTAAATTAATTAATTATTTTAAAATCATTAAGATAATTTAAAATCTCAATGTGACTATGAAAATTTATAAAATTTTATTGAGTGTTCTATTATATAAATTCAACCCCATATAAGTAAAATTTCCACGATATTAATACTTAAAATATTGTAACCACAATTAAAATAAAAAATAAATAATTAAGGGTAAACCGAAAAGATAGAATTAAAAATAAAAATAATACATGTCTAAAAAATATGTTATGAGAGGATTTTGAACTATCCACAAATTATATTTAATATGATTCAATTTGGAATAATTTTTATTAGTTTTTTTTTATTAATTTTATATTTTATGAATTTCCAATGGTTCCACTCACCTTAATTATAATTAGGAACCTCCTCCATCACATATTCATTTAAATTTTATCTTTCAATATCGGTCGTAACCTGTATTTTTCTCTTATATACTTCCATATTTATATTTTAGAGGTTGGTTTTTTCTTTGAAGACCAACTCTACTACTTCGAGAAGAGATTTAGAGGATGTGTGACGAGGAAGAGGTAATCTCTTTAACTCAATCTTTCAAAATTCATTCTTCTTCTACTTTTATTAATAATTAAGTAATAAAATAAGTATCACTAATATAATTATATGTTATAATAATTATGAAACAACCATATTCTACCTTTAATCCATCATATGAAAAATGATATCACCATGCATGCATATGTACGACATAACATCTCTACACCGTGGTGTAATCTGTTTTTCACCACTGCCTAAACTGGATGGGTATAACGATGTAAATATTAAATATATATGATTAGTATAAAGTGATATTTATTATGAAATATTATAAACCATCAAATTAAACACCATTCAATAATTATAGGAAATATTTCATTGCTCGTGCATTTGTACGGTCTACCGTCTCCATGATGTGATATGATTGTTTCAACATGATCGTCATTAAGCCATCATTATATAAATGAATGGAATGAATAAATTTGATATTTATTATACTAATAAAATAATATAAATGATTTATCTATTACCTAAGAAGTGTAACTTGAAGTGATACAAAAAAACATGCATAAGAACAAAAAGTAATTAATACACAAATAACAGGTAACAAAGAAATGTTACTATCAAACAGATTATAATATGGTAATATATGATATGAATAAAAACAAGTATAATTTGGGAGTAATTATATAAAATTATGTAAATAATTATATAGTAGGTATGGATACATATAACCAATATCAGATGTTAGGTAAGGAATAATTTCTCAATCTCATTGTTATCCAAGATTCTTTATTAGTAAGTATATAAATGGGCATATTTATTTTTCAAGACCATGAATCATTAAAAAATAATATTTTTACTCTATAATTTTTTTAAGTTTATTTCTTCCATTAGTGAATTTATATTAAATGGTATGAAGGGAATATTTTTCATTTATGGTATGAGATACTTTTTGAAATTTCATTCAATACTATAAAGTGAATGTTTTTATAGCTTATACTGCATGAATGTATTTTTACACATATATTACACATTACATACATGATGCTTACCTTACATGTTTTCATGGTTATTTTAAATGCAATTTGTTTCTTTTAAATTTTTTTGGCATTTTAAGAAAAGAAAATGTTTTCTAATAAGAAACGATGTTTTCCACAAAAATAAATTTCATGAGTTCAATCAAAACATATTTTCCTTCTTAGATGGAATTATCTAAAAAGGATTTTGTTTCAATACCTATTATTACTATTAATTCATTGTGTTTATGATGTAATGATATTTATGAAATCCATTGTTTTTACATGGATAATGTTTTCATGGAATGATGTTTAAGAAACCCATTTTATTTGTTGGGTTATTCTATGATGAATGGTTTATTTTTTTTGTGGATCACATAAGAATGATTTATTTATGAGTTTGGTGAGACCTATATCTTCCTTCAATTTATTGGGTAATTATTTATATCTAATGAAATATACCTACCAATAATGTAATGTAATGTCAGATCAATAATATAGGGATAGAACTGATAGTAAACATAGTTTAGCAATGGAATTTGTTTACTTTGATGGTCTTGGTAATGAACCTCTGCATATATGAAATTATTTTCTATGAATATGTATATTCCATAAAATCTCATTTGTTATTTTGGGAATTTTGGGATTACATTATTTGATTCATAGAACATTCAGGATTTTTCACATGGAATTACATCACGATCATTCATATAAAGGATTATATTTTCAAATTTTATGTTCTTTTGTCTTATGATTGTGATATGAATGATATCTCCCCAGTTTACCCTTACTGAGCATATGATCTAGTCCTTTCTATATGATTCCTTTCCCCAAGTCATGAAGAAGTGTGTTATTTAATATATGTGGAAAGGGGGTCTAGTTATTATGATATAAGTGGGAGACAACGAAGATGTCTTATGAACCATTTGTTTACGTTTATTCGTTTATAAAGACACTATACCTATAAAGTCCTTTGGTGGATTTGTTATATTTTGTAATGAATATTATTCAACTTTGATGTAATATCAATATATGTAATGTACATAAATTTCTATTAAAACATATCCTATTATGATTGGATGTGTGTATTTTAACCATTATCATGCTTGGGTCGATTTGAGAACCACTTGGAACCACATGGATGAATTTTATTAATTAATAATATTATATTCAACGAATAGTCATTTTTGTTACACTTTTGTTTTATTGAAAAGTAATTTATTTTAATATGGAGGTATAAAGGAGAAATATTCATCTATAAATAGTAATTGGAATGATATGTTTATTACCTACATCATGGTAACTTATTTATAAATTTTTTATAATATATAATTAAATTTAATTATGTGACAATTTTTATATAGTAATTAATTAATTAATTAATGAATCAAATAAATGATATTATAAATATTAAAGTAAATATTATATAACTTAATTTATTCCAACCAAAATATTATAGAAAAATTTGACATGTTTTAAATGATTTAAAGGATTTTTTTTGAACTTATCTTACTTTTATGATATTTGTTAAAATTCAACTACTGAATATTGTTAAAATTAACAATATAAGTACTTTAAAATATAAAATATATCATTAAATGTCATAAAATACCTAAAAATATAAGATTTATCCAAATTGTTATTATATGTCCTAATATTTCATAAATGACACTTTTGTTAGTCATTTCACATGTTATGGTAATTATATTTACCCACAATTAGTAAATACCAAAATATCACAGTAAAATAAAAAAGGGGTAAAATAAAGGTTAAAAACACTAAGGATTAAAAAACCATCATAACATGTCTATTTTTAATTTTATAATGTTTAATAGACCTAAACTCATCGTATCATCATAATAAATGTGTTTGTGACAACATTGAAATAAAATTTAATTTATATTAATTTAATATTTTAAGAGTTTAAAGGGTGCACATCCCCTCTCCCATAAACAGTAGCCACTCTTCTCTAATATTAACACATCCAAAGCATTTTTATTCTGAAAATATCTACCCGCAAAAATATCCTATAATCCCTCACCAAATTCTTAAAGAATTATTTTTGGCATAAAACCCCTTCTTAGAGGTGATAAGGGTTTCTTCAATGGTGATCAACCAAAGAGGAGGTATCACTTTTTTTGTGTTTGTGTTTTATTTATTCATCTACTACCATAAAATATTCTCCACCCATGACAAAATAATAACACTAGTACCATAATCATTCTAATATTTTATTATTATAATATCTTAACCTAAATCTATTCCTACATCTATTGCATTGGAACAAAATTAATCTTCTATCTGTACATACGAACAATCACCTCCACTAAATAATATAATTTGTTTTTCATTAATGCCTCTCCTAAATAATCATAATTATAAAATTAATGTTTTAATTTTATATTAATTAAATTTTTATCAATAAATAACATAATATTTCAATTATTTCCTTATATAGAATTCACATAAAAATGATTATATCATTCGTCCTTATGTGTGAATTATCACCTCCACGAAGCGATGTGAATCATTTTTATTCAGCACATCCCTTATATATATATAAGTATTTATAAATTATTATTATGATTTTAATAATATTATTATAATTCATTAATAATAAAATAATAACCATATTTCTATAATTATCACAGAAAATCTGAAACATTACACTTGCGTATATATGACCTACCGTCTCCGCGATTGTAACATTGTTAATTTTTCATACCATAAATTATTTGTTTAATTTTAAAAGTATAATTTATTTATTGATGTTGTTTTGATTTAATTAATATATTCTATAGATTATGTAATCATCATCACAGGGACTATTAATATCATACCCTGTTTAGTTTCATTTCATATATCGAATAACGCCAAAACGTCTGATATGAACTCAAATAAATATGTAATTATTATAACATGGTAATAAGTTATATTAAAGGAATAATAAATATGAAAATGGTTTTCAAGAAATTATAAATTTTCCTAATATTATTATTTAAATTTATAAATATTTTACGTGATGTGTTGGAATCGAGGTATTGGATTTCGTCTCAATCTCTTTTCATTCAGGCACTTCATAATAATATTCATCTAAATTACATTAAAAGTTATATATATAAATAATATAGAATTTAATATCAATATATCATATATAATAATGTTATTTATTTTTTAGTAAATGAATTAATGCATGGATATTAAGATATAAATGTTCATAGTGGTATGGGAAACCGTGAATGTTTAATGATTTAATTATCAAATAATTTCATCATGATATGAATTTATAAATTTATTTATATGTATATAGTTGATTATAAAAGAAATTTTTTGTCAATATTTAATTTAATTACATGTTTTTAAAAATATAATCTTTTTATAGAATGTGTTTTACTTTAAAAAAAATAGAAAAGGAATGTTTTCTTTTATGATGACTACGACTTCTCTATCGTCGTTACCGTTGTCTGATACTTTATTTACTCTATAATCCTAAATGTTTTTAAAATTAAAGGAAATATTGTATTAATATTTTGGGTATCATTGTATTTAAAATTATTTCTTAAGTGCAAATTTTACATTTATATAAAAATGAGTTTCATATGTGATTATAAGAAATTTTTATAAGGGTTTTGTGATTCATGAAAAGGTAATTGATCATTATATGAAATGGGTGAGCCAGATCTAGATTATATGATTGATTTAGCCCCATTACATCCAAAAAGAGAGCCCACCATATCTTATACAAAGGTTTGAGCTGCATTATAGTTCATGAGTGAGCCCGATATAGTTTATACGAAGGGTTATCCTCGTTATTGATAGCCAATTTTAATGTAGACCACATGGTTATTCGAATTTGGAATAGGTTTGAAATGGTTTTATGTATATGATGATTTATGTCACCTAAATGATTTTAAATTTATATCTATTGGTATTATTGTTTTCTATTGAGAAAAAAAGTATGACTATTATTCATGTTTTTTTTCATTCTATTAGTGAACATTAAATTGGTTACCATGTTTTAATTTTACTAATGGTTCTCTTTTTTTAGTTCAATTAATGAGATTATTTTATCATTTCATGTTTTATAATTTTTTTATAGGTCTTATGGTTTTAGAGGACAAATGATATTCCTTTATTAAAATATTGAATATTTTTCATGAATATAAATCATGTATTAATTTCAAAGGGTTTCCTTTAGTAGAAAAAGTTGATACTGGGTATAAATATATAATTGTAATGTATGGATTTACTATGTAAGAGTTATTTTGTCTTTATTATCTAAAAAAACTAAAAAAAGATCCTATAATGTGAATTCATGTTCCAAAACACTAGCATAAGACATGTTTAAGGACAAATTATTATAGTTGGTATTAGAGGATTGTTTAGAAAACATTTGAGATTAGGAATTATTCTAATGATATAGGTATATCATCATTATTGTGTAATTTTGAGGTTTCTAATAAGTTTAATGTCTGATAAAGCTTTTGATGATATATGTTATAAAAATTTAAGTTTATTAATCATATTTTTATAATGACATTCACTGTTGAGTTAATTGTGGGAGATTACATTTTTTGGTATGAAAATGGAGAGGTATGAAATGAAAATTATGTTTAAAATATGTTATTGTTATTTTATATAACATGAATATTGATATAAGAGTTATAATAATTATATAATTGTAGAAAAAATGATATTCTACGGGAAGGGTGACAACGCATCGCATCAGACAGGGCTGTAGGAGTCGAACCCACAACTGAACTATGACAAAGATTTATCACCTACCATTGGTCTATCCAATATCTCTAGTTAGTATGACCTTTTATTTATAGTTAAACTAGTTTGTGAAATTATAACATTATGATTTCATGAACTAAGGTTTTATCAAATAGATATCCTTGTTATTGGATAATTATTTGGTGATTAAGTGATTAATGTTTTTTTAGGAGTCATTCACTATTATGGGAACGTTATATGGTTATAGTTAATAGAATAATATGTGATTTTAATTATGTAGTGTTGTTTAAATTAAATTTTGGAAGAATTTATGATTAAAATTTTCTATTTATGTGGAATTTGGATATTTTTTGAAATGATTAACCTATCATGGAGAATATGTGATTACATTTATTACTTTTTGGTATGGGACATTAAGATTTGATGATGTAATTTGGAGTTAAATGCTAAAACATATCTTATAAGATTATATGATAAAATCTTTCGGGTTTTGGGATTTTATAATAGATATAATATTATTGTTGAATTTTAAGGATAAGTTTTTTTTTTGAATTTTTTATGTTGAACTCTAATTATTACAGTTTAATTTTGGAGATTATAAGTATTTTTTCATCATACAATTGTTAATTTTTAATCCTATACTAATTATATTGGGTTTTCTTAATTTTTCAAGATAGAATAAATAGTTTTTTAATATTTTATAAATTATTTAATATTCTAGAATTTGATTCGAGTGCTTCTGGTTTAAATAGTCATCTTAAATACTCATCATGTACAAAAAAAGATGAGTTTGTAGTGAAATTTTATTAAAACATGAAACTCAAATTGTAATGTATTTGTATATACATATGTTTCTATTATATGTTTTAAAATAATTCCTCAAATATGGGAATATTATCTTAAAACAAAAACGTTTTCCCTTAACTTTTTCTATTATGAAATCAATGATCATTTAACACTTCACAAGTTGCAAGCATTCTGATTGTTAAAATTCTCATGATCATGTTTTCTAACACTCTCCATCAGCACGCGTTGGTTTTTTCTTCCATATCCATGTTTTCATACATGGAATCTTATTATGTGTTATCTCAGATAACCTTCATTATATCCGTTCTTTTTTTAATCAGAAGTTATATTAATCCTTTTTATGATGTGGGAATTAAATAAATGTATTTTGATGAGTCATAACATAGTTACATACCCCACATAAAAATTTAAATGATGAAATTTTAAAATGTTTGGAGAATGTAACATTCTATGTTTTTAAAAAGAGATAATATATTTGATAGCATACATAATACGCCACATCGAACTTGAGATAAAAACTAAATATTATTATGTTACCTAATAACATAACTATTAAAATGGAGGCAAACAAATGTATTAACTGATTTATAGAAATATATTTTTACTGAATTAAATAATTAATTAATTTTTTAACAATTATTTATAAATGAATATAAAACCCATCCCAATTAAAAGGAAACGTTTTTCGAAAAACTATCTAAATGAAAATAAGTGAGTTAATAGAATAAAAAATCACACTTTATGGATTTTATTTGTGAAATATATATTTGATATATTCAATTTAATGTTTAAAATTCTTATTATAAGTTTTCTATAAATGATATAAGAACACATTAATTTTTTGTGATAAAAGAAGTATTTAAAAAAAAAATACAGTATTACCGCCTTTTGATGGAGATTCCAATATTAGTATAGTTTTTTACACTTTTATAAGTTTTATTTGACAAAATAAACTTCTTGTTTTGTATTAGGATATAAAAATTTACTTTAGATGATTTTTTTAATTTTCTGATAAAATTCATTATTTAAACTAATAGTGAAAAATACTGCAATTTAATTCCAAAAAACATTTTCATCAGTGTTATTTATATTGTTAAATTATATTTTTATTTGGTTTAATCTATAATTAAATTAGGTTTTTCTCATTTAATCCAATTTTTGTTATTTTATGTAATTTCACATTGAAATTAGATATAATCAAATATCAATATTTTGATGGATTTTACAATTAAAAAACATGTTTTCTCATTTTGAGAATGCGTATAATTTTGAAATTAATTACATCAAATTTATGTTTTCTGAAATTGGAAAAATAGATTCCCAATTTTGAATAAATATTCCCAAAATATATAAATATGCCCCATTTATTTTTGAACTTTTTAAATAGTATCTTTAGTATTAAATTTTATGACCACAGTTAATGTTAAATCAGGTAATTAAAGGTAAAAATAATGTTGAAATAATATAAAAATACTAGAGCACTTGTACTAATTTAATTTTAGTTCTGTAATCTAGAAATTAGAATCCTATGGTCTATTTTAGGACCACCTCGAGCCACTTGGACGACTTTAATTAATTTATAATATAATATTAAATGAATAATCGTTTTTTTGTTACAATTATGTCGTTAAAACGAAAAATATTTTAATGTAGATTAATATAGGTGATATATTCAACAATAAGTAGTAATTGGAAATATACAAAGATTAAATACATCATGGTAATTTATTGATAATTTTTTGAAATTAAATTATTAAATTTAATTATGACATAATGATGATGTAGAAATTTCATAACTAATTAAAGAATCAAATAAATTAAATTATTAATGTAAATTTAAATATTTTATGACATAGTTTATAACATCCAAAAATTTTAAAGATATATTTTACATTGTTTTTTATGATTCAGATGAGTTTTTTTGTTTAAACATGTCATTCTATTATGATATTTGATAAATGTAATCTAATGAATAGTGTTATAATTGACGTTATTGGTATTTTAAAATATAAAATAGTTTATTAAATCGAATAATTTTTTTAAAATTATAATAGCTGACCAAATGGTTAGTATACGTTGTTGTATGTCCTAAATTACTCTTTTTTTAGCCTTTGACATGTTTTGGGAGATAAAGTAACCCACAAAGTGTAAATAATATGATTTTAGGGTAATATTAAAAATGGTACAATTAGGGTTGAAAGGATAAGGAATAAATAATATTAAAAACAAGTACAATATTGATTTTATAATTTTTATTTGAAACAAAAAATATATATCATCTAAATAAATTCTATTGGGACCATTTGGAACAAAAAATGATTTTATATTAGTTTAATATTTTATGATTTTCCAATGGTGTCCCTCCCCTCACCAATAAAAAGGCACCCACTCTTCTCTAATAGTCAAACGTCAAAATCCTTTAGCCTCAGAAAAGTTATACAAAAATCACTCCATATAATCGATCCCCAAGATCATGAGGCATTATTTTTTAAATGACACCAATCATAGAGGTCTTAATGTGTTCTTCAAAGGTTATCAACCGAATAAGAGTTTCATTTTTAAGTATTTTTGTTTTATTTATTCTTCCACTACCATAAAACCATCTTCACCAGTGATGAAATAATAAGTCCATTATAATAAATATTATGATATTTTATTATGTTAATTTGATATCATAAATCCATCTCCACATCGATTAAATTTGAATGTAATTATTCATTTGTGTGTATATGTGAATTATCACCTCCACGAACCGATATAAATAATTTTTCATTACCATATTTTAAGAATGGTAATATTGATAAAATTTATGTTTATCTATCTAATTAATGAAATATTTCTCATTATAATATAATAATATATCTATTATTTACATACATTCCATGATAAGAAATATAGTAATATTTTTCAATCATATGTCAGAACTATCACCTCCACGAATTGATTTGAATTATTTTTATTCACCACATGACTTTTATGAGATATATATATATATATATTATGGTTTTAAAATTATTATTAATATTATGGAAGGGAATAATAATTACACCTAGTCCATAATGATCAATGAAATGTGGAAACATTATTCATGCCTTTGTATGACCAATCGTCTACATGATTATAACATTGTTCATTTTTTATAACATATATAATTGGTTTGATGTAAAAATGTAAAATTGATGCATTAATTTGATTATTATGTCATGAATTTTATTCTGGAGATGATTTAATGGTGAACAGATGGATTATTGAAATAGTACCATGTTAATTTACTACTCAGGTACGACTAATGCCAAAATATCTGATATAAACATAAATATATATATGTAATTTTCATAACATGGTAATAAGTGAAATAAGTGGAATAATAAATGTAAAAACTTTTATAAATAATGTATAAATTAACCTATGTTTATTATTCAGGATTATTAATATTGAACATGACGAGTCGAACTCAAGGTAATGGATTTTTCCCAATATCCTTCTATGATGGCATTTCAGGATGATTTGAATCTTTATTCTTTTACAATGTGTGTATACATCCACTTTGAATTTTCATATATATATGTTATCTATAATTAGTTTATTTATTGCTATTATAAATATATTAATTATTGGGAAATAATATTTAAATGTTCGAAGTGGCATGGGACCCCTTTAACATTTAATGATTTAATTATCAAATCATTTCATAATGATATAAATTGACATGTTCATTTATATGGATATGAAAAGATTGTACATTGGATTTTATATCAATCATTAATTTCATTCAATGATTTTAAAAATGGAATCTTTTTATATTAATAATTTTACTTTTTTGACATAACAAAAAATGAATTTTTTCTTTTACGATGACAACATCTAGCCTATCGTTGTAACCATTACATGATACATGGTTTCCATTATAAGAAATAATGTTATTAAATGAAAATAAATAACTTATTCGTTTTTTGGATATCATGTTATTGAAACTGTATTATTAAATTAAAATGGTGTTTTTATACTGAAATGTGTTTCACATGGGATTAGAAGAAAATTTCAAAAGGTTTTCTAATTCATGAAATGGTACATGATAATTATATGAAATGGGTGATTCTGATATTTTTTTTTACGAATGGTTGATCCCCATTATTTCTCATGGGTGTGACCAACATAGAATATTAGAAGTTTGAGACCCATTGTAGCTCTAGGTTGAGCACTTTATAGATTATATAAATGGTTGATCCCTATTATATCTCACGGGAGGCCCCATATAGCTTATCTGAAGAGTTATCCTCATTATAGATCTCCAATTTTTAATTCAACCATATGGTTATTCTATTTGAAATATTTTTGAATGGTTTTTATGTATATGATTCTCTAAGTCACCTTTATGAGTGTCAATTTCTTTTTATTAGCTTTAATGTTTTTATGTGCAAAAAAATTATGGGTGTTCATCATGTTAATATGTTTTGATTCATTTTCTCAAATAACGTTAAATGGGTTACCACATTTTAACTAGAAAATTTATTTCTTTGTTTTTATGTCATTTAATGAGATTTTGTGTTCATCCCATGTTTTTTAGTTTTTTCACATGTCTTATGGTTTGAAATGACAATAAATATTCATTGATAAAATTGTTGAATATTTATCATGAAAATAGAACGTATTTTATTTTAAAATGGTTACCTTTGGAGGAAAAAGTGGACACTGAGAATAGATGTCCATTTCTAATGTACGAGTTTTCTATATAAGAGTTTTTTGTCCTAATTCTATAAAACTCTAAACTGAAAATATCCTCTAATGTGAATTCTAGTTCAAAAACCCTAGAATAAGATATGTTTAAGGTTGTGTTCTTATGTATTTCAAGTTTAGTAGTATTTTCACTTTACTATGGAAGCAACACTAGACTCCTAGTATTTCAGTATATATAACAGTGGTATCACTGTCTCCCATAAATTAAGATAGTACTGCTTTTCAAAAAAATGGTATCAATATTTGTATACTATAATGTAATATTATCTTAATAATGTTTGTTATAAAAATTTACCATACCACCTGTTAAAAATTACACTAGTAGTATAAAACATTATCATTTAACCATACTATATTTTTGTGATATTTTTTGAATAATAAATTCCTATATTTTATAATTATTTGTTAATCATTAATAATCCTTATTATAACATAGTATGAAATTAAATATTACTTTTCAAATTATTTACTTTAATTATTTATAATTTATTTTTTAATATTTTTAACTATTTTTAATGGGTTTTAATTTATTTAAATTAACTATAAATATGTTATTTTAATGTATTTATTTATTCATATTATAATATAATGTTTGTATTAACAAAAAATATCCATCGTAATTTTTTGGAACATTTTTACATAGTTGGTATAGATTATTTCATATTATATTTGATCTATTATTAATAATATTATTTATATTATTTATCAGGAAATTAAATTTTTTAGAATTTCACTTTATGTTTTGATATTAGAAATTATTGGTATGATTATTCTGGATGATTATTTTTTCTCTCTAGAATAATTTTAATTATAATTTCAATACGTACATGGAGATTTTTTTTTATTTTTTTCTATTTTAAAAAATTTATTTAATGGGTTTGAGATAAATTAAATGTATAGGTTATTGGATAAAATCATCAACACTCTGTTTTTTCATGAGAATGGAAATATAATAATTCAAAGATCTATACAGTCTGCATTGTATTTTGTGATCTTTATTTCACTATATAGACAATATCTCAAGTACATAATTACATCTTCATTAACTTGTACTACCTTGAATAGATGAGCTAATCCAATACTCAAGAACTAATACCACTTTTTTATTCTTAAAAATATATTTGGTTTCAGTTTTTTGATTTATGGATTCTATAACACTCTACGACTCTCACATATCCTCTCACTATCTATTTATGTTTTTACATACAAAATAATTCCTCCCTACATTCCTTTGGATAATAATCCCACCATTTAATAACGAGATTGTACATGTTGTGGTTCACATAGTATAATTTATTCATTGTAATTGGGTTTTAACTCCGCATAAAAATTTATGTGCTGGTGTGGTTGATCCTCCACATCATAAAAAATGATTCTATAATTAGGTTATGATTTCCCATTAAAAATAATATTAGTTCACAACATATATCTCACCGAGTAGATAGTTATAAGATTAGAGGTTGTCATATTTTGTCCAAACTACTATATATAGATAATTATGTTTTTTCTTTTATGTCACTTCTAATTTATCTTTTATTGTTTGTTTTAAATTAAAATTACTTTATTGAAAAAACTTTATATTGTATAATCACCCACTTTAGACTATCTATCATTACCATTATGTTATTAATAATTAGTTCCATAGAATAACCATATTATGAATTTTATATCACTATTATTATCTTTACTCTACATAATAATAGATTTTATATATTGTTTTTTTAATTTAATCAATTTGTCCGTACAGTCTATTTTTTAAATTACATTTTTTAAACTTAACTATAGACCACCCATTTGTAGGAAAATATATTTAATATGGATGAACTTAATATAAATAACATCTTGATTCCTATGAATTCACATTAAATTTAGGGGAATGTTTATTGCTACTATAAATCCTAAATGGATCCATACATCAAACTGTTAACGTATGACACGGGTTGATCATGAGAAAATAGTACCTGATACACTATGCTAACCCAATTAATAAAATTTTAAACAATTCTTATATGTATTTTTAAAATTTTAATATCAGAGATATTTTACAATGTGATATGAACATATGCATATTTACTCTTGTGTTTTCATGTATGAAATTCCATTATATTTGATTGATTCCAAAAGTCACTCACCATTGCTTAGAAAAACTGATATGAACCATCCTTTGAATCAATCAAGAATTGTAAAAATACTTCATAATTGGTTAAGACAAAATATTAAATCAAATGTTTCACTAATATACATGAATTATGAATTTAATGAACTCTTGTAGAGAATCCATGGAAAGAAAAGTACATATTATAATAGTCCTATGTGGTATAACAATTAATTATCCTTCAAATTACAATTCCATTGATGCATGTAAAAACATCAAATAGTATCGTATCATTTAATTTATTTGAAATATACTTCATTATGTACATTAATTTAATTACATTACATTAAATGTAATAAGAAATTGTGTACCATTTAAATATTTGAATGATGTTTCTATTTAGCCTTCCAATTTAGAAATATTGGATATTGAAAAAGAAAAGAAGTCTCAAATTGTGACTTGTGTTTAGAAATAATTTACAAATAATGTATTCAATAACTTATTTAGATGAAACCTTCAAGAGGGATGATGCAAGGGAGATATTAGAGGAATAAGATTTTTAATTCATTAGATGTTAACTGTTTTGAGTTCAAAAAAGGGAATATCAATCCTTACTACCCAAAATGAAAGGATAAATATAACTACAAGAATAAATATAAAATTTAATTCACAACTAGGTAGTGTTTTAAAAAAGAATACTATTCAATTAAAAAATCTATAAATGAGTATGAAATAGATAACTTGTGCATCATGGAATGACTGAATTAGGTTTGTGATTTTGGTTTTTATTTTGGATTTCTTGATTGTAGGTATGATTAATATAATATATGATTTAGTTAGTTAAATGAATAAATTAAAACATTTAGAAATAATTTTTTTAATGCTTTTGATTCATATAATTATCATAATTATTTTAATGAGAAATGATTCCATAAATATAAAAAACATTTACAAGATAATTTATTTTTATGGATGTATATGAATAATATTCAATACATTATTTTTATTATGATAATATGGGAATTATTTTAAATAAAATAATATAAATCTAGTTTATGTCCTAAAAAACAATTCCTCCGAAATATTTATTGAATAAATGAATTTTTCAAAAAAAAAATGCAAGGGTTCATTTGGGATTTTAGAACAAATCCAACATAGGAACTCACATTGTTAGATAGAATGGGAGGTATGGATGAGAATTTTTTCAGGTAATTATTACCTATAATAGTAGAAAAATAATAAATTATGTTATGTTCTTAACTATCACATTAATGTAGATATGACTCTAGTTAAAAATTATATGATAACTTATTTAATTCAACAATATGTTATGTAGATTTATTAAATGAAACTATCTATATGTATCAGATATTCTCTATATATTTCCATTAATTACACATAATTGGGTTTATTCATTTTTTTTGGGGACATATGAAAATAAATTCACTAATTTTATTCAACATACGAAAGTGATTGATGTATTTATTGTGGGATTAAACCTCTAAGAGGCATCTTATGTATCCAATGAGAATAATAAAAAACCCCACCTTTTTTCATTTCCATGTTCTATAGTTTATTATCATATGGAAATGATATGAATGAGGTAATGTAGGCTATGGATTTGAGGCATGGAAGTTATGAAGACTTCCTACATAACCTTCTTCTAAAAGTAATTAGTTTCTCCTTTTATTGATTATACTCGTGAGGGTTATTTCTTTAGAGATTACCAATATGAAACCTCTTTCATGATTATGTCAAGGTGGATTCCCGCATGATAATGAATTTGTATCATATTATTGAATGGGTTTTACACACCGATGTATCACTTATCAGGGGTATTTTATGGTCATAGTCGTATATTCATTGAAAATCCCAAATTTCTTGATTGTGATTCTCCATGTCATAAATAAGAGATATTAAGTGAAATAATTTACTACATATGGATGTTATAATTATGCACCCAGGAATCCTTGATGGATCCTAGGCCTTTGGAAGGTGTACTAGGTATCCAATTTGGATTGAAATCATATTCCTCATAGAGATATCAGATCCCAAACTCATTAATGGTTTTTTGTACATGATGGAATTGTTGGAAGTTACACATAAGAGTATTATTACATATTATCCAATATACACCTACTAATAGATGATGAAATATTATAGAATCATAAGATAGTTTGGGTACCATTATGGTAGATCAATTTGGATATGGGGGGACATATTCAATGTAGGATGCTTATTAAGGATGTCAATCCCTTCTATAGAAACAAATAGAATGTGGGGAACCTGATGAGTTTCATGATCATGTTATATCAAATAGCACATGAACCTTGTCCACTATGTATAAATCATATATGCATACGTAGTTTCTTATTAAAGAATCATGGACATGTATTTACATAGTTCAAGGGAACATTAACCAATTATTTCGATTACAAAAGGATAAAATACCATTTGGTGTCCACATGAAATGTACAAAGTGTCCTCTTAACATTGAAAACCTTAATCCTGACAAGTCCATGGTGTTTTCTTGCCATGTATGAGGGATTTCCTAACATTGATTACATGTACAGGGGGTCTCCACATTATTAAATATGTCATGTAACTGTTACATCACATTACAAAAATTTAAATGTATTGATGAAACCAAATGAAAGGGATGGTATATTCAAAATCTATCAACTGAAAAGACTAACATGTCTTGAGGACTATCGCATGACTGGTGGGACGTATCCATATGAATGTCTCTTTACCTAGACTACATGTCTGGAGGACATCATTTGACTTGGAAGTCATGTTTAGTGGCAATATATTGCCTTAGATAATCTGTTTATTAGACATATCAATACTTTTATATCATTATCATAGGTCATCATGTGATCGACTCATAGATCAGCTAAATCACATGACACAATAACTTGAAATCAACATACATGTATTCATAATATGTTTATATCATTTTGATCCTTTATCAAATAAATTCCCCAATGTTAATCAAGCACTGTAATGTGGAATACTTCTGCAAGCAATCCAACACAAAAAAATCATTCATGACATTAATCTAAATACCACGTTAAGTGAAAAAATTTATTTTTTAAACCATTATGTCATTCCCTAGGCATATCTGGTTAATGAAACTTGTGATCATGTAATTTACCTCTCTGAAATGTACCCTATCTACTTTTCACCCCTTTTATGATTTTTCTATGATACATGAATTTAAAGGGATAAAATCCTTAGATATACTCTTTATCATATATATAATAAATAAAAAAATTGGGCTTGAGTCAATGGAGAGGGCATCACATAGAATGTTTCAAATGACCCAGCCAATGGTCATCCATGACGTTACCATTATGTCATGTGATAAACAATGATGAAATAAAAACATCATAGTTATCATATTTGTTGAATCCATGTATTGTTGAAGAGATATATTATTTTCAAATTCACAAATGAAAAAAAATCACAATATTAGGATGTTATGTCTTGGTATCATTATAGGACTTGGTTTCCTATCAAAGAGTATTTTGCGTGATTGAAGGTGTGTTGTATTTTGGGATACATGTGATCATTAGTAGACCATAAAAATCGTATGATAACACCTCATGAAAATAATGTCACCACCTTCCCAGGAATCCTCCCCCTTATTTCATATTTTATTGTATAAATCATTTTAATTTTTTAATTTTTGTATATCTAGATATCACATTAGAAAAAAGATATGTCAGATATCCTTATCATAAGTATGTTGACATTTTATGGAGCATTTTCAAAATCAAGGTGGCATTTTAAGAGGCATTCACGTGATCAGAACATTGATTACATAAAACACATAACTCTTTCAAATGAAAAAATGGACTAACTCTGCACCACATAAGGTTACCAAATTTTTCATTTTTTTACACAAAACATACATCTTTTACCAATTTTGTTTTCATATAAACATCTCATAATCGAATATATATATCCAATATCCTTTACATGATTGATTTTACATGTCTATGGGACTTTGAATGATCATTTTGACATGTCTAAAGGCCTTCAAATGATCAATATTTTGATTATAAAAATTTCATAACCACTTACCAATATTAAATGGTGAATATTTTTCATTTATGTGTACCATGATTTTCTTATTTTTTTTAATAATACCTCTCATTCCCTTCCATATGTTGTTCATCTAGTTAGTATATTTCTATGAACTGTATTTGATGGGGAATTTTATGATAAAGAAGACATTATAGAGGCGATTTACATCATGATGAATATGGAACAAGAATTATATAACCCATTCATGTGATGTTCTTAGGGCCATGCAATTCATGTGACCTTGGTGCTTCATCAAAATTGTTTCATTGTACTACATTATTTACATTTTCAAGAAATTAATATACATTATTATATTATATCATTGATAAAAAATAATAGATCTTTATTTTGTAGATGCCACCCCTTCCCTTTAGAAATATCTGAAGGTGAAACAGACTATGTTATGTGGAATGTAAATAAATTCCATAGACCCATGGTCTACAAGTAAGTGTTATTACTATAATATTTCAATTGTGTAGTATAATTTTTTTAAATCTCTATAGTTACTTATAGATAAGGGAGAAATAATCTAATTATTTATCGTGTTACCCATGTTTCCAAACCTCTCATGATTTCCTATCTCACATTATTTTTTCACAAGACCACATTGTGTAACCCTACCAAGATAATAGTTCATGATACATTACATTGTCACCCCCATTGGAATCATTACCTATTACTGTAGATCTAAACTATGGGTATATCCATGAAAATAGTGGGTTGAGGCTATAACCACTGTTTTATGAACCTTGGGTGCTTAATCCATTGGGATATGATATATACCCATTATTTGAAAAAATTGTTGGAATAGACACGAAATGAAGGCAGTTCACATCCCATTGGACTATAAAATTTTTATGAAAATAACAAAACCTATTGATTGGACTAAAAATGAATATATGACCATTATAAAAACAATTCCTCATGTATGAATTGTTCCTTGTAGATTTAAATATACTCCTATGTCATTACCACTATCCAAAAAACATAGTTTATGTTATTATATTAATATATATATATATATATGAAAATTTATATAAATTAATCTATTATTATTGTTGTTATTATAAGAACAATAATGCACCAACCGTTTCCCTCGGTTTGGTCTTATTGTAGGTAAATAATCATTATTTTAAAAAACCACCATTGGGATTTGACCTCATCACCTTCTACTTATACTCCAATGACTTTACCCCTATCTAATAACACATTTTTACTTATTATATTCAAATATATATATATACATAATGTTTATATTAAATTATTTATTTCTAATTTTTTTGTTACGGAAACAATATTGGCCAACCTATAACAACAATTTGGTCAAGCCTTGTGTGTAGGTGACCAAAAACTAGTATTTTGTGAAACACTTGATTAATGTTCCTAAACACATTATCTATTCCCATTATTTGGTCAAATACTATTTTTATTTTTTCCCACATATTTATTGTAAATTCCCCCCAGTGAAACCTATTTCTATGATTTACAAAAACCATGGGTATTGGGTTGATCTATTCCCTTAGTAATTTTATAGAACCATTGGTATAGGATTTCTATCTTCCTTCTCATGATATTTACCTCCTAGAAGAATCAAATTTATATGGTTTACCAATTCCATAGATAAAGGTTTTAATCCAAACACTATATCCATGTTTTGGGAATAAATTGTGGGTATAGTTTTATTTTTTGGTTGTTAACATTATTTCGTGAATTCATTTACTTATAGAATTTTCCATAATAATCATGAAATTATTCTGGAACTAATCAATTGTAATCTATTATGGATATTCTCTAAATAATTTGATATAGGTTCATTTAGGTTTATTTTTAAGTATCTTAGGGGATATCACGTGATCACATTAATCTCTATGATATTTTGGTCACCTTATCATTGTCACATGATAAAAAAATATCCAAAAAGATCATGTGATTGTTAGAATTTCATTGCTCATGTGATTATTGAATACTATAAAAGTTCATTCAATTAGGATCTCATATATTGTTCAAACAAATCGAGTGATTTTTCCCAACTATGAACTTAATTTATTCCCTTTTTAATGATAAATTTACCCTTATAGCATATTTTTTTATATTGGTTTATATTTCTTTAAAATTATGGTCCCAATAATAATATCTAATTATAACTCTATGGTTACAAATGTCAGAACCGATCAATGTATGGTTTTTTTAATATCCTAGAATCATTTGTAGAACATGATGGGGAAGAGTCTCTAAAAATATCCTTATTCATACATGTTACCTATATGATAGTACAAACTTAAAAGTGATAGAATATGATGGAACATCATTCAAGTATGATTATTACTTATGAAATCTTAAAGACATGTACCAGACTTAGAGAAAATATATCTCAAGTGGGAAACATTATTTACAACAAAAATTCTCTGATATGTAAATTTTAATATTCATCCCAGCATATATTGAAGATATTTTTTATGAATATGTTCATGAAATTCATATGTACTTTTATATAATGTAGAAATCAGTTATGATTCAATAGTCTAGTTTTTTCTAATTTGTGACTTATCTTTGGAAGAGATATTTGGGATGGATTTGGGATAAAAATGTTTTGGTACATAATACAACCACCATATTTACTACATTAATAAGACGAATTGATATGTTTTAGGCCACCTATATTGATACAACCAATTCATTTTGTAAAAAGTAACTAATGATGGAATTACTCTAAAAATAGTGTCACAAAAAAAAACATTTCTTCTTTTTTATTGAGAAGAGGGAATCATTAAATGGCATGTCCAGAAAATATTCTCTATAAAAATTTCTTGAGATATGATTAATGATTTTGTCCCTCCATCAACTTCTTAGGAAAATGTAATGTGAACCCTACCCATAATCACATGGTGATAAAGGATTCCATGATGTACCTTGGGAAGGCACCACTTCATGGGGCATGCATCCCAATTGAAAAATAGACTTGATACTTTACTAAGAATCATTATTCCAAACACAATTATAAGAAAAAGAGTGCTTTCCCATTAAAAAAGTTCTCATGGAGATGAAGGATTATATTTTCAAAAAACATAAGAAGATTTGTTTTATTTTTTTGGATGTTGTTCTTGAGGTCAATTGACCCATTAAATTAGAAAGAAATATTTAAATTTAATTGATCATCTACCTACTCTATAACTAATAGAATAATGGATTTAGAATTTATACATTTATGATGAATGTGTCTATGGTCGAAGGAAGGCTCATTGGTTTGGTAATTCTTGTGATAACTATAAAATATCTCATTTAAAACATATTTTAATAGTATTTTACTAATATATAATCTCAATTTCATTCGAACAGGTTTACGATCATATATGGGATCAACTATGAGTATATGAGTATATGGGTGCCATGGATATTTCGTGTGATCATTTTCATCAATTGTTATTGTATTTTTCGGTTCAGTAATGTCACATTATGGTTTTGGGAAATCAGATATCTCTTGAACATCTGTAAAAAGATTTATTTCCTACCATATTGGACTCCCATTGTGGTATTATCCACAATGGTGATGGAAATACTAAATCTTTAAAATATTTTATTTTCATTCATGAAGATACCGTATCCAATAGTAATATTTGTATAATATTCAATAAATGGTTGTCATATTATGGATATTCTTCCAATTTAATTGAATCCAAATGAAATTTGAAAACATTTCAAATGTTCATAAAAATCAATTGAATAATGGTTCGCCAATTTTTTTGATGTTTACTAGAGAGGACATTGAGACTCATGTAGTGTTACATATGACTACTATTTATAATGGTATATCCGATCTCTATGTCAATAATTGGATCATATCATACCTAAATTTGAATCGATACAGATTTGTACAAAAAGACACAAGGGTAACACCATATGTTGAGGCTATATTGAGACACTACATGCACCTTGACTCTAATAAGACAATGAAATTAGAAATTTCAATTATTGAATTTAAGATTCTATATATTTTTTTATTTAGATATAGTTCAACTAGAACAACATTAATGTGATAGTTTACCATAAAAGAAACTCTTAACATGGATAGTGATTCCCACATCATATCAACTATTTTATTTTTTTATGGAGGAAGACACATTATATGAAATATTGGGGTTATTACCCAAATCAAAATAGCCATGGAGGAAATTTAAAAAATTAATGTCGTTAACACCATCACCATTACATGTTATCCTGATTAGGTTAAAAAGATCCTTAAATAACATAATGTTTAATAAAATCTAATAAAAAGAAAATTACACTATTCAACTCAGTTTCAATAGATTATAGTTCCTTGAACAATTTTAGCTAATGCATATGAGGGGGGATATCTTATCAATAGAGAAGATATAAGACATTCTTTACTTCCATACTTAAAGAACTAATTTCTTTAAAAAATTGTGATGACATGATTTAAATTTCCTTGGGTAAAGCAGGGAGCTGATGGGGACGAGTCACACCCACCATCCCTAGTATATTATCATGGCGGTACGGCTACCGAAGATGATTTAGGAGTTCTCTAGGTGTCTAATGATGAAGTTTATCATGGTTATATAGAGATAATGATATAGTTTGATTACCATTTCATAGTGAAATAATATACATCATTATTAGTAACACCTCTTGTTCCCTCAGCATTAGACCCATATGTGGATCAATTATCAGGATGAAATGAAAAATAAATCACTCTAATACACTGTATTTTTCTCACAATGAATATTAGAAGGAGGTCATTTTTTTTATTTACTTATTTTTTAAACAATTAAAATAGATTATTGAGCCTTATAAGAAGGTGTAGGTCCTCACTGAGCCCTTGTAGAGTAAAAGACATATATTCGTGAGAATATCAGTTGGATTTTTTCTCCTCCAAGGGAATCTTTAACATTGTTCCCAGTCCATCATGTAGTGGAAATTTTCATGAATTTGAAAATGTTAGACCTAGTACATTCATCAATGATTGACTAGTTATTAATGTTTTTCCAATACATTAATATGTATATTTGGTTGTTTTTAATTCTAGTAGTTATTATGAAACTCATTTATCCTTTATGTAGGCACCATTGGGTGTTGTTTAACAATTGATAAAAGAAAAACATATTTTCCACACTATGTTATGTTTCCAATCAATTTCTCTATCTTAAAACCATAATCTTTATGCAAAAACTATATCGATGCTAAATATATTTGCAGTTCCACCATATCAATCATCAGAATAGGATATCACCTCTTCCCAGGGTGGTGGAATTGGGGAGAAAAAATGTTACCAGTAATGAAACATTGAAATTTATGGTTCTACTATTTGTCACAACCATTGAATATATAGAAGAACCATTTTAGTCATCTTTTGATTAATAATTTACTGACTCTCATAGTACAATATATTTTCCTGAGATATCATAGCCATTTGATCCATGTTTATTGTATTTCCACCAAACTAGGTCAACTAACAAAATAACTTGTTATACACTGCAAACATAAAATGATGAGAGTAATAGTACCTTGATTACTAACATAGTTCTTATATATATTTATTCTCTTGGATTGGTATTAAGCCAATGATCATACATATTACACCTCATAAGTGTATTGAGTGATAAGTGTGATGGTATATTCAAATCCTAATATTAGAGGGTTGTATGATGGATATAAAGGACTGACTTTAGAATCTCAAGTATATGTTTAACACCCAATTCTATGGGGGATTCAAATGTAATTTTATCCCTGCCTAGGTGAATGATGTGAAATCTCTAGGTGATCTAGGGGTCGACCATTGATATATTTCTTTAGTAAAGTGGTGTTCATATGTAATCATATGAGGTCAATATGAGGCATTGAATCTTACTTCCCATTGTGTTTTTGAGGATAAAACTCACCAAAGAATGATCAACGTTGGGATGTTTGAGATTGGATAATATCAATATGAATTATATCATCTCTAGTAAGAGATATCTTCATTTTAGCACATATATAGAACATAAGATAAAATAATGATTGAGAAACCTAGAGACCTTGACTTGAATGATATGGATAGACTTGGATTTTATTTTAGGGAATAATCCATAGAGTTGGTTTCAAGGTTGGAAACTGGGTTCGTTGATCAATTACGCCATTCGATTGCTTCCATGGAAGAGAACTCAGTAGATATCAAGGAATTCAAGGAGTGAATATTATAGTGGGACTCATCATTTTTCTGATTTTATTGGATTGATGGGAGAGACTATAAATTGTATAGATTCTTCCATTACACATACAAAATCATTAAATTTTCCTTTCAATAATTTGATATTACTATCATAATTCCTTTTATCCATCATGTGAATGTCATTAAATCAAAATCATGTAATATGAAATGTAAAATATGTATTTTTATAAATAATAAGAAACCTAATATTTTAAAATCAAATCCATAAATCCCAACAGAAAATTCTTGATAATTTTCACTAAATGGTTAATAACATAATATTTATCACTGATGTATCTCTCCTCTTCATTCATTTATCTCTTATTTCGTAATGATTGTTTGTTTAAATATTTCCTAAATGGAATCATATATAAACATTTTCTATACTAATGGAAATAACAATCATAGATTGGGTTTTTAGGGAATGATAATAGTATATTCCATCATTGAACCTCTTTTTACATTAGATTACACTAATTGTATTCTAGGCATCACATGATGAAATATAATCACGAACTAAATTAGAATTGGTCAATGCTACCTTTTTTTGCTTCTTTCCTAATATGTTTTATTCCATTTCAATTTTATTATTAATCAATGATTCATCAATGTCACAAATCATGTTTCTGGAATGAAGAGACTCAATTTTGTTCTTGGGGATTCTTTCATGATTATCTTCCTTATGAGAATTATGTCTCTTTTAATTTTATTATTAATGTCATTAAGAATACAATTTTATTTTAGTATATTTTCTTTTATTCCAAATCATCTATTTCTATAGCTTATGGTCTTACATCTCATACATTTTATTTCTATATATCATGTTCCTCTAAACCAAACCATATATTATTTTGTACACCTATGACATATAATGGATGAAGGTTTGGTATTCAAAGAGGGTTTAATCATCGTACATCCTTACACTAATGATGAAGGATGGGTATTCTTCAATTTTTTAAGAAAAACCGAACCTCACTGAAATATTGTTTGTCAAATGGTGTAATAATATTATGGATTTAAAATGTACATATATAATTGTAATATAGGTTTTTTAAATCATGTACCAAGTGTTTGAACTATGTTTTATTTTATGGGGTATACATTTCAAGGTAAATCTCCAAACTCTCTTTGTTATGTAGTTCAAAAAATGATATTTTTTATACTCAAATAGCTCAGAGGTCCTTCTAGGAATGTATTTGGTGCCTCTAGTTGATGGGTTTAAGGCCCCAATATAGACATAACACATTAAATAAATTAAAAAGGGATCCCCAAACTATTCCCTATGACGTAGGATATTAATGAAGAGTTAAACCCTTATAATGAGAATTATACAATTGATTAAATACTTCCTGACGTGGTTTTCAGCACAATGGTGCTAGTTTTTTTATGGTTGTTGAGTTGGAGGCTTATAACATTTGGTTTCGAGTCTCATGGTGCGAGCTATGAAATGGTTTGATAATGTAATATAATATTCTATCATTGAAAATAGGTATAATATAATGTGTTGTAACAATGATGATGGTGAATCCACTTCAATTTTATGCTTATGAAGATTATATATTATAGTTCAGAAAAATTTGAGTCAACTAAAAATGGGTTTTAGTTGATATATGTCGACTATTATTAATGGTGGAAACCAGTGTCACATAATGATAAGAAAATAACTAATGGATTTAAGGTAAACATTTCCTCTAGGATCAAGAAAACTAGTATATGTATTCTATGAGGAATTGTATTATTTACTAGGGAATCGAAGGTTTGTTCCTTTAGTTTAATAATTCTCTATTTCCTATAATCAATATAGATAAACTAATAGAAATAACACAAATATATGCAGTTAAAGGATATTTTTATTAACACATATAATCAAAAACTATCAGCTTAGAATTGGATACCATGAATGTGATTTGTGATAAACATAATATTTAATTTTTTTTATTGATACTATAAATGATTCCCCACTACCTACTGAACACATTATTAAAGAGAATTTATTATAACGTTCATAGCTCTAATGATTTTGAAAACATGGGGGGTAAAATGAGCATGATGCAAATTTTACTAGGGACAATAAATGGTCTCTATGATATTTCATTTATTTATTCTCTATCTAATTCATGATCACTTAAAAGGAATAGTTTAGTGAGTGAAGACAATAATTTTTATTTGAATCCACTGTGTGGGGTTCTATCTAGACAAGTTCTATATATCTTTCTATAGTAGTTATTGGTCTTTTGATTTAGACCATCAAAATATAATGTTTAAGGTCATGCATTTTTGCCAATGTGTATGATGTTTAAGGATATTATGCATGTAGAAAACGTATTATAATACTGTCACATAGTAGCCTATATATGTTTCTCAAAGATATAAGTATTGTAACACTCTTCTGATTGGATGATTACAGTGAGGTAAATCATGGAACATGTTTATTGAATCATGAATCCTAATTAGGGAGAGTCATTCAAAAGATGATCAGGTATAACACTATGGTGAAGAAATCGACTACGATGATATCAAGGATGACATGTATTTGAATCCCATTTCACATCGAAATAACAAATTTGTTTAATAGGATTGGTTATAATATGTATGATCTAATTTGGGCATGCTTAGTCAAAAAAAGGGTCCCATGAAGCTATATATTATTTTTTAGGGTTCATATATTATCTACAAAAATCAAATAAATTGAATACATAATGTGTGGTATACAGAATAAGGTGCTTTGAAAGATGATGGTAGAATGGTGATCATTGTTTAACCAGGGAAATTAATTTTTGGTTCACTGATATGTATTGATGATCGAATATGGTCTTTATAATTAATCATCACATTGTGTGGGAAAATCTTTCATGCATTGTAACCACATTTTACAAGGACCACTTCCTTTTATATTGACATCCTGCATAAGGTCAAAGGGACCAACAAAAAAATGTGAGATATCCATAAGGTAATTTCTCTCTAGTTGAAGGTATTTAGATATTGGAGGTATCTTTTATCCTTATATGGGAATCCTGATGGGAATCTGTATATAACATCCTAACATACACAGATCAAACTCATTAAAAAAATTAGTATGTAGATTTGTATCATATTTTTTCATGGTATGTCTATATGAATTTGATTTCATTATGCAGTTCACGGTATTTCATAAATGAAATTCAGTTTAGGGAATTTCAATCTATTATATATGTTATTTTCTAGGGTTTGCAATGAATATTGAAAGGTATTTAGTTATTCAATATTCATCTATTTAAAATAAATCCCCTTGTATAGAGAAACATAAATATATATGACTGAAGCAAGTTTTACCAAACAAAATGGAGGTAATATATAATAATTTAGTTATACAATTTATTAAATTTATGTTACACTATTGATTAAAGGATATAATATTGGTATATACCTTCATATATAGAGGTATTTTTATAGCCTCTTGATCAAAAAAGGTTGACAACTTTTATTATGGATCATGAAACTAGGAAGGATGTGATTGTGGTAAACATACACTTTAGGCAAGTATAACATATCTCTGTGTCACTATGTATTATGATAGGTCATTAATCTATCCACATTTAGTTTTATAAAGAATGATAACACATGTATATATTTATATATTTTTATCATACAATGGGAGGGGGATTTTAATATATTTCCTTAGTGATCCTCGATATCATAGTCGGTTTATGGGGCCTCTATGTTAATTGGGTTCATTTATGTGGAAATGGAATTTAAATATTTTATTTTCATATGAAGATAAATTATTTATAAAATGGTATAGATTTATTCATATGGAAACACTATATAAGATATGTTATGACTTGATTGATGGATCCAATTCCATGATCTAAAATAACATGTGACAAAGAAAAATTCATATAGATTGTCATTGTGTGATCAATATATTTTTTCCAAGAGGAATGACTAACTCATGAAATTTAGGTCTTCACCTGAGATTCATACTCTAGATTTGATCGGCACCTGAATGAGATATTATAATACATCCTTTAAAAATAATATTATGTACATGTGTTTATCATTGATTTTATTTATATCCACCCAAATTGTTGGGTTATGATAATAGAAATGTGTAACAAATAAATTCTTGAATCAATGGGTGTAACATCTTTCCACATAATTATATGTACAAATCATTCATGGTGTTTTATTCCCATTCCCATTGGGTGTGATTTGGTATTTTTGAGGATGGATAGTGTTTCTAAAGGAAATTGACTTGAAGTTTAGGGGTATATTATTTTTTTAATTAATAAAGTCTGAGAATAGTTGTGTCACTGGATTATAGAGGTCTCTTTGGGTTTTGGATGAGTTGTAGGTTTTTTTTATTTTTTCATCATGTACTTATTGTGGGTATAATTAAGGAATGATTAATTATATTGATTTATTTAAAAACATGAATATTTATATTTTTAGAAGCCATAAAATAACTCATGAAATGGTTATTTACAAAAAAAATCGGAGTTCATGACATGAAATGGTTGAGATTTGGTCTTTTAAAAAGAGGTGGAACATATTTTGTTGCATAATACAATTAGGATATTCTTTTCATGAATTGATCATTCACTTATTTAAATCCTAAAAGTCTATTGGGTTTTTGTATTTTTAATCCTAAAAAATATTCTATTTTTTTGGGTAGCCTCTTCCCTTTATCCCTTGGGAATATCTTGGTGAAATGGAAAATTTTAATAACTTTTGAAAATCTCTGTTTGGAAATTCATCATCAGTGATTTTCCTCTCATAGGTTTTCTCCACCACTACGCCATCCCTCTCAGGAAGTGATGTGATATCATTATTTCCTGTATAATATTATTTAATTTTTTTTGTTTTATAATTATATATTTATGGTCTCCTCTGACATTTCATTATATTGATGTTTCCCTTTTTAGGTGTTGATTTGATTTTTATATAAAAGTATATGATTCTATTTGATTTTACAAATAATTTTAGTTCATTTTTTATTTTATTAGAGATTTTAAATGACATAAAATCTCATACTTTTATAGATGATGAATTATTTTGGAAAATATCAAGGAAATTATAAGAAATCCCTTATTTCTATAGAAATGAAAATGTTTGGAGGAATTGAGAAAATTGAAATCTGGAATTGGAAATTTATTTTTGAGATAAATGGAATAAATGGAAAGGTTATTTGAAAATGAGTGAATTAGTGATAAATAATGTTTTGGTTTTCAAATTAGAAGTTTATTTTGAGAAATAATAGAGGGAAATTTAATTTCTAACTAATTTTAAATTATTTATTTTCCCATGGTTGATAGATTATTTAATAGAATAACATTTCATTCTATGTATTTTGTGGGTAATTAGGAATATAATTATAGGATATAACCCCTATCACTATATTGTTGATGAGAAAACTAAAATAAACATGTTTTGGTCTGACTTTAGCACTAATGGGGAGTTGATTCATGAAGTATTGTGAAATGGGGAACATGAATACATTAAGATAAGATAATTGATGATATATAAGAAGATATTATTACCAAAAACTATTATGCAATATGGATTAGAATATAATCCAATGATATGATTGATTTTTTGATCATCTATGATTTCATACTAATATATTTATTTATTCCATTATTTTTATATAAATTCCTTATATAAAATGTTTATTTAATAAAATTTTGATATATAATCCATGATTTTATTATGAAAAAACTATTATTTTGAAAAAAATTAAATTTCATAACATGCAGAGTGTTATTTAAATTTACAATATTATTTTCATAACGTTTATATAATTTATTATAAAACAATTTAGGAGACACTATTGCACACACTGTACCATTTCATTTGAGTATTTATTGTTTTTATTTTTCTAGTGTTAGGAAAATGAAATGTTCCACATGAAGATGGTGGATGTTCATGCATCCTTGGAACCTAGAGTGGTGGAGGTTACTAGTGGAGATGTGTTTCAAATGATATATGATTTGATAATTTATATTTATCTTGGAATACATTATATATCTAGATGGTGGAGTACTTGAGAAATATTATACCTGTATTTTTATAATTCTTCCCCTTTTTTCATGATCATAATACTTTCTTTTTTTTAATATTCCATTATTTTGTGGAAAAAATAGTCCCCTCGTTATTATTTTATAATAACATGGGATATGTTATAACCGATGGGGAAAATAAATTCACTTTTGACCCTGTTAGTGTCAACATGTGTATTAGAGTACCTATTTTATTATGATGGTTCATGAAAAAGTAGTATCAAATGTTCTGGGTATTTGGGTTGGGATATACCGGTAGAAGAGATATAGGATTGATGGGACATTTAAGGTAGTTGTGAGTGAGTTTATGGTTAAATATATTCCTAACAAGTGTTAATTCAACATGGGGATTTTTGAATATTATGTAGATGATGATTATTATTTATTTTCAATAAATTTCTATGATTTTGATATGAGTGTGATGAAGACCCAAAATAATGTTTTTTTGGAATTCGTATTATGGGGACTATTTTTTAGTTAATGATTTTTATGTCCAAAAAGATAGTTTTAGATTTGTTCTTTTTGATATTTTTTATCATAATTATTATATTATGATTTTAGAATATGACATGGGAGAAAGATATTAGTGAACACCTAAGGTGAGTCATCTAATAGATTATAAAATTGAGAGATAATGATTTGTGAATTCCATGCACAAGGGAATGTAACAGAAACCATTCATACTTTTCATCCAACTATATAACATTGATGGGATAAATAAATATATGATAACCAAGAGTTTAGTAATCATAAAACAATATAGTTAAAAATATAAATTGTCTTTTATGGGGATTATTATTGATTGATAAATTTGGAGGGAAATTTTGTGCTCATAGAAATTCATGATTCAATTAATTTGAAGTTTCTTATCATCACGATAGAATGACCTAACAGGGGAGACTAGGAGTCGATGGTGATGGAGAATAAGAATATTTTTTTTATTGTTACAAAATTAGATTTAATTTCACTGATTAGATCAATCTTGGTTCAATGTTAATGGAAAAATATATAATGTCTATATACCATCATCATAGTGATAGGATTGTGAAAATATATTTAATTTTTTTTAATCTCATCATCAATTATTAAATAATTTTTTATCTATTGAGATTTTAAGGGCCTTATTTTTTGAGATGGTTAAAACATTTCATATCATTTCATATTATTTATTTTTAAATCCTTCTTCTTGTACAGGTGTGTTGGATGGACCATTGATGGTAGAGAGTGAACTAGATTGTAATTGAAGGTTGATGGTATTCTTTATTATCATAGTGGTTGTTCTATGAGTTTTTTCTATTAGAAATAGAAATAATGATATGTTGAGTGGTTTTATTATATATATAGAATCATATAACCAAAATTAGTTCACGTTCGAGTCCATTTGAACTTATTTCAATGTGGAATATTTGGGAATTTGAGATGAGACTTCACTAAGGCGAGAAAAATCATTTGTTCGTGAGTTTTCTTAGGACACCTACAAATGTTGCCCCATTTATTTTCATCTCTGTGCAGTGGAATTATCACAAATGAACAAAAATTCATTGCAGTGAAATCATATGATTCATTAACTAATGTGTTATATCAATATACATCTTCAAAAATGAATCTATATGCATTATAACAGTCTCTAGAGGAATCTGATGTGGGTCTACCAATTGTGAGAGGTGTGCTAACAACGGTTACGTCATTAATGATGGATTTTATTGATATTAGTGCATATATATAAATTATATTGACAGTATTTTTCAATTTACCAAATCATTCAATTGATATTTGTTCATATATAAGGGATATTACCATTCCCTAAGTAATAAAGTGACCAACAAGTCATCGATGTAATTCAATTTTGATCTTTTTAAGGGAGTGAATTGACAACATTTTTTTTCTAATATTGGTGATGAGTAATGCCGATAAACATTTTAGAGTTTAGAATTTTTATATTGTTTCTTTCATTAAATAATATGTACGAGTTATAAAGTGATGATCTGTATCCAGGTTTCAATTATTTTCTGAATTTTTGTCTTTATGATTAATTTTCCCTTCAACCTTTAATAGAGCTAATGTTTTCAATAGAATTCCTAATAGGTACTTAACTAGTATATATTTATTTTTCCATATTTCACTGAATGTGATGAAATAATTAAAATATTAGATGGGTAGTTTTATAGATAATGGTTCCATAGTCCTTAGTGAATCATATTGGTTGGTGATTATTATCTTTATAAAAAATATGATGGGACACATCACCAATGTATTGATTTTTGGAAACTAAATAATGTTATGGTGAATAAAAAGTATTTTTTACCATGTATTGTTGATCGATTTGTCAATATGAAATGATTTAAATGGTTATAGAATATTTATCCTTGATCTAGTTATCACAAATTGAGAATAATATATTATGAAATTCAAAATACATCCTTCTGGATTATTTATGGTGATTTTGAGTATCGTTTTAGGCCATATGGTCTAACAAATGATTATTTAGTTTTCTGTATATGATGAATTGGTTATTCCACGTTTACCATGGTTTAATCCTGGTTCTATATGGGGATGATATTATGGATTAAATGTAATAATATGGGGACAAAATGTGTAATGTGAGATAAGTGTTGGAAACCATGACAAATCCGCATCCTTACATGAATGATTCAAAAATTAATTTCATGATTCGAGAAGTGATGTTATTAAAAAAATATTCACAAAACATGGTAATTGATTTGATCCAACAATGATGAAATCTGTTATGAAATATGATAAACAACATATTTATTTTCAACATTTGGATCATCATGAGTTCATTATAATTTTACAATCATTTCATTAGTGATCTCTCATTGATGGATTATTGGATGAGCACTCTCACTTGAAAATGAGTGACGTTCATTTGGGATGGGGGGTGAAATCTATTTTTTGTATCTATGTATTTTTTTATTCTTCCAGATGATAGTAAGGACTATGTGGTATTATATGAGTCATCATGTGTGGGTTTGGATTATTTTTTTATAGGGTTATCAGGTGGCAGATCGTGGTTCTAGATAACCCATGCCACTTGAGATTAATTATTTCAATCATGATCGCAAACTTCATGTTGGGATATATTTTATCAAAAGGTGGTTTCATTACATTTTATAGATATTATTACCATTTATTCCAACAATATTTTCTTGTGTTATATTTTCCCCTAATAATATTTTAATAATTTTTGGGTGCCTTGTGTGGGTTATGCGTTGTCTATTGATTTTTACATTTTATAATCCCATGGTAAGGGGAATGTTATTTCTAATTCATTGGAATTTAAAAATGAAAAAATAATGTGAATTAATCATCATAAGAGTTGGAATTTATTTCTCCATATTCCAAGTATTATTTGGATTCTAGGAGAATTAATATAAATTTTATTTGGTGATCATTGAGTTGACCCCTGATCTCCTCATGATGATTCAATAAAATCACCATATTGATGATGAATTATATAAAATTATGAAATATTTTATTGATTGGGAGACCATTACTGATTTTTAATTCTCTCCCTAATGGAATCATGTGTTTTCATAACTTGTATGTGGTTTTATTTCTTTTGGGAAAGACCATGATAGGGAACTATCATAGTTCTCAGTGTGTATCAAACCATAGAAAAAATCAAATGATCTTTGATATGAATTGAAAATTTCGGTGCATATTTATGAAATAGGAAAATTATAAAATTTTATGTAATTAATATATGTTAAAATAGGTCTAGGAAAATAACCATAGATCGTCAGGATTGATTCTACCGCTTCCAGTGCTAATATAGAAGTGGGATGTGCTTTCTATAGAATTTGTAATTGTATTGTCGTATACACATAGAGGGAATAATTCCAATTGGATTTTTATCTATATGATGAACAATTTGGATCACTTCATCCCAATTGAATATATGACAAGGGAATAGAAATTTTAGTTTTTTATGTGTATGATATTCTAAAAATTCATGGAGATCCATATGCAACTGTATATCAAAGAGATCCTTGTATCACATATCATTTCTAGAGACCCATATAGAATACCATGGGATACCACATAAAATTGATCATGACATACCATCAAAATACATATGAAAAAAATGGGGTATATAGATTTCGGAAGACTTGATATGTACTTTTGTTATTAACTTTAAGGAATCTTGCAATGATCATTTGTTAATAAATTAGTGTTCCTACGAAAATAGTTACCATTATGTTATTAGAATGGATATTTTTTAGTCTTCTAATGAATGTACAAGAATATATTAGTGGTTTTGTTCAGAAACTAGTCAAAGTACTATGTTTTTACAAATATTTTTCAAAAATATGATACTGAGGATTCTATTAATTTATCTATGAAGGTTAATGGTATAGATCTGCTATAAGTCTTGTTCTTATTTTCAACAATGCTCATTGGTGTTTTTTATTTGTTTAAGATTTATTTTGATAGTTTAGATTTATTTAGTTCAAAAAAATATTTGGAAACATGTAATTCAAGAGAATAGGTTACAGAGTCTATTTTTGGTTAATGGGTGAGTGGGAAAAGTGGACTTCTTTTTGGAACACTAACCACAGTTTACAACAAATCCACATTTCTGTTCTATGTATAAAATAATTATAAATAAATTCCTAACACATATCATTTCATAATAATTGATTACCATGATATTGATGATGATTTATCTATGACTGGGCATCCATTCTGGATGGTTGATTTTGAGAGAAAGGTTCTTCGTGAGAAAATTATACCTTAGTTTTGGGTTTTGTCGAAGCATAGATCTAATTTGATCGAGTTCTGGGACCATGATACCAATATGAGAGAGACATCACTTCATAAATTTATCATTTAATACTCCTTATTGGATTTTTATGAATAGAATGTTATTATTGGGGTGATATTATAACATCCTAGTACTCATTTCCCAATACCTATCACCCAATTATTTTTATTTCCTTTTAATTTGGTTGTTATTTGATATTTTCGATTATATAGAGTGTTTGTTAGTGAAAATGATATATTGTTTGAGGATTTATGTTTTTTCAATTATTGTAATATGGTTATAATCTTTTCAATGTACGTTGAGGGTCTCTTTGGGTCGGTATTGATTTATAGGATTGTCTGTGATTTCTCATCATGTTTTTATTGTGTGATGTCTTCATGATAGATTCATGAAGTTAGTTTATTTTTTGAACGAAATCCATCATATAGAAAGAGCCATGGAATAATTTTGGATGTGTTTTGTTATATAGAGTTAATTGTGTTCACAATGTGAAATGGATGGGGTCCTAATTTTTACACTAATGAGACAAATTTTTCATTGTAACCACTACTCAATATCATCATATTGTGAATATAATAATCTCATCATGAATTCAATAGGGAAAGCTTGAATTTTTATGGTGAATCTTTAATAATATTTCTTTTCTCATTCCTCATATTCTCTCGATCACTTATAAATCACCATAGGATTGAGGTGATATTTCATAAATTTCAATAATATCGATTTTGAATTTGATATCGGGTGATTTTTCACAATTTCTTTCTATTACAATTCAATATCTCACTGAGGAATTGATGTTTTTTTCTAAGAGAATTAGTGATTAATCACGATGTTTTTCTATCAATGGTTACCAATTGTTTCTCTATCTCATATGTTTTACATTACTATTTCTCATATAGGATGTTGATATTATTTCTTATTAATGATATGTGGTATATATTATTTTACCTATAAATTAAACCATATATTTATTAAGATAATTATGTTAAAATAATAAATGATTTAAAAAATATACAGAAAAGATATATGGATTGTTTCATAAAAATTCCTAGAGATTATAAGAACCCCCAATTTTAGTGTAATTAATATTATTAGAAGAGTTTGAGAGACATTGTTTATTGATTGGGGAATTTATTTTGGAGATAAATATATTAAATTAAAGGATAATTTTAAATGGTATGAATTGTATAAAATGTAATTTTTTTAAATGATAATGAAATGTTAAAAACTAAATGTTGGAAATAAAATTTTAAATTTATTCGAAATGAATTATTTTTACATAATTGATTAATTGTTTTATATAATCACATGTAACCCTAGGTAGTCAGTGGGTAAATTGGACATGTAATACAAGATCTAACCCCATATTACTAGGGTGAGTATATACAAACTAAAATAAAAAAACAATAGAATTATTTTGAACCCAAATTTGAGTTGGGTGATGACTGCCTAAGTTGTGGGACATGTGCACACATTGAGCAAAAATCAAAAATATTTAGTGTCAGGATAATGTGGTTTGAAAATAATATACCACATGGATCAACACAATATCTATGATATAAATTATTTTTTCTTAAATTATATTTATTATAAAACTTTTTATTCTTGTTAAATACATTATATAAATTTTTACATAAAATTTATTTCTCTCTAAGTTCTGATATATCATCTATAATTACATAGTAAAATTGTGTTTTATAGAAAATGGGTAAATTCCAATCCCTGCACTAATTTATACAAATTTATAAAATAATTGTTTTAATTTCAAGGTAATTGTTAATAATTAACTGAATAAACTATATTGGTGTTTATAGAATACACACTACCTTTTCCTTTGGGAAATTATAGAAGTTCATATTCTAGATCTACGAAACAAAATTCAAGTAGAGGTGGAGAATTATCATGATCCTTGGAAACTAGAGACATGGATGTGAACAATGGTGTTAAGATACACTCATTACAAGATTTCATATTTCCTATTTATCATTTTAGATGTTTTTTCACTTTATGATGTACATTTTAGAAAATAACTTCTTTATCTTTTTTCTAGCACATATTTCATTGTATAATAGATTATATTTTCTTATTTTAATCATATTATACTTTTTTTGAAGACATTTCAACATCGTGATTATTTTATGATTCTATGTTCTATTCTCTAATCGGTTGTGATCAGGAAATCCCTTTTTGTTATGTCAATGTTGGATTGTGTATTAGGGTACCATGGTCTTAGGAATAGTTTGTGACTTTGGGAGGACATATTGATGTGTAATGTAAAACCATTATGAATGGTCTTGTGTTCATATAACATGTGTTAAGGATAATAAATCCCATATTCAGGGGTCATTTCCTCTATTGCAAAAAAACCCATTAGGTTTATTCATTGATTCGTTGAGTTATTCTCAATTGGAACCAATTGGTTTCCCATTTTTCAAAAATAATCTTTAATAATTGATTTCTATAAGGGGAACCATGAGATGGAGACATCATGAACCATAATTATCTAATATATGATTATAATATCAATTAATCTGGAAATTTCAAATCATATATTGAATATTTATGTTGGTACCCAGAGAACAAAATATTAATAAATCATTTGATCATACAAATGGTTAGAACAGTGTATATCGACCCCATATTAACTGAAGAGATAAAACTTGTTATTTTTTAAAATAGAACCTTCAGAGTGTTTGATTCATCCAATGTGAATACCTCTTCTAATGGGATTTAAATTCTTATTACAAGGATATTAGAACCTATGTGAGGTAGTTCATGATATCTATAAGGTCACTTTGGATAGGTAAGGATATATATATATGCTAGGAATGTTTTATCTTTTAAAATTCTTTCTAGTGGGTGACCATATACTTGATAACACCATTCATAAATCTATCTCACTTCGAAGAAAAATTTACATAGATTTTATTCATATATAGTGGAATAATTTCTATATGATTCAGCAACCCTAAAAAATTGTATGTAATAAGAATGTAGACCATATATTAAGAGATTATGATCTTTTTATGAATGGGGTTCTCTAGTTTTCCTTATGAATATTTTAATAAGAGAAATCGAAAGATATTGAACCCTTTTACATGCATCCCATTGCATATATTGGACATGTATACATGGGATATGGGAAAATTTAGTCTAAAAGGGATTTTATTAGCTACCATTTGGTTTGATGATCGGTCACCCACAATGAGATCATTTAAACAAAATACTATCATATTAGGAGAGGGTTTCACTTTTGGGGTGAATTTCAATAGTCCCAAGTAAACCTGATTTTGGCATCTTTCCATATTGATCAATAATGGGAAAAGATTGTGATAATAGTGATCCTACAGCTAGTCCTATGAAAATATACCCGAGGGTCGCTATTCTTTCTGATAAGTCCTAATAGAATCCATATATAGATATTATAAAATTTGACTCCATACATATTTCTAGATCATTGGTTGGTATAAAGTGTTTTTTATCTTCTCCTAGTAAGCATTGAAAATATCAACGGATAAAGGTTCCTCTACGTAGACTGGGATCATATGTAGGGAATAAGAAAATACATATTTTTTCTAGCATGGAGTACAGACAAAAATATATAGAATATATGTATGGATATGAAGACCCTCAATATGAAACAACCCATTATTTTATTTTATTTATCTATTTGTATTTAATTGCTTAGATTGTATAAATAACTCACAACACCCATATTAGATGAGAAATTAAAAATTATTATTCACTAGTAATCAAATTGGTGTGAATGAATAGTATTTTAAAAATTTATCAATTTATATATTATATGATCAATCTAATTTTAACATTCATGTTATGTATTTTCAAGAAATGTTTTAAAAATAAACTCGCTTTTTTATAAAAAAAATATGTATTTTTTAAAGATATTATTTCACCCTTTTGGTGGTCCACCTGTTTTAATATTTGATTTTATAACATTAATATATTATATTTGAAAAAATAAACATCATATTTGAAACAAGAATATCATTATTTTCATTGGATTGTTTTTAAAAATTTTCTAATATGTTTTATTCTTTATTAATAGTGAAAAATATTGCATATTTATTGGAATCAAACATTTCATTTAAGTACTTTAGGATTTTTTATTATGCATTAAATTATTTTTAATTTAAAAATAGATCAATTATAATTCAATTAATATAATAAAGGTAATATTAAATTATTTATTATATAATTTTTATATAAAAATACCTACATATTTTGAACATTTTAACCTTCAAAACTCTTTTTAACACACCGTATATGGGGTTACCATGATATTAATTTTAGCCACCATTATGTTTTAAATTCAGAAAAATGGATTACATATTTGGAATTAGAAGGATAAAATTATTAAATAGGATCCATTTGATTTTGGAAATATGAGTAGTCTTTTTAATTTTTTGGTACTATGGTTAATGGTAAATCAGGTAATTAAGTGTAAAAATAAATTTTAACTTTTATCAAATGATCCTAATGTAAGAACCCGTACATTATTTTCAGGAATGTTTTTCCTTTTCTGGTGTTTTTGAGAAAATATGAGTTTTTGGAAATTTTTTAAGTACACGCCGTGTACTTCGTTGTCGTAGGAGGCCGGGTGCTGGAAGTGTTATGGCCACACACACGGTCATGTGGGGTGATGTGGGGGCCACCTAAAGTGGTGTACTGAAATAGTAAATACATGATTTGTACTCCAAAAGTACATGCCATGTATTTTGTTTTTTTTTTCATTAAACACACCGGGGTGGCGTCTGACAAAAAAACCATATTCTTTGAGGTCTCGTTCATCTGAGAGAACACGTACAACTGCGGATCTTTGATGAACACCCGAGCCTCCATCTGCCCTCCGAATTGAACTCAGTTGGTAGCGTTGTAATCGCATCAGTGTGTTCTTTATTTTCCGAGAGCATCGTTTTCCAATTTCTCCTCTTTCGTGAGTTATATTGGGTTGATATTTTTATGTGTTTTCATAGATCTATGGATTTTTAAGACAATTCAGGCTTTGTGGATCATGTATATTGATATCGTAACCCCTAGGTAGGTGGTTTGTTCATTTCGGTTGATGGTCATTGAATATTTTTGTGCAAATTCTAACAATACCCTTGAAAGGGATATTGCTTGTTTACTGTTTTAGCCATATTTTTTCCCCGCATTGCTTATATGCTATAGTAGAGGATATTGATTGTGAATAGGGTGAACTGTTGTGCTTTGGATGTATTTCCCATTCATGTTTTCATGTTTTGACCATTGGATCTTGTTTTCATGTTAGGCTTTTGATTACATTCAATGCCTAGTATTGTAGGATTGTATGACTCTAGTTATAAAGAGTTGATATTCCATAGTATGATATCCAAGTAGTTCATGAGGATTACCTTGTCTGTTATGCACTCTATACTTATTTGACTTACACAGGGTTGTGAGAACCTTGTGTAGTAGACCACGAGGATAATGGACGTAAAGGCTTCTCCAGAGAGTCTTTATAATTTTATGATGCGAGACCACATGAGGAATTGACGTTGACTGCTTCCTCAGAGTGTCTGTAGTTCCATGACTTGGGCCATAGGAGGAATGAGACTTTGAGTGCTTCTCTAGAGTGCCTTTAGTATGATACGAAACTGTATGGGGAATTGATGGTGAGTGGTTCCCTAGAGGATCTATTATTTACCAAAACCTAAGGGGTAAGACTGTGTGTGCCTCCCAGTGGGTTGCTAGTACTTGTTGGTTGAACCATAGGGGCTAGGCTCTGAGAACTACCCATAGGGTTACCTGTTTGTTTCTGTTTTCTTGAGTAGCTAATTACTTGTTTTTGAATTAAATTCTATAACTGTGGATTGTTTTCTTTTTAGTACTTTCATGTTCACTACTTTCTGTACTTTTACTAGCATATATTCACTAACAGATTGGCACGTAACTCATGGTGGTTGCCTACTGGGATTTGGTCTCACACCCTGTTTCGGCCATTCTTTTAGGATCAAACAGATTATATTGTTGTAGGTATAGATAAGGGAAATCACCATTCTTCTTTAGGTATGTTACTTACTATAGATATGGAGAGCATGGGACCAAGCTTAGGCTTACGATGCTAAGGATCTTTTACTTGTTTTCCTTGTATTTTGGTTTAGTACTATTTTTATTCTGCATCACGACTTCTTTAGTTACATTCGTAGATATATATGTATCATGCATCATTTATATATAGTTATGATCGAGTTGTTCCTTTATTATTCTTCATTTGTTTACTGTTGTTGAATATTTACTGCTTCCGCTATTGTCTGTTGTTTACTTCTACTATGTACTCGGTCAATGAGGGCATAATTTCACAATTATCACACCCAAGGCCCTCATTGCTGGTTAGCAGCCTCTTGCGTTTGGGGAAATGTGCTTGAGGACATGTGAACAACCAGGTATGGGGAGCCTATAGGTGGCATCTGGAACCAGGACATTACAAAGTGTTATCAGAGGGATTTATTCCTCTTGATTTACTATTTGGGGCCTAGATCCAGGGATAAGATGGAATATGTACTTGGTAATAAGCTGTGTCCGGGAGTATCTAACCCGTGTACAGGTAAAATCCATACTACCTCGTTTATTTCAATTTTACTGGTTTTCAATTTTATAGTTGATTTGATTTCACAGTTGGGTGATTCACATGTTTTGTGCTATTATAGTTGTTGATATTGTGGTTCTACTTTTTTTGCAACCCGATGAGAAGAGGGTATTCCATCTCATTCATTATATAGTCACATGATAGAAATCATATTCCATGCATTATTTCCATACCATCTACGATGCATTATAAATTCCATGTTGTTGTGATAGATGTTGTGTAGAATATGCATGTTGTTGTGATAGTTGCCTTGATAGAAATACCTACTCTTTGATAAGGAATTTTTTTTAGTTCATTGTTTGGATGAACAACAAACATTGGTCCTTGAGGTGTTATGGGACCTCATGGACCGAAGTTTGGTGGATCATTGCTTTGTTTCCTTGTTATAACTTTTCTATGATTCCAAACTTTGAGTCACGGGGAGTATGGGCCCTCACAGATCATAATTTGGAATTTTTATTGATTGTTTCAGTGTTTTCTGGGTTCCAGAGTAGCTTCTAAGAATTACTGTCCGGAAAAACCTAGAATAAATGTCATGTAATTTAAAGTGCACACCATGTGTTCTACTGTTCGGGAAGAAATAGTTTTTCTTAAATATATGTCGTTTACTCTATGTACGGGCCATGTAGTCTCTAACTGTGTCTTAGGCCGTGTGGGAAGAGACACAAGATTGGAAAAATCTAGATTCAACACAACATGTATCTTCCATAAATGTTGTGTCATGTCGACCTCGTCCCACCTGTGTCACAAACAACATAGGTTGGATCAGTTATGTATAATACACGCTATGTGCCATCAAAAAACACCGTGTAGTCAGACCTAGGTACCCGACCGTGTCATGAACAACACGGGTCGGTGTTATCCCCTCAAGTACTTGTCGTGACCATCTGTAACACGCCATGTAGTGTCAGGTCGTGTGTCAGGCCGTGTTATTAACAACATGGGCCAGCTGAAGCTTGTCCAGTATATGTCGTGTCTACCCTAAACACGCTGTGTAGTCTTGTCTTAAAGAGCCGTACGTCTTGACGGTGTAGAATTACTCGAGTAGGGAATAAGATTCAAGTAAACGATGTGGGTTTTGACAACATGTTGTGTATTTGTGGTGTAACACCACCAGTTTTTAGCTGAAGTACACGCCCATGTGAATGACTATAGGGAACACATCATTTAGGAAGTGTATACACTGTGAAGTAATGCTTTGTAAAACATGAGTTCTTTCTTCATATTGTTAACTTTTGACAGTCCTTGTTTTTAGTCATTGATATCTTGATATTTGGTGTGTGCTTGACATTGTAGAGTCATGCCACTGAGACACCCTCCAGTTGTCCACCAGTTGTAAGACAGTGATCAGATGCCAGGTATGGCTGATCAGGGACTTCTGGAAGATCATCCTTTTGTACCATCCTTGGAAATAGTAGTGATACCACTTACAGGTGATAATGCACAGTTTATGGAAGGCATTATGAGGATGATGCAGACCTTCCAGGGAGCACTGCCTCATGCCTCGACTATGGAAGACTTGATGCGGGTTTTCCAGAAGCAGCATCCTCCCACCTTCTTAGGGGAAGGAGGACCATAGGCTTCAGAATCATGGCTAGAATCCATACTTACAATCTTTGAGCATCTGGAGACGCCTCGAGAATGGAGTGTTAAGATCTCCACCTATATGATACAAGATTCCACCAAGAGATGGTGGGATGCAATCTCACTGGCGGGTCATCAGTAGGATATGGCTTGGGAGGATTTCCAGTGCATCTTTGACGACTACTTCTATCTGGAGACCTTGAGGGCCGACTGAGCCAAAGAGTTCATCAGTCTGGAGCTGGGTACATTATCAGTTATGGATTATTTCCCTTGTTTCACCGAGCTTCAGCGTTTCACACCCCTCATGGGAAGAGATTGGATGATCTTGGAAAAGCAGTTTGAGGATGGTCTCAGAAAAGAGATCCACTCGTAGTTGAATATATTCAGGTTGACTTCCATTGCTTCCATCGTCAACCAGACACTGATTGTGAAGCGCAATATGAGAGAATCCGGAGCTAAGAGCCAGGGCGGTTCTGGTTCCAGAGTTAGTACTCAGCCAGCGGATAGCAGGAAGCGCCATAGGGAGTCCACGTGCGGTGATCCGAGGCAGCGAGACACGTCTTCAGGTAGCCAGGTGGTATTCTACCAGTGTGAAAGGGTTGTGTATACGAGTCCATAATACCAGAGAGACCCCATGGAGTGCCGATCATGTGGTAAGTTAGGTCACCTTCACCACTTCTGTCATATATTTTCACAAGAAGCTAGTGACATGGGTTCTTCTATGACTCCTCGTTCGAGAGAAACACCACCAGTTTTATCTTCTGCTCTTTTCAATACTATTTCTATGCATAGCTTTATATTTGTCACTATTTAGGAGATCTTTATGCTCTATATCTTTTCCTATGCTGATGTTTTCACACTAGACACTCTGTTGTGGACAAGAACATCTGGTGTACATCTGTGCAAGGAGTGGCCTATTGAGGTTGGTCGGTGTCACTTCCTTTGGGATTTTTATGTTCTAGAGATGATAGGCTATAATATCATTCTTGGAATAGACAGGCTAGTTCCCTTCTAGGCAGTCATCAACTGTTATTTCCACAGAATGTGTTTCATATCACCAGAGGGGTGATATTTATTTCATAGAGATGAGTGGGATGTCTAGGTGAGTAGAGCAAGACCCTATCATCAGTGTCTATGAGGAGTTACAACCTAGATTTCAGGTCTATATCTGGAAGACCTGGGGACATCGCAGTTATACTTTCCTCCAGTGGTAGATCATTTTAGGGATGTATTTCCAGAGGACATTTCAGGTTTTCCTCTAGAGTGTGAGGTAGAAATTTCTATTGAGCTCGTGCCAGAAGCGGAACTGGGGTCCATTCCTCCTTATAGGATGGCTACACGAGAGTTTCAAGAGATCAAGAAGTAGTCGAAGGAGTTGCAGGCAAAGGAATTCATCTGAACCAATACTTCTCCTTGGGGTTCGCCTTTCCTATTTGCAATGAAGTCATATAACTCTCTTAGGCTATGTGTGGATTATCATAAGCTAAACTAGTTGACTATCAAGAACCGATATCCCTTACTGTGGATTAATAATCACTTTGATCAGCTTCGAGGGGCCTGAGTGTTCTCGAAGATCGAATTAAGGTCTGGTTACCATCAATTGTGCGTTAGACCATCAGATATACCTCTTACAGCCTTCAGGAGCAGGTATAATCTATACGGGTACTTAGTTATGTCACTAGGTCTCATGAACGTGCTAACAGTTTTCATGTAACTGATGAACCAAGTTTTCCATAAATATTTGGATTCGTTCATAGTGGTCTTCATGGATGATATCTTGGTGTACTCTCACACTCAACACCACCATGATACACATCTTGAGATCATTTTCAGTACACTGATAGAGCATCAGTTATATGCTAAGATCTCAAAGTGCAACTTTTGGATGGACCAGATTCACTTATTAGGTCATGTTATCTTAGAGACAGGAGTATCAGTAGACCCCGATAATGTAAGACTAGTGGTTTCCTGGAAGCAGCCAATGCATGTCGTTGAGGTGTGGGGTTTTCTATGAATCGATGAATGCTACAACGGTTTTATACTGGACTATTTATGATTATCAGCACCACTAATATGTCTAACCAAGAAGGGTATGAAGTTATTATGGTCAGATTCTTGTGAGTCAGCCTCTCAACAGCTCAAAGGGAGGTTGACTTCAGCACCAGTTCTAGTCTTTCTAGAGCCAGGAAAGAGCTATACTATTTACTATGATGCTTCAGGTATCGGGCTGGGAGCTGTTCTTATGCATGGAGATGGAGTCTTTGTGTACGGGTCTCGATAGTTGAGGCCCCATGAGAGTAATTACCCAATTCATGAACTTGATTTGGTATCTTTTATTCATCCCTTACGTATTTGGAGACATTACCTTCTGGGAGAGCCTTTTTTTGTCTTAATCGACCACAAAAGTCTCAAGTACATTGTCACACAGCGTGATCTGAATTAGATACAGTGAAGGTGGGTTTAGTACCTTCAGTCTTTTGACTTTGAGAATGCCTATCTGCCTAAGAAGGGAAACAAAGTGGCTGATGCGTTGAGAATAAGGAATCAGATACATGCAGTTTTGGAGGCCATCATTGAGTGGAAGCTTATGGATCTGTTCTCTAAGAAGCATTTGGAGGTGTGAGACAGACATGGGAAGACTTTTCTATCTTCTGTAGCTATTACCTCTACCCTCCTAGATCAGGTGTGAATAAGGCTGCAATCAGACTCAGAAGGCCTAGTCCCTCAGGAGAGTTTGTCCGGAGAGGACCATCTTCCTTGATGGACATTAGGCGGGGTTGATATCTTATGTTTCGACATGCGCGTATGGGTACCAGTAGATATACAAGAGGTTATGATGTGGTGTTTTCATTCCGTAGTTTGGCAAGTTCATCTCGGCGTCCCCATGATGTATTGTGATCTGCACCGTCTATATTGGTGGCCAGGTATGAAAAAGGATGTTGCTGGTTTCATTATGAAATGTTCAACTTTTCAGCAGGTGAAGGTGGAGCTTTTGTGACCAGTAGGTCATTTAAAGTAGTTACCCATTCCTGAGTGGAAGTGGAATGATGCCATGATTGACTTTGTGACCGGTTTACCGAGGTCGACTCGAGGGAATGACGTAGTTTGGGTTTTCATTGACAGACTCACGATGGTTTCTCACTTCTTTCCGATCAAGGAGACCTTCCATGTTGATGAGCTTGGGTGGTTGTAAATCCGATATATTGTACGTCTGCATGGAGTTCCACATTCCATTGTTCCATATAGGGATTCTCATTTTACTTCTTAGGTTTGGCAGGGGATTCATAAGTATTTGGGTACACAGGTACTTTTGAGTACATCTTACTACCCCCAGACATATGGATAGTCTGAGCGTACGATTTAGGTGCTTGAAGACATGCTCTGAGCATCCATTATGGATTTATGAGGTCCTTGGGAGAAGAATATACCTCTTTTGGATTTTTAAAAAAATAATATCTTTAAAAAAAATATTCAGATGGAACCTTATGATGCTTTGTATGGTAGGTCATGCCGATCACCTTTGTGCTGGCTAGACCCAAGAGAGGTATCTTTGCTAGGACCTCGTCTTGTTCATGAGACCACATATCAGATAGAGTTGATTCGAAAGGGGATGGCTACTGTACAGTCTCAACAGATGTATTATTCTAATCAATAGAAACGACCTCTAGAGTTTGAGGTTGGGGATCAAGTTTTCCTATGTGTCACACTGAGGTTGTGGCACATAAGGATTAGAAGACAGGGTAAGCTTTCACTGAGGTATGTCGGACTGTTTGAGGTGTTGTAGAGAGTTGAGCCGGTTGCCTATCAGTTGTAGTTACCAGAGAGGTGCTGAGCTATGTAAGATGTCATCATCATTTCTCAACTTCGACGTTTCTTCTCAGATCTGTATCATGTCTTTCGACCGGAGGAGGTTGAGCTCAAAGTGGATGCGTCGTTTGAAAAACATCCTATCTGGATTGATTATCGCAGTACAAAGGTTCTCTGCGGTTGATCTGTTCCCTTGGTACGAGTGTTATGGAAGCATGGACGGGTGCCGGATGAGACTTGGGAGAGGGAGGTCGATGTACGAGCATAGTGGTTGAAGCTTTTTGGGGGTCCTTCTTCTACACCGCGCTCGGGAAATTCAAAGACAAATTTCATTAAGGGGGATGTTTGTAAGAACCCATACCTTCTTTTCATATATGTTTTTCCTTTTATGGGTTTTTTGAGAAATGATGATTTTCTGGAAAGATTTCAAGTACATGTAGTGGACTTTTTGAGTACATGTCATGAAAATCGTTGCCGTAGGAGGCAGTGTGCTTGCCGTGTCCTGGCCACACACATGGTCCTATTGGGTGATTTGGAGGCCGCCTAATATTGAATACGAAAATATTAAGTACATGCCATGTACTACAAAATTACACGCCGTGTATTTTGGTTTTTTCATTAAACGCACCGGGGTCACGTCTGACGGATAGAACCATCTTCTTTTAGGTCTCTTTCATCCGAGAGAACCCATACAACTATGGATCTTCAACGAACCTCTGAGCCTCTATCCGCCACCCGAATAGAACTCTATTGTTTGCGTTGGAATCACATAGGTGTGTTCTCTCTTCTCCTAGAGCAACGATTTCCAATTTCTCCTATTTTGTGAGTTTTTGTGGGTTGAGAATTTTGTGAATTTTCTTAGTTCTATGGCATTCTAAGACGATTCAAGACTCATGGTTCAATTATATTGATCTGCTAACCCCATTGTAGGTGGTTTGTCCCTTTTCGTTGAATTACATTGAATATTTTTTTGCAGAATCCACCAATACCCCTGAATAGGGTATTGTGTGTTTACCATTTTATCCCTATTGATTGAATGCTTTGCTTATATGCTATATTAGATGATAATGTTTGTGAATATGGTGAATTGTTTCTCTTTGGATGTATTTCCCATGCATGATTTCATGTTTTGACCTTTGGTTCTTGTTTTCCTGTTAGGATTCTGTTTACATTCCATACCTAGTATTGTAGGATGGAATGACTGTAGTTTTAAGTGCTGATATGCCATAAAATTCTGGCCAAGCAGTTCTTGAGGTTTACCTTGGATGTTAAGCACAATATACTTATTTAAATTACACAGGGCCATGAGATCCTATTGTAGTAGACCACATTGAGAATGGATGAAGGGCTTCTCCAGAGAGTCTTTAAAATATTATGATGTGAGACAACATGGGGAATTGACGTTGAGTGGTTCCACAGAGTGTCTGTAGTTCCTCGACATAGGCCACTGGGGGAATGAGACGTTGAGTGCTTCCCTAGAGCGCCTTTAGTATGATACGAGACTATAGGGGGAATTAACGGTGACTGCATCCTCAGAGAGTCTATTTTTTTGCTGATCCAGAGGGGTGAGAATGTGTGTGCCTCCCAGAGGGTTACTAGTAATTGTTGGCTAAACCATAGGGGATAGGTTGTGAGAACTATCCATTGGGTTGCTTGTTTGTTTCTACTTTCTTGAGTAGCTGATTACTTCTTTGTGAATTAAATGCTTCAACTGTGGATTTTTTTCTATTGATTACTTTCTTGTTTACGGATTTTTGTACATTTACCACCATATATTCACTTGCTATTAGGCACATATCTCGTGGTGGTTGCCTACTGGTATTTATTCTCACACCCTGTTTAGTCCATGCTTTTGGGCCCAAACATATTATATTGCTGCAGGTATACATATGGGAAATCACCCTTCTTCTTCAGGTACTTGACTTGCTGTGGAGCTGGAGAGCATGGGACCAATCTTAGGCTTGTGGTGTTGATGAGTTGTTATCTATTTTCCTTATATTTTGGTTTAGTAATGGTTGTATTCAGCACTGGGACTTGTTTAGATTCTTTCATAGACATATATGTATCATGCATCATTTATATATATTTATCCTCCATTTGTTCCTTTATTAGTCTTCTGCTGTTTATTGTTCTTGGATATTTACTGCTACCACTATTGTGTATTGTTTACTTCTGTTGTGTACTCTGCTAATGAGGAAATAGTTTCCCCACAGGCACACCCAAGGCTCTCGCTGCTAGTCGGCAGCCTCTAACATTCGGGTAAATGCGCTTAAGTTATGTGACCAACCTGGTATGGGACGCCTCTGGGTGGCTTTCGGAACCGGGATGTTACACATAAAAATTTCCCCAAGTTTAAAGAATCTGTATTTTTTGAATCATTAAATTATCATTTATGTGACAATTTATGTCAATATTTATGAGAATATAACCATTATAATATTTTATTAAAAGAAAAATCGAACTTCTCATACATTTATTTTTAACATGTCAAATATTTTAATATGTCATTTTATAGTGTTTATATTAGAAAATAAGTATTATTTGTGATAAAATATTGATATTCATCATAATAAATTATTTATAAGTATTAGGGTTGTAATAACTACCCTAAGGGCTTTCATAACGATGATGTAGTAATTTTTTATTTAATTGAAATATCAAATTAATGATATAGAAATTATTCATATAAATATAATTTGAGATAATTAATGAGATTAAATAATATTATAGATGAACATGGTGGGTAATATATGCATTAAAATATTTTTTAAAATATATAATATTTTATATATACTCTTAAAATTCAATGTAATGAAGAGTTTTAAAATACACATTAATTGCATTTTAAAATGAATAATATTTTCTTAAACTATAAAATATTAATAAAAATATATAATTTTTATAATATATTTGGATATGGTATAATATTACATAGATTATCTATTTATTAGTCTTTTGAATTATATAGTAACTGTAATAATCCTAGACATGTAAATATCTATGTTTTCACAGTAAGAGTTAAAGGGTTTAAATATTGTTAAAAACCAAAAGATAAGGTTATAACCAAAAGAGAGACATGTAAAAAATTATTATATAAATATCATTATATCTTAATAATCTTAATAAATAAATCAATATGTTTAATATAATTTATACAAGAAATTAATTTATATATTTTTTAAATTATAGATAATTACAAAATGTCACTATCTTTGTATTTAATATCTTTTCAATGTCCAAATAGGGACAAATTCAAGGTACGAACGAAACCAAATGACTACTATGATAATAATTAATTTATTTCCATCATTTAAAATTATTTTAATTTTTAAAAATTATATAATTTCTCTTAATGCTTTTTATATAGTAATACAATATTTTTTTAATTAACAGAAAATAAAATAGATAATTCTAAATGTATTACTGTTGATATATTTGGGAAAATTTAATGAGGATAAAATATTGTATAAATCTATATTATATAATATATATTATTTAAATAATCATATTCTTTTTACCACTACTACTTGATGTAGTTGATATAAATGAAATGAATAACATTAAATTTGACAGGAATGAAATTTTATTGAATTAATATAAAATTAATTTGATTAAAAATAATAGTAATGTTAAATAATAACAATAGGGATTATATATGGTCTAAAATATCATATAAATTCAATTTATTGAATATTTATAAGTATTAGGATCCTGAATATCCTTATTATTGTTTATTATTTTAAGGATTGGTGGAAGCTCCCATCACCTCAATTACAAAAGTGAACCACCTTCCTCAATTATTTACACAACATTGACCCCATAGCTTTTCCAAAAACTAACCATATACTTTATAAACATTTTTATTTATGTTATATAGGTTATTGTACTACCATAATATCAAAAAAATATCTATTAAAAAGGTACTGAGTATGCTCTCTAAAGAAGAGGTAATAGTTTATATCGACTCTTTCAATTTTACCTATTCATATACATCCTATTGATTTTTTTAATTATAATGTAATAATAAAGTAAAAAATATATTATTATATTGTATTAGATTTATGGAACAACCATATTCAACATTTATTGATCCTATAAAAAAAGAAGCATCACACATGCTTACATCCAACATCCCCTCTCCACACGGTGGTGTAATAAGTTTTTCACCCCCACATTACATGAATGGGAATAATGATGGTTATAATGTATATATATATATATAATATATCATTATATATATTTTGGAGAAATTAATATAACAAATATTTCCATATCTGTTGACCACTAAGAGAATGATTATGTCATTCGTGTGTACACACGACCTACCATCTCCACGATAGGATAAGATTCCTTTCTCCCTGATCACAATTAATTAATGATTGTAATAAGGAATAAATATGATGTATATATCCTTAATATAATTCTTAAAATAAATTATATATATAGTATTCACAATAACTATGACTTACATGAAAAACATGCATAGGGAAATGAAACAGTTAACAAACAAAATAATGTTAGTAACAAAATATTAATAAAAATTAATGATATATTATATGAGGGGATCTAATATGATATAATATATATGGGTATGATTCGTTTATAAATTAATATCATGTTTTAAACTATTATAAATGAGGTTAAATCATGTTAATATAAAGGAATGTAAAGGTAACGAATTTTTCCTGCTTATATTTATGTAGGATGCATGTCATATTGGCTACTTATTTCAATTATGTGGCATACTTATTACACCTTTATTATAATATCACAAATAAAAAAATAATCATTTTATTTAATATTTCATTTGAATATATGTGGCATATGATTAAATTCATTATAAAGTGAGGAGGATTAATTTCATAATCTCATCATTTTAAGGGATTGTTTATGTTTATGTTTCCATTGGATAATATTTTTCCAAAATGTTTATGTTATCCAAAAATTATTTTTAAAAGATGTCAATATTCTGAAAAAAATAAGTAAATTCATTTTTCCCATGATTTATTTTTTACAACATTATTTTAAATGACTATTCATGTCATATTCAAAATAATGCATGTTTGGATTTTATTGAAAATGTGAAAGGATGGTATGGTTTAACATTTTTGAAATGTAAAATATTTCTAGACTTCATAACCCCTAATTGTTTTTGAGAATATTTTAATTTTTTATAACGTTTTTTTAATCTAAATTTATCTTCAGATATTTATATAAAATTATACATTTCAAAAAGGTAATTTCAATGTGAAAGTGATATTTTTCTCATTAATATTAGTTTTGTAATATTTTTATTTGTTAATAACATTATCAATTAATAATACTTATTATCCAAAGGGGATATATTTTATTAATATCATCCTTATAGTTTCTATATATGATTTATGATCAATTTGATCGTGTATTTTAAATTTTAATACAATTCATGGTTTAGGGTTAAAGTATCTTCATTGCATAGGATAGTTCTTTATATGATTTTTTATACTGTCCATGTTTCAACCCATTAATAATAATAATTCATTAGACTATGTAAGTGACATGTGGGACCTGAAATATCCAATTGATGCATTAGTAAGACTCATGAGACAGAATAGACTATGTTTTTGCAGAGGCATTACCTATTTCACTAAACTTCTTGGTTAAGGCCTTGATAGTATGATTTAGATGTCTCAAATTTTTTAATTCCATTAATATGAGACAATTTATTGATATTCCATGAGATTATTCAAATAGAAGATTGTACATGGATAAGTTTCATTATCATGTGATTATTTATATTCTATTATTTGATAATACATTATTCGTTCCATATTATGCTAAAAATATCGATTAAATGGAATATGTTTTATTTAGTCACCTTTCCATGATTTTTCATGATTATTAATGATATCTTATTTCCTATAAACATCTTTACCAAGAATTTATTTCACCCACTTTTGATGTTTTATTTTTCCCTAGTATTTCAAGAATTTTATTATGACTGATATGCCATGTTAAGATATGATTATAATGGTTTTAGGTAAAAATTGAATTTTATATTTAAAATATAATTAGAATTTAAAATTATTATCTTGTTTACGAAGGATTCTAAACTATTCACACTTTAGTTTGTGATTTATAGTATCTTATTCCACGGTAAAAATGCAAGGCCCTAGTTCTCTACTAATAGTGTTAGTGGGTTAATAATTGGTATTAGATAATGTTTCAGTGAAACCTTAGGAACTATATTTAAGAAATCATTGATTTGAATGAAGGAAACTAGGACATAAATTGATGATAAGTATATGTATATGATATCTTCCTATAGATTTCATAATCTCCTAGATTAACCGTGTAAAAATATTGGACTGATAGATTTATATAAATATGTCATTATTTAGATGTCCTATAAATAATTCTACATGACTATATCACTATCATTAGTTATTATCGCATTTTTCATTAGGTTATGGTCGATGGTTAGAATCAGAAAGCTTATAAAAGTAATGGTTTTACTAGTGAAGATTAATAGAATACAAAAAAATCAAAATAAGCTGTAAATAAGGACTATGATAATGAAGTGTTCTTAATGGATTAATAATGAATTAGAATGGTTAGATTTATTGTGTATTTGGATTCTTATATTATTTCAACAATTGTGATATGGTTATGATAATCATGAAATATATGAAGATTCAACTCTAATACATCTTTATTAATGTTTTCTGAGCATTAACAATCTCATAATGGTTTTTAAGATGATCGAATATATGGTATGTGGAAATAAAAACAACATAATAGTTTTTAGGGAATCTAATGTAATAATTATTTTGGAAATATCATGACCTTAATTTTAAATTTAGAGACATTGAATTTGGATGGATGTATTTTGGATGCCTCATAATATAAATACTAGGGAATGGTTTAAGTTGATATTTATATATTAAACTTTTTAGGTAAATGTACAATTTATCATATATGATAACCTATAATATTAATTTTGTTCTGATTAATATTTTAAGGATGACGTTTTAGCATGATGACCATATGAATCATTAAAATTTCTTTATATATGAGAAATTCATCATGAATAAACATTTTATCATGTAAGGGATAAAGTGAAACTAGATCAAAGAATATCTGAAGAATCATATTATGGATATGAAATATAAAGAAATCCAGAATGTATAGTTTCTCAAGTTCATTTTTTGATAGTAAAATAATTCCAATACTATAGGATAATTATTCTTTAACAAATTAAATATTTACATTTTGTTAATGGTTGAGTCTATAATGATCATGTTTACTATAACAATCATTAAAACCATAATAGTAAGATTTATGTTTCATTTCCATGTTTTCAATTTATTCTAATTTTACTTATTTTCATGCCTAATTTAGTGGTGATATTCACAATAGCCTTTCCCTCATAATAAGATGGTGTCTTATTAACCCTATTTATGTTTTTAGTTTTCAAAAAATTGATCTTCATCCCTCAATAATTCATGATTAAATTATAATTTCAAATTTCGAGGACCATATTTACTCAGGTAGAGGATAATTTAATAGATATGTATTTATGATATGTATTTTTTTGAATTTAATCTCTTTCACAAAATAAATTTCTTTTAACTCTCCACTTAAATGAAAAAATAATTATAAATATAACATATCTGTTAAATTTTTTGGGAATGAAAATAATTGAATAAATTATATAATTTATATATTATATGTTCAATATAATTATTAAAATTTATTTTTTCTAAACATTATATAAAAATAAATCCACTTCAGGAAAAATGATGTATTTTTCTAATGGTAGTATTTTCGACATTTAACGGAGAACGTATTTTAAAACTACATTTTTAGACTTTTTTAAATTCTATTTGAAAATTTAAAAAATATTTTAGAAATATTAATATATAAATTAACATTGGTTTATTTTTTGATATTTTTTCAAAACGTTTCATTTGTGATAAATAGTGAAAATTATATCATTTTCATTGAATACTGACATTTCATCTAAATAATTTATAATGTTAAATATTTTAAAATTTGTTTAAATTTTATATTTTATCAATTATTAATATAAAAATACTCTTACATTCATTTTAATATTTTTAATATTTAATTTTTATAAGATAACACTTTAAACGTGTCATCATTTCCCACTAAAAATAAATTTTCTAAACCCATCAATGATATTAATTTAAATAAAATATTATCCATTTCTATGTTTAAAATTTTCATAAATTGATTAATAATTTATAATAATGAGGTATAAATTTATTTATTTTTAAACTTTTATGTTTTTTAAATATTATTATAAAACTTAGTAATTTGTATTTCCACATTGTATGCTAAATCATGTAATTAAAGGTAATAATAATATTATAAATATTAGAAAATGACCCTAACACATGCACCGATTTTATTACATAGGTATTTTTCTTCTATAAGAATTAAATTATTGATTATTTTATTATTTATGTTTATTTGGATGAGAATATTTCCTTTAAAATTTTATTCAATGAAATGTCAAACATCACATACTTTTATATTAAAAAAGATATATTTGTAATTATTTTGTTACATGGGGATATATTTGACTGTAAATTTTATATGTAATGATAAAATGTAAATATTCATCATTTTAATATAATTTTTATTTTTAATATAAAAATAATGACCTAAATGGCTTGCATCATGGTGATTCAATAGTTGTATATTTAATAAAAACTTCAAACAAATGATTTTAAAAATATTAAAATAAATATAATTTCAAATAATTAATTCCATAAAAAAAATTACAATACCTTAATATATTAGTGATGTTTTAAAATATTTTATTAATATAAATTTATTGATTGATATTATTATAATCCAATGTAATGAATTGTTCTAATTCATACCTTATCTATTTTGAAATTAATTTTTTTATAAAATGATATAAAAATTATCAAAAAAATTAATTCATAAAAAATATTTAAATATGGATTAAAATATTATTAATGACACATTTATTGGTCATTTGGATTTTATAATAACTATATTAACAATCAATGAATAAAAATCCATGTTGTCACATTAAGAGCTAATTGGGTTAAATAATTGTTAAATCTAATATATATGGGTATAAACTTGATTTAAACTTGTCAAAAAATTATTAGATGAATTATTATCATCCCTTACCAACATACTATATAATTTGAATTGTTTAATAGACTTATTTCAATGAAAATAACTTATATATTTTATAAATTATAGTTATGAAATATCGGTCACTTAATATTTAATAATTTAAATATGACCACATGTGAAACAAATGAAGATATGAACAAACCTAAATCTATATTGTTATATTAAGTATTTTTTTAAATTATATTATTTTTATTTCTTAAAATTTATATAATTATCATATATCCTTTGGAGTTACTAGAAAAATATTTATTAAATTAAAAAAAAATAAAATATTTGATTCCAAAAGTACTATTTTCGATATATTTGGGGCGGGTTATTTTTTATGACACGTTTTTTAGATCTATAAGATATATTTTAGATGTTTGAAGGTATTATATTCTAATTACAAATTTTTATTCAATTATTTAATGTCAATTTTATTGAATTGTGTCAAGTTTGATAAGAATTCAAATTTATTTCATTAATATATTAATAATGTATTTAAAAACATAAAAATGGTAAATAATAAAATTAGGATAATATATTTCAAAAAATTAATTCCTCTATTCATTTAAATTTAATTTTTATGTATTTAATACATAATATAATTATTATATTTTATTATTTTGATGATTTATGAATGATCCCATCACCTAAATTATAAATGGCCACCACCTCTCAAACTTATCTACATCACATTGAGCCAATTACATCAAACAAGAATATATTATTTCACATATAAACATAATTTTTATGCAATAGTATTTCTGGTACTTCAAAATGGTCAAACTAATATCCCATACTAATTGATTAACAATGTTCTCCGAAGAAGAGGTAATCGTCCTTATCAAATCTTTAATATTTATTACTTTTTTATATCATATTCGTGTTTTGTTTCCATTATAACGTAATAAATACAATATAATATTTATTATAATATGTTTATATGATTATGGGAAACCCATATTACTAGTTTTATACATCCTATTAAAATAAAATCACCATCCATGTGTACATATAGCTTATCATCTCAACACTGTGGTGTAATCTATTTTCAATACCCTATTATCTTGGATTGGTGTAATGATGTATATAGTTTATATATATAATAAATGTGAAATTATAGTAATTTTTTGAAAAATTAAAGTACAATACACTTCAATATTAAAGAATGATTATCAGAATATATAGAATAAAAAAAATATTATTTATATAACATTAATATGAATCTACATATTATGGGACAATATCTTATTCAAAATGTGTAGTACATTCATGAGATTACATATATAAGAAAATGAAGTGGTTAACACCCAAAATAATGGTAATAATGAAATATTATTACAAATTGGGTGATAAAATGGCATGAGAGGATAATATATGGTATTATTAATATGTATATGGTTTTTATATAATTTAATAACATTATATAAAACTATATATAGGTGTTTAAATCATGTTCAATAAAATGAAAGTTCAATATAGTGGATTTTTATCCATGTTTTATTTTGGGGATACATTCCTTATTTACCACTTATTTATTTTCATTGGTTTATATGTTGTCCCTATAAAATAATATCATAAATATCCCAATATTATTAGTTTTTAAAGATTTAGTTATTGTTATTTGGAATGTGATTCAATTGATTACAAAGTGTTAAGATTCTATTTCAAAATATCATGTTTTTTACTGATTAAATATTTTTTAGTATCAAAAGTAGAATATTTCCCTTTCATAAATATATTATCAAATATGATTTTCAAAAGGATTTTAATATCCCCATATATTTGGATAGTAATTTGTATCTAATAAAAACTTTTGTTATAAAAAAAGTTTAAACATAATCATTATATCATATTCAAAACAATGCCTATTTGGATTTTATTAAATAAGATGAAGGATTCATTTTTTTAACATGTTTGACATGAAAAATAAATTCATACTTTTATGATTACATATGTGTTTTAAAGAATATTTTTTAGTCAAAAATATTATTTCAAATAAATATTATCTTCAATTTGTTAGTAAAAAAATAGTTTTTATCCATTGAATTTCATTGTGAAAAAGGATATTTTCATCCAAAAAAATTAAGGGATTTTTTATTCATCAGTGATATCAGATTTTTACTGTACTTATGATCCAATGGAGTTATTATTTGAAAATACCATCCATATTAATTATTTGGATGGTTAAAAACATGTGTGACTACAGATGTATTATTTTGACACAATTCATGGTTAATGGTTAATTAAATATTATTTTTTCTTTTATATTTTAATACAAATATTTACGTTGTTTAGGTTTCACTTATTTTATATGTGGAATTAATTTTAATTATTATGTTTTGGGTAGGGCTTGTTATAACCCCTATATACATCAGTAGGTATCACAGGACAAACTAGACAAGGATTTTGGTGAGGCATTACCAATTTCATTAGAATTCTTGTTTTAGGCCTTGATATTATTTTTAGACATCAAGAATTATTCATTACATCATTTTGTGATTTTTTTTGATATTCTAGTTTATTTTTATACTTTTTTAATATTCATGGTAAAGTTTCATCCTCATGTGATTATTTATATGTAATTATTTGATCATATTGCGTATTTTATATTTAATGATCATTTTATTTATTAAATGTCATGTGTTTCAGATAATTATCTTTGAATAATACCTTATTATTATTTATAATAGAACCCTTTATTTTTATACCCTAACTTAGCATCTGATATCACCCCTTGTTTATGTTTTATTTTTTCCCAGGAGGCCAAGAATATTATTATGAATTAAATATAGGGTTAATCTTTGGGGAAAATGTTGTTACCATAAAACATTATTTTATCTTTAAAATATAATTTAAATATTTAATTTTTATCATGTTTTTCAAGACTACAAAACTATTCAATAGGTTGAGATGTGATTCTACATATAATATGGAAATGTAATAAAGGAAGTCATCATCTTCATGCTACAGGGGTCTGGGTATTCACACTAAATGTACTCGTATGTCTTGGATGATGGATCATATGTATTATAGAATAATGTCATCATTCTAGGGAATTGTATGTTATATTGACATCATGTAACTAGGACATTGTCGATAAATATAATTTCATATGACTAGGAGGTTTATATAATGTTTAATGTAATGAGACTAGGATGTTTTGGCACAATTTAATGTCATGTGACTATGATTATTTTGTGCGGTTTAACATCATTTTACTAGGACTAATTTTTAAAGTTTAATTTAAAGCATCATTTATATTTTCCTGATGTTTAGCATCATGAAAAATGGATATTTTCTTTAGCCCTATAATTATGAAACCAGGGTGCATTATTGGGACGAATTACTAAATCAGCAAAATTGGAACATCATACGATACTCATACCACCGGATGGAGGGATTATTAGAGTATAATATTATAATCTATCATTGAAAATATTATGATTCATATATTTTGAACATCTAGTTTATCCAACTCATCTTTAATTGGTGGGTTATGTGATGTGTAAATCATACCCCATGAATATATGAGTTGAAAGGAGGAGGGGATGAGTGTGTATGGGTAACCACTTAGTAATTTTGTAGATCCATAATCCCACACAGTCAACAAAATACATCTTGAATTTACAGGGGGCTGTTTAATGATAAAATTAAACCCACTGGGAATTGGCTCAAAGGGGAATCATTATTCCTTATAAATTCATTATAGTTTCCATTTGGATTTACTAGTCCCTAATACTAGTATTCTATAGGGGTAAACCATGAGGTGGTTAACCAATAGAATATTGGGTTAATGGATACGTATTAAAAATAAAGAATATTTTAGTATAAATATAGATATTTAGGATATAAAGATGGGTCATAGATAACATAATATTAACATTGTATTTGAGATCCCTAATAGACACTCATTTTTATATTGATAATATTTTGAAGTGAAGTGATAAAAAATTTTATTCTAAAATAAGAAATAATTATAGGGTATGATATATTTATTGAAAATAAAAATTGTAGTTTATTTTAACATAATTCGATAATCATGTTTCCATTACTTTTAATTTCATGTGACTACAAATTGTTTTCATATCTTTGGATAGAACCCACCTCAATCATGATTGTTACAACAACATTCTAGAATCTCAAAGGTTTTATAATCTTTTATTATAATTATAATTGAGGGACCATTTTGAAACCATTTTTCCCTATGGGATTTAATGACATGGAATATATACAGAAACTCACATTTCTATATGAGAATCAATCCCCACAGAAATATTTTTTCCATTTAGGTAATTGATTAGGAGGGATGATAATTCCCAGATGGGCTTATAAATATAGAATCTAGGAATAACTATATTTCATATATCATATGAATCAATCAATATTTAGTTGAAATAAATATATCACTATACATATCATCATTATGTTAGAGTATGGGGTGTTATTACTCTCACGAACTAGTTTCACATTTTCCAAAGACATTTACAGGCACATAGTTCTCACATATCATCTTGTTCATGAATGATACTAAATTTGATATCCTGACATCACCACAAAAACAAAACATAGTTCTTATAAAATTATCATGACATGTCTTGGCCTTAGTTTCATGCATATGAGACAATATTACTCTTAGGCACAAAGTGATGATTTTCTGGTGAATTATATATTGATGTAGTTATCATGTATGAAATGATTCATTACTAATACTAAAAGTGATATCCATGAATCACTATGTATATAATTGGAATGTGAATAAATAAATATTTAGCTCTAAAATTTTCTCCCCACATAGATAAAAATTGAAAATGGGGAAGGGTAATTTTATCCTTTTTCCACAACTCGACTTAGTATCGGGGTCCTCGGAATCAATCTATATCATCTGGTAATAGTAATCAATTCACCCATATATATTATATAAATTATATTATTTTTAATTTATTTACACTAAGACTATGAATATGAATGAATATTATAATCATATATTTTCATTTTCTCTTATACCTGTCGAAAATGAATGAAATGGATCATGTCATAAAATTGTTATATCATGAATGGTCATTCAAATAATGGTGGTACTAGTGATACATTTTTAAATATACTACCCATTGGATAAAGGGGACACTAACTCTTTGAGGAAAATATCCTCTAGTAATAAGATCTTGGGTACTGTGTAATTCACCAGTGAATCCTAATGGGGTCCCTTATGGAACTAAAACATTTAATTGGATGAAGCTCCAATGAATTGCTTTATTTATACCGTATACATAAAAAAATTATTGGGTAATAAATTGTGATTTATTAATCATAATTTGAGGATTATTATGGTGAATACATGAGCAAGATCAGTATATCTAAAAATTCATGATTACTCGGGATATAGGAAGTGTTAATCATAAGCATAGAATATCTAAGTCATCAGTGAGAAAAGACTAGAACATATTAGTACACCACTAGTAATGGATAAAATATCTTATTCAACAAACTCAATACAACTACTATTTGATTTTAGGGGGTTATATCATACAATATATGAAAAAACTATGTAATTGTGTTAATCTCCAATGAATCCAAGTTTATTATTAAATGATTACCTAATCTCTATTAACTTCATTCTATAGGGGGGAATTGAAAATCATTGAGACCAGGCTTCATAGGGATCTAGAAAAATGTTATAAAATCTTGTAATTGGTTGGTATTAACTCATTTATTAATCTTATGAAGTTTGTTTTATTGGAATATAGGATTCAAGAAGTGTGCAAGATCTAAACATGATACACCAACATGTATTAAAACAAATTTTGGATAATATGATTAAAATTAAATTCCTTAACACACATTAATAATGGTTTATCTATTTTACATAGTGGCATTTTTTCATATTTTTCCATCACTAATCAAGGATTTTTTCATGTATTTTAACATCATGTTACATGTACATCATCATGTAGTTCAATTTCATTCTGATACTACATTTTAGTGATGTTTCGAAACATGAAACTATAAGATCAATCCTTATATTTTGATAAATTATACCTTGACCATGTTGGATAGTGAAACCTTCTAATTTCTATAGTATCACATTTTTTTATTGCATGATAAACCAAAGAAAACTGGATACTCGATTGATTCATGCGAGAGTATGTGATTTGGAATATATGGGGGTGTTTAAAATTAATATGTTCTAGATCCCTTACATAGATCATATTACCATGGTATAAAAATATTGAAATATATGTAACCTCAATGATGATATCAGAATTCATTATCTTGGAATCACTACATAGCCCTTTGCAATAGGAATCATGACATAGATAGTTTTGGAGAAAAACATTGCATAGGCTTAACCCCTATTATTTAAGGAGGGAGTTTCATTCGTTAAATTCAACTTATATAGATGTTTTCCCCAATATTAGAGACATTTAAATCATTAAATGTCTAACAGAAATATGAACAAAGACACATGTAATTCATGGATGTAAAATTCACTACACAAGTTAGACTCATGGGTAGAGTGGTATCCATCATCCATTTATATTGTGGACAGACACTATATTATAGACCTATAAATCAAATTGTATTTTATATTAATATGAATAAAGTCATATTTACTTCATTAATGATACCCAATTTTGGATATGAATCCTACATAGGGATGGGGGTTCTTCAGTTTCTCTCACATAGATCAAGCACATGTGTAGTGAGACATTCATGGTGTAACATTCTCCACATAGATAATGTTATTTGGTAGAACACCAGTGTTGTAGTATAACATCAAACAACAAAGATGTCAGATACTATAAAGATTAATTTAACTCTTCCATGATGAGAAATATTTAGTTGTTTAATTTTTTTGTCCTATAATATGGAATACTGTGAAGTATAATGTATTCTATCTACATCATGAAATTATGTATAGTTGAATGTCTTACTTCTATGAAATTTAATTCCTAATATATTCAATGTAAATTACTTCTTAATAATCCTCTCATCGGTGGGGTAGTAAGATAGCACCCATCCATTAAGGACAATGATAATAATCAACTAGAAGAGACCTTATATATGATGTAAGGACCTTCCCAGTAGGTTTCAACATATAGTGGATTCTTTCCAAGTATCGTAGGGTTTTAGATCAAATTCTATCTCTCTGTGAAAGAATTTGGGGGAGGGGTCACCTTTTTTTAGACACATGAAATTTTATTCTGATAATCTAACTGAATGTGTGGAAAATGAAACCATTCCACATTGACATATTCCTGCAGATCTAGTAAATTTAATGAGTATTCATTATCTAATATTTTTCTTTATTTAACTCTAGAGTTGCTGAAACTAGACTGCAATTATAAAAACATCCAATATCCTCTAAACTAATGAATTTGGGGTTCAATGTGTGGTAGTATGGAGGGATGTACTATAGGACCATAAAGAATGATGTATCATGAATAATTAAGACTAATTTTCCTTACCAATCATTTTATATGGTATATTGTAAAATTTTATGTTTGTGGCCACTATCTTTCTATTTTGTAGCTTGATAGTGGTGTAAATGGTTGGACTAAATGTTTTATTATTGATAAAATTTATTCATCTATAAGGAATAGAAATCAGAACTATTTTCTATCCATATGGAATAAGAGAAAACAAATATAGTAAAATTATTGGACCTAGTAGACATGATTATATCCTCAATATCAAAATAAATGAGGGGTAGATACTCATTCCATGTGGAAATGATGTCCATATATGTGAGTATGTACAAAAAATTCTTATCTAATGTTGGAGAAATGTCCCCACAATGTATACTGAAAATAAAAATTGGTCATTAATAAATAGTTATATGTACCAACTCTTATAGTTGATGTATTACATTTGGATGAATTTATAATGAATTAAATTTCATGGTGAATTCTATTCAGTCATGTATAATTATTTTTCTAGTAGGAACCAACTCTCATGTATTTTTTGGAGTGTCTTTTCCTAAAAAGATGAGCAACAAAGGAGTACATGTAGTATTCTACCATTATTGTGGGAATATTTAATTCTATAATAGATTAGATGTTTATTCTATAAATGTTTCCTTTTATCATGATTTCATTTCATTTTTATTATCCCAATGGGTGGTGTTCACTGCATCGGGTTATATATGTTAATTTTTGATTAATGATATGGGATAATACCATTTTTTGAGGGAATATTTTAGGGGATCCATCCATCCATGTGTGGATGTTGGTTTATCATACTTTGGGGGAAAAATTTACCAGATCAATTTTATCCATGGCAGAGATTGTGATTGGTTAGACCACCCATCAATATGTGATGCATTAAACAACATTATCTACAACAATATCATCGATGATTTTAGCGGTATAGATTAGTGCATCGTTAAAATAATTTTTTGATATTCGAATGCTATTAAATGTTTGACTAAATATAACTATTCCATTAATACACTAACATATATATTGTGGGGGTCTAATTATTATTTGATAACGCAGTAATTTTTTTTATAAATATTTTATTAAAATCATTGAGTATTCATTTATATTTATGTAGTATAATTGAAGTTATAGGCTACCTATAGGCCAATTTTAAAATATTTTTATTCTCATTCACTATTATATTTTCCATTAAATAGTGATAAAGAGTATAGAAAATTGTCATTGACTATAAAACAATTATGATGTATATACCAACATGATTGAGCTTCAGTGATTCCATTATCTTTATAATATGAAATTCATAGGAATGGTCTAATCAAATATCCCTTCTTAGTGGAGTGTCATTGGAATAAATATATCTTATTTTTAACATTTTTTTCCACACAAAACCTTTCTAAGGTGGCATGTGACAAAAGGAAATTTGGTAGGGCCTACACATTAACCGCAATCTGTTACATGAATTAGAGGTCTTAATGTTATAGGATAACCATACATTAGGAAAACACAAAGTCGACAAAGGAAATCCAATTATGTATAAGATTATGTCAATATATCAGACCATGTGGAATTTTTTAATGTAATCCTTAAAATTGTCACAATAATGATATGAATGTGGTAGTTATTTTTCTTATTAGTATATCATGTATTAGAGGATAGAAATTTGTGACAAATATATATAGATTATTTTATTTATAAATTTCATTTTTCTACATTCGGAGGGAATCACAAAATCATACCATGTTTTCTACATATAGAATATGATTTATTTCTTATATTAGAAAAATCATGATTAGTGAATATAATAGGTACTACTTGAGATTCCAAAATAATCACGATAGTCCACATCCCATTGGTATGAATCTCTATTCTTCATTAGATTTTTTAAGGGGGTATATTTTACATCTAGGATTGATATGTAACATAGAATATAAGTGAGGATAATCTTAAACCCCCTCATCAATTTATTATTTCAATGTAGTGAAATTTTTGGATTATGCAATTATTTACTACATCATCCTTGATGTCACAATGACATTATATGAAGACATGTAATTTCCCTAATGTTAGTTGGGATGAACACATCATAGGATTCAACCCAAAGAATTCTAGATCAGATTTTCAGAATATTAATTGAAGTTTAGTTTGTTGATCACATCACTATTTTGAATTAACCACAAGGTCGTCATTGTATCATTACATGATTTATCCCATGTATTGTTTCAATATATGATGGATGGAAAATTGGTAAATAGTTCCAAAATTATTTAATCTAGTGAGAATGACCTAGTATTTGGATACACCCCTTAGGTTCTTTAAAGGAAGCAGATTCATCATCTTATAATGCCGACATTATCTTATTTTACCCTGAATATCTATACACAAGGGAAATGGCATAAAAGGAATCAAAATTTGATAAAATGTTCAATGATCAGTAATGGTAAATAAACATTTTTTTAATGTTGATTTAGTTCTATAGAATTAATAATGTCTCTTGTCTCTCTATTTTATTCTTGATGTAGATGATTTTGGGATGCACATTTGGTACTTCACCTATTGTGAAAATGTTGCATTAATCTAATTTTCAACTTCTGATTCGTCATTGAAATCATGATACTGGCACTTTTTACTAAATAAAAACTTCAAACTAAAATTTTTATTGGGATTCCAATGTGATGAGTAGCCAAATCATGGTTCGGTCTAGGGATTTCCAAATATTTCCAATTAAATATGTATCAATGATGATTCAGAAATTCAATGTACATCTCTTGATTATTGAGATACACAAAGTCACTAATCAATGTTGTTCATAGGTCTTCTTATGTTCCCTTATTGTCCAACATATTCTCAATGGAGGTGGTGGAGATTCATTAATCAAATTTAGGAGAGAAATAAATAATTATATCCTCTTTAGCTTCTCTTTCTGTGTCTACATGGTTTTCTTCAAATATGGTGAATAATTTGGGAGGTTCTCTTTCACTCTCATGATAATTACAGACACAAGAAGATATGTTGAAATTATTAAATTCCAAATTCATCACATATATATTTTTGGATTCATTCCATTAATTACATTATTTCTTGTAAAAAATGATATTTAGACATCTAGAGTTATAGAGAAATTCATGGGAATATTTTCAATTATTTACAGTGGTGTAAGGAAATTATTGTAAACCAATTTAGAGTTATTATTGATAATACCTAGTGAATCCCCAATATATGATAATATTTTTATCCCATTTGCATGAGCTAGTGTTGTTTTTATATTCCTGATAGCAGGATGTGATTGAATAAAATTCTTGTCCGGGTTTACATAAATCACAGAATCACTATCGATAATGCTCTTGGGATTCGATGAGGAAATCCCCAATCCATTGGAAGATGAAACATACATATTGTTATCCATCATATATTTTTGTCCTTATCATTTTCATAAACATTCCTCATAATATAGATATTCTAATGAATAAAATGGTGGGTTTTTCTTGGTAGTATGCTGAAATTTCAATTCATGTTGTTGTTAAGAATTTTGGAAATGTTGAATGTACTAAAACAAGGAAATAGAGACATGGGATTCTATATTTGACATTTTATAGTGGTTATTAATGTAATAACATGAACTCAACATTAAATTTAAGATACCCAATCTGTGATTTGACCATGAAATTCATGAGAGGACTTTTTACAGTCTTATCATACCCAATAAATTCGTTGTTTCATCAAAAGATATACACTAATGTAGTTCCAAATTTTCAGAGGGTGTGTATCATGATAATTTTGATCTGAAATTTCAAATAGGCACCATCATATGTCTATATTATCATGTGTGGATAAAACATTCATGGTTTTGATATTACTGATTTTGATTCTTCTTGGTCCAATTCTACATATGAGATGGCTGTATGATACACTATTAGCATAGTCCTTACTTAGTAAACCTCCACTGAAATGAATTCTATCTCAATCTCTATTTAGATATTGAGAGAATAAATGAGTGATTCTATGAGTTCATTTGAATGATCAATATAATCTAGATTTGAGTTTTTTTTTAAGAGTAGTTCCTACTATTTTAGCCTAACATATTTTTTTGTGAATTGCTTGGGATTCACAATTTGGGGTTTTTCCTTATCATGTTGTTTAGGGGATGATATTTTTCTAGAATATTATTCAGGTTCACATGTATAAGTTTATGTAATCAGTATTAGATATTTTATGTCTCACACCCCCCTTGAACTAATTAGGTAATTATACACACACCCATCAATTGATTAAAATGATTAGGTTAAAATGACCATCAATGTTATCATAAGAATCACCTTGATTTTTGTTTGGGATTACTGAAGCACTCCTTGAAAGGTCATGATAGTATCTTTTTATTAGACTAAGATTTGATAAAAATATTTGGTCCCATCACAGACTCTTAGACCCATGTATTGTCATCATCGATAAACTCATCCTCTGTCTCCACATTCATATACCAATATTCAAGGGTATATTCATCATCCAATAAGTTAATTTTTAAATGGAACACATTATAAGAACAAAATATGGGAACCACATATTATTATTGTTCTATTTATTGTGTATTTTAACATTCTATATATATTAATAGAAATAAATATTAAATAATGAATCTTCATGTGGGGGTCAGATATGAATCTTTATATTATTTATTTTTCTGTGTTGGATGATTATTTCCACATCTAGTAGGTGCATTTGATGAAGAAAACAATGTTTTATGGATATTATTGGTATCCAAATATATGCAATCTAGAATGAATGATCTCGGTAAACATCCTTTTGACACATATATATATATATATATATTCTATACATGCATGTCCAAAATATATTACTAATAACCCTCTTATTGTCATTGGGTGATAGTTATATAAGACAACAATTCTATAGACCTTCCTAGTATTAGCTTTCTATAATAAACCATTCTCTGGATGATGAAATTTTTGTAAAAACAATCGCAGATGGTGTGAACCAGACTCCTAAGAAAGCGATGTAATCAAGATGATCTGTGATGTTAAACTCATTTAGTTTCCCCTAATCTGGTTGAATAAGTTTCAAATCTGAAATTAATGCTAGGAAAAAACTGTTGATCAGTTCCCTTTAGAGGTAATAATATTTTTTTTATCCATTCCACATATCATGGGAAATATTAATCTCTCTTTGTTTTTGGTTATGTGTATTTTTTCTTCTACTTCCACTCCTTATGAGTTGTAGGATGATTTGGGGCCTAACTCATTACATTAAGGATTGTGGTAATAGCTTCGAGGGGGATTGTAATATTCACTTCCATACCATGACTCATACACTCTATCATGGTCATATTTTGGGATTTGTTTTGATCCCACTGAATAAGATCATATAGGTCATGTACCTTTTTTGTGTGTTTTTGAAAGCTTTATGTATATTTCATCATGATCAATGAGGTTTTTAGATCACCTCATTTTTTTTCAGTACTTAGTTCTAGCATTCACTCTTGGTAGTGTGAAATGATGAGTGTGCATGTTAACCCATTCCACCTAGATAAAGACTCATAAAATATATCATTTTGAACATTCTTGCATTTTTTGTGGTTGATGATCATCGTTTTCATTATAATTGATACAAATTGATAAACAAATTGACAATAAAGGACTTATAATCTAGTGAATAAGACTACATAGATGATTATATAAAAAATGGTGTCCGTACATACTAGTTTCTATATGAAATATCTCATTTTTTGACCTCGATATTGCTTATAGGGACGGTTATTGGGACACATTAGGAAAATGAATTTTGTGTGATTCATCTTCGTGTCTCTAATGTTGTCCCAGGATTAAAATATTGGATTCTCATTGATTATCATGTATAAGGGTACATCCACCCATTTAATATATTTATTAATTTCAATATTATTTTGTGTGAACTAGCCATCCATGTAATCCATTCGAGTCTACAGGGTTTTGATGGTGTGGAGGATTCTTTGATGTATCACTATCTAGACAACCTCCAATATATATGGAGAATGTGATGATTAATTTGGGGGACTTTATATCATATGTTACTGATTATTTATCTATTATAGGACTAACTGATCACCCTAATAAATGGGAGGTTTTCATGGTAATGGAGAAAACTCATTATCTTATTAATCTTCCACATTTATGAACACCAGGTTTCTAGAGATATAACCAACCTGAAGATCATCTACCTCTATTTTTGGTGGACTAAATCTCTTCAGAATTGTTTAGGGATATATTTTCCCCTCATTTTTAGAACAACACACAAAAATTATATTTCCACAGAGTAGTTTCCCATTTCTTTTTCTACTATTATATGTCTCGTTATCATATTGTTCCACTAGACCCTCTATGGAGTAAATTTTGAATCCGCTAGGTGGTGTGTGGAATATAGCCACATTGTTTCCTTTATCCTTGGATGATTAATTTTTTGGGATGTGTAATTTTAAACTTTTATTTTGTATTATTTTCACAAGATACTATAAATTGTTTTATGACTAATATATAGGGTTATTCTAGAAGAATAATCATGTTATCAAAGGCCTTTCTATGTTGTATTTTACATTTATGTTGTAATGTAAGGTTAATGAATGTAATATAGATTTAAAAACAACTAAAATAACTTGTAATTAGGTATTGACCTCTTGTAAATATGATAATTTATTAAATTAAGGTACTTCCACAGGGCTATTGGGGTTGGGGTCATTACACTTGGTATCAGAACAATTTTAGTAGAAGCCATAGAAACAAGATTTAAAAAACATAGATTATAGATCATAATCATATGATAGAATTTTATTAAATGTATAAAATATCATCATATAGATTTTTTATGTAATTGATTATGTGTGTATTCAAAGTAATACATACATGTCTAGATACTACATGGGGACATGGTTTGGGAATAGATGTACCTAGGAATAATAACTCTGATAAGGTGTATCGGGCCTAAATTAGCATAACATTTTCCGAAACAACTGGCCTTACTACACACATGGTTTAACACTCCTTGGGGATATGCATCAGATAATTCAAATTTCCCATACATACCATTATCATGAATTTGAATATATTAGGAAAATTAATGACATAGTGTAAATATAAATTGGTTTTATTGAAAATAAGGGGTCGTGATATTTTATAAAATATTATATATATTTTTCTATATGAATATTGTATCACTCTCCATGGATTCTGGTTTTAGTCAATGGTTGGAACCGAAAGAGTCATTTTACCATTGATAGTAATGAACTAGGTGGGTGTGATGAGCAATCAAATGGAACGGTGATAGGAGTGAATGATATCGTGTTCGCGCCGAATAAGTTTTCCTGAAATATGAATAACAATATATATACCTTAACCTACTCCCGAACTCACAAATGAATAGAAAGATAAATATTGATAACAAAATCACTAGTGAAGAAAATGGAAAAAAATAAAGTTTATTCTCTATCAAGCATTTAATATGGTAGGAGAAACTAAGGAAAGTGTCAAAATTGAACAAATAAATGATTTATGTGTTGTAGAGGACATGAAGAAAATAATTGTTGAGGAAAAATGATTGTTGTAATAGAGGGAAATAAATATCTTCCAATAAATATAATTATAGTTCATGGACTTAACTATTGAGAATGTGGGCATTGGATGAGTCAATTTCCACTGCTACAGGATGAAGTATAGTCTATGGAAGAAATATGTGGAAATAAATGGATGAAGTATTTACGTATCGAGGTTTTATAGAAGACCTTGATTAAAATATTATTTAGTCATTAACCTTATTTCATGAATTTTAATCATATTTATTGGATTTTATTATTACTATATTTTTATAAACAATACACCATGTAGATTGCGTGAAATGCCATCATGTTCGGAAAGGCTGCAGGGCTTGAACCGACAACTAAAAGACGATAAGGGTGAAACGTCTTCCACTAGCCGATGTGAAGTCTTTATCAACATGAATTATATTGTATTTTTAAAATATCAAAAATATAAAGGTGGTTTTTATTTTAGAGACATATGTCATATCAAATAGATATCGTTTGTATTGGAAAATGTTTTTGGGATTAATTGATTAATTTTATTTTTGAATAAGTTTTCTATTTTGTGAATCATGTATGATTATGATATACATAATATTTTGAGGAATAAATGTAAATTTTTTTTAGGATTAATTCATGATTTTAGTATGGACTTATAGAGATTCAGGATATTAATAAAAATGGTTATCATATCAAAGAGATTATGTGATTTAGGGAATTAAGAGTTAGTATGAGACATTAAGAGTTATTGATGTTATTTGGATGATTGTGTTCAAATATTTCTGAGTTTTGGTTTTCAATATTAGTTGAGAATTTTTTTGAGGAAGGATACTAATTTTTATGAATTATATATGTTGATTATTAGGTATTACTGTTGAATTTTGGATAGTATTGTTTTTTTTCTTCGCGGTAGGATTTATTATTTTTTTAATAATTATCTTATATTATCCTAACCAATTTTTTCTTAATGTGTCAAGATAAGAGAAATAAATAGTAATTTTTTTATAAATTATGTGACCTATAGAAGTTGATTCTAGTGGTTTGGGTGTGAAAATGTTATCTTAATTAATCATTGTTTCAAAAAAAATGATGAGTTTGTGGTGGACATTGATTACAGTATGATAGAATACATGTCATGTAAGTATGTTTCCTTATTTTATTAGTCGTTGAACTGAATTAATTCTTCTAGTCTATAGAAAAGTTTCTAATAACAAAATTTTTTTCTTATTACCTTCATTTAAGATGAATCACATTCTCCCATAGAACATTAAAAATGTATAACAATGTGATTTTTTTATATTCTCCTAGTCATGATATATATCACTCTCCCTTAGAACATGATGATCATATTTCAATTCAATGTAATTGTTTTCAAATATGGAAACCTATTATGTTTTATCATCTATGAATTTCAAACTTACCATTATTTTTTTTAATGTGCAGGTCTTATTAATCCATTTTCCAATGTGGGATATCAAAAATATATTTTGATTGTAAAAATATGAGTTTTTACCATGATTTTGAATTGTGATAATGTGATTTACGGAAGGAGGAGAGAACGTAGGACCCTAAGTTTTTATAGTGTCTCTTTTCTTAAAAAAAATAAATTTATTTCATATATTACAATGTATGATATACCGTGATAATCTTTCACTACACATAATATAGATTGGGCTTACATTACATGCTTGGATGAGTTTTACCAAACAAAAATACAATATTAAAATAATACTATTTAACATAAAAAGATATAACATAGATTTTTTGTTAGAGGTCATGAATAATATTAATTTTTTTTCATAATATATGTTTGACATAATTAGTTTCAAATTAATTATAAATAAATATATACAGCCACTAAATGTGCTGTAAATGTTTTCTAATGAACTATTTTTATGATCGTAATGTCATTTTATCCAAGTAAATTAAATTAAATACTATTAGAGAAAATAGTATTTAGATTTTTAATATTCATGTAATATAATTTACCGGCGTATGATAAGATCAAACCCAATATTACAAATAAAAACCTATGTTTTTTTACAAAAAAATTGTCTTACAGTCTTTTAATTGAGAATTTATTTGAAATACCATTTCTAACACTTTTATTATTTTTATTTGACACAATAAACTTCTTATATTAAAAATGAATATAAAACATTACATTAGATAAATATTTTGTTTTTTTGATATTTTTCTTTTTTTATGAATCATTAAATATATTATCTTTTCACTGAAAAACAAACATTTTTCAATAAAATAATTAATAGCGTGAAATAATATTATTGAATGGGTTTAAAGTATAAATAGATTGTTTTTTATCAATTAATCCAATTGAGGTCATTATGCTCAATTTTTAAATAAACATAGACATAATAATGTATCATTCATTTTCTTATTTAACATTAATAACTCATTTTCTCACCCCATCACTGAGATTAATTTTAAATTAATTACTTGTTATTATTTGTTTTGAATTTTGAAAAACTGATTACATATTTTGAATCATTGAGTCCAAATATTTTAAATCAGTTTCTTTTATTTTTTTTGAATATGAATTATAATATTTAGTAACATTTTAATTAGCACATTAAACGGTAAATCGTGTAATTATGGGAAAAAAATATTAAAAAATTAATCTACACATTTAAAAATTTCATAGGTTGAGTGGGTTTTGATAAAAAAACCATTGTCATAAATTTTATTATTTCTATGCCAGTTAGATGAGAATACACCAATTATTATATTTTATATAATGATATGTTAAAAATATCATACTAATGTTATTAATAAGAATAAAATTTTTAATACATGGTTATATAGAGATTGAATTTGACAATAAATATTAATTTGAAATGTAATAAATTTATTTTCATCAAGATAATTTATTTTTAATTTTTAGATAATAAATAATTTGATTAACGACATTAAAAATAATGAAGAAGTAATTATTTAATTAACCAAAATATCAATGAAATGATAAAAATATATTAATTAAATATAATTATATACAATAAATGAAATACATGAATTTTATTGAAAATTAATACATTCTAGTGATATATTTTTATTTTTGATTGAATTTATCATGTTTTTCCAATATTTTTAAATTGAAAAATATTGGATAATATCAACATTAACATAAAAAGTACATTAAAATAAATAATAATTTTTTAAATGATATAAAATTCAATAAAATATAAAATTATTTTAATTGATTGTAATAAGGTATAATATTTCATTAGTGATCTATTTGGGTTTCATTTTTAATTTTATATTATCTATATTAACCCTAATGATTGAAAATCAATGTTAACATGGTAAGAGTAAAATGGTTTTGCTGAGCTTTAATGGAAACAAATAATGATACTATTGTGACCTAAATAAGTATAAAAATCATTTTTGAGAATATTGAAACTCAAAACTATATTATATTTGAAATAAATCATTATGGGTCTATTTTTAATGAGAAATAACTTTATATTAATTTATTATTTTAAGAGTTTCACAAAGTGCCCATCACCATAATTATAAAAGGACACCTCATTCCTCACATGTATAAAACACATTGGGAAATCTAGATACACCCAAAACATTCCAATTTCCCTTATAAAAATTTCTAGAAAAATCCTAGAGGTTATATTTTTCAAAAAATATCAACAATAGTTTCCACATTCAAATAACTAAACAAGGTTCTCTAAAGAAGTGGTAATCATTGGTATCAACTCCTTAAATTTTATTTCACTTTCTTCATCCTATCATGTTTTATTTTTATTATTAATTAATAAATTAAATATAAAATATATTCTAATATGTTGTTATGATTATGTAGCAACTATATTCCCTTATTTATTCATACTATAAAAAATGATATCACCACACATGTGTACCTCCAGTCTACCGTCTCCACGTCGTGGTCTAATATATTTTTCAACTAAACATTATTTGGATCTGTATAGTGGTGGATAAAATATATATAAATAATCAAAATTATATTATATTGATTTTTTATAATTAATATACAATTTTATTCATTACCATTTTACCATTAATGGAATGATATTGTTGCTCATGCATACCTACGACGTACCATCTCCACGGTGAGATGAGATATATCATCCACATTAACTATTTAGTAATGGTTATAAAAAATTATATAATTAATAAATATGAAATATATTACATAATATTGATAATGTAATAATATTTTTTTATTTTCATTCTTCTAATCAATATTATAAGAAAACATAAATTATGTTTATGCGTACATATGACTTAATGTCTACGTAAACGGTGTATTCTATTTCATATGTCAATCCTTTTTATATATTTATATTCTAATTATATATTAAATATAAAACATGTTTTAATTTTTGGATGTATTTATATCATGATCTATGTAATGGGATCATGAATAAAAATTGACAACTTGTACGATAAATGAAGCAGTTCTTACTAGAAATGTTGCTTCAAATTGGATTTGTTAACTAAAAGGTAATATAATGTAAAAAATGATTCATATATTATGTCATTCATATTATTATGATTCAATTATAATATAACAATATTATTAAATCCTCTATACAATAGTTTTAGTCATGCAGAGAGGGATTCAGACATAATTTAAGGGTCAAATTTGAAATATCATTATTATATGGGATTGTTTATATATAAGAAATTACTGGGAAATATTTATCACATATATCCATGTTTCATCAAAATATCCCAATTATTTTTACTATTATACTAAAAATAAATAATTTATTTTACTAGATATATACCTTTAAAAAAATTTTAAATGTGAATCTTCCGTTAATTTTCAAAATGAGGTACATTATGGTTATTCGATGAAAAAATGATGGTTTTTAACTTGTACGACGTGAGGGGATTTTTATATCATTATGATTCCTTAACATTTTCGAGATTCCAATGAAATCATACATGTGTTACGTTCAAATGAATTATTTTATTTTATAATAGAACATATATTAAATAAATGATTTCAAATTAAAAGGGGTATTTTTCTCAAGAGATAGATAATGATTTTATTAGTTTGGTCCCATATCTGTCAACATCATTTATTGAATCTTTTATATGATTGATATTGATATATTATGATATCATTTAGCATATTTTTTAATGGTTTCTAATTTAGTTTGAGTATTGATGTACTATTTTGATATCATTCATTGTTTATGGTTTAATTATTCCCATTTAATGTGCTAGTTTTAATACAAATGTTAAAGTTGATTATGTTTCAACACCCCTTCATTATGAGAAATATATTTTACATATTAAGTTATAGGAATGGGACACAATAGTCTCTTGATGCATTAGTAAATCTCCTGAGATAAACTAGTTTGGGTTTTTACCCATTAATGTATTATGCCTTTGTCTAAGATGTGACATTATGTTTATAGTGTCCAACATTATACATTCCTTCATTACGTGACTATTTATTGAATTTCCATGGGTTTATTTGACTAGTACAATATCAATGGATAAGTTTCATTCCCATTTTTTATTTATATGGAATTAATTTAACATCTTTCATTCCTACAACAATATGCTTAAGTTTTTTGTTGAATGAAAAGTTCATAGTTAACCAAAAATCCATAATTGATTATACATGTTTTTTATAGAGTATAATGTATGTAAACCCTTACATATTATCTTTGATATCCCCATTATAGTGTCTAATGTTTACCAGGATACCAAGAAGTGTTTTAAGATTGATATATAGTGTTACAATAGGAGAATAATGATTTTATAAAAGGATTTTCTAGGTTGTATTTTATGTTTTATGTTTTAATGTATGGTTAATTTATTTCATATAGCATACAAAACATCAAAACCCATTGTTCTGATTTGAATCGAGTCTTGTATCTATAAAAATTTAATAATTTAGGGAAACCACTCTAGGATACTAGTGTCAGATTCATTACTATCATCCAGGGTGGTCACCCATATGGTAGTACCCTTAGTAGGATACTTAAACTGAATGGAAGGATATTGATGGTAATGATAGTTCTCCGAATCCCTCCTAGGATAATTCTGAGTCAGGATGAAGAGGTGGTCAAATATATTATCCAAATTAAAATTGTAATGATTTTGATAATTTGTATTCCATGTGGATGGGACACAGATGCATATGGTAGTGGTAAAAAATGTCACTGATTTCATGGAAACATTCCTTGAATGATACAGACCTACTAGAATAATTATCAGAATAACTGTACATATGGCCTAGAATTTTGGGACTTTACCATTTCGAGGGTATTCAGGGACCGTCACATTCTCTAATTAAAGACAATAACATCAGGTGGGTGAGGGTTTTTTGTGACAAACTATTGTTACTACAATATGTGAAGTTAAATAATATTCCCACGATTAAGATATTCTATTGAGTATTTTTTTAATAATTATTTCTTGGGTCCCATTATAATAACAAGCATATCATCGAAATAGCATATATTAAGAAGCATGGAAAGTGATCAATTATCTATTCATGGGTAAATCATATTATCATTCTTATATTAATTTTAGAAATTTTATTATTTGATTGTACATATAAATATTGACTATATAATGGGATTCCCAATTGATTTTTATGAATGATATTTATTTCATCTATATTTGTTTTCATAGGATACAAAAACCAAAATGTTCCAATGTGTGCTCAATAGTTGTTTTTCATTATTTGATGGACTCATTTCGATTTTCCCATTTTTATTTCAAAAAAATCATCTGATCTGATGGTTGATTTTTATGGGATTAGTATATTCTAAATAAATAATGTCAGTAGGTTTAACCTATTGAAAAATATAAGGGTTCATACATCCATATTGAATCTAGTAATTCATTAAAAAAGTTGTCAATAATCTGATTTTTCATACCAAATGTCACATAAGAAAATTAATTGGTTGACATGTGGTGATGTATTACTAAACATATAATTTTTGGATGTAATTATTGATTACTGCAAAATCTAACATAGATTTCAGATAACTTCATGAGTCTGTTACAAAGAATGATATGGGACTGGTTACACACCAAAAATGATGGGGTGTTTACTCTATAGAAATTTTAAGGGTATTATATTAATGGAACCATATGTATGAATGAAATGTTATAAATATTTTTTCTATTATAACTTATAAATGGGAATTTTCTTCTATTTTAAAGCCATATAAAATTAAAACTACGAGTTTACTACTCTCATTAAAAGAGTTTTATAATTCTACAATGTGATTGAAACCCCAAGAGACATCCTACATATGATTTGTGATACTAAATCAAAACACCCAATGTTCATTCCGGTCTAATATTTTCGTTGTAACATTTCATAGAATGTAAATATATGTGAAAAAATGCATTTTGTATAGAATGTTATCCTAAGGAAGGGTTCCTACATATCCTTCTTATGATGAGAATTAGATCCTTCATAGTTCTATTATACTCTTGATGATTATTTCCTTAGAAATTTCCAAAATGGGAATTCCATGGAGACATACTCTCGGTTGTATGATCATATAAGGATACATTTAAAACATTTTATTTAATGATTCTAAAACACTATGGATTCCATGATTGGGGAAACTTTATGATTCTTATGATATAATCATCGAATATATATATAATCCGAACTTATGAACGATGTTATACCAGATAAAACTCAATGATTAGGGATGCATTATACGTATCCTTTATGGATAGAGATTAGAGACTTTGTAATTTAGTTAGGTCTCTATCCTAATAATGAGTTTTAATGTACTTGAGGTGTGGTCCTGGATTACACATAAGTGGATTCCCACATATTATCCCACTTCTCATTTTTTTTATTAACAATGAAGGATGATAATCTTATAGAATAGTTTGTATCCAATGGGTTATAGGTTTTTGGATATGAAGGGACCTTTTAAAAGTTATATTATAATAAAATATATCCATAACATTTCCAATTATGTATATATAGCGGGGATGAGTTGGAAGGAGGATTTCAAAATATTAACGAGCTCTTTTCCCTAGTCCATTATATAATGTTCCCATATATTTTGGGAAAGGATAAACATATGTTAATGGCTATCGGATCACATAGTTTGAGTTACAACCCCATGTATTCTCGCTGGATGATGTTAAAATTTCTACTGAATTATACATAACATGTCTATAGTGTTTTCCTGACATGCCAATAGTATCTTCCTGACATGTCTACATTGTATTCCAAAAATAACCAAGGGGTAATTATTATATGGATGATATGTATAGGTTTTCTTTTGATTATCCATTACAACATACAAAATGTATTTCCAAAAATTTAAGCTAACATGTGTAGAGGAATTCAAATAACCATGATGAAGTCTAAATTAATTTACATGTATAGGGTGACATTTCAAGAGAACTATCACATGACCAAGATGGAATGTTTTTAGGACTATCACCTGGCACATATTAAATGACCAGAGAACATTGCAGGAATTTGATGACATGTCCATATGTCATCACATTACATGGATAACATTTCATGATTACATCATGTGACATGGATAAAATATTCGATTATTTCCATTTGATAAGAGATAATCTTCCATGAAGGACAAAGACCAATCACATGAAAATTTGCATATCCATATTTATATGATTATTTCACCATATTTATACATTATCATATAAATGAGTCAATATTCACCATGTTCTAGAAAAATTATTATTAATTTGATCGTTTTTACTTGAAAAAAACTTTCACGTGATCAATGGAGTGATTACATGATCATCATTAACATTCAACATTGTATCTTAAGTTGTTAGTTAGTCATGAAATGTTTAAGACTCTTATGATTTCATAATTACCCACATCAAATATTCCACTACCACATCTTCTCCCATATATATGTTTTTTCAATTTTAATATAGCGGATTATAAGAATCATTCCCTTAGATATATGAAACATTTGAGAATTCATTAATCACATTTATGGGCTTAAATTGGTGGATGTAGTGTCCCATCACATGTTTCATGTGATCCGTCCATGGGTCATACATGATGTTATAATTTCATCATGATATAAACATTGATCACTTGATCACTCCAAAGTTACCATGTTTATTGAACTCATGGGTTATCAATGGGATTTTACATTATTTAGTTCATATTTATATGAACTTCCCTATATTAGGCCTATGGGAATGTTCCCATTCATGAGATGATATTTCCATTCAAGAAAAACATTATTTGATTGAGGGATGATGGTATGAGGGACATCACATTATCATTCATATATCACATGATGCGTATAATGAAATATCATGACAATCAACATATATCACTTAACATGATCTATCGACATTTTTTATTCTATAGTATAAAATTATTTTTTTGATTTGTTTTCTATTTGGACATGGCATGCTCAAACACACATGTTTTATATGCTCAAAATGTTTTAGTAGGCTTTTCATGGGACCTCATCAAGGATGAAATTTAAATAGTCCTTCTCATGATTAGTATACTAGATACACAAAGCACATAACACCACTCATATGAAAAATTGTGTAAATATTCTTCACATAAGGTTTCCTTCTTGATCAAATTTTATTTTATAAAGCATAACGATTTTTCATATTGCTACCACAGACATGTGTCCCATAATCATATTATAATGTTTGACATTATTCACATGATTTATTTGAAATGTAATGTCTCTTTTGAAATATTTGGTTATTATTTTATAAGTCTATTGTTTGAGTGGTATATTAATTTTGAGAATTTCAAAACCCATTTTCATAAATAATAGCATAACTCTTTTATAAATAAGGGAAGCATGTCATTAAAATTTTATTGTATAAAACATATGGATTTTTCCATTGGATATTGTCAAAGACCTCACATATTCATTCAAACAATTTAGATATCTTTTTAATTTTTGATTTGAAATTTCAAGGGGAACTTGCAACATCTGGATCACATGTCGGAAGGCCTTCGCATCATCTATATATGGAATATGAGAACAAGATAACCCCTTTGAATGAATTTTATTAACTCTTATTTGAGTAATTGTAAAATATGTTTCTGATTTTATTTTATAAATACTATAACGGTCGCTCATTTTTTTTCCATGCTGTTTTCAGCTGTTAACTCATGCTATATGATGGGGTTCACAAGATGTGGAACACTATTAAGAGGGGATTCATATTATCATAAATATATTACGGAATGTGTATAACCCCTTCATATTATTTTAGTTGGGTCATGTGATTCATTTTACACATGTGCATAATCATCGTGTTTCCATGATACTCAATTATATCTGTATTTGAGAAAATAATACATATGATTTCGCTGTTAATTAGATTATAAAATTGTCTATTCTTTTCTGATATTCATAAAAAAATAATTCTTCTTCTTATATTAATTTTTTATTTAATAATTTAATAATTGATTAATATTTAGATAAGAATTTAAAACAAATGATAGTATTAAACAAATAATATATTATTTCATTCAATTTTGTGAAAAATATCATAATATGGTGCATTTTAATATAATAAATAAGAATAAATATGTTATTGGTTATGATAGGATGTTTCTTAAAATGTTTCAAAACAATTTTTCTAAAAGTAAAAATGGGTTTACATCGATTGTTACTTGGTTCAAATGGTTGGATAAAAGGTAACTATGATCATTATGATTATATTCTTTTCAAATAATCATTGAGATTTTTAAATGAATTATTTAAAAATAATTTACATGTGTAAAATAAAATAATTTTTTCAATTAATTTTGGGTACCTATAAAATAATATTCTACTCAAAAATGACTCTAGGTAGCTTGTGTCCAAAAATTGTCAATTTTATGATTTTAGATTAAACAATATAGAGGATGTATCTTGAAAAACGCATGATACAAGGACTATGGAAGATCTATGAATATAAACAGTGACCCTTCGATGTTTATAACTTACAAAACATTTGGGGGTGAACTATTACATTTTATGAAAATTACAATATGAAATTCAATTTTTATAATAATGTATATATTTAAACTTCTACAATTATTTAAAAAAATTCATATATATGATTATTAAAATATATATTAATTTGTATATATCAATTATTTATATATGGAATAGAATTAAAATTATAAAGTGATAAGTGTTGACTTTATATGTTTGATTATTTATTATTTTAATCTAATTGAATGAAAAACATGTATATAATTGATTTTAATGAACTAACTATTATTTATGTTAACATTTAGAATATTGAGAATTGTGATATCATTGTCTTTATTGATTATTAAGACATTATAATTTCATAATATTACATAATATATCTAAATAAGTGAATGTGTCACATTCACCTTCTACTAAGGAAGAACAAATTCATGTTTTATTATTCATTAATGAAAGTAAAACAACACAATGTTACTTATAAACAATGAAATAAGATATGTATTAATAAACCCATATGGTTGGTAATTTTGTATCTATTTTTTCATACTTAATTTTATAACATTGGGGGAAAAATAACTTAGTTAGTATTGAGGATTATATTATATTTTCACCGATTTAAATTCATTAACATAAAAATGACCAACTATTATTTTTTTCTTTTTATAATTGAACAAAATGAAAAAGTTTTTATGATTCTTTCTATTCATATCAACAAATGAAGTGAATTTAAAAATTTATATTTATAATTTTTTTGAATAAAATTATTATTTTGTTTTATATCCTCTTATATAACCACACAATAACTATTCTATAGAATAAGAAAGTGGAACACATATTAAAATATAAATAATTATTTGAGTGAAAATAATTTTACAAAATAATTTTTTGTAAAAATCCATTTATCATTAAAATTATATTTTAAATAGAATTCATGGTACACATTTTGTAAAATAAACATCATATTAATTATTCAATAATTAAAACACCTTAAGATAGATATTTACATTTTTTTGGTTGTTATATTATTATTCAAAATTATAAGCATAAATTATATGATGATAAATTTGGTAACTATTTTTATATTAATGATTATTGATGAATGATAAACAATTATATTAATTTAACTATATATTGAATTGATATATTATTTAGTTTTTTTATATGTTCACGATTTAAAAATGATCCTAAGGAATGTAATATTAAATATATGAATGGAATAATTTTATATGTGAAGGAAATTATTAACATTAGGATTTTTATCATAAATGTAACTATTTTAATTTCAACACATATTTTGACATAGAATTTGGAGGTTACATAGTTTGAAGAAAAAGAATATCAATGATTAGTGATTTTCATGGAAAAGTAAATTTACTTGGTCTTATATAATGAAATTATCGTCATAATATATATTTATAATATTGGTTACATCTAAGTTGCTGATTATTGTACTCAATGATTATGGACTAGGAAAACATCAATTAATTTCGGTATTTATCTGGATAAATTTTTTATTAATTGTGATAATACATATTGAAATTAAATTTATAAAATAAATTTACAATATTATAGAAATAATTATATTGATTATACATTTAATTTAATTATAGAACATGGGAATAAAGGTGATACTGTATTAGAATTTATCCCAATTGAGAATCAAATTTCTTTCATTTATACTAATCCTTTATACTATACAGAATTTTAAAAAAAAATTAAATCTGATCTTAGTATACTGTAACCATAAATTATATATTCCTTCATATATATCAGAGAAGATTATGTTTTTTAGTCATAAAACTGGGTGAAAATAAAATCTTCATGGATTTCGAGGTTTCTGTTTTCTAGTTAATCAAAATGGGGGAGATTGGTTGTTCATGTAATAAAATTAATTTTTCTTCTGTTTGATTACATAATCAAGAATGTATTTTTCTTTATTTTAGTATCTTAACATAAATTTATTTAATATTTATATTTTGTTATTGTAATTTTATATTTCCTATTTTATATAATTCATAATATTTTAACCACACTTTCATTATACTATGATGATGTCCAATTCAATTTCTACATTGTTTTCATTTTTTGTAACATACCACATGTATCGGTTTTAATAAATATTTTCAGAATATATTGTTTATATGTTTTAGTAGTTATTCTATTATATCATGATCTATAGAGATCATATTCTCATGAATATTCTTCCATTGTATATAAAATACATTCAATTTTATTTCATTAAAATAAAATGGTGTGAAAAATAATTGTTTTTGTGATATAAGACATGGGAAATTTTATAAAACATTTATGACATTATAGAAAATTTAAAAAAAAGAGTAATTTTAATGAAATATATTTTGATATATATTATTTCATGTATTTTATAGAGTTTCATATAAAATGAGTTTTCATATAGTTATTTCAATATAATAAAAATATAAAAACAATGTTAAGATGCCTTAAAATGAGTGAATGTCTACCACATTCCAGTAATTTTAACTACTTATTTTACTCAATGCATTTCATTAGTTTTTTATTATTTCTATTTATATAAATTTTCTATGGAATAGATATATCATCTTTTGTAGGGATATAAAATTAATATTTATATCTTATAAACCTATTTCTGATCGGGCAATCTAATTATTATTATAAACCCTGAAACTTACATGTTTGGAAATCTTTAGACTTAAATAAATAACAACTCATCATCAAATTAATCATGAAAATAGTAGTATATATTAACCTATGACACTTCAAAAACTATACACCATGATGGTAGTGATCATCCTTTATTCACACTTTACATCCCTTTATTCTCTTAATTCCTCCATGAAAAAGTTATCAACTACCTGAATGGAAGTACCTCCTAATTCCCACTGTTTGAGTGGTCAAAATTTGACAGTATGATTTCACTCACATTCACTCTTCAATGGTAGCATAAAGCAGATGCACTATTCTCTTTGAACAAGTAGTAATTTTGGGACATTAATAATAGTTTGTTACAATGTTAGCTTTTGGAAAGAATAGGAAACCATAGTAAATGATGTTCGACATTTTTCAGTGAATGATAGCTCAATATATACCACCCTTTCTACTTGGTTAATTCTTTTCTACATTGTAGAATCTCAGAAAAGGATTCACAATATGATTTACGATCCAAAGTAATGGTAGATCTTCTATCCTTGTTAGATCATCTCAATGGTATCATACTTATATGTATGAACTTGTATTACATGGTAGGATTCATGGATTTTATATCATATAGATCCTCATTTTTAGCATGTTATTGCCCTTATTTTTTAAAAAAACAATTCATCTGGATTGATCATAAATGTTAGTATCACTAATCACAATTAGTAGTATCATCCTTTAACTATAGTAAAAGTGACTCCATATATATTGGTATCCCATTGTAAAGTTGGCTTAAGAAAAGTAACAACCATATTTTTTTGAAGTAGAACCACTTCACTATGAAATAAAAACTAGAGTCTTGTAATGGTATCTTATATAGAAGTGGTAGAAACATAACCGATCCATGAAGGTATTTTTGATTTAAAATGTGACGGAAAAATCATATTTCTACCAATATATAATATTATTCATGCTACAGTTAGTTATTAAAACTTATGATACACACAGTTAAGTAATATAATAATTGGAAAATTATTAAATTTTATAATACTATATTTTGGATATATATATATATTAATATTGGATGATTATAATAATTTATATTATTATTTTTCATCTATAAATATTTATTAATAATATTTTTTCTCTGTGAATATTTTAAAATTATTTTAAACTTCTTTTATATTATTTTTTAATTTGTTAATGATATTATATTTCAATGTGAACAATACTAACTGTTTAAACTAAAATTATTTATTAGTATTTAAATTATTTATTTGAAATTATTATAAATTATTAATTTAAATTTTGATATATTTTCATAATATTTTTTTGTTTGACATACATGAAAAATAATTTGTTAAATTTTATGTATTTATACATATTATATTTCTATGTTATTGTTGAAAATAAATATATTTACTTTATCTATGTGATTATTTGACCTAGTTTGAATAGTTTATTTCAAATTATATTTAAAATAATCTTATAGATTCGATTTATATTATATAATATGCAATTAATTTTTTATAAATGGGAAATTATGTTTCAAATTAAAATAATTATTCGTATTATTATTTAGGATGATATTTTAACTCTCAGGAATAATCTGAATTTGAATTACATATTAATGTTGGAGAATGATTTTTTAGCTTCTTACCAATTACATTTAACAGTTTCAAGACACGTCTTATTTACATGAAATCATTTAACATCATCGGCACTTTATTTCTCATAGAACATAATTCAATAAATATTTAAAGTGTTGTAGAATCCTTAATGTATTGTGTGATTTCAGTTTCGTAATCAATAAAATATCACTAGTGGAGAATATTTTGTTCTTTGACTTATAAAAAATTCAAGAGATAAACTGATCTAATACTCAAGAGCTGATACCTTTTTTATATTCATATGGTACAAACTTCATTGTGGTTACTTTATCATGTAATACTATATACCATTTCTCAAATTTTCTCTCACTGTCAGTTTATTCTCTTACCAAAAAATGATGTATTTATTTCATTCAGCATGTGGTGACTACGAAAGAGTAAATTCAAGGCTGTTTGGGTTCTGATTCCATTTCTAATTTCATAGTTGTAATTGGGTTCTAAATCAGAATAAAAATAACATTATCAATGTGGTTATTCCTCCACATTTTGGAAAATCATTTTTAATTGGAATATTATTACCAATCAAAAAAAATTATCAAACAATGTATATATTTTTGAGAATAGATGTATTAAAGTGTACTAGGTCAGCTATGGACCAATGTTATTTAAAATAAAGCATTAAGTAAATTTATTTATTCCACTACTAATTAAATATTTAATTAAAAATCAATAAAAATTAATTACTTTTCCTTTATTATATTATCTTTAGTCAGGACCATATTCTATTACCTATAATATTTTAATAGGCTACTCATTTAATTGAATCATCCATTAAATTTCTCCATAAATATTTTCAATGACACTTCTTTTCCTAATATTCTGAAATGTTTTAAATTTTCAATTTGTATTTCAAAGTGAAAGTATTATTTTCTTATTTATTGATTATAATAGTATTTTTAGGTTTCAACAATTAATCATTGATAAAACCCCTTTATATTTACTACACACTATTACATAAATTTCATAATGATAACATACTTATTCATTCCCTAGATAGTTTTATATTAGGTTCTAGGGGAATGTTTTGAAACTCACATTCACGATATATTTTGTAGTCCCTAAATCTTCCTTGAAGCATTCAATTTCATATGATCATATGGAATTAAATTTTGTATAAATATCTATATTCTCAATATTGTCGATATGAATATTAGAAAAAATCATATATAATATATGAATACAATGTAATTTAGATACTATGATCAATCTATTCTAAATAGATATTTATTGAAAATTCAAATTATTTATGAATTGAAATGATTAGTAAATATTGGATGAATGAATTAGATATACTGGGATGGGAAGGACCCATTGATAGATATTACCCAATGAATTTATAGTTTATTGTGGTGAATTATTTGGATATCCAAAATTAATAGTGGTTTGGTGTATAACTACACATGGATTTAACTATCATGGTGTAAGGTGAAGAAGGTATAGAAATAATGATATCTGATATCATGAAGTCTAATAATATTAATTTCCATCAATGAGAATTTAGTTTTTATTTTTATATATGAGATTTCTATATTTATATTATCTATGGATACATTTCATGTTAATTATGTTAACTAAATGGAATGTGTCTTAGTTATTTACCTTTAGAAATTGATGAAGTGTTGTTTTCTCATGATAGCTTCACTGAAAAAAAACTTTTATTGAGTATTTAAAATCCCCATTATTTAGATTCTATTCAATGGGATATGAAGTAATAATCCTTTCATCACTGTATGGGTGTAGAATATCTACTCACTCAGGGCATTTAAATTTATGTTTTATAATGTAATGTTATATTAATGTTTATTTATATATTTACTATAGTATTACACTATTTATCCCTCTATGATGAAATCACAAATATCATATGCCAATGAAATAATGTAACCACACGATCTTGGATTCTTTGGTCGGGGCCTTTATAGTTTGTAACAAAAAATGTTTTGAAGAAACATTGGTAAATATATTTAGGAAGTTATATATTAGGGAAAAATCATCTGAATGAATTTGATTATATATCTATGCATAATATAACATAATAATGTTTTTCTAAGGTTGTGTTTTCACGGTTTTTTAAGAAATACATTCATATCTAGATGGTATAAGTAGAATTGGATTTAAAATAGATGAATATTCTTGTGAAACCCCTAAAAATTGTTGTATGAGTATATATTGGTAGTAATTTATGTCCATGATCTATGTTTCCTTAATGAGCTCGTGTATTTACACTCATAGGGGTTATGGAATAGTAAATCCATTTTTTCTCTATGAATAATTATGATAAATTAATGAATATAACCTATGAAGAATAGTTATTTAAAATTTTAGGGAGTAAAATAAGAGTTATAGAAAACGATTAGAGTTAAGATGATAATTACAAATTATTTAAATAATGTAATTTATGATTAATTGATTATTTCCAAAAAAATATATATAGTAAACCATAGTGTATAATAATTTCTATGATGATTAAAAAAATTTCTAGGATTTTAATCATATTTTTATGAATTTTATATAAATTATATAACAAATAGATATCTAGAAAAGGAAAAGATACATTTTAAGAAATAACCCATATTATTCGACAATTGTATTGGTCTGATACCAAAATGAATGTGTGATATGGGCATAGTTCATACCACTATCCTATATTACGTTATTGTTATTATGAAAAAAAATTTACATGAATTATTTAATGTATAATTATTATTTCAAAGATTATGTGTAACTATTGAGTTTTATTGATTACTCTATTTTATTTATTATATAAGATTTCTTATGGTAATTTTTTTTGTTTTAGTTAATATCTTGATTCAGGAGGAAAGAATTCCTATTCATTAAATGGTAATTTTAATTGTTGAGTAACAAAAATAATAATTCGTTATTACTTATTGTTTTAGGAATGTGATCAGACTATATTCTAAATTAATTGCATCATGAAATTATGCTTTTATAGTACGCATATTTCTATGTTTTCATTTTCTAGATATTAAAGGAATTCATAAACACTTGTAAATGTATTTTGAATAAAAATTTTTATCCTATTTTCATAAAATATGATGAATTATTTCTATTTTTACACATCTAAATTTTATGATTTTGATGTGTCTAGATTTCTCTTCACCATATTCTCTTTCAGACCATATTAGATTGTGGGTGTTATTTTTCTCCTAAATGTCCCTATTTTTCTATCCTAATCATGATATCCTATTAAAAAATATATATTTTCTATTATTTTAGATTACCTTAACATTTCCCTTACCTTCTTTTTACGATGATGTTTTATCAAGACATTTACGAAGTGGGTTTCCCATAATTTATTTTCCTAATCTCAATTCCTTATTTTTTATGAAAATGATCATATTATGAGGACTCATGTTTTTAAGGTTTTCATAACATTACACCATGAGTATTAAAAATGATGATAATTTTTAGTAGTGAATACATCACGGAACAAAAAGGAAATATAAATAATGATATTCTATTTTAACGTTACAACTGTCACCATAATGTTAAAATTTATCAAATTTATTAGGAATGATTACTTTTACAAATTTATTTAAAAAAATTTAAATAAATAAAATATATTGTTCAATAATGACATATTTTTTTGCAATGTTTTTTGTTCCTAAAATATTCTTTTAAGAAGAATATATTTCCATGAATTTTGGAATATGTACAAATAAACAAAAAAATTATTTTAAGAAAATGAATAAAAAAATGAAATCCCTGACGGTGGAATTTGGTCCAAATAAAAAGACCACCATGTTTACCAATTCTCCTCATGGAATTTTTATACTCCACAAGAAAAACATCAAAAAAATATTTTGCTAGGAATGATGGTACTACCAACCTCAGTGAATGAAACTTTATAGTTTGGGGGATGGATGGTGGTAAGTACTCCCCATGAATGATAGACTCCCACAAACTATAAATCATTCATGGACTGAGATTCCTTTTTGGGCTACAACAACTAAAATCCCCACATCTCTTAAAAAATTAGAGGATATCCTAGTTCTTTTTACCAATGTTCCCTTGTAAAAAAACACTATGACAAACCAAAATAAGGGATGATGATGACCGCAACAGGAATACCAGGATGAAAAACGAATCATAGATCCCTTTGTTCTAAGAAGGTAAACCCATCACATATTGTCATGGAAGAAAATAAATTCATCTAGTGTCCATAGAGCCAAGAATTCTTTGTAGACACAACACTACAGAGTATATGTAAATGGGCCTTTTATAGACTATGACCCATCAAAACAAAACAAAACTTGGTGGGATCCTTACACTGTATTGAAAAATGAAATGTGATAGGACCTCTAGCCTGTATAAAATAATGCTATGTGGGTAGAACCCAGCCCCATCTACAAAAATTCTATAAATGTATAAATCGTATCCACATAACCTAATAATACATAATCATTACCCTCAACCATTTGGAAACATTCTACCAAAATGAACCCACATCCCACATATGAATATACAATGTGGAATAATGAATCATGGGGATTTATACCCTCCAGTTCCCATCACACTCCTACATCAGTCCATTGGGCCCAATATTAGCCCCTCCATATACCTGTTTAATGGAATTAGGCCATGGATCAATCCAATGGAACCTAACAAGTATGATCAGATAATCATGAATATTAGTGTGTCCAATCATGTCTATATTCTTTTATAAATTTGATTCATGGCGGTTTTCCCACTGACATGGTTGACCCTTATTATGTTTTTATGTCTATATTCTCATATAAAGGAGTTTCAAGACATTGGAGGTTCTCACATGAACCTCCCCTCTCCTAGGATTGATCAAATTTATAAGACTTTCTCTTAGATAGGTTATAATGATTCATCCTTCTATCATCCTTCCTGAAATTATGTTATGGGTTCCCCTCTAGGTGTAAGTCCTGATAATTTATTGTGGGAGGTAGAACTCTTGGTCATATTTTTCTATCTACTGTACAATGACTCGATGTGATGGGAATATCAAAAACCTTTTTATATTCTATCCCATTATTCCATGACGTTTTCCACTAGTGAACTATGTAGATCATTTGATCTTGGGATATACTACTTTCCCTTATCTATCACACCAAGCATGACTGACATGGTCTCAGAGTTTAGTCGAGAACAAGAAATTTTAATGATCCAAAACCATGAATAGGAATCTAATTTGGTATAATCCCAATCCATATCCATTATACTGGGCCTCATTTCACGTGTAATCGCCAATCCATTTTCAACAATAGTTTCATTGATTCCAAACTAACAGGGATACAGATAAACCCTCAATATGGTTTAAACCCAAAATTTACCTTTTGAACAAATAGAATTTGATTATAATCAAAGTGGTATGTATAGGAAGACTTTATATGGTCCAAACACAATAGTTATATTAACCATATTTTTATCCAACCCTAATTGTTTTTAGGGTAATGCTTAACAACGGGGGTAGTGTCACATTCTTTCTGGGTACCTATAATCACCATTAATTATTGTGTCATATCCTCAATGATGTCTTACCCATATCATTGGAGACCACATCTCCCCATAATCAATTTTTCTACCTCATGATAATTCTCATGAAAATCATTGACTCGACATCATTCTCCTAGATGTCCTTGATGCATGAGGATAAACTACTTGGTTTGGACCTCCTTACATGATGTTAAAATGAAATGTGTCCTGATAAGTGTCAACGAACAACATGGGTTATAATTCCACTCCTGAAGCTGCATAGGAATACCACCTAATTGGTTATATCTCAAAAAAAAATATTCATTATGTATGACAATAAACTCTCAAAATATACATCATATGTCTTAATACCATAGTCACAAAATTATGTTTCCAATAAATCTCTACTTCATGTACATAATGGTTTCCATTGATTGAGAACTCTAGATACTTATATATCACTCCATTGAAGGACACCGCGTATATATACAGATCACTCAAAACTGACTCATGGTTCTAATTGATTATTAATTGAGGGTGATACACCTCATACATAGATGGTAATGAAAAAAGGATTTTTTTTAATAAATCATAAATCAATAAGATATTCATGTAATAGAGAATAGTTGCCTAGAAATGGGTTTGAAGATCCCAACATTTTCTCCTCTCATCCAATATGAGTTCAAATGTGTCATTGACCTATTTCCCTGATGAAATCATCATTTTCAATGTATTTATATCAGTCTTCATGTATATTAGAGTCATTGGGTGTTTTAGAATCCCCAAAAAATACTACTGGAGGCTATTTAAAAATGCTTCACCTTACACAAGCAATTGTAAAAATTCTACTATCTATAATCAATTATCAAGAGATAAATGAATTTAGTTTGAAACAAAATGGTGAACCAGATTTCAATCCTTAAATAAGGAGGAATTATTACCCCACATCAATCCCCTTTCAATCAAAAAGTATTAAAGGTGACAAATAAAATGATTGTTGGTGCATGTGTTCATTTATGGAGATTCTACATTGATGTGGTGTTCTTAGGTGTGTTTTTCTCATATATATTGTAATAAAATTTCACCAGAACACTATTTATCCAAATGGATTTTAAAAATATATTGCATTCCTACACATAAATGACTATATAGGATAGTTCATTAAACAAAAAGAGGATGCCATTACCACCCCCATCATCTTCAAAACTTGGTTTTGAATGCATTAGAGAGGGAATACCACTGTAATGGTACTCTCCCCAACCTAGAGGAAGCATTAAAGGCCCTAAATCATATAAATCATCACCATCCATTTTACAAAATATAATCTATAATCTAAAACCATATGTCCCTAGTAGTTTTCTATAACTATTTTTGAATAATTTCCCTTAAACATGATAATGAGATCCTACATTACCATTGGGAGGTACATGATGTTCTCTCCAATGAAATTATCCTAGCAGCATTGGGGTCCCTCCAAAGATCACCTAATACTAATTTTCACCATCAATGTTGTTCTAAACAGTATCCTCACCCTGAAGAGGATACCACACTATGGGCCCAAGCTGATTCCATGAAAACCCAAGTCCCGAGGGAGGGATACGGAGAGTGATATTCAAACAATCAGGAATATGTCATCATCCTTGTAATTCATAGAGATTCTAGACAAGAAAATATACTTGAAAACTATGGTAAGACACAAATTTCTTCTCATTCCATTAAATCCCCAAATATTAATACGGTTGAAAAATATGATAAGTTGAAAATAAATACTCTTACAAAATAATCCCAACATGAAAATATGGTGGAAAAATAATAGGCAATTCACATTAATCTAAATGCATACCATGCCTTCAGCCATATATGGTGTTAAATTATGAGATTATGAAAATAAAACTCTAGTGCATCGATACCTCCATTAAAATATGATTCCAATTAGAGGATATAGTCAAAATATATCAATTGTAAATTAGGGTGAGACTCACATTCTTTCCTTGTCACTAGAATATACATATATTCTTGATCATGAAAAGTATATTTCTATTCAAATCCTTGTAATTATAGATGATTTAACATAAATTCTTGACCATATATTACAAATAATTCACTATAAACCATGTCAGCCCAAATAGAAATGATTCATGCCCATGAAACACCTCCCCAAGGGGGATAACTCATCTAAAAAATTAGATGATGTCCCATAAGTAGATGTATATACATTAATTGTTACATATTGTTCACTAACAACATTAGTGTAGATATTCAATAGGATTTTGCATAAATACTTGCTAAACTTGGGGACACCATTCCACTTTTTATACCACTCAAGAGAAAGCATATATCCCTGCTAGAACTCCAGAAGAATAAAATCATATCTTGAAAGCAAAATGAGAGGCTCTTCAACATCAACCCATAAATGAAGGTTTTCATATATATTATGCATCACCAGTATCCTACATGATATAACCTAATAAAATTGGTCAAATGTCAACTTTAAAATAAATAAAATACTTATAACAATAATATACTATAATCTAGAGATCTAGAGGAAAATAATAATATATTACTGGTGTCATAGAATACTACCAATTAATTTTCAAATTATGTGAGTGGAATTTTCAGTTTCAAATTTCCTCCCCATAATATTTTTACCAGTAGCTCTGAAGGTCCCCCCTAGTGCATCTACCATAAAGGCATCATCTGTGGTGAGAAAATAATTGATGAGAATATATTATCTCCAAAATTGAATCATGGAATTCCTCCTCATTTCTGGAATATCATACATCATGAAGGTACACCACATTATGTTTTCCAATCTGAAGGCACCCCAAGCTATATGTTGTAGTTATCCTCCCTATAGTCAGACAATGAGGATGAATATAGTCCTCACCATAATGGAATCCACTGATAATGACCTCCCCATAACAAATAATTTTATAAAGAATGTCCTACCAATACTAATTCATGACTTGAAGGTCCACATTAGGATATACACTATATAAATTATCCATATAGTCATAAATCATGCTATGAAATTAGTCCTCTCTATGATGGAATTCACTAGGAATTTTCTCCCAAGAGTGGCATTTCATTTGAAAGAAAAGGTACTCCACTTGCAGTTTTCACCCTAAAAGTACTCTCCATGATATTCACTATAGAAATTATCACAATATTTTGACATTGAGATATGATGATTGTTTTCAATATGATGGAATTCACTATGAAGGTCATCCCAGTAGTGACATAACATTTATGTAATAATGTCATCACCATGCTCGGTTAAATATGAGAAAGAAATAAATTATATGGCACATAGAAATATGGTTATATACATGATATATCCTTTCCAAATGACAATAGACATTGTTTTTCCTCAAGAAGATTGCCCGCAAAAATTGTCCTTCCCTGAGTCAAGCATTTTTCATTCACATTTCAATAAAACCTCCAATAGTCTCACCACTTGCGACAAAACCATCAAAAAGCCCTCATTTTGGGATGATAAATTATAGTTGATTCTAGTAAAATAACATAAGGATATCATTATTTAGAGTATAAATTTTTCACGGGATGATATACTCATTATTATTTCCCCCAAACACTTACATGTTTTACATTCCTATTGAATTATCAGAAGAATTCATACAAGAAATCCTTTTGAATCTCTAGAAAACACTACAACATCTGAAATAAAAATTCATCACTTGCAACAGGTATGAATATCATATCAAAAAAAGGAAGAGCATCACAATCAAATCAACTTAAAATCTCTCCCATATATGTAAAAACCATGGTTAGATAAGCTGTGGGGATATTTTCAATTAGCTTGCATCAATACATTAAATGAGTTGTGTCATATAATTTTCAACACCCCACCTTGTGTTTACATTTGGGGATGGGGGAACATGGAGTTTCCATTTCACCTCATGACAAATTTATTAAAATCAACTAGAAATGATATCGTATAATTTCATTACCCCATGCAGGCTCTCATGCATGGTCCTTGCATATGAAATATTACACAATCAACAGGAATTATCTGCAAATATGTATTAGAAGTGTATGGAATGATGAGGCAAATCAATAAATTATTACTAAACTAGGAAATTTAAAAAATTATATAGAAAACATTCTTAAGGGAATCTAATCATTAGGAACTAATAATGCACCCCAAAGAATGATGTCCATGTGTATACTTGACATTGTATAAGGCTCACACATAAACAAGAAGCATATATAAATAGAGCGGAAAAATTTATATGAGATTATTAAATATAATATCATCCTTATACCACATGGATGGGGTATATTTTACCCAAATTCCACTATATTAAATTAAAAATCATACCAATACACGACAACAAAATAATGGGATACACATCATATGATAGAGTCTGGGCCCCTCTACCTAAATCTTCTCTTAGATGGAAATCATTTTTTCTATTTAGGGAGGAGAAAAGTTGTATTGTCTCAAAATTCATCTCACCTCATGAACCATTTCCACCATAAGGATGGTGTAAGAACAGGCTACAGTGAGGTTCCTTATAGGCCCCTCTTCATTAGAAAAATATATGATAATAGAATTAATGATGGAAGATATCAAATATGATTTGAAAATGACCCTCCACTAGTGCAGAGAACATTATTTACGTCGGTTATTTTTCATTATTTACGTCGGTTTTTAGGCGACGTTAATACGGAGGACATTATAAATAACGTTTTTTACGTCGGTTATTTAAAACCCGACGTAACATCCCTAACATCACGGTGTTTATCACGTCGGTTCATTAATAACCGACGTGATAAATATGCGTGGGGGGGGGGGTTTCACGTCGGTTATTTTCTAAACCGACGTGATAAAATGCCTGGGATATCGTTTATCACGTCGGTTATGACATAACCGACGTGATTAACCCTTCCCCAGGCCTATTATCACGTCGGTTATCCAATAACCGACGTGGTAAATCGATTCCCAGGCCTTTTAGCACGTCAGTTATATTAAGAACCGACGTGATAAAAGGCCCGGGAACGGTTTAGCACGTCGGTTATCGAAAAAACCGACGCGATAAACCCCTACCGATTTATTTACCACGTCGGTTATAAAATAACCGACGTGAAAGCGATATTTTTTTTTAAATAATTGCACTGCTCTCGCCAAAAATCAACCAGAAACCAAACAAAAATAACCATGCCAGCCCTCCCCCAAGCCCCAACTGAACCCCACCCTCATCTATACCCACCTAACAACCTGGCCAGCCCTCCCCCACCACATTGGAGCCCCACCACAACCCTTGGACACCCCCACCCCTTGGACAGCCCCCCCCCCCCCCACCCTCATTTACACCCCCACGACCCCTAGTACAGCCTCAAACACCCATTGGACACCCCTCCCATATCCCTTGGACACCCCCACCCCTTGGACACCCCCACCCCTTGGACAGCCCCCCACCCTCATTTACACCCCCAAGACCCCTAGTACAGCCTCAAACACCCATTGGACACCCCCCCCCCCACACCATGACAGCCCTCCCAGACCCCTTGGACACCCCCCCTGACCCCTGGACACCCCCCCGAGACCTTGGACAGCCCCAAACACCCCTTGGACACCCCTCCCATATCCCTTGGACACCCCCCCCCCACCCCTTGGACACCCCCACCCCTTGGACAGCCCCCCCACCCTCATTTACACCCAACCGGCCCCTTGGACAGAACTCCCAGACACCTTGGACAGCACTCCCATATCCCTTGGACACCCCCTCACCCCTTGGACACCCCCCACCCCTTCGACAGCCCCCCCACCCTCATTTACACCCCCCGAACACTAGGACAGCCCCAAACACCCCTTGGACACCCCTCCCATATCCCTTGGACACCCCCCCACCCCTTGGACACCCCCACCCCTTAGACAGCCCCCTCACCCCCTGGACACACCCCCGACCCCTTGGAAACCCCCCTACCCCTTGGAAACCCCCCATCCCCTTGGACAGCCCCAAACACCCCTTGGACACTCCTCCCATATCCCTTGGACACCCCCCACCACTTGGACACCCCCCACCCCTTGGACAGCCCCCCCCCCCCCCCCCACCCTCATTTACACCCAACCGACTCCTTGGACAGCCCCAAACACACCTTGGACACCCCTCCCATATCCCTTGGACACCCCCCAAACACCCACCCACCCCCTTGGAACCTCTCCCCCCATACCAAAATCCAGACCAGAAAAACCATCAACAGTAGACCAAAACAAGAAGTAGAGATAAATTAAACATTCACTTCTATAACATTCAAAACTTACACTGTCAACTTCCAAAAAAAACTAAATCCAACCTAAACGACTACGAAATACACAATTACATTGACAATATTCAAAATTACATTTTACATTACAAACAACTAAAAGTCAATCAAACCTGTAAAATAATTTGACCACTCCACTTGTAAATGTTTGATATCTTCAGCAGTAAAGGGTTGAGGGTCATCAAAAAGCTAAAAAGGAAAAGGATAGTAGTCAACGTGTATAATGAATAAATCAAATTGAAATATTATGAGAAAGAGGAAATCTTACCAGGTCAAAACTCAGAACTGTCCCAGTTGTTATTATTTCATACATAAATCTTAACATGTAATATCCGCATTCGATGATGCCTTATTGCTCATGACATTTCTGTTTGAATGAGTGTAAATTCAATATATTATTTTTATGTAATAAATCAAAATGTACAAATTATAAATGGATATTTACCTTCGCATGTACATATTTGATCTTGAAATTCCTTTTCTTTGCGCTTTTTCGAAAGTGGACCCATTCCCTGTTAGAAAATAATACGAATGGGGTAAATTTAAAATTCATTATAATATATAAAACTATTGTGAAATTGAAACTTACGTTTCCAATATATTCTTAAAACATTCTCGCACATCATCATGGAGAGAGCATATCCAATAAAGTGTTTTCTCCCTAGGGCAAAAAACCCCTAACATCCAATGATCCCTGATAAAAGGAAATTTAATGTTAGTGGTTTTTTATGTTAAACGATAATTAACTCTTTGAGAGGGATGTGTTTCATACCTCTCACAAAAAGGCATCATCCAACACTGTGTGATTACATTCTTTTCAAATCTATCAGCAATATAAATCATTCTTTGATTCCTCATCCAATGCACATGCTTCAGGGGAAATCAATTGTGGGTCCACGAATCCATATACATCTTTCAGCTCATTCCACTCACAAATTTTATACAGATACCTAATACAAAGCAGACATAAGTATACATTTTTAATAAATATAACGCAAGGAAAAGGTGTTAAGACTTACATGATAAAAATTTGCACCACGTTGATGCCCAACTTATCTCCAGTGAAAAACTCCATGATATCAGTTTTCATAATCCCCACACTTAGTTCACGTCCACATACATGAGCTTCCATTGTAAAGTCATAATGATCCTCCAACAAATTTGAATATCTTGACAATTTGTCAAGACTGCTAGTATCTGCATCTGATGTCATAGCTATCTGTCTTTGTTGTTGTCTATACAGTATTTCTTTACCTTTAAAGTATTCCTGTAAAAATAAATTGAAAAATATATTATTTTTCAAATGATAAAACATTAATTAAAATATAAAATAAAAGATATAACATCCATACCTCTATGGTAATGAGTCGAAGAAGTCTGGATGGCCAAAGTAAAAAATGGCTGAAACTATGTCCAACTTTCGTCACCTCATCTGTAGGTAATGGTATCCGAGCTGATCTATCTATAATATCATGTACAGTGACCCTCTGATTCTGTACCTCTAACTGTTGATGATGAACTGTATCTCCTATACAATATACCATCCCATATACAACTATATGATGTTGAGGATCATCAACATACAACTCACAATAATTAGGTAGCTGCGGCGGAGGAGGAGGATCAAAAATGGGGTCTGTAGGCTGAGGTGGGGGAGTGGGAGCTACTGGGAGAGGTGGAGTGGGAGCTGCACCCTGAAATTGTCTTTGCAAGTCTGCAAACATAAACTGCACCGATGCTCTAATCTTGTCCTCCATTGTCGCATTAATATTATGGAATTCATCCTCCAAGGATTCTATTTTTTTTTTAATAAACTCCCTCAACGTTAGAAGTTGAGGAACGTGGCAACACTTTTCTTACCGATACACCTGCCGGATATCCCCTTACACGGCCAGGATGTTCGGGCTTTCCCATTGCCACAGATAAAATATCTTCCCTCCCAGATGGTGTAAATGTCCCCTGTGAACTCTGCTCCTCAAGAGTGTCCTGTAATAATTAATTGAACATTTCTATAATGATTGGAAATATATGATGAAAATAGTAAACTTAAATAAATAAAATAGATATCTTACAATCCTCTCAACTATGAGTCTCGATTCTTCCGAAAGATATTGTCCTTTTTTGCCCTTCCGAGCTCTTTTCCATTTCTCATGTCTAGATGGAGGGGATGGAGGGGCCACCTCTCCAGAGCTTGAAGACTCAGCTCTTAGTTGTTGAAATTTTTCTGCCATCATTTGTTCTTCCAATAATGCATACCCTCCCCGAGATAAACTATGAGGGTATACATTTTTAGATTGGATCTCTTGATGAGATTTCCTTGTTTGCAGTAAATTAAGAATAATTAATCATTAACAAAACAATAATAAGATCATTTATATAAGAAAGCTTATAAAAGTTTACATTGCCCTTACCAAAAATGATTCTTTTCTTCTACTTTCAAAAAATTGTCTCCATGTGTCTTCATCTATAAAAGGATATATACGACATGGATTCTCACGACTCCTATGACCATAAATGAAATCGGATGAGAGGGTTGATTTGAAATCCCTCCATCTCCTAGCAGCCAACGATAAGCATTTCTTCCTGACTCCTCCAGTGTCAGGAATATCAAATGTCATCTGATAAAAAAGAGGTTAAAAATATTATATATACTAGAAACATTTAAAGAACAGTCAAACAATAGCAAAAGATCTTACCAAAATGGTCTCCCACAGTTGAGAAATTATCGCCTTATCCACACTTCTCCAATCATCATAGAGAATGCTTACTTTTCTCTTAGCCTGAGTAGCTACAAAACCCTTAAAATCTTTAGCATTTTGACCTCTAGGAAGATCATCATCATCAAACTCCATGACTATCCTCTCCTCCTTCGTACGGGCAAGTGATAATTTTGGTAAACGTGTGCACCCCACACTTACCAACCTTTGAACTCTTTTTCGTAATAGGAGCATGTGAATGTTCCTCCCCAGATGTATGACCAATATGCTCATCTCCAGAATCATGTGGCTGATCAACTGATTGATCTGTCATTTTCCTTCAAATCAAAAAAACAAACATTAGTTCACAAATATACAAATTCAAATATTGTAATACTACTTTATCAGAAAATAGAAAAGTGTACTAAATTAAATAATAGAAAACATTGGTAATATGGTAAGCATGTTAAACAATGATAAACATGGTAAACACAGGCAAAAGGTTGCCAAGGAGTTGGCCCAAGAAAGCTGAAAAGTGGACTCACTGAGTCCACCGGTCAGCGGGTGTGAGCTCACCGGCCAGCCGGAGGACCCAGGCAGTAGACTTTCCCACTACCTGGTGCCACCGGCCGGCCGCTGGCTCACCACCGGCCGGCCGGTGGACCAGACAGAGAGCCTTCCTCTCTGTCTGGACCACCGGCCGGCCGCTGGCTCATCACCGGCCGGCCGCTGGCTCATCACCGGCCGGCCGGTGGACTAGACAGAGCTTTTCTCTGGACCACCGGCCAACCGGTGATCCACCACCGGCCAGCCGGTGCGCCCAGGACTTCTCCTCTTTATGGTCTTTATTGTTTTATCATTTTGGTTTGATACATGTTTTAATAAGTAAAAAATTAACAATGTCTAACATTATATGAAAGAACTAAATGTAAACAAGAAATAAACATGTGTTACCTGTAATTTTAGGAATGTACAGTTGGATTGTTTTCCCAAATTCCTTTGTCGTGATCGTTCCTTATATCACAAACCATGTCTTCAACATACTCATCATTATGTTCTGTTAATCTTTCCATGGAAGTAGGGATCTCACATAAATCAGCATCTTCATCAAATTCATCCTCACCAACATATTGTTTTTTCCCTTGTAAAATAACAGCCCACTGCATATCTGATTGATCTACTACATAGAAATTTTTTTTGGCATGTGTTGCCATTATAAAAGAATCAACTGTGTCTTCCAATCTATTCAGATTAACAAGTGTCATTCCAAATTCTTCGTGTCTGACACTATTGTTACCGATAAACCATTTACAGTTAAAAACAGGAACATGAATTTTAAATTAATCAGCCTCCCATATGACTTCAATCACTCCATAATATGCACTTGATGCCGAAATTGGGTTTATGTCCTTAGCACTCGAAAAATGAATTGCTTCTGCAAACACCAATACACCACTATTCTGAACTGCACTTCTATTGTCCTGAGCTTTCGTATGAAATGTATAGCCATTAATGTCATAAGCGGACCATGTTATCACATTTAAAGATGGACCACCCACTATCCATTTTAATGTCTCTGATACATCTGATCTACCAAGCAAGGTCTTAATAAACCATGGAAAAAAAGTTTTGTTGTGCTCATTCAAAATCCACATTTCTTTCTTCTTTGGATGACATTGTTTCAACTCATTAATATGCAATGTGATATACGGTTGAACATCAGCTATGTTATTCAAGATGTATGATTCTAACTTCTTCTTATGTTCAGCTGACAGTGATTTGACTTTCAAGCCACGAATCCCCTTTCCCTCATTATTAACCCATTCATGGCGAGATGGAGGCAAACCTATGTGTTGCGCCATAGCCATGTAGCTCGTACAAAAATCTGCTACCTCCTCAGAAATATACTTTTCAATAATCGAGGCTTCAGGTCGATATGGATTTTTAACATATCCCTTTAATATTTTCATATACCTTTCAAAAGGATACATCCAACGAAGATATACAGGTCCACAAATCTTTATTTCTCGAACCAGATGAATCATTAAATGCACCATCATATCAAAAAAAGTTGGAAGAGAATACATTTCCAAATGACAAAGTATAAAAATTGCATCCTTTTCCAAAATGTTCAAAGCATTCACATCAATCGCCTTGTTACAAATTGAATTGAAAAAATAACACAACCTCATTATAGTCTTTCTGACACGGATGGGCAATATTCCACGTAGTGCAACTGGTAGAATTTGTTACATCATGACGTGACAATCATGTGATTTCATACCTATCAACTTCAAGTCTTTCAATGAGACAAAATTTTTTACATTTGAAGAATAACCTTGAGGCACTTTGATATCATGAAGACACTGATAGAAGCTACTTTTCTCCCTCTTTGATAATGTATGACAATCCGGGGGAAGAAATGTTCGTCTTCCTTTAGGAGTGGGAGCTAACTCCAAACGTATTCCCATTGATAGTAGGTCTAACCTTGCATTCAACCCATCTTTTGTCTTTCCTTTAATATCTAGAAATGTTCCGATCAATGAATCACAGATATTCTTCTCCACGTGCATGACATCAATATTATGTTTGACTTCATGATACCTCCAATATGGTAGCTCAAAAAATATTGACCTTTTCTTCCAAATATGTCTATCATTACCAGATTTCTGTGTCTTTCCCAATGTCACATCAAGGTTTTTCACCCTCTCAAAATAAAAATCTGGGGATAAAGGTTTTGGAGTAGTATCAAATTCTTGTGAGCCATTGAATGCCTTTTTTAGTCTTCTATAAGGGTGATCCATAGGCAAAAACTTTCGATGACCCATGTACACTGTTTTCCTCCCATGATGCAATTGACAATATATCGTCTGTTGTTCCCAAATTGGACATGCTTTATGCCCTTTAACACTGTATCCAGACAAATTTCCATATGCTGGGAAGTCATTTATAGTGAATAGAAGCACTGCATGCAGTTGAAAATATTCCATTTTATAAGAATCATACACCCTAATACCATCAGCCCATAACAGTTTCAAATCATCAATCAGCGGTGACAAGTATACATCAATATCATTTCTAGGTTGCTTTGGACTAGAGATCATGATACTCAACATGACATATTTGCGCTTCATACAAACTTCAGGAGAGAGGTTGTAAATTACCAATAAAACCGGCCATGAACTATGTGTGCTACTGAGGGTTCGGTATGGATTCATTCCATCTGTGCACAAGCCTAGTCTCAGATTTCTAATTTCATTTCCAAATGTAGGGTACTGGGCATCAATTTTCTTCCATTGTGGACAATCGGCTGGATGACGTATTTTTCCATCACATACCCGCTCATCAGCATGCCATCTTAACCTTTTTGCATCATGTGAATTAGCAAATAAACGTTTGAAACGAGGAATTATAGAAAGATACCAAAATACCTTTGAAGGGAGCTTTGTAATCTCTACATCAGCTTGTGATTTTTCTTTCACCTTATACCGTGATGTCCCACATTTAGTACACTCTTTCAGAAATTCATATTCCTTCCTATATATAATGCAGTCATTCGGACAGGCATGTATTTTCCTGTATCCCAATCCCATCGGGCATAATATTTTATTGGCCTTATAATGTGAATCTGGAAGATCGTTATCTTTTGGAAGAATGTCTTTCATCAATTGTAGCAGCTCTGTAAAACTTCTGTCACTCCATCCATGTTTCGCCTTCAGGTTAATCAATCTTAACACCGCCGACAAAACCGTAAAATCTGTACAACCAGGATATAATGGTTTTTCGGCATCACCATATAGACGTGAAACTGTCGGTTCTATCTCAATTTGTTCTGCTACAATATCGCGAATCATTTCTTCAATTCCATCGGAGTTACCATCTTGCGATTCATTATCATCAGTGACATTCTGTCCAGTTTCGCCATGCCAAATCCAAGGGTTGTAACTCGGATTGAAACCATGACAAATCAGATGATCTTTTATCTCTCTACTTATCAACTTCTTCATATTCAGACATTTCAGGCATGGACAGAAAAAATGTCACTACTTGGAACATTTCGTTTAGCAAATTCTAAAAAGGCATCAACACCTTCCTCATATTCATTGCTCATTCGATGTGCCGCAATCCAACTTCGACTCATTATTACCTATAACAAATAGCAAATATATATATATATTTTTAGATAAGACAAATATATGTTTATATGAAAAAAATCATAATTTGAATGTAAACAATTTTGAAATATAAAACAAATCGATGTGTATTTAAAAAAATATGCTTGAATATTATTTTTTAAACAAAATATAGTAAGATATAACACCCCCCCTGGACACCACCCCCACCCCCTACCCCCTTGGACACCCCCTGGACACCCCCCAACACCCACCCACACCCTTGGACAGCCCCCCACACCCACCCACCCCCTTGTAAACCCCCTGGACACCCCCCGACCCCTCGGGACAGCCCCCCGCCCCTCCTGGACACCACCCCCCACCCCCTACCCCCTTGGACACCCCCCTGGACATCCCCCAACCCTCTGGATAGCCCCCCCCCCCCCCACCCGGACAACCCCAAATACCCTCTGGAGAGGCCGCCACCCACTTGGACAGCCCCCCACACCCATCCAACCCCTTGGACACCCCCCTGGACACCCCACCGACCCCTCTGAACAGGCCGCCACCCCCTTGGACATCCCCCCACACCCACCCATCCCCTTGGACACCACCCTGGACACCCCCCGACCCCTCTGGACAGCCCCCGACCCCTCTAGAAAGCACCCCCACCCCTCCTGGACACAACCCCCCACCCCCGACCTCCTTGGACACCCCCCTGGACACCCCCAACCCTCTGTACAGCCCCCCACCCCTCCTAAACACCACCCCCACCCCCTACCCCCCTTGGACACCCCCCTGGACACCCCCCAACACCCACCCACACCCTTGGACAGCCCTCACACCCACCCACCCCATTGTAAACCCCCTGACCCCTCTGGACAGCCCCCCGCCCCTCCTGGACACCACCCCCCACCCCCTACCCCCTTGGACACCCCCCTGGACATCCCCCAACCCTCTGGACAGCCCCCCCACCCACCAGGACAACCCCAAATACCCTCTGGAGAGGCCGCCACCCACTTGGACAGCCCCCCACACCCATCCAACCCCTTGGACACCCCCCTGGACACCCCACCGACCCCTCTGGACAGGCCGCCACCCCCTTGGACAACCCCCCACACCCACCCATCCCCTTGGACACCACCCTGGACACCCCCCGACCCCTCTGGACAGCCCCCGACCCCTCTAGAAAGCACCCCCACCCCTCATGGACACAACCCCCCACCCCCGACCTGCTTGGACACCCCCCTGGACACCCCCCCAACCCTCTGGACAGCCCCCCACCCCTCCTAAACACCACCCCCACCCCTACCCCCCTTGGACACCCCCTGGACACCCCCCAACACCCACCCACACCTTTGGACAGCCCCCCACACCCACCCACCCCCTTGTAAACCCCCTTGGACACCCCCCCGACCCCTCTGGACAGCCCCCCGCCCCTCCTGGACACCACCCCCCACCCCCTACCCCCTTGGACACCCCCCCACCCACCCGGACAACCCCAAATACCCTCTGGAGAGGCCGCCACCCACTTGGACAGCCCCCCACACCCATCCAACCCCTTTGACACCCCCCTGGACACCCCACTGACCCCTCTGGACAGGCCGCCACCCCCTTGGACAGCCCCCCACACCCACCCATCCCCTTGGACACCACCCTGGACACCCCCCGACCCCTCTGGACAGCCCCGACCCCTCTAGAAAGCACCCCCACCCCTCCTGGACACAACCCCCCACCCCCGACCTGCTTGGACACCCCCCTGGACACCCCCCAACCCTCTGGACATCCCCCCCACCCCTCCTAAACACCACCCCCACCCCCTACCCCCCTTGGACACCCCCCTGGACACCCCCCAACACCCACCCACACCCTTGGACAGCCCCCCACACCCACCCACCCCCTTGTAAACCCCCCTGGATACCCCCCAACCCCTCTGGACAGCCCCCCGCCCCTCCTGGACACCACCCCCCACCCCCTACCCCCTTGGACACCCCCCTGGACATCCCCCAACCCTCTGGACAGCCCCCCCCCCCACCCGGACAACCCCAAATACCCTCTGGAGAGGCCGCCACCCACTTGGACAGCCCCCCACACCCATCCAACCCCTTGGACACCCCCCTGGACACCCCACCGACCCCTCTGGACAGGCCTCCACCCCCTTGTACAGCCCCCCACACCCACCCATCCCCTTGGACACCACCCTGGACACCCCCCGACCCCTCTGGACAGCCCCCGACCCCTCTAGAAAGCACCCCCACCCCTCCTGGACACAACCCCCACCCCCGACCTGCTTGGACACCCCCCTGGACACCCCCCAACCCTCTGGACAGCCCCCCCACCCCTCCTAAACACCACCCCCCACCCCCTACCCCCCTTGGACACCCCCCGGGACACCCCCCAACACCCACCCACACCCTTGGACAGCCCCCCACACCCACCCACCCCCTTGTAAACCCCCCTGGACACCCCCCGACCCCTCTGGACAGCCCCTCGCCCCTCCTGGACACCACCCCCACCCCCTACCCCCTTGGACACCCCCTGGACATCCCCCAACCCTCTGGACAGCCCCCCCCCCCCCCCCACCCACCCGGACAACCCCAAATACCCTCTGGAGAGGCCGCCGCCCACACCCATCCAACCCCTTGGACACCCCCTGGACACCCCACCGACCCCTCTGGACAGGCCGCCACCCCCTTGGACAGCCCCCACACCCACCCATCCCCTTGGACACCATCCTGGACACCCCCCGACCCCTCTGGACAGCCCCCGACCCCTCTAGAAATCACCCCCACCCCTCCTGGACACAACCCCCCACCCCCAACCTGCTTGGACACCCCCCTGGACACCCCCAACCCTCTGGACAGCCCCCCCACCCCTCCTAAACACCACCCCCACCCCCTACCCCCCTTGGACACCCCCCTTGGACACCCCCCAACACCCACCCACACCCTTGGACAGCCCCCCACACCCACCCACCCCCCTGTAAACCCCTCTGGACACGCCCCAACCCTCTCAGGGATTTATAGAAAACGATGAAAAATTAGTGAAATCATATAATTTGTCAATATTTCAAGTCGAACTAATAGATCTAGGGATGATAAATAAGATTATGGTGCCAAAACGAGTTAAAAGGGTTCACAATCGAAGAATCTTAGCTAGTTTCAACAAAAAAATCACAACACATATATATATACTATCCGCGAAAAAAAACGAACGAGTGGGAGGATTACCTGAGTGCTGCGAGTTTAGATGATTGATCCGAGGAGATTAAATATGAGAAATGATGATCGCAAAATGAATCTAAACCCACGAAATGGACGAGCCGATTCGGGTTTACGCGCGAGAGAGACGAGTCGCGACTGTCGAAGGTAAACTCGCGAATGACAATCCACGGGTCTGGGTAAATTTTTAAATGAGTTATCACGTCGGTTATTCAATAACCGACGTTATAATTTTTTTAAAAACATTTATAACGTCGGTTATTCAATAACCGACGTAAAAACCTTCCTCCGATTCTTTTTTTACGTCGGTTATTTAATAACCGACATTATAAAGGGCTCAAAATCCGCGTTTTATTACGTCGGTTATTCCATAACCGACGTCAACAACATCTGCGAATTCTTTTTTTACGTCGGTTATTGAATAACCGACGTAAAAAACGCCCCCCGCTTCTGTTTTTTACGGCGGTTAATGTATAACCGACGTAAAAAACGAAGCCGCACGATTAATAACGTCGGTTATAAAAATAACCGACGTTAAAGGTGTACTAAACACAGGTTTTTACGTCGGTTATTAAATAACCGACGTAAAAAACCTCGTTTTACATATTATGACGTCGGTTTTATATAACCGACGTAAAAAATGGTGACGTAAAAAACGTTTTCTGCACTCCTATCATTTCACATGCAGTAAAAGGCCAATAATGAATGTCTCATTAGTAAATGTTGAAATCATAAATCCTAGATACAGAACAAAAAATAATGAAAATACAGAAGATCAAGGATAAGATTATTTCATCTGGAAGATGGCCCATGTGGTGAAAAAATGTGTGTGTACCCAGAACTTGAGAATCTCCATGAATTTGAGTTCTCCTTCGATCAATCTCTTTCAACATCATGATCGAATATTTATATATAATAAAATATTATTTTAATGCTTGCATCTGTCATTCATAATCCCCTATAGAAGTTTGATATCTTCTTTTTCTATGAATGATTCTATCTACAATAGGTTGAAAAGAAATATTTGAGGAGACTCAATGTCATGTTTTTCTAAGGTAAAATTCCTACAAAATGTCCTCCATGAGAAGAGCCTAAACGCACACATCCAACAAGTTTACCACCAAAATGGTTCATCCCAAAAAACATAAGTAGGTCTAGGATATCATCACAACATGGATCTTAAACCATCAGATTACCTTGACTTGGTCATGTATAGATATCAAGATTTCCCTCTATTATAGAATCAACTTGAATGGGTTTAGAAAAATCATCCAAAGATGTCCCCATCCATATATTAAACATAAATAATTTTATAACGGACGTATCAAGTACTTACCATTGTTGAATATTTCCAGAATAAAATTCATTCTAATGTTCATTAAGGTCTTATCAACACAATTCATTCATTTTATCATCAATTGGAATCTGTGGAGGAGCATCGTGTAATAGTACAGGTAGAATGTAAAACATACCATGAATGGGAGAGTAACACCCTACCCACACCAAACACCAGGAGTCAAACATTTTCGACATTTAATGTCTTAGGATACCCAAAACAATATATAAATCACTTTTAAAACTAGTGTTACCCAAAGATGGGAACTCCTGAGAAATAAGAAGCGGTGATACAAATATGCATTTTTCTAACCCTTCAAGGTTCTTCCATTTAATGGTACACCAGTAACAAAGCATAGTCAATCATGGTAAAGAAATAACTTCGACAAAATATTATATTTTAGTTCATCTAAATACAATAGAAGATTATGATCATTTAATAATCCAATTTAAAACATCCTAAAAATGAATTATTCTAATACTTTATGGCTAGATGGAAGGCATGATCTAATCCTTGATCTCAATGCTTCCTTTAGAATATCTACTTAATCTTTATATAGAATATCACAACGATTATCTATAAAAGTCACTTATATATGTGAAATATATATGTGGATTTCAAGATTTTTTCCCTTTTCCCATGGAATGTAATATTTCATACAATAGACAAAGATCATATTCTGAATAGATCTATCATTACCAGTGAAAAGTATGAGAAATGTATAGGATGTGTTCATCACACATAAACCAACCTCCACACAATCCCAAGATCCAAAACCAACACCATATCATGTGGCACCCCCTAGGATTCAAAATTAACTACTTCCTCACCTAGACTAGTGAAGGGTACCCAAGAATAATCAATTTGATGAGATAAGGAATATTCTTTACTCATTCAAGGAAGTTATGATCTGTGGATATATTTTATCCTCTATGTAAAATTATTCTCTCTTCCTACCAGATAATATGAATCCCAATCAGGTATGTTGCAATGGAAAGCCATATTATTTTCATTCTATATAACCTTAGTCCACACCATTTAAGAATTATTCATTTTTAAAGAGAACATATTTGAAATTTTAGATTATATGAAAGTAAGGCTGGTAAATAAACCAACATAAGTAGCGTAAGATTCCACTACAACCTAGGAGGAAATAGATCAATGGTAAGATGTTGTTAATGGAATGAAACATAATTTTTATATATTTAAATATAGAAATAAAATCAATATATCTAATGGTATTATCTATGAATAGTTAAGACAACTGAATATTTCCCCAACAACTTTTGTTAAAACATATGTGACAACATCAACACCAAAACCTACAAAATCCATCCTTTCAAAAATAGGCATGGGGGAAAATAGTGAGAAATTATAAAATGAAAACCCTATTTGAATGAATAAATTTTCATTTACTCTATAAGACATTATTCCCTCTAATTTTAATAATGGTAACCTCCCCCCCCCAAATGGAACCACAATAAATGAATAGTTAGAAAAAATCATAATTTGAGGAGGAGATAATTTTTATTCAGTTAGTTTAATACATTTAGTGTATCCATTCTCCTATGACTAGTATGACTATGAAACAAATTTCCTCACATGTGATTGGAGAACTAGAGGATAAGGTTATAGGAGATGAGGATACCGTGGAAAAGACAGTCATGTATGGAACCATAATTTTATCCTTGTACATACACAAACTGTGAAAATTATAATAACATCATAAAGATCTCTTTAGTGGGTCCAAAAGAGGAATAAAAATACTTTTATACATACCAGAATTCACCCCTTACCCAATAACACTTGAATATAAATTAGAGGGGTACTTGTGTCCAATCATCCAAGGTGTGTAGGAAGACTTGCACAACCAAACCCACCTTGAATATGAACACCACCAACTATTGTTTTTTGGGATGATCCATCTAGGTCATGTAATTAGTCCCCTAAATAAATTTTAAAAGGTCATCTCCACACTATGAAGAATATTACATTAGACTAGATGTAAGACATTCTGAAATGGTTATCCATGGTATCAATGAATATATCAATCCCTGATTTCCTATGAAATTCAAATGACCTCATGAAAGCACCCATAAAAGAATTATTAATAATGTATGAGTTTTTGTACAATGTGGTTGATGTTAAGGACATTGATATATGTATTGATCATGAGAAATTTCATGATGGTATCTTCTTCATAGATAAATTTTATGATATTATTATACAATGACACATCTGACCCATGTACGTGTCTGGTAGTATAAATAGTGTTGATGTCCAAAAATCAGTCTTTTAATAAATATATTGAGTTAATCTCATTATTGTTTGGACACTTCATCAACTAGGCTATAATGAGGAAACCTAGCACATTGTAATATGACACTACATGTCTAAATAAATATAACAAAGTCCACTGGGAGAAATTATGATCAAGGATTAATTTCGAAACTACATATATGACTAGTAATTTTGGGCCATCTGATATGATATGACCTTCGGTGTCTTGTTAGGAAGGTCCTGGTTGCATCACTATTAGTAAATACCCTCATCATACCATCAATGAACCAAATACTTCATTAATGGACATATCATGAAATTTCATAATGATAAATCCCCATTCAAACCTTATGAGCCTCACTATATTGATGGAGTATTCATTACGATTTAATGGAAACATACCGTGGTAGATGCTGTTGTTTAGGTAACCACCCCAAAATGTTTGAAAATGATACTGAAAAGTGGCTTAAAATACCTTGGTGAAAAATATTTATCTCCCAAGTATTATATCTAGAATATGAGTGAATTTTCCAATGTATATTCCACGGTGTTAATGATATGAATCATTACCAATGAGCCTAACATTGTTGAAATGTTTGACGAATCAGAAATCTATAGTGAATGATGGGATGAAAATTTCTTCATTGAATCCTAAGAGATCCAAGAGGACCCTGAATTTCTAGATGATGATGAATAGATTTTCTCATTACCCAATGTGGAAAAATAAATTTCTCCTCCAACTAGTATACAGTTTCAGGGAAATCCCACTCCGTTAGCTGGATCAGTGGAAGTCACTTCATCTTTTGAATATTTATATAATGTATTATATCTTTTATGGGAAGAGATTACCCCAAATCATTTTCCCATTTTTGATCAAGCTAAATAATAAGATGATGATTAATGGGGATATTATGTTAAGTAATTTACATCTATCATGTGAGGAGAGAATCTTTACAACCATTAATGAATTCAAAAATAAATCTATGTACATAAGAAAAGTGAAGGCCCACCTTGATCAGTGAAACCATGTATTATGAATGTTAATAGTTATATACCTCCTTACTGATGTAGTTTTGGGACGTATTCTCCTAGAACTACATATAAATCACATGTAATTGACTCTAGGTAGGCCACTCCTCTCATGGGATTACCAGAAGACCATCAGGTCTATAAATAGGGAGCCATAAGGAAGCACCTAACACATGCCACCAATATTGAAGTCGAAGGTGGAAAAAATAATCAAAGAATATTTCATTTCAGATGTCCAATATCCAAAATGGATGGTTAATATTACCCAAATTGAAAATAATAATGTAAAAATTATAGTCTGCATTGATTTCAGAGATCTCAATCAGTGCTTCACAATGATAGATTTCCCAATCTTGATCATCGATTTGGGGTCTATACAACATATAGATATTAATATCTATCCTCCATGGATATATGTTTATGATACAATAAAAGAAAAATGGAACATGAAGTTGATTAATCCCCCGCTATCACAGATCCACAAATATTGATTTACTACTAGGTAACTCCATTTGATCTGAAAAACGCTAAATCTATGTACCAATGGAACATTCATTTCATCTTCAAAACCTTTGGGTAATGTTAATTGATTTTTATTTTGATTATTTGTAGGATGAATAAGAGAAATGATCATACCACTTCAAGGATCTTGAAACTGTCATTAAAAAACTATGACATCTCATCCTAAAAAAGAAACCATTTCAGCGTTTCCTCATGAAAATTTCATGTCTTCATCACTCCCCATCATTGAATCGATGTCGACAACGATATGAAAAATTTAATTCATGAAATTTCACATCCTTGAAGACTTGATTATTTGTGAGAAATTCAATGAATCATTTCCTGCATTGGTTCTATAGAGATAACATTGAATGAAAATTCCTTAGCATCACCTGGTTGATAAAAATTGAGGTTACATATTAATTGAATGGAAATTTTTCTGAATCATTTGACAAAGTCAATAAATATATATTGATCTTAGAACTATTGATAACTCATGTTGAAGGAATGCCATCTATGTTTTATGTGAAAACTATAATGTGATCAGTGGTTACCTTCTTCATGAAAAATAATGATTTTGGCAGTGAAATAAATATTTATAACCTCATCCAAACAATGATCGAGGATAAGACATGTCATTTAGATATCATGATGATCTTTCTAGGCTCAATATTTATAGCCCATAAACTACGCCACTACATGGAGGATCATGTTGTCTATCTGGTCTCACAAAGAAAACCACTATAATGCAACATAATTCATCTGATGCTCATCAGAAATCAGTTATCCTAGGAGGTCATCATTATATAATACTAAATTCATTTCATACCATATAATGAAGTAAAATATATGAATTGGAAGACTTTATAGAAGAACATTCCTTAGATAAAAGGACATAATTGGATACTGAATTAACTAATAATGATTTATTATTTATTCAATATGTCCATAAAATATGGGAGATTTATATAAAATGTGCATCCAGAATCCTAACAAGAAGGAGGGTGTAAGATCCCAAGCACAATATTATGGCCTTAGATTCATACTGAATTCAAAAAAAAGTCCTACCTTACTAATTCATGTTGTCTGAAGCGTGAAAAAACAATGATGAAAATATCATTCCCCCATTAAATAGAGAGGTATGTACATTCAGATTTATGTGAATCACATGATGATAAAAGGATATTTATAACTGGAAATCTAATAGATCAATGATGTTTGTTCTATCAAAAATAAAATCCTAACCCCCTTATAATCCATTTCTATAGACTAATGGTGCTATTCCCTTTAAATATGACATTGACAGATGTCTTATTATATCAATATTATAGGAAGAAACCCTATTAAATGAATCCACATATCCAGTAGATCAAGAACGGGGTGGAACAATCAGTAGAATTATACACCTCCATATAATATCACCTTTTATCAAAACCTACAATGAAAATATTAAAAATTTTTGTCTCATCCCTGAATAGAATAGTCCAACCACTGGTCGGTTGACACCCATTTTAGACTATTTTCAAAATATAAAATTTCCAATGTATATAGTCCAATATTTAAAATCTGAAGATAGTAAACTAACATTGTTCTATATAATGTGATGAACCCCCAAATGGTCTTCTATAATATGATCCTTTATGCGGTCCTTATGAGATGATTTTATAGAGGAGGGACCGCTTCTTTCATGAGTAAGGTGTATAGTGAAGTATATGAATCCCACCCATTTGTATTAAGTCAACCCCATAAAATCTCAAGGCACATGTATTACTAGACCACAATAACACATGACTAAAAAATGTTTACATTCAGGTCATGTTCATGCCAACTTCATTCACTAACACCCGAGTTTTTGAACATATCTCTGTACTCCTATCAATTTTCTATATAAGAAATGGAAATCATGGGATTTATAATCCCAATAAAACCAAGAAGTTCATATACATTCTTACTGTGAAAGTATTCTTTTATAAGTGGCATGAAGATATAACCTTTAATGATGTATAGTAAAGGAACATTATTAGTTTTGTGAAAGCTAAAATCACATTATATTTGATTCCCCCATGAAATATAGATAAAAAATGGGACCAACTATTGTTTGTATAAATTGGAGATGCTATATAACGAGTATGATGTCATGTCCAACCATTAATCCCGCTATCAAAAAGTAGATATTTATCAGATATAGGCCATTAACAAGACCCTATCTAATATACTCTGGAAGATGGTAGATATGGATAAAAATTATTATATGGAAAATATAATGTGTGCCTTTTAATATTTATGGACCATGTCCTTCAATACTAGAAAAGGGAAAACATCACAGTTTTATATTGGACAAAGGTAGTTATACACATCAAAATTCAATTTCCCTCAATATGTGTTACCATCATTGATTAGTTATCGATCAATGTACAATCCTTGAAATGGTCGCATTAATTATAGTGACTCAATGAGAAAATATTTCATACATTTCATCATTTTGAAGTCCACAAAAATTAGATCACGTCGTCCATTAACAAAAGGATCACCTCAAATCATTCCCCAAATGATATATGGTTTTGGTTCTTATGACTCCAATGATTCTCAAATAGAATCAACCAATGATGGAACTAATATCAGGAGGAATATTAAACCATACATATGGTTTACTCCAACGGATCCAATTCTTTGATTTTGATGGATGGGAAAATTACCACAGAACCCACCAATGTGTGGTTCCTGAATAATTATTTCACATAATCACATTGTAAAATTTATTAATCACATGATGTTAAATAGAAATGTAAATAATCCTAATTGCATGAAATTAAACATGATGGTAAATTTTCTCAACTACATCATGATAAAATAAATAGTCATTCATTTTCACATGTCTTTAAAAAGCATGGAATCTTCATCTTGATATGAAAACTATAATTTACATGATACCAATATTTTTTATGTATGATGTTAAATTGAATTTCACTATAATTTCCAAATTATAATAAAAATGACCAACAACATCGGTCATATAACATTCTATAATTCAAGAACTATGTGTGGCTTGATTCCTATAATCATAGGATATACAGGGACACCTTGATCGACTTTTTTTTCCCAAAAAAATTTCTTTCCATTCATAAACTGGTTTCTCTTACTATACATTGGCCTAAATGTATGTGTTCATTTTGTGAGTATGATTCTCAGTGGTTCATAAATTTATCTATCCCATAACTATAAGAAAAATATTAAAAAATGATGTTAGACAGCTTCAAAATCATCGTCTCACCAGTGATTCATTACACACAAGATTGATCTGCGTTGATGAATAATGAAATTACGTCATCCTCATCTAAGAATCAAATCTAGATTGGTAACCTCTTTAATCAAGAACTACATGTGGAATGATTAATTTTATCACAAGTTATTTAGTGGCACATGGACCTATAATCAATGTCCCAACCACAATACTACATTCCTTCATCATTTGGTGCCAGATTTCCATGCCATATGATGGTAAATAGAATGGTTCCACCAGAACTATGTGTGGATTTATTCTCACTCTAACTGTATTTGTAGTGAAACCATGACCCTATTTCGTGGGCCCATCCATGAATTACGGTAATAATAATTCATCTGTTTATGGATCATAACTATGTATAGAGTACAAATCCATAACTATATGGGTCATGATTCCTATCATCATAAAATACATAGAGATTCCTAGATTTCAATTCTCATGCACAACCACCCCATCCCCCTCTTAATCACTAACACCCCTTCATCCACACTATAGAATGTTTAACAGAATAGTGTCTCAGAACATTGTGTGAAATGATTATTCTTTGGAAAATATATGTTGTGATTCATGGGATTCCAATATAGTGCCCAACCATAACAATCAAAACATTCAGTCAGAAAATTTTCACTCTCCCAGTGTATGGGTCAGACCAACATTGGGATCTAGTTTTGGAACTATGTGTGGAATGATTCTCACTTTAACGAGAGACGTAGTGATTTTAGAATCTTCAATCATGGTATATCCACATAAAAATAAAAATTCCAATATCCTCATTTTTTATCACTAAATGTGGTTGATTACGTATTTTCCCCCCATTGTTTCAGAAAATGAGAGTAAATCATGTGGGATTATATGTTTTGGTAATTGATTCTCTGTATGGTCAAGAATAATCAACTCACATCTGGTTTAGAATCTTCCTTATCATGAGATCATAATAATATCACCATATATCCTTACTACATGATGATAAAATGCAAGGTCAATGCATTCTTGATAATAACACATTGATTAATTATTTATGTCATGGGATACGTACTGAAATACCACTATTTAATCATGGGTCCAAACAAAATATTTCCTTTTAATGATGGGTACCTATATCCTTACAACATGATGATAAACTTCATGAAAAACATAACTATCTGGAAAATTAAACTGGAAGGAACTTGAAGATGAATGCATGGAATGTTTCCTATTTTGAAAAGATACATAGTGACTCCTTGATCTACTGTCATTGTCATAGTCATGGGTTAAGGAAAATAAAATTTCCTTGTCACTGGTATATAGCAATTGATCTATGTAGGAAATTTCAAATAGGGATACCTCATTCTAGGATCCATCAGGTAAACATAAATTCCACAAGACTAGTGAATAAAATAGATATAGGGAACACCATAATCCCTACCCAAGAATGTTTGATATTATCCTTATTTACATAGAAACATTTCAACAATTTATCATACTCTATATCTTGGAAAATTTTGGATCTCTATAAGCATTCTCTGGCCATCGAATACAAGGTTTCATTGTCATGAGGACAATATTGTTTGAATATACACAATATTATCTAGTTGGTTCTGTATAAGTTTCCAATATAAAAGTCTTGTCAACCAATGTAAAATTAATCCTCAAGAGAGGCCTATTTTTTCACAGTAATCCACAATAATTGGTTTCCCCATATCATTTATCCTGATCTGAGAATCCACAGAATCATGGTTTACATTTTCATTCCACCTTATATCTGAGACATATCAGAAACTCATGTCTTATTGAACCTTTTATTACTTTGTGTTTCCATGACATTTGTCCAAAGCCATGTGACATAAAACAATGAGACCCCATGTCAACCTTACCAAAATAAATTAAACTGCATGTCTAATTTCCTAGTTACATGAAATTGAACTACATGATATGTAAGAACAATATTTGGTGTGATTCCTATTATCACATGAAATATAGTGACCCATAGATCTTCAGTTCGAGATCCACCCATGACACATTGGTATTACCCTTTCCAATGTACTGGTCACAAATACATAGGTGATTCCCATAACATGAACTACATATGGGATTATTCTCCCTTTAGTGAAATATGATGTGAAACCTAGATATTATGTCATGTTTCTATTCCAAAATCAAAAAATTACATGCCCTAATATTTCTATACAAATGATATTTCTATATAGGTGGTTCCAATACATGTTTCAACCTTCTTGTGAGCCATTATTCTAATGAAGGTTCCCATTTCCATACATAGTGGATTGATCAATGTGATAGGAAACCGTCCTAGAACTACATTTGGATTGATACATGCCATTGTAGGATATATAGTGATCCCCGAATCAAGAAATCAAGGTATGAACGTAAAAAATGTTAAAAAATCACAACATTGTGCAGTGGTCAGACCCAGATAGTAATCCATCCCAGAACATTGTATGTCATAATTATCATTTTGATGAGATATATTGTGGTGCACAAACAATATATCTATTTTCCAAACATAACAATAAATTTAGGGAAAATACGTCCTTCCTACATACGGGTCAGACCATTATAATGGAAGACTTTCAACACACTTATAAATATTTTACAAGAAAGGATCCTTTCATATTAAGGTATATTGCATCAAAATCACAAACCATGTTTCTGGGTAAGTTTGAATCTCTAAAAAATCCTTTTCTCTAGAAAATGGTGGGTTAGTTTCATGCTAACACCACTATTTGAATAAGTTAAATATTCCCCATTTGTCCCTTCATATGTCTCCCCCAAAAAAATTCTTTCAACCAAAGTAAAATTTTTCTTCAGAAGATACTTTTACTTTATACTTCTCACTTAATGATTTTTCCATCCCATAACACTCACCATATTCAAAAACTCTCTGATTATAGCATACAAACATTCCCCTTCATGTGTGTTCATGATATAATATTCTAGGACTGACTACCATGAAAAAGATGAATCATTTTTAATTTAGTCAAAGAAAAACAACCTAAAACTATAGCATTCAATGTTCTCTATCATAAGGCATTAAACTACATGGACAAGTCCTAGTCTCACAACATTAATATTATACCATAATCCAACCCTCCCACACATAATCCATATTTATGTAATAGTATTTTCTCAATTTTATCTATAGCCCGTAATGATTCCATCTCATTTTTAGGAAATGTACCCTTGAAAATCCACCATTTGATTCCTTCAAAAATCCAATTTTACATAAAAAAATGGCCATCATAAATGTAGGGGTAGTGTCATGATGACAAATTTTTTAAAAAATGAACAACAATCCCCAGTTAACTATACATAATACTCCCACATAAATTTCCTTTCAACAGAAGAAAAATTCTTCCTAGGGAGTGACATATCAAATCTTCATACACTTGAAAAACATCGTGATCGAAACCATTGTTTCTATCACTCCACACATACATGCCAAATATCACAAATTACATACAAAAAACAAAATATATTGTCTAAAAATCTCCATTCATGTCTGAATGTTTTTTTATGAATTCAAAAAAATTATCTCTAGATCAGTTCATTACCCTATAATTTATGGTCAAAGATGTTTAACCAAAAACATCACTCAAATTTGTCTAATTAGAATGACTATTTAATACCCATGAAAAAATGGGACACATTTCTCACCATGATAAAATCCAAGAAAATTAAACTAAATAAAATTGATGTTATAGATTACTATAACAATGAATGTAATAGTTTGGGAAATAATTGGTAAAATAAAAAAAATACATAAAAAATTGTTAGGATGAAAACCCACAAAGGTATTCCTAAGAAAAAATTGATGTATGACTCCTAATCCTACACCAAAATGGTCTTAAAAAAAAGTGTGAAAAAGAAGACATAATGATTTTAGGTATTTCAATCTACCCTAGGAAATTTTGAGTAATATGCCCATTGAGTCCCTTAGATTATGAACAAATATTTTCATTAACTGGACATCAATTTGGTTTATACATGTCTGTTTTCTTCATCGAAATCACATCATCTTCATCCCAATAGAAGAAACATATGATTGGTGGTTTTTTGTGTCTTGAAAATTATATATGAAAAAATATGATAATTTCATTAATTTGGAAAAGTGTATAAATAATCCCCAATACGGATTTTGAAAACAATAATAATTAAAAATGTAAAGCCATAAAGGAGGACTATAGTCTATCTTAAAAAAATTCTATGTAGACTACCACTACAAATGGATTTCTCTTTCTCTTTAAGGCCCACAATAAAAAAATAATAATTTATTGGATGAGTTGGTTCTTTCAACCCCTCAAATGAAATGAATTCATATTCAGGTCTATATAGTGGCCATAATTCCCAATAATGACCACCCTAATAAACTATTTATCATTCAATAGATAGGGCAATTAATATATATATATCGAAAAACAACATCATTCATAAGATGATCATATATTTTAGGAACCATTAAATTTAATCCCCAAGGTCCCCCAAGGATGACCATCCATCCTGTTATCTGGTCCCTCTATTCATATATTAAAAGCAATGAGGGAAACCTGAATATGGTAGGATGAAGGTTTCCGTAAGAAATCTCTGGTGATAATGTTTACATGATGAATTAAATTATATGATGGTAATCCCATATCATAGAATGAGGGATAAAACTAAATTCAGATGATGTATGTATACCTAAGTCCCCTTCATGGATCACACCACAAGGAATAAGTGGATGATCCCATTGGGGACCATGATTCGACGTATTAAAAATATACATGGAGGGAACCCTACACTTCGAAGAAAAATACTATTTGGGATGAAGGCATGAGAAGATTGCAATATAATACATTATTAGAATAGATCCCCATGTAAAAAAATGATATGTAGGAGGAACCAAGGTCCACGTAGCACTATTTTACATGGATAGTACCCTCTCGTACGTAGATATAATCTCTGAGGATGTTACCACATACCTCGTAATAACATACAATACATAATCTGGTATCCTAGGGCACTCTAATATTCAAATCTCATCACATTCTATCATCATTCCAGCAATGCCTACATTGGTCCCCCAGTGAATAAATCTATTGGTATTAGGTGAAGGACCCATCCAATTTTTCATGACATGTATGATCTTATCATCTAGAACACTAGTGTGTTCTATCATGTCTGAATACCTTTGGTAGGAGGAGTCATAATGGTATCCTCCTTGATAATATGGACCCTCAAAATGTTCTCAAGTAGTCACTCATATGGTAATAGGTTTCCTGACCCTAGAGGTGATCACATGACCCTCATTGTTCCAGGGGATGATGAAAACTATTGTCTTGTCCCTTTGATGATGTCTAGTGTGGGGATCATTATATCATCTTCTTAATATTTGGGGAATGTAATCCCTCGAAGATTAAGAACATAACATTTTTCTTATGAGAGGTGGCACTCTTTCTAATCCTCTTCTATAATGGGTACGACAATGATAGGGGATGTGATCATAATCTCCATTTTCATGCCCCTCTCCCATTTGGCCCCAACCTTGTTCACTAAGGGATAAAGTGAATAATGTGATCTTTAGTTCAATTACATCCTATTATCTCTCACATCTTGAATAATCCACATAGTCATAATGGTTACTAGAGATCATGAAATATGCAAGACCAAAAACCTCGTGTGGGCCTCCTATATGGTTTAAGCCGCAACTATTTACATTCTAGTGGGACTACAACTATGTGTCATATCCCACCCAATTAAAACTAAATAGGATTGGATTCCCAATAAACTAGGATATTTTGGAATCCTCTATGAGGAATATACCCATATTTTCACATTTGAACTATGTGTGATCTGATTCCATTATAACAGTGAAAATTATGAAGCCCCCTAGATTTCAAAACCCAACATTCATGAAACCCTACTATTCTCTAGGCCACATTCATAGTGGGGTCATTAGATCTTATTTTATATATGTGTGGATGTAGTAGTGTTTGGCTATATATATTTTTGAAATTATTTATCAATGTCGATGGTTGGATGAATTATTGATATTATAATACTGAAACATTGTTTTGATGATTTGAAAACACATGATGGATTTCCATATAAACATTAATCAATGATTTTTTTGTTGATATTTCAATTTTTTTAATGGACATGAAAATGGTTTCAATCTCATATATATATATATATATTAAAATATTTATTGTAATGTTACTTAGATAATAAAAGATTACACATACCTTTACTTTTACAAGTTGAGCATTTGATTCCCTAGTAGAAATATTAATAAACAAAGTTGTTTGCTAATTTTTTTTATTTGAGTAATTGTGATTTGGTGGATCTTAACTGATGAAATTAGATAATAACATTACTTATTATATAATACTATTTATAAATTTGATTTTAATACTCAAGAAAACCATTTTTTACATTGACACTATAGACACCATGAAATGTGTTGTATGCACATATCCCACATTGATGATGTATTTCCATGTGATTTGACTGAAAATGACCTCAACAAGTCTCGAAAAGTTCGTGGTGATACTCTGTATATTTCATAGGGGTGTCTGATGGTAGCGAAGGCATCGGCCCGAACGGCTGGGACCACAGCTCGGAATTGAACCGAAGCAGGGGTGCGGGGGTGTATCCCCCACTATATAGAAAAATAAATATTTCTATGTCCCATAAGAGGCGCCGAATGTACCTGAAAGCAAAAACTTGTGCACCCCCATGCTGGAGCTTATTGATGTAATAATTTTGGCTAAGTCCTCAATGTGTCGCCAAAGACTATCTACATCAATGGCAGTGCGCAAGTATACTTGGGCGCCACCCATACGGCGCACAACAACTTGCATGCCACAAAATGCAAGACAACCTACTTGTGAATCCAATTTACTTTCACCCATGGTCATGTTTTTTCCTATAAATAGACACTTGAGACCTCATTTGTGTGGAAAAATTTCATTAAAGCCCAATTGTTGTTGTAGTCGCCCTAGTATTCCGCCCCAGTCTTCCAAAACATTCAAGGTAGTAATTCACCACCTTGAGAGGAGGATTTAAGGGATGATCATTGGAGTTATGTACATTCAGTGTTTCAAACCCAGAACACATTCTGGCATAAAGAAGCCAACCTACCCAAATCAGAAATAATTGCACGCTGCCCATTCCTCCCATAGGAACTTGAGTGCCCAACATCTTGGGTCGCCCGTGAATACTATTCAAGGCTTGAGAATGGTCTTTCCCATGTATTAACATACAGATTTTTCGTCGCTTAAGTGAACATCAGGGCACCCATGTGTACATGTGTGACCATACTTGCATGCCCTTACCTACTTGGGTGCCCCTATTTTATTCAATTGTTCTCTTACGTTTACAATCCATCAATTCATCATCAAATCCGTTCATGGAAATGCTTATTCTTCCTTGGCTCCCTTATCTAAAAGGGATTAGGTTGAGACCTCCACCAAAAACTCATGACATATCGAACATTTGAGAAAGGAACATCTATGTGTCCTTTATTTGGGTTAGTATTCCCACAGTCAGTGGTTTCCCACATTTTTTCTTAATGGGGTTAGGATTCATGGAGTGTTTGTTGGTTTGTATATCCATAGTCACATGGACTTTTCTCCCATAAATAGTGTTGGGAAGTGCCCAGTTTGGTGGTGGGTTGGGTCATAACCTCTCCCTCCTCGAAGAGATGGCCTGGAACCTCAGGTCTCTAATAGGGAAGGTATATTTCACACTTGTTTTTCTCCACTTTGAATATAAGGAGAAGTATCCCTTCCCCTACCAGGATCGATTTTAGGGAAACCATACTAGCATAAGACAATTGATTTTCTTGTTGGAGGTAGAATCATTGCTCCTCCTCTCTTCTTCGATGATAAAGACCAGAGGAGAAAAGGGAACATGGTCTTTTATTACCCATTCCCTCTCTCATTGGCCTTTTTCACAATGGGCTGCCATCCTATTATAATCCCCTATCCTTTAACCCTTCCTCCTTACATTGGACCAGTGTTCCATATAAATACATGATAGGGAAGGCTCGCCACCTATCCCTCTTCCACGGTCGCCTTGACCCCGTCCACCCTCGCAGCCATAGGTGTGCCCTCTTCCACCAGCGGAGGAGGAAAAATTTGAAAGTGCAAGTGTCATTGTGAAATCTTTCACAACCTCTTGTTTATCACACCAAGAATGACTCATGTGGGAATGGAGATTCATGAGGATTACAACATGTACACAAACACTCATGAAAGAATGAACTTCGAGAACTATGATGCGTGTTTAAACCAAGATATGTAAGAATCCTTTTAAGGGATCGAGCTCACTGGATATTCTCCTCAAGAATCCAACCATAATCCCTTAATATGGGCTTCCTCCATAGCAATAAGAGCCAAATTAAACCCCAAATCATGAAGGCATCATTTTCATAAAGTAAGCTCAATCTAATCTATCTCAAAGGACCATACTCTCATATGAGACTTATCGAACTATGTGGGCTTTGATTCCCATTCATATGGGGTATGTAGGAAGTCTCCATGAGGTTGAAACCCAAAAATTAAAAACATACATGTTATCTTTGATACATATTCCTAATAGGGTCTAGACTTACCTGAAAACCCATATCCCTTCTAGGTTTTTTTGGGATGCTCAGTAGAAGTCCCACACAATGTTTTGACAAATAACCTTCTGTTTAGATGTCCATACCACATGACATTAAACTATATGACTATGTCCTTGTCACATGACCTTAAAAGGAATAATGTGTCTGATTCAGTGGAACCTAACTTACAAGGGTTCTAATTCCTTTTACATTGATACATAGGTAGCCTATATTAGTGAAATGATCCCAATATCAATCCAAACCTTCGTCTCCTTAAATGACAATAAATTATAGAGTCCCTCACTGAGTGGCTTAAAAACCAGTATCATCACAACGATGATTGAAATAATCTCTAAGAACTATATTAGGGGATAACATTGATAGAAAACCTTCAATATATAAGGATATTTCCATTAATGAAGAACCTTGAATGCATACTAATGATTCTAAATTTTACACATGTTAATATGTGATTGTGAATTCTAAAGGGAGCATATGTTATGCTTGGTTAACTAAAAAAGGATTTTTGAAAATATCTAAAATTTATAAAGAGATTCTTGATGTAGATAATAATTCCACCCAAAAGGGTGTGTTGAGTCCAACCTCCCATCCTCTTGACAAATGCATGTTGTTAATTATTTTAAAGTTCAAACATAACGAATGCATACCTTTGGAAAGAATGTCCCATTTGGATAATGAACTATTAGAAGTTTCTGGTTCCATATATTTATCCAATGGGTACTTCCTTGAAATTGTGATTCTTAAAACTAGAATAGACGTTTGAAGGAACACCGAAAGTGATACAATTAAAAAGTTCTCCTTTAAATAATGCATCCCATAAATTCCAATCACCATCAATAATCCCATGTAATAGAATAATATGAATTATTTTTCTCCTCTATGTCCACATGTAGGTATATAGTGAAGAACTTATTATTAATATTATTAAATCTTATATTTTTTTCATATGGGTTTTCTTATTTCATAGAAATTCTTATTTAACATTGGTATCATTGAATTTAAACAAATATTCTAGAGAACAATTTATACGGTTCATTATAGTGAATTATATCTTCCATTTGTAAGCTATAAAGACAATATTAAACAATTATTTTCATTCAAATTTTAATTATTCTCCTCATAGAAATATCCTTAAGTACTCTACTTATAATCAATGTTATAGAAACAATGGATAATAATTAGATACTCATTCTTAGGCTATTATATTAAGGTTCATGAAATTATTGAAAATATTCAAATCGGTTCATTTTTTATTTGAGAATTTTCATAAAATCTATGTATTGATATCTAAATGTAATATCTTATGAAATTTGTTTCAAAATTGTCTATATTTTTTTCATTTTCCAGATTATTTTAAACTTCAATGAAAATTGGTCGGAGAATGTATCCCTTGATTCTAGTATATTATCATTTTATTCGACTCCTTAATTCTATGATGTGAGGTTCATTCAATATTATGGTAAAATAAGAATGGGTGGTTATGATCGGTAATAGTCATGTATTTATTTTTTATGAATTTGATATAACAACCTCAGTAAACACCCCATGTATTTTATTAATCAATCATGGGTGTTAAAATTTAATTTAAAACCTTACTCATTTTTCTACATTATTGATGAAATAATTCTTATAATGATTGGTGTTATTTAATGTTATCATAATGACAAAAAAGAGATCAAATTTGTTTTGATTGGGAATATTAGGGGTATTATGAATTAAATTTTATTTTATAGAAATAGATTCAATAGATGGTACTTTGGTCAATAAACAATTGATATTCTATCATAGAATCAAAAATAACTACCCTTTATTTTGATTAATTATAAAATGGAAAAATACACAATTTTCTCTCTCACACATGGTTTTCATAGAAAAAATTGATTTTTAATTATTAATGATCACTAAAAATTAATATTATTAGCTATTTTTTTATGAAGATGTCTGATAATATCCATAGTAACCCAATAATGATCTCTTTAAATTTACTCAGAAAACACCAATTTATGTAAATATGCTATTAAAAATTTAAAAGAGATCATCTTCCTTATAGATATATATCAATAATATCTATATAAAATTTAAAATAATTCTCATTACATTAAAAAATGAATAATCAAGTGACCGAGTAATATTTTTTCATCCCAACTATAAAAAATGAATAGAAATATAAATTATTAAAATTTTCATACAATAGAATATCCCATCACTGAATAATGATATTAAATTATCAATATAAAAATATATTTTTTATATTTAGACTCACTCATAAATAAAATCTTATCCTCCACATTTTTCTAATCACTAATTGAGCTTTATAAATCCATGAATAATATTAGAGCCCACAGGGGATTGAGAAACAATGCTGAAAAATATTACATAAAACACCATTCATTGAATTTCTATATTTTTATAGCTTGATGATCCAAATTTAATTTTCATCCTTCCTTTCATAAGATAAATGATGATTACATTATCTTCGTGAAATTTGAGATCTACTCCAATTAAATTTCAATATTTCTTTTGAATTTTTAAGCACTCGTGTCTGAGTATCATGTCTTCTGGAATTAGAATGATTCAGCTCCACATAAAATAAAGGAGATCTCTAAAAAATTAATTATTAGTTAGTATAAATTCTCATATAATAAAAAATTATCCATAATTAGAAATGTAAAACATAATTTTTCTCATTGAATTCATTTTTATATATCTAATAATTGTTTTCCAAATATATTCCATAAAATAGATTCTTACTTTCACTAACAGATATACATTACAATTGAAATTAGTATACATGTTTTCCAAACTATCTCAGATACATTTTTATTTTAGATTATATTTTAATATGGAATTTTTTAGATACCATACATCCCATACTACCGAGAGCATAAATTTGGTATGATATAAATTTATTTTATAATTTGTTATATGTATAAAAATTTTGTTTAGTATGTTTGAATAAGGAAGAAAACTGAAATCTTGATCTATTATTACCATTACATATCTCAATATATTCAATATCTTGATCCATATGATTCACCAAACCAAAAAAAGTGATATATATATATATATGGAAAAAATAAAAAAATTATTATTTACTACCATTAAAACATTGACATTGAATTTTTGGAAAATAAGAATAATAAAATCATTAAAACATTAAAATAAATAAAAATAAAATTATTTTTATTATCAATGAAATTATATAATTTTACATAAGATAACAAATAAGAACATCTATTTTCTAGAAAATTATTTCTAAAAAAATAACTTTTATTCATATTTTTTATGTGAAGAATCATATTAATTACTGAGGATAATTATGCTTTATATTTTGAATTATTGAAAACAAGATTTTATTTAAAATTATCTAAATAGATATAATAATAGGTAATATGTGAAAATTTCATTTTTAAATAAAAAATATATGTCATTTTATATTATTGATTTGTTACAAAAAATATAATTTCAGACGATTTGAATTTTATTTTTAAAAAATCAAGATCAATTTATAATTGACATTAAAATTTATCTATTATGATTAATTTTTTTGATCGTTTATAAATAACTGGCTTTTGTATGAATAGTGATAAAATAATCGTATTGTTAAAAATAAGAATTTATGAAATTATAATAATATATAAATAACAAAAAAAATTCAACCCCATTTTGATACAGTATATATTAATATATTTAATAATTATTTTATAAATACTATGAGAATGTTATTAAACACATTTGTATGGTTTTAGAATAATAATTAATAATTTACTCTATAAAAATATTTTTATTCTTGAATATTAAAATATTTATTAAAATTACATTTTATTGAATTATATACCTCTTTAAACATCAAAAATCATTATTATTTAATTTTAGAGTTGTATCATATTGTATAGATAAGTAATAAAATTTAAAATCAATGATTCATCACAAATTATCCCTTTTCTTATCCAATAATCATGACTCACATAATCCTATAAATAAGATGAATATTAAATAGAATTAAATCATGAAAATATTCCATTTATATCCTACTATAATCCTCTCCCATTTCCATAGAATATGTCCTAAATTATATATCCTTATCCCTTTAATTGAAAGGATACACTAACCAAAATGTTAAAGGTCCTAAAATGATTATTAAAGTCCTTACATCTTCTTTATATTATTGCATTCAAAAACGATAATTAAGATAATAATGTGATAAAATCAGAATCATTATTATACATATGTGTTATTATATTAAATAGTAAAACCATTACTTATTTATTTTTATCCACATAAAAAATAAATTAACATCAATCCAATTTTCAATGGATGACATCTTCTATGATTTATTGTTTGTGTTTTTTCAAATTGTGTTTATTCATTTTTACATGACACAATAAAACTAATTCACAAAAATAAAAACATCTAAATAAAAACATTATTATGTTTCAATATTGACATTTTTCTATTCCTTAACCTTACAATCCCTTCAAAATATAGCGTGATCATGTTTGTTGTTGGATTAACGACACACATAGAAAGGTTCTATAAAATAATATCATTGAATACTATGAAAATTTTCTAATAATTTTATTATATTTTAATAACTAAATAATAGTTTTTATGTAGTCATAGAATGGATGTATTATATATTTAACATGTTACGAAAACATCTTATTTGATATCTAGACTCTCCAAAATAAGATAACACTAATTCATCATTCACACAGACATTGGAAACAACTATATAATAATTACATCTAATATGATAATAAATGATCTATATAAAATTAAATACAGATTAATGATATTATTATAAATGTATCTAATTAACATACTTTTATTATTCCTGAAGATAAGTTCACACATTGAATGAATCTGGAATAATGAAAGAGGTTCTTGGTCTCATATTTTACATCCTCAAATATATGTCTTATTGTGCACAATGATATCATTACTAATGTAGGAATACTCTTTAATGAAATAATTTAAAAAAAATTCTATTCATGGTGTATTAATTTATATATCATTTTCTAAATTTTAATAGTCTACGATTTTAAATTTTCTTTAGTTATAAACAGAAAATTCAATAAAATGTGAATCCATTGAGACATGTTTAAACAATAATTTTTTTAAATGATGTAAATGGTACACCATTTTTATATTATATCACTATACTATTATATATCATGAAATTAAATTTTCTATAAAATATTATTCTTATCATGAGGTTTTGATTCAAAACATATAAAGGATTCAATGGGTTTCCATGGCTCAAATCATATTCTTTGGGTAATAATCACAAGAATTTGAATACTATATACAACGATTAATCTATTTCAATATAATTTTCGGTTATAAAATATATAAAAATTATTTTCTATAGAGAGAAAATTTCACACCAATACCTTCCTCTATTATGAATCTATTCTTTCATGGAACTTCATTTTCTGTTAAAAATAACTCCAAAAACAATTAATGTAACTTTTTCAACATATCTATATTTTTACATCCCCGAAAAATTATACATTACTTAGTGTAAAATAAAATTGTATTTAGCATAAATGATCGATATATTTCCATGTAATAATTTTAAAATAAAAAAGTTTCACAGTGCATATAATGATATTGGTTTTCTATATAGAAAATTTAAAATATAAATAACATATGTTCCTTACCATTTCCTTATATTCATATTTTCTATATAAAATTTTTCAATATGTTGAATTTATTATTATGGTTTTTCTATTACAATTATATTTAATATAATGTTTGATGTTTTACGTTCTTCCTTAAATAATATTTTTTTTGATGGTGACATTAAAATCATATTTTTATATTGATATTAATAAATATATTTTATTAAATTTCATTTTTATGGTTTCTACACCATATTATAAAGAAAATTTTTTAATTATATATTTTTTAATAAAAAAAAATATTTTCCCTCTTAAAATACCCTTTTTTGGTGGTCCTACTGTATGTATCAAATAATCCCATATATTATATGTGATTCCAATTGAAGTGGTTGTCAAACCAATTTTCATATCATGTGTTATTTATGATAAGTTGAATTATTTGATTATATGTGGAACTTATATGGATGGATAATGATGGGAGGGGTCATGTGCCTCCTCGTAATGCATTACATATGGTATTAATCCAATGATATATATGCTTTGTTTGGGAATAATTTTGGATTGAATTTTGCAACACCCCAAACTTCCACGATACTCTTCTCTTTTAATAAATCAATAGCTTGCAATGTATGCAACTTCGTGTTCTAACACACCACGACCAATCAAACTCTCCATTATGAATTGTAATACCCACTTTCTGAAATTTTATAAACTTTATTTTTCAAAATGGACTTCATTTTTTTTCAATATCAAAATTAGCTTATGGTGATTTTTTTTCTGAAATCATTCAATTTTTTGAGGAATAGTGAAAAATATTGCGTTATTGTTTAAAATCAACTTTTTATTTAAATAATTAGTTATTATAATTATAATAATATTAGTTAAAAATATAGATACATAATACCTATATATGTTCGATGTAATTTATTGGAGTCATTTTATAATATTAATAGATATATAAAATTTACATGATCTTTTTACCGTCTTTTACCCACCTTCTAGGCACATTTGAAAATTTACATAAAACATAATTTAACCGATTCTATTATTTGAATTGAAAAAATCTGAGAGACATAGTTTACATGAGTAAGTAAAATTTGGTTCACTATGATGAAAATAATTTTTGGTGAATAGTTACTTTTGACTTTTATATAACACGATTAAAAGTAAAAAAGGGTTATTAATGGTAAAAAATTATTTTATAATTTCCCTAACACATATCCTAATTCTATTGTATAAGTTTATTTCAGCCAAAATATACCATATGAATAAAATATGATCCTTTTGATCAACTTGGATTAGATTAGGAAATTTATAATTATTTTATTTAAAGAAGAGTTAAAAGTGATAAATTCAATGTTCAATAACTAAACCATTTTCAATATAGGTTCATACATAAGATAAATTAGAATATAAATATTTATTAGAATGATATAAATATTTCCTACATAATGGTATTTTATTTATAATTGTTAGAAATTATATAATTAAATTTATTTATGACACAATGATGATGTAGTAATTAACTTATTATTGAATGATTAAAAACAATTGATATTATAAATATAAAAATAAATTTAAATTGAGACATTAGATGAATTCCACAAATTTTCTAGGTTATTATGAAATGTTTGGGTAGATTAATTAAATTTTATTTAGAGTGATAAAATTTTTAAGACATTCAGTGAATCAAAATACCAAATAGTGTCAAAATTGACATAAATGAGTTTTTAAAACAAACTTTTATTATTAATTGAAATAATTTTTATAAAAACCTAACATTCAGAAAAAAATTATATAAAGTTATATATATCAATAATGAACCACTTGGTGTTCTATGATTTTTTTATAATATGTTTATTAACCATTTATTATAATAATACAAGAATACATGGTAAAAGATAAAATATATAACTAAGAGTTAAATATAAAAGATATGGTAATTATGGTGACCTAAACCTATCTAAAACCTATTGTTTGAGAGATTCTGACCCATTCCCACCTTATAATTGAAATAAATCATTTTTATGCCATTATAAATAGAATATGATTGTATAATAAAATAATAGTTCCAGATTTTCCAAATGTGACCCTCACCTCTCTTATAAAAGGGTACTTACCCTTATCTCAAAATCACACCTCCAAAGCCATTTGGCTTGGCCAAACCCTGCTCAAATATCCTACCAATGTCCCTCAATTCGACTTATGGGCCTTACATTGATCAGAAATCCAATCTATGGAGACCTTTTGATCAACTCAAAAGGAAACACCTGATGAAGAGGTAATAATTTCACCACCTATTCCACAGTTATTTTATTATTACACATCCTCATTCTTTGTTGTTTCGATAAAAAAATAATATATCTAGAACCTTATACATAATATTATTTTATATAAATATGGTTCAGCCATATTAATTATTTTATCCATCCTATTAATGACAATTCACCATTCATGGGTATGTATGGCTTACCATCTCCACGTCGTTGTGTAGTTTGTTGGTCAAACACTTCATTATTTGGATAGATATAACATTGATTATAACCGATGTAAATAATAAATATAACATTTAATTATGTTGTATATATGATATACCATCCAATTAAGTACGATCTCACCATCAATAAAATGATATTGTCGCTTGTGCATACGTACAGATTACCATCTCCGCGAACGCGTTGAAATTCAATCCCCATCATAACCATTTAATAATAATTTTCATTTTATGATTAAAAATAATGTTTAAGAACATAATATAATTTTAAATATGAATCAAATACATCGTATCCATAATAAACATGACTTACATAACTAAGCATTTAAAAGAAAATAAATCAGTTTACAACTGAAACAATGATACTACTAAAATATTATTAACAAAGAAATATCAGAAGATAATATATGACATGATATTTCTGTATTTGGTTCTTGTATAATTTGATAAAAATTATTTAACTATAATACAAAAGTTTAACGTACCCCCGATGAAGGAAAATTACAAGGTGTGGTTTAATTTTACAATCTCTTTATTCTTCGAGGATTTTTATATATGGGTATCTACTGGGATCCCGTTATCATCCACATCTGTGTTTCATAAAAATTTATTTCAAAATATTTTTACTATTTCCTAGACCATGGGTTAAAATCATGTATACCATTTTTTGACTTATTTTAAAATAATTTAAAGAGGAATCTTTCTTTCCGTTTCTAAACAAGCTCCTTTACGACCATTTAGAAAAAAAATTAGAAAAGGATATTTTTTAACATATACAATGAGTGCAGCTATTTTCTACCATTATGGAAAATTAAAAGATTCCCATACAAGACTATAAGAATACATTGAAAATAAATAATTTATTTTATAATTATGTGACTTTTAAATGATTTAAATATAGAAATAGATATTTTTCTCAAATAGTTTTGATTTCATCCATGTCAACAACCATTGATGAAGTTTACCCTTATTTAAAGATGATTTATTATGATACAATCTTTCACATTGTATTGAAGGTTTTGGGATATGTTTGAATTTGAATGTATAATTTTTATATCATTCATTGTTTATAGTTAAAGTATTAACATTTTTATGCTACTTTTAGTTAGAATGTTTATGTTATATTTAAACATTTTCGTATGAGAATGCATTAGACTTGTTAAGGGACTGGTGGAGCCCCCTATAGCTCCTCAATACATCAGTAGGTCTTGTGGGACAAACTAGTGTCTTGGAATAAGGACATGACAAAATATTATTTCTAGTCATGGAACAAGGCCTTGACTATGTGGTTATGATGTCTTACATTATGCATTCCATCATTAATAAATTGGTTGTTGATATTACATGTGATTATTAGACTAGTTGAATATCCATGTGAATAATTAAATGGAATTATTTGACTAATCTTTGACATATTAGACTGATGTTTAAATTTAAAAGGCTTGTGTTTTAGTCTTATACCTTTCGTTAAATGTTTATACTTATTTATGAAAGTATCTGCTATATTGTTATCCTGACTGGGCTCCTGATCTCACCATTTTCTATGTTTTCATTTTCACAAGATGGGAAGAAGTATGCTTTTAATAACATGTAGGGATAATATAAGGTAGATGAATGTGTTAAAAGAAGATGTAATGATGATTTTTTTATTTCATAATGTAATGTCAAACTAATTTATGTATCAAGTACTACTAAGGCTTTTAAAATGATCAGTTTTTTGGGATTTGATCCCTTGTGATCATTCCAATGTTATGTAATATTGAATTGACTCTAGGAATCTAGGGTCATGGAATTAGAGATGGTATCATATAATGATTAATATAATCATTGGAAACTAGATTTAGAAAAACTTTGATTAGAGAACATTACACTAAGATAGACATTGAGGATTAGTATAGAAGAACTTATTAAAATTTTGGTAATGTAGAGATTTGGTGAGTTTTCCAAACAATACATTCCTATAAAGTAACGAGAAGGTAGAATAGGCTTAGGGATAGATGAATCTAGGAGTGAAAACTCTGACAAGGAGTTTCGTGCTTGACTCGGGGTATCCTGGTTCATGACAACATGCCTTGCCGCACCCTTGGTTACGAAAATCCCTTGGGGTATTCATAAGATCATTAAAATTTTCTTTACAAATCATTATGAAGAATTTATGAGTATATAACTCCTCAAAGAAAACATTTTTATGATTATGGATAATATAAATAAAATTTTCAATATATGTTATGTGTTTTACAAGTTTGGAATTATGTATTTCGATTCATAAACTAATATAATATATAACATTGTTTAGAAATGGAGTATATTGGAAGGAATAGAAACTATATGAGCACTTGTAATCCATGTAGTTACTTCCTTCCTACTCAATATAATTAAAGTGGAGCTAGTTATGAAATTGGTTCGGATCATCTTATCACCATACTGGGACAACTCACTCAGGTTATGAATAATAACCTTACTTGAATGGAGCACCCTGGTCCATAACACATAGGGTCAATGTTAGACCTCTTCCTGAGGAAACAACCCCCAAAATTCCATGGGACTAAAAATCTATTTGTAGCTAATCAAAGGATATGTTCTTTAGATACATTATTCCCAACTTTTGGGGTAGGAAAAGGAAGAAATTTGTCCTTGTATTTTATCACCTCATAGGTGATGCAGATCAATAGTGGTAATTAATTCAAGAACCCAAAGGAAGATAAAGAAGTATAAAATATGGAATGGATTGCAGTTAAGTAGATTTTTTTAGAGAAATATTTTCCTTGTGACCAGTGCGCAGATCTTTAAAGACAATTTCTGATTCTAAGGCAAAGGGAGGATGAGAATGTCACAAAGTATGAAGATAACATCACAATGTTAGAAAGGCATGAAACAAATTATATACATAAAAAAGGAGTAATATTGATCGATTCATCGATGTGTTGAAACCATTTCTCCATTGAGCATTAGTCTCAAAATACTTCTCATTATATGAATATATTTTGTCATGTGCTATGAAGATAAAAAAGTAATTATATAAGTCTTACGACTTTAAAGAAAAGTAAGAGAAGCAGGGATCTATTGAACACTATTGAAATGAAAATAAGGGTAATAAGGGAAAAGTTGAATTTACATCCTGTAGTAAATGTGTGAAGATACACCTAGGTACTAGCCTAAAGGGAATTGGAGTCTATAACATGTGTGGTGAAAAAGGACACCAATATTGTGATTGTAAGGGAAAGAAAGAGGTTGTCAATGTTGAATGGTACAATTGTAGATAAATGGGACAATATGAAAATTAATGTCTTATGATCCAAGGAAACTTACCTCAGAAAAGGCCAAGGGAGAATGGCCAAGCTTAGGTGATCACTACTACTGATGTTGAATCTCTGAATGATGTGTTGGTAGGTAATTTAATGGTTTCCTCAAATTTTTCCAATGCATTATTTGATTCTGGATCATCTCGTTGTTTCATATCTTCCCAATTTGATAATAACATTAGAAAATTCCAGTTTTATTTAACAAGGGATTTGTCAGTCAAAACGCATAAGGTAAGTATCATTGCAACAATTTTTTGTGAATCAGCCCCCATTAGGGCATATAATTATTCATTATCTACTGATCATATCATTATAACCATTATTTAATTTGATATAACCTTATATTTGGATTCTCTTTTAGACTATGATGTGGAAATTTACTATAAAAAGAAGGATTTTACAATTTTTGATGATGATAAGGAGTACCTTATCCTTTGAAAAGAAATTTCTTCACGTGATTCTTATCTAGATCAATCCCTAGTAGACCAACTAAATTCAATTTTTGGTGAGGAAGACATTTAAATAACTATGGGTGATGAATGAAATGTTCAAATAGAGTATGAACCTATTGTGCAATAATATGTTGATGTGTTTCTTGAGGATTTACCCGTACATCCTCTAGAATGAGAAATTGAGTTTTCTAATGATTTAATTCTTGGTTTACGTCCCTTATCGAATACCAATTAAAGATTGGCGAACTTCGAATTAATGGAACTATAGAAACAAATAGAGGAATTGAGTAATAATGGATTTATTCTCCCTAGTGTTTCTCCATGGGGAGCCAATGTTCTTTTTGTTAAGAAGAAAGATGGATCTATGAGGTTGTGAATTGACTACAGGGAAATCAATTATATAATAATAAATAACAAATATACCCTACCTATCATTGATGATTAATTCAATCAACTTCATAACACTCATTATTTTTTAAATATTGACCTTCGATATGGATATCATCAGTTGTGTGTGAAGAAAAAATACATTTTGAAGATAGCATTTTGTACCAGGTATGGGCATTACAGGTTTATAGTAATGCCTTTGGGACAAACTAATGCACCCTATGTTTTCATGGATCTAATTAATAGATTTTTCAGGAAATATCTAGATGATATTATAGTAGTATTTATTGATGATATCTTGGAATACTCAAAAAGATAAGAATATCATGAAAATCACTTGCGCACTATTCTGAAAACCCTCAGAAGAAATGAATTGTATGGGATTATTAGCATGTGTGAATTCTAGATTCAAGAAATTTCTTTTCTTGGTCACATTTTCTAAATGATGGATTCTTAGTTGATCCTTCTAAGTAAAAAGAAACACAATAATGGCCAGCACTGAAGAATATAATAGAGGTATGCAGTTTTATTGGTTTAGTAGGATTTTATCAGCATTTCATTCAGAATTTTTCCTAATTGGAGAACCCATTAACCAATATCACATGTAAATGTGCTAATTTTGTTTGAAAAAAGAGTGTAAATATTGTTTTGAAGAACTGAAGTGATGATTAGAAAATTCTCCTTTCATGACTCTATCATTAGAGAATGATGTGTTTGTTATTTATCATGACGCTTCAATGAATGGACATGGTTGTGTCCTTATGCATAATGACAGAGTTGTTGCCTATCCATATCGACCGCAAAAAATTCATGATCAAAACTATCATAATCATGATCTTGAGTTAGCAGATTTAATATTTTCATTAAAGATATGGAGACATTATCTCTATGGTGAAAAAAGTGAGATATATACTGATCACAAGAGTTTGAATGATATTCTCTCACTCAAAAAACACAACAAGAGGAAAAGAAAATGGATTGAACTACTAATTGATTGTGATTTCACTATACACTACCACCTAAGGAATTTAAATAAAGGGGCAGATGCATTGAGCAGAAATGATCATGTAGTTTTGAACATGATGAGAGTTAAAAGGGATTTTTGTTCAAGGATCTAGTAAAGATTGATATGGAAAAATCATGGACGGTGAAACATCAAATTTTTTTCAAATGTTTTCTAAACCATTTTTACTATAAAGGATAAATAGTTCTCAGAATGATGATGAGGAGTTTGAAAACAAATTAATGTTGTGAACGATGGTAGATTGATCAAGTTCGTATATGTAGATGGGATTTTGAAATTTGGGAAGAGACTTTGTGTTCCAAACATAACTAATCTAAAAAGGGAATTATTTGATGATACTCATTGCTCCAAATTATCTATACACCCTGGTAGCACTAAGATGTATTGAAATTTGAAGGAACATTTTTGGAGGGACTACATGAAGAGAGAGATTATTGATTATGGGTCGTGATTTATGGTTTTTCATCAAGAAAAATCTAGAAGAAATCATCCTAGAAGAGTCATGAAACAACATTCCATACCACAGTGGAAATGGGATGACATTATAATGGATTTTTCATGGGACTACCAAAGAATCCATGAAGGAATGATGCAATATGGGTCATTGATGATCATCTTACCATGTCAGCATATTTTATTTATATAAGATATGATTTACAACTTGAAAGTCTAGAAATAAAATATATTAATGAAGTATTAAGACTTCATGAAGTACCCCTATTAATTGCTTCTGATCATGATCCCCGTTTCACATCATGATTCTGGAATAGTCTTCAGAAGGCCTTAGATACTGAACTTTGTTTGAGCACTGCCTACCACCATCAAATTGATGGACAATAAAAAAAGGCTATTAAACCCATAGAAGACATTCTGAGTTATTTCTCACATGACATTCAAGGTATGTAGGATCAATATTTACCTCTGGTTGAATTTTATTATAACAATAGATTCCATTCAAGTACTCAAATGGCGCCCTATGATGTATTATATGGAAGAGGTTTCACATACAAACTTTTTCAGATGATGTTGGTGAGAGAAAACTCATAGTCCTGGAACATGTTGATGAAACAATGGAAAAGGTGATGGTTATCTAATCCCACATCAAAGCTGCACAATGTAGGAAAAAGTGCTATGTTGATAACTGGTGGAGGATTTGGAATTTCATGTAGGAGATCATGTTTTCATGAAGGTATCTCCACAGAATGGTGTTATACATTTCGGTAATAAGGGTAAATTAAGTCCCATGTACATCAGACCTTTTGAAATTTTTGAACGAATTGGAGTTGTAGCTTATAGCTTGGAAATGTTTCCATGTCTCTCCAATGTTCATGATGTGTTCCACATATCAGTGTTGAGAAAATAACAGCCTAAACTAATTCATGTACTCAACTATGAATAAATATAACTAGAACCCAACATGTATTATTGTGAAGAGCCTACCAGAATTCTAGATAGTAGAGAACAAGTGTTGATAAACCAGACGACTTGTCTGGTAAATGTTCTATGGAGAAACCATAAGATGGAAGAGGCGACGTGGGATCCGGAGGAACATATAATAAAGAACCATCCAAATATTTTTATGTTGTAATATTCATGAAGAATGAAATTATTTTAATGAGGGAAGAATGTAACACCTCAAGCTTATATGGTATGCTTCTCTTTGAATAATACAATAGCTTGCATTGTATGCAACTTTGAGATCTAACACACCACAACCAATCAAACTAGCCGTTCTGAATAGTAATACTCATATTTTTGAAAGTTCATAATTTTTATTATTCAAAATGGACATCATTTTTCGATTCAGAATATCAAAATTAGCTTAGGGTGTATTTTATGTATTTTTTATAAAAACATTGATTTTTTTGATGAATACAGAAAAACACAGCGTTATTGTTTAAAACTGACTTTTTATTTAAATAAATAGTTAAATTATTTAAACTTGTATTAGGTAAAAATATATAATAAAACCTATATATGTTCAATGTAATTCATTGGAGTCTTTTTTGTAAAAATATTACATATATATATAGAACTCTTTATCGTCTTTTACCCACCTTCTAGGCGTATTTGAAATTCTAAATAAAACATAATTTTACCGCTTCAGTGAATAGAATTTCAAAAATCAGAGAGACACAATTGACATCAGTATGTAAAATGTAGTACAATAAGATGAAAATAATTTTGGTGAATATTAGCTTTTGTCTTTTATTTACCACTGTTAAACGTAAATATGGTAATTAATGGTAAAAAATGATATCATAATTACCCTAACACAATTACTAATTTTATTGTATAATCTACTTTTGATAAAAATAAAGGATAGGAATAAAATATGATCTTTTTGGCCCACTTAGATTATGTTAGGACATTTATTATTTTTTTATTTAAATAAGACACTTCTAGAAAACGAGGCTATAGCCACGGTTTTAAACAAAACAGTGGCGATAGGGTTTAATTTCAAAGGCTTTAGCCACATTTTAGTGAAACTGTGGCTACACATTTTTTTTCAAAATCTATAGCCACGGTTTCACCCAAATTGTGGCTATAGGGTCCTTTTCAAAGGTTTATAGCCAAGGTTTGGGTGAAACCGTGGCTATAGGGTCATTTTTAAAGGGTTATAGCCACAGTTTGGTTAAAACGTGGCTATATGATTGTCTATAGCCACGGTTTTGTTAAAACCATGGCTATAGGGTATTTTTTCATGAACTAGAGCCACATTTCATCAAAATCGTGGCTGTAGATCTCCCACCCTTGCGTGGGAAAAAAATTAACCCGCAAAAAAATGGCGGGAAGGTTTATAGCCACGGTTTACATGATATAGACATAGTTTTTAATAATATATTTATCAATATATATATATATATTTATCTGCAAAGACGTCTGTGGAGTAGTGGAAAGGTGCTTGGTCTACATAGCGATGGTACAGAGATCGAATATCGAGGGGAGAAAATTATTTTTGGGCTATAGCCACAGTTTTATTGGGATATAGCCACAGTTATAAACTGTGGCTATAACCCTGTTTCCATGGGGGACAACCGTGGCTATATCCCAATTGCCACGGTGGACATATATGGGGGCTATAGCCACGGTTTAGTGAAACCGTGGCAATATGGATATAGCCACAGTTTAAAACCGTTGTTATAGCCCAATCAAACCGTGGCTATAGCTTTAAGCTATATCCATGACAATAGGTGCCACTTCTAGTTGGAACCGTGGCTATAGGTTATAGCCATGGTTTTGACCCCTATAGCCACCATTTTTTACTGTGGATATAGCCCAATTTTCCAGTAGTGAGAGTTCAAAGTGTTAAATTCAATGTTTAATAATTAAACCATTTTTAATTTAGGGTCATACAAAAGATGAATTAGACTAAAAATATTCATTATAAATATAAAAATAATTCATACGTATTGGTATTTTATTTATAATTTGTATACATTAAATAATGAAATTTTTTTATGACACAATGTTGATGCATTGATTACCTTATTATTAAATTATTAAAAACATGATATAATAAATATATAAATAAATTTAAATTTATACATCTGATGAATTAAAATAAGTTTATAGGTTAATATGAAATTTTTGGGTCTATTAAAGAATTTTTTTGATGTGATAAAGTTTTTATGAGTTTCACATAAACAAAATACCAAATAGTGTCAAAAATGACATATTTGAGTTTTAAAAAAATACAATATTATTAATTGATATAATGTTAATAAAAATATAAGGATAAAAAAAGTACATATATAATGTTAGATATATCAATAATGAAATACATAGGGTTTTCTTTGATTTTTAAAGTATTTTTATTAACCATTTATTATAATAATACAAAACTACATCGTAAAAGTTAAACTATTGAACTAAGAGTTAAATCTAAAAAATAGTGTTAATATGGTGACCTAAACCTATCTAAAACCTATTAGTTTTGAGGTTTTCGAACCATCCCCCTTAGAATTAAAATAAATTATTTGGGTTCCATTTATAAACCGAATATGATTGTATAATAAAATAATATTTCAAGATTTTCCTAAAGTGACCCTCACCTCTCTTATAAAGGGTACATCCCCAACTCTCAAAATTGCTCCTCCAAAGCCATTTGTCTTAGGAGAAACCTACTCAAATATCCTCTGAACCACCCTCACTTTGACCCGGAGGCCTTACATTTATCAAAAATACACCCTAAGGATACCTTTTGATCAACTCAAAAGGAAACACCAGAAGAAGAGGAAATAATTTCACCACCTCTTTCAAAATTATTTTCATCTTCAACTTCCAATTTATTTGTTGTTTCCATAACAAAATAATAAATCCATTAACTTATACAAACTATTATTTTATTATAAATATGTCACAACCATTTTCATTTTCTGATCCATCCTATTAATGTTCATTCATCGTACGTGCCAATGTTCTCCTTACTATCTCCACATCATGGTGTAGTTTGTTATTCAAACACATCATAATTTGGATGGGTATAGTATTGAGTATAAATGATTTAAATAATAAATATAACAAGTTAATAATTCTATATATATGATATAACATCCAATTACATACTATTTCACCATCAAAAGAATGATATTATCGCTCGTGTGTCCATACATATTATCGTCTCCACGAACGTGGTGAAATTCATTCCTCATCATAACCATTAAAGAATAATTTTAGTTTTATAATTAAAAATAATTGTTAAGAAAATAATATCATAATGGATATTAATCAATTAAATCCTACCCATAAAAAACATGGATTATATAACCAAGCACATAAATGAAAACGAATCAGTTAACACCCGAAATAATGATACTACTGAAATATTATTAATAAAGAAATATTAGAAGACCATTTGTGATATCATATTTATGTTCGTGGTTATTTTATAATTTAATAACAATGATTTAACTATTATATAGGATGTTAGTGTACCCTCGATCAAGTAAATGTACAAGTAAAGGGTTAATTTTACAATCTCTTTATTTTCAGAGGTGGTTTATAGGTGGGTATCTATATTGACATCTTTATCATCCACATCTGTGTTTCATAATAATGAATTTCAAAATATTTTTACTATTTCATATACTATGGGCTTAAAGTCATTTAAATCCTTGTTTGAAATTTTATAAAATGATTATAATGGAATCCTTCCAATTTTTTCCAAATAAGGTCATTTACAACCTTTTCGACAAAATTATGTAGAAAATGTTTTTTTGAACTTATACTGATAGTGCAGCTAATTTATGATGTTATAACATCTTCAAACATTCCCATACAAGATTATAAGAATATTTTCAAAATATATTTTTTCTTTTTTAATTATGTGACATTTAAATTATTTCAATATAGAAAGAGATATTTCACTCAAATAGTTTGTATTTCATCAATGTCAACATCCATTAATGTATTTTAAACTCGTTTTGAAGTTGATTTATTATGATACAATATTACATATTGTATTGAATGTTTTGAGATATTTTTGATTGTGGATGTTTTATTTTTATACCATTTATGGTGTATGGTTAATGTATTAACATTTCATATGCTATTTTTAATATGAATGTTTATGTTATGTTTCAACCTTTTCATATGAAGAATGTGTTGGACGTAGTAGGTGATGTGTGGAGCCTATTGTAGCTCCACGGTGCATTGGTAGGACTCATGAGACAAACTAGTGTCTCGGAACATGGCCATGACAAAATCATATTTGTATTCTAGCACGAGGCGTTGACTATGTGGTTATGACGCCCAACATTATGCTTTCCATCATTAGGAAATTATCTATAGATATTACATGTTATTATTCGACTAGTTTAATAACCATGTGAATAAGTAAATGGAATTATTTGATTTCACTTTTCCAAATTATACAGACATTTAAGTTTAAAAGGCTTGGGTTTTAGTCTTATACATTTCATTAAATGTTTCTTTTTAATTATAAAAGATTTCGCTAAATTTTTATCCTTACTGATCACCTAAGCTCACCCATTTATATGATTTAATTTTCCAAGGATGAGAAGATGTATATTATGACTAACCTATAGGGATATTCTACGAGATATTAATGTGTAAAAATTATTCATAATATTTTTTTCATTTCATAATGTAATGTAAAACTTATGTATGTATCTGGAACATCCAAGGCTACTAAAATGATCAGTCTTTTGGGATTTGATCCATTTTGATCATGAAAATGTTATGTAATATTTCACCAACTATGGGTAACTAGGTTCGGGGCATAACAAAATTGACCACTAGTTTTTTTTCAATTGAATAATTTGGATTTGGAATTGATCACATGGGAATGTGTGGGTATAAATTTATTTTTACCAGCTCAAAAGGGTTTATTTTCATATAATTATGGTGTATCTATGTTCACGAGGCATTAAATTAGCACAATTTTAGGTTATTTATATCCATAAGGTTTCATGTGGGTATTATTCTTGTTTATTTATCCTCATATAGTTGTGCATGGGTAAAATTATGGTTATGCTATGCTCATAAAATTGTGAATCTACATAATTGGGGTCAAATTCTATCCAAAATATTGTATTTTAGTAATCTTATGATTAAACCCCTTCATTTTCCTATAATATTTTTTATAATTACACAGTTAAATTTTTTTATGATATTTCGTGTTTTTATGATATTCCAATTTGTCATGTTTTATAAATATGAAATCCTTAATTCTTAATCATGTTTTGTGATTTTCAATTATGTTCTTCTATTATTGTATTTGAAATTTATCCCATTTTAATTTTTACCCAAATGTTTATTGATATAACAGTTTTGATTAGTTGATTAGTTTCCCTTAATGGGTAATTATTATAACACATTTCATATGTTTCCATTCACAACATCATGAATATAGTTGTGCTATTTGAGTCATTTAGAATAGGGTATATAGGAGTGTGGTTGTAATGAAAAATAAACATGTAATATAATATATTATTTTTACGTATCTAACCTTTATTATAATAAAAAATTAGGTCCCTGTGTTATATGACTATTTCTAGAATGTATTAATTAAAACATTATATCAATTTTATATTTATTTATGTTTACATTTTCAAATTATATTTGGTATAAGACTGAATTTTAGTTATTTTTATAAATTAGTTTAGTTAACATTATTATTAATCTTTAAGAATCATATTATAATGTATGAATATCTTTTTAATATAAGATTATATTAAGAAATATTAGAATGTCCAGAGTAAGTGATTTTCCAACGAATTCCACCTTATCTTTATATTGGAAACTAAATGAAATTGTGAAACATATTCACCTGGGGTTAATCACCCAATATGTCTTAGATTAATGTTTAATTGATCAACACTTCAATTCATGATGTGTGGTCCCAAGACTCCCCACCTAGAATGAAATCCCTATTGGATATGATTTAGATGATCATCTAATATTTTAAAAAGAATATGAATGAATGAATTACTTGTTATTTTGATTGATTAGGTTGGGAAGTGTAAGATAATATAACATAATATAACATAGGATAAATAAGAGTAAATATTGTTTGAATTATAAAATCATTAGGATTATATGTTAATGTAAAAAAAGAAGTTTAAATATAGATGAATTACTTATATTATTATAATTATTCCCACATATTATTACTATTTTTTATCCATGTCAACCCATTTGGTATTAGTAATTGTTGGAATGATAAGGACCACTTTTTATGAGGGGAAATGTAGAGATTACCACAATAAATAAAAAACTAGAATTTGATAAAGAGTGAGAATCCTTTTTATTATAAAAAACCTACTATAATAAAATATTAATAATAATAAGAACATGGTGAATTTCTCATGTAAACCAAAAAAATAAACTATGGAGTCTCATTAAATATTATGTGAATAATATCATAAATTAAAGAATGATCTATTTCTAATATTCCAATATTGTACAATAATAAACCAATGGAATTTTATCAAGGGTGTGGAAGATTCATTAACTGTGGAATAGGGGGATCATAAGGAATCAAAAATTAATCGAAAAATTATTTTTCCTATAAAAAAATGTAATGACTAAAAATCATACTATGTTTCTATTAATAATCCAATGTATTATGTGTGTGGAACATGGTAGTTACCATATCAATGACCAGATACAATAACTAAAAGATATAATGACTATCACTAACCTCCATGAAAAGAGAATTTGGAATACCTATGGATAAAATAATAAAAATGTGGATCAAGATATTTAATGCAACATTTTAATGACTAGTATTTTCCTTGTATTATTTTCAAGATATTATTGGAAATATTTTTGATATCATGTGCTAAGATAGTGTGAGATTCACTAGCCTTGTAATCTTAGAATTAAATTTTATAATATATTAAATATATCAAAATCAGCTGAATATAGTTTACTTGAAATGTGTAACAACACAAAAAATGTGGATCAAATCATAATTTATAGGGTACTATTGAGTAAAAATTCATGGTTTTTACACCTTGTATGAAATGACCTTTAATAGTGTGATATGTTATTGAAAAGTAATCCTGGGTGTGGGGATGAATATATAAATTAATGAAATTAATTTTTTTTGACCAAGTTACTGAAATTCCCTAATTAAATTTTTTTTATTGTGATTTTTAATGTTTTCTACATAATCATACAAATTTGATACGATCTATTGGATTTAGTGTTAGAGAAGATCTTGTCGAACTACAATATATTGATAGAATTTTGACAATACTTTTGCTAAAAAATGTTTTCGATCAATTGAATGATGATAGGAAGACCATTATTCATAAAATAATGATGAAAACTATAGGTAAGATGTTTATTATTTTTCCATCACTTTTTTATACCGATCGAATAAAAATCAATTCCCTAAATTGTATTTATTCGTGCATTGATAGTATATTTAATTAAGATGAAATAAATTATTTACTTTGAGGATTTAGTCTTTATATTCAATTTAATAGAAAAACTATAGTTTTTGAACAAAAACGGTTCGTGTATCTTTCATAACATATTTGGAATTTTTGTTTTCTCCGTTAGTTTCTTGGCTGGTTTATCTTAGGCATTTTCTTTTACAATATAGAATGACGAATATCAGTTACTCAATTATTGTGTGGCCATCATTTGGATCAAAATATAAATATAATTTGATTTTTTAATGATCAATGGTTGGATCAAAGTGATAATAAAGAAAAGAATGATTGGTTGCAAATTTTATTGGATTTAAAAATTATTTTCATCGTGGTTTTGGTGTACAGTTTCAGACGGTGAAACAAAAACGTATTTCAAGTAGATCTGAACCTGAATCACATTGATTAATGAACAGATGGTCTAATTGACCCTAAATATACGATTTTAAATTGGGATTGGTAGATTATTGACATGATGGATGACTTGTAAGATGAACCATGGGTTATGGGAAATATGAAGTTACATCATGTGTAATCCATAGTTCCATGCCTTGTGGGATCGCATCTATGGCATTAAGGATTACATGTAGAGAAAATAATCACATGTAGTGTGACCCTATAATAATCCAAGTGACACATGTTGGTGGTTCAGAATGTATCTCATAGGATACACTGACATTGTTAGTCCCAGTATGTGGACACATACAGTTGTGTTTCTGAATGACCAGATGTGCGTAGGTTGGTACACAGACTTGTATTGTGGTAAATGGGCATAAAAACCCATGGGTAGGGATTTAGGTTAACACTACATGATATATGTGATCACATAAATTCCATTTATGTGGAGTTTTACATGATGTGTGATGAAAAATCACATGGGTAGGAAAGGGGTTGGATGGACACATTGTGTACCTCCCAAAAAAGTCTATTGAACCCCCATTGAGGGTGTTAATGGACTTACATTTCATCCATTTGGACCATTATTATTTTAGTTCTTTCCCTTGGTACATTTTCCACATTTTTAGACTATGGTATTAATACCACAACATAGTATTGTGATCCCCTCTAGAGGACGAGTATCATATAAAGTCCATGATATCCCTCTATGATACTGGAGTGTGATCCCCTATCATCACTTTACCAATAGTGGGGTTTGAGGAGTCTTTATGAACTCATTGATTATGGAATTTATCCTAAATCTAAAATTCCATGTCATTTGGGTACACGGTATCACATGATTATGATTCCCTATATAGTTGGGTGATCCTGATTGGGTCTGTAGTGTCCCCCAGTGGTCTTGTGCATGACCTCTTACCTATGTAAAAGTGTGTTATGAGAATAGTGATATTTCTTATGTGGGGACAAATTATATTGACATCTTGGATTAGTTTCTAGGAGGTATAATGTATTATATATTGAATTATACAAGAATGAGTGTTTCTTTGAGAATAATATTGTTGTCGGCTATTAGTTGTAACCTCCAACTGGCATAATTCCTTCCTAAGTAAATCAAGTTATTATTTTTTCTATTAAGTATTGTATTACAATTATAAGTTGAATATTCCTGATTATTACTATTAAGTATCATCATGTTTTCACAATGGGTATTTTTATACTCAACCATGTGGATTTCCTCCCACACATGTCATATATTATGTAGAAGATTAAACTTTTTACAATGTTTGAGATGGATAGGGAGCTGGTGGAGCGTAGAATTATATTAAAAAACTAATTTTCTTTATATTTGTGTTATTTTTATTTTAGTCCTCTCCCTTGGATTACTTTTCACTGACATCATAATTTTGGGCTTCTTTTTTGGCCCCTTTTCTCTTGCAGTTCTTTTCTATCGCACTCTGATTGTGGGATTGTAGATGTATGCCTCAATTTAATTCAATTATATTAAAATTATGAATTGTGTTCTCTATGATATGTTTGTATATGTATATGTAAATTAGAATAATAATATCATTTTTTTGATAACCCAACTCGTTAATGGTCAGCTGTCACTTGCCAATTGGTGGTGGGATTGAGGTAGTCACAAGTCAGACCTCGATGGGAAGGGTAGTGATAGAGTCATATATAAGTATTATTTTATAACTTATGACTAGATTTTGTGAGATTAGTATGGGGAAATAGTTTTAACCTTTTCAACATTATATTTTAGGATAGGGATTCCAGCATTTGTACGACAACCTATGTATTCATAAACCGGTACTCCGAAAACCATTCTATTTTTATTTGGTTCATGTAGTCATTAGTTACAGGAAAAACATTGGTAATGAATAATATATGAATGTGTTTTGGTATCTCTGTATTTTTTTTATTAATATCCCTATATATAAAATTTAAAAAAAAAATTATTATTTTTTCATTCCTTCGCTTAGAAAGCATGCCTGGATTCTCCTGTGTGATTAGTAGGGTGATCTTTCGAGTGATGGGGAATCAATATAGGGTCTTGTACCAAATATATAACTTTTAAATGGTGCAGTAACAATACCACAACCAGTTAAATAGCATATATCCCTAAATGTTAAAGAAGTTTAATCATGTTTGGTTAGTGTCTTATAAGTGTTTTGAATGTTGAAACCTCTTAGGTATCCGAGTGATCCAAACACCCAGGTGGATGAGGACTATATAAGGGTAGTCACATGAATTTTCCACCTTATGAGAAAACATACCGATCATATGATGTTTCTAATAGTGAGTATTATTTAATAATATGGTTGGTGATGTTGATGTTTAGTTAGTCAACCAAATGATGGGACACCCATATATTGTTCAATCATTTTTTTATCACATTAGGGATGAGTTTTATTAGTCCATGTTGTGATTAGTGGGAATAAAAGGGTATCTGCATCTAAAGAATGCAAGTTTTACATTTTTGGATTATTCAATTAGCGTACTAATCCATATTTTTACTCAAAGGATATAGGTTGGGATCTATTAATTAGAGAACTAACCTCTAAGAACTTTAACACAAGAATATAATGGCTTCAGTCAAATCTCTTTACATTCCTAGCTATGATTTTTTTGAGTGATTCATAATTAGAGAGAGATTATTGGAAGGGATGGTTTTGAACAATGGTACTTGTAGTGGGAGAACATGATATAATTCTATGAAATTCAGAAGCCGATGAAATTTTTAGGGATCCATGTAGGTCAGATGATTTAGGAGGTGACCTAGGGACATAAGGATTTCGAAGCGTGACTCTAAAAATGGAATGAATTTTCCAGGTAGTTGAGGTGTTTCACCTGTGATGTTTTGGGATATATATAATGAGATTGAATAAATATTTATATGGATTATTGATAGAAAATATAGGTAAAAATATGTAAGATACATAGGAAATATTAGGGTGGTATTGAGGGAATAAATCTTGGAAGAGGGTCATGTAGAGTAGTAGGATTTGGCCGAAGGTTTGAACTAATACAATAACCACCCCTAGAAGGTTCATCCAAGGAAATGGTTGATGGTGGTCAGTGATCAAGAAACATATATGATATGGATCCAAATGAAGTAGATTCTCAAAATATGATATGAGGTATTCATTTTCTCTATTTTACCTTAGCTGAAGTATTTATAAGCACAATTTTGAATCATTCCTTCCAAGACATTTCTTTAGTTCAAAATATTGAGATTACATATGAGACATTATAATGAACCTTTAGGATAGAGATTATGACTTGTGTTGACTTAGTTTTGGAACAATTATACTGATAATATGATATAATAGTTGAAGGCAATACATATTTTTATAGAATAACCTTTTGTGGTAATAAGGCCATTTGTTGTCATGTTTGGTATGGAATGGTTGTCCATAGTTCATTCCCATGTTATATTTTTCAATAATAACATGATGTGTGTCTATAGTGATGGGAAAATGATTTAATTTTTGGTTGAAAAGGAATAACATGGTGGATAAGGATGAGCTAAGTCATATGAGAGTGGAGAAATTACTTAGTTGTTTTCTAGCATGACTTCGAGAATAGTGGTTGTTATTGGATTGGAGTTTCAAATGAGGGAGGTATATTATGAGTACATATTTGTTGAATATGTTACTTCATTAACTACCCATTGATATCTAGAATTTTATTTTTACCATCTCACTACGAATATGTTGATATGTGGACCAGTATTTTGGATGGCACTATTCGTGTTGTATGAGTTTAGGTTTCAGTTTGAGGATATAATGGAAAACAGAATTGTGAGATGCAATTTTTCTCCTAGAGAATCAAAAATATTTTTTTCCATGAAGGAATATGGGATGTTGATATTATTTGTTGACTATCGATAGTTTAACTAGGTAACCATGAAGAATAATTATCAACTACCACAGATCAACAACATCATTAATTAGTTGACAGGAGTGTGATGGATCTCAAAGATTGAACAATGATTAGAATTTCACTAGGGGAGAGTATAGGATGAGGAAATGATAATGATATCATTTATATTCCACTATGTTCATTAGGAGTAATTGGTGCTTTTTTTAACATAAGAAACACCCCATTATTGTACATATGACTCGTGAACCAGATTATATTGCCACATTTGGACTAGTTTATGGTTGTATTCATCTATAAGATCCTTGTATAATCAGTATCCATGGATGATCATAAAGAAAATTTTGGATGTTCTAGTCCACACATAGGGATAACATGAAATATGGTATGTACTCAAAGTGTTAATTTTGGATTTGACGGTCTAATTTCTAAGAAGTTTCATCTCAGAGGTGGGATTGGCTATCAACATATTGGACGTTCAGGTAGTTATTTCATGGGAGCCACCCAAGATTGTTTATATGGTAAAAATATTCCTTGTATTGGAAGGGTACTATCTGATGTAATTATCCAATTAATCTAGTGTGTATTCATCATTAACAGATTTGTCCTAAGCGCGGTAGCCTTTCGTGTGTGAAAAAATATATTAATTGTGCTTTTAGTTGTTTATTTAGAGGTTAAAGATAGCTGAATGCTTGATTTTTAAATTGGATGGTGTCAAGAATGTAGGGTTATATAATAAATTAGGGACCGATCATGATTGTTTTACAAATAAAATATAGGAAATGATTGCCTATGTTTTAGGTTAGTTGATACCACATGAGTAGGAATACAGGACCCAACATCCTGAGTTAACAGTGGTGGTATTCGTGATGAAAATGAGGTGACACTACCCAATATGTGAAAAACATATCATATACTCTGGGCATAAGAATCATAAGTATATATACTCTTATAATGAACTAATCCTAATAAAGATGTGAAGGAAAGAGTTCCTCTAATTCTATAACTATGAGAATGTATATAATCTTTGGAAGGGGAACATGTTTTCAGATGCTCCTACAATGAAGCCTTGTTCAATGTTGTTGGCTGATGTGTCACAAAAATTATTATCATTTATATATCCTTTGTGGAAATCAATGGTGCTTCACATCTTTTTTCGATGGTTTTTACCCCACCAATTTTATATCATTTTTGGGATTTTGTTCTTAGAGATATTATGTACTCAGGTGTCCACTAGAAAAGCTCTTAATGAATATTCTAACATTTGGGAGCATGTTATCATTTTAATAAGACATACATTGGTACCATTTAACATGTAGAAGGTGGTGATGTGGTAGTTTAATACATCCTATTTGGTGGTAAATCGAGATGTGGAAATGATATACCAGGACCTCATACATTAGTTGTTCTGGATAAGAATAAAGGGTTGTGTTTATATGTTTGTATCTTGATGCAACACTTTTATATAATACATGACTGACCACTGAGTTCCAACAACTATATATAAAACCCTGAATGTTATAGATTTGATGTGGGATGGGTTATCCATGGAATTAATTAAAGGGTTTCGGTGTATGTCAATTGTACATGATTCTATCTTTTTGATCATAGACTGAAACCCCATGTAATTCATATAACTATCTATTCAATTAAATAATTTATTATATATGATCACATTTATTTTCATGTCATACATATTCATACTCCATGGATCCCACTTAAAATTCATTTAAGACTATGAAGCTTCCTTAAAATCACAATTATGGAGAGGATTTATAGAATCCATTGGGAAATAGTTGCATATTAGAAAATCATTTCACCACCACACTGATGGCCATACTGAGTAGAAAAGTATGGTCATGGTGGAAACAATTTGGGCTTTCAAGGTTGACTTTGGTCATAGATTAGACGATTTTCTACATGTGGTTTACTTTTCATAAAAATAAGCTACCATTCCACAATTTATATGGAACCATTCAATTCCTTTTACAACATATATATAGGTTAACCATTTTTTTTGAATTACTTAGGGGAGTCTACATTCATGGATCTATAATTGGTGAGAACTAGTATAGATTACATGTATATCATCTAGAAAGGGAAGATAACATCACATAGCCGTCAAACAAATTATGTGGAATGATTATGGAGAACACTAGATTTTGAAGAGGGAGACAATGTGTTATAGGGGTCACACCTAAATGTGGATTGTATTGATTTTTCTAAGATTTCATGTTACCTATATAGATCATTAGTACTATGCACCATAGTCTAATTGGGTACATTAGATCATCCATATGTTGCTTTTGATGAGGTATGTGAACGACCCATTTCATGTCATCAAATAGGGAATAATGAACATCGAGGATGGATCTACAATTTCTGAGTACATAGCGAATATCATGGATTAGATGGAACGAATACATTGTGAGTGATAGATTCCCCAAGTTCTTGTCTACTGGTAGAATGAGAATCATTAGAAGAGAACATGGGAGATGGAATACCAAATTAATGTTCGTTACCCTCATCATTTTGAGTAGATTTTATTTTTTCAGGATGAAAACACTTAATGTGGGGAGAATGTAATGAAAATGATTTTTGTTTATTTTTTTATGTTATACAGAATATTATCATGATCAGGAATTGTGATGATGTGGGATTCTGATTCTAGTTGATCATAGGATAAATATTTGAAATATTTTTTTCTATATATTCATCACACAAATGTAATTTTCTAGAAAACGTTGAGTAACTCAAAGAAACCATTCTGCATAAGAAATTTAAGGTCATTGTTGACCACAGAGTGTGGTTTTTACCCTAGGAATGATATATTATTTATCGGCATGGGATTTGTGTGAAAATTGATCAGGGACACAAAATAAATAAAATAACGGAGTTAAATATTATTTATTTATTTTATTTGACCTAGATAAGATAATTCTAATTTTATACACTTTTATATCCAAATTGGTTGGCTACCCACATAAAACAAAAAATTTGATAGGTTCTATGGGAGTGAAAATGTGAGGATATCTTAGTGAACGGAAATATATCACAACCAGATCAATAATCATTACATCAATAGAGTTTTTGGATTTCATCAATGATGAAATAGTATCAATTAACTGTTAACAATCAATACAAACTTTTTGTAGTATTTTTTATTTTAGTTTTTTTATCTAATTTGTTTTTCATCACTGAATGTGGATGAATTCCAAAAATATAATTTTTCCCTGCAATGATGGTCGAATTAATTATAAGGTAATTAATTATTCATTATGTTGATTACCACTTCTATTATTTATCACACTGATAAACAAAATTGAAAGAATAAAATAAATGCCTTATTCCTTAAAACTTTTTTCTTATGGTTTTCAACCCACCATTTCTTCACACATTCATCATGGTTGTTTCATTTCCCTTTTGGTTCAATGAAAACTAGATATTAAATTTTTACGCGACCATTTTTGGTAAAAAAAAGGTCAATATTGTGGGTTAGTTTAATGATTGATGGTGACATAAAGGTGTGACAGATGTAGAGTATGATAAAAGGTGGATCAATATGGGGTAAGTGATTCATTTGGTTCCAATTTTTGTGAACTATGACTAATGGATTATCAATGGTTCTTTCTGAGAATATTAGTACCTAGATCCAATATATTGATGAGGGAAAGGGCAGAACAACCACAGATCTATGATTTGAAGTTATTTTGGTGGCTCAAGTTAAATGATGGATAATTTAGAAGAGGAACCAAGGGTTCTTGAAAATTTTATGTCAAATAGAGTGTAATTGGGAGATGTTCACCATGTGTAGCACTAAGGTTATGAAAAATAGATAAATATCACACATAGTGTCACCCAATAAAACATTGGGTAAATGGTTTGGGATTCTTGGTCTGTATCTCTATAGACACACATAGATGGTAATGCCATGTACATATACATGACCAAGTTTACACAGGCATGACCAGGTGTACAATAGTTGGAACATAGAAAAGTGTAGTGTTATATTGGAATGGATAGTCAATACAAGAAGGGTATCATGTGGAATATACAAGCCTTGTTTGATCCCATAGACAATGTTTATATCGAGGATTACATGTCGTGTGAGGAATCACTACACAGGTAAGGTTGGGGTTGGCTGGACATGCTGTGTACCCCATGTTTCACAACTTGTACCACATATTATTTTTTAGACCTTCTATTAAATATTCAAGATCATTAATGGTTTAGTGTATTCCCTTGGTAAATTTATGAAGTGGTTATAGTGCAGTATTATGTCAACATATTAGGATTGTGGTCTAATATAGAGGTTGAGTATAAATTAGAGTTTACGGTGTCTTTCTAGGAGATTGGATTGCGTTCATCTATTATTTTTATACCTTAGGTTGGGGATGGGTAATCGGAATGACCTCATCGATAAGTGTGATAATACTTCATCAATAAGGATCTATAGGAAGTTTTGTTGTATTGTTGTTATACAATATCATTTATAGAGGGTTTATCCAGATTTGGTTTGTGGTGTCACCTAGTGTTCTTCAGAGTGTTCCACTACCAATTTATCATGTTTTTCTGAAACCTGTGAGATTTATTTGGTTATTACTAATGATGATATCCTCTTCTATGAGTTTTTTCAGTGATATCATTTTTCTTGGATTTGATTCACCAGGAACAAGAATTTTTTATAGAAGTCTACATTGGTTGGAAGATGTCAATGGCCGCCAAGTAGCATTGTTTTCTTCTAGTGTATATATACGTGTTTGAGTTTATATTCAGAAAAATTTTAATGTTATGAGATAAATATTCTTTATGATACTTTTTAGTGTTTTGAGGGTTCCCAATTGGTTATTGATATACTCACACCTACATGGGATCTTCCCACATGTGTAATGTGTTGTGTAGAAGAAGACCTTTTTATGGTGTCCTAGGTAGATAGGGAGTGGGTGGAGAATTACATGAGCTTTAAAGGTCATGTTTTTTCAAAGATCATTCATTTGATCATAGTCATCTCCCTTGCTGTAGGATGTAATATCTTTCATTTTATTTGGGATGGTATTTGGCATATGTTTTCGATATTAGTACATTAAATTCAGAAAAACAATTTATGGTTGTAGATATATAACTCCATTAGTGTCGGTTGTTTAATATTCCACCGTTATGTGGGATTAGAGATGTGTTCATGTGTATAGGTACATTAGACTAATTTCAACTATGTTTGTGTTCTTCCCACTCGACACCGGTCACCAGCCCTTGGCCTATTGGAGGCTTTCTAAGTGTAGTTATAGGTCAGAACCCAAATTTTTGGGACATGACACACATACCCTATAATCCAAATATTTGAATTAGTTATTTGAATTTTATTTTATGATATACAAAATATCAATGAAATATTTCAAGATCATTTAATCACTAAATTGAAGAATTAATTATCAGTGAAATCTTATAAAGGAATGATTATTTTGTTATATGATGATGTTTTCTTAGAATTTTTTTTGAAGTAATATCATTATTCATAATCTAGTAAAATGTAATTTGATTTTAGTAAAGTATTCCTCATCCCACAATTATATTTAAAATTTTATAGAGTATATAAAAATTCCATAATGAACTACAATATTCTACCAAATTTTATGATAATATCAATCTATGTCAAGAAAGAAATTATATGACATGGATTTGGATAAGGAATAATGGTATAATAATGGGAAAATAGTTTGTCAACAACTCAATATTTTCGGTAACCATATTATATGGAATGATATAACACATATAAATATACAACATAGATATCTCTCTTTAAATTATATATTGATTCGTTACTTAATTATAGAGATCCACAGATGTATTTATTTGTATAAAATAATTAAAATTATGAGAAAGTTATTTATTTTATGGGGTCGAATATTACTCCCAATCATTATTATATATGAAAAAATATAAATAATTCAATCTAATGATTATCATCGTCTACACAAAAAACCAATTTGAAGAGAAATTATTTTTTACATCGATAATATGTATATATATATATATACTTATAAATGACCATTTAATTATAGTTTCTCAAATTGATATAATTTATAAGAGTTACTGTGTTATGAAGTATTTTTTAGAAGAAAAATGGAGGATACTTTTAATATGATTGAAATAGAACTTTCTTTCATAAACCTACTAATAAGATAAAGAATTCTTTATAAATTCATTTTACTAAATAATTTCTTTTTTGTGATATCATTTTTCATTCCATGAATCATATGACAAACCATAACAATTATTATTATTATTATTATAGCCGATTATTATAAATTTATTAGGTAAATGATATTAAATTAAAATAATAATAGTTAATGTTCACATATTTAATTTTCCCCAAAAAAATCCTTTTATTTTTAATTTTTTTTAAAACATAATTTATTAAATGTTGTCATTTTTATTTGAATAAATTTATAACCTTTTGGGGTTTATAATATAGATAATAAACAAAGAAAAATATTTAGGTTTTTTTTGAAATAATTATTTTCAGAGGAAGAGGTAAACAATTGAGATGTGGATAAAATATTTACCATTATCACATTATCCTAAAAAATAATAACCAAATTTAATTTATTTCTTTATTTATATAATAGATTTAGTTTTCAGTAAAATAAATAATTTAGTAAAACTATTTTTAGTTTATTAATCATAATTATAATATTTTCGAAACATTAATAATATTTACATATATATATATATATATATATATATTTTCTACTTCTGTAAAAAATTCTTATCATCAATTATGGAAATTTTATATATAAATATTTATTTAGTATTTTAGATCATCATTATCAAATTATTTAAAAGATTTAATTATATTATTTTAAATATAATTATTATTACTAATATTATTGACAATGATCATGGTAACAGTAAAAATGTTATCATCGATGAATTTGTTAATTATTATTCTATAATTTTTATATAATAAATTAAACTAATATAATTTAAATTATGATTATATTTTAATATATAAAGTGAAATAGATTAAATTAAACCAAATTTTACTTTAAACCATTTTAGAATAATTTAATGAAATTATAAAAGTATAAACACTAATTTTTTTTAAAAATTAATATTTTAAAATAAATAATTTTCATATTAAAATTTTATACTGTTTAAAATTTATATTTAATTTACTTTCATCCAATAAAAATTTAAAAATTGGTTAATATATATTATTATTACATCATAAATTATTTATTAAAAACTACTTACTATGGTAAAATAAAGAAGGTAAAATTAAAATCATATGAACACATTTCATCCCATGACTATGGACATTAATGGTTATGGAGTTTAGTACTAGTGGAAAACCATAAAAATGTGACCCCAGGATAATTATTAATGATTATATTTATATTCTATAGCATATATGACATGAAACACCAAATGTATAAATGAATATAACCTCTCGATAAATTATTCTATATTTATTATTTTAAATAAATTTAATATATTTTATATCATTCAATGAACACAAAACTAAGTTAGATTGGTTCTCACACAAAAATGAGTTTCTTTAATTGTTTTTTTACACACAATACTTAGTTTTACCAATCAACTATATATTACTAAGATATTATTATTTAATAAAACATAAACTAGATAATATATTAGTTATTAAGTATAGTAGTTAATTAAATATGAGAAAATGTAAATTATATATCAAATAATTTTATTTTAATTCATCCAATATAACTTATTATTTTTAGATAATAGAAAACACTATTAAATATTAAAACCAGTATTTTTATAATGGTGTTTCAATGACTTTTATTGATGAACATATGGTACATATATTTTTTGAAAATTTTATACATTTTATATATCAAAATAAATTTCATTTTTGAGAAAATAATTTCAAAACAATCATTGGAGGAATTTTTTTTCTTATGTTATGTTTCGTTTTTTGATCAATAGTGAAAAATACTGAATTCTAGTTGAATACTGATTTTTCATGTCAATACTTAATTGTGTTAAGTATTAAATTCAATTGTTATTGAAGTTAAATTTTATAAATTATAAATATATTAATCCAATTTAAGTCATTTTAATCAATATCACAAATAAATTAGATATATAAACATCTCAATCATTGAAAAATGTTTTACTTTAAAAACCTCATTTATCATACCGTCCTCTTGATTACATTTGAATTAATTATTTCTATATATGTAATTGGAATTTTGGAAAATTTATTACGGAATTAGAGTCAACATCAATTATAATTTCATTTAAGGTGAACCTAGTTGTTTACTAAAAATATTAGAGAATGTAATTAAAATTTATTTTAGTGATTAAGAGAAATATTATATTTACAAGGGACTAAAACATATTATTACAATACAAAGTGAACAACAAACACATCCAAAATCGACCTATGTTCCATATTTAGACCGTATAATCCCTTGTATACATTATTTTTCACATTGGTGGCACATGATTTATTGAACACATCTCTCAATAGTTATAACAATGCAACTCTATAATTACCCATGTATTTATAAAATAATACGTTTTCATATCTATTAAATTTTTTTGAATAAAATATTAATTTTATGTTAAATAAAAACTTTTTTTTGATAGCGTACCTAACAATAAACAATAGGTTTCTCTGAAATCTTACTATGCACACAGTGTTGATTTATACCGAAAAATAAAACAAAATTAATAATATTATTTTATATGGTAGTTAACGCCTAGCCGTTGTATTTTCAAGAATAAAAATAAATAACTATATGATGATTTTACATATATATTAATTGTTAATATATTTATCCAATTTGTTTTAGATTCTTAAAGTGAGAATGAATCCAATTTTTGGTATATAATACTGTAATTTTTTAAAATGTAGTTTTAACGCCTTTTTATGGAGAACCATTTTTTAGTTATACTTTTTGTCAATTTTTTATGTTCTAATTGAAAAAATAAAATTTTTATATAGAATATGAAAATCCAAATTTACTTTGGATAATTTTTTTGAAATTTTATAATAAATTTATTTTCAAATGAATAGAAGACAATACAACATTTTAAATCAAAACTTCATTTTAATAAAATTTATTCATATAGTTAGATTATATTTCAATTAGTTTTAAATTTTAATTGTACTAATTTTGTATTATTTAATCCAATATTTTCCATTTGATGTAATTCCACCTTGAAACTAGATTTAAATGAACGTCAATATTTTGATGGTTATTACATTTTGAAAAGGCATTTTATCATTATGGAAATGGGAATTAATTTTAAATTTATTACAGAAACATATATGTTTTGAATTTGAAAAAAAGGACTACATATTTGGAATCCAAGGGTCATAATTGTGTAAATATGTAGATTTTATATTTGGAAATTTTGAAGAGTATATTTGGTAATTTTTATTTACCAATGTTAAATGTAAATCATGTAAATTATGGTAACAAACAATATGATAAGGATAATAAAAGGGTTCTAAGAATTTAGATGGTGGAAAAACATTTATTTAAATTTATAAATGGTGTATTCTCTCGATATTGTGTTTTTTTTACTCTAATCATGGATTCGTTCAATCCCGATTGGGATTTTGTATTCAATGATTACCATTTCTAAATTCCGGGTGTTGGTTTTTTATAGGACCCCACAGATCATTCTGCTTTGAGAAATAAAGTTGTCTCATTTGTTGAATCACATTCTGGTTCTATGATCTGAGAAAAATATTTATTTATCAGTCTTATAACATTGACAAACTTAAAAATGTAATTTGTTTTGTGGTTCCAGATCCAGAGGTTTTGCAACAATGTATTGATATTTTAATGTTCTCAATTCTTGGTCGCATTATTTATTCAAATATCAACAAACCATCATCTTACATTGATCATAAAATCAGGATCTCTTGCTACTAGATTTTTAGTAATTGGGAAATAATTCTTTTTGGGAGGGTCATCTTTAATATAATTCATCAATTAGGGGATGGTTTCATTAGAGCCTAGGAATTTGGATACATATATCTCAAACTTGGAACATTGAGATTATCTCAATGGAATTTAATTTCATCCATTAATTCTTAAGAATGTCAATGCTCATATTTGGATCATACTTCATAGATTGAATAGAATGTATTGGAATCCTAATATCTTTAATGACCTTTCTTCATACATTAGCACTGATATTACAATTTCTATGTAAACTTTGGATGGGGACCGTGGATATTTTACTAGAATTCATGTTGATGATAATTTAGAAATCCAAAAAAGATAGTATTAATTTTATTGCTAATGGTAATAAGTTTGATGTTAAAGTGGAATATCAACTTGTTCCCAAATCATGGGATGTCTGTAATTTTTTTGGCTACATGGTTTTGATTGTCAGATGCTTTAAAAGAATGTGAATGAGGTACCCAAATATAAGTATTGGAAATATATTAACCGAAATAAAAGAATATGAAGGTATATTTGGAAAATGAGGAACCTTCAAAGGGTACACGTGGTCCTTGAAATGTCACAGTTACTACTAAGAAATACTGGGCTGATATTTCTGAAAAATTTGAACAAGGTAGGATTCCAGATCTTCCTAGTCCCCCTTTTCATATTGTTCTTGAATTGGGTAACAATTATGGATCCAAGTGCATGGAGGAGTAGATTTTGGGACAAAACATCTTATCTGAGATTTATAATCTGATTTTTCAATTGGAAAACAAGATGTATGATATATTATTGATACATAATCTTGAAGAAAATATTTGTGATCTTTTGGTTCTAATTGAAGATATCAAGGAGCATATCCTAGCTAACACTACACTAGTTTGTATAGATACAATTTTGATTTCATTGCACCTATCACAGCTTTAGTTCAAGTTGTTGGAGTTTCATCCAGGGGTTATATTGTTATATAAGTTATTTTGATTGGGGATCCTAATTCATCGAATGCAGGTTCTAAAATAATGAAAGTGGTGATTAGTGCTCCTTCTTCATCAAATTCAGGTTCTACAATGCATGATGTGGTGATTGGGGCTTCTAATTCAATTTGTGATAATGTTGTAGTACAAGTTACTAAGTTATGGGCTCCTATTTTATCTAGTGGTGATGATGAATTACAAGATGTGCGGGTTCCTTTTTTATACAGTGGTCCAACTGACACATTCACTTTTGGTTCATTTAATTCAGTTTGCAGTAACTTGATTGTAAAAATTGGAAAAGGAACCCCCAGAACTTTGGATATAAAAAATCTCTTACAAGGGGTCTCTATTTATAAGAAAAAGATTGAAAGGACAATGAAGTCAGGAAAGAAGAAAACTGTGGGGGTCCAAAAAATGAGGACTTCGTCCCTGTCAAATATTTAAACGATGCTTCTATTTTGGAATTTCCAAAAACTGGCTAATAATGATACCATGAGTTCCCTTAGGGTCTTCATTAAAAATCATAGGCATGTTCCCATTTTCCTATCCGAACCTAAAAGAGTTTTTTTTCTCCCAGTATGTCAAACTTTGAAAACATGGGCTTTCATTTTGTGAAATATAATAGTGAACAATAAGAGGTTAAAAAATAATGGGTTTTGGATCATTGTTCCTTAATTTATATTTCCTGGATTTCTAAGAGTGATCATCATGTCACATGTTCTTTCAATTTTCTTGGCCTTCAATATTTCTGTTCTTTTATTTATTCCTAGAATAGATATCTAGTTTGAATATACATATGTATGGATGTTGGATCTATTAACTCTTCCATTTTTGGGTCATGGACCATTCTAAGAGATTTTATTTCTATCGTGAACTTCGATGATAAGATTGGATCCATGAAAAAGTCCATATCTTCAATAAATTTCAAATCATGAATTGATGATTATGGGTTGATTGAAGTTAACCTTGTTGTGGATGAGTACACCCGATGCAATAATGTTTTGGATAGATTTTTTGCAAGAAGAATCGACATGTAATTTTTAATGAGGGTTATATTGACTCATGGAGATCCATCTCTTGTATGACACTATCTAGGATTATTTTTGATCATCGTCACATTTTGGATGATCTTTTGTAAAGGGATCACAGCCTTATTTTTCATTTTTAAATTTAATAAATCTTGGGTCAATCATCCTGAGTCTACGAAAATTGTTGAACAGACCGAGAATTCTTTGAATGGTAGTGATATTGACTTTTCTTGGGTCATCAAGTTCAAATGACTTAAATGATCTTTGAAATTATGGAGTACAAGTTTGTTTTAACAACATGTATTTCTGAAATTTTCTATCATGATGAATCTATTCATCACATGATGGATCATAATTCTTCAATTTTATTCTATAATGATGTTCTGGGTGAGACTCATCTTGCTTATATGCTAAAAAAAATGTTTAACTACAATGATTCCGGACAAAGAGACGCATTTATGGAAAATTGGCAAAGAGAAGGTGATAGAAATTGTAAAATTTTCAACTCCTTGAAGAATGTTAGGAAGGTTTCAAAGCCTATTTCATTAATCAGAAAATGTACTATTGTATTTGACAATATGAAGGATCTTTCTGAGATTTTTTTTACTTAATTTAAATATCTCTTTAGTGGTAAAGTCCCTCATATTGATCTAGTAGAGAGTATTCTTCTTGAGTCTGATCAATAAAGAGGATAATTCCACTCTTACATCCTTTCCCTTGGTCATTGAAATAATAGAAGTGACCTTTAGTCTAAATCCCGATAGTTCCCCTAGCCTCGAATGTTTTGAAAATATTTTCTTCCAAACATACTATGATATCATTCATATTGATTTTTTATACTGGTTACTCATTTTTTAATGGAGGATCTGTTCCTCAAGGTTTCAAAGATCAGTTCCATGCTCTCATCCCAATGTTAGAGAATGAAAACATGATTCATATATTCAGGAAATTTTCCATGGTTACCAAAATTTTTAAAATCATTTACAAAATCTTAGGTATAAGGTTATCCCCTATTTCTAGTATGATTTTTCCCCAATCTAGTTTGGATTTATAAAATGTAGGTATATTCAATATTTCCTCATTACTTCTACAGAATGTGTTAATCTTCATAAGAAATTCACACAGGGTGGTAATATTTATCTCAAACATGATGTGAGTAATGATTTTGACATTGTAAATTAGAAATTCATTTATGTGGTTATTCATTCTTTTGTTATTGATGATGTTTTCATTAATTGGGTCAAAATATTTTTCCAGTCAGATTGTAGATCTATCCTTATTAATAGATCCTCTGAGGCATATTTTTCATTTTCTATGGGAGTCTGGAAAAGTAACATGTTTCTTCTATCACTATTTTCATTGTGGAGGATTATCTTTGTAGATTACATTATATTATGGCGAGCATTGGTAAATTGAAGAAAATTCTGTGCGGGTAGGGAATGGTTTCTTTGAATAATTTTTAGTACACTAATGATATAAATTTCTTCACACAAGGGGATAATATAAATATTAATAACAATAAGTGGTCCCCTTAAAATTATGAAAATGTTTCAGGCTATGAGATCAGTTGGAGTATGTATTTCATCTACATTGGTAGTAATTTTCTTATCTCCAGGATGATGGGAATTATCAATGAATTGGGTATTCATGATGGAGTTCTTCCCATTAAATATTTTTGTGTTCAAATGTTTTGGGGGAGGGAAAAACTTTTTATTTTTTAGGTATTCTTATTAAAATCATAACACATATTACAACATGGAAGGGAAAATCTATCTCCTTGGTGGGTCATGTATGCTTGGTCAAGGCTGGGATTATTTATAAGTTTTTATACTTTTATGGTCTAAAAGTGGTCAGTCTATCTCATCAAGAGAATTAATGTGTCTATATAAAATTTCATTTGGATTCGAAAAAATGCAGAGAGGAAATTAGATATGGATTCATGGAATAATTATTATAAACCTTATGATTCAGGGGGTTTGGTATTAATAATTGTGAGTTGTTCAATGATTATTTGCAAGCATCATTTATATAGAGGCTTTCCAATAGAAATTCTATATATTTTGACTTTCTACAAAATAAATTTAGGAATATTATTATAAATGGTGTTTTTAATCATTTGGATTCAACTATATTTTCTTCTTTTAAATACATTTTTTCGTCTATTGATTCTCATGCCAGATGGCTAGTTTCAAAGAATTCATCTGTATGCTTTTATAAGGGCTACTTGACTTGTTGTCCCCTTATTGTTGCTATGATGAATTATGACTTTAATGTTGATCTAGATTACATGAGTATGAATTATCTTGATAATATGGGGGATCATCCAAATCATATTTTCAATATAATCAACAGCTATTATTTCTTTGGTAGAGAGGTTTTTTGGGAATGGGAACATGCTATCTATTGCATTATCTCTTATAAACATTTTTACAAACATTTCTTATCTTGAACCATATGTTATAAGTTGATGAAGTATTTTCATATGAACATTATCAGGTCTTATTGTACATCATTTTCCGAGAGACTGGCTCATAGAAAGCACCCTACTAACTGTTTTCTTCAATAATGGGTTATTTCACTTTTATCTACAATCATGATTTTCCATCAACATAGGGAAGAAATTTATCATATTTTTATTAGATTTGTTACACCTTCATCATGGTGGAAATTTGTTTCAGATATATTTGAATTCTATGCACCATGTGTGTCTTCTATTTGAGAATTCCTCAAAGGGTGGCATTCAATTGTGCTTTATCATCAATTTCTGGATCTATTTCGGCTTGTTGTTATTGAACTTCCTCATTTTATTTTATTTTTCATAGAATAAAATAATTTATAACATATTCTGTTTCTTGGTTTGTGGTCTTTATCATTCATTATTGCTTCTATGTGTGATGCAAGAACACTGAGGAAGCGTTATTTCATCAACTCAGTCCATGACATGTCGATTCTGGACCAGATTGGTGTCAAGGGGAATTTCAAGCCTCTGTGTGGACAATTTGAATTCTTATTCATGGAACCACTCATTGGATGGTTAAATGTTAATTGTTATGGAGATTATATAGTTAATATTTGGATTTCTGGCTATGGTGATGTTTTCAATAATCATAAAGGAGATGTTCTTAGATGTTTTTGATGGTACATGTGGTATGGCTTCTTCAAATAAAGATGAAATGTTTGGCATTTTTTTTGCATTGGAACAATCCAATAAATAGGGATGGTATACTTTATGGATTGAGAGTGATTCTACTATTGTAATATTTTCCATCAGGATGGTTCATTCTCAGTTGTCTTAGAAGGTCCCTAATTGGTGGATGAAAGAACGTGATACTCTCTTTTCCTTGAATAATATTATCACTCAAATTTATAAGGAATCTAATTAAGTTGTTTATGGGTTTGCAAATAAAGGATTTTATAGATTTTACATTTCTTTATATGATCAGACAAATGAGGATCTTCTTCCTTTTCATAAAATGGGTCATGTTAAATCTCTCATATTTAGTCTTGTGTTAGCTGAATTTTGTATTTCAATAACGGATCCTTGCTTTTGGGAAAGGTATCATTTTCTTTCATAAAAGGATATTAAAATTACACTAATACCAAAAAAATATAATTGGAAACAAAAGGTCAACTAATATCACCAAAAGGGTCATAAATGATTCAATTAATAGTCTTTTGTCCATGAAAGTGATGTATTTATTATTAAAACAAATGAATATGACAACATGTCAATCTGTAATCTCTTATAAATTTAATAATTTTAATGTGGAGTTAAAATTGATGAAACATTAATCATAAATATTCTGCATAAATCTAATGAAATTATGTACATTATGGTAATTTATTTTTTAATTTTTAGAGATTATTTAATTACCATAAATATTGTCACAACAATGATGTAGTAATTATTTAATTAAAATAAATATCAAATAAAAGATATAATAAATTTTAAAATAAATACTATATGACATAATTTATTTCATCCATGAATTTTATCGATGAATATGACATGTTAGAATTGAGTTAATGTATTTTTTCTAATTAATCATTTTGTTATGAATTTCTGAAAATGTCATGTATGAATAATGTAAATATTAATAAAATTCATAAAATTTAATATAAAATAGTTAATTAAATGTTTTAAAATTCATAATATCTAAGATTTGTAAAATTTTTATGATAAGTCCAATTTTTTTATAAATGGAACTTATGTGGGTCATTCGAAATGTTATGGTAGTTAAATTAACCAACACATTGTATTTTATAAAATATCAGGGTAAGATTAAAAGTGGTAAAATAAATGTTAAGACAAACATATAACTGATAAAAATATTAAAAACCTATATTATTTTAGTTTTACTATGTAGATAATACATAACATTCTTTTTATATTTGACTTAAATGTGTTCGGGACCATCAGAAACTGGAAATAAATTTATAATAAATTAATATTTCAAGACATTCATAAAGTCCCCCTCCCCCTCTTATAAAAGGCCACCTCGTATACAAACATACTCCCACCATTCAATCCCCATAGATAATTGAAATTCAACACGAATAATAACACAACATCCCTACCTAACTTTGGGAGGTAATACATTGGGCATAAATCTATCCAAAGTAGAAATTGTTTTTGAAAATCGAAATAAGATATTCTAAAAAGAGGTATTTGTTTTCTCACCTCTTCCAAAATTATTTTCTTCTTCTAATGAATATTCGTATTTTGTTTCTATAATTATGTAATAAATCTATTTTTTTCTAAATTATGAGATATAATTATAATTATGGTACAACCTTATACCTCCTTTTATCCATCCTACGAATGAAAATATCACCATGTCTGTGTATGTATGGATTAACATATCCATTCCATGGTGTAATTTGTTATTCAACCATACATAGTTTTATATTTCATAATTATGATTAAAATATATTTAAATACTTAATATAAAATTATAAATATTCTTTATAATTAATATACCATCCAATTCTATACTGTTTAAACATTAAATGAATGATATCATTGCTCGTGTGTACGTACAGTCTACCGTCACCACAATGTAATGTGAATCATTCAACATGATATTCATTAAAAAACAATTATATAAATTAATTGAATGCATAAATTAGTTATTTAATATATTTATATTGACTTTATGATTATTTAATTTTTATTTTAAACATAAATTTAGTCCTTCAATAATGTGTAGATATGATAATTTCATTTGAGGACGTGTGGACTTCTGCCCCTAAAAACTGATATGAATCATTCTTGCCATATATGAAATGTATAAAAGATGGAATTGTTGAACATATTTAATGTATATAAGATATATATTATTATTCAATTGTAAAATACTTATGTATCATTCAGTGTACATTCCTTTATTTTGACAATGAAATGAATGTAGCGTGCATGTGTACGTACAGCCTACCATCTCCTTGTCTGCTGAATTTCTTTTCTTATCTAAAAATGTTATAGATTATTATAAAACATAAATATTCGTTATTTATGATAATTAAATCATAAATAATATTTTTGAGCTAACATAATTATGAAAAAATGGAAAATTTACGTCAAAACAAGTTCATTTTTGTCTCAAGTATTGAACATCAAAAAATGTCTAATATGAACATAAATAATTAAGTGATTGTTATAATAAGGTAATAAGTGATATAAATTGAAAAATATACTTTTAAAATTTTATAAAACATTTTTTAGTTAACTTAATTTTATTATTAAGGATGAATAAGGAACATACGTGAGGGGTTGGACTCAAGGTAAGGGAACACATTTTTCAAGAGGCTGGCACCTCCAATGACCTGGTGACTGCAGGTTGTGAGCCTACTACCCCTACTATAAGGGACCCTGAGTCACAGCGCGAGTCAGCCTCGATGGAAGAACCTCAACAATAAATATCCTATGTGCTGAAACACATGGATCTATATATAAATTCAGATGAAGAAATGGTAGAGGAAGCTACAGATATTATGGTGTCGAAGAAGCTTAGGAAATCGATTTGTGTGATCATCACAAAGGAGAAAGGAGAGTGGATTGATAAGAAGGGACATATTCTTCTTAGAGGCTTCAACATGGGTAAGATTAAAAAGGAGGATAACTGGAAATCTTGGGACAACATGGTGAATTAGTATGAAGGCAACATAAAGGACTACTTGAACACACAGGTAAATTGTATTCCTTGCATACTATTTTGGGAGATTGGTTCCAATCAACTAAGGCCATTATTTTACAAATCTATAGTTCCTTTTTCTGTTGAAACTGGTAAGCTTTGAGGGTTCTCAATTTCCCCTTAAAAGTGTTTTAAATCAAAAAAAAATTACATTGGAGGTGGGTATTTATATTGAATAAAAATAATCGATCTATTTTATTAGAAAAACGGTATTTGTAAGGGAATTTCTAAACTCAATTTCCACTCATTGGGTTTTATGCATACATCATTAATTATATTATGCCAAGATTTTGTGTTGAATCATTTTATTTTATTATTTTCTATTTACCAGTTCATGGATATACTATTTCTACACATAACAACCCCATCTATAAATTCTTAAACCATTCATATGAACATCAGATGGGAAATATTAAATCAATATCATTTCATTGAGTTAAATATCCAGGTCATTGGTTTTGTTTTCCGAAGAATATGTGTGAATGACCTATGAATATTTAACGATGAATATCCAATTATATTGGGTGTATTTATATTTTTCACACATAATTATATCATTGATATATACTTAATCTAAGGATACAATCATTGCATGGGAATTCATCTCAATCTTCATTCGTTGATGAATATCATGTTTTCAGGCACATTTATTATCATATAATGTGTATATACAACCCTTTAGGCTTATTATATAATGAATTAGTATATTCTCATAATATTTAATTTTATATGTAATTTTATTCCTCAATGATTTTTATTAATGTGTTTCTCAATTTGTAAGGGGCTCATTAACAAAAACATCAGTTTAAATGTTTTAAAGATTTATTAATTTAAAACCTTATATTTCATGAACTTGTTTTCAAAATGGTTTTTATGACTTTATTTATATGTACATTAATTTTTTAAAATGATAATTTATTTAAAAAGTTTTAAAGTTGTATGGGACACATTGATTCAAAAATTATCTTTAATAAATGATCTAAATAGTCTTAGAAATGGGTTGAATATTTCAATATCATATAATTATGTATTCTCATTGTAGTGTGTAAATGTTATTTTACTTGATAATTGTATCAAATGTTATGATTATTAAATTGTACTTGGACAATTGATGAGTGGTTACATGATAAACCAAGAGGTTTGGTTATGTGGTAAACCAAATGAAGGTTGGTACCATGAAAAAACATGGATTGGTGGTTACATTATAACCTTTAATGAATTTGGAATATATTTCTACCGTATGGCTACTCTATTTAGTGATATGAGTGTAATTCAACTATATGGTTATTATATTCAAGTATTTTTATCTCCCAATATACCTATATATGTTATATGTTTCATTCTATGGGATTTATGGTGATAATTTTTTTACAAAAAGGGTAACAAATGTGCTTATATTTAATGAAGACTATTGACTACTTCTTAATGGTGAAAATAATTACATTATGATAATGTATTCTTAGTTTTCATCTTATCCCATGAAAAACAGTTTTCATTATTTGTGTATCCCTTATTGAGATTTTTATGAACATCCCATGTTTTGAAATGTTTTTAATATGAATTAAAGAAGAATAAATTCAAGGATGGGATCAAGAAAATTTTTTCCAATTAAAACATTAAGTGATAACATTTTTCTTTTTTAAGAGTTTTTGTTTTATGAAAAAATTGGATAGTGAGTAGAAGTATCTATATGTAATATTTATGTTTCTATGAATGACTTTTGGAATAATTCTCTAAAACTCTAAACCCGAAAAGATCCTCAATGTTAATTAAACTAAAATTAAGGACTTATCTCATGATTATGTAATGTTTAACGAAAATTCCTTATAGTTGGTATCATAGGTTGTTTTAGACAACATTAGGGATTATGAGTGTTATATAACCACATGGTAATTCTATATATCTATTCTATTAGTTAAATATTTGTTTTTTAAATTTTTTACATCAAGGAATTTCAGAAAAAAATTGAAGTAGGAGAATCTCATACAACATTCATATCTCTTACTGATTACTTTCATGAAATAATTGTTTCCAATTATTGCTCAAATGATTATTAAACATTTTCAAGCATATAAATCACTTGAAATAAGTTGTTTGAGATATCTAACCCTCTTATATACCATGATACCATCATGTATCATGGATTGTATTATAATAAAATCCTTTTTCCTCAATATTCTCATACTGTTAAGAAAGGTATATATATTATCACAAACATTCAAATATTTTACCTTATAACTAGATTTTTAAATCATATTATGATTTTGAAAATGGTGCTAAAGAAGGAGACTATTAAGAAAAATATTTATAATTTTTTAAAAAATATTTTCTCTTAGAACATAGTTATGGTATTTTAAGAGGACCATTGATTGAATGATTCAACCCAAACTCGGTATGACTAATTTATAAAAATCTAATTTTATCAGATTTTTGGAAATTATATGTCATGCATGATTATTTTCTGGAACTATTTTTCTATGAAGAACCATATATCCAAAGTTGTACAATGTGAATTTGGATAATGGAATAAAATTATTATGAAGGATCTCTAAATAATTGTTTCAATACATTGACTATATATCTATGTGGAAAAGATGATGATGAATCTAGGTGGACACCAGATCAAGGTACAATGTTCGTTATTTTTTGAATTGGTTTATTTTATTTTATGGGGGTGAAATAAAAAATACAATATATATAATACTTCATGAATTAATATGTTGAGGTAATTTTTTGTTGGGATGAAAATGATAGGTATAAGAACACCGTTGAGGTTAAAACATGCAAGGGTTATTTTTGAGTTTTATAAAAGGGGAAACCCAAAAGATGGGTGGTAACCCGTCACATCAATGAAGGTTTCAGGAATCTATTTATGACTTATTCATTTTAGTAAAATGATTTTATGGATCATGAATACATTGATTTTTTTAACTTGTGTTTCATCAATTGGATATCATTAGTATAGTAAAGTGATTTGGTGATTAAGTGATAAATGTTATTTTTGAAGACGTTCACTCTTTTGGGAACACTATATGCCTAATGAAAATATAATACAATGGGATTTCCTTTTAGGATTAATGGATGAATTTTTTTTTGGAAAAATATTTTTTTTTATTGTGGGCAAATGGAGATTTGGGTTATTTATGGAAATGATTAACAAATCATGGAGAACATGTTATTGGGTTAATTACTTGTAAGTAAGAGAATTTAATAGTAGTCAATTTTATTTGTAGATAATTGTTATGATTTATCATGGAAGACTATGTGATAAAATCCGTATGAATTTAGGGTTCTAATGTTAGTTTAGATTATTTTGAGTATTTTTACGAAAATTTGTTTGTTTAATGGTATTTTTTGTACTTTAGGTATTGTATGTTGAATTTCAGAGATTAAGAGTAAAATTTATTTCTATAAAGTTTTTTCCTTTTTAGGGATTTTCTATTATTCTATTAACCATTTATTTTTTTGGTTAATTCCTAAAGACAGGGGAATATATTTTTCATATTTTTTAGATTATTTGATTCCTTAAATGTTGAATCTATTGCTTTCAGTGTGACCAATTCATCATGAATTCTCATATTTTGGAGAAAATATGAGTTTGTGGTAGATAATTATTAATGTACGAAACTCTAATTGATATGCAAGTATGTTTCCTTAGGTTCTTAGTCAAATATCATAAATAAATTCCTCAACCTAATGAAATGGATATTAAATCAAAAATGTTTTCTGTTTACTTTCACTGTTAGGAAATCAAAAGATTGCTTAACCCATTATAAGTTTATGGCTTTCTTGTTGTTGTCTCTCTCCTGATCATGTTTTCTGTCACTCTCCCTCCGAACAAGATGGTCAGTTTTTCTTTAACATCCATGTTTTCCAACATGGAATCATAGTATGTGTGATGTCGAGTGACTTTTGTACATTAGTTTCTTTCTTTTAAAGAGATATTTTTATAGAATTTTTTTAGGATGTGGGATTTTTAATAATGTTTCCAAGCCAAATTTTAAAATTAAGAGGACATAATTTCCAAAAGTGTGGAATGATGTAACAACCCAGGTATTTATAGAATCATAAATTTTCATATCTATTAATATTTATGAATAATATATTAGTTTTATATTAAAGAATAAACATTTTATGACAACTTACTCGAAACACAACAATATTATTCTCTATAATCTTACGTTTCACAATATGTTGAGTTATACCAAAATTTAATACAACAATATTATTATTATTTGAAATTGTAGTTATCACCTAGCCACTATATTTGGAGGAATAAACATAATTAACTATATTATGATTTTAAATATTTGTTAAATTTTTCATTACATTTATCCAATGAATTTTAGAGACTTAAAATGAGAATGAATCCAATTTTAAGCATAAAATACTCTAATATTTTTAAAACGTCTTTTTACCTCCTTTTCATGTTGAAACATTTTTAAATATTTTATTTGTCATAATTATATGTTCTAAATGATAAAATAAACTTATTCTATAGAAGTGGAAAATCAAAATTTACTTTGGATAACTTTTTGGTAATTTTATGATAAAGTTATTTGTTTTAATTAATAGTAAAAAGTACCACATTTTAATTCAAAACTACGTTTTAATATAATTTATTTATATTGTTAGATTATAATATTAATTGATTTTAAGGGTTAATTGTATTAATTGTTTATAATTTAATATTATTTTGGTCATTGTAGGTAATTACACATTGAAATTAGATATAAATGAATGTCAATATTTTGATGGTTATTACTTTTTAAAAACCTATTTTATCATTTTGACAACGTGAGTTAATTTTAAATTAATTAAAGAATCTTATGTATTTTTTAATTTTTAAAAATTGATTCCATGTTTTGAATTATAGGGTAGAATTTGTTTAAAAAGAAATTTTTACTTTTTCATATTATGATTAGTAACATTGGTAATTTTTATGTACCACAGTTAAAGGTAAATCGAGTAAATTTGGGTAAGAAACAATATGATAAGGATAATACAATTAACCTTTGACCTGAAAAAAATCATATTGGATGAATAAAGTTAAACCCATATCACCTAAGGGTAATAAATGTTTCATTTAATGGACTATTTTCCCAGATTGTGACGTAATTATTAATAAAACCAAAAAAAGTTGAAACATGTCACTCTATAATCTTTTATAATTTTAATAATTTTAATGAGGAGTTAAAATTTATAAAACATATTAAATAAATATTATCTAGATATATAATGAAATTATCTACCTAATAGTAATTTATTTTGAATTTTTAGAGATTAAATAACTACAAAAAATATTGACACAATAGTTATATTGTAATTATTTTATTAAGAGAAATATCAAGTAAATGACATTAAGAATATTATAATAAATATTAAATGGAATAATATATGTCATAGACGAATTTTCTAGATCATTATGAAATGTTACGATTGAGTTAATGTATTTGTTTCTAAGTAATCTTGTTTTTATAACTTTTATAAAAAGTCATGTATGAATAGTCTTACAATTGACATAATTCATAACTTAAAATATAACATAGTTTATTAAATGATTTATAATTCCAAAAAAGGTATAAATCATCAAAAAAGGGTATTATAATACCAAATATATCATAAATTATAATATTTTGTGTCGTTTGACATGTTATTATAATTAAATTAATCCACATAGTGTAAATAATAACAATGTCAGGTTTAGAATAAAAAGGGTAAAATAAATGATAAACCAAAAATATAATTTTTAAAAAATATCCAAACATGTAAACTTTTCATTGGAATATAGGGATACAAACAAAAATCAACATAATGTTTAAATAATTTTGGTTTGGACCATTATAAATATAAAATAAATTTATAATAAAATAATATTTCAAGACTTTCCTAAAGTGACCCTCTTCCCTATTATAAAAATTTCACCACGTAAACCAAATTACTCACACCTATCAGGCCTCTTTTCTCATCCATTATATAGTAAAATATGCTCATGAAATCCCTCCCATCCCTCTAGAGGCCACAGTTTGTGATGAAATCCATCATAAAGAGACTATTTGTGAAAACCAATAAGTGATACTCGAAAATTTTGTATTTTTTATCACCTCATTCAAAATTATTTTCTTCATATAATTTATATTCATATGTAATTTACATTATAAATTAATAAATATAGAATATTATATATTCTTTTATTTTATTATAGTTATGGTACAACCTTATACCTTCTTTTATCCGTCCTATGAATTACAATATCACCATGCGTGGGTATGTACAGCTTACCATCTCTAAGTCGTGGTGTAATTTTTTATTCAACAATCCAAAATTTGTGTGAGTATAATGATGAGTATAATGGATTTATATAATGAATATAACATGGTAATTATTCTGTATAATTAATATACCATCCAATTATATACCATCTAACCATTAAATGAATGATATCATCACTCTTATGTACATACAGCCTACCATCTCTACGATGCGATGTGAATCACTGTACATGATCATCATTAAACCATAATTATATATAGATGAATGTAATGAATAATTATAATATATATTATATATATTTAATCTATGCTTCTATAATAGTTATTTACAACATACCTTTATTCATTCCAAAATGTTTAAATAAGATAATTTCATTTTGGGAAGTGTGGACAACCTCCCCCTAAAAGTGATATGACACATTCCTATCATATATAGAATGTATAAAATATGGAATTAATAATCTATTTTAATTAATATAACATAGGTATTATACTATATTTATAATATACCTATGCATCATTTATTATTCATTACATTAATTTGAAAAAGAAATGAAAGTAGTGTTCTTGCATACATACTGCCTACCGTCTCCAAAAATAGTGAATTTCATTTCTCATATACAAATGTTATGGACAATTATATATACATATATATTAAATAGATATGATATTTAAATCATAAATAATATTCTTGAAATAATTAAATTATGACCACATGGACAATTTACATTAAAACATGTTTATTTTTGACTAATGTACCGAGAATCAACAAAATGACTGATATGAACATAAATAATTATGTTATTGTTTTAACATGGTGATAAGTTATATAAATTTAATAATAAATATTCAAAGATTCAAAAAAAATCTTAAATTAACTTGAGTTCATTATTCAATAAGTACAAAGAATTTACGTGATGAGTTGGAATAAAGGAAAAGGAACTTCTTAACCCAATTTCCATTTTTTAGATAATACTATACTTCTTGATTATGTCATGATGTGATTATGTGAGGAATTAATTCTGATATGTTATCTAGAATTTATAATTTCTATATGAGTATTTATTGGGAAGACACAAAATCTATCTATTTTATTGACAAAATGATCTTTGTAAAGGAGTTTCTAAACCCAATTTCCACTCATTGGGTTTTATACATACTTCATTTATTATATTATGACAATGTTATTAGTGGAAAATTGTTTCTTTATTTATTTTCCACTTCCCTTTGTGTATATATACTATTTATACACATAATAACCAAATTAATAAATTCATACCTCATTTATAGGATCTTTTCAAGGGAAATCATAACTCCATCTCATTTCATTGAGTTAAATATCCTTGTCTGTGGTTTTGTTTTTCTAATAAAATGTTGAATAAAATATGATAGTTTGAAACTAAGTATCCTATACTATTGGGTGTATTTATATTTTACACACATAATTATGTTATATTTATTTATCATTAATCAAAGGATATGATCATTGTAAGTGATTTCAACTCAATATATTGTTTTGAGGCATATAATGTTGTCATGCACATTTATTATCCTATAATGTGTATATAAAACCCTTTGTAGCCTTAATATAATTAATTAATATATTATGAAAATATTTAATGTTGTGTTTAATTTTTTTCCATAATAATTTTTATTCAACTATTTTTCAAGTGGTTAGGGAATCTTTACCTAAAACATCATTTTAAATGTTTTAATGATTTATTAATTTAAAACCTTATATATCATGTCCATGTTTTCAAATTGGTTTTTAAAAATATATTTATATAGATGTCAATGTTTTAAAATTATAATTTATTTCTAAATTTTCAATGTGTTATGAGAAACATTGATTCAAAAATTCTCTTTATTTAATATTTTAAATGGTTTCAGAAATGGGTTGAATATTTCTATATCTTTAAATGATCTCCTTGGGTTTCATTATAAAAATATTATTTTTCATTTATGATTTTTATGTGTTATGATTATTAAATGTAACTTGGCTTTTTTTCATGTGGTTACATGATAAACCGAGATAAGTGGATACCTAATAACCAAATGTAAATTGGTTCCGTGATAAACCAAATATTGATGGTTATGTTATAACCTCCAATGCATTGGGTATGGATTTCAGTCATATAGCTATTCTATTTAGTGATATGTGTGTAATTAAATTGTATCATTATACCATTTAAGTATTTTTATGTTCCAAGTTACCTATATATGTTATATGTGGATTTCTTTGTGATTTATGGTAATATATTTGTTATAAAAAGGGTTATAAATGTGTTTATATTTAATGAAGTTTATTTAATATTTCATAAATGTGAAAATAATTTCATTATGGTAATTTATTAATGGTTTTAATGTTATACCAAGAGTAATCGTTTTAATTTTTTATTTATCCATTCATGAGCTTTTTTGCTCATCCCATTTTTTGAAATTTTTTTCACTTGAATTAAAGAAGAATAGTGTCAAAGGTGGAATCAAGGAAAAATTATTCTATGAAAACATGAAAAATACCATGTTTAATTTTAAAGAGTTTTTCATTTATGAAAAAAATGGATAGTGAGTAGAAATGTCTACATGTAATATTTAAGTTGATATGTATTAGTTATGGACTAATTATTTAAAACTCTAAACCTAAAAGTTTCCTCAAAGTGAATTAAAATAAAATTAATGTATTATCTCAAGATTATGTAATTTTTATAGATGGGTCTTTATAAACTCCCCCACCACTCTAAAAATACACTAACCCTACTACTTATTGACACATCGGAGGTGATTTTTATCATAAAAATATGACCAAATTAGCTCCAAAAATCCCTCAACTCATCATGTAACCCTAAATTTGGTTATAAATAGAACTAAAGAAGACTTTTTATTTATTCCAAAAGGAGTTTCCAGAATAAGAGGTAACGTTCTTCAATGATCACTTTTTATTCATTTACTAAGAAACCCCCTAAAATAAATTTATATCATTATTATATAATAACATAATTATATTCAATATACTACTATTTTTAAACAACTATATCAGCCAACACCATTACAGATATCCTTCAAAATTGGATATACAATCATCGTTCTTGTGTATGTAGGAATACCTCCATGAAAACTAATGCCATTAATTATTAAATTTACCACCATCCAGGGATGGAAATAATGATTGATTTATATATTATATATGATATATTTAGAATTTATCATTAAAATATTATTTTCTATATTTTTTTATAACATACCTTTTTGCTTTAAATTTTTGGAATATGATATCATCGTTCGTTAACATGTGATCTACCACCACCCCAAAGAGATGTGATTAATCAATTCTATCAATTGAATGTAAAAAATATAATTTTCATTTTAATATGTTACATATATGATAAAAATATGTCACTATAATTATAATACATATATATATCATTTTTTTTCATTGTTTTAAATGTGATAATAAATTGGAATTACTGTTCATTCGTACGGACGACCTATCGACACTATGAATGGTGAATTTCATTTTCTATATCAAAATATTATAGATTATGATAAGAAAATATTATATATATATATATATTATATATAAATCATGTTTTAAAATACATTACAATATCAAAAATATCAAGTCAAAAAATACCAAAAAACAAGCTAATTAAAAATGAAATAGTGAAAATAATGAATGAATTCTAAAAAATGGGAAATTATATATTATGAAGAGATAATATATGATATAATAAATACTATTATGGTTATTTTATAAGTTATATACATTTTTTAAACTCTTATACATGAGGATAAAATATGTTCACTCAAAAAGAAACAAATTTAAAGGGACATCATCTAAATTTCTATTCTTGGAGACAAACTATATCGTTGTGCACAAAATTTCATAAAAATGGTGTAAATAATTAAAATTTGACTTGTAAAATAATGAATAATTAATTATTCATTGTATTTATATTTTCAATTTAAATTATTTTATCTAAGGTGATTTGATTTTAAAATTAATAAGTTAAAAATAAATATCATAACTCAATTCCATTTCCATTAAATTATATTAATCCATTCTTTTCATTAATATTCTATGATTATGTGTATAATTATTTTAGATATAAAATGATGTATTTACACTTATTAAATGTGAAATTACATTTGATACACATAATCAATTCATTAATTAATTCTAAAAAAAATATATGATCATTATAAGGTTTTATTTCACAATATCATTCTTATTGAGAATACTTATTCTTGAAATTACATTTTCAAAAAAATTCGTTCATTATTAAGTTATATATTTATTTTCCTTATCTAATGTCTACTCAAATCCTTTTGGAGTAATATTACAAATTTTCCTCTCTTTAGAACTCAAAATATTCTAGAAAATGTCAGGAAGAAACCCCAAATACATTTACCCATTTAGTTTGACAACGTGTTTTCTTCTAAAACCCAATCCTTTAAAAAGGCATTGAAAAATGTTTGTTGAATTTTAAAATTTATATAATTAAGTATTTTTACCCATTTTTATATTAATTGTTTTTAAAGATATTGTCTTTTTTAGTTTGAAAAAGTCACTTTTATAACATTATAGATTGTAAAATAAATGTTCCTTTTACCTTGTACAACATAAATGAAAATACCTTCCTTTGTTTCTTGTAATACCCCTTTGTAACTATAAAAGTGTAATTTTTATTGAATTTAGTTTTTTTTAAAAATATACTACGAATTATCAAAATGTTTTTCAGGAAAAATGATATTTTCATTAATTTCATAAAAAAAATTTAAATAATATTTACATTAATCATTGAAAAAAGCCCTTTAGTTTTTACACTAGGGATATTTTTTTGTATAAAATCCTTATACTTCCTCTAAATTGCTTATGATTTATTTGGAAAATTATATTATTAAAATTCACATCCTTTATTCATTTTTTGTCCCCTTTTAATAATCAATTTCAGATGATTGTTAGAACATATATTTTCTTTAAAAATCCATATAATCATTCATTGATATGATATTTTAAAAAATAGTATATCATTTTTCTTATAGTGGTTTCTTTGATAGTAATTTTTTCATTTGTGAAAATATTGACAAATCCACATTCTTTATTCAATATAGATATTTCATCATGGATATTGGTTTTAAATTATATCGATTACTTGATATGAGGAATGATTTAGATGGAAATTTACGGGTGAGCCCCGATGTAATATATCCCATCCATGCATCGACAACCTATCAGGGGAGAAAATAGTTCTGATCTTTAAAATGGTTCATACCTATATAATTAAACCATATTATGAATAGTCTTTAATGATATAAGTTTTCATGTGCCTAATTCATGATTTACAAAACATAATCATGTCTATAATGTTTATTCATTTTTTATTATCTGTTGAATTTTCACTGTAAGAAATCTATGGATTCATTTCATTCTCATTTTATTGATTTAATGAATTTTTTTAGTAATTTTCCATTTTAAATTTATTATGTACCACCAACACATTTATTTGTTACATAGAATAGCATTCATATATTTACCTTAACATAAATGTTATGATAATTGATTCCTAATTATTTATATTGTAATTAACCTTACTGAGAATTTGAGATAACCATTATTTTTTCCCTTCCCAAATATTCCATGAAGTTTAAAAAGAAATATATGAAAGGTTATGTAATATGTAATAATGATGTTATCCTCAAAAATGATATTATGTTTTAATTTGTGTATTAATTTGTAAAACATGATTTTTGTATGTATCTATTTTACCAAGACTAATAAAAATTCTTTGTTTTGGGATTCTATTTACTTGTATATTATACCAATGTAATGATAGGGGGAACCGATTTTAATATTTTTGGGGTCTGGTCATGATATTTAGTATCTGAGTAGGTTTAAAAGAATCTTTGGAAATTAGATTTAGAAAATACTATATTTGGGAGTATAAATATAATATAGACTTTGAGGATTATAATTGAGTCATTTATGTCAATGTTAACTTGTTTATAGATATCAACAAATAATTATTAGATTAAGGTTGATCATTTGTTCTATGTCTTATAAAATTCTTTTTAGGAGAAATTTAATTTAGCCTACCATGATTATGGAAATTATAGTTGAAATTTATGTCAATAGAACTCGATAGTTTAAAAAATGATTTATTGGATATATTATTTTAGGAATAATTACTATACCTCTTAGAGACAAGAGTTTAAAGTTCTTGATATCCTTTAGTTGTATTATTATCATTCACGAAACATTAATAATAGTCAAATTAGATGTTTGGGATTTGAAAAAAAATATGTAGTATTGTAAACCATAGAGAAAAGGGTATTCTATGAATAAATTTAATGGATTTCATCTTAGTATTTTGGAAAACTATATGGGTTTAGAAAAAGGATCACATATAAAGAGGAGGGATGGAACCCATGACTAAATGAAAATACATGTTTTTATTTTTACCATTTTTCTACGTGATGGCCTAGTTATTTTTTAATTAATTTTAGTTAAGGGACATAAGGAATTAAAATTAAGATCAAACCAGTAGTGTTAACGTTTTGGTTAAGAGAATAATATGATAACCATACTCGATTTGGAGAATATTTAAGGGAAAATGAAAATAATTTTCAGTAATTTATATTCCGTGCGATCCATTAAAATTGTATCTTAGTGTTCAAGAATGAAATCTAATTTTTAGAAATAAATTTCATGAATTAATTGATGAATTGGAACTTGATAAAATCACAAATTAAGGAACAAAATTATCCTAATAAAATAGAAATATATCTGGACATTAAATTTCATTATATTTTAATGTAGTTAAACAATTAACCAACATTTGGGAAATGATATAGAAATAAAATGTTTTCCTAATACAGTGTTTTTTGTGACCTGGAATTATTTTAATATCATCATAGATTTATGCATTTGAGGCTATAAACGTTTCATTGAAAATTTAATTGTTTTTAATTCTGACCTCAAACACAACCTATAAATAATTATGATTTTTTCTAAGTCTGTATTTTGATAGGCCACAAATGCTCTCTTATATAGAATCATAGTTATATGTTATTTCAAGTGTCCTCTGTAATTCTTGTTATCTCTTATGATGTGTATATTTTATAAATGGTTTTATGATGTTGTTTTTAGGTCAAGGTTATTCTCAAACATCCATACCGAGGTGACTATGTCCATCATTTTATTAGAAAGAAACAATTTGTTTAGGATATGAATAATTTAACACCCAAAAGTCTAAAAGAACAAATTTTTATTCAAAAGTGTGTATGAAACAAAAAATCAAACATAGAAAGTAATATAACCTCTCAATACATTATCATATATTTAATAATTTAAATAATAATAATATATTTTTTACTATACAATTCAAAAAATATTGAGTTATTTTTCTTCGAACACAACATCATGTTTTTTTGATTGCTTTTGTTAAAAAAATGATCGGGTTTTACAAAACAACTATATCTTAGTAATATGTTGTTTTTTAATAAGATAAAGCTTAGCTAATAAATTAGAAATTATAAAAAGTTTGAACCGAAATATGAAAATATATATTCTCTATCCAATATTTTCTTTACATTCATTAAATTAATTATATAGTAAAAATATAAGAAAAAAACCCAATATTTGGCATAAAAACCTATATTTTAAAAAAGTTATATTTTCTACAATTTAATTGTTTACCTATTTTAAATATATGTTTTGAAACTTTTATAAACACCATATTTCAAAATGAGCATTATTATTTTTTCATCAATCCAAAAATTAATATATAGGGAATTTTTTATGATATTTCATTTTTTTATGAAAAGTGAAAAATACAGAATTTTAATTGAAATCACATTTATTATATATTTATTGTGTTAAATTATATTTAATATTATTTTTAAATTTTAAATATATCAAGTATTCAACAATTAATCTAATTTATTTCATCAGATTCATTTCCACATTGAAATTGTATTTAAAAACACATCAAACATTTGAACATATTTACTTTAAAACACATTTTTTCGTCTTGTCTAAAATATTAAATTTAAATTACATTTCCCAAAATGGGTTATTAGAATTTGGAAAATTTATTTAATATTGTAAATGAAAAAATTATTATAATTTATATTAAGGTGAATAATGTTTCTGACTTTGAATATTATTGAACATAATTTATATTAATTACACCGATTAAGAAAAAAATATTCTTAACAATGGAAACAATTAATATTAAAGGACAAAATGAACTATATATATTCCATATAATCCCTTGGATCTAATTTATATCATTATTGGTTTAAAATTATATATTTAATACCTCTCAATATTGTTTAACTTTTTATATTAAAAAGAATGCCACTCCCCCTATAATATTAACCTGGATTCACCCCTAAACATATTCAAAACTCTCAATCCATTTGAACCATCCAAAATTAAACTTAATAATTTTCCAAAAAATATAAATTAATACTATAATCCTAATTTTTCTAATAAAGTAAATAAATCATTAGTTTTCCTTTAAACCAAAAGGAGTTACCCGAATTGGTGGTAACATTTATTCCATGATCGCCTTTGTTTTGTTGGATTCTCATACAATTCAATTAATTTTATATCATTATTATATTAAAAAAATAAGTATTTTCACAACATTGAGATTTTTTATAATAAAATTTTGACTCAAAAATTCCCACTCAAAAATAAAAATTAGATACACAATCATCATACTTGTATACGGTGGACTACTGCATCACGAACCGATTTAGTACATTATTACATTTACTACTATTCAAGGTTATAAATAATTATAGAATTATAGATTATATATGATATATATATAGTATTTAGAGTTTTTTTGTTCTTCTATAAATTTTATGTGACACATACCTGTATACATTACATTGTGTAGGAATATGTTAACATGATTTTGGGATGTGTGGTCCACCACCTCCTCAAAGTGATGTGATTCGTTTACGATATACATGGAATGTATAAATGGTGGTATTTATAAATATATGTGACATATGAGGAAAAAATATGTTACTAGAATTTTAATATATATATATATATATATATCATTTTTATGTCTATTAAATATGAAAATGAAATGGAAGTATCTTTCATGTGTGCGTATGTAATATCATCTCATTGAACAATGAATTTCGTTTACTATCTTGAAATATTAGGGATTATTATAAATATATATATTTTTATATATAATATAAATGATAATAAAATCATGGTTAAATTTGTCAGATGATGAAATCATGATCCATATGAGAAGAACAAAAATAAAAAGTCAAACATAAGTGAAAAACTAGGAAATTAACACCTAGAATAGTAAAAATAATGACTGGTTGTTGACAATTGGTTAAAAATATATTATATAAAGATAATATATGATATTATAAATAATAATATGATTATGTAATATGTTATTAACATGATTCAAACTCATATACAAATTTGTAATGGGCGTTCACCCAAAAAGAAATGAAAGGTAAGTGACATCATCTCAATTACCATTTATAGAGGCATACGTTATCATTCTACACCTAATTTATAATATATAGTGTACATAATACCTAATTGATATGTAATATCTTGAATTAATCATTCCTATTTTCATTTTTATTTTTAATTTTAATTATTTTATTGAAGGGTATTTGAATATAAAATTTCCTTGTGTTAATGAAATTTTTCAACTCTATTCCACTTTCACTAGGTTATATTACTTTTATATTGTCATTAATATTAATTGATTATGTGTATAATAATTTTTAATATCCTTTTATATATTAAAATTTTATATGTTTTCTTTAACATTTATAAACATTATCAGTTTATTGATCAATTTTAACTTTAATGTTATGATCATTTTAAGGGATTATTTCATAATTTCATTCTAATCAAGATTCCTTATTCTGGAAACTCCAAAATAGGAATTTATGTTATCATTATTATATAAAAAAATTAATTATATCATCTTATTCATATTATTTTCCTCTTAAAGTAATATAATCTTCTTCCAATCATCGGATCTCACAATAGATTAGAAAATGTTTTGGTAAAAAAAGAATTCATTTCCCTCTTAAGTTGGGGAACCTGTTTTATTCTAAAAACCCATTTTTCTAAAATAAAATCATTTTTTTAATCCTTCCAAATATTTTAAGTAAATATATTTATAACCTTTATTTCATTTACAAATGATTTCAGAGTAATATTTTTATAACTCTTTTTAAACAGGGAACTTATTTATCCACCTGACATGGGAAAATGAATGTTCTTTTTTACCTTTCATCTTATTTAAGGAATTACCCACCACCATTTCCTTGAATATTCATATGAATGATAAAGGGGTTTTTATATATATTGAAAAAAAATTATTTTCAATCAAATTTATTTTAAAGAAAAATTAATTTCCTCAAGAATGTATTAAAATAACATTTTGTAATGTTTCCATTCTTCACTGTCAAAAACCCTTTATTTTTACTCTACTTTTAATTTGATGTATTGATACCAACTATATTATTCGTTGCCATAACTTATGATTTATTTTTTTAATTTTTTTATTTAATTTTTTTTATTTTATAACATTATTAGTCACCTTGAAATATTAAATTGCTAATGATAATTAGAAATTAAATATCCCATGAATGTACAAATCATTTTTCATAGGCATGATATTTTGTTAAACCATATTACATTTTTTCATATGGTGTTAACTTTTATAGTAATTTTATTATTTGAAAAAATATTATTAAATCTGTATTCATTATTCAATATGGATATTTTATAAGGGGTATAGTATATTAATAAAATCTATTACTCGATATGAGGAAAGAGTTGGAATCAACGTGATGGTTTGGTCCCATAATTTAATGCGATCTTTGATGAATCGATAGGTTATCCTGAAATAATTAGTTTAAAAAATTAAATTGGATTATAAATTTTGTTTTAAATTATCTATTGAATGCTTTTATGGTATATTATTTCATGTGCCTCGAACATGACTTCAAAAAATTAATTATTGGCATCATTTTAATTCATTAATTTTTATCTATGATATTTTAACTATAAAAAAATATATGGATGCATTTAATTCTTAGTTTACTGATTTAATATCATGTTTTTTGGTTATTTACATTTCTATATTTTTTATTCACTTCCCTCTCAATTTATTGACAACATGGATAGTGTGTTAAGATATTCACATTTTCATAACAATTATGCTCATTGATTCATTATTTATTTCTCTATATATAACTATATTTAGTGTTCGAGATCACCTTTATTTTGATTCATTTCCCTAGAATCCCAAAAATTTTACAATGAAAGATATTAAAGGATACACATGATTGAAAAATGTTTCAATCCCCAAAAAATTATTAGGTATTTTTTTATTTTCTATAATACAAAACTCGTGTGTGTAACATGTTTACCAAGAAAACTAAACTATTCAGTCGTTTGGATCAAGATATAAATGTATCTTCTTCCAATGACATGGCAGTGGGAACTAGATCCTAAATTTTTTTGGGTTAGGTCAGCGAAAAATAGATTACTTTATGAATTTGGATTATTTGAAAATTTAATGTTGTAATTATATCACTTAATAGTAATGAGGACTCATAAAAGATATCATTTATTCACAAATAAAAAAGACTCACTTCTTATAAATCAAACCACACATATAGTTGAAACATATTTCCAAAAACTATTTAATTTTAACCCACTTGTAAAGACCCATAATTCCCTTGGAATGTTTTTTTAAAATAAATGGGAATTTTATGAGTCTACAGTTTCTCACAGCGCCTGAATCCGAGGCCCAGGGTGCCCAGAATTAATTTCTGAAGTTTTGTTTGGGTACATTTAGTAAACGTACGTGCGGGATTCTATAAATTTTGAACCGGTGCCCAGAAATGAATTTTGAGGGCACCGTTGTACTCGCAATGCTGATGTTTTTGTTGTGAGACCTTCACCGCAGTTGCGTTCTGACGTGAGTGGAAGACAGTTTTTGGAAGGATCTTAATTTGAATAAAAAAAGTGTAAACTTTATTTTATTTGGTATATGTTAAAACCACCAAGTGGTGGTTGGAGGTGGGGGCCACCCCACCATAACCTCCCATGAGTGGTTATGGTGGTGGGTCCCACCCGCACATATCCTTCCTTGGGAGGATAATTATAATGGGGACCACCCGAGCATAACCTCTCCATTAAATAGTTGGGGTGGGGACCACCTGACCCTTATTAATGGAGGAGGATAAAAAATCCCAATTCTCTCTCATTAATGAGGGAGAGCCTCTTAAAATCCTCACCAATTAATGTGCCACCACACAAGAATTAAATTGGTGGAGTTGGGTTTTAATTCACTATTTTGAATTTTGTGCCAACATTAAAACAATAAGAAACTCTTATTATTTCGTTGACATAATTCTCTTTGGTGAGAGCTTTTGAGAGGAGCTTGGGAGATGACTTCCAATGAAGAACGTGAAGAACGCAAAGAACTTTGGTGATTCTCTTCTCCTCCGACCTAATTTCTCAGTCTTGTTTGACGTGGTACATGATCGTCTACCTCGAAACGATGACCAATTTTTCGGCAACGTCAACGAATGTCTACCGATGAATCAAAGGTAGGGGTTATTATTCCATGAAGTTGTAATACTTTTTGTTATCCCCTTCATCGGATAGAAAGGGTTTGTTTCGAGCATGTTTTAATCAACTGCTTATCTTGTTGAGCCTTTTGATTTCCCCTTTAAACGTGGAGGATGCGGGCCAACCTAACATGGCCCGACATCCTCCATCGTTCTACTTTTTTGTGATGCCCTACGGCATGGAGAAGAAGCGACGATGACAAAGGTGGTACATGCGATGACGACGATGAAGGCGGTGAACAAAGGCTGCGCTACCCACGGCATCCATGAATGGTGCCGCCCCCACGACGCCATGGTGCGCTACCCTCACCCAGTGCCCCACGCCCCTGTCGGTGCGCTCCCGGCACCCCGCGCCCCAGCCGGTGTGCTTCCGGCCCACCCGCACCACTGTCGACGTTCACCCGGCCCCCTGCGCCCCTTCCGGCGCGCACCCGGAGCCCTGCGCCCTAGCCGACGTACACCATGCGCCCTGCTCCCCTGCCGGCGTGCACCGGCGACCCACGCCCTTGTAGGAGCGCTCCCGGTGCCCCGCCCCCTACTGGTGAATTTCTCGGAAACACGCGGCTCTGCCGGCGTGCTCCCCGGCCCCTCACGCCCCCTAGCAGAGCACTACACGCCTCCCCGGCTCCTGCCGCGGCCTGCCCGGTGTACCCGCTGCCTTCCCGGAGTCCAGTAGGCGCGCCCACGCCCCGCACGGCCTTCCCGCTGGCCACCCTGCCACCGGCCTACCGAGTTGACCCGCGGCACCGCCACGGTGTCGCTGGCCAAACTAGCCCAGTCTTGCAGGCCGAGTTACCGAGCCACCTACGTGGCGACTATCGGGCTGAGTTGCCCTTGCGGTCCATTGGGCCGGGCCCAGCGGACTGGGTGAAAACATAGCGGGCTAACCCACCCACTGGGTTGGGTCAGACCTAGAAAGTCTGACTGGGTCGACCCTAACTGGGTCGGCCCAGACTGGGTTGGGCCGAGTCAGTCCAAACGGGTCAGACCAGACCCGGGCCCATTACTGACCCCTTTACCTTCTTGGGCCATATTTTTGGCACCGAACGTCCGTTTGACGAACCGTTAGAGTTGCGGGTATTATTGTATCATAAGAATCCATTTCAGTATACCCCACTGGAGTTCTGGGTATAGTTGAGTCACGTTCATTTTGGTTCATACACGAATCCATCCGGGCCCTCGGGACTAAAATGCTAATTACTCACAGACCGTGTGTCTGATTGATGCACTGTATGTTGTGTTGAGACCCCGATTACATGGAGGTACTTTGATATACTTCCACCTGAGACTTCGTGACACATAGAGTATCGACCAGTAGCTCATGGATCAGATCCTCCCAGAGATGAGCAGATGGAGTGAGGAGACCTAGTAGCTGCAGACCTGATGACTTCTTGACTGATTGGACTCAGAGTTGTTCGACTATCCCAGTGGACGGAGCGCTCGGTTTGACGGCAGACCCACGGCGGACGGAGCACCTGGTTTGGTAGCAGACACACGGTACTCGATAGTAGGAGTACCTTTGACGGCTATTAGGGGTAGCGCACAGTTTGGCGGCAAACCCACAGCGGACGGAGCGCCCGGTATGGCAGTAGACTTGCGGTACTTGATAGGAGGAGTACCTCAGTAGTCTAAGGTTAGTGAGTAGCACCTCAGAGCCACGACATGGCCACTGTACTCGATATACGAGGAGTTCTCTAGCAGCCGTGGTTTCGATAATGAAAATCCTGGTTTGAGATGAGCTAATGACCTTTGTGTTTTCCTTGTGATTGATATGGGTTACTTGATAACATAGGTATATGTATGGGCATATACCTAAGTAATGGTTATCCGCTGAAATCATATTTTTTTGGTTTATCCTTGTTAGATTTTTTGAGACCTTGAGTGTATCGGGGTCTCTACTAAGTATCGTTATACTCACCCTTGCATGGGCTATGCCCACATCTCGGTGTGTTGGATGCAGATGACAGACAACGCTGACAGAGGCCGGGAGCGCTAGGACTGGAAGGTACCCAGAGGAGGACCGTTCGATGTATCGGTACACGATAAAGTCTGACGGACATGGAGTGTTGAGGAGGCCATCTGTACCTACCCTTCAGGTAGGAACCCCGGAGGAAGATCCATGAGTTGATTTCACCTTTCAGCTATTTTTTCCTTTTTAGTTGTACTTGCTTTCCGTTGTATTTGTTCTTTATAGTTGGGGTTTTATTCTGGCCCCCTTTACTTTCAGTACACTTGTTATACAGCTTTTACATAGTGTTTTCTTCCACTTGTACTCAGGTTCTGTGTGTATATGATTCATAAAGGCAATAACTTTACAGTTTTAGGGAATTACGCCTTTGGTGCTAGTCGTCATCCCCTGGCCTATAGAAGGCGGGCTTGGGGTAGTCACGATAGGGGCCCGGGAGGACGGGTCATGACAAATTGGAATGAGAGGAAGTCAGTTATACCACAGAACATAGGACTCTGATATTTCTTTTCTGTGAAGCAATAGTGTTAAGGGTACTAAGTGTGGTTTTCAGTTCAGGGAGTCTTGTGTTGGTGAGGACGGCCGACGTATCCATACACCAAGACCCTGATATCTGATTTTTGACTAAGTGCACAAAAACACTGATGGATGGTGTGTTTTTTTAGTTTTTCTTTAAGTCATCTCAAACTAGGTCAGCTCACCATGTATAGTCTTTTGATCATGTCACATCGGTTTCTTTTAGGATGCCTCCCCGCGTACGACCAGCTAGATCCCCGAGAGTTGTATGTACTGACAGCCCGCTGAGCGATGGGGCCTCAGTACAAGGCCCTCTTCCAGTTGAGGCACCAGCGGTACTACTTCCCGTTGTGCCATCGATGCCACCAGCCCCATCATTAAATGATGCACTCCACATGAGTGTGTTGCATGAGTTTTAGTGCCAGTGGCCACCCAGGTTCTAGGGAGAGACAATCCCACAAGCAGCTGAAGATTGGATGGAGGCTATGGTGAGAGTTTTCATGCAAGTAGGGACACCAGCAAACTACATGGTGATCCTTTCTGCCAGCATCCATCAGGCAGTAGTAGGCAGATGGTGGAGCCTAATTCTCCAAATGCATGATGAGGCATCACTTCTATGGGAAGAAATCAAGAGCCTATTCTGGGTGGAGTTTGTTCCAGCCACCATTCGAGCGGTGTGGATATAGGAGCTACTGCATCTAGAGAATGGTAGCATGATAGTGGTGCAGTACTCAGTGAGGTTCACTGACCTCTCGATATACTCCAATGATATGGTACGAGACCCTTTCCTATAGGCCCGGTCCATTGATAAGGGACTCAGGTGAGAGATCACAGCTTCAGTTGTCTCTCACAGCATCCCGACGTAGACATGGTTATTTGAGTAAGCCTTCATAGTGGAGGGTTTCCTTACTGAGCAGTCTCTAGCAGTGAGACCCAGCACTGGCCGTCATGCAGCAGAGTCTTCTGTAGCTGGCAGCAGACAGATTACGCAGAGGTCCAAGATGAACAGACCTACAAGTAGTTGACTGCACGACTCAGGATCGGTTGTACGGGGCACCCAGAGTGGAGACAGATCCAGGCATACAAGGAGAGGACAGTGTTACTCCTACGGAGGGCATGGTCACATGGTTTGTGACTGTTCGACCTGCCGTACAGATAATCAGTCAGTTGAGGGACCTCCCAGGTAGAGGTAGAGGTTCGATCGAGGTGTACACAGAGCAGAGGCGGGTGTGGTAGAGGAGCTGGTCGTGCAGCTGGCGGTGGACGACGTTACGAGGTGTTTCCACCACCACCACCAGGAGGTCCACCCTGAACTCAGGGAGCGGGTGGACAGGGTAGAGCACAGCTTTGGTTAGCTGAGGCATCTGATCACGGTGCTTCGATGATGATTCGAGGTATGATCTGTGTCTAATCCACCATTGATACAGTTCATATAGACACATTTTCCAATAACTCTTTCATATAAACTACCCTTGTTTGGAGCTCAGAGATTCCAATAGATCTGTTGGCTCAATCATTATGGCTATAGACTCATACGGGTGCAGACTCGAAGATTATGCACATGTTCCGGTAGTGTGAGCTTACACTAAGAGGCAGGAGCTTTTGCTGGGATCTCCTCGTAGCGGTGTCAAGGCCTTACGACGTCATCTTGCGTATGAACGGGTTATCTATAGTCCATGCTCAGATTGACTTTATTAGGAGATTTGTGCGATGTGTCAAAACATATGAGACCAGGTTCACCTACACTGATGTGAACGGAACCTTTGCAGCATAGGAATGACTTACTTAGAGGAGGGTACAGTCAATCACTCACCAGTTGTCTTGCCATACCCTCGAGGCATTAGATGTAGAGATTCCGACTTATCCTGTAGTGGTGGACCGGTACAAAGATGTTTTCCCTGACGATGTTCCAGGACTAACTCCTCATGGAGAGGTGGAATTCTATATTGACCTGTACCCCGGGACGTCACCGATATCTACTCCATCATAACAAATGGCCCCCGCTGAGCTTCACGAGCTAAGGGTATAGCTAGAGGACTTTCATGGAACGAGATTCATTCGGCCCAGTGTTTCTCCATGGGCAGCCCTGATTCTGTTCGCCAAGAAGGAAGATGGAAGTTGAGGCTCTGTTTCAACTACGTTCGCCTGAACTAGGTGACTATGAAGAAAAAGTACCCACTCTCAGGGATTGAATACCTCTTTGATCAGCTCAAGGGAGAATGATGGTTATCAAAGATAGACCTCAGATCAGGCTATCACCAGCTCATATTTTGAGATGAGGATGTACAGAAGATGTCCTTCAAGTATTGTTATGTCCTCTACGAGTTCTTGGTTATTCCCTTCGGCATAACCGATGCTCTAGAAGTGTTCATGAGTCTCTGGAATAGGATCATCCAGCTATACCTCGATCGCTTTGTCTTAGTATTCATCGACGATATACTGATATACTCGACTACTGAGGAGGATCATGGCTACCATCTCTTGGTAGTACTGGACACACTGCGAGAGCACTAGCTTTATGGAAAGCTCTCAAAGTTCTATTTTTGGATTCTAGAGGATCACTTATTGGGACACATCATCTCGGAGGCTGGAGTTGCAGTGGATCCCGTAATGATCGAGGTAGTACTTGCGTGGGAGCCTCCCAAGAGTGTGATGGCGGTACGACGTTTCCTGGGTTTGGCTGGCTACTATCGAAGATTCGTTCTAGACTTCTCTAGAGTTGTAGCACCACTTTCATCCTTAACAAAGAAGGGAAAACCCTTCGTGTGGTTGGAGAGATTCTAGGAGAGCTTTCAGGAGCTGAGGCAGAGGCTGACTAGTGCCCCCATTTTGAGGCTTCCGAGGAAGGCGTAGGGTACGTAGTCTGATTCAATGCATCATGGACCGGACTCGGGTGTGTCCTGATGCAGGAACGAGCTGTGATCACGTATGTTTCTCGGATGTTGAGACAACATGAGTAGAACAATGCTACCAATGACCTAGAGTTAGCAGCAACGGTCTTTTCCTTGAAGATATGGTGACAATATCTTATGGGCAAACGTTTTACCGTGTACTCTCATCACACGAGTCTCAGGTATATGTTATGTCATAAGGACATGAACTTGAGACAATGTCGATGGCTTGAATTCTTCCAAGACTATGAATTCAAGATTGTCTATACTCCTGGGAAGGAGAATAGAGTAGTAGATGCCCTCAGCATAAGATCAGGCATTCAGCTGCTCGGTCAGGCGACGGAGCAGCTAGCCGCGTAGCAGATATCCATTGTAGATAGGGATGGAGCAGCTTATTTACAGTCTCTTATAGTCACTCCCCCACTTTTTCAGCAAATTAGGGAGGCACAACTTGGGGATGCTGACTGCGAGATGCGACGTGCTTAGATATCCATATGGCATACAGCTGATGGATTTTCTGACGATGGGGAGCACGTCATCCTCTTCAAAATATGTACCATGGTATAAGTTCCACTTCAGGAGGAGGTGTTGAGGGAGTTCCACACTTCCCCTCTAGTGGTACATGAAAGAGTGGATACAGAGACCTCTGGAGTTTGAAGATGGTGACCACATCTTTCTACGAGTCTCACCTCGATGAGGTATATGGAGATTTGGAAGAGGCGGAAAGTTGTCTCTTCTTTTCATCGAACATTTCCAGGTTCTTAGAAGAGTAAGCGAGGTGGATTACTGCTTGGATCTTCCACCTCAATTGCATCAGGCGCACGACGTCTTCCACATATCTCAGCTGAGGAGATACGTGCATGACCTGTCCCACATCATCGACCATAGGGAGTTGTAAATTGATGATGGGGTGAATTTCATGGAGGATCTAGTGGAGATTGAGGATCAACAAGAGCGGGTCCTGGGTGGATAGTCAATTCCTCTGGTGCATGTTTGCTGGTAGTACAGGAACCTCCAAGAGAGTACGTGGGAGGGGGAGGCTCAGATGCATGCTAAGTACCCTCTTTTGTTCCCTTAGTGTAAGTTGTAGCTTACGGGGACATAAAGCCCTGAGGTTGGGAGAATTTAAAGACCCAGAATTCCCATGGAATTTTTTTTAAAATACATGGGAATTTTATGAGTCCGAATTTTCTTACGGTTCCTGATTCCAAGGCCTGGTGTGCCCAGAATCAATTTCGGAAGTTTTGTTCGGGTACGTTCAGTCAACGTACATGCGGGATTTTATAACATTTGAACCGGTGCCCAGAAACAAATTCTGAGGGTAGTGTTAAACTCGCAGCGCCGATGATTTCTTAGTGAGGCCTTTACCGCAGTTGCGTTATGATGTGAGTGGAATATGGTTTTTGGAAGGTTCATAATTTGAATAAAATAAAGTGTAAACGTTATTTTATTTGGTGTAGGTTAAAACCACCAAGTGGTGGTTGGAGGTGGTGGCCACCACACCATAACCACCCATGAGAGGTTATGGTGGTGGGGCCCACCCTCGCTTAACCTTCTTTGGGAGGATAATTATGGCGGGTCTAGCCGAGCATAACCTCTCAATTAAATAGTAGGGGTTGGGACCACCCAAACACTATTAATGGAGGAGGATAAAACCTCCCAACTCTCCCTCATTAATGAGGGAGATCCTCTTGACATCCTCACCAATTAATGTGCCACCACACAGGAATTAAATTGGTAGAGCCGGGTTTTAATTCAGTAATTTGAATTTCATGCAAACATTAAAACAATAATAAACTCTTATTATTCCGTTTGAATAATAGTCTTTAGTGAGAGATTTTGAGAAGAGATTGGGAGAAGACTTCCAACGAAGAACGTGAATAATGTCGGCAATTCTCTTCTCCTCTGACCTACATCCTCGGGCTTCTTCGACGTGGGACGTGATCATCTACCTCGAAACGACGACCATATTTTCGCGACGTCCATGAACGTCTTCAGGCGAATCAAAGGTAGGGGTTTTTATTTCATGAATTTGTTATACATTTTTCCCCTTCATTGGATATAAAGGGTTTGTTTTGGGAATTATTTAATAAACTATATATCATGTTGAGCCTTTTTATTTCCCCTCTAAACATGGAGGATGCGGGCCAACCTAACATGGCCTGACATCCTCAATCGTTCTATTTTCTTGTGACACCCTACTGCATGACGAAGAAGCGATGGCACAAAGGCGGTACATGCGGTGACTATGAAGAAGGCGGCGAACAAAGGTTTCACTACCTGTGGCCTCCGTGAACTACGCTGCCCCCACGGTGCCCCAGTGCGCTACCTGCACTCAGGGCCCGGTCCCCCGCACCCCCTGCCCGCACGCTGCCCGCCTGCCCGGCCCCTGCCGCAGCCTGCCCAGTGTACCCGAAGCCTGCCCGGAGTCCAGCCGGCCCACCCGCGCCCCCATTGCCCGCCCGCTGGCCTCCCGGCCACTAGCCTACTGAGCCGACTCACGACGCCCCCGTGTTGTCTCTGGCCGAACCGACCAGATCATCCGGGATGAGTTACCGAGCTGCCTATGTGGCGACTATCAGGCCGAACCGCCCTCGTGGTCCGCTCGGCCGGGCCCAGTAGACTGGCTCAAAATATAGATAGCTAACCCGCCCAATGGGCCGGGTCAGACCCAGCAAGTCTAACCGGGTCGACCCAGACTGGGTTGGGCCGAGTTGGTCTGATTGGGTCGGACCAGACCTGGGCCCATTACTGACCCCTTTACCTTCTTCGGTCATATTTTTGGCACCGGACGTCCATTTGACGAATCATCAACGGTGCTATTATTCTTGGAGCATAGTCGTCCCTTTTAGTATACCCTACTAGAGTTCGGGTTATAGTTGAGTCATGGTCAGGGTGGTTTATACACGAATCTAACCGGGCCCCCGAGACTAAAATGCTAATAACTCACAGATCGGGTGTCCGATTTACGCGTCATCTGTTGCGTTGAGACCCCGATGACGTGGTAGTCCTTTGAGATACTTCCACCTGAGACTTCATGAAACGTGGAGTATCATCTAGTATCTTGTGGAAAAGATCCTTCTAGAGACGAGTAGACTGTGTGCAGAGACGTAGTAGCTCTAGACCTGATGACTGCTTGACTAATTTGACTCGGAGTGATTCGACTAGCCAATGGATGGAGCGCCTGGTTTGGTGACAGACCCACGGAGGAAGGAGCACCTAGTATGGAAGCAGATCCGCGGTACCTAAAAGGAGGAGTCCCTCTGATGGATATTAGGGTGATCACCCAGTTTTGCGGAAGACCCACAACAGACGGAGCACCCAGTTTGGCAGTAGACCCACGGTACTCGACAGGAGGAGTACCTCAACAGTCTAAGGTTAGTGAGCATCGGCTTGGAGTCACGACAGGGCCACTGTACTCGACAGAGGATGAGTTCTCTATCAGTCGTGGTTTCGATAATGAAAATCTTGGTTTGAGCTGAGTCAATAACCATTGTGCTTTCCTCATGATTGAGATGGGTAACTTGATAACTTAGGTATATGTATGGTCATATACCTAAGTAATGGTTAGCCGTTGAAATCATAATTTGTGGTTTATCCTGGTTGGATTTTGTGAGACCTTGAGGGTCTCAGGGTCCCTACTTAGTATCATTATATTCATCCCTACACGGGCTATGCCCACACCTCGTTGTGTTGGATGCAGACGACGGACAACGCTAGTGGACGTCGAGAGCACAAGGACTTGACGGTACCTGAAGGATGACCTTACGATGTATCGGTACATGGTGGAGTCTGACGGACGTGGAGTGATGAAAATACCATCTGCAGCTACCATTCAGTTTGAAACCCCAGAGGACGATCTAGGAGCTGCTTTCAACTTTCAGCTATTTATCCCTTTTTAGTTGTACTTGCTTTCAGTTGTATTTGTACTTTACAATTGGGCTTGTATTCTGGCCCCCTTTACTTTCAGTACACTTGTTATACAGATTTTACTTAGTGTTTTCTTCCGCTTGTACTCTGTTTTTGTGTGTTTATGATTTATAAAGGAAATGTCTTCCCAGTTTTAGGGAATTACACCTTGGGTGCAAGTCGATAGCCCCTAGCCTATGGAAGGCAGGCTTAGGGTAGTCACGATATGGGCCAGGGGGACGGATCATGACAGCACTATAATACATTCTCCTTTTTATTACCCATAGACAATTATTATTTTTCTAATCCCTTCATTTAAATGTATAAATTTAAGAGAGTAATCAATGTCCCATTGTAATTATTTATTACTCCATTCATTTTTATCTCATTATTTTATTTTAAAACATATCATATATAATATTATAATATTACTATAAATATCATAATTAATTGACTATATATTAATGTTTTGATATTATTTATTCATATATTTTCACATAAAAAATAGTATATTGTTAACAATGTGTTGGTTGGAGCATGAAATCTAGGAATTAAGATTTTTTTCATTATTAGGGGTGTCATTTATTTCCTAAATCAATGTAAAATATTATTAAAAACATAAAAAATTAAAATTAACATAATCATTATTATTTTATAATGATAATATAAACATTTTTATCTACACTAACCAATAGGTATATATCATGACCACATTGGAGGGGGTGTAATCACTTACAGAGAAAATGATATCAAAATATAACATATATAAACATGGGAACACTGATACCAATGTAACAAAAATTTAATTATAAAATAATGTTTTTTCTTAATTATTCATGAATATTTATTTTATATATTTAACATATTGCCAAACTCAATGTAATAAGTAGACTCTGATTCAACATTCATGAAAACATATATGAAAATGATATAATAAATAAATAACCATATTACAATTAATGGTCTATATAATGATAAATATAGATGTTTAATGTTTCAAGAAGGTATATAATAAACTGAACTTTATTATTTAGTATTTTAAGAAGAAATAATCAATGAATAATCACAACTGTAAGGGGGTTATTATCTAAAATTTAATTTATTTCGTGATATATCATATTTGGAACCATCATATCCATAATATGGTTTTATTATTTTATAATGATTATCATGATACATATTACATTTATTATTTTTATTTTAATAATAATGTTATGTTTTCTCATTAAATGGATTTTTATTTTATATATTCCTTCTTTATATGGGGTTCGTTGAATAAAATTTAATACACCTGATCCATTTTTATGTTATAAACCATGTTTTTTCAATGATGTGAATATTACCCCATTTTTATTTAATGTAATGATCTGAAAATATATAATGATAATTAATGTCTTATTAACTTGTAAACCTTTTATTGGGTTTTTATTCAAATTTCAGAAAGAATTTTGCGATTTTCATGACTCAAATATTTTCATTATGTAACAATCACTCCACATTGAGAATTATCGTTAATAAATGGTGTATTATATAATATTATAATCGTATATAGTATTTACACCTTATATTCTAGATAAATTATGCTCTATTAAAAAATTCTTCTCGATGTTGATTTTATTTTTTCGTGATAATAAATGTTTCCTTCATACTATTTACTATTCAATTTAATTTGTTATTTCTATGTATACATGTTTTTAGTTACCACTGATATTCTTCATTACCTTGTAGAAATTATTATTTTTTATCTCAAATTACAATTGTATTATTTTGTTTCAATTTTAATTATTGGTTTTACTATCATTTTGAATATGTTATTTTATGATTCTAAAATATATAAAATTATTTTCCTTAATGTAAACATATATTTTTCAGATTTGTATCACATTTGACAGATGTTTTTTTTATTCAGTATCTTTTTTGGAATTAGTTTATTTGCAATTTTTTATTAAAATGTCTCATCATAATTTTTTTCCGAAAATATTGTTTAAAATAAAGATTTTTAGATGATATTAATATAAGATATTTTAGAAAAATTCTAATTTTTTTCTATTAAAATTTTAAAATAGTCTATTGTAATGAACTAATGGATTATAAATAACAATACATGTTCTCTATTTAAATACTCAATTATGTTTATTATGTTTTTATTTAATATAGTCATGTTTTATTATTAAATTTTGTTTCTATATGTTATGTATCCAATTTTATTTTCATTTGTTATATATGATAGGGTTAATGATTTAATTAAATGTGGCACACAAGTGTATATATGATTATGAGTGGGGTACTATATTTACCTCCAAGGAATTGGATATGCGTTTACACTTCATTAGATAGTGATTTTGTATAAGGTATAAATTTAATGTAGATACGCGCATAAGATTTTTCGTGGGTATAAATTTGTTTTATTTATGATCATAGGTCTGTGTGTGGATAGAATTTCAGTTTATCTATAATCATAAGGTTTTTCATGGGTATACTTGTGGATTATACAAGAACAAAATGTTTTTCATTGCTATAATTATTGTTTAGCTCTAATTAAAAGGTTGTGTCTCAGTAAAATTACAGTTTATCTATACTATGAGTTTTGTTTGTGGTTATAATTATTGGATTTGATTTTTCATAATTATTTCATGAATATTTTAATACATAATATATTCTCAAATTAATATTAAATGACATAATTGTGGTTAAGATTTGTTAAAAATGATTTATTTTCTATTTTATATGTTTTTTCTAAATATTATTCGTAAGATATACTTTATTTAAAAATTATAAAAAATATTTATGATATTTAATGTAATATTTATATTTCTCATTCTCATGTTATAATTTAATTTTCTATTTATTTTCTAGTATATGTTTTTAAGAAATTTTCTAGAAAATTCATTTGTCTTATCTTCGTATGTGTTATTAATTAATACTAAAAAATGTATTGTAATTATCAATTGTGACCCCATTAATATTTTATATGTTATTACAAATTTCACAAATTTGACCTCAATATTATGATAAAACATTTTTACAACACAATATTCTTATGTTACATAGAATTCAAGCTTGCCCATTATGATTCATTTCAACCGGTTTTGATGATGATTGAATAATATGATATTTCTACAAGTGGTTATAGAGTTTCATGTTTATGGAGAAATGTCAAAAAAATATTCTATAATAATATTTATATCCAGTGAGTATCTTGTAAAATAGTCATTTATATCATCGGGTTGTGGGGCTATTTATGGGATTAATTGGGAAAACCATGTTATCACGGTATTATGAATATATGTTCAACTTTTATTTTCAAAAATAAAAAAACCAAATTATGAAATATTTGATGAATGTAAATCCCTAATAAAAATAATTAATAATATCAAGAAAATTAACATTTATCTATATATTATTTCAATGTAATGAAGAAAAATAATATAATGTATTTTTAAAAAATTACATATTTTATAAAAAATTTATATAATTCCCTATTTGTCGAGATATTATATTTATGAACTATAAATTTTAGTTAAATATTTTAAAAAATTTATATAAATTATAAAATATGAGATTTATATTATTCATTTGATGAATTATTCTTCATTTTCTGAAATTTTTTCTTTTTTTGTGAATAATGATTTTCACCAAACCGTCATTTATTTTCATTATATCATGTAAAAAAATATAACATAATTTATTTTAATATATTTTAATGTATAATTATTTCAAAATGTATAAAACTAAAATAATTAATCCTATGTGAGTCATATTTACATTGAATTTTCTAGTAAAATTGTGGTTTGGATTTAAAAATATTTTTTTTATATAAAATCATTTTTATGTATTTTGTGTTGATATACTAAAATATATATCAACACATTGAAATAATATAATCATAAATTTTTTATTTAATATTTATAATTATGAGGTTAAAATATATAAATAGGTTAATTTTTTTATGACAATTAATAATAATAATTTTTAAAAATAAATACATATAGCTAAGGGTTTACTAAGATTAAAGGTATTAAACTATGGTTTAATAATTAAAGTCCAAAAAAATAGTTTCAATTATTTTATTGAATTATTTTAATGAATACATGTTCTTCATATATTTTAATCTATTTCAATTTTGTGCCAGTTTCCTCTGATAAATCAATTTACATTATTTTTTTATTAAGAATAAATTCAAAATTTCACTCTCTCTGTCTGATTATGTTCTCATTAAATGTATATAGATAATATGGAATAGGATTTGATAAAGATGATAAAATTAATTATTATCATTATATATTTATTTTTGTAAATTTTTAGGGATGGTATGGTTACATTGAACTATTATAGATCATTAATGTAATGCATTTCATGTAGTTTAAAAATCAAATGAATGATTTTAAAAATAAAAAAATATTATATTGTAATTGTAATATGTTTACCTGTGAATTTAATGGATAAATATAATGTATTATCTGTGGTCAAATTTTTTATATTAAAATTCAATTTTTTATATTTATGCCTTTAATTCCAAGATAAGAGAATAATAATGAAAAATTAAATTGAATGATATTTAATGTTGAAAAGTAATTTATAAATAATTAGAATGATATATTAAAATAAAATATTGATTTAAGTAATTGATATAATTTAATTTCAATTATGTATTAACTACTTATGGTTCACTTTTAATTTTTAATATTACTTTCATTACGCGTAAAATGTAAAAAATTTCATAACATGATACAGTTTAATGTAGGTTAATGAAGGGTTTAGAATAAATGATATGTTTTAAAGTGACATAAAAACATATCTTACTATAATATGATGGTCATAATTCAACCTTTACCGCATTATATAATATTATAATGAGATTTTGACCTATTTTACATGAGTTATAAAAATTTTATATATTAATGTTTCTATTATTTATAAGATTTTCACTCACCTACCTTATAAAGGGTAAACATCCATCCTCTCATCCTCCCACGTCATAAGAATTTTATTTCAGAAAATATATACCATATAAGTTTATATAATTTATCCGTAGAACCTAGATCATATGGTCTTTTAGAAACACTATAATAATAAGTAATGAGAGTAATTTAATTTAGTATCTCACATAAAGAGGTATAACTGTAAATCATCTTTTCTTAATTTTTTTCTTTTAACCCATTAAAATATATAATTAATGTGATAATATAATATCCATAAAATATTAAATATAATAAAATTCTATTATTTTTATGTAAAAACATAAATTCTCAACCACTCTATCATATTCGAAATCAATGGATAATTTTTCTTGAATGTATGTACTACCACCTCTACGAAGTATTGTAATTCAATTTTATTCACCACCGCTCGATGTAAGTTATTATTTTAGATTTATTATATATATATTAACTTATTTAAATAATTATGAATAATTATTTATAATATATTATTTTAATTATTAAATTATGATCATTTGGAAAAATGAAATTTTTCTTATGCATACATGTGGACTACCACCCCCATGATGTGATGTGATACCGTTTTTTAAATATTCCATAAAATGATGGTAAAAAAGATATATTTAAATTTTATATGAGTTATATATCTTATTTTTATTATTAAATATTTTTTTTGAGTATTTAAATTTCTTTTGTTACATCCTTCTAAATGTGGAAGCATCATTTGTGTGTAGGATTGAACTACCATCTGTAAAATGTGATGAAATTTATTTTCCATCACCACCATACAGCGAGAGTCATAAAATATTTGATAATGAAAAATATTAGGCATGGTATATATTCTATTGAAAATTGAAATATGAAAACCACTCATTTATTAGGACTAGAAAATTGATAACTTTATATAAAACAAAACAGTTAACACTCGGTATGATGATGTAAATTTAGTTATTTTATCATTCAAGTGATTGGATGCTATAATGGAATAATATGTTGTATAAAATATATTAATATTGTTTTATTAAGTAATTATAATTAATATAACATTTGTATTCAGGAGGTTAAGATCATTTACAATGAATGTGTGACTCGTGGTAAGGGTTATTTTTTAATCATTTACACATCAATGTAACATGACTATATTATGATACTAATATCATTTGTTTATATACTACCTCATTGAAATATAATATTATAAATTAATACCTATTAATTATATTTAATTTAAAAATTCATGTTTAATCGTTATAAGGGGGTTTTATTAAAATTTTATTAAATCCATTAGGGATATCATTAATTAACTCATTTTATATTAAGGTTGTTTATATAAAAATTCATTTAAACAAATTAAATCCCCCTAATATATTAAACCAAATAAGTAACCTAATCCTCTATTAATATGTTTTTTTACTAGTTTTCATTCTATATATTAACTTTTTGGATATTAAATCATCATGTGACTTACAAGTGACAAACCTTAATTTAATTGAACTAATCTTTTAATGTTATCAATCGAAACACTTTTCTTCTATGGAAAGTTTATTTTTACAATTTTAAAGAATAATATTATTTTTACTCCATTAATAGATTGATGTGATTTTAGATTATAACTATATTTAATTACAAAATTTTAAAATGAATCATGTATTTATATTTTAAATGAGATATTATTGAATTTTCTACCAAAATATTAATGAAATCATTTTTTACATTAACCTCCTTCAAGAATTTCTCACCATAGTTTCCAATAATTAATATTAATATTAAATTAAATGTAACCATTTTTATTTTCAAATAAAATATTTTTTTCAATACTATGGGAATTTTTATCTAAAATTATATTAATGGAAAAGGATAAAATTTTATTAACAGAATAAAATCATTTTTTAAAATGATTTATAAAATCATTTGATATAAAAAATAATTTTGAAATGAATTTGAATTTTTTACTATTATTTTTATTTGTAAATATACTTTTTAAAAAACATTATTATTGTTGAATTTATGATTTTATTTTATCATTTACTAACTTATGGGTTTTTGGAAATGATCATTATCATGATCACATTACTTCTCACTCTCCATCATTTCATTGGAAATTATTTTATCATCTATGTTTATATTTTTTATTTATTTTTTGGATTTATATAGAACTATTTTTACAAATTATAAATTATATCAACTATATATCATTTATATTGCACCACAAAATTATAAAGAACTCTCTAATCGATATCCTACACAATAGGAAACCCCGAACACAAATTAAAAATGATATACCAACACTAAAATATAATAATTATGACATAGAAAATAAATTTTTTTATAAATAGGATTTACAGTATTATAGATTATACAATGTGGTCTAAATAAATAAAAATTTCGTAAATAATTCATTAAAAATTTGAATAATATTTTTCTATAAAAAACATTTTATTCAAAAAAATTCATCAAATATTATTTTATTTCAATGTGTGAAAAAATGTTATTTTTAATTGTTGTAAATTTAATAAAATTTATTTTAGATAAATATTTTTTAAAATATTCATATAAAAAATATCTTATGAAGAAGTTTTTCTGATTTTTAAATATATGTGTTTTTCAAAGGATACTAAATATATATCTATTTTGTAAAATATTTATTTTATTCATTAAGAATACACATTTTCAATTTATTTTATCTTTAATATAAATAATCCTTTATCATTTATAAATAATATATTTAATTACATGGGAGTTACCATTATACTAAATTTTTTATGAGTTCATATTTGGTAATTAATGTATATATGGGAGTTAATGTTTTTTAAAATGTTTTTATTTCATTTTATGCATTAATATTAAAAATGATTTCTATATAATATAGGTATTTAATTTGAGGAAATTTATTTCATTTATGGAATCAAAATGAAGATTTATTACAATTATGAATCATTTAGATTTTTCTAACAAAATTATTTGATTAGTGAAAAATTATAAAATACACATTTAAGGAAATACGATATGTTTTTTGATATCGAAAAGACATAAATAGGATAAAATTTTATATTAATGATATATAATTAAAACATTAAGAAAAATTAATATAATAATAATATTAAAAAATAGTAACTTATAAATCATAATTTCTTCAATATAAGTACGGAAATAATTTTATAGTTAGGGATTAGCTTAGTGGTACGCACCCAATAATACAACCTATAAAACAGGTGTTCAAACACCACTGGGAAAAGGTATTGTATCGTAGTGTTGCAGTGATGGAACAGTTCACCTAAGATAATGTATTGTCATGGAGCACTGTAACGGTGATGGGGGTACTATAGAATCACTGTAGTAGTGGCGAGAAACACTCTAGTAGCGGCAGGTACTGAAGTAAGTACTGTAGTGGTGTCGGTACTGTAGGAGTTACAATAGTTGATTAGTTACTATTTACAAGATGGGCCATTGGGAAAAATGTAATGGGCCTCTTTCCCCATGGGCTTTCGGCCAAAAAATATTATATAATAATGTGGCTTGTTGGGTGGGTTATCACTTGGGAGGGCTGTGACCAGCCTTTCAGCCTTGTGTATGTTTGGTGTGTGTGTGTGTGTGTTTAATGTAATGTTACCCCAAGCACCAAATATATATATAATAGAAACGTAAAATATAATATCCTATTGAAAAAATATTTCAAGGGGGGATATTTATCTATAATTTATTACTAATCATGAAGTATAATTAATTAATTATATGTATATATTACAATTTGTTAGTCATCTAACAATATACTTTTCCAAATTATTGTTCAATTTTTGTGCATGACTAGAAAAGTTAAAATAAAATAAGAAATATGATTTCATAACATATATCTGAGTAAATATACATATTTGGGGAGTATAAATTATCATCATGAATATAATTTATTTATTTTTAATATTTTTATTTATTTATTATTATTAGTGATGAAATTAATAAATTAAAATATTACACAATGCTGACTTTGTGAATGTATAAACTTTAGAAAAATCCCATATATAATATTAGAAATAATAAATGTAAAATTATATGGTTGATTTATAGTGTCCCGCTAAATTTTTAGATAAATATTACATATTAGAGATTTTATAAATAATCATATTCTAAACTAATTTTTATATTTATTATATTAAAGAAAATGTAATTGAGTATTAAAAAAAATACATTAGTGATAATTTATATTAAAAAATTTCATAAATAATTTTAAATTTATAAAATTAAAATATTATGGAAATTAGATGTGATATGTTTTAAAATAGAAACCACATTACATAATTATATGTTATTTGTATTATTGTTACTTTCATGGCCTCTAAAGTGTAAAACACATTGTTATCTCTATACTTATCAAAAAGATAACAAGTGATTAAAATAGATTATGGTACAAACATAATCTTAACACAAAATATTTTATTTTATTCCAAGGTTTTCAATGTCCTCAACATGTATTAATTTTATAATTATTTAGAGACACATTAATATAAAAATTAAATTATTTTAATTTAATAATGTATGAAATTCCATGAATTTCTCTTCCTTTCATTACTAAAGGGAACCTCCTCTCATTTCATCCTCACACCATTTTAGAACACTATATATTAAAAAAACTACCTTATTCTATTAAAATAATACCACACACCCTTATAGAGGAAATTGTTATTGAAAAATACCACACTTAAAAATATTATGGATTGTTGGATCGAAATGATACTGATTGTAGTATCAAAATAATGATGTAGATTTTTAATATACTAGAGGGGGTGGGGTGAATTGTATACTTTAAAATTTCCTTTTGAACTTTTAATGATGGTAATTTTTAACAATGTTAATCATGGTAAATTCAAAAGTCCTCTTAGTTATAAAAAATTGCTTGATTCATGATATGTGTTTCCAAAAATGAAACATAAGAAAAATTTACAAAGACAACGATTCTACCTTAATGAATATAGAATCTTACTAATCAGAGTACAATAATATAAAATTATAAGATAGTTATACATTATTCAACAATCAAAATGTCGTGGAAAACTTGAAACAATATAAGTTACAAGTATTAAATCTTTTATCCCAAAGAGAAGGGTATCAAACAACCTTGGATAATGGTCCCTTGATTTATTCTTTCAAGAAATTCTGTCTTACCCACACCAGGGTAAGCCCTCGATGTGAATATCAGAATCTGTATTACTGTCCCTACTTTCCCATTAACATCAAGGTAGTCAGAACCTCTGTCTTCCTATCCTCAGAAGCCCTCGAATTTACTCAGCAACATTCAGAGTCGCACCAAGAAATTACGAACAAGATGTTCAATACACAATTAGCATGAAATCCTTTATCTAGAAATCACTTCAAAGTATGTAATATCTAGAGTCGTAGAACATATCATCCATGTTATGAGATCTTTTAAATGAGATCCAATTTATAGGAACATCTTCAACAGTTGGATCCCTCCTCCAATGGTAATAATTTTTACTTGAATTTCAAAGGGACCTGTACTCGTATAACTCAAACAATAGTTGGTTTGAAACAGAAAGCACAACATCATTTTAAAACTATAACAAGAGTAAGCAAAAATATTGTTTCTTAACCTAATACTTTCTTTGCAGTGTAAGGAAAAATAAAAGTTCAGAGTCTAATGAAAAACCATTTGGTGTCTAGAATACATGGGTATTCAGATTCTGTCTTCAAAAGATTTTGGATCCTAAATTCTGTAGAATTCCAGACGATGAATTTCGCTGAAATTTGGAGTCTGAATTCATAAGAATTCGGAGACTGATCTCAAAAAGTTCAGAGTCTGAATTCAGAGAATGCGGAGTCTGAACTCAGGAAGTTCGGAGTCTTAATTCATAGAATTAGGAGTCTAAACTCAGAATGTTCATTGTTTGAATTTAGAGAATTCAAAGTCTGAAATTAGAATGTTCGGAGTCTGAATTCAAAAAATCTAGAACCTAAATTCAGATCATAAAAAAATGCTCTTTGTATAAATATTTATAAGTTTCTGAGGTTTTAGATACGAAATTGAATATTATATTTAGAAATAAAATGAGTTAGAGTTAGAGAAATTATTCCATGAAAAATTAAAACATGGTAAGGATAAATTTCCTTGGGGAAGGAAAATTTCCCTTATGAAAGAAAAACATGGTAAGGATAAATTTTTCTTGAGGTAGGAAAATTTCCTTAAGGAATGAAAATTTCCCTTAGTATGATAAAATAAATTTTTCCATAAGATAGAGTTTTTGTGATTTTCAAAACAATATGGAATAGAAAATTCATTAGGAAACCTTATTGAATCGTCATGGTGTACACAAAATGAGGTTTTTATAAGAACATTAATATATTTTAATAAAAATGATTTAGTTTTTTTTCACTTTCTACTTCGTAAAAATATATTTCATGGATATTGAAATAATTATAATAGTAACATCACTATTTTGATATTTTTTTAATGTAGTAACATATATCAATATACTTCATATATCAAATAGGGAAATAATCCACCTTTATGTTTATAACGAACTACCACCTTGAAAATCATTGTAATTTTTTCCATATCTACCCATTATAGATATTTCTAATGTTTAATTTACTATATGTAGAAGATACTTATGAAATATTTATCATTTTATAGATATAATATTTCATTTAATTTATTTTTCTTCCATGTATTAAATAATTATATCATTTTTTGTGCATCCTAGTAGATTTCTACAACCATGATGTGATGCGATTCATTTTTCATTAGAACATTACATAGATGCTATTATTGTGTTTATATTATTATATAATTTATATTTATCATTAAATTATTATTACTATAATAAAAAATAACACATACAATTTTTTCATTATTTTAATTAAAATATTGAAGCATTAAAAATACATATGTTGACTATACCATCATCGTTATTGGTCTGTAGTTCATTTTTATTATCTTCATTCCTGAATGGATTAAAAATTAAAATTAATTTATTAAAATTATAATTTTTTTATATAATTATTATATTTATCATTTAATAATTACCTATTTGACCATAATTAATTTACTTATATCATTTTTGACATATTAGGTGAATATCGTTAAAACATCTGATGTGAACATAATTTTCTACATAATTGTATATAACATTATAATAAATAAAATATAATTGGATGTAAGGGGGATTTTTTATGTGAGTAAATAATTAAAATGTGTTAATTATATTTGATGAAAAAATAATAGATGTGACAAGTCAAACTCATGGTTAGGGACACCATACCTTAAAAAATTATTTTAAATGTTTTAATAATTTTTTTTAAATCGCGGTCTTCCGTGTACGTTTTATTAATATAATATATGAATGTATTTATATGGAAATAATTAAAATAAAAATATATTTTTTTCATTTTATTTTATTTAAGATGATTTCAAATGAAATATTTTGATATTTTGTATAGAATGTTTTGACATTATAAAGAAAAGGAAAAATGAATATTCTATTTTAATATATACTCTGTCAATAGATTTTTTCACGATAATAACCATAATTTTTTATTATATTCCATTATAATATTCGATTTTTTCTATAATTAAAACTCCCTTATGAACATTTTATAGGAATGTTAAATTTTATACTTCTATTAAAGGAAATGTATATTCTAATATATAATAATGTGTTTCAAATGGGTTATGATACATATTTTTATAAGTTTTATGATGGAAATTATTTATTGTAAATTTTATACACAAATAATGGGTCTTGGGAATTGTTTTGTGATTTTGAAATCCTAATATTTCTCTACAATGGATTTTATAATGATTTGTTTCTATAAATAAATATGGTGTAAGTCAACAGAAATGGGTTATCCAATTATAAGGGTTTTCGTAAAGTATCAAAAAATTATAATGAACTTATAATCCTATTTGAATTTTATATGATATAAAATTAGTATTCCATGGCATTAAATTATTTTTTTGGTTAAGAAAATGATATTTTCTAGAGGAATGATTCTAATTTTTTTTTGTAAAATAAATGTTTTATAAAAAAAATTATGGGATCTTATTATATACTGAATACAGAGGATTAATAATTTTCCATTAATATTTATTTTAATGTGTATTTTGAAATAAATATTGAAGTAATTTTTATTTCAAGTGTATTCAAATTATGGTTTCAGCTACATGTTTATTATGTTTAAGGAAAACTCTCTTTTAAGATATTATGGACTCAATACAGATTATTGGTATTCATATTCATTCTAAGGTACTTTACTGATATTTTGTTACTATACCACATTTCCAAATTAATTCAAAATTCTATAAGTATGATTACAACCAAATAAAAAGACAATTTGAAATTCAAAGATATTTTTCCTAAAAATTACTAGATTAAAATTTTTTATGGTTTGAAAGAAATTGATATAGAGTTTATTCATTCAAAATAATTTTTTTGGTTTTTTTAAAAACTTATTATCATTTATTAATCATAAATTTAATCCTTAAAATAATTTTGGAATTTATGGAAATTATATTCTGATTGAAAAGGTTAAATTTTGTTATCTTTAAATGCGTTGTCATTATAATTTGTATTAGGGAATAGATTAGATAACATTAGATGTTAAGAAATTTTTTGATCATAATTAAAAATACATTTATAACCAAAATTAATAGTATGTTTGTTGGAATTGATGAAATTTTGAAAAAAATTAAATAAATTCATTAAAAAGATATAGATAAAGATATCAATTTTTTTATCATACTAATACGATTATTTATAATGGTTAGATTTAATTTAATAAAACATAGTGTTTTTATTTTAGTAAATATTTGTAACCACCAAAAACCAAATTAAAAATGGATATAATGAAAAATATGGTGTTTTTAAACATAAAAATAATTTTATGGAGGATTTAGTGAAATCATTTATGTTATTTCATAACCAGTTATAATGATTTTTCATATATAATATGGTACTATGAGAGTTTACTATTAGTCTAGAAAATATAAAAACATATTTTCATTTATGTCTAGAACATTAATATCATAGAGTTAAAAAATATTAATTTAATATGGTTAAAATATTTGGTATAAATCAAATTTGGAAGATTATTTAAGGGACATGTAGATGTTTTATATGTTATATATTTTGGTGTAAACCAATAAACTATCTAGTAAACATGAATATATCAATTAACACAAGAAGATGGATACATTTTATTCCAAGGGATCAATTTATTTGGTCAAATTTGGGTAATATGGTAATTAGGAATATCTATTCCACATGAGTAATTTTTAATAATGGGTGAATAATAAAATATATATATATTTTCATTAATTTTTAATTACATTATAGTAATATTTGGGAAATTTTGATGTTAATTTAATATGTAAGAATTAAATTTCCCCTTAAATTTTAATATTTTTGAATTATAGGACCTGATTAGTATTTTTGAATATAGTAAGGTAGTATTGAGGAATAATATAGATATACAAGGTCATTAGACTTAGTATAGTGTTGAGTGATTGAGGTTTCTACACAGTACTATTCTGGTATTATTATGATTTTTAAACATAAGGTTGATAATTAGTTTAAAATAAAAAATAATCTTTTGATTTTTTATGTGATTAGAATACCATAGGTACATTATTGATTATTAAATTATTTTTAGGGTATATTTAGAAATTAAGATTAACTTTTTTCTTAATAAAATGTTATTTGTTGAAAAAAGATCTTATATTTTTTAAGAAATAATATCATAGATATTGATATCATTTACAGATAATATGATCATTGATGATATTGTAATTTTAGAAAACTGGGAACCATGGTTTTGAAATGTGATTTATTGACTTTGTGATTAATTTTATTTTTGAATACATTCACTATTTTGGGAATATTATAATATAATTTGAAATGGAAATACTTTTGTCTAAGTTGATATTTTATTTGAGAACTAATGGTTTATATTTTCATTAGATTTAAATGTGATCTTATTTTTGGATTCATGGTGATTTGGGATATTTGTGGAAAAAATATCATATTTTGGAGAGTATTTGTTTGGTAAATATAATTTTAATTTTCAGTATATATATTCATAGTGAAAATTTTTGTTCAGAGATAAATTTTATTTTTTCATAGGGAAAAATGAGATAATTTCATTTTAAAATTTTTGTTTCAATATTGGTCAAATAAAATTTGAAAATTATTAAGATATGAAATTTAAGAAATGATTTACATTGATTATCATGTCTCAATATATTGATTATAGATATTTTGTTACGATGGTTTTCTCCAATTGGATATTATGTTATCTTCTGCCAATATTTTTTTTCATTTTTCATATAATTACTAAATGAAGGAAATGTTTTCCATTTATGGATATTCTGATCATTTATATGTTTATTATATTTCATAATGACATAAATATTAAAACTCAAATTTTTATGTAAAATATGAGATAAAGGTCGAAATAAATTTTAACATGCATCCAAATGATGAATATACAATTTATAAAATAGAAAATATCAAGTCAGTATATCTCTATACATTCTTATTCTAGATTATAATTAAATTACTCAACACTTGTAAAATTATTTTCAAATGAAATGTTTTTCCTTTATATTAATTTATGATAAATTTATCATTGTTTTCAAACGATGTTAATTTATGGTTTTCGGTTCATTAACATTATAATGATCATTCACTTTCTTATTGTCAATGACCTATGTCACTCTCCATTATTATATGAAAAATAATTTTTTATCCTTGTTCAAATATAAACATCCCTTTAATTTTTTCCAATTTGTAATCATAATTATTTATTATTCTAGATAACCATCGTATTCATCGTATTCCCCATTCCTTCCATTTTGGATGATTTTTTATTAAACATTCATGTGAAATAGGATTTCTAAAAACATTTTTCTTATTGTAAAATGATTTATAACTTGCCTCAATAAAAAATTTCAAGGATGGAATTTATTAAATATGGTCGGGGGTGATGGTACATAACCCCATATGGTTTATTAAGAATTCTATGTATATTATTGTATACAACACACAACCATGACCTTAAACAAACCACAATATATTAATATCTAAATTGTATAGTTATATAATAGTCATTAAATTTTTGGTTAGGAATTTTATGAATGAAATTATTAAATATAATCAAATATTCTAATGAATAAATATTAATTTTCAAATGCATATCCAATATGTACATATTCTTAAGTAATTACATTTTTTCATCAAAAATATTATTTATTGTAAAATGGTTTGGATAAACTAATATGAGTTAATGTTATAGTTAATTAATTACAATTTTATAAAATATATATAATAAAATTGTCATCATTTTTTAAACCACTAATTCAGAATTAGAATATTGTGAAATTTTAAAATGTTTTGAAATGAATGATTTTTAGGGAATAGTGAAAATTAATTACTACTGTTAAATTGTCTTATCATTAATTAAAAATTAAAATTATTCTTACAATATAATATTTAATATATTTATATGCCTCTTTTATTAAGAAATAATATAATTAATTACACAGGTATCAATATTTTTTTAGTTTTTTATATAATATCATTATTGAGATTAAAAGTATGTTTTTCTGAAAATTGTATTTTGTTGAATTGGATGAATTCATATTAAAATTAATTTATTCAACACTATAGAAAAATAATTTTATTAATTGGAATATATTTTTTAAATTAAAATTATTAAATTTATCTTCTTATTCCTTTTTTATATTTTTTGAACAAGTTATGTTTTTATTTTATAGTAAAAATTTACAGTTTTTATAAAATAATATAAATTTATGGAATCCCCAAAACGTAAATACAAATTAAAAATTTATCATCCAAATATATCTAATAATTTATAATTTTATAATAAAATATTAAAAAATAATATAACTTATATAAATCATAATATAATTCAAAATAAATATGGAAATCATTTTATGTGGAAAAGTAGTACATTGGTGGCAATGGAAATGTCAAACATGGTGTCCTAAGAAAAGTATATATTAATTTTCTGGCCTTTTTCTAAATTTTATAATAAATATGATATATAATTTATAATTTTAATCGGTATATTCAAATAGTTCATTTATATAAAATGTCTCTTATAAAAGTACATGTGTAATGCAATTTCATTGCTAGAAAAGACAGAATGAAAATTTAAATAAGTTTTCAAGACATTAATGTGAGTAAATATATATTTAATAATTATAAAATATTATATTGAAATAATTTTAATTTTTTCTGATGGTAATTTTTAGTAAATTTTTATGGATGATATAATCACCTTATATTCTTATGCCACACCATCTGAGTGTGTGTACAAGCAGTAGAGAAATAAATCACTATACATTAAAAAATTTAAAAGTAATATTGTTTGGATGGGTTATAGAGTCCAATAAAATTTTTAGATAAATAAAATATAAAATATTTGTGTTAAAGGTTTATAATAAAATTTCATTGAAATTTTTATTACATTAAATTCAAGGAAATTAATTTGTTCAAAAATTAAATTAATGATATTTTAAAATAACCACGATTATGTAAAATGATTCAAAATTAATAAAAATCTTATATATGGTAAAGATGAATGTATACTTTTCATAATATCGCCCCTAAAAAGTTTTCTCTTCGTATTTCCTTTTATAGTAGTTTTCATGAAAACTGATGTTGGAAAAACATTAATAACACTTTGATTATCAAAAAGGTCAATGATATATTCAAATAAAATAATATAAGAAAAAACATAATATAAATTGTTATGAATTTTATTATATGAATATTTTCATCACATTATAAACTTATATTTTAATTATATTTAATTTTACAGCATGTAAATGAATTTCAATATATATTTATTTATTACATTATGAAATTTTAGGATTTCCCCTTCTTTCACTTACAAAATGGAACATCATCATCATCATCAACATTACCATTTTTATTCAAGGAAAACAGCATAGAACAGAGAGCATATAGGTCTCGGGGGGTTGTAAATAATGAAGTCCAGGGGCATCCCCTCGGATCAAGTCCACCCCCTCAGGCTTAAAAAGAGACACATGAGAAATACATTGGACCGGGATACCTGGGGTTGCCATAGAAGCTAGGTGGTCTGCAACCTTGTTCCCCAACCTCCACGTGTGAGTGACCAAAGCTTCCCTGGCAAGGAGCGCCCTGTACTTTCTGATTGTATACATAATAGACCATGGTATGATCCCTCTTCCGCACAAAGCCTCATAGATTAGCTTCGAGTCCGTCTCCACTTGGGATATTTGAATCTCTCGTTGCTTGCATAGGGTGATACCCGTTAGGACAGCCTTCGCCTCCTCCTGTAAAGAATTACTTTCACTCTAATGCGCTGTGAACACCACATACAGAATGCCCGTAAAATCCCGAACCACACCACCACCGTGCCTATCACGTAAAACACATGACCCGTCTGTATTCAATTTGAGGCAGACACCAGGCAGGTCCCATCGTACCCAGGAACCCTACTGCCTGATGCTCTGATGATCAGATCCATAGTGCGCATACAGTCCGCTCAAGGAAAGGGAGGCCGACCAGTATCCCTATTTGCTGCATAGGATGAGCATGATGCATCTAATCCTGGTGATGATGCTTCTACCAGATGTAAGTTTCCCCTCATAGCTAGCCAGGTTCCGGGCAGACCACAGGCTCTAGCACCTCGCGCTGAAGATGCAGGCATGAGCAGAACACTCCCTGGCAGACCCGTCCACCCCATGAAACTAATTCTCTAAGAAAGAAGTAGGTACAGTCGTGTTAACCTGGCCCAGAATCATGTCTGCCTCTGCAGTAGTGTACGCAGTAAAGGACCCGAAGAATCCCCACAACTACCATGCCCACTCCCCTTCGAAAAATATGTGGTTGATTCTCTCCTCTCTTCTTATCGCTCAGTAATGACAGTTAGATGTCATGCTAATCCTAAGCTTTTTGACATTGTCATCAGTTGGAAGGGCATGGTGCTGGATTCGCCATGTTAGGAAATTGAGCTTAGTCTGGATCTTCTTGCACCAGACCTGTCCAAACCATCCCCCTTGATGTCCCTGAGTGCGGTCGAGCCTGTAAAAATCTTTCTCATTAAAGCGCCCCGAGGTGGATGGGGTGAAGATACATTGATCCAGTACCGAGCTCTTGACTATGGAGTCATAAAGATCCTGCTGGTTCTCATCCAGGATTTCTCTGAAGAAATGGGGAAACCAGCTTACCTCTCTGAAAGAAATCTGAGGGGCTGGATATCCCAGGTATCCCAGGAAAGAACCTGACCAATTATGGTTCCAAAAAAGTACATTCCCCTCCCCAATGATCCACCTAGAGGTATGAATTAATCTCCGAATACTGCAGCACACCAATGTCCAGAGCGGGGACCCTCTCCCTGAAGGGATATCAGCATTGGCCCCATAACGGGGAGCCATCATCTTTCCCCATAAGGTTTGTTCTTCAATCACCTCCCACACCAGCTCCATGTGCATGTAGAAAATTGTGGTCTCCAGACTTTTGAAACTAATCCCTCCCTACTCAATGGGCCATGCCATCTTTCCCCAAGAGACCCAATGCCTCTTACCTTCCGCGGATTCATCCCATATGAGTCGGGCCAGGATTTTATCAATGGTTCTGATGACACCCTTTAGCACATTAGTGGCCGATAGGGCGTGCACTGGGATGGCAGAGAGTACACTATTTAAGAGAGTGATTCGACCTCCAAAGGATAATAAGTGATTCATCAAATTGAGTATGTGCCCCATAATCTTACTCAAAACATGATCAAACTAGCTAATGCACATACGGCCCAAAGACACCGAGGTGCCAAGGTATTCCATTGGGAATGAGCAAGGACTCGAACATACATAGAGAATCAAGCACATTAATATATTCAATAAAAACCTTCTAGAGGTAAAATTTTAGTGTGACTAAAAACATTATAGTTGTTATAGTGTATATCAATGGGTTTTATGTATAAGAGTTAATGATTTTAATTGAATATTTTAGTTTTATTTTATTCAGCCTCATTAAAGTATAAATAATTCATAATTAAATAATAAATATAGTTTCATAAATATAATTATATATTGTAATTTAAATTTCATAACATGTATAAATATTTTTTCCATTATATGGGAAATGAGTCCATCGTTCGTGTCAGCATCAAAAAAATATCCCACCAACTGATGTTATTAGTTTTCTATCACAAAATATTATAGATATATATAATTGTAGATTTAATATATATATATATATATATGATTTTAATTACATATTTTACATTATATAAATATAATATAATATATAATTATTTACCATTCCATCCAGTTAATAATGATAATGTTTTTATGCATATGTGTGCATTACGGCCTCCCCAGGGTGTGGTGTTTCAATTTTTATTAAATAAAAAATATAATATTATATATAATTGTATTTAATTTAATAATATGATATTTAAAATACAATTATAATTATTTAGACATAAAACTACACTTAATGTTTTTCATTATGTTCATTGAAAAAATAGAAACATTGATCATGCATGCAAATGACCGGCCAACTCTATGATTCTAACGTAGATCATTTTACATTACGATCATTCTTTATTTGTTTCGTAATTTGAATTACTATATATTATTTATAATTAATTATTTAATATTATTCTAGATTTTATGGAATAATTAATACATTGACCATAATCAACATTCCAATGTCATTTCTTCTATATGAGACATGTATCATGAAAACCTCGGATGTAAATTTAATTGACTATGTAAATTTATAAAATTTATTAATAAATATTATAATAATAGTAACCACAATTATAAAAAATAAATAATAATTTAAATAATAACCATAAAATTATTATTCCGGATAAAAATAGTGTACAATAAAATTTCGACTAAATTCGAAGGACAATTTACCATAAAACTTCATTTTATATGTTTTAAATATATATTATCAAAATATCTTTTCCTATAACCCTAATAATAATAATAATATATTACTATATATATATGAAAATAAAATAATGAAAAGGATAATTTTTTACATCTTTTGATATTCTTTTAAAGATTATCGATTGTAATATGTTTTTATATTATATGGAATGGTTTGAATTTCTTAACAAAAAGAAAAAAAGAAATGTTCATTTTTGAGATATACAACTTCAATGAATTGTAATTTGAAAAAAATATTATTTTATGTTTATAATCCATTATATTATTCATTTTTTATTCTATAAAAATACCTCATTCCATTTATACATATAATGTTAGTTTTGCATATATTATTTTAAAGGAATTGAATATAACATTATCTGAAAATGTATTTATTATTGTTTTAAAACTAAATTTTATATTTTTTATGATGGAAATGAATATTTATGTTATATTTATAAACATTGTGGTAATTTTCAATAGTTTATGGTTGGGTCGGGCCATTAAATATCTACATTTAATTTGGAAATAATTAAGTTCTCTATAGAATTATATTGAAAGTCAATGGTAATGGTTATTCCAATTACAATAGTTCTTTTCATAATTCACTAAAGATTATATTCCTAGGATCCGGGAAGAATTTTTTATTAATTATAATTATTTTTAATTATAATCACTTTATTTTAAAATGTAGTATAATTTTATTTGTTTTTAAGGGAATAATTATGGACTTTTTAGGTAAAAATTAATTTTTTTTAGAAAAAGTCATTCTTGGGTTCAAGTACTTTCTATGAAAGTTGTCAGGATAATGATTACACCATTATGATTTAATATAAACAGTACTATGAATTTTTTATGGTAGTTGGCATAATGAACTATGTATATAATTATTATATAATCATAATTCTTATTATCTTTATGGTGTTTTGGATTTTATTATCACATGGTATTCAATATGGACTAATTTATAGATTTTTTATTTTTTGTGTCCATTACTGAGACTTTTTCTTATCCAATGTTTTCAAATTCATTTCTCATTGCAGAAGGATGAGAATAAAAAATAAAGAATCCATGGTTAATTCCTTGAGCATTTTTTATGGGAATAAAATTTGATTCATACATTTTATATTGATGGGAAATGAATACATAGTGGTCTTTTCCAACAAGAAATGTATTTTTTTTCCTAAATAAAAGTTATGATCAAACTCTATATGACTGTAAACCATATTATATCCTCGGGAATTTGAGAAAATAATTTATGATAAAAACACATATGATTATCTCATTACATAATTCTAGGCCCTTATAATTTCTATATGTAATATTAGTTAAATTATTTTTATTAATAAAGATAGGTCACTGATAATGAAAATATTCCATATTCGTAACACATTTAAAAAAATGATGATTTACATGGAATTATGAGAATTAATTGTATTGATCATTCCACATATGATGAATTCATATATAATGGATGTTATTTGTGTGGAAAAGGTATAGATATGTCTTCAATGCATCAAACATTCCCATTAAAAAATTAAGAGGCCACATTTGATGTGAAATTAGTGTACACCAACCCATAAAATAAATTCTTTTTCTGTGTCCCTTCCGATAAGATTTATGGAAACCTAGATGTGGTGTTGATGGATTGTTCATGAATTTACAAATTTATTCTTTTAATTTAATAAAGATTGTGTTTTTATTATACATGTTTTTTGAGGTTGATATTACCCATTAAAACAATTTGAAATAAATTAATTTTATTGAAATGTTATGTCTTTTTATTATATACTCGGGATTATTGATTCTTCTTCATCAAATAATGATATTTCTATTGTGTGGTTTCCCTAAATAAAAATTTGAGCTATCACGTTATTCTGATTTATATTCCCCTAGTTATGATGACTGATTACATCAATTATATTCAAGCATAGAAGAATCTTTTTCATGATATTTATATTTAATTTAATTTAATATGGATTCTATGTTTGTAGATTATATACCATGATTTCTAAACTAACTTTACTTTCATATGTAAGATTCGATGTTTTTTTCCAATGTAAAAAATTAATCACTAGATATTTGTTATTTTAGTTGTGGAATGTATAATATCATACACAATTTTGACAAATACATACATAAGATCCAAAATTCCGTACATATTTTTTATTTTTCTTGAAAAAATATACCATATCATCATGTATATGTTACGATTGAGAATAAAAAATATACATATCATAAAATATACATTCTTTATCTCTTGTATTTTTAAAATTTCTCATATATATGAGGGGAAATTATAAAATCCAACATGTATAAAAGAAAAATCAATTAGTTTAATATGAATATTTTTTTGGATCCAAAATTAATTACTTATATATGATACTGGAAATCATTTATATCGCATTAAAAATACAATTATTCACCTAATATATCTTATATTACATAGTATGATCATTTCATAAAAATCATGATTCTCTTGGACTGTTCACTACCCACATAACCATTTCCTTTAATATTAAAAACCTAAATAATGTAATTATAAATAGAAGGTAATTTATTTAATTCAAATATTAATTAAACCAATTAAATTCCAACAAATTCTATATCATGAAATATTCAATTAATATAATTATATGATCCTTAAATTCAAAAAAAATTCTATAAATAATATAATTAATAAATGCAATGGAATAATAATAGTAAAATTATATTGTATTATATTTTATTTTATATATTAATCAACCCTAAAAACAACATGACAAATTTTATACTCAATGTATTATAGATCTATACCTATACTGGGGGTTGACAAATTGGAGGTGGGGTTTTAACCATGATATTAATATCAGATGATTTGAAGAAATAATCTCACATTATGGTAACCTTCACAATATAAATAATAAAATATTTTAAAATTATTTTCACAATATCATCGCCATAAAGAGATTGACATGAGGAAGAGAGATGGATACATTTCATGTTCTACCCAAAATAGGCTACAGGTCTCCAACATTCACCTAATGTATAATATAAATGGATGTGGGAGTCATTACCTTCTAGGGAAACCTAAAGAAGAGACAGATTAAAATAATACACCAAAAAACCTACCAAAAACTATTTTACTTATAATGATTCCCCAATTGAATTTTTTTCCTATATTATTTAATTACTAAAAAGGAAACAAAAGGTACTAAAAACGTAGTGATTGATGTGATTAAAACCCTCAATAAAACCTGCCAAACCATAGGTTCTTAATATACAACCTATACTAGTTTCTGTTGTGGAGGACTTAAAAAGGGAAATGTATACATTTATATTTCAGGTGAACATAAATATTTACTAATTAGGTTACTACCTTGAGCCTCTTGTGAAAAAGATTACGAATTCATTCTATATCCCAGTTATCAAAATTAAAACGTACTCTAACACCTAAATAGCTCTAATACATTCCCAGCCTCACCATAGAAAATTTGGACCACATCACACATAAATGATAGAATATAATATAACAAATAAGCATTAATGGTTCCCATATCCTACTTCCCCTCTAGTTTGTTGATCTACACCAACAATGTGCATCCTAATACATCTCTCATCAGACATAATACATCCCAAAGACACCTAATAAAGGCATTAAAACAAGAACCTTGTTCATAATATCATCACATCATCCAATCCATATATTTGTTTATTGTATCCAAGTAGTATTTTGGAGCCACCACAACCCATATAACAATTATCATACAACAAGTATTATACATTATGATGTTACATCTCATTATCTGAGTATATACCTCAATCCATTACAGTCTATACCAATCATACCTACAATCACACATTGAATACTACATCTTGTAACATGTGTTTGGGATATAACCACAAGCTATCACATCCCTCTACATAAATATATGGGGAAACTGAGAATTGTGTATATCCGTACAATTAACTACTAATAAAAGTTAGAGGTTCCAAAGGGTGTAGTCATCCATTGATTCTCCCTCCATGAATTTGTGGAAAACACCCACCTAGATTCCACTAGGTGTTTTATTCTCCATACGACGTAAGTGGGGTAGCATCAGAAATCCTCGAATATACATGACATAAATTATCTGAAAACAATAGTATAGGAATAACTCAGTCATAGACTCAACTATAACTAATATTTCTCAAACATCCAGTTTGAAATTTAAATATTATATATCCTATAATAAAAATTCATTTAAAGAGTTACATTAATAACTTATCTTTGTTAATGAATCCACATTATAATAGTTAATAAGTTATTCATTAATTAACCAGAAGAATTAATTCACATTTTATTAGATTTTTCATTAGATTAAAATACATTTCCTATGGGGGTAATCAAAATGGAGGTTGTGTGTAAAGACCCATAAATTTCAAGGAAATTTTTTTCCTAATTTTATTTGGGATTTCATGAGGACGCAGTTTCTGGCGGCACCTGATTCCGAGGCCCGGTGTGCCTGGAATCAATTTCTGATTTTTAGCTTGGGTACGTTTAGTGAACGAACGAGCGGGATTCCTTTTAAACCAGTACTCAGAATCGAAATCTGAGGACACTGATGGAATCCAAATTCCGTTAATTGCTTAGGAACACCTTTTCTGGAGTTGTGTTAGCTCGGGTGTGGTTATTATTAAATGGGTTAACTAAAGAATGAAATAAAATATCGTGCTAAAATTTTTAATTATATTCTATGTTGTTTAAACCTATGCTTGGGGGTTGGAGTGGGACCCACTACATCCTAACTTCTCTATGTAGGATATTAGTGATTTGGTGCCCACATGATCCCCACACCTTCAGACCCCTTTAACCTACCTCTCATTCATTTAATTTGTAACTCACCCACACCCTATTTAAATGGCAAGTCAACCCTCCAATTTAATTTGGACTATTAAACGCTCATCAATTAAAGTCATTTAATTGATTATAATCTTTTGAATTTTTGAAAGGGGTTGGCATGAGCAATTAAATAAGGCAATTACTTATTTTATTATTGGTTGAATCGTTGTGTGGATATATTTGGAAGAGGAGATCTCAAGTCTTGGACATCTTCTTCCTCGTCGAAGAACGCGAAGAATGTCGAGTCTACGATGAAGAACTCTGTCACTATAAGGGGAGTTTGTCATACCGTCTTCTTCCCTCTTCACAGCCGGTGAGAGATGCCTTCTTCAAATAACGACGATGCGCCACATCCTTCATTGGGTGAACGCCGACAACGCTTACGGAGCATCGATCCGCAAAGCCGTCTTCCGCGATGTCGTCTTCCGTGATGTCGTTTTTCCGTGACAACCATCGTTCGGTAACTCCTTGAGGTAGGGGTTTGGATTTTTGTTCGTGAAATATTAGTTTTTGTTCTTCGTCTATTATTTTGGGCCTCTTTCTATCAACTTAATGGGAGGAGGTAGGACCGCATGAAAACGGCCGACCCTCCTCCCCCTTTGTTGTTGTGCTTTTTGCGGCTCGAAAGAAGGCGACGCGGTGCAACGACACCGTGCAGAATCATGGAGGAATGCAGCGAAGAAGCTTGGCGTCGTCGCGCCGCGACATTGAGGCTGAAAGAAGCTGTGAATGGTGTCGGGCTGCGGCAAAGGGGCGCGGCGCCGTCGCACCCCACCGGAGAACCACGAAGAGGCCGCGGCCAGAGCGGGGCCGCAGCGGAGGGGTGCAGCGCCGTCACTCCACGCAAATCGGACCAAGGCCACTTCCTCTAGCCGCGGTGGAGTAGGGAGCGGCGGCCGGAATCGCCGGCAGCCGGCGCCTCAGAGGAGCGGGACTGCAGGGTCCCGCAGCGGCGGCACCGGCCGGCCAGCCGGGCCGGCCGTTTGGAGGAGCTGGGGGTCGTAACCCCCGGATGGAAAAATGAAAGGCCCCCCACATGGGGGATTCCATTTCAAAAAAGGGGGGCAGCCCCCCCCCCCCCTTCCGCGATAGCTCGACGTGGCCGAGCTGTCTGGCCACGCCGGCCATGCCTGTGCCAGGCCAACCGGTCGCACCGGGCCGTGCCCACTGGGCCGGTCCACGTCCTAAAGGGCCGGACACGAACCCGGGGTGGGTCGACCCAGTTCGGGCCGACCCATGGTGTCTTAGGCCAGGTCAGTCCGGGCCCAAAACCCCCTATTTTCGGACAGTTCCATTCAAACACCCGTATCATGGGATACAGACCTCCGATCGACGCACCGTCAGTTTCAATTCCATCCTTGTATCGATTCTGTCGTTTCAGTATATTACACTCAAGGTTTCCGAGAACATTTGGTACATCCGGGTTGGTTCGAACACGAAACCAATCAGGCCCTCGGAGCGGAAACACTTATATCTTGATCTCCGGGTGTCTGATTTACGTGTCGTCGACTTTGTTGGATTCCTCTTAGTGAGACAGACCTTTTTGATTACTCTGCTCGAGGTTTGGATACAGTTGGAGTGCGGTCGGGTTGGTTTTGACGTAAAAACCAACCGGGCCCCTGGAACGAAAAGGCCAATAACTCTCAGACTGGGCGTCCGATTGATGCGCCATCTGTCACGTTGAGTTCCTTTTTCGAGACGAAACATTGGGATACATCAACTCCAGACTACGTGTCAGTGGATGTATCATCCCCCCTTTGGCTAGTGGAGAGGACCCTCCCGGAATCGAGCATGCTGTGTGTAGTAACACTAGAGCTGGCTGCGACTGCGATGATGATGACGACTACACAGAAATCCTATGTGGGTTCGGCAGTGACGACGACTGCACTGTAATCCTCTGTGGGTTTGGCAGTGATGAAAACCGTACAGAAATCCTCAATGGGTTCATCGACGATGACTACTGTTCTTGTATACTACGTGGGTCTGGCAGTACTATTTTTCTTGTATCCTACGTGGGTCTGGTAGTATTTTGACCTCTATTGTAGTATCCTGCATGGGTCCGACAGAGTAGCTGGTCTTGTATCCAACGTGGGTCCGACAGCTTAGATGGTATAGTATCTTATGTGGGTCCCATATTAGATGATTCAGTAGCTACATCTGATCATCTCTATCACCTTACGAAGAAGTATACCTATGTGATATGATTCTTGACTTTCAATCATTATCTTCGATATTATTGACTTGCTTTCTTGTATGGATTGGGTTGTGTTTTCCTGTGTGGATTTGGTTGTACTATCTGGTGTGGATGTGATCGAACTTGGGCTCGGACGTTGGAGCCGAATTGGAATTGATAACTTTGGTATATGTATGGTCATATACCTAAGTAGTGTTGGACGTTACTTCGTGATTGTATCTTTTCTTTGTGGATTATCCTTTGTGGATTCGGGGAGACCGTTGGGGGTCTCAGGGTCCCTATTGAGTAGCGTATACTCACCCCTACACGGTCTATGCCTGAACTACATTTTATTGGATGCAGACGACGGACAACACTGATATTGGTTGAGGCTTGTGGAGCAAGTCGGTACTTGGAGGTCGACCACTGCGCGTGACGTACACAGAGCGGACGGCTGGACCCGAGGAGCTGAGGAGGCTATCTATACCCACCCTGTAGGTGGGATTTCTAGTGGACGGCTCAGAGTTGCTGCTTTACTTTTCAGTTGATGTACTATCTTTCCAGTTGTACATTACATCTGTTTGGGTTTGTATTCTGGACCACTTACTTTTCCGCATGTACTATTGTACCAAGTTTTACTTAGTGTTTACTTCTGCTTGCTTACTATGTGGTGTTTGTTTACTTTATAAAGTCAATGCCTTCCCCTTTTTGTCGGGATTTACGCCTTGGTGCTAGTCACCAGCCCCTTACCTATGGGAGGCAGGCTTAGGGTAGTCACGACACGGTTCCTGAGGACGGGTCGTGACAAATTGGTATCAGAGGAGTTCGGTTCTACCGAAGAACTCAGGACTCTGATCTTTCTGCTATGTGAAGCAATAGTGTTAAGGGTATTGAATGTGGTTATTAGTCCAGGGAGTCCAGTGTTGGTGCGGCGCCAGACATATCTATACACCAGAACCCTGACTTCTGATTTCCAACTCAATGCATGAAAACATTGATTGCATGTGTGTTTCAAAAGTTTTCATTGTGATTAATTTTTTTCAGCTCACCAGGTATACTTTTTTGACCGTGGAACACTTGTTTCTTTTCAGGATGGCCCCACGACGGCAGCCAGCTAGGGTTACAAGTTTTGTGCGAGACAACATCTCATAGAGCGCCGAGGCCTCAGTGTAGCGCCCTTTTTCAGTGGAGGCACCGGCGGTACCTCTACTCACTGAGCCACCGATGCTACCCGCCCCAGCTGTTGATAGTGAACATCACCTTAGTGCACTGCATGAGTTTCAGTGACAGAGACCACCCAGGTTCTGCAGGGAGACAGAACCTCAGGTAGCCGAGGATTGGCTGGAGGCTGTAGTTCGAGTTTTCAGGTTAGTGGGGACACCAGCTGACCTCATGGTGATCTTTACAGTGAGCCTCCTGCACGCGGCAGCAGGAAGATGGTGGATCTTGATGATCCAGGTGCATGCCGAGGTATATCTCTTCTGGATGGACTTTGAGAGCCTCTCCTGCTCGGAGTTCGTCCCAGCCACCCTCCATGCTGTGCGCATCCAGAAGCTACTACAGCTGCGGTAGGGCAGCATGGCGGTCTCCCCATACTCTGTGAGATTTACCGATCTCTCATGCTATTCCATGGACATGGTACATGACCCATTCTTCCAGGCTCGGACCTTCGAGCAGGGACTGAGGCATGAGATCAGGGCATCGATGATCTCCATCAGTATTCTGATACAGGCAGGAGTACTAGAGCGAGCTCTTCTCATATAGAGAGTTCTTGCTGGGCCTACTCCAGCAGTGAGACCTAACACATGGCGGCACGTAGCAGAGTCGTCTGCAGCTGGAAGTCAATAGACGTCACAGGGGTCCAGGTGGACCAGACCATCAGGCAGATGACCTCAGGACACTGGCTCAGAGGTGCGGGTCACTCGGTGGAGAGCCAGTCTTCCGAGGAGCAGACAGTGCTACGCATGGGCCACATGGCTCGTGACAGCCCGACCCACCATGTAGAGGAGCTGCAGACAGTTTAGTGGCCACCCAGGTAGTGGCAGAGGGTCGACCGTGGCGGTCCGTAGAGAGCAGGCGGATGAGGCAGGGGAGCTGGCCGAGTAGCAGGTGGTGGTAAACACTTTGAGTCTTTAACACCACCACCACCAGGAGGTCCACCCCGACCACAGGGAGCTGGTGGGCAGAGGAAGGCACAGCTTCAGGCAGCGGAGGCCTACTACCACGGCGCGCCAGAACTGATTTGAGGTACTATCTTTATCTAATCCACCCTTGCTGCAGTTCTTATAGACATATGAGAGAGTCCTTATTTTATTGTCGCTGCCCTTGTTTGGAGCTCGAAGATTCTGATGGAGTCGTTGGCTCGATCCTTACGGCTAGAGACTCCTATGGGAGAAGACTCGATAATTAATTTAAAGACCTGTAAAATTTAAGGGATTTTTTTTTCATAATTTTCTTTGGGATCTTACAAGAACGTAGTTTCTGACGGCACCTGATTCCGAGACCCGCTGAGCCCGGAATATTTTTTTCCGAAGTTTAGCTCAGGTACGTTCAGTGAACGAACGAGTGGGATTTCCTAACTTTTGAAACAGTGCTCAAAATCGAAATCTGAGGGCACCGATGAAACTGCATCACCGGTAATTTCTTAGGAACACCTTTTCTGGAGTTGTGTTTTCTCGGGTGAGGTTATTAAAAATTTTGGGTTAAGTAGAGAATAAAATAAAATGGTGCAACCAATTCTATTTTTGTTTAAAGTAGTTTAACCTAAGCTAAGTGGTTGGAGTGGGACCAACTATATCCTACTCCACTAGGTAGGATATTAGTTGGGTGGGGCCCACACGATCCCCACCCTTTTATATTCCCTAAATCCCTTAACTCTCCATTTTTATTTGTCAACATAAGTTTAATTAATTAAGTGGATTCGTTTTTGAATTTTTTGAATTTTGAAAAGCATGGCACAGACAATTAAAATAAGGGGTGACCTTATTTTAATTTCGTTAGCTTGTTGTGAGAGGATTGGGGGAAGAAACCACTAAGTCATTAACTTCTTCTTCCTCGTCGAAGAACGCGAAGAACACCGAGCCTTCGACGAAGAACTCTGTCACTGAAAAGGGGTGTTCGTCGTACTGTCTTCTTCCCTCTCCGTAGCTGGTCAGAGACACCATCCTCGGAGATCGACGACCCGACGCCGTGTACTGCGACACTGACGATTCACTTCTCTGGAACGCCATCGACTCTTACGGAGTCTTCTTCCGTGAGGTTTTTTTCCACGATGAACCTTCGTTCAACGGCACCTTGAGGTAGGGAGTTAATTGTTTTTTTTCGTGAATACATTCATCGCCCTTCATCATTTTATATTTGAGCCTCCTGTTATCACAATAATTGGAGGAGGACGGACCGCATGAACTCGGCCGACTCTCCTCCCCCCCTTGATGATTGAACATGTTGTGGCACGAGCAAAGGCAGCGCGATGTCATTGCACCGTGTGGAAACAATGAAGAATGGGTGAAGAAGCGTGGCGTCATTGTGCCGCATCGTTGAAGTCGAAGGAAGCCGCGGCGCCATCACGCGTCACCGAAAAACCTCTAAGAGGCCGCGGCCAGAGCGGGGTCATGGCAGAGGGGCACGGAGCCATCGCGCTGGGCCGATCGGACAAGGCTGCGGCCTATGGCCGCGGTGGTGCGGGGAGCGGCGGCCGGAACCGCCGGCCGCCGGAGCAAGGAGGGTGGGACCTGCAGGGGGGTCCCTCGGTGACTCACCAGCCTTCCAAGCCGGCCGGTTACCTTGAAGGCTGGGGGTCGTAACCCCCGGCTGGCCGAAGGAGCGGCCCCCAACGCGGGGGCCACGGTTCATCAATCAGGGGGGCACTGCGCGCCCCCTGTTTCGCTCAGCTCGGCCAGCCGAGCTGGCCGCGCGGGACGATCGAGCGCGCCCGGCCACCGGCTGCCCTGGCCGGGCTGCACCCAAATGGGCCGGACCCGGGTCGGGTTGACCCAGGGGGTCTCGGGCCGGGCCGGTCTGGGCCCAAAACCCCCCTAAATTTGGACAGGTTCGTTCTTTTTCCCATAACATGGGCTACGAACCTCCGATCGACGCACCTCTAGTTGAGATGCGATCCTTGGATTGATACGGTCATTTCAGTATATTACACACAATGTTTAATAGAACTTTGGGTTTGGCCTGGTTGGTTAGAACACGAAACCAACCTGTCCTTCAGAGTGAAAACACTTATAACTTAAGCTCCTGACGTCCAATTGACGTGTCGTCGATTCTGTTGGATTCCTCTTAGTGAGAAGGACCTTTTGGCTTACTCCGCTCGAGGTTTGGACGTAGTTGATGTATGGCCGGGTTGGTTTTGACTTAAAAACCAACCGGGCCCTTGGAACGAAAAAGCCAATAACTCTTAGACTGGGCATCTGATTGACGCGCCTTCTGTCACATTGAGTTCCTTATGACGTCACAGAACATTTGGATACATCAACTCTGGAAATCGTGTCAGTTGATGTATCAGCCCCTCGGCTCATGGAGCATAACCTCCCCGAATGACCTTGCTATCTGAGGGAACCCTAGAGCTGGCTGCGACTGCGACGACGGTGACGACTGTACAGAAATCCTTCGTGGGTTCGACGACGACGACAACAGTACTCAGTGATCCTGTGTGGATCAGTGCTACCGATCTTGTGTGGGTCAGATCATGTGTGGGTTAGTTCTCAGCGGTCCTATGTGGGCCATCACATACTGATCATGTGTTGGTCAGATCTTGTGTGGGTCATTGCGGGGGTTAGTACCTATCGATCATGTGTGGGTCTGATGGATTAGATGAATCAGAGGCTACATCGGATCATCTCTATCATCTTACGAAGACGTATAACTGTGTGAGATGATTCTTCACTTTCAATCTTATCTTTGATAAGAATGACTTGATATACTGTGTGGATTACGTTGGGCTTTCCTGTGTGGATTGGGTTGCGAATTCCAATATGGAATGGGTTTTGTTTTCCTGTGTGGACTGGGTTGTACATGGGCTCGGATGTTGGAGCCAAAATGGAATTGATGACTTAGGTATATGTATGGGCATATACCTAAGTAGTGTCAGATGTTACTTCGTGATTGTATCTTTATTTTTTGGATTATCCTTTGTGGATTCTGGGAGACCTTCGGGGGTCTCAGGGTCCCTACTGAGTAGCTTATACTCACCTGTGCATTGGTTATTCCCGCACTACGTTGTGTTGGATGCAGACGACGGACATCGCTGATCGTGGTGGAGTCTTGTGGAGCAAGTCGGTACCTAGAGGTGGACCACTGGGCGGGACGTACACGGAGCGGACGGTTGGACCCGTGGAGTAGAGGAGGCTATCTGTACCCACCCTTCAGGTGGGACTTCTAGTGGACGGCTCGAAGTTGCTGCTTTACTTTTCAGTTGATGTACTTCCTTTCCAGTTGTACTTTACTTTTAGTTTGGGTTTGTATTTTGACCCACTTACTTTTCTACACTCACTGTTGTTCGAGTTTTACTTAGTGTTTACTTTTTCTAGATTAATCTGTAGTTTTTTTTACTTTACAAAGGCAATGCCTTCCCCTTTTTGTCAGGATTTACGCCTTGGTGCTAGTCGCCAGCCCCTGGACTATGGGAGGCGGGCTTGGGGTAGTCACGTCATGAGCTATGAGGACAGGTCGTGACAAATTGGTATCAGAGGAGTTCGGTTCTACCGTAGAACTCAGGACTTTGATCTTTTTCTATGTGAAGAGATAGTGTTAAGAGTATTGAGTGTGGTTATCAGTACAGGGAGTCTAGTGTTGGTGCGACGGTCAACGTATCCGTACACCAGGACCCTGACTTCTGATTTCTGAATTAATGCACGAAAACATTGAATGCATGTGTGTTTCATGTTTTTTTGTGATTACTTTGTGTCAACTCACCAGGTATACTGTATTGACTATGGCACACCTGTCTGTTTTTCGGATGGCCCCACGACGGCAGCCAGCTAGGGTTCCGAGTTTTGTACCTGACGAAATCCCACCGAGAGACGAGGCCTTGGTGAAGGGCCCCATTACTACGGAGGCACCGACGGTACCACTACCTGTTGAGCCACCGATGCTACCAGCCCCAGCCGCTGAGAGTGAACGTCGCCTTGGTGCACTACACGAGGTTCAGCGTCAGAGACTGCCCAGGTTCTGTGGGGAGACAGACCCTCAGGCAGCCGAGGATGGGCTGGAGGTGGTTGTGAGAGTTTTCAGGTTAGTGGGGACACCAGCTGACCTCATGGTGATCCTCGTAGCGAGTCTCCTACACGCGGAAGCAGGCAGATGATGGAGCTTGATGCTCCAGGTGCACGATGAGGCATTACTCCTCCGGATGGACTTTGAGATCCTCTTTCGCTCAGAGTTCTTCCCAACCACCCTCTGTGCAGTGTGCATCCAGGAGCTACTACAACTGCGGTAGGGAAGCTTGACTGTCACCCAGTACTCGGCGAGATTTACTGATCTCTCGCGTTATTCGACGAACATGGTACGGGACCCATTCTTCCGGGCTCAAACCTTCGAGCAGGGACTGAGGTATGAGATCAGGGCATCGCTGATCTCCCTCATCATTCCAACACAAGAAGGGGTACTAGAGTGAGCCCTTCTAATTGAGATATTTCTTTCTGAGCCTACACCAGCAGTGAGACCTACCGGAGGGCGGCACGTAGTAGAGTCTTTTGCAGCTGGCAGTTGACGGATGACACATGGGTCTAGGTGGACCAGACCCTCAGGCGGACGACCTCATGAAACTGGATCAGAGGTTCGGGGCACACAACGTAGAGCCAGTCTTACGAGAGGCAGACAGTGCTACGCATGCGGCGGGTAGGGCCCCATGGCTCGTGACTTCCCGACCCGCCGTGCTGAGGAGCAGCAGACGGTTGAGGGGCCACCCAGGAAGAGGCAGAGGGTCAACTGTGAAGGTCCGCAGGGAGCAGGCGGACGAGGTAGAGGAGTTGGCCGAGCAGCAGGTGGTGGGCGATGCTTTGAGGTTTTACCACCACCACCACCAGGAGGTCAACCCCGACCACAGGGAGCTGGAGGGCAGAGGAAGGCACAGCTTCTGGCAGCAGAAGCCTACGGCCACGGTGCGCCTGAGATGATTCGAGGTACTATCTGTGTCTACTCCACCCTTGCTGCAATTCTTATCGACACAGGAGCGAGTCATTCTTTCATTGCTGATGTCATTGTTCGGAGCTCAGAGATTCCAACAGAGCCGTTGGCTCCATCCTTACAGCTAGAGACTCCTACGGGAGAAGACTCGGTGATTATGCACTTGTGCTAGTAGTGTGAGCATACTCTAGGAGGCGATATCTTCGGCTGAGATCTTCTTATAGTGGCGTCGAGTCCTTACGATGTCATCTTGGGCATGGATTGGTTATCTACAGTCCATGCTCAGATCAACTGCATTAGGCGCAAGGTGCGATGTGTTTGCACCGATGGGAGCAGGTTCACCGTCACCGGCAAGAAAGGAGCCTTTCCAGTGCAGGATGGAATCACATAGAGGAGAGGACAAACCATCACTCATCAGTTGGATAGCCTCATCCTAGTAGCAGTTGACGTGCGGAGTCCGAGCTTACCTACAGTGGTGGATCAGTATGCGGATGTTTTCCCTGACGACGTTCTAGGACTACCTCCTCACAGAGAGGTAGACTTTTATATTGACATGTACCCCGGGACAACCCTGATATCCACCCCAGCATATCGGATGGCTCCCGCCGAGCTTCGAGAGCTACGGGTATAGCTAGAGGACTTGCAGGGAAAAGGATTCATCTGACCTAGTGTTTCACCATGGGCTCCCCTGATATTGTTCACCAAGAAGGCGGACGGGAGCTTCTGACTGTGTGTCTATTACCTTCGCCGGAACCAAGTGACCATGAGGAACAAGTATCCGCTACCAAGGATTGACTAACTCTTCGATCAGCTCAAGGGAGCACGGTGGTTCTCGAAGATAGACCTCAGGTCAGGCTATCATCAGCTCGGAGTTCGGGACGAGGACGTGCAGAAGACGACCTTCAGATGTCGGTATGCCCACTATGAGTTCTTGGTTATGCCATTCGGCGTAACCAATTCTCCAGTAGTGTTTATGGGACTCATGAACAGGATCTTTCCACCTTACATCGATCGATTTGTCGTGGTCTTCCTCGACGACATTTTGATATACTCGACGACTGAGGAGGAGCATGCCTACCACTTGCGGGTTTTACTGGACACACTCCCAGAGCACCAGCTTTATGGTAAGCTCTTGAAGTGTTAGTTCTGGATACGTGAGTTCCACTTCATGGGACACGTCATCTATGAGGTGGGAGTTACGGTGGATCCTGCGAAGATCAAGGCAATACTAGCATAGGATCCACCCATGAGTGTAACGGAGGTGCGGAGTTTCTTGGGACTAGCTGGGTACTACCGAAGATTTGTGACAGACATCTCCAGAGTATTGGCACCACTTTCAGCTTTGAAGAAGAAGGGGAAACCCTTCGTGTGGTCAGACAGATGTCAGCAGAGCTTCCAGGAGCTGAGACAGAGATTGACCAGCACACCTATCTTGAGGCTACCGAAGGAGGGAGTAGGGTACGTAGTTTACTGTGATGCATCAGGGGCCGGATTTAGATGTTTCCTGATGCATGAGAGGGTCGTGATCTCCTATGGATCACATCAGTTGAGGCAGCATGAGCAGAACTACGCTACCCATGACCTGGAGTTAGCAGCAGTGGTCTTCGCTCTGAAGATGTGGTGACACTATCTGATGGACAAGCGCTTTACAGTCTATTCTGACCACCAGAGTCTTAGGTACATCTTCTCGTAGAAGGACCTGAACCTGAGACAGCGGTGATGCATCGAGTTCCTCCAGGACTATGACATTGATATAGTCTATACTCAGGGAAAGGGGAACGTAGTATCGAATTATCTCAGAAGGAGGATGGGCATTCAGCTACTTGGGGAGGCGATAGATCAGCTAGCCGCTTTGCAGATATCCTTCGTGGATAGTGATGGAGCTGCCTTTCTACAGTCACTCACAGTCACTCCTCCACTTCTTCAGCGAGTCAGAGAGGCACAGCATGGGGATATTGACTATGAGATGTAGCATACACAGATATTCTCAGGACATGCACCTGATTGATTCTCTGTGGGAGGAGAGCACGTCATCATTTTCAGAGGACGTACCATGGAACCAGTTGCTTTACAAGAGGAGGTGCTAAGGGAGTTTCACACTTCCCCTTTAGCGGTACATCCAAGAGTGGAAAAGATGTACCAGGACCTCAGACGACATCACTGGTGGCCGGATATGAAGATGTTTGTGGCAGAGTTCGTTTCTCAATGCCTCACCTGCCATCCGGTGAAGGCAGAGCACCAGGTACCAGCTGGCTTGGTATAACCCTTGGAGGTCCCGGAGTGGAAGTGGGATGGGATATCTATGGATTTCGTGACTAGACATCCACGTACTTTCAGAGGTCACGACTCCATTTGGGTGATTGTCGACCGACTCACCAAGTCGGCCCACTTCTTACCCATCAGAGAGTAGGGCTTAGTGGAGAGCTTGGGACGTCTCTATGTTCAAGAGATTGTACGGATTCATGGTGTGCCATCATCCATCATCTTCGATTGAGATTCTCTCTTTACTTACCGGCTTTGGAAGGGGTATCAGGAGGAATTCGGGATGCAGCTACGTCAGAGCACCGCCTTTCACCCTTAGACGAATGGTCAGACGGAGTGGACCATTAATACTCTCGAGGAAAGGCTCTGTACATGTGTCCTCGACTTTGGTCACAGCTAGGAGGATCACCTACCCTGGGTGGAGTTCGTGTACAACAACAGCTACCACTCCACCATTGGGATGGCACCATACGATGCATTGTACGACCGACCTTGAAGATCACTGTTGTGCTTGACAGACCCTGGGGAGTCAGCACTTGTGGGACCAGAGATGGTCCAGGCCACGACAGAGAAGGTCCAGGTCATCCAGGAGCGGATGAGGACTGCTCAGAGCCGGCAGAAGTCTTATGCTGACAAGAGGCGGAGGCCACTAGAGTTCTAGGATGGCGACCATGTCTTCTTGCGTGTCTCACCTCGACATGGATTACAGAGATTTGGCCAAGGCGTCAATTTGTCTCTGCGCTTCATCGGACAATTCCAGGACCTCAGCAGGATTGGAGAGGTGGCTTATCACCTGGCTCTACCACCTCAGTTGCATCGAGTGCACGACATCTTTCACGTATCTCAGATGAGAAGATACGTGCATGACTCGACACATATCATCGACCATGGGGAGCTGGAAATTGATGATGGGGTGAATTTTGCGGAGGTCCTGGTGGAGATCGAGGATCGATAGGAGCGGGTCCTACGTGGATGGTCGATTCCTCTAGTGCGCATCAGATGGATGCACGGGAACCTCCAGGAGAGCACTTAGCAGCGGGAGGCTCAGATTCGTGCTCAGTAACCACATTTGTTTCCCTAGTTTATGATGTATCTTTACGGGGACATAAATCCCTGAGGTTGGAGTAATGTAAAGACCCATAAAATTAAAGGGAAATTCTTTTTCTTAATTTTCTTGGAGATCTTACAAGAACGCAGTTTCTGATGGAACCTGATTCCGAGGCCCGTTGAGCCCGAATTATTTTTTTCGAAGTTTAGCTCAGGTACGTTCAGTGAACGAACGGGCGAGATTTCCTAACTTTTGAACCGGTGCTCGGAATCGAAATCTGAGGGCACCGATGAAACCGCAGCACCGGTAATTTCTTAGGAACACCTTTTTCAGAGTTGCATTTTCTCGGGTGAGGTTATTAAAAATTTTGGGTTAAGTATAGAATAAAATAAAATTGTGCAACCAATTTTATTTTTGTTTAAAGTAGTTTAACCTAAGATAAGTGGTTGAAGTGGGACCCAGTATATCTTACTCCACTAGGTAGGATATTAGTGGGGTGGGGCCCACACGAGCCCCACCCTTTCATATTCCCTAACTCCCTTAACTCTCCATTTAATTTGTCAACATAAGTTTAATTAATTAAGTGGATTAGTTTTTTAATTTTGTAATTTTGAAAATCATGGAATAAACAATTAAAATAAGGGGTGAACTTATTTTAATTTTGTTAGCTTGTTGTGAGAGGATTGGGGGAAGAAAGCTACATGTCTTGAAGTTCTTCTTCCTCGTCGAAGAACGTGAAGAACGCTGAGCCTTCGATGAAGAACTCTGTCACCGCAAAGGGGATTTCATCATACTTTCCTCTTCCCTCTCTGTAGCCAGTCAGAGACGCCATCCTCGGAGATCGATGACCCGATTCCGTGTACCGCGACGCCGACGATTCTCTTCTCCGGGACGCCGTCGACGGTTACGAAGTCTTCTTCCACGACGTTCTTTTCCGCAACAAACATTCGTTCAATGACTCCTTGAGGTAGGGAATTAATTGTTTTTGTTCGTGAATACTTTCGTCGTCGTTCATCATTTTCTATTTGAGCCGCCTGTTATCGCATTAATGGGAGGAGGTCGGACCGCATGAACATGGCTGACTCTCCTCCCCCCCTTGATGTTTGAACTTGTTGTGGCATGATCAAAGGATGCTCAATGCCGTTGAACCGCGCAGAAACAATGAAGAATGGGCGAAGAAGCGTGGCGCCGTCGGGTCGCGCCGTTGAAGTTGAACAAAGTCGCGGCGCCGTCACGCCGTGCCGGAGAACCTCGAAGAGGCCACGACTAGAGCTCGGCCACAGCGGAGGGGCGCAGCGCCATCGCGTCTAGCCGATCAGACAAGGCCATGGACTATGGCTGCGGTGGTGCGGGGAGTGGCGGCCGGATCCGTCGGCCGCTGGAGCACGGAGGGCGGGACCCGTAGGGGGGTTCCGCGGTGACTCACTGGTCGGCCAAGCCAGCCGATTACCATGAAGGCCAGGGGTCGTAACCCCCGGCTGTCCGAAGGAGCGAACCCCCACGTGGGGATTCTAGTTCATCAATCAGGGGGCAGCCCCCCCCCCCCCTGTTCCGTTCAGCTCGGCCAGTCGAGCTGGCCGCGCGGGCCACCCGAGCGCGCCAGGCCACCGGCCGCCCTAGCCGGGCCGGGCTGCCCTGGCTGGGCTGGGCCGCACAGGCTGTGCTGGGCCGCGCCCAAATGGGCTGGACCCAGACCCGGGTCGGTTCAACCCAGTTCGGGCCGACCCAGCGGGGTCTCGGGCCGGGTCGGTCCGGGCCCAACACCTCCTAAAATCGGACAGTTTCATTCTTTTGCCCATAACATGGGCTACGATCCTCCGATCGATGCACCGTCAGTTGCGATGCAATCCTTGGATCGAGGCAATAATTTTGGTATATTACACTCAAGGTCTAGGAGATCTTTGGGTTTTTCCAGGTTGGTTCGAACACGAAACCAACTGGGCCCTCGGAGCGGATATGATTATAACATCAGCTCCGGACGTCCGATGGACGTGCCGTCGACTCTATTGGATTTATCTTAGTGAGACAGACCTTTTGGCTTACTCCGCTCGAGGATTGGACATAGTTGGAGTACGGCCGGGTTGGTTTTGACTTAAAAACCAACTGGGCCCCTGAAACGAAAAAGCCAATAACTCTCAGACCGGGCGTCCGATTGACGGGTCGTCTGTCACGTTGAGTTCCTTATGACGTTACAGAACTTTTGGATACATCAACTCCAAACTTCGTGTTAGTTGATGTATCAGCCCCTCAGCTCGTGGAGCGGACCCTCCCCGAACGAGTTTGCTGTGTGCGCGAACCCTAGAGATGGTTGCGACTGCGACGACAATGACGACTGTACAGAAATCCTCCGTGGGATCGACGACGATGACTACAACACTCAGCGATCCTGTGTGGATCAATGCTACTGATCCTGTGTGGGTCAGATCCTGTGTGGTTCAGTGCTCAGCGGTCCTGTGTGGGCCAGAACATACCGATCCTGTGGGGGTCAGATCTTGTGTGGGTCAGTGCGGGGGTTAGTACCTATCGATCCTGTGTGGGTCCGACGGCTTAGATTAATCAGTGGCTACATCTGATCATCACTAACATCTTACGAAGAATTATAACTGTGTGAGATGAGTCTTGGCATTCAATCTTATCATTGATAAGATTTACTTGATATCCTGTGTGGATTACGTTGTGCTTTCTTGTGTGGATTGGGTTACGAATTCCTATGTGGAATGGGTTATTTTTTCCTGTGTGGACTGGGTTGTACTTGGGCTCGGATGTTGGAGATGAACTGGAATTGATGACTTAGGTATATGTATGGGCATATACCTAAGTAGTGTCAGATGTTACTTCATGATTGTATCTTTCCTTTGTGGATTATCCTTTTTGGATTCTAGGAGACCTTAGGGGGTATCAGGGTCCCTACTGAGTAGCTTATACTCACCCCTGCATGGGCTATGCCAACACTATGTTGTGTTGGATGCAGACGACGGACAGCGCTGATCGTGGTGGAGGCTTGTGGAGAAAGTCGGTACCTGGAGGTGGACCACTGGGCGGGACGTACAAGGAGCGAAAGTCTGGACCCATGGAGCTGAGGAGGCTATCATTACCCACCCTTCAGGTGGGACTTCCAGTGGACGACTCGATGTTGCTGCTTTTCTTTTTATTTTTTGTACTTCCTTTCCAGTTATACTTTACTTTCAGTTTGGGTTTGTATTCTGGCCCACATAATTTTCCGCACTGACTGTTGTTCTCAATTTTACTTTGTGTTTACTTTTTCTAGCTTACTATGTAGTGTTTGTTTACTTTACAAAGGCAATGACTTCCCCTTTCGTCGGGATTTACGCCTTGGTGCTAGTCTCCAGCCCTCGGCCTATGGGAGGCGGGCTTTGGGTAGTCACGACACGAGCCCCGAGGACGGGTCGTGACAATTAAGCACTAGTGCCGGTGGTGTGAGCTTACTCTAGGATGTGAGAGATTCAGCTGAGATCTTCTTGTAGCGGCATCGAGGCTTTACGATGTCATCTTGGGAATGGATTGGTTATCTACAGTCCATGCTCAGGTCGACTGTATTAGGCGCAAGGTTGGTGTGTTTGCACCGATGGGAGCAGGTTCACCTTCACCAGTGAGAAGGGAGCCTTTGTAGTGCAGGATGGGCTCACGTAGAGGAGAGGACAGTCGATCACTCATCAGTTGGTTAGCCTCATCCTAGGAGCAGTTGACGTGCGGAGTCCGAGTTTTCCTATAGTGCTGGATTAGTATGCGGTCGTTTTTCCTGACGACGATCCCGGACTACCTCCTCGCAGAGAGGTAGACTTTTATATGGAACTGTACCCCGGGACAACCCCGATATCCACTCCAACATATCAGATGCCTCTCGTTGATCTTTGAGAGCTACGGGTATAGCTGGAGGACTTTTAGGGCAAGGGATTCATCCGACCCAGTGTTTCACCCTAGGCTTCCCCGATTTGGTTCACCAAGAAGGCGGACGGGAGCTTTCTACTATGTGTCGACTATCATCGCTTGAACCAGGTAACCATGAGGAACAAGTATCCGCTACCATGGATTGACGACCTCTTCGATCAGCTCATGGGAGCACGGTGGTTCTCGAAGATAGACCACAGATCAGGCTATCATCAGCTCAGAGTTTGGGACGAGGACGTGTAGAAGACGGCCTTCAGATGTCGGTATGGCCACTATGGGTTCTTGGTTATGTCATTCGGAATAACCAATGCTCCAGTAGTGTTCATGAGTCTCATGAATAGGATCTTTCTACCATACCTCGATCGATTTGTCATGGTCTTCATCGACGACATATTAATATACTCGACCACTAAGGAGGAGCACGCCTACCACTTGCGGGTTGTACTGGACACACTCCGAGAGCACCAGCTTTATGGAAAGTTCTCGAAGTGTCTGCTCTGGCTACGTGAGGTCCACTTCTTGGGACACATTATCTCTAAGGCAGGAGTTGCGGTGGATCCTACGAAGATCGAGGTAGTTCTAGTGTGGTAGCCACACAAGAGCGTGACGGAGGTGCGGAGTTTATTGGGTCTAGCTGGGTACTACTGGAGGTTTGTGCCAGACTTCTCCAGAGTTGCGGCACCACTTTCAGCTTTAACGAAGAAGGGGAAACCCTTCGTGTGGTCAGACAGATGTCAGCAGAGCTTCCAGGAGCTGAGATAGAGATTGACCAGCACGCCTATCTTAAGGCTACCGAAGGAGGGAGTAGGGTACGTAGTTTACTGTGATGCATCAGGAGCCGGATTCAGATGTGTCCTGATGCATGAGCGGGCCGTGATCTCCTATGAATCACTTAATTTGAGGCAGCATGAGCAGAACTACGCTACCCATGACCCGGAGTTAGCAGTAGTGGTCTTCACTTTGAAGATGTGGTGACACTATCTGATGGTCAGGCGCTTTACTTTCTATTCTGACCACCAGAGTCTCAGGTACATCTTCTCGCAGAAGGACCTGAATCTGAGATAGCGGCGATGGCTCGAGTTCCTCCAGGACTATGACTTTGAGATAGTCTATACTACAGGAATGGGGAACGTAGTATCCGATTCTCTCAGAAGGATGATGGGAATTCAGCTACTCGGGGAGGCGACGGAGCAGCTAGCCACTTTGCAGATATCCTTCGTTGAAATAGATAGAGAATATTTTCTTCAATCACTCCCTATCACTCCTCCACTAATGCAGCGAGTCAGAGAGGCACAGTGTGGGGAGGCTGACTGTGAGACGTGGCATGCACAGATATCCTTAGGACTGGCACCTGATGGTTTTTCTATGGGAGGAGAGAACATCGTCCTTTTTAGAGGACGTACCATGGTACCAGCTGCTTTTTAGAAGGAGGTGCTGAGGGAGTTTTACACTTCCCCTTTAGCGGTACATCTAGGAGTGGCGAAGATGTACCAGGATCTCAGACCACAGAACTGGTGGCCGGGTATGAAGAAGGTTGTGGTAGAGTTCGTTTCACGATGCCTCACCTGCCAGCAGGTGAAGGCGGAGCACCAGGTACTAGCAGGATTGGTACAGCCCTTGGATGTCCTGGAGTGGAAGTGGGATGGGATATCTATGGACTTTGTGACTGGACTTCCATGCACTTCCAGAGGTCACAACTCCATTTGGGTGATTGTCGACCGACTCACCAAGTTGGCCCACTTCTTACCCATCAGAGAGAAGGGATCAGTGGAGAGTTTGGGACACCTCTACGTTCAGGAGATTGTACGGCTTCATGGTGTGTCATCGTCTATCATCTCTGATCGATATTCTCTCTTTACTTCCAGGCATTGGAAGGGGTTGCAGGAGGCATTCGGGACGCAGCTACGTCTGAGCACCGCCTTTCTCCCTCAGATGGATGGTCAGATGGAGAGGATCATTCAGTCTCTTGAGAACAAGCTCCGTGCATGTGTCCTCGACTTTGGTCACAACTGGGAGGACCGCCTACCCTTGGTAGAGTTCGCAAACAACAACAGCTACCACTACACCATCGGGATGACACCATACGAACCATTCTACGACCGACCTTGTAGATCAACTATATGCAGGAAAGACCCTGGGGAGTCAGCACTTGTGGGACCAGAGATGGTCCCAGCCACGACAGAGAAGATTCAGGTCATCAAGGAGCGGATGAGGATTGCTCAGAGTCGGAAGAAGTCTTATGCTGACAGGAGGCGGAGACCACTAGAGTTCTAGGATGGAGACCACGTCTTTTTGCAGGTCTCACCTCGACGTGGATTACGGAGATTTGGCCGGGGCGACAAGTTATCTCCGCGCTTCATCGGACCATTCCAGGTTCTCAACAGGATATGCGAGGTGGATTACTGCCTAGATTTACTACCTCAGTTGTACCCGGGGCATGACGTCTTCCATGTATCTCAGTTGAGAAGATACGTGCATGACCTGACACATATCATCGACCATGGGAAGCTGGACCTTGATGATGGGGTGGCTTTTTGCGGAGGTCCTGATGGAGATAGAGGATTGGCAGGAGAGGGTCTTATGTGGACGGTCGATTCCTCTAGTGTGCATCAGATGGTAGCACGGGATCCTCCAGGAGAGCACTTGGGAGCGGGAGGCTCAGATGCGTTCTTAGTACCCTCATTTGTTCCCCTAGTTTGTGATGTATCTTTACGGGGACATAAAGACCTGAGGTGGGAGTAATGTAATTACCCGTAAATTTCAAGGGAAATTTTTTCTTAATTTTCTTTGGGATTTTACGAGTATGAAGTTTCTTGACGGCACCTGATTCAGAGGCCCAGTGTGCCTGGAATCAACTTCCGAAGATTAGCTTGGGTACGTTCAGTGAAATAACGAGCGAGTTTTCCTAACTTTTAAACTGGTGCTCGAAATCTAAATCCGAGGACACCGATGGAATAGATGCGCCGGTAATTGCTTAGGAACACCTTTTCTGGAGTTGTGTTTTCTCGGGTGAGGTTATTAAATAAATGGGTTAACTAAAGAATGAAATAAAATATTGTGCTACAATTTTTATTTCTATTCTAAGTAGTTTAAACCTATGCTTGGGGGTTGGAGTGGGACCCACAACATCCTAACTTCTCTATGTAGGATATTAGTGAAGTGGGGCCCAAATGAGCCCCACCCCTTCAAATCCCTTTAACCTCCCTCTCGTGCATTTAATTTTTAAGTCACCGACACCCTAATTAAATGGAAATTCAACCCATGAATTTAATTTGGATTATTAAATGCTCATAAATTAAAGTCAATTAATTGATTGTAATCTTTTGAATTTTCGAAAGGGGTTGGCATGAGTAATAAAATAAGGCAAAGCCTTATTTTATTATGGTTTGAATCATTGTGTGGAGATATTTGGAAGAGGAGAGATCAAGTCTTTGACATATTCTTCCTCATCGAAGAACGCGAAGAATGCCGAGTCTATGACGAAGAACTCCATCAACGTATGGGGAGTTCGTCGTACAGTCTTTTCCCTCTCCGCAACAGGTGAGAGATGCCTTCATTGAAGAACGACGATGCGTCGCATCCTTCATCGGGCGAACACTGACGACGCTTACAGAGCATCGATCTGCAACGCTGTCTTCCGCGACGCCTTTGTTCCCCTATGACCATCGTTCGACAACTCCTTGAGATGGGGGTTTGGAATTTTGTTCGTGAAATATTATTTATCGTTCTTCGTCTTTTATTTTGATCCACTTTTTATCAACTTAATGGGAGGAGGTTGGACCACACGAACATGACCGACCCTCCTCTCCCTTTGTTGTTGTGTTTGTTGCGGCTCGAAAGAAGGCGGCGCAGTGAAACAACACCGTGCAGAAACATGGAGGAATGCAGCGAAGAAGTGTGGTGCCGTCGTGCCGCGCCGTTGACGCCAAAAGAATCCGCGGCCGGAGTTGGGCCGTGGAAAAGGGGTGGGGCACCGTCGTGCCGCGCCAGAGAACCACGAAGAGGCCGCGATTAGATCGAGGCCGCGGCGCCGTCGCGCCACACCGATCGGACTAAGGCCGTGGCCTTTGGCCACGGTGGAGTAGGGAGAGGTGGCCGGAACCACCGGCTGCCGGCGTCTCGGAGGAGCGGGACAACGGGGTCCCGCGGAGGCGGCACCAGCCGGCCGGCCGGGCCGGCCGTTCAGAGGAGTCGAGGGTCATTACCCCCGGCAGGCAAAAGGAGTGGCCCCCACATGGGGGCCGCCGTTTCAAAACAAGGGGGCATCGCCCCCCACCCCCCCCCCCCCCCCCCCCCTTCCACAAGAGCTTGGAATGGACTAGCTGTTTAGCCATGCGGGACGCACCTGCGCTAGGACAACTGGCCGCACCGGGCCGGGACTCCTAGACCGGGTCGGGCCGCACCCTAGGGGGCTGACCCAGGGGATTTTGGGCCGGGTTATTCTGGTCCCAAAACCCCCTAATTTCAGACAGTTCCGTTCAAACGCCCCTATCTTGGGCTACAAACCTCCAATCGACGCATGGTTAGTTACAATGCGATACTTGGATCTAGGCGGTCATTTCGGTATATTACACCCAAGGTTTCGTAGAACATTGGGTATGGCCGGGTTGGTTCGAACACGAAACCAACCGGACCCTCAGAGTAGAAACACTTATATCTTGAGCTCCGGATGTCCGATTGGCGTGTTGTCAACTTTGTTGGATTCCTCTTAGTGAGACGGACCTTTTGACTTACTCCGATCGAGGTTTGGATGCAGTTGGAGTGTGGTCGGGTTGGTTTTGACTTAAAAACCATCTGGGCCCCTAGAACGAAAAGGCCAATAACTCTCAGACCGGGCGTCCGATTGACGTTCCATCTGTTACGTTGAGTTCCTTTTTTCGAGACGAAACATTGGGATACATCAACTCCGGACTACGTGTCAGTTGATGTATCGACCCCCCTTTGGCTCGTGGAGCTGACCCTCATGGAATCGAGCATGTTGTGTGCTGGAACCCTAGAGCTAGCTGCGACTGCGATGACGATGACGACTGCACTGAAATCCTCTGTGAGTTCGGCAGCGACGACGACTGCACTGTAAACCTCCATGGGTTCGGCAGCGATGAAGACCGTACTGAAATCCTCCACGGGTTCGATGACGATGACTACTGTTCTTGTATCCTACGTGGGTCTGGCAGTACTACTGTTCTTGTATCCTACGTGGGTCTGACAGTATTTGGACCTCTATTGTAGTATCCTACGTGGGTCCGACAGAGTAGCTGGTCTGGTATCCTATGTGGGTCCGACAGCTTAGCTGGTCTAGTATCCTACATGGGTCCCAGCTTAGATTAATCAGTGGCTACATCTGATCATCTCTATCACCTTACAAAGAAGTATACCTCTGTGAGCAGAGTCATGACTTTCAATCATTATCTTCGATATGATTGACTTGATTTCCTATGTGGATTGGGTTGCGTTTTCCTATGTGGATTTGGTTGTACTATCCTGTGTGGACATGATCGAACTTGGGCTCGAACGTTGGAGCCGAACTGGAATTGATGACTTAGGTATATGTATGGGCATATACCTAAGTAATGTTGGATGTTACTTCGTGATTTTATCATTCCTTTGTGGTTTATCCATTGTGGATTCTGGGAGACCTTCGGGGGTCTCGGGGTCCCTACTGAGTAGCGTATACTCACCCCTGCACAGGCTATGCCTGCACTATGTTGTCTTGGGTGAAAAAAACGGACAACGCTGATCATGGTTGAGTCTTGTGGAGCAAGTCGGTACCTGGAGGTGGACCACTGGGCGGGACGTACACAGAGCGGACGGCTGGACCCGAGGAGCTGAGGAGGCTATTTGTACCCACCCTTGAGGTGGGATTTCCAGTGGACGGCTCGACATTGCTGCTTTACTTTTTAGTTGGTGTACTTTCTTTCGAGTTGTACATTACTTCTATTTGGGTTTTTATTCTGGCCCACTTACTTTTCTGCACTTACTATTGTACCCAGTATTACTTTGTGTTTACTTTTTCTTGCTTACTCTATGGTGTTTGTTTACTTTATAAAGGCAATCCCTTCCCCTTTTTGTCGGGATTTACGTCTTGGTGCTAGTCGCCAGCCCCTGGCCTGTGGGAGGCGGGATTGGGGTAGTCACAGCACGGGTCCCGAGGATGGGTCGTGACACTGTGGTTTACCAAGATTAACATATTTTAAATTTTCATTCCATAATCATCCAATCGCAATAATTAAAAATAAATCTAATAATATTTAGAATTATTACATACAAAATGTTCTCTAGGAAATTTGTCCTAAGATAAAACTAATATGATCCATGAAACAAAGAAAACCCAACTTCCTCAATTTTAGGTAAATTAATTAAAATGAAATTAGGAACATGGCCATTGGGCTAAATATATATTCATAAGAGAGAATTTCATCTCTCAGAATCACATCATCAAAAATAAAGCATGTATTCAACATGTTCCATCATCATCCATTCCACCATTGACATCCAAATTCATATAATAATGAATCTCACCATAATATATATTTACCACTACCTCATTAACTAGTCCTCCATGTCCATATCAAATAATCCATCATTAGATCAGCCATCCCAATCCCACATCAAATCAGGTCTTCTCCAATCCATATCACATCAAACAACAACAGATTAGATGTATCATGATCGTATCATAATGATGTTATCTTTAACACTTCAAAAAAATAATAATAAACCAACAAGAATAAACAATAAGGAAACTAGTCCCCAAAACAAGGCATCCATCCTTCATGTAATAACATGAATTCATGGATCCAATAAAATACATGTTTCATTCTAATGAAAATGGTAAAATGGCCGCTATAAAATTAATTTTATCATTCATATTTTTTTCTTACATATTTAACATATTGATTTATTATTCTCTAGTTCCAACTATATTAAACCTATGGAATCATGCTATAAAAAGATATCAAATTCAAAAAATTATCTTATAATTTAATCTAATATTAATGAAACTAGAAAATATTTATTATGAATTAACAGTAGTATTTTTATTATAAACAATAATTATCATTATTTAATTTCATTAACCAATTACATATTATCATGGAATTATTAATTCAATTAAACATGCAAGCATTCATCAAATTTTCATTGTAAAATAACAACAAACTATGAATTATAATCATGCATCTTAATTAATTTTTCATAATAAAATTAATTTTTAATTATTTCTAGTATTATATTCCTTACTTATTTAAACACGAAATTTCCTTAATAATAACATTATAAACAATAAAGTCATAGATATCAAACTAACTAGAAAAATAATAGGTAAACCATTAAGATAGTACAAAGCATCAATATTCAACCGTGACTACCCATTTTATTATTAATCAAGTTATAATATTATTAGGTTAATAGAATTTCCATTGAAAGGGATAATTAATTGTCAATTTACCATTTATCATAAATATAATAATCTAAATAATCAATACTTAACTTTAAAGGAGATAATTTTCATCGCAGGAGAACAAAACAACATTGTGAATCCTAATCACCTCTCCCATGAGAAGCTAAATACATCGGAGGATGTTGAAGAGCATCCTCAACAACATGTGATCAAAAAAATAATTATAATCATTGGATATGATTCTTAATCCCATATAATGAAGAAACATGAGTAATCCATGGCATAATAATAAGAAACCATAAGAAAAAATAGGTAAAACACCACTTGAACCACCAAGAATTACAGACTAGAATCCATGGATCGATCTCCATCGAAGGAATATCAAAACACCAAAGAGAGGATCCATTTTCTACTGGAAGATTAAAGAGGAGGGTTGTTATTGAGAAATACTATATTATATTCATCCATTAATTATTCAATACATATGGGATTTACATGGAATGAAATCCGTACACATCATGAAAATTTGAATCTTCAGTTCTTAGAAAAAAATGCCAACTCAAGATTTTTAATTCAAAATATTTACAAGTCATGAAACACCATAGGGAATATCCATAACATGGATTTAACTGAACATAAAATATGTAAAATAACCATAATCATCATGTATTTTCTAGGATTCGATATTTTATCATTCAAACCCCTACCAACTCACTCCAATAAACTACTATCTCCATAAGCCATAGAAACTCTCAATGGGATGTACCACATAGATCAATTACCTTAAATTATTTACTACTCAATAAATTATCATACTCATGAATCCAAAACAAATCCCTAGAGACAAAAATTGAGTCCTTAAAATGACAATGTTGCGAGATACCTCTAAATTATCTCACTATAATAGGAACTCAACTACCTCATCATAATAACTGGTGAAAACCATGAAATAACAAAAAACAACTCTTGAATACTCTCTTGAGAGAGATAAATCTCAAAAAAGAGAAAACAATCAACAAGAAACAAGGTAAATCCACCACATAAACCTGAAAGGTCGAAATCCACAAAAGAACAACATTACAAGAGATGAGCTAAAAAGCAGTCATCTCATGGTACGAAGTCCACATATTTGATGCAAGTTCCTAGATATTATCAACCATGCCACCATTTTACAAAAAGACACATAATAAGGGAATTGCATGCCGACACCACACCTTATCCTGAATGTACTAGATTTAAAAAGGCTGATACTCAAAGGTTAGATAATCCTCAACATCAATCTCTTCCAAATCAATGACCTGAGAGTCATCATGATTGTAAAAATAGAGATATGTCACATGGAAAACATCATATATATGGATCATATATATAGGATTTGTTATGTGATACACTGTGGTTCTAATATAAGGCACCACCTCAAAACTCCCAAAAACTAGGGAGAATGATTACTCCTATAACCAAACCTTCACATCCCATAAATAGGAGTCTCCTTTATAAACATGTGATATTCGATGTCAAACTCCAATGGTATCCACAAATTATTGACATAGGATTTCAGATTATCATGCACTATCATTGTCCTCTCATGCATTAATTATGACATATCTATCATTTTATTACAATTTATGACCTATAAATTTCTCCATCTCCAACTGTAGTCTAGCACAATGTTTAATGACTTGGTAGGCCATACAAAGATTTAAATTGATCCATATCAATGGTGGAGTGAAAAATTTATGGTATGAATACTTGACCAAGTATAAGTACCTAAAAGGAAAACCTATAAAACTAGGAAACAAGATAACAACATGCTTTTAATAGTTTGACTGGTTCTCTCTCTCTGAACATTCATCTGAAGCTTTTAAAAAGTGAAAAATAATAGTAGATAACTAAAAAAGGTTAGACCACTCTAGACTCCCTTAATGTACATTGAGTATTTTAATCAACGATGATCATCATTGGGGTTATGTGGGGTTTCACCAACTCCCCTAGATACTAGCATGATAAAACCCTTACTGAGGTCAAATTTAGGATCCATATAAAGTGTTTTTATTTCTTTAAAAGATACACTATCCCTAATGTACAATCACATCCCCCCTGATGTCAATGTAAACCAGTAAGAAAGCATATTGAGATGTCCTCCCACATCCACTAGATGAAATCATATAGATGGAGGAACCCACCAATAAAATTGTTCTCGAACATCACCTATTGGAAAACCTAACATCGAGGAACAAACATTGAGAATCTCATTCTTTAACCTAGTCTACTAAAATTTTTCCCTAAAATCATGTTACATGTTTTTCAAAAAATGATATAATGATAAGTATGAACAATAAAACTCATTCAAAACACTATCATGTATCACTAGATGAAAAAACAATTCAGTAGAACAAAATATTTTGTTGTCCATCCTGAGACCAATCATCCATAACATAAGTAAAAATAACTCAATCTCTCTAGAACTATAACTCAGAATCCCAAAACTGGGACTCCTCCCCCTATATAACAAATGATGATTGTATTATCATTGAAAAATGAAAACCCATACTTCAAACCTCTCCCATATCTAGATGCATCTAAGACATATCATTCCCTACTATCTGGGAATCTATAGATTTATTTATGGAATCACTATATGACTTCCTTCTCAACGCATCGACAACAGAATTTACCATTCTTAATATATAAAAAATATTTATTTATTTATCCTCCAATAAATATATCCACCTATGATGATGTAATATAATTTCACAATAGGAAATTACATACTTGATACTCTTATCGTCATTAATGACTACCAAATTCTCACGAGTGAGGTAATTTCTCCACAACACTAATGAAACCACCAATTCATACAAAACAATATCATGGGAGAAATAATTATTAATATCGGGATGTACCTAAAAATTCCGAGACAAATAAAACAATATATGATGCATCAAAACACATCTCAAACTAATATGTAAAGAATCATAGAAAATGAAAAACTGAACTCCCACAATAGGAAAAAAAATATTAGAGTGCTAACTAACACCTCCTTCATGTACAGAAAATATAAGAGAAAATGTTGATTTCAAAATAACAATTGATACTTTATAGTAAAATCTACTACAGGGCTCTAAAGATGATATAATTTGGTAATGAGCCTCCTATAATTTCATAAAAGACCAAAAAACTCTACACCTCTGCCACTATCTTGGGGGATTTCCAAGGCACAATGACCTAAATATTAAAATATCAACATATAATCTATTAAATAATATAACATTACCCATAAAAACACCATAATCCATGAACACTAACTTAGAAATCTTCTAAATTAGTTTCTCATGAAAAAGAACTTCCAAAACTACCAGTATATTCTCTACCAGATCCAACATTTATGGAATGTACACAATTCTTTCATTGATGAAAACCCCCTAAAACAAATCAATAATCCCTATGAAGACTTCATTCATCATCCCCATGATCATAGATGGATAATATTCACATTGAAAAATATCACAAGTAACCCTTAATGACCATGACATAATCCAATGTTAGATTTTAGATTTTCCTCATCCTTAACCAGCATATGATGATATCCTGACCAAATATGGATCATTATGAAAAAACATTCTCCCTTCTGTTGATCGAATAAATCATAAAAATTTGAAAGATGATGGTTGTTCTTTAGTGTCACTTTGGTCATGGGATAATAATTGATACAATACCATAAAATTCTATTGTTCTTTCTTCATGAAAAACACCAATTCGCCCTTGGTGACACTCATGGACGAAAAAAACCTCACAAGAAAAAATCACAGATCTAAACTTGTTGCTCTCAGAACATAGAAGGAGGCACCCTATAATGAAAAATTGAGATAATATAATGTACTTATTGAATCTTGATCCAAAACTCAATCACCCATCAAGGTGTTAATTCTACCATATCTTCTATAAATAAATTTTGGTACCCTTCCACAATCTCGGGAATCCCCGATTAATGGACCTTAAATGAACATATCTTCATATCATACATACAATATTATAATGACGGAATATTCTTCTAATCCATACGAGGTTATCAATTACCAAAAATCCCTCATTGAATCCCCTTCAGCATCATAAAACATAATCATCCTCATGAATAAATTCACAATATTATTCATTGAATACAACCAATCCATGCCAAGGATATTTTTAAGGGATTGTATATGTAATCATAGGAAATATAACTAGATACTTGATTCCCCGGAACTAACTCACAATATCAACATGAATATTACCTCTATGAAAACCCTAGAAATCAGTGTCAGTTCCATAGGAACTAGAATCATATATAACTCATTTCCAAAAATCATTGATGAGGACTGGTGATAGATTCAATGGAAAGAGAAGACATGGATCATCCATTGAGGTGGGCACGGTTAGGCCCAATAGTTGACTGTGCGGGGTTTATATCATGAAAAATCATTAACTACAAGTCACCATTATCACTCTCAATGGAAACACCTAACGATTTCCCCATACATTACTATATATAGGCTTCCTTTCCGATAATAATAATGTCAGTTTTGGTTTTAGACTGAATGATAAAAAGAGATTCACATTATTCAAGAGGATCATAGGTCAGGCTAACCTCACCCTTTTGGTGGGAATAGTTTCCTACTCCGAGACTCCTTGAAATATTTATTCTATGTTCATGATTCTCTTCCTATTCCTGATATGCAACCAGTTAACCATAAAAAATTATTTATAAGTTATTTTGAATTTATGTGAAAAAGATATAGATATCATTATTGAACCCATATATATGTAGTATAGGTTCATCAACCACTTATACTGTAATGGGTAATTGTTTTGTGCCGAATTAGTATAACTAGTTACTCTAGAATTTTCTTCTCCACAGAAAGTTGGATAATTTTCCATGGAGTGGATTGTTCCATTATGAGGAGTACAACATATCATGGTTAATTTAGGAAGGAAAACCCAAATTGTTTGTTAAACCAACATAGTGTAATGTCATACATAAATGACATATATGTGGGCCTTGATCTATGGGGTATTCAAGAATTATTCTCAATGAGACGTCTTGTGTATCCTGGTTAAAGAATAAATCTGGGTTATTGTAGTTTTATGATGCTCTTGGGACTATCCTAGAGGTATATTACCTTGAATGAGGGATATTTATATAGTATCACTCATTGGAGCTTTCATACAGACATTTCCTTGGATATTAGAGAACCATTATGCCAATGATGTGTTCATTTCATATCACTATACCCATGTGAGCTATGATAGGTGTGATAAAAAAGGGATTGAATGAAATTATTCTCACATTAAATGGATGTGGGATTTATATACTGAAACATCTTTTGTAGGTTAATATAGAGATCATCCCATGAAAAGGAATCCTATATGACCAGGTTATGTTAATTATAAATGACATTGCAGTTTAGTTGATTTCCCATTCTATTGACGTATGACATATAGTGATTATCTTATGTCAATGATTGGGTAATTATGGTACAAATTATGGATATCAAGGGTATTACATTTAAATGGATTCTTATTTGATCTCTTGATTTATGAAGGTGTCATATTTATCCATGTTACTGCATGAATCATAGTTCCATTTTTTAGATAATCATGGATTACAAGATAAGATTTACATATAATTTGGACATATAATGTTATTCTAGTGATCTAGGATTACCCTTTGAGGGTGAAATTTCTTTTATATAGGCTTATAATATAAATTATATGTTTATTTCAACTCTTTAAGAACACAATAACTATGCTCAGTGTAAGAATAAAGGGATATAAAATGATATTCTCATTTCTTATTGATGAAGGACATCTGTAGTGGGAAAACCCTTTTGAATATTAACAATGAGCTCACACATCATATAGTCTTCCTATGAATCATAGTTATGATAGGAATTAGAGTTTCCATAGTTTATTTAGTAGGGACTTACACATTGATACTTCCTTTATATGCATTATTAAATAACAATTTTTTGACACGGTTAGACATTACTTATTACATAGAATATTCACATGATAAAACATATAATATCAGGAGGTATAGTGTATTTGGGGCTTAAGAAAATTACCTAATTAATTAAAACATGAAACACAACATCTTTATTGAAAATTTCGTTTGCGCGACCACAATTCTCCTTCATACATAGCATAACACAAGATAACCTGAGGAAATGCATAAGAAAAAGGTGAGATATAAATCCCATTAAGGGAGTAAAAAAGGAATAACATGAAGAATACAATACATGTTAGGAAATTCACTTATCAATGGATCATAATAGAATCTTGAACTTAAAGCCATGATATATCATGATAATCATAACATTGAAATGTGGCAACATCACATAACATGGTATTAGCATGATCCAAGGATCATTGCACATGGAGCATGAGTAAACCCTCATTTCACATGAATTATAATGAGTAAACCCTCATTTCACTTGAAGTTTCATGATACCAATATTTACCCAATGCATTGGGGTTCTATTGTGGAACAACATTCATACTCATTTAATTTCAGGCATAAGTGTACCACATGGATCATATAACATGGATTCATTAAACATCATCATTAATTCCATGATAAACGAATGTAGAATTGATATATGAAAATATATAATCAATAAGTAAATATGAATAATGGTTAATAGCCCTGAAATAGAAATGGGAATCGTATTCACTATATAATGACTTCGGCTGGGAATCACAGTGCAATTTCGGCAGCATAACAGTGTGACATAAGAGTTCTTAAAAATGGTTGATGAGAGATAAATGGGGTTATTATGATATTTTCATGAAATGGAATGTAAGGGGGTAATATAGATACATGTAATAACAAATGTATTGTAATTTAGATTCATAATATAAAACAATTTCTAGAATGTGAATGAGAAGAGAGAAATTCTGTACTGAATTTCGGCATGCTAACGGGTGAACATGGGAGGCATTAATGAGATAGAAAGAGGTCTCTCATCATTTCAAACAGAGTTTGGGTAATATAATAGAGGTTTGAAATCATAACCCGTCATTTTTAAATGAATATAAAAGGGAATTACAATATAAGAAAACATGGATAAAAATAAGAATGGAAGGAATCCAATACATGGAAGTGTGATCCCAAAGGCTTGGGATGGGCTTTAGAGAGGCTTCATGGGATCTTGGGGAACCTTGGGAGGATTCTAGAGAGATGATTCCATTGGTTGGTCGAGCTCCAAAATCAATGAGTGAAGATGAAGTGGGTGTTTGAGTGGGTTTATATAGGAAAGGAGAGGCAATTCTTTATTATTTAGGTTTTGGACACCACACGTTAAACTAGTCAAAACCACAAAACATCCCATGGTTTTCCCTTGATTTTTAACAAAGGGGAATTGAAGTCATTTTTTTATAAGGACAATTGCTTGAATTCCTAAAATATTAGCATTGCTTATGTGGAGGTGAGTTACACTCTCAAGGAAATCATTTTAAAATGATAAATGTTTTTATAACTATGGATGGTCCACTAATTATTTCTAAAATAAATCAAACAAACCTAAAATCACATTATTTTAATGTAATAAACATATATAGGCCGAATATAATTTTTTTTAGTATTTTATTACATCACTATTGGGTCATTAGGTTCACATACAATACACTATATATTTAAACGGCATTTAATTTTTCCCCAAAAATTTAACTGACTCAGAAAACTATAACAAATTTACCATTGGATAATTTCGACATACTGATTGAAAAACTAATATTAATTTTATATAAATAAATTATTAAATATTTAAATTTTTACTTTTTAAATAAAAAATCACATTTATCTAAAATTCTTGGGTTCTGACAAATACTTCTTTCAAACAATAATAAAAATTTCCATTGTATTCATCCAAATTATAAAACAATTTATATTTAATAAAACATAATTTTTTAATAATATTTAATTAAAATATTATTTAATACAGAAATCTATTAATTCATCAAAATAGATTTCATAATTGAATATTAACTAAAAAGTCTATTTTTTAAAAAACTATTGACAATGTAACACTAATAAAATGAATGTATATTCAATATACGAAAATATTATACATCATATTAGTGCTAGGGAATTATTATATAACCCTTTATAACACCCAAATAATATTGAAGGGTAAGGTGTGTGATAGGGACAACCTCATTGGGTGGCTCAGCTAACATCACTGGTGTGGTAATCTCTATCAACTCCCACTTCTCTTGTTGGCCATTCCGCTTGAGCTTAAATTGATGAAGCTCAACATGGGATTAGTCAAGAGAAAATCCCAATGACTCCACCTCTTTTCTGAGCTCCGAGAAATAGGCTTTGTATGGAAAAATTCTACTAGATGAGGCAATCTATTCCTTTTTTCAGTGTAAATTTTATTTGTTAAAGACATATATTTATACTAATCATGTGATCAATATTTAATGTCTATATTAGAAATGGTAATAATTCATAATGGTATTTGAAAATACAAAAACATATTACCATGAAAGTGAATATGTTATATAACCATTTTACATAATAATACATTTAATTAGTTTAAAGAGGAATTTCCATTAATGAAAGTTTGGGTTATTATAATCTTCCCCCCTTAAGAAATTTCTCCCTTGAAATTTACTCTTCACACACTAAAACAGATACAGGTTACTCTAATTTATTGCATCCTTTAATTCCCATTTTGCCACATCAAACTTGTGTTTTCACCACAGCACCACGATGAGGGGAATTATATTATTTTGTAGAACATTTTCTCTACAATCTATAATATTCACAGGATTCTCTATATCAGAGATACATTATCCAATGGTACCACCTCTGTATTGATTACATGAGATGGGATAGGTATATATATTCTCAAGAGTGATACAGGGAATACATCATGTACTTGAGATAGGTTTAGTGGGATTGATAGTCGATTGGTCATTTCTCCAATGCAATCAAGGATATAAAAAGGGCCATTGTACCTTGGGATAAGCTTTCTCTTCTTCCCAAATCTCACAAACCTATTCCACAGGGATATGCAGAGTAATTCCATGTCTTTAAAATCATACTCTAGGTCTCATCGATGATTATTATCATAGCTCTCTTTTCCACTCTGAGCATTATTAATGTGATTCTGGAAGGTCTTTACAGTATCTCTGATTTCACCGACCATTTCCAGATCTATGAGTTTTCTATCTCCATCATCATCCCAACAAGCTAGTGTTCTGCACCTCTTTCTATTCAATGCTTTATAAGGATCCATTTGGATTCGCGATAGGAAACTGTTATTGTAAGAGAGATCAACTATAGGGGGATGTTGATCCCATCCAACTTTGAAGTCCATTGAGCACTCTCTCAACATTTCCCCATGTGTTTGGATAGTCCTCTCTGATTGGCCATCAGTTTGAGGGTGATAAGCCGTACTGAAGATCAGATCAGTATACAGATCAAGTTGAAGACTCTTCCAAAACATAGAGTTGAATTTTGGATATTGATTGGATATAATATATTTTGCTACTCCATGCAGCCTTACAACACCTCTGATGTATATTTGTGCTAGTTGATCTAGTGAGAAATCCTCTGGAGTTGTAATGAAGTGTGCAGTCTTTGTAAGATGATCCACAACAACCTAGATATCATTGTTTATGTTGGATGTATTTGAATGTCTGATGGCAAAGTCCATGGTGATTTTATCCCTTTTCCATGCTGGTATAGGTAATGGTTGCATCATCCCCTTCGACTTCGGCCTCTCAGCCTTCACTTGCTGACATACCAGGCACATTGATGTATACTCAACCATATCCTTCTTCATGTTATCCCACAAACAAGGCTCTCAGAGATCTTGATACATCATTGTGATTCCAGAGTGAATATAAAAATTTGAACTATGTGCATCACCCATATGTTCCTTCTTTATCTTCTGATTTGATGAAACACATAGTCTAGACCCAAATCTCAAAATAATTCTTCATTGACATTGAACTCGGGGGGATTTCCCTTTTATGATAGTTTCCACCTTCTCTTTAATTCCCAAACCATCATTTTGAGCATCCTTTAACCTTTACATAATAGATATCTGAGTAATCATTTGTGAATAGATTGATTATTTTTCCATCTTTATGATTCCCATGTCCATCTTCATCAAATTTAACAATACTGGATCTATTTAAATTATTTTCTATGATAAAATCATTGGGTCCTTTCTACTTAGAGCATCTTCCACCTTGTTTGCTTTCCCATGGTGGTAATGGATTGAGCCATCACAGTCTTTGATCATCTCTAACCATCTCAGTTGGTGCATGTTCAACTTTTTCTATGTGAATATATACTTGAGGATTTTTTGATAAATATATATTTAAAAATTCTCCCAAAAGAGGTAATGCCTCCAAATTTTCAGAGCGAAGATCTCTGTTGCCAACTCCAGTTCAGGTGCTGCAGAGTTTTTACCATGAAAATTCAATTGCCTTGAAGCATATGAAATGAATTTTTAATTTTGAATCAACACAGAGCCTAGGCCCTTCTTCGAAGCATGACTGAATACCACAAAAATATTTCCACTCGTGTGTAGTGTGACCTCGAGTGTAGTGATAAGACTCCTTTTCAAATTCTTCAAGCTCTCTTCGCATTAATCACTCCATTAAAACATTACTCCCTTCCATGGATTTTGGTAAGAGGGTTGTGCAATCCTGAGAAATTTCTCAAAAATCGGTGATATTATCCAGCTTACCCCAAGAAGCTACAGTTATTCTTTACTGATATTGGTCTCAGTCATCCTTCAATTACAGCTATCTTAGATGGATCCAAAGATATCCCTTTACTTGAGATGATATAACCCAAGAATATGACTTCCTTCAACCATAGTTCACACTTTATGTACTTTTCATAGAGCTTATCATTTTTCATGGTATTTTGAACAATGCTTATATGATCCTTGTGGTCCTCCTTGATTTTGGAGAATATTAGAATATTGTCTATAAAAACTACCACCAATTTTTTTAGGTAATATGTAAATGCTATATTCATCTAGTCGAGGATGATTAATGGAGAATTAGTGAGTCTGAAAGAAATTACAATGAATTTATTAGTGTTTGTACCTTGTACAAATAAGAGTCCTAGTGATATCTTAATTCATCACCGTTACATGGTAATATCCTGACCTCAAATCCACCTACGAAATGTACTGTTCTCCCTATACCTGGTTGAATAAGTCATCAATTTAGGGTAGATGATACTTGTTCTTTATCGGGATATTTTTGAGCTCAAGATATTAATGTAAAGGCGCATTGACCCATCCTTATTTTTACTTAGAGGATTGGTGCACCTTATGATGAAGCACTTAGGCGTATAAAACATTTATCTAGATTCTCCTGTAGTTGTTTCTTCAGCTCCTCAAAATCTACAAAAACCATTATATACAGAGTCTTCGATATGGTAAATGACCTAGGTATATGGTCAATTGAATTTCAACTACCCTTCTAGGAGGAAGACCAGGAAATTACTCAAGAAACACTTCATCGAATTCCCTCACAATAGGTATGTTATCAAGGATGGTTTCTTTTGTAGAATCAATCATTTTACCCAAATACGCATGCTCATATGGTAGTAATATACATTCTTGAGATGATGGTTCTAAAGAAGATTGATCTTCCTCCCTTCACTTGTAATGAATTGGGGGTCGATTCTCCATATAGAGGGTGATTTCTCTCTCACAACAATTTATGTTGGATCTATAAAAGGAAATTCAATCCTTGTTGAGAATTGTATAAAATTCCCCCATATGGAGTATGATGAGGTTCTCCGAGAAATTAAATCCATAAATTATAACCGAGGAGTAGTTATATTGTTGGGATGTGATGATTTCTTCATTTTTCATACTAACTGATATCATTACATCCATGATTTGTGTGGGTGTTGGGATTTTTCTACTAATCTTTCGGGATATAAAATAATGAATTTAACCAGAATACTAAATTACATTTTCTATTATTGATGAATAAATAGAGTACCTATCACCACATTTATGTTGGGGTTCACCTCGGTGCTAGTGATGAAAAAATCTATCCCTTGCTTCCTTGTAGTTTTGTGGTTTCCCACGAAAGATGATTGTTTAGGGAACTGATTTTCAAGGTGCCCTAGTTCTTTACAGTTGAAGCAATGAAAAACATGTTGAGGGTCGAGTGAATCATTCCTATCCTATGTCACAGTAATGGGTTTTTCATGTCAGCATTTAATGGCTAGGTTCTTATATCTTCCACATCAAAAGCATTTCCTCATCCCCTTCAGGCAATTTCTAGGGTGCTTCATTCCACGCCTTCAACAAGTGGGGTGCCAGATTTTCTTAACAATGTTGGATTTGCCCATCGGACTTCTAGAATACAATTCCACCTCATGATTCTTATCCCCATGATATCCATGATATTTTTCGATATCCATTTTGACCTTGAGGGAACATCAGACAATTTCCTCGTAGCTATCAATGTCATGGATCACAAGGACATTCTGTAGGCTATGTTTTAGCCCACTAATGAAGTATCCAACGGTTCATTTAGGGGTAACGACAAAGAGAAAAGAGTATCATACATGCCTTGTGAATTTTTCCACATCCACTCCGATGGATTCATTGTATTTTTTCATGAGTTCAAGGTAGACGCTTCCCATCTTAGGTCAGAGGGTGCGAGGAAAATATTTGTCGAAAAACATTTTTTGGAAATGATTCTATTCCAATGGCTCGATCTACTCCTCACACATTATATTTTTGATCAATTTCTACCATTGATCAGCTTCACCATTTGTAAGATAAGCATCTAAAATAACCTTCTATTGCTCTGAACATTGAATGATGTAGAAGATCTTTTCAGTGGAGTTGATCCATTGTTTGGAAATTGAGGGATCAGATGATCCATTAAATGTTGGAGGACATTGTCTCATGAAGCTCTCAATTATGACTTGTTATTACTTGGGGGGGGGGGGTGTTGAACATTCATCATGACCAATGTTTCTATTCAAATCCTGAGTAAAATGAGATAGTATCATGACAAAGTTGAGGATTCCCGCTCCCATTGTATTGGAAATCTCATTCGAATAGTTATCACATGGATCTTTACATCCGTTATTAGCTAGAGGCCTCCAATTATCAACTATTGTCTGGAATAAAAGTATATTTTGGGGTAACACATAAAGGGTAATCCTAGGAAAACAAAATAAATCTTATAAATAACTTTTATTTACTTAAATTATAAATCTATAGGCTTCAATCTATGTTATACATGATCTACTTCCCTACATTTATTCTTAGGGAAATTTTTGTATTCCCTTAACAATGGATCAAATGTAGCTTGTGAATTTACCAAATCATATCCACTAACAGTGTTATAACCAAGAGTGTAGCAAGGCCCGTTGTCGTGTGCCATGATGCCCCATGGCAAGCCCAAAACTCCATGTCGGAGTTTTCACTCTTAGGTAAATCTATTCCAGAGTCACCTCTACCTACTCATATCAAGATATGGATGTATCTTCTTGATAAAACACTTACTCAATACTAAAAAAAATTTAGGGATGTTTTTCTTATAATTATTATTATCTCTAAGGCTTCATTATGGTATTCAAATCCTAATCCCAAAAATAACTAAACCTATCCTCTAATTCTAACTATAACTACCCTATTTTTTATTACACACTATAATGATTTATTATAAATAATCTTCACTTGATACAACCAAGAATATATAGACGTATAGTGTATTTTGGGCTTAGAAACATTACATAATGACTTAAAAATTGAGACACATCATCTTTATTGAAAACATCCTTTACATGACTACTACATTACCATCTATATAGCATTACATGGGATAACCTGAGGACATGCATAAGAAAAGGGTGAGATATAAATAATAGTTAGGGAGTAAACAAGGCATAAAATGAAGAATACAATTCATGTTAGGAAATTGGTATATCAATGGAGGATAAGATAAACATGAACTTAAAGGCATGACATAGTTGGATTATACTAACATGGAAACGTGGAAACATCACTTAACATGGTATTAGAACGAGCCAATGAAAATTGCACAAGGATTTTGAGTAAACCCTCATTTAATTTGAATTATAATGAGTAAAACCTCATTGCACATGACATATCATGATACTAATAATTACCCAATGCATTGGAGTGCAATCAGGGCAGACCCTTCTTAAACATTTCATTTCAGGCATAAGTGTGCCAGATGGATCATATAACCTGGATTGATTAAACATCATCATTTATTCCATGATAAATGAATTTGTAAGTAATACATGAAACTCTATAACCAATAAATAAATGTTCTTAAAGGTGAATACCCTTGATAGAAAAATGGGCATGGTATTCACTACACAGTGACTTCATCTTGGAAAATCGCAGTGCAATTTCAGCATCAAAATAGCGTGACATAAGAATTCATAAAAATAGATGATGAGAGATAAAGGGTTTCCCCATAATATGTACAAGAAATTGAATGTAAGGGGTCATATATATACTTTTCTCAACATGTGTACTAGAATATATATTTATAATACCGAACATTTTCTTGAATCTGAATGAGAATAGAGAAATTCCTTATGGAATTTTGGCATGGTAACAGGAGTTGATAGGAGGAATTAATGAGAGTGAAAGAGGTATCACATCCATTCAAACATATGGAGGGGAATATATGGGAGGTTAGAAATCATAACCCAACATTTGTGATTGGAATGTAAAAGGGTATTACAAGATAAAGAATCCTGGATAAAAATAAGAAAGGAAGGAATCATTTACATGGAAGTGTGATCCCAAAGGCTTGTCATAAAACATATTATGTATTTAAATAGTTTTTTGTTTTTACCCAAATATTCAACTGCCTCAGAAAATTATGAAAATTTCACCCTTGTATAATTTAGATGTCCATATTCCAAAAATAATATTCATTTTATGATTATAATTTTCTAAATATGTTGATTTTTACTTTTAAAATAAAAACCGAAAATTATCAAAAAGTCATGGGTTTTTGACAAAAACAGCTATCAAACCCTAATAAAAATTGAAATTATATTCATAAAATATATATGATCATTAATAATTAATAAAAATTTATTTAGTTATAATATTTCATTAAAATATTATTTAATTCAAATATCCATTGATTCATCAAAATAGTTTTCTTAATTGAATATTAACTAAAAATTGTAATTTTGGATTTAAAAACTATTTACAAAGTAACACTAATAAAATGAATGTATATTCTCTATAAAAAAATAATGTACATAATATTAGTTATAGGGTCATGTTACATAACCCTATATAAAACCCTCATAAGACAGAAGGGAAAGGTGTGTGATGGTGATAGGCTCTTGGGGTAGCTCGTACAACATCGATCGGGTGTAATCCCTATCAACTTCCACTTCTCCCGTAGGTGGTTCCGCTCGAACATAACATGTTGAAGCTATGTTTGGTATTGGTCAAGAGTGATTCCCAGTTACAACAACTCCATTCGAAGCTCCAACAAATGGGATTTGTATAGATCAATTATACTAGAAGAGTCAATCACTTCTTTTGTCTGAGTAAATGGGATTTTTTAAAACCCTATATTTATACTGATCATGTGATCACTGTTTAATAGCTATATTAGCAATGATAAATTAATTTAATGGTATTTTAAAATAAAAAATCATAAAACCAAGGAAGTGAATATATTATATTACCAAATTACATAATATGAAATTTAATTAGATTCAAGAGGAATTTCCATAAATTAATGTTTGGGTCGTTACATGCATAACATATCATATTACCCTATTTATCAGGGTTTATACTATGTGGTTACACTTTACATTTTAAAGGATTATGATCCAAATAATATCATATTGGAACTCTATAATCCCACGTGAGATATTTTATGTTGTGAGAAACATGGAATATAAATGATCTTTCTCATTTCTCATAGATATATGACTTATACATTAGGACATACCATTGTAATATAAACATATATCTAGGTCCTCAGAGAAGCTTCCTTTGTATCCTAGTTCTAATAGTAATCATAATCATCATATTTCTGTTAGTAGGGGCTTACACACTGACATATCCATTATACATGGGATATATTATATTGTTCTTCTGATCGAAGAAAACACTCTAGGGTTTCCATTACCTTTGGAAAGGAATGCAATGAATAGTATATGATTACTTCATCAACCTAATCCCATGTGAGCTATGCTCGGTGTGAGAAACAAGTGATAGAAAATAATTATTCACATTTCTTTTGGAGGTATGATTTATTAAATGAGACAACCATTAATAATATTAACATATATCTCAAGCCCCAGAGATGCATCCTTCTTATCTTGATTATCAAATAAATAATAGTCGTCGTAGCTATGTTGGTTATGTCTTACAAACAATGTTTTCCCTTATTTAGGGGTCATATTATATTATTTATTTGATCAAGGCTTACACAATGAGGTCTCCCATGTAATCAAGGTTTACACGCCAAGGATTGACATAGTTATCAGTTACTGAGCTGCCTTATTCACCCAGAATGTTTCCATTTTTGTCATGTTTTACTTCATGTTTTACATGCATTGATTGTATGTTTTGACATGTTGACGAATGTATAGATATGTCTGGATAAGTTATTGATATTTTCAAACGCAATAACATGATCTAGTTGGCTTTTATGGGGGACATTGTATATCCATGAGGGAATGTTTTAGGGTCATCGGAAGATCAGGAATGACTTATCTGGAGAACCTCAAAAGACCTAGCTGGATGATCCTGGAATCCTTCGCATGACCCTCAATGACTGTTATAGAGGCTCTCACATGATACATCTAACATTCCCTAGTGGCAAGGTAAGGTCAAGATAAAACAATTGGAGTACATTTCAAGAATCAATGTGATGTGTGTTGGAGGGTTCCACATGCCTTGGGTCAAATGTATGGAGAAAATTGTGAGACCTGACTAGAATGCATTGAGCGCATTGCGATAGAAAGTTTACATGACTTTGTGATTCTACGAGACTTGAATAAAATGAGCGGATTCTACCATATGTGTCTGGAGACAAGAGTGAAGGGAACAGTAAGGCTACGACGGTGATCTTGGATGGATTCAAGAGACCTATTTGGAATGCCTGGGTGGCACTATGTGCCATAAATTGACATGTACAGGGAACTACACATGATCTAAATAGTGTTATGATGTAGTGAATCACTACCAGGAAACATGTACTATTGTTTTTAGAAAACTAAGGTGGGGCATGAGAATTTAATAAGGATCATACTTAATGTTCATTTCCTAAGTCTCCCACCTATTATTCATTCTTTTAGCCTTTATTTTAAAAATGTATTAGACTTCATCAATGCCATATTTTATCAAGTCATATGTGTTTCTATAGGTATGCAAGGTGTTATTCTGGTGTCATGCCATATGTACATTGTCTGATCTCTAGTGATCAAGAAAAGTCCTTATGCATGTTTAATGGTTTCTCTTGTTGTTCCCCTATATCATACCAAATGGGAAACTGTCAGTTATGAGCTCTTCTACTCTGATAAATCCCTTATGGTTCTTGGATGCATCTGGTTTTTGAGAGATTTGTTGTTTTGGAAATGGTGCATTTTTTATGATGGGTGGTGGATTTATAAGCCTCTTCAACTTGTTTGTTCACCACTTTTCATGGAATATATCACATGAATCCATGTTGGAGTCAGTAGAGGAACATGGAATCATGCGTCATCAAGAGTCTTTTCTATTGATCATTTCATGGGTGTCACCTAGTTTTTAGAGACCACAAGTCAATCCTGTCAATGCTTCCTTCATCTGATTATATCCTATTAGTGGGGATGTGCGGAATTATGAGGGAATTATTACAAAAATCAATATATTCATATCTCCATGTACACATTCCTTCATGAGATCAGGTAACCTATAGAGACACATTTGTACGATGATTGAGGCCTTGATCGAGATTTTTCAAGAGGATAAGATAACTTGTTAAGGTGGATCTGAAAATCTAAAAATTCAATCCAAGGGGGCCTACAGAACTATTCTATTGAAACCCTTAACATGTTTCATAATTTGTATGTATTCCAGGGGATCCCAAAACCTCCCATTTTTATTTCCATTGATTATTTTACATGGGTTGGATACCATTCATGATTTCATGAGTATTTTCAAACACAATTAATCCATTTATTAGTGATATATCACATTACTAATAAAAACTCTATGGAGATGTGTGATAATTTCATGGAAAATACCATCATTTATTACTTAGGGACCCAGAGGATAAGTTCAGGCCACCTTTACAAACGCGAGGCTTCTTCCCATGATGATGAGGAAATACTGGTTGGATTTTTTGAGATGAGATAGACATGTAACAGGTGGCACATGGTGTCTTTTGGATCATCATGGGTGTGTCACATGACATTTAGGACCTCATGAGTATCCTACCTCCTCCGAATTCATTTATACTGTATATTTTACAAATTCATGGATTCATAGGAATTTTCATGAATGTTATTAAGGGAAATAATTATCCCTAGGTGATCTGTCATGTACGTTTTACATTAACAAAATTCCTCCTCCTTTGGGATATTTTCCTACTATTTTTAATGGTTTGTGGATTTTTTTTCATGCTCCCACCTGTTGAAAATTTGTGGACATTGGGGATCATATATTACATCTACCGCATGATCACTGTTTGTTCGGGGGACCATTACAAAAGAAGAAAGACATTAGAAAAGGAAATCATAGGGGATTATATAGTATATTCATTGTACATGTCCCCTTTTCATGACCTAATTGTAGTTGCATTATCATGAATCTCTTGGTAGATTACGTGATCTATAATCCTTGACCACCTTATAAATCATTTGTTTCTACAAATAAAATAATACCAATATTTATGTATTTAATCCATTTTAGATTTTCCAATGGATATTTTGTGAGAATTAAAAACTCACCCATAGGTGAAACATACGTTGGGATATGTGATTAGTTATATGGAATGTAAATTCATGATTGAGTATTTAGAAAAATCATAGACTTTTTTATTGGGAACTACATGGTATCCTAGGAAATGATTGGTATCCTATGGGATGACCTATAAATTGGAATCGTGTGATTATATGATTAGATTACTAGTTTTCCATATGGATATCACCCTACTTCTATAACATCCCTCTATCTCAAGATCATTCCATATGAACAGATATCGAGAACTCACCATGATCAATGTTTCATGATAACCTATCCAAAAGACTACTTTTTCATAGGCACTCATTCGAACCAACTGTGAACTAAATATTGGTAATTGTCATGTCAATGGCCATGAGGATACTCAATAATATTGAGGGTTTCCAAGGATATTCTGGAATTATTATATGTTTCATTAACTATCATGTGGCTCATCGGACCATGTCAAGGTTAGGAGATCACAAGTCTCTAATGTGAAATGTGATCGTGTGATTCCATGTAGACATATGTGACCTGTGAGACTTGGTGGAGTTAGGAGATTCATTAATTATTTATGAAATTCATGATTCCATTATTGTTCTAGGAGATTCTCAAAATGATTATGCACTGTAATGTATTTATTCTAAAAATATTTTATTTTATCATTCTGACCTATTTCACATACATTTATTTAGATCGATCCTTGTTCACATCATGGTCTATATACCAAAAATAATCATAAGTTCATGTTTTCTAAAAAAATAATGATTACCCAAAATATTATGTGTATTCTGATAAATGTATTTTAATGTGTTCCTATCATCTATGATTCAAGATTATTCTCTATCTCACCATTTAACTCCATAAAAGTTCAGTTTACTGGACAATTTTTCCATCCCTCCTTAAAGATTTAATCGACCCACTCACTGGGATTCAACTTTTTATCATTGTATTCGAGTGACAATTTCAGAGGAAGTTCATCTTGTCATATTTCAACTAAATGTTTGGTCTTATATATTGTTGAACTCACTCTATTTTATTGGTGTCTATGACTTTTATCATAAGCCTATTGATAAAAATTACTCATGTTTATTTTCATCGTTAGTGAACAATTCTAGAAGCAGATATTTCATAAAATAGGATATCTATTCAGGTTGTAATTTCTTTTATGAAAGGTTAGTTCCCTTATAGGTATGACAGTGTTTCATAGAGTGGGTTGATCAATTATTCAAGGACCATCCTTATGATCATGTTTTGATATCCGAATTAATTTTCATTCACTAGCCTGAGCATATTTGGGTAGTAATTAATCATTGGTACTATAGAACCAACTCATTCATTTGGTCCCATGGTGACTTGAGAATCATCCAACATGATATCTACCAACTTGATGGGATTCACCAAATCTGAGAGATATATTACGAAATCCTCCCTATTGTAGATGTTTAAAATGGTCCATTTTAAACTCTATTTTTGTCGAGAAAATACTCACCATTATGAATGATAAGATAAAGAAGGATCTTATTATGTGCTCTCTCATATAATTCACATATAAGATCAACATTTTTCTTTATCATGTCAGGGTCAGTCCAACATCCATGCTCCTAGATCATTTCCCCTCCTAGATGTTCCACAATAGTGTTGGATAGTATGGGTATATTTTAGAAGTTGGGAACTATTATTTTTTGGGTTACCAAGTGAACTATGATATCTCTCTAATCCATAGAATTATGTGTTTTATATACTGGTTTTTTGAATGGATGGAATTTCCCAGCTGAGGATGCACATTTAGGGATCTGTGTCATCATACTGGTTATAGAAGCAAGGATAAAATAGGGACAATGCCTCAATTTTGTAGTACTAGTCCTTTGACACCTTTACCATCTCCTTTCCCAGATTCAACAAGGCATCACCCCTGATAGGATCAATGGAACTTTCCTTTTTTTCATTAAATAAGAGAGAAATCCCTTTTTTTTAGAAAATAATGCTACTAAGATCCTTTATTACTTAAACCATTATAGACTGATGAGAATATCTGGGGTCCTATCCTGGTTTCTAATCATTAATGATGTTTGGGATGTTTTGATCCAGCATAATAACATTGATTTTACAACATACCATACACTGAATGAGAATATTATAGATAACTGCATTGGTTCTGAGGATAAAATATTGTATATGATCTATCATTAAGATATGGTTCATGCATCTAGGATGGAAAATGTTTTTATATACAATCCATATACAACCTGTTGGTTTTATTCATAATTTATCTTCACCTGATGGTTCTCCCCTCATCCTTTTGTTGGCATATGAGAGGATAAATTTCCGAGGATAATCTGGTAGTTTTGGATGTTTTTGCAACATGAAGATAATAATTCATAGTTCATTATTACACCAACCAATTCTAATTCTTTCCTTATCCCATAATATTTATAGGATTATTTAGAAACATATCTACATGGTCTCACAAACCACTCTATTCTTCATATGGAAATGTAATTCTCCACACTAACACCTATGTACATGGAAATGATGTAGTTGATGGATGACTTGTACCATAGTTAGATGAAGTGACCTTATACAAGTTATTACTATCCAGATAGTGGGAGTTAATCTATTGAAGAAAAAAGTCCTTCAGCATAGGCTATATATGATATTGTTGTTGAGATAATAGCATATGATGCTTCTTCTCATGTTTCTCTATTAGATCAACTGGTTATTCATCCTCATATCACATTTTCTTTATCCTTCATAGAGGCTCAGACATGAACATGGATGATATAGTTAATTATTCGTAACATGATTACTGAGACTATTCATGAAGTATTCTATTACCACGGGGAACACCATCATCAACTATTTCATGACTTAGGGTAATGTTCATTTGACCAAAGACTACATTATGAAATCATGATAGATATTTTTCTGACTCGGTAATATTTTTCCACTTATGAGAGAGTATTTCATGATTTATCATATGAGGCACTACTTTAGCAGATGATGAAGGAGACTTCAAAGAAATTGAAGTAGGATCTCCTACTGATATCTAAACAACATGCTTAGACGAATTCCAGGACTACACAAATATAGCGGAACCAGAAAATCCTTGATCACATGATGTCCCACATTTCATCATTATCATTATTATTGGATTCATCATGGAACTAGATTGAGAAGAAGATTACATTGGTTGATCCACTCTACCCTAGCATAGAACTAGAAGAGGCAGGGTGAATGAGACTCCACCATTCAATTGATGCTTCTCATAAAACCCTCGCCACCTTGTCCAGTTTAGTGGATCAACTTTTATTATAATATTTTTTACTCTATTTTTTTAGATTATTAGAGAGACTCTAAAAAATGGAGATTCACCCTTTATTTTACATTATCAGTGAATAATGTATTTTAAACTATACATTTTTCTATCTTTTTTCATCAATTCATGAAATTCATGACATTTAAGAGCTTCTATTCTTTAATAATCACCAAAGATACCAATCACATGAATAAAACAAATGTAAAAATAAAATATGGGAACTAAATTTTAAAATTATGACCAATTATTTTTGAGAAATGATAATAAATCCTCAAAACACAATATTATTTATTGGTATCTCAGTTTCATTTATATTGAGATCACATTTTTTCAAAAGAAAAAATTTATAGAATATATATCCCAATGGGAGAGTTCAATTTCCTTTTCTGGACATGATATGATTGTTGAACATAGATCAATTTTATCTAAGGCCATATAGTGGAACACACAAGATGTTTCATTCATATATACTATATTGCTATTGTGATATAGTTTATTATTATTTAAATTGAACCTCCTATTTTTTTAGTTTAGAATAATTTATCTCAGACCTTCTATCATTGTAGTTTAGGGTTTTTTAGATCAAATATTCTATCCTTGTTGTTTAGGATCCTCTATATCAATGCTTTTATAACATTAGTTAGGGGTCTCATAGATCAGACCTGATCAATGGTCATGGAATATGATGATTAAATAATATATATTATCCAAAACTCACTTAGGTGATGATTTATGCCATTGTAATGTCATATTGGTCCAAGATTTCTCGATTTGGTGTTCCCCTCAACATTGCAGTCAATTCTTATTTTCATTGTAGATCATGTCGATGGTGATTCTTGTTTAATGGGATCTTGGAAGATGGTTTATTTTTTTGTGATGGAAACATTGGTTCCTGATTGAAGTGGTTCATTTCATATTTTAAATTTTCTATGGCCTATTGAATATGTATTGTGATTATGAAGATAGGGCTTGCATTTCGTGGAATGATTTCTCAGGTTTCTTTTTGAAATTTGAATTTTTGGATTGACTGTTTCTGGGACATGGATTGGTTATATCTAGTATTTGTGAGGTTTCAACCAACCCAAAAAGTAGTTTATTGAAAATGGAAAAAATTTATTTGGAGGATCAGAGAAACACACATGGTTGATGATCATAGGCACATATACAGGAGCCATAAGAATACATTCATAGTCAAGATATGAGTCTCTCGAATCTTGTTATATTTATAGGGGATATAGAATATTTATTTGGTAATATTATTTGAGTATGACATAATAGGTATGTTAGGTCCACCTGGATAGTTGGAATATGGGCGATATAAATCCAAACCCTAATGTTTGAGTATGTGAAAATGAAATGGGGAAGATATGTCAGGGATGACTTATAACACTCTGAGGTTCTAAGTTCTACTGCAATGTTTCTATGGATCCCAATTATTAGAGATTATTTGTTTCAAGGAGGATATGAATTTAGATTGTCGATCATGGCCCTTATCCGTTGATTATATGGTAAATAAAAAGATTACAAACACTCAATTATGAGGTCCATGAATGATTTTTTATGACTCAAAAATTCATATTATGTGGTTGGTTATAGAGGAGAGCTATATAATAGGAGTTATGACACCCTAGATAATTTCATCGTTTAATTGTGAAGATCAAACCCTATTCCCTTAATTTTAGAATTTCATGGTGTGTTCCATAAAAGGTTTGGTAATAGAGTGTTACATTTTGGATATAATAAAGGGATCAAAAAATTGTGACATGATGTCAAGAATGTTGAATCCTCTAGGATATTTTGGTATAGAAATTTTAAATCATGGTCCTAAGTCCTCGGTTCAAGAATGTGATATAGGAAAATCATACTATGAATGGTCCAAGATAAGATAAGTTGTTGGGTTCTATCATTGTGACATTGGGGATCAGTAGGACTAAAAAACCCTTTTATGTAGTGAAAAATTTGGTTGACGGCCATAGGAACATATGTAGGAATCATAGGCATAAATTCATTATCAATCAAAGGGTTTCTAATAGTTGGTTATCCTTTCCAAAGGCATTGTAAGGTTTTGGTTATTCAAGGTACAAATATCATGATGTTCTATTTCATGAAGATGTAATATATGTAAGGGTTTGAGAACCCTAAAATTTGAGTCATCTCTTAGTGAACATATTATCATGGCAAGGATATGTGAAAATTCATTTGTCTATCATATTTCAGAACTTGGGTTCTAATGAGTATATATTTCTTTTTATTGTTGCTATAATGTAGTCCTTATTAGCTTTATTCCTTATTCATTTTCACCTTAATTATTTCCTAAACTCTAGATATAATGAGATTAGTGAGTGAATACATTATTTTTTATGAGATCGATCTTTGCGGGGTTTTTATTTACCATGTTTTGTTTCACATTCTCCAATAGTTGATGGTATTATGATGTGGACCATTATGGGGAAGAGTTTAAGATAATAGAAATTTGGTAAAACTATAGGCATTTTAATGCCATGATGCACATTTGAATAAAATGGGGGATGATACACAAGATCCCCTAGGGTCAAGAGTACCTCATCATCCTTCTGAGTGAAAGATGAAAATATTTTAAATCATTAAATGAGATTCTCATGAAAAGAATAATGATATGATACAATCATATCTACAGTAGTTCAGAGCACACTACGGTGTTGAGTTCTTCCACAGTGATGTCAGGGCTCACATGGATCAAAAGTCTGATATTTAGAGTGATGCATTTGGTTAACATCCACATGTGCTTACATAAGATCCATAAGCATACAAATATAGTCAAGTAAAGGGTACCTTGAAGCAAGGTTACTTTACCATGGGAAATAGAAGGTTTTAGAAACCCAAGGAACTTGAGACATTATGTTTTTTTATGGATTAATGTTTCTTAAAATATGGTGGAAGTTCCTCGTACTCTGTCTGAATGGGGAAAACCTATTATAATCTATAAATAGGGTATGACTAAAGGAATATTTCCTTGATAGTTTATTATCATATAGTGTGAAAATTTTGGGTGAAGTTTAATATCATGATGTAAATAAATTAATTTATTTTTTCATTGTGAGATAAGGAAATTTTCTATATAGTTTATCATCATGAATTAAGGAATTTCTTGTGGAACCATTTTAATGTTATGTGATCAATATGTTTTCCTTGTAGATTAGCATCATACTGTTAGGATTTGGGGAGCGACATGAATTATTTTTTCATGATATTTCATGTACATAAGTAATTATACTTATATATGGGTAATACATAGGAAGAATGAGTTTTTGTTACTATTCCCCAGTGTGGCGGGGGCGAATTTCGTTATTGATTATTGCAAATGGGAAAAGGATTGGGGATTGGGGTGTCACTATACATCTTGATTGGAAAATAATGAAGCCTTATGTAGTAAATGAATGTAGAACACTCTACATTTTGTGACCCTTCAAATTGTTGGGAATTGGGTTGGTTGATTTTTGTGGATATGACTAGGATTGGTGATCTAGGCATCACTATGTATCTTAGGATAATGAGAATCAATGAACAAATTATTTTCAAGGAATCATTTTTCTAACATCTAGTGAAAAAGACATTGGTTTCCTGACATGAAAAGGGGACTTGTGACTGTACCCAAGGATGTAAATATTTGTAGCACTACATACCCCATGGAAATAGGAATCAAGGAAAACATAGTTATTGTGGAATGAAATTCATGTGAACGTATGGCTTCAAAATTGAGAGATGGAATTTTTAAATTTTTTCTAACTGGACCCTATATTGACGATATGGGAATCACATTATATCTTTTGATATTAATAATATTATAAAAAGTTGTTCTTGAATATAAGTATGGTAGGAGAACAAAAAAAATATTATCCTCTTAGGCGAGGTCTACAAGAATGTACATTTTTATTTCATGCATGGGAAATTAATCATTGATATTTAAATAATGCGGTAAGAACTCATGGTATGCCTTTTTTATACATTCAAGACCATGATAATTTAGTTGTGATATTTTGTTATTTTATTTATTCGGTCATGCCCTTGCTAAAATTCATTATCATAATTGATTTATTCGTGGTGTGATAAATAAGGAATTACAAGGGTTCCTCTCACAATGAAGAGGTTGTCACATATAAGACAAGGTACACATATATCAAGTGGTGGTTGGACAAATATATAAGATCCATGCATCTCTACGCATCTCATTGATACTATGAATCAAGTCTTATAATGTTCTATAAAACTAGTGATGTTGAAATTCATGTAGAAAGGACATTATCCATGTAGTTTAACATCTTGTGGAAGGGACATGGATTAACATGCATGATGGAAGAGGATTGTTGTGGATAAGCCTGATATTAGATGTTAGGGTCTCACTACATATCCTATAATTATTTGAATCAAGTCGTATAAAATTATTGATTGAATTGATTCCCATGCTGGAGCTAACACTCATATAGGAATAGAGGAATTTCATCCATGAATTATGTATATCTGACTCATTTAGGGTGATTTATTAGTGAGATGATTATTTCTGTGAATTTTAACATCATGTGGTTATAACTTGTTTCATATAATTCAGTTTCATGTGGTTAGGATGAGAGGCACTATACTGTTATATGTCTTACTTCTAAAAACACTTTTTTATGTTTGTTTTCATGTGATCAGGGCAATCTTCCAGGAAGTTTGACATCATTCGCTGAGGATATCTCCATAAAGTTTAACATTATGTGTACAAGATGTGTTATAACATATAGTTTAATTTATTTAATTCAAGACATGATGGGTTTCACATTTTCCATATTGTGGATGGGATGATCTGGTGATGTTTAACATCACACAATCAAAAATAATTGTACATTATCATAGCTACACAAATTGTTTTTAAACATCACATTGGTTGGTGTTATTACACACTCTCTATAAATGGGGTCCAATGATTAATCTCTTTTGTGACCGACTTTATAAGTGATGTAAGAACCTTCCCATTTTGGTCTAGCTTTTGAGACATCGTCCCTGGTATCATTGGTTATCTAAGAGCCCATAAAAAGTTCTCCTTGTACGATTGAATGGGGGTTAATTTTTTTATTAAAGTCTAATGTGATCCAATGATGATGTATTTCAATGTTGTGTAATGTTTGAAACCAATTCTCAATGAGATGATCCATTTCATCCAACAGGTTTTTTTATTACACTTCATCCGATAGATTTATAGAAATAGATCATTGAGAAAAGGATGTGGGTCTTCGATGGGTAACCCTTTCACATTCTTGTACACAAATGAATATGGAATTACATGTGTTACATTATGTGTGGTGGTATGGTTAGACCCTAAACCATTTAAGATCCATTACAGCTAGAACCTATTATCCATGTTCACCAGCTTCTTGATTATAATATATAGGGTCCTATTTAATACCTATATCTATCCATTTTACACATCTAATTTGAGATATAAGTGATTTGAATTGATATGTTACTCATTTTATAGTTTCTTTAACTCTATATAATAGAGTTGGCATCGTTTTTCTTTTATATTGTGTCAGGGAACCCAAACCTAGTGATGATATGGGACTTTATGAATTGAATTAAATTCAACTTTACACCCTCATTTAATGATATTTACTCATCCATTTTGGATAATATGTTGGTAGTAGTATGGATATACATAAATTTCATATTTTCGGCTAGGGGATATGGCCCCACAATATGCATACCCAATATAGAATATTTCCAAGAGTATTTAGTTCCATTTAGTGATTTTATGAGTTAATGGATTATGTTTTCCTTAATTTGGAATCCAAAAAATTTCATGGTGAACTTTACACAGTATTGTATCTTGGTTTTCAAGTAGTATCCCAGCATCCTGATCGAATGAGGGGAGACTTCCCCCTAGAATATGGGCTCTGTAGGAGCCTTAATAGACTTTTTCCATGATGGTGATAATATCTCTTTCTACAATACCTCTAAATAATATTCTGTTAAAGTATTTCATGTAGGAGTATTGTATTCACGTTTGGACCATACTATAGGGCAACGATTGTTGCACAACCTCATAAATATTGCCTCTTTGGCGCGGTCTATTGGGGGAGATCCATTTTGTAGAGAACCAATTATGGGCTCCATCTATCAAGTGGTGGATAGTTGTTCATCTCATTATGGGGAATTATTATGAGATTTAATTATTTTATAGGACTTATGATATTTGAGGATATGAATATTCATTGAGTGATACAAAATCATTCTTCATCTGGATCAGGGTAGTCTAGAATGGTGGATGCATTATCCAATACATAATTGTGATATTTCTGTGATTGGGAAACATGATGCAATATTGGAGCAAAAAGAAACTCGTCTATGAGTCCCTTGAAATAGATAGTAAGAGGGGCCACTTCTTACTTTCTATTAGTATGAAATTCATTGGTCTACATTACCACAAATTATGAATCCCCTCTTATATTAAAGTAAAATTTATATCAATATAGGATAGTTCTAACCCATAAATTATGGATTGGTATTCTACCAAATTAGTAATGAAGTCTTTGAATAGATAGAAAGAGTAAGGAAAAACTAAATTATTTGGATGGAAAATAAAATCCTCAATACAAACTGATTATGCTTTAGTTTTTTCCTCATATTTCTGATTTGACTCTGGGAGGTACCATCAAAAAATATATCAATTTTCTCGGGAGTATGATGGGTATAAAAGACCACCTCATCTTGAATCCTGGTGTCCATCATTTTATTCTCATGGGAAGGACGTGTTGTGAGGAAATCATCTAGATCTTTCCCTTTCCCTAACTTCTAGGATAACAAGCGAATTTAAATTTTTTTTAGAACAATCACCCCTATATCCATCCACAAATTAAACATTTCGTGTCCATGGGTATACATGAGAGAGTCAAAATATGATACCCAATGGACTTCATGGTGCTTAATCTAATGCCACTAATTTTTGTACTATAAATATGAGTGTAATTAAATTCTACTCAACATTAGAGTATCAGGTCTCCTTACCTAGAATCATTCAACTATGGTAGTAGATAATATTATCACATCCAAATATGTTTTTATATGCATGAAGGGTTCCCCGTGAGTGTTCTTTGGAAGCCACCAACATGATCAATTGCTCCATTACATTGGCGGCAACAGAGTCAGTGGGTGCAGTAAATACTGCTTGTGAATTTTGATGAATTATTAGAATTCATCTCCCTATTTATAGGAGATCCCTTTCCACATTAGCCTTGTAAAGGGAATATATTTCGTGGGGAAGTTGGCTATGAATCTCCGAATGTAAGAGAGGTGCACTTGAATCCACCACATATCATTAAGAATTTTAGGGGGTGACATTGCTAAAATAGAACTAGTCTTGTCTAAGTCAAACTAATTACTATTATGGAATACCAGAATACCAATTAATATTCCTAATGTTACCTTGAAAGCACATTAAAGTTGATTCATCTTCAGACTATGAGGATTAAACTTATCAATTTTTTTTTGAATATCCATGAAGTGATCACATCACTATTTGGAATTAACAATAAGGCCATCAAGAGACCATTCGACTATCCTTTCGATGAATGGATTAATGATTTGATGCATGGACAGTTGATATGTGGAACCAACATTATTTAAGACAATGGTTGCTACCTGATAGAATAATATCCCTTGAGGTGTTATTATGGAGGTGAATTATTCATCATTATAGGACACATTTTTTTTTATTTTACCATTAATACCAATCCATGAAGGAAAGGGCTTCGAATATAGAAGATGGATCAATCAAGAGTTCTAAGATTGACAATGGTATTTAATTCTTTTGGAAATGAAATTTATAGTATCGAAAATTGATGTTGACCCTAGTAATCCCATTCATATTATTGATAGGGATGTTGTTGGATATCTATCTTATGTGTTTCACTTATCTAATACTAATTTATTTGATCAGTTTGTCAAAATTCCCCTCTACATTGGTTGTATGAGTGTGTTTCATACTCCTTTCTACTTGCCTGATGCCTTGATGCCCATCGTGTAGACCGTGATGGTGTATAACCACTTCTTGATCTATTCTCAAATTTTCAATATAGTATCAACAAAAAACATATTTTTTTTCTTTATAAATTCAATTTATATATCTTTCTATTCTAGAGAAATGGGGGGACTGACTAGTGTATGTCATGGGTCTTCTTCAATTCCAATATTTATCTCCAAGATCTCATCAATTGAGGTGGAGATGCCTTCATCAAATTTTGGATTGACATTACTGAGGATATCATATTATTCTAACAATTATGATTAAATGGATGGACATTCAAATGATGCTAGAAATCATGGGGTTTCTTTTTCACTATTGAGTTGAATGATGCCCTGAGAAGTGGTGTTATCATCCTGTAATTCATGATTCATTAAAGATAGGGGTGACAATTGATTTTGTTTTATTTTTTCACTAGGGGATGGATATACATGGATCAATGGGACTAGGTATATTACATTAATTAGATTTATTGGTATCCCATAGTCACTATCAATCACACTCTAGTGATTTTCAAGGGCAGTCCCCAAGAAATTGAGGGCTTCAGCATGTATATCAACATCTACAATTGGTTGTTTTCCACCCTTTTGTTGAAATGTTCATAATCGTATGTGGATACAAAAGTTTTAAAGTGGATGTGTCACTATGAATTATGACGAACCTTCTATTTATGGGGTATATCAGATATATATGGAATGCTAAATGTTCCACGATTTGAATATTGATCTAGGTCCTTTTGATCATGACATTATATGTAGTGTCTTGATGGATAACCATAATCTCATTTCCATATGTGATATTTCCAAAAATATCATTATATTTAATCGTCCCAAGTTGTTTTTTCACACCCTTATCATACCCTTTAATGTTCTGGTATGTGGGAGATAAGTCCACTTTTTATATCCATAATTTCAGAGGTTTTAATCTATGATGATGTTGAACCCAGAGCCCTTATCAAATTGGGCCCTTTATACACCATAATTATTGACTCTGGACCAAACATATAGCGGCATGATCATTAATTGTATGACAATTGCATGGCCAAGCATTCTAATCATGATTACTACATGGAATTATTTTTTAAAATTTTTCTATTCGATACACCTCAGCTATAAGGTATTATATATCAATATCTTGTGGGCCCTATAGGAGTTAAATGAGTGCTTCCCTAAGTAATTTGGAAATATATATCACATCCAACATTATGGGATTGTTTCATAAACTACCAATTATTTAGGAATATGTTAATTTTTTGCCTGAGGCCATCTCTCCTAGAGGTGGGGTTACTCTTTAGCATGTGAATCGCGAGTTGAGGAATTTTTGCTTTATGTGACGAGTGCTCATGCAGAGGTTATGGGAGAATATATGATGGCATGGGTCATGTCAACCTTCCCCCTTGTCTGGTCTGATCAGATAACAGATCATCTACTATGTGTTCATGTAAGAAAATTGGTAATGGGTAAATACTAGAGTGTTTTTTGGAACCTCAATGAATCTTTTAGGACTATTGGAGAACATTCCCATGGGTTTCACCAGAAAATATTTCCTCCTTGGTGACATGGACAAAATATTTGGTCTGTCCATGCCCATATAGTCCCATGTATCATCATTTCCTATAAAAGAAATGTCATGATCCTAAGATATGTGTGGGAAACTCATATTATATGGAATTTTCATCATCATATAAGGGGTATTCCAAGTGTATAACATTGAAAGAACCAATGACCAGCTCCTCAAATGATGAGGGTTCCATTTATTGGGTGATGAATTTTATTAGAATGTTTTTTTGGTGAAATATAAAAGAGTTAGATATTTTTTTCAAAAGAGAATATGATCTTCCCATACAATTAATTCCTACTTATGGTGGTCATGAACTCTTTTTGTGGGAATATTGGATCTGACCTCCCTTGGTGGTGGAGTATTCTGGTTCTATACAACTGTTCTCTCATGATGGCCTAAGACAGATCAACTATTTTTCAAGACATTTATTTTTTTAAATCCCACTTATGTATTTTAGGTACATTCTAGAAACCATACTCGTATTTTTCTGGGAAACAGTTTATAAATACACCTTCTCTGAGGTTTTTTCTGATGAAACTAGTCCTGTATCGACCGGGCTGTGAATGTAATCGTTAATAACGAATCAATATTAGATGTTATGACCCCATAATATACTAAAAAGGACGTATTCAAGACTATTGGTAAGATTGAACTCATCAGGATTCATGGGATAAGGAATCCAAAGGTTGTTTTTGTCCATGGTTGCCAAAAAATAATCAAGGACATTCTAATTTTTGAAGGTGTATTATTTTTTCATCCATTTGTAAAATAATGTTTGACCTTTATTTCTATGAGATTCTCACTAAGGAAAATTTTATGGTTGTCTATGATTCAAAAGAGGTTCTAGGATGTTTTAAAACATCCTAGTTACATGGATGGGCACAATTTTTTTCTTGAGAGTAGAAACTATAGCTTCTTCGTTTCCAATCCTTTTCCCCTCAACTAAGGTAATGAGTCGATATTGGAATCAGGTTCTGTAAAGACCATAAGATTGCAATAAAATTTTTTTCCATAAATTCCTTGGGATTTTACAAGTACGTAGTTTCTGACGGCACCTGATTCTGAGGCCCGGTGTGCCCGGAATCAATTTCTGAAGTTTGGCTCGGGTACGTTCATTGAACGAACGATCGGGTTTTTCTAACTTTTGAACCGGTGCTCGGAATCGAAATCTGAGGGCACCGATGGAACCGCAACGCTGGTAATTACTTATGAAGACCATTACTGGAGTTGCATTTGTTCAGGAAGAGTTGTTTAAAAATGTGGTTTAAGTGTTAAGTGAAGTAAAGTTGTGTCACAACTTTATTTCTCTCATCAAGGTGGTTTAACTCCCATGTGTGAGAGTTGGGGTGGGACACACTTAATCCTAACGCCTCTTGTTAGAATATTAGTGAGGTGGGGCCCACACAAGCCCCACCTTTTCAAATTACCCATTACTCCCTAACTCTTCTCAACACCCTCTTTAATTATGTGTCTCTCCCTCACTTTAATTCTTGCCAACTTATCTCTCCAATTAATTTTGAAAGCCGAGCCGCCGGTCACGCGGGCAGGCCCGCTCGCGCCGGGCCAGGCCAGCTGCACTGGGCTAGACCACCCACGCTGGGTCAGGCCGCCCACGCTGGGCTGGGTCGGGTCGACCCTGTTCGGCCCGACCCAGGGGTATCGGGCCGGGTCGGACCGGGCCCGAACCCCCTTATTTTCCTGATAGATCCATTCAAATTCCCTTAACATGAGCTACGGACCTCCGATTGACGCACCGTTAGTTTTTTAGCAATACATGGATCGATATGGTCGCTTTGGTATATTACACTCAAGGTTTTGGATAACTTTGGGTACGTCTGGGTTGGTTTGAACACGAAACCAACCGGACCCTCGGAGCGGAAACGCTTATAACTTGAGCTCCGGACGTCTGATTGATGTGTCGTCGACTTTGTTGGATTCCTATTAGTGAGATAGTTCTTTTGGATTACTCCGCTTGAGTTTTCGATGAAAATGGAGTATGGTCGGGTTGGTTTTAGCTTAAAAACCAACCGGGCCCATGGGACGAAAAAACCAATAACTCTCAGACCGAGCGTCCGATCGACTCGTCGTCTGTCGTGTTGAGTTCCTTCTGATGGGACAGAACTTTGTGATACATCAACTATAGACTTTTTGATAGTTAATATATCAACCCCTTGGCTCGTGGAGCGGAACCGTCTGGAATCGTGTGTGCTGTGTGCAAGAACCCTAGATCTGGATGTGACGGCAACCACTATCATACTGGAATCCTCCGTGGGTTCGACGGTGTAGACTAATGTACTGGAATCCTACGTGGGTTCGAAGACAATGAAAACCATACTGGAATCCTCCGTGGGTTTGACGGGGATGACTATTGTACTTGTATCCTATGTGGGTCTGACAGTATTGACCTCTGGTGTAGTATCCTACGTGGGTCCGACAGAGTAGTTAGACTACTATCCTACGTGGGTCTGGCAGCTTAGCTGCTCTAGTATCCTACGTGGGTCCCAACTAGATGAATCAGTAACAACATTTGGTCATCTCTTTTTCTTTACAAATGATGTATTCCTGTGTGAGATGAGTCTTGACTTTCAATCATTATCATTGATGTGGTTGACTTGCTTTCCTATGTGGACTGGGTTGTACTTTCCTGTATGGACTGGGTTGTACTTTCCTTTGTGGACTGGGTTGTACATTCCTGTGTGGAATGGTTTGTACTTTCCTGTGTGGATTGGGTTCTTCTTTCATGTGTGGACTGGGCTGCACATGGGCTCGTGAGTTGGAGCAGAATAGGAATTGATGACATAGGTATATGTATGGGCATATACCTAAGTGGAGACGGTTGGTACTTCGTGTTTTGTATATTTCCTATGGTTTATCCTTTGTGGATTTCGGGAGACCTTCGGGGGTCTCGGGGTCCCTAGTGAGTATCGTATACTCACCCCTGCACGGTCTATGCCCGCACTACGTTGTGTTGGTTGCAGACGATGGAAAACGATGATCGTAGTTGAGTCTTGTGGAGCAGGATGGTACCTGGAGGTGGACCACTTGGCGAGACGTACTCAGATCGGACGGGTGGACCTGAGGAGCTGATGAGACTATCTATACCCACCCTTCAAGAGGGAGTTCCGGAGGACGACTCAGTGGTTGCTGCTTACTTTTCAGCTGTTGTACTTCCTTTTTCACAGTTGAACTGTACATTCAGTTGGGTTTGTATGTTGGCCCATTTACATTCCAGCACTTACTTTTGTACTCAGTTTACATAGTTTTTACTTCATCTTGCATACTCTATGGTGTTCTTGTCTTACCTAAAGGGAATTCCTTCCCTTATATTGGGATTTATGCCTTTGGTGCTAGTCGCCATCCCCTGGCCTATGGAAGGCGGGATTGGGGTAGTCACGACACGGGCCCCGAGGATGGGTCATGACAAATTGGTATTAGAGGAGTCGGTTCTACCGCACAACTTAGGACTCTAATAATTTCTTCCTGTGAAGCAATGGTGTTAGGGTATTGAGTGTGGTTATCAGTCCAGGGAGTCCAGTGTTGGTGCGGCGACCGACGTATCCATAAACCAGGACCCTGACTTCTGATTTTTGACTCAGTGCACGAAAAAATTGATTACAAGTGTGTTTCAAATTATTTCCTAGTGATTAGTTTGTGTCAGCTCACTGGGTATATTGTATTAACCATGTTGCACCTGTTCCTTTTCAGAATGGCCCCATGACGATAGCCATCTAGGGTTCCCAGTTACGTGCGAGATGGATTCCCACTGAGCGATGAGGCCTTGGTGCATGTCCCCATTACAGCGGAGGCACTGACGGTACCTCTACCCGCCGAGCCACCAATACCACCAGCCCTAGCAGCTGAGAGTGAACGTCGCCTGACTGCACTGCATGAGTATCAGCATTAGAGACCGCCCAGGTTCCACGGGGAGACGGACCCTCAGGTAGCTGAGGACTGGCTGGAGGCTGTTGTTCGAGTCTTCATATTGGTGGGGACACCAGGTGACCTCATTGTGATCATTGTGGCGAGTCTCCTGCACGCGACAGTAGGTAGATGGTAGATCCTGATACTCCAGGTGCACTATGAGGAATCTATCCTTTGTTGGACTTCAAGAGCATCTTCCGCTCGGAGTTCATTCCAGCCACCCTCCATGCAGTGCGCATTCAGGAGTTACTGCAGCTGCGGCAGGGCAGCATGACGGTAGCCCAGTACTCGGCGAGGTTTACCAACCTCTTGCGCTACTCCACGGACATGTTATGGGACCCATTCTTCTGGGCCTGGACCTTTGAACAGGGACTGAGGCATGAGATCAGGGCTTCGATGATCTCCCCCAACATCCTGATGCAGGCGGAGGTGCTGGAGAGATCCCTTATAGTGGAATGTTTTCTCACTGAGTAGTCACCAGTGGCGATACCCTCCGTAGGACAAACCACAGTAGAGTCTTCTACTGCCAGAAGTAGACATATGACACAGAGGACAAAGCGGGGTAGACCATCAGATGAGAAATCTCATGAAATAGGTTCGGTTGTGCGAGGAACTCAGAACAGATCCAGCTATACGAGGAGCAGGCGGTGCTATGCAAGTGGTGGGCATGGTCACATGGCTCGTGACTGCCCGACCCGCCCTGCAGATGAGCAGAAGGCGGTAGGGGGACCTCCCAGGTAGAGGTTCGACCGTGGCGGTCCCTAGGGAACAAGAGGACGAGGTAGAGGAGCTGGCCGAGGAGCGGGTGGTGGGAAATGCTTTGAGGCCCTACCACCACCACCACTAGGAACACCACCCCGACCGCAGGGAATGGGTGGAAATTGGAGAGCTCAACTTCAGGCAGCTGAGGCCTACGACCATGGAACTCCATGAGGAGACGGACATGAGGGGGACTAGCTCCATACATGGAGATTTTTGTTCATGTTGCTTCTAGTTGTGTTGATGTTTTGTTTGTGGCTGCTTTGTGTCTTTGTACCTTGAGCTGCAGTAATAAAAGACACTTGTTCTTGTGACGTTTTCATCCCTGTTCATTAGATGTAATTGACACTGAGAGGTTCTGGTTAAAACCGTTGACATGACCCTCACTTTCGAGATTTATACTGGAGGAGACATAGTGACCACACACTACGGCCGACAGTGTGACTCGACCCTTGGAGGCGAGAGTAATAGGTGGATCTCTTGGTAGTAGCGTTGAGGCCTTACGATGTCGTCCATGACATAAAATAGTACCATTCATGATAGGATTGACTGTATTAGGAAAATAACGTCATTCATCCAGGGGATGAGACCATATTTCTCTTTTCGGTAGAGGAGGAATCTCAGCAGCTCATGTAGATCGTAGACGAAGAAGGGTGGAGTTTATTTCTTACAAATGGTTAGTCTCACCCATTGTTGGTCGAGGGAACGGTTTACGGTTCTCACCAACTCAATAGTCTCAACCGTATCTTTTCTCAGATGGACATGAACCTGAGATAGCGGCAATGGCTTGAGTTCCTCCATGACTATGACATCAAGATAGGTTATACTTTTGGGAAGGGGAACATTGTAGCAGATGATCTTGGTATGAGATTGGCCATTCAGCTGTTAGGAGTGTCGAGACAATAGCTGGCCGTGTTTTCAGATATCCTTTGTGGATAGTATTGGAGTCAGTATGTGTAGAACCAGAGATGGTTCTGGCTACGTCGGGGAAGGTGTAGATCATCCTGGAGTGGATGAGGATAGCACAGAGCAGACAGAAGTCCTATGCTGTTAGGAGGTGGAGACCACTAGAGTTCGAGGATGGCGACCACATTTTCTTACGGGTCTCATCTCGATGTGGATTACAGAGATTTAGCCGGGACGACAAGTTATGTCCTCGCTTCATCAGAATTTTCCAGTTCCTCGGCAGGGTAGGCGAGGTGGCTTACCGCCTTTCCCTTCCACCTCTGCTGCACCGGGTGCACGACGTCTTTCACGTATCTCAGGTGAGGAGATATGTGCAAGACCCGACGCATATAATCGACGACGGGGAGCTGGAAATCGATGACATGGCAACTTTTGCGGAGGTCCGGGTGGAGATCGAGGATCGACAGGAATGGGTCCTACGTGGACGGTTGATTCCTCTAGTACGTATCAGGTGGCAGCACGGGAACCTCCAGGAGTGCACTTGGGAGTGGGAGGCTCAGATGCTTGATTAGTACCCTCATTTGTTTCCCTAGTTTTTTTTGTATCATTACGGGGACGTAAATCCCTGAGGTGTGATTAATGTAAAGTCCCGTAAATTTCAAGGGATTTATATTTTTATTAAATTCTTTGGGATTTTACGAGTACGCAGTTTCTAATGGGACCTGATTCCGAGGCCCGGTGTGCCCGGAATCAATTTACGAAGTTTAGCTCGGGTACGTTCAGTGAACCGACGAGCGAGTTTTTCTAAATTTTGAACCGGTGCTCGGAATCGAAATCTGAGGGCACCGATGGAACCAAAACGCCGGTAATTACTTATGAAGACCATTACTGGAGTTGCGTTTTCTCGGGAAGAGTTGTTTAAAAATGTGGTTTAAGTGTTAAGTGAAGTAAAGTTGTGTCACAAATTTATTTCTCTCATCTAAGTGGTTTAACTCCCATGTGTGAGAGTTGGGGTGGGACCCACGTTATCCTAACTCTTCTTGTCTAGATATTAGTGAGTTGGGGCCCACACAAGCCCCACCTTTTCAAATTCCCCATAACTTCCGAACTCCTCTAAACCCCCTCATTAATTATGTGGCTCTCCCTCAGTTTAATTCTTGCCAACTTCTCTCTCCATTTAATTTTGACAACTCAAGATTAATTAAATGAATTGAATTCAATTTTGAATCATAGAGTTTTGAGATAAATGGCTTCAATAATAAAATAAAATAAGTCTTATTTTATTTGGTTGGGTCTTGTTGTGTTAAGTTTTTTGGAGAGAAAACTCTAAGTCTTGGAGATCACCATCTTTCTCATTGAAGAACGTCAAGACCTAGACGAAGAACGCTATCCCCGCAAGGAGAGATCCATGTGCCATTCTTCTCCTATCCGCAGTCGGTGTGAGATGTCATCCCCTCCTTGGACGCAGGTCAATGTAGTCGTCGAAATCATTCCCGCGACGCTAGCTTCCGCGAACTTCTTCGACGTAGGGGTTGTTTCATCGTTCAAGTTTTATTTTGACATTCTTCATTTTTATCGGTCGCATATTATCAATATAATGGGAGGAGGTCAGACGGCACAAACCCGGCTAACCCTCCTCCACTTTTGTTGTGGATCACCGTCATGGTTTGGAACGGAGGCGGTGCGGTGCAACGACACCGCAAGAGAATGAGAGAACCACAGCCGGAGCGGGCCGCAGTGGAGGGGCGCGGCGCCATAGCGCCGCGCCGGAGTACCATGGAGGGATGCGGTCGGGGTGGGTCGTGGCGGAGGGGCGCGGCGCCATTGCGCTATGCCGAACGGGAAGGAGCTGTGACCAATGGCCACGACAGTTCTGGGAAGCGGCCGACAAAACTGGCCGCTAGCGCTAGCCAGAGGCGGGACCCCTCGAGTCCCGCAGAATCAATTAAGGCCGGCCTTAATTGGCTGGCCATTTTTCAATCGAGGAGGGGAAGTGCCCCTCGTTTCCCCCTCGACTGAAAGCCGAGCCGCCGACCATGCTTGTCGGCCCAACAACGCTGGGCCGGGCCGCCCGCGCCGGGCAGGGCCAGCCGCACTGGGCCGGACCCCTGCGACGGGCCGGAATGCACCGGGCCATGCCCAACTAGGCTGCACCCGGACCCGGCTCGGTTCGACCCAGTTCGGGCCGACCCAGGGGTATCGAGCCGGGTCAGACCGGGCCCGAACCCCCAGATTTTCTAGACAAATCCGTTCAAATGACCTTAACCTGGGTTACAAACATCCGATCGATGCACCTTCAGTTGCGTAGAGATCCTTGGATCGAGGCGGTCGTTTCGGTATATTAAACTCAACGTTTCATAGAACAGTCGGAATGGCCGGGTTGGTTCGAACACGAAACCAACCGGGCCTTCGGAGTGGAAACGGTTATAACCTGAGCTACGGACGTACGATTGAAGTGCTTTCGACTTTGTTGGATTCCTCTTAGTGAGATAGTTCTTTTGGATTACTCCACTCAAGATTTGGATGTAGCTGGAGTACAGTCTGGTTGGTTTTAGCATCGAAACCAACCTGGCCCCTGGGACGAAAAAGCCAATAACTCTTAGACCGGGCATCCGATTGACACGTCGTCTATCGCTTTGACTACCTTTTGATGAGATGGAACATTATGATACATCAACTATGGCTATCGTGATAGTTTATGTATCGACCCCCTGGCTCGTGGAGCAGACCCTCCTGGAATCGAGTGTGCTGTGTGCGGGAACCCTACAATTGGCTGCGACTGCAATGACTATCATACTGGAATCTTCCGTGGGTTTGACAGTGTAGACTAATATACTGGAATAATACGTGGGTTCTACAACGACGACAACCGTACTGGAATCCTCCATGGGTTTGGAAGTGATGACTACTGTACTTGTATCCTACGTGGGTCCGACAGTATTGACCTCTGTTGTAGTATCCTACGTGGGTCTGACAGAGTAGCTGGACTAGTATCCTACGTGGGTCCGACAGCTTAGATGGTCTAGTATCATACGTGGGTCCTAGCTAGATGAATCAATAACTACATCTGATCATCTCTTTTTCTTTCAAAATGATGTCTACCTGTGTGAGCTGAGGCTTGACTTTCAATCATTGTCATTAATGTGATTGACTTGCTTTCCTGTGTGGATTGGGTTGTACATTCCTGTATGGACTGGGTTGTACTTTCCTGTGTGGACTGGGTTGTACTTTCTTGTGTAGACTGGTTGTACTTTCCTGTGTGGATTGGGTTAGGCTTTCCTGTGTGGAATAGGTTGCACTCGGGATCGTGAGTTGGAGTAGAATAGGAATTTATGACTTAGGTATATGTATGGGAATAAACCTAAGTGGAGACGGTTGATACTTTGTGTTTTGAATCTTTCCTATGGTTTATCCTTTGTCGATTTCGGGAGACCTTCAGGGGTCTCAGGGACCCTACTGAGTATCGTATACTCACCCCCCACACAGGCTATGCCCGCACTACGTTGTGTTGGTTACAGACGACGGAAAACACTGATCGTTGTTGAGGCTTGTGGAGCAAGATGGTACCTGGAGGTGGACCACTTGGAGGTACGTACTCAGAGCGGACGACTTGGCCTGATGAGGAGACGAGAGTATCTGTACCCACCCTTTAGGTGGGAGTTCCAGAGAACGACTCGGTGGTTGCTGCTTACTTTTCACCTATTGTACTTCATTTGTCTCAGTTGTACTATACATTCAGTTGGGTTTGTATACTGGCCCATTTACTTTCCAGCACTTACATTTGTACTCAGTTTACTTAGTGTTTACTTCATCTTGCATACTTTTTCTTACATAAAGGAAATGCCTTCCCTTTTATCGGGATTTACGCCTTTGGTGCTAGTCTCCATCCCCTGGCCTATTGATGGCGGGCTTGGGGTAGTCACAGAACATGCCCTGAGGATGGGTCATGACAGGTTCAGTAAATGGGGTCCTCATGAAATTTTTCCATTTCTGTGAACTCATTGTTTCCACAAAGATACTTCATTAGGATCATTACTATCTACAACTTGTCTTAGTGATTTTTATCTTAGTGGTCCTCATATTTCTCCTACAAGAGATGGATTATGATTGAAGAGGATAACCATTTCTATATGGATATGAAGTGAGAAAGCCATTCAATTTTATGTTTCCTATAGTTTTTTAGGTTGGAAGTTTCCATTTTCATCAATTTGGTATTTAACTGAAAAAAGTGAAGATTATGGTCTTCATGTCTAGTAACAAATCATTCTAGTAGATTGATATACATGGAAATGACATACCCCGATAGAGTTTATAGAAAACATATAATATATGTTTCCCTATATTGACCTAGAGGTCCAATCATTATCCCACATTAGGATATGAATTGTTTTAGATTTATTTAGGGGTCTCCTTCACTATCAATGGATGAAAAGGTTTGATTTTAAAATTTTGAGGGGGGTAAAGTGTCACCCATCTCCTTAGGATATGGATTCCTCAATGGATACATAGTTGTGAAGAGACCTTCTATAACTTCCATTTGAGTAGCTAGGGGCACGATGACATTAAGATGCTCCATGGAACTGTTTTCTTAGCTACCTCTTATCTATGGTGAGAAATCAGGCATCAATGGGGTTTACCTCCTTTAATTCCCACTAATTAATGATTCATACTAAAACTGAATGAATTCCATAGTGAGGGATAGGTCATCACTCCATGGAGTGATGTCATGACCATTTTCTACATCCTCATCTATGTAGATCGGATTCATATATACTATTGAAATATCATTCTCAGATGATGCACTTGTTGATAGATCATTTATGTGACGGGGAATAATCTTCACTTCTGGGAGATCAAACCCATTGTGAATATTTATGCTAACTATATCATAGTTATGTCATTTTATTGTTTGAATGTCACTCTCTTATTGTGACAACAGTTCCATCAAGGAAGAAACATAAACTATTATGGGTGGTGATTGAGATGTAACCACACCTTCCCCATTTTATTTAGTTTTTTTCACCATGGATGTAATAACATAGTAGTCTTAGGGGCCATATTTTAGATCCTTTCCTAGTTCTGGGTGCATGTAGACTCGGTTGGTGTATCTAGATCACTCTTCTATAGGGTTAGGTAATATATGTTACGGACCTATGTATTTTCATCTTGATCTACATTTCTAACATATTTATAGTGATGAAATTCACGTAATCATATTAATAAATGGTTATTTTTTATTACTCTCCACATAATATGGTGATTCAACACTTCTTTTATCATGGGTTCTTTATGAATGCATTGTCCTATTGGTCTATTTTGGATTTCAACCATGGTGGTGTCTGATCACCCAAGCCTACACCCCTTCCTTGTTGTTCTATAAACATTGAACATGAATTATTTGTCGGTCATGTATTTCAATCATGACCTATATTGAAGAGTGTTTTCATTTATCAGGAAGAACATATGGGATGTCGACTATTGATTTTGACCTCCCAACATAGAGAACACTGATTCTTTTTGTGGTGATGATGATGATGGAAATAAACCTAGAATTGTGGGATGGGGGTTATTTGAGGCCATAATTTTATATAATTAGTTATGTTGTTCAGGATCCAATAATTCTATTTGGTATTTACTAATTCCATGGACAAATAATGATATATAAATACCCCCATCCCAAATAAAATGGGTTGACATGGAATCACCAATGAATCACCTAGGACACTCTTAGGGGATGATGAACCTTGTGATTGTGATTGAGATATAAACTTCTAAAGCCAAGTGGGATGAGTTTTTTATCTCCTGTTAATATGTCTTAAATCCTTATGGGAATTGAAGATATGAGAGGTGAAGATGGTGGAAGATATTCCCCTATACTTGTGCATTGGTTCCTCTCCTGGACATCTGTGATGGAAACATTAACAACTGCTTATTTGATGAAGAGTTTCTTTTCTGGTATGGGATCTGAGTGTGGTAAAAACTCGTGACGATTACCATTATTTTCAAGAAGTTGTTCTAGGGAACACACCAATAGTCTTGATGTCTGAAATGCATTCTCATTGCATCAAAAGGCTCTATTCAAATACATTTTGGATATCATTTATATATCATCATAATATTACAACTTTGTTGAAGTGGGGGAATTGTTTTTAGTGTCCAACTGACTCTCATGTTAGTATGCCCTCTGATCTCACTAGAGCCTATGAATTTATAGGATGTATTATCTTGAGGTTTATTTTATTTTTGGGACATAGTGTAATGTATTGCTTCATATTGGTACCATCCTGAGATATGAACATTTAGAGAGTCTCAAGAGATTAGTCTGCATAGGGCTATTTCAGTTCAAGAAAAAATATTATTTTGTCGTTTTTCATAATCATGTTCTCTTTGGTACAAATCCAAGGAAAAGGAATCCATGTCTATATAATAATTGAGTGTATTTATAAGATGTAGGTGATACTCATTTCTTATATAGGGGAGATTTATAGGAATTAATCATTGATGTTATTCACATATATTTTGTTATATATAAGGCATAAAATTATTCTATATCACATATGATGCCTCAAATTCAGAAGTGGGGTGATACTAGATATCTCTATCAATATGTATATTCCAAAATCCTCTTCATCAGATATACAATCCACCATCCACCAAGCTAGATAATTTTATTCTGATGGATTCTTACTAGTTAGAGTGGTGTGTTACTGGATATTGATTGGGAACTAGGTGTGGTTGGACCAAATGTTTCAAGAACCTATCCATAAAAAAAGGTATTAGACTTTAAAAACCCTATATGTAAATGTGTTTGGGAAAATGTAGGATTTACTTTTCCATTAGATATATAAATTAGGGGAGGCTGACCACGATGATTTTTTAGAGAAGATTCCCTACAATCCATCACCACATAAAAAAGAAGATGAATATCATGGTAATGATCATGTTATTCATTGGTTGAATAGTTGAAAAACCCTTGGGTTGATGAGAATGTGTTTCAAATGACCTCAATAAAAATTCATGTGAGTATATTAGAAATTTGTTTTATGCTCTGTATCATGGCCGAAATATTCTGACCTTCATTATGGTGCTGTGTAGGGAATAGATCATGTCATATATGTGTTTTGGGAAATTTTAATAACCATATTGCAGTAGTGTGATCCCACTAATTTGAAGCTACTGGAAAATTCCAATGGGTTCAATAATTATTGTGAGTAATGTTGTCTGGTGCTAAGGCATGTTCCATTCTCACTTGGGGTTCCTCATTTAGAATGGGAGAGTGAGCCTGATCCTGAGCCTTTGGGATATCTTGATGGTCTATTATGTTAGGAATATGAGCCTTACCTAAGGCATGTAGTTCTCCCACATGGTGAACCAATACTAGAACAAGATTATGGGCCTGGTTCAAATATGAATTATCTCTTTAGTATGCCAAGGAACCCTATAAATGGGATAATTGATATGATTCTCCTATAATATTTCATTGAATTGATGTTGTTGTAGTAATTCACCTATGGAAGTGGGAATATTCACATCACATTTGTGTTCTATTAGAATATTCTAGGAATATTAACTAATAATAATTTGATCATGCAATGAGGGTTCTTCCAATTTTACATTGTTATCCCCAACCAAAACATGTATTTATTCCTAATACTAGGAATTTAGAGAATGCTGACAGAAATTTTTGATATAAATATGATCATTTCACGAGGCATGTTCCCCTCTCACAAGGTGAACCCAGTCTAGAACTTTGGAATGATCCCAATATTGGGTATGTGGTAAATGAAGATATACATTTTGGATAGATATGTTCCTATTTCTTGAGGATTGTTCCACTATCACCAGGTGGGTCTTAGTTGGAATAGGAATTTGGGCTTGATTTGTTGCCTCATAGTTTACTGAAATATACCAATAATCCTCTTGAATGGGAGAAATAATGTGTGTTTTCTCATAAGCAGATACTTGTTCATGATTATTATAGTCTTAAATTATCTCCATTATTTGAATGGGAATATAGGTCTATCCATGTATTTGAATGAGTCCTTGAATATGATGGAGGATTTCATCAGCTGTTACTAAGATGTAATGAAATTTTAGAACAGATTATGAAGGGAGTTATCCTACACATTTTCTATCTCTATTATATACTAGTAGATGTATTTTATTGAATAATTTATATGTTCCCACTTCTTTCTTATTTATTTCATTAGATTATACCAGTCGAAATCATTAAAAGGGGATGGGGAATGTGCCTCCACCATGAATGTTGAAAGAATATTCCCACCTACTTGTTTGTGTGAGCATGGATATTAGCACGGTCATTGTTCACTTATAGAACATGATGTTAGAAAATATCAGTAGGAGTCAATATATAATCCCTCTCATGGATATACACCATCTTCCACTTCTAGCATGTCTTCCTTGGAGCCTTTTAGTGGGATTCAAAGGCTTTAGAGTGACAAGTGGTTTCCTCTCTATGAAAATTATTAGTATCGGTGGGATAATGAAGTTGGATGAAGTTGATAGGGGAACTCCTCTATGGCCCATAAAACATAAGGTAGCAATAGTGGGCTTATTATTATACCATTATCAGATGATGAAGGTCATAGATGTTGTTCTCTAGAGATAAACTCCCAAAACAGTTGGTTGTGGGGATTTGGTCCACTTTCATAACAATATATTTCAATGGATGATGTATACATGTTATTTTTAATGATTTTAGACCCTCAAGAGAATCTTCAAGGGTCAGGATTTTACTTAGACGATGGTATTCTCAAAACATTCTATTCCCCAACTAGAATTAACATTATCATGTAGGTGACATTATTTTGCGAGACATAAGGCTTCCAACCCTAAACGACTTATTGAAATAGTGAAGGAATGATGAAAGAATTATTTCATATCAAGATACTATTTATGAGATTTGTATCTGTAGTCATGAAGAAGACAGAGATCAAATTCACTGAGTTGTGCACTATCACAGGTATGGTGTGCCCAATCAGATATGAAAGGTTAAAAAAATTGTTCTTTTATTCCTGATATGTTAATTATTCTGGAATGGACTTTGTATCATGAGAATGAGATTATCTCATGGAAAATATAGTTATAGAGGATCATTTTTAATATTCATGTCATGATAATTCACAATGATTGTGAAGAATAAAAAAATGTTTCATGACATATAATTAACCTACCATTATATTATTTCATAGACACACATCCATACCACCATTTTTTATATTATTTTTGAAAAATTTTAATCAAAAGTAAAATAACCTAACCCTTTATTATTTGATATATTCACATAGGGTTCACCATTTTTTGTTTGTTTGGAAAAAGATGACCTGGAACGCCAATCAGGGTGGATTTTGTATAACTCTATATTTGATTGAGAGGGGTTCTGTTTTTGAAAAAAAAATAACATTGGATCATCATTTTTATTTCTAATAATAACTCTCTATGGTTACCTCATCCAAAAATGATTTTGAACAAATTTAAAAGGGAAGGGGGTCATTTGGGATTTCAGACCTAATGACGCATGGGAACTCAAATTGGTTGAGAATATGGGAGGCCGGTCTCATCACACCCTTTAAGGGAAAATTTCTTCCTACTCAAGGAATCTCTTATAGATTTAAAAGAAGTTTTTAATCTATTTTTAATCTCACTATAGGACTAGTTAACCCAACCAAATGTTTTAAAGGATAAGTCTTTTTTGTGAAGAAGATGGGGATCTAATTCGTGAATGCATCGGTAAGTATTAGATATTCTTCATCCATTTCCCTAATATTGGGTTTCTTCTTATGTGATGAATCCATATAACTAGGTATAACATTATTTTCTACCACACAATGAGGAAGAAAATATTTCGAGGTTTGGATTGGGCCATTACGAGGACCCCCATGTATCCTAGTTATTATAGAAATCAATATCCACATAGTTCGTTAAAAATGATTATTTTAACATCATACAGAAATGATATATTTATGGGCTCTGACATAAAAGGTATTAAATATCATTTCCAGAAGATACGTTCTACATTCCATGGATATGTTAATAATCAGAGTTATCATAGATCGATCACACCCTTAAGACTAACTCCAAAGTAGATTCCCATGTATGAGAGATATTTATATTGTTCCACTCATCAGGGCCTATATAATGAGATTTTCCTTGCTAGTGGAGATTCATCCGGTCAATGATGTGTTACTTGTGATTCCATATGCCAATGTGATCTATGATGAGTGTGAGAAACATAACATAGTAAGAGATCATCCTCAATAAATTTAGTTTTTGGAATTGTATTCTGAGACAAACCATAGATGTTCATATACCGCATGGGCCTCAAAGAACTGTCATGTATATCCAAATTACGAAATTAATTAGTGTCCACATAGTTATGTTGATTTCTCATTCTGTAGAAGGATGAGGTAGAGTGATCATCCAATGGGAATTATTGGGTCCCCTACAGTCAAAATGTTAGAAATGTGAGGATCACATCATAATGTATTCTTATTTTAAATACAGACATATGAAGTTGTCCTACAAATCATGTTATTCAACTAATTGAGGCTTAAACTTTGATATTTTCTTTTCCTTTATAGAGTATTATTATTAATATGACATGATTAGTGAAACCCCCCAACCCATATAATCTATGATCGATGTGAAACGAAATTGATGAAAAATGGAAAACCTCATTACTTTGAAAACATGAATTATACACTGGTATAAATCCTTGGAATGTTATCTTATACAATTGGCCCTAGATGGGCATGATATGTGTCTTTGTTATTAAATGAATTAGATTTGTTGTATTTTAGTTGGTTGGATCTTACACACTTTTTTCACTTATAATTGGAACATATAATATTATTCCTCGGGCCATGCCTTACACTATGAGTTTTCCCATGTAACCGGGGATTACACACCAAGGATGGACGTAGTTATTAAATCTTGGGATTCCATGATGACCTGAAATTCTTTCAAGCCTATCAAGATTTACTGACTACTAGAGATTCATTGATTTTCTATTTCAACACATCATAGGATATATAGACTTGTCTAGTTATTTTACATACATCTCCAATGATATTTGCATGATCTGGTTGTCAGGCATAATAGAAGTCAAGTAACATGTATGGCATGTTTGAGGGTCATCACATGATCAAAATTGAATTTCCTGGTGGACATCGCAAGACCTGGCAAGTGGAACTTAGAAGGCATCACATGACACTAGATTAATTGTCTAGGGGATTCAAATTATTATGTTGAATGTAGATTCATGCCATCTTTGGTGATGCCTGACATACTTGTAAGGCATCATATGATTCATTGTGACATGTCCCGGAGGGTGTCACATGTCCTTGGTAACATGTCAGAATGGAGTCACGAGACATGGATGGCATTATCAGAGGGCCTCTCTAGAGCCATTTTATATGAATGGGTGCTTATATGAGACTTGGATGACATGAACTTATGCTTCTATTTGTCTTCAGTGACATGTTTTAATGAAACAAGAAGTCTTGGATGTTGCACATGTAGGGCTTCGTGAGACCTAGGTGTCTTGTTTTGGGGCTCCATGAAATATTTTATGACATGTCATTGGGACATTAGATGATCCAAATAGTATTTTAAATGAGTGTCACGTGAATGAGGTGACAGGTGTGGGTGATGGTGCATGACCTGGCTGATTCATGATAATTACATAAATATTTGTTTATATTTTCTTTTCATAAGTCTCCAATCATTTTTTATTTGTTCTAGCCCTAATATTAGAGAATTCCAAACACATATTTAGTGTCATCTTATATAACATATCTAATGTTTCATTAGTTACGTAGGTTGTTATTCATGTTTTCTTCCATAAGTCCTTCCCATGATCTATGGATGACCACCCAAAGATCATTTCAATGGTTTTTCATTGTTCCATCTATTCATTATCTTCTTATATGAGATGAAACTTTCGATCAAGAGACCATCCAATCCACGAGATCTGAATTGATGATTGGATATTTTATACTCAAAGTGGTTCATGGTCCTAATAATGGTGTATTTTTCGTGATGGTGTGGGGGATATATAGTCCTCTCCACCAAATTTGATCACATATTTTCTTGGAAAATATCATGTGAATCTAATCTTGAGTCGATGTTGGGCCTCAACATCACATGCCTTCGTGATTCCCTATTTTGGATCACTCTAGGGGCATTGAAAAATTTTATGTTACCATGATTCCATCCCAGCAATGCTTCCTTTATTGGATTATTTAAAATTAATGGGGAATGTTTCAGTCATGAGGTCTAGCTGAAGGATTTACACATTTTCATATCGACAAGTCAAAGTGCCATTGAGTGATCTGAGAAAATTCTAAGACACATTAACATGATACTCAAAGACTTGCATGAGATATTTCTTAAGGAAAATATGTCCAGTATAGATTCTTTTGAAAAATTGACCATTCATTTCAATGTGTCTTCCATTAACAAGTTGGGGATATCCTTAGCATGTTGTGTGATTTTTACCACCATTTGAGGCACTCGTCACCTACCTTTTTCACATCCTTATTTTACCATGGTTGCAGATCATTCTAGATTACTTGGTTATTTTTTTGAAGACAATTAGTCTTCCACTTGGTGATGCATTGTTTGACTAATAAATGATTTATGGATATGTATGATCATTTCATAAAAAATTTCATTGGTTTTTTATAGGGATCCAAAGAGAGAGAGTGAGGTCTCTGAGACATAATTGAAGTTTCCTCACTTGATGAGGATGACATGTCAGTGACCTTCCATGATATGAGGGGGAAATGTGACCAGGGTATCATAGATTCATTTGGATCATTAGTGTTGGGTCTAATGACATTTATAAATGAAAGAGGTCCCACTTGCTACACATTTATTTTTGTTGATTATGTTACAAAGGCTTGGTATCTTATTAGTTTTCTTGAATTTTTTTTTAAGACAAACACTCTCCCTATCAGTGATTCATTGCATGATACTTACAACCGCAAAGTTCTGAATCCTTTATGAAATTTTCCTCTAATTTTATATGGATTTTGGATCTGTTTATGGTTCCCTCATGTTGACAAACTGTATAAAATGGTGGGGTTTATCTTTCTTCCTCCACATAATAACTGGTAGCTTGTGTGCCTTCTCAAAAGTATATAAAATTGTTGAAGGGACTTCATAGGGTCATTAATTGTTTATGTTATGAACATTACTACATATTGTGACCTTATTATGGTTAGATGATCACAAATTTTTTTGACGATTATGTGATTGGGTAGCCTCTACAACCTTTTTATTAATATTATTTTGCGTGGAAATTAATACTCATATTAATTTATTTATTCCATTTATGATTTTTTGATGCTCATTTGGTGGCTATGAAGAGTTATATAAAGGATTAATCAACTACTAAATTAAAAAAATCAAGAACCAATGTATAAAAAAGGAAAATTATACCTTGAATGAAGATTGGATCTCCTTGTTCAAGAAATGCTAAAGAATGAAGATGATTATGACCTACTCTATGACCTCTTTGACCCTGCTGATGTCCTCCTACTTGAATGTGCTATACTCTCTAATGATGGAATGAATTTCAAGGATATGTTGTACCTACCCCATTTACTCTCTGATAAACCCATACTAGAGAACCCTAATTCTATTAAATTTTATGAAACAAACTCGGTGGATTAATATGATGTAGAACAATGGGAATAATCTCACTACACATAAATTTTGGGCATTCCCTTCCATCATGAACTCAACCACTAGAATAAAAACATGTGTTTGATCTCTTGTTATATGTATAATATATTCCACACTAGATAAAATAGATGAGGAGGGATACTAATTACACCCATAAGATAGAAAACTCGTATTTTCTAAAAATGGGTAAACCCAAACAACGTATATTCTTTTTGAGGAATATAGAAAAATTACAAATAATGATCATCATGTTCCTGGTTATTTCTTATAAATAACCTATAATCTATCCATCACCTTGTTATATCTCTTTATCATAAATATGTTGATATGGTGTTGGATCACTTGATGAAAATATTCTTCAAAATGCCTCACTTTGGTCTCCTCATCTTGAAACATGTTTAAATTATATCAAAATGATTCTTGAGATAGATCTCAAACTATATAACCCTTTAAATGACCTTATGAATGGAAATAATTCTTAGAGACTGACGACATTCATGGTTGATTGTATAAATTTTTCTCATAATAGGTCATGTAACTTCTCCCTTGAGATAGATGACTCCTCAAGATTCCCGAGGAACATAGACCACTACTTCTTCGCTTCTCCATGTAGCATCATCACAACACACAAAACATGGTTATCTATTCGAGAAAAGATCGAGTTGAAAGATATATCAAACTCCTCAAACTATAATTTTGTGAATTCATATAATATCTAGTGTTCAAACTCTAAATGTTCCCCCATCCATGTTATGTCATCATAATCCTATAATCTATGGCTATCTTTTTACACATAATTCAGAACAACATTGGAATAAATCTTATGCGTACATCAACAAATATCGATGCCTAAAAAACTAATAAATCTAACAATACTAAACCTAAAATAACGATTATTTAACATCGATTTATTTATTTATTAATTTATTACTTTTTTAAGGTTTTAACCTTTCCCAAAGTATTCCCATTTCAAACATTGACACAAATAAAAATGGCTACAAGATCCTTTACTACATCACTACTATTCAATCTATACCACTTTTATTATTAGCCTCCAAAAATATAATGGTCCATGCATCAAATAATACGGTGCCCTAAATACTCATGTCTCATTCAGTCTCCCATGTGTACATCAGTCACTATGAATTCTTGAAACTGTATCCTTACAACCCCAAACCACCCACCTAATACTAACTCCATACATATTCCTATAATTGGAAATAAAAATTTTACACATATATTTCATGACCAAATCACCATAAATATACTTTAGTGAGGGGATAGATATGGTGACTACATAGGTCCCACCACTATAAGGCTCTAGGTAGGTGACAAGCACTAAGGGTATAATTATCATATATAAAAAAGACATTAACCTAAAGAGAGTTGTGTGTCAGAGAGAAGTATAAAAGATAAAAACAACATATTATTAGAAATATATATATTAATATAAAAAACCCCATGTTAAGTCATGCAATATTGTACATTACTATATTAATTGAATTGGAAACAATAAGTACAAAAAATGATAAGGATGTTGGGGACCGCTTTACGCAAACATATTCTACAAATACATGATATGGTAACATCCATATCCATCCCCATCTTTCTACAAATCAAGTAAAAATATTTAAATATACATAGGGTAACCATAACAATATACTCAGGTAGATATTCCTCAGATCACATCATGAAAAATAGAATGAAATCATGCTAAAGTACAACGAACAATAGTTAAACATATACCTTACCTAAACATGTATACTAGGCTCCCAGCCTCACCTTACCAAAAAATCACAAGGTACTTCCTAATATAGATAATATTAACTAATTAATAAACATCATGGGTACCCAGATCCCACATCCCTGTTAGTTTTCCAATATATCCCAATGTTTCACATCTAGTGTCACCTCTCTCCAAAAGTAATCTAACCTAAAGAAACATGGGAATGAAATCACATTTTCTCACAAGATGTGTCACATAATCACATCATCCCATACACATATTGATATATAGTAGATGAGTAGTTCTTATAGTTACCCAAATCTTGTATTGCATGTATCATATATCAGGTTATATACCTTAGGCCATTAAATCCCTTATATAATTTTCATACATGAATCCATTGAATAATATATATATTTATACATGTGTATTAAATAAAAAATATTTATCAAAATACTTTACACACGCAGATAGTGAAACTAATACACTTGTGTATGAGAACAATAGAATATAATGATAAGATACAAGGTCCAAGGGGGTACTCATCCATCCATACTCCCACATATATGTTAAAGAAAACCCATAAATGAGTCTGTTAGGTGTCAATTTCTATAACCTACATGGGCGGGGAAGTCTATGAATCCCAAAAATATATGTGATATAATATTACTCATAAAAACACTATAGGTATAACCTAGTCTTAGAATCAATTGTCGCTGATGTTTCTCTAACTCTCAGATTCCACATCTAATACCATATATCCAATAAGAAAACAAAAAATTAAATAGTTAAATTATTTAATTATTTTCTTCTATCAATTCACTATATTTTAGTTATTTCATTATACATTAATTAACAAGAATAATTAGTTGAAATTATTTTAAATTAATCATCAATCTAATATCTGTTCCCTATAGGGATAATCCAAACTGATGATTCAGTTCATTAGGAATAATATATTTTCTACTTTCATTCCATCATCAACCAACCCCAAATGTTATAAATTTATTTATTAATTATTTTAATCATATAGAAAACTATCCACTTTTTTAAAACCATCTTAAGCTATCTCCATGATGATCCATGCTACCAAGGATATCCAACAACCTTATGAAGTGGGGAATGGAATGAAAATGAAATAAATTACTTGATCATATGAAAATAAATATATTCACAAGTTCTCATACCAACACTCAAAATTATTTCAATAATAGGTAAGACCACCGTCAACGTTTTTCATCACCACTCGTGCCATACTTGACACCCATGGCATATGCCGACAAATCTCACCATCACAGGTGTCAATAGCTCCAAAATTATCCATGCATCCCCATTAAGATCACATCATCCATTATATGCTCGCCAATAATAGGTTCAAATAACATTTAGGACTCCTCAACCTATATGACATCATCGATCACTCAATGAGCATTATCAGGCTCATATCACAATGATCATGTCTATATCACACCACAAAACTAACAACAAACAATGAAGAATAACCAATTGCAATAGGTTGTCCTCAAGATAATGCATTCATACATCATTTGATAATGATCTCTCATAGTTCCAATAAAAGAAACTCTTACTTCCCAAAAAATGGAAAAATAGGACCAATAAAATTATATTTATCAGAAAATTAGTTCTCATTCCATCCTGAATTAACATATTCATTATTCAGGGGTTACTACATTGGGAATCCTAATGCCTAAAAAATAAGAAACTATCAAATTAAAAACAGAATCAAATAATTTATTACAATTTCAACAATGTTATAGAAGTACCAATTTTATTAATATAATATAGAATTATATTTCTTCATGTTCATTAACTATGTCCATCATCTCATGGAATAACAAATTCAATAAAACATACACATCTAAATCAACTTATCATCATCTAATGACAAAAAACTAAGATTATAAACATTCCACTTATTTAATTATTCTTAATCCAATTAATTCATATTTAATTTATGATTACCATTATTTACCAATTCCAATAGGTTGTAACATGAAAAATAAAATGATAAAAGGGAATAGTGTAGATATCACACTTTCTCGACAAATATTGGGAAAACCTATATTTTAGTATAAAAGAACAAATATTAAATCACTATAATCCATTTAATTATTAATCTAGTTAAACAATTATTTAGTTATTTCCATTTGTTTTAAGCATGTTAAACTTTACTGAATATATTATTTTTCATAAATAAAATTATATATGAAAATAATCCTTTGAAAAAGGTTTTAATGTTATTTTCATGAGTGTATACCATTATTGAAGATATTAATTGCATCTCCCACAATATGCCTCATCAATCCTGGTATGTAGTGAGAATATTGAAAAAAACAAAGAACTTCCCATTAAAAACATGAGAGATGATCGACTATATTTTAGATAGAATAAATTAAATGAATCTGATACATAACTAGATGAAACCTCCATAAAAAATTGCAGAAATCACTTTGGATCAACATGGATTAAAGACTAGAAGCTAAGGACCGAACCTTGTAGATTGAATCTCAAAATGCTAAATGGATACACAATATTAAAATATAAATTGTGAGAAACTGGTAGGTTTCCGAGAAGGACACAAGAGACTACAAAATTTAAAGATATTTCACTACGGATTTACAAGGTGTGAATTTCCTAAATGTCGTCTAAATATTGAGCATCACTTTTTAAAAAAATACACATCAACTTAATCCTCTTATCTTTAATATTTACCTGTTTATAAGAAACCCCTATAATATCCTTATCATTCCATGAATAGAACACACATTACATAAAAAACCATTATGCATTGTTTATTGTCTCAACATATTGCTGTTAGTAGCTGACCCCCCCCCCCCCCAAGAGTCACTCCAGGCCACCTCTAAGCACCATGAACCTATGAAACATTAAAAGGGTTCCACCACATTGTTCCCATAACTTATATTTATTATTATATAAATTATAAATAAGTAATTAACTATATGTAGTGTTATATGTTTATATCACATCTTTTATAATGTTTTGTAAAACCATTAAAACCCTCTTCCTTTGAAAACATCTATCTAATAATTATTAATGTGTTTAAAATAATTTTTAATTTTTAAAATGTATTAACCATTTTGATTTAATTACATATATTGTATAGAATGTTGGTCTTAAAAAATTATTTTCTTATTGAATTAATATTTTATGTACTGTAATTATGTGATCTTAAACAAACATTTGAATAACTCATTCTACTATAAAATACCTATTTACAATAATAATATTTTATTCATTAATAATTTAATGTATATATTAAAAATTAATTTTATAATTTGATATCATTCCAATAAATAATTTTAAATTTATTAAATATATTTTAATATCACTTAACTAACACTGTTAACGGATAAAAAATCACTTATATAATTTTAAATAGAATTTTTATTAATCCAAATGTTCAATCATATTTCAATTCTTATTTATTTTAACTACCTTCATATCATGTATTTATCGAAAAAATTCATAATTTTATATGTAATTTTTAATTATAAGATATGGGATAATAATATTTATATCAACTCTTAAATATGAAATTATTCATTATAAAAATAGGTTTATGATTAATTTAAATATAAAAATCCTTGATATTCATTAAATAATATTTTTTGTGAATATTTGTTAGATAATTTTTCTTTTAATTATTTAGTTTAATTTTTTCAAATTGTGCATGTTCTTTAGAGTTTTACTCAGAATTAAAATAGATAAATATATATAATCCAATAAATTTTTTTAAATATAGATATTAATTTTTCAAAATAAAATAAAAAATCAATATATACAATTACAAACTCCAACCCCTATATCAAATTTCTATAAAAATCCTAAGAGATAATATATTAATTTATTAGTAATGTAATTTCCTTCCACTATAAAATCTATACTATATATAGAATAAAAAATAGTATAAAAAGAAATTTTATTTAATTATTAACTTCATTATAGGGATACATTAATTGTGACAGAAAATTTATTTATTATGGTTTATGATTTTTTGTTGTTTCGAAAAGAAAAAATCAGTATTAAATTATAAGTGTTCATAAATATAACTATCATCGGATTTTAGTCCATAGAAAATTTAATACTAATAAATATATGTTATTCATTCATATTATAAATTAATAAAAAAGAATTCAATTAATAATTCATTGTAATTAATTAGATAAGTGAAGAACTGGTTACATTAGAGAATAGAACACAAAATGATAATAATGAAATTATATTTAAAATAATTTATGAAAAATAAAAAATTGACTTATTATATAGATAATTTATATAGCATAAAATAATATTACTATTAATTTTAGAATGATGGGGAAAATGTTTATAATTTCCCATCAATTCGTGAGATGGAGCATATGATTCAATGGGAAATATATTTTATTTATTTATTTTCAATATTTATGTTTTGTTTTTATTATTGATATTTAGTGGATAAAAGTAACAAAAAAATGATTTGTTGTTTCTGATGACGTTTTGGGATTTCAATGAAATTTTTTCACATTATAACTTTGATTTTTATGTTACATAATTAAAATTTATAAATACATAGTTACATAAGAGAAATAACGATTAATAGTTTTTAAGGCTATATTATAAAATTGAAATGGATATATATTTATTCAAAAAAAATTTGTTATAAAATAGTGACATAATTTTTTATTTCATTTGTAATAGTGGATCAATATATCATAATGTATTGTAATAATTTTTAAACATTTCATAATATTAATTTCATGTTTTATATAATCTGATAGTATGAAATTCATATGTATAACATAATATAATGATCTATATGTATCATCAGTTTGAATATGTATGAATATTTTCTAAAATAACTATATTATTATTTGTGGTAAATTAAAAGTCATTTTATATAAGGAAAATATAATAAATTTAAGGTAATATTAAGAATTTTAATGAGATATTAAAGTGATTAATCTATATTTATAACATTAATTATTTATTGGTGGATTTAATGTTAAAATGAATGCATTATTGTAATATATATATACTATTTCAATATCCTTGACAATATTTATCAAAATTAAATATTGATAGTGAAATCATGAGAATGAAAAAATAGAGGAAATGTGATATTCAAAAAATAAGATTGTATTTGTGGTAATAATTTCTTGGAGTATCTAAAATATAAAAATGTAAATTATAATGAATATAAAAATCTTTTGTAATTATGTTAAAGAAAATATAAGTAGTTGATTGGATTGAAATCTACAATATCTTAATGAACAATATTTAAACAAAATTATAATTGGATTTATTATTTTTAACATTTTAAATAATGATATGTGAAGAGGGTGATACATTTTGAAGGAATGTGTAGGCCCGTATTCTAATTTTTTGGAATCAAAGGAGTTTTGAGCAGGGGTTTTGGTGTTGTGGTTATTTTTAATACACATGCAGGTTAATCAATGATTTTGAATACTAGGAATGATGGTATATAAGACTAGTATGGGTTAAATAGTAATTAAATAAGTTTTAATTATGTTTTTGTTTCATTCTGTTTCCAAAAAATTGGTGTTACATTTTTGAGTTAGTTAAAAATATTTTAAAAAAAAAGATATAGATTCATAAATTTATATAAAAAATCATAATTTTTATAATTTTGGAATATAATATGCATGATATTATCCAATTATCATTGATTGATAATAAATGAGTTGAATAATCATGGTATGATGATTAAAATTTATGTAAATATAATAAAGTAATGTTTCGTGAATCTTAGATAATATATGAGGTTTTTGAAATTTGTGATTTTCTAATAAATTTAATACAATCCCTGTTAATTTTAAATAAGAAACATATGTTAGGGATAAGGGTATAAATTTATTTTTTGTGTTATATGAGTGAACTAGATGTCAGAATAATATCTTGGTGAATGATAACACATTAAAGAATGTTCAGTAGTGAAAAATTGAGAACTATCAAAGTGAAAGGTTGTTGATTAATTAGGGAAGAGTGATATTTGATCTATGATCTACGCCAACTGAAGGAGATAATGGAATGAAACATTTTTTAAATCACCTTATTAAAGGGATTTTCATGATAAATGATTGCATAAATGGTGGTAATTAAGTAATGTAGAAAAATATATTTCATTATAATATTCAGATCATTGATGTTAAAATAACAATTTACATTATTGATGATATATAAGTGACGATAAATGTATTAAAATGATGTAAATTATATATTATATATTGTATAAATAAGTATCCAACTGATGAGATAAGTGGAAATTACTTCACAATAGCAATATGAATTTGAAAAAAAGGTGAAAATGAATAGAGTTTCAGTTACTAAGAATTGTATCATCTGAATGAGTGAATATTTCTAGAGTCATGTACACCATCAAAAAACTATCATTTTGAACCATTAACAATAAATTAGTATTAAAAAAATGGAATAATTGTTGTGACATATCCCTCTTTTTTCATTTTCTTTATTTTGGTCGTTATGTGATATGTGTAATGATTTCGTACCTATGTGTATAAATGATAAAATGAAACAAAAAATCATCACACTTATTATACACTCCACTCCCCAAATATATTTATTAGAGAAAATAGTATTTAGGATAATTATATAAGAGTGACTTATCCTAAATTCAAATTTAAAAATATTTGTGGGATACTAATTAACTATCACTCCAACATCAATTAATGTGAATTACATAGGGATGTATCTTAGATTGGTCAAGCATAAATTCAATAAATTTCTCTGTGATTTTTATTTTACATTCCATTTTGATATTATGTATGGTAATTGTGTCTAAATAAATAGTATTGTAGTTTTTATTATAACTAAAAATGAAAATACATTCTATTGGAGAATATTTTTACATTGATTATTCATGTCCCACTCTCTGGTTTTCCTTATGGGACCGTTGTACCAAAAATAAGTATCTGAGGGAAAATTATGAATCTTATAAAATCAATTAATGTAAAAATTTTCCTTTAATAGATAATATTTTGAACAAAAATGTTATTCATATTTTTTTATTATAAATTATCATATCTATATGAACATTATTAAATCATTTATTATATCTCATGGATAATATTTTTTTTATTAAAATATGTTGTATAAAAAATATTGATCCAATAAATATGTATTAAAACTAGTTAGATATATTAATTTTGAATGAATATGATCATATATATATTAATTCATATAAATCATATTAAAAATATATTTATATTAATTTTATTACATTAACATCTCTAAAATCAATTTGTGACAAAAAATGACACATATCAGGTTCAACTAAAAGTAAATAAAAATATAAATTTTATTGAATAATATTTGAAACAATATAATGATACCAAATTAACAAATTGATTAATTAATTACCAGGATAAATGATGTCATTGTAATAATGTGTTGGATTTACTAGGAATCTAAAAGGCTTAATTTATCAATTGTTCTTAAAAATCCACAATATTTTTTAAACTGAAGTGGGATTTCTTAATAATAACTTACTCTTAATTCAATTGTATCATTATTTTCATTTTTTTGGTTCCTTAGGATTTGAGAGTAATGTCAAATAATTATTTCAATCAATGTTTAAAATAGATAATTATTCATTGAATAGATAAATTGATGTTAAAAATCACAATCATGATGTGGATATTGTTTATAAGATCATATAATTAATTAATATAGTGAGTTAATGTTTATATGGTATATTATTATGTTAAATTACAAATTTCATGAATTAAATGTCATAAATTTTAATCATATTACATAAATATCATTTATTTCATTAATAAGATGAAGAGGATTATTTTTCATGGGTAAGACCTAATAGATTTCCCAAAAAATGAAATAATAAATACATTACAAACACATAGTGAAAATTACATACCAAATATTGATGTTTTTCATATAAATGATCTGGATTTTGAATAATAGTATCATGAAGAGGTTAAATAATATATATCTTGTGTTGAATAACATATTGTAATTTAATAAAATATCAATATATTTTTGTTCTCTTTACGGGTGAGAGTAATGTTTCTCTAGAGGAACATCATGGGGAAAATAAGATATATAAGATGATATCATGTTTTTTTTGAAGCATCATATAATAAAATATATTTTATTGAAAATAATAATTAAATAATAAAACATATAGGTTAGGGGATATCGAATAATCTATAAAATGTCGAATGCTTGGTTCATTTCATGATATAGGTAATAGAGCATCAAAATTTAATGATATTTTTAATTCATGTGTGGAATATAAATGAAATATTTTTTTATATATAAAACATGAATTTGTTTATATAAAAAATAAATTTTATGTAAAATTTATTTAATAAAAATCAAAAAAGAACTATTGATTGGAATTTGAAATAGCGTAAATTGATAAGGAAAATCCTAAATATCTTTTTTTATTCATTTTAAAAGAAATGAAAATTTGGATTTGGATTATTTTTTCATCATTACAATGTTGTTTCAATGGAATTTAATATTTTGAACAATATAACAATAGGGTTTAATGAATAATTAAATTTAATGGTTAAATAAAATTCTAAAAGTAATTGATAAAATGAAACTAATATATTGGATATAATGATGTTAATATAAAGAAGGTGAATAATGTATTTATGATGAGGAAATTCAAATATTATGGTTATCATGATGATGTAAGGACATATCTTAATGAATATAGTTGTTATTTGAGAGGAAATGTATTAAAATGATGTGAAATGAAATCACATTAATTTCCTTCTTCTGAGAGGTGAAATTGAATTAATGAGAATTTTGAAATCATTATATATATTAAGAGGAATATAGTAATTGGAAGAAAAGAGTTTTTATTGAAGGTATATATTATCCATGTAGAACTGAAATAGAATATATCAAAATTATACCACATAAAATATACATTTATATTTTTAAATAATTATTATGTTGAAAATATTACCTTTAATAACGTTCCATTAGTACTAGAGATATATAAAATCTATAATCTATTTTTATAATAAAATTGAGGGATAATATAAAATAATATAAAATATAATATTTTTTAAAAGTAATGGAAAAAAACAACAATAGGATTATATATATTTGGTTCTCAAAAGATAGGATTTTAATCAAGGATCTTCAAAAGTATGTGAAAACATATGTTAATGGAAAAAATAATTTTAGGAATTATAATGTAATAAATATAAATCATAGTGTAAGAAGAAATATTATTCTAAATTTATTAATAAATGATAAAGTATATTTATGATAGATTGGGATCCAGTTTTATAATTGTGGTTTTTTATTCATATTTTATGGTTTTTCAATAGTAATTGTTTTGGATTTATTTTTAAAAACATGAAAATTAATCAATTTTAAAATTAAATGTCTACTAATAATTATTTTCTACGTATAAAATAAATTATATTTTTATAAATTTTAATTATGATAACAAATTATTATATTAAACATTGAGATAAATAAATAAATAAAATATATATGATCCCTCTAAATATAAAATCATATTTTAATTGATATATCAAAAGTGTAAATGATGGAATAATTGTGTTGTATTAATAAAATAGAATCAATGTAAAAATACATAAAAGTCAATGGATATAAATTTTATATATATTATTAATCTTGAGACCATAGATATTTGTGTCTCAATTATATAAAAAGTGAAAATGAGATAAATGTGTTATATTGAATTTATAAAAAATTATTAAAGAACTTCTAAAATCATTGTAATATGTTTAATGTGAAATGCGTAAGAAAAAATTAAAACATAGGAATTAAGATGAAATTTTATCTCTAAGAATAGTTAAAATAATGAGGATAAAAAATAACATTTATTTATCATAATTTATATTAAAATTTTTATTTATAAACATTGAAAAAATTCATGCCTTCTTCTATGTGGACCCTATAATAAAATATAATAATATATGGATTGAATAATATAAGGAATTCTATATTATGGATTATGTTCAATGAAATATGGAAGGATATAATTCATAAAACATCATTAATAGTGTAAAAATATTTTAAAAACAAAAGGTATAAAAAACCAAAAAATTAACAATAAAAAATGATAATCATGAAAAACTAAATGGATAAAAACATAAATATAAGGAATCATTGTGAAAATGAGTTCTTGGGAAAATATATTTCCGAAATATATAATTTCTCCATATAATTAAATATAAATTTGTTATAGTGACCAAAAATAAAAATCCATAAATAATACATGAATACGATGTTTTAATTAATACTTCTCCCAAATAGTCGTAGAACATGAGGAACGATATATATAGTGTCTTAGAGGTTATATATATAATCATTTTATTTTATTAAACCTAAATAATATTATACCAAATTGTGCTCCTCTAATCTCTTTTTAGGATATTTTATTGGAAATAATCATCTTCGTTATTGGGAAATGGAAACATAAGAAATGGGTGAGCTCAATTGGTCAGAAGGTTTATAAAATATCATAGAGTAATAGATCAGGGACATCAAAGAGAACATTATGAGGAAATATATATGAATGAAATATTAAAAGAGATTATATGCTAATCATAAGATATATTAGAGTATCATAAGATCATGAAAATTTCATTAAAGAAGCATTCAATATATGACATGTCTAAAAACATCTCAAAAATCATTTACATGTTAGACTGACATAAAAGTGTGTAATACATTAAAAATAAAAAATAACTAAGAAAAAATTTCAATATATGTAAATGAAGTGATTATTGAAAATTTAACATAATTTGATAAATCATGTGAAATTTTCAACCATCATAAGTGAAATAAAAAATAAAACATGGGTACCTTCTTGGTCATTGGATAATCCTCTAATGTATACATATGATTCAGATAAAACCTCTCATATAACCCTTTTCCTGGGAAAATCCTGCTATATACCTTCATTTCATGGGATAAATACTATGGTGTACCCTCCATTTTGGGATAAATCCACCCTTGTATAAATCCTTTAGTGCACATCATTCTAATGGAATATATCACTAATTGTACATTTTTTCATGGGATAAATCCTCCCAAATAATCTTTTTAGCATAAGAAATAAACATAAAAAAATTGGAGTCAGATTTTCGAACCCAATAATAAACCATACTTATGAGTAACACATAAATAAATCATCAATATATATTAAAAACATAATGAAAATAAATGTGTTTTTTTTTAAATAAAATAATTTACATAACATAAATATAAACTATTATTGAATTTAAAAAAAATCAATATTAATCATATAATAATAACATAAAGAGGATTATAAAAATGTCACAGCTTGGGAGATAAAATAAGAAATGTAAATAGAAGTAAAAATGTTTATATTTTCACAGTATCATTAAAAAAATTTATTAATTGGTGATGTATAAATATCATTTAAAACAAATTTATGATAATGGGATACAATAAATTTTTATAAAATTATTATAAATACATTCAATTAACATATATGTGGAATTCTGTAAAATGTATCAAAAATTGTGGGATGAAAACACATTAAAAAACTATACTTTTAGTATAAATATTTCATAAAAGTGACTTGACAAAGATAAAAAGATTACTAATTATTAAGTTAAAATACATTGAAACCAATTATATTTAAAAAATATACTAATAATATATAATTGGAAAGGAAATAATTTCATCATAATGTGAAGTGTAAATACATTAAAAACATTTACTTTTTAATAATAAATATCAATAACTGATCCTTACAAATTGTATATTAGTTTTCAAAAAAATGTGTTTTCATTGATAAAATATTTTATTTTGAAATAATGGAATAACATTTTCAAATTTTATAAATAACTTTATTTAACACTGAAATTTATTAAAGGATGTTGATAATTTTGTTTTTAAATTATTAAATGAATGAAAACAGTTCATTGGTGATAAAAAAAATTATTATTTTTACTATGTAGTTGTGATCATTGTTGGGAATAAAAAACATGTGAATGGATGAAAGATTCACTAAAAATAATGAGAATTGTTTTTTAGAAAAATTAATTTACATGAAACCATATACTAAGCATAGAATAATTAATTGTTTTGAAACATTATGTTCACTAAACAAATGGTTTAAAAAAATAATTACACCAATAAATATTTTATCAGATTATTATTGAAATATATTTTTAAATTATGAGCCATTATGAACCTAGGAAGTTATTTGAGTCATTAAAACCAATTTGAACTTGTTAAGCGTGTAAATAAAATCCTCTTGGAAGCGAGATATTAATATTAAACTTTATTAATCCTAAAAAAATTAATTCATGAAATAATACCATAAATAATGATAATATATACCACAGAAATGTAATTATGTAGATAAAATAAGTTATTATTAAAATAAGGATATTGTTTTTGTGGAAAACCTCTTAAAACAAGGGAAAATTTAATAGAAAAACAAAGTATAGGGAATTTTATTAAATAATAAATAAAATAAATAAAACATTATTATGGAAATTTTATATCAATTTAGAAATATAAATAATACTATAATAATAATAATTGGTGCACAAATACGTGTTATGTATCAATGAAGATAAATTGAAAATAAATTCCTTACCTTATTCCATATTCATTCGGCACACACACTTTATATCATAAATGACCAAATTATTTTTATTATGTACCATCAAAGTAACATTATAATTTTATATTCCATATTATATGAAAATTTTATTATTATATGTTATTTTTTATTTATATATTTTATCCTATTGTTTTCTCGAAAATTGAATATGTGGGGTTATTTTGTAAATCCTAAAAATTGAAGATGATATTTGTATAAACAAATAAACACATCATATAAACATTATAAAACAAAAAATATATATTTAATTTCATGTTAAATCAAAATATTATTACTTATAATTTTCCCATAGTCATCTATGAATATGTTTTATATAATTTATTCAAGTGGGTTGTTAGAACAACCCAAACATGAACACCCATGAACTGGATTAGTGTGCATAGTCAAGTAGGTGATTCCTTCAAAATAATTTCATTATACAAAATGTTTAATTTATTAATTTTTATTTATTTATTATGTTGAAATATATTTTATGTCTTTATGATAAATTATTAATTTTTGTATGGAAATGAGAAAACATTATTCTTTATGGATGTTGGAGTCCCCCTACAGGCATGATTGACAGAAATTTTATTTATATGTGGGTGGAAATGTATAAATGAGGTTACTAAAATTAATATTGAAATACATAATTATTTTATAAAAATGTAATACAACTTATTGTTATTGTTATAAGATATTTTTAATAGTAGTATTAATAAGAAAACCCTATAAGGATATAATACTAACATTGGATAATAAGTCAATCTATGGATATTTCCATGAAATTGTATGGTTGATTGATACAATGAGTGTACAGGGTCTTAATTATGGTAGTGGATTCTATCTATAGTAAACAGATATATTTTTAGGGAGTAAATAAAAGGATAACTACCTCATTGATGGCCTTAAGTGATACCATTATATTTGAGGGGAAAAGGGACCCTTTCAGAAGTTACTAACATTTTTTTACAATTTAAAGACACCATTCTATTGTTAATAACTTCATATTCAATAAATAGGGATTGTGGGAGAAGATAAAGTATAATCTTCTCATAGGAATTAATTTTCAGATAAGGTAATATTTAATAAAGTATTTTGTTTTAAAATTTTAACGTTTTATCCATATTATCTTTTTTCTAGGTATTAAGAAAAAAATTATCATTATATCCTTTTAAAAAATTAATTCTTATTCCATATTTTACAATTATATTTATACAATAAAGATCTAAGGGTTTGAAAAGTAAATTCTCAAAAGAAACGCACTCAATTGCTTATATTAGTTTTCAAAAACAATAATGTTTCGAAGAATTAAATTTTAATATAAGATATGATTGTCCTGGTGTAACGTACAGAAATTATATAATAATTATATTTTTTGATATGAAATTTGATACAAAACTTCAAGCTTAAATATCCTACATGATATTATTTATTAAATTTAATCTCCTCAATAGCATTCCAAACACACAACCAAAGTCCAAATGAACCGTAAAATTGAATACCATTATAACATAGATATTAAAATATTTAGTATTAATATTAAAATATAAATTTTTAATAGTATTGTTATCTATTCATTATAAATAATATAATATTCTATTAAATATAGAATAAATGTTTTCTGGAAATTATATTTTCTCAAAAAGAAAGCTTATTCATCCATTATGAAAATAATTTAAAATTAATATTTTATATTTCTATAAAATTTATTTGATATTTTTTTGAAATCATCATATCAATATTATATTAGGGAGATTTTATTATTATCTAAAATGATTCATTTTTGATGAATAGTGAAAATAATGATTTTTATTGAAAATTTATTTACAATTTTTATAACATTAAATGATAATTTATATTTTAAATTAGTATCATAGTAAAATTAATTCATTGATGTTGTAATTTTCCTAATTTAGGACACATTTATCAATTTTATATTGACATTTTATATTAAAATCATATATACTTATGAGAATATTCTCCTTAAAAATGCTCTTTTCCTTCACATTTATATGTATAAATTTAAATTTGATTCATCACATTATTTTTTATTTATTTGGGAAAGATGATTTAATATTTTTAATCATAGTTATTTATATTCTTTATTATATACAAAAAATAGTTTCTAACATTGTGAATAGTAAAATATGTAAATCTTAATTACCTCAATTAAGTTAAAAACAGATTTAACAGGTGTTAATCAAAGAACATATGTGTGAAAAAATACATTCTATTTATTCCAACAACCATTGTGTTACCAAATTTATATATTCTCTTCTATATTTACTAATAATGACCCCTTTTTTGTTTTTTATTTTGATGATAAAAAGTTGGTGTAATTGGTTCATTAAAAAAATTACATGTGTATCCACTCCCCCACTTATAAAAGACTGCCACCTCTCCTATGATGTCCACACTTACAAATTCATTGTCTCATTGAAACTATTCGAAAATAATTGTTTTAATAAAATAATAAAATTATAGATCCTTTGTTTTGATAAAAATATACATCCAATGTAGGGTTTTGGTCAAGCCTAGTAATTTTTTCCAAAAAAAGGAAAGTCTCATAAACTAAGATATTTATTTTGTTTCTTTTTCCACTATAATAAAATATTAGTAAACTAATATTATACAATAAAATAAATAATTAAAATATGTTGAGCTGTTATTATATTTATGGAATGACCTATATCATTATCATATTCCATCAAATAGGTAACTGAACTGTCTATTATGTGTACGATGAACTACCACCTTATGAAATTATATAATTTTTTTTCATTCACCACCTAACAATGTTTGACATAATGATGGATTTATAAAATTTGAATATTAGATTTAATATTTTTATAATTATTAAATTTTAGTATTACACATACCAACTTATGTTAAACTTAGTTTATATTATGATAGTGTCACTCATGGTCACGGTGGAATACTGCCTCATAAATAGATATGATTCATTTTTCACATATCTATTACATGGAATATAAAAAGGATACATTTAATGAATATATTATATATATATATATATGAGATTATATAGGTTATTTATGAATAATATATCACCCACTTTCTTACAATTTTACTCGTTAATGGAATGATCTCATTGGTAGTCTGTATATACGGCTTATCGTCTTAATAAAGAGATGTGATTAATCTTCCTTTTTCAACTCCCATATATGTTTCAGAAAAATAATATAATAAGTAAATATGATTTTTCAAGCAGTAAAATAATTATTTATATGGTGCAATTATACCATATATCCATGAAAATAAAACTTCATGATAATAAAGGAATATATAAACATGGTAATTAACTCTAGAAAAATGAGAATAATGAAATATTATTACAAAACAGGTGGTAAAATGTTATAATAGAATCATATATGATATTATTAATATTAATATTTACCAAAAATAAATTATTAACATTATTAAAACCATTATACTTGAGATTAAATCATTTTCAACCAAATGGAATCGTGATGCAAGGGATTCATATAAATTTTATTTCATTGAGGAATATTATATTTTTATGCATGTAATTTATTTTATATGGTGTTTATACATCCCCATTAAGATGTAATATTATGATAAAATAATAATTCATTTTATTTTAATTTTTAGTTTTAATTTTTTCTTTGATGGGTATTTGACTTAATATTTACTAAGTGGTAAATAGTTTTATAACTCTATTACATTTCATTGTGGTGTAATACTTCTACATTTGGATTAATGTTTTTATATTTTTTGTGCAATTCATTTCTAACATGAATTATTGTATTTACATAGGTTCTCTTTCAATATTAATTTGGAAATAAATATAGAATCATCATTTATTTGTCACGTTAACGTTATTTTAATTTAATATATTTATCATCATTTTATATTTCAATGAAATGAATTAATTATTAAAAACATATTCACTTTTTTGTGGTATCCAGTAAATATTTGATGTCTTTAACCTGAATACCTATTTATTTTTTATAATTGAGGATTCATTTCTTTATTATTCATTAAGTGGATTCAAATTAAAAGTTAACAAGTTAGTAAAATATATTGTACAATCTCACTCTATATTGTGATAGTTAATATTACAATGGAAAAAATAACATTCATGCTATCATTTTTCAATGGAAATTAAATTTATCTAAAATTTTCATATTATGGTAAGATGGATATGATTATATCATAAACTATATTCTATTTTTACATATGGTAAATATTTTGAATGTTATTTGATTAACTAGGGAAATATTAATAAATCAGTATCCCATAAAAAATATGGATATTTTATTATAAATAATATTAATTAATGAATTAAACCAATTTTTTTATATATAAGGTATTCTCCGAAATGTATATAAGGGAGGGTCTCCGTTATAGATAGCTCCGCGATTCATTTACTATCTAATGAGACAAATCAGTTGGTTAGTAATATTTATGTGTGTATATGTTCTATACCTAACCAAAAATTAAAAAAATTCTTATGAAAGGTCTTTATAGTGGAGTTATCATTATTCTTAATATCATGAAATCTAATAATTAAGAATGACATTGGCCAAAAATTATGTTTTTATTATACATTACATATTCAAAATGATGTTATATCTAGATTAAATTCTTTTATTGTTTATTAATTTGATGGAATGTGTTTTAGATTATTTAAATTACCATATTGATTATTCTTTATCTGGTAATGAAATTCGTGTTATTTATTAAAAGTATTGTTTGTTCATTAATTTATTCATTCATGATAATCATATTATTGAATTAATGTAATGAGTTTTTAGTTATTTAATTTTTCATGCTGATAATGATTATTGATTCATAACATACCCCACATTACATTAAAATTAAGAGCATTTGAGCTCACTCTTATTTTGTTTCCTTTCATAGCAATACATGGTGTGTATTATGAATGATGTTCAAGGTTATTCAACCTGAAATTATGATATTTTTAAAAAAAATTATGTATTAATTTTTGTATTATAATGTACAATAGGAATCATGTATAAATCTATTTTACAAACTAACTAATATATTAGGTTCTTCATGAAATGTTGTTGTATATGTTATAAAAATATAATAAAACATTTAATATCTCGTGGTTAATAGAGTCTAGTCATTACAAATGATATCTGATAAACATCATTAAAAACATTTTGAACAGTATTTAAGAAAACATAAAATAGGAAATATAACACTATTATAATATTTTACGATATGTAGAATATAAATTGATATTATTTTGAAAGGAAATAATTGTTTTTCTGCTATGATTTTTATTTATCAATATATGTCTTTCGGTTTTAACTAATGAAAGGAATGAAAATGAATCAAGAAAAAATTTAATATGAAAGATAATTTGGTGACTATGAAATACTAAAGGGTCTTTTGAGTGGAGTGAAATAAATCTTTATTAATCCTAATTATTTATAGAAAATATATGCTGAAGAACCTAAACCATAACAAATGCATGGTCTCAGAAATGAAGAGAATAATGGGGTTCTCTAAGAGCTTGAGTTATAGAGATTATCATGGAAAGATGGATTTATTTCCTTCATGTCATAAATGTTAAAATAGAAACCTAGGAATGTTTATGTATGTAACGGAAAAAAAATTATATGTGTAAAGGAAGAGAATAATTAAATGAAATGTTGATGAAAAATGAATAATATGTTATAAGGAAATAATTCTCATTCTATGGATCTATTTATAGTTCAGTTTCTTAAATATGGAGAACATTGTTATTATATAAGTCCATAACCACTTCTAAAGGACATTCCCTACCCCAGGTATTGAATTATGATGAAATAAAATATATTATTTATTTTTTGTACTTTGATTGAAAAAATAAATGGAAAAAGTATATTACTTATGGTATTTGGGTTAAAAAAATCTCAAAATATCTATGGATTTTGTTTACTTTTAGAATCATATATGTCACAATAAACTAATAAATTATTGATACCAAAATGGTGTTATCAGTTAATTTATTACCATATCATTAATATCAAAAAATATACCTATTTTTAGATTTTATATTATGGGAGTCTAGGAAAAGAAATAATTTTTTTGGAATGAATTTATTGAAGTACAACTCATTGTATTATCATATCAAAACTCCAATTGAAGAAAACTGAAAGAAAATGTTTTTTTGCATGCAATTCTATTTATTTTTAACCTCTATGCTTTATCGTATTTTTAATTTTGTGGTAATAATGGGTCATTTTTTTTAAATTTTAATATAATTATATTAAATTAGTTTTATAAAAATGACAAATTTCATGACATGTTTCAACATGTCATGTCCTTAAATTAAACACCTAAGGAAGATAAGGGTTTGGTAACTACCACTAGAATACATGATATAATTGTTAATATACATTGTTTTTAATTAAATTATTTAATGAACAATTTGGGTTTTATATGTGGATTAGATATTAATCTATTTACATGGGATATCTTATAGTAATGATATCTATTTTTGGAAAAATTATGTTTATATATTAAAATATTTTTCCCTATTTTACAAATTATATGATTCGTTAAGTTGAAATTTTAGTTCTTTAACTAAAAAATAATTCTTTTTAGGATATTATTTTTTTGGAGTAAGAGATGAATTGGGGATTGATAAAAACACAACTGAAGTGTGAAATTGTGATTATGAAATTGAAAGTTACCAATTAAGTATATTTCATTACATTGTTATATAGTAACATAATTCATAAGTGTTTTGAAAATAAAAATCAAAAAAATATCATAAACAATTATTATTTGATGTATCAAATGTCCTTTTTAATAATCAAATTTTTATGGTTTTGAGGTTTTTAATTTTCTATTAATTGTTAAAAAAAATTTGTGGTAAATCACCCATGTCTCTCTCAATAATATTTCACTCTTTTCATTCATGAACATATCATTACAGGAAAAATAAATTCGCACAAGGATTCCTATATTTATGTTACAACTAATATAATTACCATTCTCACTTATTAATAGAATGATTTATTTACCCTAATTATGTGGTGGTTTTTCAAAAATCGAATTTTCAAATATCAAACCGTTGATTTCTATGCACAAGATAAAATTGTGACAACCAAAAATATTTATGAGGGGTAGAATATGAAATGTTGAAATTATAAAAAAATAACATTTAAATCATTATAATATTTTACATGAAACACCCAACATAAATAAACCTGCGAAATTAATTTCTTTAATTTTAATAACCTCAATAGGTTGTAGAAACGACAACCCCAAATCGAAATAAACTGTAAAACAATATACTATTATATCCTAACCATTATTTTAGTGAGTATGAGTAGTACTAACTAAATTATAAAATTAATGGTTCTTTTTTTGTAAAAAATAAAATAATGATCATTCATAAGATGAATAATTGTTTTATCATAAATTATTTTTTTTCTAAAACATTATAAAATTATAAATTCAATGCATTATTTAAAATTAATTTGTACCCCTATAATAAATTATATTTGATAATATGATTTTTTTTATATAACCATATCATAATATTCATATTGTGAATTTATTTTATTTTTATGGAATAATTCATTTTTTGATGAATATTGGAAAATTCTGATTTTTATTTGAAACTGCATTTTATTTTTAACAATTTTCATTTTTAAATTACATATCAAAATGTTTATAAAGTAAAAATAGTTCAAAAAATATTATATTTTAACGTATTTAGATCATTTGAATCAATTTCATATTGAATTTTGAAACTATATACTTCTATACTCCTTATAATTTACCCATTGATAACCATATTTCTCATAGCGTCTGGGGGTATAATATTAAATTGCATTCTACCACATATGTTAAGTGATTTTTTTTAAAAATGATTTCATATATTTAATTATAATAATTTGTATAATATAATAAGTTCAAATAATTTTTTATCAAAATTAATAGTACAATATATATAAATTAATTAGTAGGATTATGGTAAAAACTAGTTTATTATTGGTTAAAATAAGATGATAGATGTTAAAAATTACCTAAAAATATGTGAAAAATATAATTTTTGACCACCTTGACCTTATAACCACTACTTTCTATTAATTACCCATTTTAGGCATTTTTCATGATAAAAAAATTTGTGTAGTTGAGTCATTTCATAAATTCAATGTATATCCTTACCCTGCTAAAAAGAGGGCACCGCCTCTCTTCCACTATTTATAATTAAAAATAAATTTAGATTATCCAATATATGAGTAATTAAATTTCTTAATACCCATATAAATAATATATCCATTTGTATTATTTTAAACATCGTCATTAAATTCAATTCATGAAATCCTAGTGAATTTTTTAGAAGAAGATGTATTTTTTTAATGCGCATTTTCTTTCTTTTTCATCTTCTTTCAAATAAAATAAAACCATTATTGTATAAAAACTACAGTATCATAGATTTACTAATGTATTTTGATATAATTAAAGCGGATTATATCTATCACCTCTTTTATGAAATGAAAAATGAAACTATAGATTGTGTATACATTGACCAGTCACCTCGTGAAAGTTGTAATTTGTCTCCGATCACCACCGTTTGAGAATAGGTATAATTATGGAAATATATTAAAATATAGGAATTTATGTTTTTATTTTTTATATTGGGAGTGGTTTAAACATCAAAATAATTAATTCGTTATTTTTTATTAAAACCACAAATTATTTTGGCATCTTCATCCACCTTACATTGGATTCAAAAATTTAGATGATGTTTATGGGAAGTGTCTAGAAACATGTTTTATTGATTGTTATTTCACTTTTATGTGGTGAGTTTTCAACTATAATTATTGAGAATTTTTTGGGGGTATTAAACACCAAAATTTTAAATAATATATAATGGTGGTCTAAAATATTGATAAAATATTTTTAACATATATAGAAGTGGTTTAAACATCATTTATAAAATGATGCTAAAAAATAAATGTTGTTTAAACTGAATCCACAAAAAATATTATTAAAACATAATTATTTTAACTTTTGAAGATAAAATAGTTTTTATAAACAAATCATATATATTCATTAATACAACACATAAATCATAAATATAAACTATAGATATTAAATTTTGGAAAAAAACGATGATAAAATAATAGTAATATTAAAAAAATGAAAAAAATAACAATATAAAAAAGATAAATCCTTCTTACAATGAATAACATAAAACATTAATACCAAATTTTCAACCTTTCAAATAAAATAGTCTTGAATCAATGAAATTTCTGAATGTTGAATAAATCCATGTTTGGTAATGTGGATCAACATTAAAAAACTGAACATTATGTGTTGAACTGTAGGGAATAAAATCAAACAAAATTTATTAACAAAAATACATCAAATACATTATATAAATTCACATGAACATATAATTAAAAAATTTGTATAATTAACTTTACCTCTTGAAAAATCATTAATATCATTTATAATAATTATATATGATTAATAGAAAACTATAAAATTAATTGTGGATGTAAATCACGACACATTCACACCCATATAAAATATTTTGTATATTCATATGGAATTTATATCTTATAAAATTCCCATGTATCTTAGTTTTTCATCTTATAAATACATTATAATATGTAATTATAACTATTTAGAAGGAAGAATAATATATACAATTGTAATTACACCTTCCCCAGATCTCCTAGAAGCTAATGGTTCGGGGAAAAAAGTGTGGTTTATTACCTTATTCAAACCCACCCACTACATCATAATGATCACCTAAATTTTCTAAATCAAACCCATTAATAAAAAATACTAAAACAATATTCTTTTCTCATTTTTTAGAAACTAACAAGGCTCTATAAACCTTATAGTCAACCAACTTATCGAATGATCAGAAGGAAATCATTAAACCTAAAAATTTTATAAATACTATTTAAGTATCCTTTAAATCTATTAGGAATGGTTTTCACAATTTTAAAATAATTAATATATAGTATAAACATTTGGATATACCAGTATGGTGTGTCCATCTAACATATTTCCCTGAAATATCAATCTATATGTTTTAAATAAAAATTAAACCGAACAATTCATAACATAAAACTATGTAGATATCACATTTTCCATAACATAATATATGTATAAAAATAATAAATACGGATACCAAAATTAATAGAAAAAATCACTGAACTACTAACTCAAGGAATGAAATAAAAAAAGAAACAAAAATAATTGACAATAGATCTCAATGTGACACATGTTCAACATCCAACATCAATACTACAACCACTTCAAGATAAACAAATGTGAAAGAATTTTATGAATTTCAAATAAAAAATCAACCATGATAAATCCACCTAGTCTATAGACAACCCCTGTTTCATTGTTGACACTAATCAATAATGTAATAATTATTAGTATATAAATGATAACATAAGTAATAATGGATAAAACCATTAACTTATATACCCATGAAAGACATATAACATCCATATTATATGTTATAATATAAATCTCCCTCCTTAAATGAGACAACTTAAATTCCTTATTTCATTACAGTACTCATATTCTACCCATTCTTACTCTTATTTACAACTATTAAATTGAAAAAAAAAATTCACTGAACTATAATTTAATACTTTATAACGAATCATTTAAAATATAGCATGGGATATACTATAAATTATAAGTAAATGGTAATTATCAAATTGAAACATATAAAATCAACCATGCATATAGATTTCATAAAATATAAGATAAATATACATATCACCTACATAAAACCACAATATGGTGTCTCAATCACCATATCATTTTGTTATTCTTTCATGGATTTAGTTATACATCCCCATCACTAAATGAAAAATAAATCATCATCACTACACAATTAATGAAGATCAAAACCATCTTCATCTCCTTTTCCACTCAATTATAACGTAATATTAACAGAAATTATAATCCAAATTTAATAGTTATATATATATAATCGTAAACCCAATATTTTATTAAATAAATACTTATGATGTTTTGAGATTTTACTACTCAATAAAACCATCCATTGATACAATATCAATTGAGATCATCCAGACATCTTCATATATAATTCATAAAATGTTTTCTATTTATAAAGGAACATTCCATCCTTGATCAAAAATTGATTCCATTGATATTGTATTGTGCTTCATTTTCTTGAATTATGACATACATTGAAATCAATTCGATTTTAAAACATGAAGTTATGGAGTAAATATAACAAGGAGAAAATTATTATATAATCCTCAATTACATAATAATGATCATGGATTGTAATAGTCTCAATACCATTCTACACACATGAGAATTATTCACATTCCCAAATAAAGTACTAACTAGATTGTCATGGGAGTTTGAGATTGATTACACTACATTGGAATTTCATATTTTATTAATTATTACATATAAATAAAAAATAATTCATATTAAATAAATTGACATTTACTATGTGATAAATGATAATAATTTACTACTTTTAAAAGGTAACTCTAATAATAACTTCTTTTACAGTATTAATCAAATAACCCTCGCTATATTTCTTATGAATAACTAACCAAATATTTGTTTTGGAGACTTTGTTACCAAAATTATTTAACAATACTAATCAACAAAAAAATCAACAATTTAATATATCAAATAGATAATGCTTCAAATAATTACTCAAACAAATGATAATATTACAATTTTTATATATTTCTTGTAAAAATATTTTAATATACAATGGAGGGGTTGGTTTTTATAAATATAAATAATATATTTTCCTATGAAACCTAAAAAATAAGTATCATCACATTTAATTTAATTTTTTAAATGTTATATGGTTTTCATATTCATGTATTAATCTAAAATGTTATGAATATGTGTACATATTTTTCAATAAAATGTGTGACTCATGGTTATGACTATCAATAAATAACCTAAAATAATATCTATTTATCACTTATGGTAATTTTTCATACCACATCTATGTGAAAAATAATTTACCCCTTGAATTTATTCAAAAAAAAATCCATATAATATAATTATATTTTAGAAATAAATCTTCCAGAATCCACATTCAGGTGATAATATCAGAAATGATATGATTTATAACATCAATAAAAAGATATGAATTTTAAAAATATCAAAATTTAATTACATAAAGGAATTTATTTTTACAATTATGTGTTAAAATTACTTATACTATGGAATAAGATATATCATTTTTAAATGAATTATGCATATTCCTTCTATTAGAATATATAATCAGATGGGTGCCAATATCAGCCACCATCTAGTCTAGATTCTGATCATATAATCTCATAGAATCATCATAGGGGACCCTATAACATTCAAATGGGATAACTATATTCAATATATTGAGATCCTAGAAATCTAAAATGTTAATATATTTCTGGTTATTAATATGTCTTCCATCATTTAGAAATAATATTTTTTAGTATAAGAAAATTTCATTTCCATTATTACCTTTTAAATGTACACATATAACTATCACATATAAATATTATTAGAAAGAAACATGATTAATAAATTGTTCCCCTATTATACAGTCGCTTCATGGTGAAACCACTAAATAAAGAGGTCATGTGCTTAATTCTAGTAGGGTTTGGATGCATGGTGTTTCAGATGTTGATAAAAGGGATATGACCTATTTTCCAATTATTGATAGAGGGTGGGGAGATAGAGGGTATCATAGTCGTTATGGTGATGGAGCCCTATGGATAATAAGATGTTTTTTTGGTCATGCGAACGCCAACTATGAGTAGGCTAAGACATGTGGGAATCGCCTTCTAGGGAATTTCAATAATTTAAACAAGGTAAAATAATATTGGAGCATATATTTACAAAAACAACATGAAGAAAATGAAATTTAGAAATGATAACAAATAAATAGTACTAGTATACATAACACAAATAAGTTTGATAATGAATGACTACCCATTGAAACAGATATTCCATTTACTTTTTCAAATTTTAAAAATATCTTTCATCAAATTTAATTAAACTTTATAATGAATCCTTAATACAATAAATGAATAACATACTAGATAGGGGGTTAATAAGTTAATGGATGATTGTATGCACAATAATTTGTTCCTTCAATCATGTCATTATCTCACTAAATACTTAGATAATATACTTCTTCAAACAACGTAATAATTTTTATTGTTATCTTAATTGAAAAATAATTACACTTTTTCAATCATTGGAATTCAATTTTAGATGTTAAATCTTCATCACAAGCACCCATATCATAAAAGTATCATAATTTTATGTGAATATCTATACTCAAAACATCATCCATAACATCTTCCACATAATATACCATTTTTGTTTGACATGAGATTATATATATTTTATCTAATTCACAATCCTTGATATCCATATATTGAGGGACCCTTGAAAAATTAAATGTTATAGAATAACTTTTAATACCTTTATTAATATTGACCCACATACATTTGAATCAAACAAATGGAAAAATGTAAGTGGTAGTTTAATTTGAAAATATCAATCATGCATCCACAGTCAAAATTTGTAACTATAAGTATACCACTATTTTGTCATTTTAATAGCTATTCCTGAACAACATATTGAAATTTATATCCATTCACAATATACACGTCAGACATTCTACCTTGTTTTAGAGGAACTCGATCATGTAACAATATATATTCATAAAAAACAACCTATGTATCAGTATTCATTATCTAAAATATGATATATACCTCATGATATATATAAAATTATTTTTTTCAACCTAATATCTATATTGATTGGAATATTTATGAACATACATGATGTTAAAACCACTTTCCATGATCGTTATTAGTATATTTTGTTACAGAATTCTATTTTCATGTTTAACTACTCCATTATGTCTTTTTTGATACCTATTATATTCAATAAATGGATCTTTAATCTCACTATTTAGTATCACATCTCTATGTTACTAAAATAATTATATTTTTTTAGTGTAATATTTTAGACCCACCCAACTGATCAAAAGATAATATGAACATTTTTTTATTTCCCATATAGTAGATATTTATTCAATCTATCATCTATACATCCAACTTTATTTATTCATGACTAGACATAATCCATGTATCTATAATAAAAGGTAATACTCTCATATTCTAGGTGGCCTTTAAAAATTGAGTTTTATGGTGGATATTTATTTTTCAGATATTCTACCAAATAACAAAGGTATCTTTGTAGTAAAATAGATAAAACATAATTACATATTTAATGAAGTGAAAATATTTTATTACTTAATACTACAAACATAAAAATAAAGTACCACTCAATTGGATAAACCCATCAATAATGTATTCAACCTCTTAATTTAGGTTCCATTTCAAAAAGTAATGTAAAATTCATCATGATAGAAAAAACTTACAAAGGAAATATCATCCTCAACGCAAAATGTGTTAGAAAAATTAAATTATGATTTTTTTTCTATAATTGTTTGTTTTATTGTTTTTTGGAATAATTTTGTATATAATGTGAAATATTAATATACAACTATAATACATATTCCAGGTAATAATGTATGCATATCTAATGGTAGTAATGTTTGTTACAAAATATAATAATCATGAATTTTTTATCCATTTAATATATGATGATTTATTTCAATACACATTGATATAGTACTTTAAAAATAGTCATATACATTCAAATGTTTTAAATTTTTTTATTATTTAACAGTATCCTTATTTTTCCTTGAAAAAATTACATAAGCATATAATCCATTCTCACATGGCCAAATATCATGTATTATTTTTTTTAGTATTCTTTTATAATAGTTGTTTTTTGCCTTCAATTTCATAGGTAAATTATGGAATTTTTTATTAAATTGTCACAAATATTATCCTTATTATTCATAAAATCAATTTTATGATGTAATAAATTAAATTCCCAATATAGTGGTTTTATGGAAGTAATTATTTTCATCAATTGTTGCATTTTATTTTATATTGATGATGAACATTGAACACTTTTCCACTATATTTTTTATTATTCACCATAAAAAAATATTTATAAAGATTAACAATTTATGAAAATATTTAATAACCTGCCAAAAATATTTGATATGGTTTATAATCCATTGACCTGTTGGTTTTTTTTCTGGTTCAATCAATATCTTTGATATTCATTGAGAAATAATTGATTAAATAATAAGAGTAATTTTTTACAATAATATATTAATTCAAGATAAATAAAATCATTTCAAATAAGAAACACCAAACACATTTTATTTTCCAAAAAATTTAAGTTCCCCGGTATAGGGATTTCATTAATTTTCTACATTAAATTAGCATGTATTTTGAACATTTTTAAAAAATATTCATCATGTGAATCAACATTATTTCAACATAACCAATTTTATTCATTAATTAAAAACATAATGTGATCACTAATATCGTTTATAGTAATTTATATTCCATGAATAATCATTGAAATAATCAATGTTGTTTGTTTCAAACGCATCTACAAATGTAGATTACATGGTATCAAAACAAGTAGAAAAATGATATAACTGGAGCTCAAGGTCCAAAAAGGGTTTAATCCTGCTAAATATAATAAAAATTTATCGTTCCTATGACCATTTTATAAATATACTTGTAATTAATAAATTCTTATCCAATATTTTTTATCTCATGGTGGAAATATCTACCCACCATTTTTATTTTCTATAAAATTCATGTCCATGTACTCAGTGGTATTTGGTGACATGAATAATCATTGAAATAAATGTTTTAATGAGAAATAATTAAACAGAAATTTTATATTGTTTTTTATTCTTCTTTTTAGTATAATATTGATTCATACTTCTAATATCACCCATTTATTTCCATCCAGATGGATAAAAAAATCAACATTTTCAACATCAATCTTTACTACAAAAACGTATACAATCATTGGGAAAAGTATGAATTTTTCTATAATTTTGACCAAGATAGTTAAAAACATTTTCCATACAGTTTAAATCCTCCATGATATTATATTTAAGAAAATTTATCAATATGAAATTGAAATATAAATTAAATTTATTTTTCCATATATGCATTTGATATAGTAAAAGTACAATAAAAAATACTGTTTTGATTATTTTAGACATCCACCATCAAACTCTTGATTTTCATCATTAAATAAATCATGAAATTCATTGTTAATCTCATTAAATTTATCTATTATATTAGTCTCCCTATCTTAAATAGTATGTTCCAATTATTATTTACAATATTTATCTACTTTTCTTATAGTCCAAAAATCATTTTTTAAAATTACTAATTTCAGCAGCCTCACCTAGTACTTTTGATATCGACAACCAGATATTTTAAAAAATTCATATAATTTGATTGAAATAAAAAATATTATACTAAAATCCTATGAAATAATTATTTACTAATATAAGTGATGAATGGGATCAAGATGACTTATAGACTCACCTTAATTTATTCATGTCACAAAAGGTTCAGAAATGGACAATGGATGAGGGAGATCAATCGTGTCCATAGAAGGTGGAAAAGGAGGGTATGTGGAAGTTGGAACTAGTTGAATGGGAGAAAATATTGTGAGATAGGGGATTAGTTGGTCTATGGATATATGGAAAGGGGAATGGGGAGTGAACGTAACATATTAGGGTGGGTAGTAGAGGGATTCGAGATAGATGAGGGGTCGGGCTTCTAAGTCAAGGCTAGTAGTGAGGGGAGGGATACTAATGGTTTGTGAAGGGAATTATAGATATAAATAGTATTTATAAGATCTGATTCAATGTCTTTCATATGGTAAATAGATATTTGTATTCTGTTAATAGAGGGGCATCATTTTTATGGGGGTGGTGGAGTATAGATGTGGCATTAGGGAAAAGGGGGTGGTGGCGAGGTATGAACATGGGCAGCGATGAGGGATTAGGGGAGGTGGGTGTCTAGGTTTAAATTCAAGAGAGGAAATAAAATATAATTTTAATATGTAATAAAAAAATTGGGGTGGTTTCTTGAAAAAACATCTATATTTATTCTATTTTTTTGTGGTGGATTCATAAACTATAGTTTATAATACACCAAAAAAGATTAATTTCGTGTATTTTTGATATAAAAAATTTATTTTATATTTATGATATGTTTATAAATATTTAATTTTAATTAACAAATACCTTCTTATAATCCATTCTTTTTAAATTATGATAATTTCAGTCATATTTATAAAAGACTACGTCCTCACAAAGTGATGTGAAACTATTTTTCAATTAAACATTACTTCAAATGAAATAAAGATAAATTTATTGAATTTATGAGATATATATGATATGATATTTATTCTATAATATTAATATATAGTAAACTTATTTCTCATTTTACTCATTAATGAAATGATATAGTTACTCATGCGTACGTATGACCAATAATTTTCTCAAAAAAATAGATGTGATTTATTTTCCATATTCTACTATTAAGAATTAATATACAAATATATATAATGGTTCAAAATGATAATTATAATAGTAAAAAAATTCAGGGGATTATGTATCAATTTAATATACATAAAAACTATAATGTTCATGTCATATCATGTCTATGAAAAAACAGGAATTAAAATAAGAAACAATTATAGTAAAGAAATACTATTAAAAAATAGCTCATAAAATGTTATAATATGATCATATAGGATATTATATATATTATTAGTGTTATAATTTAAAACAATAATATTCTTAAACTCATTATATTTGAGTTTAACTAATTTTCAACTAAAAGGTAGTGTGGTGGAAGGTATTTCATCTCAATTTAAATCATTGAGGCATATTATAATATTATTAACCAAATTTTCAATATATGGTGTATATTCTACCCCATTAACATGAAATACCATGATTACTTAATAAATCATGGTATCGTTTTCCAATTTGAATTATTTCAAATTTTCGGATTTGCCTAAAATCATTCCAATTAGTAATGAAATTCATAACTCAATTTAATTTCATTAGGAAGTATTATGTATTCATTATCCTTTTTAATTTGAGATCAATTGTGAAATGAATGTTTACTATATATTTATTTAGTTGTATTATTTGTAAAAAAAAATTATTCACATGATCTAATATGTGGATAATATTTAGTGAAACTTTACTACTATTTATGAAATTTTTTATCAATTTCCATTACATTGAGACATATTAGTCAATATGATCATATTTGTATTTATTTAGTTTAAATAATTCCACTTTGTAGTATTTAACATGAATACATTTTTATTCTAATAGATTAATATTTAATTACATTTTTATTCTTCTTGGGATTATATTGTCAATTGTACTAATGGAGTAAAATTTATTTTCTAATCCAACTTTATTTTTTGATTGTTAACAATATCTTGAAACAAACAAATTATTGTGATCATTATACATTCTAAATTATATATAACTAAAATTTATTCATGTATGATAGGTATGATTACTTAATAAACTATATTCCATCATTACATATAGTTTTTCCATTGAATGTTACTTTTTTTACTAAGGAAATATTATTATTCCATATAATTTACTCAATATTGTTATCTGATGGTAGGGAATATAAATTAATGAATTAGATATATTAGTCAACATATATGTAATTCAATGTACATAAGTATACTTGTAGTCCTTTTTTATATAAATCCACTTGGTGCATCAATTGTCTCATGATATGAATCTATTGGATAGCCATAGTTAAATGGGTTTCTGGTATACACCAAACCATATGTTTCTAACTACCTTGCGAAGGGTATTGATATTAGTGGTATAATAAATATTTAGATCATGGAATCCAATAATAAATAATTTCCCTTTTCATGAACTTAGTTATTATTATCCATGATTTTTTCAAAGTGATATTATATCGTCATTAATTTGGATATCAATAAATTTATTAAATGAAATTTTATTTTACTTATTTACTAGTGTTTGGGTCATTAAAATTTGATACTGATTATAAATAAATAAATATATTTACTATAAAAATATATTTTATTTGGGTTTCATGAAATTAAATAACAGAAATCATATCTGAGCACACTACTATATAATAATAAACCAATAAATTATTAGTTTTCATATTAATTTATTAATAATAATATTTTAGACAAATAAGTATTAGTTCAATGTTAATTTCAAAACAAATAATTTTATTAATTAAATATTTATTTTATAAAATATATCATTTATTCAAATTTATTAGATAATACATCATTACGATAAAATCATAGAAATATTTTTTTCACAAAATTTATGTTTGTTCTACAAAAAGTAAAACATTATAGAAAAAATAAAATTTTCTAATAGGTAAATTTGTATTCATGGAATTAAATAATTTATTTAATTTTATAAACTATTAATTCTAAAATATTAATATTTTGATTTTAAAATAATATAAATTTCAAATAAATAATGTCTTTTAATATAAATAACAATTTATATTTAATCTCTTAGTAATAATTTATCTTCTCAAGAGTTAATGTTATTCCAATATGGTCTTTATTATAAATTTATTAATAGATTTATCTTGTTATTTTTTTGTCTGTTGATGTTTTTTGTAGATTTTAAACCTTTTTAAAGATAAAAAAATATGTATTTTAGAGGACCCAAAATATCATGTTATTAAATTTTCCATCATAACAATATATTTACACCTCATTGTTTTAATAATCACTTAATAATGATGATAATTAATTGTATCTATAAGTATTATATTTCTTGAGAGTTAATTATAAAGTATGAATCAATCGTACTACAAATGGTGATACAATAAAACTAAGATGTTCCATCTTAAAAGGAATATCAATATATTGAGTATTATTCTATCCAGTTGAGAAAAAACATCCTTATTTATTTTGTATAAACCTCATATAATTGAATTCTTTTTCTAAATGTTCTGATAGTCATACATTCAATGTTATATGATCAAAGGATGATTTCAAATATTAATTTTGAGTTACTAGTTCTCCTAATTGATGTGTAATCCATGTTTGTAAATCCATTCAATGCCCAAAATCACATTAAATTAACATAAATTAATACTTCATTAGTTTTACCTAAAGAATATTCAAATAAATAATATACAAGGATACAAAAATAATAGAAAATAAAATTGGATCATTATGTTATTTCATTGATTCTCTTACAAAACATATACGGACTGCCATGATGTCTTAATTTGGTTTCCAATTAGATAAACAAAAATAAAGTTTGGAGGGTGACTATATATTTTAAACTTCTTTTTCATTAACTACATTTCTTAATATTAATGGAATATGGTTTCCCTAGATTCCTAACTTTATAAGGTTTCTTTTATTTATTATCATATTTTGTTGTTTGTTTAGGGAAAATTGTTTCTAAATTCCAAAAATCTATATGTTTGAGTCATGGGACATTCTTAAAATATAATTTTATAACCAAAATCATCATCCCAAATTGATAATAATTCACAGGATGGATAAAACATAAAATGTTTAAATACATTAATTATCCTTTGTTACATTCCCTCGTATTATTCTTCCAAATTTTTTAATATACAGATGGTTTAATCATTGTTATTACTTTATATTTTATACATATGTTTCTTTAAAAACCCATCATTATCTTCATTGTTGGGTTATGATATTATGAAATAGTCATGTAGTTAGTCATAAATTGAGATTTTTAGGTGATTATAAACATATCTTTTTCTAGGGAAGATTATGTCCTAATTGGTTACTCAATTCTATACGGTTTACCGTGTCAATTATTAAAATGATTTATCATTTCTCCATCCTTTTATAAAACTAAAATTATTATTCATCAGGGAGAAATATATATATATATATATCTGAATGGAATTGTTAATAAATCATCATTAGAATCTATAACAATTTTAAACAATCACGATATCATTTTGTTCAACATAAATAATTCTATCTTCAATTGTGGTTTCTCAATGTTTGTTTTCTCTGAAAATTCTCATCATAATTCTTAAACACAATTAATCATTTATAATGGTTTTTAATGAAAATGTGATTAATAAAATAATACCCATCGTGATTCTCAAACTCAGTGTTCTATTATACCTCTCTGTTATGGAATATTTGATGATTTAGTTAAAACCCAATATTCCATCTTCATATTTATTACACCAAGTTATATTTGTTTCAAATCCTATATCCACTTGTGGTATAAAATATTATGGATATTTGTCTTGGGAAAAGTTTCAACTCAATACTTTACAAAAATTATAAAATATCATTATAAGCTAAGAAATGTCCCATAGACAATTTTCAAGGGTTTTATTTAGTGTTCCCTATACAAACCTAAAAATGAAACAAAAATAACCTCTGATGATACCAAATCCATATCATTTATTCCAACTACAAAAAATTAAAAAACACATATAAATCATACATTGACACATTATTTCAATTTTTACATATAATAATTTCTCACATAACACGTTTGTTGATAGGTTTAGTGTCAATGAGATTAGCAACATAAACCATATCTTTTACTAAAAATTTGAAATAATATAAATAAGTATTATACCATATACCCTTTTCTAGATAACTCTTATGAAATAATCATATCTATTACATGGGTATATAAAATATATAAATGTGGTGACCTCAAATTCTCAATAACGGAAAAAGATATCATATTGTAATAGATCATAAATATGAAGGGGAACAACAGAAAGAATGAAATATCCCAATGAAAGATAAAAAATTTTATATGATAATCATAAAATATTTTATATTTTAAAAATAAAAAAAACCACTAAGTAAGAATTAAGAGACATGTCATGTGTCAATAAAATCTCAACAATCATATAAAATAAGCTCCTTAAATAAAAGTGTGTAATATATTTAAAACTATAACAAATTAATAAAAATTTATATTTCATTTAAATAAAATTCATAATGAAAATTTATCATTATTTTATAAAAAAATGAATTTTTAAAAATACATGGGAATAAGAAAATTATAGCATAAAAATTCATAGTAAATTCTTAGGATTCAGATAACCCTCTTGGTTACCTGTAGGAATGGGATAAAACCTCTTATCGGCTCTATTAGCCTGTGGGAAAATACCATTTTATACACTTTTATGTGTGTAAAATTATCCCATGTTCCTTATATAGATGTCATAAATCCTCCCATGTAACCACTAACTATGGATAAATCCTACCATTTACCTCATTAGATTCAGATAAATCTAACTCGGTACATACTTAGTTTAGGATAAACCATCATCTGTTCATTTTATATTGGGATATATCCCCCCATGTACTCTTTTTATCCCATGATACATAAACATAAACCAATGAATTAGTGACCGGTATAAGACTACACATTTCATCATCCCTGAATATATTTTCTACTTAAAATACAATAGTATACATATATTAATGAACCAATAAATTAATATGTTATAATTAAATAGTCCAAAAAAATATTACATAAACATAAAAGATCAGAGTATATATAAAACTTCTAAATTTCCAAATGGAATCATTATAAAAAAATCGATGTATCAAAACAACACCTCATGATAAATAATCACTTCGGCCTAAAAAAAAGCGATAATAAATTTTAGTCTCAAACTATTTTAAACATTTTAGAAAAATTTAAACAATAAATTACATCTATATAAACATTTTTTAGATAGTAAAGAGAATACATTTTCAATACAATATTATAGTTACTTCAAATTAAAAAATACATGAATAAACATTAATTTTATGAAAATAGAGAAATGAAAATATTGTAGAACATTATAATCTAAAAATAATAATTAATAAAATAGACAAAAAATGTATAATTTTTTCAACATTGGATTTTAAAATTATAAAAACAAATTTAATTTTAAAATAATAATTCAATTTTATAGAATTATCCAAGATATGATTCATTCAAAAATTAAAGTGAAAATAATTTGATAAAAAATAATTTTCACAATTAGTATTTAATAATGGATCCTTTTAAATGATATAAAAGATATTGATAATGTGGATTATATGATAAGTCTTTTTATTTGGGAATTATGGAAAAACCTTTGGATAATTTTAAACAATATTTCTGACAACCAATGAAATTATAAACATGAAGATGCATTTTTTAAGAAATAATCTAATGAAAAAAGAATAATGTAGATGACACAATTTGAGTTTACAATAAACAAATAAGAATATTTATGGATGTTAAATTATCAATTTGGATGAGAAATATATTAAATTAACTGGGATCTATTCATAAAAATTAATTTTAATGTAGCCATAAAATAATTTGAGAAAATTACTTTGGTATGTAAAATTATTTCCTTCTAAAATTAGCTGATGATAAAACATAATATTACAATAGGTTACTATATATCAATAATTAATTATAATGGTTAACAAAGAGTGATTATGAACCAATTAAGTGATTTGAGTCACAAACACCTCTTATAACATGAGGGGCATTTAAATAAAATAATCACAAAACATATAAATTAAAATTAAATATATTTAATTATAAATAAAATTTAATTAACGATATAATATAAAAATGGTATTGATATACACCACATAAGATGAATTTTGAATATAAATGAAAAAGTGTCTCAAAAATATATATTTTGAGATAAACACATACGATTTGGTTAAAAATATAATAAAACCCCAATAAAATAAGGATAATAGAATAAAATTTAATATAATATTAATTAAATAAATTTCATAAATTTTTAAATCCGTTAAGTGGTAAACACACTACATTGATGCTAATTTGATCGTAGATGTATAATATGAAACAATGAGATGATGTTAATTTGAAATCCATATCCTTATTTCGGATTCATTCTCCTCATGTGATTTAATTAATGATCAATATAATTATGTTTATTTTAAAACGCCTTAGGAATGTTATCCAATAATATTGAATTCTTTATAGATAATTATTTATCATATGTTATTTATTTAATATATAGTTCCTCTTATTGTTTATATGATATATGAATTGGTGTCAACTAATTTTTTAAATCATAACAATTCAATTTGATATTTTTTAATATCCTAAATATGTAATATATCTATAATGGTACCCAAATATAACCCTTCATTTTTTATTAACAGGTTATATAATTAAAATTAAAATACAAATACTCACCTAAAATATTTTTTAAAATCATTTATTTTAGTATGTTCTTAAAGAAATCCAAAATTTAGCATATTTTTACTAGAATGTTAAGTATGGTCATTTTAGTAATTTTTTAAATAACAATCGCATAACATAAGAATAATAATATTTTTTTTTATTTTTCATGGATGAAAAAAAATTATTTTTTTAAAAGTAATTAAAATATATAAGGATAATGAAAAAAAGACTCACCAAGATGGTCAATGTATATGAACATGCACGATTGATGTTACATTGTTTTTATAGGTGGTTATAAATTATTAAATAATGATTTTAGAAATAATTTAAAAATTCAAAAGTATACTAGTGATACTGATTTCAACACACTGTAATGGTTATAAGATAGTTTGGAGAGTAATATTAAGAATAATGAAAATGGATGGGTATAATGCTTACATTATAAACCTAATATTTCCTCAGATACTTCCTTGATATTAATGTGCTTATGAAAACTATGAGTGAATAAGGGGGTCTTTTTTATAGAGATATCGAAGGGTTATAATAGAATATTTTCAAGGTGCAAATAGATGGTTATGTGATTCACTGATGTGTATATGGTGTACAATTTTTTATATTAAAAAAGGGGTAGTCATAAAAAAACTATACCTTTTTCAAAAATTTCAATAAACTCTTGATGGGTTACTAACAAAAAAGTGGAAAAAGATGTGGTGTGGGCAAATAAAATGTCCAAAATCATCGGACTATTAATTTTTAATATATTAAGACTTCTTTAATTTTATTTTATTTATAACCATATTTAAATAATAAATTCATACCTTGGGACTTTTGGCTAATTTAAACCCACAATTTAAAATTTTCAAAATCATACTAACACCCGAAATTTATAATGCTGTAAAAAATTATTACTAAAATAAACACACCAATTTTGATATAAAATAGAAAAAAAAGTACTTTTAGGATTTAAATTCATATATATGATATAATTATAATGAATATTTCACGAAATGATAGTAATTGATTTATTATAAAACAAATATATCCTAAGAGGCCCCAAGATATTCTAAAAACTAATTTCTCCATCTAAAACCTTAATTATGAGAGAATACCAACAATAATTATTTTATTAATGAAAATTTTAATTTTTTCCACATAATGGTCCTAAAATTATAAGATAAATGTATTTTTGAAAACTCATTATTTTATTTTTAAATTTTTTTTTTATAATTTTAATGATAGTATTATTTAATTATAATATAAAATAATATATATTTTTCCCAAAAACTGTATTTTATGATAGAAAATCAACATTTTTATAAAAAGAAAAAGAAAAATTACAAGGTGCATAATGATGTTTTGATTTTAGAAATAAATTTCCCTTTATAAAATTGAAATTGTCAAATAGGTAAATGTGACATTAAAAATATTAAAAATATTATAAAAAATATTATTTTTATTGAAGATATCCATTTTCAATGTTAACTTCTATTTCATTGTTTAACTTATGAATAGTTATGTGACTAAAACCTATGTAATTATTATATACATATTAATAATTATTATGTACAGTTTTATTGTTTGTCTACATTGGGTGTAATGGTTGACATGAGTTATGGACCATAGTGTTCATCTTTAAGGATCCAAAATCCTAGATCAACATAGTTAGAAAATTTATATATGGTAATGTGTAAGGGATTATGGGTATAAAAGGAAACTATTCTATATTTTCAGTTAATTATTTTGGCTTGTTCTACATATTTTTTTCATAAAATTAATATATTGAATTAAATTACATTAAGTGACATGAGAAATTTAAATCTTAATAAATTTATGACAATATTTTTGAGGAAAATAAACAATACTTATCATTGTCGTTCAAGATATGAAATCTCTATGTCCTATATCTCAGTCATGTTTATGTTTTATCTAAAAATATTTTATATATAATAACTTAATATTTGTGGATAATCATATGTTGTGATCCGAAGAACCAAAATTATAACCATTTCTCACATTTTTGGGAAATGGGAAAGTCTTAGGCTCTAATACCATCAATAAAATCGCCATTACCATTAGATTTATTATGACTTAAGAATTTTTCTTCTACTATTGTGCTCTTTAGATTTTAGTCACTCCATTTGAGTTCTGAATTTAATCATCCCTCCTTAAATTCACTCTAAATTCAAGATTTGGATAACAATATCCATCAAAATATTGTTTTCATAGTTTATTCAATAAATCATGGGTTCTATAAAATAAGGTGGTGTTTGGATTCAATAATAAACATATCATCCTAATTATGTTCAAAGATGAAGTTTAATTGATTTTTACATGGTTTGTATCTCAATGAGTTTCAAATCAGTTCACATTGTTTCATATAGATAGTTTTTTGACATCTATATATATTGTGATCGTTCCTCATTAATGACTTGGGTTAGTGTTTCATGCTTATTCCTCACATTTGAAAACCCATCAATCCTGAAAATGAAAAAAACCACACTCAATTTTTAAATTTTCAAATACTAGATAATAGAATACATTTCACATATAATAACCCCAAATATCTATGTGTAGGATAAAATTATCAGTAAAAATTTAGAGTTTTTCAATATTTAATTAAAAAATTTATTAGAGACACATTTCAGATAAATATTTTAAATTATTTTTTTATTGTTTTAATCCATCTTATTGGTAGGGGAATTTATCATAGAATTATTTCCATGAAAAATATATTCCACCGAAAATTGTAAAAAATAATTACCTAGATTCGATCATAAAACTCTAGGTATGAGATAGGGATATGAATATTTCAGTTATAATTCTCTATAAACTATCTTCTTTTCTTTAACTGTGAAAAAAATTTATTAAATTGTTTTTTTTTAAATAGGTAATTCATGATAATATATGAAATTATGTTAATGAATAGTATCTTGGAAGTAGTTTGTAGTTCAAAATTTTATTTTGATGAAGAATAATAGATTGTATGTGTTTTAAAAGTCCCAATGACCATTAAAAGTTGAGGAGAAGTTCAAGTTTTCTAGATGTATATATATACTCATTACTACCCCTATGTTATCTAAAGAATCTTATTGTGTGAGTATAATTTCTCTCGAAAAATTTAGCCATGTCCACATTATAACTAACCATTATACTATTTTTATTCATCCAAAAATTAAGCTATGACCATGTTACAAATATTCTATGGGGGTATAAAGTCTATACAGTTCAGTTCACATTTGAGTTCATTAGTGGGGGAGGCTCACTAACATCCACATCTGTGGGCCTGCATGGTGGTTTATGGGAGGAATCTATCTCCCATTAAAAAAATGATCCACAGAAGGTGTTTATTTAGTAATAAAATATCATTTCAACCTCGATAGGTTCCACTGTGGGATAGAGAAAATGTGATAACTATTCACGGGATTAAAAATAAAAACACATATCGTATCATAATCAAAATGGTTTCATCCCTCTCATATTCACCCTTGATTTTGGGTAGGATATTACACCAAAAACATTGACCCAACACAGCAATTTTTTCATCATCGAGGACAAGCAGCGATTTCTTTCTCAGTAGAAGAGGTAAACATTCTCGCATTAGATTATCACTTTGTGCTTGTTTCGGTGTTTTTGAATTGTAGACCCTCTTTGAAGTTTCTGAGATCTTTTCTTGAGGTAATAGGATTCACGGGTTTTCACATAGGTCTCCTAAATCCCCCACATGTTGTCTTTAGATTCACATCAGAAGAGGATTTCTATAGGTTGTGGGTTAAACGGTCATGGTTATTTGGTGGGAGCTTCATGAATGTTCTTAAATGGAATCCAGATTTTGATCCGTATGCAGAATCCACTATTGTGCCTGGATGGGTTGGCTTTCCAGAGATACCCCTTCATCTTTTCAATCAATATGCCTTATTTCCTACTGCAAGTCTCATTGGAAACCATTTGATAATAGATTCAAAAACAAAATTATCTTCTAGGCCCTCAATTTCTAGAATATGTATTGAGATTGATGTTTCACAGCACTTGCCTTCTCACATTTGGATCCAGTGTGGTGAATCTGGGTTCTCACAAGAGGTGTTTTATGAGGGGTTTCCTGATTATTGTCATTTATTCTTTAGACTCGGGAATTCAACAAACAGTTGTGGAAAAGGTAATGTTTGTCCCAGGAATTGGAGGCTCGCTTGGATTGAGAAGAGTAACACAGCTGACCCTTATATGAACTCTAAAAAGGAAAACACTGAAAATAATATTAGATTGGATGTTATCCAATAAACTGAGAACCAAATTTCAGATTTTGTATCTTCAGTACTTGATATCACTTCCAATCCTCCCCCTTGTGATGGAGAAAATTTTGAAAATTAGGAGTCCTCTAAAAAGGGATAAAAAGATTGCCCGAATCAAATTTCAATTGAAAAATAGCGTGAGCACATAAAGACTCAAGAGGATAAAGGAAAGTACCATGTTGATGCTTTAATTTCCAGTGACTCTTCAGTTGAGGAGGATGATAAACCAGAATAGATTGTGGAGTCCAATATGATGTCCATGGCCAAAAAGGAGAAAAAGAATATAGAGGATGCATATGGATTTATAACTCCAAATCCGAAGAAAACAAGGAGACGTAAGGATTACTGTCATACTAAAAGAACTATTGTTACTAGATCTCTGGATGCTTCCAGGAAGGAAGCCTCTAGACTAGTTCAAGAAAAACCTCAGATTGATGACTCGAGTCTTGTTTTATATTATTTCTCGTAGCAGTTCAGAGAGCAAGAAATCCAGGATTGGAACAATCATATAGAAAGGCAACAAAAAATGGCCCACCAAAAACCCCATAATGATGTAATTTCTGCTGAGCAATATCTTAACTTAAAACAATTCATTTTCAGCAAATGTATGTAGATTTCTATTCATTCTCCTTGATCTTTTGACCCTATTGTTGTTCATATCTAGGCTTTCCATTCCATTATTTTCCCATGGGGTATATCAAATGATGATTTATATGTTTTGATTATTTGATGCATGATGCTGATGGTTTTATGGTGGGGTTTCTAGACAGTGCTACAGATTTATTAGGTTCTGAGTTTTTACTGTCAATAGAGGGAGTTTCCTTTCTATCTTTTGCTGTTAAATTCTACTCATTGAATTTGTTTTGAGAGCGTGGTACATGATTATACATAACTCTTTACTACTCCATTGTCTCCTGAACACCATGGTCTCCTTTTTAGGTCTTCTATTTGGATGGATGGGTGTTTTCCGGTTGCATAACATCTAGTTTTATGCATTTAAATCTTGAAGTTGCAGGTTTGTTTCTTGAGAGGGCTGGATTAAAATTCATCAGGCGCTTATATATGATGGCGAACTCTTGCAGATGTGTCTCCTCTTATACTTTGGTATGCTTAAAGATTTATCATGTATAATATTTAATTCTCTACTGGTTTAAATATGTTACACCTCGTGTTTGTACTGTGATCTTTTGTTTTTTAATAAATTCCCTGTGGGGCATGGATCGGGAATCCAATTCATGTTTCACCTTTCTAAAAAAAATTAGAATAGAATACATTTAGATGATTATGATATTTGAGAAATCATAATGAATGTACATCAATGATTATCTATAATTTTTGATTTATAATACTTTTTGATCCGGAGTTCAGGAATAATTTAATTATTGCATAGGTAGAATGAATATGAATTTTTTAATATAATTTTAAAGTGAGTAGTTTATCTTTTTTCTATTTATCCATTTTTATATAAATTTCAATTATATAACTTTACTATTTGAATTTACATTGTATTGATTTCATGGTCTAATGAAATATAATGTAATACTTACATGTTCTGCATATATCTTTGATAATTTCTTTCATCCTAAAAAAATAATACGATAGTTATGTTGATCTTCAAGGGTTCATGTATCATGATTAATATAGGTTGATTGAAATCAGACACACTATAGTTTCGCCATCAAAACAATGGTGAATCTAGAATATTCTATAAAATAATAATCACCACATTTTAATGATAAATTCCTCAATTATAAAGAAAACATTGACACTATATAGAAACTATTCCATAGGGTATTATTGTTGCGAATTTTTCATTAGGGAGAATTAAAAAACTAGAGTTCTGAGATATAATTTGAAATGGGAATTCATATATTAAGACAACCCTTTAACTATTCATTTCATATGAGATATCTAACTATTTGAAATATAATATTTAAATATATAGTGGTGGGGTTGTGTCTCGATATTATGAAAAAGGAATAAAGAATCAAATAATATAGAATTTAACATAGTTCTTTTTTCTAAATAATTTTAAAAATCGCATGATATAGGAATTTCCATAGACCAACATGGTGTGATTACCAACACATAGTATATTTTAATTTTTTTATACTTACATTGAAAATTTATATTTATATTTTTGAGAAATTTTGTAATGAAATATATTCCCCAAGTATCATGAGAAGAAAATGAATAACAATCCTTCTGCCTAATATTATGATAAATTTTAATTTAGAAGGGTATTATCAAATTTAGAAATATTATGATAAATTAAATATGATAGAGTATTTCTGAACATATAAAAATAATTATAATTAAAACCGAATTATTTTTTGTGATTTAAATATATAGAATATCATAAAAATAATAGGGTCATGTTATTTGAAATTTTTATTCCGTGATGGTGAAAACGATGGAGCATATTATTTATAATAAAATTAATAATATCATATTGGTAATTTTGAATAAAAACTAATGTAGGACTAACCATTAATCTATATATCTTGAGAGTAAATGAACAGAAAAATTTATGGTTACTAAAAAAATATTAAACATTGGGTAGAGAAAATAAATAGATTTGTTAGATTTTATTTTTTCTGTAGATTACTTTGAATTAGAATCACTGAAATATTTGTCCTAATATATTTCTTTTAATAATTATATTAAATAGTTGGGGTATAAAGATGATTCATACTATTGAGGTAAACCCAGACTAAAATTTCATTGGAGGAACACAATGGATTCAACATATATCAATGTCAAGAAGAGTATAAAAATACTTTCTATTGAAGTGAGTAACAGAAAAATTATATACTTCATTTTCTATAGTTGGTTATGAGAAAAAAGTTCAATTTCATACCCTTAATCATGCATTTATTGAAACTATAATTGAATATTTTAGTGTGGGATGATCACTACTTATAACACAAGACATTATATACTATAAAGAGATAATACTCATCAACATAGCTCGATGTTCATATTCTGATGTATTCCAATTAATATTTTCATGTATTTTAATTGATATTGAGAAAAATATAAATACAAATTATATAATTGAATATGTTAATATGTGCAAGAGGATAACAATTTTAATTGATAAAAAATCACGTCCACATGGATAACACCCCCCGACCCTAGTGTGGGAATTATTCTATTGTGATAATATTTTTTTCTATCAGAGATAATCACAGATAAAATTTATTCTCATATATTATTTTTTATGGATTTAGTTTCACTTTTCAAATGTTATTTTAGTAAATATTTTATGAAGACTCAAAATTTTATTCTGATGAAACCAAGGAGGAATCATCTTCTATGAAAATAAAAAATATGAATAAAAGAGATGTAATAATGTTTGAAATAGCCTCAATAATAAATATTAATTTCCACTATATAATATTAACAAAAGTATAATTATTTATATTACATATAATAATAATTCTCAAAAATATGAATTTATTGATGGGAAAAAATAATGTGTAATAAGGGATGTAATATAGTTTATAAATGTAGTGGTTCTAATGACCACGTATCTAAAAATGTGTTGGAGTTATGGTATTTCATTACACTATCAAGTATACGTAAAAATATACTAACTTAGATATAATTATATATTCCCTTGGTCAAGGGATATATAAAAACTCTTTTCATGAATTCCATTAATATAAACTTAACATTAGTGAAGATGATCATATTTTGGAATTTCTCAATAATAAATTGTATTATGTACTATAATATATTTTTCATATCTACTTTGGATATATATTTTTCTATTATTATCAGACATTTATATGTATGTATTATTTGATTAGTATGATTTAATATGAATAATAAAACATCATGAAATGTTTTGATTATGGGGTACATATATATATATATATAACTATATAATAAGGTTGGATCCAAATTATTAATTAATATGGGACTTCAAGAATTGTGATCCATCATTGATAATTTGTTTCTGAGTACAATCAAACACATAGACACCTCAAAATTTTAAAAATAATACATAAATAAAATAAATCTAAATATCCATGTGTTTGTTTAAGAATATCACAAAATTCGTAATGGAAAAAGAGACAATATAGATTAATATTTGGAAAAACAATATAATCAAAAATAATTTCATTGAATTTTATATTTTTTTAACACACATAATCATTATTAAACCTACCATGAAATAAATTTATCTAAATTTAATTTCATTAATATATTATAGGAAATGAAACCGTGAGTCTAAATGAACCATGACATAGAATACCATTATCCCCTAGATGTTAAATTTTTGGGTATGAATATATCTAAATAAACTATGTATATTATGGTAATGTATTGATTATAAACTACTTAAAAATAATTTAAATGAAACATGAATATTTTATTAAAAAATTATTTTTTCTAAAAGAAGATTAAGTCAAACTTTTCAGAAATAATTTAAAATTAATTTTTAACATATTTATAAATTTATTACAGAAAATTAAATTTATTTTTAAATAATAATATCATAATCATATTAGATGGAATTTTTATAATTGTTTCTAAAAAGTTTCATTTTTGGATGTATAGTGTAAAATACTGAATTTTATTTGAAGGAATTATTTGGTTTTAATTATTTATAATGATAATATATGCAATGAATTAGTTTTAAAGTATCATTAGTTCATTTATATATCAATTAATCCAATTTATGTCAATTTAATTATTCTTGTAATGAATTATGATATAAAAACATTTTTCCCTTTTGAACATTTTCTCTTTAAAAACGTAATGTCTAGTCACATATGTGGGATTAATTGTAAATTAAAATTTTACGCATATATAAATTTAATTTGAAAAAATCAATTCCTTATTTTTATGCATAAAAATTTATAACTTCTACTTTGTTAAACTTAATTTTTGAAAAAAATGAATATTGAAAACAGTAATAAATAATTATTGTAGTTATGGTAAAATATTAGTTTAGAATGGTTAAACTAAAAATATATTGTTAAAAATTTACTATATTTGTGTCCATGACCCATTGGATGGTAAAATTAATACCCTATATTATATATTTTTTTATAATATCTTGTTTTCGAGGCTTGAAGAATGATAAAATGTTTGTATGATGGAACCAGTTCTCCAAATTAAATGTTTTTCACTCACCTTATTTATAAAACACCACCACATCTCCAATATTATTCACACCATCACAAAATTTTGGTTCATCCAATACCAACCAAAATAAATTTCTAAATTACCTTTTATATTCCTATAAGAAGTATATTTTTATAAATTTCTTCCTACTAAATCTTTGGTGGAAGCTATAGGAAGGTTCCTAAAGAAATGGTAATGTTCTTCTATGAAAATTATATTTTTTCCCTCCACCACATTGAATTTTTATTAAAAGGTGAAGATATAATATCCTTTATATATTACATATATTGGGATTTTTTATATAATATGTTCATTTTTTAAAACCATACCCCTTCCATCTAATTGATTATGAAATCATCATTTCAATATTTTGTGGACAACCGCTACTCAAATCGATGTCATTTGTTTTTAATTTCTAGTATTAAAGAGTGGGTATGATAGTGTGTTTAAGTACATATATGATATTTTTAAGCTAATTATACCTTTAGATCCATTATATCATATATAAATTCTTATATTATATTTCATAGCGTGTACGATAATGTCGCTCGTGTGTATGGTTCACTAATACCTCGCAAAGTGATGGGACTAGTCATTCAATAAAGTTTTACAATGTATGTATTATATTTAAATTTTATCAATATATATAATTTAAATGAACTAATTTTAATATTCATGATTTATTTATCATTGTGAAAAGATAATATATCATTTTCATTTTTAACAATATGTATCGACTACCACTATTACGAACCATTGTGACACTCTTTTCATCACCAAACAAACTGAATTATATATATATGCACAAATTATATGTTATATATAATTTTAATATAATTACTTAATGATAAAATATTACTTACATCCTTTACATAATGATTACTTTGAAATGGAAATGTTATATATGTGTATGTACGACCAACCATATCCTTGATTGTAATATAGTGTATTCTCATAACAATAATTACTGATTGGATATAAAAGCATAACTGATAAAAAAATGATAATAATTTCATGATTGATATTCTATATATGATATAATTATATAATATGTAAAATAATCAGATCATACATGAAAAATAATGAATGATAAAAACAATGAATTTAACACTCAACAAATGGGAATGATGAAATTATTAATGAACAGGTGAAAAGATTTCATAAGAGGATATAATATGATACTGAAAATATTAAAATGGTAATTTTATATTTTAATAACATGTTTAAAACAACATTAAATGATGTTATGTAATATTCAATCAAAACGAAGTGTGATTTCTGGTATATCATCAAGATTCCCATTATTAATGAACAAGTGAAACGATTTCATAAGGGGATATTATATGAAACTATAAATATTAATATAGTTATTGTATATGTTAATAACATGTTTAAAACATCAATAATGGAGGCTAACTAATACTTAACTAAAATTAAGTGTGATATAAGGTAAATCTTCTCAAATTTCATTATTATTGACTTAGTGAAAAGATTTCCTATAGGGTTTGAGTTGAAAAATACATAGTGGTAAAATTTATTTTTCAATATCGATTTAATTTATGATTTTAAATATTATATTGAAACAATAAATTTCATGGGATTATTTTTCATTGGAAGATATATTTCACTTAAATATCAATATTCATTTACTTTTGATATGATTATTTCATTAACCATATACAATTTTTTGATTCAATGTTTACATAGAGAGTTATTTGATTAGCTGGGGAAATATTTATAATTATATATCATTTACTCAATTTGGATACAAGATTATCTATTGAGGTTTATTTTAATTAAATAAATTTTTTGATATATGATTAATTACTTGGATATGAAGGACACAATGGGGATCTATTAGAGATATCCCCTTGATGCATCTGTAGTCTCTTGATATGAAACAGTTGGCTATACTTAGTTAAATAGGTTTCAACCCATCCATTTGAAATTATATTGAGGATTGATTCTGATAGTTGAGGTATCATTTGAATGATATATAACATCAAAAAATTAGTCATTTCTAACATTAATAGTCCATTTATCATTAAACATGAGATATTATCTATGATCTCATCCATAGATGTATTTCATTCATAGTTAGTTGATTAATCACATGTGTTTTTTGTTATTTACATGAAATAAAAATGATCCCTTATCCTGTTATGATAGACATGTTATTGATTAAATGGAATGTGTTTTCATTTATTTATCATTTTGTATTGATTATGTTAGTAAAAAAATTTATAATTTTATATGTGTTCTATTATTTACTATTCCATACTAATTATTACCATTGATTCATGATTTCTTCCACCGTACCTAACCCTTATTAAAAATTAGATCTCACCCGTAATTTTTTTCTATTCCAAGGATTCCATGAATAGAACTAAAAAACATGATCAATATTATTCTAGTGGAAATAATTATATTCTTGAAAACATTATAATGAATTTTTTATTTTCCAACCCAATATAGGAATCATTTATTGGTCAAGATTAATAATAAAACTCTATTATTTGGTCCATAAGTAAGTGATTCCTTGAATCATGTGATAATATAATAGTGGAAATAACTCAATACTATAGGGGGGTATGGTGTCTATAATTAGTACAAGAAGAAGTTTTTTAGAAGCATTGGAAATGAAATTAAGGAAATCATAGATCAATGAACATGACCAATAATAGAATTTTATGATATGTTTAGATAAACATACTTTTTTTGATAAGGTATATATTATTTGGTTTTCCATTAAATTAATCTCTCTTGGATACTAAAAGTGGACTTGTATCTTGAATATATGTTTCTATGGGTAATGACATTGGAAAATGAGTATTGGTTATGACACAATCATCAATAAGTTCAAGAATCATTCCTTACTAAGCAAATGTTTTGACACTTCGAGGGGATATATAGAGAATGATTCACATTTTTTTACAAACCATTGTGATGGATTTGAATATATGATAAAAATGAATGGCCTAGGATAATAATATTATTTAATAGTTTTAAAATTATGTGTTATGATTTATACATTCTCTAAATGATTATATAGTTATCTCACTATGATTACTGTTGCTCACTCTATGATTTTTTTGTTTTAGTAAATAACTTCAACATAAATGATTTGTTTTCACAATGAATATGAATGTAAGGTGGTGAATATAAGATTCCAAATGGGATGAATAATGGATATAAATATATTTTGATTATTCATTATCATGTTTTCATTAATCTGGTTAGAATATATTCATTAGCCAAGTCTTATACACACCAAAGAAATAGAAGTACAAAGTTCTCTGTGATTTTGAGTGTTGGAAAATATAGAGAAATTAAAGACATATTTCATTAATGTTAGGAATAATGAATTAAAACCCAATAAAATTGTCCCAATGGAATGGTATAATGATTTATGTCTTGAAAGGAAGATCATAAATCAATGAATTGATGATGAAAAATAAATTGTATGTTGGAAGGGAATAAATCTCATCATTATGTTCCATTCATTATTAATGGTTACAAATGTACATAACTACTTAATTATCAAAGAAAATTTCATCAAATAGAGGTTAAATACGGACACATTAAGGTCTTATTTTTAAAATAAACATGATTTATTATTTTTCTAGGATTCCAAAACTATAATTGGGTAATACAGTTTATCAATGTTAATTTGGTATAAGAGTCATGAAACATCTAAGTATTGTGTTATGTTTTAGAGTAAAATTTTCCTTCATAATGTAATTGATATGAATACCATCATGGGTTTTGGATTTTATCATTGACCATAAGTTTAATGTCATAAAACTCTATTTTTCAGTTTTATGTGATGAGAGTCTACCCTGATTAAGGATATTTTGTTGAAAATTTATGTCAATTAAGACCATTGGATTATTATATGTTTTAGTAAAAATGGTTTTTAAGGAATGATGACTTTAAATTTTATAGACATGGGTGTTGAGGTAATGATTTACTTTAGAAATTATATGATCACCCACTATCTCAGTAATAACTATTTATTCTAAACAATTTGACACCCTATAGATCATGGTTTTCTGTAGTGGTGAAAACACATAGAATATACACTAATAATGAGATTGAAATTATAAGTATGGTCCATTGTGTTATATTGAAAAATATTATTATCACTATGGGCTCAATTATTATCAGGGATTTTTATGGTTAATATGCTCATAAATGTAATTATAATAATTGTCAAATAAAATTATAATACATTGTGAAAAGAGTTTTATTTGAAACCCATAGTAGAAAATTTATTTAATGATTTATTTTTTTTAAGGATGTCCATCCTTTTTTTGGTATGTTTATAAGAATTCAATTTATATAGATTAAAAAAATGACATCCTAGATGTCTTGTGACAACCCATCGTCCCCGAAAAGGATGTTGGGCTTTAACCCATGGAAGAAAAATGTTAATGGTTTAATTCCTACCACAATACGAAAAGATTTATGAATTAATATATATATATAGTTAAAATATTTCACAAATAATTATTAATAATGAACAAGCGGTGTTAGTGTTTATATTTAAAAATTAATGTATTTTTTTAGATAAGTTATTCAAACCATAAGGATTTTGTAAAATAGTTAGAGATATATAGAAATTATGTTCACACTTTTATGGATCTTACGATGCATTAAAAGTGAATTATATTTCTTCAGGAACAAAAAATGAAATTTCTCTCATTTATTTGTGTTATAAATTAGCTGGATATTGATCAATGTACATAAATATATGAATTTGTTATTATGAAATAGAAACATATAATATATGTATGTACTCTTCTATTTATAGATAATAATACAGTTCATAAAATTTAGAAAAAATTTCATGAATCAGATAATATAATATTACTTTCATATCTTATTAATCAGTGGAGTTTTAAATTATCACGGATTTATGGATTTCATCTACATAAGATTACATTGATCACTATGTTTTGTATGATCAATTACCTTTAACACTCTCTGTACATATTTTTTTTCTTTCATGTATATGTTTTTGTTTTTTTCCTTATATTCTCCTACTCATAATGTTAATTATGATATATTCATTATGTCCATTTAAAACTTATTTTTCTCTAATGATGATGATATTTTATTAAAAATTTTATGATATGGGTTTTTCAACATTGGTATTTACAAATTTCAAACCACTTATTTCATAGATGATATTTAAATTATGAGATTTCAATATATATATGTTGTGGTGATAATTTAAAACATTGGAATTATAAAATATGAACATTGTATTAGATAGAGTATGAGACAGAAAAATTAAACATTCATGGATATTGTTTCATAGATCTGAAGCATTGAGGATGTATCATTCAGGATTCTAGGGGTTCTTTCACTCTAGCCTCCACATCACACTTCATTTATGACCATTAATTATAACATTATTCCCTTGAAATGATCACTGGTCTCAGTATATACTCATAGAACAATATTGAACACACAACCATGGGGTCAAATTATATTATTTTATATAATTATCTATAGGTAATTGCCATAGTTTCATGTTCGATTGATTGGGTTACTAGAAAATTAAGTATATTTATCACCTATCAAATAAAGAATAATTATTATGGGTGTTAGGGAAATAAGGTTGTGTATCATCTTGATTCAATAGAGGACCCAGTATTTATTGATATATAGCTCACAAGGCTGAGCTCTATGAAACTAGAGGGGCGAATTTGGTAAGAGGGTAAGAATTGGGTCTCATTTATTTCAGGCCTCCATAATAATTTTCTTTGTTATTATTTTCCTATATATTTTCCTTGTTCTTTCGCAATTGAATGTCTGTACATATTTTTTTAAAAAAAATTAATCAAATTATGATAAAGTGGTAGTGTAGTCAATAAGTGCACCTATAATTTAAAATTTATTTTGAAAAAAAACTATAAAATATATTAAACAAAATAACATCATTTATGAAATTATAAAATCTGGATTATGTTAGGGTGAAAGTTTGGGGTTTTTCAAAAATATTTAAATTTTTATGTATATATAAAATTATTGAAGTTTAATTGAAATCGTCTGTTTTTGTTAAATTATGTATAAAGATAAATTATATTTTTTATATTTTTTATTAAAAAATGTGTACCACTAAATATAAATTAATAATATTTTGGTTAGTAGAATAATTTTAATAATGAATTTTGATAAAAACACATTTTTTCATTTTAAAAATATTATATTTCAAACCCCACATTCTAGAAACATTAGCCAGATTACTTTTAAATTAATCCCCCATCATTGAATTGAATTTGGAAAAATAAATTATATTTTTTGAAATCACCATAATTTATAATTTCTATGAAGTTTAACTTCACTTTTGACCGAAATTATGAGTGAAATCCCTAAAAATTAATTTTCAATGTTAAGGTCTAATGAGATTTACCTTGGGTAAAACTATGAAGATAATAGTATAAATGACCTATAATGATTAAAACACTAACTATATTTCCCCATTTCGATCTTAAATCAATTATGTTTTTAGATGGACCAATTTTGTGACTTTCAGAATGATAAAAATGTTGCCATGATTGAATTTGTTCATAAAATTAAAATTATGCCACTCACCAGTCTCATAAATGAACACCCCATATAATATATTATTCACCAAATAACACCACTTTGGTTGGTCCAAGTCCTTCAGAAGTCACTCCTCGACATCCATCCTCTCCTCCTAGATTCTATATTTCTCATCAGAAATACATTCATATTACTAAATAATTCACATAGATTAATAGGCAGACCCATATTATCTATGTATGGTAATGAATTATGTATGATTTTTCTCCATGGAAGATAATTATGTAATTAATTTATTCATATTTTATTATAATGTTTATTATTTATATCACTAGATATAATATTTCAAATTTGATATGAGGTAGTTGAAGGGATGGCCATTGAATACTTGATTTTTGTATTGGTATAGGGTGAAATATAGCTTAATCTGTTGAATAACAATGATGAAGGCTCACATGAAAATAACAGTTAGAAAATATTATAAAAATCCATGTGTTTTCTTGGTATTTTATATTCTTAGTTTTTTACTTAATTTTGATGAACTAGTTATGTCGATATTTTGGGATGAATATCATGATATTGGAAGTGTTATTTATATTTTTTATCTGGAAATTAATTCTAATATATTAAAAAATATATCTATAATTAGTGTGATGATCATATGGGTGCTACTTTAGAAAATGTAATGTAATAAAATATCTTTTTACGGATAATATGAATATAATGAATATAAATCCATTGGAAGTCATGGAGTTATAATTTATGACTTATGATATACATGAAACAATTATTGAAGATATATGTTGATAAAAGTGATTGTTATATTGTATGTTTTGGTGAGAAGGTAGACGTAGTGTAGTTTTTATTACTCGATATTGTGGAAGATAGTTAATAAGATCAAAAATATCACACATATTGATGGGTAAGTGTGATTAAATCAAGTATCATAATGAAAAGTTGAATATTTTTTGCGATGTTTCATTTTATTATTCTGAAAACATGGTTATACATTATCTATAGTGTGATAACATTCACTATAAAAGTAATATTGGTTTATAAAGTAATTTGTATTAAATAATTATTGTAAACACCAAATGAATTTTTCCATAGTGGTTTTGTGGTATTCATCTACTTCATAGCATGACAAGGACTAGAAAATATTATTGACAAGTGAAATTCTAAATACATGTGTTCCTATGGGTGTTCTTTTTCATTGCCTTCAAACTTATTCATTTTTCTCTAATTATATTAAAACAATTTTTCTAAAGTAAGAAAAATAAAATCTTAAGATCACTGATTCACCCATCCAAATCTCATTTAGCACAAATAGCATGATTCTTCAATTAATTCTCAATCTCCTTCTGCAATAATTTTTTATTCCTGTTTTACTTTTATCATTTTTATTTAATAACGAGTTTCTCCTTGATGTGTTGGGATCCCCTACTAATATTTCAATGATCTCCCCAGTTGAAATCATCTATAAATATTATTATTTTTTAACTAAAATTACTTTATCAGTGTGACTACATAATTTATTTAATGGCTTTCTTTTTTATACCTCTTATTATCTATAACATCCTTCCAATCAAAAAAATCTTGATTAATATATTGAAATTTATAGTATAAAACCACTAATTTTTTATTTTAATGTGATCTCTTAATTTGAATCTCATAATATCATTTCTATGGATATTCTTAAAATATAGTTTTGGACATGGGATGATTATTCCTCACATGATGTTTATAATAAAAAACCATTACTTCCAAAAAAATATTCTTATTCAAATATTTTGAATTATCCTTCCCATTTGAATGGATTAATACAATTTTCAAGGAATATTCTCTTTATTCTATTCCAGTCATATCAATTTTAAATATGAATCACAATATTTTATTTTTATATATAATCCCCAATCAAATGATATACTATTTTCTAATTTTTTATTAGTTTATTAGATGAAATATTTGGATTTTACCCAATGAAATTCAACTTGGATCCTCAAAAAAATAGAAATGTAAACCCTAGTTGTACTGATCTATATGGTAACTATATAAATTCTATTAATTTATAATATTGGAAATGTAATTCTCCAATATAATGATAAGTTTTATTGATGTTGTTCTTTATCACCCATAGGATATTGGTAGATAAAGTTTTCATTATTATAATATGGTCGATAAAGTATAATAAAACAATTTTAGACACTTAATGATCTATATGAAGACCCTAGATTAACCTTGAAAACATTGTTAAACATCCTCAAAAATATCAATATTTCATATGAAGTATAAAATCAGACTTATGGGGTATGTGTGAATAAAAAATCCTCAATTTAAACTTATTTTTATCTTTATAATAACAATTATTTTATTATTTTATTGACAAATTAATTACGGTACCATCATTTTGTCAAAAATAAAATACCATTATGTATGAAATATTTTTAGATTTATAATGAATATTTATAGTCTAATTTATCTTATGTATAAACCTATATTAAAAATGGTTTAGTTATTTAACATTGAATTCAATTCACAGAAGTGGTAAAATTACATTTTATAATAATTTTCAAAAGATCATAGAAGGTTGGTAAAAGACGTTAAAAAGTTCAATAAAATATTATACATCAAATTTTATTATTAAATGACTCCAATGAATTATATTCAACTTATATAGGTATTATATATCTATTTTTACATAAAATAAATTTAAATAAAATAAGTAATTATTTAAATAAAATGTATGTTTTAAACAATAACGTAGTGTTTCCACTTTTAATCAAAAATTGAATGTTTTCCAAAAATTACCAAAAATTAACCTTAAGAAAATTTTGATATTTAATATTAAAAAATTAATACTATTTTATAAAATTAAAAACATATAATTTTCATTATTTAATTTAATATTAATTCCTGTTGTCAAAACCAAAATGTGGTTTTTTAAAAAGTAAAAACTATCAAATGATTGACATGTGTTTATGTGAAATTTAAATATGAAATTACTTAAAATGAAATAAATTGTATTAAATGATAAAAATATAATATAATTATACTTCCAAACAATTAAAATTCATAATTTAACACTAAAAATTATTTTGATTAAAAAAGTGCTTTTCAATTAAAATTTAGTATTTTTCATTATTCATCAAAATATGAAAGTTATCAAAAAAGTTCCAAAAATTTACCCTAACTAAATTTCTATGTCGCAATTCTAAAGAATAATTTAATTTCACTAAATATAATATATAAAAGTTTAAAATATTGGTTTTAAAAAGGTTTCTCCATTAAAAGGGGATAAAATTGGATTTTATGAAAAATAATTCTTTTATCTGAAAAAAATGAATTTTTTCTTATATTATGTCTCAGAAACATATAATATGGATTTTAAAATTATATTTAGTATATAAAATTCAAAATTAAGTTAATAATATTCATAACTGCTTCTTGAACGGCTAGTTTGGTTAGTCGTGGTGCGCTAGAACTCAGTGTTGCGTCTAGCGCAAGTTATTGAATTACTTTGAAGAGATAATGTACTATGAAATATTTTGGTGATACATTATCCCCACCTTAAAAAAATTTCATCCTTGCAATTTGAAATTGTTCTTTGAAAATACATGGTTAAAAATAGAAAAATACCTTTGTAGAAAACCCACATCAGAAATAAGATTAATAAAATTTAGTCTTAATATGAGGGAAGGGGAAATGAAAAGGTTACCACCAAATTATGAATTCGATAAAGAGAGCATTAGAGGAAATTAGAGACACTTAATTGGAGGGAAAACGTTAATATTTATAGGGACTGATGGAGGTCATCAATCACAAACATGTTTAAAATTGTGGGCCTCAAAGCCATCAATCTACGATGATTTAAAATATCATCGTTTCAACAAAACATAACGTATTAGAATAACACATTTATGGTTTTAAGACCCCTTCCATAATGTTTAAGAATTATTTTATTCATATAATGAGAGGAAAAAAAATATACATGAAATGTATAGTTTCATCCTTCTACAAATTCATACCAAAAACTCATATTTCACTCTAAAAGATAATAGAATTAAAATATATTATATTTATCCTAATAGTTTAGGCTTCTAAAAATAAATAATTTATAATTCATTTGTCAGAATATTTAAAAACACTACATTATACAATCTAGGACATCACGTATGCCAATGGTAGGTGATGCACCCTTGTCGCACATCGATTGCGGGTTCAAGTCTCACGACCTTGCCCGACGCAACGTCTTGTCGCCCGTCCTCTGAGTTTTCCTTTTTATAGCAATCCAAAAATAATCATAATAAATTCTTTAGCCATAAAAATAGCATCCAATTTAAAACATAATCCATTTCATAACAGGATTATTATCTAATGCCATCATTTGGGACATACTCTGATGATTTGGACATTGATTCACATATTGTCCCAACTCCTTGCAGTTGAAGCATTGTAAATTTTAATCTTTTTTCTTACACTTGTAATCACAGACTTTGTGTCCTTTTTCTACCCACTTATGAAAAACTCTCATTCCCTTCATGCATTTACCAAGGTGATTCTTTCTATAGTTATCACATATAAGAAAATTATTCTTCCCCATGTTCCCATTATCCATCTTTCTACCTACTATCCTTTTCTTTTCTTTTTTCCATTTAAATCCATTTTACTCATTAAATTATTTACTTATCCTATTAAGACATGATACTATTTCTTCATATGATAATAATACGTGGGAGAATATTCCCCTTCTCAATGTGGGATTAATTCCATGAAAGATATGATCATTATTACTCTTTGCTTCTTGCGTATTGGTGGAGTTCTCATTCCTTCTAGTGGGAGTCATTTCTAAACAATGGCATATATTAGGTTAGTTTATGAACCACAATGAATAATTAAATACTTGTAAAAATCCTAAAGTAAATTGAAAAGATTATGAATATAATCAATAATCATAAAAAATGTTTTCATTGAGGAAGTATTTACTAATAAATCTATTATAATGGCTTGTAAGGAAAATTTTAATTATCCTAAGAATATCCCCTAGGAGTGTAATAACCAATAGTGCAGAAAGGCCCATTTTCATGTACCTAGATACCCCAGGTCAATCCCGAAACTCCTTGTTGGAGTTTTTACTTCTAGTTACATCTATGCTAGAGATTCCTCTACCTACTCGTATCTAGACACAGATACATTTCTTAGAAAATACAAAAAATACCTACATTACCAACAATCTAGGAAGATCTTCTATATTAATCCTCAAAGACTATATTTGGCTAATATTATCTAATCAATGTTTTTTTAAATATATTTTCCATGGTTTTTACTAAAATTCCTCTGATATAAACTGTAACACTTCGACCCTAGAATCCCAATGTAGGTGCATTATTTCAATACATTGGAATGAATACAAATAATCTAGTCTCGAAGGACCGATCAGTTTAGTAATATTGGAATATAGATTAAATAAATGAAGGTTACATTACACATTCAATCATAAAGCAAAACATAAATAATCCGATGATAATTACACTGTTACCCTAGCTTAACCCTCCATATCACACATAATACACTTCTTGTAATCCTAGTAAAACAAAACATAAGAAACGGGTGACCTCAGATGCATAGTAAGGGTAAAAACATTTAGTGGAAGGTATAAACTTTTGAGGAATGATGTGTAATAAAAACAACAAAAATTTAAACATAAACATGAACATAATATGGAGACCATATAAACATGCACATGGATATTATTCCAGATGAATAATCACATGTAATAATTAATTTCATAATGGGGGAATGCCTAACATTGGACATCATTACCACATAGTCAAGGCCTTGTGCCAAGACTGTAAATAAATTTATTTTCAAGGCCTTGTGCCAAGATACTAGTTTGTCTCATCAGACTTACCAATGAATAGAGAGTCTACAGAGGGCCCCAGATGTCAGTTACTATGTCCACTACATTACTTATTTTAAAATGTTGAAAAATAACATAAACATTTGTATTAAAACTAGAATATGAAAAGTCAACACTTTAATTATAAACTATAAAGTGTATAAAAATAGCACATCCACATTGTAACATATCATAACATATTCGATATAATATGGGATATTTTATTATAATAAATCAACCATAATCAAGAATAATATTCCGAAAATAATGTTGATGTTGTTGAAAATGATCAGTAAAACTTTTTCATAGAAATATCCCTTTTGTGAAATCATTTAAAAGTCACACAGTTTTAAAGGAATTCAATTAAAATTGATTTTTGAATCAAAATTTTCCATACCACATTGTAACTTTTGAAAAAAACTGATATTTTAAAACAATCATGTTTATATAAATAAGTCCTTAAATATATATTTGAAAACATGGACATTAATGAGAAATATTAAGAAGAATAAATACTTAAATCTTTTAAAATGATGTTTTAGTTAAATAGTACATTAAAAGAATCGTTTTGAAATATCATTTTTGAAACATGGACATGGATAATTAATATGTCCCAGAAAATACATACACTTAAACAATCTTGGATAACAATGAGATTGTGAAATTAACCCTTACCTAGCACTTTTCATTGGAGGAGGGTATGTTTAACCTCCTGAATAATGACCATAGTATGTTATTAAATTATACCAGAACCATATTCATATTCCTTAGATCATAAATTATTCATTTATGACTCTATAATACCAATTTAATATTGATTTATATGTTAAATGAATATATCAGGTAATAATCATTTTCTTTATGTTACATGTTTAACTTGTTATTCTTGATCGTATCATTTAGATCATGATTTAAATAATTCCAGAATAGAAAACATAATTTTTATATAGTATATATATAGAATATAAATATGTATAATATATATATATAATGGAAAACTCCGTTTATGGAGACAATAGGCCGTACAAACACATAAACGTTGTTTCCGTTTTCATATCATATTGAATTGAAGTAAGTGAATAAGATATATTTAAGTATATACGTATATATATATATCCAGTATAATTATAAAGTCCTGTATTATATACATATTGATAATATATATTTTTATAATCATCGTTGAATGGTGAACCTTGAAATGAATCTCATCACGTCATTGAGACTATAAGTCGTACGTACACACGAACGACGATATAATTACCTTAATGATTAAAAGTTGTGGAATTGGATTGTATATTAATTTTATAGAGAAATTATCATATTATTTTCATTTTTTATATATTTATTACTCATCATTATATTCATCCAAATAATATAGTGTTGAATAACAAATTACACCACAAAGTGGAGACGATAAGCTATATGTACGCACAAATGTTGACATTAGCATTGATAGGATGGATAGAATAATGATTATGGATACACCTTATTTATAATAAAATCACAATATATAGAAGGTATTGATGTTATTATTTTGTTATGGAAATAACAAATAAAGAGAAAGAAGATGAAGAAAAGAACTTTGAAATATGTGATAAAATAATTACCCCCTCGTATGGTGTTTCCTTTTGATTTGAACAACAGGGCTCCATAGGATTGATTTCTTCTCAAGGGAAGGCCTCTAGGTTGAAGTTATGGAAGTTTGGAAGAGATTTTGGTAGGGGTTGGCCGAGACAAATGGCTTTGAAGGTGTGATTTTTAGTGAAGGGGAAGTACCCTTTTATAAGAGAGGTGAGGATCACTTTAGGAAAAGTTTTGAATATTATGTTATTATAATATAATTTTCTGTTTCTAACGGATCCAAATTGATTTATTACGAATCTATGGTGGGTATGGGTCTAAATTATCTAAACCAATATGTTATAGTCAAGTTTAGGTTACCATATTAAACTTATATTTTATATTAAACTCATAGTAAAATAGGTTATCTTTTACCATGTCCTCTTGTATTATAATAAAAAATGATTAATAAACATACTATAAAAATCCAAGAGAACCCCTACTGGTTCATTATTGATATATATGACCTTATCTACGTCCTTTGGATGAACCTTAGATTTTTTTAAATATTATATCAATTAATAATATAGTATTTTTAAAAAAATATCATTTAAGTCAATTTTGACACTATTTGGTATTTTGTTTTTTTTAAGTCATAAAAACTTTATCACTTCAAAAAAATTATTTAATAAATCCTAAAATGTCATATTAACCTATAAAATTCGTTTATGGCATCAAAATCCTCAATTTAAATTTATTTTTATATTTACAATATCAATTATTTTAATCCTTCATTGATAAAGTAATTACTGTATCAATATTGTGTCATAAATATATTTAATTATATAATCTCTAAAATTATAAATAAAATACCATTATGTAGGAAATATTATTATGTTTATAAATAATATTTATATTCTAATTTATATTATGTATATCCCTATATTAAAAATGCTTTAGTTATTAAACATTTTATTTAACACATTTCACTCATCTTTAAATAAAATAATAATTAATTTCATAATCTAATCCAAGTGGACCAAAAGGATCATATTTTATTCATAAGTTTGGTTATGGTCTCAATACACTTATACAATAGAATTAGGACATGTTTTAAGGTAATTATAATATCATTTTTACCTTAAATTACTATATTTACTTTTAAGCGTTGTAAATAAAATTCAAAAGTTACTTTTCAAAAAAAAAATATTTTCATCCTATTGAACCACATATTACATACTGATGTCAACTGTGTCTCTTTTATTTTTGAAATTCAATTCACAAAAGTGGTAAAATTATGTGTTATACAAATTTCCAAATGTGCCTAGAAGGTGGCTAAAAGACGTTAAAAAGTTCAACAAAATTTTATACATCTAATTTTATTATAAAATTACTCCAATGAATTAAATTTAACATATATAGGTATTATATATCAATTTAGACTTAAAATAAATTTAAATAAACTAAATAAATATTTAAATAAAAAATCAGTTTTAAACAATAACGTCATGTTTTTCGATTATTCATAAAAAATTTGAATGCTTTTGGAAAAATACCAAAAATTACCCCTATGAAAATTTTTAACATTCAGAATTCCAAAATGATTTATATTTTACCAAATTCAAAACATCAACATTTCATTATTTAATTCTAAATAAAATTATGTTGTCAACAACAAAACACGGGTTTTAAAAAGTAAAAACTATCAAAATAAATACATGTGTTTGTGTAAAATTTAAATGTGAAATTACGTATAATGACATAAATTGTTTTAAATGATAAAAATATAATCTTATTATACTTCCAAACCATTCAAATGCATAATTTAAAACTATAAATATATTCGATTAAAAAAGTTGTTTTTAATTAATATTTAGTATTTTCGCTATTCATCAAAATATGAAAGTTATGCAAAAAGTTCCACAAATTTATCCAATATAATTTCATATGTCATGATCTAAAGAAGAATTTAATTTTATTAAATTTAATATATAAAAGTTTCAAATATTGGTTTTAGAAAGGGTTTTCCATTAATAGACGGTAAAATAGAATTTTTTGAAAAATATTTCTTTTATCTGATAAAAATGAATTTGTTCTTATATTATGTCAAAACAATACATAATATGGTTTCTAAAATTATATTTAGTATATAAAATTCAAAATTATATTTATATTATCCATAAATTATTTTTTATTGGCTAGTTTGGTAAGTCGTGGTGCACTCGAACTCGGTGTTGTGTGTAGTGCATGTTTTTGAATTTCATTGAAGAGATAACATACTCAGAAATCATGGGGTGTTATAGATATCATAGTTTTAAGGTCTCAGATCTCGGAACATGGATGGAAAAGGGGGAGGGAGAGAGGTGGTGCTGTAATTACAAAACATGTCATGAATGAGGACATGATCACATATCACACCATGTGCTCTCTGGAAAGGTTTTAGGTTGAGGGACCAAAATGAATGTTGGTATGGGCCCGAGGAAAAGTGTGTGGGAATTTCTATGTACCTCAACGTGATGGGGATAAATCCATACATAGTTATAAAATAATTCATGGTAGGGTATTAGTACTGAGGAAAATACAGTTGAGCAGGTCTGGCCCACCCACCAAAAGTAACTGCATTTGATAGATCATGTTTGTTCCTTAGGATGGATGTCTATTGCTATTGTTTTTTTGTCAAGAAAGAAACATAAGATGGAAAATCCAGGAATCCCTACCAGAATCATGCCATATGCATGCATTGACAAATGTTATGGTGGATAACAACCACCAAACATGATGTCCTCACGATTTTGGAGATCATAATGCAGTAATGTTTTTGGTCATGCGACAAGGATGATAATTTCATAGTTTAGGGTCGTATGATAGGACCCACCCATGCACTATAATATCATGAAAAAAAGATGCAATAGTTTAGATTCATATGGGACTCGAAAAAATAGATCCATGTCATATGGCCCGGATATGTAAGGAACAAATGATGTATTATGGGGTAATTTGCATGGCGTGATAAAGCATACCCGATGTGAATGAGGACGAGGTCCACACCACACCACACACAACTCTGGGTAAGAAACCGCAGGCCAAGGGGACAAAAAAGGTTATAAAATATAGGGTATAACCCAAAGACAATATGTCTGGGTCTTCTTATATATCCCATGAGGATGGGAATCAAGCCATATGTATTTCAGAGAGATGAGTTTGATGTCGTACGAGATTAAATGCAGGAGAGACTAGCTCCTAGAAGGTGAGTACGTGGTGTGGATATTGAAAACCTAACTTGAATTAGTAAATATTCCCACACATTCCCCACTATGAAATCATATGATTGTCACAGCCTAAAATTATGAATAGAATAGGTAATTAGTGTAACATGACCTAGACTCAAAGACAATATGCATGGGTGTTCCTTCGTATCACATGAGGATGGTAGTCAAGCTGTATGTAGATCTGATAGTGTCATGCAGTTTTATATCTTGAGACAAGTACAAAGAGGGATCTTAGTTTTAAGGTCATAGATCTTGTACCATAAAGAAGTGATACTCATCCCAACAGCCACAAACCTTGACCAAATCTATAAGCCCATGTGATCTATGCACAATGGGGGATAAAAGTATGGATAAGGTCTTTAAAACACATGGAATACATGACAGGGGAAATTGGTGTGGAGCCCTGAATGATGGCTCCCTGTGGCTTTATCCTCCTAACGTTCAAACTAACACTAAGGGATCGAACCATGAGGGTCAAAATACCACTTGGACCTGATGGAGTGGAAAATGATTTCAATCATGCAACCAATATTTAGATATTTATGGGGGTGGTGTGATGATGGAGGATAGTTGTAGACCATTTTCTAATCCCATCATCCATATAGTGTGATTGGAAATGTGAACAACAAATGAGAGTCAACCGCGGACCATATTTCTAATGTCGTACCTGAATCAATTTTTTGTTCAAAAGTTTTGAGGACTTTAGACCAAGGACGTTGTGTAGAACTAGGCCTAGCATCCATGTCATTTAGAGTTCATTTCGAAAGTGAAATATGATGAAATACCAAATGAAGGGGAACATGATGCATGAAAATGGGCGATACAATGTCTATGTAGAATCCAACCCTCATGATCCTAAACCAGATTTTCCCTAAGCTCATTGGTGAATATCCAAAGAGGGTCATGGGTCCTAACTCAAGTGGATATGACTCGAAAAGATGGGTGTATAATAGGGGATAGATGATCTCTCGTGAGGGAGAGGTACATGGTATGGCATTAAAAACCTGATATGAATGAGGACATGGAGTCCATACCACACCATATACCTCCTCTAAAGGAACTCATGTTAGGGGAAAACGAATAAGAGGTTTCTATGAAATATGGATAGACCAGAATATTAAATTTCTTGGTGGTCCTACGTATCCAATGAGGATGGAAATCAGGCCACATGTAGTTATGGAAGATAACATATAGTTTAACATCTTATAGAAAGGATGATGAATGGATTAAGGATGTCTCGATGTGATATGTGTGGTGTGGAAAATATAGCCCGATGTGAATGAAGAAATAACCCCATACCACACCACACAATCCAAAATGAGAACATGGGATAGGGGAATCGAAAAGTTCGAGGGACAAGAGATGGGATGTCCAAGCCATTATTTAGTTTAACCTCTTTCCATGAGGATAGTGAATGATCTTAGATTAAGTTCATGGGGATCATACCCTAGATACATGACCCTTTATGAGGGTATTTCCTTCCCAAATATCCTAATCCCATGTGAGCAATGGTTGGAGTGGGAAACAAGGAATAAGATCAGGCTCTCCCTAATAGATATGGGTACGACACTGAGGTAAGGCGATCAGACCGGGTCGATCCCAACCAAATCAACACTCTATCTCGATGAAGACGAATATTTGATGGGATATGAGGGAATAATGAACCATTGTACCAAATATCTTGCACTTACCAGAGTTTTTCTAGACATGGGTGATGGATGATGACCACATTTGAAAAACATCATCCACATCGTGTGACTTCAAATGGGAACAACAAATGAGTGTCGACCAGAAACCATATTTTCAATGTGGGACTTGTAGAAATTTTTCATTCAAGATCCCTGAGGACATTGGCTCGAAATTCTAGTAGATCCCTAGGGACTAGAATACGTGTTGTTAGGGGGTCCTTTTGGATGTTAAAGATGATAAAGGCCCAAATAAAGGGGATGTGTGAAGCCTGGATATGCCTCTACAGTTACATGTCATGTGGGATGATGAAATAGGTGGATATATACATGGAGGGAGATATAGAGTTTGGTTATAATAAACTCAATGTGAATGAAGGTAAAACCCATCACCACACCTTATGTTTTTCCCAAGGGGAGATATTGAAGTTTGGGGTTGGGCCTATGGACTAAATCTCGTAGTGTTCCAACGTATCCCATGAGGATGAGAATCAATCCCTATGATGTTCTGAAAGGGACATGCAGTTTAATGTCATGAGGTGAGAATATGGAAGGATAGAAGAATGGGGGGTACCTAGTGCAACCATTATAACCACTACATGAGTGGGGCCAAATAATTATATGATACACCATGTGGGATCCTCCAAAGAAACTACAGCCTCAGGTAGTCAAAGAGAAGCGTTTTGAGGTTGTACTATGTCTGAGCATTCCTACATACCCCATGAGGATGGGAATCTATCCATATGTAGTTCATGAAATACTATGGATTCTAACATCTTGTAGTAAGAACATGATATATCTTAGTTTATGGACAAAGAGATTGAACATTTTTACAGTTTATCTACCACATGCAGTTTAATGTCATATAGGATCATTGCTGAGTAGTTTTACGTTCATCATCTCGGAATAATCACTCAATTTAACAACATGGTGAAGAAGAAATAGTTTAAGGTCATATAGGACCATTTTCTTAGACAAATTAGTTATAGAGTAACTTCTAATTTGTGGGAATATTTTTAGGCTCGCCAACTAAGTTAACTAGGGAGTTGACGCTATTAGGGTAAACCATGTGAATGATGTAAGGTCCTTTTCATTTGGGCTACAGTTTCGGTGGTTTCTTTCTAGGAACCATTAGTGTTCTAATATCCAACACCATGAAACCTTTCAAAAAATATTTGAAGTGAATGTTCTTGTTGAATGTTTTGGCTATTTTGTTCTGATTCAGTTCTAGATTATATAGGGAACAAAGCCTGTTCTCTACGAGCACTTCCAGTTCAGCTTCCTGAACTTCAGAAACCTTATCCTATGCTATTTTATTATAGAAATTTGTGTGTAATTAAGGAAAATAGATCACGATCTGTAGGACTGCATCTGTTCTGTACACCAGGGAGTATCGGGTCACCTAGGTGTAATAACGATTCATCGTCCGACAAGCGCAGAGGGAATTGGGGAGCTTGTCTGGCCAACACTTCATGTTCTGAACAAACATTTTCTTCTAAATGATATAGAGGGTTTGGTTTAATATCTTGATCTCTCCATTTTCCTGCACGTGATAGTGGGTGGTATGGTTAGAATAGATGTTTTACTTGGTGTACAATTTCTTCCACTTTGCTGCCCGGAAGATGATGTTGTTATCAGTGAGGATTGTGTTAGGGACTCCAAATCGTTAGATGATGTTGGATATAACTAATTAAATGATAGAATGGGCCTTCACCTCCTTGAGTGGAACTACCTCAACCCACTTGCAAAAAAAATCGATAGTTGTCAGGATGAACCTGCACTGGCGAGCTGTCACTGGTGCATATGGTCCCACGATGTCAAGTCCCCATAATGAAAAAGGAAAAGGGTACTTGGTAGTGCGGAGAGGCTCTGATGGCCAATTCACAAATATAGAATGTATTTTAAATTCAAGGAACCCCTTCAAAAACTCAATACATTCATGGATCATGGAAGGTAAAAAATATCTGAATCTCCGAATCTGGTGGGATAGTTTTGGCCCTGTCTAATGAGCCCTATAGAAACTAGCATGAACCTCTTAAATAACCTGAGAAATCTCACCTCCTTGATTGCAACAGAGGATAACCCCATCAAACATGCATCTGTATAGGATCTGCTGAATATCAGGACCACTCTGCAGGGTAAATAGTAATGTGCGACGTCAGATTCACTCATGGTCGGCTCTCTTTGTTGGGAGATTTCTGTGTTGTAGGTACTCGATAAAGGGGGTCCTCTAGTTGGGATTCACTTGCAATAATGTGTTAGGGGGACTTGGGGGTCCTGAAGTGGAGGCACTAGCGGTAAGGTAGCTTACCTAAGGGTTTTCATCATCATCTGGAGTGACAGGGGAGATAAATATTTAGTGTTCCATATGGATAATAAAATCATTAAGATTAGGATCTTCAAGAGATGAAACTATGATGGACAAGGTGTCAGCTCCACCATTCTGGGATCGAGGGATATGGGTATCTTCTGGACAAGACTGAAACTGGGCCATTAGCTGGAGGGTGCGTTCCAAAAGTGGCGTGAAATATTGCTTCCTGACGACATAGTCACCATTGATCTGTTTTATGACTACTTCCGAGTCCCCTTTCACATGTAAGTGGGGCACGTCAATCTCAAGGTCCATATCGAGACTAGTATTGAGGGCCTGCTACTCTTCCTCATTGTTGTTAGAACCTTATTACAACCAGAATAAATATAGAATAATAGCTTGGGTTGGACAGATGAAGATGATACCCAGGACCACACCATTGAGTCTAGGATCAATGAGTCTTCTTTCAGTAGGGTTTCAGGAACCAACATAAAAGTAAATTTTCTAACATGTATTGGCTTGTTCTACCAAGAAGATTACCTCATTGGGAAAATAAAATCTAGAAACTGGTTCGCATGAGCTTGATGCGATGCAAGGATGTCTTCCATCACCTGCCCCTTGATGTCCTTCTGGGGAACAAACCTGATGTCGAACTACTGGAGAATCACTTCCCACTGAGCTAGACGGCCTGTCATCATGGGGCAGTTCAGGATGTACTTCAGCAGATCCAATCAAAACACTACCTTTATCTCATGGTGCTGGAAGTAATGTAATAATTTCTGCACCATGAATACTAGTGGAAGGAATCTTTTCATGATAGAAGAATAGTTGTTCTACGTATCAAGGAGAATGCAGCTAAGATAGTAGAGACGATTCTAGGCTCCCTCGTTGTTCTTCTAGGTAAGAAGGGCATTGAGATATTGTTCCATGGTATTCACATAAAATACCATAATCTTTCCAGAAACAGGTGGCATCAAGAAAAGAGGCTATAATAGGTACTTCTTGATTTCCTCAAAAGATGTGTGACATTCCTCGTCCCACTAATAGATAGTTCTGTTTCGCATGAGTCGAGAAAAGGTCTTACACTTACCGGGCAAATTCAAGATGAATCGGAAAATGTAGGCCATGTGGCCTTTAAAGCCTCACAGCTCCCAAATGTTTCTCGAGGGAGACATCTGAATTATGGTCTTAATCTATTCTATATCGATCATGAGTCCACTATATCTATCAATGAATTCAATAATCTTTCTGGAGGTGACCCCGAAGGCACATTTCAATGGGTTTATATTCAGATGGCATGAATGTTAGAAGCTGAACAATATCTCAAGGTCATTTTAATGGTCCAATCAATGGTGATATTTGACCACCAGGTTGTCCACATAGCATTCGACCAATGTCCCGAGGATTGAATTAAATATGTGTTGCATAACACGCATATAGGTGGAACCTTTATTCATTAGACCGAAGGGAACTACCTGGTTAAAAAAATAACCCTGTGGTGCCCTGAGGGATGTAGAAAATTCTTCCTTGGTGTCCATACAAATTTGATTATACCCATAATACCCATCTATGAAGGATAGATCCTAGAACCCAGTGGAGGCGTTAATCAACATTTCATTCCTAGGAAGGGTAAAATCATTCATCAAACAGATACAGTTGAGATCGTGAAAGTCGATGCAGACTCTAATATGTTCTTTATTTATCATAATTGGAATAATGTTACTTAACCACTAGGGGTGATGTAACTCCTTCACAAAGATGTCTCTGATGATTTTATCATCCTCGGCCTCTACCGGGGCATCGTTTGAAGGATGAATCATTCAGGGAGGTTGTTTGAACCCATCATGATTCGCTGGAAGTCTGAGGCAGTGGATGGTGACCTGAGGATCTAGTCCCAGCATAATTTTATAACTCTAGTAAAACACATCATGATACTGATTCAGAAATTCCACGTAATAATATTTCTCTTAGATAGGCATATCAGCACTGATCAATGTGGGTTTCAGATACATCTCGCTACCGAGGATCACCTATACCAATTCATCGACCGTGGTGGAGACACCCTATTCGAATTCAAGAGTTGAATCTTCCAAATCGTCTTCTTCACTTATAGATAAGGGATCCTCGGTGGGAGGATATTCCACCGAGTTAACAGATCTCTATGGGTAGCTGTTGCCAGCCTGAGCGGTTGTAGAAACTACATCAGCGGTACTTGTGATGCTGAAACCATAGAGATGAACGTTTTCAACCTGATCCCATTTGTTCTTTGACCTAAGGATCCATGCTTAATTATATGAAAGAAATAATGGTTCATCTATTGATGTTCTTTTACCCCATCCCAGTGAATGAAGAAAGTATGACATTATTCGTTTCCATGGGATGAATATCCCAATACTTTATAGATATAGGGGGCTCTTGGATTACCCAAACCTAGTTTGTGCATGAATATGAGGAGATCTTTTGGAATCCCCTATACATGGGAATGTGCTTCCCCCTCATTCTAGAAATAGCAAAACATTGACCCAAATATGAGGTCGTATCCTCGAATTGGTGAATCAGAAAAATGTAGGCATCATCAAGGTCTATCAATGGGATGGTCACAGCCATATAATATTCATCCTCATTAGCCTCAATCTTCTTGTATTTTATCTTGTTATTGTCATCATCCATGTAGTAGGATTTACAAAAGGAAAAAGAAGGCATGTCACCTTGGAGCATGCCCACTTGACCATTATGGGAGTACTTAAGGAATTGGTGATATTATAAAGGGACCACCACATGTAGGTGAAGCCATGGACTACCCATCAGCTCATTGTAAGTGGTGTCCTGTGAGACATCCATGAACTCAGTGCTACCTATCAGACCCCCAAACATGGTCTCCTGGTGGATCCTTCCAACCGGTGTTTATTCTGTTATGTCATAACCTTAAATATTTTGGTCAGAATGACTCAGACCATCCTCAGAAAACCCCATTTTTTGAAGTGTTTGAGGCGGGATTTGGTTGATTCTAGAGCCTATGTGGGAAAGACAACAATGAACATCTACACCACTAAATTGGATGGTGATGTATTGTGGGAGGGTGTTCCCCTTTATTGGGGAGACATCATCTTCTCCACAGGAAGAGATAATGGCCTGACATTCAGAATGCTCGACTGCCTTAGCATGGTAAGCTTATACAGCTTCTCCCTCCATCTCAAACTGGAGGGGGATTCCTAAATCCATGTTGAGGAATTCACACATATCTACTGACAGGAGAAGTTCCCCATGGATAGAGAGCCTCGCAAGAATGATGGAAAGATTCTTAAGAATGTCATACTTCTGTGCCTAGTGTGAACTTTGGATTATAAGAGGTAGTTATGTGGATGGGGGAATGATGGGCCCTTATGGCTGAACTGAAATTTGACTGGTGCTAGGAATGTACGACTACTTTCTAGTCGAATATTGTGTATCAACTACTGGATGTGTGATAGATGACTAAGGCTAGTCCATAATAGCATGTGGCTAATCGTAGTGTGGTCGGGGTTTCTCTGCCTAATCATGTTTCACAAACAGTGGAAAAAGTGGACATGACTACATCAGATGCGAAGGATGTGCATGTTTGTCTTTACACTGGGCATGCTACCTAGTTTTGTTGTCTTGCACAGCCTGGATAGAATTATTCACCAAGGTATTCTGACGAACCATATAGACATGGATCCATCTATGCTGGAAATGGCTGAGGACGTTGGAAGGATCCATCTATTGCTCCTCATCACTATGAATCATGTAGGGTTTTACCATATCCACGGTGCTAACCAAATCATTCCCATGATCTTCACTTGTTGAATCCTCCATTGTTGGATGGATTCTAGGGGTAATTTCCGCCTCTGCATGAAACAAGTATCTGAGATTTTAGGATGACGATGACATCAGTGGGGGGTCTTTTCTCCCTTGTGTCGCCTATTCTTACTCTTCTGATAAGAGGGAGGCTGAAAAACTGATTCATAAGTAGTGGATGTGGGTGATGTGGCATCTTTGGAAGGATCATGTTGATTCATGCATGCATGGATAATACCGTGGGCATGGGTGACTACCTTACGATCCATCCATTTGTCATAATTTTTAGACCTGCGGTTAGGAACCTGATGCCACTCACATTTGCTGTCACTGACACTTTCTGGCTTCATGAATAGACATTCCACCAATGCTGGAGCATGGCCTAACCTAACTATGTTGTTACCAAATTGGAATTGAAGCCATTATTTAATCACAGATCACCATTTTATAGAGTCCCCTAGGATCTGTTGATAGGTGCAGTGGTTTGGGTGATAAGTGAGATCCTCCTCTTCGGGGCTCCTATATTTGGGAAACTGTAGACATCCATGTTCCAAGGAACATTGAAAATAACTATAGACATGATCCTCGATGAATTAGGTGGTCCTGTTTGTCATGTCCTGGAAGGGGGATTGGAAATCCTAACCATGAAGAGGGGCAGGAGGAGCCTGTTGAAGAGGTTTAATCTAGTTGTCATGCCTATGTGGTGGTGGTGAATTACGTGGGGGCGCCTACTGATTTTGAGGTAGTCAATGATGGGCTGGAGGCTGTGCTAGAGGTGGTGGGCCTTTGTAAGGTTGTGGAGGGGGATCCACTGGTAACAACTCTAAATGCCTAGGGGACTCAATGTATGATACCACATTGGGCTCATCCTTAGCATCTCTACTCATGGGAATCATGTGAGTCAATGGTTGTGTCTTCTTGGAATGTAGCATGGATTCCTCTAGACATTAGGCCTTGTAAGAGAAATCCTTGAATCCACTGAGCTGATGCTGAGTAATGATAGAGGGGAGGAATTCATTTATTACATTTCCCACACATATTGTCAACAGCTATTCCTGAGTAATCTGCATGTCCAGGGAGTAGGGGAGGCCTTTTCACCGGGCAACAATGTCCATGAAGCGATCATCGAGGCTCTTTTTGCACTTGAAGAGGTCTACAATACTCTTATTTTGGGATGAAGAGATGAAATAGTAATGATAATGTCTACAGATATCATCCCATCCGACAACCGACCCAATGGGTTTCTAGTTGTCCCAAACAAACGTATGCTTTTCTAATGTTTGTATGAAACATAGGGGATTTGGTGGTCTCCAACTTTTTTTAGTTCCCAACTTGATTCTTCACCTTGAGATAATGTGGGTCAGATGTTGTAGCATGTCATTCGCCCCATTGAAAAGGTAAAAGGTTTGGTTTCCAAAACCCAAGGGTGTTGGCATATCATAGACCTACGCTGAATATGTCTTTCCATCTGGCAGGATTTCCACCTGTCAAAGATTCCAATTTCTCAAGGCGAGCAATGATCGCCGCCATCAGATCATCTGGGTGGGTATTCCTCTCTTGATAAGGGTCCCTAACCACCAATGAATTGGAAGGTTCTTCAACATGATAAGCAGGCCTAGTGACTCATGTACCAGCTACTAGGATGACCCGCAAAACTGTTGGGGGACCCAGAGGTGGGTCTCGAGGATTATCATTCCATTTAGGTGGACATGGTGATAAATATTATGCCATATTTCCATAAGATCTGGAATCTAGCCTGTCCCTGTAGGCAGGATAGTTAGGGTCACCCATGGGAAACTCTCTAGGGGACTGTATTACCTAAGCCTGCTACCCCGGTCGAGGATCATCGTAGTCTGGCCGATGCTTCATGGCATGTTCATCCAGGAGGTCATCGACCATATTTTTGTTCACTGGGATCTATTTATGAAATGCTTAATTTTCGTGATCATCTGCTATCTTCTTCACTGATCTAGACGATTCAGAGGCTTTTATGTCCATGTGAGGCTATTTTCCATTATTAGAAATCCAGTTGAAGAAAAATGTCCTGGTGGTCACAGAAAGTCCCAGTAAATTTATCTACTAGCGAGTAACCCTTCCTAGTGGGTCCAATAGCTTTGGCACTCCCCTAGGGGTAAGTTTTCACCAATGAAAATTTTCCCGATCTATTCCTCTGATAAATTGACCATGTTAACCAAGACTCTACCTAGAGTCATATCATTAATATCACAAAGAAGGTAAGGCTGACACTAGATAGAACTAAAATATAGGGTAGAATACATCCCCTATCCAGGGACTTGAACATGAGGGGAAGCCTCATTGATTATTATGCGGAGAACATTAATGCTCTGAATGAATCGTTATAGGAGGGTCCAATGGTGACCAGGAATCTATATGCTCTGGGCCACACTGAGCACAGCCTAGTCAACCATACGACATTGCTTGTCAATTTCTCCAAAATGTGATTGACTATGGGGGTAAGACACTAGCTGATAATGGAGACAGAACTGCATCACCCGTAGAGTTTGGCGAAAACATGAAACTTCTTCATGAGTAAGCGATTCTGGAACACTGAAGTTTTCGGTTTCAATTGGAAAGAACGTCTCTGGGAATGGTCTGCTATGATAATTTCATCAAATATCCTTATAAGATAATCGGCATATATACCTTGGATGCTCCACTCATCCTCTAGGAAGGATGTGGGATGAGTAACAACATTAAATAAGACTTCTCAGATGATAGATTGGATGGTGGAGAATACAGCAAATGAGCTAACAAGCCACCACATATTGGGCTATCTTGTGATGACTGCAACGAATGAGAAACCATGTTTTAGTATGCTAGAATGGAAACCTCAGCTTCTGATGCAGGGGATGTAGTCACTAATGGTGGGCCATGCTGTTGTTCGTCTTCCATTTGTCCCCAGAATAACCATCTATGATCTATGGTTGAGGAAGAGAATGACCCTATGGACGATCGGGTGGATTTCATGGTCAGACCTTGGGAAGAGGCCAAATCATCATCTTCCTGAATGTATTTGCAAAGAGAATATGGCATCCACTATACCTCGCATTATGGAAGGATGAGGATTGTGCTCCTTTTTCCTTCCCTGACCCTCAACACAAAAGATCGAGGTTAGGGTTCCATTGACAAATCACATTCTACCTCAAAATATGAGAACCATACAGGCTTATTCCTAGTCTATAACATCCATGTACTCTTCTTATGGTATTGGAGACCCACCCTCAAGCCCCGGGGTGGTTCTTCTGGATAGTGTAGATTTTTGGATCAAGGTAAACCTTCGGGAAAATTTTTGTTGGGGTGGAGAGGACTTACCCCTTGATGAGCTGGGGTGTAAGGAGCACCATGCAAATATCGAAGGGGACATGGGGAGGACCTATGTTTCCATTGCCTGGAACATGGAGGGATTCTCCATGGGAAGTACTAGCGTGGGTAGGACCTCCACTAGAGCTGATGGGAGCATGGGTAAGGCATTCATGAAAGTTTACTATGGTAGCGACGATGCGAGGAACATCCTCATACTGGTCGAGATGAACATGGTTAAGACCTTCGTATTGGGTTTCAATTAAGTGAGGAAAACCTCTGCTTCTCAAATTTCTGGGACAAGTATGACCTTCTTCAAATGTTGTAAGGACATTGTGAAGACCCCCATGCTGAAGGTTGACTGGATGGGTAAGATCTTTACATCAGAGACCTTCACTCGGATTGATCGTGGCATGGGGTGGAACTCTATGTCGAGATTGGAAGTGGGGAGGACTTGCGTTCTCATTGGTGATGGTATAGGGAGGACCTCCATAAAGGTTTACATTGTTGTGGGTCGGCCTGCAACGGACACCACCTTTTTCACGTGCCATGGTATCTGATGATGTTGGCCCCCTCGATGGGCGTCCTTCTCTGTATGTTCCCAACTGTGGTGTTGGGTTAACCTGACTAGGGTCGGTGGTGTGGGTGCATAACTCACCTGATCTTCAGCACATGGGGTTACGTGGCGGCGCTACCATGGCCTAGTGGGAGCCCTACTTGGGAGCCCCTGGAATGGGATTCCAGCTGGGTTGTCCTGTACATCCCTCACCTCATTCGTCTAGGGGAGGGATTCATCAAAGCATTCTGCGGAGAGTCTCCCAGAATGAATTTACATTGAAGTGGGGAGCAGTGGCTCCCTGTGCGGCACTTGGGGGAAACAGTGATGACAAGGTGAAGAATCCTCTAGGTCTTGTTGAGCCATATCCCAGGTTGGGATAATCACCTCTTCCTCGTATCATTGAATGAGATCAGTAATTACCCCTCTCTGAATAAATTTAGATGGGGAGATGAGAAGTGGGAACCCATAATTCATGGATAGGGAGGCTTCCGTGGGAGAGATTATTCCATGAGGGATTGTCGCATTGACGTTTCCCCTTCCCCTACGTCGGTTGGTGGGCGGTGATTGGTTTCCTATCATTACAGCTTCAGTCCTTCAAAGCAGGGATATTTAACCAATAGCATTAAAAGAATGAATGTGACGTTCAGTTACCCAACACCACTCCATCATCCACAGATAGTAAGAAGGATCCACGCTGATAACATCATAGATCGGGATGTCCAATGTTCAACTGACATAATTACTAGTGAGCTTCACACCAGGCCCACTATTTCCTTAGTGCGACCAAGCACCGGATAATTGGATCGGATGACATGCTAATCCACTGATGTCTTGATCTCTATTAATATCCTCATTAAGGTTATTAATTTCACATCAGGTTTACCATTTTTTTCTGATACATTCATTAGGGCGTACATCTGTCTGTAGAGGAACGCATTGATATATTTCACCATATTCCCACGTTCAAAAGGTGGGCATCATATATCACTTATTCAGGGATGTTTTTGAATTTATCAAATTGGGATGATGGGATTTAAAATCCATCATCCATGGATTCCACCTTAGAAATCATCACCCAGTTCGGGTCTCTCTCATAGACTAAAGACGTAGTTCGTGAAACTCTTCACAATGACATGTCATCATGGATGCTGGTTAATTACACTACTCTTGTCAGGACATTCCAAGGGATCTAGTTAGGGCATAAACCTTCGGTTGGGGGAGTTGTCATACTAGACATCACTCGCACGTACAGAAACTGGAACACTAATGCATGTGGGGTTCTTTACCTTATGATAGGGCTTCTCGAGGGCGTGGAATCTCGAGGCATCCCACATCGATTGCGAGGAATTATATGTCGTTGGCATGTCTATGAGGTTTTCCTCAGCGTTCCATGTATAAAACAAGGTATTCTATGAGTTTAATTTCTAGAGGAGAGGGATAATACTAATTAGATTACTAATAAGAGTGGATTAGATGGGTGAAACCCCATGAGGGAACCCAGATGGTGTGGGTAACTCATCGTTAGTTATATGATTGCTAATAGGAGCAGTGAGAAAGTGGGTGACATAATCTCACCAGGATGTGGTGGCCTGGGAAAGAATCCGGATGGATATGGATGGTTGAGAGTGGATGAATAATGAGATGGAACCAATATGCAGATGACATTGATACATGGATTGATCCTCAAAGGGACTTCCTATGTATCCCGATGGTTGGGAATCAATGTTCATGTTGTTCGGTGGGGAGATGGGATACCTAAAAAGGAGGCCCATGAAAATGGATGCATGGATAGGATCAAGAGGATGTAGAACCTCCAAGATGGGGCATGACCTTCCCAAAACACATAGTCTCAAGGGAGAGACCATGATTGTAAATGAGTGAGGGGCATGAACCTTAGGAAGGCTTCCTACGTATCCCCGTCGCAGGGTATCAATGTCCACGTAGTTCGGGATGGGTGAATATAATTGTGATGTACATATAAGACAACATCCTAATGATATATTGGGGCTTACACATGGTTTGTATCCCAGGTTGGTCAGATGCCCTAGTGGTGGACCAGTCATGTGGGTCCCAAAAAAGTGAACTACAGTGTCTTACTGCTGGTTGGGGTTCACGATGGCATACCTTTGATTAGGGAACACAATGGATTATAGTCTATTGGGGTTCCAATAGATTACCATAAATTTGGAACCACAAGGGCTTATCATAGATTGGGTACCACAATGGAAAACCGTCGATTGGAAACCACAAGGGCATACCATAGAATGGGAACCACAACGACTTACCGTCTATTGGTAACCACAATGGATTACCATAGATTGGGAACCACAATGACCTACCATCGATTGGTAACCACAGCGTCTTACTTTCGATTGGTATTATACCTTTGTGAGGCTTCTTACGTACCCTATCTGGGAGACAAGGATCAAATACCACATTGTTCAAATGGGTACTGTTTAATATCTTGCCAGAAAAAATGGGCAAACATTTTAATTTAATGCAAGACGAGGGCGGATCGATGTGATGTGGTTTGGACCAATGGGTGTTGGGATTGAACCATAGAGTGGCTTACAGTGTACCTTTCCAAGGAGACAAGGATCAAAGTCCACATAGATCAGGATGGGGGATACAATTTAATGTAATTTGGGATGAAGGTAAACCAATGTGAAGGGGTCAGCACAAGTAGGTGTTGGGATTGAACCTTAGGGAGGCTTCCTACATACCTTTCTCGGATAGGGGAATGAATAAAAGTCCACATTGTATAGTATAGTTTGGGGATTGCTCGCTCAGGTGGCTCAAATTTGTTCTAATGCCTAGGGGGTGGACCGGAGATGTGGGTCCCAACAAAGGGGACACCAAAGTTTATTGGTTCTTGTGGTTGAGCCTTAGGGAGGATTTCTACATACCATGTCTAGGAGATAGGGATTAAACCCACGTAGTTCGGGGTGGGTTTGGGGCATACACAATAACACAACATAGGAAGGATTCCACGGTCAATTCTTACTCTAAGCTCACATTAGTCATTATCCGTGTGAGAAACAAGAGGCAAAAAATACCTAACAATCACATCACAAAATGTGTGTATGCAGGAAGTGGAATAGGGCATACATGTGGTTAGAGGCAGAAATATGAAATAGGGGCTTATGCATGGTTAGCAGCCTAGGAAGATAGATATTGGGACATACTCCAGGATAGAGACCCGATAGAAACGAAGCCCAGAGGGAGAGGAACGAGATAACAAAGGTCCATGCACCATCTTTCCCCTACTTTTTGGCATCGAAAAATAGTGGAGTAGGGATGATACTTCCTAAAAAAGGTTACGGGCTTACAGAAAGATGGTTTTCCTTCCCCCCAGATAGAAATCACTCCAACAAAGAGGATCTCATTCCCTGTGAGGAAGATCTCACTCATGTGGATATAAGTGGGAATGTTGAATTATGAGACAGGGAACCCTATAAATATTTCACTGGGTGAGGCCACAGTTTAATTCCATTTTCTGAGGATGATGGTGCATGAAAATTTAACATATTGTTTCTCAAATGAGGTGGGTTCACTTTGAACCCCTATGACATACATAACTGATACCCACATACCCTTGGAGAAGGGAAGTCATCAACAATGTCATGGGGAGTGGGTGTTGTGGAGTGATCCACTGAGGGACCCACGTGAGCGTGGCTATGCGAAGAATCAATAGCCATTAGCATGCCTATGTGAAGAAGCCTACAGTTAAGCATCACAACATTATGCACCACCCATGGGACATTGAAATCACATTTTTATAACCTGGAGGGTTGTACGTGAGATGCTTTTGTGAAGAAAATGGGTTAATAATTTATAGCCTTAGAAAGATATGGTGCTCCACAAAGTGGTGGAACTTCACTAAGGGGTACGATTCATGAAGTGAAGTGGCCTAGATTAGAAAGATGGTATAAGTGCATATGGATGATGCTTCATGAAGTTGAACTACTTTCAAGGAGTAAGTCCTCGCGAAGCAAGGGTACCATGAAAACATAGCACTACAGAGCAATGTGCTTTGCAAAGCACAGTGACCTAACATTATCAGATAGGTTACATGTTCTTGGACGCTACTTTGAAAAGCATGAGTGCTTTATGAAGACCCGAGTCCCTTTATGGATCTCCTACTTTTGTGATGTCCCCTGGGATCTATAAAGGGAATCCCTGCTTGAAGAGGGGTTGTATTTGAGCTAAGGGAAGGGTTTTTTACAGTGCTCAAGTTCCTTGAAGAGCTAATTTTTATCAAGGTTTCCTAGAGCAGAATTTGATTCATGATTTGAGGGTGGATAAGGTGAAAGGCTGGGGTATACATCCTTTTATATCTTGGGGAGACCGTTATTTTTAGGTGAGGGGCATTGTGAAGTAGGTAAGACTCGGTTTGAATCCACACGGTGCTCTATAATCGGTCGCAGATTGCATCATGTTTTTTGTAACCGTGGAGTAGACTGTCATCTCTTCCTCAACGCGGATCTCTCCAGGATTCCCTTCGCGGTGCTTAGGGAGGCTTCCAACATGTTCTACAGGCTCCTAGAGTTCGATTCATCTCCCTCAATGGTGCGAAGATTATATTCAATTGTATCATAAATACGGAGCATCCTTCCCCTTTACTCCATGATGATCGAAAAGGGGGGTTCGGCTTTGGCCCATCTGGAGTTATGTGGGGATTTGCGAATGTCATGGTGCTAAGGGGCTCCTCGAATGGGATTCATGAGGTAGCCTCATTGCAATTGGTTTTTTATTTTCATCATTTTCCTTGGTACATATTTTGGGGCCAACAGTGGAACAGAAGACCCACTGAATGAAGGTGGATGCTACCTGATGAAGGACTCAAAAAAAATTTGTTCCCTCCGTTGTCTTTTTAGATGTCTTGTATGAATTATATATTCATAAATTACAGTTACCATAATGACATGATTTTTTATTCCATCTCATACAACATTCAATTTATCAAGAGTATAATAATTGCATTTCCCATCTTATTCATCATTAACATGCTACCATTTGGATCCATCTATTGACTAAAACATAAAGGCATAGTGTTGGAAACTATAATCATAATGGGGAAACCACAAAATCAAGCATAAAATTTCAATTAATGTCAATTTAGTGTTTAACCTGGGTTATTCTTATTCGTTTCTAAAACACTAGCATTGTAACCTATACCTAGGCATATCCTTTGAGTTATTACTATGATTTTATCATATTATTTTCAAAAGGATATCTATACCTTTTCTCTAATACAAAATATAATGGCCCATACATTACATACATATATAATATATCAATATTTAAGAATATTCATTAGATAACAAAAAACCACTACAAGACCATATATGTTTATTGTATTTCGAAACTGTGGAACATCAACAACTAGTTTTTAAGACATCTACGATGTATCCCTCTTTTTCCATCATAAATTAACCTATTTTTTGAAAAATCATACATAATACCCTTCTTTGCAACCTAGTGAAAATAAAAATAATAAACGGTGTGATCAGATGCTCGATAAGGGTAAAAAAGGAGACATCAATCATCTCATAAGAATAATATATAAGAATATAACATTTGAAAATATCATTCTACTTATGAAATTTCATGATATCATTTCATAGGATAAATCATATATGTTCATAAAGAATCAATAAACATATTCCAAAAAGTCATAACATAAGACATGGAATTTTTAGCATACACATAAGCATATAAAATATTTTTATATTAATCAAGGGTCATTTCCATGGACATAAAAGAAGAAAAATTTCATTATTGAATCGAGTTCACTCCTTGTACCATCCCAGAATTACTAAACTCGGTTTCCATCTGAGTCTAGCCTTGTATTTATGAACTGAGATCAGTTCCCATTCTATAGATGTCTAACTCATGAGATATAAATATTTACCCAATTTATTGGAGGGAGATATAGTTCCTAACCATCTAATTATGAAATCATTCTAACAGGTTTCACAAAAACATAAATCATTCATCATAGCATAAAACCATGAATAATATGGGTTTCTTAAACATCACTCAATCCTTACATAATTCTTTTCAAAAAATGTATTTCATAAATATAATTCAATTAAAAACATTATTATCCATACGAATAAAATGATAGTATACTTTTAGCATAACCCTGTTAAATAATTATATCTTAGATGGAAGACAATTTTTATAGAACACTTGAAAATTGTTCTTAAAGAGAATATCCTTTCTTCTTAAAAAAATATTCCCTCTTCTAAAAATACCATAAATTTTTAAAATAAAATAATTTTTTTGAAATTAAGTTTGAATTTTTTTAATGTAAACATCTTGTAAATATGGTTTTATGAAAATGTAAACTTGTGTTTACATTGTATTAGTTAATAAAAAATATTCTTCTTTATTATTTTTTCAAATAAGATAAAAAGTAACTTGTATAAAAACAATATCATTTGTACCATTTAATAAAAATTAAACAATGGGAAATATTAAATTTAAAAAAAAAGAAAAAAAGAAATAAAATTCTTAAATTTATATTTAGGGAACATTGACAAGGATGATAAATATACCCCAGTAAATACTTATATATAAAGAGGCTCAGATAATAATTAGATATAAAAATTATCCTCTACCTTAGGTTTGATATTTTTTTTGTATGTATATGAAACTTTTATATATTTTTTGAAAAATTTCATTGACTTGTTACATTTTAATTTTTATTTTTATAATATTATTTATGATCATATTTTTATCCATTTTTTAATAAAATTTCTTTATTACTCATTTTTAGGTATTAACTACTTCATTTTCTTATGCATGTTTTGTCGAATAAGCAGCGGTTCCCCTTCTTCAAATATCGTAATATAATTAAAAAATTAATATTAATATAATATATATCAAATTTATTCATTCTAAAAATTTATATAATAATTAAATAATGGATATTATATTGAATGAATCACATTGAATCTTGGAGATGGTAGGTCAATGATATCATTCCAATAATTATGAAATAGTATGGAAGTGGATCATATATATTTTGGTTCAGAGAAAATATAATGTTTTAATAATAATATATAGTTATTATTTCCATCATTATACCCATCCATGTATGGTGGTGGTGAAAAATATATTACACCATGGCATGGAGATAGTATGTCATATGTATGCATGCGTAGTGATTTCATTTTTTATAAGATGGATAGAAGGTGGAATATGGTTGTTCAATAATCATAATAACATCTTAGTATATTATTTATATTGGATTTATTAATTTATAATAGAAAAAACCCATGAATAGTATGTAGAATAATAAATAAGTTTGAAATAATGGGTTGAAGATATTACCTTTTATGGGACATGCTCCCACTAGATCTCCTCTTATTGAACTATAGTAGGTCTTTGGAGAAGAACAGAACCCACTGAATGTGACTAGAGAAATTTGGAATGAAGATGGTTAGGGGTTGTCAGACCATGAAGGCTCAATGTGATGTGAATAAGTCAGGGAGGAGTTCTCTTTTATAATATCGGTGAGGGAAACATTTGGAATCTATGACAACATTATTTTATAATAAAATAAAACAACATCCAAAAACCTCCAGAATTTCATATATTTTTATATTAGACGATATGATATTTTAATCTAATAATACAATAAACTTTTGAGATATTTACCTATCAATTTAAACCTTATGATTTTAATTAACAGGTAGTTAATTTAATTAATTTTTCAATTAGGTAACAAATATTTCTATATTAGACGGGTGAACTATTTATTTATATGATGTCAGTTATGAAATAAATGATTAATTTTAAACATTTAAGACACTTTTTTATTTGTTATATATTTTTGAAAAAAATATTATTTTTAAATTATTGAACGAAACATTATTCTATTAAACTAGAAATAATGTCAATTTTGACACTATTCAATTTATTTATTATTAAAAATATAAATATAACAAGTAAAAATCAAAAAAACTATTATATTACTAAGAGTTAAATTTCATAAAAAATATTATTTAGATATATTAATTACCAAATATTATATTTCTTTTAAAATTTCTAGTAACATTTATTTAATGTCCCCATTAATAAAATAATTACTACATTAAATTTGTGTAATTACTTAATATAAATATTTATTGAATGATAATTAAAAATAAAAGACTATGTTGAATATAAATCGTCTTTATTTAATAACAATACTTGTAGTGGAATTTATCATATCTAAAAGCCAAAATTAAAAGTTTTATATATATTCTAACATGAAAGTGAAAACTTTAAAATCATATTAAATAAAATATTATAAGTGTCATGATTCATTCTATATGGATCTAAATGATAAATTTCACGACCCTAGGATGATTATATTCTATTTACACTCGAAAAATGATATTTGATGAAGGTTTTTTTCCCTTTGTTGGTTATTATGATTTTAATAAAAAAATATTTATTTTTTATCAGTTATGTAATTTGTGAATCATCAATATTGAAGCCTTTAAAGTAATTTCCTATTTTCTAAAAACATAAAATAAATTACCATAATAAATAAAAATAACATTATTATTAAAATATGTATTTATAGTCTAATATCTATTTTGTATATTCTAATATTAAAAATAATTTATTTATTAAAATTTTAGTAATGCATATTTAACTTTTCTTTGAATAAAACTAATTAAATGTCATAGTCTTATCCAAGTGTCATTCAAAGGATTCCATTTCTATCTAATGATGATTGAGGTGAAAAATCATTCAATGATATTCATAAAAGTTTGAGGGTAATTTTATAATTTAATCGTTACCCTTAATTACTCAATTTACCCTTTTACCATAATAATAAAAATTATTGAAGTTACTATTCATAATTCCCATAAATAAAAGAAATAAATTTTCATAATTTGAACCTAATTATTCAAAAGATTGAATTCATCTTTAAAAATTTAAAACATATAATTATTAGTATTTAATTAAAAATTAATATCATTGTTGGAATGATAAAATGAGTTCTAAAAGATAAAACATTGCAAAGGATTGAAATGATTAAACATATAAAGTCAATGTAAAAATAAAACCAATGACCAATAATAAATTAAATAATATAGATATAATATATTTAAACTTTAAACCAATTCATTAATAGAAATTAACCATAAAAATTATTTCTATGGAAAAATTATTTTCAATTAAAATTTATTATATTTTTACTATTAATTAAAACATAAAAGTTATCAGAAAAATATAAAAAAAAATAATACCAATTAAATTTTTATATCTTTCATCAAGTAAAGATGTTTATTTCTCATATAAAATTTATTAATGTGTATAAATTTTAATTTTAAATGGGTTCACCATTAAAAGGTAGTATAATTACCCATTTGAAAAATATTGATTGTTTATACATAAAAGAGGGTTTATTCATATCATATTACTAAAATATATGATCGATGAATATGAAAAATATATTTTTTTAATATATAACATATATATTTCATTAATTTAATTTACTAAATATATTTCACTAAATTTCTCATTACAAAAACATAAATATTTTCATTACATTTACTTGGTTTGTCTTATTCATAAATAATTGGTAGCCAAAGAATTCACTGTACATTTTAATAAGTAATTTATATTTATTCCTGATAACTTACTGTATTGATTATATTCGTAATTTTATACTAATGGAATATAAATATTTTTTTAAACTCAAAATCGTGTGAAATGCATGCTATTGAATAATTATTTAATGAAAATATTTCATAAAAACATCTAAGAGTTTCAATGATGGTATATCTGAGGGTTGTGGCAGCTTGGATAGAGCACTATCACTTAGTTGTGTATCCTATGTTTATTTGTGTCCTTTATATTTAATTATCATGGTACACACTTAAATACTGAAGAATATCAAGTTAAGGATGAATTGGTTGTTTCTAACTAAATATTGTACTCACGCCCTACTCATAATTTTGATACACTTGTAGATTTTATTAGAGACCTCCTAATGTGAAAGTGAATAATTTAGGAAGGATGATCAAGTAGAGAATGGATTTGGGGTGGACTATGAGAGACACTAAAGGACCCTACAGTTCTTTTATGTATTATCTTTTATCCTCTTTCTGGGAAGGAATTCCGTAGTGGAAGCCACATTTATATATCGGAAATGAGTGTGATTTATTTTCTTCACAATTACTGTAATTATTTGTTATATTTTCATTATTTTTTATATATCATATGATGTTATACTGAGGGTATAATCTCCAATAATGGGTACATAGTCCCTCACTACTGGTCAATGACATCTTTCATACGACGTGACACATATGTGGTTATGTTGAATTTCATCGTGGACCTGGTGATTCTGGTTGGGATGCAACACAAGTGATAATAGTTTATGGAATTTATATTTTCTCTTCATAATATAAGCTAATAAGTAATGATCCAGACCCACTATTGTCAAAAAAGCTCCATTTTTTTCACGCACCTGGGAACTACAGACATAGTACTGGAGGAATTTTTCATTCATGTCGATACCACTAACAATTTTAACATATAAATGGGTAAAATATGTCAGGATAGATTAATGTGAGGGAATATCTATGTTTCTCATGAAGAAGAAAATAACAACACGTATAATGACCATAAAAATAATTGGAGAAGTATTTTGTGATATATAGTAAGGATTTAATGAATGGATTTTGTTGCATTCTGATGAAGAATGATAAAGTGGTAGCCAATGCTTCATAAAAATTTAGGATCCATGTAAAAAATAACTATATTCTTAATTTGGATTTTGTAGCAGTGGTCATAACTCTTATGATTTGGAAGAACTACGACAATCGTGAAAACTGTGGTATATATATTAATCACAATATTATGAAATTTATTTTTAAATAGAATGAGGTCAACATAAAAGAAAAAAAAATTATTATAGATTATGATATACTATGATCTATGCATTAACTGTCTTCATAGAAAGAAGAATAATGTATCTAATACTCTTAGAAGAAAATAACCTACTACTCTGTCCTTGATGTCATTTGAGAGAACTTATATTCTTTGAAATTTAAAGGATGGATTTTGAAATTATAATGGAAGTGAATACATACTACCATTCCCAAATGATTATACAATGTTATATCCAATAGACGATTAATGAGTAAAAAAGGGATGATTTTACCTTCTAATAAGGTGAAAGAAAAAATAATGGGATCTATATGAGTTGCACATCAATGATAAAAGGTTGATTTGGGTAGGAACAAGTATTTATTAGCCTTAGTCACCGAAAATAATGAATGTGCTACTAGATAATTTACAAATCCAATTTCCTATATCCATCATTATAAGCACCAATATTTAATTTGATCATAGATAGAAATATTGGTTGAAAACATGAATAATGTTACCATTGAGTATACCTCAATGTGGATGGTATATCGGAAAGTAAAAAATAGAGATACCCAAATCAATTTGGGTGATGCAACCATTTCCCATACCCATGTGGAAATGGGATAAGATCACCATGGAAATAGAAACTAGACTACCAAATACATCTTATGTATATAATGCAATATGGGTTGTGGTGGATCAACTCACCAAGGCCTCTCACTTCATCGCTATTCAAAAATATTTTTTTTCTTTAACAACTTGTTATGATATATGTAAAGGATGTGGTGAGTCTACGATGGGTTCCTCTTTTTATTTTCTATGATCATGAATTGGGGATAACATATAAATTTTATATATTTTTTCAAAATTATTATAATACTAGATTAAAATGGAATTTGGCCTATCACCCCCAAATTGATGACCAATTTGAATGGACTATTCTAATTCCCAATGAAATGTTATAATACTATTCAAGGAAATTTAAATAAGTTTGTGATATAAATGTCCAATTATTTGGGTTATCCTACAACTATATATTATAATTTAGTATTGAAATGTATCCATAGGGATCTATATATTATAAGCGATGTAAAACTCGTAATGTTTTGGATGAAGTTGGGGAATGAAAGTTACATGAACCAGATCTTTTGTAAGTGATTATAGAGAGGGTTCAAGCTATCAAATATCATATAAAATCAACATGTATTTTGTAAAATATCTACTACTAAAACCATTTAAGTGACATAGAATTTTCTAGGTGAGAAAAGGTTTTCCTTCTAAAATCCTCGTTGAAGAAAGTCACGTGGTTTTCAAAGAAAGGAAATGTATGCCCAACATATATTAGACCTTTTGATATGCTTAATCACATAAGATACATTTCCTATCATCTAGAACATCCAAAAAATATTTATTGTGTTCATAATGTGTTCCATGTATCTCTCCCAAGGAACTACATACTTATACTCTCGCATTTAAGGAATCTCTAGGTGGAATTACTGGTGGATGGCCTCTATTATAAGGATTATCTGATGTATGTCTTGGGCATAAGAGGAAATGTTCTACCCTATAATATATATCACCATATCAATTTTTGGTGGTGGAACAATGAGTATGATTTAGTGGCATGGGAACCAATAGAAATAGTGATATACATGTACCCTCATCTATTATCAATGTAAAATATGAGTTAAAATTTTGGAGAAAAAATTCCACAAGGGGTTATAATGTAATGACCCAGTTTTTTTATTTACTAAATAAATGTTTGTTGAATTATATTATATATTATAAATAAATTCAATGAAACAAAAAATCATTGTCTCATTAATAGGGTTAATTGCACTAGTTAGTTATTAATCCAATTAAAATGAAAAACATTACAGCTCAACAAAAAAAATTAATATAGAAGCTAGAATTAGAAAATATGGATCACCCCCATCTGTTACGATCATCACCCAACAACCAACACCATATAAATGAATGAAAATATTATAAAACAAACAAACATCTTAAAAAATAGAAATATATAAAACTAGGAGTATTTGTAGTTAATATTATGTTAGATAATAATGTATAATATTTATGAGGAAATTTGAACATTGGAATAATAATTTGACAATAGGTATAGTAAGATGACGGTTTGGAATAGTATCCTAGCCATGGGAATACTATTTTTACCTCAAAAATAATAACTTATGACATCAATACTATATATCAAGATTAATTTATGTAAATATATATATTTTAATAAAAATAAATAAATATAATGAATCAACATCTCAATGAAAATATAAAAACATTTTTAATAATGTGTATTAAAATGTATATAATAAAATCATAATTGTTTATTTCAAATAAAAAATACATATGATTGAAATTAATTTTAATAAAAGGAATATAATTTTGAAATCAAAACATGGAATTTTTCTAAGGTTATAGTAAGATACCGATCTTATCTAGTGTCATCTCGAGAATGATCTTTTTAATTATCCTTGGTTTTAAGTTCCTTTGTTTTGACTTATGTTTTGGGCTTAGTTTGGGTGGTCTTTTAAGAAAGATGAACGATAGGGGTTGTGCACGGTTTGCGCACTGTATGGAAAACCATGAGCATAATCCTAGGTAACTAGGCCACCCCAGGCAGTGAGTTCCTCATGGTTAGTGCATGGTTTCCATAACTGTGCACCCCTACCTGGGTAAACCATGGACGCAGTTTGATCTCTTCTGAAAATTCATTTAAAATTTTACCAAACCCCCAAAACACACCCATTTCATCCTATTCTTGGTCTTCACTTGTTTATAATGATCCTAGATAATTATAAATGATTTACAAGGTCATTCGGCCTCTGTTCATCATGATTCAAAGCCTCTATCAATTATCCACTCTTCTCTCGGTATGTTGAATTCATCCTGATGCCTATCCCTATCATTCCTTATTCATCTCTTGATATTTTGGTGTTGTATATCATTTTTTTCTTCGAATATAAATCATTTTATTTACATAAATATCTAGGTTTTGTAGATCTTGATCTGGATTCATAGGATCTAGCTATTACGAAATCTTGATTTAGGGATATAGATATAGAATCTCATATTTATGTCGTTGTGCTACTAAGATTGTTTGGATTTTCATTGGGAAAACATCCATCAATGAATAAATGTGTTTGGTCTAAATATAATTCAAATAGTCACGGATTTCATATGTATATTCATGTTTTACAATTTCCAGCATCCTTTAGAAATTTATTTCCTTGAATTGGGTATATTAGATTGACACATTGAGTTGTTGAATCCTTGATGAGATAAGTGATTTATTGGGGAATTAATCATGAGACTAATGTGATCCCCTATTAGATATTTAATTTAGATAATTTTATTAATAGTGGCATGGGTTTCAATCTAGACAATTATTTACTGTATTAATGATGATATTTTTAAATGACTAAGTTGAGATAATTAATTGTGGATTAATTAGGTGAATTTGATAATATGATCAAGATAATTAGATGTGGGATTAGTTATATAAAATGATATTATAATGAGATAATTAATATTGTAAAATTAATTATGGAATATTAATTGTTCTTTTGATTAATTAATTGATGAATTAATTAATGCTGTAAAGCACTTAGTAAACTATTGAGTATACTAATTGAAACGATTTGTTTAACTAATTGTTGAATTGGTAATGGGATTATGGTGGATAATTAATCAGTAAATTAATTATTTTATAAATAATGGGAAATCGTTCATTCAAAATTGGTATGTACAAATGGTAACATATTCAACATACATATGAATAAAGAGAGTGGGAATATGGTATTTCTAAATTGATAAGTATGAATAGAAACATAATCATTATGTATATGAGTAATGATAATGGGAACATGGTCCTTATATTGAGGGGTAAGAAAGGTAACAAAGTAATATTACTTACGTGATTGTGATACTGGAATATTTGGAAATGGAAAATTTAAATGTGAAATTAAGTAATAGAAATAATGGAAGTATGATTTATGGCCTCACATGAGAATATTTGTTCTCCCATATTAGGAGAATCATGTACTGAGATTTTATATCACCTTGAATAAATTGTTCAATAGTTATAAGAACGTATTATGATATGTAATTTCATAGGGAACACTTCAGGATCATGTTCAAGATGATGTTGGTATTGAGGTAAAAGTATCCTTGGGGGAACTGTGGAGTTAATGTAGTTAGATAAGACTAAATGAAAATATGATAAACTATTTATCATTTTATCTTACTTATTTTTTTATAGAACAACATGCATTGTCTTCTGACTAAAATTGATTTAAAATTTTTTGGGGGTTTACAACATAGTTTTACCCATGACTTATTTAGGTATCTTGATCAAAAACCAAATAGATTATATTATTGTGGGGATAGATAAGGGTAAAGACCCTCAAATAGGTGACTGATTGGTTATGTTGATAGGAGTATGGAACAAGACATGGTTCTAGACCTTCTGGTGTATTTTTAGTGTCTTTATTGTTAGTTCAATATTGGACACTTGAAAATAATGTTGGTATAGCATGTTTTTGCTTTTATTTTAGTATTGTTTTCCCATTTTTTTATCTTTTGGAATGAAAATTTTTCTCATTATATATTCTTCTGCTGTTGTATATTTATTTAGACTAGAATATTACTCTAATAAATGATGGTATTATCTTCCCATGAATGACATATCACACCCTTATTCTAATCAATATCCTCTACTACATGGAGGGGTGCGCTTCAGGTCATGTGGAATACAAGCTCATGGCATCGTAGTGTTTCACCTAGGTCGGGACATTACAATGTGGTATATAAGGTCTAATTTTCATTCTTTTTATTCGGTCATACTATTATGGTAAAGGTAGATATGTAAATAGGAAGATTATGGTCCTGGTAATGAGCTCATACATGGGAGTTGCAAACCCATGCACGGAGGAATCCCAAGATCACAGGGTGGGATTAATGTTTCTATTTTTTTCTTTTACATTTTAATACTATTTCACATTGGGTGACACACTTGTCTCATGATGACATCATTGTTTCTGAGAATTTTTTAGTATTGATTCATGGTCAAGATTGGCATGAGGGTTGAGACTGCATGCATCTTTCTAGTCACTCAAAGTTATTGTGACCTGGATAATTTTAGGCACACATAGGAAAAGAGTTATGGTATGTTGTTTTGGTGAAATGTTTCTCTTTTTTGTGATATTATAATGAAAAAATGGTGCCTAAAATGAATTTAGAAATATTTTAAAATGATGAAAAATGAGGAAAAAAATTGTTTTTTAAATTGGATACATGTTTATGATTGTGTGTTTACCCTGTTTACCAAAACCATGGAGTTGGATGGATAAGGATAATGATAGCACCTCAATTTTGATTGTTCGGAAAGGAGGGGGGAAATAATTTTGTGATTGTTTTTTCACTTACATAAATGTAATAAGGATTTGTCAGGAGACCTAATATGTGTGTATGGAATTGAATAGAGTATGCATCCATGATTCTTATTAAGAGGACGAAAAAGTGGAATGCCTAGGAATGTTTTTTCAATTAGGGGACATGAGGCATCGATCATACCAGAAAAAGATGAAGGGGATTAGTTTTGATAGAACATCTATCACTTCATGAAATTAAAGGAAAGAGACCTAGGGTGGGTTATAGAAGGTACATCTGAGTTGACAAGGGAGTTTCAGTTATAACACCCTCTTACTTTTACTAGAGATGGGGGAAACGAGGGGGATGAATTTAGGGTTGAGTCCCTAGAGACAATAAAAGACCCTTTACAGACTCCAGCTGAGAGGAGGGCCATGTTGGACACATATATTCTATGGGGATCAGTGAAGCGATGGTGGGATATTCAATGGAGAATTTGAAATAATGATAGTATGTTATTGAATTAATTCTTGGAGAAGTTCATAGAAAACTATTATCCTGAGACCCTGAGATAATAGAAACCTGTTGAGTTTAGAAATCTGACATTGGGGGGAATTTCAATGATGAAATATGATGGATTGAAAAAAAATATGCAATTCTTTTCTCCAAAATTAGTTGGTGACAAAAATGCTACGATGAAAAATTTTCAGTATGGACTTAAGTGTGATATTAAGTCCCATATGAATATATTCACGCAGAAGAAGTTTAAAAAAATTTGGATCAGGCTCTCATAGTGTAAGGGAACCAGAGGGTGACTTCTAATACAGGAAAAGTAGTATTTGTTGGATGATTAGGTGGTGCGACTTCTGAGAGCTAGAAGTGTCATTATGACAACATATGACAAGGTATTGGGAAACATAGTATGCATAAAAGAGGTTCGGTTGGAAATGACATTACTGGGGTGATCTATCATCAGTGTGGTAGTTTGGGACACTATCGTCCAAACTATTTCCATCCACTAGTGGTGTGTCGATCTTGTGTCAATTTCAAACATCAATTGAAATTCATTAGGTCACAGAGATATACTGGTACTGAAGGAGAAACTGGGTAGAGTCATAGTATGGGAAGAGGATATTCTACACCAAATCAGGCTGGCAGTTGGAGCTATACTGGTTGAGGTGGTAGAGGTAATGGACATGGTGATTATTGTAAAAATCTCAAACATCAACGGATTTGTACTACTTAGGGTAGTTATAAAATATCAACGAGAAGAGTGATAACACAATTACATCACGTACAGCCTACATGTGTGGATTGTGAGTTTAGTCCTTTGACAGTGAGAGGTTCTATTTTGGTAGATTATACATTAGCTAGTTCGTTATTTTATATTTGTTCCTCTCATTCTTTTATATTTTCAAAACATGTAAAAGTTTTAAGCCTAGCGGTGGAGTTTGTGAGCTGTGTTATTATTATACGTACATTGTTGGTAGTACAGTCTAGTGATATCTATCTTTTCAAGGGATTTTCATTAGATATTGGGGAATATCATTTATTATGAGATCTATATGTTCTAGTTACGATAGTATTTTTTCTAATTATGGTTATTGTCTAGCTAGTCACATAACGAGCCCATGTCGACTGTTACCTTACGATGGTTATGTTTAAATCTCCTAAGGGTGATGAGTATATTCATTATGGAGAGTGGGATATACAGGCAGGACATGCAAGGCCAATTACTCGGTAACTAATAGAGATCAAAGCCCAAGTTTCATGTCTATTATTGGATGATAGTGGTGTTAGGATAGAGTTCCTTCCGCCAGTAGTGGAACTATTTCAGGATTTCATTCTTGAATACTTCTCTAGGGTACAACTTGAGTGAGATGTGGAATTCAATATTGAGATCATGCTGGGGGCTGATCCCATATCAATTAAATCGTACATAATGATACCTATTGTTATTCAAGATATTAATACTCAGTTAGGGGAGTTCTAGGATAAGGGATTTATCTATACCAGTATCTCTACATGGGGATCACTTGTTTTGTTTACAAATAATTATTCCCGTATTGGATTCTTATGTGTCAATTAATGGAAGGTGAAAAAAATAGTGGTGATGAAATGATATCATCTTCCACGTATCAATGATCTGCTTGACTAATTAAAGGTAACTTTTATGTTCTCAATGATTTATTTGATATCAGGGAATCATCAGTTGAGACTATGGACTTTTGATATACTGAGTACTGATTTCAAAAGCATCTATATTCATTATGAGTTTTTCATAATGCCATATGGGTTGTAAAAATGGGCCATTGGTGTTTATGGATTTGATGAAAATGATATTTTATCTGTATCTGGATCAGTTTGTGGAGGTGCTTTTCGAAGACATTTTGGTGTACTCCAAGAATTATGACGGCCATTACCAACATCGTGACATCGCCCTTAGTACACTGAGAGATCATCGGCTATACAAAAATCTATCTAACTATCAGTTTTTTATTTATTAGGTACACTTCTTGGATCAAATCATCTCAGATGAATGTATTTTAGTGGAGCTTGCGATAGTTTAGGTATTAATTTCATTTGAGTATCCCAATAATGTATTTGATATCAAATTATTTTTGGGATTAGGTTGATATTACATGAGATTCATCATAGAATTTTCTATTTTGGTAGCGTTTCATGAATGAATGACCAAAATAGAGTAAAGTTTGAATGGTCATAGGCTTGTGAGAGAGATTTTCAAGAGTTGAATATGTGCTTTACATCAGCACTGATATTGGTTCTACCTATGTCAACTAAGGATTATATGGTTTATTTTTATGCTTTTGGGATCAGACATAGAGATGTACTAATGTAGGGAAAATGAGTTGTTGTGTATAGGTCTCAGCAGTTGAGAACTCATTAATGGAACTACCTTACTCACAACCTTGAGATAGCAGCATTGATTTATGATCTTAAGTGTTGGAGACACAATATTTTGGTTGAAAAATTTATAGTTTATAAGGATTACAAGAGCTTTATGTATATATTTTCATAGTGTGATTTGAATATTCCGCAGTATAGATGGGTATAGTATATGCTATCCTTTGAATCTGAACTGGTATATATTCCCAGCAAGGGAAACAATGTGGTTCATTCCATGAGTAGGAAAAGTTTGACATAGATGGTTCAAGAGTCTTGTGCAGAGTGCAAGATGATGACCTAGCTAGGCAAAATGAATGTGGTGGTTCCAGAGAGTCCAAAGAATATGACCCTTGTTTCCATTTTAGGGGATTCTACATTTTCGAGATGTATTAGGCATAAATAGTTTGAGGATATAGTGATCTTTTCCTTCATGGAAATATTTGGAGGTGGGGAGACATATTCAGACTTGTTGATAGATGAAGATGAAATTATCTATCTGAGGAATCATGATTTGGTACCTACGAGCATGTAAGAGGAGATCATAGTGGAATTCAATGCCTCAAAGTGGAAGGTGCATCTTGGTGTAAAAAAATGTAACCTAACCTATGATGACTTTCTTAGTGGCAAGACATGAAAACAGATATAGTAGGGTTAGTGAAAAGATGATTCACCTATTAGTAAGAAAAGTCAGAGAATCAACGACTATTGAGGTTTACTACATCCATTTCCTATTACTGAAATAAATTGTGATTCTGTGACTATGGAATTTATTGTGGGTCTTCAAAATATTATTACGATGAATGATGTTATTTGGGTCATTGTGGATCAACTGACAAAGGAAGCACAATTCATGCATATAAGGGAAACCATTATATGATAATAGTTGGGAGAACTATATGTTCAAGAGATAGTCTATCGACATGGAGTTCCATGGACTATAGTTTCAGATCATTATTCACGCTTTACTTCATGATTATGGCATGGCTTGTAGAAAAAACAAGGAATAAAGTGATTATCAAGTACATAATTCAACTTATAGATAGATGGGTAGTCAGAACATACTATACAGGTGCTTGAGGATGTTCAATGGGCATGTGTTCTTGACTTCGGTTGATCTTGGAGAAAACACTAGGCTTTAGTAGAGTTCACATATAACAATATTTATCATGAAACAACCCACATGGATCCCCATGAGGATATTTATGGTACGCCATGTAGATCACAACAATGATAGATCAAGGATAGTGAGTCAGAGTTTTTGGGGATAAATCTAATTCAGGAGACATCTATGTAGGTATAATTGATTAAAAATGTACGACTATGACATAGTTTAGATAGAAGTCATATGCTAACAGATGGTGATAACCCCTAATGTTTTCATAGGGAGATCATATGTTCCTTTGGGTTTCACCATGTTTAGGTCACCGTATGATATTTAGGTAGGGCATGGTGGAACCTAGGTTTGTAGGAACCATTGAGATAGTTCAAAGAATTGGGCCAGGGGTGTGCTGATTGGTTTTTCCATTTATATACAGCGCTATGCAAGACATTTTCCATGTATTAAAACCTTGACAGTATCACCTCAACCATTCTCATGCGATTGATGTGGATGAGGATTCCCTTGAGATATATTCATCCTTTGAGGAGCCTCTGATACGTGTGTTGGATCACAAAGGGAAAGTTTAGTGGGGAAAGAAAGTGTCGATAGTTCATGTGTTATGGCAACATGGATGTGTACAAGGGGGAAAATTAGAAAAGGGAGATGATATGACAGTTAAATGGATAGTTCTTTTTATCTTGGAATCCAATAATTGTGTCGAGGTGCAGCTTGAGGATGATTTGTTATAAGGTGGGATGATTGTAAGATCGTGACCTTCACTAGAGTCATCATGGGAACATTTTCAGGTACTTTTCAGTTTTTTATATACCTTTGTCTAGAGTTATGTTTTATGGCCAACATGGGTGGGGTTTATAAAATATGAAGGAAATGGTGCCTATGCACCATCTGAACATGGTTGGAAAGACTGTGCACCTAAACATAGGTAACTGTGTGACCCTAGATTGTGAGGTCTGAATGGTTATTTCATAGTTTCCCTAATTGTGCACCCCTACCAAGGAAAAATGTTTGTGCGGTTTTATTTCCTAAAAAAATTTTTAAACATTATTTGAACCACCAAAACACTCCCATTTAAAACTGAGATCAAAATTGATGTATTTTTAATGATACCAAAGTATTCTGCAGGGGTTCCAGGGTCGTTTGTCCTCTGTTCTTCATGATTTAAAGCCCAAATCGAAGAACCTTTCTTCTCCCAGTAGGTGGATTTCATCCCAATTACTACCCTAGTCATTCCTTCTTCATGCCTTTATTTTTTTTGTTGAGTTTATCCTATATTTATTGAGATCTAAATATTTTTTGTGTGATGTAGATATTGGATTGTATATCTAGATCTGTATTGTTTAGTTCTTGATATTTCTATATCTTGATTTGGGGATTTAGATATGGAATATGAGATCAATGTCATTGTGCTACTCTGATTTTGGGGATTTATTTTTGGAAAACATCCTTCAATGAATCTATGTGGGTGGTATAAATATAATTTCCATATTTGGGAGTTTGATATATATATATATATATATATATATAATCAATATTCAATAATTAGTAGAATCCTTTAGAATTTTTTTCCATTGAATTGGGTTTATTAGATATACCCATTTAGTTATGGAGGCCCTATTGAAATAGGTGATTTATTTGGGAATAAATCATGATTATAAGGGGATACCCTATTAGATTTTTAATTTTGGAAAACTGAATATAATATTTAGTGTTTGTAACCTTGATAATTAATCAGGGGAATAATTATATGATTTTTCAAATGGTTAAGTTGAGATAATTAATAGTGGATTAATCATGTGCACTTGATAATATAATATAGATATTTAATTATGGTACAAGTTTGGATAGATGATATTAGAAATAGATATTTAATTTGGGAAAATTTATTATGGAATTTGATTTGTGATAATGATTAATTAATTGATGAATTAATTATTGGTGTAAAGAGATTAGTTAATTGTTGAATTAACTAATGGAACATATGTGTTTAACTAATTTTTTAATTAGTAATGGGAATAGGGTGGATAATTAATTAGTAAATTAATTATATGATATAGAATGAAAACATGGTCATTAAAAATTGAGAATTACAAATAGATACATGGTCATCATACTTATGAGTAAAGAGAATGGGAACATGGTCATTCAAAATTAAGAAGTATACATGGTAACATGGTAATTTTTCATATGAGTAAAGAGAATGAGAACATGGTAATTATATTGAGGTGTTAGCATTGTAACATGGTAATCTTACTAATGTGATTTTGATATTGGTAATTATGGAAATGGTATGTTTAAATGTGAAATTAAAAATTGGAAAAAATGGCACATCGAGTTATGGCCTAAAATGAGAATATTTGATCTCTAATTTGAGTCGAATTTGGTACCAACAAATCATAGCACCTTGAATAATCTGAGATTTGGCAAGATGTTGGTATTAAATTATGGTATTACCTAGGGAACACTTTAGGCACTGGTACGAGTTGTAGGTAATATTCAGGTATATATATCCTTGGGAAACCTGTAGTTAATTTAGTTAGATAAGAATAAATTAAAATGTGATAAACTATTTAATATTAAATTTTAATTAGTTCTTTATAGAACTGCATACACAATCGTTGTACTATATTTTTTGGACCACATTAGTGGTGGCCTACTAAGCTATACTCAAAACCTATTTGATTTACCTCAATAATATCCAAATAGATAATATTGTCATAGGACTGGATAAGGGAAAAGTCTTGAGGATAGGTGGATGATTGGGGATGGATATTCGAGGGGGACCAGACATTGTTAGAGACCTTCTTACGTAGTGGTAGTGTTTCTATTTTCAGTTTCATTTTAGACACTTGATACTCACGTAGGTATATCATGTTTTCCCTTTAATTAGATTATTGATTTCCCATTTGATTATCTTGTGACATGAGGCCTTTTATAGTCATATATACTTCTACTACTATTTATTTTTTTATGTTGGCATATTAATCTGATGAATGAGGGTATAGTCTCCCTATGAATGGAATTATGGACCCTCACTATTTTTCGGAAGCCTCTAGTGTACGAGGAGGTGTGCTTGAGTCTATGTGGTAAACCAGCATGGGGAACCGTAGCATAGAACCCATGTCCAGATGTTACAAAGTCCCACATCACAGGATGAGGATCATGAATTGCACAATTATAAGTGAATTTGGATATCTCTCCCCTCATGACTCCTTTTCATGGTGGATGCCTGAGTGCTAGATCCTAGGGAATGCATAACCATGTGGGCTTGGATGAAAGCAGAAAAATCATGATTTTTGGATGTAATGGGCCGTCACATATGATATCAGAGCCAGGTTCAATTTGATTTTCCAGTTAGTACATTCTGATCTTCAATGGGTAGATTATTGAAAGTACACATCAAAGGAATAGTATAATGAAAAACCTCTTTATAAGGTGTTGTGGATACCTCTCCAATCATGAGACCTTTTCTTGGGGGATTCCTGAGGTCCAGAGCCTTTGTAAAGAAAAACTGTTTGGGCTAGGTCCAGCATGGACAATATAATCATATTGGTCTAGACTGGGCGATAACTTTTATTCTTTAGAATTATTCTGAAATTCATTAATTTTAGGATGAGAAGTAAAAATACAGTTGTTCACATAACTAATATATCTTAAATTACATAATTCATGATGTAATAATGAACTAATATTTTATATAACATGAGTTTTTATGATTATATATTATTTTTAATGGAACTTTCATTTGAAAAAATTAAACATAAATTCTAAAAAAATAATTTTCCAAAAACGAAACCTAAAATTGATCCCCTAAATTTAAAATTTATTTTTCATTCCACATTCTTTTTGAATAATATAATCAATTCAAATTATAAAGAGGTTTGAAGTTATTAATCCCATTATATTATATTTATTTATGATTTATATTGTAAAATACTATAATTACTTGTTTTACCATTGATATATTATTTTATTTACAATTTTATTCTTAAAATACCCTTGTCCATATTTATAAATAACTACACGCCCTACCCATCGATAACCACTCATACCCTAATTTCAAAAGGATTACCTCATAAAAATAATTCCACACAATCCCCATAAAATCCTTAAGTATGTTCTGGAGTAACCCAACAACAAAAATCAAGGACTTTTTAGTTTTCTATAAGAAAATAAACATATAGGATTATAAAAATTTCGATTAACCATTGTTTTTTTTCTCCTTTTTTCTTTATTATTATGACCAGCATATTGAAAACCAGACATTTTAAGATTAAATTGGATATATTTTAACATTATATTAATGATTTTAACCTAGTATGAGTATTATTTTTACTATATATATATATATATATTAATTCGAAATTCAATTTCCCGCTCTATGAAAAATGTCCCATCAAATGTCGGTTAGCCACCTATGGACACATTTCCACATCCATGCTTATAACCACCTTAATGGATGGATATAATGAATTATATATAATATTTAAATTTAGATGTACATGTATTCTATGATTATAGAGATAATTATACTTATGTGTAAATTACATTGAATAAAATTTTATAATTTAGGAAAAATAGATAAATTTATTTAAAACATGACATAAAAACAATAAAAACTTATCAATGTGTGGTATAAAATATAACACAATATTTATAGTGTAATAATGTTGTAGTAAATGATCATGAATTTAAGTAACCCAACCCTAATGGTCTGAATTCGATGCCTTAATTTGTTACATTAGAACTATGAACATACGACCACATATAAAATGAACAAATAGTTTGGTAACTTTGAAAATCCAAATACAATAATACGTATTTGATTATAACATGAAATGAAATAAAATATACTAACTCCTTTTTATGTATCCTTGTTCTCCTAGATTATCTAAGAAAGACAAATAATAATACACATATTTGCATCCTTTTGAAAATCAATCATAAGAAAGGGGAGAGGTTAGATCTTCTGTAAGGGTATTCATATAGTAGAAGATATCAAAAATAATCCTAAATAATAAGGAATGGTGGATTTCTAATGACACACGCCAATGTAAATATAATCATGAGAATAATATTGAAATAATAAAAATTTATCAAATAATTCCATATAAATCATCATTAGAGAATGAAACATAGGCATTAATAACCTTCTAGTCAAATAAAATCATAGATTATCAACAACAAATAAAATTTTCAGGGAATTCTTAAGGAGGGATATAATAAAAATAACATCAAGGGTTCAACCAAGACACCATACATAATCATGTAAGACATAAGCCAATACCCAAACTAGTTTGTCTTATTAGACCTAATGATGCATCTAGGTGCTATAGTGGGGCTCACCCAACACATACTATGTCAAAATCATTCCTCCTATAACATTGGTGATACATAATGAATTTATACATTCACATTGAAACTAGAATATTAAATGTAAATAATATCTTTAATTAGTAAACATAATCATATATTATCCACAATAATAAGGAAAATAGTATCGAGATCTCAAATCCCCAGTAAAACTGATCAAAAATTATTAAATAAAATATAGTAAATGTTTTAATAATATATCAACATAAATAATTTAAAATATTTAGTAAATGGTTATACATAGATGAAAATATTCTAACAAAATCATTGAAATTTTATTGAGTGAAATTTTCATTATTAATTTCGAAAAATTTATCTAAAATGACGCACATTTATAAAATAAAAAATTTTCCTTAGAAATTACTGTTTAAACTTTTAATGGATTAATAATAAAATTTAAGCTTCATTAATGTGAAAAAATAAGATCATCAAATATAAGTTAAAAAAATTTCATTTAGATATTGAAATAAATCATTTCTTTGAGTAATTTTATAAGAATGTGTGTGGTTTAATACAATTAATCCATTAAATGTATAATCATGAAATACACAAAAAAATTTATAAATAAAAACTAGTATAAAAAATCATTTTACAAAAAAAATAATATAATGAAATAATCATTGAATTAGATTTTTATCTCAAGGAATGAAAATTTGGTTATGGATTACCTTACCACTAGGCAAAGAGTCGAACCATATTACCCATAAAATTAATGATCATCAAACAAAACATTTAATAAAATGATGATAAATATATTCACGATATTATATATATAATGGGTGTACAAATATACCACACACAAGGAAATATTTGTGAATAACGCATATCTCATAGAAATAAAATCGAGATAAAGAAACACATACCAAAAATCTAAAAGCTCTCATCTATTGCACATAATGCCCTAGAAAATCAGATTAGATTTATTAATTACATAATTAATATCCTATTATACTTATATTTTATGTTTAATAATTGTATTTTGTTTATTTATTACTATTTATATGAGTAATATAAGTCAATTTCATCATTTTAGGAGTGTTTGTTTCATGGTTTTCATGATCCGTTCACGTATATAAAAGTAAATATGTTCATTTAAATTGATAATAACATTGAAGAATTAACATTATATGTTATTAATTATATTAAATTAGACTAAATTGTCTTATATAGAATTTTTTATATTATTTTATGATGATTAACTAAATTAAATGTCAATGATATTGATTTAATTTATTTTGGAGATTATTATAACCATCACATACATAAATCATTATATTTATTATCATGTTTATATATTTGTTCCTGAACATTATATAAATTATAATATGTATAATAAATTCTAATTAAACCATAATAATTGTTTGGTTTCTAGAATTTTTGGAGGTAATTTAAAAATTAAAACTCATTATCCACGATGATAATGAATTGACACCTCATGGAAAATGTTTTAAATTTTACAATTAAAATGAGGGGTGATAAGGTTTGACGATGGATAATTCCATTTACACAATAAAATTCATTATATATATATATTATAATAATGGATTTATTATTTTCTTGGAATAGAGACTATGAGGAGATAATTTGATTATAAAATAAAATAAATTTAATTAAATGGGAATGAAAGAGGATTTTACCTCTTAATGTTCTTCTCTTTGAGAACATCCTTATCGAACATGTGAATGATCCTACAATGAGTTATGAAACATTATGAAATGGGGTTGATTCATGGGAAGGTAAATGGGAAGAATTTTGGAAATTATCCTGGCTTTGAAGGTGTGAAGAGAAGGTGTGGTGAGGAGTGGTGTTTATATTAGAGAGGGGTGTCTTTACATTGTTATATTCATTACTTTATTATTTTTGATCAATCATATCAATAGTGTTGATTATTATAACTAATTAAAATAACAATAAAATTATATTTCATACTAATTATTTCTTACATCATAAATACATCATATATGAATCAACAATTTACATATTTTCTGGGAATGATAAATACCTAAAATTACAATATTTCATTATTCACCAAAAAATCAAATTTTTTAGAAAAATCCAAAAACATCATCCTTAAAATTTATCAAATTGTAGATTTATAAAATTGAATACATTTATTGAAATTAAATTTCTAAATATGAGAAATTTAATTGTTAATTAAAATCATCATTTATTCAAAAAATACTTATTTTAAAATTATAAATTATTTTATGAGACTTTGTAAAATTAATTATGGTCTCATAAAATTATATCGTAATGAAAAGAAACAAAACCTTAAATTATTGATCATTTTATGGAAATAAATATGGTTTAAAATTAATATATTAATTATAAAATTGTTATTAAATATTCTTGTTTGACAAAAACACTAACAATTAATTTATAAATTTTAAAACATTTATTTAATTATTAAATGGTACAAATATATAATAATTTCATTACTGAGATACCTAAATCTTATTCATACTTTCATAAGTGATGTTACTATTCTAATATATATTTATTACTATTCTTAATAATCGGGTTACTATACCAATGGTTATGTTACTATTTAATGATATATTCTGATTTTAAACATGGTGCTTCATGTAAAAAAATCAATCAAAGAGGTTATAATTAAAGGTGATTTACCATAAATTCTTGGTGTCTTTCAATAAATAACTTATGGAACTATGTTTTAGTAATCCAATGTATTTTATTAAAGAATATTAAAATAGAAAATAGAATATTTCCTTTATAGTAAGGGTATTTTTTAACAAAATTCTTATATTTGGGTTATCCTCTCTCAAAATTCATTAATTTTCATATTATTTCCATAATGAGTCATTTGTACTTTAGTTTTGGGATATATATGTTAATACCATGTCAAAAAAACATTCTCATAAAAAGAAATTTTTCAACGTGATTTCAATTTTCAAAACATCATATTTTACTCATCTTGAAATGATTATTGTGCACTAAAGAATAATGATGTTTTATTTTAAAGTATAATTTCACATATTCATTTAAAAACCAAAAAGATTATTCATTAATGTGTGATTTTGACATCCCAATGAGTCCCATTCCCTTATGTGGAATAATTTATTGAAATTTATTTTTATATGAACTATGTAAAATTCATGATTATTTAAATATTATTCTATGATGTGTGGGTCCTGAATTATATATCCCTCCAATTCATTGGGTAATGTGAATTATCTCAGGAGATAGTGTGTATTATACATGAACACTATGTTGGATTAATTCAAAATTTGGATGTTTTAATTATGCACATATGTTATGCATGAACCCGATGTAAACATTCTTCAAGACTGTGTGTGGGTTTTGATCATTATGAAATGATGTTACCTTTTAACAAATTAAGATATTATTTGCTATAGTCTGGTGTTTACATCTTGATTATGATGATTATCCTATGCTTCTGATATATATATTCTAACCCATGTACTATTGATTAATTTATTTTATTTTCCATAACATTATACCTCCCCCTGTTAGGATTTTATATCACCCCTTTTATTCATTCATTTCATCATGTGATTACATGTGCTATAGAGATCATCAAGGACACTAAGAGTATTGAGAAGAAATAAATAAAAATTGTTTCAGATTGTTTTTTTAAAAGTGATGTTATTATCTAATTTTCCAATGATTTTAAAAATTTTAATCAAGGATTTCATTTCTTATTGGTTTTTAAATTTAAAATGATGTAATGGTTATGTAATGAAATTTTAAGGTACTTATATATCATAAATAAAACCATTCCTCATAAACTATATAAAGGAAAAACAATAAAGGGTGATCATAGAAGCTTAGTTGGGGTAAAAATAAATATTTTAATTATTATTTAAGTATTACATGAGTATAGGTGTGTTATAACATGACCTTGAAATTTATTAACAAAACCTTGAATAAAAAACATCATTATATTTATCCCTAAAATAAAACATGGTTATTTATAATACATTAATCAGAAAAGAATCAAATAATATACTACATGATACCATAATATTATCTTAAGATATTTTTTTGGAATAGACCTAATCATATAAAATCATATTCTTAGTTAAGGATGACAACCATGACTTTTATAGTGGATTGGGTTCACTTTTCATTACATCATATCCTTATTCAATCTTAACTCACATGACTATAATTTTGGACTGATACCCTAACTCAACTAGGATCACTCTAAAATATTATCCTCATTATCTCATAAAATATCCATCATAAATCAATTCCTTTGAAAAATATATAATTCTAGACCCTCCCTATAAATATTTAAAAATATATATATATTTTTCCACATGATCATAAAACATTCATCATTGTATAAAATTTTGAATTAAAATGGTTTTAATAAACATGGATTTATATAACATCTCATAAATAGGAAATATGTTCTATTAAGGATTCATCATAACATAATTAACAGAATGAATGGAAATAGTTTTCATTAATACAAACATTAATCATCTCTATGATCCATCAATAGAATTAACAGGAATAGTATAATTGGATCATAACTCTTTTAAATGAAAATTAACATCAAGTATTGTTATCGTATATGAATAATACCATGAAAATATCACTAGAACATTTCATGATGAAAATAAACAACCTAAATATAAATTCAAATAATTATTATAAAAAAATCAAAAATATTACTGAAATAATTTTAATTTAAAATATATATAAGCATGTAATTAAAACTAAAAAATATTTAGTAGTAATTCCAAGTGGTTATTATATTATTATCTTTTATGTTAAAAGAAAACTTCTTTTTATATTTTTTGAAAAATTCATTTTTTATTCAGAAAAAAAAAGCATAATTTTAAACCATTTATTGTGATGAATAATTTTAAAATACGAATTTAATGAAATCATATAATAATTATAATCCATTCAAGAAAAAGTTTAGAAAAATTGATATTGAAAAAAAATATTTTTTCCACCAAAGAGAGTAATAACATGTATTTCCATAAAAATATTTATTTAGTATTTTAAAATTATTTAATATAGAGAAATGAATGAAAATGATATATTCTAAAAATATAAACCATAGTGATGAAAATTATTGAATTATAGGAGATAGACATTTAAATTTTGTAATCATAAACTTGGTTTTCTATAATACAGACAAATATTTAGATTGTAACATAAATCCATCACAAATTTTGAATCTTTTGAATTAAACCATCATTAGACCAAGAACCTCATAAAGATATATAATTACCCATGATTTTCATGATAATAATTTTATATGATATTCATGGGATGTATAGAGATTAAATAAAATATAAAAGTGGTTATTATGTCATGTGACTCATAAAAATAAATGTGAGATGAGAAATGCTTACCAATTATTCCATATCATTTTAAAGGGATATATCTTTCTATACAATAATTTTAAATTTATTATAATTATATACTAAAATAATTTACATACTAATAATATTTTATATGTTGCACTTATAACCTTTTAAAAAACATTTATTAATTGTTATTTACTTAAATCATGGGTTTAAAGTGTTAAATGTTTCATTTTTCATGGATGGTTCATTTCTAGAGATATATTAACTGTAAATTGACTATTGTAACAAAATATACATAATTATAAAAATTATATTAATATATATTGAATAGATGTTTAAATATTTATCCAAAAAAATGTAGTGGTGTAAAAATGAACTAACGTATTCATAGTGGCAGATATTCATAAGTACGCTTGAACATTGATTTCAATTTTAAATATGTGGAATGAATGAAAGGAGAAAAATAATTCAACATTATAGATTATTTATTATATAATATATATCATATATTTTCATTAAATACATTCTTATTATAATCAATGTAAAATAAAATGCAAAAATAAATCACATCACTTCTTTGAAGTGGAAATCCACAAGTATACATGACTGACATTATAAATTTCTGACTGATGAGAATATAATAATGTAAATGTGATGTTATAATTCAAAAAAAATTATTTTATTTTTGAAAATATATATATACAAGCATTATACCCAACATAATAACACTCCTCAAAAGACGGTGATAGAGAATAAATTTTATAACCCTATGGTGGATATAGTCTACATGTAAACACAAGTGATACATTCACTTACCATTTGATAGAAAAGAGTGAGAATATTTTTTGTTTTATAATAATAATATGATTTTATTACATTTAAAATAATGAATTTAATTTTTTTATGATTAATAAAATATATTTTCAATTGTTATAAGAAAAAACATATTGAATATGGTTGGGTAGGATAATTACCTCTTCTTCGATTGGACCTATTTAGATCCATCTATATATCCCGTGTATCGGTATTTTATAACACTATAACATTAAATAATTGATATATATTGTTATAAGAGAAGTGAGATGATATTTTCTTATCTTTATAGATTATAGTGGTGTAATGAAAAGAATGAATAAAAATCCATTTATAATGGAGGAAATGAAAAACATGAAATTACATGAAATATTTATATAAAAATAATGACCTCAAAATTTAAAAAAAATTAAATCTTTAATAAATTTAAATTGTTTATGTATATATCCTAAAATATATCAAATAATGATATTTAGATATGTTTGTTTTCATTATAAAATTAAATTATTATATAACCCCTTTGTTAACTGATTTTTTCATTAACTGTATTGATGATTTTTTCAATCATAAAGGGTTATAATTTAATACATATGGTATAATTGGGATAATAAATATACCTGTGATGGATTTTTTTATTTTTAAACGTCATATTTTTCCACTTTCAATATGTCTATGATCCTAAATATTATAATCATATATTGTTTTTAATATATCATTTCTTTAATTTTTAATATTTTTCGACAAATTTTACATTTAAAAAAACAATAAAACAATGTAATTTGAATATAGATCATTCCAATATTTATAAGTTTTTATATTTATAGATAATTCTTATGATTCAATCAATCCGAAATGAATTATTACTTTAAATTTCATAAAAATTATTTACATTTTATTGTACTATTGTCACATGAAGATTATTAGTGTTGCGTTAGCATTTAATGTAACCACTTCATTAATAAGAATTTGAAAAATTGACATAATAATAACAAAAAATTTCATCGTTAAATTCACCATTTATAACTCATCATAAATTTTTTTTTCTCATTTAGAAAATATTAATGATATTGAATGTAAAAATGTGACATTTTTAGCATTATCATTTACTTAAATAGTATAATGTTAAAAATATAAAATATATCAAAAAATACATATATTTAAATTATATAAGTTTATCAAATATATATACTACCAAATGAAATAAATGAAACGCCTTTAATGGATTTAATAACTTATCATGTTAGTTTCAATCACAATAAATATATTTTACTTTTATTATGGTATCATAAAATTACCATGTTTATAGTTCAAAACGATCAAAAATAAAAGATACTATGTACAAAATTTGGTCCTCTATATTCCAAATATTAAATCGAAATTTCACAATTCAATTTATAAAAGTGGAAACTTTAAATTTTAGTTACAAATTCATGACTGAACAACAAATAAAAAATTTCAATAAATTCCTTTTTAAATATAAATGTTTTTATATAGTTTATTAACAAAAAAACAGATTCTAGTTATTTTAAATGGATAATTGATAATATAATAGAAAAATATTTAAATTTTAAAAACTATATAAAATGTATCTTTTTAAATTCTTGATATATAAGTATTGTTATCAATAATTATTATAAATTTCACTATTCACTAGAAAATCAATCATTTTAAAAATTCACCAATAATTTCCTATATTATATTTTCGGAATAATAGTTTAAAACTTATATCATTTTAAAAAAACAGAAAATTAAAATGTTTTATAAATTAACTATAATATTATATCACAAAAAATAAATAAAATCTAATTTTTTAAGAAAATGTGTATTTTATGAATAAAATGACTTTAAAAAAAATTTAGTTCTTATTTCCTCACACTAAATCAATAAATTTTTGTTTAGTAACTTCATTAGATATTTATTTATTAATGAATTTAATCATATTTAAACCCCCCCAATTTAATTTCTTATGCAATAATAGTCATACATAGATAATTATTTTATTCGTTTATGCTCAGATTTGTGTATGTTGTAAGCTCTAAAATAGTGTATTTATTTTAAAGTTTTGGGATACTCCACCACTAATTAATAAATTTTTTTATAATAATTTGATATGGGTCTCGAAAATAATGGGTTTTATATTTGTAAATTGCATTGTATAAAACCCACATCGGAGAATGGTCAATAAAAAATTCTCTTAAAATATGGTAAGAAGAAATAAAAATGATATATGAAATAATAAAGGACTAATTTTTCAAGGGGATAACATTAATGGAATGTTAAAATAAAGACATTAGGGGAATATTATTTTCCAAATAATTATTTAGGGTGATTAAGAACTTTTATATCATGAATTTAAATAATCATGAGAATGTTAGTGACAAAAAATAAAAATAAATACAAAATGTTTCAAAAAGAAACATTGATTCATTTGATATGAATTTAATATGATTTATTATGAATATAATTTTTTTATATTTGGGGAATTAAAATTTCATATAAAATAACCGATTATGGAAATAAATATACATTAAATTTATAATTTCATCATTTAATCATTTTCAAACATAATATCATTTTTTCCAAAAAATGACTACTCAAGATGAATTTTTTATTAATGAATAAATAAAATCAACTTCGCATTACATAATAATATGTAAATCTATTTCATCAATATATAAATATTACCCAAAAAATAATGGATACCACATTGTAATTTAATATAAAAAATGTATGAACCTTCATATGATAAGAAAATAAAACTAAAATTATCATTTCCAAACTACTAACTATGAATTCATTTATAAAAGATCATAAATAAAACTACATCCCAAATAAATTTTATATAATCAACGTTAAATAATATTTTAATCTCATGGTGATATAATACCTATAATCTTATATCCCTTAATATTTAGTTAAATGTGTTCACAGTAATACATAATTTTAAATTACATGTTAAACCAAATGTTTTCCTATACATCGAAAAAATATGTGTCTCCTAAAATAACATTAATCATCATGATGAATCAATATATTAACATATAATGTACTTAAATTCAAAATAATAACGTGAAACAAATTTAGTTGGAAACCTAAAAGGTAATACCCTTCAAGAACATAAATATCATGGAAAATATCACACTATTAAGGAATCACTTTTCATTAGAATAGGTTATTTATATCCCCTATATATTTGATGATAATAAACTTAACATGAACTAATATACTATCCAAAAGGTTTATTTAATCATCAGTAGATTATTCTTCCTTAAACCAAGAATTGTTTTCGAAACACATCATCTTCCTATCACATTAAACATCAATTATTCTATCTATACTTCTGAACATATAGTAAAACATAAACCTTAAAATTATAAATCCATGGTTGTATAAATTAATCATATGTTAACCCGTACAAAAAAAATATTTTTTTTCAAAAAATTAACACAATACTTATTCCTCAAATAAAATCTTAGACAAATTAATAAAATAGAAAATTAGGTAAGATTTACTAATGATGAAAAAAATGAATTTTTAGTGAACCCACTAACATATTCCTTATGCTATTGTTTTACTCTTAAAAATAGGGTATATTATCCCCATGAATTACATAATAGACCATCCATGTTAGTCGGTCGCCTATGGATTATTGGGAGGCATGTCTGAGGTCATGTGATAGATTATATTGGGGAACCATCAGGTGGCTCCTAGGTCGGGATGTTACAGTATTGGAGTTAACACATCGATTATGGATTTGACTTAGATAATTCCCATAATCTTCATAAATAATAAATTAAACTATTAAAGTTACCTTATTATTATCTTCTTTTCCCTCATTTAAGTAAAAATTATTACTTAGTAATTAATTACACTATTCACTTCTATTCAACATATAAAATATATTCTTATTCATCCAATACATTTATTTGATTTCATCATCACATATACTTGACATGTAGGAAGATGAATCGTATTCCATCCATGAACATTCTGAAAATACATTTTACCCTTATTAGGTGTGTCCAGAAACTATCCCATGGTTTGATTAATAAGCATATAATGATAAATCCAATTATTTATAATCACAATGGTTCACTATACATCTTTTTTCCACGTGTCTTATCATTAGTAACAACAATATATTATCTTTCGCATTTTTATTATAATAAAACAAACTACTTCCCACAATTTTAGAACACTGAAAATTATAGTGTGAGAAAATATTATCATAGTGATGATTCATAAAATCATTATAAATCACTTATATATTTTAAAATCAAGAAATACTTTTTTTAAATTTATAAAACCTTTGGTTTTACCATGCCTATCATTTGTTATCATATATTCTAATCCATTATAAAGGTTCATAAAGATATTTTCGGTTAAACAAACCATTTCCCTTAGGACTTAAAAATAATGTTTTCATTAATATTGCATTAACCACAAACCATAATGTTGACTAAGATAAACCCAACAAACTCTTTTTAGGTCTATTAATCATATAATAATATGGTCTAAGACCATTCCCACTTATAGAATCAGTATATGGATTTAATAATAGAAAAAAAAAATATAAATCGTATGATAACATCAGGATGTCATCTTATAGTTATGAATATAATTATGGTCTTCACTAAAGATATGTAATCCTAATATATATAAATTTACTAAACCCTTCTTCAATTAAAATATTTATGAACAATTCTTTTCATATAAAAATATCACTCCTTATTAGAAAATGATTCAATACATAATATTAGGATATACACTACATATTTATATGTAAGTTACCTTTGGAAACATTGAAAATGAGAATCTTTTTCAAGAGATATCTATATAATATCACTAAAAGATCAAAAAAACTATCACCCTTATTAGACATGTCATACATAAAACCATTCTTTGTAACCTGGGGTAAGGAAACCCTAAAATGGTTTAGATCAGATCCTTGGTATGGGTAAACAAGGGAGCCATCAAGGATTAGTTAAACATAACAGGAATAGAAGTGTTTGAGAATATGATATTAACATTTTAAATCCATAATCTTTCTATTATAGACAACAATATTGATCCATATAGTAGAACATATATTTTCATAAGACATGAATCATAATGAAATCAAGGAAGATGATCCGTTAGAGTATCAAATTAAAATATTAAATATTCATTTCACAACCACATATTCTTATAAAATCCGTTCTATATTGATGCTTAATTTACAAGACCATGATAGTGGAATTGTATGTCCACTTATTTTATCTTTTCGTTAGCTATGGTTCACTACCAATGATTTCTTAATGGATAGAGTTCTTTAATGAACCATGATTACTCTATATTCTAGTATTTATTATCATAAGAGATATCCATCTATATGTAAATTAATAATAGGGATATATAATATTGGTACTATGAATTATAGAATTAAATTCAAATATAAGTGTGTCAAAATATCATAAAACATTCATCATTGGATTACCCATTGAAAATATATGATTTTTATAGTCATATAATTTTATTATAACCCATTGAAGCAAAATGGGGTCATAAATTTTTTTTCACAACATTATAAAGCTATGTAAAATAAATAGGATTTTTGAAATCATCATTCAATCACTACCTTAGTACTTCAAATGGATAAAAATGGATGGTATCATTCAATAATATCCAAAAAAACCCATTTATAATATCAACAGATTTTATATGAAAAATTATTTTATAAGATCACTGGATAATTTTTTGGGAAAGTACCCTTTTCTTGCTAAAATATACTATTTGAAATATAAAATTTATTTAAATAATAAGGGAAACATTTCATGAAAAATAAATTTTAAAATATTCAATTAATATTTCAAAAAAATTATTTTTTATGATGGCGGATATTTTTTCATTATTCGTATGTTCAAACAGAGATTCAATTCACATTCTTAATAAAAAATAAAATGTGATCTCGTTTGGAAATAAAAAAGAGGATACCATAAAATGAAATATTCAAGAATAATATTTTTTGTAAAAAAATAATTTAAATAATGATAGGATGATATAAAATTATTGTATGAAACATTTTTTGAAAACATGGATATTATTGGAAAATAAATTTCAACCAAAGACTATAAAAAAGTATTTTATCCTTAACAAAAAATATATTATTATAGAGAGTTAATAAAAAGAGGAATCTGAAAAGTGATCATGATATATCCATAAATATACACAAAATAAGAAAATTCATTGAATTATGTACATATATGTGATGAATTTTCCTCATCGAAAACATTATCCTTAATAATATCGACAAGCAATGGGATTGAAATGTATTGTCTTAACAAATGGGTATCATTAAAATAAAAACATTATTAAATATGGTGCCTCATATATCTATTTAAATCATCATAAATTTTTTTATAATATTCTTAAAATACATTATTTTCCATTATATATCTGACCTAAATGAAACAAGTGTTGAATATGTCAAGTATCTCATAGAAAAAATTTGATATGATATATAATTATGTCAGCTTCATCATACTTCGATATCACTCTAATATAATATATAATATAGTTTAGTTTATTTTAATTATATAAATGAATAAATTATATAAATATAATATCAACTTTTATCCAATTATAACATTTAAACACTTATTTAATAATGTAATTATTTAAATAAATTCTTCCTTGTGATAAATGATTCATTTTTCATGATTGTTTGGAATCTATTATTCTGGTCCATTTCACTGATCACGGTTCCATCATATACAAAAAAGTTAAAAAGTATATAAATATCATTTATATTAATTTTATATTTTTTTATTCATTTTCAAATTATAGATATATAATGTTGAATTACACCGTTTATTGAGAAGGTTTTCCTTATATAAAAATAACTGTTGTTTTCATTTTTCAACATATGGAATTAAAGAATGGTAAATAATAATTCACCATTATAGAATAAATTTAATATCATGTATATCTCATATATTAATTTAATATAATGATATTATAATCTTTCAAAAATGGAGACAAAAAACAAATCTCATCGCTTTGGGGAGGTGGTAGTCCACACATACACACAAAAGGAATTATCATTTAAAAATAGATTAAAAGGTAACAAGGTAGATATGATATTATAATTATAGATAAATAATATTATTATAAATATAATGTATAATCATATAACCCAAGATAATTATTTTCTATCAAATATAGTGATGGAAAATGAATTATATCGATATGTGTAGGTTGTAGTCCACACGTTCACATGAGAGATACCTACACTTATCATTTGATGGAAGAAAGGATGAATACTAGTGGTTCAAAAATAAGTGATACATTACATTATATTTTGTATAAATATGTTTTTATTTTTTTAATAAGAATATTTTCGAGGATGGAGAAAAATAAAAAAATTAGATGTGATCAGGTAGGATGATTACCTCTTATCCATGTAGTTCTACTTTAGGTCACATCATATTGGCTATTAAAATTTCTAATTATAAAGAAAATATCCAATTATTGATTTATAAGGATGTTAAGAGGATAATTTTTTAGGGTAAGGTTGATCTAGATAGATCAAGGTTGTGTAATTATAATACAGAAGGGATTACCATTAATATGGGAGGGAATGGAAAAACATGGATTCACATAAAATATTATAATATATATATATATATATATATATTATTCTTTTATAATGATTCAAAATATCCATTAATTTGTCAAAAATGATTATATAGGCTAAATTTTCTCAGATAAATAAATTTAAAATGATTTGGGTGTAATTTTAAAACATTTAATCAGGAATAACCACTTTTTTAATTGAATGTAAACATAAATGAGGTAATGCCTCTCTCAATACTAAAGGGTCATAATATTACTTATAAAGAAAAAATTGAATCATCAATCAAAAAGGGTTGACATTTTAGAACATTTATCAACATAAGTTTCCTCTTTTAGAATTTTCATCATTCATAATTATTGTAATATATTTTAATAAAATATCATTAATATAATTTTTAACACTATTCAATTAATTTTTCATTGAAAAAAACATGATATCAATAGAAATTGAATGTCAATATTTGAGTCACTCTATGTTTTTTATATTCAACTAGAAAATTCATGGAACAAAATATCAATAAAATATTACTTTTCCTTAATTTCAATAACTAATTTACTGGATTTATCTATTCTCTACACTAGCTCTTTTTCAACATCGTTTCAGTATTTAATGTTATAGTTTTTTAAATGAAATTTTTAAAAAATATAATTATTAATAAAATATTTTCATATTTAAAATTACCATTCATAACCAAACATAACATATTTTTAGTACTACCACAAAATATTATAGATAATAAAAAACTGAAATTTAAATATTCAAATTTATCTTTTATATGAATATTATAAAGTTCAAAATCAATGTAAAATGGAAAAAGTAATATTTTTTGTATGGATAATTATGGATACAATATAACGATAAAATTAAATAAATCCAAATTTGTGAAATAAATTTAATACATCTCAAGTAACATCCAGAAATGAAATACATTTATGAGGTCAAAATGGATACGTTATGAGACCCCAAGCAGGCCTCCGCTTACACCATAAGGCTACTAATATCATGGGTGTGATCTATATAGTGGGGATACTATACCTCATGATATGTAGATATATAGAAGTGGAAATTAATAATATAAATTGCATAGTAAGAGTAACAAAAAAGATGAAACTATATTATAAAACAACGAAATAAAGGAGAAACAAATATAAAAACAGTAATGAATCATGTAACATCTTGTAAAGAATTATTTAAATGTAAAATGAAAAAAAAATATAATAATAAATTCAATAGACACAATGTAAACTTCTAAAACCGTGGTCCCGAACACCACGTCAGTCCCATCTTCGAACTCCTACCAATCTTAAAAGAATAAAAAACAGCAAGATCTCGTTCCATTGTCCAATCAGGCATCCAAGTAATATATTAGGTCTCAAATGGTATCCTGAATATGGGGTGAGTATATATTAGTATGTCAAAAACACCGTGTCTAAATATAACTGGTTTGATAGTAATTGTATGAAATAAATCAATAAAAATTACTGTTAATTAATAAATTAATATAAAATATAAAAACACTTACTTTAGAACCATACCAGAATAGATCTGAGCATGTGGAATAATCGTTCGAATGTACAAAACAATATCTATTGTAAAAACTAACTAGCATCAGTGCCATGCTGGAATGTTTATAACCATGTCTCACCACCATTCCATCCAACAACAATATATCCATTTTATATATCAAAAATCTTGGTCAAAACATGTTATATAAGAATTTCGGTATGTGAGAGGGTAGATCCCATCCAATATAAGCATTAAAGCGTGCTACAAGGCCATGCCTGCTGAATATCATCATTCCAACAAGATACATGACCTATCTCAGTCAATATAAAAGTTATAACATGGGAATAGGTCTAACACATTCAATAATAGCATTGTGATGTGGTACTAGGTCTAGCCCGCATTATATAAGCTTTAAAACATGGTATATGGAATGACCCACTTGGTGTGACCATTACAACATGATAATAAAACAAGTCACAACATCACAGATATCACAATATCATATCATACAAATCAATGGTCAAATATGAAAATTTCAATTAATCATTAAATTAAACATTATTAATATCATAATAATAAAAAATCATATCAATACACAATTATAAATTACCTATGGATTCTAAATCAAGAAATCAATTATGGTTTCATCTCCTGATAAACACACGTTTATCCATTAGTCAAATATTTTTCATCTGGGGTTTCCTAACAAAACAATTATTCTAAAGCCAAGTCACAACATTTGGATCCAAATAGATTCTATAGAATAGTCTAATTCATTATTTCATCTATTTAGACAGAATTCGTGATGGATACGTATCACTATTTTACATTATTTTCAATTAATCATTCCATATTGTTAAGATATTGACCACATACCCTTAATTGAATTTTAAAAAAATATAGAATGATTATCCAATAAGATCCAAATAAAATATGATCACATTGAAGATCCTATACCACAACCGAATAAGATAAAAACTAAAAATGACCATAGTCAAAATATTATAATGTAGTTACTTTATTACAAAGGGAAAGATGGTAAAACCTATGAAAAACCACTCAATATGGATCAAATTCTAGATCTGAAACTCTACAAATAAGTTATTCACTCCAAAATAATCTTGGATATTCCAAGGGATCATGAAAAAGATCTTACATGATCGAATAAGAAAAAAATATTCCACACATAACCTAAATAATTTTTTCTCATTAAATTATGAATTGTGTAATGCACAAACATGATCCAATTTTTTTTATAGAGATACACCAAAGAACTCATCAAATCAGTTGAATTAATATTTTCCATAACAATATATGATGTGGACTTACTACATGACATGTAACCACATCATTCCCTTTATTATTTTGATGAAATGTGTCTAAAGGAATCTAAACATTTTGTAATGTAGAAACATGATGTGTAATTGTTCTGCAAATATTTTTTCATCCCAAAATCAGAAAAATTAATGAAAACCCTCCAATTTATTCCAAAGCATGGAATATCATAATAATCCAATTTAACACATTTATATCTAGACTCTATTAATTCAAAAAATTTATCACCTTATAAAAATAAATATTCAAAAAATGTCTCTCCATCTACGAACAGGAATTGGCCACTACAACTCAAACCAAAAACTCAAATAGAAACACACCTCAAAATTTATGGAATCATATAACCTCGTCATTATATAGTTTTTCATTCTAGAGTTAGTATAATAATTTGGTTGATGTCTTCGTGAACACGTCCAGCCACTATGCACGCAAATCAAATTCCCTCTCTCATGCCTCCTTTTCAACTCACCCATAATTCTAATTTAGGTGAACAAGAGGTATATTCTAACCTTATAGATTGTTCATACTATGTTCTAAGATCTGTATCAGATTTACCTCAAAGGTAGATTCACTGTAAAAATTTATGTCTTCTATGTGTAATGTCCCAACCCAAATCACCTCTAAGATGGTGGTCGGGCTGGTAGGTTACATGACCTCAAGCACATCTCCCCGAATTCCAGAGGCTTCCCACTAGTAGCGAGGGCCTTTTGGTGTCCAAGGGGGAGATTATTCCCTCATAGGAAATTGATATTATCCCAAAGGAAGTAAACATTAATTAATAATAAATATCAAAATCATATAAATGAATATACTACAGGAGAAGAAATATAGATAATCCAACTGAATAATACTCAAGTGCGGTAGCTCACAAAATAATACCATGCCATGAAATATGTCCAAACAAAAAGTACCGAAAACAGAACCCAGGTATACTATATACTAAAAAGAAAAGAAACAAAGTGCGACAACTGCATCATGAGGAAGATTCGGTCCTCTACCCCAGTCTCCATCCTAAGAAGCAACAATCAATCATGAATTGGAAGTAGCACACTTCCCTTTTTTCAATACCTGTAATTATATAATCTACTCGGGTGTCAATGATGCCTGAGTAGGGTGTGAGATAAAATCCTAGTAGGCCAGCACCCAAGGTGTCAAAACCATTCCACTTTTTTCAACGATAAAATGCAGTGTGCCATTATTTAAGAATTTCATATAATTAATTAAGTGCAATGGAATAAATAAGTTGGACCAAGTTCCAACTGGCCCCTGTGACTAATCACCACCTTTATCCTAAGTTGGCAGTCTGAAAGGGTTCCTGTCAGCAAAATGCACGTACATGTATATATATAGAACCATGAATGAAACAAGGTAAACAAGAAAGAGGTATACCCCAAGCTTGTGCTTTAACATGGGGTCTAAGTCAAGTGTTAACTAGGTGCACTTCCACATATCTGAAGAATAACTCAATTCTAGAGTGACTAGAATGGCAATAATACAAATCTTAAGTGCATCATTATTAATGTTCATGATGATAGTTAGAGTCGGATCCCATCTCGAAGGTATCACTACGGAACATCTGTCAATTTATCCAATACCACCGAGCTCGTCCATGGAAATATTTTGAAAGACCATGTATTCCCCGAGGCATGTAATTACCCTTAGTCTATCCCGATCTCATAAAAAAGGGATCGTGTTTCATTCAAGGCTGGATTAGCCACATTTCCAATGGATCTGTCCTAATGGGTCCTTTTGGAACTGGTATCACTCATAAGTATTAGAAATCCCAGGGAAGTCTCATTCTGGAAAAGCCAATGACACCGCCCCCGGCACATAGAGGTAATCAGTAAGGAAAAGAGGGTCTCAATGTGGCCCTTAATATGAGACCCACCCCATTTCCCCGCCCTAAATTGAATTAGTGTTTTCATAGCAGCAGATATGAAATAATCTGCATATAAACTCACAGCTTGAAAACTAACCATATACACTTATGAATCACATGGTACAAATTAAATATTACAACATAACAATATTAACAAGGAATGATAATGCATCAACATGACTGGATAAATGCACTTTTAAATAAATAAATAATCCAGCACAACCATATACCAAGAATCCAACAAATCCTGGTTCATAATTAGTATAAATTATTAATTTAAATTCAACACAACAATATTAGACTACAAAATACATGCAGTTAATTAAATTAAATTCTCAGACATGTGCATTTAAGTAATTAAATAATTCAGCACAAACAACTATCTAAGATCCAACAATCCAAGGTTTATAATTATTCTAAAATAATTATATAAATTAATCAAAACAAAAATAGGCTACACAATACATGCAGTTAAATGAATTAAATTCTCGGTCTAAAGTAATTTATATCGACCACGTTAGCACACTCAAAGGGGTTTTTGGCCACATTAACACAAATTAAATGAATTAATTCATGATAAAAAGGGTGTAAATAACTAGAAGAAACAAATAAATTAAATATTTTGGGTAAATTTTTACAAAGATGGTAGGCACCGACTAATGACACAACGGTGTATTTTTATAAATCGCAACAAAACGGTGAGAAAAGAGTTAAAGCCCTACCTTATGGTCATAAATGATCCTATGATCCATGGTAGGATTTGATTTCACCTAAAATAGAAGAAAACGTAATATTTTTTAAAACCCCCCAAAATAGTGTAAAATCCTTCCGCGATGACCTGCGCATCGGATATACTACTAAAACCTATGATTGTACATGCACAAGGTTAGCATTTCTCAATGGTTTACATCACACCTAACGGCGAAGAAAATGGTTGACGGATGGAGGAGCTACAGTCTTCCGAATGATGAGTAGGGTGGTGTGCACCACCTAGGGAGAGGGGGTGCGCCACACACAAGAGAGGGAGGAGAGGAAAATAGGTGAAAAGAAATAAAAAGGAAAGAAATGAAAATAAAAAGAAAAAAATAAAAAGAAGATAAATAAATTAAATTATAAAAATATAATGGTAGAAGAAATGAAATTAATAATTAAAATGAGTTTACCCCATTATAGTTATTTTTTATTTCTCTCTAACCGTATCTATTTCATTATTTATTTTCCCCCTATTTAAATGCCATTAATTTCCTTTAATCCTTTTTAATTATTTCTAACCTTAACACTGCGCTATGGCATGCTGTAATATTTTATATAGAGCCTGAACAATCATTTAATAAATTTAATAGCTGTCTGGGACCCGCTACAGGGTGTGCAGACACGCGCCCTAGGTCACTTTTATGATTTGGATTAAAAACATTAAGGTCCACATCATAATTTATGTCGACATGTTAAAGGAATTTATGTAGGTAATTAATAATATTATATCTATCCCGACAATAAATATCCATCAATGTATATACGTGTTATATATATTTATACACATCTTCATATATATATATATATACACCCACACATTTATATATAACTATATTTATATATATTTTATCCCACTTATATAGATATACCTCAAATATATATACATCAATGTTTTTCTCCAATAAAACAATAATAACAATAATTATAATAATAATAATTATTTAATTCAACGCATCAATGACAACATTAATATTTTAATGACAAAAACCATTAATAAAAAGTATAACAGTTATAAAATAAATATTTATTGTGCATTTCTATTTAATTGGAATAATTAATAATATCATATTTATTAAATTACCTGATTATTATTTACACCGTGACAAATTTATTAATTAATGACGTGTATTTTCATTTGTTGACTTCAACACAATTAATAATATTAATAATAAAATTATTATTATTATTATTTCTAATATCCAAAATAAATATTTAACTCAATTAAGTTATCTTCGAGTGTTATATGACCAAACTTTTACTGCTCGCAAAAGTTATACCCTAACTAGGGTAAACGCCATGTCCCGGAACTATCAGTGATGTCAGATTTCTCATTTGATGCACCATTTGTGGGAAAATAATTATTTATTATATAAAAACAAAATAATTAATTAATTAAAAATAAATATGGAATTATCATGTGTGAGGGTGCCAAACACCCGATGTGAATCATAGTTATAACCTATATAGGGTAAACAGGCATTTCAGACCTAATGGTCATCTCAGATTTCTCGTAAGACACACCATTTGAGAGTTATTTCAATTTTTTGAAAAGAAACAAACATACGTATGAGTTATATAAATTTAATATTTTTATTCAATCAATGCCACAGTTTTGACTATCCAAAAAAAATATTCCGAAGCTTGGTTTTTATAACTGGCCTACCCAGTTAATGGGAAAAAAATAATTTCAATCGCTTTATCATCTGGTTAAAAACACGGATCATTACATCCTTACCACCTTAGAACTTCTCGTCCCCAAGAAGCCTTCGGGAAAAATGTAACCCTCACCTGATCTACAGGGTCATGTAGTCTCATACAAAAGGTCTCGTTGCGTATCTAAACGCTCAATTCACGCTCAAACATTGTCTAGGAAAAATGCACATAAGCTATTTAGATCTAAGCCATCACTCATTTTCCAACTGAAACATCGAGATGGTACCTATTCAAACACGTTCAGCTAGAGATACAACCATGTCGTCATCTCATTGACTTCTGGCCAGAATTACTTCCCACATTTTGTTTTTTGTTAGAAAGAGGAAAATTCCTAGTCACAACACCTTACTCCCTTGGATTTTCATAAAATAAATACCCTTAAGCATTCTAGAGACTCCTCTCAATTGATTTCCGGAATAGATAAAATGGTTTATTCCCCGTCGCCCTTAAATCCCAAGTCGAGAAAAGTTTTTATGAAATACCCTGGTCGACACAAACCACACTCATCTCACCTGAAGATGTAACAAAAAAAGTTCATTCACTGAACGCTTTATTTAAAAGGAGAATGAACTAGTCAAGCCACTCCGACTGACCATTTAAGAATATTATCCTCTAAGATATCTTGTGTTTTATATACTAAACTGTGATGTCTTCTTCAAAGGTTTCTCACATTTACCGCCAACATGTCCACCGAAGTTCATAACTGATCTTCAGTGGCGTTCCTTAATTTAGGCATCATCGAGCCCGATAACAAGTCCTATGGTAACCTTAGATTGGCACAAAAAGAGTTGAAGGAACTAATGCAAGGTAGTACATACTCCATGTTTATGAGAGAGACATTCATACAAGAGAAAGATGTCCATATCAAAACATTGACTGAGACCTGAGCGACATCGGTGTGGCGGTCAATTTAGATGAAACAACTGGGGTTCAATATTTCATCTAAGTAATTCCTACCCAGAAATCCAAGGATCGCTCAAGACCAAACAACCCCCGATAAGAACACCGTGTCAGCGTGAAACACTAGGAAAACCACCATAAACAAGACCAAAAACATTTAAATATTTATCATGGTGTAAGATAGATGTTGTCTTAGTGCATCAAGGATGAAGGAAAGTTAGGGGACATGCTCATCACATAAGGAAGAGTACACTAAGAGGATTATAAGATTACAAGAAGGAAGACATTTTAAAAAAGGGAATGAAATCCCATCCAAACTGACTGGTGTGTCAAAACACCTGAGTCCTTGGAAGTCATCCTGAGCTTTGAGACAAACGTGATTCCTTTAACAGGGAAGTCATTTTACTAGGAAGGTGACCAGAAATGTATCTAACAGTGCAAGGATTGATGATTACATTAAACTAAACTAGTTCATCACAACAATAGGAACTTGTTTTCACCGCATGCGTGAACTCATACTACCATTAGGTAATACAGAATCAATATGAGTTATAACTCAGATTACGATGTACCAAGTCATCCATCGCTATGTATACGAGAGGGTTGAAAGACCTATGAAGCAACTGACCATCCCTAAGGCATTCCTAACCTGATGTAAATGATCGTTACCGATGTTCAAACCCGAAACAACAGTCAAGGAAAACATGACCACCCATCTGAATAAGGGTGTCATTTTATGAAAGGGGTCCGACTAGGGACAACGATATGTGAATGTTTCTATTCTAAAGCAACTCAAGAAAAAACTCAAACTACTCTGATACCAGGTTCATAAAAAGAGGACATTGCTATAGGTTCTATATCTAAGCCCTATATATTTAGTCACATTTAATCTTAAATCATCATGATATTTAATCAAAACATCAAGTACCATTTTTTTCAATAAAACACAAGGTAGATGATCATAAACAATGACTCAAGGGAAAACATGTAAGTTTTATAAAACTCCATTTTAAAACCATTTACATTAATAGAGATCATTTCTTTAATTAGACTATCTGGAAAATAAAATCCTTCAAATAAGATAAGGCATCCTACAACGGTCCCACTATGCCGACCTAGGTTCATTAGAATGAAACACCAAAATGGTTGGTTAATTATTAAGATTCACAACACCCATACAGAGTTATCTCATATGGAATAGGCACCAACTATCCTACTTGGTCTTATTTATCCCATTGGGTAGTCAACCAATTCATTTAAAATTATAACATGCTCAAAAAAACATCTTCCTAGATATATGGGTGGCTATCAACTTAATAAGAACCTATACACTTTATAGTTTTTGGCATTTGGATCCCATTAAAAGGCGACCATTAAATTTTTGCAAAGAAACTAATTAAATAATAAACAAGCTAGCAGGTCACTACAAAAATCTAACAGAGGGAGAAATGTGGTAATCACATAAGCCTAACATTTTGATCATAGAGACAAGCTAATATGCACAAAATCATGATACAAGGAAAACATAGTATCAAATAGGCATCATGGAAACAGACTAGCATTCTAAATATAATACTAGAACATTGTATATAAAAAGCAATTCTTGATATTTATAGGACATCGAATACATTCAACAAACACTATTTGAATCAGTACGCATCCTAAAATGAAACTACATGGAATGACAATATGCATAGCATGTGAATTTATATGTGCCTATTATGATGCATGAAATGATTCATCCTTACCTTAACAGGCCAAGGGTAAAGTATTATAAATTCCATAAATTCACATGCATCGAAAATTACCCAAAATAACTCGAGGTGAAATTATATAAATTGTAACATCAAAATTCATGAACAACAATCCCAACCCTGGAAACATGGTCATTTCCTGTACGTGGGGTGATCAGTCCCAGACGCGGCTATTAACCAAGTACTGAAAAATTGTGAGTCTCCTATCTACCTACCGAAAAAAGTAAGACAAAGGGAAAAATACCACCTCTAATAACACTTTATTACATGCCGACCGGCTCACCTCTAGAACGGTTTCTGGACCGGTGGGTTAAATGATCTCAAGTGCATCTCCCTGAACGCCAAAGGCTGCCAACTAGAAGAAAGGAAATTTTTGTCTCCGAGGGGGAGACTATTCCCTCATAGGTAATAGATATTATCACAGTGGAAGAAAGCTATAATAAATAATAAATAGTGGAAGCATATAAATGAATAAAATTCAGGATAAGAAATATAAATAATCCAACTGAATAATACTCATGTGAGGAATCCCACAAAACAATTTCATGCCATGATGTATGTCTAAACTGAACGTACTGAAAATAGAACCCAATCATTCTGTCAAATAAAACGAAATTAAACAAAGTGTGACAACAACGTCGCGTGAAAGTCTATGTCCTCTTCCATAGTCTCCATCCTAAGAAGCAACAATCCATCAAGAATTAAAAGTATCACGCTTCCCTTTGTCAATACCTGCAATCATATAATCTACTTGGGTTTCAATGATGCCCGAGCAGGGTGTGAGATGAAATCTCACTAGTCCGGCACCCAAGGTGTCTAAACCTTTCCATTTCATGCAATGATAAAATGCAGTGTGCCAATATTTAACAATTTCAGATAATTAATTACAATGGAATAAATAAGTATGCCCGAGATCCAAACGGCTCTCGTGCCTAATCACATGCATCAACCTGAGATGATAGACTTAAAGGGTACCAGTCAGTATAATTCATGTACGTGTATATATATATAACCCAGAAAGAAACAAGTTAAACTAGAAAGATCTATACCCCAATCTTGTTCTTTAACATGGGGTCTAATTCAAGTGTCAACTAGGTGCACTTCCACATATCATATGAATATCTTTATTCTCAATTGACTCGAATGGAAATAATAAAAACCTTAATTCCATCATTACTAAGCTTCAAGTTGAGAGTTAGAGTCTGAAACCCTCCTGAAGGTATTACTACAGAACATCTGTCAATTTATCCAATACCACCAAGCCCGTCCAAGCCAATCTTTCGAAAGACCAAGTATCGCATGAGGCATGGATTTACCCTGAGTCTATCCTGGTTTCATATTTGAGTGTCATCTTAGGCTGTCATAGTCACATTTCCAATGGATCCTTCCCAATGGGACCTTATAGAATGCTTATCACTCATAAGTATTAGAAATATCGGGGACGTCTCGTTCCGGTAATGCCAATGACACCCCCCCTGACACTTAGAGGTAACCAGTCAGGAACGGAGGGTTTAAGTGTTTCCCTTAATACGGGACCCACCTCCTTTCCCCACCATGAATTTAATTAACATTTTCACAGTAGAAGATATGAAATAATCAGTATATACACTCACAGCATGAAAACTAACCAGATATACCCGTGTATCACAAGGTACAAATTAAATATTGCATCATAAAAATATTAATAAGGAATGACACCACATCAATATAAGTAGATCAATTCACTTTTAAATAAATAAATTATTCAGCACAACCAACTACTAAGAATCCAACAATTCCTGGTTCATAATTACTGTAAGTAGTTTATTTAAATTCAACACAACAAGAATAGGCTGTGCAACACATGCAGTTAATTAAATTAGATACCCAGATATGCACATTTAAATAATTAATTAATTCCGCAGAAACAATTATCAAAGATCCAACAATTCTAGGTTCATAATTATTCTAAAATAATCAATTAAATTAAACACTACAAAAATAGGATGCGTAATACAGGCAGTTAAATGAATTAAATACCCGGGCTAACAGAATTTATACTGAACACTTCGGCCCACCCAAAGGGGTGCCTGACCACATTGAAACAAATTAAAACAATTAATTCATTATAAAAAAAATCCTAAAACCGCTTGATGAAAAAAAAAATTAAATATTTTGGGTGAATTTTCACAAAGCTGGTAGGCACCGACTAACGGCACAACAGTGCGTTTTTATAAATTGCAACGAAACAGAGGGAAAGAGAGTAGACACCCTACCTTATGGTCATAGAAAATCTTATGATCCATGGTATGCTTTGATTAGACCTAAAACAGAAGTAAACAGACAATTTTAGAAAAACCCCAAAATAGGGAAAAATCCTTCCGCGACGAACTGCGCATACGATACACAATGAAAACATACGATTTCACTTGTGCAAAGTTTTAATTGCCTAAAGGTTTACTACACACTTGACAGAGAAGAAAATAGATGACATACAGAGGAGCTTCAGTCTTCTGAGGGAGGATTAGGGTGGTGCGCATCACCTAGGGAGAGGGGGTGCACCACGCATAGGAGAGGGGGGAGAGGAATAGTGGAGAAATGAAATAACAAGGACATAAAAGTAAAGAAAAAGTTATAAATAAAAAGAAGATAAATAAATAAAATAATAAAAATAAAATGCTGGAAGAAATGAAAAAAATAATTAAAATGATATTACACCATTTTAGTTATTTTTAATTTCTCTCCAACCATATCTATTTTATTATTTATTTTTTTCCTCTTTAAATTCCATTAATTTTTTTTAATCCTTTTTAATTACTTTTAACCTGAATGTTATGATTTTTCATGACATAATATTTTCCCTAAATCCTGAGAAATCATTTAATTATTTTTAATAGATGTATGGGACCCGCAACAGGGTGCACAGGCGCGTTCCCTAGGTCATTTTAAAGATTTAGATTTAAAACATAAAAGTCCACAACATGATTTAAGTCGACATGGTACATTAATTTATGTAGGTAATTAATAATATTTTATCTAACCCAAAAATAGATATCAACCCATATATATACGTGTTGTATATATTTATACACATCAGCATATATATATATATATATACACCCACACATGTATATAAAACTATATGTATATATATTTAATCTCATATATATAGATATACATCATATATATATACATCAGTGTTTTTGTCCAAATATAATAATAGTAACAATAATTAAAATAATAATAATTATTTAATTCTATCCATTAATGAAAACATTAATATTTTAATGACAACAATCATTAGTAAAAAGGAAAATGGTTTTTAAATAAATATTGATTGTGCATTTCTATTTAATTTTAAAAATTAATAATATCATATTTATTACATTACCTAGTAATTATTTAAACTGTGAAAAATTTATTAATTATGGGAGAGTATTTTCATTTGGTGTCTTCAACGCAAATAATGGTACTAATAATAAAATTATTATTATTAATTCTAACGGCCAACAAAAATATTTAACCCAATTAAATTATCTTCGGGTGCAATATGACCAAACATCCACCGCCCGCAAATGTTATACCCGAACTAGGGTAAACCCCATGTCACAGAACTATCGGTGATGTCAGATTTCTCATTCGATGCACCATTTTTGAGAAAATAATTATTTAATATATAAAAAACGGAATAATTAATTAATTAAAAATAAAGATGGAATTATCATGTGTGAGGTTGTCAAACACCCGATGTGAATCATGGTTATAACCTACCCAGGGTAAACCCGGCATTCCAGACCTAACGGTCATCTCATATTTTTCATACGATGCACCATTTGAGAGGCATTTCAATTTTTTGAAAAGAAACAAACATGCGTATGAATAATATAATTTTAATATTTTTATTCAATCAACACCGTAGAGTTGACTATCAGCACAAAATATTCCGACACTCGGTTTTTAAAACCGGCATGCCCAGTAAATTGAAAAAATTTATTTTCCTTCGATTTATCAACCAGTTCAAAACACAAGAACGATACACTATGTATATCCCATGATATTATTGTGGATAATATCTCTGAATCTGTAATATGTGAAACCTGTAGTGTATTTTACTATAGTTCTGTGGAAGGGATAATTGGTATTCCACTATAACAATCCAATATAATATCTCTAATGGACCAAAAAATTATGAAGTTATATTTTCCTTTTTCATGATATGATGTTTCCACATCCAAGAAGATACCAAATAAAAACTAGATGACAATCCTCATACTATAGAGGTTTTATTTGATAGTCATCAATGGATTTCCTCCTACTCTGCGAGGTCACTAACAACTTCCTAGTCTACTAAACCTACACATTCATCTCCTTAATGAGAGTAGGCACAACAAGCGCTTACTCACCTATTTCCCACAAACAAAAATTCAAAATACACATCCTTTCATGCAAATTCTCAAATTCTAGAATTTAGATGAAATTATTATTGTCATTTTTATATGAAAACTCCATGAGTGCCTTATGTTTATCCCATGCAAAAATAAAATCTAAAACAAAGACTCATAACACATCCTCTAGAACCAGAATAGTCTATACATATTTACTATAATTATGAGGATAATAGTATGTACTGAAAATAACACGTGAACCCAAATCCTTTTAAAGACCCTTATATTAAAATATTATAAAACAATGATCTCTATTTGAAAATATAATCCTCATAAAACCATGAATCCAAACTACCTTGAGAAAATAAAGAATTCATATTTAATCAATTATAAAGAAAACCATAATAGGAATAAAATAGACTAATTTATTTAGGTTATCCACAATCACTCATAGAACATAATTCTTGTGGGTTTTCATTGGTATTACTATCACAAAAACCATAGTTATATCATCCCATTTCCACTCAGTAATATGAAAATATTTAAAAATTCCAGCTAGACTCTGATTCTTGACATTCACCTATTGAAAAGTAAATCAAATTTATATTAATCTCTCTACCATATTATTCATTCAAAACATCCAATATATATATTGACATCATGATAAGTATTTGACAAACAATGTTAAACTTCTTATCTAGTAGAATGGAATTATTTAATAGTATCCTGGTGCAATCCTATTGGAACCTATACATGGGTATTGGAAAGAAGAGAATTATCACATCTCAATCACCATATTAAAGGTGTCTCCCAACAATATAAGTTGTCAATTATAAAAAATACCTCTGGATTAGATAACTGATATTTTTTTCTCTGGATAAAAACTACAGATATAACAGATTTAGATAGTAGAGATACTCATCTATGAGGCACATTGTCGTTTATATGCTTGTCTGCAAATTGTTCCACCATTCACCACTTGTCGTAAGACTCGTGTATTGTCTATTTCTGTATCTTTAGACCCAATTCCTTGATAATGATTTTTCTTTTTCCTGATATATAATCCAATTCAATGTTTGAGGACTACAAATACTCAACCCACCTTATCCATTGATGGTTTAATTCATACTGAGAAAATATGTATATAAGGACTTTATGGTTATTGTATACCACAAATAACTCCATCATGATATAATTCCACCAACAACGTAGGGCATGTCCCACTATTTCAAACTCTAGATTGTGAGTTGGGTAATTCCTCTCATATGGCCTTAGCTCTCAAGAACCATCAATAACCATTGTATCCTGCTTCATCCAAACATCTTCATTTCCTCTATTAGATTCATCATAGTATATGGTATATTAATTACCTAGTAGTTGTAAAGTGGGGATATATGCTGAGGTCATCCATCCTATTAGATCGTAAAATATATCCCTCATGTTTTTGACCAAACAAACTTCAATTCCATTTTCTCAATCTGAACATCAGTGCTTCATGATGGAAGATGTTTGGGAGAAGGTGCCTATAATAACCTTCTAAACAAATAAATATCATAATATTAAATAAATCCTATGTCAACCCCTAAGACACTCTGACTTCACTTTCTCTAGGTCAACTGACACTCTGACCTCTGAGATGACATGGTCTAATAAGTTCTCTTCATCAATCCAAAAACTATATTTTTTTATCACAGAATAAATATAGTGTCCCTAAATGTGATGATCATGACGTCAATATGTTTGTAATGATCGTATTTGGACTCTAAGAACACATATATGTCATCGATAAAAACCCACCACTAAAATCTCTTAAAAATTGTGGTTGATCTAATTAATCATGTCTATGAATATTAGTAGTGAATTAATCTACCCAAATAGCATCACTATGAATTCACACAATCTATAGATGCTTCTAAAATCAGTCTAATGTATATTCAAAATAATCAACCACCATTGGTGGTATATAGATCTCAAATAAATCTTACAAAATTTTTTATAACCTCCAAACTGATCGAAGATATCATCAATACATTGAAGGAGGTAAAGGTTTTTGACCGTTATCTGGTTTAATCTCTGATAATTCACACATATGTGAAAGGAACCATTATCCTTATTGATAAAAAGAACTATAGAACCTTGTGGATATGTATTAGGATGTATAAAACCCTTGAATTCATGATCGTTGAAAATTTACTTTCTTCTCTTAAAGCTCTGATGGTGAAATGATGTATGGTGGGATAGAAATAAGATTTTATCCCATCAAAAAATTGATAATGAACTCCATATCTACTATGGGTGGTAGGTCATAGTGATCGTTAGGATAAAATTCCTAAAAATAGTCTACGACTAGAGGAATAGAATCATACTATATGACACTATCATCTAGAGAATTTCTACATATCTGAGTCATTAGATAATCTAATATTTAAGGAATAGGTCCAACAAAACAACACTAAATATCACACTTTCCCAATCGTGATTACAAGTCTCATTCTTGATATAGAAAGGTAAATCTCCTCTAGTAATAGTCTATAATATCATGGGTTTTAACTATCCAATACATTGAATAAATCCAATTATAATTTTCCATTTCTTGCACAAACAGTTCGAACAAAAACAATAACCACTAATTTATAGAGACAATAATATGCAACATTTGATATTCCCTAATCCCAATCTCAGTGGTGCATCAATGGAAAAATGACCATTCAAGTGTTCCATATCCATGCCAAAAAAATTTTAAAATAGATTAGAAAAAAATGAATGTGCTTATCTTATATCAAACAACACACAACAAATTTGTGATTATACAAGAACTTTACCTCTCAAGTAGAGGTCCACATGTCCACATTAGCTAGAGTAGTCTTCCTGAGAAGAATCTAACTAAACCCTCTACCCTAGGATCTAGTTTGAATCCATTGAGATTTTTTCTTTTCCTATTATTGTCGCTTATGTACTCGGGTACCATATCCCCTACGTTGACCAGAATGTCCTGTAGAAATCGAACCACAATCCTGGTGAGGAGTAGATGAGTTCTTAATAGACATTGGTTTTAATCTGAATCCCCTTCCAATATTAATTTGATGCATTCCCATACCAAACCTATATAGGTTGTACATCATGTCACAAGATCAACATTCCATGTCGGGTTACATAAAATGATTCCATCTCTGACCCAACATTACACACTGGAAATACACCAATGAAATATGGTATTGAAATGGATACCCAATTCCAAAACATCTTTGACATATATCTCCTTGGAGAAAACAATCTTATCAATACTAATTTCCAACCAATGAAGACCTCACAATTCTTCCTTTTGAATTATCCTAGCCACTACTAAGGGCCTCACTCAGATTTGATTCTGTGATAACTTATTTATTTTCCACATTTGAAAAACTACTTAGATATAACATATTCACCTTTTACCTTATTATATTGATAAGTCCATCCAAAAAATGTATCACCCTAAAGACATCATCTGTATCTTAATATGATACTATGTATTGTAGGTTAGTTAAACATATTTCATAGTCCATCACCAACATTCCCTCCTATGTTAGATGCATCAACACATGATACTTCATATATCATATTTTATTGGGAATGAAATGGCTCATAAACCTATTTTTGATTTCCTTTCATAAAAACTATTATTATTTCCCTTTATTCTACAACTTGTCCCACCAATTCTTGGTATGTCCATAAATCATATTTTTAGCCAGATTCACCCATCTATATGTTGTTGTATGAAGACGCTTACATATTTTCTTGAAAAACTCAATCTATAACTTTGCATCCTAGGGCCTCACTTCCAAGTAAACATATACATATTTTGTTGCTACAAAACTCTCATTATACCCATCATCAATAAACTACAATGAATTGTATCCCTCTCCATGGATCTCATTTACTATAGGAAGTTTTCACAAAGATGAACATCCTTATAATACTAAATATCAATAATAATCACCACCTCAGCTGCATTATAGGACTCCTGATTTCCCCTCTCTTATTGCAAAAAACAAAATTTTGAGGAGTCATTTTCTATAAAATTAATACACACACCCTTGAACACATACTATAACAAAAATTTTCAACCCTAATAGGTGATAGTAACAGAAGACCACTACTCATGTCCACTCTATAAACATGCCTCACGTGTGATTTAGTATGACATAAGAGTTCATTTAATTTATTTCAGGGATATAACATGTATGTTATATCACTTCTAAAATAGGTAGGTATATATCATATACAATAATTATTCCTCTATAATTAACAATGAATATAAATACATATCCCTATTTTCCTAACATAATTCCTGCATATTAAACATTCTCCATACTGGTCCATGAGCATAAATATAAATAAATAATATTATTATTATATAATAAACCCACACATCATGTGAATCACCATCGGTAAAATAAAATCATCTATATAATGTGAAAAACATAAAAAAAATTCTTTCCATGGTCACTCATATTTTACCTCACATATGGGTTATCTACTCCTATGTAAAATCTCATTACCTTGTCCCAAAACATCCAAGTGTACTTTAAAAATGACTCAAAATAGATATGAAATTGAAAACAAAAACATTCTCCTTTGATATCTTATTACAACTTCCTTGAATCCATCAATCGCTCACATGGACAGAAAGGGATGGTTATGTGGCTTAAAGAGTTCTTCTATATATAACATAGGTTGCCGACTAATATGGAGGGTGTGACCAGTATAGTGGATAGACTACATCCCATTGTATAGAGTTAGCTAGTGGAATAAATGAACAGTAAAATTTACATAATCATAGTAACATTAAAAAAGAAACTATATGATACAAATGAGAAATAAAAAGAATACACTAAAAAATATTAATGAAACATGAATTAAAATAATATGAAGTGTCTACATGTCAACTAAAATAGATAAAATGACATAATTTTCCATAAATAAAGTAAAACCAAAATACATCGGTCAAAAACACCATATTGGTTCCAACAACTCCAACCCATCCAACAACTAACAAATACACAAAAAGATTTTTAATTTAATCTAATCATACATCCATTTACTCTTCTCATGGAACAAATTGTGTAAAAAATAGGGTCTGAGTATAACTCATAAGTTCAACACTATTATATATAAATATAACTATCCAATAAAATAGTTTATGAAACAAAGAGATAAATAAAGGAATTAATTAATCATGTAATAAAATATATAAAACAACCATATTTGACACCCATCCATAATACCTCTAATCATGTAGTACAATCATTCAAATGAAATACCATATAGCTATCTTAAAACAAGAACCACTTTAGGGCCACGTCGGTTTGTCTCTATTCATGTCTCGCAACTATTCCCACCAAAAATGATATATCCATGTTATCAATAAAAATTCTAGGCCAAAACCCATTAAATAAGAATTTCATAATGGATCTATTCTTAGCCTACAAAATATAAGGATTATAGAATGGGACTAGGATTATCTCACTCAACATCAACATTATGTCATTGTACTAGGCCTAGCATACTCAATATAAGAATTGTATTGTGGTAATGGGCCTAGCCAACTCAATATAAGCCTTTTAGTGTGAGACTAGTCCTAGAACACGCAATATATGTACATTAGTATGGGACTAGGAAGATCCTACTCAATATAATAATTGTATAATAAAAATACAAAAATTAAAAACATCAGGGCTATCACAATATAATGTAATGCATCTAAATGGTTAATTATGAAAATTTGATGTTATCTTTCAATTCAACTATATTTAAAAACAAATCATAATAAATTATATCAATAAACAATAATACATTATCTTTCTATTCTATATCCAGTAATCACATAAGGGATCTAGGCGTACTATACAAACATTAATAAATTAGAAAACTCATTTTAATCAAGTGTTTTCTCTCCCAACTGGAAGCCACAATCCATTTCAAAATAGTTTAATCCAAATGGATTCCATAGAATAATCAAATTCATCAATTAATAAATTTTGTAATAAAATTCTTTTGGGAAATTAACATATTTCGCATACATTCCAATTAATCTGATAATAGAGTTACTTTTTTAACCCTATACCTTTAAATTACAATCAAAAAATTATATCCACTAGGATTCCTCAACCAGAAAGAAAGCACAAATGATCAGAAAAAGTATTCATGACCAAAAATGAGACATACCAAAACTAACAGTAAACATTGTTAAATAATTACTCCACAACAACTAAATAACAAAGAGACAAAATGTGAAAAGTGGAAAACCCCTCTATAAGAATTATATGCATGATAGATACATTAGAAAAGAATGGAGCCACTCCAAAATGTCATGGGAGACATTCTAATGTCTTGAGAAATAAGTTGCACATATGAATGAGAAAAAAATCATCTACATGGTACAATTAAAAGTTACACTCTGAAAATTACATGGTTTTTATTTCAGTCACACATCGTGTATTTATTTTTAGAGGGATACAACGGAAAACCTATCACCTTATCTAAATTAACATTTTTACCCAAAATTATATGTCAGTATCTTATTACATGATTTGTAACTGCTTCATACCCTATATTGTTTTCATTAAATATGTCTGAAAGAAACTAGATGTCGTGTAATACATTCACTCCATGTGTAAATGTTCTGTGGATATTTTTTCATCCCAATATTATAAAAATACTAAAACTCGTCCAAACACATCAAAATAATGGAAAATCATTGAAAACCCATTAAAATGTTTATTTCCCCAATTTCATTCATGTATGGGGTTTGGATTTACTAATCAACTAATATTATTTCATTAATTCATAAATATTTGGAAAACCACGAAATGAGATAAAAATTCATCAATTTCTATCATATTTTCATCCCGATAAATGTTTTTTTATCTTTATATTTCATTAGTGCTTCCATGATTAATATATAAGAAAAATATATACACAACATCATGAATATCCTATTTCAATTCAATTTCTTGTGAAACACATATTTAAGTGAAATCCCTTATAATTTTTTTTTGAAAATTTGAACATTGAAATTTTTGAATAGTATTTCTTTATAGCATAGTCATTGATATGGGCCTTTATTATTCTATCATGAATGGATGGTTGAGAAGTTATGTGAGAATGGATGGATAACATTCTATATATGGTTATCATATCCATCTATTTTATATTAATTAATATCATATCCCTTTTATTCCTCATAATGAATATTATTTAGATTTACTAATTTATGAGGAGTATTTACCACATTATTTTTCTTTCTAGGATAATAATGGATTAAAAATTCATTGTCACTGGCTTGTTTTAACCACATTCGATGTTGGATGTTGATAACTTATTGTGTGAATATATTTTTTTTGGAATTTTTGATCAATATTTTTGTAAAAAAATCCCCATTGATCTAATGTCATTGGATTTGGAATGTGAGGATCATGATAAATATAACCCACCATTATTTTAAAGAACAATATATTTAATATCATATTCAATATGAAACACTGAGCTTTAATTATACATGAAATAATATTTCTTAAATACGATCAAAATAACAAATATGTTAAATTGGTTGATATGTATAATATTAACTAATTTATGAAACATAAATAAATATAATACTTGATATAAATGTATTGATAAATTTCTTAAAAATAATAACTATTCTTTTAATAACAATATTTTATTCTAAAAGAAATAAATGTGATTCAGAAAAATTAAATTAATTACAAATTGTGAGAAATTTTTCTGACTAATTTATAGAACTATTACAAATATAATTTAATTAAATGAATATAATTTTTGAAATAATAATTACAAAAATAAAATTAGGTGAAATTTGTGGATTTTGGGAAATGATTAATTTTTAGTGATTCGTAAAAATTACTGATTTGAAAGACATTTTGTAAAGGTTGGGGTCTAAGCCTCATTTTATTATTAAATCAATGAAAATTCCTCTTTTAACTGGGTAGAGAGAGACCCATTACATATCCCGAAGTCCTAGTGGACATGTATCCCATTGCAGAGCCCGTAGGTCTAATTTTTCGGCCCAAGGCCCATTATGGGAATAGAAACTTGGCTGCTACAGTACCCGCCGCGGCTATAGTGCCCTACGACTGCTACAGTCCCACCGATCAATAGTACCACTGTTGTTACAGTATCGCTACAGTACTGCTATTGTCGCATGAACCCAATGGGTTTTTTACACCCATTTTTATGTAGGATTATGGGGTGCTTACCACAAAGCCAAACCCCAACTACACTGATTTGAAAGAAATTGTCAATTAATTTCATTAAATAATATATTTTAACATATCGATTTATTATTTTATTTAATCATGAAGTTAAATATTAAAAAAATTATATTAATCTAGTTATTTTTATTTGCATCATAATTTTTCATGATTTTGGTGTAAGTTTATTTTTATGCTTACAAATTTGATTTTTGAAAATGAAATGCATACATATTATCCATTTAAATAAATTAAATTAAATTATAGTATGAATTTATTTAAATATAAATCACATTTTATAAAAATATATTTATGAATTTAAATTCCTATAATGATCAATTCTAGTCATAATGTTAATATAGGTTTGTTTGTTTCTTGAAAAATGAATTTCAGGAAAGAAATCACTTTTTGTAATTTTTTGTAGGATCAGTTATAAAATATATTAATACACTTATATTATTAGATTTAGATAAAATATATTCCATATTTGGAATAATCATAAACAATTCTATTTTATTACGAAAAGAAATTTTAGTCATAATGAATAGTAAAATAGTAATCAACTAGTTACGATGGTTAAGAAAATAAAATGATAAAAGTGAGTAACCTTATAGGTAAATGGAATAAAATTTGTTAAAAAATTATTTATGAATACTGGTAGAATTTATAAACCATAAAACCCATACAAAAGTTTATTTATCATTTTTAGCAACATTTCATGAGAGTGACATCTTATTATTGAATAGTATTGTGTATTCTAAAAAAATTCTAGTACTCCTCAATTATAATTGGAAACCCCTCTCCTCATTTCATCCAACCTACTAGTATATTTAGATCAACCATAACATACTTTAATATCTCTCTAATATCCTTATCCACAATATGTAGCATTTTTCATCCCAGAATACCGTCTACAGTGTCCTTAAAAAAGGAATCAAAAGATATTTTTCTAATATAATGTTATCACTTTCACTGAGATCCTTATATTTTACTCTTGATTTTCAGCCTTTGATTATATCTTATTTATTATAGAATAAATAAAATTATATATTATATACCATAATTTTATTATTGTTACAAAATAATGTCTTTAGATTCCATATTACATAAAATAAGAAATGATTCCATCCTTTGTGGGTATGATAGACTACCACCTCACAAACCAGTGTAATTAATTTTCAATTATCACCTCTTACGGTTGTTCATGAATATGGAGTTAATATTTATATATAATATTAATTACAAAATAACCATATTATAAAAGTATAATTTTATATCCCATGTAACCATACTATCTTTTCGGTCAGGTGTATAGAGAATTTCCACACGGTGAAGCAATGTTATTTGTTTATTATCACATAAAAAGAATCATATGTGTACGAATACTAAAATTAAAAAAGTTTTTATATTATATAATTATTATTCTGGAATTTTAATAAAACAATTACATTCTTTATATCATGATAATTGAAAATTGGAAACATTACATATGCATACGTACAACCTAATGTCTCCATGATTATAGAGTAGTTCGTTTTTCATATTATTATTTCATTGAGGGTTACAAAAGTATAATTTATGTATAAAAAGTAAATTTTTTAGTTATTATTATTATTATAGATGTGATTTTACAATAAACCTTTGACCATGGTCAAGATTATGATGTTCTCTTGAAATTAAGAATTGGGAATCCTCAAAACAGTAGAAGTGAACATAATTGAATAAAATGCCATTGAAAAAAAGGACAAAAATGCTTTATTTATTAGGTATTAAACATGGAAAAGATTATTATGAAATAAATTATAAAATATTTTCATAATATATATAAAATAAATACTTGGAAAATCTAAACTTTTGGAAATGTATTTATCATCCAAATTTTATATTTGAGAGACATATATATATTCACCACTTATTTAATTTTTGTAGGATATATAAAAACCATTATTATATAATATATTTTTTTCCACTGAAAACTGTGTCTGACTCATTACACAGACTAAATGATGTTATTAGAGGGTGCCACCTTCTGAACAAGTCGAAAAACAACCTTCATGACATCTAGAAATAGCCCAGCACAAAGCACACTAGGAGGAAGGCTCATGTCTGCGCAGACTCCTTCACAAGAGTCTCTACAGTGCCCCATCTTCATGGGAGTCTGATGCGGACCGAGACCCCTCTATGGAATCATGACCCACCATTCCATGCTTCCTGGTAGTCACATCCATGAATATTAGCATGATTTCAATCCCCCTACATAAAGCCAATGTGGGACAAAGTAATTACTCCTTTCCGCTACTTCGCTCATCTCCGCGGTGAGTTCTGCATCACTCTGAACGAGGATTCCTAAAATAGAAGGTGTGCCCCCTCTTCCAATAAATTTTCACTATAAAATTTCTACTTCCCCTCTTCCATTTCATGTAGATCCTCATGAAACCACTCAAATGGATTCTCAAGAGCACTTATCCTTTGGGAGTCGTTCCCCTTTGTGTTCTTTTCAACCTCCACCTATGGTCGATATGCCTTTCGCGGAGGCTTATGTCATTCGTAGAAAAAGGGGCCCCTTTGGGGGTGATCATGGTTTCGTGAAGAGTATTTCCTTCATGAAATTGTTTCAAAACTAAGAGGTATTATATATGTTGAATCTATGATCCCTTAAGGGTGTCTCTTCATGAAGCCTTGGCCTTTCTCAAAGACTCCCCTCTTCAGGAGGCCCCTTGCCTTCACGAATCATGTCCTCTCTGGGTAGTATTTTCTCTTTGACTGGTTCATCCTCTTCATGAATACCATCATTTTTCAAAACCCATCCTCATCATGAACCCCATCCTCTTCACGATGCACATCCTCTTCATCAAGCGCCTCTTTCTAAGATTGAATGATTTACACACCACTTTTTGGTTTATCCCTCGAGGTTTGTACGAAGTGATTTCAAGGTCCCCTGGGTAGTGCTTCATGTTGCAGTGTAGTGCCTCACACTTATTCACATAGGCTCTCTAAAGGATATTGCTTCTTCACATATCCACACTAACATGGACCCGTTAGTGGATCACTTCACAACACCCCGACACCACGACATTGTCATTGCCTTCCCTTCACCAAGGGTTAAAGCATGCTAGTTATGTAAGTCTTGGGGGTGTTGAGTGAACCATCCTCTTCCAAGAAGCATTAAATTAAACATCCAAGCACTATTTTCCTCAGTACATGATGTTAAACTAGGGCATCACCTGATGTACTACATGTGATGAACCCCATCTCGGACATTCTCTACTCCCGCTCGTCTCTATGGTAGTGAGATCTTCCTTACCTGGAATGAGATCTTCTTTGTTGGAGCAGAGTCTATCTGCGGGGTAGGAAAACCATCTTGGTGTAATCCCCTTGCCTTTCTTGCAGGATGTTTTATCCCTACTACTCCACTCTTCTTCGGTATAGTAGACTGGGGTAGATATGGGCATCAAGACCTTTGTTATCTCATCCCTCTCCATTTGAGCATTGTCTCTATCAGGCCTCCATCCTGGTGTTTGTCCCAATATCAATCTCCCTGGGCCTCAAACCACATGTAAGACCATGTTTCCTCTTTGGGACACTAACAACATGTAATCCCCACTTCACTTTCAATGGATGCACCTTTTACAACATGATTTTTAGGTCTTTCCACCCACTTGTTTCTCACATCGATCATGACTCATGTGGGATTAGAGTAAGAATTGACTTTAGAATCATTATATGGGTTATCATAACATGTAATCCCCAAACCATCCCGAACTACATGGACTTTGATCTTTCTCTCCTAGTAAAGGTACGTAGGAATCCTCCCTGTGGTTCAAGCCTGACACCTATTTGTCCTGACCCCTTTACATCAGTTCACCTTCATCCCACATGACGTTAAACTGTATCCACCATTCTGATCTACATGGAATTTGATCCTTGTCTCCTAAGTAAGGTATGTAGGAAGGCTCCTTGAGGTTCAACCCCAAAACCCATCGGTCCCAACCACTACATGTCAGTCCACCCTCGTCCTTCAAGACATTAAACTACGTGCCCCTTTTTTCCCACAAGAGGTTAAACTGTACCCGTTCGAACTATGTGGGATCTGATCTAGGTCTCCTAGACAAGGTATATAGGAAGCCTCCCAGACGTCCAACCCTAATAGATGGTAAGCCATTGTGATTCCCAATAAATGATAATCCGTTGTGATTTCCAATTGATGGAAAGCTGTTTTTTTCCTCAATCGATGGTTATTTTTTGTTTTCCCCAATCCAAAGTAAGCGGTTGTCTTCCCCAATTAGTGGTAAGCTGTTGAATTCCCAAAACGATGGTAATCCATTTTTTTCACCAATTTATGGTAATCCATTGTTTTCCCTAATCAATGTTAAGTTGTTGTAGTCCCAGACCGATAGTAAGACATTGTAGTACCAATCAACGGTAAGCTGTTCTGTTCCCCAATCGACGGTAAGCAATTGTAGTCCCTATCTAGCAGTAATATGTTGTAGTCCCAATCAACGTTATGCCAGTGTGTTCCCCAATCTATGATAACCTATTGTGTTCCCTATCCCATGGCAATCCTTTGTAGTCCCCATAAAGTGGAAAGATTTTGTAGTCGGAAATCAATGGTAAGATGTTGTAGTCCCCTTCACAGGGTACCACACCTCTGGTCTGACATCAGGCATCAGAAAAAATTGGGATGGTAACCACGCATAAGCTCCAATATACCACTGGGTCTTTTTCTTATGTGTACACCCTGATTCCATTCTCACGGGTCTCCTCATGCACTCCATAGCCACACCAAACTACATGAACTTTGATTCCCCACCACAAAGATACATAAGAATCCTCTAGGAGGTTCAAGCCCAAGGCTTCCTTGAAATTCATGATGGTTTCATCTCATTATCTATCCACTATACTCAACAATCCATATCCATCCTGATTCTTACCGAGCCACCACATCCTGGTGAAATCATGTCACCCACTTTCTCACTGCTCCTAGTAGTAATCGGGTAACTAACCAAGTGTTATCCCCAACATCAGTAATCCCCTCTAGGGTTTCACACATCTGATCCACTCCCATCACTATTCTGATCAGTCAGATCCATCTATGCTAGATGTTAAACTCATGGCATACCCTGTGTTAAACATGATAAGCTGAGAAAAACCTTAGAGACATACATATGGCATAAAATTCCTCTCATTCAACATGGGATGCATCGGGCTACCACGCCCTCGAGAAGCCCTGTCATAAGGTGAAGAAACCTAGATGCACCAGTTTTCTGACATCCGGACACTCCAACGATGTCCAAGGTTATTAATCTCCCAACTAAAGGTTGCTTCTTTGACTAGACCCCATGGAATGTCCTGACATAAGTATTATAATTAACCAATGCCCGTGAAGACATGGCACTAGGATAAGTTTCAAAAGCAATGTATTAAGTCTATGAGGGAGACCCGGACTTGGTAACGAGTTCTGAGGAGGATTCCACATAAAGAGGAACCAACAACCCATAATCCAATTTCGATCATAGAGAAAACATCCCAGAATAATTGAGGGATGTTGCCTACCTTCAGAAAGAAGGAATGTGGGGAAACAGAACAGTGTTTCCTCTAAAACAGATGGATGTGTGCCCAAGTTAAATCATAAAAACAGAAATGGTGACCCCAATGTAAATATATTATCCTCAATGTGGAGATTAATAGTGCTTGATACATCGGTGGGTTAGTGTGTCACCGGATCCCATTATCTTGCGCCAAGTCCCACCATGAAAATAGTGGTCTTTGAGTGAAACCCACCAGAAATTGGTGCAGTTGAACATTGGAAATCCCATTCAATGATTTTTTCACTTTTTATCCTTTGTACCATCCGTGTAAAATGGAATGGAGTTGTGGCACGAGATGATGAATTCTTTCATTCAGCAATAACGGTTAAATCTACATGCTTTGCAAGACCCAAGCTATCATGATAGAAAACCAGTCACCGCCCACCCAACAATGCTGGGTCAGGGGAAATGTCAACGTGGAATCCCAAGTGGCATCATTTCCCCCATGGTAGCCTCCACGTCCACGACTTTTGGGTTCCCACACCCCATCTCTCCATCTGAATTCATTCAGAGATGGGTAATTAATGACCTTGTTTGACGATATGAGGAAGAGGGGAATATCCCATCTTGGGATATGGCCTACCTAGACTTATAGGCTTATGCGCCTCATCACCACTAACTACCTCAAGGGCCACATAGGGAGCCACTTCTCCCCACTCTGACGTATAATCGTTTCCAGAGACTCTCCCCAGAACGCTTCTATGAATCCCTCCCCTATGCCAATGAGTTGAGGGATGTCTGGGCCGACCCATCCGGAATCTGGCTCTAGGGGCTCCCATAGAGGGATTACACCAGGCTGCATTTTCACCACCGCCCAACCACATGGGTTAAAGAGTAGGTGTGCTCTGTGCATTCAACACTGGCCCCGGCCTAGTTAGCCTGATACCAGCATCAAGCATAGGCTGAGGAGGACACCCGCCGAGGAGCGTCGGCGTCAATGACTACTGTTTCCCCTTCCACAACTGGCGTATATCATCAGTACCATATTTATGATGAGTGGGGGAACTCGTATACCCAGACTAGATGAAGGCCCCATCCATACCACATGCTATATGGGTCAATTATCATGGTCGCCAAAATATGTGGTGCCCATCATAGGCTGACCTGCGGTAATGACATCCATTATAGAGGTCCTCCCTATACCATCACCAATGAGAATGTGGGACCTCCCCACTCAAAAGATTACTGTGGAGGTAATTCCCATGCCTCTGTAAATCTGAGTGAAGATCCTCCTTGTTTCATTGACACCTTGTACAGAAGCCTCTTCCGCATCCATGACCTCAGGTATGGGGCTGTTCCTCCTATCACAAGTCCCCGAAGAGAAAATTCTACCTATCCAGTCAACTGTCAGTATGGGGGTTTTCATCATTTCCTTACATCAATTGATGGAGGTCCTCCTCATCCTAGAAGTCATATAAGAGAAGTTTTTCCTTGCTTCATGGTCACTCAACACAAAGGTCCTACTCATGTTCAACTCAACCTGTAGGTGCAACTTCCTTGTAATGTCCCTGCCAAAGGAAATAAGCAAGGAGGCCATGGCCATGCCCCCCCCCCCAGCTCTATAAGAGGTCCTACCCACTCCATTAAATCCCAGGGATATTCCCACTACACATCACCTAGTATAAATGGAGGTCCTCCCTATGATCCCTTTGACAATTGTCTAGGTGCTCCTCATACCCCAGCTTTCCTAGGCGGATGTCTTCTCTACCCCAGCGTGAATTCAGCCGAAGGTCCCCCTCGAGCCAAAATTATACCCTTCCCTGAATAGCCATCCCAGGGTAGGAGGGAGGGTCTCTGATTCCATAAAAGTAATTTCGATAAGATTCAAACCATGATTAATATCATCCTCTTCTCAAATTACAAGGTGGAATGTGATTCTTCAATGGAGTCGTCACCTTGATCCTCTATGTCGAGGGCGGGGGTAGGAAAGTGGTGTATTAACCTCATTCCTCCAAAATGTGAGGTCCTCCAAATTCCTGACTCCCTCCATATACACATCCATGTGGAGGAAGATTTGGCCCCTTCCTAGGTCCTGGCCATTTAATCCTCCCTATCTCCAACTGGGACATTCTATTCCTCAACCATAGATCATGAAGACTTATTCTAGGGACCGATAAAGGATGAACAATTTCGTGGACCAACATGAGTGACTATAACCCTTGTGCTAGAATCAGTTGTCAGATTCCCATCTTACTGAGATGTAGGTGCTCAATTGTCGCATTCATCGCAAGACATCTCGAGATGTGGCGGCTTGTAAGCTCGTTCTCCGTATTCTCCATCAGACGGTCTACCATCTCAGTGGTATGCTTCAGTGACATTTTCCATATCGTAGACAACCCTAATTGATGATTGGAGAAAACAAGGTCCAAATCATGAGTTTGATCCAAGGAGATTTTGGGACATCCTTGTTGCAGATCATTTCCCAGAGTTGTTCTAACCAATTTTGACTACCAACATCAGTACTCTAGAATCTCTTACATATGAATAAGTTTCATGATTTCTATGAACTCTCTGGGATATGGAATTCCATATCCATTATCAGTGAGTTTCTTACCCCAAAATTCTATAAAAAATTGAATAAATTGCCTAGAAATGTTGTACGGTTGACCTGGCCACACTTCCTGTGGCCGAGCGCCCTAAGTCACCCGATCTTCACCAGACCCTCCACAAATGATGCGTTCAGAGCTTTAAAGTGCTCTGTAGGATTATCATGGAGGCTTCCCCCCATGTTAAAGTCCATGGTTGGGGGGGTAGTATTCCACCCTAAAGTTCAGTTCTATCTGGAGCAAGCCTAATTCGAAAAGAGATAATGAGGATATGCCTCTAGTTAGAGTTAAGGTTAACATGGATAATCTATCAGATGTAGAGAATGATCTAGAGGTCCTTACTGATATCTTACCCCATGGGCGAGTTCCATAATTATTGGTTCTTTTTGGAAGGGTTACTCACCAGCATATAAATATTATAGTGCTTATCATGCCCACCTAAGAATTAGTCCTCAACCAGAATCTCAATAAGGGAAAAAAGCACCTTCGAGCCGTCAAACCCTCTGACCTATCTGGCTTATTGCATAAGATAGAGTAATATATCAAAAAAGATTTGTTGAGTCAAAATCTCATGGAGCATAAGAATATGGTTTATGAACTCCTTGATGAATGTTTTGTGGAGCTGTGACTAGTCTACGATGATCCTTGGCTGGGGTTGTATGGGTAGATACAACTTTCCCCCTGTGAGTTTCCCTCATGTGACCCTAACAATCCATCCCACATAGATAGGATATATCCTGGAACTAATGGAAAGAGGGATCAGTATGTGTCTATTAATACACCTGAGTAGTGTGATAACCCTCGGCACCCAACTCAGGTTCCCCCAGCCACTCTACTGGTCATCCCACCAGCCAATCCATAAGATGTTGGTCCTGCTAATCATGTTGAAGAACATGCCAAAGAATTGGTGGTCAGGGACCATAGTCAAGACAAGAATCCCCAGCTAGATGAAATGAAGGTGGCCCTTTTTCTCACTTCAAGGAATTGTAATCTCAACTGGTAGAAATCCAGGTGGATGGCAAGCCGTATCCAGTGTGGGTAGATTATATGATAGCGCCCCAAGTTTTGGAAACCCTACCATTACCAATTTTAAAGGGACGGTGACTTGCTACAACATCTAGACCACTTCATTTCAAGTTTGGGACCCAATTGGGAACTCTAGCACAGCAAGAGGCCGTCAAATTCAAGTGGTTCGTATAGACATTGGAAGGGAATGCATTTGTTTGGTACAACCAGCTACCCATTGGGCTAGTCGCCGGTTGGGAACATCCCTGTAGAGAGTGCATTTACCAGTTCAGCTCTTCCAACTGGAAGACAACTATTTCATACCTCTTATAGTGCACACAAAGTCCAAACGTGCTCGTCGCAGACTTTGTCACCAACTGTATTGGCCTCACCTACTCATTCGATATACCACCGACTTAGGAATAGCTGTTGAAACTTTTTGCCCAGAATGTCCAAACTGAACTGGTCCCTTCTCTCATTACATTGAATTACCCTAGGTGATTCTGAGATTTCTCTGATATGGATAAGTGTCTATAAGAAACCTTGATGTAGGCCAAGAATTTGCATCTGTTTCCTTTTACAATTACCACAAGATGGGCCGCTAAGGTTGATCCCACCACGGTGGAACAAATAGAGGTCCCCAAGAAGTTGTAGTTGTTACATGTAGATCCCCCTCCACAACTTCATAGTGGGGATCCACCTCAGGAACATCCTCCATCCCAGTAGCACCAACCACAAAACCGGCAAACACCCCCACATAACGTGTCACCACCACCTTGGAAAATAACCAGGTTCAACCTCCCCAATAGGATCCCCCAGCCCCTCGTTAGGTCCAAGATACCAACGTCCCCTTCCCATATAAGAGAAACCAGTCCAACTCATTCAAAGAGGCATAAGTACCTTGTTATTCTTGAAGTTCCTTGAAGTAGGGAATTATACGATTTCCCAAATGTAAGAGGCCAGAAGAGGTGGATCTCATTGATCGCCCCAATTACTGCCCCTATCATTAGATCTTGGGGAACACCCTCAAATAGTGTCATGTTTTTAAAGACTGGCTATAATACTTGATTGATAACAACACAGTCAGGTTTGGCCCAACATCGACACAAGTGGCATGAGTATTCATGAAGCTAGACAATGACATTGACATCAAATGTTATTGGAATCAGGTTCCCTGCCATGGGTCTCAAATGTATGATGACTAGATGGATAGTAAGGAGGTCACTCATTCCCATGTTGTTATCCTTGAATGTATGAATTGACATGAGGCTTCAGAGGACACTGTGTCACCTAGAGCCATTAATTCTACACCAAGGTCTCTTCTTTCCTCTTCCCAAAACATCAATCATCTGTGACGAAAAGGAAAACAATGCCCCCCACTGATGTCTTCTTCATCCCATACTCTTGGGGATTTCATGCACCCAGAGATAGTGATTCCCCTTATAATCCATCCAATGGTATAGTATTTTTGGATTAACGATTTAGGGTATGCTTCGGTTAACAACATGGATCATGTAAAACCCTACAAGATTTCTAATATCAAGGAGCGCTAGATGGATCCTCCCAATATCCCCAACCACCACCATCGTCGACGGGGACATGGATATATGGGTTGTCAGAGTTCCTCAGTTAGTACTTCTAGCCAGGTTCTGTGTGGCACAAAAACCCAAAAGTAGTCCCCGTACAGATCTCAGCACGTGCAGCATTCTGATCTGGTGTTATCGTGTCTGCATTCACCGCCTTTAGTGTTACTTGAACAGGAAGAGCCGCCTCGACCATTCCGAGTTCACCCACACTTTTTTATGGATCAGCCTCATTAATTTGACCCACATTTGGTAGTCACTCCATGAGATTAAAGTATTGTGCATCGGGATAATCCCTACACCAGTCAGTCACCTGTTTAGCTGGAAGGGTCTGTCATACTCCCTACCGCACGATGGCCTTCGGTATGCAGAAGTTCATGATTGGCATGGTTGAATGATATATTTATGCATCTTGATAGTATTATTTTGAGGATTTCTATCCTTGAAAAACTTCTCCTATTATTGTATATGCATGAATCTCTCTCTGATGCTTTAAGAATCCCCCATCTAGTTGGAGATGAAGGTAGTAGCTGCAGAAGCCTTCCATGTTGAGGTAATCGAGCATGACGAATGTTAGGAAATTATCTATTTCTCTTGAGAAGATGAAGTATCTCTCATACATGGGATGATCCTCCCACTTTACATAAATGTCCACATCAGTGGAATGGAGGTTCTTCACTGTATTGACATCACAAGACACCACCTATAATGCTTTGACGGGTAGTCCATGGCTTCACCTGCATGTACAGTTCCTTTAATCGTATCACCAGTGTTTTAAGTACTCCCTTAATGGTCTATTGGGTGTAATCAAAGGTGATCTATCTCCTCTATCCAATTGTTAATATCACTATCTGGATACTGAATTTTACAAGAGCAAAGACATGAAGATTCAGGCTAATGAGGTTGAACATGATACAGCTGCATTCAACCCGTGGAAAGACCTGGATGACACCGACATTTATAAGATCTACCTATTGGAGGCTATGACCCCAAAACTGGGATAATTCTTAGTTTTTTTTTGGAATTAGGGTGAAACACATTCCCAATTCTATGTGATGCTAGAGGATCACCTCATATTACTACACAAATCAGACTTAGGTGATCCTATAGCCCCTACCCCCGTAAGGTATTAGGATGTCTTCCCCATGGAAATGGAAATACCCTATACCATATTATTTCTCTAGGCTGAGATAAATAGGCTCAAGACCACACACCAATATTGTTTCGATGTCATCACTTTTGGCCCCTTGGCCCAAAAACTAGATGTGATCGGATTGACAGCTTTCATCATTTTGGTTTTAGCATCGTAGGAGTCCCTTGATGCAATGTCTATTATTGCCCAGGCTGGCACTGACTTCCCATCAGGATATACTGACTCAAATGAATCTCATATCGCCATAGTTCTTCCCTCTATAAGTGAAGAAGATGATTTAAAAGATGCACATCCTACTTTTTAGGAGGGCATCTTTGTGACTATCGATGAACGGGTACAGGTGAACCTTGGTAGCAAGACGGATATGAAACTCACATTGATTAGTGCATCTATGCTAGTTGATGAGCAAAAAAAGTATGTGGACTTTCTAAAAAACATTGTGATGTGTTTTCCTAGAGTTATAACGAGATGCCAGGACTAGATCCTCAGGTCTCCCTCCACCACCTCAGTCTCCCATCAAATCACCATGGGTTCAAACAACCTTCAGAAAAGATACATCCTTCTCATGGGTCCATGGTCAAGGTCGAGGTTGATAATCTTATCAGATCTAATTTTTTCAAGGAGGTCCAATACCCTATAGGGTTATCCAACATCATACACGTCAGGAAGAAAAATTGACAAATCAGAGTCTGTATTGACTTCTGGTGTCTCAAATGTCTCTTTCCGAATGATGATTTTCCCCTTACAGTGAAGAATTTGTTTATTGATAGCACTACTATATTTCATGCTCTCTCCTTCGTGGATGGGTATTCCGGGTACAACCACATTTGAATGGCCCCCGAGGATGAAGAGTCTGCAGCATTAAGGGAACCACAAGGTATTTCTTCTACCATGTAATGCACATCGTTCTAAAGAATGAAGGTGCCACATATCAGGGTTCCTTGAATCACATATTTAAGTCAATCCTTTGAACATTGGTGGAATTATTCAGGGTCGATCTGGTGGCCAAATATCTCCAACGTCAAGACCATTTCAATGACTTTTTTGAATTTTATTTAGCTTCCTCCGTTCTGACAATCTGATGATGAAACCATTGAAGTGTGCAATTTAGGACACCTCCGGAAACTTTCTCAGATTCGTGGTCCGATATAGAGGCATTGAGATCGATCTGGAAAATTTTAATACCATTAGTAATTTCTCTCCTTCAAGAAACATTTAGGAGTTGAGAGGCCTTCATGGAAACTAGGATTACACACACCGATTCATCGTGAATTTGGATTGTATGTTTATTCCCTTTTATTGGATCATGAAAAAAGCCAGTGTCTATTGGTGGGATACAGAACATCAGACTGATTTTGAGGAAATAAAGTAGTAACTTCTACAGCCTCCAGTCGAGATGCCACTTGTTTTTTAAAATATGTTTGTCTTTCATGTGACTGCCCTGGAATGATCCCATGGCACCCATATCACTGAGAAAAACAAATATGGGATGGATAAAAGTTTCTACTATCTTAGCTGCATGATCCATTGATACAGGGGCTATATACTCCTCTTGAGAGAAAATCATCTAGTGTTGGTATTCATAGTGTTCAAATTGCAACATTAATTGAATCACCATTAGATACAACTAGTGTTTCGAGTGGACCCACTAAAGTACATCCTGAACAACACCATGTTAACATGCCTTCTAGCTCAGTGGGAAGTGATCCTACAGCAGTTCGACATGAGTTTCCCCCCCAAAAAGGACATTAAGGGGAATGCAATGGCAGGCTTCCTTGCCGCCCATCTAGCACTCGTAGACCAGTCTCTGGATTTTGGTGTTCTCGATGAGGTAATCCTATTGATTGACCAAGTCATTCCTTGTTAGAAAATTCACATTTATGGTGAATCCTGATGTCTCACCATTAGAAGACTCAATGATCCCAGAATCAACAAGGTGGGTATGGGTGTCATCTTCTTCACGCCAGCACCAGACATTCTTCCATATTAATTCCTATTGTCATAAGGTTATACCAACATTGAGGCAGAGTACCAAGATCCCATAAATGGCCTCGATATCTCCCTCAAGATTGATTTATTCCACATTCATGTAAAAAGGTACTCCGAACTAGTCATCAAACAGATCAATAGTTATTATGTCTTCCAGAATCCAGAGCTCGTACCACTATGGGAATGTACCCACTAGTTGATGGCCCAGTTCCAGTCTCGGCCAGAGGTTACCCATGTCACTCGATCACAGAACGGTCGAGTCGATGCCTTGGCCATCCGGGAAACACCTCTAACAGATCTTGTGTAACACCCCAATATTCCACGTTACGTTTCACTTTGAATAACACATTATCTTGCATTGTACGCAACATTGAGTTTTAGTACACCACGACCAATCAAACTAGCCATTTAAAAAGCAGTTACGAATAGTAATACCCAATTTTTGAAATTTAATAAATTTTATTTTTCAAAATAGACTTCACTTTTGAATTTTTAATATCAATATTATCTTAGAGGAAATTTTCTGAATTTTTTCGGAAAAAATTGAATTTTTGATGAATTGTAAAAAATACAGAGTTATTCTTTAAAACCCAATTTTTATTTAAATAATTATTTTTAATTTAAATTTATTTTAAAGTAAAAAAATAGAATCATAATACTTATATTAATACAATTTAATTTATTAGAGTCATTTTATAATAAGATTTGACATATAAAATGTTATTGAAATTTTTAACGTCTTTTACCCACACTCTTGGCACATTTGAAAATTTGCATAAAACGAAATTTTACAGCTTCTGTGAATTGAATTTCAAAAATTTGAGAGACATGATTGAAATAAGTAAGTAAAATTTGGTTCAATGTGATGAAATTAATTTTTGGTCAATCGTATCTTTTGAATATTATTTACCAATGTTAAAATTAAATAGGGAATCTAAAGGTACATATGATATTATAATTACCCTAAAACATGGCTTAATTCTATTGTATAAGTTTATTTCCACTATAATAAACCTTAGAACACAAATATGATCCTTTTTATCCACATGGATTAGATTAGGACATTTATAATATTTTATTTATAGAAAAGTTAAAACTGTTAAATTCAAATTTTAATAACTAAACCTTTATTAAAATAGTGTTATACATAAGACAAATTAGACTATAAATAGTCATTATATATATAAATATATTTCCTACATAAAGGTATTTTATTTATAATATCATGACATTAAATAATTAAATTTAATTATGACATAATGATGATGCAGTACATACATTATTAATGAATGACTAAAATAAATGATGTTATAAAAATTAAAATAAATGTAAAATGGTGATTTCTATAAATTAGACGAATTTTATAGATTAATATGACATGTTAAGGTGATTCAATGAATTTTTTCGAATTAATCCTGTTTTTATGACTATCACACAAACTAAAAACTAAATAGAGTCAAAATCTGTATAAATGAGTTTTTAAAACAAATATTATATTTTTAAATTATATAATAGTCCTAAAAATATAATTTTATGAAAAATCACTTATATAATGATATATATGTTATTAATGAACCACTTGAGGTTCTCTTAGAAATTTATAGTATGTTTATTAACCATTTATTATAATAATACAAGAAGACGTGGTAAAAAATAAACTATTTAACTAACAGTTAAATCTAAAGGATAAGGTTAATACGTTGAACTAAAAATGAATAGAACCTATTAGTTGAGAGTCTTTCGTCCCATCCCCACCTTATTCTCCAAATCAATTTATTTTGAACTATTAGAAACTGATGATGTTTTTATAATAAAAAAATATTTCAAGCTTTTCCTAAAGTGCCCCTCACCTCTCTTATAACAGGGTACTTCCCCTTCTCTAAAATTCACTCCTCCAAATGAAATTTGTCTTAGCCAAACCCTAACAAAATATTCTCCCATCTACCCTCCCTTAAACCAAGAGGCCTTAATTTTATCATAATGCCAAACTAAGGAGCTCTTTGGATTAAATCAAAAAGGAACACCCGAAGAAGAGTAAATTATTTCGTTACCTCTTTCAATGTTCTTTTCTTCTTCCACTTACTCTTTCATTGTTGTTTCCATACCAAAATAATAACTCCAGTATCTTCTACATTATTTTATGTTATTATAAATATGGTACAACAATATTCATTATTCTATCCATCTTGTTAATTAAAAAATCACCATACGTGCATAGGTACGACTTACCGTCTCCATGATGCAATGATATTTCATTCCCCATCATAACCATTCAAGAATAATTTTAATTTGAATATTGAAATTAATGTTTAAAAAATTATTAAAATTAAGGATATAAATCCAATACATTTTATCCATAACAAACTTGACTTACATAATAAAACATATAAAGGAAAATGAATCAGTAAACACCCACAACAATGATACTACTAAAATATTATTAACAAAAAAATATTATAGGATCATATATGATATCATATTTATATATATGGTTCTCGTAAAATTTAATAAAAATTATTTAACCATTATAAAGGAGGTCAACCTACCCTCAACTGAGGAAAAGTACGAGGTATTGTTTAATTTTAAAATCTCATTATTATCTGAGGTTGTTTCTACGTAAGTATCTACTGGGTCTACTTTCTCATCCTCATCTGTATTTCTTAAAAATGTATTTCAATAAGATTTTATTGTTTACTAGACTATTGGTTGAAGTTATTTATACCCCTGTTTGTATTTTTAAAATTTTTTTTTAAATAAATCTTCCCACCATTTTCCAAACAGGGTAATTTATGGCCTTTTAGAAAAATTAAGTAAATAATGTTTTTTAACAGATACGGCGAGTGAGGCTATTTTTGTACATTATAACACTTTAGAAGCTTACCAAAAAAATCTAATAAGAATATTTTCAAAATAAATGTTTTCTTTTATAATTAACTGACTTTTATATGATTTTAAAATAGAATTAGATATTTCTCTCGAATAGTTTTGATTTTATCTATGTCAACATCATTTTTGGATTTTTATCTTGTTTGAAGTTGATTTATTTGGATATAAACTTCCATATATTATTTAATTTTATGTGATATGTTTGACTATGGATGTGCTATTTTTACACAATTCATGGTTTATGGTTAAAGTGTTAACATTTTGTTTTCTTGTTTTCTTACGAATGTTTATGTTATGATTCAACCTTTTCTTGTGAGTAATCCATTGGACTTAGTATGTGATGGGCATGGCCCACTATAGCCAATCGAGGAGTTGGTTAGTCTTATGAGAGAAATTGATGTCCTAGAACATGGCCTTGAAACAATTATTATTTGTTGTCTTGGCACAAGGCCTTGACTATGTGGTTATGATGTTTGTAATTATGTGTTCCATCATTTTGAAATTAGCTATTGATATTACATGTAATTATTTTCCTCGTAGAATATCCATGTGAATAAGTAAATGGAACTATTTGGTTTTTATTTTTCATATTATGATCATGTTTATGTTTAAAAGTCTTGTGTTTAAATATTATACATTGCCTTCAATGTTTAAGCTTATTTATGAATGTTTTTGCTATATTTTTATCCATACAGGGCATCCAAGCTCACCCAATTATTTTGTTTTATTTTTCCTAGTATGTGAAGACGTATATTATGATTTACCTTCAGGGATAGGCTAAGGAATAAGAGTTTGTTCAAAAGAGACACAATGTTTTTTATTTTCCATTTCATAATGTAATGTAAATCATATGTACGTATCTAGTACTCCCAAGGATATTAAACTAATCAGTCTTATGAGACATGATCTATTGTGATTAGTCCAATGTTATGTAATAATGCACCGACTCTGGGTAACTATGGTTGTGGAATTACAATTGTAATCAATGTATGTTTAGTGCAATCCTTTGAAACTAGATTTAGAAAAACTATGATTAAGTAACATTACCCTAAGACAGAATTTGAAGATTAATAATGAAAAACATCATAGAATTTTGGTAATGTAGATACAATGTAAGTTTTCCACGAAATACATCCCTTTCTAGATACATCAAGTGGACATGGTTTTGACAAATATATACCTAGGAGTGGAAACACTGACAAAGAGTTTCAGACTTAGCATGGGGTATCATGGTACATGACAACAGGCCTTACTGCGCATCTGGTTTAACATTCCCAATAGATATGCATATGATAATTCACATTTTCATTAAAAACCATTAAGATGGATTTATGATTAAATACATTCTCGATGAATTTTTTTTATGATTATATATTATATGCATGAACTGTTCAATTTATGTTTGGTATTTTAATAGATGGTAATTATGTATTGCAATTCATAAACTAATCTTGCGTATGCCATTATTTAGAAATGATGCCTAGTGGAAATAACGGAAACTGTATCAACACATGTAATATATTTATGTATTTCCCTCCAACTCAAGATAATTATAGTGAAGCTAGTGATACAACTGGTGTTGAATATATTATAACCATAAAGGGACAACTCACTCTGGTTATGAATAATAACCTTACCCATATAGAGAACCATGATCCACAACACGAAGGATCAATGTTATACCAATTCATGAGGAAACAACTAACAAAATTCAATGGGAATAAAGATCCATTTGTATCTGGGCAACATATATCATCCTTAGAGAAAATATTTCATTCAATGGGGAGTAGCAAAAAGAGAAATTTTTCATGGAAGATTAACTCCTCACAAGAGATGAAAATCAATGGTGGTCATTAATTCAAAACACAAAAGAGGATGAAGAAGTATCAAATATGGAATGGAGTGTGTTAAAAGATATTTTCAAAGAAAAATAATTTCTTTATGAACATCAAGATGATACGGAAAGGCAATTTCTGTGTCTGAGGAAAAAGGATGATGATAATGTCGCAAAGTATGAGGCAAACCATACATGGTTAGAAAGGCATTCTGAAAATTATATACGTGACCCAAGATGTAATATTGATTGATTATTTTATGGTTTAAAACAATTTTTACATCAATCAATAGTCTCTCAATCCTTCTCATCATATTATGATATAGTCTCATGTGTGTTATCCAGACAAAAAATTAATTTTTTAAGTCTTATGACTTTAATGTGAAGCAAGAGAATAAGATATCTAAACACTCTAGAAATAAAAATAAGTGGATGAAGTAAAATTTTGAATTTCCATACTGCGTCAAATGTGGGAAGAAACACCTCAGTACTTACCTAAAGTGAGAGGGATTCTATTACAAGTGTGGTGAAAAAGGCCACCAAGCTCGTGATTGCAAGGGGAAGAAAAGGGTTGTCACTGTTGATTGCTACGATTTTAATGAAGTGGGTAATTTTTAAAATGGGTTTCCTAATCCTCATTGAATATTACATCAGAAAGCACCAAGGGAGAAAGACCAATATTATGTGATCACAACTGTTGAGGTTGAAGCGCCATAGGATGTAGTGGAAGGTACTTTAATCATTTCCTCAATATTTTCCAATGCTTTATTTAATTTGGGATCATCGCATTATTTCATATCTTCTTTATTTCCCATGAAACATAGACATTTCCAATTTTACTTAACAAGAGTGTTTTAAGTCAAATTTCCTATGAGAATTATCATAGCAACAAAGATTTGTCAATTAGTTTCCATTATGGAATATAAACGTTCTTTATCTGATGATCTTATTTTAATACCCATGATTGAATTTGATATAATCCATAGTATGGATGGGATTTCAGAACATGATGAGAAAATTTATTATAAGAATAAATAGTATACAAATTTTGATAATGATAAGGAATACCTTATCTTTAGAACAGAAACATCACAATCGAATTCTAATCAAGATCCACCCCCATTAGTTCTAGTAAATTAATGTATTGGGGATGAAGAGAGTTAAAAAACTATAGGTGATGAAAGGAATGTTCAAATATAGAATGTACTTATTTTTAAATTATTTTTTGATGCGTTTCTAAAATATTTACCTGGAAATCCTCCATAATGATAAATTGAGCTTTCCATTGATTCAATTATTGTTTCAGGACCCATATCGAAGACCCCTTATATAATGCCAACTCAGATGAGTATAACTATGGTACACAATTTTATTATTTTAGCAGGATATTATTGTTGTTTCATTCAAAATTTTCCACGAATGGCTAACCCATTAACCAATATCACACATAAATGGGTTAAATTTGTTTGTAAAAAAGAGTGTGAAGAATGTTTTGAATAATTAAAGAAAAGGTTATTCAATGATCCTATGTTGACTGTACCATCGGGGAATGATGGGGTTGTTATTTATAGTGATTCATAGAAGAATAGATGTGGTTGTTTCCTTATGCAATATTATAGAGTTATTTTCTATGATTCACGGTAGCTAAAAATTCATGAAAAAACTATCCTACTCAGGATCATGAGTTAGTAGCAGTAATAGCTTCTTTGAAGATAATAAGACATTGTCTCAAGGGTAAAAAATGTAAGATATATATTAATCACAAGAGTTTGAAGTATATTTTCTCATATAAATAACTCGACATGATGAAAAGAAGATGTCTTGAACTACTCAAGGATTTTTATTTCACTATACACTACCACCCGAAGAAGGAAATTATGGTGATATATGCTTTGAGTATAAATGAACATGGAGTTATGATCAATATGAGTGTTGATAGGGATGATATGTTCATGGATATAGTAAATATGGATATGGTAATAATAATGGAAGGTGAAACATCAATAATTTTTTGAATGGTTTCCAAACCATCTTTACTAGAAAAGAAAATAAAGTTATCAGACTGATGATGCAGAGTTTCAAAAAATGATTAATGTTGTGAATGATGGGAGATTTATTGACTTTGTATATGAAGATGAAATTTTGAAACTTGGGAAGAGACTTTGTGTTTTCAAAATACCTTATATAAAAATGGAATTGTTGAATGATTCTCATACCACTAATTTCTCTATGCACCCTGGTAGCACTAAGATGTATAGAGATTTGAAGGTACATTTTTGTTGGGAAAACATGAAGAGGGAGATTGTTGATTATGTGTCACTATTTATTGTTTGTCAACAGGTGAAGGATGGAAGATAACATCCTGGAGGAGTCATGCATCCTCTTCCCATACATGAGTGTAAATGGCATGATATTACGACGGACTTTGGCATGGGGTTACCAAAGTCTCCAAGGAGGAATGATGCAATATGGGTCATTGTTGTTCATATTATCTGGTCAGCACATTGTATTTCAATAAGAGAATATTTACTACTTGAACGTTTAGCCAGATTATATATTAATTATGTTGTAAGATATCATTGTGTACCCCTATTGATTTTTTCTGATTGTGATCCCTGTTTTAGATCCAGATTCTAGAAAAAGTATTCAAAATTCCCTAGATAATGAAATTTGTTTGAGCACTGACCATGACACTCAAACTATTTCACAATCAGAATAGACTATTAAAACATTAGAAGACATGTTGAGATCATTCTCACTTGACTTTCAAGGTATGTGGTATTAGTATTTACCTCTCGTAGAATTTTCCTACAACAATAGCTTCAATTTAAGTATTCAGATAGCACCATATTAAGCGTTAAATGGAATTCGATTTTTCACACCAACTGGTTGGGATGATATTGGTGAAAGAAAAAATTTAGGCCTATAACTTGTTAAGGAAAGAATGGAAAATGTGAAGATTATCCAAACTCACATCAAAGAATCTCAAAGTAGGAAAAATATATTCTGATAACTAAAGGAAGTATTTGGAAATTCTTGTGGGATATCATGTTTCCATGAAGGTATCTCCATAGAATGGTGTTATACATTTCAGAAATAAGGGTAAATTAAGTCCCAGGAACATTGGACCTTTCAAAACACAAAGATAAATTGGATTTGTAGCTTACCATTTGTCAATTCCACCAAGTCTCTTCAATGTTCATGATGTGTTACATGTATCACTATTATGAAAATACATTCCTGACCCAACGCATGTACTCACCTATGAAGAATTAGAATTGGAACTAGATATATCTTATTGTGAAGATCTTTTAAATATTCTTTATACTACAAAACAAGTGTTGAGAAACCAGACGACTCATCTAGTAAATGTTTTTTGGAGAAACCATAAAATGGAAGAGGAAACATGTGAACATGAGGTACTTCTGATGAAGAACCATCCGACTCTTTTTATACTGTAATATTCTAGAAATTTTGATGTCGAAATTATTTGAATGAGGTAATAATGTAACACCACATTCATCCACAATATTTTTCTCTTTAAATAATTCAATAGCTTGTGATGAACACAATTTCGAGTATTAGTACACCATGACCAATCAAACTAGCCGTTTAAAAAATATGAATAGTAATACCCAATTTTGAAAATATTATTAATTATATTTTTAAAAATTTACTTCATTTTTTGATTCATAATATCAAAATTAGATTATGGTGATTTTTTGGTATTTTTCTAAAAACATTCAATTTACGATGAATAGTGAAAAATGTGTCGTTATTGTTTAAAACATACTTTTTATTCAAATAATTATTTTTAATTTAAATTTATAATAAAGTCAAAATAAGTTCATAAAACTTATATTAATACAATTAAATCCATTGGAGTCATTTTATAATAAAATTAGAATAAAATTTTATTTTACTTTTTAACGTCTTTTACCCACCTTCTAGGAACATTTACAAATTTTCATAAAACCTAAATTTATTGCTTCTTGTAAATTGAATTTAAAAAATATGAGAGACATATTAGAAATCATTAAGGATTATTTTGATCAATATGATGTTTTTTTGGTGAATATTAACTATTGAAATTTTTTTACCAAGGTTGAAAGTAAATAGGGTAATTAAAGGTAAAAATGATATTATAATTACCCTAACACATGTCATAATTATATTGGATAACTGAATTTTGACCAAAATAAACTTTAGTACAAAAATAACTAAACCATTCTTTATATATGGTTATACATAAGATAAATTAGACTCTAAATATTCATTTGAAATATAAAAATATTTACTAAATCATGTTATTTTATTTATTATTTTTATACATTCAATAATTATATTTATTTACGACACAATGATGATGCAATAATTACCTAATTAATGAATGACTAAAACAAATTATGTTATAAATATTAAAATAAATATAAATTGAGTTTTTTGGTGAATTGCACAAATTTTCAAGGTTACTATGACATGTTACGGTTGATTTAGTTAATTTGTTTCTATATAATCAGTTTGTGATGAATTTCACAAAAACCAAATACTAAATAGTTTCAAAATTGTCAAAAATATTTTTTTTAAACAAATACTATTTTATTGATTTATATAATAGTCCTCAAAATATAATTTTAAGTCAAAAAAATTATATAATGATAGATATATAATTAATGAGCTACATGATGTTATCTTGGAATTTTATAGTCAGATTATTAACCATTTATTATTATAATACAAGAAGAAATGATAAAAGTTAAACTATTTAACTAAGAGTTAAATCTAAAATATACGGTTATTATGGTGGCATAAACTTGTCTAAAACCCTTTGGTTGAGAGTTTTTTCGACCCATAAGCACATTATACTCAAAATAAATCAATTTGGAGATATTCGAAACCAAAAATGATTTTATAATAAAATAATATTTCAAACTTTTCCTAAAGTGCCCCTCACCTCTCTTATAAAAGTGTAATTCCCCATCTATAAAATTCACACCTCAAAATCAATTTGGCTCAAACAAACCCTACTCAAACCATTTCCCAACTACCGTCACATAATCTTGTAGGCCATATTTTGATCATAAATCAAAAATAATGAGCCCTTTTGTTGAAATCAAAAGAAAACACCTGAAGAAGAGGTGATTATTTTGTCACCTCTATCAATGTTCTTTTCATATTCCACATCCCATTTCACTCTTATTTACATACCAAAATAATAACTATTATAAATTCTGAATATTTTGATTTTATGTAAATATGGTACAACCATATTCATTATTCTATCCATCCTATGATTGACAAAGTCACCATACGTGTGTACGTACGACTTACCGTCTCCATGACGTCATGAGATTTCGTTCCCCATCGTAACCATTCAAGAATAATATTCATTTGATGATTCAAAAAAATGTTAAAAGAACTAAATATCGTTTCTGATATGAATCAAATACATCCTTTCTATAACCAATATGACTTTGATAACAAAACACATAACGGAAAATGAATCAGTTAACACTCGAAAAAATGATACTACTGAAATATTATAAAAAAATCAATATAAGAGGATCATATATGATATCATATTTATGTATGTGGTGATTTTATAATTTAATAAAAATTATTTATCCATTATATATGAGTTTAACCTACCCTCTCCTAAGGAAATGTACAATGTAATGGTTATTTTTACAATCTTTTTATTAACCGAGATTGTTTTTACTTATGTATCTACTGGGACTTATTTCTCATCCACATCTATTTTTCATAAAAATGTATTTAAATTTTTTTTACTATTTTCTAGAGATCCGTTTAAATTCAATTATAGCCTTTTTGTAATTTATATAAAATGTTTTGAATGAAATCTTTCTGTTGTTTTCCAAACAATGTACTTTATGAGCTTTTCAAAAAATTAAGGAAAGAATGTTTTTTAAACTTATATGGTTGGTGCAGCTATTTTCCACCATTATAACACCTTCAAATATTCCCTTACATGATAGAAAAAAAATCAAATTTTTTTTCTTTAATAATGACATGAATTTTAAATTATTTTAAAATAGAATGAATTATTTCACTCAAATAGTTTTGATTTCATCTATTTCAACATATGTTTTAGATTTTAGAATTGTTTGATGTTGATTTATTGTGAAACAATATTCCATATTGTATTGATGGTTTTGTGATATTTTTAAATGTGGATGTTCTATTTTTATACCTTTCATGTTTTTTGGTTAAATAATTATCATTTTGTAGGCTAGTTTTAATACGAATGTTTATGTTATGTTTCAACTATTTCATATGAGGAATGCATTGGATTTAGTAAGTGATGAGCGAGGCCTACTATAGCCCCTCAATGCATTGGTAGGTCAAATTAGGAAAATTAGTGTCTTGGCACAAGGCCTTGAGAAAAATTTATTTTCAGTCTTGGCACGAGGCCTTGACTATGTTGCTATGATGACCGACATTATGAATTCCATCAATATGAAATTATCTATTGATATTACATGTGATTATTCGACTAGTAGAATATCCATGTGAATAAGTAAATAGAATTAATTGATTTTTATTTTCTATATTATGCTTAATTTTATGTATAAAAGCCTTGTGTTATAATCTTATACATTTCCTTCAATGTTTATGCTTATTTATGGGTTTCATGGGATTCTCCTCCATTGCATTCATGGAGGTGATATTTCTCAAGTCATGTTGTAGGTTCTTTCTAGTTCATGTGGGGCTCATTAGACCAGGCCGAAACTATCTATTTAGATCCATAGGATGGGGTATTTTCTAGCCCTCTATGATCCATGATTGTGTTGAGTTTTCCAAGAGGTGTCGTGTGTGCCAAATTCATGCTATATTTGTTTATCAGCCACCAGAGTCTTTCCACACTTCCAATTACTCATGGCCCTTTGCAGTCTGCAGACTCGATGTTGTGGGATTATATCCACCAATGAAAACTCTCCAATGCAGGTTCATCATAACCACTACGGATTTATTTTCCAAGTGGAAATAGGTAGTTCCGCTCACGGAGGTCAAGTACCGTTCTATTTTTGAATAATTATAGTTGAAGAAATTGTATGGAAAGTAAAAAGTCCATTATAACCATTTATCCTTCTATCACATGCAAGAAAATGGGCATGTCGGGGAATTGAACAAAACACTCTCTATCTTCATGTAGAAAATGGTTAGTCAGAAAAAGAAAAGTTGGTCGGACAAACTCCCTAATTCCCTCTGGTCCTATCATAAAATGACTCGAAATTCCACCCAGGTGACCCCATACTCCCTCTTATACAGAATATATGATATCCTTCCAATCGAGATTCAATTTCCTTATTTACTCATAGCTATCTACAATCAGCAAGCACCAGATTAGGTAGCTAAAATCCATCTTCTTGAATTAGAATCAGTCACTAAGAACATGCTTCGGGCCCTACACAATCTAGAAAGGCATCGGAATAAGATATCCATAGCTTTCAACAAGATAGTTATCCTATACTCTTTCTTGCAAGGTGAAATGGTGTTGGCCCTGAAAACACTAACTCTACCTGGTAAGAAACCACCCAAGTAGGATCCCAAATGGGAAGGACCTTACATCATTCAAAAGGTTTTACCCAATAGTGTGTACTCCGTGGTTACCATGGATGGTGAGTGTATAACTCCTCACACCAATGCTAAATACCTCATGAAATACTTTTCCTGAGTACACTTGAACCTACATGACCAAAACCTGTTACGTCTTGTATGAAATTAAATTTCATTGTTGTCCCACATAGCAATAAACAACAAGATGGTCTGAGCTCTATGACCTTAAACTAAGATCTCTATAAATCCATCATCCTGCAAGAAGATAAACTACACCTTCAAGAATAACATATGGCCTGATTCCCATCCTCATGGGGCATGTAAGAATTCTTGGATGCCTCTTCTTAGTGTCCAGCCCCCAAATTCTTCTCATTGATTATTCCCCCTGGGTGTAGTTATCTTGGAATATCCTACATGGTGTAGTGTAGACTTCATTTTCCCCATCATGTTGTGTCTACGATGATCGCACCGTGTGCCTCTCTGTATTCATTTGTCCTCCCACATCCTCAATGCACGACATTAAACTACATGGCCCTTTCATAACATTGTTTGGATTGATTCCCATCCTTATGGGATACGTATAAACTCCCAGACCTTTCATCCATAGGCCCATCCCCCGACTTTAATATCTCCCATGGGGTTGAAACACAAGTTGTGGTGTATGATTTTTCCCTCATTCACGTCATGTTCTTCATGACCGCACCAGGTATGCCTATCCATGGAGATCTTTACCTCTTTCACTTCCCCTCATGACATTAAACTCCATCGGCACATTCATGCTTCAAACACACCCTTTATTCGGGTCTTCGTCATATTTCACATCCAAAAGGACCCTCAAATGAAATAGATGCTAAGCCCTATGGATATCCAACCTTTTCAAGCCAACATCCTTGAAGATCTCAAATGAAAAATCGATATACGTCTCGCATTGTGAATATGGTCAATTATAGACACTCATTTTTGTTCTCGTTTTAGGTCACATGATATGGTTGTTGCATTTTAAACGTAGTCTATAGCCATCCTTCATCATTTTCACCACCCCTATATCTCTTAAATATTGGGTGTAGTGTTTCGTTTTGTCCCGCTTTCCCTTTAAACATCATTCTACCTTAGGCAGTAGTGTTAGTATGGTCGGGGTCGACACTACCTGGTCTCCCTCCCTCATTCTCGCATTGTTATATGTTGGGGAGAGCTGGATCCTATTCCTTGTTTCCCACACTGAGAATTTTCCACATGGGATTGAGAGATTTGGTAAGGAAATACATGTATATATGTTCATGTAACTATGGTCGGATCCCTATGACCTTATACAAATATCACCATCATCCTCACTGCAAGACGTTAAAATGAGAACCGGAAAGGACTTCCCATCATAGATCCCTCGACATTTTCGTCCCCCTCTCCCAAGTTCTCATTTAGGGTTGTACGGTGTAGTGTGGTCTTATATCCCCATTCATGTCGGGTTACATGACATGTCATACACATTCCTCATCATGATACCTCTCCCCTATGATAATCATTTCCTCATTGCATAAAACTACACAGAATCCTATAGAACAATGTGTGGTATGATTACCATCATTATTTGATACATAGGACCGTCAGAATATTTAGCTTTCAGGTCCGACCCCATTTCATAGAATCCTCCATATCGTCCGTGCCCCTTGGCCGGAGTTCTAATTATGGAGGGTTATATTGTGTGGTATGGGATTTCGTCCTCATTCATGTCGGTTTTCTAACAACCATGCTGCATACCTTCTTCTCCTGAGATCTCTTCGTCCCCCGGTTCTATACTCATCTTTTCGAGTCAGCTTCTCAGGATTTGGTCCTCTTAACCCTCTTTTGCAGTTCACCAATGTGATCTAAAGCACTCTGATTTTGGGCCTAAAGTGTTGGATTTCGTAGACATGTTATTTCCCATTTTGATGAATCATGTTCCCCTTTATTTGGGGTGTGGTCATCTTTCACTTTTGAAAGGAGCCCCAAAATTATGGATGATCGGTCCCAACACCCTCCTACCATCTTGGGATAATGTCCTAGAGAATTTCAAATGATAAATTCATACAAGTCCCACATTAGGAATATGGTCAACTGTTGAAACTATTTTGTTGTTCCCATTTCAGGTCACATGATATGGACGTTGTGTTTTGAATACGGTTAATACTTATCCTCCATCGTCACAACAACCCCATTAATCCCTTTAATGATGGTTTCATGATTCATGTTTTTTTCCACTCCATCATGTCCAAGTCGAATTTCGCCACTCTTTGTACAATCCCTTAGTGTGCATTTTCATGTTTTGTTGAAAAATCCATAGTGAGGAATCATTTGGGGATCTGCACCGATTTCCCAATTGCGTGTATTCCATGAGTTTCAAAGACATTCTCTGCCTTTGTTTTCCACATCGAGTGTAGCTCACGTGGAATTAAGGATTTGGTCAATGATTTCTTCTGATTGGAAGAGTATTTCTTCGTAATGGTCTGTGATTTAAGACCATAAACTATGATCTCTCTACACCCTTTCTGTATCTAGTAAAAACTCCATTTCTTAGAACTACGTACAACTAGATCCCCATCTATAAGGGATACATAGGAATGTTCGGGCATCTTGTCCTCGGGTCTAGCTCAAGTTACCACTAATGAACTCTCATGTTCAGCCTTTTCTCTCTAAATTTCATCGGATTACATGGTGTGGTGTGTGATTACATCCTCATTCATGTCAGGTTTTCAATATCTACACCACGTACTCCCCTTCTAGGAGGTTGTATCTTCTGCCTCTCATCCTTGCTGCAAGATGTTAAATTGTGCCCTCCGAGCTATGATTCTCTTGATTTCCATTCACATGGGATATGTAGGAACACCAAGACTATTCATTTACTGGTCCTACCCCCATATTATCTGATCAATTCTGGCCCCTTAGCCCCATATTTATTCCCTAGAATTGTACATAGTGTGATGTGGACCTCATCCGCATTCACATCGAGTTTTCTTTATCACGTCATGTGAATTCCCCTATGTCCAATACATATGACTTTAAACTATGTTTCCTAGTCTCAAATGACATTAAACGGTTATGTCATTACTCCAAGACATTAAAATATAGGGTTTGGTCCTATCATAATACCCTAAACTTTGACACTATCATCCAAACAGCACTACAAAAAATATTACTACATTTTGATGTCCTCACAAGAGAAGCCATCATGTTTGTTAGTGGAAATCCACCATACCATTTTCAATGCATTTAAATGTCTTAATTCCTATAATGATTCCTAGATTCTTTGTCTTAGGTTTATTGCTTAACCAAAAAACGCACATTTATCCTAAAGAACAAACAATATCATTCAAATGTCGCTTCTTTTTATATGTGGGATAGACCCGCACAACATTATTTTCCCTGGCATTGGTACACTACCATGCCACATCTATAACTATGTATGTATTGATACAAATCACCATGGGATATGTAAGAGTGACCACGCACTTTGCCTCATGCCTACCCCAACATTTTTTTCAGTCCCTCGACCAAAAACCTCCCCGTGGAGAACATGGAGAGATATGGACTCCTACTATCCTCATTCACGCCGAGTTTTGAAATTACCACACTACATATCTCCCTCATACTTTCTATATATGGTCAGATCTCTAGTACCTTTAAACTAAGATGTGATCTTCTTTGTAACATGACAACAAATTGAACGACATTTTTCAATAACTATGTGTGTCTTGATTCCCATATTCATGGGATACATAGGAATGCCCTGACACTCTATCTGCAGGTCCAACCCAAGGAATTGTAAATCATGTTACCCTTTTTGGCCTCTATGCCCAAACCCTTTCAGGAGAATTTTGTGTACCTCTTGGTTTCTCATTTACAATAGGTTTTGTGACAATCGCATCATGTGCCTCCCCTGTATTTTCTCAACTTGGTCTGAATTCTATGACCCAAAACTAGGATCTCCCTATAGTAACTACACATCAGGTGTGACTACTTCTCTACCTTGAAAGCATTTCATTAAGACAGGTCCCCTCTTAATGGACTACTCTACGACCATAATCTACGAGTGTGTGACCCCAATGTCCCTTGTAGCTAGAAAACGATTCCAATCCTTCCATCTGATGTGTCTTATTGTCATAATCAAATGTGCCATGACAAGGTGCCCATTGCATGGAATTCTCACATGGACATTCTCTTGTTTCATGTCCAAGCATCATGGTCCCTTTATTGGGATCCCCATCCTCTTCCTTATATGAATGGATCACTTTTATGGTCTTCCTCATGCCACATTGTATCACCTACCATCTTGGGAAAACACCCCAGAAGACCCCTGACAACATTTTGCGACATGTCCCATGTTTCGAACATGGTCAGCGGTTGACCCACTTTTGTTTGTCCCCATGCTAGGTTAATGTGAAACAGTTGTTGTGTTTCTAACATGGTCAAAAAATTTCTTTTATCTTCCTTCCACCATCATTGTGATCTAGATCCCAGGTGCCAATATTCATAGCATTTCACTCCCTTATGTTCCAACAGAATTCCTACAAAATCAGTTTTACACCTTTGTGCATGTATGTGTGTTAAGAATGGGGTTCAATAATTTTGGGTTGTCATACTCATATAATTAAACTACCCCAAATGTGTGACTCCCAACACCAGGTAAAATCCTTTCACTGATCCTTGTTCCCCACATCGAACATGACTCACCTTGAATTAGTAGTTTTGGTAGACCATGTACTGGTGCGGTTGTCCCATGAAGGCATTTCATCCCGCATGATGTTAAGATGAACCATAAAAACTATGTGAATCTTGATTTCCATCCTGATGGGATATGTAGGAACGACAAACTACTTTTCCTCAAGACCAAACTAACTTCACTTTTGGTCCTATGACCAATAAAATCTTCTTCTGGGGATATGTGGTGTGGTGGAGACTCATTTTTTCCTCATTCACATTAGGTTTATAGGTACTGCACCATGTAATTCCTTTTGGGTTCTCCCATTTCACTCCCCATACCACCATATGATGTTAAACTACATGAGGACACCATGTCCACGATGCATGAAATTAAGCTACATTTTTACCTTGAACAAGTTCAGGTTTCCCCCATAATAACTATGGTATGCATCAACTCCCGCGCCAAACAAAATTTCCCCTACCACCAATGGTCTCTGGCCACGCCTTTCATAAGAACTACATTTGGCATGATTCTCATCTGTATGGGATATGTAGAAACATCGAGGCCTTTCAACAAATGGCCTAACCCCAGGGTCATTAACCCTTTTGGCCCCTCAACCCCGATCTTGGTACAAATAGTATGAACATAAAACTATGAGCACTGTCCTCAACATATGATGTTTAAACTATGTGTTTATACTTATTTTTTATATGACATAAAACTAAAAATCATTTCAGGTCCTCACTAAAGAGGACCTACTTAGATGTGAGTTTGATCCCTGATCAGACTGATGCATCCACTTAATATGTTTTCACCACAATGGCATATTTTCAAGAGTTCTAGAATCCATTCGAAAAACCCATCACTCAGCCCTCCACGCTTTTGGTGTCATTTATTTATACCCTCATTTTATTTAATGTATAAAGGTACCCCCTAATAGTATAGATGCTCAGAAAATTTCCCACCTGCTATTCTGGGCCAATGTTATGGAAGACTAATGGTTAACATTTCATGTTAAGACCCATGTTTTGCACATGGTCAGTGGTCAATCCTCATTTTTCATCCCCATTTTAGGCTAACGCAATAGGGATACTATTTTTTGAACACAATTAATAGTTATCCTTTATTTTCATTCCACCCTCACAATGTCCCAGATATTGGGTATCATAAACTTTCCACTCCCCTATGATTGGAAAAATTTTAATTCCCCTAAAATTACTTCACTCGAGCATCAGATCACATTAAAGAAGGAAAATTCGATTATTATGAGAACTTCATTTTCCAGTCAGGCCTTTTTCTTCTTTATGGAAGCATGGATTGGTCATTTATATCTCATATTCTTGAAGACTTGTTGGAACTACCACATTATAACGATGTATCGATATGGACATCCCTTGTTTCACACATCAGGCATGATCCATGCGATCTTAGTGGTTTATCACAAGAAGTTTCATGGATGTGATGAATATACACCAATAAAAATGGAAAATAGAATTCATGCACGCATACAAAATTTGTAATAAAATCACGAAATAATTTTTATAAGAACACACCAATTAAAGTGCCCAAGAGTTGGTCCCACCCATATATGGTTTGACCTCTTCAAGGACGCGTTTCAGCTTTGCCACCCGCAGACTCAGAGAAAAGCCTCAGGTATTCCAGCAATTTTTATTTTTAACATATGCACCATCTTGGAAATTGTGTATTCAAAGGTCATGTTAGCCAGTTCAACTGACTGGGTAATGGGTACACCATTGTAGTATGAGACATACCTTGGTCTTCCCCTTGGTTTCGCCTCGGGACTACCATCGTTGGGAGGCCATGGCGCAACCCCTCATATATTATTGTAGGCTACAAAGATTATGAGATGGGATCCCCTACTTCCTCTGCATCTTTAGACTCAACCACCATCATCTCCCCCTCTTCGGGACCTAGTGTTGGGTCCTCTATGACTGCCCCACCTTTAACCTCATTTGTGAGAGTGGATGACTAAAGGTTCTCTTGTACAAGTATGTGTTAATGGTGAAAGCAGAAAATGTTAGGTATGGCATTAGTGCATTGAAAGGGATTGGAAACTTACTTCCAATGTTACAGTGAATTCTCCCATGGAGATTCCCTCCAAGGATGGTATCTCACTTTATTCAGGAGAGGCTTTCTTAGTGGTACTCTCCATTTCTCTATGGGAGTATCCCCTGATAACTACATTCTGTCGTGATTCATCGACTTCGTCGGGCAAGTGGAAATGCTTCTCCAGTTGAGCAGTCAACGATTCTGCAGGAGTTATCATATTCCACAGCACCCTTGCTTCGTGCAACATTGTCCACATGTATCCATTAGAATGTTTTACCCCCTCTAGATTCATTACCCATTTCATTCCTCAGTAGGAGTAGAATTAAATCCAACTTTAGTAAAGTCGAGCTCCCCATGTGAAATCCCATGCAGGTTTAGGTTCATCCATAAATCGTTGATGTTGAGGTGTTGTTTTCTCTTTTCCCTGTCTTTCCCCAGGACTGTGGGAAGAAGGCATCATATGGGATTGATACATGATGCAGTTACTTCCTGGGAGCTTGGGGGTAAATCTTGAAAAATCCATGAGACAATTCTCCTCCCTCCTGGGACCTACTAGATAGAGCCACCGGGCTTGGCACTACACCCTCACCCTCTTCATCTGTGTTCATCACTGGTTGGGGAGTTTTCAGTTCATGGCTTTCTGCCCCTGTGGTTATAGAATCACAACCCTAGAGAATGTTCTTATTACCTTCCTGATCCTCCCCACCCCATCTTCGCCACTGTCTAAAATCATGGTGTTAGAACTACCTTGCTGGACCGGATGGTCACATGATTCAACATTTCACCACGGTAGGCATCATCCCATATCTGTGCATACTCGTGGTCCAATCTGAATGCATCATCAGGTGAGGGAAACTCATTAAACGTCTTCTCTTCCTCCCTTGTAAACATCAGCTAGAGCTGTCACATCATGCATGGGTGGTTCTAGTGGCACACATTCATGTACACATGGGGAGTCATCCACTTCATGATACATAATTGTCGGGAAAACCATTGCAGAGTGTATGGCTTGCATATGGGTTCGCAATATACTCGTTCCACCAGCACACCACTGATAAAGGAGATAAGATAAGTCTATTTCTCTATCGTATCTCTATCATCATCAGAATAGGACCGGGTTGGCGAGGGGAATGGATGAAATATTAACTTCACTGCCCTCCCCATCTTACCCATCACTGTCATAATATCGAACTTCAATGGGGATATCCATTAAATGTTAAAAATTTCTTCACTACAATGAACCATCAGTGGGGAAATGAGGTTATGTTATTCATAACCCTCCAAATGGTCCTCTATCAAGCTGTACAGAAAGTGGGATAGCTCGTACAATTGCAGCGGCCTCTTCCCCTCACTAATGTTTTGGAGTAAATGGAATAACTTTTCCAACACTGGTATGCCCATGTTGATGCGGTACACACCTCCCAGTTAATCCACCATGATAAATGTTTTTAGTCACACCCACATGGTGGCATCTCCTACCGGTAATATCCATCCACATATCAGTGATGAGACAAACATGGAATGCTTGACTATTGGTCACTGCACATTCATGATAATGTATCCCCACAGCTTCCATTTTCTATCTTCCATTATTTTCCAATACAAAACCTATTTACCCCATTGAGCTCCTCGAAGAAAAATAGGGGGCCTCAACAAAAGTGTTCCCCCTTTCGAGGGAAAATTCATGAAGTAACCAAACCACTACATGAATTGGATGTCTCGGGTTTTTTGTTTTTCCTCGTCCATGAAAGGCACAATCCTTAGCAATTTCATCGCCAAAGGCTGCATTTTCTCCCAGTCTCACCATTCATTCATGGCCGGGAGGAAATCTTCATACTTTCCTCCTAGGTTTGGGATGCTAGAAATATGATGGAGGTCCTAGAGTCTGATTCAATCCTCCCCATGATGTAGGTGAACAGTGTTGGTATCTTGTGACCACCGGCTCAAAAACACCAGTATAAATTCTTTCTATTTGGAGACACTAAATTTGGAGGCCCATGACACATCATATAGGCCAACCCACCTCATAATATTATCGAACTCTTCAAAGGACATGCATTCCCATTAGGCCCAGGCCTAGTCATATGGGAAGTTTCTACCCTGCGCAAGTCCGACCTTGTGGTCCACCCCTTTTCTGTATTTTGATCCTGGATAAGATGATCATCTTATATAGGGATGGGGATGCCTCTAGTGCAAGTTCCTTTCCATATATGTGGTTGAAATGATTATATAATCAATTCCCTGTGATTGGGGTATGGTTTTTCTAGATGCGCCCATCTATAGAATTATGCCACTTATATGGCTCGGGGGTTCCCCTGAACCAGTAGGATGAATCATCTGTTCTAGTTTTAAAAATGAAGGCTTCATCCCACAAGAAAAAAACCATACATTAGAAAGCACTTTCATAGTGGATATTCCCTCTTCACCTATTTCAGTTTCCCTGTCAACAATTTTTTATCAGAATTACACCAAATGTACTCACCAATTTTTAGGTTGTTGGCCATGTCCTCCCTCTCTATAGCATTGGCATGAACTTCTCGTACAACCTCTCAATCAGCCATTGAATCCATGTACACTGAAAAAATTAGGGAGATGCATGAGAGGTGAGAAATACCCTTCGCAAATCCACTTCGCAAAGACGCATCGTGAAGACACTTCACATAGATAATCGCACACCCCCTTTTTACTGCAAAGAACTGTTGGATTCTGCCTACATCACAAATAATGCAGCGGATCACTATGCTCCAATTCACTAAAAATATTTTGAGAAGCACTAGAATATATCCCCTGATATAATAAGGAGCTTATGGAGAGTATTATTCACGAAGAGAGTTTGAGCATTGTTGTTCGAAAAGCTCTAGGTGTGGAGAAAACACCTTTGAGCCCCTATATATAGGCACCAAAAGCACCGTCTTCACGGAGAGCCCCACTCTCTTCATGGAACCCCTGGGCATCGTGGCGTGCCTCGAGCTCGGCATCGAATACCAAGGGGCTTTTCGGTACCCTTCACTCCCTGGACCATGCCCCCCTCATGAAGAACATTTCGAAAAAACGGGAAGGCATCGCCCATGGAAAACTAGATTCTCCCCCACCTTCTCAATCCGTTGTGAGTTCGGTCATTCCGGTTTCTTCAGCATATTGACCTCATAATTCAACCATCTCCTTCGATCAGCTCCCATTCTGAGGGGCGAACTTGTTGGTTCCAAAATATGTGTCCAGATAATTCCTCATATTCGATAATGTGATTGAAGGAAGATTCCTCCAGAATGGGTCAAAAAAATCTCCAAGCCATCTTGAAATGGACCTACGCGAAGTACTCAATGCGATGGGTGCATTTCTGTGTGGACGCCTCTGTGGGAGGATCTGCAGTGCCCTGGCTTCACGAGAGTTTGACACCGGCCGATGCCCCTCTGTGTTGTCAGACCCCTCCGCTTCGCGCTTTGTGGCAGTCACGTCCATGAATCTCGGTGCAGCATCAATCCCCCTCCGTGAGGCCAATGTGGGCTAATGGAATTACCCCTTTCTATGGTGTCATTCGTCTCCATGACAAGTTATGCACCCCTCCAATTGAGGTTTCCAATAAATATATGGTGCACCCCCACTACAAAACCATTATCACTCTGACATTTCATCTTCTTGACTCTCGTTTCGCAAAGACCTCCACAAAGCCACTCAAATGTATAGTAAAATGTACATATCCAGGGTGAGTTATTCTCCTTTGCCTGCTTTTCAACCTCCTCCTATAGTGGGTATTCCCTTCAAAACAAACTATAACCATCGTAGGGGAATGGGACCCTTTAAGGTGATCGAGGTTTCTCAAAGTGTACATATTTCATGAAATTCTATCGAAAAAAGAGGCATTCGCTAAGGTGAAGCCATGCTCCCTTAAAGGCAGCTCTTCATGAAGCCTAGGCCTTTCGCAAAGACCACCCTCATTGTGAATCATTGGCCTTTTTCTAATACCCCTATCATAATGAGGCCCCTTTCATTCGCGAATCCTATCCTCTCTTGGTAGTATTTTCCGTTTGCGAGGGACATCCTCATTGCGAATCCCATTCTCTTCATGAAACCCATCAAGTTCACAAACCTCATCCTCTTCATGAATAACATCTTCCTCATGAAGTGCCTTTTTCTAAGACTGAATTATTTACACACCACTTTTTGGTACAACCCTTCAGGTTTGTACAAAGTGATTTCAAAGTCCCTTGGTTGGTGCTTCATGTTGCGGTGCACAGCCTCATGCTTCTTCACATAGACACGCTAGTGGATATTTATTCTTCGCATAGACATACTAACGTGAGCCCCTCGTTGGATCACTTTACAACACCTCGATGCCACAACATTTCTAGTGACTTCCCTTCACCAAGGGTTAAAACGTTCCTGTTATGTATGTCCTAGGGGTGCTGAGTGAACCTCCCTCATCCGACATGTATGATGTTAAACTGCCAAGAATTATCTTTCTTATCACATGATGTTAATCGGTGGCCTCTCCCCATGAAATACATGTGGGGCACCCCATATTATCCCTTATCGATGTCCTCTCATATCCAATGAAGTGAGATCTTCCTGACATGGAATGAGATCCTCTTTTATAGAATGGCATCTATCCATGGGGAAGGGAAACCATCTTGGTGTAAGCCCGTAGAATTTCTTGAAAAAGGTAGTATCGCTGCTCTTCTCTTCCTCGATGATAATTAATGGATATGAGACAGACACTGGGACCTTCATTATTTTTTCCTTCTTCCCCTGATCTTTGTCTCTATCAGGCCTCCATCCTATCGTAAGTCCCAATCTCCAGATCCATGGGCCGCTACCCATGTGTATGCCCCGGTTTCCTCTTTGGGCCACTAACCATGTATAAAACCCACTCAACTTCCCACGGACACACCTTTCACAACGTGATTGTCAGGTATTTGCTTCCTCTTGATTCTCACACCGAGGATGAATCACATGTTCTTAGAGTAATCATTGATCATGGCACCATTCATGGACCTCCTTAGCGTGTAATCCCCAAAAAATCCCAAACTATGTGGACATTGATCCTTGCCTCTTTGGAATGGTATGTTAGAAGCCTCTCTGAGGTTCAATACCAAGACCATTTGTCCCGATCCCTTTACGTTAGTTCAAATTCATCCCACATGATGTAAAATTGTATCCAACATTCTGTACTGTGTGGACTATGATCCTTATCTCTTTGGAAAGGTACGTAGGAAGCCTCCCCAAGGTTTAAACCGAACACCCATCAATCCCGACCACTTCATGCTAGTCCACCCTCATACTGCATGATGTTAAACTATGTGCCCCTTTTGTCCCACATGACATTAAACTATACCCATTCAAACTACATGGGCTATGACCCTTGTCTCCTAAACAAGGTACGTAGGAAGCCTCTTAGAGGTCCAACCCCACTCAACGATATGCTTTTTTCATTCCGAATTGACGACAATCCGTTGTGATTCTCAATTTTTGGTAAGCCGTTGTTTTCCCCAATTGAGTTTAAGCCATTCTTTTCTGTAATCGATAGTAAGCCATTGTTTTCTCCAATAATAAATAAGTCTTTGTAATCCCAAACTGATGGTAAGACGTTTTTTCCCCAATCGATGGTAAGATATTGTCTTCCCCAATCAGTGGTAAGTCATTGTAGTCCCAAAATGATAGTAAGCCAGTGTAGTCCCAATCTATGTTAAATCGTTGTGTTTCCCAATCAACAGTAAGACATTGTAGTCCCCATCCAACGGTAAGACATTATAGTCCCAATTAACGGTAAGCCATTGTGTTCCCCAATCAACGGTATGTTCTTGTAGTCCACATCCAGCAGTAGGCCATTGTATTCCCCATCCAACATTAAGTACTTTTAGTTTGCAATCAATGGTATGTCGTTGTGTTCCCATTCAATGGGTCCCATATCACTAGTCTGCCCCTAGGCATCAGACCAACTGAGGCTGCTAACCACCCGTAAGCCCCCTTATACCATCAGGTTGTGTTCCTACGTGTACACCTATATTCCATTCTCACGGGTCGACTCCTCAGGCGCCCCATCGCCCCACTGAACTATGTGGACTTTGATTCCCCACCATAGAGATTTGTTGGAAGACTCTATGTGGTTAAAGACCAAAGATGTCATTAATTTCATGACAGTTAAATCTCATTCTCCATCCATGTTAGTCAACAATCCATATCCATCCTGATTCTTACCCAGGCCACCACATCTTGGTGAAATCATGTCACCCACTTTCTCGGTACTTCTAGTAGTAATCGGATAACTAACCACATGTCAGCCACAACATTAGCGATACCTCATGGGTTGCATCCATTTGATCTACTCCCGCTAGTGTTCTGATCAGTCTGATCTGTCTCCACTAGATGGTAAACTCATGACATAAACTGTTTTAAACAAGTAAAGGTGAGGAAAACCTCAGATACATGCCTATGGCATAAAATTTCCCGCATTAGACATGGGATGCCTCAGGATTACGGGCCCTCGAGAACCCTTACCATAAGGGGAAGAAATCCACATGCAACATTGTTCCAACGTCGATACATGCCAATGATTTCTAATGTGACATCTCCCCCGACTGATGTTTTCTTCCCTAAATGGATCCCTTGGAATGTCCTGAAATAAGCAGTAACGGGTGTCCATGAAGATGCGGCACTTGGAAGAGTTTCACGAAAAAACATCTTATGTATATGAGGGAGACCCAAACTAGTTAATGAGTTATGAGACGGAATCCACAGAAGGAGGAACCGAAATCCCATCAACCCATTTTGAACAAGTAAAAAATGTCCTAGAACAAGTGATAGGTGTCGTTCACCATTGCAAGTTAAAAATGTGGGGCAATAGATCATCACGTCCTCCGAAAAAAACATATGTGTGCCGCGAAAAAAGCATAAAAAATAATATTGAATCTATTTATTTTTATTTTATTTAAATTTTCAATATATGATTCTTATCTCATGTGGTTTATGATTCAAAAGTGTCCAATTTTTCAAGGGATTATATAAGAATCATATCACTATATAGGATAGATAATGTATAATCTTCTATATAATGAATTGATTGATTTTTTTATTGTTAAAAAAATTTATCTTATCATCCTCTTGTTTTAAATTAAAATTTTAATTAATAGTTCCATATACATATATTTAGTAATTAAAATGACTGAGAAATAGGTTTTATGAAATGATGGCTTCATAAATATATTTTTTAAAATATCCTTTTTTTTATATCCATGATCTCTGAAAATAATTTCATAAATGTTTTTATGATTCTAAAAAGTATTTATAAATGAAATTATTTCACATGTTTTTCGTTAAAAATACACTTTTAAAGTAATATTATTGTCATTTTTTGAATGAGTAACTATATAGCCTTTTTAGCATAGGGTGAAATGAATGTTATTTACTTATATATCATGTAATGAATTTCCCACCATCCTAAACACTCAATTTTATGAGGTTCTTTTCTATGTTTCTATGGTTATTTTTAAATAATATTTTTTCTATAATCATTTGGAAATTATTATATTTTGATGAATTTATATTAATGTGAAAAGGGTATTTATCATAATAAATATTCCACATAGTCTATTAAATTTAATTTCATAAAAAAAGTCAACATTTTTTATTATGATTTTCTCATAAAATATTAATATATGTCACTCACATATAAAACTATATTATTCATCGATAATTTTATAAGGTAATACATAACTTCTGTTCATCTCTTAGAAGTAATAAATATTTAGTTTCAATTGATTCTGAAATGAGAAAAGATTATATAAAATATTTTTTTCTATTGGTGGTTCATATGTTTATTCCTTGTGAATGATTAAAATTTTATAGAACGCATAAACCTGAACAACATATGATGGTGTGCCCATATAACACTCCAATTCATTGGGTAAACATTTATTTGAATAAGGATTCGTATATTTTAATATGGAGTAGTCATAATTCCTTATGGTACATTGTTTACCATGTAATAATTCCTAGGATTATAGACTTTTCTCATGTTAATGTTATTTTATATTTTTAAAAAAATTCCTTTGATTTCACGGTCTTTTGATTCCATATCCTTTATTTTATTCCCCATATTAATTAATCTTTAACACTCTCTTTTTTTTTATATCACTTTATACATTTGACTAAGTTGTCGCATACCCTTATCATGTGTCTTAACTTGTTTAAATTTTTAGCTCACCCCTTTTATCTACATATTCATAAGGTTCACCCATGTTGTTTTTTGTATTTCAAAAAACAAATTAAGAGATCAATATAGAGAATACAATAATGATTTTTTATTTTAGTATCACCTTTGAATATTATAAAACTAGAATTATAAAGACATCGGGTCTCTTTGGGATGTAATTAATGTATTTTTATGTTATTAATCATGTAATAATATTAGAATAGGATTTTAATTCAATTATTTTTCTGGGAAACATTTAGTTGTTTTTTAAAATTCAAATAATAATAATTGAGTGAGAAACCCTAGTGATAGGTATATGTTGAAGATGAATTATACAAAAATATATTGGAATTGTGGAATAGTGAAGAGTGAGTGGGTCACAAGAAGTAACATTCATGTATAGATACTACAAAAGGATATGTCTATTTAATATTTATAGCTCGGTGTAATACTTCTAAATATGTCACATTGAGATTTGACTAAATTGTCATATAGTTCGGGAAAATTGGCATTTCTAGAAACTTGGTTTAACACTCCTATATGATATGTTACGGAGATATAAAATTTCATTATAAAAAATATATAAGTATGTGAAATAATTTTTAGGATTTATAAACTAATATAATAAATTAACACAAATAACCTAGATTGAATCTTACATATTCAGAAGTGTGGATACATTTATTTTTTCGACATTATTTTTTATAGTTTTATAATTTTCCATTTTGTATGTTATTGAATTTCTGTATTTGTTTTTCTATTATTTCTATTAGTGGAGGGAAATTAGTGGAATATTTCCAATAACCAATGTGATGATAAATTTATTGATTTCTCCAAAGAGATTCCTATCATAATGGGAACAAAAGATAAAAAGTATTTGATAATTTCAAATTATATATCTTGAATTATTATTAAAAAACATAACATGGTTTAATTTCCAAAATCATCAAAGAATAGAAGGATAAAAACTCTTGGAAGTTCAATTTAAAAATATGATAAATAAAAGAAAACTCAATTTCCTTCGTTTCAAAAACATTGGAAGAGACACACATGATAATGTCTCAATGGAAAAGAAAAATGTTTTGTATGTTGAAAATAAGGCCATAGATCAATGATTTACAAACTAAAAATGAAGAGTTCATTGAAGAAAATTAAATATAATCATTTAGATTGATTTCATTTTTTTTTGTCAAAAATATTGGGAACCTATGAATAATTGGTACCAACTACATCCTCTAAAGGTTAACTCCAATAATATAGGGGTACCTAAGTTATATGAATTATTAAGGTAAAAGGATTGAATTATTTATATATTGGGATTCAAGAATTATATTATATATGTATTTTTATCAATGGTGTTTTTGTTATGATAACCATGAATCATTTAATGATAGTGGAAAATATATAAATTTACTATGGAATTATGGTGATTTAGTATATTTTTTAAAATGACTATCATATATGATTAGGGAACACAAATTTTGGTATGAGCTTTTAAGAGTGGCTTGTTTTATTTGATGATAAATGTTAAATCTAACATGGATAAATATGTATTAAATTCATTAAAATTGTTATTATTCTACCATTGTCAAGAATATACTGATGATGTTTATGATTACTTGTTTTTTAAACGATTTATTATGAAACATGGATTCTATTTATAACTCATTCAAAATTAATGTTTTGTTTCATCATATTAAGGTATATTCATTTTGGTAAATAAATATTTCAATTGAAGAGTATGTGACCCCTAATTAAATCATGTTACATAACACGAGTAAATAGTTGGGAATAATAAAAAAAATTTATTATTATTGTGGTTATTTGGGATAGAGGTTTTTTTATTTTTTTATTATTACAAATTTATCCTTTGGGGAAAATATTTATGTATAATATCTTATTTTATCATTTAGTGGTTGATAATGTTTTTACCATGTTGTAACGATTTCAGTTTTCGTTAAAAAATTTAGATTTATGGAATAAATTATTTTTCTTCTATGGATCTTATAATCCATTAATTTTTATTTCACTACTACTATTATATAATAATTTTGTGGGATATTAATTCATTGGATTAATAGATGAGGTGTAAATTTATCTCTGAAAAAACCCAGTGAGGAAATTGTGATTATGAAATAGAAATCTTACAATTAAGTGCATTTACTTATGTCCATTTTCTGGATGGTAAATAAATTTCTTAACTCTAGTAAAATTATCTCAAATTAAAAATGTAATCATATTACTATCACTTCCAATGAATTTATAGTATTTTGTCTATTAATATATTTAGGGTTTTTTCACATTAACTTTTTCATGTTCATTCATTTTCATGTGATCGATGATTTTTGTCACTCTAAATCATCATTTTGGAGTTATGATTTTTATCCATTTATATATGTTAACTTATCACTAATTTATGTCTACATGGAATCCTTGTTAAGATTTTTTCTAGATGATAATCGCTATTATCTTTCTCTCATTTCAATAGAAAGTTTTATTAACCCTTTTATTAACGTGGGATTCCAAAAAAGATATTTTAAATTGTAAAAAAATAGGTTATTGATATCAAGATCTAATTTTGAGGAAAAAGTTTAATTAAGTTATATAATATAATAAGCCTTTATTTTAATAAAATTTTCTATTTTATTTCATATTCAACACAAAACTATATGTTTAAACAAACAACAAAGTATTATCATTTAAATATGACTATAATAACCAAAAAACTAAAACTTAGGTTATCGATATTATTAACTAAATTAAAATATATATAATTTTACTAATAAATAAAATTTATAGAAAACTTATTTATAAATAAGAATTTATCTCTCATTGATGATATTTTATCCTATATAATATAAGATTCCATCGAAAGATTTTTTCTATTGATTATTTCAAAAAAATATTATAATTTATTTATGAAAACATTGATTTTTTTAAATAAAAAAATAATCATTTCTTAAGACACAATATAAAATAATATTTAGGCTTTAATTTTGGAAATTTCAAAAATGATTGGTTATTTATAGAATAGTGGAAATCAACAATTTCTCTAGTATAACCATTTCATTTAAATAAGTAATGTACTTTAAAAGATATATTATTTTGTAAATTTTATATTAATGATATATATTTATTTTTAGGTTTATAATTATATAATTAATTTCATTATAATAATAACTTTTCATAATTCTATTTTTGTTTATTTTTTTACTTATAATTTTTTTTATAAAAACTGTTTTAAAATCATAATGATTTTCTTGTCTTAATAAATTAAAATAAACCCTGGTAAAGAAATTTATAAATGACATTAATATATTTTAAAACTATTTACATGAATTAAAATTAATATAATGAATATTTTAAGTGATAATGTTAATATAAGATAATCTATTTCTTGAGAAATAAATTTCTTAAAAAAATACATTTCTTGAAATAACATTTGTTGACATTTTTAGTGACATTAGTTTATATTAAATTATGAAACATATTTTATTTGAATTTGGTAAATTTGATTCCATATATGTAATTATATAAATTGTAAAATGGTAAAAATTTTAAATTAATGTTTGTCATATTTTATAGTAAAAAAAGTAAAATAACAAGTTATTAGGGTGAAAAACGGAAACAGTAAAAGCGAGTTAACTTATAGGTAAATGGAATCATTTTTTTAGAACAAAATTTAAGAATTTTGAAGGTAGGGGAAACTATATCACCCAAAAATTAAATTATTTATAAATTTCATAGGCACATTTCTTGATTGTTACTTCCCATTATGGAATATACTTTTTGTATTTTAAAAAAACCACACCTCATTCTAATTAAAATGGCACCCTCAACTAAATTTTTCAGACCTATAAATTCATATTTATTTCCCAAATGAAAAAAACATATCCTAATTACCATATCAATAATATAGTGAATAGTTTTTCCAACAAGACAAACCTTATGGTCCTTAATAAAATATCCATAGGATGTCCTTTTAAGCGAAGGTAATTCTCTTCCATGATATCCTTTTTTACATCATCTATTCCACCCTAAATTATGTACAAAAAATAGTATAAAACTATTATAAACTATATAAGTATATTTTATTAGGTTTATGTAACAATATATATATCAATCCCCTAATCCAATAAAATGGAAAAATCCATCGTTCTTGTGTATTGTGGACTACAACGTCACTAACAGATATAATTAATTTTCCATCATTGACACTCAAGATTATTCATAATAGATGATTTAATGTTTTAATAATATTCATTATATGTTAATAAATTATAAGAAACATCATATTATATACCTTCTGACCTTATAATCCATTGATAAGTGACAATATTACTCAGAAGTATTGAAAACTACATCTTCCCGAGGTATTGTGTTTTTTGTTTTCTCAGCATGTAGATGGTATATATAAGTGAATTTAAATAAATATTATTATATTTATTATAGAATTTGTATTAAATGTTAATAAATAATAATTATATTTTATTCTTTATGATTTTTAAAAGTTAAAAAATTACTCTAGAGTACGTATTTCTTACCATATCCTTGATTGTAATATAGTTCATTTTTCATAATCATAACTCATAAGTGTTTTGAAATGTATAATTGATGTATAAAATGATAATTATTTCATTATTACTATTTTCTAGATTATTTAATAATAACCCATTTTTTATCGTCAATGTACTAATGTCGTTATCAAATTATGAACTTAGTGTCCTCAAAAGACCAAACATAAACATAACTAAATAAGTAATAAAATATATCATTAAAAAATAAATCATGTTTAGAGATTATGTATATTTTATTTATCCTAGAAAATTATATTAAGAATAAAATTTCTTTATATAAACTATTTATATAAGATATAAATGATATACATGACAAATCAAGACTCAAGGTAAGGGATTTCTCATCAGACTTTTAATTCCATTAGACTTGCTATATATTAACGGATTATTTATTTTATCTGGTTTAAATTTTATCCTTATTAATATTATTTCATTATTATCTCTACATTCATGGTATTTAATTATTCATTTTAATTTAATTATTTCATGGGGGTTCTGAATTAAATATTACCATGTTATTAATGGTTTATTACAAATTATCATCAATATTTGGTGATAATTATATGTAACCCTCCCATAGAGGTATTTTTTATGATTTCTACATAAATAAAATAAATTTTCTTATAATTTGGTTATTATTGACCATTTAATGAAATTGTAAAATTTTCTTCTATTTTTTACATAAATTGAGTTCAAATTTAATTTTAAGAAAAGAAAACATTATTTCACTATTCGGTCAGAAATTATTTTTCATCAATATATATTTTTTATGATAATATTTTCATAAATGTATCTAATATGAAATAAATGATTTAATAAATTCATTTTTTACCATAATTATAATATTAAAAAAAATTAATGAAATTTACTTTTTGTTTTCCCGATGAGGGACATTTTATATATTTGACAACAGGGTGAAATGAATTTAGATTTAAAATATACAACATTTATTGAATTACCCACCATCATGAAGAGATAGTTTTTTATGATTTTTTTTCATGGATCTACATATTTTTATATTTTCAATTGTTCATTATAAATTTGTGTATTTTGTTGAACTGATTTCTAATTGAAATGGTTTTTTTTCTTAAGAAATAGTTTTGGTAATACAATAAATATATCTTATTAAATTTTGAACAAAATGATGTTATAGTTTATTATGAAATTAAGAATATATGTAAATCATATATTACTAGAATATTCTTTCTTTCCTTAATGGGGTAATACATTCCACATGTTCATTACACCAATTTATTCATTATTAAATTTCCTATGAATATGATATTAGAAAAAATTATTATTCCAATTTTCATTACATGGGTAGTTATTATGTTTATTCCATGTAACTAATTTCCGTTTATGGAAAACAAAATAATTAACATGTTATGATGTGAGAAAAAATATACTTATCTGGGGCATTGGGAAATAGTTTAGTCTCATGATGTGTCATGTATGGGAATATAGAGTAAAAATAATCCATTATGAGGATTGTTCCACCATTAGATATTGTATCGGATGTTATCCTTAACTCGGTTTTATGTCATGTTATATTTTCTACCATATTTATAATGATTCAATGATCATATGAGATTATTATATTTATGTTATCCTCCCAAATGATCACTCTTATGTTTTCTATTTTATTATATAATGTTACTCACAAGTTATGCTTCCTTATCATGTTTATTCCCTTACAATTATTTAAAGATCATCCATTTTTCATTGTATTTCCTAGGTAATCACATTCATATATATGAGATTTAATGAATCAAGGACATCATTATGAATATTAAAATAATGAATTTATATTTTAGAATGAAATTGATGTATTATGAATCAAGTATTCAAAATATACTGGGCATCAAGATCTTTGGGATGAAATTAATGTATTATTATATTAAAATTAATGTAATATTATGTTTAAAAGGATTGGGTAGCTATAACCATTATTTAAATATCATGTCTCGAGTAGTTATTATTTTGTATCATTAATTGGAATATTGAACTATTTATCACATAGTAATATTTTTATAGTACTTAACCGATGATATTTTGTAGGAAACAGTGTAAATAAAATTTCATATCCAATGGGGAATAAGTTTAGTATATGTGTAATTATTATCCTATACATTGACTCGAAAATCTCTCCCAATTTTCATCAGTTAACAAAAACATTATTCCCATTCGAGTTAGCTTGGATTTTGGGGTTGATAATAATTATAGGATTATAAACATTCTATGATATTATTGATATAATCCAAGTAATATATAGATCTTTTTCATATATATTGATCTAGGTCATCCATCAATTTCCTATGACTTCAAAAATTCCACTAATATCCCATTTCTATTGGTAAAATTACATAATAATGTTATATTCTCTATATAGAAACACATTTACAATACTCTCCAATAAACTATTACTTTCACAAGATATTCAGTAAAACATTCAAGTACACTTTATGATCCTCCATACATGTAATGTAGAGAAGGTTATCATCTATAAATACAACAAATAATTTATCTATGTAATCTAAAAAAACTACTAATTTTTGTACATGAAGATATCTAAAGAATTTGTGACTCCAACTTGAGTCACTATGTACATGTTGTACCTATACCTTATATGTAAATTAGCCGTGGTATATCCTCATTAATCACCTCCAATCCAATGTTAATAATATTTATTTAAAATGTAAGGGGGGATAATCGAAACCATATCAACACGGGTTAATGTAATGTATTACTAGGTTCCACATAGCAGATCAAACAAGTCCTCATTATATGGAAGGCCATACGTTTTCATTATTATATTTTCATTGATATCATTATAATCATTGTATAAGAACATATACCCATAGTAATTCTTGAAGAAAATTGATCGACACACTACATGTTTATGTGCTTGGGCATATACCCACTTTATCTAATTTTTTTTATAGTTTATTCTTCTAATAAGGATGTTTAAAAGGAAACATTATATATATATATATATAATGGAAAAGTAGTAGACTATTGTGCATACATTCTATTGAAAATCCAAAATCAAAAAAATGAGAAAGAAAATAATAGTTTTATAGAAACACATCATTGTATTATCTTACTATGGTAATTTCATTAAGTATGATCTTTTATATAGCCTAAATAAAAATTTCAAGATAGAAATTTTAAAAAAGAAATAATATACATTCATGATTTAACGATTTAAATCTTAAAAACATCCATCTCTTTAATCTTTAAATGTAATAAAGGGTTATTCATTTTATGATGGGTGATATATATCTCTAAAAAATATATATTTTCTACATAAAAATAAATCCAATCCATACCCAAAATAGCATTGAATTGTATTAAAGAGAGTATCATTATGTTTTCAATTAAATTAATCCCACAAATATTGAATAGGGGGAATTTATTTGCCTAGGGTGGATTAAATTCACTATTTTCCATTTTTAGTGACAACTTGTATTCCATGTCATGTGGTGTTATATGAATTTCACTTCAAATATTGCATGATGTGAATGAATTATTATGTATAAAACCAAATAGGAATATTTTATATTATTGAATTAATATCCAGTGTAACATTAAAAACATCATTATTATGATCTACCTATATAGTCTTTTATGGAATATTCGTTTTCTTTCAATATCAAGCTGGTGGATATTATCATTGACTATCATTGTTAACCCTTAGGCCAGTGCATTGGTTTCCATTGTGTCGCAGTTCTATTTAGTTCTATCATTGGAAAATATGTCTTTGGTGGAATGTGTAATTATATTATTCTATCTCAAATTTGGGGGGGGGGGGTTCTATGGTTAGTATTATCTATCCAAGATCACCCCTCTATCATGACTGAGAAATTTACCTATCACATAGAAATACATTTTCAGTATGGTTATTCTATAAAATTTAAAATGTGACATGTTGGAATATTGTACCACCCTGAGATTCCTTAATCATTTTGAAATAAATAATATATGTTCACATCATCCTATCTCAAGATACATGAGAACATTGAGACTCCCCAATCAATATTTAAACATTGAGGGTACATCAATCAATTTTCTCTTAGCTACTAATGTCTCGAATAACAAAATAAATTCATAGATTCAACTTAGCTGACTAAACATATCGATAAAATTTTACTATAGGTCAATAAAAAAATATGGTTCTTTATCAGATAACTCTGGTTAATTTTTCTACATATTATTTTTTTGAATCATTTCACTTTTTATTAAGGACATTTAACTCCAACTCTATTTTATTTTCAAGTGTTTAGTGAAAATATTTATAGGAAATCATTTTCCTAAATTCATTCATCTCAATATCTATGTTATCATCCAAGGTATTTAAAATCATGATCAATGGAAATTAATAATTGGATTCTACCTCCTTGAATTATTCATCCATGATGAAAATAAATTTCGCTTATTTTTTAGAGAAAAAATATTCTATTTTCATTGGAGTTTACCCATTGTTACACTATTAAGGTATTAGAAGATCTACTACTTTTCTGATTCCTTTTTCACATAATTGTATCGATTACAACATTCTCATTTTTATAGATAAAATGGTTTATATTTTTTTTAAAACATAATTAATTTCTCTCTTTCGTCAAAAATCCTTTGCCATATATATGTTTTCTAAAAATATTCTCAAAAATGTTTTTATCATTATAAGAAATTTCTATTTAAGTCATTTTACACATGTTATAAATTTCTAAAAAATCATTTGAAATAAATATTCTTGTCTTTTCAAATGACGTTCATTTAATTCTTATTTCAACATGGTGATATGAATTTATTTTTAAATTATATTACTTATAAAAATTTACCCACCACCATGACTACTAAATTATTTTAATATTATTTTATATTTTTTCCTGGTTATTTTTATGTAAAAAAATATCAATAGTATATTAATTATTTTTATATTTTTATTTGGTGGTTTCCAATTGAAAATTTTATTTTTATCTAGAATTATTTCACGTAATATTATAAATATATTATCATCAATGGTTGAAATTTCTAATGATACTGATTGAATTTAAATTATGTGAATTTGTATCTAAAATAAAAACCTATAATATTATCTCAGACATTGATGGGTTAATTCAATCCTTATATCCATCAATGAAATTCATTCATTAAGAAATTTACATTGATTATGATATGAAAAAGTATTATGAAACCAATTTTACTTCAATGTATTGTTATTATGATTGTTCCTTGTGATTGATTTTACATTATGGAAGACAAAATCATCAACAAGATAAGATGGGTTGACCTCGATTATATTCAAATTAATTTGTATAAAATTTAGTCTCATGACGTGAAATTTATTGGAATATGGAGTAAAACAAATCCATAATAGAGATTTTTCAACCATGTGATCTAGTCTTAAAAGATATCATTGACTAATTTTTAAATCATTTAATATATTTGTACCACATTTACATTGAATCCATGATCTTTTTTATATAATTTACCTTATGATTTTATCCAACATGAAATATCTTGTTCCTTCTATTTTATGTTATCATGTTATGCTTTTCACTCACTTCCGGTTCATCCTTAATATATTTATTCCATTACTAGGATTTATAGCACAACAATTCAATATTTGTATTCACCTTGTTATAAAATGCATAATTAGGAACTCTAAAGTATTTAGGATATCATTTGGGGTATTAAAATAATTATGTTTCATTTTATTGAAAATTTGATGTATTATAAACCGTGTAATACAAATATACTAGGAATCACTATCTTTGGGTTGTAATTAATTATTGTTTTTGTTAATAGTCATAGAACTATATGTGATAAAGGCATGTGTTTATATTACTATTATTTAAATTTCATTTTTTGAGTATATCTACTCATTTTTAATTAATTTCATTGAGGAATAAGCTATAACTTATTAATATTTTAAGTGTACACAACCATAAGGTTTTTTATACATCCTTATAGATTAAAAAACATTCAGAATTAGTGCATTATTTTAAAATAGAAATTATTATTGGCATTTTATTTAACTCTTAAATTATCTTCTAATATTCATGAGTCAAGAAAACTTCATTCCCATTTGAGTTATCTAGGTTAGTGGTCTCAACAAAAGTTATAGTTTCCAAAAAAAATTGGTATTATTGATATGATCTATGTAAATATGGATCTTCATCACAGATAATCCTCTTGGAAATCCATAAATTTATAATGTCTTCATAATATTCACTAAAATACCATTATATTTTATAAATTATATTTATTAATTGTTATTTTTTTCAAAAAATATATTATATTTTACATTTCATACAATTATTTCTTCCACAATATCTTTATGTAAACTCCCAAAATTTTAAAATTTTAAATTACCTTATTTTAATAATTTAATATATTTTAAACCAAATAATATAACTTTTAGAACACAATACAAACATTATTAATGATTAATGAATGAAATAAGATGTATTTATAGATATTAAGGAACCTATTCTAATTGAATTGTAACCTGGACATTGAAATAGTAACATGGCCATTAGAAATAGTAATTCAAAAAATAGAATATTTACCTTATCTATGAAATTATAAATAAAATATAGGAATCTTATACATTATATTATTATATATTTATCTCATGGTATAATTAAATAATTTTTTAATAAATTATTCATTATTTGTTAGTATTTTTATAAAAAAAATAATGTTTATTTATAATTATATGTTTATTATAGTTATTAAAAATAAATTTTATTTTCATAAAAAAATATTCATAAATTAATTTTTTTGTCTTATACTTATAGGATAATTTTATAAGGCCATAATTTGTTTTCAATGTGTTATAAAATCAGTTATAATTTCCAAATCAGTATTTCCCAAGTAAATGATGACATTATTTAAAAATTTAATTTATCATATTTATCAAATTATTCTCATAGAAATTAATTCATTTTTTAATTCCACAAAATGAAAAATGTATAGGTTTAATTTTTTGGTACTTTTTCTAAAATAATTGAATTTTTTGGTGAATAGTAAAATATGATAATTTATTATAAAAAATTAAATACATTAACTTTTTTTTCATTATTAATGTAAGGATTATATAATAAAATGATTGTTAACTATAATTAATTACAATAATATATTAATTTATAAGGATAAAACAATTCATATTCTTCAAAAAATAATAAAATAATGAAGGAAATAATGCAAAAACACCTCTCTCATCCTCAATAAATACCACCCTTCATCACCTATTCTACCCACACCATAAAAACCATGTGGGTTGTACAGGATCTTCCCAATACTCTTCCCAACCCCCTAAACCATTTCCATGAACCGTTGATCTCATAAAAATCATAAACCATTTTCCCTAAGGTTGTTCCCAATGAAGAGAAAATCAAGAGGTACAATCCTCTTTCTTTTTCATTTAATTTCATTCCAATTTATTTTCTTTTCATATACACAACACACATCCACAAATCCTTATGTCACGATAACAATATTATACAATATATAAGTTAAATTCATTTTTCTAATTGAGGAATTGGTCTTCAAATCTCTTTCTGTTTTCCTTTTATTCTATAAATGGAAACTTTGTTTATGATTTGTCAATTAACCACCACTATGGATGACGCATTTTCATTTATAACTATATACTTCAATAAAGGTCATAAAATAATTATTATATTTAAATAATAATTTATTATACATATTCTATGTTATATAATGTTAGGTAACCTATATATATATTATGATATAAGATCTGAATGGTCGTAAAATCTGCCAAATTAAATTAAATATTCTTCATTAATTATTCATCTAATGATTCATCTTCATATTATATAACCAAAATATATATAATATATTTTTATTTTATTTTGGATAAATAATAACTTATAATATCAATTCAATATAATTACCCTAATTTTACACAAACATCCATAAATGTATTCAAGTGAACTGATCTTAAAAACAAAGAAAATGAACATACTCACAACGAGGGAATTGAACTCTATAACACATCATAATGGCTATAAAATGAATTTAATAAAATTATAATGAATAAAATTCATTTATAATAAGTTATATATTTATTTATATATTATTTTATTTTATTTTCTATGATATTAATGTGAATATATCATTCAGACAATAGGTAAGGGGATTCTCAAACCAAATTTCCTTTCTTTTGTTTATTCATCTTTTGTTCCAAATGTTAGAATGTAAGTTCATTTAATATTACTAAAATGTAATTTAATTTCTCTTACCATTTATTTTCAAGGATATTCATTCTTCCAATCATATTTAATTACAAATGAAATGCTTTTTTCAAAATAAAACCTCGTTCAAAAAACATGTGTTTTACTTCTCTTTAGATTTTTTCTTCTACACTCATGCTTGATGATTATTATAAAAATTATGTTATTCCATTTTTTTGGGAACCCCAATGATTATTTATTAAATTATTCTTTATTAAATTCACATGAAACCCATTTCTTTTCCATGGTTTATATTATGGAAATTATTGTTATACGTTCTATGTGGCATGTATGATTATGTAAATATAATGATGTAATAGATGTTCCCAGAATTATATATATCTCCAATGAATTTGTTAATGTGATGTATATAATTAGATTATGTGAGATATTTTTCAACATGATGATATATTTGGTAGAAATGATGATGTTATTATTATTCACATATGGTATTCATGAAAATGATGCTATATTTGTTTACAACTATGTGGGGTAGTTTACCACTATGACATCATGTTTCGTTTTTATGAATTGGTATAATACATATAATTATATAATGATTCTTATCATGATTATGATGATGACCCCTTTCATATGAAGTGCTGAAGATGTTTATGCTCACCCATGTTTCATGTCTCTTATTCATCCTTTAACTGGGTTTTTAGCTCAAACCTTATTTTGATGTATATCCGCATGTAAATACATGTACAAAAGAGATGATGAGGTATAATAATAATTTATAGAATAAATAATTATAAAATATATATTCTTTATTAGGTATGTGTCAATACGTTTCCTAAGTTTCCTAAGACAATAATCATTTGTATCATAGTTTTTAAATTTTTTGGGATGTTTATCGTTAAATTGATGTAATAATCATATAGATAAATTAGGGACACATTACTTGTAATTAGAGCACAATTTAGTTAATTTAAGAATTAGGATTATAGAACCTTAGTGAAAACCCTTGTATGAAACTGTGTAATTAGAAAAGAATGTTTTTAGAAATTTGATAAACATAGGGATCCCAGAAGATATGCCTTTAAAGTTAATTTCACAAGGGAATAATTTGTTTATTCAAGACATGTATACTTAAGTTTTTTTGAAAACATTTCTATTTTAGAAATTTCTGGGAATGAGCTAAAACATGGTTGATATCCCATGTGAGGAGAAATACAGAAATTCCAGTAATGACATCTTTATTTCTATAAGTGGTGGATTAAAAAATTTCAACAGTGTGGCTTTCTCATATGTCTTAGGCCACGAACTATAACCTGAATAATTAGAAACATCTTCCATAAACTAAGAAGGATAAAATGGCTATCGAGTCATTTATACTAAAATGACCACCGAAATTTAATGGATCTTCCAATCTAATAGCCTTAAAATAGTGGGCTAACTCAATTGAGATGATCTTTTTTGTGCTTCATAATTCTGAGATAGAGATGGTTACTCTGGAAATTTATCATTTAGATGGTTTGGATTATCAATGGTGGGTGTTGTTTAATAACACCAATAAAAAGGGTGAAATTGATGAGATGGAGTGGTAAGACTTAAATAAAATATTTCACAACATGTATTTCCCTCAAACTACCTAGAAATGATAGAGAAGGAATTCGCAGAGCTAAAGTAAAAGGATGGTGAGTATATCCGGCAACGTAATGAAAATATCATGATGATTTAATTTTACATCTATGGTGGATCTAATGAAAATTGTAGAAATAAAACTCAACCATTAACATTTAAAAAATATAGGCAGAAGCCTAATGGGAATTGCCTCATAGGGACATGGAAATGCCATAATTGTGGGAGATAATGTCACCAAACCCATGAAAGTTGAAAATGTGTGAGTGAGTTAGAAAATTTGGTTCATGAATGGAGATAAAATCCTATGGTTCAATTATTAAACTATAGGGATTATGGGAACTATGAAAGATAGTTCACTACACCTAGAGTCTTTAAGGGTAACAAATATCAGCATCCACCAAAGCCAAAGGAGAAACAAATAACTTTTTCCATCACTAATACTGAGGTGGCTCTTGAAAATGAAGTGGTGATGGGATCTATGGTTATTCATTTAAGAATAGAGTTCACGCTATTGGACTCTAGTTCTGATCATTCTTCTATATCTTGAAATTTTTTATAACTATTCAATCATCACAACAAAATATTGAGTTTGAGTTGCCTGTGATAACAGAAAATGGGGAAATTGTTGCATCCAACATATATAACTCCTCCCTAGTTAATTTTTTTATTTAACCACCATGTAAATCTAGTATTACTTTATTTGGTAGAGTTTTATTCTATATTTAGAATGGTTTGGTTCTATTTATTCAAATCCAAAATGAACTATCAGGAATTGGAGATCACTCTTTATATCTCAAGGAATCATCCAATTTTATACATGTATAAAGATGATAATGAATCTTTTTAACATACACCTTCTAAATCTTGTATCATTTTCAATATAAACAATAATATGTAGATAAAATGAATGAGATGAAGGAGATAATCATGCTCAATGACATGCCCATTTTTATATACTACAATGATGTGTTTACCTATATAATTTTATGGTATTCCGTTGGACATAGAGGTAGAGTTATAAATTGAAATTATTAATGGATATTTTCCTATATCAAAGACACCTTATATAATGGAAATAATATACATGGAGGATCTAAATAAAAGTTACATGAGAATCTAGAAAATTGTTTTATATTCCCAAGTGATTCACCATGGGGTGTACTATTTATCTCTTTCAAGAGAAATGATGAATTAATGTGCCTCTACATTGATTATCATGAGGTAAATAAAGAAAGATAAATAATAAGTGTCTCATTACATGGAAAGTGGAATTGTTCCATCAATGGTGTGGGTGTAAGTATTTCACTAGGGCAGTCCTTCATCTAAGGTATCACCAATTAATGTTATGTAAATAAGATATTCCCAATAATTCCTTTTGAATGTGGTATAAACACTATCAGTTTATTGTGACTCATTTTAGACTCACCAATTCTCCATAAATACTCATGTATATACTAAATAGTCTCATTAGATATTACATTTTAAAATTTATTGTGGTCTTCATTGATGTTATTATAATGTACTGCAAGAGAATTGGGTACATGAGGAGAATTTAAATAATGTGATAAAGACTTTACAAAGGGATAAAATGTATGTGAAGAAAGGAAAATGCGAGTTATAGATGGAGGAAGTATCTTTCATGATGATTTTCATCACCAATAATGGAATATTTTAAAGCCCTTCCAAGGAAAATTCAATAGATGAGTGGCCCATAACATCATATCTAATGTAGATCCATAGTTTTTAATGTATTTAATGATATTATAAGACAATATTTATGAACATATCATGATTTTCAAACTCGCTAACTGTAACACTACTACCACAAAAGCCCAGAGCCAGTGCATTACATTATTTCATAGACATGATTATAATGAATCAAATCATGAAGGAACTATACATTTATTAGTATTCAATAAAATATATTCATATATATATATGGCCCCAGCCTTAAACATTGCTTAATCTTGAGATATTTCCAGAATACACCTTGAGGATCTTTTCAGGTTTAGAGTTTTAGAGAATTAGATCATAGAACATGCATTACATCCCACATTTAAACAAAGTGGTTACAAAAAAAAGATAGTATTCATTTTTCCCATCAACAGAAACATATTTAAAATAAAACATGGATCCTCTCTTGACACTTTCTTGACACTATCATCATATCATGTACCTTTCCCTTGACCTGTGAAAAACATTTCAAAAACTTGGGATGAGCATAAAAAGCTCAGTAAGGGATATAAAAGTACCAAATGAAAACATTAGTCCATGTATGAAATCATACTATACTCATAAAACATAATCAATTTAACATACCTCATAAAATCATGAATAAATCATAGAAACCATAAGACATAAAGGTAACATGAGGCATTCATAACATTCTTATGTAGGGAGTAACCCTCATGGTTACGTTTGGAATACCCATCACAGTATATTCCCTAAATCTCATTGGAGAAACCTTAAGGTTTAACCCCTTCCCGTTACCCATGCATTGGAGAGCTATATCGGGATCACCCTCCCTTAGTTTATCACGGAACCACCCGTCTTCATAATAATTCCAAATAACCATAACATAATCGTATCACATAAAACATGTATAAAGGAAACATAACATTTCCACTTTTCAATCACAAGATATCAATACAACACATTGATATAAAAACATTATGAAAACCCTTTTCAATACCAAAATAAACGAAAAGTAAAACATCATATTTATTTTTCATTTAAAAAAAGGTATGGCTTGTAGAGGAAGTCGAAACTCAAATAATGGTCACGGCGGTGGAGAAGTCGGTTTCACCGCATACGTACGAAAAAAACATTCCCTTTTGTCGTTTAGTAAAACACTTCATATAAAAAGAAACCTTTTGGATAAATGTAAAAGTCAAAGGGGTTTATACACCGTATAAAAGAAAGTTGTGTATAAAACATAATATGCCTCAATGAAAGAAGATTGAGACGAAGTCTGATAGCTCGGGTCCGACTTGACTCGATCTGTCACGACCAGTCCTCGGGGCCCGTGCCGTGACTACCCCAAGCCTGCCTTCCATAGGCCAGGGGCTGGCGACTAGCACCAAAGGTGAAAATCCGGATAACTGGGAAGGCATTGCCTTTATAAATGTAAACAAAACACCACAGAGTACAAGCGGAAGTAAAACACTAAGTACAAAGAGATGTGTTGAACGGTAAATGGGCCAGAATACAAACCCAAGTGAAAGTACAACTACAACTGAACAAAGTACAACAGAAAAACACAACAGCTGTAAGAACGGAAGCGGCTCCTGGGTCATCCTCCTCGGATCCTACCTAAAGGGTAGGTACAGATAGAGAAACTCCTGGATCGTCCACCACGGATCCTACCTGAAGGATAGGTACAGATAGCCTCCATAACTCTCTCGCCCGTCAACCTCTTCTGTGTGTTGTTTCGTCGCGAAGTCCACCTCCGGATACTGACTCGTCGTGTTGTCCACCTCCGGGTACTGACTCGTCGTGTAGTCCACCTCCGGGTACCGTCCAATCCTCGAACACTCAGCCTCCGTCAGCACTGCCTGTCATCTGCAAACAACACAACGAGGTGCGGGCATAAACCGTGCAGGGGTGAGTATAACGATACTCAGTAGGGACCCCGAGACCCTCAAGGTCTCACTAAAACCAACATGGATAACCACAAAGAAGATCTCAACAGATAACCTCTACTTAGGTATATGCCCAAACATATATCTAAGTTATCAAGTAACCCATCTCAATCATGAGGAAACACAAAGATCATGAAATCAACGGATAACCACTTCCCAGGTATATGCCCATACATATACCCAAGTTATCAAGTGACCCATCTCAATCATGAGGTAAACACAAAGGCCAAAAGTCTCAGCTCAAACCAGGATTTTCATTATCGAAACCGTAACTACTGAAGAGCTCCGTCTCTGGAGTGTACAGTTGTCCTATCACGACTCTGAGGTACTGCTCACAAACCTAAGATTGCTGAGGTACTCCTCCTATCGAGTATCGCGGGTCAGCCACCCAGACACAGTAGTGCTTCCCGCCAAGGTATGTCACCCAAACACAGTAGTGCACACCCCCTAGGAGCCTGCTGAGGTACTCTCCGGACGAGTACCGCGGGTCTGCACTGTCACACAGGTAGTGCTCCATCCGCCATGGGTCTTCACTTCACAGAGTAGTGCTCCGTCCACTGGGCTAGTCGACTCACTCCAAGTCGAGTCGGTTAAGCAGTCGTCAGGTCTCAGTCGGCCACACGGTCTCCGTACTCCGCACGCACGTCTCCGGGAGGGTCCGCTCCACGAGCTATAGGTCGATACTCCAAGTATCTCAAAGTCCCATGAAGAAGTATCTCAAAGGACCGCCTCGTCATAGGGGTCTCAACGCAACGGACGGAGCGTCAATCGGACACCCGGTCTATGAGTTACTAGCCTTTTCGTCCCAGGGGCCCGGTTGGTTTCGTGAGCGAACCAATTCCGGCCGTATCTCAACTGTACCCCGAACTCTCATAGGGTATACTCATAGGGACCGTTTCTCAACGTGATCATCAACGCCACTGACGGTTCGTTAAACGGACGTCTAGTCTGAAAGATATCAGCTTTTCTGTTCCAAGGGCCCGGTTGGATTTCGGGTACAATCCATCCCGGCCACTATCCAACTATATCCAAAACTCGGGCGAAGTATGCCAAAAGTTCCGTCTCATCAAGAGGAATTCAACGAAACAGACGACGCGTCAATCGGACGCTCGGTCTGTGAGTTATTGGCTTTTTCGTTCAAGGGGCCCGGTTGGTTTTGTGAGCGAACCAACCTGACCGCACTCCGACGACATCCAAACCTCGAGTGGAGTAATCCAAAAGATCCGTCTCACTTAGAGGAATCCATCAAAATTGACGGCACATCAATCGGACGTCCGGAGCTCAAGATATAAGCGTTTCCGCTCCGAGGGCCCGGTTGGTTTCGTATCCGAACCAACCCGGACGAACCCAAAGCATTCCGAAACCTTGAATGCAATATACCGTAACGACCGTCTCGTTCCAAGGATCGCTACGCAACTGACGGTGCATCGATCGGAGGTCCGTAGCCCAATAAATGGGCATTTGACTGAAAGTGGTCCGAAAACGGGGGGTCTGGTCCCGGACCGACCCAGCCCGACCCCCCTGGGTCGGCCCGAACCGGGTCCGACCCGACTGGACCCGTCCCGGCCCGGCCGGCCGTGGCTCGGCGTGGCTGAGCCGAAGTCGGGGAGTGGGGGGTGCATGCGGCCCGCCCCTCACCGTTAATTTAGGGCGGCGGCGCAACCGCCGCAGCCTCCAATCGTCGGCGGCGCCGCGCCGGCGACCCGTGCCTCCTGGTGTTTCCGCGGGCCACCGGAGTTGCTCCGGTGGTCTATTTTCAAAACCGTCTGAGCCGGTGTTCATCTCGGGTCTCATAATTTACTGCGCAAGCTTCAAAAATACATTGCGGCCCCGTTATGTTGTCTCTCGTCAATCAACACGTCAATTAACAAAACGCGTCGTCTTCGTGGTTCTCCGGCATGACACATTGGCGCCGGGCCCCTTCTCCGTGGCCCAACTCTGTTCGCGGATGTCTTCGGGTTTCTCCGACGCGGCGCGACGGTGTCGTGCCCTTGTTTGTTTTTCACGACGCGGCGCGACGGCCCCTCGCATTTCATTGTCACATGATTTCGCATGGTGCGACGGCACCACGCCTTCCCGTACCAAAACACAATGAAATCCAACATGGAAAAAGGAGGTGGGTCGGCCGTGTTTGTGCGGACCGGCACCCTCTAGTTAAATGATAGCAGTTGGACATATTCACGAAGAATAAAAATCAAGGGAGTAATCTCGAACAAAATTAAGTAAATATTATCCCCTACAAACTCTTAAATAAAAAGAATCATAACAAAAAATCCCAACCCGCAAAATAATCTCCGCTGATCAACTTAATATTTAGTTGAACCGCATTCTTAGATTTAGAAGGGAGTAAACGAGGGTTCACCAACAATCACAATTTAAATTCCCTACCTCGTAATTGTCGTTCGTTGACGATCTCGGAAAAAGGGAGGATATCGATTCCTCGATTGTCGTGTTCGTCACACACTCCCAATTCTCATGATCATGCGTCGGAAAGGAAGAAGGGTACTCATCGTTGGTGGATGAGCATTTGGAGGTGACGTCGTCGTTGACGACATTCTTCACGGGTGACATCTTCTCCTTTGATGCGGATGAAGGTCGTTGGAGATGTCGTGGGCGTCACTTCCCATTCCTTGCCTCGGTTGAATAACGATGAAGAATATGGCGCCGTCATGCTTCAGTGGCGGAAGAGACATTCTTCGTGTTCTTCGTCGTAGAGAAAGAAGAAACTCAAGACATTCTAATCTTTTTCTCCAAAGGCTCCCAATCAACTAAACTCCAACCCAAATAAAAATAAGTTCATAACTTGTTTTATTAACACAACAAAGCTTATGAATTTCAAGAGTTTGAAATTAAATTAACTCACATAATTAAATATCTCATGTAGTCAAATTTAATGAGAGGGAGGTGGAGAGACTCATTTAATGAGAGAGAGTTTCCGGGTCTGTACATTACTTCCACCTCATGGCTTTACGTCCTCGTAAAGCTACAACACAAACCAGGGATACAAAAACGTTACTGAGCACACATCTGAGCCTCCTGCTCTCATGTGCTCACCTAGAGGTTCCATACTGTCAGAGAAAGTGCACCCAAGGAATCGGTCGTCCTCGCAGGATCTGCTCATGTCAATCCTCGATCCCCACTGGAAGCTCCGTGCATGATTCCCTGTCATCGACGTCCAACTCACTGAGGTCGATGATGTGCGAAGGGTCGAGCATGTATCTCCTCACTTGAGATACGTGGAAATCGTCGTGCACCTGGTGCAACTGAGGTGGATGGGTCAAGAGGTAAACCACCCCGCTTACCCAGATGAGGACCTAGAAAGGTCCGTTGAACCTCGGAGATAACTTGCCGCCTAGGCCACATCTCCGTAAACCTCGTCGAGGTGAGACCCGTATAAGGAAATGATCATTATCCTCGAACTCTAGAGGTCTCCAACTTCTATTAGAACTGAAACTCAAACGACTGCTTCCATGAGGGTATGGTTGACTGACTCAAGAGTGATCGGTCACACCCTCCTATGCATGAGTTATCCTGTGCTGCCTGGGGTATCCTTTTCTCCGACCAAGGAAAACCCATCCCGACGTCGTAGTTAAACCACAACCTTTTTTCCTAATACCGTCAATTTGTGTATGAACTGTGATTTCCGAGTCCATACTCAAAACAAAGTCGTAAGGACTCGACACTGCCACCAAGAGATTCCAACCGAAACTCTCTCCTCGAGGGTCTGACCACACCGTCGACGTAAGTGTGATTATCGACTTTCCTCCCAAGGTATCTCCAGACGTGAGGGTCATGTCCATGGATTACTGGAAACTATAGGTTTGGGAAAAGATTTGTGAAAGCGAGGAATGATTCATATCGACGTCTGTTACTACAGCAGCTAGTAGTGGACACAGACTGTCCCTTGAATCATTTTAGAGCCATTGGGTCACACTCCTTGACCGCATGCAGCTACTCTCTTCCTCCGCCCTCCATCTTCCTGAGCCTGGTGGGGATAAATAAGGCGGGTGGTTATAGCATGTTAAGATGTACACCACCTCATGCTGCTCTCCTAGCACTGCCTCCACGTCTGCTGCTCCGCAGACTCATCTCTCCTTAAAGCTTCCTCTTCTTTAAACATTTAACACGCTCGAGTCTCTAAGACTGGAGCTGGTTTCCTGTTTCTTATTGCACCGTGCAGTCTTCATCTACTCCTGGATGATCTAAAGGAGCTACTAAAATTTCTCCTTTGCCGAAAAGAGAAACTCGGTCTCATCCCCTGGATGAACCACACCCATTTCCTAATACAGTCAATCCTGACATGAATGATGCATTCATGCCATGGATGACATCGTAAGGCCTCGACGTAACTACTAAGAGATCCAACTGTCACTCTCACCTCCAAGGGTCGAGTCACACTGTCGGCATCAGTGTGAGGTCACTGGGTCTCCTCCAATAGAAATCTCGAAAGTGAGGGTCAAGTCAATAGTTTTAACCGGGACCACTCAGTATCAACCAAACAAAAGGACAGGAAAGCAAACAAAGATAAGTGTCTTTTTATTATTGCAGCTCATAGTACAAAGACACGAAAACAACAGCAAAATAGAACTGGAAGTACAGGGGATGTATCTACTAGTTCCGCTCCTGTCCACCTGCTCCCGGAGCTCTACTGCCTTGTCCACTGCTCGGCTGTTGCTCAAGCACTCGTCGCTGCTTCTGCCTCGGTGGCTCCTCCAATGCCTGCGGATCAACTGTACGAGGAGTCGGACAGTCACGTGCAAGGTGAACCTTCCCGCCACATGAGTAACATTGTCTGTTTCTTGCACGCCTGGCTCTGACCCCACCCCGGGTGCCCCGCACCACCGGTCCTAAAACCCGAGATCGTCCAACTGCTGGTCTGGTCCTCCTGGACCTCTGCATCATCTGTCTACTGCCCACAGATGACTCGGCTACTGATCTAAAAACACGCAGCAAAGCCAGAAGCTCCTGTACACGCTCGCGGTGTAGAGCTAGTGGCACAAAATCCACCCTGAAGAAGGTCTCAAAGTCATCCAATGCGATGGTCATCCCGTCGCAATACTGAAACAGGTGGCTCCACCACATTCCTGCTTCTTCCTGAAGATGGTTGGCAGAAAAGATCGCCATAAAGTCTACCGGCGTCCCCACTAGCCTGAAGACTCTCACCACAGCCTCCAGCCAAACCTCAGCCACCTGCGGGTCCGTTTCTCCCCGGAACCTTGGTGGCCTCTAGTGCTGGAACTCGTGCAGCGCGCTCAAGTGGCGTGCATCGCCTAGTGTTGGGGCTGGTGGCATCGGTAGCCCAATGTATGGTAGTACCGTTGGTGCCTTCTCTGGTGCCACAACTGCAAGAGGGCCCTGTACTGAAGCCTCGTTGCTCGACAGTCTGTCAGTACGCACATCCCTCTGGGCTCTAGCTGGTCGTCCGAGAAAAGGCATCTTGAAAGAAACAACATGACACGGTCAAACGATTATACCTGGTGAGCTGACCTGGTTTGAGCTGATATTTAAATAAAACTTCTGGAAACACACACGCAATCAGTGTTTTTGTGCACAAAGTTAGAAATCAGTTGTCATGGTCCTGGTGTATGGATACACCGGCCGCCCGCACCAACACTGGACTCGCTGAACTGAAAACCACACTCGGTACTCTTAACACTATTTCTTCACAGAAAGAAAAATATCAGAGTTATAAGTTCTGCGGCAGAACCGACTCCTCTGATACCAATTTTTCACGACCTGTCCTCAGGGCCCTTGCTGTGACTACCCGAAGCCCGCCTTCCATAGGCCAGGGGCTGGCGACTAGCACCAAAGGTAAAAATCCAGATAACTGGGAAGGCATTGCCTTTATAAAAGTAAACAAAACACCACAGAGTACAAGCGGAAATAAAACACTAAGTACAAAGAGAAGTGATGAAAGGTAAATGGGCCAGAATACAAACCCAAGTGAAAGTACAACTACAACTGAACAAAGTACAATAGACAACGACAACAGCTGGAAGAACAGAAGCGGCTCCTGGGTCGTCCTCCTCAGATCCTACCTGAAGGGTTGGTACAGATGGCGCAACTCCTGTATCGTCCACCACAGATCCTACCTGAAGGGTAGGAACAGATAGCCTCCAAAACTCTCTCGCCCGTCAACCTCCTCCGTGTGTCGTCTCATCACGAAGTCCACCTCCGGATACTAACTCGTCATGTAGTCCACCTCTGGGTACTGACTCGTCGTGTAGTCCACCTCCGGGTACCGTCCAATCCTCGAACACTCGGCCTCTGTCAGCACTCCCATCGTCTACAACCAGCACAACGAGGTGTGGGCATAGCCCGTGCAGGGGTGAGTATAACGATACTTAGTAGGGACCCCGAGACCCTCAGGGTCTCACTAAAACCAACAAGTATAACCACAAAAAGATCTCAACAGATATCCTCTACTTAGGTATATGCCCATACATATATCTAAGTTATCAAGTAACCCATCTCAATCATGAGGAAACACAAAGATCATTAAATCAATGGATAACCACTACCCAGGTATATGCCCATACATATACCCAAGTTATCATGTGACCCATCTCAATCATGAGGTAAACAAAAAGGTCAAAAGTCTCAGCTCAAACCAGGATTTTCATTATCGAAACTGTAACTGCTGAAGAGCTCCGTCTCTGGAGTGTACAGTGGTCCTGTCACGACTCCGAGATACTGATCACTAACCTAAGACTGCTGAGGTACTCCTCCTGTCGAGTACCACGGCTTAGCCACCCAGACAAAGTAGTGCTTCCCGCCGAGGTATGTCACCCAAACACAGTAGTGCACACCCCCTAGTAGCCTGCAGAGGTACTCTCCGGACGAGTACCGCGGGTCTGTACTGTCACATAGGTAGTGCTCCGTCCTCCATGGGTCTGCACTTCACAGAGTAGTGATCCTTCCACTGGGCTAGTCGACGCACTCCAAGTCGAGTCGGTCAAGCAGTCGTCAGGTCTCAGTCGGCTACACGGTCTCCGTACTCCGCACGCTCATCTCCGGGAGGGTCCTCCCCACGAGCTATAGGTCGATACTCCAAGTATTTCAAAGTCCCAAGAAGAAGTATCTCAAAGGATCACCTCGTCATAGGGGTCTCAATGCAACAGACGGCGCGTCAATCGGACGCCCGGTCTGTGAGTTACTAGCCTTTTTGTCCTAGGGGCCCGATTGGTTTCGTGAGTGAACCAATTCTGGCCGTATCTCAACTGTACCCCAAACTCTCATAGGGTATACTCATAGGGACCGTTTCTCAACGTGATCATCAACGCCGCTGATGGTTCGTCAAATGGACGTCCAGTCTGAAAGATATCAGCTTTTCCGTTCCAAGGGCCCGGTTGGATTTCGGGTACAATCCATCTCGGCCGCTATCCAACTATATCCAAAACTCGGGCAAAGTATGCCAAAAGTTCTGTCTCATCAAGAGGAATTTAACAAAACAGACGGTGCGTCAATCGGACGCCCGGTCTGTGAGTTATTGGCTTTTTCGTTCCAGGGGGCTGGTTGGTTTCGTGAGCGAACCAACCCGACTGCACTCCAACGACATCCAAACCTCAAGCAGAGTAAGACAAAAGATCCGTCTCACTTAGAGGAATTCATCAAAGTCGAGGTCACGTCAATCGGACGTCCGGAGTTCAAGATATAAGCATTTCCACTCCGAGGGCCCAGTTGGTTTCGTATCAGAACCAACCTGGCCGAACCCAAAGCATTCTGAAACCTTGAATGAGATATACTGAAACGACCGTCTCGTTCCAAGGATCGCAACGCAACTGACGGTGTGTCGATCGTAGGTCCGTTGCCCAGGAAATGGGCATTTGACTGAAAGTGATCCGAAAACGGGGGGTCTGGGCCCGGACCGACCCGGCCCGACCCCCCCTGGGTCGGCCCAAACCGGGTCCGACCCGACTGGACCCGGACCGGACCGGCCGGCTCGGCGTGGCCGAGCCGAAGTCGGGGAGTGGGGGGTGCGTGTGGTCCGCCCCTCACCGTTAATTTAGGGCGGCGGCGCACTCGGGCACCGCGCCGGCAACCCGCGCCTCAGGGTGTTTCCGCGGGCCACCGGAGTTGCTTCGGTGGTCCGTTTTCAAAACCGTCTAAGCCGGTGTTCATCTCGGGACTTGTACTTTACTGTGCATGCTTTAAAAATACTTTGCGGCCCCGTTATGTCGTCGCTCGTCAATCCACACGTCAATTAACAAAACACACCATCTTCGTGGTTCTCCGGCGCGACGCGTTGGCGCCGCGCCCCTTCGTCGTGGCCCGACTCCGTCCGCGGATGTCATCGGGTTTCTCCGACGCGGCGCGACGGTGTCGCTCCCTTGTTTTTTTTTCACGACGCACCGCGACGGTGCCGCGGATTTCTTTGTCGCGTGATTCCGCGTGGTGCGACGGCACCTCGCCTTCCCATACCAAACCACAAAGAAATCCAACAAGGAAAAAGGAGGTGGGTCGGCCGTGTTTGTGCGGACCGGCCCCCTCTCGTTAAACGATAGCAGTTGGACATATTCACGAAGAATAAAATCAAGGGAGTAATCTCGAAAAAAAATTAAGTAAAGACTATCCCCTACAACCTCTTAAATAAAAAGAATCATAACAAAAAATCTCAACCCGCAAAATAATCTTCACGGATCAACTTAATATTTAGTTGAACCGCGTTCTTAGATTTAGAAGGGAGTAAACGAGGGTTCACCAACAATCACAATTTAAATTCCCTACCTCGTAATTGTCGTTTGTTGACAATCTCAGAAAAAGGGCGGATATCGATTCCTCGATTGTCGTGTTCGTCACACACTCCCAATTCTCATGCTCATGTGTCGGAAAGGAAGAAGGGTACTCGTCGTTGGTGGATGAGCGTTCGGAGGTGACGTCATCGTTGACGACGTTCTTAGCGGGTGACGTCTTCTCCTTTGATGCGGATGAAGGTCGTTGGAGATTTCGTGGGCTTCGCTTCCCTTTCCTTGCCTCAGTTGAAGAACGATGTAAAAGATGGCATCATCGTGCTTCAGTGGCGGAAGAGACATTCTTCGTGTTCTTCGTTGTAGAGAAAGAAGAAACTCAAGACTTCCTAAGCTTTTTTCTCCAAAGGCTCCCAATCAACTAAACTCCAACCCAAATAAAAATAAGTTCTTAACTTGTTTTATTAACACAACAAAGCTTATGAATTTCAAGAGTTTGAAATTAAATTAACTCACATAATTAAATATCTCAAGTTGTAAAATTTAATGAGAGGGGGGTTGAGAGACTCATTTAATGAGAGAGAGTTTCATCCACATAAATGGAGAGTTCAAGAGTTAAGGGGGGTTAAGGGGGTTTGATACTCATGTGAGCCCCACCTTATAACATCCACCCAAGGGAGGTTATGTGCGGGTGGGCCCCTCCACTAACCTCCCCTTGGAGGTTCTAACTAACACTTCAAATAAAAAATATGGCAAACACATATTTTTATTCAGTTTAATTAAAAAACCCCGAAAATTAACATCCAAACTCAATAAAACGCAACTGCGGAAATGGCGTTCTTAAGCAATTACTGGCACTACGGTTCCATCGGTGCCCTCAGAATTCAATTTCGAGCACCAATTTAGAAGATAGAAATTCCCGCTCGTTCGTTCACTGAAAGTACCTGATCCAAACTTCAGAAAATGATTCCGGGCACACCGGGTCTCGGAATCAGGCGCCGTCAGAAACTGCGTTCTTGTATAATTCCAAACAAAAATTTTGAAAAAAATTTCCATGAAATTTCCGGGTCTTTACATGATAGTTATTTAATGATTTGAATAATAAACTTGAGTTAATTTATACTTTCTTAAGATCCTTTTTCAAGTTCATTATTCCTTTTATATCACTTATTACCAAGTCATGAACAGTATGTAATTATTGAAGTTAATAACGGGCGTTTTAACGATCATTGGTACTTGAGTCAAAAATAATCTATTTATAATTACAAGTTGTTCATGTATCCATTATATCTAGAGTTATACTAATGATGTAGATATCATATATATCATATATATCCAGTATATACATGCATTTATAATATTACATAACATTTAGAGGTAAGAAATGAAATGCACCCTTCATGGAGACGGTAAGCCGTACATACGCATGAACGCTACTTTCATTTCTATTTCATATTTAATGGAATGGAATCATAATTATATAAAGTTATATTATAATTCCTGTATAATATCATATATAATATCATTAATTCCATCCTTTATACGTCTCACAAATGGCATTAACGAATCAAATCACGTTGAGGGGGTGGTAGTCCGTACATCCTAAAACGAAGATATCGCGTTTAACCATAATGGAAACCATAAAGGTATGCCATAAAAGAAAAATACAGAAGCTATAGTAAAACATAAACATATTATATATCATATATAAATATAGTGACATCTTAATGGCCACCTTTGAAGGTTTTAAAATAATATTGAACAATCATCGTTTCGGGAGGCAGAAATTCGCCATCCACGGAAACAGTATGTTCTTTAACCATTAGATGTAGGTGTGTGTATCTGTAGCCCGAGTCCATATTATAACAACATCCTAGTATATGGAATATACTGGTGTCGTTACAAAAGAAATTAAAAAAAAGAGTTTAGGGGGTTGGAGAAGAAAAATAAAACAAAAGAACACAAGTGAAGACACTACCCTTAACACGGGTAACTCTTTTTGATTTGAGCTCAAAGGCTTCCTTGAAAAGACTTCTGCCCAAAGTGAGGCTTCTAGGAGTAAGAGAGGGATTTGGAGAGACAAAATGGGCAGGGGTTGGCCGAGATAAAGGCTTGAGAGGTGTGGGTATGGTGGTAGAGGTGGGGGATCTTTATAAGAGGAGAGGAGGGGCACTCTTGGAATGTTATAAAAGGTTACTTTATTATAAAAATATTTTTGGATTTTAAAGGTCCCAAAATTATATTTTTCGAGGATAAGGTGATAAGATTTCCAAATCCACACATCCAATAGGTTTTTGACAAGTTTAGGTATTATATTTTATATTATCATTTCATTTTATTTAAATCGTTAAATAATGAGGTAATCGTTGCATCATTATGGTATCATAAATAATTTAATTTATTTAATGTCTAAAAATTATAAAAAAAATATCATGATGTAGAAAATATTTTTAGCTTTATAATTACTATTTATATTCAAAAATATGACGTGTATAACCCAATGTAAAATTTTTTTAGTTAAACAATACATGTTTGTGTCATTTTTACTTTTACTTTAAATAAAAGGAATTGATGTCATTATCTTACCCAAGTTGCTCCATGGGGTCCCAAAAATCAACCCATGGGTTTTCTTGGTCGGCCATGACTCATCCAATAGGCTTAGGACAAGTGTCAAGTTATTTTCATTTTATTATAATATCATTTTTACCTTAAACTGCACTAATTACCTCTAATCGTGATTAAAAACATAAAAGCTACTATTCACCAAAAAATTATTTTAATCCCATTGAACCAAATTTAATTCCTAATGACAACCATGTATGTTGGATTTTTAAAATTCAAAACACAGAGGTGGTAAAATTTCATTTTAACGAAAAATCAGTTTTTTAAGTACCACTTAGTGGTTTCACTATTCATCAAAAAATGAGGTTTTTTAGAAAAATACCAAAACATCACCCTAAGTTATATTAGATATTATGAATTCAAAAATTATTTCTATTTTAAAAAATTCAAAACATAAAAGTTACATTAATTAATTTAATAATTAGTTCCTGCTGTCAGAACAAAAAGTGTGTTTTTATGAAACAATATATATCAAAAGATTGACACTTGGTTAAGTCCAATTTTAAAGTGAAATTAATTCCAACGACCAATATTGGATTAAATGGTAAAAACATATTCTAATTTCACTTTAAAACCAATTAAAAATATAATGTAATCATGTAAATAAATTAGATTAAAAAGAGGTTTTGAATTAGAATACAACATTTTTCATTATTCATTAAAAAAATGAACTTTATCGGAAAATTTCCAAAAACATTAAACAAAGTAAATTTTGATGTCCCGATTCTAAAGAAAATTTTATTTGTTCCAATAAAATGTATAAGAGCGACCAAAACTATATTTAATGACGGTTCTCCATCAAAAGGCGACAAGTGGACCTTTAGTGAATATTGGAGTATATATGCCTAAAATTGAATTCCTTTCACATTTTAAGCCTTTATCCTTCATTGGATAAATGTAAAAACATTTAACAAACATATATAATCATATTTTAGTTATTTCTCTTCATTCCCGCCAATACAACGACTACGTGTTAACTACCATTTAATATAATATTATTTTATTACTAGTGTGCAACGTAAGATTTCAAAGAAACTCTTTGTTGTGTATCAGGTACGCTATCGAACATTGCAACCCCTTTAAAGTAAAATTAATATTTAACTTGTAAATATTAATAAATATGAAAATTCATTATTCCTTATTTACCTAGGATGTTACATCCTTTCCCCCTTTTGGGAATTGCGTCCTCGCAATTTTATTCACTTATCAAAATAAGTGGGGGTATTTATCCATCATATCATTTTCAGAATCCCATGTTGCCTCTTCAACCATATGGTTTTTCCACAAAACCTTTACCTGGTGAATTACCTTATTCCGCAACACTTTCTCTCTATGGTCAAGAATTTGGACTGGTTGATCTTCATAAGAGAGATTCTCTTCCAACTGAACTACCTTTGGACTCAAAACATGAGATGGATTTGGCATGTACTTCCTTAACATTAAAACATGAAACAAATTGTGTACCTAAGATAAGCTCGGAGGTAAAGCCACTCGGTATACAACTGATCCAACTTTCTCCAGAATTTTATATGGTCCAATGAACCTTGGGCTCAGCTTTCCTTTCTTACCGAATCACATCACAATTTTCCATGGTGAAACTTTAAGAAAAACATGATCACCTACCTCGAAAGATAGATCATTCCTCTGGTTATCCACATAACTCTTCTGCCTGCTCTGAGCTGTTCTCATGTGTTTCTGAATCAACTGTACTTTTTCTGCTATCTCTTCTACCAATTCTGGTCCCATCAGCTTCCTTTCACCCACATCATCCCAAAAAGTTGGAGTTCAACACTGTTTACCATATAATGCTTCAAACGGAACCATCTGTATACTGGAATGAAAACTGTTATTATAAGAAAACTCAACCAAAGAATGATTTTGGTCCCAACTTCCCTGATAATCCATAGAACAAGCACGTAGCATATCCTCTAAATTCTGAATCGTTCTTTCTGACTGCCCATCTTATTGAGGATGAAAAGTTGTACTAAAATTTAATTCAGTACCCAACATCTTTTGAAGGCCTTTCCAAATGTTAGAAGTGAACCTTGGATCACGGTCAGATACAATGGAGAGAGGGACTCCATGTAACCTGACTATATCTTTAAGATACAAACGGGAAAGTTGATCTAGAAAAAAAAGTATCTCTTATAGCAAGGAAATGAGCATATTTAGTCAAGCGATCAACAATAACTCAGATTGAATTATTACCTTGAGGTGTCTTCGTAAATCCCACAATGAAGTCCATGGATATATTCTCCCATTTCCACTCTAGTACTGGTAAAGGCTGAATCATCCCTTTCAGTAACTGCCGCTCTGCTTTTACCTGTTGACAAGTCAAACACATCATAGTAAAATCAGCAATATCCCTTTTCATTCCGTCCCACCAGTAATACTCTGGAAGATCTCTATACATCTTAGTACTTCCTGGATTAACTGAAATTGGAGAACTATGAGCTTCACATAACAACTCTCTCTTCAACATTGAATCACAAGGCACACACAATATCTTCCCAAATCTAAAAAAAATCATTATCAATATTAAATTCAGGTAACTTACCCTTCTGAACCAGATATACCTTTTTCGGTAACCCACTGTCTTTCTTCTGCGCTTGGTTAATTCTGTCTGATAGTGATTATCTCACAGATACCTGAAACAAAACAGAAGAACTTCCTGCACCAACAACTTCTATTCCAAAGTTCATCAAATCAAAATCCAAAGGATCTCGTTCAAAACGTATCATGGTTAATGAAGCATTAGTTTTTCGACTCAAAGCATCATCCACTTTATTTTCTTTTCCCGGATGGTAATGAATTGTACAGTCATAATCCTTGATTAATTCTATCCATCTCCTCTGTCTCATATTCAATTATTTCTGAGTGAATATATACTATAAACTTTTGTGATCGGTATATATTTCACACATTACTCCATAAAAATGATGCCTCCAAATTTTTAAAGAGAAAACAACAGAAGCTAATTCCAAATCATGTGTAGGGAAATTTACCTCATGAGTTTTCAACTGTCGTGAAGCATAAGCAATTACCTGATCATTCTGCATTAGGACGCAACCAAGTCCTTTCAATGAAGCATCACTGTAGATAAAAAACTCACCATTCCTAGAAGGTAGTGCCAAAACTGGTGCATTCGCCAATCTTCTTTTTAGTTCCTAAAAACAATCATCACATTCTTTTTTCCAGATAAACTTAACACCCTTCCGGGTTAGCTTAGTCATTGGACTAGATAACTGTGAAAAATTTCTAACAAACCTTCGGTAATAGCCTTCCAAACCAAGGATGCTACGAATCTCAGTTACATTTGTGGGTCTTGGCCATTCTTCAACAACCTTTGTTTTTTCAGGATCAACAGTTATTCCATCTTTATAAACAATATGACCAAGGAAAGAAATTTGTTGCAACCAAAACTCACACTTGCTGAATTTCCTATACAATTTCTCATCTTTTATGGTTTTCAAAATAACCCTTAAATTTCTTTCATGCTCCTCTTTACTTTTATAAAACACCAAAATATCATCAATGAAAAAAACCAAAAACATATCCAAGAACTCATGGAAAATTCTATTCATAAGTTCCATGAATACAGCAGGTGCATTGGTTAACCCAAAATGCATAACTAAAAATTCATAATGGCCATATCTAGTACGCAACGTAGTCTTCGGTACGTCTTCTTCTTTTACTTTCAACTGATGGTACCCCGATATCAGGCCAATCTTTGAAAAATACTAAGCTCCCTGGAGCTGATCAAACAAACCATCGATTTGAGGCAAAGGATACGTGTTCTTAATAGTAATGTTATTCAAGGCTCTATAATCAATGAAAAATCTCATTGAACCGTCTTTCTTTTTAACAAATAAAACATGAGCACCCCATGGTGATGTGCTAGGTTGAATGAAACCTTTCTCTAATAAATCTTGCAATTAATCATTAAACTCTAAAAGTTCAATCTGAGCCATTCGGTAAGGGGGTTTTGAAATTGGCTTAGCATCGGGATCTAAGTCAACAATAAATTCAACTTCCCGGTCTCGTATTATTCGAGGAAACTCATCAGGAAAAACATCAGGATACTCATTTACCACTGGAACATCATTAATCTAAACAGTTCCCTTGTTTTCAACAATATGTGCAAGGTAACATTCATTTCCATCTTTTACAAGTTTCTCATCCTCTTGATATGTTATCAACAGTAAGGGTTCATTCTTGTACACAAACTGAAAGTATTTCTGAAAAGAAACTTCTTTAGCTCTACATTCAATATTAGAATTGTAAATAGAGAGCCAGTCCATACCCAGGATAACATCAAACTCTACTAGAGGTAAAACAATAAGGTTTTCAAGTAGGTTCTTTCCACGGATAAGTATAAGAACATTCTTATAAATTCTTTTTGCCTCAACATTTCCCCCAGGTTTTTTTACCACAAGTTCAGGAGTCATTTCATAAGATGGTATTCCCATTTTACTAGAAAAGTTTTCAGAGATGAAAGAATGTGTAGACCCTAAATCAAACAACACACTGGCATAATCTAAAAAACAATCAAAGTACCTGATACAACTTCATTTGATGGCCCAACATCTGATGATGTAGTTGCAAAGGATTTCACCACCCCTTTCTTCTTGTAGTCTAACTGCTTCCCATCACTCAACCGCTTTTTCGGACACTCATTTGCATAGGGACCCATCTCATTGTACTTAAAACATTTCACTAACTATAAATCAAATTTGGACTTACCATCAACTTGATCTTTTTCAGTGCAATCACGAGCCTTATGTCCCATCTTACCACATCGGTAGCACTTTACAGAATTCATAAGACATTCCCCAGCATGACTTTTACCACATTTATCACAAAGTAGAAACTTAGTTTTATTACCGTCAGACCTTTTTGAAGAATTCTTTCCTTTCTCCTACCACCTCGGTATCTTCTCCTATTGGTTGTTATAGAACACTTGATCATCGGAAAACTCCATTTCCACCTTATCAGCACATCGAACAAGATTTTCATAACTTTTGAACTCACGAGAAGCCAATGGACTTCGATATTTTGGCTTCAATCCTGAGTAAAAATGATTGATTTTATTATCAAGGACTCGGATAAAATTTTGAGCATACCTTGACAATCGAGTAAACCTATCTTCATAAGCAGCCACTGAGTCTTCCTATTGCCTCAATTATAGGAATTTTTTTTACATCCTATGTCAAACAACCTTGGGAAAATACTTCTCAAGAAACATACCTTTGAATTCATCCCAGTTGAGAGCATAAATCTCATCAGCATCCCTGGTATTTTTAACCATTTACCACAACTTATCTGCTTCACCCTCCAAACGGTAAATAGCAAGACTAACCTTTTGATTGTCTGAACACCCCATGACATCGAAAAACTTCTCCAGTGCTTTAATCCACCCTTCAGATAGAACAGGGTCAGGTGATCCTCTGAATGATGGGGGATGTTGCCTCATGAAATGTTCCACCACTGACTTGTTCCTCTGTGGTTGATCTGGCTGATCTCATGCATGGATACCACCACCATTTATCGCTTGAGTCAACTACACCATTACTGCAACAAACTGTTCAGTTCCAATTCCGACCATCTCAAGATGCTGATTCGGAAGACTATTTCCTTCTGTATTCCTACCTAGCACTACTTCCCTGTTTCCTCTATGGAAAATCATTCTGAACAAACATGTTTTAGATGAATCAAAATGGTAATCTTCAAATGCTATATCATTTCAATTTCACCATAAAAAAATATTTTTGGATAATAATTTAACAAAATTCTAACTCTTAAAGTTATCTAAACCGACCTCTAATACCAACTATAAGGCCCCAGCCTCAAACATTACTTAATCTTGAGATATTTCAAGAATACACCTTGAGGATCTTTTCAGGTTTAGTGTTTTAGAGAATTAGATCATAGAACATGCATTACATCCCACATTTAAAAAAAGTGGTTACAAAAAAAGATAGTATTCATTTTTCCCATCATGGAAAACATATTTAAAATAAAACCTGGATCCTTTCTTGAAACTTCCTTGACACTATCATCATATCATGTACATTTCCCTTGACCAGTGAAAAACATTTCAAAAACATGGGATGAGCATAAAAAGCTCAGTAAGGGATATAAAAGTAAAAAAAGGAAAACATTAGTCCATGTATGAAATCATACTCTACTCATAAAACATAATCACTTTAACATGCCTCATCAAATCATGAATAAATCATAGAAACCATAAGACATAAAGGTAACTTGAGGCATTTATAACATTCTTACGTAGGGAGTAACCCTCATGGTTACGTTTGGAATACCCATCATAGTATATTACCTAAATCTCTTTGGAGAAACCTTAACGTTTAACCCCTTCGCGTTACCTAATGCATTGGAGAGCTATATCGGGCTCACCCGCCGTTAGTTTATCACGGAACCACCCGTCTTCATAATAATTCCCAAGAACCATAACATAATCGTATCACATAAAACATGCATAAAGGAAACATAACATTTCCACTTCTCAATCACAAGATATCAATATAACACGTTGATATAAAAACATTATGAAAACCGTTTTCAATACTAAAATATAATAAAGGTAAAACATCATTTTTATTTTTCATTTAAAAAAAGGTATGGCTTGTAGAGGAAGCTGAAACTCAAATAATGGTCATGTAGGCTGAGAATTCATTGTCTCTGCATATGTACGACAAAAACATTCCCTTTTGTCATTTAGTAAAATGCTTCGTATAAAAATATTTCTTTTGGATAAACGTAAAAGTCAAAGGGGTTTATACACCGTATAAAATAAAGTTGTGTATACAACATAATATGCCTCAATGAAAGGAGATTGAGACGAAATCACATACCTCGGGTCCGACTTGACTCGATCGTTCTTTAATATCCTGAATAATAAACTTTAGTTAATTTCTATTTGCTTAAGAATATTTTTCAAGTTCATCATTGCTTTTATATCACTTATTACCATGTCATGAACACTATGTAATTATTTAAGTTAATAACGGTCGTTTTAACGAACATTGGTACTTGAGTCAAAAATAAGCACTTTATAATTACAATTTGTTCATGTATCCATTATATCCAGAGTTATACTCATGATGTAGATATCATATATATCATATATATCCACTATATACATGAATTTATAATATTAAATAAAATTTATAGGTAAGAAATGAAATGCAACATTCATGGAGACGGTAAGTCGTACGTATGCATGAACGCTACTTTCATTTCTATTTCATATTTTATGGAATGGAATCATAATGATATAAAGTTATATTATAATTCCAGTATAATATCATATATAATATCATTAATTCCATCCCTTATACGTCCCACATATTGAATTAACGAATCAAATCACGTTGAGGGGGCGGTAGTCTGCACTTCCTAAAATGAAGACATCGTGTTTACCCATAGTGGAAACCATTAAGGTATGCCATAAATGAAAAATACAAAATCTTAAGTAAAACATAAACATATTAGATGTTTGTGTGTGTAAGTGTAGCTCGAATAATTCTTTTACAAGAATCCTAGTATATGGAATATACTGGTGTTGTTACAAAAGAAATTAATCAAAAGATTTTAGGGGGTTGGAAAAGAAAAATAAAACAAAAGAACACAAGTGAAGACACTACCTTTAAAACGGGTAACTCTTTTTGATTTGAGCTCAAATGCTTCTTTGAAAAGACTTCTGCTCAAAGTGAGGCTTCAGGTAGTAATATAGGGATGTGGAGAGACAAAATGGGTAGGGTTTGGCCGAGACAAAGGCTTGAGAGGTGTGGGTAAGGTGGTAGAGGTGGGGGCCTTTTTATAAGAGGAGAGGAGGGGCACTCTTGGAAAGTTATAAAAGGTTACTTTATTATAAAATGATTTTCGGATTTTAAAGGACCCAAAATTATAAATTTCAAGGATAAGGTTATAAGAGTTAGAAATCCACCCATCCAATTGGTTTTTGACAGGTGTAGGTCATATATTTTACATTATCGTTTCATTTTATTTAAATCGTTAAATAATGAGGTAATCGCTGCATCATCATGGTGTCATAAATAATTTAATTTATTTAATGTCTAAAAATTACAAAAAAAATATCATGATGTAGAAAATAGTTTTAGATTTATAATTAATATTTATAGTCAAAAATCTTACTTGTATAACCCCATGTAAAAATTGTTTTAGTAAAACAATATATGTTTGTGTCATTTTTACTTTTACTTTAAATAAAAGGCATTAATGTCATTATCTTACCCAAGTGGCTCCATGGGGTCCCAAAAATCGACCCATGGATTTTCTTGGTCGGCCATGACTCATCCAATAGGGTTAGGACAAGTGTCAAGTTATTTTCATTTTATTATAATATCATTTTTACCTTAAACTACACTAATTACCTCTAATCGCGATTAAAAACATAAAATTTACTATTCACCAAAAAATTATTTTAATACTATAGAACCACATTTATTTCCTAATGACAACCATGTATGTTGGATTTTGGAAATTCAAAACACACAGGTGGTAAAATTTCATTTAAACAAAAAATAATTTTTTTAAGTACCACTTAGTGGTTTCACTATTCATCAAAAATTGAGGTTTTTTAGAAAAATACCAAAACTTCACCCGAAGCTATATTTGATATTCTGAATTCAAAAATGATGTCTATTTTACAAAATTAAAAACATAAAAGTTACATTAATTAATTTAATAATTAGTTCCCACTGTCAGAACAAAAAGCGTGTTTTTATGAAACAATATATATCAAAAGATTGACACTAGTTTAAGTCCAATTTCAAAGTGAAATTAATTACAACGACCACTATTGGATTAAATGGTAAAAATATATTCTAATTTCACTTTAAAACCAATTCAAAAGATAATCTAATCATATAAATAAATTAGATTAAAAAGTGATTTTGAATTAAAATACAAAACTTTTCACTATTCATTTAAAAAATAAACTTTATCGGAAAAATTCCAATAATTTACACAAAGTAAATTTTGATATCCCGATTATAAAGAAGAATTATATTTTTTCAAACAAAATGTATAATAGTGACCAAAACTATATTTAACGATGGTTCTCCATCAAAAGGCGTTAAGTGGACCTTTAGTGAATATTGGAGTATATATGCCTAAAATTGAATTCTTTTCACATTTTAAGCCTTTATCCTTCATTTGATAAATGTAAAAACATTTAACAAACATATATAAGAATATTTTAGTTATTTATATTTATTCCCTTCAATACAACGGCTACGTGTTAACTACCATTTAAAATAATATTATTTTATTACTAGTATGCAACGTAAGATTTCAAGGATACTATTTATTGTGTATCGGGTACGCTATCAGAAATTGCAACCCCTTTAAAGTAAAATTAATATTTAATTAATAAATATTAATAAATATGAAAATTAATTATTCCTTATTTACCTAGTATGTTACAATATAACTCACGTTACATTGGGAATGGAAGAAAAATAAAAAAATAACAAAAACTAATAAAATGCATCCATGAGAACTCAATAAATGGTCTCTTCTTCATAACCTACTGAATGTAAAAAATGAAAGGTGTGATATCAAATTCTCAGTTAGGGATAAAAATATAGGAATCATGAATCCAAAATAATTTAATAATAATCAAATTTTCATTGTTAATATGGCATGGTGAATAAATAAGAAACACACTTCATTAGTAAACTGAGAATGAAACTTCATCCATAGATTTTGTCATATTGAAACCCCTATGTATAGTAATAAGTAAATATTAATAAATATAATTATTTTTAATATGTCATCATGTATCTTCCATGTGATAACACTACACTATTGAAATATTTTACGTCTCTTGATAGATACCTGTGTGATTTTGTTTTGGAAACAAACTCGATGGGGTTGTCGCCAACTGATTTGTCACATTAGATTTGTCGATAAATTAAAGGGATTTAAAGGGCCCCACCCATCACTAAAAGTACAAATAATTATTTATAAATAGATTTAATACATGTAAAATTTGGCCTCCCAATATTCATATTGAGTAGGGGATATGTATTCATAAATAATTCCATAGTTAAAACAACATCCCAAATAAACATTGTACATAAAATGGTATACGACAGAAGATAATAATCACGTACATTGAACAAAAGTTTGGATATATAATATATTTAATACTTTAAATGAAAACTAATCTCAATGGTGTAGTATACACACCATATAAGAATGATTATGTTTCCAATACCAAGTAAATTACAGTGAAATAGAAAACAAATGAAAGTCCCTTACAGTATTATAATCAATCGAGTTAATAATTATCAGGTTAATAATTAGATAGAATGAACATAATTATAATCAGGATATTATATGTAAAATGGATTTAAACATGCACCACATAAAATAATTAAGTGGAAAACAATGGAAATCTCCCAGAAATAAAAGGGAGATGAGAAACCCCTTACCTTATGCCAAAATGTGTTCTTTGATTGATCTTAATATCCTGAATAATCAAAATTATTTTCATTAATAAATAATTAAATAACCTCTTATAAAGGTTATTTATTTAGTTTAACCTTATTATGATCATTCTTGGCCTTTTTGATGGGTTTAATAGGTTCAGTTTTTCAATTTTGGAAGCATTTTCTTCCATGGTTTTCACCACCGGTTTACTTTTATTCATGAATTCAAGTTCATTGGAAATGTGGTTAAACATATAGATTTATTAAAATATATAATTATTTACCATAAATAGATAAAAAATTATTTTATAATGATTCTTTTTATATACCATTAGGATAGATCATTAGATAAAAGTTAATGATAAATGCTTGGATAAACATGGTAGTTTAGTGGACAGCGAACTTTTTTTATATTAATATTTTATATTAAGAGTGTGTAAGTATTTGAAGAAAATTTAATAAGGTAAATTAAATATATTATGATATGTTTCAACCATTAGAAAGTTATTATGACCATCATTGAATATGATAATATAAATTGAAAACCTGTCGTCCTTGAATGTGATAAATGAACACATCTCATATGATATTTTAATTTTTAGTGTAAGAGGAGGGAGAAAAGAGATATGATGATGAAATGTTCCATTAACATAATAAAATTCCAATTCATGTATGTTACTTTAATTATCCTATCATTTTTATGAGGGGAGGTGAGGAGATAGCAACAAAAGAATAGAACGTGTAAAAGAATTTGAAAGGAAACGGAGAGAGGTTCACCTCTTGAGTACTCCTCCTTAAGAATCTCTTTAAGGTGTTTGTTTTTGTCCTTTTTGTGAGTCCCACAGGTCTTGGACGTGGAGGGGATTGGGAAGTTTATTTTATAGAACTTAGGTACGGCTCAAAGCATGAGCGGTGTGGGAGGAAGAGGGGATAAGGGGTGGTTTATATAGGGGAGGGGAGGAGATCTTTCTTAACATTTTAATCATTAGTTTATAATTTTTCCCTAAGAAAATAAATAGTGAATATTTCATGACCAAATATGTTCTTTTGAGTTCTAACTACTGGTTTCTTACATCAACCATGATGTAGGGAATAGTGTATTTTTCACATTATATATTTATACCATAATTATCGTATTTTACTATTCACCAAAAAATCAAGTATTTCAGAAAATCCCAAAAAATCACCCTAACCATTTTTTTTACCTGTAGAATCAAAAAACAAACTCTATTTTTCAAAAATAATTTTTTGAATATGATAATTTTATTTTTTAATTAAAATAATCATTTAATCGACAAATACCAAAACTTAAAATATTCATCTTCATATTTAAGGTGCCTAAATTTAATTTATACATTCATGGGTAAGGTTACCCTTCATAAGGGTCATATTACTATTCATAAGGTTATGTTACTATTTATAAGGGTATGTTACTATTCATAAGGGTGAGTTAATATTCATAAAACATTATGTTGATTTTATCAATCTCCATATATCACCTTGATCGTAGTTGTGTATATCCATTTTTTAAAATTCAAAGCACATAAGTGGAAAATTTAATTTTAATAGATTGGTTATGACTATATCCTATAAATAACCAAATGTTTTTTCATAGAGAATCAATGCTTCATGAAATTTAGGTTATCTGATGAACTAAAATTATTTAAGAGAAACATACCAAAAAATATTTGGGATCTTATATTCTTCTAACCTTCAGAAATTTCATCCTCAATGTTTTTTCATGTATAAAGCCCTTTAAAAATATCTGGGTAGTTCTTATTCATAACATCCTTAAGTTTCCATGTTTATTCCTCAATTTTGTAGTTTCTCTAAATAAGTGTTACTAGTTGAGTTGTCTAATTTATCAATACCTTCTCCCTTGTGTCACAAATATTGATAGGCTCTTCACAGTATGACAAATCAGTTTCCTACTCTATTTCTTCATAGGTGAGTACATGCATTGGGTATGGAATGTATGTTTTTTTACAACGACACATGGAAAAAATTATGTACTTCGGAGAGACATGGTGGGATTGCTAAATGGTAAGCTACCACTCAAATTCTTTCTAAAATTTCAAATGGTCTGATGTAACTTGGTCTTAGTTTCCCTTTCTTACTGAATCATAAGGCACCCTTCCATGCTGATTCTTTTATAAATACATGATCTCATACATGAATTTCTAAATCATATCTCAAGTTTTCATCATAACTCTTTTTCCTACTTTAGGCATCTTTAAAATTGGATTGTATTCTCCCTACCTTTATAGTTGTTTCTTCGATAGGTTCTAGGCCAACATATTTTTTCTCACCAAATTCATCCCAACATGTTGGAGTTCACACCTCTTACCATATTAGGCTTTATATAACACCATTTGAATGATAGAATGGAATATATTATTTTAGGAAAATTCGTAAAAATTCAAGAATTGATCCCACATACATTTAATGTCAAGATTGCATGATCTCAACATGTCTTCCAGTGTTTGAATAGTCCTTTCAAACCGTCCGTCGGTTTTTGGGTGATAAGTAGTAATCATATATAGCTCAGTATCCAATGCCTTTTTGGAAATTTTCTCTAATTTTGATGTAAATTGGGGATCTTGATCGGACACAATCAAAATAGGTACACCATAAAGTCCTATAACTTACTGAAACTTATTTTTTTATTAAGAAAACACTTTTATGGGAAATGTGAGAAACCGAAAGGTTCAACATACAACAAAAACACCCAACCAGAAAACCAGAAGCAGACCCGACCAAGCAAATATAACACTGCCAACCCCAATGCAGGACCACTCGGCGATCCATACAAGCATGGTCCCTCCCGAAGGCAAACCCCTCCCTCAAATTCAACGAAGTCCCAACTGGCCTGCAAAGTGGACAGAGGTGTGCTCCAGCCCATCGGAACCAGTCCGGCCCTCGTACTTTCCCACACACATCAACAGAGATTTCAGAATCATTGATAAAAAATTTGATTCTGCCAGAGCCCATATCCCTAAAAAGCTTCCACGTTAAGAAGAATACCTGAGAGTGTGGTTCCTCCCTCAGCAGATCTTCAAGTGCAGAAGTCATCTTGTTCCATACCTGGATATACTCCTCAAGTTTGATCACCCCCTTGTTGAAGCCGCCAACCAGAATCATATCTTGTTTGTAAACCCATTTATATTTCTCCTCATTGAGATTCACGTCAAAGGTCCGACCCATAATCCTAGCTACATCATCCTCCGAAGCATTGAGATATAGAACCTGCTCTTCCACCTTCTCATCCGAGGACAATATCAAGTCCAAGGATGGGTCAGACTTACCAGATGAAGTTGAATGACATCCAACCCCGCTGCCCATCTCCTCGACCACTGCCCTTTTAGCTGACCGAGTCTTCATAGGAGGTGGCAGAGAGGAGTAGTTCTTCTTACCCCTCCTCCTCTTGTCACTCCTATTGCTCTTCAGACCTTGTTCTCTTTCAGAGTAGACTTTACTGACCTCCAGGGGTTCTTCATGTGGCTCCTCTTGGTGCTCTACCATAGCAAGACTGGCAAATCTGTTGCTCAGATTGACCGGAGTTCGAGTTGGAGAAACTGATCCCCCTACCTGAGATCCAGAGTCTGGTCCCCCTATTTCCTCAACACTGGTTAGGAGAGGAATTTCCAAGACCTCCTCCTGCATACCACCAGGTTCGTCATCCCCCATCCCCTCCTGAGAAGCCTGTTCTGCCCTTACATCATTGATCAGACCTTCCTCCGACTGCTTGTTCCCCGCACCAGCCTCCATGGAGCAGCTGGCCAACCATCCTTCTCTGTTAACCACACTATCCAACAAGTTGATTGTCGTGTTCAGAGTTGGGCTCACCGACTCACCGGGGTTGTGTGCTGTCTCGAGACCCCTTCCCATAAACTGGAAAGCAGTATCCAGGTTCACCACCTTGGAGTGTCCAGTTTCCCTCCTGCACTTCCCAACAGAATCCGAAGGTAAATCTGCAGCATCCTCAGGTAAAGGAGCCTTCCCTTTGGCCTTATCCAATCCTACCTCCTCCTGATATTCCCCCAGCCCCATTGAGACCTTGACCTCACGTGACTTAAGAGGGTCTAAGTCAGCATGAGGCCGACCTGCAAGGGTGGCCTGGGCACTGCTATGTCCAGCATTAGTGGTGATCACACCACCCCTCAGAGGTGCAACTGTGGACACATCTGCAGTAAGGCAGCCCATTCTCATCATACTACAATCCCATGCCTCTTGCACAGTAAGAACCTCCTCGGTCAGCCGCCGTGGTTGACGTTCTTGGGTTCTGTTCTCGACACCCATGACCTTCTGCTCTAGGATCAAAACCCCACATTCCACTGGTTCCTTTCCCTTTCCATTTCCCACTAATGAATTCGCAGCCTGCCCACCCTTGTACCAAACACCCCTGGAATGGGAGTTACCTCTCCAACACTCCATCGAAGACGATCCCTGCCGACACGCATCCGAGATATGCCCCAGCCTCCTACAGGTAGAACAGAAGTTGGTCCATCCCTCATACACAACTTTCTGTTTACACCTGTATTCCTCCCCAATGGTAATCCAGACAAAATCGAAGGGAGCCTTTGATACATCCATCTCGACACAAACCCTCGGATAGACTGGGTGACAAACTGCTTCTGTTCGGCTATCCGAACAAAGATATCTTCCGACGAGATTTATGAGCATCCTTATGATTGCAGGATTTTGAAACGGTAAAGGAAGATGAGGGAAACTAACCCAAATTGCAGCCGACGGCGGGTCACAGTTCATGTGGAAGTCAAACGACTAGTGGAACAAGAAGAAATGGCAACCATTGCAACTCCGGGGCGCCCTAGACCAGGCGCGGATAGGATCTTCCTCAGAGGAGACGCAGATCATGATATTCCTATAATCGAGCAAACCAAAAGGTGCCCGCTCCTGGAGACCCCAAGCATTGAAAACGAACCTGTCGAAGGAATCAATTGATGGTTGTCTCTGCTTGAACCGAGCAACAAGGGTGAGATTCAGAAGAGCGGTAGATTCTGTGAACTCTGAGTTCGAAATGGGGAGATTCGGGAAACCCTCAACGAGTTCTGGGGCCTTTGGCCATAACTCAATTTGCAGAAAAGCAGGTAGAAGGTCGGGATTTGAGAAGGGGCGGAACGAAATAGATTGAATACCCAGGAGAGATCCCTCCCCCACGAGGGGGGGAGGGATCTTCGTGGCCGCCATCGTCGTCACCGAAGAAGGCGAGACAGCCTAGGGTTCCCTTCGCGGCCTCCGTCCTTGTTATAAGTCCTATAACTTCATTATTATAATGTCTTGTCAGGAACTCAAGTGGTAAATAATCTCTTATAGCAAGGAGTTGTGCTAATTTCATGTCATGATCAACAATTACCTGTATTTCATCATTCTTTCTATGAGTCCTCAGTAGTATTGTGACAAAATACATCGCCATTTCTTCCCACTTCCACATATGAATAGGTATAGGTTGTATGAAACCTCTAGGATGTTGTCTCTCGACCTTCACTTATTGAAAAACTAGACACCTTGACACGTAGTATGCAATTTATCACATCATGTCATCCTAACAAAAATGTTCCTTTAGATCTTTATACATTGTAGTTCTACATGGGTTTATAAAAAAATACAATCTTTTATAATCACTTAATAGTTTTCTTTTTAGCTCAGATACTGATGGAATGCATAACCTCGTCCCAAATTTCAGAACTCCATCCCCAAACAAGAAGTCTGCCAATATTCCATCCTTAACAACATTAATTTTCCTTTGTAGATATTCATCATCATATTGAGAGATTTTTATCTTCTATAGTAATTATTGTTTAGTAATCATTTGAAATAGAAAAGATGTTTTACCTTACATTTCAATTCCCATATCCATCTTCAGTAGATATTTGAAAATAGGATCTCTATCAATCCTTATTTGGGTCAGAAGTCGACAATATTTCCTACTTACTGCATCTACCACCTTATTTTCCTTTCATGGATGGTGGTGTATTGAACAATCATAATCTTTGAGTAACTCGAGCAATATATTTTTCCTCATGTTGAGTTCCTTCTCTATAAAAATGTATTTCAAACTCTTTTGATCTATATATATCTCATATCATTCATCGTAGAGATAATGTCTCTATATTTTTAGAGAAAAGATCATGGATTCAAACTCAAGATCATGAGTTGGGTAATTTTACTCATGAGTCTTCAACTAACCTAATGTATAAGTAATAACTTTATCATTTTTCATAAGGATGAAACTCATTCCATTCATTGATACAACATTGTATTTCACAAATCCATCATTTCTACATGGAAGAGTAAAATTATAGCATTGACCAATCTTCTATTAAATTCATCAAATCCATATGTTCATTATTTTTTCCATACAAACTTAACCCCATTACGTGTGTGATTTGTTAGACGGTTATCTAATCAGGATAACTATTGATTGAAACACTTATAGAAACCTTCTAAGACAATAAAACTACGTACCTCGGTTATGTTCAATGGTGTGGTCCATTAAATGTTCGCCATTTTCTTTTCATGATCAACTTAGATTCCATCCTTATAAGAAATGTGGCCAAGAAAAGAAACTGATTAAATCCAAAATTCACACTTCCTAAAAACCCCATATAATTTATTTCTTCAAAGAGTTTTCAGAATAATCAATATGTGATTCTCATGGTCTTCGTGAATTTTAGAGTATACCAGGATATCATCGATAAATACCACAACAAAGTCATAATGATATTACTTGAAAACTACATTCATTAGATCCGTGAAAACAAAGGGTGCATTATTTTGTCCAAAAGGCATTATTGTAAACTTTTAATGCCCATAACTGGTTTGAAATACAGTCTTCAGAATATCATCTTTCCTCACACACAACTAATGATATCTAGATAGAAGGTCAATCTAGGTAAAATATTGGGATCCATAAAGTTTATCAAATAAAACTTAAATTTGTGGAAGAGGATAATGATTATTTATTGTAATAGCATTTATTTCCCTATAATCAACGCATTTCTTCATGGATCTATCTTTCTTCTTGAAAAGAGGATAGGGGCTCTCCATGGGGAAACACTATGACAAATAAATCCTTTATCACTCAATTCTTCAAGTTATTTATTTAGCTCCACTAATTCAAAAATGGTCATTCTATAAAAATTCATTGATATAGGTCATTCACAAGAAATTAAATCAATAGAGATCAAAACTTACTGCTCGGGAGGATGTATAGGTAAATCCTCCAAAAAAATCAATGTATTATTACACTATAAATGCATATTTAATTTGAAGATTTCTTTCCTCATCCATAGATATTGTGTCCTCTTCCACCCCAATAATTGAATTCAGTAGATCTACTGGGGTGGATCTACATAAGAATCATATGCCATGGTTTCTTCTCTAAAGATAAGGGATTCTATCACATTAACAAGAATTGTAACATTCTTTTTCTTGAAATATATTTTCACATCATAATTTGATATGAAATTCATACCTAGAATTATATCATAGTCAATAATTGGTATGATGATAGCGTTAGTAACTCAATCATACTTATGTGTCATGAGGGGGACTGATCAACACGTCATTACTTCAATGATACATCCCCTTGGAGTTTTGACTCCAAACTCCATTACTAAATCTAATAGGTCATGTCTAATTATATTGGAAAACTGAGAAGATATAAATGAATGCGATTATCCAGAATAAAATAAAGCATCATAAATGTTTGAGGAAACAATTAATATACTTGAGACCACATCATTAGGAACATCAACCTCTACGGTTGTAATCACATATGCTTTAAATTTCTATTGTGTCATTTTCTTAAGAATGCTTCCTTGGTTCTCAGTACACTCATTTTCATAGTGACCCATCTCTCTGAAATTTTTTCATTGGAGAAAATTGACTTGTCGGTTCCCCTTACATTCACTAGGAATATGACCCTTTTCTCCACACATATAGCAATCTATAATTCCTTCCAAGCATTTCCACTGATGGTTCTTTGCACAGTTCTAACATTATATAAATTTCTTCATTCCCTTGTTCTTAATTTGCACTTGAGAATTTCCATGGTTATCAGAATTCATCTTCTTATATTGATTTCCCATGAAAAATTTTTATCTAGAAAATTACTTCTCTGATTTTATGGCATATAATAAAATCTTGGCATATGATGAAAATGATTGGGAAGCCAATTCCATTTGAATATATATCTTAAGACATTAAATAAAATTATAAATCATATATTCCGAATCAATTATGTAATCTATAGCATGCCTAGATAATCTTGTAAATGTAGACTCATACTCCAAAACACTCTCTTCTTACCATTTCTTTAGTCTTATGAATTTCATCTTCATTTTAGTTCACTGTTCACCAGGTAAATATTTGAGGAAGAATATTTTCTTAAATGTTATCCATTCTATATGTTCTTTTTCTTTTTCCTTCATGGTATTATGGATTATAGACCACCATTGATCAACTTCACCCTTGAGTAAACATACTGTCAGTACTACATTTTCATCATAATTGCATCTTAATGCCATAAATATCTTTTAAAAGGACTTGATCCACTACAGTACTACCACTGGATTAGTAGTCCCACTAAAATATTGGGGTTTCTTCCTAATGAAATGATCTAGTACATAAGTAGCAAGGTTATTCATCATAACCTGAGTATGTTGTCCTAATATGGTCATGATCAAATCAGATCCAACATTGACTATGTTGACTTGCTCAGTGGGGAAATCACTAAATTTTATGTGGTTATTAATTCCCCTTCTTTATTTAGACACCATCACTAATCAATGGAATATAGAAAATTATGTCATAGTTCATAATTTGTAACTAAAAAACACTTCAAATATTCTATAAATTTATGCATAACTAATCTCATAATCAGAAACCTTTTTTATATTTACTTTTAAATCCTTAATAATGGTTTGTAAATAAAATTTGAATTATCTGATGCATATCCCCCTGGAGTGCCAAATCAGCTGCATAGTGAGGCTCATTGTCATTTATCAGGATACCCTAGTTCAAGATTGAAATTTCTTATCAGAGTTGTTACTCCATGGTACATGTGTTAAAGAACCGCATCCACTTGTAGTATCCATAAAAGGATGTATTTTCTATGAAGACCCACATAATCTATACATTACCAAAATTCCAGAATGTTCTTCAATGATTATCCTCAATGTCTAGCTTGGGGTTATGTCCTATAAAATATATTTCTTAAATCATGTTTCCAAGGATATTACTAAACTTCATCTGATACCAACTGTAGCACCCTGACCCCAGAAGCTCGGATCTAGTACATTAAATTATTACATTATGATGAATATAAGGAATAAAATCCAGAAGGACTGATCAGTTTAATAGTCTTGAATAAACTAGATACATACATGTAACTCATATTTCATTTGGAAAGGTAAAAAAATAAAAAACATAACAAAAACAAATAAACTAAGTCCATTATAACTCAAAAAATGGACCCCTCTTCATACCCTCTTAAATGTAAACAAATGAAAGGGATGATCTCAAATTCTCAGTAAGGGTTAAAAATAGCTGAATCAAGAATCAACAACAATTGAATCATAATCAAATTAGAATAGTTAATATTCCTTGGTAAAAGATGAAAAACACACACCACAAATAAAATGAGAATGAAAAATCGTCCATAGATTTAATCATAGTGAAAACCTCATGTATAGAAATAACTGAAAATGAATAAATAGAATTACTATTAATTGAAAGTCATGAGTCTGGAACGTGATATCACTATACCATCGAAATGGTTTACGTCTAAGGGTAGATACCCATCTGATACTGTTTTGGAAACAAACTTGAAGGGTTTGTTGCCAATATATTTGTCTAATTAGACCTATCAATGCATCAAGGGGAAACAGATATATAATATATTTAAAAATTAAAAATAAATATGATTTCAAATTGTTAGTTGGTATAACTCATATGAATGATTAGGTTCCCAATACCAAGTAAATAACAATGATATGGAAACAGCAACAAATTCTATTACAATATTAAAATCAACTAAGTTAATAATCATAAACTGAATCGCTAAATACCATGATTATAAAAAGAATCATGATATTATATATATAAGGGTAGTAAATATTCACTACATTCATGAAATAAGTGACGAACAATGAAAATCAAGTGGAAATAAAAGTGATATGAGAAACCCTTACCATATGCTCGAATGTCTTATTCAATTGATCTTAATAACCTGTATAATCAAATTTATCTTAATTCATTAATAATTATGAATCATCCTATACATTTAATTTATTTATTTTAACCTTATTATTTTCACTCATTTTCTTTTTTATGGGTTTATGAGGTTCCGTTTTATTGTTTTGGAGGCGTTTTCTTCATTGGTTTTCATGATTGGTTTACCTGTATTCATGAATTGAAGATCATTTCAAATGTGGTTAAATATCCCAAATTATTGAAATATATTCTTAGTTACATTAAATATATATAAATTATCTTGTAATGATTATATTTTTATACCATTATGATGACTCGTTTGGTAAAAGTTAGTGGTAAACGATTGGATTAACTTGCCGGTTTTGTGCACAATGAAATTAGTTTGTGTTAATGTTTTATATTACGAGTCTGTATGAATATATAGATTATTTAGTAAGGTAAAATACATATATAATGATCCATATCAACCATTAAAAAGTTTTCATGACAAGTCTTGAAGATAGTAATAGAACATGATAACCCGTCATATGTGAATGTGAAAAATTAACACATCTCAAATGGTAATTTTTTTTGTAAGTGGAGGGGGAAAGAGAGATGATGATGATATATTCCATTAGTATAATAAAATCCAACTAATTTAAATTAATAGAATTATCATAACATTATGTTTATGAGAGGTGAGGATATAGAAATAAAATAAAGGAACTTGTAAAAGAAGTTGGAAGAAAATGGGAGACAGGTTCACCTCTTGAGTCCTCCTCCTTGAGAGTCTCCTTAGGGCCATTGTTTTTTCCATTTTGGTGAAACCAAAATTTCTTGGACGTGGGGGGAGATCTTGGGATGTATATTTCATATACAATAGGCATGTAATAAATCTTGAGTAGTGTGGGAGGATGAGGGGGTGAGGGTGGTTTATATGGGCTAGGGGAGGAGTGTTTTCTTAATATATTTATCATTAGTTTATTATTTTTCCCTAATACAAGAAATAGTGATTATTCCATTAAAAAATATTAATTACTTTATGGGAGTTAAAAATAATGGATTCTTATATTATCCAAGATATAGGGAATAATGTATTTATCTCATAATGTATTTATACCATAATTACAATATTTTAATAATCAAAAAAATTCTTGTATTTTAGAAAAATACAAATAATTAAACCTAATAATTTCTGACATGTAGAATCATAAAATGAACTCCAATTTTTAAAAATAATTTTATAACTATGATTAATTTAAATTTTAATTAAAATCATCATTTAATCCACAAATACCAACACTTATAATATTCATCATTATTTCTAAGGTGCCTAAATTTTATTTATAATTTCATCTATAAGGTTACCATTCATAATGGTCAAATTAATATTCATAAGTGTATGTTACTATTCATAAAGGTCATTTAATATTCATAAAGATAATTTACTATTCTTAAAAAATTATGTTGATTCTATCAGACTCCAAATATCACTCTAATCGCAACCGCCTGTGTCCGTTTTTTGAAATTCAATGCATAGAAGTGGAGAATTTAAGTTTAATGGATAGGTTATGACAATCTCATATAAATAACTAATTGTTGTTTCAAAAAGACTCTATGATTCATGAAATATAGGATATCTAATTAATTGAAAGTATTTAATAGATACATTCCATAAAATGTTTGGTGTGTTATACTAACAATGATTACTCAGAAGGGAGATAAAAATTTCTGGACTATTGAATGTGGAGTCTTTTTCAAATAGTTAAAAAGAAGGCCTATCATTGTGTTGTTACTAACACTTCTGATAGGTGGGGAACAATTTTTTATACAAAATGAGGATCCTAAGAATGTATTGGGATTTGTATTGATGAAAAATGATAATGTAATTTCTTATGAAGTAAGGCATTTGAAAATTCATGAAAAACTATACAATGCATGATTTGGAGTTGGTAGTTGTTATCATCATGTTGAAAATATATAATCATTATCTCTTTTTCAAGAAGTGTGAGACATTTACTAAAATTAAGATACTGAAATATATATTCACACATAAGTAGTTTAATATGCACCAGCGAAGATGGTTATACCTCATTAAGGATTATCGTAGCTCAATCCACTACTAACATGGTAAGGAGAATAAAGTGGGGGATTCTCTAAGTATAAAGGATCCTGCAACATTATCAACAGTGATAATTGGGATGGATCCAAACAAATAAAATTTTAAACTGATAGAAATTTGATTCACTAGAAAAAGGAGATCATCAATCATTTCTCAAAAGATTTCTCAAATATCCTTCACGGAACAAATAAATGATATTGAAATAAATGATGTGTAAATTCAAAAGAAGGTAGAACCTTTATGAGAGTGTAATTCCTTATATCTTAAAATTGAAGAGGAATGATTTTTAAGATTTGGGTCATGACTATGTGTACCATCTAATCTAGATATAAATAATGATATTTTGAGTGATGCACATAGCTCGACCATCTCTATTAACTTATGGATAAAGAAGATGAATCAAGATTTCTGACAAAACAATTAGTGGGACAATATGAAGAAGGTAATCACTGAATATACATCAATGTGCATGGTATTCCCGCATGTGAAGACTAAAAAGAAAAATTATATGGGGATAATTTAACCATTACCCGTAATAAATGGAAATGGGAAAACATCCCCATGTACATTTTCACCGGATATCCAAATAAATCTAGAGGAAACCGTGCTATTTAGATTTTTGTGGACCTTATTGAAAAGACATATCACTTTATCACAATACAAGATCAGTTATCACTAGATAAGAATTCATAGATATACATTAGTGAACAGGTAATGTTAGATGGAGTACAACTATTGGTTGTATCTGATCGAGATCTGAGATACCCGTCAAAGATCTTGAAATTACTCTAACACGATCAAAAAAAATAATATTACCTTCATTATATTTTATAATCCTCATACAGATGGTCAACCAGAGAAAAATACTTAGATACCTTAAGACATGTTTACTGCATGTTCTAGGAATATCCCATGAGGATAAGACCAGTATCTACCTATGGTCAAGTTATGTTAAAACAACAGTGTCCACTTGATCATACAAATGGCACTACATGAATGACTTCATAATAAATGGTGTAAAAATACACAATGTTGGGATGAATTCATTTAAAGTATGTTTACAGGATCTGAAATTGTGGAACGAATGGTGGAAAATGTGAAAACCATTCGGCAACACATCAAGGAATCCCAAATTCAACATAAGATATTCCCAAAAACTAATCATTGATGCATACATTTTTAAGTAGAAGACACTATATTCTTCCACATATCTCTTTTTAATAGGATCATAATATTTTTTAAGAATGGAATGTTGAGTCCCAGGTACATTAAACCCTTTGATATTCTTGATCATATTGGAGTTGTGGCATATCTACTCGATCATTTACAAACCATATATGAAGTACATGATGTATTCCATGTAACCCTCTTGAGAAATTAAATACTGGGTTCCACACATGTACTAAATCTATAGGAGGTATAATTGTAAAATGATGTCTCTAATGATGAGTATCCAGTGAAGATCATTGACTATAGAGATAAATTTCTATGCCACAAGACTAGTCACTAAGTCAATGTGTTATGGAAAAAAGTAATTAAAAATAGCAAATACAGGAACTAGAGGAAGATATGAAGGACAAGTGACATCACTGGTTTTCACTATAGTACGTAAGAAAAAAATTTAAGGGTGACATTTCATATGGCTGGGAAATGTAACAACCCAAAATTATATAAATTGAAATTGGATTCTTATAATTATTTCATTTAGTATAAACCACATAAAATCAAATTTATAACACTATAAAAACATTATAAATGAATAATGAATTAAGTAATTGGAATTTTTAAAAATTACGGAACCTATACAAATGGAATAGTAACTTGACACTATGAATACTTACATGACCATTGGAAATAAAAAAATTTCCAATAGAATATTAATCACCTATAAGAAACTGGAAATAAAATTTATTCATCTTATGGATGATAATATGATATAATTATATCACAATGTATATAAATAAATAGTTTAACAATTCTTAATTAAGTGTAGTTATTTTTATAAAACATAAATGGTTATTTAATATTTTATATTAAATATAATTATTCAAAAGAAAAAATATTTTCATTAAATTAACTCATTGATTAATAGTTTGTTTTTTTATTATTATAAGATGATTTTATTATACCTTAATTAAATTTTAAATTAGTATAAAATCAATTATAATCTTAAAATTAGTATTTTCCATGTAAACTATGATTTTAATTTAAAAATATTTTTCTCAGAATTTAGAAAATAAATTTCAAAAAATGGATTTTTTTATAATATAAACATTGAAAAATGGTTATGTAGACTTGTTTTATTTTTCTAAAATACATGATTATATGGTGAATACTAAAATACTATAAAATCTAAGTTTATGAATTTTTTATTCCTTGATGATGTAAGGAAGATATAATCCCATTTTCTCAATACATCCATCATTATTATAATTTATTTAGTGATGATATTAAAACAATTCATATTATTGAGCCAAAATAGTAAACAAATGAATAAAATAATGAGAAAACACCCCTCTCCTCCCATATAAATACTAAAACTCACCACCTCTTTAGCTCTCACCATCCAAGTCTTGAAGCTTGTACAATATCTGCACAATAATATTCCCAAGACCATCCCCCATGTATAGGTTCCCTTGTTCTCATCAAAAGGCCAAAACCTTTTCCTTATGGTGGTTCTCAAGGAGGATAAATTCAAGATGTAAAATCCTATTTCTTTTTATTTTAATTTATTTTCAATTTCATCTAATTTATTATCCTATCATCAACTACACTTATCCATGTTTCATGATAAATCCATTATATTTTATATACTCTAATTTTAATTTTTTAATGGAATAATTCATCTTCATATCTCTTCCCTTTTTCCTTTTATTCGATAAATTAAAATAACATATGTGGTTTGTCAATTAACTGCCACGGTGGACGGTGTGTTGTAAACTCCCCCTAACAACTTTAAAGAAGTTCATAAAATCAGTAGTGTGGTTAAATATTTTTTTATTATACATATTATAACTTACATAATTTTTTGTAACCTATGTATATAGTCATGATGATATAATCCCATAATTGTAGTAAAATCCGACAAAATAAATTAAATAACTTTCATTAACTATTTATCTAGGGATTCACCCTTATATAATATAAATAATGGATATATAATATCAGATAATATTATTAAGGGTCATTAGTAACATATATTCTCAATTATTTATAATTATCCTCATTTGATGTTAATTTCAATATATGTATACAAGCGAACCGGTCATGAAAACCACGACAAAAACACTCAGAGATAGTTGCAATTAAACACTGTAACACATAATAATGCCAATAAATGAACATTATAAAATTATAATGAATAAAATACATGTAAAATTTCTTTTTTATTTATTAAATAATGAATCTAATTTGATAATTCTAGATATTAATATTAAGATAACATTCAGACATATGGAAAGGAGATTCTCGATCCAGATTTCTTTTTTGGGGTATTACTCTTTAATTAAGAATTTCACTATGTATGTTATTTTACTATTATTAAAATATAATATTATTTTCCTTCCCTGATCATTATTGTGATATAAATTCTTCCAATAACATTTTATTAAAAAATTAAGGATCATTCAAAAATAACTCTTCCTTCTCAAAAATATTTTTTATCTTATCTTCAGATTGTTTAGTCTACACTCATGATTGATTATTCTTATACCAAGAATGATATTCCCTTTTAATTTTTTGAAACACAATTTTTATTTATGAGAGTATGATTTATGGAATTATCATTAAACCCATTTCCTTTTCATGGGTTATTTTATATGAATTATTGTTATACGTTCTATGGGGGAATCATGATTTTGTAAATTTTATGATGTAACTGGTACACCAGAAATTATATTGAACTCTAAGGAATTGGTTAATGTGTTGTATATCATGAGTTATTTTGAAATATGTGTGAGGATGATGTTATATTGTTTCACAGTGATGATGTTATGATTATGAACATATGTTATGTGTGAACATGATCATAGCTTTGTTCACAACTACATGTCATAGTTTACCACTATGCCGTGATGTTTCATTTTATGCATTAACACGTTAACTTCCATTACCTAATTATTTCTCTCAGGATTATGATGATTATCCTTTTTTATGATATTATGATGATGTCTATTCTCACCCATGTTTCATGTACCTTATTCATACTCTTACTAGGAATTTAGATCACACTTCTATTGATGTATACCCTTAGGTGAATACATGTACTATGGAGAGAATGAGGGCCCATATAAAGCTAGATAATAATGAATTAAACAATTTTTTGGATTTATTATGTATATATTTTTATGGTTCTTATTTTCCCAATAAACAAAACCTTTGGATATTGGTTGATGAATGATTTTATGTTGATTTTATATAATGTAGGTATTCTTTACATCAGTACATAATTAAAATACTCCACATTATCCTACATAAATTTCGATTAAATTTTTATTGCATATAAATATAATACCATAAATTTATCTAGGTAATCCAAAAAAACTATTCCTTATGTACATAAAGCTATTTAGATAATTATTGAATCCAAATAGAATCACTATGAACTCATTGTACTTATTCTTTATTCAAATCCGAGTATTCAAGATATCCACATTCATCACATATACATGATAACATCCATCCAATGATACACTTTAGTGTAATATTGGAATTCACATATCTAATCAATGATTTATTCAATATATGAATGAGGATACATGTTCTTTATTGTAATATTTTTTTATCATGATAATTAATGAATAGAGGAATAGATCTATACTTTTTATTAATGAAAAAGATAAAACTAAAACATGATGTTTTACCAGGTTATGTAATCTATTTATATACACTCACTTACAGTTTTGTTTTCATCACTAGTGGTTGGATAGCTAAAAATCATTTATAGATCCTTGTATATGGGAATATCACTATGTATAAGTTTTATTAGAAGCACAACCTCTCATATAGGAGAAAAAAATTGCGAAATGAATTAGTGTATTCTCTTACTATGGGAAGTTAATCATGGATAATATTTTTCTTAGTATTAATAAATATTTGAAGATATTATTTTTCATAATGAAATAATATCCATGCACGAGATGGTGATTCCAATAGTAAAAAACTATCCACTTTACAATTGTATATAATAAGAGGGCGATTCATGATATGTAAAATGATATAATTAACTATAAAATATATATTGTCTCTACATAATAAAATTTAATCCAAACATAAAAAAAATTGTATTCCATTGAAGGGAGTATCACAATATTTTATAAGAATTCTTCCCAAAAAATATTTATTATTGAAAAATTATATATTTAATGGGAAATAATGACCCCATTTCCCAATTTCATTGATAACATGAATTCTAAGTTATGATGTTCGGTTTGAATTTCAATTAAATATATACACCTTTGAAATAATTCATTCATCTGAAATAAAATATTATATTTTCTATAAAAGATTTAATAACTATTTTACCTTTCACAATAACATTTTCAGCATCTAAATATGCAGTTTTGATGAAATATTCTCACCCATTCTATCAAAGACATGATGGATATTGTGATTGCTTAAAATTGATAGCCCTTATCATAGTGCATTGGTTTTCATAGATTCCATTCTTCCTTGTGATTGAATAATTGTAGAATAGGTTATGGGTGGAATTTAGAATCATGTTCTTCAATAATATTAGTGGTGTTCTATGGTTATCATTCACTTTCCCAGTTCCCCTATATACCACACCTAAATAATTTCCGGTCCCCCTACATAAAATTTATAGTTTTTTAATTATTTCATCTTTAAAATTTTGGATATTGAAAATTCTTACAAATATGAGATTCCTCCATCACTAAGTATAATTAAAATACATTCTATTAATCTTATCTCAAGACCCATTATACCCCTTACATTAATTAATAATCTTTTAATCATCGAGGGAACAACTGAAAATTTTCTATTTTCTTTCAATGTCTCAAATGAAAAAATTATTCCATTAATTCAACATTAATTTATTAAATAAGTGGATAAATTTATATTCAGTGTCAATAAAATAGCTATAGGTTTATCATGCATGTCTTGAGTTTTTTTAATTCTCATTCCTTGATTGAATCATTTCCACTTTTCATACAGCCATGTAACTCACTTTATGATTTACATCAATGGGTGGGATGAAAATATATATCAAAAAGAATTATCATGAATTATTTCCTCTCCTTATTTTTTATTTTATCCTATTTATTGTAATTCTTGATAAATGATCATCAATGATAATCTTGTCCCTCCTTAATATAATTGTCCTCCGTGAACCTCTCTTTCTTAGAGAATTGATGGAAAAAGAATATCATTTCAATGGAGTGGATCTATTATTCCACTATTAAGGTATTGCAAGATCCACCCATTGTTGAAGACTTTTTTTTAAAAAATGATCTTAATTAAAACATTCTCTTACTTACAGTGATATTGTTTATCCCTGTATTTCATGTTTTCAATCAAATAATGAGTTAATCATGTATTCATTCATATTAATTTTGGAACTATTACTCCCATTTGGTTGGGAATCTCACTTGAGTAGTCCAAAAATTTCCCATTACTTTTATTTCTGAATCAATGCAATTTTTAATCAATTAAATAAAACATAAAAACTTGATCCTAACAATTCTAAAACTTTAAGACACATAAAATTGAAATGATGAAAATTTAAGTGATAACAAAGAAATGACATATATTACTTAACCTATGAATTTAATGGTTTTAATCTAAATTATTCGTGTACAATTTCTAAAAAATAAATTTCAATAGAATTTTTTAACATCAAGGTTGTTCAAAAAGGGAGTATGAATTTACCAATGAACACCCCCAGGGTACCCCTCAAGATCTGGTTATAGCCTAACTAGCTCGCCCAACCCTAGATAACACGCCTATGAACTTTTTTAACCCTCCATCTGATAGTCCTAACTACCAAGAGTAGGAGTGCTTTGCTCCGATGGCCTCATCGATGGCCTAGGTGTTCTTTGGCCACATCAGCAACCCATGCCAGTTTCTTTCAGGAGGGATCCTACTAGACAGAGTTTTGGGTCACCCCCTTAGGCTCTCAGTGGCTCTAAGGCTGCCCTCACCAATTTCTAAAGGATCCTTGAGTGATACTAGATGGCCAATGAAGGCCAGGTCAGTGATTTTCCTTCCACATTTGTTCGATTTTAGTGTGCAACAAGCTGATAGTGCGGCCTAGTTGGATAGTGTGGAGCCTAGGGTCCATAAATCGGAACCTTCATCCCCACCTAGTTCCGTGAGAGGTAGGACCATCAGGATGGACCCCTCTTCATCCATGGCTGTAACTCTTCACCATGATTCAAGTCCAAGAGTTTTTACCCGTTTCAAACTAAGGAAGATGATTGAAAACTCTCCTCCAAACTCAGACAGACCAAGGGGCCTAGGGTTAAAGCCAGGCTTTTCTATATTTAATGTTATCCGTAATCATATAGAACACTCGTGGACTCAGATCCGGGTGAAATATAACTTCATTTCTGCAGAGGTAAGGAAGAACAAAGAAGATGTTGTGGATATCCTGAAACATAAGTAGAAGCCTTCTAAAATCTAGGAGTTCGGTCGCATGATCAAGCTGTATGGTTCCATGCAATCAGATCTGGTGAACAAAAAAATTTGTGTATTCTGGTTGAAGGATATCTCACTTGATCTGATATGTTATGGTGAACAATTCATTACCAAGAAGATATCGAAGAGTGGGGAAATTATGTTAGTATCATTCATTTATAGAAACTGTGATGCCCACAAACGTGAACGATTATGGAAAGATCTTAGTTACTTTGATCTGAGGGACTCTCCCCGGATCATGGGAGGTGACTTCAACGTCATAAATGATCCTACAGTGAATAAGGTAAGAGGGGAATTCCCCAATAGGGCCATCTTGGATTTCAACCACTTCATTACTGATAACAGTTTAATGGACTTATGCTTCTCTGGCGATCCCTTCACTTGGTTTAATAATCAAAAGTAGGCATAAGGTGTTGAAGTCGGCTTTATCATGGCCTTGAAAATATCAATTCAATTTCCAAGTTCCCCAATTCCAAGGTCAAGCACCTTGCCAGTGGTGTTTCATACCACTTTCCATTGTTGGTTTCACTGTCCCCCAGGCCAAAGTATTTGGAGGGCTTCAGGTACTACCACTACTAGACCTGCATCCCTGGCTACAAAAAGATCATCTGAGAGTTCTGGGGGGAACCGACTCATGGTCATTGGTGGGTTGCGGTCCCCAACAAGCTACATCAGCTGAAATCTTGGTTGAAAGTGTGGTCCAAGGATCTCTCTCCCCCTGACCAGAAAATGGGTGTAATGAAACAGAGCATCGAGAATCTGGAATCTAGTCTAGCAGAGAGCTGGAGCGACATGCTATTCTAGGAGCTCTCAACCAGAAAGAACTTATGGGTGGAGATGATTCTCAAGCAAGAACGTGTGGCATGTGATAGATCCAGGATCAAGTGGTTGAATGAGGGTGATAAGAACTCATCCTTATTCCATGCTTGTTTGAAGGAAAGAAGGAGACCCATGGAACGAAACATTTTGCTTGAAGATGGGACTTACACAACTGATAGAGACACGGTGTGAACCATGGTGCACTCATTCTTCAGGGATATTCTAGATGGCCCCAATCCAAGGATGGCCATGGGGTACCCTAGTATCAATGTGGGCATATGGGAGGCAGTGATTTGATCTTTCTTGGAGAAGGAAAAAACTTATCTGAGGAAGAAATCCACTTTCCTATGATCAAATTTAATCTCGAGAGAGCCCCTATCCATGATGGCTTCCCTCGATCTTTTTACAGGGATGCATGGGAGGTGGTTAAGGATGATATTAATGTTGCAATCTAGGATTTATTTCTGGGTAGTAGCCTCCCGAGGGTCTCTTGTGCCACAACCTTAGTTCTCTTACCAAAGGTTAGAGACCCCTCCGCCCTCTCACAATAAATACCAGTGAGTATCTGTAATTTTCCCTACAAGATACTGTCCATTATCATCAACTTGAGGCTGTCCAAACTCCTTCCTCAATGGAAATTTATTGAAAAACACGGCTTCGTTAAGGGTCAGTCAATACAAGGGGCCATTGGCATGGCCCAAGACCTTATGAGAGATATTAACACAAATATTCATGGCTCAAATACGGCCATCAAATTGGATATGAATAAGCCCAATGATAGAATAGAGTGGGGGTTCATTAATAGAGTCGTTTCTGTGATGGGTCTCTCTTATAAGGCATCAGATTTCATTTTCAGATGTTTCAGCTCCTCCAAGATGGTTGTGTCCTTCATGGGAAAGACTCGGGGCTTTTTCAAGGCCACCTAATGGCTTCGGCAGGGAGACCCAATCTCGCCCAGCATCTTCATTCTTGCTCAAGACACACATAGTCGTCTCATTAACAGGGGTTTATCCAATGGTGAATTCCTCCCTTATCATAGAGTATTGAACCTCCTGCAAATTTCTCATCTAATGTTTGTAGATGACACATTTATTTTCATCAATGGTGGAAGGAGATCTGTTAATGGAATTAAGATAATTCTTGAGGAATACTGTTTCTGGATTGGGAAGGTTGTCAATAATGCTAATTTTAACGTTTACATCTCCAATAAGTGTCTACCTTGTAGAGTTTATTCTCTTTTCAGCAGGCTTGACATGCACTGTGGGTCATTTCCAATGTATTAACTTGGAACCCCTATTTTGTTAGGGAGACTCAGGTTTCGAGACTTCGACCACATTGTGAGCAAGATCACAGGGAGGGTCCATAACTAGAATAACGGTTTCCTTTCCATCGGGGGACATATCACATTGGTTAATAGTGTTATGGAGACCATCCACATTCATGAAATGGCCTCTACTATTATGCCAAAAGTAGTCATCAGGACCATTGATAAGATCTTGGATAACTTTTTGTGGGATGCTCTTTCTGAGGGTAAGGGTTACTAGGTTTCGTGGGAAAGAATGGAAAATCCAATCCTGGAGGGGGGAGTTGAAGTGAAGAGCCTTGATTATATGCTTCACTTTATGGATTCCAAGACAGCATGGGAAGTGATCGAAGGGAAAACTATATGGGGGAAGTCCATGTCCTACAGCTGTGTGGGGGAAGATGAGTACACTAGCGGTAATGGTTCCCCATTGGGGTCTAGAATTTATCTTATCATCAACACCCTGAAACCACACTACCATTGGATAGTGCGGGAGGGAAAGATCCTCTTCTAGAGGCATAATTGGGTTGGATCTTCCCTTGGCTTTCTAGGTTTCCCGACCCCCTTGATAACCATTAGAAAATCAATTCTCCACACCTCATTTACCAAAGCTGGGCTGGACACTGAACATCAAAAGTTTCTAGACTCAATATGTATTAATGTAGACCCAGAACCATGCATATTGACTGGTGCCTCCTTGGGGCGCTTCTCTTACAAGGATTATTGAATTCTTTCAGATTCACAGGACCCTTGGCATATATGGAACATCACTGTTTGGTGAAAAAAAGATACTTTTTAAATATAACTTCGTGACATGGAGAATCTAAAACTATGCAGTGGATACGTACGAGCAGGTCAAGAAAGTAGGTATCACTCATGCCTCTAAATACTATTTTTGTCGTAGCCAGTGTGAAGAGAGCACAACCTACAAGTTCTTCGAGAGAGAGTGGTAAAACAGTGTATGGTAATTTTTTGGAGACTTCACAGTGATCTCCTATAGTTTTCAAGGTGATGCTCCATTTCTGGATAGGTGGTTCCACGGGATGGATTTTTTGGATAAAAAAGGATGGTGTGGTCTCTCATTTTTAGTGTAGGGTGCTGGAGCTTATGGAAAGCCAGGAACCAGGCCTTCTTTGAAGGCGCCACTCATACTGCACGGTCTATTATAGCGAGCTTTCAGAACATGTTGCTAGACCTGTTTATGCTCAAACACAATTGGTGGGTGGCTCCCTCGTTGAAGTTGCTGCAGGTAAGTGTTCCTCCGGTCAATCCTCCCTGCAATAGGCTATAAGGGTAGTGGATATGTTGGTTCCCTCTAGCCTTGGGTTACAAGCTCAACTCGGAGGGTCCATTCCTTCTAGGCGATATGAGAGGAGGGGGTGTGGTTCGGGACATGTGTGGAAGTGTTGTGCTGGCGTTCACTTCTTTTTATGGGAAAGGCACCCCGCTTCAGACATAGGCCAAATCCATACTCACCGGACTATCTAGTTTTGAACAGAGGGAAATTGTGATCACTCAAACAGAGAATGATTCTATAATTCTTTATCAGTCCCTGAATTGAAAAGGCCACACTCCTTGGTCAATATCCTCCACAGTTAGGAAATGGCACACTCTCCTTCACAATGTCAGAGTGACCCCCATATTGAGGAGGGGGAATAGAGTTTTGGATCATCTTGCGGCAAAAGCAAACTCATGTTCTAATATCATTTTCCTCCATTATACCAATCTCTTGAAACCCAAGGGGGTTATTTTGATAAGAGGATATTCTCTCAGTTTAAATTACTTTAGACCCCATAATTCTTCGGTGCCTTGGTGCTTGCCTCTTGTTTTGTTTTTAAATCTTCTTTTCTTGTTCCCTCTATCTTCCTAATAAAAAATTGATGATGATGGTGATGAGGTAATATCCAAAAAATGATTTAAATGAATGGAAACCACTCCCTCTAATTTAAAAAATTTAGGTAAGTCATCCAATTTTTATTCGTATACATATGGTTTTCACTAAAGATTTATATTCCCAGTTATAAACAATAAGGAGAACTTTTAATGATACCAACTATGTAATCCTATATCATCTGTAATAAATAATTTTGGATATATAAAATGATGACACAGATAATAAAATCCTAAATTATTGTGATTTTTATTTCATTAAATAATTAGACACATTTTAAAAAAAATATGAAATAAGGAAACACTGAAATTAATTAAAAAACACTAAATTTTACATATAATTAAATTAATCTTGTATGAATGTATGGCATGACCTCTGAATATACATAAGAATGGGATAATATTTAAGTGTTGGTAAGGTAATAATTAAGGAATAATATGAAATAAAAAAGTGCTTGTGACTCAAGGGGTGTAGAATGGTTTCATTGAAAGGTGATAATTATATACATGAACATTAAACCATGTTATAAGATTATAAAATCATGGGATAGTAGGAAGGTGTAAACATAATAATACATGATTTCATCATATGTTTTCAAGTCAAATGACTAAGACATCATAAAATATTGAAGATAGGATAACTACCCATGCACCTTTAAGGGTATATCATTAGTTAACAACATTACCCATTGGTGGGAAGTATAATTTTGGAATTCCTCACCACATTCATATATGATAGAAGAATTTGTGTGCCACATATATCATACAATATAAGATGTTCATTCACCAAATTCAATCCCACAATTAATGGTTGTAGTGTTAGTGTTTCAATTTGTATCTGAATACATTAAGAGTTTGTTATTTAAATGTTATAATGACATCGCATTTATTTAAATTAAAATTTTCCAAATGTTTAATTTTTGATAATTTCAATTGATACATTATAGTTAATTAAAATGTTTTATCCTAGATCACATGTTTTTTATTTTTATTATTATTTTTTTTACACAATATAATATTTAATATAAATTAAATGATTTTATCACTTTATTCCATGTGTTAGTTTTTGTTAAATTTTAATAATTCATTATTAATATTTCGTGATTATAAATTTATTTAATCCAGGCCTCAATTTTTTAATATGTATATTAAAACTTTTAAAATGTATAATTTATAATTTATAGTAAATATTATATTATTGGTTATATATATCAGATAATATGTATATATATTAATGATTGTATATATATACATATATATTTTTATTCCTCATACTATTTAGCTTATTCGTCCACTGCACCTCCCTTACCTTTCATACTCTATATCCATGGAAGTAGATATGTATCTCATTCATAACACCATGTGAACCTCCATGATGAAATGTTCCCCAATACTCAATTTTCTATCGAGTGTAGAAAATTCATTATAATCTACATGGTATCTTATTTAATTTCTATAATATATTTTCATGGAATATTGACACTCCCATATTGAGTGATCTCTATATCCACAACTCACCCTCATTCGACCATCATACTTTGATATAACATCTGAACCTCGACTATTAATCATATTCATTTCACTCCTAAAATATCCATATACAAACTCCCCCTCATGATCCATTAGATCAATGAAAATTACATGACTCTTATTCAACCCATGCATGGATGATACATTGGTAATTTTCACTAGTCCATCACACCGGCTTGATCATCCACTTTTACACATTCCTAGTTTGCTGATGCAAAAATTATGGTGTCTAAATAAATTAACGTTACCATGATGGAATAAATACATTTTGTGAATACCAAAAATGAGTGGGTATATACTAACCATGAAGATCCACAAAACGTTACCATGAAGATATGTGAACCGAATGTGTGTTTAACGATATACCATGAAGCACCAAGAAATCAATCATGAAATATTAGGAATGAAATTGTGATATAAAACATTTTACATACTAGAAATTTTTTGGTGTATACTTATTAGGAATTATTTTTTTCTAATTACAAGAAATTTTTTTAATGTCGATGAGTGAAAAAATTGGTCACATGTTTATTATACCTACCTCATTACTATACTTTTCATGTTTTCTAAGAATATAATGTATGTATATTGACCACATAGCTTATTCATTTTATGGTTAGATTCAGACATCATTTATTTTTTGAAATATTATATTTTTCGGTATAATTTATTTAACAAAATTTAGATAAATTTATTTGCAATGTTGTTATTTAATCTACTTTTAATTATTATATGTATCACAAAAAAGATAAATATTATAAGAAGAATGACGCCATCCATTGAATAATAAACCATTAATTGAAATAATATATTCCATTTTATTTATTATATATATTTTTTTAAAATAATTGATATATTTATTTTCAAAAAATATATGTGACTAGTTTTTATCTTTTTTATTTGAATAATCCTAATATACTATAATGAATATATTAGAAATTATTTGAATAATAATAAATTAGGAATTAATGCTAGTATAAAATATTATTGAATATGCTTGATCTATTAATGTGTAATTATATATTTTAATATGTTAAATGTTTCTAACTAATTTATCAAATGGGTATTATTAGGAATATTATTTGTACTGGGACCAAAATTGATCATTGGTTATTAGTTGATAAATATAGACAAAGGCATGTAGTGTGGAAAACTATTTTACAAAATTTTGAATACTGTATGAAATTTTAAAAAAATGATGACGTGAACTGTCTTCTTAATAAAAATTGATATTCATCTATCACTAATATTCCATTTTTGAAATAAAAAATAACATCATTTTTAAACACTTTACTCCTAAAGTGATAAGTTATCTTCAATCTACATATACAATAACATTTTTTAACTCTTTCTGTTTCATTTTCTGTTCATCATTTTTATATAATTATTTTGTTTTTATGTTATCATTAGTATTATTTTATTCTTACATTGAACAAATTTAAATATATATCAAATATTTTACCATTTAAATAGTTGTTTGGGTGTTATGACACCCAAGGAAATTTCAAAACAAGAAGTGGTTTTGAATACTATAAAATGTCACCATTATACTTATAATTATTATACAAATATGAGTCTATTAACATGTTATCACACATTTAAATGAGATTTATTCTTATTGGGTTCCAATTTTCTCATATATCAGAGATATATTTATGATAAACAATGATATTTGTGATCTGAGCCACTATAATCATTTTATATTCAAAATTTAATTTCTCCTATACTGAATCTTAAATATTACAATTCATAGTATATTATAAAATAATATATATCTATTTTATTATAATTTAAAAAGTATATTCACCCCACCCCCTGTATAATCTGATTTTCCATCAATATAAATCCAACTATTTGTTTCAGTCTGTTGGGTTACATAATGGGTTTTCTGAGGATATGCTTATTTTAATCTATCACCAATCAATTGGTATCATAGGATATGAAACTATTAATGATAATTAAGACCTATTATTTATTATTAACCATTTTATTATCATTATCCTAGAAAAAACTATCTTTGGCGTAAATGATAAGTTATTAATTATGGTAGGTATAAATTTAAATTTCATATGGGTACCATAACGTTCGTATTTCCTAAAGGAAGAAATTATTTTTATTGGAATGATCTAAGGGAAGCCTTCTCATACTATATATGTTTGGATCACAGGATTATAAAGGATAAATTATAAAAATTACTTATTTTTTATATAAAGACACTAGTAGGTTATGAAATTTTAATGTATCTATTAAATTATAATGGAAAATACATTATATATTTTACTATAATAAGAATTTTCTAGGTCATGAACCAACCCGGGTCGACCCTGAACCGGTCACCCGAGCTGATCCGAGACATGGCCCGAAGGGCGTTCCCGATCCCCACAGGCTGGAAACCAGTACCAGGCATCAAATTTTAATTTTTGGGAACGATTTGGCCCCAAAGATAAATAAATAACCAAGAATAAACAGAAAAATAAAACTGAACATGAGTAGTGGAGAACAAAATAAATAAACAAAACAGATCAACATACATCTACGTGACCTTTCAGGTCACCTCCCAACCAAAGGCTGACCATGATCCAATAATAAGAAACTTAGTAAGAAAACCAGAGCACAGAGACCTACAACTGAAATGATAAAGATATGAGTGAGCATTAAAAATGCTCAGTAGGGTTGCCAAGAAAAACCACTGAATCCAACATCTCCCTTCCTGAAGCATTCCACTAACACAAGTATGAAATATAATTATAAAATTAGGGTTTTTACATTTGAAAATAAGAAACATGTTTTTCTCATTTAAAAAAAACTCAACAAATTCTGCTTACCATTTCCCAAAATCATGTGTCGTTTAATAAAAAAAATCCAAAACAGAATATACCAATGTGTCCTTGAGTAAAACAAGTAAAAGTGAAAACTGAAAATAAATTAGTACACGAAAAGTAAACAAGCATTGAAAAAAATCAAATATCCATGGGTTATACTAAACATCCATAGAAGACACATGGATGTAATCGGTTTCAGAACTAGTTTTCGGTGTATGCTGATGCTCCTAAGTCTATAACCAATTAGCCCCCCCCCCCCCTAACTGAACAATCTAGTGGAAAAGACCATTTGGACTAACAACATATCGGGGGGTACCAACCCATATAATTGGGGTTAGTCAGCAGCCGTCACTCGATCTCGAAAAGACACCCAGGAACCCAAGGTGGTTATAATAACACTGTGTAAGTAAGAGACCTTCGCATGCATGACTCATCTCACCGCACTTGTCTCCCACAAACACAGACACTATATACAACAACCCATAAGAGATATCCCCTCTATAAAGGTGCCCCAATATATATATATATACATATAAGTTTATCATATCATCAATGGTTGCAACTGGGTTATCAAATCATTCGGTTATCAGAACTACTTTATTAAACGCTTAAAGTTACAAATCAAACCTCTAGTTTTACAAAAAAAAATTATATTATGAAAACATTTCACAAGATCTTCTAAAACAACCATAAACACCACTTTTGTATTTAAAAATCCAAACAGGCCCTTATGATCCAAAATGCAAACCAAATCATTTTACTTCTACCAAACTAGCCTTTTCTATTTCAAAACTCATGTCAAAACACATTTATAAAACCACTCCAAGTACCCCTTCAAGCTTCAATGTTGATGTGCACCCCAAAAACCTCTTGAAAAACCAAACACTCACCATAACACTTTTCACCCAGGACATTAATTCCAAGAATCATTAAATAAATCAGTTTTTCATTTGGTAAAACCTGTCAAAGGAAACAACAGAAGCTTTCCTCTCAATTTCACTAACTCACAAGGGAAGGCTATTTTATAAACCATTGAATAACCAAAACCTTTGAAAAACAACTATCACGCCTTTTAAAACATAACCCATGCGACGCACAATACCAAAATCACTTTTTCAAGACCAACGAACCATGACTTCAAGAAAAACAGTTAAACTCCCCCTTTGAAAATTCATAATGAACCAAAAAATTAATTAAAAATATTCATAAAAAATTTAACTAACAGAGCGAATAATTTATAAAAATTTATACCGGAAACTCAACCATTTTACCAAAACTTTTATATACAAGTAACTAGTTTCTAACAATTTCCCTAAGCATGATAAATAAAGTATGAATGTTTTCATAAACAAATCAATTACTTTGTGAAGGTGAAAATCATGTAAATGAATTAATTAAAACACGCAGGAATTAAATGAATTTTTTTGGGAAAGGATAGATGCAGATTCGCCTACCTCAAATCCATCACGGACGCAACAATGTTTCAAGGGAAGGAAGGACAACTTTCCGCGCACCAATTGCACATCTAAAACAATGAGGAAGATATGCGAATCAACACTCGAGGTGTTGGGAATTTGACAAAATAAATAAAAACACCAAAATGGTAGAAAATAAATAAAACAACCAACCACCAAAATGACACCCAAAACTATTTTCGAAAAACTACCACTTTCTTTAAAACAACAACCAACTACTCACATAATTTAAAGAACATAAGATAAGGCCCGGGAAACCATATAACCCCTTTCTCAAAAATTTTACACATTAAAGAAGACCTAGAATTACTAAACCAAACATACCAAACTAAGTTCACAGATAGACAATTTCCATCACACCATAATTAACACTAATGATTTCATGAAAACCCCTAATTCCATTTAGTGAAATAATAGCATTTAAAATAACCACCCTATGTTCTAAGACTCTAATCATTTCACATAAATAACATTAAAAATATAGATTTAATAAACCTAAACAATTTCAAAAATCTATAATAAGATCAACAAGGGTGTCAAAGAGTTTCTAACATAAATAAAAACACAACAAGATGAAAAGACATATATTGAAGTGAGGGAGGGGTTCGGCCAACCGAAGGTGAGGAAAGGAAAGGTCAGGCCTGGAGAGAGAGAGTGTGTAGGGTTGGGAGTCGGCTACTGGTGGGAGAGCGGCTAGAGCTAGCATGGAAGGGGTTGCAGAGGGTCGGAACGGCGAGGACCTGCGAGAGGAGGCCGGTGGGGCGGCTGGAGGCCGGAGCAGAAGGTTGGGCAGGGTGCTGAGGGGGAACCAGATCATGTAAGGCACTAGAGCGGGGCGTGAGGCAAGGGCGGAGGTAGCACAAGGCAGCTGGGAGCGAGTGGTGAGGTCGGCTGTCAGTGCTGGGGAGTCGGCATGTTCGAGCGTGTTAGAGAGGGGAGGGAAGTGCTGGGGATAGAGGGTGGAATGAGGAAAGGGTGAAGGGGAGAGCATGGCGGGGGTCCTTGAGGTAGAAAAACATGAGAAGGGGGTTGGGGCAGTGGTGCGGCGGGCAGCGGGATCAGAGGAGTGAGGTGTCGTGGGTAGAGGGGAGAGAGGAAGGGGGGGGGGCGACTCGGGTAGAACTGGGGTTCATGTATTTTTATAATCAAAATACTATTACAAATAATAGTAATATTATTAGTAATACTAATATTAATAATAATAATTATAAGAAAATTATAATAATAATAATAATACCAGAATATTAATAATAACAATAATAAATCCAATAATAATAATAATAATAAAATTAACAATAAAAATTATTAATAACAAAATTAATATTTATAATAAAATAATAAATACAATAGTGATAATAATAAGTAAAATGGGAAATTTCATGACTCCTGGGAAAACTGCGCGGCTATCGCCAACCGCACAGTGACCGTGCACGGGTCGAAAGCCAAAAAAAAAGGTTAAAAGGAAAATTTTTTAATCCAGGACCCAGCCCAGACCTTGGTGTGAGGATCTGAGGATTAGGATTAATAAAATAAACATTGATTTAAGATGGATGGTGTGAAAATTATCCACACCACAGACCCTTTCTTCCCCCAGAAAGTCACCCAGCTGAATAATAGACAAAGTAATAATCCATGCCTGACTAGAACTGAAAGGAACCACAACAAAAGAGGTCAAAAGAACACAAGAGGTTTCTCCCCACCACATGAATTCAACTAGTTCATATATTTAACACCTAAACATACCACACCGGGAGGGTGGGGAAATGCGAGAAAACCCAACCATTCCAAACTACCTTTTATAGCATGGGCGAAACAACACCTTTGTTGAGACTTGGAACTCTCGACCTTGACCAAAAACCCCCAACACTAGAGAAGGACCTCTGAGAAAATCCTATCCCAAACAGTGAACCTGAGCATAACCAGAAACATTGATTCCTCCACAATCACTTACATCTCCAAAAAATATATTTGAACCGAGATCAACATATACAAGGGTCAAACACACTTTTAAGAAAAACGCAAGATTCATAAAACTGTAATCGGAAAAACAAAACTGTTGGATTACAATAGAACATGCCTATTATAACTCCACGAAGAAGAAATGAACTTACAACGACGTACAAAACATAAAAGCAGAAAAAGAAAGGACGAAAAGACTTTAAATGTTCCACTACCAACACAGAACACAAAACCCTGGACAAGGCTTCACAGCCTTGGAAATACCTGACTGCGCACGAGCTTCACCCCATGACCAGTGGATGGGGTTTTGATTGTTGAATCATCTTCTGCCTCACATTAAGGCATTGGAATCTCTCAGTTATAGAGTCTTCTTCAGGAACCACTTTCTTCAAAACTTCTCTAGATGACCAAAACATCTGCAACGATGGCATGTCTTCGATTGGATGAAACATGATAGCTTCACATGCCCGAACCAGAAACACTGGTGGCACACCACTGAATGGTCCGACGAACAAGAAGTTAAAACCACTGTAGATGAATCTTTAAAAGTAGGTCCCTCAAGCACACCATACTCGCCAGATGGGGAACCTTGAAGAGAAACTGGATAGGCTGGATTTCCGACCATCTCTTCTCTGAAGACCAAATCAGCTAATAACGCCTCATCCACCAGCTTCTCAAAATGATGGTCTTTAGAAAAAGAGGACCCACTCTTTTATCTCTAGATGAAGACCCTCGATGAAGAGAGAGAAGTCCTCATCAAATCCTGTGACGTTGCCTCCAGAGAAAAGGAAACAAGCTCCTTGAAATGGTCAACATATGCCTTCACCGTCCGTTGGCCTTGTTGAATATGCATGAGCTCTTCCCTCCTCTTCATCTTCGCCTCTTCAGGTATAAATAATTGGATGAAGAAGGATTTAAATACATCCCACATCATCCCAACTTTCATTGATGGTGGGGAGACCAACTCTCATTCGTCTGGAGTTGGACATTCAAACGAACCCAAAACAGCACACACTCTGCCAGCTTCGGGAGTTCCCAATACCCTGAAGACCCGTTCGACCTCATCAAGCCACTCTACTACCTCTAACGGACCCCGATCACTGTAAAGGATAGTCAATGTTCGAGAAGGACCAAAAACTGGGCATGACTTATTGGAATCCTTGGCGACCATTATGGGTGTCATTTTCTAAACAATAGATAAAACACAAAACCAAAACTGATATCAAGACAAAGCAACATCATTGAAAGCACCATCATCCAAAAAAAACCATCTCAAAGAAGAAAAGCCAAAGGCAAACACAACCCGAAATTTCTTCCTTAAAACCCCCTTTTTATTTTATATTTCAAAACCACATTCATTGAAGGAAATTTTCTAAATAGGAAACCCAATTTTCAAAGAAAATTAAATTTCAAATAATCATTTCCCCTTTTGAAAATCGCTTCAGAAAAACTAGGCCAACCATTTAATTCCAAGTACACACCCTAGTAATCCCTTGGACCGTTGCACATGTATTCATCCTCTTTCATCTATACGCACCAAAACTCACTTCCCATGAATTCCCTCACATGTGGAAATGTTCATAAAGAGTACCTAAGGTTGCACTCAAACCATATCTCTTCCAGTTCTGAGAAAACACCGGATTTTTAATCCAAGAGCTTTTAGTTCTAAAAATCCATTTCACAAATTTGAATCCATTTAAAAGAAATTATTATCATTTAAAAAACCCTTTTTAATTTTCAAGAATGCACCTAAACCAACCAAAACCAAGACAACACTTAACATGCATCAAAACACAAAAGAGAGAGACTAGTAGTAACACTTAACCTAGAGACATGGTATTGGGCCATGCCCCAAGCAAGCGTCAATGACTTGGAGGATCTTAAAACATGTATGATGACTCCACATGAGTCAATACTCCATGTAAAATCACAATGTAACATTATTTTTCCTATGTTGTCACCCCTCAATCTAAAACAAATCAGAACGAGACAAGAACTCAATTCTTAGACTACCCCTGGCGACTCGATGTTCAGAACGGGCGAGGGTTCATGGCGCCCCTCCCGTACCTACCTCTTGAGTCCCAAAATTCATGATATCGATCTACCATATACCTCAAATAACAAGAACCTCCTCTGATACCATTTTGTCACGAAACAACATGGGTCAACCATGAACCGGTCACCCGAGCTGATCCGCGACATGGCCCGATGGTTTTTCCCGTTTCCCACGGGCTGGCAACCAATGTTGGGCTTCATAGTTTAATTGTTGGGAACAAATTTTCCCCAAAGATAAATAAATAACCAACAATTAATAGAAAAATAAAATTGAACTTGAGCAGTGGAGAAAGAAATAAAAATACATAATAGCTCAACGTACCTCTACGTGACCATTCAGGTCACCTCCAAACCAAAGACCATCCTTTCTCCACTAATAAGCAACTCACCCAAGAAAACCAAAGTAAGGAAACATGCAACTGAAATGATAAAGATAGGCATGATAATTAAAATTTCTCAATAGTGTTCCCAAGATAAACAACATAATTCAACATCTCCCTTCTCTAAGCAATCCACCAACACAAGTTTGAAATACAATTATAAAAGTAGGGTTTTCAAATATGAAAATAAGTAACAAGTTTTTCCCTTTTAAAAAAACCCAACACACACCGCATACCATTTCCCAAAATCATTTTTCATTTTATAAACAAAAATACAAAACAGAATATACCAATGTGGTGCTAGAGTAAAACAAGTTAGAGTGCAAACTGAAAATAAATTATTACAAGAAATGTAAACAAGCATTGAAAATAATCTCGTAAACATGGGTTATCCTAGACATCCCTAGAAGACCCCTGGACGTACTCGGTTTCAGAACCACCTGTTGGCGTATGGTGAATCTCTTAAGTTTATAAACAAATAGCCATCCTAACTAACTAATCCAGTGGCAAATCTCGCCTTTCCAAACAAAAAATCCAGGGTGTACCAACCCGTTTAATCGGCATTAGTCAGGTACTGTCACTCGATCTCTAAAAGACGCCTAGGAACCCATAGTGGTTATGATAACACTGTGTAAGTAGGAGTCCCTCACACCCATTACTCATCTCACCGCACTTGCCTACCCCAAACAAGGACACTCCATATCATAACCAACAAGGGATATCCCCCTAGAGAGGTGCCCCAATATATATATATATAAATATATATATATATATATATACATACACACACAAATATAAGTATATCATATCATCAAAGGTACCAACCTTGCCATCAAATCATTCAGTTTTCAGAACCAATTTATTATACGGTTCAAGTTATAAATAAAACCTCTAGTTTTACAAAATAAAATGCCTTTATGAAAACATAGCACAATATCTTCTAAAATAACCCTAAACACCACTTTTGTATTTAAAAATCCAAACAGGCCCTTAGGTTCAAATACGCACACCAAATCATTTTACTACTACCAAACCAGCCTTTTCAATTTTTAAACTCAGGTCAAAACACATTTCAAACCCACTCTATGTTCCCCTTCAAGCTTCAATGTTGACGTGCACCCCAAAACCCTCTTGAAAAACCAAACACACGCCATAACAATTATCACCCATTATTTGAATTCCAAGCATCATTAAATAAATTAGTTGTTCATTTGGTAAAACCTTTCAAAGGGAAAAACATAGGCTTGCCTCTCAAATTTCACCATATCACAAGAGACCACTATTTTATAAACCATTGCATAACCAAACCCTATGAAAAACTACTCTCCAACCTTTTAAAACATATCCCACACCACACACATTACCAAAAGAACTTTTTCAAGACCAACAGGACACAACTTTAAGAAAAACAGCTAATCCCCCCTTTGAAAATTCATAATGAACCAAAAAATTAATAAAAAATATTCATGTACAATAAAGAAAATTCATGAACAATTTAACTAACATAGTGGATAATTTATAATCATTTATTTAGGTAACTAAACCAGTTTACCAACACTATTATAAACATGTAACCAGTTTCTAACAGTTTCCATAAAAATGATAGATAAAGTATGAATGTTTTCATAAACAAATCCATTACTTTGAAAAGGTGAAAATCAAGTAAAATAATCAATAAAACACGCAGGCATTAAATGAATTTATTCGGAAAGGAAAGATGCAAATTCGCCTACATAAAATCCAGCGTGGGCGCAACAATGCTTCAGGATAAGTAATGACAACCTCTCTCTCACAAATCGCACACCTAAAACAACAAGGTAGACGTGAGAATCAACACCCGAGGTGTTGGGACATTGCCAAAATATATAATAACACCAAAATGGTAGAAAATAAAAAACACCCATCCACCAAAAGGACACCCAAAACTATTTCCACAAAACTACCACATGCTTTAAAACAACAACCAACTACTCACATAATTTATAGAACCTAAAATAAGCCCCTTGAAACTATATAACCCTTTTCCAAATAATTTTACACATTAAAAAAGTCCTAGAATTACTAACCCAAACATACTAAACAAAGTTCACGGATAGAAAATTTCCATCACACCACAATTAAGGCTAAAAATTTCATAAAAACCCCCATTTCCATTTAGTAAGATAAGAGAATTTAAAATAACCACCCTAAGTTCTAAGACTCAAAGAATTGCACATAATTAAACATAAAAATCTATATTTCATAAACCAAAATAATTTGAAAAATCTATATGAAGATTAATAAGGGTGTCAAAGATGTTCCAACATAAATAAAAACACAATAAGATGAAAAGATATATACTGGAGTGAAGGAGGGGTTTGGCCAACTAAATGTGCAGAAATGTGAGGGCAGTCCTAGCAAGAGCGATTGCGTAGGGCCGAGAGTCAGCTGTTGGGGGCGAGAGCAGGTGGAGATGGAAAGGAAGGGGGTGCGGAGGGCTGGAACGGCGAGGACATATAGGAGGAGTCTGGAGGGGTGGCTGGAGGCTGGAGGAGGAGGCTGTCCGGGGTGCTGAGGGGGCACCAGACCACGGCAGGCACCGGAGCGAGGTGTGAGGTGAGGGATGAGGCAGTGAAAGGCATATGGGAGTGAGTGGCGAGGTGGGCTGTCAGCGTTGGGGAGTCGGCATGCTCGAGCGTGCTAGCGAGGGGAGGGAAGTACTGGGGATGAAGGGAGGTGTAAGGCAAGGGTGAATGGGGGATCATAGTGGGTGGTCCTGGAGGGAGAGTAGTGTGAGAAGTGGGTTGGGGCAGTAGTGTGGCGGACAGTGGGATCAGTGGAGTAAGGTGTCACTGGTTGAGGGGAGAGGGGAATGGGGGGCGCCGGCTTAGGTAGAACTTCGGTTCATGTTTTTTTATAATAATAATATTATTACAAGTAATAATAATATTATTAGTAATACTAATATGAATAATAATAATATTAATAATACCTGAATATTAATAATAACAATAATAAAACCAAAAAAATCATAAAAAATTTAACAATAGAAAAATTTAATAACAAAAATAATAATTATAATAATACAATAAATACAATAGTAATAATAATAAGTAAAGTGGAGAATGTTCCGACTCCTGGGCCGACTACACCGCTACTGCCAATCGCGCGGTGACTGCTCATGGGTCCAAAGCCCAAATAAAAAGGTCAAATGAAAAAAAAAATAATCCACGACCCATCCCCGACCTTGGTGCAAGGACCTGAGGCCAAGAATTAATAAAATAAAAATTAATTAAAGATGGCGGGAGTGACTTCTATAGGAATGATTGATCATGTACGAAATCCCATTATATATGTAGAATATGTTTTGTACATACTATGGGAAAAAAAGTGTAAAACATCTAACATAAGAATGTTACGAGTAGTATACTATTATTTCCAGATAGATGAAGATGAAATTGAAAAATATATGATTCACATGTTCAGAATAATTATAAATGGGATGAGTGGGCATAGTGATATATGAGAAAACACAACATTATTTGAAAATGTGCTAGTATATTTAGAAAAATGTTGGAATTAATTGATATTTGTGATCTATGTAATTATAAATTTTAATGTGCGTACTTTACAATACCTAATGGGTTCTATATTTTATTATGATCTTAAGTTCAAAAATCATTTCTTTTGAGTATAATAGAAAGATAAAATAATTATATTTTAAGTCTAATGTTTATGAATCCAATAATAAACCTAAATATTATTTTGTGGAATGTGAAAAAATGGATCATTTTAGTAATATGTAATTTATTTTTATGAAAAACATACTTTGTAGAAGGTATATAGAATGAAATTTAATTTTTTTATCAAATTTAATAACATTAATAATAATAATTTTCATTATAAAAATGTTATGAGTGCATGAATAAATTTCACATCAATATAGATTATCCCAAAATAAAACATCCAATGAATGATGATGAAAAAAATTAGAAAATAAAGATATTCTTTGTTTAAATATTGAAACTTACCAAATAGTTCATTCTCAAATAGTGATTCAAGAAGGGAAAAAGACATATGAATTTGTACATTGATTTATAAAATTGGTGACGTATGCAATTCATTCTTTACAAAATTAATTAATCATGTTAAGGTTTATCATAATTCAATATCATATGACGAAACATAAACTCATTCCGATTTTCTAATTCTATAGTAAAATTACTCGTTAATGAAAATTAGGTATTAAAGAATGATAGTGTAAGTATAATTTTAAAATATAATGACATAAAATTAAAATAAATGTGGTTATGTTAAATGAGAAATAGAAAATAGATTTTGGTAATTTGAAAATATTTATTTTTGATAAAGATGGATTTAAATTAAATTATTATTCTGATATATTATAAGAATAATAATAAAATGAGAGACATAAATTATATCAATCAAATAATGATAAATATTAAGAAATAATATTTAATTATAAGATGGATTGGGGGACTAATGTTGAGAATGAGTTTTTGAAACATAAGTAATTAAATAATAATCAAATAAATACATATTTGAATTCAAATGATAGTGTTTATAATGATTTAGAAGCACCTCAAAAAGAGAATATGAATTAGAAGATTGATTTTTCCACCTTTTTTGAAAATTATATCTACATTTGTTCAAGGAAAATAAAAATATTATTATGTTATTCTTATGATGAATCCAAATAATAAGATTAATGGTTTCATTTATAACGACCTACAACCAAGGATATATAAGACTAATTTTTTTAAAATATCAAAATGACATGTTTTATGAGTAACCTGTTATTAATTTATAATTCCTTCGAATTATGAAAACCAATTCTATTTGAGATTTATAAAATCATTTTATAAAAAACAATTATTTCTATTAAATTTTATTATAAAAAACACATTAATATATTCGTCATGTCTATTTGGGTTCCTAAATTTTATACTACCAATCTGATTGTGCTCTGTCTTTTTTTCTTCTTTTTCTCTTTCTTAGGCCATGTGTGTACTTTTTTTGAATAAAATTGAAATTTATGATGATGATGAACATGTTCTATAGTTTGAAAATTTATATATAAGTATTTATATTATGTGTGATTGTAGTTTTAATTGTAGGAAACATTAAAAATTATTTAAATATATAAATTATATTAGTACTTATATTTTACTTGAATTGTTAACCATATAAAAAAAATTATTATTATTTATAAAAGAGACAAAAAAAACATCAAGACAGTATAATGAAATAATTAATTATAAGAGAATCATCATGGAAATCAAAAACAAACTCATTGAGGGAGGGGTCCCATGTACGAAAATATAATCAAATGGTTATCCTAAGAACTATTTAAACCTAGGTACTACCAAAATATTGATTCCTTTACACCAGGTGAGAAACATGTATTTTCATTTGAAGAGGCTATTAAACATTATTATGTGATAGATTATGGACTATGGTATGGTTATATGGTATCATAGATTTTTGATAACTATTTAGGAATATATTTAAATCATAGCCATCATTATGTTTAGGTAAAGAAAATTTCAATCCCATGATATATTTCACTAGGATTATTATGAATAGATTCACCACATCACTATAATCCACTAAATTTTTTAACATATATAACATTGGAGACATGAAAAATACCTCCTTTCCACAGGAGACTAGGATTAAATGATCAATCACTATTGATCACTATCCTTCTTCAAGGGGGGCAGGTTAAGAAGAACCGTCCCTATTGTAAGGTTCCATTGGAATTGAATCAAAGTAATTACAACTATAAAAAATCATCTTAACGGTGGGGGAATTATCCAAAATATTTTAAATGTGCACCCGACTCCATGATGAGGAATAGATATTGGATTTACGTTGACACATATGAGCAAGAAGTACCTTTAACGAATTGTTTTAACATTGATTTCCATCAACACTAAAAAACATTGGTCACCATGATCACACTAACTATTATCTCATGTAAATTAATCCCCACTCCTTGAATCCTTGTAAAAAATCATAGCACCTATAAACTTGTGTCCAAATCTTGATTAGTTTACCTAATCTTACATTAACAAAATTTGGTTCATTTTGTAAACTAATAATAAATTCAAAAATATAATATGTATAATATTTATAGAATTTTTAAATTTATAATGATATCAAAAAAATACAATGATAATAGATATAATAATTATTTTCCATTCCATAAGAAACCATAAAAATGGTTTGGTTGAAATAAAAAATTAGTTAATTAATTAATTGGCTAGATCAATTATTTTGTAATTTAATATGAAGAAATATTATTTGGGTGGATCTATCAATACAAAATATCAAATACAAAGTGGAATTTCGAATATACCATTTTTAAATTACACCAATATTAATTTTTTAATGTTTTTAAAAAAACATTTTTTGGGTGTTTGGTTGAATTTTAATTTTCATAATTAAAAAATAATAATTAGGACAAGCTTGATTATAAATGCGATTGAGGATTTTTTTTATATTATAATACCAATAGGGAATAATTTATTATAATCTAGAGAATACTATTTATTAAATATTCTATTCATTTTATATATTTTTTGAAAATATTTATAACATGAATAATTCATATTCAAATAATTACGATGACGGTTTAAGTGAATTTAATTTTTTTCAAGATAGAGACCAAGAAAATCACAATGCATGAGTTGGGGGTGAATATCTATTCTAAAAATATTATTAATAAATTTAAAACATTTAATAATCACCCTATTTAAAATGTAATTAGAGATGTTGAGTTTTTTATACAAATAGAAAATCATTCTTACATTTATATGTTAATTTTGTATTTTTTACTGATTTTTAACATGAATATAAAGATTAATATTTAATTGAATAAAACATAAATTATTATATTCTTTAATAATTAAATCAATATGAAAAATATAAAGTTTGGAATTTAATAAAATTACCAAATTATAAACAATTAATAGAAACAAAACGTATTTTTAATAATAATATGGATAACGGTGGAAACATTGTTAAAAATATAGAATGATTTGTATCTTAAGGTCATTGTCAGGAATAGGGAATTGAAATTGAATATTACTTTTCTACGATTATTAGTAATGTAGCTATATAAATTTTGTTATTATTATTTTGTTCGAAAATTTTAAATTTATTTCAACTGGATGTTAAAAGTGAATGTTTAGAGGAATAGTTTCTATTTATATTTAAAAAAACCATGGATTTTGTAACAAAAAATTTATAAATGTTTTATTGAACATAATAATTCTTTATATGGTCTTAATAAACCCCCTGAAAAAATATATAAATGAATAAATCATTAATTATTGAAAAATGAATTATAAAGGATTGATATATCATATATTGGTTCTAAAAAATGCTTAATGACATTTGGATTATACATATTTATATTTATGATATAATACATTGTTAAAATAATGATTTAATATTTAAGTATTTGTATATATAAATTAGAGGATAGTTTGATAAGATCTTTGTGAGAGTATTGATATTTTTTCTTGGTATTAAAATTATTAATAGAAATGATGGTATTTTCTTAAATACACTAATGTATTCTACAGAACATGTTAAATTGTTTTTCCTTGATTCATGTAAGTAAATAAAGACACATATAATTAATAATTAAAAAATATTCCTTTAATAATATTAAATCTCATTTGATATTAAGCACTATAGTGTTATGATATGATGAATACCTTATTTGACTTATTATAGACTATATATAATTTTTCAATCACTTTATATGGTATATTTTAGTCAAATACTAAGAAATTTCGTCTTAATGAAGTTCATATTTATATAGGTTATATTAAGATAACTATTGGTACATGTATATTTTATTCAAATTAAATTTTTTAAATTTATTTACTTTTTGTAAATTTGAGTTGGTATATTGTTTGATTTATAAGAAAATTAGAACAATTATGTTTCATTTTTTCTTCCAAAATTTATGTTTATAGAGTCCTAAAAAATAAATATTAGTTTCAGTATCTACATCAGAGACTAAATATGTTTTTTTGGTGTAACTTATTTCTCTCAATGGATCTGGATAAAAAATTCTTATGTGGATTTAATTTTATTTTTGATAAAATAAAAATTTTATGAGATAATTAAAGGGAAATTTCATTCTCTAAAACCCCTTGGAACACTATAAAAAAACATATATATATATATATATATATATTAGTTCATTTTTATAGGATTATATGAATAATGAGTATATAGGTGTTTAATATATTCCATTTAAAATCCACTATCTTAAAATTTCATCGAAATACTATTTTTTGTCACATTTTAGAAAATGATGTTTGAATCAGGTTTGTGAGAATAATAATATTTCATTGTTATAAATATTTCATGTTAAATTATATATTAGATCATGATAAACCATAACATCAATGAACATTATTTCATTATTTATTACAAAATTTTACACATTATACAACCACAAAATATCACAAAGCCTAGTGTTTGGGAAATTTTAATATTGTATAACAACATGCATCTAAAATGAAATGAAATTATTGAAAACAACTTCAATATTAACCCACGATTCCATAATTCTCTTAAAACATCATGAGATAACATAAGGATGTGAATAATATTGGGGTGAGCTATTCAACCCAATAAGGGAATAAGAAATCATATCATAAGGTAAACATCTATATGTGATCCAAAATTCATATCAATGTAATATATGAGGGGTGAGAATATTAAGATGGAATAATAATGAAAAATATAAACGTATGGCATAATGGAACCATAGGATTGTGCAAACAACATAAAACATGAAATTATAAACATATTTCAAGAATAACCCACACGAGAACATAACATTATGTTCCTAGGATAACCTCTCATGATAAACACGACAAATCAAAACAGATAAACATTTTATACAATGAATTGGTGGTGTATAAAATTTCAAACCCAACCATCACATTAATATCATGTACTTTCATAATTGAACCACTTAGATCATACAACATAAGGATTTCTTTCATCAATTTTAACCCTGTTTTTAACATTGTTGTTAATGTACCTATAAATCCAAAATAGATGAATGATTTGATAATCTATGTGAATACCATTTACTGTAAATGGATATGGGTATTCACTACATTATTATTTTTTATATAAAATAACAAGATAATTTCATCAACATAACATGTGCACAGAATTTATTACAGAAGGTGTGAATGATGTTGAAATAAGTCTCTCATTAAATTGTATTTATATGGATAGTAAGAGGGATATGTAATAAATATATACCATCTTTAGAAATTGAAAATGAAATTCCATGAAAAAATGAAGGTGATTGAATATATATAATAATGAGTGGACCCGATACCATTATAAGATTCTTCTAAAATATTTATAAGAGAATCATAGGAGGTTAGGGGAACATTTGGAGGACTATAGTGGTGAAAAGGAATGGTAATTTTTTCTCATAAGGTTTGAGTTATGTGGAATGAGATATTTGGTTCATATATACAGAAATATATAGTATAATTATTTACTATTTTCTTAATATTGGTTTTGGAACAATATGATAATGTAATACAAAAACACCCTAGGGTTTTTTCTCATGTTTTATATCAAATAGGAGTGGTTTTTATTACTTTATAATTTTAATAAAAGAAAAGATTAAAATTATTCCATTGGTGAATTGTAAGTTACTAAAGTTTATAAAGAATTTATTTTAATGAAATAACATATAATAATGGTCTTGGATGATTCATTTATGGATTATAAAATTAACCAGATAAAATAAATAAATCATTTTAAAGGGAACCATAATTTTGTCAATGGATACTCATTATAGTATTTATTACATCACATGTAGATTTTATGATTTCATAATACACATTGTATATTTATATCAAATTTATTTTTTCCAAAAAAAATATGACTCCAAAAGTTCTAAAACTATTCACAGTTGAATAATTTTAATTTGATGATTTAGAAATAGTAGTTATTTTATCCAATAATTATATATGTTTTTGGATTCATAATGATTTATAACATTCCCAATATTATTGAAAATAACACTGGTTTTTTATGATAATATTTTTCGGACCCATACAAAAAAAATTTATGACTTTGTAATGTTATTTTGTCATTTATATTTTCTATATTTTATTTAATAAAAATATTTAATTAAAATATCATATATTTAATATTTTATTGAATTTATTATGGAAAAGCATCTTGATTAAAACTATGATTCCCCCAAAATTACATTTTGGTGTTTCCCAACATGGTTTGGGTCATCATATCGATGAGCTATAACTTATCCAATAAATAGTTTGACTTGTGTTTTAGTTAATGAATATCATCTAAGAAATTATCATAGAGAAGTACATGTGGTAATATCTCTCAGGTATGTTCCAATAAATTTGCTTCATAGGGTATAATACTACTAGTTGGGGCCATCACTTACATTATCCATTTAAAATGATCATTATCATAACCCAGAATATAAAATTAATAATGGTTAATATAAAATGTATATACTATCAAATTTTGTGATATATGATAGTATTTTGAATTTTTTTGGACCATATATATATCCAGAATTACCAAATTAGTTCATTATTTTTTATAACTACATTACTTAATTACACATTTATTCACTAAAAAATGGAATTTCATTTTCAAAAGTTCATGCCATCACAAACATCCACCATTAGAAATTTCACCCATGAAATTATCATTAGATATAGTAAAATAAATGGTTGTAATTATATTTCATCACTTAATTGTGTTCCCATATCAAATCCTCAAATATGTTGTTGTTGTATAACAATTTAAACATGTGAGTTGGCATATTTTGAGAAACCATTTGCCTATGATCTACACTGATAACCAGTTTCCCCTTATATGATAGGTCATTATACAATAGTAACATACATAGATTCAGTACATGTGTGGGGTCTCATATATACTTCATCAAGAGGGATAAATTTAAAATATCATGTACATGGTATATGTTAGGTTGGAGTGTTAATCGATAGGTCGCTGCTCTGATGTGATCAAGGATCTGAGTGGGATAATGTAACTAGAACTAATATATCTCTTATTCGCAAAACTCATGAATTTATTCCCTGATGATATAATAAAGAACACCTTATCTAGTACCTAACACTATAGGTATCATCGATGATTATATTCATATATTTTTAGGTGAACTTGTGTGTATTACCTGTTAATTTAAATTGATTTAAAATATTTTTTCATCTCATTGATATGATAATGTTTCAACAACATACACTCTCAAACATCATCCCATCTTGTTGGAGTCTAAAACATGTTCCCTTAAATATATTCATATGGTCCCAATAATTAAATAAATATTCTCTATAACATTAAGGTAAACTTCATATCATGATATGATACAGCAATGTTTAGAAATCCTTACAGTATTACCACATTCAATGTGTACATCATAGCAGCCTGATCAATATAGAAATCATCCTTGATATCATTAAAGTGTGTTATGATGTTATGGTGATTGATTATCACTAAGATGAAATTATAACCACTTTGGTACCTTGGGTGTCCTATTAAAATCTATGATTTTGATTTCACATGACAATACATGTATAATAAATGGTTTCATCATACTCGTAGATTTTTTCAGTCTATATTGTCTTGGTGGTATACCAATCAACAGGATACAAACTCTGTAATATCCATTTTTATTATATCCCACCTATTTTTTTCATCAAATCTATAAACATATTAGATATTCTCAGATATATATCTAAGTATGATTTATCCACATTAAATATATTTTATCATTAGTTCTTGTTTTAGTGGGAAAATTATTGAAGTTCCAAATGTTATAGAACCATCCTCAGTAAACATGCACTCTAGAATATTTTGTAGCTACTTCTGAAGTGACTTATCATATATATTGGTCTCCTTGACCGTCTCAATAATGGATGGATTATTAATTTTTTTGAAAAGGAAAGTTGAAAATAATTTTATTATTCCCTTATAAGATCATTAAATTTTTAATAAAATTGGTTCTCGTTCAATCCTCATGATAGAAAGCATTTTGTTTCCTTTTAGCTTAGATAATATTTACCTTTTTCACCTTCCTCATGTGGTAAAGGATAGGAAAATCATAATAACTTGTCTAATCTAAACACATTATTTTCTTCATATTATGATTATATTGTACTAATATATACATTAGGCTTTTGTGATCAATATATACATCTAACTTTTTACTATATCGATAATTTTTTCAAATCATTAATGTGTATACCATAACGTCAAATTACAGACTATGAATTATACATTTCATCGCACAAATATTTTATTGGAGGGAGTAAAGGATCTCACATTGTCATATTTCATGAGTACCCAACCAAGTACCTTGTGGAAGCATTGTTATAGATAAAAAATCCATCCAAAATATTAGGTAATGCGAGAACATACACAATAATCACCATCTCCTTCGACTATTAAATTTATATTATTGGTGATTAGTCCAAGAAAAATCCACCCTAAACTATGTTTTCTTAGTTAGTGTTATTAAAAATCATAATAATTTTCTCAAAAATTTACAATATTACCCAAAAAATCCATGAAAATTATAGATTTATATCTTATATATTGTTATTACCCATCTATCAAAGGCATTTATTTTTGAAGGATCTATATACATCCCATTATTGGGATAAAACTCCCATAAAGGACACATTATACATCTAAAAATAACTTATATGTTTATTCCAAAATATATTTTCCTTTCGAATTACCAATATTTTGGAATTCAAATACTCCTCATGTTTCACTTTTGTTTTACTGTAATAAGAATATCATCCATAATGATTACAAAAAAAATTTCAAGATATTCCATAAAGATAATACTATTAAATTAAATGTTGATTTATTAATCATTAGTGGGTAAAAATGGAATCACAATGAACTAATATTGTATATCGCTTGAAAAAAAGTAGTCTTGGTGATATAATCCTTCATCACCGTTACTTTATAATATAACAACTAAAGATCCACCTTAGTTAAGTATTGGTCTCCACAAAGATGATCAAACAAGAAAAAAATACTACTACAATATTTCTTTTCATTATCATGACCATATTGATCTCAAAATAATAAATACAGAGACACTTCGACTCATCCATATTCATGACGAAGAGGACAAGAACATCCCCTAATGAACACTTTGGTGTATAAAATATATATCTAAATTCTCAAATATTTTCATTTGAATATCCCAAATATAAATAGTTTCCATTATATATGTATGGATGAATATTGGAAAAGATCCATATATATGTTCAATTTCAAATTCATCAACCTAACATAGAGGAATACCAAGATATTCTTTAGGAATCACATCACAAAATTCCTAAAAATTGGGAATGTCTTCAAGGATGTTTTTTTCATTGTCTCAATAATTAGATAAAGTTATACCTTTTTATTATGTAAATAATATTCATTCAACATATTAATGATAAAAATATAGGTTCATACTCATATTTTCAAATATATTTAACCAGTGGATGATTAATAATAAGGAAGTTGATTTCCTTATCTTAGAATGTTTTGTTTGAAGTATACAAGGAAATCCAATCTATTCTCATAATAGTATTTAATTTCACTATGGTGAGAACCAAAAGTATCTTTAGAAAATTTATCATCATAATTTACATAAAATATCATTTATTTTTATAGAATTCATTAATTTACCGATTCACCATATTCTCTTATAACGTGAATTCTAAGATTTTAGTTTGTTTTTGAATAGTTCCACTAAAATTTTGTGATGTGATAGATTATTGAGAACTAGAATAAAAATTTATTTCCAAAATTATTTAATGAATAGATAAAATTAATATCATCCCTACATTGATGGGATTTGACATAAAATTGTTATTACAGAATCTTCCCTCTTTTTTAGAGGCCTTAGAGGTTGTTTTCATCGGGTATCATCAATAATCATTGGAATAGGGTATTAACTCTTATTATGTACTTGTTACTAGTAGATAAAATTGACAATAGTATAAGGTTTGAAAGATTTATTCCTTTATTCCATCACATTGATGGGTTTATCTCATCCAGGTTCGATATATATTTTCATTTCCAACCAGCACATAAAGAAATTCTTATTCCCATTTAGCTTATATCTAGTATTTTTTTCCTAAAAATTTTACACTCTAGGTTAATGAAAATTTAGAGGTGTATTATGAATGTCGAGGTATGTTTTCCTTTTAATTCTAATGTAATCATATTTCTTCTTTTAAAGGCTAAATAATTAAATCTGTATTTTTATTTAGGGAGTGAATGGACAATATATCATAAACAAAATTCATAATTCCTTCATCTCCATCACATTGATATCCTCCAAAGGGCGTATATTTTCGACCATTATACACCACTTATCAGCTTCTCTCTTCATATGATAAATCAAGAGAATGAAATTCTATTGCTCATAGCGTTAAAGGATTGAATTTTCTTTTCAATGGAGTTGATTCATTTATCTACTATCAACAATTTGAAATATCCACTAACTGGTGAATAAAATTGTTTCATGGATTTATCAATTACAACTGGCTCTTTCATTTGGTGATTTGGATGTTCATTCTTAATCATGTTTCAATTGGAGATATAAGTTAATTGAAAATGTCTTTTCATGACGTTCATGATTATTTCTCCCTTCGAGTTTCATATGTCATTTTAAAACTCATCAAGTTTCCCCTCACATTGGTTGTTGACTCATTTCCTCCATCTTTTGGACTATGATAATCAAAATTGAAAATTTTAGGGGATAATTTATATCTATTAATCCCATATTCATGAAACCATGAAAAATGGAGGGGTAACTCAAAAATTTCATATAATCTAAAACCTAATAATTTATAGGTTTCAATATACATTTTTTTCATTATCTATTTCTTTATATAAATTCTTATTGGAATATACTTCCCTCTATAATGGTTCACAAAGGTCATGTGAATTTACCAATGAATACCCCTCTGGATTTTCACCCCATGCGTACAATAAGTATAATTTTTTCAATAGGTAAAAATCATGTTGATATAAATATTCCATTTTTTTGGTTACTATCAACTGGTATGTTTTTGGTAAAATTACATCCGCATTTAATATACAAGAAGGGTTTTATTTTATTGTAAACCCCTTACTCTATAAATTATCAAAATTTATAGATTTATTCCTATGTTTTGTCTTAGAACTATTGATTTCATAAGATTTTTTTCAATCCTAATCCCATAAATAACTAGAAATTTATTTAATACAATCTATGTTAACTAATTTCATTAATATAACTTAATTAATAATCTATTATATAAATGTTCAAATTATAAAATCCATAATTTTGGTGAATACTAGATTTTTTTGGAAAATAAGTACATATAATAAAAACATTCATTAGAAACATAATAAATGTATTGAAATATTCTATAACATGATCCTAATGTTACATCATTCTTCAAAAATTGCAATGGATAAACTAGGGACGTATATTTGAAAGGGGTGATATATAAATCCATGTAAGGGAATTTAAAATGTGCATCATGAGGTAAAAAAGCATATGTGATCCAAGAGGAATATTTGAGTACCATAATAGTGGTGAAAATAATAATATTGACTAAAAGGTCATGATATAAAAGGTTAGTATAAAGGAAATATGAGAATGTGTAAACAATAAAAAAACATGACATAAAAACATATCTCAAGGATATTATAAAATAAAAGTGATCATATTTGGAATACCAAAATGCTTTTTCACCATATATGGAATCTAAAGAGAGATAAAATATCCCATGCATTTTATGGCTATAAAATTATAGACCCAGTCCTTACATTTATATTATATACACTCACAAGTGTTCTACATAGATCAACAAAAACAAGTATTTTTTTCATCAATTTTAGTTCCAACATTAGAGGGTTTTGATTAAATGCATATAAATACAAAAGAAATTATTGATAGGTAAAACTAGATTAATAACCGTGTAGGGAAATAGTGATGGTTATTCACTAAACTAATTTTTTTTCATTCAAAATCACCTGATAAATTCACCAATATAACAAGAGTAAAAAAAGATTTATAAAATGGATGAATAAGAGAAAAAGGGGTATCAAAATACTTTGCACTCATAATTATAGTAAGTTTAATTTTTAGAAACATAACCCCACTTCTTGAGAAAATAAAAAGGAATGATATAATAAATGTTCTTCAATAAATAGAAGAGGGAGATGATCCATGAAATTTAGAGCACACATCTAACAGGTTAGTATGATATTCTTAAGAGGTTGGGAGAACATTAGGAGGAATCTATAGAGGTAAGGTTGATTATTTTTATGACACGCAATTTTCAATGGAGAGTAATGGGAATGTGGGTGGGTTTATATAGAAAAATTGAGGATATTTATTTTATAATTTCCAAAAATATGTGTTGGACTTTATATGATAATGTAATCCAAACCTCAATCATTACCATGGTATTTTCACATGGTTTTTGAAAAATATTTGTTTTTTCATTATTTATTTATTCTAGGAATCAAGAATAGTTAAATAATTCTATTGGTCAATGGAAGTGAATTGTGGTTATAATGAAATGATTTTAAATCCTTAAAATAAAATATAGAGTTTAGAGGATTCATTATGTGTTAATAAAATTATTCAAATAAATTTTAAAAAAATTATTTTAAAAGGAAATTATAATTATATTGATTTATACTATTTATAATATTTATTACCTAACATGGGGGGTTTTTAATGTTATATTACACAAAATAAATTTATACCATATTTAATTATCATCTAAATATTAAAATATCTATGAAATTTCTTAAAAATTATAGTTGGATAATTTTGACATTTGGATTTCTAAAATAATTATTATTTTATAATTATATTTCTATATGTTTGATAATTTAAAATTTTTAATGAATTGTACTTATATTGAAAAATAATTTTTTTTCACAATAACTGTTTTATTAACATTATGAATATTATGTTTGACACCATAAAAATATGATATCATTAATATTTAGTAAATATTATTCTATACTAATAGTTTATTAAAATATAATTCATTGAACTTTTTCTTGGATTCATTCAAATATAGTGTCATGATTGAAACTATAAATTTACCAAATATATAATTTCTGTTTCATCACATTAATTTATATTTAAAACTCTGTATATTATGAAATATTAAATAGGGATAAATTTAATTATTATTTTTTAAAAATTAAATTATATTCATTCGTACACATAGGTTCTGGATTCTTATCAATTTACTAAACAACATAATTCTCTAAGGGAAATGTGTGTGATGCTGAAATATTCATGGGTGGGTAAATGAACATGGTTTGGGTTGTGATATTGATGAACTTGAATATCTCCATAAACAATTTCAGTAATTATTTAGCTGTTGATTATTAGATTTGGTGTGGTAAAGTGAATATCCCACTGATTCGATATCCCATGGATGTTCTGATTAACCGTCTTTATAGTTTACAATCCTAATATTTAAATTCATTAATTACATTATCATTTTAAATTTAACTTTGACATACCATTAATAAATTAATTATAATAGTCATGAACAATGTTTAAATTATCAATGGTTATAATGATTAATAGTATTTTAAATTTTATTTATCATTCAATGGTCTAAAATTACGAAGGTATGTAGTGCATGTTTATTATATTACAATATTATTGAAATAAAAATTTATTAATTTAAAAAGGAATATAATAAATAATTCTTTTAATAATTATAATGAGTTTTGTTTTTAATTATAATTTTTTATAAAATCTGTTATACCTATTTTACATTACGTATGTGATACTATTTTTAAGAGGGTGAAATTTTTTTAATTCTAAATTTTATCTTTTCCGTAAATTTCATAATTGGGGTGTATCTTTTCGGATGTTTAAATGATGGTTTCATTTTTAAAATTTAAAAAATTTAGAGATTTTTAGTGTTCGATATTACATGTTAACACTATAATATTTGTGTTTATATAAATTATAGTTACCTCATGTTTATTTAAATTTAAATTATATAAATATTTGTATTTTCATAATATTAGTTCGTGAATTTTAGTGGATTAACATCTTTTATCACTCTTAAAATGTATTGTTTTATATTTAAATTTATTTCTTAAATATTTTAAATTATTTTTTAAATATTTTAATTTTTAATATACATTAAATTATTTTATCATAAAATTATATTTTAAATTTTTTGAAATGATTTAATAATTATTTCATAAAATATTAATCTAAAAATTTTGATTGATCAATAGTTCACATTTTTTATACATATTATATATATATTTTTTCCTTCAACACTTTACATAATTATTCTCATGCACCTCCACGGGTCGTCATATTATATCTCCGTAACATAAGCTCATAGAATCCACTATAGGAATCCATTGAAAACCATGCTCAACATTTCCCTTATAATAAATTTCACATATAGCACATCAACTTCATTCTTCTAAAAATGGTAGCACCCTGAAATTCTATTCCACATCAACATGGTATCTCAATAATCCCATTTAGAATGGTTCAATGGATATATATTCTCATTTCTTGATTATCCTACTTCTATCTAATAACCATACATTTACTATCATGTACATGCATAGTGATCCTACAAAATCCATCCTTATTCCCACTCTCCAGTTCGATTGGCTCAACAACATCTCTAAGCATGTCATTTATTCTGAGAAAGGAAATATCTTTACTATCCTCCTTCACATACTACTCATTCGGTGATGTAGGGGCAACGATGTCTTCAAAATTGAATGTTACAATTAATGTATACATATGTGTTTGTATGCATACTATGAGTGGGTATCTATATACCATGAACAAATACTTAAATTTTCCCTGATAATAAGTGAACTAACCATGTATTTAAGGTACCTACCATAAATTTACTGAACGTGGAATTTTTTTTCTTAGGGTCAACATATTGACCATGCTTGTACAAAAAGTTGATTAATGGAAAGGCTTATTCCTCACACAATCAATTTTGTACTTTTTTAATTTTGAGAAAAAGATATTTTATTTCATTGTAACATATTTTAATGAAATTTATTAAAATTCAGTAACTACTATATTACTTAATATGTTTTAAATATTATATTGTATCATAAAATTAATTTATATTACAACAACCAAGTTTCAAAATACCCACTATAATATTTTTCATGGAAATAAGTTTTTTCACATATATTTTATTATAACTATTTCTTATAATTTTCGAGATATTTATTTATTAAAAGTAAATGAAATTGTTTTTTTTTTATTTTATTAATATAAATATTTCTCATTTACGCTAACAAATATGTTACAATTTTTTTATTACTATAACAGAGAAATGAAACCTTTCTGAAAAAATATTATTTAATACAGAGGTGGTATTAGTAGGAAATAATGTATTTAAATGTTTTAATTATTCTTAAAAGTATACGGGTTATTAGGTGTTTATTAATTCACTTTGTGAATAGAATGAAATGGAATGGTTATTATTGGATAATAAATAAAGAAATTATAATTTAGTGGCAACAAACAGGGGATGATGTTTTTAATAATTGATGGATTTTTTAATACACATAAAAAAGATCAATCTTCTTGAAACAGAATTATGTTCTTCCAGGACTGCGTTTTGGTTTTTATGATGAATAAATTAAGTAAATTCTTCTACAAATTTGAACTGATGTGATTAATGATCTTCAAGATACATCATCACTAATATTTTTCAATGTATTTTGGATTCATTCTCTTTGTTTTTCATCGTTTAATTTTTATTTCTTATTTTTGTTATAATTAGTGTTGTTCCACAAATTTATCAACAAATAGAAAGTTAACATCGGTTTTTTACCATTGAAAATCTAGATCATCGATTGTGACTCGTGAAAGTAGTTTTGATCAAGACTTATTTTTGAATTAGATAATATGTCAAGGTTGTTTCTCCTGGTATTGAAAATGGTAGAATATGTAAACATGTTATCCCTCCATTAAAAGTGAATTATTCTTAGTGGGAACTGATATTGACTTCGATTAAAGAATTTGGATGGATGGAATATAATCATAGTCATTAAAAAATTTTAAAAAAATTGTTCACATTTTAATTTCACAGGAACTATATCTGAAACAATGCACTTCGTTTTTTTATTCAATAATGTATCATTGATTTTTTTTTTAAAACTATGTCACCTCTATTCATTATTTTTCATAAAACGTGATCCAACTACTAGGTTACACACATTGATGTCCCATTAAAATGGAGGATATGTATGATAGGTTAAAACCTGTTTGTATAACTCGGGACGGGTATACAAAACAAGAAATTTTTTTAATGGGAAATCAAATAATAAATCATACAACATGAAATGATTAAAAAAATGATCATCAATGCTTTTAATAAGAGTTATATGTGGTCTATAATAAAATGGAATGGATAATGATATTTAATTTTGTGTCAAATCACTTTTCAAATATAATAATTGTAAATCAAAAGACTTGTGTAACATATAAAAATTAAATAAAAGGAACACATATAGAATTATATAACATGTGGGGTTTCTTATAAAATTATTATAGGATATTATTCAGAAAATTGGAATATTTTGGAAGGTATTTAGAGATATATAATTATATTAACTTCTTTCTCAATGGGTTTTGAGTGAAAGGGAATGGTTGGATGAGTTTTTATTAATTTAAATAGGAATGATAATTCATTTTAAATGTCAAGAAATAAAAATTTTAAACTACGTGAAAATTTATTAATTACCAGAGAAAATGCCAGGTGTTCTTTCTTTGAGTATTTTTATTATATATTTATCTTGGATATGAAATGAGCTCTTTAAAATAATAAATTTGATGATGTAGATATCAACAAAGTTCATAATAGATTTTTGTAAACATTAAAATATAATATAGTCTTTATAGTATTCATTACCCATAATTAAATAAAATATATTAACTTTCAAAAATATTATTTTACAAAGAATATCTATTTATTTCCCTGTATTTATTTTATAGCGTTTATTACTTTAGTTCTAGACAATTATGACATAATAATATATACCTTGTTTGTTCACTATATTTAATTTTTACCCAAAATTATTCTATCTCAGAAAAAAAATTACATTAGTGAATATTAATGTGATGACTCAATAAATAATAGTCATTTAACAAAAAAAAATCTTTTATTATAATTTATACATTTCAATGTAATCCATATTTAATGAAAACTGCTAGTTTTTACAACACTAACCACTTTCTAACACTTATAAAAATTAAACTGAACTTTATTTAAGAGAATTCAAATTTATGTTTTTAAAAAAATAATTTATGAATAATATTTCATGAAAATAATTTTTTTTAAAAAAATCATTAATTTTAGAAAAATAATATTTTAATTAAAATTTTAAATATACAGAAAATGCAATTTTGATATTATTCATGTAATTTTTTTATCAGATTCATTATATAATCATACATATATATGAAAATTTAAAAATATAATATTTCCTTTACTATAAGGAAAATATAATAATTTATACTAGTAGGGTAAATATATATAACCCCAATTACACCATAATATTATCTAAGGGTAAGATTTGATATAACTGTAATTTATTGTGCTTATTTTATAGACATGGTTTGGGTAGTGATCTAAATAATATTTAAATAAAACTATATATATTTTTCTCAAATTTCAGTTACTAAATATGTTCTTGGAATTATTCTGTGGAAATGTTAAATGATGTTATTTCCCATGAAGGCTATTGTCAATTGGCTCGATATGGTATGGTCCTACTGGTCAAGGACATCACTTATTCCTTCACTTCCAATTGAATACTATTATAAACATCATTATATATTAACGTTAAGAGTATCTTATAAGTGTCTATATTAATTTTAGTTATGATTAATAATGGTTTTTCATTCAATATAGATAAATTAATGATAAAAAATTTAATGGAATGAAATAAAAAATTAAATAAAGTGCACGTCTTTTATAAAAGAATAATATAATGAGAATTTATTCAATCAAAATGGAATTTCATTTAAAAATATCTAATTTTTATAATTATTTATTTTTAACTATGATTTCCCTATAAAATTTTTTCGACCTCTCTCCTTGAATTTTCAATATGTTAGTTAAAAAAGAAAATAATAAAGGATTAAAGAGTGGATAACGATTACTTAAATAGTTAGAGAAATAAGTATATGGATCTAATCTCATTTTTTAATCACACTTATAAATATATATAAATTTTATTAGGTTCATAAAGTTAGTTCTTCCATTAATTCTTTGTGTTTTTAGCTTTGAGCTTCATGAGATTAGTTCCATTGGCAGTTTTCTTCATTGGTGAAATTGGGTTCTTCAATTTTTCTAATACCTAAATTTTATCTACTTGTAAATTAAACTTTACTTCCATATTTATATAATTATATTTTGGTATAGAATATGAATTATATAGATTGTGAAATTATGAGGATATTCTTTGAACCTTCCACAGATGCCTTTTAGAAATCATGTGTACAATTTCTTGCGAAACACTTCAAGAAAATTGAACTCTTCTTTATAATAAATAGAATTTTTCATTTTTCACTTCATTATTCCTCAATATTTTTTTACATATTAATATGGCTATTAAAAACTAATTCAATCCATCTTAACATATATATATTTCTTATGGTTTTATTGTAGTATTATTAAATCCTTTATGTTTGCTTCCATTGGGATCACCTAAAATTATTATTCTAGGATGTCTAAAACTAATAATGTATTCTTATTTAAAAAAAATTGTGGGTTAGTCATAGATTTTTTATTTATTTATTTTATATTCATTTCTATCGGATTCTGGGTCTGTAGTATGACCCTTATTACTATAATACAGTAATCCCTTCTTTGAGATAACCTTTTATTTTTTTCTTATTTGACTTCAAAGAATGGTTTAACTCAACTCTCTCCTTTTTAACTCATTGTTTTACCTACTTATACCCCAAGTAAGATTTCCCTTCCTTTATTATCTAATATTTTATAAAACTATTAAATTTTATTCATTTGAATGAAACATTATTCATGCATACTCACACCCCACATAATTTTGACCAACTCTGGAATAGTTAAAATCAAATTTATCAGGGAACTAAACTTTTTTCATAGGCCCTATTTTTCAATTTCTTTTAATTTTTATTTTTAATATCTTATCTTCGCCAAATATCAACTAGATCACCCATTTCGCATGCCTGGTGTTGATTCTATGGGTTACTATGTTATGAAAATATTCAATTGAATTGTTTCAAAACCACATATAGTGATAATAGTTTCTATATATCCACATTAAATTTCTTATTTAGTAAATTAAGAAAGATTTATTTTAGTATTTTTTATATGTAAATCACTAATTCCCTAGAATAAAATTAACTGAGTTTTCATCTAGAATAGTCAAGTAATACAATTTTATGTATCAACGAATTTCGTGGAAATTTTCCATACAATCACATAATGATTTATATACCAAGTTTAAATGTTCCTAAAAATAGATTTTCCCCAACATTTTTATTAGGTGTGTGGGATATAATGTTCCAAGATCATATTGATAAATGATCGAGGAATAATTTAAATAACTTCATTACACATTAAAATTCTCTTATTTAAGATACAATATTAGTATTAGTCTCTGTGTTTAAACACTTATTTTCAAAAAAAATTATTTTTTTATTGTGTTGGGTCAATATTCAATAGTATTATCTCATTATAAGGATAAATAATGATTATTTAGTTATTATTGTTCTCTCTAGATAAATTGATTTTATCATACAAATTTGTAAAACAATGGATTTAATGTGCATGGATTATTTATGATTCTTATAAACAGTTACCAAGATCATTTATTTTTTCTTTTTAACCAAAAATTAATAATATTTAATATTGATGGAAGTTATAAATATTTTTTTCACTTGATGGATAATTCATAAATACAAAATTCTTTCAAATATTACTTACAACCATTTTTACAAATTCTTATCCTATCATGGAAATAGTTACATTGTAAGTAAATTATAATTAATCAATTTCTCCGACAATATATATTGAAGAATTTCTATTTCTAAATTTTATTAATATTAACTCCCCTATTTCATCCACTTATTATTATAGATTTTATTTATAATTAATAATTACATTCATTGAAATAGGTAAATATTTTATTTCTATAACATGTACTATATTCACAGAGAATTAATCATTTGTGTATATGACAAGAACCATTTTTTAGACTCGTCTTATTCATAATATTTAAAAAATGAAACTATCTGTTAATAAGGATGACCATTTAAAAAATATAGCTTAAATCTTATCATTGTGATCATATTCATGCAATGGATGATCATTCTTGTCCCTTAAATTTATTTTTAAATTATTGCCTCATTTTCCACTTGTTCTTTAGGGTTGTGTATGATACCATTAATTTAATGTTAATAGAATTGGATTTTAATTTCCCCATATAATTCATCACAAAATAATATTATAATATGTAATATATTGAATATAGTTAATGGAAACTATAACAAAAATTAGATCTATTCAGTGGTATTCGTGGTTAGATCTGATATGAACTGAATTTCCCATTGGTCTTACATGGACACTAAGGGGCAGGGGGTTCAATTATGGTCTCTTATCTTTAATAATATTTACAATACACAATAATTTTCATCTATTGTGATAAAACCACTATCCTAGATATGATATATGGATATATAATTTCCCAAGACCTATAATTATATGAAATATAAAATGAACAAGGATAATATTACCACATTTTTATGAGGTTCATATCCAAAAATGAAACCTACTCATCCCTATATTGGTCATTTTTATAGAGACAGGAATTTTATAATCACTATATAGGTTTACTGATTAAATGTGGGGTCTATGCCCCGCACAATGTTTGGGTGGATATCATCCACATAACCAATGGAATTAATCACCCACTTCCCAATTTTCAATATATTATTAGTGAGAAGAGTTCGTTATAAGACATCATAATGTTTTTATATTTAATTATTCATGCTGGAACAAGAAGTATTACATAGACTCTCTCGATCTACTTGAATTACTTTTTCCCATTCATCTTATTATGCCAATGCTTGGATATATTCATATCAATTTTATCAATGAATAGTCCTTTATTCCCCATGGGATGATCGGAAAAACCACAACAATGTTGTATCTATTCTGTCACTCAATTAACCTATGACATTAAATCATAGTATATCATAATTCATTAATATAATCAACTTAATGATTTATAATAAATATAGTTTGAAATCCTTGTCTCTTTAATCTCATTACACAATAATAATGTAAAATTGCTCTCCTTCTACTCCTTTATAAATGCAATAGTTATTCTAGATGTTTTTGGATATCCCTTTAATACACAAATGATATTTCTAGTAGGAACAACATCATAGGAACATTATTAATATTATAAATCTTTTTACTAAATGTAATTCTACTATCAAAGGGTTCTCTATATTCTTTTATAACACCATGTTATATTTAACATTATTTTTATTCATGATAAAATAATGAAAATAGTTTGTATACTTGAATTATATAAATCCTTTATTTTACTGGGTATGTGATTCATCAATAAGAATATCATAAAATATCCCTCAAGGAATTATTTAATATCAACTATGAGACATTTTTTTTATTTTATCCACTTGATGTTTTTAATATCACAACCATCCTTTACCAAAATATGTACATATTAAAACATTTTTAAGTATTTCTTAAAATGTTCATAGAATCTTTTAGAACAAGTTTAAATTTTGTTTTTTATGTGTATGTCCTATAAAGGATCAATTTGGATCAAATCCACTTTTTTATTGTTAAATACATGAAGAACAATCCTCACATCACTTGATTTAATATCAATTTATTGAAATATCTAATCAGAATTTACACATCCAAATTTGTTTTGTATCCTTAGTTATTTTTTAAAATAATAAAATTTTGAAAATATTTGGATGATCTTGATGTTGGATCCATATTTTTTTAATAAAAAACTACACATTAATAAATATGACGGATTCTTATATTTCTATCCATCACCCATAAAAATTTTAACAATAATAATTATTGAATTTATATATGATCAACATGAAGGAATAAAATATCTTTATTAAACTCATGAACCATAAAAATCAATATTTCAGCATTAAAAATTCCCTCACACATGTGTATAATTTCACAATATACCATATGAAGGTGAAAATAATTCCCATGATTTATAAAATTTATTGTAAAAATGAAATCACATAGTTAAAATGATCCTTACGCAAATCACGGATGATTGATACATATATAAAAATAAATCATATATATTAGTAATGATTCAATAATAGTATTTTATGGAAACCAAATCCTTAAACACATAAATTATATTATATTTTTATAAAAAATACCATGAGGATCGATTGGTCTTGTGTCTTTGAAGAATAATACATAAAAATTCATTAATATTGGCATAAAAACATCACTATTTTAAACTCCATATAGTGATCCAAACATTCATAGATATTTTTAAACATAGAATAATATCATGTGGAAAATATATAATTAAATTTCAAATATATAAATCTCATTAAAAGAATTTTCGTTACCATAAAACATAACACATGAGTACATAGGTGTAACATGACATCAAAAAGAGTCTGATAATCATCATGGAAACTTGGTATATGGAGATAAATATATATGATAATGGAGTAAAATTCTATCTGAAAAAAATAACATATAACATCAAAAACAGAATCCATGGTTCATGCTTAAGGATATCAACATAAAGTGGAAAAGTCTCTATAGTGGATTGGGTTTACTCCCCATTCTAATAAACATAATGTATAACAAACCATTTTGGATTTCGTTTCCTTTATGATACCTTGCATACTATATTATGATATAAATGTGTTAGCCCATAGATTTTAGGTATATATAATTACTATCTCACGTGTCACATAATATAAAGGGCATTGGCTAACCGCCCATGCACTATAAATCATATTCTATGTGATGTAAACATTTACCATTGTAATAAAGGGATATATAATTTTTGTGCCATAAATAACATAATGAAAATTATACATATGTATTCCATGTGATTAAAATAATATAAACAAAAATCATAAGACTAATAAAACCTATGAAAAGAAATTATGTTTCTCAATTATTATTTCATATCATTATCAAATGCATAATCATAAATAATCCCATGATTATAATTAATTCAATTGCCTAAAAAATTAATAATTATTTAAGGGGAACAATTCATTATCGCATATTTCCATTGTAATGAACTAATGAGAAAAATATGATGATGAAATATTTGAAATAATCAACTTTGGTGCAGCATTTGAAAATTAACAAAATGACCATTTAAAGGTGTAAATGTATAAATATTTTTCATAAAACCATAATTTAAACAAAACAATTCTCTATAAAATAATAATCTTATTCTGAAAATATTTCTGGTTTTGAACATTTTATAGGTTCGATGCTTGATATGAGATAAGAAATAATCATGTTTAATTAATTTCGGTTTATACTACATTTTGAATTCTTAATAGAACCACAAATAAGTACATACATATAAATGAAAATAATATTTAACTTGGATTATATGTAATAAATACATATAAAAAATTAATTTATTTTCTTGTGAATAATAATACATAGAAGTGAGAAAAAGAAACAAAAATTTTAATTTGTCATGTCAAAAATGAGATATGGATGATCTCATATTATGTTTTAAAATGAATTTTTGACACCTTCACTAATAAATAAGTTCTTAAAAAGTTAAATTGAAAATATTAGAAGTTAAATATAATTTTTACCCAAGGTAATATATAATTAGGTTTCTAAATTAAAAGGAAAACATTATTGAGATAGGAAATTATAGACCTGAATTGGAAACTGTCATCTAAATGGATGAAATATTTTCATAACCTAGTTACATTTTGAAAAGGTGTTAGAACACTCTTTTAAACTGGGATTAAAAAAATTATTCACCCTGCTATTAATAGGGTAAAAAATATGGAATGAAATATCAAATTCATAGAATATATTTATAACTAAATAAGACTTAAAGGGTTATAAAAAACCTTTAAATCATTTCTAATATAATAATAAAATGTAATTGGAAGATTTTAAATTGAAAGGTTATATAAATAATATTCATTAAATGTGTGAAAAATTAAAATTCATTAATTATAAGTATATAGACAATAGAAAAAATAACTTTTTCCCAAACATTGAAATATATCTCAATGATGGGAAATAAAGATGAGAAAACATACGGCCTAAGATGAATTATAATAAAACCCCATAAAAAGGGGAAATATTATTATTGAATTTAAAATTATGAAAATAAATATAATTCATGATATTGTATATATATAATTTTATTTACATATATTAATGAAATGAAACCAGATGCATAAAAGAACCTATGGTGTAAAGAAATATTCTTGGAGATGAAACCCTTAAAATTGTATAATTGTTTTTGAGAACATACATATTTCATGAATAATATTATTAATTTAATTAGATTACTATTTAGTGAAATATTAATCATTTTTATATTATATTAAAATTAAAATTTTATTTTTACATTCTATTTATTTATTTTATATTTTTCTTGTTAATTTTAGTCACTTTATATTGTTCAGTCAATTTTATTATAACTACTTTTGTCTGAAATCATTTATTGAAGCTATTCTAAAATTGTTTCATAATTGCAAAAAAATATTAATAGAGTTATAAAAATTAAATTTATATATATTAAAAATATATTTTAAATCCATTCATGATGTGTGATGATGACTAGTGAAACCAATTTATTGTGGAGGTGGTTATTCGAATGTACGTACAATTAATATTTCAATTTAGTAAAGATAAAGGGAATCATGAAAAATGATAGCTTTATATTTTGAAATAATATTTATATTATAGATATCATATATTTTTTATCCATTAAATCCTTATGATTCTCCATGAATGGATTTCATAAAAAAAAGACGTCACATTGGGAAGGCCAAAGACTGTTCACTACACTAAATTTAATTTTGTTTACTTATTGGATGGATATGAATAGAGAAGGGATATTCCATTAAAATAATAAAACATTAGTATAAAAATTATTTATTCGTAATATTATATTTATTTTTAAAATATCTTTTTATTAAAATGATTATGTATAACATGTTATGAATTTGGTAGTACTTATATTGGGGATGTAATAGTCCGTTACATTGTCATTTATTCGAGGTTATTCTCCTCCATTTCCCTTTATATTCAACCCATCGTGCTTGACCCCATCTTGGTCGGTCCCGATGATGGTTTTGGGATGTCTTGGGATGGAGTTGGAGGGGGCTAGCAGCGGTCTCAGTGCATTTCTGTCACCAGATTTGGTTTCGTTCTCTCTAGTTTGGTTTCATTATTCTTAAATTGTAGTGATGTTTTATGTGACGGTGTATGCTTTAATTTGTCCTTTTCATCATTTTTTGGTGTCATTCAGATTGATTTTACTGTGTTTTGTTTATCAGTTTTAGTATGGTATTGTGTTAGGTTGTGTTTCTCGACAGTGACGATTCCATAATTTTATTTGTGATGGTGTCGACGACAATGATGCGCGTGGATGCATTGTCCATTGTTGATGGCTCTGGTTGTTTCATATTTTTTCAAGGTGTTGTGATGATGGAAAGATGGTATGAGTTCTATGGTAGTGTCCTGATGCTGCAGAGGGACGTTCACCGGTGGGTGCTCACCAGTAGTGGAGCTATCAGGGATGTTGTCAATTGTCAGGGGTAGTGGCATAAGGCAATGAAACTCAATTTTTTTGTGTCCCAAAAAGATGTTATGGTGTTAGGTTTGATTCCTGACTTTTTTATTTTTCAAGTTTTTTTATTGTGGTTTGGTTGGGCGGTCTGAGACAGTTAGGCGGTATGATGGTTTCTGTTTGAAATTTTAATTTTTAAGAAAGTTTTTTTGTTCTCAATGGATGATGACTTTGGATGTAAATAACCCTACAGAGTGGAAGATGGATGTGATGGGTTGATGGTGGTTGACTCTCGTGGCACCTCATTTTTTGTATTTTTGCACTAGGTTTTAGGTATATTTTTGTTTTGGTTCTTGATGTTTTGATTTTTTGTATTTGAATTCTTAATTGTGTGGTTACCACTAACCCAAAAGTATCTTTTAGAAAATTTAAAAAAAAAATTGTTGGGTGGGAGTGGTGGAATTTATAACCTTTTATAACTTAATAAAAATGATCTTTTGGGAATACTCATTATCCTTCCCTGGCCTGAACACATTATTCTAATTTCAATGGCCCTAATCACTATTTAATAGATTTTTGGAGTTTTTGGTTTATATAATCTTACATAATTCTTTTCACATATTTTATAAACATATTTTAGGGGTTTTCCATTGGTTTATTTAAATTTTTATCATTTAATTTTTAACTAGGAGAATTTATTTTATATAACTAAATTTAGAATTTATTAAAAAATTATCATGACCCATATAATTTTTTTTGGGTGTGATAGATATAAATTTAAATACAGTTTAAACATTTAAAATTTCTAAATATTATATAATTATCTTTTTAGTTAAAACATGTTATCTATATAAAAACTACATTACAAGAAATATCACATTATAAAAATTATGTATTATTATTCATATTTAGTATTAATTACCAATTAAATGAATCTTTATATATTTTCATATGGGTTTGAAAATAATATTACATTCATAATTTAAATTATATTAATTTGTAAAATTACATGATTTTAAAAATACTATTTTTTTAAAAAAATATTTAATCATTATCTAGGTAATTAATATATATCATACTAATTTTATATTTATTCTGATAGAATAAATTTTACATGTATTAAAATATTGAAATATTGAACTCAAATTAGACAAACATGTTTTTATATTTAATTCCAAAATGATGAATATAAATTTTATAAATTAAAAATAGTATATTTAAATGTTTTATATAATGTATTAAATAAATTTTATGTATGTTAAGAGTTTTTTATAATCATTTTAATTGTTATTTATTAAAAAATATTTTAGTTTTTGAAAAAGTAGTAACTGTACAATTCACCATAAAATACATGTTTTTGGAAAAAAATAATAAATTCATACTCATAAAATTGACACATATTGAACTAATAAATAAATATAATTTTGAAAAAAAAATAATTTTTCATTTTTAATATTCACATTATAAATGAAAAATTATAATTAAAACATCATTTATTGGAAAAAATTATTCTTAATATTATATTTCTTAACATTACATCCAATTGATTTCAATTTTAATTGATGATAATATATTAGTTCATATATTATAATATTTTATGGTTTCAATTTATTTATTTGTAAATAATATTACTTAAATAATTAAAAATTTATTTATAAATAAAATTTAATTTTTTACAAAATAAATTCTTAAAAATGCCATTAATTTCTTATTTATATTCTAAAATTTATTCTTTACTACACCATAGATATTTAAATAGGTATATTTATTTATCTAAATTTATAATTTCATATTTAAGTATTAATAATAATATATATACAAAACACATACATCAATATATATATTTAAACATTTTAGTATAATTTTTTTTGCAATATGAGATATAACTACACTATAACTCTAGTCTTTTGAATACATATATGATAAATAAAAAATAATTATAATTATAATAAGTGTATTTCAAATGGTCATAATTGAAAAAAATATATTTTTTAATTCAGTATATTATTCATATATACATATATACTTACTAAATGTATTCCATTCATACTTCTCATTTCCATATAGTTTCTATTCAATATAACAATATTACTTCTCTTTTATGTTGTATTCATTCACATTGTTGACTTTTTTTAAAATGGTGATTATTAATGGGGATGGTAGTCCGTGTGTGTTACTAGTTACAAATATATTATTATTTTAAATTTATTTTACCCATTTATTTATATTATTTTTAATGGAAGTAAACATCCATATTGTGTATTAATCAATTATATGATAGACCTTCAAATGAATAGAAGCACTTTAATTTAAATTAGAATTTATTAGTGAATATGAATAGAAGAATATATTGGTTTCCTTGAGATTTAATTTCCTGATGGATATCTTTAACACGCCATAATTTTATAATATGTTATCTCTTTAAAGTAATTCAATTGCTTCCACCACACACAACACTAAGTTCGAGTACACCATGACTTACCAAATTATCCATTTAAAAAAGCAGTTATGAATAGTATTAAATGAATTTTAATTTTTATATATGTAGTATAATTTTAACAAACTTGTTATGTGTTTTTTTTTTGACTTAATATAAGGACAAATCTAATTTTTTAGATAAAAGAAGTATTTTTACAAAAAAATGTAATTTTACAGCCTTTTAATGGATAACCCTTTTTAAATAAAATATTTTACACTTTTATGTATTATATTTTTAAAAATAATATTTTTATTTAGAATAGGTCATAAAAATTTAGTTTGGATGATTTTTTGTTGTTTTGGATAACTTTCATATTTTGAGGAATAGTGAAAATTAATAAATTTTAATTGAAAAAAAGTTTTTTAATCAAAATAATTAATATTGTTAAATTATAAAATTGAAAGGTTTTGATGTATAATTAGATTATATTTTTATCATTTAATCCAATTTTCATCAATATAAGTAATCTTACATTTAAATTCGACATAAACACATATCAATCTTTTGATAGTTTTTACTTCTCAAAAACCCGCTTTCTGGTTTTGAAAACGGGTTTTAATTTTAAATTAATTAATGAAACTTATATGATTTTAATTTAGTAAAATAGAAATCATTTTTTAATTCATAATAACAAATTTATTTTCGGGTGGATATTTGGAATTTTTCTGAAAACATTCAATTTTTTATGAAAAATGAAAAATACTGCATTGTATATAAGAACCAACTTTTTCATTTAAATAATTATTTATAATTAAAATTTTATCTTTAAATAGATAAATATTATATATATTAGTAAAATTTAATTCATTTCAGTCATTTTATAATAATATTTGATATATAAAATCTTATTGAACCAATTTAAGGTCTTTTTACCCACCTTCAAGAAACATTTACCCACCATCTAGACACATTTTCTAATTTGCATAAAACATAATTTTACCGCATATTTGAATTGAATTTCAAAAATACTAGAGGCAAGGTTGAAATTAGTAAGTAAAATGTGGTTCAATAGGATGAAAATAATTTTGGTTGAATAGTAACATTTCAATTTTATTTACCACGGTTAAAAGTAATTAAGGTAATTAAAGGTAAAAATAATATTAATATTACCCCAAAACATGTCCTAATTATATTGGATAAGTTTATTTAGACCAAAAAAATTATAGAAATAAAATATGATCTTATTGGTCCACCTAGATTAGATTATGACATTTATTATTATTTTATTTAAAGTAGAGTTAAAATTATTAAATTCAATGTTTTATAACTAAACTATTTTTTATATGAGCTTATACACTATATTAATTAGACTATAAATATTAATTATAAATATTAATGGATTTTTTACATCATGGTATTTTATTTATAATTTTTAGACATTATATAATTAAATTTATTTATGACAGAATGATGATGCGGTAAATAACTTATTAATGAAAGATTAAAATAATTGATATTATAAATATTCAAATAAATGTAAATTGATACTTTATATGAATTCCACCAATTTTAAAGGTTAATATGACATTATAGGGTTTATTTAATGTATTTTCTGTAAAGTAATAAAGTTTCATTGACTTTCAGAAAAACAAAATACTAAATATTGTCAAAATTGACAAAAATGAGTTTTTTTTAAAAAAAATACGATATTATGAAATAATATGATAAAACTAAAAATATAAGGTTTATCCAAAGGAAATATATAATGATATATATATATATCATTAATAAACCATTTGAGGTTATCTTGGAATTTTATAGTTAGTTTATTAACCATGTAACATAAAAATATAGAAGACATTGTAAAAGATAAACTATTTAACTAAGAGTTAAATCTAATCTATAAGGTTAATATAGTGACATAACTTGCCTAAAACTTATTGGTAGAGAATATTTCTACCCAAACCAACCTTATCCTCGAAATAAATTTATTTGGAGCCATTATAAATAATAAATGATTTTATAATAAAATAATATTTCAAGCTTTTCCAAAAGTGACCTTCACCTCTCTTATAAAAGGGTACTTAACCTTCTCTTAATTTCAAAACTACAAATCTATTTGTCTCATCCAATACCTGTTAAAATATCCTCCTAACTACCGTCAATTAAAACTAGAGTTCCTACACTGATCAAAATCCAACCTAAGGATCCATTTTAATCAAATCAAAAGGAAAAACCCGAAGAAGAGGTAATTACTTCATCACCTCTTTCAATGTTATTTTCTTCTTCCACTTCCTCTTTCATTGTTGTTTACATACTAAAATAATAACTCCATAACATTATAGATATTAATATGTTATTATAAATAAAGTAAAACCATATTTATTATTCTATCCATTCTATGAAAGACAATGTCCCAACACGAGGGTACATATGGCTTACCGTCTCCACGTTTTGGTGTAGTTTGTTAGTCAACAATTCCTTATTTGGATGGGTATAATAATTGGTATAATGGATTTAAATAATAAATATAACATGTTAATTATTATTTATATATAATATAACATCCCATTACATACGATTTCACCATCAATAGAATGATATCATCGCTTGTGCGTACATACAGCTTACCATCTCCACGACGTGATGAGATTTATTTCCACGTTTACCCTTAAACGATGATTATATATATATTATTAATAAGTATGTAATATATGAAATAATAATTGTATAGTATATATATATATATATATCGGTGTGTGTGTGTGTGTATTTACATATATCTCATTCATATACTTTCGTCCAATACAATATGATAACAGAAATAGCGTTTAAGCGTACGTACGGCCTACCATCTCCATAAATGGTGTTCTCCATCTCATATATCAATTTATCATACATAATAATATTCTGAATATATATTATACAAAATGATTTTTATTGTGAACTAAATTAAATAATGATATAAGTTATACGATCACGAATAAAAAGTTAAAACATGTATGATAAAGAAAGTGATTATTATCCGAAATGATATTTTAACAAAGAAAGTTTTATTAAATAGGTATTATAAATCCATAAATGAATCAATGATGATATCATAAATATGAAAATGGTTATTTAATAATTTAATAACATACTATGGTCATTATACAGATGTTTAACGTACCCATGACCCATGAATAGCACCAGGTAATTATTAATTCCTCAATCTCAATATTGTTCGAGATTGTTTATGTGTAAGTATTTACTGGGAAATTTTCATCATAAAAGTCCATGATTCATAATTTATATTTCAAAATAAATATTTAAGGGTTTTCTAGAAGGGTCTCTTTATCAAGATCATCATTCTAAATGTTTTAATGATTTGTTTTTGAAAATATTTTTAATTAATGTCCATGTTTTAAAAATCATTTTAAGGATTTAATTATATGGACATGATTATTTTAAAATGTTTATTACTTTAAATAAATTTCAAATTTTTATGGGACTCTTTGAGTCAAAAATATATTTTAAATGACATCCTTTATAAATGTGTGACTTTTATATGATTTCACCAAAAGAGATATTTCTCTCAAAGAGGTTAATTAACCATATTCAACTATGTCAACATCCTTTACTGGATATAATTCTTGATTGAGGTCAATTTATTATAATACAATCTTCCATATTTTATTGAATGAGTTATGATATGTATGACTATGGATGTGTTATTTTTACACCATTCAGGGTTTATGGTTACAGTATTTTCATTTCTTATTCTAGTTTTAATACAAATGTTTATGTTATGTATCAATATTTTCATATGAGGAATGAATTGGGCTTAGTAAGTGATGGGTGGAGCCCGCTATAGCTCCTCAATGAATCACTAGGTCTCATGAGACAACTACTTTCTTCACACAAGGCCTTGAAATTTTTTTATCTGATGTCTTGGCACGAGGGCTTGACTATGTGGTTATGATGAACGAAATTATACATTCTCTCATTATGAAATTAGTTATTTCGTGTGATTATTTGACTAGTATAGTATCCTTGTGCATGTATATATGGTAATGTTTTATTTATTTTATCCATATTAGGTTCAATATTATGTTTGAGAGGTTATTGTTTTTATTACAATATTTCCTTAAAAGTTTGTTGCTTCTTCTAAATTATTTACCCTTACTGAGCATCTGTGCTCACCCTTTTCTTATTTTTGTTTTCCCAGGATTCCAAGAATTGTATTATGATTGATATGTATGATTAGTCTAGGGAAATAATGGAATTATCAAAGGATTGTCTATATTGTATTTTATGTTTGAAATTCTAATGTAACATTCATTTATCTAATCTATTTTCTAAGACTGCAGAACAGATTGGATCTTTGGGACTTGATCCCTTTTAATCATACCAATGTATTAAAATAATGCACCGGCTCCGGGCTTCTAGGGTTGGAGAGTTATAGTTGGTATCAAGGGATATTTATAAATAACCATGGAAATTATATTTAGTTAAACTATGATTATGAAACCTTATCCTAAGATAGCCTTTGGGTATTAGTATAGAAGAACATCAAAAAGAAATTGGTAATGTAGATATTATGTGTGTTTTCCAAAAAAATACATCCATGATTGGATACTACAAGTGGATGTGGTTCTATCACAGATGTACCTAGGAGTGAAAACACTAACAAGGAGTTTTGGGCTTAACCCAGGGTATCCTAGTACAAGACAATGTGCCTTACTGCGCACCTTGTTTGACACTCCCAGGGTATATGCTTAGTATAATTCACATTTTCATTACAAACCATTATGAAGGATTTATGAGTAAATATTTAATTAAAGAAACAATTTTTATGAGACTAGATGTGTCAAAATATTGAATTAATGTCGATAACTTTTCTAGTTTTTGGATTATATATTATGATACGATCTAACCTCGTGTATGTCGTCATTTAGAAAGGGCACCCATTATAAGGAATGTGAAATCCATCAATACGAATGATTCAAATACTAATAAGGATCATATCTTTCATGGTCTTAAGCCAACATTTATCAGGGAAATAGTCTCCCCCATATCTTCACCATATGTATAAATAGTATCATGTTCTAATAATATGATTAAATAACTCTATGAGTCCTATGGCTTTTAAGGGAAGCCAGAGAAGAAGATCATGGTAGATAAAATTATGAATAAAGGGAAGAAGGGAAAGAAGGATTTTCCTATATGTGATAACTGTGGAATGAATCACCCTAGAAAGTGCGTAAAGGGAATGGGAGTTTGTTATAAGTGTGGAGAAAAAGGACACCAAGTTTTTTATTTTAATGGTAAAAAAATGTTTTCAAATGTTCAATGATTCATTTACAAGGAGTTAGGACACCACACAAATAAATTTATCGCTCATCCATGTATACTCCAAATGATGATATTGGATAATAATAAAGTTATGATACTACCGTAGGTGAAGTGGAATGATTAGTGTTCTTATGTAATTATTAAAGAATTTTTTCATTTTAGTACAAGTTATGAGAATTATAAAGTTTATAAGGATTGTACTACAGTAAGTTTTCATTAAGGATTTAAGATTTTATGGAACCAAGTAAAGTGACACAGTTTCAAGTTAAACATTTTGGAAAATATATGGTTGGGGGGAATATAAATGTTAATATGTTTCTAAAACTAATAAAATGATTCCAGAATAAGATATAATTGATTTGGATAGAGTATATTGGATATTATTTACCACTTTGAAACTAATTATTTGTTTTTTATTCCATCATTGTTGGAGTTTAAAACATTTTTGGATTTAAGGAGTATATCCGGTATTCAATAAAGAATTAGGAAGAATGAATGTATTAAATAAGGGTTTATGGTAATTCAGGGTGTTACCATGTTTTAAGAAAATACGTACTGAAGGTATTCACATTTTATTATGTGGAAGGAAGAGATATTCATTATTTTTACCTCTCATATAAATTTTTAGACTATGAGTTTGGACATAAGTATTTTTAGATAAGTCTAGTCATTGGAATGGAGTAAGTTGAGCACTAAAAATTTTGTATGATGATAAAGTATAATTTATAGGATACTCTAACATAACTTTTTGTTTTCATAAATTTATAGAGGATTAATAAAATACATGTGGAGCTTAGGATTTATCATATCCACATTAGGTGAAAAAAATCATTTTTGAACATTCATTTCCTAGTATAAGGGATTAAGTGAAAATAGATCAAAGCACAACTAAATGATGATATTATAATTATGGAAAGTAATGAAATTTGGTATGTTCTCTTGAGTTCTTATCTGGATTGTAAATAAATCCCTCATCTTCAAAAAAATATTGTATCTAATAAAATTGTGTTATCCTAATACCTTATGGTTTTTTTAAACCGATGATATTTTAAACCATCCTAGATTTATGGCTTTGAGGCCCTCAAGTTTTCCCTTTATTATTCACTTGTTTGTGATTGATGACATCAATCACTCCCTATAAATATTTACGTTTTCCTCCAATTTTGTGTCCATAATATCCACAAATGTTATCCTATTAGAAACCCTATTTTGGTGGTGACTTTTTCATTTCCCTTTCCTTCTTATTAAGTCTAAAATTTTAAAACCCTATTTCCGATGTGGGTTTTCCAAAAAGGTATTTTCTATTTTCAACATTTTATTTTTGAATAAAATTTTCAAATTGTGATGATGAAATTTATTTAACAGGGGGAGAATGTAACACCCTAGGATTTCATAATATGGTATCTCATTATAGTAATTCAATAGCTTGCGCCACACGCAACACTGAGTTCGAGCACAACACGACTTACCAAACTTTCCATTTAAAACGAGGTTATGAATAGTATTAACTTTATTTTGAATTTTATACACTTCGTATAATTTTAACATCCAAATTATCTAGTTTTTTACATAATTAAGAAAAAATCCAATTTTTCAGATAAAAGAAGTGTTTTTCGAAAAAAATGTAATTTTACTGCCTTTTAATGTCGAACACTTTTTAAATAAAATATTTGACACTTTAATATATTTAATTTTTTCAAAATAAACATCTTCTTTAGAAGAGGGACATAAAAATTTATTTTGCATAAATTTTTGGTGTTTTTTGATATCCTTCATATTTTGTTGAATAATGAAAAATACTAAATTTTAATTGAGAACAACTTTTTTAAGAAAAATAATTAATATTGTAAAATTATAAATTGGAATTGTTTTTATGTATATTTAGTTTATATTTTTATCATTTAATCCAATTTTGGTCATTTGAAGTAATCTTACATTGAAATCAGACATAAACACATATCAATATTTTGATAATTTTTACTTCTCAAAAACTTGCTTTCTGGTTTTGACAACGTGAATTAATTTTAAATTAATTAAAGCAACTTCTATGTGTTTAATTTGGTAAAATAGACATAATATTTTAATTTTGAATATCAAAATTATCTTAGGGTGAATTTTTTGTATTTTTTTTGAAAACATTCAATTTTTGATGAATAGTGAAAAATACTGCATAGTACATAAAAACTGACTTTTTCATTTAAATAATTATTTTTCATTAAAAATTTATCTTAAAACATATACATAATACATATATTATTAAAATTTAATTCATTGGAATCATGTTTTAATAATATTAGTTATATAAAATTTTATTGAACCATTTTGACCTATTTTTACCCACCTTCTAAGCACATTTACCCACCTTCTAGACACATTTTCAAATTTGCATAAAATGTTATTTTACCACTTCTATGAATTGAATTTCAAAAATATGAGAGTCACAGTTCAAATCAGTAAGTAAAATGTGGTTCAATATGATAAAAGTATTTTTTGGTGAATAGTAATTTATGAATTTTATTAACCACGGTTAAAAGTAATTATGGTAATTAAAGGTAAAGATTATATTAACATTACCCCAACACATGTCCTACTTTTATTAGATAATTATATTTTGACCAATATCAACCTTATGAATAAAATATGATATTTTTGGTCTATATGGAATATATTAGGACACTTATTATTATTTTATTTAAAGAAGATTTAAATGTGTTAAATTCAAAGTTTAATAACTAAAACATTTTTCATATAGGGTTATACATAAGAAAAATTAATCTTTAAGTATTAAATATATATCTAAATGATTTCCTACATCATTTATTTTTATTTATAATTTTTGAAAATTAAATAATTAAATTTATTTATGACACAATGATGATGTAGTAATTACATTGTTAATGAATGATTAAAATAATTGATTTTATAAATATCAAAATAAATGTAAATTGAGACTTTTGATGCATTACAATAATTTTATAGGTTAATATGACATGTTAGGGTAGATTTAATTTATTTTTTTCAAAGTAATAATGTTTTTTTGACTTTCACAAAAACCAAATACTAAATAGTGTCAAAGTTGAATAAATGAGTTTTAAAAAAACTATATTATTAATTGATATAATATTCCTAAAAATATAAGGTTCATCCAATGGACATATATAATGATATATATGTCATTAATGGGCCACTTTAGGTTCTCTTGTAATTTTATAGTATATTTGTTAACCTTGTAATAAAAAATAAAAGAAGACCTTGTAAGAGTTAAACTATTAAACTAAGAGTTAAATCTAAATGATAAGGTTAATATAGTGACATAAACATGTCTAAAACCGATTTGTTGAAAGGATTTAGACACACCCCTACCTTAACCTCGAAATAAATCCATTTTTAGCCATTCTAAACTGAAAATTATTTTATAATAATATAATATTTCAAGATTTTACTAAAGTGACCCTCACCTCTCATATAAATTGATTCTTACCCTTCACTTAATTTGACACCGCCAAATCCATTTGTCTCTGCCAAACCCAACTAATATATACTCATAACTACCCTAATTTTACCCAAGAGGCATTAAATTGATCAGAATCCATCCTAAAGAGCCCGTTTGATCAAATCAAAAGGAAGAACCTGAAAAAGTGATAATTACTTCATCACCTCTTTCAAAGTTCTTTTCTTCTTCCACTTCATTTTTCTTTGTTTTTTTTATAATAAAATAATAAATCCAGTACCATATACATAATGATATGTTATTATAAATATGGTACAACAATATTATTTATTATATCTATCCTATGAATGACAAAGTCACAATCCGTGGGTACGTATGGCTTACCATCTCCACGTCGTGGTGTAGTTTGTTACTCAACACATCATTATTTGGATGGGTATAATTGTCACGACCTGCCTTCACCGAAAGGAGGGAAGGGACAGTAGATTGCCAAGCCCTTTCTAATTTAAGTTGAAGGAGAGATAATGACCCCCGATTCCTGCCTCCAGTATCCCCCGGAGTGGCAACTAGCGCCAAGTGTATAACATTTTCATAATATGGGAGGCATTGCCCTTTTTAGTTAACCAATATTGGGAGAAAGAATGAGTCAACACCAAACACCACCAAGTATAGAAAACTCAAGGTAAAATCCAAACTACATGCATGTTTTAATAATAAAATTGAACAATGTTCAAGGACTCCAAAGTAAAATACCAAACCGGAAAGGAAAAAAAGGCTAAGTAGAATCCAACAGCGACCAACAACAACTCCAACGTCCAGACTAGTAAGGTCCCACACGGCCTCCGAAGTCCTCCTAGAAACCTGAAAGTAAACTTAGGATGATCATACAAATTATACTCAGTAGGAAAAACCTATAACTCTCGTGCACAAGTAAGGATAGATCCTAAATTCCCGTGAGAAGAAGAAGAACCAACATCTATTAAGGAAACTATCCATCCCACCTCACCGGCCACACTCACCAAATAACACAAGCAGTAAAGTAGTAGTAAGAACAAAAAATTTGGGTACCACTCAACACCATTTCCCCCACTAGCTAGCTGCTCATCCCTAATGGAAAATGTCCTGACGCTACCACTCTCTTTTTTTCCCGCACACACCTAGGCCTCACAACCATCCACATCCCTGCCCGCACACACCTAGGCCTCTCAACCACACATACCTGCCCGCACAAACATAGGCCTCACAATCATCCATCCATGCTTGCACACACCTGGGCCTCCTCCCAAATATTCTTGAGAAGGCAACCTGCCTAAAGAGTCTTGGGCTAACAACACACCAATAAAAACCTATTCGAAGAATCGTGGGTGTAAGGTCACCTCCAGACATCACAGTCGAGGGAAGAGGGAGTAGGAAGTAGTGTAACTCGGGGAAACACCCATCCCCATGAAGTGGGGTGTCTGACACTAAGTGTCCAACACAGGTGGGGTGCCACTAAAAACAAAACATACAGTTACACATATATAAACAAACACACAGCCTAACCTACGACTCCTAAAACAGATACAAGCAGGTTCACAAGCACTGCTGCCTCAGAAAACAGGCACAAAACAAATAGTTCCCAGTTTTCCTTTTCAAGTTATCATTCATAACAGTTCATTTTGATTTAATCCTTTCACTACTGGGAAACTAACAGGCATAAACACAGATGGAACAACAATAACCTGTAAGGGAAGTCATCAAGTAATTTAATCATTCGCACCCGGTTCTCTTGTGAAGTCACATCAACAAAGGGATCAGTGAGATCCCTCGAAGTACTATATCCAAAGTAAAACCCAACAATCTATTGGTTATCCCACATTAATTCATTACTATTACACCCAACTCATTATTTACTTTACACATTTATTCATGTCCACAATCCAACCTGCATCCCTGCTTCCAAACACCACCATAGCCACACAACAACTCATGCCATTCCAACCACACCATTTACAGCCCCGTTGTTCACCCATCCATAACAAAACACATTCACCCCTTCACCCATTTCATGATTGAACCATCCCAACGTTCATAATTCATTCTTTTATATTATTTATTTTAACTAGGGTGATCACACAAGATTGTGGGAATTTATTTTCAACAGCCGAGTTTAGGTGTTTAACTGATTCATACATGATTCACATTCACCAGACCAAGCTTTAAAGAGAGCATAGCATAGGTGTGCAAATAATGACCTCCAAAGGCCGTGATTTTCAGTAGTCCTAAGCCAATTAAATTTATAACAACATCATAGGGAAATCATGGATAAAAACATGTAACAACATTAACAAACATCCTCTTCCCCGTTCTTTAACCGGTTATTATCATCAATAAAGAATTGATTAACTGCCTCGTGGGAACCATAGAACACCCCCCCCCCCGCATGATACACACAGAGGAGAGAAAAAGTTTAGATCCCTACCTGATTGATCAAGGATTGAAAATAAGTCCTCGCATGGAAACTAGAAATCAGGAGTAGTAGGAGCTCCACCGAACGCGATCAAGGAAAACTTCGCAACAGGGCTTCGACTTGTTGGGAGGAAGGGTACTCCGACCGCAGGGTGATAGAAAATAAGAAAATCTGGGGGAAGAGAAGCCTTTAGGTTATAAGGACTGAGATATATCATTCTCGGTATGGTCAAGATATGGAGATAAAAACTCGAAACCGCGAAAGAAGTGGGATTGTGGGTTGACCACGTAGATGGGCCACCCCACACATCCAACCAAAAAGGTCCCCGCCCTTCGGGGCGGATAAAACCGATGAACACCTCCTTATTCCCTACTAGAGATTCTAAAAACACGGTTAAAGGCATGACCAAAACACATGATTTTTCATTTAATGGGGATACCTCGCCAAATCATTTAATTAAACGACATTAATGGGCTTTAAAACAGGTTTAATGGGGTCAAAACAAGGTTTAAAACCCATTTCGAGCATAAAGGAGGCGCTACTGGAAAACCCATGGAGGGGTCACTGATAGGCTAGGTCTATCGGTAGGCCGAGATACCAGTAGGCTGAGGCCAGTGGTAGGCAGAGCTACCGGTATGCCGAGGCCACCGGCAGGCCGAGCTACTGGTAGGCCGAGCCACCAGTAGGCCGAGCTACCGGTAGGCCGAGGTCACCGGTAGGCCGAGCTACCGGTAGGACGAGCCACCATTAGGCCGAGCTACTGGTAGGCCAAGGCCACCTGTAAGCCGAGCTACCGGTAGGCTGAGCTACCAGTAGGCCGAGATACCTGTAGGGAGAGGCTACCAGTAGGTCGAGGCCACTGTTAGGAGTCTTAAGCTTCACCGAGAAGCTGGGATAGCCTTCCAAACCACATGTAACACCACAAACATCATATTTTCAACAAGTAATGGACCCCAAAGCCCCGGGAAATTACATCATATACGTCTCAAACTATTCTCATCCCCGATAATATAAGAACAAACCAGAAATGAGAAAAGTGGCCTCCAAACAACCACCATCTAAAGATACTTCTTAGGGGAAAACCCCTGAGTTGTTCGAAAGCTGGAACAGAACTCCCCCTACATACACAAAAATCATAAGGATCACACTGTCCAATACATGATTTAGGGATTACCCTCCTACATGTCAGGATATTATCCGCTTTGGGCTGCACTGACTCGCCCGCAAGTGTTTAATCGCATCCACATTAATGCGTCCTGATTCACAGTCAGGTTTTTCCATCATCATGCATCTGGAAAAAAGCACACGCAGAGAACAGGGAACAGATCATCTCATAGATAAGAAAAACAAGCATTTCATATATTAAAGCACAAGGTAAAACATCTCAACAAAGCTCAGAACAAAAACAACAAGGAAGTCAATACAACTCTGGGTACTGAACGTGTAACTAGGCCTCCCAATCCCAAGTGCTCTCCTCGAGGCCACCATGCCTCCACAACACATGAACCAAGGGGATGGTTTATCCAGGAAGCACTTTCTCTTTATGATCCTTGATCTTGCTCGGTCACTCTATGAAGGTCGCATCATTTTCAACATCTAACTCTCCCCAATTGATGATGTGGGTGTCATCGTATAGATATTGACGAAGCTGGGAGACGTGAAAGATTTTTTGAACTTTCTCCAACTGAGGTGGAAACGCTAGCCGATACGCCACCTCACCAACTCGTCCAAGAACCTCGAAAGGTCCGATGAACCTAGGGGAGAGCTTACTCCACTTCCCAAACCTTCGCTGCCCACGTCGAGGGAAAACCTTCAAGAACACATGATTTCCAACCTCGAACTCCATGGGCCTCCTCCTATGATTGGCATAAGACTTATGTCGGTCCTGTACTACCTTCATCCTCTCATGCATGATCTAAACCTTCTCAGTGGTGCCCTACACCTCTTCTGGCCCAAGAACAGCTGTTTCCCCAATCTCTGTCCAGCAAACAGGTGAACGACATGGCCTTCCATACAAGGCCTCAAACGGTGTCATTCCAATAGTGGAGTGGAATCTATTGTTATAAGCAAACACCACCAGAGGCAAGTGATGTACCCATGATCCCCCAAAATCTAGAACACATGCCCACAGCATGTCTTCCAACGTCTGGATTGTTCATTCTATTTCCACATCTGTCTGATGGTGGAATGCAGTACTAAGGCATAGTTGGGTGCCAAAGGCATGCCGTAATCCCCTCTAGATTCGTGAGGTAAACCGCGTGTCTCGATCGGAGAAAATAAATCTTGGAATCCCATGCAACTGCACCACCTCATCGACATACCTCTGGGCTAAGGTAGTCACCGAGCTCTATTCCTTAATGGAGAAGAAGTGAGCTGATTCTGTCAACCGATCAACCACTACCCAGATGGAATCGTAGCCTCCCTGAGCCCTGGGTGGCCCTGTGATGAATTCCATCGAGATGTCATCCCACTTCCACTCGGGAACATCAAAGTCTATAACAACCCTCCAGTAAAATGGTGTTCAACCTTCAATTGCTGACACACTAGGAACTTAGCCACAAACTCTGCCACCGCCCGCTTTACCTCGGGCCACCATAACTATCCCCTCAGGCCTTGGTACATCTTTGAGACCCCAGGATGTACCACTAAAGCCGAGACATGGAACTCACAGAGAACAACTTTACGCATAATCTATGGAACAAAAATCCTTCCATTGGAAAAACATATGATGATAACCATCCTCCAACCATCCCTTAGGAGCATTTCCCTGATAAACAAGATCTTGTATCACTTCCACCTCCGAGTCCCCACACTAAGAATCTTCCACCTGAACCGCTAAAGTGGAAACTACAGTCATCTAAAACAGACATCATCTTCCACCTTCAACCATTTAATCCAAATTCAAGGCCTATAACTCTTCCATCACTCTCCAAGCATCTGTAGATTCCCGAACTACTTTCTTATGTGATTTCCTGCTCAGGGAATCAGCCACAACATTACCCTTTCCCTCAGTATAAGAGATCTCAAAGTCGTAGTCTTGGAGGAACTCAACCCATCTCTACTGCCGCAAGTTCAGATCCCGCAGGGAAAAGACATAATGAAAGCTCTTGTGATCTGAGAAGACCACAAAGCACTCTCCGATGAGATAATGCTGCCACAACTTCAATGCGAACGCCACGGACGCAAGCTCCAGATTGTGGGTGGCATAGATACGTTCATGAGGACGTGACTACCTAGATCCATAAGTGATCACTCCTCACTGCTGAATCAGCACACATCCCAACTCAATGCTATAAGCATCACAGAACACTTCCAACAACACCCCTTCCTCGGGTAATCTGAGCACTGGAGCACAAACCAGCTTCTCCTTTAGGTAGCCAAAAGATGTCTGGTACTGGTTGCTCCACACGAAGCCCTGGTCCTTCCTAGTCAAAGCTATCAATGGAGATGCAACTCGAGAGAATTCGGGCACAAAACTCCTGTAATATCTTGCCAAACCCATGAAACTACAATCTTCCGCAACATTCTTGGGTGCTTCCCATGAAACGACTGCCTCGACCTTCGATGGGTCTACTGCTATTCCATTATGATACACTAAGTGCCCAAGGAAATGTACTTCTAGCATTGAGAACTTGCACTTAGACAGTTTCCCTTAAATATGGTGGTGTTGAAGGACTCCCAAAACTGCCTTAATATGCTCAACATCCTCTTCCTCTAATCTTGAGTAGATAAGGATGTTGTCGATGAACACCATAATGAACTAGTCCAGAAACTCTCGGAAGACAGATTTCATGAGGTTCATCAACATAGCTGGTGCGTTCGTAATGCCAAAGGGAATGACAATGAACTCAATGTGGTCATATCTTCACCTGAATTTCGTCTTCGAGATATCACCTTCATTCACTTTCAACGGGTGGTATCCAGACCGCATATCGATCTTATAGAACCAACCTGCTCCCCTCAGCTGGTCGAAAATATTGTCTATCCTCGGGAGGGGGTAACGATTCTTGACCGTCACCTGATTCAACCTCTGGTAGTCTATGCACAGGCATAGACTACCATCTGCCTTCTTTACGAACAAAACTGGGGCACCCCACGACGACACGCTAGGTCAAACAAATCCCTTCTCCATCAGATCGTCAATTTGAATCCGAAACTCCCGCAACATAGAAGGTAAAATCCGATTAAGATCCATCCAGATCGAGTGGGAACTGGGATATAGGTCTATCCCAAACTCAACATCACGTTGAGGGGGTAGAGTCACAACCTCATCGGGAAAGACATCAGGGAATTACCTTACGACCTCTGGGACATCCATCATTCCTGCATCCGCCGACTCCACTGACACCCCATCCAGTATAGAAAGTAGTGGATCCACGTGTCGACTCCCCACCTGATAACTCCTCTCCCCAAAAAAAAACTACACGCCGTCCATCCTTGTTGAGAATTTGATCCTTCTCCGACAGCAGTCGATGATGGCATGCATGGAGAATAACCAGTAGATGCCTAGAATGACATCGTATTAATGAATCGGCAATGAAAGAAGGTCTCCACTAGACTGATGCGGTCCCAACATCAGTATACATCCCTGGAAAAAGTAAGATACATTGGCCTGACCCCCAACTGGTGTCCTCAACACTAGGGGCACAAAAAGTCTCTCGGCATCCAAACCCAGAGCATGTGCTAATTCGAGTGTAAAAATTAGTGTGAAGCTCCTGAATCAAACAAGGAATAAATAAGAGTGCAGAATAAACTGATCGTACCTTGAACAACCTATGGTCCCGCCAGAGATACTAACTTTGCAGCATGCAACTATCCACGCCCAGATCCATTGCCTCGCTGTTGTCAACCACCTACCCAACCACGCCCTGGTCGAGGTCCCTGAGGAGCACCCTAGTGTTGGTCTCCTCCTGCAAGGTTGTCCCTCAGAGCGCCAAGGGCCTGCTGCTGCTGCTGCTGGAATGGCCTCACCGACAACGGATGCTACTGATGTGGGTGCTGAAACTGCCCACATCCACCATGTGGAGCTTGAGTTGGACACCTTTTATGGACGTGCCCGAAAACTCTACAATAGAGACACTTCGGTCCTGGACCTGTGGAAAAGGGGCAAGGGCCAGAAGCTCGGGACTGGAACTAATGAGGCCTAAACCCTGCTTGTCGAAACATGGAAGGACCTGTCTCTAGAGACCTACTGCTGACTGCCTTCGCCTTTGATGAACTTAGTTGGTTCCCTTCTCGTGGTGTGCCTCCCTTTGAGTGCATCCTCTCTACTATCTCGGACTTCTTCTGTACTACTTGGTATGTCGGAAGAGTGAAGGGAGTGACATCATACTGAAGGGAAGGACGGAGTGCCTCCTCTAACCGTCTTTCCCAAGACTCCTCGTCTAGAAAGAGATCCGGGGAAAAGCGCAAGAGATCTTTGAACATGATCCCTAGCTCCTTCCCTGACATGCTTCCCTGCTGAAGGGAGAGCAACTCTTGTCTCTTCTCAGCCTTCTCCATAGAGGAGAGGAACTCCTCATGAAATTCCTTCTTGAAACTGGCCCATAAAACCTCTACCTATGTCATCTCTCCCATGAAAAGTGTCCGCCATTGATGCGCTACTCCTCTCAGCTCACTGATGGCCAATGGAACCCAGTACTCCCTCGGATCACGGATCAGAGAGAAGGTGATAGCTAGCTCCTCGAGCCATCCCTCCGTTACTGTGTCAGAAACACTTCCCTCTTACTTATTGAGGGTTTGTCGCTGGAAGGAGCGCAGAGTCCTCTGCCACAAGTCATCCTCTTCATCTCGGTCAACCCTCTACTGGTCAATTGCCTCAATCCACTGGGGATCAGCCTCCCGATTTGCTCGTGGATAACGTCCGGGTTCTATATCTATAAGGTAAACAAAGAATGCCTAAGCCCGAGTAGCAAGGGAATTATTATTATTATTATTATTAAATTTTCTCCCCAAGGTGCCCCGAATCAATTAAAACATAATCAGTATGATGAATGTTTCCTCCCTAGGTTCTCTACCCTGTAAGAAATATAGTCTCACTTCGTCGTTTGATAGGCTCAGAGTCCTTGCATCGGATCACAGGGGGCCCTAAAATCATGTGTCCTTGCTGGTCCTCCCTGGTCTATTTCACGAACCAATATCACCTAACATTGTTTCCCTACCATCCCATGAAATCCTCACTATTCCTAACTCTAGACTCCATCCTATCCCTCAACCTCCCTCTGATACCATTCTATCACGACCTGCCTTCACCGAAAGGAGGGAAGGGATAGCAGATTGCCAAGCCCATTCTTCGTTAAGTTGAAGGAGAGATAATGACCCCCCGAGTCCCACCTCCAGTAGGACCCGGAGTCGTGACTAGAACCAAGGGTATAAAATTTTCACAATATGGGAGGCATTACCCTTTTTAGTTAACCAAGATTGGGAGAAAGAATGAGTCAACACCAAACACCACAAAGTATAGAAAACTCAAGGTAAAATCAAAACTACATGCATGTTTTAATAATAAAACTGAACAATGTTCAAGGACTCCAAAGTACAATACCCAACACGAAAGGAAAAAAATGGCTAAGTAGAATCCAACAACGACCAACAACAACTCCAACGTCCAGACTAGTAAGTTCCCTCACTGCCTCCGAAGTCCTCCTAGCAACCTGAAAGTAAATGTAGGGTGAGTATACAAAGTATACTCAGTAGGAAAAACCGATAGCTCTCGTGAAAAAGTGGGGAGACGTCCTAAAGTCCCATGAGAAGAAGAAGAACCAACATATATTAATGAAACTATCCATCCCACCTCACCGGCCACGCTCACCAAATAACACAAGCAGCAAGGTAGTAGTAAGAAAAAAACATTTCAGTACCCCGCACCACCATTTCCCCCACTAGCTAGCTGCTCATCCCTAATGGCAAACATCAGGACACTACCACACTCTTCCTTCCTGCACAGACTTGGGCCTCACAACCATCCACATCCCTTCTCGCACACACCTCGGCCTCACAACCACACATACCTGCCCGCACACACCAGGGCCTCACAACCATCCATCCCTATCGGCACACACCTGGACCTCATCCCAAAGATTCTTGTGAAAACAACCTTCCCGAAGAGTCCTGGGCTAACAACACACCAATCGAAACCTACCTGAAGAATCTTGGGTGTATGTTCGCCTCCATCCATTATAGTCGAGGGAAGAGGGAGCACGAAGGAGAGTAACTAGGGGGAAACACCCTTCCCCATGAATTTGGGTGTCCAACACTAAGTGTCCAATGCAGGTGGGGTTCTACTAAACACAAAACATAAAGTTACACATATATATACCAACACACAGCCCAACCTATGGAACCTTAAATAGATACAAGCAGGTGCACAAGCATTGTTTTCTTAGAAAACAGGCACACAACAAACAGTTCCCAGTTTCCCTGTTCAAGTTATCATTCATAACAGTTCAGTATGAGTTAATCCCTTCACTACTGGGAAACTAACAGGCACAACCATAGATGAAACAAAAATAAGCAGGAAGGGAATTCATCGAGTAATTTAAGAATTCACACTCGGTTCCCTTGTGAAGTCACATCAACAAAGGGATCAATGAGATCCCTCAAAGTACTGGAACAAAAGAAAAACCCAACAAACCATTGGTTATCCCACAATAATTCATTACCATTCCACCCAACTCATTATTTACTTTCCACTTTTATTCATGTTCACAACCCAACCTGCAGCCCTACTGCCAAACACCACCATAGCCACACAACAACTCATGCCATTCCAACCACACCATTCATAGCCCCACTGTTCACCCATCCATAAGAAAACACATTCACCTCTTCACCCATTTCACGATGGAACCATCCCAACATTCACAATTCATTTTTTTTATATTATTTAGTTCACCTAGGGTGATCACACATGGTTTTGGGCATTTATGTTCAATAGTTGAGTTTAACTGATTCATACATGATTCCCATTCACCGGACAAAGCGTAAAATAGAGCATAGCATAGGTGCGCAAAAAAATACCTCCAACAGACGTGATTTTCAGTAGGCATAAGCCCATTAAATTTATAACAACAACATAAGGAATGCATGGATAAAAACATGTAACAACATCAACAAAATTCCTCATCCACGTTCTTTAACTGGTTATTATCTTCAGGAGTAGCAGGAGGTCCATGGAATGCAGTCAAGGAAAACTTCGCAACAGGGGAACAACTCATTGGGAGGAAGGGTAATTCGAGCGCAGGGTGATAGAAAACAAGAAAATTCAGGAGAAGAGAAGCCATTAGGTTATAAGGAATGAGATACAGCATTCCCGGGACAGATAAGATACAGAGAGAAAAACTTGAAACCGTGGAAGAAGCGGAATTGTGGGTTGACCAGGCAGCTGGGTCAACCCACACGTCCAACCAAAAAGGTCCCCACCCTTCGGGGGCGGTTAAAACCTACGCAGACCTCCTTATGCGCTACAGGCGTTTCTGAAAATGTGGTTAAAGGCATGACCAAAATGCATGATTTTTCATTCAAGGATGGTACCTCACCAAATCATTTAATTAAATGACATTAATGGGCTTTAAAACAGGTTAAATGGGGTTAAAACAAGGTTTAAAACCCAATTCGGGAAAAAAGGAGGTGCTACTGAAAAACTTTTGGAGGGGTCATCGGTAGGCTAGGTCTATCGGTAGACCGAGCTACCGGTAGGCTGAGGCCACCAGTATTCCGAGCTACCGGTAGGTCGAGGCCACCGATAGGCCGAGCTACTGGTAGGCCGAGGCCACCAGTAGGCCGAGCTATGGGTAGGTTGAGCTACCGGTAGGCGGAGCTACCGGTAGGCTAAGCTACCGGTAGGTCGAGGCCACCGGTAGGCCAAGCGACCGGTAAGCTGAGCTATGGGTAGGTTGAGCTACCGATAGGCCGAGGATACCGGTAGGCTGAGGTGACCGGTAGGCCGAGGCCACCGTTAGGAGTCTTAAGCTTCACTGAGAAGCTGGGATGGCCTTCCAGACCACCCGAAACACCCCAAACTTCATATTTTCACCAAGTAATGGACCCCAAAGCCCCAGTCCATTAAAATAATAATGAGTATAATTAATGCAAATAATAAATATAACATGTTAATGATTATTTATATATAATATACCATCAAATTACATACTATTTCACAATAAATAGAATTATATCATTTCTTGTGAGTACGTATGGCTTTCCATCACAACGACACGATGAGATCCATTTCCATGTTCACCATTGATTGATGATTATAAAAATATATATTATTAATAAATATGTAATATTTTCCATAATAATGCTAATATATATATATATATGGTTGTGTGTGTGTGTTTACATATATCTCATTCATTTACTTTCATTCAATACGATATGAAAACAGAGATGGCATTTATGCATACGTACAGCCTATCGTCTCCTTAAATGGGGTTTCCATTTCATATAACAATCAATTATACATACTCATATTCTGAATATATATGATACATAAATATTTTTTTATATTCTGGAATCAATTAAATCATGATTTAAGTTATACGATCAAGAAGAACAAGTAAAAATACATATGATAAAGAAATCAATTATTACCTGTAATGTTATTTCAATTTAGAAATTATTATTAATTGGGTAGTATAAAGACATAAATGAATCTAGTATGATATCATATATATTAAAATGGTAATTTTATAATTTAATAACATACTATGGTCACTATACATGAGGTTAATGTACCCTCAACCAAGAAAAAGTACAAGGTAAGGGTTAATTCATCAATCACATTATTATCAGATATTGTATATGTTTAATTATTTACTAGGAAATTTTTATCATCCATGTCCATGTTTTGTTAAAAAAATTCACAATGAATTTTTTTAGGTTTTTTGGAAGGGACACATTTTCAAGATCAGCATTTAAATTTTTTTATTGGTTTATTTTTCTAAATCTTTTTAATTAATGTCTATATTTTAAAAATGATTTTAAGGATTTTTCTATATGCACATGATTGTTTTAAAATGTTAAGTAATTCAAAAAGATTCAATGTTCTATAAGACACTTTTATTTTATAATCTCTTCTAAATGACTTCCTTTATAAATACATGACTTTTTAATGATTTCTCAAAAAAGGGATATTTCTCTCCAAGAGTATTACTGACCATTTTCAACTATGTCAACATCCTTTACTGGATATGATTCTTGATTGAGGATGATTTATTATAATGTAGTCATCCATATTGTATTGAATGAGTTATGATATGTTTGAATGTGGAATTTCTATTTTTATAACATTCAAGGTTTATGGTTAAAGTATTTTTATTTCATAATCTAGTTTTAATACGAATTTTTATGTCATGTTTCAACATTTTTATATGAGAAATGCATTGGACATAGTAAGTGATAGGTGGATCCCTATATATCTCCTCGATGCATCGATAGGTCTCATGATACAATATAGTGTATTGGTACAAGTCTTTGACAAAACAATTATTTATTGCCTTGGCATGAGGCCTTGACTATGTGGTTATGATGTCTGACATTATGCATTCCCTAGTTATGAAATTGGTAATTACATGTGATTATTCAACTAGTATATTATATATGTGCATGTTTATATGGTAATGTTCTATTTATTTTAGCCATATTATTTTCATCTTTATGTTTAAAAGGATGTTGTTTTTATTACACATCTTTCCATAAAAGTTTATAGCTTTTACTAAATTATTTACCCTTATTGAGCATCTGAGATCACCCCTTTCTTATGTTTTGTTTTCCCAGGATTCCAAAAAGTGTATTATGATTGATATGATGGGTTAATCTAGGGAAATAATGTAATTCTCAAAGGATTATCTATGTTTTATTTTATGTTTGAAATTGTATTGTAATGTTCATGTATGTAATCTATTTTTTAAGACTGCAAAATTGATCAGTCCTTCGGGTTTTGATCCCCTGTAATCATTCCAATGTATTAAAATAATGCACTGTATTTTGGATTCAAGGGTCAGGGCCTTACAATATCAACCGTACAAAATGTTATAAACACAGATTTTTCCTTATTATAAGATTATCCCTGATGTGGATTTTTATCCAATCATTAGAGTGAATTTTCTATCATCATCTACTATCAAGACTGATGTTGTAAAAATTAATTACAGATAATATTCATATTCATCATTAATAGACTATCATTAGTAGATAATAATGTTACCTATTTTTGGAAAATAGTTTTTCCATAAATGTGGGGATAACCATTCAATATAAAAACACATTAAATTTATTATGGAAAGAGACATGTTTTTCATAAGGATCTTTTCTGTAAAAATAAAATTGTGAAACAATAATCCTACGAGTAATAGATTTTTTTAATAATTAAATATCTATAAATTAAGGGAATAATTTAATGTTTTAAAAAAATAAATATGAATAAAAGTGTGGGTTGAAAAATATAAAAATAAAATACTCATATATCATTTATGGGTGGTTGGTGTTTATCACACTACGTTGTGTTCTAATGTCACGATCTTATTTGTGATTTCATTGGATATCTACAATTACAATTGTCCTGGAATTTATTGATGCCTATCATATGTGTTAGATTATAGATTAGATAATTACATAAAATAATTCCTATTCGTTCCATGCATTAATAATTAGACCATTAGTGTTGCTCTTAGACACACCCTCCCCACTCTCATCTTGTAAATCACTTATTCAAATTCATGCAAGTTTTTGATTCTTGATTACCAACTCCACCACATTTAATGAATATTATAGTTACCATGGATAAATTACCATTTTATCCATCCAAACATTTTGACTCCATGTAAATTTACTCTTCATTATTTAATTACCATTATTGACTAAAATTATATGAGCCTCCATTCTTCCCTTATTTTGTGTACATGGGGTTTTAACTATGGTTACACTATTAATCATGTTTCTAGAAATTAGCTTTAGTATAATCCTAATATTCTCTAATCCATGTCCCATTATAATGTTTTCATCATTGAGATAATTATCAAATTTTCCATAAAATGAATTGTTAACTCATTTCCTTTTGGTTTGAACCATAACTAAAATCTAAAATGGTTTACAAGAGTGATGAACATGAAATATCATTGGGGGATTACCATAATCAATAATACTTAAGGGAATCAACCATAAATATATTTTCCCTTTTTTCAATATATCATTAGCATGTACTTCCTAAACACCAACATGTATTTATCTTTGTTCACCAAGGATAATTTATGTTTTATTATCTTATATATATCAACCTTTTCCCTCAATATAACTAAAAAATTAATATTAAGTATTGGTTCATATAGACCAAATTATTAACCAATGAAAATCTCATTGGGGGGTCAACCCTGCATCCTGGCATAGAACTATTCTCTATATACCCAAATAATGGTCTAGATAGAATCAAAAATATCATTTTATGGATATTACCCCTAACTACAACTATTCAAAAACCAAGTATGCATTTAGAAACAATGTAAGTAATTTTTTCTTCGATAATCATAGAATCCCAATATTATATAAAAAATATAATGTAATATAGTGATTATTAATATCTTTTATATTTCCCCTAATGTTACAAAATTAAATTTTCATAAAATGACTACAACATCCATTTATAATAGTTATGGTGACCAAATCCATAAGAAGATTATTTCTAGAAGAATTAGTGTACATTTTCTAGAAATACTCACTAGGGATCTAGAGGTATCATGTTTTTGAATGATTATACATAAAAATACATTAACATAAACCTAAAAACTATATCTACAATTAAAACTACACATTATTCTTGAAACATCTATGGATATGTTATAACTACGAAGTATAACCTATGGAAAATACATAAGGAAAATAACGTGATGGAAATCCTAGTATGGGAATAAAAATGGGAATAAATAATAAAATTTGTGTTTAGATGAAAAATGTGATATCCTAAATATATAGACTATAATAATGGAAACATGGTATGTAGAAATAAATTTATAATACCATTGAATAATGAAATATGTAGAAATAAAAATGATATTACATTATTAATATTTATAAAGGGACACTCCTTAGATGATAATCATAATTTGAGAAAAGCTCCATTGTGTAATTGGGTCATTCACTATTTTCAAAATCTCTGTGGAAAAATTCCCATAGTGGTTTGGGTTCACTCCCCATTTCCATTAGATATTGGAAAATTACCCATAGTTTATTATTTTTACTACATAATCCATTATATTTCACCATATTAGATTTATTTATTATTGAATTGGTGGGATATATAATTTCATTACCAAATTTAACGACTCCATGTTTTCTTTGGTTAATTATATGTGAACTATATATGGTATCTAATTAGACAAAAAAATTACCATATGAATTGAGGGATACAAAATTATTGGCCCAATGGTCATATTATGTAAATCATACACATGCATGCCTCATGATGAAAGGAAACATTTTATATATCTGGATCATTATCATAAATATGACAAGGAATTGGGTTTCATAATTATAATTTGAAGACATGTGAAGCCAAAATCATAAGGATTCCCATCAGGAGAAAAATTAAAAAATTTATTATTTTTATTATTTAAAAATTAATATAGATATTTAATATATAATTCAAATCCCAATAATTGAAGTGAATGATATAGAGAAGAAAAAATAAATATGAACCTCTTTATTTCATATTTTATGAAATAACAAAATATCCTTTTAATGAAGGAAGTAAATTAAAATTTCATAAATAAATAATTCCAAAAAGTTGGTTTAATATAAATAAGTATGGTTTTTGATATCTGTTTATTTTCTATAAAAACATTTATGGGGGTGATTATTTACATGAAGTATGAAATAGTAGGGTTCCCTTACAAAATATGTACATTAATTTTGGAATTCTGAAGGAAACCAAAATTAAGTATTTCCACATTAAAGAAAATTGATATTTAACTTAGTATATATTTAAGGAATATATATATATGTAAGAACCCTTTTCTTCTAATAAAGACTTTGGAATATTCTCGATGATATTCCAGAGCAGCGCCTTCGGACGACGTGCGATTCCGAGCCCCAGAGTGGCCGAAATTAAATTTTCAGTGCGTTCACACTGGAAACGCTAAATAAATGGGATAACTTCTAAAAGGAGTTCCGGATCAGAGATCCGAGTGTACGGATGGGTTCAGAATGGGGTGTTTACCCTAGGAATGACATAAAACTTGTTGGTGCGGGACTTTTGGACCCCTCGCTCGCTTTCGGAACGTTACACGGATAACTTAATTAATTAATTTATTCGTTTAATGGTTAAACTCGAGTATCTCTTAAACAGTGGCTCGAAATGGAAAACCGAGGGCACCATTGAGTTTGGAATGTTTCGTTTACCCTAGGAGGGGTGTAAGTTCTGCTGGAGCGGCCCATCTGTGAAAAATTCCCCCAGGGGCGTTTTCGTAATTTGGCGGCTTTGGGCGTTCAGCTTTATAACATTCAAACAGAAGATCAGAATAAAATTCTGAGACCACAGTTGTGCTCGGGAGGTGGTTTTTACCCTAGGGGAGGATTAACCTCGACCCCGTTGAGCGTTTCGGATACGGGTGAATTTGGGGGTTTTTAATTAATTAAAATTTAATTAATTTTCTACTTAAAGCCCAAACACCCTCTCCCTCCTCCTCCCCCTGCATCCTATGGCGGAAGGCAGTAACCCAAGGAGCTCCTCCTCTCCTCATCCTCTCCTCTCCAAGGTTTTGCGGCGGCGGCGGATCGTGCGGCGAAGCTTCGGGCGAAGCCCAAGAGGTAGGATCGTGCGTTTCTTTTTTAGTTTCCCACACCATGTTCGTCCAAAATTTATTTTGTTTATTTGCCATCGAATTTGCAATCAAAGGCCATGGGTGCGTAGTATAATTTATGAGCATTCTATTTCCATTTTCGGAATGGAAAACGGAGTTCGGAGGAGCCCACAACACCTCGTCGAAGTTTGTGGGTTGTTGGATCTTCTCGGCCGGATTTGGGGTGTGTAGGGTGTTTCTGGCGGTCCGGAGAGGTGGCAGGCGGCGACGGAGCACGCAACAGCGGCGGCAGCGTGAGGCCGGTCGGAGGTGCGAGGCGGTGCCGACACTGGGCTCCGGCGGTCTTCGGCGAGGCGGCCCGAGGCGTGCGGTCGAGCGGAGCGGCGGAGGCGTTGGGTCGGCAGAGGGCGCTACAGAGGAAGCTGCTAAGGGCGTCCGGCGGAAGAGTGCTGCAGCCGGCGTCCGGCGTGCCGCCGAGGTCGAGGGAGCAGCGGAGGAAGACCGGCCGCTTGGCCGGTCTGCTGGGAGATGAGGACCCACAAAAAATGGGTCCTACTGGCGCCGTGTGGAAGAAGGTCGGCCCTCCTGGCCGGCCTAGTTACATAAGAAAAATTAATTTTATAATAATAATAATAATATTATTATTATTATTATTATTATTATTATTATTATTATGGAAATGATTTATAAAGAATAAATCATCCGCAGGGCGTCCGATTTGGGCACCGTCTGCGGCGACGCCTTTCTCGAATCGAGGTGAGCTTTTTGAGATGGTTTCGGGAATTTTTAATTCCCGAAACGATGGGCCTCGGAGGCGCGACGTGTCTTTAGGTGAAATGTCGTTTTTTCGGGAATCTTGTATAGAGCGGCGTGGACGCATCCGACATCCGTTTTGAGTGCCTTCAGTTGCATTGGGACCCTGGCGCCAGGGCGAAGTTTTCCAGGGTGGTTTCGGGCGTTGAAGCCGGAGTTGAGGCGTGGGCCCCACGACCCGTCTTTTGAGCTGCGTCCAGCTTTTATCGACTTTTTCCTCGGATGTCCGTTCGGGGCATGCGAGCAGTCGATGTTGGGTGTTTTTCCGAGGGCATCGCGTTAGCGCAGTCTGCCTGATGTAATTCTGCACGATGGTGCGGGTCTTGCGAGGGCCATTTGGGCGTTGACGGTGATTTCCCATCTTTATCACCAGGTGTCCGTTTTGGACAAGTGAATAGTCCATATTGTGTGCATTTACGAGAGGATCGCAACGGTGCGATCCGTTGGCAGCGCTTTGGTATCGGGGTGCGGGTCCCGCATGGTACCGCTCGTGCGCGGGGAGCCGGAACATATCTTTTTCTCTGGATATCCGTTGAACTCAAATGAGTAGAGATTTTGATGTGTTTTCTCGAGGGGGTCGCAATGGTGCGTTGCACCCGACTGTTTTTGGGGCCGAGGCTCGGGATCACGGGATGTCGTTTGGGGGTGAGGCGGTGTTGGAAACTTTTCCGTCGGATATCCGTTTGAGGTGAGTAAGTAGTCTAACTCGCGTGTTTTTTCACGAGGATTACAACAATGTGATTCGTTTGGCTGTGCGGAGCTTCTTGCGTGATCTTATTAAATGTGGAAGCATGAATGGTGCTCCAGTGGTGGTTCGCCCTACCTTGTTTATAGCGGACCCTTGGCGTATGATCACGCACTATTGAGAGAGTGATATAAATGGTTCACGAGATGTGGTTGGCCGTGCATGGGCGTTTGAGGTGGAGTTGTTACGTCATGCCTTCGCGTTGACGCTGAGTGCCGTGTGCATGATAGCCTTTGGGTTGGAACAAGGTATACTCTGGGAGTATACGGGAGTGCTTGGAGGTACGTGTGGTTTGTACCTGAGAACGATTGTGCGCTTGGTTGGGGTTGACTTTGTTCCACGCGTCGTGTGGGCCCCATGTGCGTGTCGTGTTCTGCTCTATGTACTTTGACCTCTGGTGACGCAGGGGGTCCCTCTGCGCTCATTTGCTTGACCAGCAGGGTGGAGTTTCCCCTGGCCTGGTGCTCTTTTGTCTGACCAGCAGGGTTGAGTGGTCTGCCCCTGGTCTTGTTCTCGATGGTTTGGCCGGTAGAGATGGTTTGGTTCCTTTGTTTCTTCAACTGTGAGGGGTTTCAGTACCATTCCCCTTTCACCGGACTGCGACACCATTTGCGACTACGGGCGTTCGTACAGTGTGGGTGTTTTCCCCACTTTCTAGGGTGAGTTGACTCGGTCCGCTTTGACAGTGACTCAGCGGATTGGAGCGGGATCGCCTTGTCATGCCTGGTGAGTTTATCCCATCACTCTATGTTTCCCTAATAGAGTTCTTGTGGATTCGGTGTGACCAACACTTTACGCGGGCACCGATCCTCTACCCAAGAGGTTGTTACCAGCAGGGCTGAGGTTATTTCCAGCAGGGCTGAGGTTGTTACCAGCAGGGCTGATGTTGTTTCCAGCAGGGCTGAGGTTGTTACCAGCAGGGCTGATGTTGTTTCCAGTAGGTCTGAGGTTGTTACCAACAGGGCTGAGGTTGTTTCGAGCTGGGCTCGCCAGTGGGTTACCATCCAGCAGGGATGACCAGTACATCGGTGTTCACTGAGCAGTACCAACCAGTAGGGATGGCCAGAGTAGTTCCGGGCTTACCTTCTGCTGGGTTAGGCTGTGGTCCCCGATGCCGGGCTTACCTCCAGCAGGGCTGGGTAGTGGTCCCCGTTGCCGGGCATACCTCCAGCTAGGCTGGGCAGTGGTCCCCGATGCCGGGTTACCTCCAGCTGGGCTGGGCAGTGGTCCCGTCGCCGACTTTAGCGAGGTCGCCCTCTAGTGGATTACCCTGTTACGGGACTGGGCAATGTGGCAACCGTCGACTTTCCAGGTATCCCTGTAGTGGGTACCTGTTAACTTCCAGGGACCCTCCAGCGGGGCTGGGCAGGGGGTCGCCGGTCAACTTTGAGCAGACCTCTCGACTGCGGGGCAGTGATGAGTTGTGGTTGATGTTCCCCCAGAACTCTCAAGTACGAGGATCACTTTCCCCCACCAAGACACGTCCTTGTGATGCGACCTAAAACCATGCAGGCAAGTTAGTTCCACACAGAGCGAATAGTGTCGAGGTGCGGTGATTGAGCCATTGACTTGTAGTTCGGGGCAGACGTGCAGGATGCTGGGCATCGATGGTGTTACTTCTGGGACTGTTGGCTACTCTTTTCTTGGGCTGAGCTACGGGATGGAAATCCCCTTACGACCTTGTTCAGGATTCTTGTTGAGCATATGGACTTGTATATACCTTATTCTAGTACCCAATTCTTGGGTTTGGTTACTCTCCTTCCAGGAGAGGCGAAGACGCGAGGGGTATGTCACGTGCTTTCCATGTCTAGCTTCTCATAGTTGGATGAGTCTACTCTCCTGCTATAGGTAGTGAAGACTCAACGGGAATTTCATCTTCTCACCGTTTCTAGCTCCTTGTGTTTGAATGACTCTAACTTCTTTCCTCTTGCTGGGTTTTTCTGGACTCTCTACTATTATTCTTTACTGCACTTTCGGTTTTACTCCTTTACTTTTCCCTATTTTCTCTACTGCTCTCCCTTCGGTACCTCCTTTGTTTCTCCATCGAGTCCTCAGGGTATCCTACTAAGTATTTTTATACTCACCCCTGCTTGGGCTTTGCCCGCACATGGTGTGACCTTGTAGGCGACAGACAGGTTGGTCGTGACTTCAGTGGAGCTTAGGAGTTCAGGAGCTTGGACCGCGTGCGGTGGTCGGAGTCGGGTTCCAGGTGGGGGACCATTCCGGCTTTTTTCTTTTGTTTACCTGTTGCCGGGTTGTGGATCTTTTCTGGTTGGGCGCATGTTTTTCCCCTTTTTCCTTTTCATCACTTTACTTGTACTGTTTAGAGGTCGATGCACATTGTGGTTTATTTATAGCAGTTTCCCTTTGTTTTCCTTTTTTACTCTGCACTTTTGCATTGAGTATGTTGCGTCTGTGTGTACAGGTACTTACGCAAAGGCCTCCCTGAGTTATTTTGCCTTCAGCACTGGTCGCCAGCCCCTGGCCTATGGAGGCGGGCATGGGGTAGTTGCGGCTTGAGCCCGGGTAGGGTCGGGTCGTGACAAAGTGGTATCAGAGGTGGTTCATTCCTTGGGATGCTATTCGGACTTTCCTAAAAATAAAAGTAATTGGTTGGGATTTAGGGCAACAATGTTAATGTGTCTCAAGAGCAGATCTCAGGCCAGGGGGTCCAGTGATGGTGCGGTGGCCGACGTATCCATTCGCCAGGACCTTGATAACCCGCTTGTCGACTCGGCATGCTGAGTCACTTGTTTCAAGGAAAATTTGTTTGTGCATCAAATAGTATTGAGTCTTTGACTGTACTTCTTGAGTCATCTCCCCATCATTTTTGTTATTGGTATATACATATATCCTCATCTGACCGCGGCACTCCGTGATAATATTCAGGATGTCTCCACGATGAAAGCCAGCCAGGATACTAGCTTTGGTTCATGACGACGACCCTGTGAGATACGAGGCCACAGTCCAGGGTCCATCATGTGAGCCTCTTTCTCTGGGTGGGCCGGTAGCAGCACCCCCACCTGTTGAGCAGCAGAAATCTTCAGTAGAGCAGGCGGGGCTTGAGCGTAGGTTGAGCGCGCTCCGTGAGTTCCAGCGGTAGAGACCACTAAGGTTCAGTGCTGAGCCAGACCCTCAGGCAGCTGAGGTTTGGCTCGAGGCAGTGGATCACCTTTTTAGGCTTCTGCAGACGCCGATAGATCATAGAGTGGCTTTGGCAGCCACCCTTTTTCGTGGGCCAGCTTGGCGTTAGTGGAGTCTGGTGACTCAGCTTCTTGACGAGTCGTCGCTTTCGTGGGGCTACTTCCAATTGTTGTTTCGTGACGAGTTTTTTCCCTCCTTCTTACGCTCCATTTGGATTCAGGAGCTCCTACAGTTTCAGCAGGGAGGGATGATGGTGGCCGAGTAAGCGGCTAGTTTTGCATACTGTGCACGCCTTTACCCGGACTTGGTCCATGACGACAACATCCGAGCACGGAAGTTTGAGAAGGGTCTCTGCTGAGAGATTCATGTTGTCATAGAACCCTTGTGCATTTCCACATATGCCGAGGTGCTAGAGCAGGTGCTGGTGTCAGAGGGATTCCTGTCACGTTCTGGAGTTGGTGGTGGCAGTAGGCATGTCGGAGCTGAGACGTCTGCCGTAGCTAGCGGGCGTCCGCAAGCAGAACCTCGACGCGGGTGGCTTTCTGACAACTGGACTCAGGGGCGTGGTTGTACCCCACAGTGGTGTCGAAGGGCACCAGTGTAGCCCAGAGAGAGTCGGTGCTATGCATGTGATGGGCGAGGTCACTTGGCATGAGACTTCCCGACCCGAGTTGCGGAGAGCTTCGGGCAGGCATCAGGTGCACCACCACAACAGAGGCAGCGCCGTGATCGGAGTAGCGCCCAGAGAGGTGGTTCTAGTAGAGGAGCAAGAGGAGTTGGTAGTGGGGGATGACCTTATGGGATCTTCCCATCAGCACTATGTGGTCAACGACAGGCTCCAGGAGCTGATAGTTGGGACTGAGGACAGCCGTGAGCTTTGGATGTCCACGATCCTGCAGAGCTTGAGGAGATAAGAGGTACTCTCTGGGACTCTTCTACCTTTTACAGTAGAATTGTTAGACTCTGTGTGTGATCTACTTTCCTCCCTGCTCCTTGTTTGATGTGTTACCAGGGTGATGCAGGGTGTCGGGTGTAACCCTGTGTTGGTAAGGTAAAAAGGCGTGGGACCTTTTTCTCTAGTCGATGGGGTCGACTCCTTCGCCTTTCGAGCATGTAAGAGAGCCTCAGATGTGAAATCTTCTGTGATCATATATCCTTGGGTGTTCCATAATATGGATATTCTGAAGGAGGGAATCACCGGGCCTTGTTCCAGGTGTGAGCGGTGATTCCAGTCACAGCGTGTGACGCAGAGGTTCGACCAGGGTGGCGAGCTACCCCCGAGGGAATTCGGGCCGTTTGAGACCGTGCAAATGGTTGGCGAGGTACCCTACCGCCTTGACCAAACCCCAAAGTCTGGAGTGGGTGCACGACATCGGAAAGGTCTGACCTCGCGTGAACGGATCAATCCTTTGGTCTGTGTGCAGTGATGCAGAGTTGTGCATGGGTTCTTCTGGGTATGGGAAAGCTAGATGTGGGCTTAGTACCCTGTGTTGCTCCCTAGTTTTTCTTTTCGAGGACGAAAATATTGATGGATGGGATGATGTAAGAACCTGTTTTTTTCTAATAAAGAATTTGGAATATTCTTGATGGTATTCTAGAGCAGCGCCTTCGGACGGCGTGCGATTCCGAGCCCTAGAGTGGCCGGAATTAAATTTTCAGTGCGTTCACACTAAAAACGCTAAATAAATGGGATAACTCTAAAACGGAGTTCCGGATCAGAGATACATGTTTACAGATGGGTCTGGAATGGGGTGTTTACCCTAGTAATGACATAAAACATGTTGGCGCAGGACGTTTGGACCGCTCACTCCCTTTCTAAACGTTAAACGGATAAATTAATTAGTTAATTTATTCGTTTAATGGTTAAACTCGAGTATCTCTTAAACAGTGGGTCGGATTGGAAAACCAAGGGCACCGTTGAGTTCGGAATGTTCCATTTACACTAGAAGGGGTGTAATTTTGGCGGGTGCGGCCCGTCTGTGAAAAATGCCTCCAGGGGTGTTTTCGTAATTTGGCTGCTTTGGGCGTTCAATTTTATAACTTTTAAAAGAAAGCTCGGAATAAAATTCAGAGACCAACATTGTGCTCGGGAGATGGTTTTTACTCTAGGTGAGGCTTAACCTCGTCCCCGTCGTGCATTTCAGATACGGGTGAATTTGGGGGTTTTTTAATTAATTAAAATTTAATTAATTTTCTACAAAAAAACCCAAACACCCTCTCCCTCCTCCCCCCCTGCTTCCTCTGGTGGAAGGCAGCAACCCAAGGAGCTTCTCCTCTCCTCTTCCTCTCCTATCCAAGGTGTTGCGGTGGCAGGGGATCATGCGGCGAAGCTTCGGGTGAATCCCAAGAGGTAGGATCGTGCGTTTTGTTTTTAGTTTCCCGCACCATGTTCATCCAAAATTTATTTTGTTGATTTGTCGTCGAATTTGCAATCAAATCCCATGGGTGTGTAGTATAATTTATGATCATTCTATCGCCTTTTTCGGAATTGAAAACGGAGTTCTGACCTCGTCGAAGTTTGCCAGTTTTTGGATCTTCTCGGCGGGATTTGGGGTGAGTTGGGTGTTTCTGGCGGTCCGAAGAGGCGACAGGCAGCGACGGAGCGTGCAACGGTGGCGGCGACGCGAGGCCAGGCAGAGGCGCGAGGCGGTGCCGGCACCGGCCTCCGGCGGTCATCGGCGAGGCGGCCTGAGGTGCGTGGTAGAGCGGAGCGGTGGAGGCGTTGGGTCGGCAGAGGGCGCCACAGAGGAAGTTGCTGAGGGCGTCCAGCAGAAGAGCGCCACAGCCGGCGTCCGGCGTGCCGCCGTGGTCGAGGGAAAAGCGAGGAAGATCGGTAGATTGGCTGGTCTGCTGGGAGATGAGGACCCGCAAAAAGCGGGTCCTGCTGGTGCCATGTGGATGAAGGCCGGCCCTCCTGGCCAGCCTAGTTACTTACGAAAAAAAGAAAAAAAATAAGTTTATAATAATAATAATATTATTATTATTATTATTATTTTTATTATGGAAATGATTTATAAAGCATAAATCATCTGCAGGTCGTCCGATTTGGGCACCGTCTACGGTGACGCCTTTCTCGAATCGAGGTGAGCTTTTTGAGATGGTTTTGGGAATTTTTAATTCCCGAAATGATGGTCCTCGGAGGCACGACGTGTCTTTAAGTGAAATGTCGTTTTTCCGGGAATCTTGTTTTGAGCGGCGCAGACGCATCCAACGTCCATTTTGAGTGCAGTCAGTTGCATTGGGACCCTGGTGCCGGGGAAAAGTATTCCAGGGTGGTTTTGGGTGTTGATGCCGGAGTTGATGTGTGGGCCCCACGGCCCGTCTTTTGAGATGCGTCCAGCTTTTAGCGACTTTTTCCTCGGACATCCGATCGGGGCGTGCGAACAGTCGATGTTTGGTGTTTTTCCGAGGGCATCGCATTAGCGTAGTCTTCCCGTTGTAATTACGCACGATGTTGCGGGCCCCACGAGGGTCGTTTGGGCATTGACGGTGATTTCCCATCTTTATCACCGGGTGTCCGTTTTGGACAAGTGAATAGTCCATCTTGTGTGATTTTATGAGAGGATCGCAAAGGTACGATCCGTTGGCAGCACTTCGGGACAGGGGTGCGGGTCCTGCGTGGTACCCCTCGTGCGCGGGGAGCCGGAATGTATCTTTTTTTCCAGAAATCCGTTGCACTCAAGTGAGTAGTGCTTTTGACGTGTTTTCTCGAGGGGATCGCAATGGTGCGATGAGCCCGACTGTTTTCGGGGCCGAGCCTCAGGATCACGGGACGCCGTTCGGGCATGAGGCGGTGTTGGCGACTTTTCCGTCGGATATCCGTTTGAGGTGAGTAAGTAGTCTAACTCGCGTGTTTTTTCACGAGGATTACAACAGTGTGATTCGTTTCGATGTGCGGAGCCTCTTGCACGATCTTATTATATGTGGAAGCATGAAAGGTGCTCCTGTGGTGGTTCTCCCTACTTTGTTTATAACAGACCCTTGGCGTGTGATCACGCACTCTTAGGTGAGTGATATAAATGGTTCACGAGATGTGGTTGGTCGTGCATGGGCCTTTGAGGTGGAGTTGTTACGTCACACCTTCGCGTTGACACTGGGTGTCGTGTGCACGATAGCATTTGGGCTGGAATGAGGTATACTCTGGGAGTATACGGAAGCGCTTGGAGGTACGTGTGGTTTGTACCTGAGAACGTTTGTGCACTTGGTTGTGGTTGACATGGGGCCACATGTCATGTGGGACCCATGTGCGTGTCATGTTCTGATTTATGTACTTTGACCTCTTGCGATGCATAGGGTCCCTCTACGCTCATTTGTTTGACCAGCAGAGTAGAGTTTCCCCTGGCCTGGTGCTCTTTTGTCTGACCAGCAGGGTTCAGTGGTCTCCCCCTGGTCATGTTCTCGATGGTTTGGCTGGAAGAGATGGTTTGGTTCTTCTGTTTCATCAGTTGTGAGGGGTTTCAGTACCATTCCCCTTTCATCGGACTGCGACACTGTTTGCGACTACGGGTGTTCGTACAGTGTCGGTGTTTTCCCCACTTTCTGGGGTGAGTTGACTCAGTCCTCTTCGACAGTGACTCAGCGGATTGGAGCTGGATCTCCTTGTGAGGCCTGGGGAGTTTCTCCCATCACTCCGTGTTTCCCTGGTAGAGTTATTGTGGATTTGGTGTGACCAACACTTTATGCGGGCATCGATCCTCTACGCAGGAGGTTGTTACCAGGAGGGCTGAGGTTGTTTCCAGCAGGGCTGAGGTTGTTTCCAGCAGGGCTGAGGTTGTTACCAGTAGGGCTGAGGTTGTTTCCAGCACGGCTGAGGTTGTTACCAGCAAGGCGGAGTTGGTTTCCAGTAGGGATGAAGTTGTTTCCAGCAGGGATGAGGTTGTTTCGAGCAGGGCTCGCCGGTTGGTTACCATCCAGCAGGGATGTCCAGTACAGCGGTGTTCACCGAGCAGTACCATCCAGCAGGGATGACCAGAGCAGTTCCGGGCTTACCTCCAGCTGGGCTGGGAAGTGGTCCCTGATGTCGGGCTTACCTCCAGTAGGGTTGGGCATTGGTCCTCGATGCCGGGCTTACCTCCAGCTGGGCTGGGCAATGGTCCTTGATGCCGGGTTACCTCCAGCTGGGATGGGCAGTGGTCCCGTCGCCGACTTTAGCCGGGTCTCCCTCCAGTGGATTAACCTGTTATGGGACTGGGCAATGTGGCACCCGTCGACTTTCTGGGTCTCCCTATAGTGGGTACCCTTTGACTTCCAGGGACCCTCCTGTGAGGCTAGGTAGGGGGTCGCCTGTCGACTTTGAGCAGACCTCTCGACTGCGGGGCAGTGACGAGTTGTGGTTGATGTTCCTCCAGAACTCTCAAGTACGAGGAGCGCTTTCCCCCACCAAGACACGACCTTATGACGTGACCTAAAACCATGCTGGCGAGTCAGTGCCGCCTAGAGTGGATAGTGTCGAGGTGCGGTTATTGAGCCCTTGACTTGTAGTTCGGGGAAGACGTGGAGGATACTGGGCATCGATGGTGTTATTTCTTGGACTGTTGGCTACTCTTTTCTTAGGATGAGCTACGGGATGGAGATCCCGTTATGACCTTGCTCGGGCTTCTTGTTGAGCATATGTACTTGTATATACCTTGTTCTAGTACCCACTTCTTGGGTTTGGTTACTCTCCTTCCAGGAGAGGTGAAGACGCACTGGGTATGCCACATCTTTTCTGTGTCTAGCTTCTCATGGTTGGACGATTCTACTCTCCGGCTATAGGTAGCGAAGACTCGACGGGAAGTTCATCTTATCACCATTTACAGCTCCTTGTGTTTGGATGAGTCTACCTTCTTTCCTCTTATTGGGTTGAGCTGGACTCTCTACTATTAGCCTTTGCTGCACTTTCAGTTGTACTCCATTACTTATCCCTGTTCGCTCTACTGCTCACTCTTTGGTACCTCCTTTGTTGCTCCCTCGAGCCTTCGGGGCATCCTACTAAGTATTTTTATCCTCAAACCTATTTGTAGTTTTCCCACACTTGGTGTGCATTTGCAGGCGACGGACAGGTTGGTCATGACTTCAGCGGAGCTTAGGAGTTCAGGAGCTTGGACCGCGTGCGGTGGTCGGGGTCGGGTTCCAGGTGGGGGACCATTCCAGCTGTTTTCTTTCGTTTACCTATTTCCGGGTTGTGGCACCTTTCTGGTAGGGCGCGTGTTTTTCCCCTTTTTACTTTTCAGCACTTTACTTGTACTATTTAGAGGTCGATGCACATTTTGGTTTATTTATTGCATTTGCCCTTTGTTTCCTTTTTACTCTTCACTTTTACATTGAGTGTGCTGCGTGTGTCTTTACAGGTACTTAGGCAAAGGCCTCCCCGAGTTTTTGTGCCTTCGGTGCTGGTCGCCAGCCCCTGGCCTATGGAGGCGGGCTTGGGGTAGTTGCGGCTTAAGCACGGGTAGGGTCGGGTCAGGACAATATAAATAAATAATAAAAGATAAAGTGGTGAAAAAATAATAAAAGGGTGAAAAAGAAAGATAATATATAATTCAATGATTCATAAATGAGGTATGGAATATACCATTTATGTTTTAAAAAACCATTTTTGTAATCCATATTCATTGTATAAAATAAGAAAACATTATTTTGAATATAGTAGAAGTTGAATATGGTTTTCATGTGATATATGTATTAATTAGGATTCTAATTGAAAAAATAGAACATTTTAGGGAATCGATGTTTTGGATCATGATGGGAAACTATCATTTAAATGCACTATAACTAATAATAACAAACTTTCATTTTAAAAATGACCCAAATCACTAATAAGGAATACATGCATCAAAAATATTTCCTAAATGATATAAATTGGTTAAACCACTTAAATATAAATAGAAATTAACATAAATAACGAAATGAGATTGAGTTATGAAAGTTCTTTATAGATTAATAATTTTATTAAACCATTGTCATTAGAAAATTATAAATCATATGGTTAGATAAATAATATGAATTAAATAATTGATTATGAAAATATAATACCTTGGAGGTATAAAAATTATAGGAATTTGAAATTGATGAATAAAATTAAAACATGTAGAAATAAAGAAGAATTTTGTTAAAAACCTAATGGTTTAAGATACATATTATTAAAACCACATGAAAGATAAATAACATGAAGTTCATTTAAAATTACAATTAATAATTATAATTCATTTTATTTTATATCCAATTATCATTGTACGTACCATTTACATTAAATTAGGTTCCAAAAATAACATGTGTCCCAAGAAAAATGTTTTGAGATGAAACTCATACCTTATTTGTGATTTTTTTAACAAACATATCACCCTAAATAATAAAATTATATTCATATTCTTGCAACATATGAATCATATTCCAGTTTATTTAATTAAATATTGACAATTATAATCAGGTTATATTTTTTATTATATATTTTTCCTTCCCTTCTTGGTTACCAGATGTTGTTCTGTCAATTTTCACATAGCATCTTTTGTATGATGGCCATGTTCGAAATTTTTTTCAAAAGGTTCCATATTTTATAGTATATTAATATTTATTTAAATATAATTTTTATATATAAATTATTTAAAATCAAACCTTGATCGGTGGAGATAAAAAATAGAACTAATTTCTCATAGAGTTTATAGTTCACACACACACCTGATTAAATTATACATTTCTCAATAAATTATAAGATTGAAATAAAATGATAATTTATAATTTTAAGAAAATATGTATAGTATAACTTTAATATATATTAATCCATTAAATACTTTTGATCATTCTTGAATGAAATTGACGAAAAATTGAAAACATCATGTTGTCGATGTGTTAATCTATGTTATCCAGTAACGATGCTTTTACAGATGCACATGAATAAAAAAATTATTCAATTATTTTTATAAAAACTCATTAAAATAATGATACCATGGTGATTATATTTTTATTTATTAAATTAATTTCGATGATAAATAATGAGGATAATTTTTTTTTGAAGAAGGTATTAAATACATTGGATAATTTTTATTCCATTAGAGATTTATCAAGATGTAAAGTCCTCAAGAAAAAATATAGAGAATGTTTCCTTAAGAAAGGTAAACCAAATTGAATGATATTTATTTCTTCTATTAGTTCAACGAAATATTAAATGAGAAATTTATCCAAGGAGGGATTGAAGTCATTCCATTTTCTAAGTAAATAAAATGGATCTATTGAGAATACATGTTACCCTTCTGTGATATCACTATTCTATACCAAGGAAAATGGAACCAGTGATTAAATAAATATATCATGTGTTTATATGGATTGTAAATGTCTCATCCAGTCCTTTCATCAAATTTTATAAATATGTAATATTGTTTTTTTCATTAGGTTTTTTTTTCTCATTTTCTTTCAAAATAGATTACTAGTTTTTAGTTATGAGATTATAGGTATTGGTAAAAATGTATCATATACCATATAAAAATATTTTAGTGTTTTGAAACTGAATATGATATCTATTTAATATAATTTAATTTCTACGTATTATTTCATTAACATTTAAATTAAATCATTTAATGTGTAGAGCCACTTTCTTAGTAGAAAGATGAGTTTCCAACAAGAATGGAATCTAAAACATTTAATTATTAATTAATAATTAAATAAGTCTCTATATTTTAATATGGTTTTACATATTATTTTAGAATCCTTATATAAAATATATATTTTAAAAAAATATATTTATATAAAAAAATTATTCTAAAAAACTATTTTATTATTATTATGTTAAATAAAAATAATCACAGTAATATAATATTTATGACTACAATTTAAATTGAAGCATTTATCTAATATTTAAATTTTTAAATAACATAATATTTTATTTTTTTATATTTAATTTCTTAATGTGGTAACATCTATGTTTTATTATAATTTCATTAAAATAGTTTTATAATTCAAATAATACTTGACATACAATAATTGAAGGAATATGTTTTGTAAATTAAACATAGTACTTATAAATTAATTATATTATTTAATTAGAAATTTCTTTATCAAATGGGACTCTTAATCATTTAATTAATTATTTGAGTACAAAAGATGATTTTTTTAGAAAAAATTTGTATTTTTACTAGTTACCAAAAAAAATTAATTACTACAATAATAGAAGAAGAAAAATCTATGTTATTTTTCGTATAATGATTTGAGATGTTATTTTTATTTTATAAAATTTAAATTGTTAAATTTATATATTTTTCTTTAAAAATATATACATAATCCTAAAATTAATCATTTTTTAATTGAAAATGTGTCACTTTTAAGCATTATTTTTTCTTTGTATAATTTCATATCGATTTCAAAATTAAGTTATGTAAATATATTATATCATATATAATAACATTTTAAGGAGTTGATTTAGTTTGTTTGGATAAAATATACAATTAATATTAAAATAGGTATTTTAAAATAAATATTAGTTCAATACAAATTAAAATTTTACAAATACCGTTAAATTATTATTTATATTATAAAATATACATTTTATAACTCAATTAATATTTAAAATTTTATTTGAATTCTATTTATATATATATTACATATTATATCTTAATTTTAATACTAATATTTAAATGTGATTCATATATATATAATATTTAAATATTATATTTTTATTTCATTATTTGATATATTTTATTAAATTTCCCATTTAGAAAAATTTACTCTAGTATACCAATATGATATATAAACAATTTCTATAGTTGAAATGACCATATTTTCGATGAATATAATTAAAACAACTAGATTTTAAATGAACATATTTGTTCCAGTATATATTCATACTAAATATATTCCATTCACAAATCTCATTTTCCATAGCATTCATTTTAGAATTGATTAAATGGAATCTCATAATGTCATATACATTCTCCTTTTATGTTTTTTATAACAACAGTGATTATTAAATTAAATTATTATACATTGGAGTTGCATGTTATATAGATATTATTCTATTCATTTTATTTTCTCCTTTAAATTTTAGAATTATTTAGGATTTATTAATCCTTGATGTGTAATAATACATTGACATCCATAAACATTATCATATATATGAGATTTTTTTGGATGATAATTTAATAAAGAGTAATTGGTTTGGTTTGAATATTGTGTTTCCCAATATATATTCACTTATAAATTCATATGAATAAATTGATATTTTTTTAAAATTATTAACAATAACAAGAATAATAATAATGGGTCCAAAAACAATTAGTGTTACACCCTATTGAAAAAATGTATGATTCAAATAGCCAAATAACTCATACATATATCAATGATATTCCAATTTTTATTCTAGAGTTAGAATAACCCAAAAAATGGAATGGAATTATACATAAATTTAGAAATAAAATAACTTATACAAAACCCAATTAACCTCAAATGGTTAATATAAAGATTTAAATTTACACTCAATAGTTTGTGGAATTTTCCATTTCTCAGTAATAAGTCTTTGAATTATTCATAAATACATGGGATTCATCATGAAAATAGTGATATTTTACATCTTAACTATAATTTCATAGATTTTTTATTGCATACCAACACTATTTCAAACAGCCTATCATCCTTTTCAGTTAACTGAAATCAACATTACTCCTCATAAAATGTGTTTTCCATCGAGGGTTGCATTGTTCTCACCTTATATTTATATTCACATTAAAAATATAGATACAATATTTATATTATTTGGATTTATCACACTTTTATAAAATACTATTCATAGTACTTTCACATAGTCTATATATCTCTATGAAATAAAGATGAATGAGGAAATGATCAAAACTATCATTCTCTACAATAATGTATTTAATAATGTTTTTATAGAAGAATAATATTGATATAAATTTTGGTTATGTAAATTCATCCTAAAATACATGTTCCATGGTTCTTCATAGGAATCAACAATTCATTATCTTCATCACACATCTACAAGACATATTCAAAGCATCATTTATTTTAGAAGCCATAATTATTGATATTGAATATGTTTATACACATTTCCACATCAAATTGATTAGATATATATAATATTTTGTAATATTTAATTTTATGATTGAAAGGAAATCATAAATTATTGAAAATGTGTTTCTTTTCAATTATTATGGAAAATCATATAACAGGAAAATGAAGGAAATAACAGTCAACGGTTTAATGACACCATGAAAATAAGACATTCAGATCCAATGATATTATATAGGAATTATAAAATGAATGGAATTAAATAATATTTAATGTTATTACCTATAGAATTATTTATATATTTATTGTATGTTTATGCCTCATAATAAATCATGGCATGATAGGATTTTATACAGTTATCAATGATATTGGCTGACGAAATCTAACACAATAGAAATAATAAATAACCATTTCATGAGATGTAACATATATGACTTATGGATATGAATTAATATATGATATTCATAAAACAATTTCATGTATTTAACCATGTGTTATATGACATGGGAAAACACATCATCGCCAGAGGATCATCCTCAATAGAAATATAAAGAAACTTTTATTATACAGTTAGTCATGTGATGTTATCGGATTTTATGGGTGGGGCCTCAACTACCCAAATCACAATTTATCCACCAAATTTTATCATATTCAATATTATTTTCTATAGGAAAGGTATATATTGTATTTATAATGATCTACTAGAAGTATATCATTGATTTAACTACACCACATGCACAATAATACATATTTATGATCAGAATATTATTCATTAATGGTCTATGATCCTGATGTAATAGCTTACTAGGATATAGGTGTGCAAGGTTTTATATTGTTTCTTCATTACAAGTATATGTGAATTATATTTATTCCTACGTGGATGATCTTGGGAAATTGTTAGGTTCCTTCCACTATATATCATACTTGTAAAAAAACCCACAAGATCCCTGTATATACAACTAATTAAATAATGAATAATATTTAGTATATTTATTAGAGTATACTTTGTGAATAATGATGTGAATAAATTATCTTATGGATTATGGAAGAAGTTTTGTTCAAAACAACGAAGATAAAACTTTTTCAAAATATTCTTGATAATTGAGAATTATAATGTTGTTATTAAAAAAAATATTAAAAGTACAATATTATTTGAAAGTGAATAATGATATTAATCTAAAATTCTGGAAACTTTTATTTTCATAAGTGATTACTTGTATAGCGTTTAATAGATAACGTCGATATTTATTTTATTGTACCAGTTTGATTATGAAATCAATTATATATCTACCATATATTCAATAAAATTCTATAAATATTTCAATAGGAATTAATTAATCACCCATACACAATAAAAAATTCATTATTTTGAGGATACTAGGTGAATTTAGTTTCATTTGAAAGGGATTATTGAAAAAATCTCATTTTTTGTAATGTTTCATTAAAAAACCTTCCCTATAATATTTTTTTAGATATTATTCAATAGATGTGATATGTGTAATCCTTATAAACAAAATTTATTTTGTTTTATTTATATTTAATAATATATTTGATGTTTAGTTAAATGATAGGTAGATAATATGTGTCATAATAGGTTATAGACATTATGAATACGATTATTCAAAAAAATGGAAACAATAATAGTTTAGTAATTCACCCCACCACATGTTAGTATACATCACTATATTGAGAATCTCAAAACAATGTCACATCTAGAATGAATTATTATTTTCTTATGAAAAATTACTTATTTCTTTTGAAAAAGAGGATGTATATCTGAAATACCTATGTTGAAATTACAATTGGATATTGAAAAGTACATTTATTAATTACGGGTAACTCAACTAATATGTATTTCATATCAAAATAATTAATTAATATGTACCTATATTCTTTATAAATTACCTACTTTTAGGTTATAAGTCTAAATAAATTCATAAAATCTAAATTAAATTATTATAAAAAATTATGGTTTATCAAAAATTTCATTGATAAGAAAATAGTCTAAAAAAAACTAAATAATTGGATTAAAAACTTGTCTTCTATAGTGATAAAAATGATACATTTTTTATATCATAGAATTTAAAACCCTATTTAATTTAATTCGTTTATGTTTTTCCCCCAAATATCTTTGATCAAAATTTTCTTTCAAAAATAACTAAATAACAAATTGAATGATATTAAAATGTATATGTTAGGTATTTTGGTTTTTAAAAAACTGTATTTCTCCCTGATCTTAAATTTTAACTTAAAAGAAAGAATATATATAATCTTTCATTAGTAAATTACATAAAATCTAAGACCCATGATACAACTCGTAACTAATATATTTAATTTATTATCATCAATTTTATTTAATACAATCATATTATATTCATAAATATAATCTATATATTTTACAATAATACTGTCCTTTTTGAATTTTTATTCTAACTAATTTTTCTCAAAAACATTCTATCATATGTTGTTATTGAAAATAGTATGATTTTTTAGAAATATATTTAAAATTAAAACTATAACCACCTATAAGTTAAAAAATTTATGAATTCTAAAATTTAATTCCAAAAAATCTAGAATATTAAAATTTTGAATGGAATGAAATATATTTTTATCATTTTTTAATTACTCCTTAAAAATATAACAAAATATAGTTTTTAAGGATTGGAAAAAATAATACATCATGTATTACTACATGTGGTCAAAATAAATTATTAATTAAGAATAATATTTATTATTCTAAAACAAATAAATATTATAAATTTAAAATAAAAAAAGTTTTATCAAATAGAAGACATAAAAAACCTTTAAAAAAATGTAAAATTAAAACTTTAATAAAATAGAATTTTTTTATAATTTACTAGAGTTGTAATGAAAATATAATAAAAAAACAATAATAATAAAAAGTAATTTTGTGACAACATAATATAATATATCATAAAATACACCAGATATGATAATATTTAAATATTAGTCGATCTAAAAATATATAATATGTACATTTATAAAAAAATAAATAATTTATTATTTATTAAAAAGAAAAAGAAAAATATTTGAGGATATGTTTAACTAGAAAAATATCAATAGCATGTTCAAATCATATAATTCATATAAATCATAAAGTAAAAAATGAAATCTATGTGATAATTAAATAAATTGGAAAATAAATATAATTTTTTGTTATAAAATAATATATAAAACTCAATTCGTACTATACATAACATACTTTTTATTTTTGGAACATAAAATAAAACTAATTTCATAAAATGTCCTTAATCGGTACAAAATATGTATAGATTATTTAATTCATGTATTTTCATTATTGTTAAAAAATAAAATTTAACATATTTATCTTAATTTCCAAAAAATAACATTGTGGAAAATTTTATATTGATAATAATATATATAATCTTTTTATGAAACACATACAAAATCCGTTAAAATATTAGTTAAAAATTTCAAATCCATGGAAATTTTGATGACAAAAAATTAATTGTAAATCGTGATGATTCTAATAAAATCGATCATAAATGGAATATTATTTTGAACTAAAATAATTTCAAAGTATACATGATGAGAATTATAATGTTAAAATTTTCTAATAATTTTCAATAAAATTCATTAATAGAATTAGTTAGATGAAATTGTTTTCTTCCAAGATTACTCACTTGGTATATTATAATTCATATAATATTATGAACCATAACCACATTTTCCACAATTGTATAATTTGTTATATATTTTAACATTAAAACAATATTTAATATATATTTATATTTCTTATAAAATATTAAGGATGTTCTTTATTTAGTGAAAACTAATTATTTTGAAAACATATAGAAACTCACACTCCATTATTACAGATAATGGTTTCAATTTAATTAAATAATAATTTTAATTTAAAATGATATTTATGTTTATATGAAAATAAAACCCTTATAATAATTTTTGTAATTTTTTAATAATTTATTAAGAATACAGAATATTTTTATTAGCTGAAAAAAGTATAATGAAAATACTCAATTGGAATATTATAGAGATGATTAAAAATATTTCAAATGGTTTCGAGTGAATTGAATCAAATAAAATAATATAAAATTATAAATCAAAAAAATATAAAAAATTTAGAAAGTGATGACAATATAATTAAATAAGTGGTTCATATAGAGGTTCTGAAATTCATATATTTGGTGTTTGTGGAGTTTCTAGAGTAATTTTAAGTATTTCATACCTAAGGTTATTGTTTGGTTCAAAATAGATTTTTATAAAATGATATTATTTTTACCCTCTAATAATTATTTTATATGGTTTATTTTATTGTGTCTAAATTTCATCTGATTAAAAGGTTGCTGGATTGTTATAAACTAATATAGATAACCTACCTAGACAATGTATTAATTATTCCAAACATGTCTTGAAGTGGATTTTTGATATCCATTAGATTGTAACTATAATAGGGTCATTAAATATAGTCATGAGTGAAATATATCATCACATGATAAAATCAAGCCGGATGTTTAGTGGATAAGAATGGAGAAATTGTCTTCATGAAAAACACTCTATAAGAGAAAATTAAATCATGGTAAATGATGAAATTCCAATTATAGTGTTTCATGATCAATATTTGTCACATAAAACCACTATAAGAACTCACCTTAAGAGAGAAGTGTAATTGGTTTATTACATACACCATTGATCACCACTGACACTGAACTCTGACAAATCAATAATACAAGTGATTTTCAAGTTGTTAATTCAAATTTCCTAGACATTTAATTTGAATCTATATAAATATAAAATTTAAAAATTACTAATTGATTAAAATATATATAACTATGATATTAAAAATTCAATTCTTAATAAATAAATATCAAATAAAAAAAATATTCTATATATTAAATGAAACATGTCATGAAAATAATTTCACAATTGAATATATAAAAATTTCTACAAAAATTTTAAAATGATACTACATAACATTTTCAAAATGTGTGTCCCCCCAAATAGGAATATAAATTAATTTTTGAAAAAAAATCAAGAATAAACATTTCATTAATAAAAAATGATTTATTAATAAATTTTAAAAAAACATTTGAATGTAAAAATCAATATTAATCATATCACTATGTTTTTAATCATCAGTGTATAGTAAGATCGAGTAAGAGTGTTTCATAAAATCATGATGAAAAAAATATATGTGTGATTGCACACTACAGGATCCATTTTCATAGGGGTAATATAATAACACCCCAAATAATTAAGTATGTATCCTCAATGTATATTTTTATCAAATTTAATGTTAATCAATTTCATGGTAATCAGTTTTACCTTGTGTATATATCTTCCTCCTAACTAACCATACTCTCGTTATCTTCAAGTTAATTACTCATAGGAGTTATAATTAATTCTAATAAATCCTTTTAAATTATCCCTATATTAATGTTTTAAAACATTAAATTTCTTTTTTGAAACCAATCAATAAAGGCTTTTCAACAAAACACATGCCATTCAAATTGTTTCATTTAAATTTCAACCATAATACATTTGATATTATATTCTTTGAAATATTTATCAATAAATCAGGATTGAAATAATATATTTCAATTTATTATTATTTTTAATAAATATTCACATTATTTCAATATTTATTTTAAAAGGTTATTTATCTTGTATAATAAAAATTTCCATATCATTTATCTTAGTGGACCAAATTATGAAATGGAAAACATATCTTGGAATTCATTTCATACTAAAAAAGAAAAAATAGTTTCAAATTAAAGGATTTTAATAAAAAATATCTACCTCAATAAAAAATATCACCGATACCCAAAAATGGATTCATAATTAGAGTATGGTTATAAAGACAAAGGAAGGGTCCTATAAACATAAATCAAGAATAAGAATCCAGAAGTCATCACCTCTAGAAAAAAAGATGAGAGAGAAAACACATAAATAAATTATTCTTCATAAAAATGCAATAAACAACAGTGATCCTTTAAAAAGAATACCATTTCCATGATCGTTCCCTAATAAAAATATGGATCAAGACACAAACCATAGAACTTACATCAACATCCTCGATCTATGGTTCCATTCAAGGGAATATGGATAGATCATTTATTTAAATAAATAATTAAAAGAAATGGGAACATAGCATTGACAATATAGATCCAATATTCAATGATATAACAAATCAATCACATGGTTGAATGAGATCCCTAAAATCTCTATTCAGATTCTCTTTTCTTGAAAGAATGATCCAACATGTAAAAAATGAGGCAAAAAAGGTACAAATCAGATACCGAAATAAAAACTCAGAAATATTAATACATGTATCATGTCTTGGAAACACATATTAGGAAACCAAATTCTAACCATGTACCCACTACTAGGCTATTAGATTAGCTTCAAGGTTTGTATTCATAGTTTGTAGAATAACATTCTAATTTCAAATTACAAACTACACCAATCCTGATAGATTTAGGGGTCGGTGAATGGTTATTACTAATGTTATTCATAATCATCAACACTCATCTGGAAGTCAAATGCAAGGTTCCTACATTCATGGGTTTAACCACATGGGTTCATCTAATCATGAAACATTATGCACTAGGCTATAAAGTTGTAAATATTTCTAATAATCCATAAATAAAAACCATGATATGACCCTACAAAATGATTATCAAAATTAAACCATTTTACTACCTGAAATAGGGTGTCATGATGATTCATTTTCCCCATTATAAATATTGTATTCCCATAGATATTCATTATTTAAGACTCTGTATTGAGGATATGAGGTAAATTCACTCTCATCAAGGTCTCATGATACATCATCTCATGAGAATTAGATCCCTGTATCCAAAAAACATAAACCAAGGGTTAAATCGACCCAATATGATCCATTATCTGATATTCAACCTTCTGTAATAGCTTCTTTCTCACATACATATCATGTTCTAAATCCTAGTCCTCTCAACTCAAAACATTGTATATATTTGAAATATACATTCAATGACTATACATATAGAACGTGTTGTGGATCTAATTTAGTGGTTTTGGAATGGAAAAAAAGTGTTCGACCTATGTAATAAAATAATCAACTAGATATTCTCCCACATATATTTTGGAAAACATCCCTACTTTTTAAAGATGTTAGTTCCCCAAGTGAGGTGAAACTCTCAAGAAGAACTAGTTACCAACTGAGAAATAAAATTGAAAATGATGATGATCTACATATATTTATAGTAGATCTAAAAGATAAAAATTATCTAGAAAATAATTTAGATATTAGATTTCATCTCTTGGACCGTTCTATGTCCCATAAGGGATGCTTCACCAATCTCTAGCCAATAATATTTTTATTTCCATTTCTAGTTATAAAGTCCCGCAGAGGATGGCATGTTAGTAGAGGGTTGGTAACTATTGATATATCTAAACTAAACCACCCCTTATTGGATATACCAAGTTCCCCTAAAATTAAATACTCTACCAAAAATAATTTCCTCCTTGATTTTTATTCCCTAATACATCTATCCTTGATTTTAAGGATGGTACTTCCTTCTTATCATTACATGGTATCTCTTCACAAAATCGAGGACACTAAAAATGATAAGTATATTGGGGATCCCTTTCAGAAATGATTGATGATAAAAAATGAAATATGATGAACTCATAAACATATTGAATAAAAAGTCTCTTAATATTTTTGGTGTAATAAATGGGGATGAAGTGATCTTACCATTTAATCAATCACACACAACCCGAATCAGATTCCTTCCTCAAGTTATACGTGGAATCCCAAGAAATACGTTCATAAATTTAATGTCTGACATTCTTAATGACATAGGATGGGGAAAATGTAAAAAATGAGGGCCTTATTTCTCTACATTAATCTTATAAATTTTATAACTATAGAGAAAAATTAACAATATATGATTCCATCACTAGCCACCTAAATCTGTATCTCGTTTCCTAAAAAACTTTTACTCTTCTTTATCGCCCATTTGGATTTATAATTGTCTCCCATCCCATCCTTCCCCATAATTGATAGAACTACATAATCTTTTCAGAAGAAATTTATACCCATTAATGATTAAGACCATTTGTTAATGTTATGCCCACAATATAATGAATGCCTAATAGATCAGAACTAATCTTCAACCTAAAATTATAGTAGAATCATTCGAAGAATATTGGACCTTAACTGAACATTTAAAAAACTAGTTTCATCCTCCTATACTACCAAATGAATAAGATAAATTAGATTCATCATATTCTATTCTTTGTAATAATCTTCCATGTATGGGGATGTATGTTTTCTTATTAGGTAATCATTAATGAAATTTCCCTTTCCATTGGTGTATAAAATATCAATGTCAATATATTGTAAGTACTTCACACATCCACTATGATGAAGGTGATAATATTTTTATAAGAAGGTTTAACACATTCATTAATGATATGTATACATGAAGAACCTTTATTGTAAAATTTAGTACCACCATCACATGGGTGATTTTATCAATGAATTATGAAAGATATCATGTGTGGACTATTTTATCTAATGTAGTCGATGTTGGAGAAAACTATGATCCACCACATTATTACCTTATAAGAAAGCACTCCCCAAACATGAACTTAGTATACCAAAAATATATCATAATCCTACCTAGACTCTAAAAACGTTATAGTGGAGATTAATTAAAATGATAAAAAAATTAAAAGCCATAATTTTAATATCCTAATGGAACTGCACTCACTTCCAATGAGTCAGGCCATGTAGAATCCATATCTTAAAAATAATTAACAAAATATATTTTAAAACTGACCAATTATAATATTTCATGAATCTTAAATATGTTATTTGGTTCTCATAAATTCCAAAAAAAAAATTTATTAGGATAAACAGAGATATGATGTTCTATACACATGATCCCCAAGATGGTCTCTTCTTGAATCCAGAAATTTCACTTCAATAGTTTTAAATAATGTTGATAGCCTCTTAATATGATCAAAATTTGTCTCAAATGAATCACATTATCTTATTTTGTTTTAGATTAAAGTAATTTGTTATACACGAATACCACTATGAATGAATATTGGTACTAATGGAAAAAACTATTCATAAAATCCATTACCATAAAAGGATAATTGAACATATAAATTTGAGTAACATGAAACTTATTGTGGGAATAAATACTCCTAAAATAATAATTATTAATATTTAACTTCAGTATTTGAATATGTAGATAATCAGACCAAATATTTATCTTAAACAACCAAGTTTCCCCTTTTATCTAATAAAAAATAGTTATATGGGGTTATAACTAGTTATTCTTAAGTTTAACCCAATTAAAAATTCATTATTCATCATTTAATTTTATTTTTTTAATGGAAATTATTTAATAAAGAATAATTACTACCCAAGGTAACACTCTAGGTCAAATAGATCCTTTGGAAATCATGACATCCAAATGATACTTTAACTTCACCAGTTCAAATGGTTCTATAAGGCTTGATTAAATGGATACTTTCTTTATACCTATAGATAAATCAAATGCGAACCCCATCTCCCATAATAGTGGATAACCAACAAATAATAATAGAAAAAAATATAGAAACTCAACAACTACATATATAATATCACACCATTAATAATCCAACTAAAATTAATAAGAAAAAACAAATGTCACTCTACAAAAATTTGTAAGTAGTGTTATCAATTTAATCAACCATGGGTCCCATTCCCTTTACAAAATAGTATCTATACCATGGTTTGTTAAGTATACATACCAAATATTACCTTTATCTAATATTTATTTTCAATTAAATAATCCATGCTAATAATGAAATCTATATTTTTCTTATCAATAACTAAAATATACGAAATGTGTTAAATCTTCAATAAATAAAATCTAAAAGGAGGGAAACCTAGACCCCCATTCTCATCATCCTCTAAGGAATTTCAATTTTCCTAACATAAGGCATAGATCCATATAATCATTTAACAATTCCATAGTATTGTTATATATGATACAATATGATCTTATGATATCAACTAAGAAGTCACTAATTATAAATCATTAGTATTAGTATATCTAGTTATTGTAGTACCTCTATGATTCCCATCCAGTGACTCATCTATTCTTTAAATAATCATTAGTCCATATTTTAGTGGATGGAGCCCCATTAATCATGAAGAATCTACCAAAAGTTTGGACGCTCTCAGTACTAACAAGATTATACCGCTACGTGATATGGTAAAACCATGGAAAACATTTTCCAGTGCCACCAGCATTCATAAGATCCATAGAAATTTTGTGCCTCCATTCGAACACACTTTGATTAACAAAATTTCAAACATTGTAAACAATCCCTTAATCCTTTACAATATATAGTTGTTGATTTTGAAAAAATATATTGTAAAATACAAATACTACATTTTACACCATAATATTTATTATGCCAACTCATTCTTTTGAATGGACCAATTAAACTACCTCTGGGAGAACAAGGATCTCCCATTAATCACAACATACTATCAATATTATTCTTATAAGTCAAAACTCTATCAATAACGTCAACATATGTAGTGAGATTATACATAAATTCCTAACCTAATATATCATAAATAAGGATAATCCAAATTCCACTATCGTTCATAATTTTACTTGACACAACCTCTTTTGACCTATGATATTGTTCAATAAAATAGTTGGGTTAATGAGCTGGAGTCCTATAACATTGGAACAGATTAAGAAACATCATGGTCTCTACCAAAACCATTGATTCTAAATTATATTTCTATATATAAATAGCCTTGACATATTTCAACTCTTGATATTAATACTATCATGGACATATCACCAAATATCTATTGCATCATTTTTATTATCAAAAACATAATAGTAATACAACCGAGGATCCCAAGGTTCTTTATCCTTGGTAAATTAGGATCAACCATCGATATTAAAAAACAAAAAAAATGATTCATTAATTAATTTAATCTTATCTATACTATTTTTGGATTTCCAGTTCCACTTAGTACAAGTAATCCCCTAAGTATATATATCAATGATTTCATATATCTAAACTCCTATTAAGGGGAGGTATAACATGGGGTGTATAAAGGATATGAATAAAATGTAAATGGGTGAGAGGAATCATGTCCTAAGAAAAATATCATCATCATGATAATGAGGGAAACATTTGAAAAGGTATGTAATGTGGCAGTGCATAAAAATTAAACACCATGTCAATGTTGTCAAACATCACCCATATTTGTGAACTAAGTTAGCACCACGATCAATAATAACATATGTAAATAATCATAACATCATCTTTGAGAAAAAAAATATTATCATTTTCATGAAAAATAAACATAATATCATGATATGGATCACATTATCTAATTAATTTTAGGCGTAACTAATTCCAGGACCACCCTTCACATTATAATGCTTACATAATCATTCACAAGACATTGATAGTTTGAAAATCATAGTCATGAAATAAACCCAAATAATAGAATGGGTTTCATAACGATTTCATAAATCATAATTTTATAAATATACATTTCAGTTCCAAAATGAATATGGGAAATCATACTTGGGTATAAAACATAAATATTATTGAGTGGACAATAATAATTTCTAGAAGGGTAAAATAGAATATTTTCAAAATTGACGCCACATTGAAAAATGTAAATTCCATAGAAGAATTTTTGACAATTTAGGAACATGTGTATCCCCCAAAAAATATGGAATGGAAATTTTATGGATATATCATGATCATTCAAATTGTAGAATAGGGGATAACCCAAATAACGGAATTGGGTTCAAGAATATCCTAACCTTAAATGTTGGGTTATTATGTCTCTTTTATTCCTCTTAAATTATAAACATAGGATTATAAAAATATAGTTATATAATTTAATTATGTTAATTTGTTACACTATTTATCCTTTATAATTTTCAAATTTCATTTGATAACACTCTTTGATAAGTGTGAATTGTTTTGATAACATTTTTTCATTAAACATTCTCATTTTGTTTGGATTTCACTGATTTCATTAAAAGTCATTTATACATAAGTATAATTAACTCCATAAGAATAGAATCTATTTATTTACATTTTTAGTTATATATATTATTAATATTATCCATCAATGTGGGTTCTTATATGAATTTCCTTGTAAATTTAATTGTTGGTGGTTAACTGACCATTGATGAGACTCTATTGAATGAGCGTGGAAGTGGATTTTGAAATATATATATATATATATATATATATTAAATATGATAACTAAAGTAGATTAAAATCATCAATATAAATTTAAATGAATTAATAAATAAAATTATAATTGTTATTTTTTAACGGGGTGTCGAAAAAATATAAGAAGGTAAAAAAAGTAGAAGAGTTAATCGAAACAGACTAAATCCTATTTGTAGATTCTATTATATGGCACTAAATCGCTATTAATGTTTGGATTTGAATTACCACAAAACATCCCTAGGATATTAATTAGCTTGAGATGAATTATTTTGGTATAGTTTAGGCTTTGAAATGTTGGGAATTAGTGGTTGTACAAGGTGAGGGAGTAGGGTTATCTATACTTTTGTAGAGTTTTATTTTTATAATTAATTATTAAATAAAATTATATAGAAAAGGTAAAACATGTAATAGTGAATTTTTTACAGTATAAATAATATATAAATATAATATATTCATTTATATATATTAAATTTATTATTGGAATTAATTTGTTTAATATAATTGAATTTATAAACAATTAAATATTGTTATTTTAAGGGATCACATTTGAATTTATGTTTTGGTAAATTCTTTTTAGGTTTGCAGTTTAAAATTATTTTATTTAAAGAATCATTTATGAAATTAAATATATCATGGATGAACAATGGGTTCTATAAAAAATAAGTTAATTATTATATCATGAATAAAGTAATTTAAGATACATCAATTATGTGAAAAAAACTGGATTTTTATTATTCGACCCAAAATTGAATTATTTTATAATTTTGAAAAAAAAATATCCTTTCTAATGTTATGATATGATTATTTAAAAATTCATTTTAATTTGATCAAAATAAATTTCAATAATATCTAATTTTTATTTTTATTTTAAATATTATTTTTATGAAATAAATTATAATACAATTTAGTAAAAATGTATATATATTTAATTTGAGTTTTCAGTCTGGATATTTATGTTTTAAAATATAATATATATATATATATATATATATTTACATAAATTTTCCATGATAAATATTTTTTATTTCACAATTTATTAATTTTTGGTAAAATTTCTATTCAAACGGATGGTAGGTATTGCTAATAGTAATGTTATTATTCCAAACATCCAGGTTACTATTCTAGTGATCATAAGACAATTTAAATAGTAACACTACCTCTTATATACCAATTCATTCTATAACTTAGAATTTTAATACAGATCCTCAAGACATTGAATATTTTCATGTCTAATATTTTGATTTCATTACTAATATTTTTCTTCATTTCTATAGTTTTATTCATGGGGGATGTAGAGACCCTATTTTTTTCATTATTACACTTTAGAATGTATTTAGAAATATTTTTAAATCCATGATATGTGACACTGTTCGATTTCAAGGATCGGTGTGCCTAAAGTTAATTTTATGAAAAAATTAAATAAATTTTTTATTATGTGCAATGATTTTCTCAAATAAAACTTTTTATCTCCTAAACAATATCTTGGATTATAAATATGGCACCACATTTGATTCTAGAATGTGTGGTTTACCGTGTGAGGGATATAAAATAGGTCAGAGTGTGGGAATTAGATATCATGAATATTGGTGGTTGAATTTAATTAAAGTATATAATTAACATACCTATTTTAAAGTATATAACCCATTTATTTTGCATCTATAATCCCCCACTAAAGAGGATAACCACGGTTATCCTCATGACCCTGGGACAATTGATAGGATTATCCCTCCACCTCTCCTTGGCGAATCATGATCTGATTATGGAGAAACTTCACATCCATGATGATCAATATCCAACAAATGCAACATGTTCTCTCATTCCTTGTGGTTCATTCTTCATCAATGAAGGATCCAATTTGTGGTAGGAATCATCAATTTATGGATTCTTCCCGCAAAGGAAAAACTGATTGATCATGATCATACTTCTTTGATCTTTTTCAATTTCATCCATTATCATGCTATAATGTAATGATTATCAATTGAATATCTGGTTTTCTCACCTAGGGAAACCCAATTTACGTTTTATGGCCATGAATTGCTGACCAATGTTTGTTGAACCTTTGTTCTTGTGAATTTCACCCAATATTTTATAACATTATTCTCTAATTGGAATATGAATCCTTTATTCGACAATTCCGAGTCGTATTGATCCCGATTGGATCCTAGGAAACATGATGTTTTCTTATGTGATGAATGTATCGGTTATTAAAGATGGTTTTAGGTGATTCATATGTTTTAGTTGATGGATGTTTTTATCAGGAACCCAAATCAGAGATGGTGGGAAAAAGGATATGCACATTATGTGTGCAGGACTCGAGAAAATAAATGGGTATTTTATTTCCTATCATCCAAGTGATAGAAATGTTGAATATATTCCTCTTACAATGATTTTGGGAGGCCTAGATGTTAGATTTGAATCATCAGAGGCACGCTGTGGGACGCTGGATATAGATCCATATTTTTATGAAACACATGATTATACAATGTGTACCAGGATGAAGACATGTCTTGTAGTTCCCATGTGAATAAAACACTAGGGTTTCAAAATAGTTAATGATCACGATTAATTTGATTTTGTCACATGATTTGTGACCCTACCTTGGTAGATAGGACATGTGGAATAGTACACGAGAAATAACCTATACCATAGGTCATGTTCAGCCACACTCCATGAATTTTAGTACGCATACACAACCATGAACATGGCCAGAAAACCATGTAAAAGTACACAATTTCTACCAAAATAATAAAATTTGGTATATTTACACTGACATATCTAGAAGCATGGGAAGGACCTCATGTGTCTTAGGCATGCTGTAGTCCACTTACGCATCTTGTAGTGGTCCATTTTTTGTAATTTTTTTAATGGTACAGACATGACCGAACTGCAATATGGGACCAAACTACTAGTGGGTTTTCATATACACTGTGTAACCATATATTGTTTTACGAATTTAATACCTAATGTATCCCCTTTATTTGGACTAACATTATCTCTTCCGAGTAGTCTACCATTGGTGTTTTTATGAGTTTAATATGATAGTGGAATCTGTAGTGAATTTTGAGATACCATGTGAGATGTTCAAGGAATAACACGTGTTTAGGAAACACCTCGTGATGAAATTCATAGGGACGTATCATTAGAGTGATTAAAGTGGAACCATCTTCTTGGGTTAGGTATTGTTCTTAAATCAAACATTATATCGAATCGCTCTAACTCAGGTTATAATGGTTCCTCTAGAGACCATTGAATTTTTAACCTCTTACTTTCATATGACATGGGTCCTCTTCCTATAGATAGAGTGGTTTCCTATTACTGGGTAGGGCATGGTTCCTCGAGCACTATAGTGGAACCCATCAGCTAGGAAGGGAATGGTTCATCTATATACTATCCTTGTTTTCATCCTCCATTGTTATCAGGGAAAGGGACTTTGACTACTAGAGAGTAACCCTCCAGTTGGTAAGGGTATTTTTCATCTATAGAAAACTAGACTGGCACCCTCTTATTGGGATAGGGTATGGGTATTACCATGACTATTTAGAAGAACCCACTTTCAAATTCAGGTAATGTTTCCACTGCCTACAGATTAGTACCTTCCTATTGTACTAGGTAATGGGTCCTATAACTATAGTTTAGGGCCCCTTGAGGTGATTCATAGTGGTAAGGATTAACATGACTTGGATGTATCTACTGGATAGATTTGTGAGATGGTGTACATCATTAATGGACCTATTGGAAATATTGTAACACTTTTTATAGGTTTTCATATGAGATGGAGATGCACTTTCTCTCTTATCTAGTATTCTTTTATTTGAGAATTTATATATCTATATCCATGTTTTTGGATTTTGTAGTTAATTTATATTGGTTGGGTTATTTTAATTTTTACCAATTCATTATATTATTACCCCTCTCTTCATCTTATGGGGATCCAAAAATTCTATTTATGTAATATCCCATGCAAGGGGTTTTCCGATGCATTTCATGTCTTGTAAAGATGGTAGACAAGTTGGTTGTGGTTAAAGAGGATATTAAGGATTCATGGTGAATTTGGGAACATATAGTTGTTAGGGATTGGAGATTGGGAAATGGGATCTCTCAATAATTACTTTTATTGTTTTTTTGGTAGGTAAGTATTTCTATTAGTGAATTAATTTTACCCTTTTACTTTTTAGTATAAATTATCAAACTATTGCATTTTCTATAGGTTTTTCATTCATGGTTATAACATTAGATGTTGCATCTTTTTCATTAATAATCTAAACTTCTTCCTTAATATTTTAATATGTGTTTCTATGTACATTATGAAAATTCCTCCCACACCAATTATGTAATTCAAAACTTGTCACCAACCCCTGACCTCTGGTTGCATGTACGGGGAAGTTATAGCATGATTCTTGTAGGGTCAGGTCGTGATAGATTGGTATCGAAGGTGGTTCAATCCTTGGGATAGATTTTTGAGTAGTCCCCTTATCAGGATATTTTTGGGATATATATAAAATGTGTCAAAGAGTTTTAATTTCATTATTTTGTCTTGGGAACCCAGTGTTGGTTCGGCAGACTACACATGCATTCTCCCAGACCTTGACTACCTTCTTGTCGACTTTCAATGATGAAACATGTGTTACAAGGATCAAAAATATATGAATCATATAGGTTTGACTATTTTTATTATATTTCATGACTAATATCCCCATTATATATATATATATATATTCTCATCTGACCATGGTATATCTTTAATGAATTTTCAAGATGCCCCAATGAAAACATCAAGCTATATTACCCAATCAGGATTATGATTACTACCAAATGGGTGATGTATCCTTTGTTCAGGGATCATCCCGTGAGATCCTTCTTTTGGGTGGATTGGTAGTAGTACCCCCGCATATTTAGTTTTTGATCATACCAGTAGAACATTATGGGGATGCGCATAGTCTTAGCATACTCTATGAGTTCCATTGTTACATGAGGACGACGTTCCATAGTAAGTTGCATCCCTAGGTGTAGGAGGAATGGATAGAGTCAGTGATTAATTAAATTAGTTTTATCTGAAAACTAGATAATTATGTGGTTTTGCTAATAGTTATCATATTCCATAGAGTAGATGAGAAATGATACAACAAATATACAATGATGCATTGGGATTTGACACTCTTATGGGCTGAATTCCAGAAGATATTCTGTGAGGATTTATAACCCTCTAAGATACACTCATTTCATATTTAAGAGCATTCGGTATTGCATTGGTATGGGATTCCATAATTGTAGTATCTTATGAGGTTTATAGTAACTATGTGGTACTCCGTTGATATGTTCTAGGATGGATTCTTCCAATCGTGGAAGATTTTACAGGGTCTCCAAAAAGATATATGATCCAATATGTCACCCTTGTGAACTACCACCAATGTTGGTATGTTAGAGAGAGTTCTATTGATGTAAATAATATTTTTAGAGTGATACCCAAGGATATATATGGTTGTGTGAATTATATAGTTGGGTCATCTATTAAAACACAAAGACACCAATTGACAAGATCTTGACACAGGAGATCTTCCTAAGATCAAGCTTGGTCACGTGGTTAGGGGAAGAAAAAAGGACCAAGGCATATTATAATGGTATGGTGTAATGAATGTGATGATATAGGACGCATGGGGAGTTATTCTGTGACCCAACGCGATGTGTTTCATAGGAAACTATCATAAGAACCACCACGAGAAGTGGATGTTTCATGATCATGGATCTCTTAGGAGATGGTTGGGTATCCCTCAGGGATGAGGAGATGGAATAGGAATCATTGGACCTCTAAGACTAGGATCCATGTGTGGTGGAAGACAATAAGATATCCTTCCACCACCAACACCAGGTGGACCACTTCGGCTTTGGGAGTTAGCGGTTGGGGCTACATATAGCTACAGTATGTGGATCTTCTTGACCTAGTGTCACATGAGATTATTGGAGGTATGATTTGTGATAACTCTTCTTTTTATTCTATTTTTGTAGGCACATATGTGATTTATTGCATCATCTCATTAATCTTATTTCTAGATATGGAGCTCCTAGGTGAGGCATTATCCCATGATCTTTTATTGATGATCCCATGAGAAATGCTTCATCTATATAATTTACCTTCCAGTAGTGTGATCTATCTCTTACATAAGTGATGATCTAATCATGACTATTTTTTATAACAATGAACTTTATGAATGAAAATTGTATATGTACTATTTTTCAATGGTCTGATCCCAGATAGATAGTTTCCACAAGTGGGTTTGAGAATTATGAGGTGACGACACATCAACCATCAGTTAGAGAGTGTATACATTAGTGAAGTATGATTCATAGGAATCTAGATACCACCATTCAGGGAAGATTTTATTGGAATCCTCTTCTGATTATGTCCATGGAATACCTTTGAGGTAGTATATAGAGTTTTTTATCGACATGCATCACTGAACTGCTCTAACATATTCAACAACATTGAAGAGAAAACATAATGAGCTCCAAGATCTGTGTCTGTAGTTAGAGAACCATTTAATGGTATTTTTTTATCAGAACCAGTATGTCCCCCTAGAATTCTCAAGAGATTTTAGTAAAAAAATGTGGATGGGAGCATGCGACTTTATGTGGACTATTATCACCTGAACAATCCATGATAAAAATAAATTTACACTTTATATATATTTATGACATCCTTGTTCCACTTCGAGGTGTGTGATGGTTCTATAAGATCTATCATAGGATCAAATACCTCTAGTTGAGAGTTTTTTCGGATGATATTCCAAAGGTGGAAAGTTAATGTCACTGTACATACAATTAAATCATGTTCATGCATTTTTGTGTGAGTAATTACCTGAAATTATTTTTTTATTTGATGAACTTGATCTTCGATCCATACATTGACCAATTTATAGATATATTCATTGATGAGATAATCCTATATTTTTCATTAGTGGAAAATTAGGTACTAAACATGAGGATTGTCTTGTATTTTCTTCACGATCACTATCTTTATCATATGTTCATGGTCCTAAAATTTCTTATGCATTTATTCTACATTTCATTTATATGTATACCTACTTAAAATACTAGGAGTTCATTCATTTAATCCACCCAAGATCGTTTTAGTGGTGTGGAGTATTATTATCTTACCAGGGATCTATTAGAGGTTTGTGGAAGAATTATCCAATATTAAATCCCCATTTATTTCCATAACATGGAAATAAAATCCATTTACATAGACTATGTAGTGTTAGAGTGCCTTATACAGGTTGATGATAAGGCTGATGAGTGATCCAATTTTCAGACTCCATGATGATATCATGGAGGAAGTGATGTATATTTATGAAACCTAATATAGTATAAACTTTTGATTGATGTATAGAAATGTATTTTTCAAATATTGATCGTGGTAGTTGTTACCCCATGAGAAGAAATTCACAAATAATAACCTAGAACTGATAGTGGTTGTTTTATATCAAAAGATGTGTATAAACTATTTTCATGGAGAGAACTTTTTGGTTTACTCAGATCACAGGACTCACATATATGTCTTCACAGAGAGATACTTGATCCTGAGAAAAATACTCTATTGGGAGTTCCTTGTATCTATCACTGGTTGATCATGATGGTGAAACTTTTCTTCAGTCGATGATGCTGAATTATCCAATCATCAAGTGTGTGACAGAGTATGAGTTTGGAGACATTGACTTTGTGGTATTTTATGATCATATATTTTCATGAGGTTCACCTGGTGGTTTTTATGAATGATGGAATCATGTCATCCCCTTTGAGGGATGGACGTTTGTCCCATTAACGATATTGGAGGAGGTGGTGAGAGTGTTCCACATATATTTTTCTTCTATAAATCCTAGTATGTAGAATACATACATAGACAATAAATGGTAGTTTTGGTGGACCATAATGAGATATTTCATGGATAATATCATCTCTTAGTGCCTCACATTTCATCATATAATGTTCAATCACTTGCTTCCACCAGGTTTTTTTTATCCCCCTGATATCCTGGAGAAGAAATTGGATGGAATATCTATTGAAATTGTTAAAATTATTATGAGGATAGTGAGAGGCCATGACTCGATCTAGATATAGTTGACTAACTCACAATGGAAAGAAACTTCCTTTATTTTAGGGATATGAGTTATGTGGATAGTTTTTTATAGTTGTATATATGGGAGATTATTCATCTTAATCATTTTCTCTTGACTATTATATGTGATTGTGATGGGTAGTTCGTTTTATGAATGTGGAGAGGCCCGTATGAGGAATTTGGAACTTATATGAGGATGGCTATATCCTTCCACCCCCATAAATATGGGAAGAATGACTGCACTATCCTTATTCTGGAGGACATGCTGAGAGATTATGTGTAATATTTTGACAAGAGTATAAATGATCACTTTCCATTAGTAGAGTATGTGTAAAATAATATCTACCAATCAAATATTGGTATAAATCTTTTGAGGTCTTATATAGAAGGAAATGAATTTCACTATTGTATGGAAATAGAACGATGAGAAATATAATATTAGGATAGATATTGTGCAGGCTACAATAGAGAAGTTCATGGTCAACTGTGAGAAGATGAGGATAACCAAGTGAAAACATTAATCTTATGAAAATCGACATCGTAGAATCAAAGAGTTTGATTAGGGATACCATGTTTTCCAGATATTATCCCTACATAGGGGATTGTAGAGATTCTAGTAGGGGTGAAAGATATCCCTAAGGTTCATCAGGACATTTTGGATCATGAATAAGGTTGGAAAGGTTATTTAATATCTCTCTTTACCCCCATAGTTGGAGACGATGAATGATATAATCAATGTTTCATAGTTGAGGAGACACGTTAATAAACAGACACACATTATTGAACGAGTTATGTTTTAAAACATAGATTAGGCCACTTTTTTGGACCTTAGGAGGAGATCAAGGATTGGCAGCACATGACCATACTTGGATAGACTATCCCTTGGGTCTGTGTCTTGTGTCATCAAATGTGCAAGATAGAGATCACATGGGAGAGGGATAACCAAATTTATACATGGTATCCCAAGAGTTATGGTTATTTTTTTCTTTTACGGAATCAAAATTTTGAAGGATGGAATTATATAGGGACTATTTGTTTCCAAAGAATTAATTTGAATATTTATAGAAATATTTTCAGATCTAATAAGTGTGATGACAAGCGATTCCATGTCACCATGTGCCCATAATTAATTTTATAAATATATTAAAAATAAATAATATTTTATAATCATGGTTACTTAATAAAAATGGGATATATCTTACAAATAATCATCTATCATAATTATAATGACATGTTTGAGTCTGAAATATGAGTTTTAACCTTGGCATGAAATAAAATTGTCCAGCGTGGGGTGTTTGAATGTCGTCAATTTTAGAAGATTTATTTAATTAAAATAAATAATTATATTAATAATTTAAAATTATATAAACTATTTCTATATTGTCTATATATCCACCATTATGGTGTATCATAATGGTTAACCTCATAACCCTAGGACCATTGAGAGGATTCTTCTCTCACCCCTCATTGGGGAATCAATATCTGACGATAACGAAGCACCATGTCTAGGAATTTTTTCGTACAGTGAACACAACGACTACCTTTATTGCTTGGTAGAAATATAACTCATACAAAAAATATCCAATTTGAGGTAGGAATAATAAATTTTCAGATTATACCCATATTGAATAAATTGATTGAGCATAATCATAATCCTTCTTTGATTTGTGTAAATTTTAATACTTTTCATGTTCCCATATATACATTTTTATTTGATTATTTGGTTTTCTCATCATAGAAATAAAAATTATTTTTTAATCCTAGAATGCTTCAACAATGATCGTTGAACCTTTTTTTATGTTCACATCACAAAATATTTCTTATTCTATTTCACTGATTGTCCTATAAATTCTCAATTCAACATTGTCAGGTGGGACCACACTTTATTAGACACCTGAAACCATGTATTATTCACATGGGGGTAATGGATGAGAATTAAAGATGTATTTTGGCTTATTTATGGGTTTGGTGATAAATATTTTGATCTGGAATACCATATAAAGATGGAGGGAGGAGGGATATGTGCACGGTGTGTGCAAGATTCGAGCTAGGAAACCAGGATTCAATTTATGGCCCTAAATGGGATATAAACGATGAATGGAGTCTATTTATATTAATTTCAAGGGTCCTGGATGTGATATATAATGTATCAGAGTATGGATTCCTAACACTTGATGAAGATCCACGTTTATGCAGAAAACCTGACTACGTAGTGTATGTTGTGATGAAAACATGTTGTATAGCGCACATGCAGTTCCGAAACATGGGTTTTGAAAATGTAATGGATCTCGGGTCATGTGATTGGTTCATAAGACATGTGAACCTCCCCAGGTGGATAGTCTATATGGATTAGCACAACGGAAGGAGCCAATGCAAGAGGACTTTCCTAGGGTCATGACTTCTAACGATGTACACATACACAGCTAGGGACATGGGAGGATCCATGCCTAGAAACACACATTTTTTACATAAGTACAAGGCAAAAGAATGTTTACACATACAAAACCACAACTACGGGTAGGACCCCAGGTAGATGGGGCATTCTATCTTGCCTAATTGAATGACATGTAGTGATACAAGTTTAGTGATCCATGCACAGAAATTAAACAATTCTATGAATCAGTGTGGATAAAAATTTAGTATTGGTACTCTTATATGGAATTTATCTGTATCTTCATGAAGAGGAAATTCAACCTATCATATCTTCTTTTCATGGACATGGATTTTTTACCGCAAGTGGCCTAACCTATGTGTTTTTTCACATAGAGAATGATGGTAGACTCTGTAATGTATTTTTAGATACAGTATGATATGTTCTGGTCATGACACTTATATAGGTATTGCTTGACAATATAAGTGATCATGTTGGATCCTCAGAGTGATCAAAGTGGAACCCTCATTCTAGAGGAGTGGGTCCTCGATTAACTATTATAATGGTACCTTATAGTTGGGCATGGGATGTGTTATCTAACAACCATTTGAGTGTAACACTCTTATTAGGATAGGGCATGGGTCCTCTGCCTATCTATATAGTATAACATGCCAACTAGGCTTGGAGTAGTTCCTTCCCTATTAGACTATCACCCTCTAACTAGGTAGGGCATGGGTCCTCTATCTTCAATTTGAGTGGAACCATATTATTGTTTCAAGGAATAAATCATAGATTGTTAGATTGAAACCTTCCAACTAGGCTGGTCATGATTCATATACTGACTACTATACTGGAACCCTCATAATAGGACATAGTATGGGACATCTATCAACTATTTAGTAGGACCATAAAATAAAGTAACGGTATGGGTACTCTACCAAAATAGTGTAACCATTATAGTATACTAGGGAATAGGTCTTATTATTAGATATTATAGACCCTTGACTCTATATAATAGTAATGATGTGTGTCTTGACATGGATATTTTTACTGGATAGAGACACAAGATGTTGGGAATCATTGATGGACCTCTTAGAACTATGAGTAATCCATTACATGGAGGAGCTATGTGATGTATATCCCCTTTATCACTATTTTTTTTCTTCTTTGGTTTGAGAATATTTATATATGTATCCATGCCATTGGATTTTGTAGTCACTTTCTTTGGGCTGAGTTGTTAGTCTTTTTCCTTTTTGTGTCCCTTCCTTCACTTCATTCGACTATTGGGGTGTCTTAAAAGGTATGAATATACTCACATATACATTGTATTTTGAAACATAGGTCATTTATTATTAACATGATAGACTTCTCATTGAATATTAAAGAGGAAATTATGGATACTCGGTGAATTTTCCATGTATAGTTGTTGTATTTTGGTACTTCATTGCAGGGATCTATGAAAAAAATTCTTTTCTAGTTTTTTCAAGCTGCAACATATTTTTGTTTGTGCATATATTTTTAACTTTTACTATTTATTTTACACATTGGAACTATTATATTCTGAATAGTATGTTCATGCATGGTTATCACTCTATATATAGGATATTTTCCTTTATTCCTCTTCACATCTTTACTGAGATGGTCGGGTGGTGTGTGTAGGTCCAATAGGTAAAATACTCCGATAATATTTATATCTTTTGGAACATTTAATTATCCTTATTCCTATGGAAGAGGGACTTTGATAGTTGCTTCTCTCACCCCATTAGGTCACATCATGATAGGGGGATTATCCTAGACGATAAGGGAGACCTTTATTTTCCCTTTTTTGTATTTTTTAATTTTTTTCATATTGTAATGTTTGGGATTTTAAATATTTCCATAGCTGACTATTTCAATGATATTTATTAATGATATGATTCCCATTCTGTTTCCTCTATAATTTTTATATTTATTGTCTAAAATTTAGTACATATATTAATTCAATAAATAAATACACCGAGTCATTAAAACAATTATTTTTGTATTCTATTACTAAACAATACCAACATCACTTACTTGGGACTTCTTGTTTGATGAAATTGTATTTAACTATAGATGAATATAGCATCCCCAAAAAACCAATGATTTGTTTCAAATTTTCCATCATTTCATTTACCTATAGTGTATCATTGGTATCATATAATGATGGTGGTTTTTCATGAAGGAACTCCAAAGAATGATCTATTTTATCAAACCTTGATGGTTCAACCTCAATATCCAGATTGGGTTCTTTTATAGCAACTAGGCCAGATCCTGATATACATGTGCAACAACCTCTCAATTATTTGGTAAAAATGAAGATTTGATTGATGTCGTTATTTTTAGCTCTCCCTGAAGTTAATTTAAACATAATCTTGGGGGCATGTTACTATATAATATCAAAAAATATCATGGAAGTATTGATTTAGATACATAGGATAATCAACATCTATAAGAAACAAAATGAATTTAGAATAAAATTTCTTAGATGGATTTTTGGATAATTGATTATATATATTTTAAATCTAGTAACGAGAACTTTTACCAATATATAATGGTAGAATAAGAAACACTAAGTTTAGTGAGCGATAGAAACTTTATCATTACATACTCCTAATTCCGTGAAAGTAATGTTTCTTATAAAACATGATATCATAAATTACATACTAATATCCAAGAAAGTACATTGTCTCCATTGATAATGATTTCTCACAAACAACATAGATAACCCACCAAAATGGTGTTTGATAAAATGAAAACATGATGCAAAGGGAATTCTTGAGCCCTACATGATGTTGATTATTGTACATGTATCAAATAAAATCTAGAGGGAATGATTTTTTCACATGAACAACTCATCCGGAAAATGAAAATGATAATAAATGATAATCAATTGGAATTCCATACACAGTGCAGGAGAAATGTGCCCGAATATAATTGTTACAATTCCTAAATGAATTATGCAACAAACAAATTCATCAGATAAAAAAGTATAAAAATCATCACCCTTGGAGCATCATGTAACAGGTGGTCACATGCTCTACCAGTCACCACTAACACCCAATTCCCACACGTCAAGAACACCCATCATCTCTTAGTGGTTCTTTCACAATACCATTACATAGAATTATAATTTCTACAAAAATATATGATTTTTTTTGGCATTTCAAATAATATCCCAATAAAATATAAAAAATATTATCATATGAAATATATTTTAGATAAACCAAAAGTGATTAATTATAAATAAATCGTGGAATGAAAATTATTTTAAAATTTAATTTCTAGTTAAAATATGTATAAAATAATTTTCCCTAAAAAGAGGCATACAAACTGGAATTGAAAATACATGTATGAAAAAACATATTTTTTAATAAATAATGCATGAAAAAATAATTTAATATATATTAGTATGCAATAATAAATTTCAATAATAGAATCATTATAATAAGACTCAGGGATTAGATGAATTTGTTCCTGAGGCTTTGCACCATATCTGTGAAATATATCTCTTAGTGTTCACACACTTCCAGAGATCAATAGGCAAATGTGGAATAATGGAAACACTATAGAATGCGCTACCCTACCTCATAGTCGCATATTATTGATGTCAACATGAATCTATTTATTTGTAATAAAATTTACTTTGAATGAATATCCCCTACCTAACTGACCAGACTCACATGTTATTAACTACAATCAAACATAGAAGAGTTTATCATTCATTTCAATCAAAATCATCAAATTTTTACATAGATTATATTTTAAATAATTCCATTTTATTTAAAAACAGAATGTCTAAATCGTTGTAATCAAAACTCATGTTATTCAAATCAATTCATATCATTTTAATAAATAATAAATTTCATGTTTTTTTCCTAAAAATTCCTCAAAAACATTATTTAAACAACACATTTAAATTCAATATCAATTTTGTGAAATGAACTCCTTATTTTAATTTTCATTGATAAATAATTATCATCAATTTCCCCATTCCATTTAAATGTAATTTATCAAATTGAAAAAAATAAATATTTCTACATAAAATTGAAATTTATGTCATTATAACTAAAGAAATAATGATTTAAATAGAATGTAAATAATTTATAAAATAACATATATTATTAATAAATATTACTGACACCATTTAAGGGATTCAAAATTTGGGTAATGTGTGTCTGATCAAGGATGTTTCTAAGACACATATTTCTCAAATACAAATATCTAATACATTATCTATTGAGAAAAATAAGACACTGAAGAAACAAACCAAAATTATTTTTAAATTTAGGAAAATGATAAATGAAGCTCCAAGAAAAAATCCCAATTCAATGATAGGTCTATACAAATATCAAATTTACTATTTAAAAAAATATAGAACATAATCAGAAAAAATGATTTATGCGTCTGATCAATATATTATGACTTGGTCTATAATATCACAAAACAATTACAATAAATAAGCACTTAAAGTTTAGAATCTAGATCCCAAAGTCCAATATACATATAAAATGATCGTTGAGAGGTAAACAGTCCCTAAAAATTCCAATAGGTGTCTCTTTAGTCGAGATCCTTCTCAAATTTCAAATTAATGGGACCAAATCTGTATGTAATAGGTCGTAAAGTAAAAAAATTAGAATAATTATTTCATGTTTCCTAGATTTTCCTAATAGTTTGGAAATCATGTTAAAATAATGAGCCCACTCTTGGGCTTCATGGAGAACCGTATGGTTTTAATTGAACTATTTGAAAAATCATGAATCAAAAATACATGACCCACCACCGTAGCTACATTTCTTGTGATGAAGGATTCATGGTAAGTAATAACCACGCCAATTCCTATTTTGCCTCCTTTAAGAGCCAAGATAAGCTTCATGGTTCCTGAGGATAATTATCATTTCTTTCTCTAACCATGTACCAACCATGAACTTTCCAAAAAACATCTATAATTTTTTCAAAAACACCTAAAATATCCCTTGATATTCTATGAAATAAATATGATCCAAATAATAAATTATATGTAACTTAAATATAGTGTTAAAAAGTTAAATAAATTCTTTGTTTTATTTATGGTACAACATATTATTAGAAAATCCATTATTAAAATATATTTACAAATATTACTAAAATTTCTGTTTTTTTAAAAAATAATTGGAATATAATAAAAATATGTCTATAAATTTGAATTTTTTTAAACAATGTTTTTAAAATTTTATAATGTACATATGTTTAATTATTTTTATAATGTTTTTCTTAGTAAAAATTTAGTAATATTTAATATTTTTTATATAAAAAGTTTTTAATTTAATAATTTTTATATCATTAGTATTTAGTTATTAAGGATCATCATGGTTTGTTTTTTGGAATTTGTATACAATGATAAACCATTTGGTCCATTTATCCATGATTATTAATATCATTCTCCTATTATTATTCAGGGGAGGGGTTGGATTGGATATTTTCTTCAAATGAAAAATTAATTTTTTACTAGAGATTTATATTTTTTAATTTTATAAATGGTGATAATTATTGATTTAAACTATATAAATGGTCACAATATATTATTTATGTTAATATATTTAGGGCTGAAAAGGTATTAAATACATGGTTTAAAGGATATGTAAATATAAACAGAGTTCATTCTTTACCATGTGAATAAAAAAACTATTTCACATAGTATTATTTTAATCATTGACTATCCTATAGTATTTTTTAATATTTATTTATATTTTATTATTTAACATTCCATTTCATTAATATTTTTCAATTTGATTTATTATAATTTTTGGATTATTTTAAATATTTATATGAAAAAACTTTTTTATATTATTAAATATAATATTTCGGTTATCAGAAGCTGATAAGAACAAAATGAACAAAGTATTATAGAATTATGTAATTATAATACACTTCCTAAAATAAAATATAGAAAAAAATATTAAAACGATGTTCATCTTAATCCATAAAACACAATCTCTTCCTTAAATTTTAACCTTAAAAAAGAGTGAATGGTCTTCACTACAATGACAACTCTCACTAGAATAGAGGGAGACAAAGAATTCAAATATAGTTAGAGATATTCAATTCAAATGAAAAAATAATTATAGTGGGATTATTGTTATGTATGTCATTGTAATAATTATTTGAATTCTGTTTTATAATGGAATTTAGAATATAATTTTTTATTAATGTTTTATTATTGAAATATTTTTTGCATTACATGAATAATATGATGTTTTAATATTATTCATGAATATGTTTCGATAAATATATTTTGTTAGTTAATAATTTTTTTATGTTATTGGGTTATAAAATGTTTTTCCCTAATTTAAAAATATCATTGTTATGTTCTCTGGGTTATTATTTTTTTATTATGATATTTTTGATTCATTGGTTGTTATAGATATGGTTCCTCAATGTTTTTCATGTAATATTTTTATTTAGTATATATCATTAATATAAATCAATTTTTTTAATGATTCTCAATTCTTGTGGGTTCATCCTGAACATGTATTTGTGTGATATTTATTGTTATTTTTTATAATTTTTTATTATTTTTGAAGGTTGGTTTTATAGGCTACATCATCTCTGATTTATTTTATTCATGGTCAACGAATACATGATGGATTATGTTGATATGAAATATTAATGTTAAAATAGTAATGTTAACTTTTATAATAATTTAATGAGTGTATAATATTTTATTTTGTTTATTGGGATTATATAAATTCTAGTAATATTAATGCATAATTATATTTTAATTTATTTATTGTAATTTTTAGGAAATGATTATATTTTTTAGTTTTTATTATTTTCTAGTACAAAATTTGATTAGTGGTGTCTAATTGATGGGTTATGAGACTTATTTATTACGTTTTCCTTCATTAATTGTCTCTCGCTAATAGGGGATGCATTAATATGTCATTTATAGGTTTTACTTTGTATCGCTTTCTTGTGTATGGGGAAATAATGAAACCAATTTTTTATGAGAGTTCAAGAAACATAATAATGTTTTATTATGTGAAGTTTCATATTGATAAGTATTAGTTAATAGATGATTGGTTATGTTATTTATAATTTTTTTTAATGTGTGATATATTATTTCAGTGATAAAGCGTTCCAATATTCACTACATGATCACAACCATTAATTAATGTATGGATGTGACATAATATCATGGTAATAGATATTCTATGATATTTCTACCATCACATACACCCTCCTAAATGTAATAATTTATTAAATATTATATATTTGTATTTTAATATTGGATTAATGGTTATTAGTTAGTGTGTTTTATTTTATGGGTTGGGTATATTTTTCTAGCCAATACCACATATATTCACTTTGAGCATTAATAATTCGGTGTTTAGTGAATTAAGGTTTATTTTTTTTATTTAGTCATTACTCTAAGATAGGAGGATCTTATTTATTTTTTCATTACAATTTATGGAATAGTAAATATAAATTATTTTCATTATCATTAGTGGGGCCATAAAGAGAAACCTATTGTGTTTTCTAATAGTCACTCATACAATTTATTCTATTATATAATTGTAGGATCTTTATTTAGTGAATATTTTTTTATAATTAATTTATTAGTATACATTTTAGTTTATTCTGTAGTTTTTTATACAAACAATTACACACAATTCTTTCAAATACATCACATGAATTAATGGGATAATTATAATTTCTCACAACATTTTAGAATCCAGATTTTAATTCAGTTTAAATATTTTTGGGTATAATGAATCTTCAATTTAATAGATTAACTACTTTTTCAAACATTAATCAATTTCATATAATTTTCATGTCCCAAAGTTACATGATTCCATCAAACAAATAAAAATTTATAAATTTATTTAATTTATCAAATTCATAAGATTTATTTAAGTCATATTGACGCATTCCTATCATAGGTAATAGAAAAAAGAAAATTTATTCTCTTAATGTAGCACATAAACTTACTAGGGTCATCTCACATGATGAGCTTTCTCATTTTTTCACGTACTTATTGTATCTCGCCTAAACTACGTATTTTTGTTTTTTATCTTTTATTAAATTAAATTAATTAAAAATAAATACAATATAATAAAAATAAACTTATATTAACATGAAATTATAACATAATGAAATTAGGATGAAAACCATTCGGCCATTGTGGTTTGGTTAGTGTGTTCCATCATTATCTTTGTTGGTGTTTATATTAGGTTTTATAATTCAATTATGAGATCTCATTAATGAATTAATATTATTTTATTTAGAGTTGTTAAATCTTTAATGCCTATATCAATATCAATTTCACATCCTACTATAATCAAGGATGATGGAACACCCCAATCAAGCATGTGACATCTCCAAGGACCTATCTCCATCATATGCCATTTCATCTACTGAATGGATCAACTCCATCATTTGAAGAGATTGTATCTATTATAAGGGAGGGAGAAGATTTAATAAAATAATATAAATGAGTTTCAGATAATTTCATGGTGGATGATCACCAAATCATTGTAAATTACTCTTTCTCATCACAAATTAATAAAACATAATAATTTAAGTGTAGAATAGATATAATTGCCTCATACCTCTCCCAAGATAGGCCTTAGGCTAGCCCCTATATTTTAGGGTAAGATGTCATTGTGGTTACGAGATTAATGAAAGATGAGAATTATGTTAGTTTTGGAAGAGTATAAGAGATATAATAATATGGAAACACTTGAATTAAAAATAATGATAATTCATTACAAGAGAAGAAAACTAAAAGAAAAACAAAATAAGAAAGAATTCATCTGTCAGCAACATGGCCTTATGCCTCCTCTCTAATGTTAGTGTTGTTCGCCTCTATATATTGGGATAAATCATCATTATATAGGCCAATTGGGTTCCACACATTGGCCTTCAAATTCAAGATCTTCGAAATCTCCCTTTAAGATTTCTGCTGGATTCTTTCCACTAATATTTTGATCATTTTTAGGTCAAATTAATAACCTACTTTTGGCATGGTGTCTTGTAAAATGATGTTCCAAAATAACTTTTACATTTCTACCTATAATTTTAGTTTCATATTCCCTCTTTATTAATATATATGGTCCATTAATTCTGAGATTAGTTTTGTGTGAATGTTTTCTATTTCAGCCACAAAAGATGAGCATCCATAGTCGGACATAATTTAGGAAAATCTCCATGATAATCAATATCCCAATGAATCATTTAATATTATTCCATTAAAATAGTAATCAAATTAATTGGAGGTGTTTTTACTATGGTATTCAAAATTTACTGAGGTGGGGTCCCTACGTTTATCCAGAATGATTCGCCAACATGATCGAATTTTTTGGGCACTTAAATAGATGAATTAGCTCTAGGACCATAAGAAAAATATGGATAAAATAAATCCAGGAATCCAAAAAATAGTAATAACATAAATTGGTTTTATATTATAAAATTTATGATCAAATTACTAATGTGATTAAAAAATGTCAATATTCCAAAATTAAAAAAGTTTCTTATTTAATCCCAAAACACTCTAAAAATCTAAAATTGATGAAAATAACTCTAAGTGATAAATTTTTAAGGATTAATTCATTTAAAAACATTAAAAAATTGAAAAAATTATTATCTCTATCAATTACCACAGAATTAAATCATGCTTGTCCTTAAGCATGAAATCATGACATTGAAAATTAGAGTGCACCAATGTTACCAATATTCAAATTTCAAAAAAAATCAACAAAAAAATCAATGCCAAATAAAATTTTCTAATTAAATATAAATTATCAATTTAATTTTACATTATTCAAATAAATAATAAATTAATTATTTTTAATTTTCCCATTTGAATAATGAAGTAACTTATCCTTTCATTCATTTATGCTCCTCAATTCATTATTATTATGCATTCTAAGTCATGATTTACTTCACATGACTATTTTATGTCATCTATTAAGTGAAAATTCAAGTGTAGTTATTCTCATATCATTGGATAATGTTCCTTATCCATAAAAATTTAAACAAACTACTTTCCCCACTTTTTAATGAAAAATGACACATAAAACCATGACAACTTTTCAAAAAAGGTTCAAATGACTATGAGGCTTAAGGTTGTTAGGAATTGATATTTAAAAAAATTATGTCTCAATGAAGAGGTTTATCTATTATGTACAATACATGATTTTAAAAATTTTATTGATGTTATCTCATTTACAGTAGAAACAAAAACTTCCTCCAAAACTCAAAATAAAGGTTATGATCATATAAATCATAATGAAATATTTCTTCAACCTCTTGATTTTTTTTACTTTGATAAATTTTTTATCAAAGAAAATTTCCCTTTATTCTTTTTAAAAAGTTATAATTATAAAAAATACTCCCATCAACCACCTAACCACATATTATAAAAATAATATTTCAAGTAATTGGGATTTTTTATTTTCCCAAATCATTACCAATTATAATCATTTTTAGGTTTGTTTTATAATTTTTTATATTTTTAATTCTAGAGGGGTAAAAATAAAGTATAATGAATACGTAAACAAACTTTATTTATTCCCAAAATAAGAACCCCCAAAATTCTTATATATAATTTAAATCATCCCTTTTACCATGAATCCACTCACCCCCACACATTAACATTAAATTATCATTAAATTTCTAAGAGTATGTTAAAAATGGATAACATAGTTTTAAATGTGGATAATCCCTATAAAGTTCATTCATGGTCTCTATGGGATAAAAAGGATTAATGTAATGGTGGTATTTAAGGATAAGGGCTTTTAAAAATATTCCTCAATCATTTTTAATGTTATTTTTCTAGTTAGTAGATTCGAAAAGATTCAATACATGTTTTGGGAGGTTACATGTCCAAAGATCAATCAAGAAATATGTTCTGGAATAAATATGAAGAAATTGGACTAGAAATCATCTTTGTAATTGAAAATATTATATTGGAAAATCACTCAAGGCATGTATAATAATAAAAAAATAATTCACATAAATTTAAAAATTTTATATCATGAAATATGGTTTGGAAATTTTATTTACATCCATTAATCAATTCCCTCAACTCATGAGTCATCTTTTCAATACCCATGTTTACATTAATCATCCAATTCTCCATTTTACTCATTAAATTTTATTAAAATTTAAATCTAAAACCTAGAATCACTAGATTACTATGAAACTTATATCTCCTAGATTATAAATTTAATGCATAATTCAAGTCTGGGAATAAAAATTTGAGTTCAAATCTCAAAATCAAAATTTAGCCAAAAATTCAGAGAGTTTAAAATATAGACAATAAAATTGAACTTTTTTTAAATGAATCATAGTTTATTTTCGTCCACTATAGTGTGGTTAATCATGCCATCATGAATCTATAAAATATAAATACTCAATAAAGAACATGTATCGTGTCATTTAAGCTCAAAAATATAAGAGGGAGTAGGTTCCATGCTTGAAAATTTCATAAGACTGAATTTAAAATCTAAAATCCTAAGATTAAAAAGGAATGTACTAGAATGAAAGTAAAGGATAAATCTTTGTAGGATCCCCCAAGTTCGGCCATGGATTTTTACTACTTTCAGTGGGTAGTACTAGATACTATCCATAATTTGATGGTGTATGGATCATCTTGGACATGATCCACCACATTTTGTTCTTCACAACTTGCATTTATTTTTTCTTGTTGGTGGGGATTACATGTATATACTACACTAGATCCTCCACCTTCACAATGTGGTACAGTTTTCATGAAGGTGGAGGAAGATGTATGGAACCACCTCCTCTTTCATTGCTACTTGTGAGACATTATATTTCTCTTCTTGTTATGGCTCAACCTGAGATGTGTTAATTGTAATTTAAAATGTAAGGTTAGAATGTATTTTTAATTAGATATAATTTTAACATGAAGAATGTAAATTACAATTCCCCCTTTCAGTGTGAGAGGACTCTATCTCAATTTTCTTTTGGATCATCTACTTGGATATATTTGTGCACTTCCACAAATTTATGTTCTTAAAAATCATTGAGCTCCATGTGTTCCTCAAAATGTGTGTGTGTTGTTTCTTCATATTCCTCTAAAGAAAAACAAGAAATGACCAAATCTGAAAATTCAAAACCATAATAATTGATACTCAAATAAGAATGAATGAAATAATAAAATATAGAGTTTAAAAAGGATCAACTCCCTATGTTGGGTTAGGTTCAATCTCTTCTTCTGTGATAAGTTCCTCTTTTATGTGGGTATCAGTGGATAGAAGTTGGTATAGGGGTTCTTTTATCCATTATTTAAATTACATCACCGATGTGAAATACTCTTCTTCCATGGATAGAGTGGCAAGCAATGGTACTAGATATTCTACATTATTGGTATTGGGGATATAATATTTTACGTCATAATCATTCCAGAATTTATCTTGATCTTGTTTATCTCCCACATATAGCATAGTATCTAAGTCTTCCTCATCATGAATCCACTATATATCATCATGTCCACCATGAATCATGTTCCTAAAATGGTTTGGATGTTGATATTCCTCGATTTTTACCTCGACATCATGGATGTATTCAGTGAAATTGGGGGAATTCAATAGCACTTCTTTCTTGTCCTTTAATATTTTAATATCATCTTGAATCTCATTAGCCGTGGCTATAAAATATTCGGTGATATCTGTGTTTCTAGGAAAATATGATTTTTCTTGACCATCTATACAAGCACATCATCCCTTATTTATAGTGCATAATCTATATAATTTTTTTATTCTTCCCGCACCTTTGAGTTATAGTTCCATATATTGTAGGAATGATTACTAGAAAACATCATCGAAGATTAATTTTTTATATGTTTTCCTAAAAGAAGTGATGAAGATTAATATACAATGTGAAAATAGAATAAGTAAATAAACTACATATTTGATCTGTAGAAACAACTTTAGTTTTTACGTATATCTATTTAAAAACATGGAAAAAGCCAATTTACTCTCCTAAAGAAACATAAATGCAGATCATGGTTGTCCCACTTGTGGATATTTCTGTGTCGTTCACCGCCTTATTCTATCTCACCAAAATACTTTTTTTCTTTTATAAATGTAAAATAATTTAAAATACAACAAATATATAAAATACTAAACATATATTAATATCCAATGCTAATAGAATTAAATTAGGAATAAAAGAACTTGTCCTTTGTGGTTAGGTTAGTGGGTTCCATCATTATATTTATTGGTGTTTAGATTAATTTTGAAAAATCAATTATGAGATCTTAATCATAAATTACAGTTATTTAATTTACTATTTTGAAATATTTAATTACTATAGAATTTTAAATTCCACCTCCACATATAATCAAGGATTATAGTACACCTCAATCGAGCTTGTGACATCTCCTAGAATCTAGTTCTATCGTATGACATTTCATTTAAAGAATGACTCAAATCCATCATATGAAGTTCTTCTATCTAGTTTAATGAATGGGAAATATGTAATAAAATAACATAAATGAGTTTGATATTAGTCTCATGGTGGATGATCTCTACCCCAATTTACATCACTCGTTCTCATCTCAAATATAATAAAACATAATAATTTAAGTGAAGACTGAATAGAATTGCCACATATCTCTCACAGGACAAGCCTTGGGGTTAGGACCTCATTTTTTAGGGTAAGATATTATAGTGGTTATAAGAAGACGAAAAGTGGAGAATTATATTAGGTATGGAATATAATGAGTTATGAATGAATATGGATACACTTGAATTAAAAATATTCAATTACATTACATGAGAAAAAACTAAAATAATGAAAAGAATAAAGAATTCATAAGTAAGAAGCATGGCCCTAAGCCTCTTCACCAATGATGGAGTGGTAATCCTTTCTAGCATGAGTTAACTCCTCCTTGTATAGGTCAATGGGGTTCCATCCTTCGGTCTTCAAATTCATGATCATTGAAATCTACCTTTATGATTTCCTCCAAAATTTGTCATCCAAAAGATTCATCTTGGTTGGCCATTTTAATGGTTGAATATTGGCATGGTGTCTTCTTGAAAGATGTTACAAAAAATCCTTGAAGTTTATACCCAAAATATTTTCTTGATATACCCTTTATAGTAAGAGATATGGTTGACTAATTCCTATATTGTATTCTGGATGAATGTTTCCTATTTTATCCACAAAATCTGAGCATCCAAGGTCCAACATAATTGACCAAAATCTCCATGATATTCAACAGACAAATGAACCATTGAATTTTTTTTCAATATAAATTTTAGTCACATTAATTTGATGTTTTTTTACCATATTTTCCACATTTATTGAGTTTGGGTCCACATGGTCATCCAAAGTGATTATCTGACTTGATTTAATTTTTTAGGAACTTATATACACTAATTAACTCTTGGTCTCGAAAGAAAAGATGGAGAAAATAAATTCAAGAATTGAAAAATAATAATTAAATCAATTAGATTTATAGTATAAAATTTATCATTGAATTACCAAAGTGATTAAAATATTTCAACAATCCAGAATCAAGAAATTTCCATATTTATGCCCAAAACACCCTATAAATCAAAAATTGATTCAAATAACTCAAATTGATAAACTTTTTGGGATTAAGTCATTTAAAAACAAATAAAAATTGATAAGAATATTATCTATATTGCATATTATTTTAAAATTTCACATGATGGATCAATGTCACATTAAATTATTAAAAAAATATGAAATACATTTAAAATACTTAAAAATTTTGTTTTTAATGTCATATAAATAGATTTATTTCATATTGAATGATTGATGTTTAAAAAACTGCAATAATGTTTCCCCAAATATAGAATCGTGTTTTCATCCATGATAGATTTATTTTTACACTTCTGTATTTCCTATTTATAATTAACCGATGCTAAAAAAATTAATTATTAGGAACATATCAGGTCCCGACCAGTCCTACCGAGGTCTGACTAGGTACTTCTCTAAACCCACATCTAATAGGACAGGGGCCGGAGACCACCACATATTATTCATATTGTGATGACACAGACTCTCAGGGTCCTTTCCTTTTTCAAAATTCTGGATCCTAAAGGGGTAGCATCTCGATGTGAGACCGATCGGTGCGACCGATCGGTGAGACCGATCGGTGTCACCCAGCCTTGTCGGGGGTTTTTTAGTAGCGCCTCACTCGCCAATTGGGTTTTAAACCCTATTTTGACCCCTTTAAGATTTTTTTAAAGCCCGGTAATTCCCAAGTTTTAATTGAATATTTAATGAATTAACCTATGTGTCGGTTTAAACCGCCCGACTCCTTTTTATGACGTATGGGGCCGTGTGGTCAACCCACGACCCCGCTCTTTATGAAGTTTCACGTTCTTATCTCAACCATCCCTAGCCCTTATAAACTAAAGGGTTAGACGCGGTTTCTTCTTTTCTCAATCACCTTGTGTTGTAGTACCCTTCGTTCAGACAAACTGCTTTTCATTCAGACGTGCTGCATCGCTATCTGTGAAGTTCTGCGCCCGGCCTTAGCATCGATCGTTGATCAACAAGTAGGGAATTCCTCCTTCCTCTCTCCTTTTTTGTGTATCATGCGGGGTGTGCATGCTTATTATTCTGTAGAATTGGATGAACCAAACCTAAATAAAGATAATGAATGGATTCTATAAAGAATTAAGGGGGGGCTGTGATTGATGATGCTTCTCTATTTTATGATCTTCTTTTCTGAATTTTTGCGGGCTTACGCCCACTGAAAATCATGGCTGTTAGTGGTCTTTCTCTGTGCACTAATGAACCCCTGGTGATCTTTTAAATGGCATGTTTTGTAGTAGTGAACTCCTTCTATGAAAAGGAAATTGGTTAATCACGTATATCCGGCTAAATAAATTCAGGCACCAGGATCAATCCTTCTGTGATAACCCCGGTTAAAGCACACGAAAATTGAAATCATGGAGTGTGTTAAATCTTATAAATATGAAAACACTAGCATGGGTCTACTTTGTGTTGGTGGTGGTGGTTTGGTTGTTTATCATTTCACGGGCTGTTTGTTGGGTGATGTGGGAGGGGATGGGATCCCCTGTTATTATACTCTTAGTTGTTGTGAAATTGTGGATGGGATCCCCTATGTTATTCTTCCAGTGGTTATGACTTTATGTTCTGATGGTTACATTGTTTATATCATGAATTGGGGTGGAATCCTCTATTGTTGAGAAAACATTGGCTCCTAGATCTTGGGGACATGGTGGTGTATCTTGGGTTTTCATTGGTTCTAGTACTTCGAGGGATCTCACTTATCTCCTTATTGTTGTGACTTTACCAGAGGACCGGGTGTGGATGTTATAGTTGATGCATGACTGTTTTCATTACATGGTTTATGCTTGATAGTTTCCCAAGTAGGTGCAGAACTTAATTAAACATCATTACTGAACATTAAAATAGATGGGACAAATGGATTTCGTTGGTGAGAGTTGTGACTCGGACTTGAGTGTTGTTTATGTTCTTTAGGCTGGCTGAAGAAAACCTAAACTTGGGAGAGTGCTTGTTACCTATATATATATATATATACTTTGTGTTTTGTGTTTCTTATTCCCGCCCCACCCAAGTTGAGCACTTAGTGCCGAACACCCCCATTTCATGGGGGAGGGTGTTTTTCCCAACACTGATCTTAGTGGCTGGTTATAAGATCCTTTTCTGCTCCCTTTCCCGGATATCCCAAGTATCTTCGGGCAGGCTGTGATGGCATAGGGTCCATTATTAGCCTAAGAACCTTCGGGCAGGTTAGTGTGGGGGTTATGGCCCAGGTGTGTGCGGGAAGGTAGTTTCCCATGTATCATCAGGATGAGGTCCAGGTGTCTTCAGGAATGGCAGTGGATCTTCTAGCCCAGATTTCTTCGGGCGTGGCAGTGGTTGTTCTAGACTATGTGTTGGTAGGCGTGGATACGTGTGACAGTAGTGGCCTAGGTGTGTGCGGGCGGGGTTTGGCAGTGGGACTGCGTGAGGTTGTGGCCCAGGTGTGTGCGGGCGTGGTGTGGCAGTGGGACTGCGGTGAGAATGGCGGGATTGGTTCAATGCATAGGATGTCTTCAATAACTAGTGGGAAAGTGGCATGGGGTACCCAAACATCAATATGATCTTATTATATATATTACTTGACTTGAGTAATTTGGGGAGTGTGCCTTAGTGAGGCTTGGGTGGATAGTTTACCTTGTTAGGTGTTTGGTTTATTCTTTTTCTCACGGGACTTTAGTACGTTCCCCCACTTGTGCAAGAGATTCTTTGGTTTTCCATACTGAGTATACTTGTATGCTCACCCTACGTATATAAAACTGCTTTCTGGTTTCCAGGAGGACTTCGGGGATCGTGCGGGACCATATTAGCTCGGACCTTTGGAGAAGTTGTTGTTGTTGTTTTTCGTTCTTTGGTACTTTACCCTTGTAGTCACTTGTACTTTTGGTATTTACTTTGGGAACATGCATATGGGAATGGTTTACTTTTGGATTTCATTTACTTTCCTCTTCTGGTGTTGTTGGGTTTCATCATATTTTCTCCTGAGCCTATAAAACAAAAAGGGTAATTCCTTCCATTTGTTTGTAATTCTTATACCCTTGGTGCTAGTCACCACTCCGGGACCTATAGAAGGCCGGTCTCAGGGGTTATTATCTCTCCTTCAACTTAAAGAAGGAAGGGCTTGGCAATCTGCCGACCCTTCCATCATTTTGGTGAAGGCGGGTCGTGACAGAATGGTATCAGAGGGAGGTTGAGAGATTAGATGGAGTCTGGAGCTAGGCACAGTGAGGATTGCATGGGATGGTAGGCCAACACTGTTGGGTGACCTTGGTGCGTGAATTTGGCCAGGGAAACCGGCTAGGACACAGGATTTTAAGGGCCCCCGAGATCCGATGCAAGGACTCTGGACCTACAGAACGACCAAGTGAGGCCACGCTGATTGCAGGGTAGAGACCCTAGTAAAGGTTCTTGCATCATAATGACTTGTGTTCTCATGTTTCTGGGGTGTCTTGGGAATTAAAAATAAATAAAAAGTTTAATAACTTTTAAGAACAATATTCTGCACTACTTGGGATTAGGCATTCCTTGTTTACCTTGTAGCTATGGAACCTGGAAGACGACCACGTTTGGTGCGGGCAATCGATGCCCCGGAGACTACCTTGGCCAATTGGTAGAGAGCTAATAGAGAGGAGGAGGATGAATAGTGGCAGAAGACACTTCGGGCCTTCTAGCAACAGACCCTCGAGAAGTATAAGGGCAACACCTCTGATATGAAGACGAAGGGATGGATATAGGAGCTAGTGATAGCCTTCAGCTTGATCCGGGCTCCGATCAAGTACTGGGTTCCTCTGGCCATTAGCCAGATGCGGGGAGCAGCACGTTAGTGGTGGACGCTTTACCTAGGGGAGAGGCGAGAGGCTGAGGTGGCATGGGCTGATGTCAAGACGCAGTTTTGGGCAGAATTCCTCTCTTCGACGATGAAGGCGGAAAAGTTACAGGAGCTACTATCGATCCAGTAGGGGAGAATTTCAGTGAGGGAGCTGGGAATCAAGTTCAAGTACCTCCGACGTTTTTCTCCGTACCTCTTCCCCGATGAGGATTCTTGGGCAAGATGTTTGGAGGAGGTTCTCCGACCCTCCCTCTAGTATGATGTTGCCCCCTTTATCCTGCCGACGTACTTGGAGGTCCAGAAAAAGGCCGAAGTGGTGGAGAGGATGCACGCTCTAGGAGGTGTGTTACGAGAGGGGATCCAGCTGGTACCATCGAAGGGGAAGGCTGTCAGCACCAGGCCTTAGAGTCAGGACCCTCCAGGTTCCGACCACCAGGGAGCAGGCTGCAGCAGTTCCGGTTCCGGTCCCCTGGTCCTCGCGCATTTCCTTTAGGCCCAGAACTACAGTTCTTCTTCTGTGGGATCCATGGAAATCTCTGGAGTCAGTGCCCAGACTGGGTACAATACAGCGGTGGTGGACAGCCCCAGCACCCGCCCCAGCAGCACCTTCCAGCCAGGCCCTTCCAGCAGCAGCAGCAGGGACAGCGAGCTCCCACTCCTCTGAGGGAAGATGTAGGAGGAGGAGGCAGACCGAAGGGTGCTCCTCAGGAACCTCGATCGGGGCGTGGTCGGGGAGGTGACCGACATCCAAAGGGCATAGGAGCTGGGATTGTACAGTTATATGCCGCGGAGGCAGCAGTTCTAGTAGGGCCGGAGGTTGTTCGAGGTATGATCAGTTTTTTTAGCACTCTTTCTTATGCCTTTTTCGATACTAGCGCTTCGCACTCGTTCGTTGTACCCAGTCTAGCCCGTGGTTTGGGCCTAGATTTCGAGAGAATTCCAGTTCCCCTGGTGCTGAGCACACCAGTCGGAAGTCAGACCGACTTGTTATATGTTTTTTGAGGATGCAGACTGATGATAGGTCCACATCAGTTGGTCATGGGTCTTCTTCTGCTATAGATACACCCATACGATGTCATCCTAGGCATTGACTGGTTATTCTCTGTATGTTCCGCCATCGACTGCTTCCGAGGAAGGGATGTGTTCTCAGACTTGGGTGGCCGATGTGTTACTTTCACCGGCTAGCGGAGAAATCATAAGGGCAGCTGGCGAGAGGAACCCCTCCTCTCCTTGTTAGCCGAGCTGTCAGTGGAGTCAGTAGATACTGAGATGGTGGACGTGCCAGAGATCATCCATGTGTTTATAGACATCTTCCCTGAGGAGGTGATGACTCTACCTCCTCGACGTGATATCATGTTCGTGATAGACCTACAGCCCAGCGCTCGTCCGATCTCGATGGCTCCTTACCGGATGGCACCTTCGGAGATACGGGAGTTGAGGATTCAAATTTATGATATTATGAAGAGGGATTATGTTCGACCAAGCGTGTCACCGTAAGGTGGTCCAGTCTTGTTCGCAAAGAAATAATATGGTGGTCTCAGGTTGTGCATAGACTACAGGAGGCTGAATCAGGTGACGATCAAGAATCGCTATCCTCTTCCGAGGATAGAAGATCTTTTCGACTAGTAGAAAGGAGCAGGATGGTTCTCAAAGATCGACCTATGGTCTGGTTATCAATAGTCGAGGGTAATGGAGAGTGACATCCCAAAGACGGTCTTCAGGTGCAGATATGGGCACTTCGAGTTCGTAGTCCGGCCTTTTGGTGTAACGAATGCCCCGGTTGTGTTCATGGGGCTTATGAACTCCATCTTCCGGGAGTACCTGGATCGGTTAGTAGTAGTGTTCATCGACGACATCCTAATCTATTCGAGATCAGAGGAGGACCATGCAAGGAACCTGAGGATGGTTTTGGAGGTCCTACGACAACACCAGCTCTATGGGAAGTTGTCGAAATGTAAATTCTGGACACGAGAAGTGCACTTCCTCGGGAACGTGGTGTCCGAGTAGGGGGTAGCGGTGGACCCATCAATGGTTGAGGCGGTTGTTTCTTGGGAATCACCCAAGAATGTCGTAGAGGTTCGTAGTTTCCTTGGGCTGGCAGGTTACTACCGGAGGTTCGTACCCAACTTCTCTCGAGTTGTAGCCCCTTTGACGGCCCTGAACATGAAAGACCAGGTTTTCATGTGGAGTGAGTAGTGCGAGTCAGCCTTCAGCTATCTGAAGGAGAAGTTGGTTAGTTCCCCAGTGCTGAGAATACCAGAAGACGGGGCAGGATATGAGGTGTTCTGTTATGCTTTAGAATAAGGCATGGGATGTGTGTTGATTCTGCGACAAGGGGTGATCTCTTATTGGTCTAGGTAGTTATGCCCTCATGAGCGTAATTATTCCACCCACGACCTGAAGCTTGCAACGGTCATTTTTTCACTAAAGTTATGGCGGCATTACCTCATCGTAGAATGCTTAGTGGTCTTCACAGATCACAAAAGTTTGAGGTATATCTTCTCCCAGCGGGACCTAAACTGGCGGCAGTGGAGATTGGTTGAGTTCCTCCAGGATTACGACTTCGAGATCTCTTATACTGAGTGCAAGGGAAGTGTAGTGGCTGATGCCTTGAGTAGGAGGACGCAGAAGGATGCGGTCTGAGAGTCGACAGATGCCTGGAAAGTGATGGAGGAGTTGGATTTCTTACACCTAGATGCAAGGATGGTTGGTGGATAAGGTTGCCTATATCAGATGGCAGCACAGTCGTCTCTGTTCCAGAAAGTGGAGGAATATCAGTGGGGAGACCTAGAGTGCGAAGTAATGCGTGACTGAGTTGACTAGAGGAATGATCCGGAAGGGTGGATAGAGGATAGTGAGAACTGGATGATTTTCTGTGGAAGGTTGTTTGTTCCAAAATTCTTGCGCAACATGGTTCTCAGTGAGTTACACAACTCACCCATGGAGGTACACCACGGAGTTTCCAAGATGTACCAGGGACTGAAGAGACAGTTTTGGTGGCTCGGGGTGAAGTGAGCAGTGGCATAGTTTGTGGCCATGTGCTTAGTATGTCAGTAAGTGAAGGCCGACACCGAGTTCTAGGCAGCCTACTAAAGTCTCTAGATGTCCTCGAGTGGAAGTGTGATGACATCTCGATGGATTTCGCCACGGGACTACCCAAGGCCCAAGGGGGATACGACGCCATCTGGGTTGTAGTGGACTGGTTGACGAAATCGGCTCACTTTCTGGTGATCAAGGAGTCGAGTGCAGTGGATGATTTGGCATGAAAGTACATGGAGGAGGTGTGGTGGATGCATGGAGTTCCAAGGTCTATAGTCTCGGATAGGGATGAACGGTTTACCTCGCAATTCTGGAGAGGATTGCATCATGCTTATGGTACCCAGCTGCGCCTTAGCACTGCTTTCCATCCCCAGACAGATGGACAGACAGAGCAGAACATTCAGACCTTGGAGGATATGATGCGGGCATGTGTTCTGGACTCAGTAGGATCGTGGTTGCGATACATGCCTCTGGTAGAGTTTGCCTACAATAATAGCTACCACTCTACCATTGGAATGGCCCTATTTGAAGCCTTGTACGGGAGGCCATGTCGTTCACCTATGTGTTGGACCGAAGTAGGAGAGGCAGGCATCCTTGGCCTGGAGGTGGTACAGAGCATGACAAAAAAGGATCAGCTCATACGGGAAATGATGAAGGCGGCCCCGGACTGACAGAAGTCATATGCTGATACCAGGAGGAGGCCCTTGGAGTTTGAGGTTAGAGACCATGTGTTCTTGAAGGTCTCCCCTCGGCATGGACAATGGTGGTTTGGAAAAGGGAGTAAGCTTTCTCAGAGGTTCATCGGACCCTTCGAAGTGTTTTGGCAGGTAGGTGAAGTTGCTTATCAGCTAGCACTACCACCGCCGCTACTAAGGATACATGATGTATTTCATGTGTCCCGGCTTCGTCGTTACCTGCACGGCGATTCACACGTCCTCGACTGGGGATAGCTGGCCATCGAGGACGATGTGACTTTTGTGGAGAGACCAGTGATGATCGAGGATCGCAAGGAGAAGGTTCTTCATGGGTGATCCATTACTTTGGTTCGTGTGTTATGGAGACATGGTGGGCTTGAGGAGAGTACATGGGAGAGGGAAGCATAGATGTGATCCCAGTACCTAGAGTTGTTTTGAGTTTTGTACTATTCTATTTATAATTGTTGTGGTGGATCGTTTTACCTTTGTCTATAGAATATGTGTTTTGTTTTTTTATCTTTCCTCTGAATGTGTGTTAAAAGTCCTGGCTACGGGGAGGGGAGGACCCGACCCCTAATCATGACGCATTAAGGTGGATGCGATTAAACCCGTGTGGGCGAGTCAGTGCCGCCCAAAGCGGATAGTATCATGACATGGGGGAAGCAGACTCCCCAACCCATATGGCTGGGCAGTTTGACATGGTATCTTGCTTGGTTCTTGATAGAGAGGTGTTCTTAGTTAAACAATGAGGTTCACTCTTGAGAGGTATCTTTCGAGGTGGTTGTTCGGACCCGCTCTTTCCTTCTGGGTTGTTTAAATTCTAGAGGGAGAGAATAGTTTGAGAGGTATCTGATGTGTTGACCCAGACTCTCAGGGTCCTTTCCTTTGCCAAAATTCCAGATCCTAAAGGGGTAGCATCTCAGCGTGTGACCGATCGGCGCGACCAATCGGTGAGACCGATCGGTGTCTCCCAGCCTTGTCGGGATGTTTTCAGAAGCGCCCCCCTCACAAATTGGGTTTTAAACCCTATTTTGACCCCTTTAAGCTTGTTTTAAAGACCGGTAACTCCCATGTTTTAATTAAATATTTAATGAATTAACCTGTGTGTCGTTTTAAACCGCCCGACCCCTTTTTATGATGTATGGGGTTGCGTGGTCAACCCACGACCCCGCTCCTTACGCGGTTTTGCGTTCTTATCTTAACCATCCCCAACCCTTATAAACAAAAGGGTTATCTGTGGTTTCTTCATTACTCGATCACCCTGTGCTATAGTACCCTTCGTTCAGACAAACCACTTTTTGTTTAGAAGAGCCGCATTGCTATCAGTGATGTTCCGCACCCGGCCTTAGCATCGATCGTTGATCAACAAGTAGGGAATTTCTCCTTCGTCTCTCCCTTTTTGTGTATCATGCGGGGTGGGAATGATTTTGATTCTCTAGAATTGGATTAACCAAACCTAAATAAATTTAATGAACGGATTCTATAAAGAATGAAGGGGGGGATATGATTGATGACACTGCACTGTTTTATGATCTTATTCTATGAATTTTTGCGGGCTTACGCCCACTGCCAAACATGGCCATTGGTGGTCTTTCTCTATGCACTAATGAACCCCTGGTGATGTTTTAAATGGCTTGTTTTGTAGTTGTGAACTCCTGCTGTAAAAAGGAAATTGGTTAATCATGTATATCCGACTAAATAAGTTGAGGCACGAGGATCAATCCTTCTATGATAACCCTGATTAAAGCACACAGAAATTGAAATCATGTAGTGTGTTAAATCATATAAATCTGAAAATACCGGCATGGGTCTGCTTTGGGCTGGTGATGGTGGTTTTGTTGTTTTTACTTTCACGGGCCGTTTTATGGGTGATGTGGGAGGGTATGGGATCCCCTGTTATTATACTCTCGGTGGTTGTGAAATTGAGGATGGGATCACCTGTGTTATGCTTCCATTGGTTGTGACATTAAGGTCTGATGGTTACATTGTTTATATCACGAATTGGGGTGGGATCCTTTGTTGTTGAGAAAACATTGGCTCCTGGATCTTGGGGACATGGGGGTGAATCTTGGGTTTTTTTGGTTCCAGTACTTCAAGGGATCTCACTTATCCTCTTGTTGTTGTGACTTTACAAGAGGACCGCATGTGGATGTTGTAGTTCATGCTTGACTTTTTGCTTTCATTGGCTTGTGCTTATTCTTGCAAGTTGCCCAAGTAGGTGTAGAACTTAATTAAAGATAATTACTGAACATGAAAACAGATGGAAAAAATGGATTTTGTTGGTGAGAGTTGTGACTCGGACTTGAGTGTTGTTTGTGTTCTTTAGGCTGGCTGAAGAAAAACATAAACTTGGGAGAGTGCTTGTTACCTATATATATATACTTTTAGTTTTGTGTTTCTTATTCGCGTCCCACCCAAGTTGAGCACTTAGTGTCGAACACCCCCATTTCACGGGGGAGGGTGTTTATCCCAACACTGATCTTAGTGGCTAGTTATTAGCTCCTTTTCTACTCCCTTTCCCGGATAGACCATGTATCTTCGGGTAGGATGTGATGGCCTGAGGTCCATTATTAGCCCAAGAACCTTCAGGAGGGGTAGTGTGGTGGTTATGTCCTAGGTGTCTGTAGGCAGGTAGTTTCCCAAGTATCTTTAGGATGAGGCCTAGGTGTCTTCGAGAGTGGCATTGGATCTTCTAGCCCATGTGTCTTTGGGCGTGGTAGTGGTTGTTCTGGCCTAGGTGTTTACCGGAGTGGATACGTCTGACAGTTGTGGCCTAGGTGTGTGCGGGTGGGGTTTGGAAGTGGGACTGCGTGAGGTTGTGGCCCAGGTGTGTGCGGGCAGGGTGTGGCAGTGGGACTGCGGTGAGAATGGCGGGATTGGTTCGATGCGTAAGATGTCTTCAATAACCAGTGGGAAAGTGGTGCGGGGTACCCAAACATCTATGTGCTCTTATTATATATATTACATGACTTGGGTTATTTGGGGAGTGTGCCTTAGTGAGGGTTGGGTGGATAGTTTACCTTTTTAGGTTTTTGGTTTACTCTTTTTCTCACTGGACTTTTGTACGTTCCCCCACTTGTGCATGAGGGTCTTTGGTTTTCCCTACTGAGTACACTTTTATTCTCACCCTCCGTATATAAAACTACTTTCAGGTTTCCAAGAGGACTTCAGGGATCGCACGGGACCATACTAGCTCGGACCTTTGGAGCAGTTGCAGTTATTGTTTTTCTTTCTTTGGTACATTACCCTTGTAGTCACTTTTAGTTGTGGTTTTTACTTTTGGAACATGCATAAGGTAATGGTTTACTTTTGGCTTTCCTTTACTTTCCACTTTTGGTGTTGTTGGGTTTCATCATCTTATCTCCTGACCTTATAAAACAAAAAGGGTAATGCCTTCCATTTGTGTGTAATTCCTTTACCCTTGGTGCTAGTTGCCACTCTGGGACCTATAGAATGCAGGTCTCGAGGGGGTCATTATATCTCCTTTAACTTAATGAAGGAAGGTCTTGGCAATCTGTCAACCCTTCCCTCCTTTTGGTGAAGGCGGTTCGTGAAAAATATCCGAAAAATGGATTGAATTGTCTTAAAATACACACACACACACACACACATCTCCAAGCCCACACAATGATGAAATGTAAAAAAAGGGAAATAATGAATGCATATTTCTAAGTCCCCACAACAGAGTATGAATGTAAAACTATTAAAAGTGAAAAAATGGGCCAAATACAAGCCCAATAAATAACTAAAATAATCCATCCTGTAACAAGGGAATGAAATATTTAATATTCATGATCCCAGTAAAATACCTCAGTTTTCAAGATCCAACTCCACTTCTCTCTCTCCCTAGCCTCCCAAGACACCGTCAAAACAACCTTCATCTTCATAGACATGACACGTGTAGGAAAATACCATTATTGTGTGTGTATACAAATTATATGAAGAAAAACACAAAAAAACCCCAAACAAGAAAAACCCTGTACATTTATCTAAATACAAGATATAACAATCAACTTATAATAAAGAAACCCAGATATACTCATGAAATATACCTTGAAACTAGGTGGTCATAAATAACATCCTTCCACACTATTCTTCTCAAAGGAACACTTATTCTGGGAGAATCCACATGATGATACATTCCATCATCAGACACACTCATAGAAGAGGACTTTCTAATTGGGCCAAGACCAATAAATCTACATGGTCTTAGAATACTGTGATACACATATTGGAGTTCATGCACAAGAAAGGTAGGTAACACCATAAACCTAATATAGATAAACGCACTACATAATATCATATGTAAACGATTACCAAAATCCCAATGATAGAGCCTGCTAGATAGAGGATAAATTCTCTATTCTAGGAGGTCACATTGATTTCAAAAACCCCACCTATGGAAAATGCATGATTGATGATCACATTATAGTCTTTCAAAGGGTCACAAAAACTCTATCTGAGACAAGACATCTAAAATGGATCATAATCCAATGATATGGATGTAATGTTACACTGTACCCTCATGGGGGAGGACCAAAGGAAACATAATCAACTGGTAATAGTCCAAAATAAGAAAATTTGGAGTCCCAGTCACCCTCGAAGGTGGTACACATCACGTACCATTGGGGGAAATGTATTTTATAGTTATCACCAAGCCTTCCCATGTTGAGAAGACTCAAAAGACAAGTTGTATCCATATACACTAAATGTTGAAGAATTACACATTTCTTAGAGACACATGGTATCCTACCCATGTCATATTGTCATGTATGTTTACAAGTACAAGGCTTTCCATCTAGTTGTTTACCTTTTCTAGTGTCCCTGTACTTTCTGGTGTACACAGAGAGCCACACAAAAGTGATCAAACATCATGTGACAGGGGTCACACTCCTTGTGATCCTTAACTCTATATAAAACCCTAAATACGATGTCAGGGGCCCCACACTATGTGTAACCTTTAGTAAACTCTCTGTTTCTTGGTATTTTCTATATCCATATTGGTGTTTTTCAAGTCATAGTGCACGTTTCTGGAGCTTCCGATCTCACCAAAAACTACAGATCTAATGTAGTTTGATCCTTACTAACACTAAACGATCGAAAACTGAACTCGAATCTATTTGAAAAACTATCCATCTAAACTAAAACTAATGTAGATAATACAAAGTTCAAACCTTGTATCATCCATGGTGTCTTATAGTCATAGGCCTCCAAACCCTATAGATGGCCTCATCCCAACCCACAAACTCTCTATGCCTGGAATGGATCACCTTGGGGTGGGGTAATTGATAATTTTTTTGACAAACTCTTCTTACCATTTAGGCTCATCTTCTGTATCTATAACCCTATAGACCACCATTATAATGCCTATATGTCTGTCTCAAAATTCCCCCAACCTCTCATGATCTGATATACGATGGGTTGGAAAATCATGAGTCAGATATCCTCATTCAACACAAGAGGAACATTGCCTCTTCCTTGGATGGTTCTAGCCACCCTTATAGCCATCCACCACTAGCCTTGAGTAATGGGATATCCCCCAGAACTATCTTTCACTCTTGGATCCATATAAATGTAATAGGATACATGCTACTAACGTCTTATATACTAGGTTCCCCCTACTATCTCAAGCTACTAGTGTCTTATCTTCCAAAAGCCACCCTAACAACAAGGTTATATCGACAAAAGCAACAGAGGTGGGGATGAAAATGGATAATACTGAAGACCATATATCCCAGCACAATCCAAAATCAATGGCATGATCTCTATAAATGGGTTTCTCACCATATATAATGAGTAACGTGATAGATTAGTGAACCACGCTGAGTAATCCTCTACATTAATACTTTCTTAATATAAATGAAAATTCACTTGTATGCTCATTGATCACAAAATGGATTTATAGAAATACTCTATGAAGAGACGCTAAAAGTTTTCTTATGAGATAGATGTCTTATCATGTGAATGAATCACCAAGATCCACTATCACCCATCATAAACCTGATGAAGCCTTAATGTGAGAAAAACCTTCTAGTCCACTAGCATCCTTATATGTTAGAAAATGAGAGTGACTGCCTATAGCCAATACTCAGCCACTTCGGGTTCTAGATCCCCCTGAAACCTAGGAGGTCATGCCTTGGAAGCAAGACCAATTCCCTCAACATTCTTGAATACTTCTCTCGTATTTCCAACTCAAGTTAATGCTCAATTGTGGTGGTATATCTTGTAATCTTTCCCCCCATAGGTGTTATATTCACTATAGGCCCTTGTACTAATGGATCATAACTAGGAATATCATCTTCATGATTATGTAGTGGCATACTCGATGATTGTCTTTGTGGAGACATCATAAAATTTTAAAAAAATATGTACCATTCACAAAAATAGTATATCTTTGGAGCTGACCAAGAAGGGATTGAAAATCACACCCATTCTTTTATGAGGCCTATAGAAAATAATTCCTTACAAAAAATATTTACATGTATCAAGTTAAAAAAAGTGATTAGTGTTCTGGTATATGGATATGTCAGGTATTGCATCAACACTAGATTCCCTAGCCTAAAAGATTAACTGGAAACATTAAACTGTATTTCCCCAAACCAATATCACCGAATCCAATCCTAAGGAATAAATTATAGCTCTAATACCACTCTTTTATGACCTGGCCCAGCAAGGTCTGACCTGTGACTACCCCAATCCCACCTCCAAGAGGTCAGGGGCTGGATACCTGCATTGAGTAAGCATATACAAAAAATGAGATGCATTATCCTACATTAACTATTCACATGAACACATATCCAAGCCCATAAGATGTTGTAATATAAAACAACTAAAACAATGAATGAATCTATATGAGATCAGACAATAATGTATGATAGAAAATGTACTGAAAGGGGAAAAATGGGACAAATAAAAACCCAAAGAAAAACATCAAAAGTATAACATACTCTAAGGTCGAGAACTATGTCATATAAAATATTTTGGTAAAAAACCATGGTCTTTTATGTTTTATATATTTTTCAACCACTCCCAGTCCTCCTAGAAAACATCCAAAATGGTCATCATCTTCAAAAGACATGACATGTCCTGGAAAATTATTTATAGGGGTTTGTATAAAAATACTCAACAGTACAACCCAAAAACACTAACCATGAAAAACCAAGTATAGTCATCTCAATACAATATATGAAAATCAATGTATAAAAAATACAACCAAATATAATCAGTAAAGATACCATGCCACCAAGAGGTCATAACCAACTTTCAACCATATTATTATTCTTAAATAAATGATCATTTTAAGATAATCAACTCCACGATCCATTAAATCAATAGAGGCACTTATCGAAGAGGTGTAGATCATTGGTCTGGTCCCATGAAAGCTCAATAGTCTAATAAGGCTCATATTCTCAGATTTGGGGTCACACCCAAGACCTAGAGGGACACGAAAAAATTTGGATCAACATACTATATAGGGGAACATATGTCAATGATTCTTCAAATCCTACTAATATGACATGAAAGATGGAGGATCAACACCCCACTCAAAGAGGTTACATCAATTCTATAAAAATCACCTAGGAAACAACGGATGATAGAGGATCACACTCCAGTCTAATAGAGGGACACTATAACTCTATCAGAGATTCAGCCTCTAGATGGTATTAAAATTCATTGATATGGATGTAATGATGCATTGTACACTCAAGGGAGATGACCAAGGGAAACACACTCAACCAATGATTGATCGAACTAAGATAATGAATATCTAAAATCACTCTTGAAGGGAAATCATGGAGTGTTCCATGGGGTACATGGTGTGTCCAGATATCCCCATTTATTCTCATTTGGAAATGAATCGATATGCATGTAGTCCCCACATGCATAATTTATAGAAGATATAAATTTAATTTTGAGACAAATGATACATAAATGGTGTTCTATTTGACTGTGTACATTTCCCCATGTCCCTCAACATTCTAATATACATGGTGAGCCACACGGAAAGGTTCACACTCAATGTGATCCTTGAATCTGATTGAAACCCTAACACCATTTACAGGGGACCCCAAAAGTCAATAAACCAAAGTCCACAACATGTTTATATGGATTTTCAAGATCTATTTGGGGTCTATTATTCATCTCCCTGACCATCGTCGAAGACATCGATATCGCTAGAATATCAGATATGGGGTCATTTAATCTATTCCAGCATTGATCAATATAAAACCAAATTCAAATTAGCTGAGAAAACTAACAGTCAAGGCATAGATCCTATTGCATCAAAACTGGGAGAAATGGAACATGAAAATCCAATAAGAACCACCACAGATCATCCATTGATATCATCGTACCTCGATCTCACCATCAATCAGAAACTGTGACCAAGAAAATGATTTTTTGTGATGAATAATTGTTGTTAAATGATCAAATACTAGGTATTCGTCAAATCATTTGCCAAAATGAAATGAATAATGTGAATGTTTGAAGAATGGAGGGAGATATTGAAAATAGACAATATTAAGGAGTGAACATCAACCATTGTTTTTTACTCGATTCGTTAACGTAGAAAGGATGAATGGTGAGGGATAAATCAATGAACCATTAAATAATTCCATAAAATTAAATCTACCAGCGTTTCACTAACAAATTATGTTTGTGTAATTAACAATCATTTTCCCAATATCAATTAACAATATGGAAAACGAAAATAAACTTCCTAGATGTAATTTGGATAGATAATTAATGAAGAATAGTTACCTTGTCATCTTTGATGAGATCCTCCAACTCTGTTGACATGACGATCCATGATCAAAACTCCGATTAATAATTGTCCTCTATAAAATCTCTTAAACAATTTTCTAAAATCTCTACGGTTTGAGATCCCAACCCTGAGGAATTTATATAAACATGCATTTAATGAAGAAACAATAATCAAAAAAAATCTAAAAAAAATTAATTATATAATATATTTCATTTAATTATCTTGTGAAAACATTTTCATATACAACCCACATTGAAATAATGTATGTCATACCTAGACTAAAGCCTACATTATAAACCCAGTGGTTCCCTAATATTATTAATTAAGTCCTCCATTTAAGGGTTATTCATATTTTTCTAGAAAACCGTGAATGCATGCCTTTTAATATATTTTATACGTTCAAACCATTTATTTCGGGCGCACCAGTCCTCAGAATCACATGTTGACTCATCACCTCGTCTTGAAATTAATATATTTTTTTAGTAAAGTGATCTCTTTTACTCTCGGAAGATAAATGAAAACATACAAAAGTTGAAATGAAGAAGATTTACATTTTTTCTGGAGAAAAATAAAAAAAACATGTCATCAGGAAAAGTGGTTGAGTAGATACATCTTTCTACAGTGGACCATTTTTTAGAAATCCCATCATCAGTATGGTTTAATTCTCATCACGTGTAAGTGTTGAAGTATTTTACAAAATATAGTATTTTAAGACATTCTTCCCATTTCTTTGTCAATATCCAAGCTATGTGAATCTTCCTCATTTGGATGGATTGAAAAACAGTAGTGGAATCACATTCAAGCCATATAGAACCCTAATTTCATTTTTATGCAAGCTCAATTGGTGTGTTTCGATAAAAAAATTGAAAAATTGGAAGGAAGAAGGGTAGTGCATGGTTGGAGTGTGTTTTTCTAAAACTGTGTTCCCTAGACCAGCAATCTATGCAACACTAGATTGAGAGGGATTGCACATCTGGTCAAATCATTCTCCCTCTAAGGAGAAACGTCCCCCCCCCCCATAGAAGAGGTGCGTCGTTATGGAACACAGTTTGGAAAATCATGTACCACTACCCAAGAATTTTTTTCATTGGTCTTTAATTAACACAAAATTTTGTTTTGAAAAATATTAACCCCGCATATTAACAAATAATCAGTCATTGCTCGACCCTAGCCTATTTATTTTGATTATGGAGTCATTCGAACAAATTCATAAGACCCCAGACCTCTGATCTTGAGGATTTAAAGCCTAGATTGAAGATCTTATCCTCTCCAGTTAAGAGGACCATATCTCATGTTTTGTTTTTCTTTGCTCCCACATCTCCCTCATATTTATGTGGGATATTATCCTCTTTTTAGTTGGATAAAGATCTAGTTTTTTAGGATTTATATGTAGTCTTGTTGGGTCCTGATCTATGATTGTTAGATCTTGAATAGTTTTATTTTGGATCAATGTTTTGGATCTATAACTTTTTCATCATCATTCTATTTATTGTTAATATTCAATTTGGGATTTATATTGGTGAGAGTTGGTCAATGATTTTGAGATATGGGGTCTAAATTTCAAATCCCATTTTCTTGATATAAATTACATGTATTTAATTATATTATTTCTATTTAACCTTTACCAATTTAATTTCATAAATTGAATTAATTAATTTGGTGAATTAATTAATTAAGGGATTGTGAAATTGGGGATATTGAATCGATTGGATTAGAATAATTCATTGTTGAAATAATTATTCAGATATTTGGATTTTGATATTGGAATAATTAATTTTAGAACTAATTATAGGGATATTGAGATTCTGAAATTTGATTAATTTATTGGTGAATTAATTATTGTATTTTTTATTACATAGTTATTATTGGGATTTAATAAATTGTGAATTAATTCATGTAATTGATGTGATTAATTAATTGTTGAATTAATAAATGGGATTGATGTGATTATTTAATTGATGAATTGATGAATAAAATTGATGTGTTTAATTAATTGCTGAATGGAATGATGTGAATATTCAACTGCTGAATTTTATTAGTTAATTATTAAGTTAATTAATGAGTTATTGTGGTACTTGTGATATTGTGATACATGTGATATTGTGATACATGTGATATATGTGAATGATTTATATATGGGGTGTGGGACATGTACTGATACTCTAAATACTCATAGGGTCATAACATTGACTTTATATAACCAAAGGTATTAAGGAAAATATTATAGTATGGTACATGTAATGATTATCAAAATACCCATGGGTTTTGGAAGTAGGGACTAATGATATAAATACCTATGGGGTGCTAGAAATGACATTTTACACCCATGAGATGGCATTGAACTATAGTCCTAATCAGTGGTTATATGAATTAAAATGAAAGGGATAAAGGAATACCATAAGATAAAATTATTTGTGAATTGAATATGTGATATTGTTCAGAATTTGTCACATAACGGAGAAGGTAAAGCATTTCAGGTTTCCTTACGAACCTGGAGGTTTATGTAGTAATGTTAAGAAATAATAAATGTGATATTTGTATAATTATGAATTATTACTTATTCCTTATAAAATTACATACACTATATTATATGGATATTTTTTTTAAAAACTTTGGTGATGGATAACTTAGTTTTACTCAAACCCTACTTGAGGTTCCTAGTCAGAACTCAAATATATTCTAAAGTTATAAGATAGGTTAAGGGAAATGGCCCTATAATATATTGTTATGTAGGGATTGAGAGTTGATAAGAGAACCAGATGTGGTTTGGGACCCGCATGGGAGTTTTCAATTTCATTGTTTATTTTTTCCATATTGATAACAAAAACATATTTTGGTATGAAACATATATTATTTATTTTCATTATTTGATTTCCCACGTTGGTAATCATGTAATATTGGTATCATTCAGGTTATGGTAATATTATTATTTTTTATTTATTTCCACTAGTTTATTACTCTTATAATGAGGGTATAGTCTCTTCATGATTTATATTCGACTATACCTACTTGTCCGAAGCCTCTAGAAACTAGGGAGGTGTGATTGACGTCACGTACCAGTCCAGCTTGGTGCACTGGTGTGTGGAACCAGATTTAGGAAATCCCAATGTGGTATGGGAGCCCAGTTTTATTTTATTTTGTTTTTTCCTTCTATTTTGGAATGGTAGAAATGAGACTTGTAATAGTGGGGCCTTGTAAATGAGCTCAAGCATGGGAGTAGTTAAACCATATATAGGGAAAATCACACTACCCATGGTGGGATTTCTATTATTATTGTTTACTCTTATGGTTAAATTTTATTTCACCATTGCTGTGGAACTTTTTGTGTGATGTGATTATTGTTTCTAAGATTTAATGAGATTTAATTCATGGAAATGTATATAATGAGAGATGATTATGTATGCATCATTTTATGTACTCATTATTATTTTGTGACATGCATCATTTTAGGTATGTATGGGAAAATGGGTTTGCGTAAGTTGTTGAAGTTCAAATGTTTTTCTATTATTTAGTGTCTTAAATGAAAAATGTGACTAAGTTGAACATGAATATATTAAATGATGAAAAATGTGAATAAAAGTGTGTATAATGAGAAACATGAATAATGAAAAGTGTTAATCCATTTTATCCATGACTTAGATATAGGAAGGTTATATTTAGGGACAGTGCCTCATTTTTTACCATGTAGTGGGGTTCGGTGGATTGCATTTTCATGGTTTTTTTTGAATCTCCCATATATAAGTGTGTATATGTTGTATATGTTCCCTATTATATATGTTTTGAATTGTAGTGGCATACCTTTATGATGACTTATGTTGTGGGGATGAAAAGAGAACATGGCTAGAAATTATCCTCCACCAATAGAACATGAGGTACTAATTGTGCTTAGTGAGGAAGATAGAGAGTTGTTCTGAGAAAAAATTTCACAAATCATGCAATTTATGGAAAGAGACCCACAGTTGGTAGTTATTTTTATGAATATTATTATGATGTAGTTCCATTTAAAAAATCCTCTGATCGTCTCTTGAGAGGGTGGAGATGAGGTTCCTTAGATTTAGATTGTGTCTATCAATATTATACAGGACCACTTGTAGACTACTTCTAAGAAGATTATCAAGATGGAATATTGTATGTTAAATGGTCAAGAAACTCATTAGTGGGACATTGATACAAGATATGGACATATGAATATTATGGTGTGGAAGGTATTTTAGGAGAAGTTGTTACATAACATTTACTATTAGATGCTCTGACATGAAAATGAAGTTGAGTTCATGAAACTGAATTAGGGGAGCACGTCCATAATGGTCTATGATTTTTATTTCATAGATTTGTAATGATTTATTCTTGTGTTGTAATATGAATATCTTACTATAGAAAAGTATTCTTTGGATGGGATTAAATGTAAAATTATGTCCTACATGAATATATTCTTGTTCAAGAAATTTTTAGAATTGGTTAATCTAGCTCTCATATCAGAGGGGCACCTAAATGAGGAATCCAGGGGAGGGCATGTACTTTTTTCTAGAAGATATAGAGGTAAAAATTCACATAGAAGTATGTCTCATTATTAGAATGTTATCTAGATTAGTGGAAAACTGAGTGTCTAGACATAGGTGTTAATTGCATAGTATCTTACTCAAGTTCTCTACCATTGGTTTTGTTGGTTGTGGGAATTTTCATAATCATTATTTCCAAAAACCAATAGATTGTAGAGCCTTTGGCTAGATTGGTGATATATAAAGTTTCTATAGGAACCCATGAAAAATGGGGAATTATGGTGGAGTCAGGGAGAGACAAATCATGTGATGTGGAACTTCTTCCCCATATCGGTCTGGCAGTTGGAGATTTATTAGCTGTTGAGGTAGAGGATGTTGAAATTGTGATTTGGGGAAAGAAAACCCTTATCAAAATAGTGGTTCATCTCAGGGTATTAGACTACATCACATGTAATAGGTGTAATACTGGTTTATGTTGTTTATCTTACACTTGTGGATAGTTAGGCTTTGACATCTATAGTGAAAGGTACTAATCTTATTACTTCTATTCTAACTAGTGCCTTATTTGATACTTGGGCCACCCATTATTTTATTTCTTCAAAACATGTGAATGGGTTGAGATTGGAATTAGACATCATGATAAGAACATTCATGATAGATACGCCATTGGGGGTATGATCTAGAGATATCTTTTTGTAAAATGGTTGTTTCCTTGAGGTTGGGGAGTACCATTTCTATTGGGATCTTTTCATCCTTATCATGGTAGGATTTGAAATAATTATGGGTATGGAATGAATATTAGAATACAAAAACAAAATATATTTTTACAAAATGGTAGTGAATTCTAGGTATCTTAATGGTGACAAGTATCTTCTATGTGGCGAGTGGGATACCCAGGTGAGCCATGCTGGGTTGATTCATCATCAACTATAGGAGAATATCGCCCTAGTTTCTAGTCTATTGTTGGATGATAGGATAATGAAACATGATTTCTTTATACCCATAGTGGACCTATTTTATGTTTTATTTCTTGGTGACCTCTCATGGGTGAAAAATGACATAAATGTAGAGTTTATTATTGAGATCAAGCATGAGGTTTAGTAGGTTTTTATTCCACATTATAGAATTGGAACAAAAAAACATCATGAACATAAGACTCCATTGGATGAGTTGATGGACAATTGGTTTATCTAACTAAGTACATCACCACGAGGATATATTATTCGATTTTAAAAGAAGACTTATAAGAGTTTACGCTAATGTGTGGAATAATGGAATCTGAACTAGATGACAGTCTAAAACTGATATCCTCTTCTGAAAATTGATAATCTTTTTGACCAGTTGAGAGAGGTTGTGTTTTCTCAAACATTGAATTGAGTCTAGGGTATCATCAGTTTAGAATATAACATTATGATATATCGAGGACATATTTTAGAATTAGGAATGGCCTTTGGGAGTTTGAAATGATGTTTGATGAATTCTCCACCAATCATTATAAACATTATGAACAATAAATTACAACTGTACCTTGATCTGTATGTGGTTGTTTATGAGGATGATAACATGGAGTACTCCAAAACATATGATGATCATGAAAAACACCATGAAATGGTTCTGATTTCAAATATGAATCATTGACTATATTCCAAGCTATCCAAGACTCGGTTCTGGATTGGTCAGTTAATCTTTTATAAGTCACATATCTTAAGAGGATTTTTTTTTATTAGACACAGAGAAGGAAAAAGTATTTGTGTCTTTGGAGCAACCCAATAATGTTTCCAGTATTCATAGAATTCTAGGGGTAGAAGGATATTTTCCCAGGATCATTCAAGTATTTTTCCATTTGTAAGAACCTCTTTTAGGATTGAACAACAATGGAGTAATGTTTTAAATGAATAGACAAAGTGATAATGCTTTCCAGGAGATGAATAATCATTTTACTACAACACCAATCTTTACCCTACCTAATCTTTGTGTGGGGTAGATTGTGTTTTGTGATAATTATGGGTTTTTTCATGGAAATTTGTTGAATTATGGTGATCAAGTAATTGGATATGGGTCATGGAATATGAGTCTCAATGCATGAAACAACCCAATGTGGGACCTTGAGTTAGGAGTAGTTGTTTATGCATTGAAGTGTTAGTAGCATTATCCATTGGGAAAAATTTATGATATATACAAATCATAAAATTTTAAATTACATATTTTCCCAATGAGATTTCAATATTCGGAAAAGGATGTGATTTGTGTATATGCATTCCATTGATTTTAAAGATGCATATATTCCCAAGAATAGAAATAGTATTGTTGATTCATTAAGTAGGAAAACTCAAACTCATATTGTTCAGTAGTATAAAGATGACTGGAAGATGATCACTTTACCGACTGATAGGCTAGATTTTCATTAAAAAGTCATGACCAATTGACTCTCATATTAGTTTTAGAGGATTCAACACTTTTACGATGAAACATGGAATGAATGTTCGGTATTTGAATGTTTTTACTTCATAGAAATCCTTAAAGGTGAGGAGTCACCTTCATATTGGGCTATATATGACGATGGCATCATATATGTCAAGAATCAATTTTTTGTGATCACAAGAATGCATGAGGTTATGATGCGGTAATTTCATACCATGAAGTGGGTTTTAAATTTATGTGTGACCAAAATGTAACATGAAATACGAATGAAATTTTGGTGGCCTATAATAAAAAAATTTCAGGGTTCATGACATGATTCTACACTTCTCCATAGGTGAATGTCAAAAATCAATGACCTAGTGGATCACTATATCCATTGAAAATTATATAATGGGAGTGCGAAAAATTACCATGTAATTTTTTGTGGGTATCTTATGGATGCCTCATTCAATGATTTTATAGGGTTCAATGTTGATATAATGATGAAGATATAAAATGTCATTCCAGTACGACATACTTTCTCAGTGGTGAAGTTGGTAGAACTGTATATTTGGGAGATAGTCATGCATCTAGGGGTGCCACATACTAATGTTTTAGACCGTGAATCATGTTTTCTATTACAATTCTAGATGTTCTTCTAGAAGGATTTTGGTATGTAGTTTTTATTGAGAACATAACTCCTCCCACATATAGATGGGTAGTTAGGATTTACTATAAAACTTCATGAGGATATTTTTGTTGTTGTGTTACCTAGACTATGTTGGTTATCGGAAGAAGAATCAACATTTTTGGTGTTTTTATATAACAACGGTTATTGGGAAACCATTAATTTGGAACCATATGAGGATCTTTATGGATGTCCATACTAATTACCTCTATTCTGAAAGGAGGTAGGAATGTCGTAACTTTTTGAACAGAGTCTTATACAGGCGATGTCACAATAAGTTCATTTTATTTATAAGTAGATGGATATGACTCATGGTACATATAAGTCACATGTATATAGGTATCAATGAACCCTACTGTTTACCTAGGGTGATCATGTGTTCATTTAGGTTCGGTCATTGCAAGATATAGAGGCATGGAAAGTTGGCATCAAGGTTCGTTAGACCTCTTTAGCATTTCGGGTGAATTGGAACTTCGAGAATATTGATTGGATATTCTATAGATGTATGGTTCTATGAATTATGTATTTAATGTGTCACAACATCAGATTTATCACCCATTGAATCTTGATTTGATCGATGTGGATGATGTTTTTTTAGGATGTCACATCCATTAATGAGTGTAACATATCAAATGTCACTTAGGGTATTTTTTGATTTATGTATAAATTTATGTTCCTTGTGTTGGTAAAATATTTATTTCCCAAAGTTCAATAGAAGGATCAAGGGTGTTTTGGGGCTTTGAAATGTGAAAATGTCGGAAAATAGGAGTTTCTAGTCATGTTTCACGATTCACGCATGGTTTGTGAAAACTGTGCCGATCATCCCAGGTAACCATGAATCATTAGACATAGGATTTTTCATAGTTATCACATGGTTAAGAGAACTGTGTTGAAATCCAAGGTAACCATGCGTGTGGGATATTTTTGGATAGTATCTTCTTCATGGTTTGGGCATGGTTTGAAAAACCATGTGGGTAAACCATGTGGCAAGGTATTTTTGAGAAAATAACAAAAATGAAATTATGGGATTTTAAGATGTAATTAGGGATTTCTCCCCCTTCTTCTCCCTTCAACACTAGTGATGAACCAAGATTCCAAGATCATCAAAGAGGTAATTCTTCTTCAATCCTAGGCCATTTATAGTGTCTTTAGTTTCAGATTGAATATCTAAGTAAGCCCAATCTCCTCATTGATTCTCTTTTTGGGTTAGGGTTCACACCTTAGTTGCATCTCCTTTGGAACCTCTACAACCCTTCCTTTCTTGTGAGTTTTTGGTTGAGGCATAAAAGATTGGTTGAATCAGGATCTAATGCCTCGATTAGTAGTGTTTTCACCAACAGATTCATGGAGGGTGGTATATAAGTTATATTCCATAGTTTAATCATATTTTTGTGAATTTATGGTTTCAATATTGTTACCTTATTTATGTGTTATTTATGTCATTTAATGTATGACGTATATTGGGTGTCTAAATGATCAATTAAACCCCTCTTGATTACCATGGGATGAAAATAAGATGACTTGACAAAATTAGGGCCACTTGTGGGGTTATCCAGCCCATCCGATGGTGCTAACAGAAATATAAGGCCTGAAATTGATTCATGATAAAGTAGAGACTTAGAGAAGAGGTTAATTGGTCAATTTAATGGTTTAGAATGGGTAGTGGTTAGTTATGTATAATTTGGTTAAAGGCTAAGGGATATTGGGTTGGCATGTAATTGGGTTAAATGGTATTATTGGGAATATGATCAGGAATTTTGTTTACACTTGAGTATGCATAGTGAGATATGAAAGGGGAAAGGGAATTGGGAATAAATGTTTTGCTGATAAAAGTGTGGAATGTGTTAATGGATTGAAGAATAATGTTAAATTTAACATTTATTGATATCATTGTGATTATTAAAATGATATTGCTTATGGTCTGTTGTGATGTGGAATGTTTTAGTGATGATAAATAAGCATGTACACATGGCTTAGTAGAGTGGGGTATAAGATTGAGGTTATATGCCCATAGGTCGAGTAGGGATGATGTTCTAGATCCAACCCTAAATGAATGGGTTAGGAAGGGAAACAAGTTCTACCCCCTACCGATTATATTCCACCCAGACGGAGGCATCAGCGTGAGGATTATGAGGTTGTTATAATGTGACGCCTAATGGGACAGGTCTTCATTTTATTCCCATATTCATGAGATCATTTAACATTTATAATCCATTGAACATATGGAAATGCTGGATTAAACCATGTGATGACGAAGTAGTGAAACTTAACTTAATGGTAGTATAATTTTGTAGGAGTATAGTCTAGAATGTATTATTGAACTATTTACTATTACCTTCCATTATTTATCAATTTCATGAACTATAAAATTTTACTAGATATTTTGTAGAAATCATTGGTGGTGTCCTAATAAGTTATAATTACACCATTCTCGGGTCATCGTTGGGTACCTGAGCATATTTCATGCTTTCAAGTCAGGACGAGGGAAAGGGCCCTTACTAGGGAGTTTAGTTGGTCATGGGACATGTATTGGTGCAATTCCAAACATTGAGTCCAGAACATTTTGGAGATTCTACAGTTTTTATTTCTTTGGGTTTTTTTCACTTGGCACTATAGCATGGCATGAAATATTTTCAATTGTATATGGTTGTACCCAATTTTTGATTTGGTTATTTATGCATGTTATTAATTGTTTCATTCTGTTTACCATGATTTAAATGGTTTTCAATTGTGGATTACTCTAGTAAAGAGCTTATAGTCTCCACACGTATCCTATTAGGCCCTCAATACTAGTTAGAAAACTCTAGCATATTGGAAGGTTCACTTATGGTTATGTGGTTTCCTAGAACGTGGCATCATTTTAGTGGCTTCCAGGTTGGGGACATTACACAGTGGTATCAGAGGAGTTATTTTCTCTTTCTTTCTATATGAGGATAGTAGACATGAGGTTAGGAAAGTTTCGTGACTAGGTAATGAGCTCCTTATTATGAGTATCTAACCCATGTGTGAGGGAATACATAAGCCACCCTAGAATGGGCTTGTGGTTCTTGTTGTTTGTTGTTATATTTGATGATATTTTACCATAAGGTGATGCACTTTTTATGTGATTTGATGGTTTTGGGATATTTCTCTTTTGGAAAAAATGGTATGAGGTTTTTCATTCATACAACATTAGAGGAACCTATTTAGATAAGTGACATGTATCATGGTATTCACACACATAGGATGTGTGTTCTAGATGTAAAGGTTAGGATGTAATTTTTTTATTAATAGTAATAAAATTGTTCCTAATAAAATGGTATGAAAGGGTAAAAAGTGTAAGTAGAAATTACAAAATGGAACTTAATAAAGAATTAAAAGTATATTAACATGTTCTAAGTGTAAATTGGGATGTGGAAATTTATTGTAATTGGTGTAAAAGATAAGGCTTGTAACTATGTGTATTAGATTCTCATGTTAGCCATGGCCTTATGAGAGACAGCCCAGGGCAGCGTTCTGGTTGTGATTAGTCTCGTTTGGGTAGTGTATGTGAACTAATTTGGTTGTGTAAATTGATGAGACTACCTATATCATTTTTTTTTGTAAAAGATTTATGGTTGTCTTCTAGAGATCCTATTTGGAAATGTTGATAAATTCCACCTAGAAAATGTGTGCCAGTTGGGAGACGTGAGGAAGTTTCCAAGTAATATCCTCTAGTAGAGGATCAAGGGAAAATGGTGGTCCAAGAAGATGGGGAAGAAGTTTTATGATAGAAAATTTTCTTTTTATGAAAATTATGGAATGAGACCCAGGGTTGGTTGCACCGAGTTTGTTTGAGCTAACCAGGGAGTTTCAACTGCAGCACCCTTCAACCGTTACTGGAGAGGGTGTACCATAGGTGGTAGTGTTTTGGGTAGATTCCATCCAAACTATTATTGACCATATATAGACTTTTATTCAGAAGCGAGTCCATTTAGTTACCTATGTGTTGAGAGTCTAAGAAAAGTGTTAGTGGAAAATCATGGTTTAGACAGAGCATGCTAAAGAAATGAGGTGGATGGATTTTAAAGATAATTTTCTTGTGAACTTCTACCCATAAACCATGAGATAGGATAGGAATGATGATTTTATGAGTTTCATTAAGGTAACAATTTCAATAATGGACTATGTTAGTCATTTCACCGATTTGCAATGCTTTGTTCCAATGTTGATAAGAGACAAGTATTAGTTGAATATCATTCTTCCTAAAAGTATTGCTAATGTGGTGGATCAAGACCTTATCTAGGAGTGGAACCATATGGGATCTTTAGCTAATGATCTTTTGGTGCCATCTGGGTGAGCATGTGGAATGGCTTCAGATAGTAGGATGCACCGTTTTGGAAATTTTCAGTGGGGTAGAATTGAACAGAGCAGTCATAAGAGGGGGTCAACATCTCAGGTTGGGGACCATGTATTATATTATTAGTGTGGATGGTCGGGGCACAAGGGTGACCAGTGTCCCCATCCACCATTCAAGTACTGATCATGCGGTAGGCCAGGCCATGTGTAGAGGTTCATCAGGAATCTGCAATAGTCATGGAATTATGGAGGTCAGAAGATAATTTCGAGTGTGGGAAGGGGTTAGTTACCCCATATTAGGTAGGTAGTTAGAGCTCCACATATCTTACTAGTAGAGGCAATGGATGTTGAACTCTGGGGAATGATCGAACTTATCAATAGGGCAGTGCGGTGTAGGGTACATAGGTCGCTGCCTAGGGTAAAGGGGTAGGTCATATTCATGTAGTTCAGACTACACCTAATGGTTTCAAGACAAAAACATCTACCATTCTGGGTATAAATCCTGTAGATTTCACGCTTCCTAGTAAATTAGTTGATATAAGTTCTACACATTACTTTATTTCTTATCAGTTCTTTGTTTTATTATGCTTAACTGTGGAGGTTTTATCTAGGGTAATGTCCCTTGATAGTCCACAAGGGGTACAATTCAAGGACATTAGTAAGTGTAAATGTTGTGATCTAGAGGTTGGTGGATATCGTTTTCTATGGCATCTGCTTGTCCTAGAGGTGTCAGGTTTTGACCTAATCTTAGGTATGGATTGGTTGGTGTTATATCAAGACCATATCAACTATTACCGACATCAGGTAGTGTTCACATCCCACGATGGAAGCAATTATGTCCTTTGTGGGCAGTGGGATACTCGAGCAGGCCGCATGGGGCCACTATGTCAACAGTTGGGAGAACTCATAGTCTAAGTATCATGCCTTATGTTGGATGATGGGGAGAAAGAGAAGCAAGTCATCCCTCTTGTTGTGTATTAGTTTTAGGATATGTTTCCTGAGGCATTCTTGGGTTTAACGCCTAAGAGAGATGTTGAGTTTAAAATTGAGTTATTACTGAGATATAATCTAGTTTCTATTCTACCATATCCAATGGAACCAGTAGAGATACAAGAACTAAAGGTTTACATAGGGGAATTAAATATTAATGGGTTTATATGTCCTAGTACCTCACCGTGGAGATCTCATGTGCTATTTTCCTAGAAGGCTGATGGATCCCAAAGGTTATGGTTCAATTATAGGAAACTAATCCATATGTCAGTTAAGAACTAATACCCTCTTCCTAGAATCGATAACTTATTTGATCAACTATGAGGTGCCTCTATGTTTTCGATTATCGATTTAATTTCAGTATATCATCAGTTGAGGGTGATATCATCTAACATGCCTCAAACAGCCTTCTAAAATAGGTACTGGTTGTATAAGATTTTGGTGATTCTATTTGTAATGACCAATGCACCAGTGGTGTTGATGTTCTTGTTGAATTGGATATTATACCAATATTTGGATCAGTTTTTAGTTTTTTACATTGATGACATATTTGTGCACTCTAAAACTCATGAAGATCATGCCAAACAGCTTTACATATTCTTGATTACACTATGAGATTGTATTCTTTATTCCAAGCTATCAAAATATCAGTTTTGGATTGATGAGGTTCACTATCGGGGGCACATCATTTTGGAGTCAGGGGTGTGAGTGGATCTTGAAAAGGTGAACATTGCGGTGTCTTGGAAGCATCCCAAGAACATCCTGGATTCTTAGTGTTTTCTGTGTTTGTCCAGTCATTAAAAGAGGGTTATTATATATTTCTCTTGTATGGAAGCACTACTCATAGGAAAAACTAAGAAGGGGGTAAAGTTTGATTGGTCATAGGCTTGTGAGAATGATTTTTAGGAGCTAGATAAGTGGTTGACTACCGCACCAATTTTGTTAGTACCTGAACCAGGTAAGAGTTACACCTTGTTCTGTGATGCGTCTGGTGTTGAACATGGGGTGGTTTTGATGCAAGATGACTGGGTTATAGCTTATGGGTTGAGATAGTTGAGGCCACATGAAAGGAATTATCCTACTCATGACTCAGATCTAGATGATGTGGTTCATACCTTAAAGTGTATGAGGTATTACATATTGGGGGAACCATTCATAATTTTCACTAACTATAAATGTATCAGGTACATATTATCTCATAATGATTTTAATCTTCAACAGTAATGGTCGGTCGAGTAATAGTAGTCCTTTAATTTTGAGTTAGTCTACAGACTAGGGAAAGGGAATAGTGTCATCGATGCTTGGAGCTGGACGAGTTAGAATCAAGTGCTTCATGAATCTAGTTCAGAGTGGAAGATGATAGCCATGTTTGCTGAGATGCATTTCGAGGTACAGTATGGGCATGGGAAGATGACCCTTACAACTATTGCAGCAGAATCCACACTTTTGAGCTGAGTTAAAGAGACTCATCTTGTAGATCCAGAGTGTTTCAATATTAAGGAAAGTATTAAAGGGGGTACTCACCTTATGGTTTGACATTCATTTCTTATGAAGTTTCTAATGTTTATGTCTGTGTAGTGATGTCAGTAGGTGTATGGGAGGAGTTAATGTGCGAGTTTCTTGAGTCAAAGTGGGAAGTGCATCCTGGCTTGACTGAGAAATATAATTGTATTAATTGGTTGTTTTGTGGCTAGGAATGGTGAAAGAAGTAGAGATTTTTCTGACACTATTCTTTACCTATCAACAGTTGAAGGTTGAGCATCAACTTGCAGGTGGGTTATTTTAGTCATTTCTTATTCAAGAGTGGAATTGGAATGATGTTATGATTGAATTCATTATGGGCCTTTTGAGGACTCCTCAGAAGAGAGATACAATTTGGGTGGGGGTAGATCAGATGACCAAAGTGGATCATTTCATGCTGATCAAGGAGATCTATACAACCTAATAATTGGGAGAACTGTATGTTCAAGAAATAGTATGGTTTCATGGTGTGCTGGGAAACATAGTTTCGGATCATGATCCACATTTCACCTCATTCTTCTAGAAGAGACTATATAAGTCACTTGGTACCCAGTAATTATGGTGTATGGATTACCACCTGCATACTGATGTCTCGTTAGAGCATACAGTTCAGGTATTAGAAGACATGTTGAGAGCAAGTGTTTTGGATTTCGGTTGTTCATGGGAAAATCACTTGTCTCTTGTTTGGTTTTCTTGCAACAACCGCTTTCAGGTTATAGTTCAAAGGGGTCCATTTGAGGAACTCTATGGGAGACCATGAGATCTCTTCTGTGTTGGTTAATGGATGGGGAGTCTGATCTCTTATAAATGAACCCAGTGCAGGAGCCATCAGAGAAGGTCTTATTGAATCAATAGTGTATGATGACATCTCAGAGTAGGGTGAAGTCATATGTTTATCAACATCGTAAACCTCTATTTTGATTCGAGGATATGGAAGGCTACACTTACACATCAATATAGTTTTAATTTTATTAACAGATGAAAAAAATAATGGTGAATTATATTACACCCATATAGTGAAATTATGATTCCATATATATCGAAAATATTCAATAAATGCATCTATATTACCTTCCTTGTAATGTGTATGTGACAAATTAATCACATCGCATCATGACACAATAGTTTTCATCACACACTAGTGACATTATCATACTCTAAAAAAATAGAATGTAATATGGTATATTTGATATGATAAATCTAACAATATAATGATTTTATGAACATCACATATATAATTTAAATAAATTATTTTTTAGAAACTATCTCAGATACCCTGGTACCCTGATTACTTAGTCAGCACTGACATGGATCTAAGGGCATATATGATCCCTATAGGTTGTTGACTAGTTCCTAGAATAATACAAGAAATAATTTTGAAATAATTTTTAATAAAAATAGAATATGGTAAAATATATAAGTTAGAATTTTAAACACTCCATAATGGATAAAAACTGAGGATAAAAATGAAAAATAGTACCCAAAAAATAAAATTATCACAATGGAAACATTATTCAATGTTGACTACATCAAACATCCTAAAAGTATCAAACCTCATTGGAAAATAATTGATAAAATATCCACTCTCCACAATATTTATTACATTTTCTATAGGTGTCATTAAAATCATCCTCTACTATGATATTATTTTTATTTACTCGATCCTTTCATAAGAAAATATTCAAGATCATAAAGTAAAAGGTATAATGTGAGATATAATTCTTACTAGTGTCTCAACATGTGTTCCATAATGAATTCCATAACATGAAACCAGTTTTCTTTTAATAAAAATATAAAACAATTACATGAATAAAATTTAATTATTTTTATAAAAACATGTTTTTAATATAGAAGGTGTTCAATATTTCCCAAAATAACCATAAATGTTAATTTTTTAACAATAAAATTATATAAACCATTTGGCATCAAAAAAATAGTTTAAATAATTAATGGAATGTCTAATCAAGTATTCAAAAATATAGAATTATGAAAGAAATCCCAAAAGTAATTTAGTTTCTGGTAATAGGTTCCTCACACATCTAAATGATTATCCCTAATTTCAATTGGTGCATACAGAAGATCAAACCACACCCAAAAAGTGGAACCCATCATGAGCTTCCTACACTCCAAGAGGGGATCCCATTATGGGCAGTCCTAGAACGATTGTATAGTCAGTGTCTCCATCCACAATCCATAACTAGGGTGTCAGAGTCTTATCATTCTTATTACTATAACTCATTAATTACCATTTATAATATGTTTTTCAAACCAACAGTCAATTAATCAGTCAGTCATGGGAAAATAAATCAATTGTTTAATTGGCTAATTTTATTTTTTAACATGCCTTTTTTTATTTCAAAACCAAAACATTGGTTTTTATCAAATTATATCATTATAAAATCATAATTTAATTTAATACTTTTTCTCCAGAATAAAATTTCATTATTTAATCAAATAATGTTTTTAAATCATGCCAAGAGTTTTCTAAAAAATCTTTCCTACATTTGAATTCCATTTAAATTGGAGTTTTTCACAAACTCAATTCCATTTCAAAACGAAAAATCAAATAAGATAGATTCTTTTGGTTTTAAAATCATTTAAAAATTGCTTTGATATTAATAAATAAATATAGTAATTAAATTATATATAAAAAATTATATTGAAGCTTACCCCTTTAAATTACCGGATTACACCATCAACACCAATAACAAAAAATCCAATACGTATAGAGGTGAAAATACTAAAAAACAAAAACATATATCCAAAATCTTAAGGAATAAGACTGAAATCATCTGAAATCATAAAAGCAAAATGCTTATAATGTTGAGTAGTAATGAGAAGTGGAAAACCACATCATAGAAACTCATCTGAGATTAAACACCAAAATGGGACATCCGAAAGTGATGAAATTCCCAAGAATCGGTGAGAGATTCCCTATGATTATGGAAAATAGTCTGTTTTATAGAATAAAAATATTACAGGCTGGAGTGAACAAAAAACCACTAGGATTGAGTCATATTAATGAGAAATTATATTTTTATGATGTAAATGTATTCTCATTACACATTCAATGAAAAAGGAAGTGCATCATGTTAAAAATATTTATTGATGAGTTTTCAATATATTTTATACTTTTATGGTGTATGTTCATATATTACATAATCCATTATCATAGCCAATGGTCTAAAAAAATACTCCATACACTATGGTTTTATGGTCTAAATTACTCATGAATATAGTGATCAATAGAAACCACAATGACGGATTACCAAAAAATCCATTAATGATTTTTTTCCTTAGACACCACTAATTGAAAAAAAAACTTCCCCAAAATTTATGAAATTTTACCTAAAATAAGTTAACAAGATGTTACAAACTCCACTCTATAAATGCATCCTCAATCCATTGAGCCTACTATCCATTTCTATTGAGTAAATAATCTAATATGGATAATGGGTGATGGAAAAATCTATCTCGACATCATGATTTTCACAATTTAGATCAAGAAAATCGTTTGAATGTTAATTTTGAATCGATGATATAATAAATATGTTTTTTATTGATGTTAAATAAGGGGGAAGATCCATTTGGTAATCCCCATTAAACACCTACTAATCAAGATCAAAATAACCCACAAATTACGATGCAATCACCCCTATTTTCCTAGATGATGGTGACCCAACATAGGTCAAAAACTCAAGAACACCAATCCAACAACTGAAATTTATAACAGTCATAAAAAATGATCTGAATTTGATTTATACACTAATTGGGTCATTCATAATCTTTGAATAACCAACTTAATATTCATTGTCATATCATGAATTGAACAAGTCCAACCATGTTTATTTTCACCAATATCCAAAAAATATGATATATATTAACATAATCATCCATAAAAGGCCACAAAAGGAGCCACTCTAAAAGTGGAATGGAAACTATTGATGTTGGGAAAATCAAAAAGTTCAAAAATGACATCCTCAACTCCACCAAATTCAAGAACATAGAAACCAAACATGTCTTACAAAATTTATATTGCTCATTCTATATGGACATCCATCTATTAATGATATATAATTCTCAAATATATCTTGGATCCCAACACCTCCATGAGGCCTCTCAAAAAAAGAATTAAATTGAGCATCCCTGTTAGATACTATATTAGAAGATACTCCATGAAACATGATAGTTCATTTCACTTAGATATGTACCAAGTCCTCAAAATTGATAGTATCTTATATTGGTAAACATTTATCAGATTTTAGTCTTATTATCGATTGAAATATGTATCTAATTATTCATCCCATTCTTGTATAGAAAACCAACAACAATGTCTATAGAAATATATTTCCACTTGAAAATCATCACTACAATAGAAAAATTCATATCTTAAGGCCTCTGGTGATCATCGTAGACTTATTGGATTTTATAACAAGGAGATACAAAGTCAAAAGTGTTTCATCTCAAGCATGTCTAGTGGAATTATCAAAAAATAACATTGAAGAATTTTGGGCCCACGATTGGTCCACCCTCTAGGAACAATTATAATATACAATTATGTTATTCCTTACATTAAAAGTCTCTAATAAATTATTCTAGAAACACATGATACTTATAGAATAAAAGGAATACACACTGATTTTCTCCCTATGATAATGATATTCTCTTGTATAATAGAATTCATCATGAAGATATCGCTACTATTGATTTGTCTCAAAAAGCGGGGGGTAAACTGAACGCTTTTCATAATAACCTCAGTCTCATACTCCTTGAAACCCAAATAAAACTAAACAAATATAACGATCATATTCTATTATCTTGATGATTTATTCACTACTAGGGTTTTAAAAAAATTCCTCATCACATCAGTGATGATATATCCCTTACTTGGGGTGCAAGAAATATGTAAATTGAAGCACAGTAGGTATTATTCCCAATGACTATATCGATGGATCAAATAATTTTTTAATGAATTTATAACTCATTATTTTGTGATTTTATTAGTGGTAAACAATTATCTGAAATGTTAAGGAGGTGTATATTATATTCATTCCTCACAGCAATGATTTCAAGGTCATGGTTCTGATAAATTTTATCATGTACCATAATATATCTATAACCATAGTCTACCATTAGATTATCATGCATAAGAACACCACATAAACCTAAAACTGATACATTGAAAAATACCATATAGCCTTGCCTATACTCTTTAAGAGTAAAATTTTTCACAAAAATCCAAAAGATGCTTTATCTAAACAAAATAACTCTGACATTTCCCATTCCAAAAAATATTTTTCCCTTTCAAGTTAGTGAGGTCATCTGATAAGAAAACATTGTGAAATTTTTCAAAAAATTGTTTTAATACAACTCTAAACCCAAGAATCATCATTTCCCAAATACAATGCAATGTTTTTACCATGTCATAAAAACTTCCAAATTATAATGAAAAACTGAGACACCACCTTCTAATACCACATTCCTCATGAACATCACTCCATGAATCTAGAAACATCATTTTTAAAGACTATAAATAAGTCAATGGTTCTTCAATATTTGTTGAACTATTCTTAAAAGAAGAACATGATCCTCCTTGGTCTTAGAGTATGCTAATATATCTTCTAAAAACATTCTACCAAAAAGTCGAGCAGATCATGGAATATCATATTCATTAATGCCATAAAAACAACATGAGGATATGGTAATGTTAATGGGAATAAAAGATACACATAATTTTCATAAAAACTCATGATAAAAGATGTTTGAATGTAATATAATTTTAATATAAATTAGTTTTAAACATATTGATGATCAACATTTGAAAACCAATATTCCACTTTCATCTAGTTTAACAGATCCTCAATCTAAGGTAATAGATATTTATTCTTTACCATAATGTTATTTTTTTCTTAGTAATGAATACATAGGTGAAATGTAACATTATATTTATTTACAAAGAGATAATTTACTAACCATGGTGACACACTCTGAAATATAAGTCCTTTTTATAATATATCATCCATATGTTTTGTTACTTTATTAAAATTTACAGATTCCATATGGAAAGAAGGAATACATAATGGATTACTACTATATAATAAATCAATACTTAACATTTCCTCTCCTACTAGTAGAAATCCTATGATATAGTAAGTAAAAACTAGAAAACACGAAGACAACTAGAGGGTAATCATTCCTTAAAAATCATCCCTTCAATTCGATGTCAAACACCAATATTACCCAACCCAACCCTAAAAATAGTGGTTCATATCATCCCAAATTCAGGTACCATTCACCCTAAATGATATAGAAAACCCTGTATAGTGTATTTAAGGATACTTGCTAAAGATAACATTCAATAAACTATTAAAGATCAATATCTTAATCCATCTAAAAAATTATATCTGGGGGATTCATGTTGATAACTATAAAACTACATGTAAGATGAAACTCTACAATAGTGAAAACAAAGAACGATGTCGAATACCCTATTCTATCCACATTTTATAGGGTTCAGTATAATACCCAACATAATGTAAGAAATTTGTAGGATGACTTTTTAGATTCACAATAAGGGTTTATATAAAATGAGTGTGATGCACCCATTTTAAGTATGTAAATCACTATTGATGATGTTATAGTGATAGTGCATCTCACTATCACTGAACCCACTTCCTCATTCTCTGGGTAATCATGGAAAACATGAATAATGTTTTTTTAGATTCATGTGGATGGAACCCCTTAGTGATTGTAGAATCTGATCGAATCATACTAATTAGTGGTGATGGTGACACCCTACCACTATGAGGAGAATAAACTAAATGGAATATGTTCTGTTGGATTCCCAATGGACAAAAGAACTATAGATCATATGTGTATCTATATAATTCCACGTCATATTTTCAACATTGACTCATAGATATTATGTCAAATGGCCTCTTCTAGGAACAATAACAAGTCTCAAATAATTCATCTATAGTGATCCACCATAAGAATTGTCTTTATTTCCCTTCCATTTTATTGGACTATCAGAACTATCACTGTGAGATAAAGGATCCCTTGTTAACCCATTCATACCAACCATGTGATACTAATCAATTACTATTATCTCAAATATTTAATTATAAAAAATAGATCTTTATCCTGAATATTTATGATTAGATAACATAACAAAGGCTCATCGCATATTCTCAAGTATTCATCTTCGTATTAGTCACCACCTAAGGAGAAAACTAAAAAAATTTAGGAAAATGGTTTTCATAGTAAGTTATTGTCCTATCAACTTATTGTAGTTTGGGAAACTCCTTGGATTTTACTAAGACCATCATATCTAAGTAGAACATATCATTGAATGTAAACCTAATGTTATTCCACTCTATTCCCTCAAGGTTATTTTTCATTAACATCAAATCCCACCACCTCATTATAGGTAATTTTATATTAATGGTTTCACACATTACCTCTATCATATTTGGTGTTTCCATGAACTCAAAGAGTAGTTTTATCTTTTCAACTAGTCCATTGCCTATTAAGGATCATTAAAGACTGGTAACACTGGATATTTTAGAGTAATCTAGCTCTTGATCATGATTTCTCATTTTATATATTCTAGGTTCCAAAATATATCCTAAAGGGGAACAGGAGTAGAAACATATCCAAGATCATACATAAGAGAAACTACATTCCCCACAATATTCTAATCCACTAGAGGATTTGCATACTATGGTTAAAAATAATCTTCCTTGTGCATCCTATAAAAATATCTCCTGTGAGGAAGGATGATACAAAATATCAATATAAAATAATGAAACATCAGTAAGGATGTAATGTTCAATTAGTCATACAAGAGATATAATGATACTAAGTCCATCGGGTTAGGAAATGGCTAAAAATGATCAAGAAATTACTCAATTCACTTCTCCAAAATACATATGGCGACATATGGCTCATTACGATGTGGGGCTCCTAGGAACTCACTCACAACTACCTCATATATCCCATAAAAACGAACTCTTATATACTAAGGAAAACCATATATGTAATGAAAATAAGGATTTATTCAAAACATGCATCTTTGAAAACACCTTGGTAAGAACTATCCATGATAACCTAGTTCCCTTATAACTAACCCGGCTCTGACATGGCATGAAGGGAATTCTGGATCCCGATAGAATGGGGAATAGAACTTATAATCAAACAAGATATATGAGAGAATATATCTTCCAAAAAATATTGGAATGAAAAAGATATAATTGAGTATAATCAATTCTCTTAATGCGACAATGTACCTTGATAAATTATATAAATAAGTACTCAACATAATTAAAAACATCTCAAAGGATAAATCATTAAAACACGACAACATCAAACATCCAAGAAGGATAAAAAACAATGAAATAAATGAAAAATATCTACACCAATAACCATCATAAATCCAAGGTCTATATGGGTCATGAAAATCCACCACCACAAATTGGAACATTCCCTTTAAATGAACATGGCATTAAAAATGTCCAAATGAACGAATGAAAACATAGGGTGTAAGCTATAAATCCTTGTATGGTGTCACCGAGTGTTTTATAATGAATAAAAATATAATAAACCACATATTAGTTTAAATTAAACATAAAACATTACATTTCATATCGTTTACACATTTTCAACAAAACATTATTTTGATTCCAAAATTTCTAGATATTTTTATAAACATGTTTATTAAAAGTTTATATAATAAATTGGCATGTCTGATCAAGTAATTAAAAAAGTATCGTGATGCACACAATACGCATTCTATATTAGTTTTTATTATTAAGATACTAAGACATATCAACAATGATCTTGACCAAATATTGGTGTCTATAGACAATCAATCTACACCCCAAAGGGTAGCCGATCATAAGAAATGTACAGCTCATAGGGTAACCCATTAAAAACTATCATGATGCATATTTTTTTAGTGTTCTCAAAATCAATTGTAAGCTTGGGAGTAAGAGTCTTATTATGCATGTCCCTATTACCCACTAAATAGTAAGGATATCATATTCTTCCAACAATCAACTAATCAATCAATTATTGAAAAATAAATCAAAATTTCAGTTTCCAAATATCATTTTTCAACTTTCCATTCCATTTCAAAACCATAAAATAGGTTTTTATGAAATTCATAAATTATGACATTGTCTTAAAATTTTATAATTTTTCTCTATAAGGAATTATAAATCATTTTATCAAATTGAGTTTGAAATCAGGTCATCATGTTTCTCCAAAATTTTCCCCACATTCTAATTCCATTAAAATTATTGTTTTTCATAAACATTATACCCTTTCAAAACAAAGCATTAATAAAATAAAATTCTACGGGTTTTAAATAATTTAAAAACATATTTCCAATAATTAAGAAAATATAGGGAATCAATTTTATGGAAAATTTAAAACGGATCCATTTTCCTTTAAATTAATGTTTCATAGAATCAAAACCCATAACTGGAATCCCAACATGGATAGAGGAGAAATGTTTTGAAATAGAAACCTAAGATCACAAAACATCATGATTAACTCTTATTTCATCATCATCCACGACATAATGTCATTTACAATGAGTTATAGAATATATTAGGAAAAAACAATTGAGGAAACTCACCAATGATAAATCACCAAACTGATGCTTTATTAAGGGGTGAAATCAACCAAAATCAATTGGAGTCTCCCTATAAATAGATAGAAGAGGTTGTGTGATAGAAGAAATACATTTCAAGATTAATTAAAAAAAATAACCCTACTCATGATTCATTTACTTCAAAAATGATATAATTATAGTTTAAATTTATTCACATTTCACATACTCTAAAAAATGTGTCACATAGGGTTAAAAATCATGATGGACAATTTTATGTTTTAAGATAAACATTTAAGGTGTTTGTAAATCAATGTCATAATATATTTTCATGGATTGTTTCTTGTGAAAAAATTATATCATTCAAAAAATGATTATGATATAAATTAATCCTACATTAGGTGATCAAAATTCTCCCCCTCATAGGATTACTAAACCGTACATTGATGCTTTTATACTCGGTTACTACTAATTCACCCATAAATACATCCTCAAAGGGTAAGTCATTCTTCTGACATAATATCCTGAAAAATAAAATTCCCTATATAAACCCATATAATGAAAATAAAATCAATGAATGAGGTGTACAGTTACCTAAAAGGAAGAAAAATTATGTTACAATAATATCCACTAATGAGAGGAGTTGATGGGAAATGAGTTACATTGGCTCGAGTGGTAGTAGTCCTCCATACACAAAATTGATGGTTTTATTTCCTACATGATGGAAGAGAATATATATTTAGGTAATGAAATTTATATAATAAAATACTATTATGTGGTAAATAATATCTAATGGAGTTATAGGATGAAATAAAATGATAAAAAATGGTTAAGGACTATACCTCTTCTTCAAAATACCCCTTTATAATCACAATTAATGAATGCATTGGATGGTTTGATAAGAAATATAAATCATCTAGTATGTGTTTAGGGAATTATGGAATAGATTTGGGTAGGGATTTTATGATCCAAATTATTTTATAAGTCTGAAGTGGAGAGGATTGGGGTTGTCCTATTATAAGTGTAGGACAGTACTCACTTGGAAATTTATAGAAGAAAAAGTTATACCAACATTTTCAACATGCTAAACGGAAATAAAAATGAATTAATATATTAGTTTAGATGTAATATGGTCTATATATGTCAATATTATTTGTATTTGATATGTATTTATGTCATTTTAACATTTTTATTTTTAATTTCACTAAGAGTAAAACTATTTTAACCTTAACCGTATAAGTTAAATTGTATTAATTTAAATATTTATTCTGAAAATAATATTATATTAACCTTATTTATACTATTGAATAATATAATTCCAGATATGTAATAGATTTTCCATAAATTAATTAAAATAAGTGGAAATATATAAATTAATATTAAACCTGAGGATGTAGTGAAAAGAGGTTTTCCATAGAGAAAATATCCATACACATATAATGTTTTAATATCAAAATTAAATATAAAGTTTATTCTAATTAATTAAATTGGATTGAAAAAATATATATTTTTATTAATTTTCCTTTTAAAACTATATTAATATAAAATGGGTCATGAAAATTCATTTAAAAAGTGGATTTTAAATAAAAATAATTATTTTTTACTAATAATTTAATAATTAAACATTGCGTAAAATAATCAAAAAGTGAATTCATGATAATTATTCTATTCAGATATCAAAAATGATTTTTATTTCTTAAAATTAATTTACTATGAATTTCAAAATCTACTGTTATTATTCATTCAGAAAATTAAATAACAAACATTTTTTGGGAAAATGGATTTTTCAAAACATATTTGGGCTTTAATAAAAATAATTTACAATTTTATAAATTTGTTTTTATATAAATAAATTGTAATAAATTTCGAAATAAAATTATTCCAATTTTTACAAAAATGTATAATTTATTGTTTATAATGGTTATTTTTGAATAATAATACTAATGGTATAATATGGTTTGTGGAAACCAGATAGTGCGTATAACATAATCGATTTAATATATTTAAAAGATATGAAATAAATATTTCATAAAATCATGGGGTTATACATTCAACCCCATTAAAATGTATTTTTCCAATGTAATTCCATCACATTTGTACAAAAAAAATTGAGTATACTTATCTTTCTCACTATATATCCCAGTTTTCATGTAGCTTCCCCTATCTTGTCGTTTAACCACAAAACATTTACAATATGAGTAGACAATTTTCATAGAACATTCTATCTATGGTAATGAATATCTATCAGTATTTATTCATATGATTGATCTTTTTATGTTGGTATGACATCTAGGTTTAGTAGTTGTGAAGGATTAGGTATGTACTTCCGCATGATAGATATAAGGAATGAAAAATGGAGTTAAGAGGGGTTTGGTGAGTGGAAAAATCATTAAGAAATAGTCTGGATATGTTTAGGAATTTTAAAGAGATATATATACCTACATTATTTTTTAACCTTATGCCCGAATGCCATTAACTTCATCAATGGAAGAATTCTTGGAATCACCTTCTCACTAAAATGAAATTTCAAATCACACTTATGATTGTAAATATAACTTTTATATTAATTTTTTATTCCCTTATGTGTAAATGAATGGATCCAACCTTCAATGTCAGTTATTCAACTAGTTTAGTCCTAGTATAATTATTTTTACAACATCATCCCATTATATTAGAGTTCTAAAACTATTTCTATATAAGTATTCATAAGAACCCATTTTAGTGCTCATGTACAAAACATTGTCTATAGAATCTCTACCAGTGGAAGGTGTTTCTCCCAACCTCATTTGAAATCCTTATATCAAGTCTTATACATAACTTCATGGGATTAAATTTTTATCTCAGACTGCCCATTTCTCTGAGTATGATGTGTTGTGATGAATTATAAAACAATATCCATGTCCGTTCAGATAATTCACTAGAACATCGAGGTAGACCTCATACCCTGATCACATATAATGGAATTGGGTACCCCCTAAAACCTTACCTATTCCTTAATGTACATACTAGAAATTTGATCTATAGAAAAAAACTTCTCTGATAGAAACAATGAGTGATAAAAATGTAATGTGATTTATGAAAACCCATAAAATTATTCCCAGTAGTTTTTTGGGGGTGTCAGATGACAAAATATATAGTGGTGTTTTCCATTTTAATTCTAGTATGGGTATTGATTATGGCATCCCCTCTGAAATTTTTCAGTCATCCTTATCTTTTTGACATACTAAGCACCATGATACAAACTCTTCAAATTAATTCTTCATACCATCCCTTTGGAAGTACTCGTTCTAATTTATATACATCATTATACTATCCGAATAAATAAAGAATAAATAATAATGTTCATAATGTAAAAAATCCTTACTAAAATCATATAATTATGAAAATCATATATAGTTCTAAAAAATATCATTCCATTATGATCGTGATTTATCTCCCAAGTATTTATCACCTACTTCTGCAGATCTAAATCTTCCTTTTGAGCCTTTTTTGTCCTTATAAGGATATATAATTGAACAATTATATGAGAATGATAATATATATATCATTACATAAATATTTCAAGATACATCCTTTGATAATCCATAAACATGGGATACTTTTCATCCACATCAAATATAATCTAGAACCATCTGTTTTACAAATGGTCTCACCCACATTAGTAACATCCCTCAATCCTGCATTCTCTAATGTGGCCGGAAAGTGTTTTATATGAAACCTTAGGAGTGACTCCCAATATAGAAGAGGCTAAAAACTAGTATCAGTGGTTTGTATAGTATATTGGGGACACTATAACCCTAGGTATGAAGTATCATATGAGTATAAAAGAATCAAAAAAATTATAAAAATAAAAAAAAATCACACAGAAGAAGATAATAATAAACGAAAAAACAACAATCCCATAAACAAAAATGAATAATGTGTTGGTGTGCTGGAATGTAACTAGATTTCATGCTATAAAAATACATGAAAAATACTAGCAGACTCAAATAAAAGACTCAATTTCCCAGGTCCGAACTCTGTGCATGTCTCATATCCAAACTCTAACCCAACATCAACCAAGAAATCAATTATATAGTCCCTTTCCCTTGTCCAAATCTATATCAACATATTCTTATCGGTTACCAAATGAAGAACTAAATAGGGTCTGAGTATAAATCAGTAGGTCCAAATCACTATTTCTAGACAAAACTAGTCTGATAAAAAGTGTATGAAATAAAGTGATAAATATGTGTATTAATTAATTTATCAATTAAATAAATATATAAACCTGCATTGGTTCCATGTTGGAAAATATAAACACATGTATTGTAATCATGAAAACCAAAATAATCTAACAAAGGTATGATATCCTATTTCAGTTCCATGCTGGAATATTTCTGATTAAGTCATCTGACCATGCCAACCACAACAATATAACCATGGTATAGTCTCAACAAACAATCTGGGAAAAATCCCTATAAGCATTACAATAATACAGTTCAAAGCCCTATAAGAATTATAATATGGGAATAAGAATATCCAACTCTCAATAAGAATTAGAAAATCGTACTGGACCGGGAACACTCAATATTAGAATTATAGAGTATATGTGTTCTTGTTCTCCGTTCAAGACTGATATATTAGCATTACATCATAGAACACAATTACAGTCATACATCATGGATATCACAATATCACATCACAAATCTTAATGGTAAATTATGATAATTACAATTCTTATTTTATATGCCACTTAAATTTTAATTAACAATTGGTTAAAAATTATGTCTATAAGAAAATAGTCATAATTTAGGGATTGTATGAAGAGAAATTACCCTAGTTCACATGTCATGCTAAACATTCCTTAATCCATTATCCATTTATAAATCCATTTCAAAAAAAGTAAATTCATGGAATAATATAATTAAATTATTTAATTGATTTATTCTCATGAAATGATGGTGAAATCAAATATTTCATATATGTAAAAATTGAAAAACCATCAGGTTAATATTTAGACCCCCTACCTTTAACTAAAGATCTAAAATCCTCTCAATAGCCAATTCCCAATAAGAATAAGGTCGGACAAATTTAGAAGGGGTTCCTATATCAAGACTGGTCACGATCAAAATGAACATTGCAATAGGTCAAAGGATTTAACCTCAATGGTTGGAGAAGAAGGAATAATCCTAACCAAGAGGATATACCAGAGATTTCTCACACATACAGGATGTCTAGAAGTGAAGTTGGAATATAAAAATCCCCAAGAGAATTTCCTATGGTCGATAGAAGAGTAGGTGCAGAAGATTGGAAGAAACCATTAGCAGCACAATGTGATTAAAATAGAATTTTATGAATTTACATGGACAATAATGTAGTTACACAGCATGTAAGTATTTTTAATGTAATATGCTAAACACCCCATTTATTTGGTTTTATTTTATTAAAACCCACCAAAAATTACTTTTTGTGTAATCACATTACATGGAGTGTAAATAATTGGTGTTAATTTTTCATCCCATTTTCATTTTAAGTAACATGAACCCCCTTTACATCTTCTCAACTTATGAAGGACCCACGAACCCTTGTATGCATTTATACTCAGACTCCACTAACTCAACAATAATACATCCTCCAATATAAATTCATTTACATTTTACAAAGGATATCCATCTCTGAATAGGAATCGTCCACCATGTTTCAAATGAAAAACTCGGAAATAAATGTACCTGGGAAAAGGAGCAATCTTACAACCTCACCACCTTATTACTGATCATCCTTGTGATTCTCCAAGAATCACTATGAGGTCTCAGATAACAAATTTGGACACTATGTTCACATATCAAATTCCCTTTTCATGGTTTCTTCATTAACTCTCCCATGATACCACTGCACTCAAACAGACAGTTTAGCCTAAACCTGATGATATTTCTCACTATTAGCCACACCCCTGATTGAATTAACATAAAATAATTCATCAACACAAGGAAATATGTCTACGACATCTAACACTTGGGAAGGGTATGGATGATATATTTTTAGTTGTGACACATGGAACACATAATGAAAGGTAGTGTAGCACTGTGAGAGTGCTAAGAAATACACCACTGGACCGAAAATTTCCACTATTTCGAATTGCCTGAGAAACATAAGCACTAGATGTACCTGTTTTATGATATAGTGTTTTTCTAATCTCGGTGACACCTGAAGGAAAAGATAATGAACAACCTTGAATTCTAGGTGATGTATCTTATGGTCAGCATATTGTTTCTTTCTTCATTGTGTGGTCACCCACCACTATGTGATCAACTAAACATGTTCATATGTCTCCTTCATAGAACTAGGCGCAACAAGTGTTGACTCAAATATATCCATCCAATAAAGATCCAAATTACATTTACTACTATAAAAATATTCAAAAGGTTCCATTGTGATCGATTCCTATAAGATACTAATATATTCAAACTCTATGAATTCCACATGTTTCTCCATTGAACCACCAAAATAACAAACACATGATCATAAAATATCCTCAAAAATATAAATAGTCCTCTCATATTGACCATCAATATGTGGATGATAAGCTATGCAAAAAAAGAACTCACGATCCCTGAGATATCTGCAGACACTTTCAGAAGAACGATATGAAGTGAGGATATCTATCATAAATGATACTCCTCAGAACACCCGGAAACTGAACCACCTCATGCATGTAATAAATTCGATAATCATCAAATCTGAAGGTTTCTATAACAGATTAGTGGTGGGATATCATATTCATTCAATCCAAAAAAACCCATAAAACATCATTCTTATTTTTTTCCTAGGTAATACCATCACAAAATCCATTGTAATATCATCCCATATCCACTCTGAAATAGGTAAAGGCTTCAGAATACCAACTAGCCTCTGATTCTTTTCATTCTACTATTGAAAAGTGAAGCATATAACAATGAATATTGCAACCTCCTTCTAAATTACTAGCCACTAGTTTTGTCTATGGATAACATGATACAACATTGTTATGCTAGGATGCACATCCCATCTAATATGATGAAACTCCCTCATAAGCTCCTCAAACAAGCATGTATGAACTGATACTCGACCATGAAAAAGAATATAATTTATAGGGACGAGGTACTATCCTAATGATGTCTCCCAACTATATAATTTATCTACTATAATTTACCCCTTATTATCAGACAACCACTCTATCTTAACAATGTCCATGAGCATGGGTATAATAGATGTCGATGTTAGAGCTACTTGTCAATGAGATTCATGAACATCTGAATGAATGTTTGGAAAAATTTATATCATCCAACACTCTGTATAAGACTCCCAAACTACCTATTTTAGTTTATTTAATATAAAATCAGCATAAACAATGTTTCCCATTCTTACTGAATAAGCCAAATCAATGTCAAAAGACTTCAGATACTCAACTCGTGTCCTCTGATGAAGAATAAGGTATTGCTGAGAAAAGATATTCTTTATAATATTATGATCTATGTATACCATGGGCCACTAATCCATGAGATATTTTCTCAAACATCTCCTAAAATTTACCTCTACCACAATCTCTAGCTCATGAGAAGTGTCATTCCTCTGATGCAGTCTCACCTGCTTGGATCCCTATAAAACCACTAGATCCTCTTGCATTGGAACTGATCTGAGGCTAACTTTAGATGTATCACATTACATGGTATCGTAATTACTCATTATATGTGAAAATATGATAGGTGGAGGGTTATCCATAAAATCCTCTCCTGAAAATATCATTCACAAGAATTAGACCAAATAAACATCACCCATTTCTTGGTCAATCCAGAAATCAGTGCTTCTAAATGGGGGAAATCATTGATAAACCCATGAAAATAACATATTGAACCCATAAATCTTAAAATTTTGAAAATATTCTTGGTATTTTTTTAAGATACCATGATTGTGGCATTTTCTAGGTCCACTAACACTCCTTTCTCTAAGATGGAATAGCTTAGTAAGTTCAAATTATTTATTTATAAACTACATTTATTCATCTTAGCATAAAGATAATGCTCTCTTAGTATAATTAGGATGACATTAAGATATTTGGATTGATCGTACGATGAATACGAGTACACTAAGATATCATTCAAAAAAACAACCAAAAATGTATCTAGAAATAGATGAAATATTCTATTCATTAAGGCCATAAATACCAAAGGAATAGTTTTTTAAACAAATGGTGTCACTAAGAAATCATAGAATCCATTCATGATCCTAAAATTAGTCTAAGGTATTATTTTTTCCCATAAATTATGATATAATGATCTTAATTCAATATGGAAGAAGATCTTGTTACCTCTGAACTGATCGAAAATACCATCATTGCCTGGAAGAGGATAACAGTTCTAGATCACGATCTTCATCAACCTACAATAATCAACATATAATCACAAATATCCATTTTGGTTTTTGGATAATATAAATGGAGATCCCCAGGTAGATGTAATTGGACTTTGGAATCAATTATCTTCATTATATTCAAATAGAACATTCATCTCCTGAAGCTCTATTGGTTCCATTCGGTAAGCTGAGATGGAATATGGATCTGATCCCGGCCCTAATTCTATCATGAACTCAAAATATCACTCAAGTGTTTATCCATAGAAATCATCATGGAATACATCATGAAAAAACTATACAACTAAAATAAAATAGTCATGCTACATTACACCATTATCTAGAGTAATACCTTTCATCTAAGCTATGACACAATACAATATGCACTAGATTGGTCGTGTATGACCATCCTAAATATCCCACTCACCCTGGTGAGAATATCTACATACTTATTTAGATAATAAGGTGTCTATCCTCCTCTAATAGTTTTTTTTTTATATTGTTATAGAAATAACCAATTGATACCAAGAATCAATTTGAAGCCTATCATTTCTAGGACAAATGGTTCCCAAAATAAATTGTACCATCAATATATAGAGAACAAAACATAAAAAGTTTCATATTCTCTGATCACACTCCCAATGGTGTGTTGTTGGAAAAAAATTCATCAAGGTATCATTGAAGCATTTTTTGAGGTGATTGTGTTTTTTGACAAAGCGGGCCTCCATGTTGTGTTTGTTGATACAGCATACCACGATGTTAATGTTGTTGACAAAGGGGGTTTAAATTGTTATTTTTTGAGTTCCATAGATGTGGTTCACTACCTATATGGAAAAAGAACATTGAAAAAGGAATGGATGATTTGGAGGTGGTAAAAAAGAATAGATCTATGGTGGCACCATTTTCCAGTGTTTGCCATTTTTTTGGGCCTCAATATTGGAAAATGGGGAAACATTTTTTTGGCCAAGGAAGTTTCATGCATGATCTATGGTTGTTGGGAAAATTGCCTGCAAGGCATGTTTCACGGTCAGAGGGTGGAAAAATGGAAATGGAATATGGCGTATGAAATATTTGAGGAAGTGCATGAAAGATTTGACGATGTGCGTGAGATATGGAGTTCCACGAGGGAATCTTGCGCACAAGGTAGGTTTCAGGAGAAGAATGTTGAGAAATGGAAAAGGCATGATGTACACAAATGATTTTAAAATGGGAACGAAAGATGGTGTTGTGAGAAAGAAAATTGTGCGCCCAATGCGATGTCAAGGTGGGTTTTGCGTGCATAGAATGATTCGAGGTCCAAACATCCAAAAATGGAAAAGGAAGGAAGTGTGCAAAAGATTGAATAAGTGCATGAAATACAAGGTTGGCGCGAATGAGAATTCCGCACCCAATGCGACGTCAAATGGGGTTTTGCGCGACACATCAGGATCTTGTATGATGAATCGGGATTTTTTTGTTCAAGGTTCAATGATGTCTATAAATAAGAGGTTACCCCCTCACACTACGTGAGATCAACACTTAGAGAAAATCTGACCACTAGATTGCATAAGAATTTCACGAAAAGGGAGTTGTGTGAAAGAATTTTGAGTTGTGCACAAGCTAAGACAGTTGCGTGTGAGATTTGAGTTTCATGAAATATTGAAGTTGCGTGCAAAGGGTTTTTTGGGAAAAAAGTGGAATCTTGCACGCACGACATTAAAGTTGTGTGCAAGACGCAGTAAGTGTTTCATGAATGATTTGGGGTTGCCCGATACACTCGGTGCAAAGAGGTATTCTTCTATGGGAGAAAGTTGGACATCCATAGAGCATCTATCAACAGTTAAGGATGCAAAATTTATTTTTTATAATGAAGGGACGAACAAGTATTTAAACTGTGTGTGGATTATTTCCAAATCATTGAAAAAGGAAGAGGAAGAAGTTGATATTCTCTACAGGCAGTGATCCAGAGGGAGAGAAGAACATGGGGTGACCCTAGGGAAAGTAGTATGCTGACCCTGAACATTGTAAATACGCATTGATCTTTAGTGGATTTGGTACAACAGCACATCTTCATTGTATAATCCTTGGATGTAGCCCAATAAGTTTCAACCAAGTAAAAAACTCTATGTCTGCCAGCTTGCTACCCAACATTGTATTTAAATAATCATTATCAGATAAATAAGGAAAGGAAAAGATAAACGTTAACAACATAAGAGCAAACAAAGTGACCCTTATTATATAAAGGTCAAGATCTAGTGGGGCAAGAATAATTTTGAAATAGATTATCCATACCCTGATTCACCACCCCCCTTAGGGTATCTAGGCCCCTTTTGGTCCTAACAATTGGTATCAGAGGGAAGAATTATTTTATCAGATTTTTTTCTCTGACTTGGGTTAGTTGATTTGTGTGGATAATGATTATGTCTGCTCTTATCTTTTTGTACCATGGAAAAGGGTAGAACTTCAAAGAAGAAGTAGATGTCTTGTGAAATTTCCCAGTGTGGAAGTGTCCACAGAAAGTGTGTGATTTAGTTAAAGGAATTATATAGTGAATAGGACAATGTTTTCGATGAATCATAATGTGAAAATACTTACTCATTCAATGATGCTGAAAGAATGAGCGAAGAACCTGATATTCAAAGTGATGTTGGAACCACTGATGATGAAGAAACTCCATGAATTCAAAAAGGGGAAGTTGTCCACAAGGCAAAGAAATTGGATCATGAAATGGATGAAGAGATAAAATCCAAAGATATCTGGATCTAAGCAATGGAAATTGAGGTTAACAAGCTAAGAGGATTAAATCAAAGGTTTATTGACATGTCCACATATCTAAGGGAGAATATTGATTCTCATGTTGATGAACTGAAAAAGACATCTCCAAATAGAGAAAAACACAAAGTTGATGACAATGGAGAGAATCAAAATTCATATGAAATCCAGAATCTGAAATTTTAGAATGAAGATCTTGCTGTAAAACTATCTAAATTCATTCAGGATAATCAAAGCCTACAACAAGAGAATGCATGTTATTTAGATTCTGTTAATCAAAGAAAATTGAATGTAAATGGGAAATGTGACATGGTGGATAAGATGACACGTGAATTAAAAGATGGGATGATTATAGGGAAGCTTGTCAAGAGAGAACTTGATACCCAACATGAATCAAGGGACATAAAGATTCAAAATTTTGAAGATGAAATAGAATCAGTCAAGAATGAAGTAGAGAAATCAAATTTCCAAAACAATCCCATGATAAAGGATACCTTTCACTTACTATTTGATTATCTTTCGGTAGGTGATAATGAAATAAAAGACAAATATGCTACATTAGAGGAGAAGCATGAAGGGTGGTATCAACCCAAAGGACATCCATTTTGAGAAAATCAGAAATTGGATCTGATGATCCCACTTCTATGCATGATAGGAAAAGAGCAGTGAAAATATCTAGAGATAAGAAAAACCTTGTAGGTGCAAGAGATTGACCAAAAAGGCTTTTACATGAAGCAATGATATCATGTGCTATTTTGGAGGGATTCATGGCCATACATCAGGAATCTGTTCAGAGGCTCCATAATAAATTTTTGGTTGTGAAAATAGAAACATTACTAAATATGAGAAATCAGAAATAACAGTTTCTGATAGGAAAGAATTCATTAGATTCTATTGCTGTGGAAGAATGGGACACACCATGAATATGTGTCCGGAATCTCAGGAACTCAATGTCAGATGAAGATCTTAAGATGCCTCTATATCTCGACATAAAAATGATGAGATGAGGTAATACATTGATGGAAAATTTATTATATATTCTAATTATGGTCATTTGTCTAGACATTGAAGTAAGGAGAATGCTGGAAATGAAAACGTAACTCAAAAGGAAATTTTCAACTCCAGTGGTGTGTAATGAAAAATATAACACTAAAAGACAAAGTGGTAGGTTGAAAAATATTTTTTCCACCTCAGGGGAATCACTTGGAGATAACAGAAAAGTGTATAAGTTACCTACTCTTTCACACACAGAACAGCTCTCGTGGAGAGAATGTGAAAAAACAAGGAAGATTAAGGGGAGATCTACTCTAGACATGAGTAAGAAGAATGCATGATTAATAGAGGACTCACAAATTTTTAAATACTATTTGGTGACTCATATATCTGATAAAAGAGTGATGAACAAAAAACACACTGAAAAATTTTCATGTCATGTGCCATAGTGAAAAGTGGAAGAAAGAGGAAGATCCCTGCATTGGTGGAAGAAGAAAGGGAAGATTAAAAGCATAGAGATTCCTACCCAAAGAAGGAATCAATGAAAGTGGAATATTGGTGGAACATAAAATATGGAAATGTATACCAGTGAGTTTAATCCCAAAAGTGTGAGAAAGACCAAGCCTGTAGAATCTGAATATTAGAAGAAGAATCCAAATGATGTTAAAGAATGCCTAGTCATATGGCCCGAACAGTTGGAGTTGTGTAGGCAGTTAGAGTAGGAAATAAAAGAGTGTGAGGCTTTGAAAGAAAGAATCAAAGGGTTGACCTCTAAAGATCAACCATAATCCTCATCTTGAGGATTCCAGAAATACCCCTCTCCCTATGTATATAAATGTTGTTAACTAATGATTCTAGTGTTTTAGGTTCTAGGGAGATACAATCCAATGGGAAGTGGCATTCAAATATGCGAAGTGATGAGGTGATATGATCTGGAGTTTCAATTAACTCAAATCAAGAACCGAACTTGAAGATGAAAGAGAAAAACTAAGCACAATAGAAAGTGATTGTGTTGTTAACTTTATTTATTTTTTCCTACACTGAGTTCCAACTTAGTAGGCTTTGAGATTTTGATGATGGCTCAATGCCAAGGGCCAAATGAGAATAAATAATGTAAAAGGAGAAGAATGATTATGGGTCTAAAGAGTGGGCCTAACCACAAAAATTATTATAAAACAAATGGGGAGAAAGAAATGTCATAATCATATGTAAGATCCATCAATGAAACAATTTTATGACCCAACATAGGTGTTTTCTATCGAGTGAATATATATTGTGGGAGAAGCAGCAACATTCATGTATTTAATAATTATCTATTTTGTTCTAAAATTATGGTATCAGCTGACTATTTTCAAGAAACCAAGAAGATGTGAGAGAATATCAATAGTGTTTCAACAGGAATATGAGAAAATTAGTTTAATGAAATAACGTCATTGAACAATGACACAGTGAAAATTTTTCTATTGAAATGGATAATGTGGTAAGAGACTGAGGGGGAGTAGAAGTGGAAAATTCAAATTCATAAGTAGACACTGATAATGACCATGAGAAAAGAAAATTCATATTAGCATGAAAGTCAAATAGTTGAGTTGAAATTTATTTGAAAGATATAACTTGTAATCAGATAGTTCCAGTGCAAACATGGAAGATAAGGGATAGAGACAATCATATTATTAATAGCCATTATTGTGAAATGGAATTTCAAAGTCTTCCAGATGCATGATAAGTTCTCATTTTTGAATGGGATTATGGATGAAGAATTAAATATTGAGCTATTAGAAGAGAATGTTATTCAATGTTGTATAAGTATTTGAAGAAGATCAATTTTAGATAAATCATGGGGCAGAATGTTTTCCAAATTCATGAAACATGAGTTCTAAATGTCTATGATTGGTGAGATGATGTTTTTCCTTGGTTTACATGTCACACAAGGAAGGAATGGAACATTCGTTTCTCAATCCAAATATGCCAAAGAGGTTCTGAGAAGATTTGGAATAGGATATTCCAAGGAGAAGAAGACTCCAGTTGCAATAGGATGAAATTATCAAAAGATGATGATGGAAAGGTAGTTAATATCATAGAATATAGGTAGATTACTGTACATGATAGTGACAATACCTAATATTGTTTTCGCCACATGCCTAGCAGTGCGATATCAATGTTATCCTAAGGAAAGCAACATTATTTCTATAAAATGAGTTATTTGGTATAACAAGGGAACAATGGATTTTGACATGATATATAGTTAAAAATATTAGTTAGAGTTATTGGGATATACTAATGCAGATTGGGTCGACACAACAGATGACAGGAAATCAATGTCAGGAGGTACTTTCTATGTTGTTTGTTTGTGTATTTCTTGGCTAAGAAAGAAGTAAGATTTCATTTCATTGAGCACTATAGAGGCTAGGTATATTGCAGCCACTCAAGCTTGAACATAGTTATAATGGATGATGCAACAGCTTAATGATATAGGATTTGAAGTGAAGTCTCTGATTGGAGTTCATTACGATAACTCAAGTGCTATAAATCTTAGTAAAAATCCCGTCCATCACTATAGGGCCAAGAACATTGATATTATGTATCATTTTATAAAGGATAAGGTTGAGTAGGGAATCATGAATTTGGAGTATATGCCTACAGAATTACAGGTTACAGACATTCTGACTAAGGCCTTACCCAAGGAAGCTTTTGAGAGACATCGCTTGGCTCTGGGAGTCTAGTCGACTCCCCTAACCTGAAAACTGTGGTTGTGGGACACCCCCCCCCCCTCCTCAGGGTATGGTGTATTTTTCTCTACTATACTAATATTTTTTTCTTCCAATGTCTCATAACATAGAAGAGTGACCTTTGAGTTCATTGAAAAAGGGAGATAAATAGTGACACTTCAAGGGGGAGAAATTGTGTCCAAATAAGGGAGAAAATGTCATAGACATAGACACGAGGAGAAGCCGAAAGGTGGAGTAGTGAGATAGGGGGAGACCAATAAGAAAGATGGAGAATGATTTTTATATTTTACGATGCTATAAGTGATCTATACTAGAGTAAATATCACGATATCTTAGGATCATGAAAAAAGAGAATAGTGATATAAGAATGGTGTGTTAAGGGATCCAATGACCAACAATTGGAATCATTTTACCAATTGGTATCAGTTTGGTGTCAATGGTTGGTGTTAGAAATGTAGTAATTCATTGATTATCTTTTCATTTACTCTAGTTTCTCATGGAGATCATTGCTCATGTGGTCTTAGAGTACATGTTATGTGAATCTTTAAACGCTTTCAGAATCGAAAGAGGCAAATGGAGGTAGTGGCTGGATGGATCTTCAATGAGGTATAAATATGCATAGAATCATTATGAGAAGAGTTTTCAAAAAACCCAAAGGGGTATATTTTTGTGCAAAAATCCATCAAGGTATCATTGAAGCATTTTTGAGGTGATTTTGTTTGTTGACAAAACAAACCTCCATGTTGTGTTTGTTGAAAGAGCATACCACGATGTTATCTTTGTTGAAAAAGGGGGTTTACATGGTGATTTGTCTAGTTCCAAAGATATTGTTGACAACATGTGTTGAAAAAGAAAATTAATAAAGGAATGGATGATCTAGAGGCGGTACAAAAATAATATATCTAAGGTGGCACTATTTTCTAGTTTTTTCCATTTTTTGGGCCTCAAAATTCGAAAATGGGGAAACATGTTTTTGGAAAAAGAAGTTGCGCGAAAGATCTATGGTTTTTTGGAAACTTTTGTGCAAGTCTTGTTTCAGGGTCAGAGGGTGGACAAATGGAAAAGTAATATGGCATGCAAAATATTTGAGGAAGCGCACGAAAGATTTGAAGTTGTGCAGAAAATATGGAGTTGCATGAAGGAATCTTGTGTCAAAGGAAGGGTTCTAGATCAGAATGTCGAAAAATGGGAAAGGAAAGATGTGTGCAAAAATTTTGAAATGGGTGCAAAAGATGAGGTTGCGCGAAGAAAACATGTGTGCCCAAGGTGACATCAAAAGTGGTTTTTGCACGAATGGAATGATTTGAGGTCCAAACATCAAAAAATGGAAAATTATGGAAGTGTGCATAAGATTCAAGAAGTGAACAAAAGGTGGGGTTGGCGTGAAAGTGTCATTTTCTCCCAATGCAACATCAAATGGGGTTTTGCGTGACACGTCAGGTTCATGAGCGACGCATCGGGGTTTTTGTGCGTAGGGGTCAATGAGGTCTATAAATTAGAGGTGACCCCCTCAATCTATGTGAGAACGACACTTAGAGAATATTTGAGCACCAGATCACGTAATAATGTCGCACAAAGGGAGATTCACAAAAGATTTTGAGTTGCGTGCAAGCTAATATAGTTGTGAGTATGATTTGAGTTGCGCGAAAGATTGAAGTTTCATGCAAAGGGTGGTTCACAACAAATGTGAAATCTTGCGTTTAAGGCATTAAAGTTGTGTGCAAGATGTGGTGAGGGTTGCGCAAAAGATTTGTGGTTACCCGATACACCCTGTGCAAGGAGAGATTCATCCGTGGGTCAAAGTTGGACGTCCATAGAGCATCTATCAATAGTTAAGGATGAAAAATTCATTTGTGATAATGATGGGACCTACAAGTCTTCAAATTGTGTGTAGATCCTCTCCAAAGCATGATCAAAGGAAGGGGAAGAAGTTGATCATTTCTATTGGAAGTGATCCAGAGAGAGGGTAATAAGGAGTGGCCACTGACAACGTAGTAAGCTGGCCCTGAACATTGTAAATTGGCCTTGATATTTAGTGGATTTGGTACAGTGGAACATCGCCGATGTATGCTCCTTGAACGTATCCCAGTGAGGGTGAACCAAGTAAATATTTATGTGTCTTCCAGATTGCTTACTTTTATTGCATTTAAAGAATCATTATAAATTAAACAAGGAAATAACAAGATAAACCTTAACAATATAAGGGAAAACATAGTGACCCTTATAATATAGAGGTCATGATCTTGTGGGGAAGGACGAATTTTGAAATTTAATATCCATACCCTAATTCACCCCCCACCCTCAGGGTATCTTGGCCCCTTTTGGTCCTAACATGGGTTAATGGTTAAATCCCTATATAATCTTTCCATAACCAAGACCAATCCATTTTAAAAATAAGTATATAGAATATAATGTGATTCTCTTATATAAAACAAAACATTAGCTAATATAGATGATACCAGAATCGTACCTCTCATGGTCGTTAATCCTACATCAACATTAGCCTGATTAGTCTAAATAACATGCCTCCAACTTTTACCTCTTCCCTGGGCTTCATTATGACTAACCTGAGCTACAACCATTTCTTGGTACAATTTCCCAAGCACTGGCATACCAAATCCCATGAATTACCCTCAACGGCATGTAGAACTACAGATACAACCTTCTAAGGGTTGATCAGTCCATTCCATACTCTATTGCCTATACTAATTCTATAACAGTAGTTATTTATCGATTTTTTGTATAGGACATTTGAATATTACCTATACATACATAGATAAGACACTTGTCTGTGGGGTAAAAATATTGTAGCCATTTGTGGCCAAACATGCCACACTGATACCACTGGAATAGAACATGATGTTGAGATGGTATTCCACTACCCTGACTACTCTTATCAGTAACAATTTTTTTGGAAACTATCATAACTATTATTCTTCCCACTTGAAGAAGAACTTATAGACTTCCCTAATGAAATATCTTGATTAGAACCCGAGGAATCACTCATATTCTCTTCCATGATGATTTCCTGATTCATCGCGTATTCAAATCTTATTAAACAGAAAATATTAACCTGCGACCTAATCTCATAACAAATTCCATCTTGGAAATATATCTCCCTATAGATTTCATCACCTACAAAATATGGAACAAAGTGTTGTAGGTTGGTAAAACTCCTAGTATAGCATAGCACTAAAAACCTATATGCATCAGAATAATGAACTTGTGAGAATTTTCATCCCTCGTGGTTTTTGGATAGAAATAGATCAGAAATTTTATTTCATGTTCATTCAAATATAGCTCATAATTGTACACAACTTACTCTAGAATATCCCACTAATGCTTGGAAGGTCCCTGAATTATATATACATCAAGTTTCACCCTCCTATATGCATTTTTATTTGTGTGCTTGAAGATCATATTGAATAACTCAATCTAGAACTCGAGTAGCTATTATAATCCTTCCCTAGTAAACAAATGAGGAATTTGATTATGAAACACACTTTTTAGCTAAAAAATCAAAGGAATGGTAAGACCAATATCCCTTTCCATGGATCGCATGACCCTCAAAGAGCAGTAGTGAAGTGGAACATCTATATTATCCTAAAGAATTATAGGAATCTATGGTTTATCTAACTTAGGTGAATGTTTATTTGCACTCTCTTGATACTCATGTTGAACATGTTGAAGAATCTTTTTTTAAACAAGGAAAACATACACCATAGACAAACATGCTAATAATAAGGTCAACACAACATGTGACTACACTGGAGAACCTCAAACTCTTTCTCTCTCTAGACACAACATAAACATATTTCAGCATGACACGTAAACTAAATTAAGTTTTCAGTAAAATATATAAATGATATTATAGTTCAACTGGAATGTATATATCACCTGAAAATAATAGATATTCCCCTATTATGAACATTTCATGTTAATATATCCCTATGTTCATATTATTATTCATGTACTCTCAACTCATGCCAGGCCAGGCCCTTGGTATAATATCAAGAAACAATAACATCATAAAATAATATCCTCACACAACATGTGAATCACCCTTGGTTAAATAACATAAACTATAAGAAGAAAACATCACAAACCGCAATCTCATCCCTCAGAACTCAGTTTTTCCCCCATATATGGGTTAGATACTCCCACGAACAATATTATTACCAAGTCCTGACACATCCCATTATCCTTTATACCTATTCAAAAATTGTAAGGAATTAAAAAAATAAAACATCATCCTTTGTACCTCATGTTAACATCCCGCAATCTGTCACTCTCTCATGTAGCTGGGAACTGTTGGATATGAAATGTTATGAGCACCTCCACCGTATTAAAGAGGCGATCCACTAGTACCAGGGGTTTGAATTTTATATTGGGGAGACAATAGCCTCTAATATTAAGTGTCGTAGTAGAATAAAAAAACTAATAATAAATGAAAAAAAAAATAAAAGTATACGCATAGTGTAAGATAACAAGAAAGGACAACTGAATAATCCAATACAAATAAAGGAATAATTTGATGGTATGCTAGAATGAATCAAAATTTCATGATAGAAAAATACAGGAAAAAATACAATAACCAAATAAAACACTCAAATTCCTATGTCTAAACCCCATTTGAGTCCCATATAGAAACTCCAACCCAACTAAAAATAGGAAATAAACTAATTTGTCATTTAAAATTATCAAAGCCTACATCCATGTAATCATATCAGATACCAAATGGAGGACTGAATATGGTGTGAGTATAACTCAGTAAGTCAACCCCACCATATCTAAAAACACAATATGATATAAAGTATATGAAATAAATGGATAAACATGTGTATTAATTAATTTATAAATTAAATGAATACATCAACCTTGTACAACTTTGTTTTGGAACATCTCTGAGCATGTCTTAAAATGATTCCAACCACAATCATATAACCATGAAAATATGGCCTTATTTGGTGCCACACCAGAATATATTAAATCATGTATTATGACCCTTCCAACCCCAACTATATAACATGGAGTATTCACATCAAACAATATAGGTCAAATCCCCATATTCTTAATAACATTCAAGGACAATTCCCTATAATCATTACAACAATCCAGGTTAAATCCTTATAAGAATTATAATATGGTACTAGGTATATACCACTATCTATAATAATTACATAATGGCACTAGTCCGAGCCAACTCAATATTAGCATTAAATCATATAAGTTTGAATGTTCCAAGTTAAAGATCGATATATATGAATTACAACATGGTAGAAATTTTTTGTCTTACATCATGGATATCACAATATCACATCACAATTCTCAATGGTTAATTATTTGAATTTCCATTATTCTTCCATATACCACTTCATATTTAATTCAAAATTGGTTAAAAATTATATCAATAAGAAAATTCTCAATAAATAATTCTATAATAATAAATACCCTAGGTTTTATGACATGATAAACATAAATTAATCCATTACCCAATTACAAATCTATTTGAGACTAAATTAATTCATGGAATAATCTCATTAAATTATTTAATTGATTCAGACATGCACAAAGAAGGTAGAATCAAAATATTTCATAATCATGGAAATTATCAAACCATATGGTTATGATTTAGACCCATACCATTGACTGACAATCCAAAAACACTCACAATGGAAAACCCCATGGGGAAGAAGGTTCATATGATTTATGAAGAGGTTCCTTGTAAAGACACGTAAATTTCAAGGAAATTTTTTTCTTAATTTTCTTTGAAATTTTACAAGAGCGCAGCTTCTGACGGCGCCTGATTCCGAGGCCCGGTGTGCCCGGAATCAATTTCCGAAGTTTGGCTCGGGTACGTTCAGTGAACGGACGAGCGGGTTTTTCTAACTTTTGAACCAGTGCCCGGAATCGAATTCTGAGGTCACCGATAAATCGCAGTGCCGGTATTCTCTTAGAAACGCCTCTTCCGGAGTTGCGTTTTCTTGGGTGTGGTTTTTAATTTTCGGGCTTAATGTTAAGAAATAAAATAATTTTGCTACAACTTTATTTTATTTCGCTTAAGCCACTTGGAAGCCACTTGAAGCCACTTAAAGGCGGCTTGAAATGAGTTGAACTAGATAGGATGCTATCCAGAAATATCCTACCCCTTGGTAGGATATTTGTGAGGTGGGGCCCGCACGAGCCCCGCCGTTTCTTTCCGCTAAGAAACACACCCGTGAAAACCCGTCTTAATGAAAGTCAACTGACGCGTTTCTTAAAATCTTAACAGACCATTTAATTGGGTTGTTTCTTTCGTAAATTAAATGAGCTGTTTCTTTCGTTGAATTAATTCTACGAATTAATGGTTCGTTTCTTATCTTTTGAAATTCAAATGTTAAGTTGTGTAAATAAAATAAGGCTTAAGCTTATTTTATTTTGGGTTGAAACTTGTGGCGTGGAGAGGATTTGGAGGAAAGCGTTCTTCTTCGGCGAAGAACGTGAAGAACGCGAAGAACGCCAAACCTGCGGAGATCGACGACGCGAAGCCTTGTACCGCGACGCCAACAGATCTCCCTTCGCGATGCTTCTTCCGCGACGATCCAACCCCGCGACAGCCTTCGATCGACAACAACCAAGGTAGGGGGTTGCGCTTCTTTTTATTTTCTTTTTGGATTTCAACAACCACATGGATTTAATTATTATTAATTAAATTCGTATGTTCTTGGTCCTCGGAGATCGTCGACGCGACGCCCTTCCGTGGTGTGACGATCACCTCCTTCCGCGACGGTCAATTTCGCGACGACCTCTCATCCGACAGCGACGGCGAGGTAGGGATTTATTTTGGGAATTACCACCCTTTTCTTTTTATTTTCCCATATTTGTTTCCTTAAAAAGTTAAAGAACTGGATTTGTGAACAATTTTAAAAGTATTAAAATTGTTGTTTCCGTTCAAATAAGGAACCCGTTTTTATGAAACAATTTTATTTCATTAAAAATTATTTTGGATATGCGTTCATGTGTTGAACTTTAAAAACGCCTATTGTTTATATCTAACGCGGAGGGTGCGGGCCAAACAAACACGGCCCGACGACCCTCTGTCGTTCTTCTTTTTGTGCGGATTTGACGGGCGACGACGGAACGTGCCGCAACGGATGTTTGATGATTCTGCAGTGAAGGACGAGTCCCGGGAGGAGCAGCGGCGCAGGCGGGAACAAAATCGGACCAGCGGAGCGATCCCGGTGGCCCGCGGAACTCGCCGGCGGCGCGGGTCGCCAGCGCGGCGGCGTCGGCAGCCGAGAGCGGCGGCGCCCCGGCGCGCCGCCGGACAGGCCGCCGCGACTCAGCGTGGCGGCGGCGGCACCCGCGGACCCGCGGCCGCGCGGGTCCGGTGCCCTCGAACGCGGCTGAAGCCGCGTCCCGACTCAACGCGGCGCCCCGCGTGCCTCGGCCGTTCGGCCGAACCAGGCAAGGCTGGTCCGACCGGCCGGGCCGTGCCCCGGCCAGACCGGGTCGTATCGACCCGGTTCGGCCGACTCCCGGGGGGGGGGGGGGGGGGGGGGGGGGGCGGGCCGGGTCGGCCCGGGCCTGGACCCCCTGTCTTCGGACGGTTTTCGTTCAAATTCTCGTATCTTGGGCTACGGGCCTCCAAACGATTCGCCGTCAGCGGCAACGCGATCCTTCGATCGAGACGGTCGTTTCGGTATACTATACTGAAGGTGCACCTTCCTTTTCGGGAGCCTACGTGGTTAAAACTCCATAGTTAAGCGTGCTTGGCCTAGAGTAGTGATCAGGATGGGTGACCTCCTGAGAAGTTTCCCAGGATGGGTGTGAGATGGAAAGGCCAATAAATAACAGACCGGGCGTCAGATTGACGCGCCGTCTATTTCGTTGAATTCCTCTAAGTGAGACAGATATTTTGGCTTACTCCGCTCGAGCTTTGGATGCCGATGGAGTGCGGTCGGGTTGGATCGCACCGAAATCCAACCGGGCCCTTGGAACGAAAAAGCCAATAACTCTTAGACCGGACGTCCGATTGATGCGCCGTCTGTTGCGTTAAGTTCCTGTAGATGATACGGAACTTTTGGCATCCTTCACCGAGATTTGGATGGAGTTGGATAGTGGCCGGGTTGGATCGCACCAAAATCCAACCAGGCCCCTGGAACGGAAAAGCTGATACCTTTCTGACAGAACATCGGTTGACGAACCGTCAGCGGCGTTGGTGATCTCGTTGACAAATGGTCCCTATGAGTATTCCCTATTAGTGTTCGGGGTATAGTTGAGTTACGGCCGGATTGGTTCGCACACGAAACCAACCGGGTCCCTGGGACGAAAAGGCTAATAACTCACAGATCGGGCGTCCGATTGACGCGCCATCTGTTGCGTTGAGACCCCTATGAAGAGGTGGGCCTTTGAGATACTTCTTTGCGGGACTTTGTGATACTTGGAGTATCGACCAGTAGCTCGTGGAGCGGACCCTCCCGGAGACGAGCGTGCGGAGTACGGAGACCGTGTAGCCGGCTGAGACCTGACGACTGCTTGACCGACTCGACTTGGAGTGAGTCGACTAGCCCAGTGGACGGAGCGCCCGGTATTTGGCGGCAGACCCATGGCGGACGGAGCGCCTGGTAGTTGGTAGCAAACCCGCGGTACTCGACTGGAGGAGTACCTCTGTAGGCTATTTGGGTGAGCGCCTGATATTTGGCGACAGACCCTCAGCGGACGGAGCACCCGGTAGTTGGCCGCAGAACCATGGTACTCGACAGGAGGAGTACCTCAGCAGTCTTAGGTTAGTGAGCAGTACCTCGGAGTCGTGACAGGACCACTGTACACTCCAGAGACGGAGCTCTTCAGCAGTTACAGTATCGATAATGAAAATCCTGGTTTGAGCTGAGACTTTTGACCTTTGTGTTTCATCATGATTGAGATGAGTTACTTGATAACTTAGGTATATGTATGGGAATATACCTAAGTAGAGGTTATCTATTGAGATCTTGTTTGTGGTTATCCTTTTTGGATTTAGTGAGACCTTGAGGGTCTCGGGGTCCCTACTGAGTATCGTTATACTCACCCCTGCACGGGCTATGCCCGCACCTCGTTGTGTTGGTTGCAGACGACAGGCAGTGCTGACGGAGGCCGAGTGTTTGAGGACTGGATGGTACCCGGAGGTGGACTACATGACGAGTCAGTACCCAGAGGTGGACTACGCGACGAGATGACTCACAGAGGAGGTTAACGGACGAGAGCGTGGAGGAGGCTATCTGTACCTACCCTTCAGGTAGGATCCGTGGTGGATGACCAGGAGCTGCGCTATCTGTACCTACCCTTCAGGTAGGATCCGTGGTGGACGACCCAGGAGCTGCTTCCCTCTTCCAGCTGTTTGTCTTTTTGATGTTGTACCTTTTTCAGTTGTAGTTGTACTTTCTTTTGGGTTTGTATTCTAGCCCATTTACTTTCAGTTCTTCTTTTTTGTTCTTAGTGTTTTACTTCCGCTTGTACTCTGTGGTGTTTTGTTACTTTTATAAAGGCAATGCCTTCCCAGTTATCGAGATTTACGCCTTTGGTGCTGGTCGCCAGCCCTTGGCCTATGGAAGGCGGGCTTGGGGTAGTCACGGCACGGGCCCCGAGGACGGGTCGTGACAAATTGGTATCAGAGGTGGTCGGTTCTACCGCAGACTCTGATCTTTCTATCTATGAAGCTATAGTGTTAAGGGTACCGAGTGTGGTTTTCAGTTCAGGGAGTCCAGTGTTGGTGCGGGCGGCCGACGTATCCATACACCAGGACCCTGGCAACTGATTTCCGACTTTGTGCACGAAAACACTGATTGCGTGTGTGTTTTCAAAGGTTTCCCCCTTAAAACAGCTCAAACCAGGTCAGCTCACCAGGTATAATCGTTTGACCGTGTTACATTGTTTCTTTCAGGATGCCTTTTCTCGGACGACCAGTTAGAGCCCAGAGGGATGTGTGTGCTGACAGCCTGTCGAGTGACGAGACTTCGGTACAGGGCCCTCTTGCAGTTGAGGCACCAGCGGTACTACCATACTTTGAGCCACCGATGCCACCAGCCCCAGCAGTAGGCGATGCCCGCTACTTGAGCGCACTGCATGAGTTCCAGCGCCAGAGGCCACCCAGGTTCGGGGGAGAGACGGACCCTCAGGCGGCTGAGGATTGCCTGGAGGTTGTGGTGGGAGTCTTCAGGCTAGTGGGGACGCCATCGGACTTCATGGTGACCTTTGCTGCCAGCCTTCTTCAGGCAGCAGCAGGCAGGTGGTGGAGCCACTTGTTCCAGTTTTGCGATGGGATGGCTTTCACATGGGAAGACTTCGAGACCTTCTTCAGGGTGGAGTTTGTGCCAGTAGCTCTACACCCCGAGCGTGTTCAGCAGCTGCTGCCTTTCCCGCGTGTTTTTCGATCAGAAGCTGAGTCATCTGTGGGCAGTAGACAGGAGATGCAGAGGTCTAGGAGGACCAGACCAGCAGTTGGGAGATCTCGGGTTTTAGGACCGGTGGTGCGGGGCACCTGGGGTGGGGTCAGAGCCAGGCGTGCCAGAAGCAGACTGTGTTACTCGTGCGGTGGAAAGGGGCACCTGGCACGTGACTGTCCGACTCCTCGTACAGTTGATCCATAGGCTTTTGAGGAGCCACCGAGGCAGAGGCAGCAACGAATGCTTGAGCAACAGTAGAGCAGTGGACAAGGCAGTAGAGCTCCTAGAGCAGGTGGACAGGAGCGGAACTAGTGGATACGTCTCTTGTACTTCTAGTTCCATGTTGATGTTGTTTTTGTGTCTTTGTACCATGAGCTGCAATAAAATAAAGACACTTATCTTGTTGTGTTTGCCTTCCTATTCTCTTTTGTGATGTTACTGAGTGGTCCCGGTTAAACTGTTGACTTGACCCTCACTTTCGAGATTTCAACTAGAGGAGACCCAGTGACCTCACACTGATGCCGACAGCGTGACTCGACCCTTGGAGGCGAGAGTGACATTCAGATCTCTTAGTAGTTACGTCGAGGCCTTACGAGATCATCCATGGCATGAATGCATCCTTCATGCCAGGATTGACTGTATTAGGAAATGGGCGTGGTTCATCTAGAGAGGGGTTGAGACCGGGTTTCTCTTTTCGGCAAAGGAGAAATTTTAGCATCTCTTCCAGATCATATGCAAAGGAGGTTCAGTTCATCCAGGAGCGGATGAAGACTGCACAGTGCAGTAAGAAACAGGAAACCAGTGCCAGTATTAGAGACTCGGGTGTGTTAAATGTTTCAAGAAGAGGAAGCTCAAAGGAGAGATGAGTCTACAAAGCAGCAGACGTGGAGGCACAGCTAGGTGAGCAGCATGAGGTGGTGTACATCCTAACATGATACAACCACCCGCCTTAGTTATTCCCACCAGGCTCAGGGAGCTGGAGGGCGGAGGAAGAGTGCGGATGCATGCGGTCAAGGAGTGTGACCCAATGGCTCTAGAAATGATTCAAGGGACAGTCTGTGTCCACTACTATCTGCTGTAGTAACAGACGTCGATATGAATCATTCCTCGCTTCCAAAAATCTTGTTCCAGACCTAGAGTTTCCGGTAAGCCGTGTACTTGACCCTCACGTCTGGAGATACCTTGGGAGGATACTCGATAATCACACTTACGCCGACGGTGTGGTCAGACCCTCGAGGAGAGAGTTCTGGTTGGAATATCTTGGTGGCAGTGTCCAGGCCTTACGACGTTAGTTTGAGTATGGAATGGTAAATAACTATTCATACTCAAATTGACGGTTTTAGGAAAACGTTGGGATGGGTTTTCCTTGGTCGGCGGAAAAGGAAACCCCAGGAAGTGCAGGGTAACTCTTGCACAAGAGGGTGCGACCGATCACTCTTGAGTCGGTCAACCTTACCCTCATAACAGCAGTCGTTTTGAGTTTCAGTTCTAATAGAAATGGAGACCTCTGGAGTTCTAGGATGATGACCACGTCTTCTTACGGGTCTCACCTCGACGAGGTTTACGAAGATGTGGCCTGGGAGGCAAGTTATCTCCGAGGTTCAACGGACCTTTCTAGGTCCTCAGCTGGGTAGGCGAGGTGGTTTACCTCTTGGACCATCCACTTCAGTTGAAGTAGGTGCACGACGTTTTCCACGTATCCCAACTGAGGAGATACGTGCTCGACCCCTTCGCATATCATCGACTGTGGGGAGATGGTCTTTGGTGATGAGGTGACTTTTACGGAGTTTCCTGTGGGGATCGAGGATCGACAGGAGCGGATCCTAGGAGGACGGTCAATTCCTCTTGTGCACATCCTTTGGCATCGCGGGAACCTCCAGGTGAGCACATGGGAGCGGAAGGCTCAGATGCATGCTCAGGACCGCTTTGTTTCCCTAAGTTTATGGAGAAGCTTTACGGGGACGTAAAGCCCTGTGGTGGGAGTAATGTAAAGACCCGTAAATTTCAAGGAAATTTTTTTCTAAATTTTATTTGGAATTTTACAAGAGCGCAGCTTCTGACGGAACCTAATTCCGAGGCCCGGTGTGCCCGGAATCAATTTCCGAAGTTTGGCTCGGGTACGTTCATTGAACGGACGAGCGGGTTTTTCTAACATTTGAACCGGTGCCCGGAATCAAATTCTGAGGGCACCGATGAAATCGCAGCGCCAGTATTCGGCGGTAGACCCATGGCGGACGGAGCGCCTGGTAGTTGGTAGCAGACCCGTGGTACTCGACTGGAGGAGTACCTCTGTAGGCTATTTTGGTGAGCGCCCGATATTGGGAGACAGACCCTCAGCGGACGGAGCGCCCGGTAGTTGGCCGCAGACCCGCGGTACTCGACAGGAGAAGTACCTCAGCAGTCTTATGTTAGTGAGCAGTACCTCGGAGTCGTGACAGGACCACTGTACACTCCAGAGACGGAGCTCTTCAGCAGTTACAGTATCGATAATGAAAATCCTGGTTTGAGCTGAGACTTTTGACCTTTGTGTTTCCTCATGATTGAGATGAGTTACTTGATAACTTAGGTATATGTATGGGCATATACCTAAGTAGAGGTTATCTGTTGAGATCTTATTTGTGGTTATCCTTGTTGGATTTAGTGAGACCTTGAGGGTCTCGGGGTCCCTACTGAGTATCGTTATACTTACCCCGGCACGGGCTATGCCCGCACCTCGTTGTGTTGGTTGCAGACGACAGGCAGTGCTGACGGAGGCCGAGTGTTCGAGGACTAGATGGTACCCGGAGGTGGACTACACGACGAGTCAGTACCAAGAGGTGGACTACGCGACCAGATGACTCACAGAGGAGGTTGACGGACGAGAGTGTGGAGGAGGCTATCTGTACCTACCCTTCAGGTAGGATCCGTGGTGGACGACCCAGGAGCTGCTTCCCTCTTCCAGCTGTTTGTCTTTTTGCTGTTGTACCTTTTTCAGTTGTAGTTGTACTTTCTTTTGGGTTTGTATTCTGGCCCATTTACTTTCAGTTCTTCTTTTTTTTACTTAGTGTTTTACTTCCGCTTGTACTCTGTGGTGTTTTGTTACTTTTATAAAGGCAATGCCTTCCCAGTTATCGGGATTTACGCCTTTGGTGCTGGTCGCCAGCCCTTGGCCTATGGAAGGCGGGCTTGGGGTAGTCACGGCACGGGCCCCGAGGACGGGTCGTGACATTCCTATATCAAAACTAATCAAGATCAAAACCAAAAATTCAATTGGTCAAAGGATTTAACTACAATGGTTGGAGAAGAAGGAAGAGAATGAAGAAATCTAACCAAAAGGACATAGAAGGATTTACCATACAATCATGACATCATGTAGAGATGTTAGAACCCCAAAACTTTCTATATAGTTCCCTAGGGTCTATTTAAGAGGAGATATAGTGTATTATAAAGAAAATCATCCACTCAAGTAGTTTAAAACATTTGTTTTGGAATTTACAGGGAATGAAATGTGGTTACACATAATGTAAATATTTTAATAGAATATGTCTAAATACTTGGTTCCTAGAATATATTTTACTAAATCACCAAAACATTTACACTATGTGTAATCCTTTTTCATACTGTGTAAATTATCGGCATTCTATATTTCATCCCACTTTCCATTGAAACAACGTTAAATTATTTTAAATATAGTAAACAAACCAATAACCTCTGAAAAACATAACCCATTTGAAATTTTACTACATTAACTAAAAAATCTTGAATCCCTAAACTTAAACTCATTTCATCCAAAAATTATTTCCATATCCAAACATGACTCAACCACCAAGGCTCAAAAAAACTCATAGAGAATCATACCTATAAAAAATACCATCTCATAACCATTACCTTTTCTCATGGTGGTAATTTATTGAACATTTAAAATAATTAATAATCTCCAACCATCTTCTCTGGTGCATATTCAACACCTTTTTTGATAATATTTACTTCAAAATATTTTGATCAGTACAAATATCGCACCATTCTTAGTAGAGATAATAACTCCATATCTATACTAAAAAATTACTATAGCTAACTCCAAATAATGAGTTGGTTAACTTTAAACATCAACCTCCAATGTTAATTATTCATAATTGATCATCATATAATTTTGAAATATCATCATTATCTCTATGAAAAATTATATGTTCCCAAAATCACCATAGTCATCATCTATCACATAATCTATAAATAAAAATGTTTCATAGTTTAAGACAAATCATAGGTCAGTGGAAGGCGTTTCACCATTACAAAACATTGGTTGGGGGATCAAGACCCACACCCTTTCCACATGTGATATGTTTTCCCATTTTTTACTAAAACGATTTTAATATAATTCTTATAAATTCTGCATAAATATGACTAACATCCTTGAAAAAAATCATCAATGATAATATAAAAATTGAATGTTATCAATTCAAAAAATATCTGAAAAGGAACATTCTTCTCTAATATTATTTCTTGTTGAACATAAGGTTCAAATATATCTTATCATAATGAACCATTTACCAAAATTTCATTAATCACATCATATATAAAAAATATGTTTTTTCTGAATGTGATCATATGATATTCGATGAACTCATTAACCCATAATGGTATCCATTACTCTTGTTTTAATATTAGATGAAGTCATATATAATTAAAAAAATTAAAAAAACCCTAGATGTTTCATGATTCTTATAACAAAAAATCCATCAGTAAAATATATTCAATAGAAAAAATTAATGAATACGAACTCATATGACCTTCAATATATTCACATAAATGGATTAAATATAATATTTTCTTTCACAGTATAGGGTATTATCCATATTTTAGGGAATAGAAAATTATAATACCCACAATCCTTGCATATAATACATTGAATTCCTTGGATACTCATTGTTATATGAATATTATATCCCCAAAAATATTCTACCCTTATATTTGAGATATTAATTAGTGGGTTTATTCCCAAATTCTTGACATATATGAATATAAATATTATCTCTTAAATGTTAATTATAACATTAAAATTCATAAGTTTTTATCTTATTATTATTTTATATGTTTAGAATATCAAAAAAGATCACATGGTTGATCATAAATTGTGATATCTGGTTAGGGAATATCATAATATCATTATTTGTAGTAATTATACCATTTGGTTAAATATATTCACCAAAAATTCCATAACATTAATTATTATCATGTTTCATGCTGATTTAATCTATTTAATAAAACCAAAGAACATTGTTTGAGGAACATTAATCATAGGGTAAAACTAAATAATCATGATTGATAAATTAAATGATGTATAAATTATCAATCCTTATATTGATAAAATGAAACTTTAAGTTTAACCAAGGAAATTAATAGTGATGATCTATTAAAATCCTTACGTATGTTTCATAAAATGTTTTTTAATTTCCAAAATCAAATCCCCCAGGCCTGTAAACCAGGTGTGTCGTAATTATCATTTTCCTAAATTATGTGACAATACAGTCTATCTCAATGTAGCCACTTTCAAATTTTTCTCCATAGAAACCTATATTAAAAATCTATATAAAACATTAGTATCTATAAATTTATGTAATTTCTTATATCCATCTATCTCTACCCTTAACAAAATTTTTTTTTACTATTCATGGACTTGTCCTTATGGTTATCGCATAAGATTTATTTTGATTATTTCCAAATAATTTTCTATTACATTTTTAGATACCAACTATAAGAACAAAAAATTCTCATAAATAGATATTAATTTTGTATAAATTCATGGTTATTGTATAAGAAAACTATCCACACCAAAATTATATAGGTCTAGTTTCTTTAGAGACTGGGTTACATTAACAACTAGTTCATAAGTAAACTATATCTTCTTCCACTATATTTTTGAAAACTATTACCCATATTTCAAATATCACACATCATACCTTTATTCATTACTTTGGTAAAGGAAACACAAGATATGGTGAGACCATATATTAAATAAGGGCATGATATATAGATATCAACATAACATGAGAATATGGTTAAGAGAACTTGTCAACACCATTTAAAAACAATACACAATATATCATAGATTGTAAAAAATGATTCATTTAAAAAATACAGGATGTTCATAATACATGAATCATAAAAGAATCATTGAGCATAAATCATGCAAACTTTGAATCAACATAAGAAATGGAATTATTATCTACACCAAAAATTGAATTTTTTTTATTACAGGTCAATGATCAATTCCCAAAAAAAATAGTTGATTGGGATCACTCCCCAAACTATTTTAGTACATAAAGTTCACTCCCCATCCAATAATATGTGATATTTTCCATTAATAAACATGGGTTACTCTCAATTCTACTCAGGTTGATATCACAATATATCAACCATCACCAAATGAATTAGAGGAGGAGATAGGTACCATTATTGATAAAATTAAAATAAATCATATGTGTGATACAATATCATAAAACATTCATCACAATAGAACCAATGAAAATAAATGGGATTTATTAACATTTCATCATTAGTAAACCAAGGAAAATAAATGTGTTTCATAAACATGCATACATTTCCTTATATAATTACTTAAAGAAATTGAATCGATTTTATACACAATTTTTCATCGTAAACATACATGTTCTAGAGTAATAATTAGGACAATATTATTGGTTTATATCCAAAATAATTCATTTTAACGTCAATGGATGACATCTTAAATGTAAAATTATTTTTAAAGATCATTTGAAGTAATTATTGAAGATAATATCATATTAATATTGAAATTACTTATATAAAACCATAAAATTTACTAAATATTTGGAAAATGTTTTTTATTGAATGTATCCGTTAAAACAATTAATAAAATGTTCAAATTATTGATTTTTCATTATGGAAAATGTTTTTATTCATTTCATACAAGTTAAAAAAATTATTACAGTCACATTTTTGATAAAAATACATAACTAACTCATTTATAAAATGAAATGAAAATTCATTTCAAAAATATTTGTAATTAATCATTAATGTGCAAAAAATTATTTAAAAAATCATTGAATAATGGTACAAATCTTCATTAGAAAATTTTTAGAAAACACAAACATGATTAAAAAAGTAGATTCAACCAAATTGAAAAATAAAGAATGTTTTCCGTAAAAAAACATTTAGACTCAAAATTACATAAGTAGAGAAAAATGAATGTAAAACATGTATTTTAATTTATTATTAAAAGGATTAAAAAATATATGACATTCATAAAGATATATGATGACATTTCATCATTCAAAACATAATCCTAATCAGTCCTGATAAAAAAAGTTATTGTAACACAAGACCTTTACCAGATTAGAACATTTGAATAGTAAAAACCATGAATGAATGAAAATTATTTGAATTTTTATATACCATAATATTAATGATAATAATAATATAATTCACTACTGGGAAATATATACACCACAAAAAATAAACAAATTTTACTTAAATCATGTGTCCCATAGAAATAAAAGTTTGATTAAAATTTCTTATCGATAGTCTTGAAATTATTTCTACATGTTATATCATACTATATAATAAATATATGATTATCATAAATATATTAAAAACCATAATAATATAAAACTGTTATTAAATATATTGTTTATTTATGAACATTATTACATTTAAAATATTTTTCTGCGTAACTATTACTTCATTTTTCATGTATGTTTTGGTTTTTTATTTTCAATCCTTTTACATTTTTCATGAAACCATAATCTATATAATATTATATATGATAGAAATATTATAAATATTCATTATATATATATATATATATTAATTTATAAAATTTATTGATGGAAAATTAATTACACTGTTAATGGAGGTTGTAGACCGTATAGAGACATAAACATTGTTTCCAATTTAAAAATGGATGAAATGAAAGGATGGTAAATAATATATAAATATTATTGGGTAAATATAATTTCACATATATTAAAAAAATTAATTAATTTTATCTTAATTACCTTCTATTTAACTCAAATATGAAAAATGAATCATATCACTTTGTAAGGTGGTAGTCTGTCACACACAAGAGTGACGTTATTATATTCATCAGGAATAGAAAATAAGAAGTTATATTTGATGCTATAATTATAGAAGAATAATTAAATTATGAATATAATGTATATAATTAAAATCCAAGATCATATCCACCGGTGATAGGTGATGATATAAAATTAATTACATTGGCCTACGATGATGTAACATGTCATGGACACCATCGATGATTTCGTTTCCACATGATGGATTAAGAAATACATGTATGTAATTAAATTTACCTAATAATATGATAGTAATTTTTAGATAATATTTATACTATATCATAATTTTTAAATGTTATTTAAAGGATTTATTGGAATATATAATATAAAAACACATGGTTGAGGATTATAACTCTTATTCAGACAACCTTTGTAGCTTTAGAAATAAAACAATAATATGATGTTTTTGTAATAAATATGAAGAAAATAAGGTGTGGTGAAGAATTTATAGACTATATTTAGGATATGAAATGTGTATTCAAATGTTTTTGTAATTGTTAAAGGGATATGAGATGGGTTTCTTTTTTATTTGGGAGTGAGGAAACACTAGAAATGATTGAAAAGAAAAATGTGTGTCCACAAATTCAATGTTCCAAAAGGAACCAAAATAAAAAATTATAAAAAATTATATTATATATGTTCTAAATAAAATTACATAAATAATTTGTCATGTTTAAATTTATTTTATCCCTAATCATATTTTTAACCCCTAGTAAACTCATTTTAACATTAAATTGTGTAATTGATTTTTATTTTATTTTTTACATTATTTTTTATACAATTAATTTGATCATATAACATATTAGTAATTATTCTTAATCAAAATATGAAATCCATTTTTTAAAAATAATTTCAATGATTTGGATAAATTTGACTCCATCTTAATCCTGTAGACGCAATGAAAAAGGCCTTTCCAATTAATTGTTTTTCAAAATGTATAGAAATTTTTAATAAACATTTAAAAAACATAATTGATTTTGATTAACTAAATTGAATGGATAAATATATTAATGAACTAATTGTACTTTAAAATAATATTTTTATAAATTGGTTCATGTAAATTCTTTTAAAAATTTACTTTGTTATAAAATAATATATTTTTTATTATTAATCAACAAAATTAATCTCTATAGAAAATTAATATAATTTAAATAAAATAAATTTTTTGGATTATAAAAAACAAAACAATATTTATTTTTTAGAATAAAAGTAATATATGTGGAATATATTAAATGTTTTGTTCATTCATTAAAATCTTGAAAAACACATTTTAATAAAATTGTATTTTCGAAACATATAAAGAATTTAAAAAACATATGCACTTTTTTATCAATATGTTTTTATATAAAACCATTATAATTCAAAAAAAATTAAATTATTCTATTTATATTAATTCTTCTATTTTTTATAGAGATTTTATAATTTTTATTTTCCAAAAAATAATTATTCCCTTCTAAATCATGGGGTTTCATATAACATAATCTAAGATCCTATTTTATTTTCCAGGAATGTTTTCTTTTTTGTTATCTATTTTCTTATATGGTTGGAAATTGGATAATTTTGGTTTGGAAGGATTTAGAGGTGTTTTTAAATTTTATATATAATTTCTTGCTAATAAAAAATATTTATAAATTTTACACACTTTGTGATACTAATACACATCATATATCAGTATAAAATCACCCAAGGCAACATGTTTTTTTGTGTAATCGATTAAAAGTAATTACATGAAATGTAATGGTATTACATTACATGTGACTCCCAGATAATTAAATTAAAATCTATCATATTATTTGTTTTGGTTTTATTACGCCATTTAGCCTTCCTTTTCTCAACCCTGGGGAAACTCTCAATTGTTTTGTAGATATTTCTTCATAATTGATCATCATGGTTTGTTATTTATGACCAGTAATCATTTTTTCTTTGGTTTTCTTGTATTTATACTTTATTCGATGATGATGTGGAACATTTTGATAGTTTTTGGTTTGGGGGGTTGATCTTGATCCTAGTTTTTCATTCCCGCAATTCTTAGTCATTATGTTTTTGGCTGTTCAATATCAATTGAGGGTCTTGGTGGGGAGAAGATTTTTAAGAAAATAATGAGGTAGGGGTCTAATTTTTAATTCCCATAGCCTGTATTACAATTTCATTTTTTAAATTGTTAAATCAAAATTTCTTTACTTGTATATCATATCTTGAATAATATTAATTAAATGTTAAATTAGTTATTGGAATTGTAGAATTGATTGATTATTGTGATTTTGAAATGGGATGACTTTTTTATACTGAAAATTTTTAATAATGGAATTTATGAAATTCAATATTAATGGATTTTTGAACATGTATCCACCCTTGTAGATTGATGGTAAGAGGAAATTTTTTAATCGTAATTTGTTATTCCTTGTTACAAGAAATTTCCAAATTGAAGAATAAAAAATTGTGATAATTGATGATAAATGGTTTGAAATATGAATCCATATGATGTTATATCTATGATTGAGTTTTGGGGTGGGCATTATTGATGAAAAACATATGGAGTTCCATAATTCCACTCATGGAACCAAAAATACATATGTATACATGTGATCACTAAGTAGGGGGACACATAGAGCTCCTCCAAATACCCATTGGGTGATAAAATGGTGCACTAGGACATCATTTTTTGAATTTTAAATTTAAATGATTTGAGAAATGAAAACCCATTATGTAATAAAATGTGATATCCCTTTAGTGAATGATTATACTCACTCATGGGTTGAAACAGGTGGTGATGGTTCGAGTGTCATTGTAAACCCATGAATTTATGTGGTTAATTTAGGAATAATTTTATGTGAATTATGTTTAATTGTTTTATTTTATTTTATTCTTTGAACAACTGTATACACTTTTATAGATTATATATTGTTTTAGACACCATTGTTGGTGGACTTCTAGTTGTACCCAATCCCTAATTGGGATTCTTGATTAGTAACCAAATATAATTCATGTTTTCTAAATAGGATATGGGAAAATTCTTATGTAATATGGTTGAGTTGGAGTGCAACATGAATGAGGGTTCCAAACATGGTGTTAGAAAACATTAGGGAGTTTTTGGAGTTTTTATTTCGAGTTTCCCTTTTTACACATGACACATATATGGCATGAAAATAAATATTGTTTTAGGTTTTTTATATTGTATGCATGATTTTGTATTAAAATGTGATGTGGGTAGTTTTTGTAATTTTATGATATATGGATATTTTTTATTCTCATTTGACTATGGTTTATTTATTTTTGTATTTTGATCTTCTTTGATAATGATTTCATTGTCTCCCCGATATTTATACATTAGCCTCTCACTATAAGTAAGCTTCATTTATCAAAATAGGAGGAATGTATGAGGTCGTGTGACCAACTAGATTTGGAATTAACATATGGAAACTGGTTCAGGACATTATAATGGGGTATTAGAGGGGATGCATCTTTTATTTTCCTTTATTTTTCTTTTGTATTACTATTTGGGAATGGTATATGGGCTACAAGAAAGAATCAGGACATGCTCATAAGATTTTGTATGGTAGTATCTAACACATGTATAGAGGAAAACCTAGGTTACCTTGGTGGGATTGTGGTTATTGATATTTTTTGTTATAGTTTGATGTTATTTCACCTCAGGTGATGCAATTTTTGTGAGAGGGTATTTATTTCTGGTATTTTATTTTTGGAACAGTGTGGCATAAAGGTTGAGTATACATAAATCATTTTAGGCACTCAAGATTAAATTTTAAATGGATAATTTTTAGGCCTTCATGTAAATGTAGTCTTTGGGAGAATTCTATAAATGAAAATTATTTTTGTTATTTGTGAAATTAGATGAAAATGGTGAAAAATATTAAATTGAATATTGTATAATGAAAGTAAATATTGTAAATTAAATTGATAAAATGATATATAAAAAAATATCTTTGAAAAAATTTACCCTCTGTAAGCCCTGACATAGGTGAGGGTTGATAGAGGGTTGTGATACCACCATGGTTTTTACTGTGTGGTGACAGTTGGGGGTAATATTGCTATGGATTTTTGTTCATCCTTCTTATGTAATTGTGTTAATAATTTTGGGAAATTTAGCCTAAAAAGTGTGTTTGTCATTTTATAAATAGGCCTCCATGATGATTCTTGTTGATTGGATGAAAGAGTAAAAGTATGGGAATGGCCTCCAGAAATGGATCTAAAGGCTCCGATAGTTCCGGGTGAGGAATCGAGAGAGAAATTCTATGAGAACATTATTCATATTATGATTTCTATGAAATATAACCATGGTGGGTCATGTAGAAAATGTCTAATTTGGAAATGGAATTCAAATTGCAGCACCATACAATATTCTCTAGAGAGGGAATAATTGAGGAAGCTATGTTTTTTATTGTGTATATCCTGGTGATTCATGGCTACTTACAGACTCCTAATGAAAAGTGAGTCAAACGAGTTATATATATGTTATGTTGTTAAGAAAATAATTTGTGGGACATTCAAACTTGGGATGGACATCTAGATACTTTGGTATGCAACGACTTCCAGGAAAAAATCTTAGATCACATTTACTATAAGATTCTCAGGAAGGAGAGGTCAAGGAGTATATGAACCTACTTTAGTTTTATATAAAGTGAACACTTTTGAGTCAAATTAGGGAGAGGAACTACAATGATCCAGAGTGTTTTTCCTTAATAGTGGGGAGTATTCTTCCAATTGTACAATTGTTAATGATGAGCTCATATATTTAAAGTGTCCTATTATTGTGCCTATGTGTATATGATAGGAGCTGATGTGTTAATTTCAAGCCTCAACGTGGGCGGCGAATTCAGTTTTGACAAAAATTTACTTTGAACTACATCGATAATAATCATGTTGAGTCATGAAAATGGATAATGGTTTTTTCAAGAAATGATTCTACACTTTTTAATAAGTGAAGGTCGACCATCAATGACATGGTGGTTTACTATAGTAATTCCCCATTCATAAATGTAAATAGGATAACATTAATATGGATTTTTTGGTAGGTATCCTAAGGACACTAGGGAGACTGATTCAATTTCCTTAATTATGGAATGACAGATTAACACAACACATTTCTTACTAATTAGAGAGACATTTTAGTTGATGATTTAAGGAAATTGTATGTTTAAAATGTAGTCTATTTGCACGGGGAATGTGGAGTATTGTTTCATAGAAATACAAAAATTTCAATTTAGGGTTGTGGAAGGGCATCCATAAAGAGTTGGGTATACCGGTATTATTCAGTACACTTTTCCACCCATATAAAGAGGGAAGTCAGAATTTACTATAAAGGATTTAGATGATATTTTATAGTCAAGTGTTCTAGAATTTGGAGGGCATTGAGACAATCACCTAGAACCCATTGATTAAACCTATAACAGTAGTAACTAGGAAACTCTTTAAATGGAACCTTGTGAGGATATTTTCGGTAATCCATGTAGATCACATCTATTCTATTTGGTTAAAGGATAGTTAGTGTTTTTAGATCGATTCTTGTGTTGGAATCATCAGTGTAGGATTAGTTGATTCAGAAAATTATGGCTACAGCTCAGAGTATAAACAAGTCATATGAGGATATATTTCGATGAGACTTTAAGTTTAAATAAAATGATCATGTATTACTTTAGGTGTCTCCTAGATTCTGTCACTATTAGATTAATATTCATACAATTTTGGTTCCTTATATAACGCCCCAACCCCAATTACCCAGAGTCGGTGCATTATTACATAAAATTGGAATGATCTCAAAATATCATGTCTCTAAAGACCGATTAGATTAGTAGCCTTGGAATCACTATATACATTCACAAATTTTACATTACATCATAAAGTGAAAAACTACAACAATATCTTGTCTCCATAGACCACACTCGTATCCCCTCATACTATCCCTACAGGTCTTTCATAAAATGCTTCTTCACATCCTGGAAAAAATAGAACATAGAAAGGGGTAAGCTCAAATTCCCGGTAAGGATAATAATATAGCGGAAACTTTCATAAATATGAATAAACATTTAAGGCAATGTATAACTAAAACAAAAGACTTTTAAACTAGAACATCAGTATAACATGGAAAAAATAAAATGAAATAATTCCATTTACCTATTCACATGGATATTCTACTAGTCAAATAATCACATGCAATATCAATAACCACTTTCATAATGATGGAATGCACAATGCCATACTATCATAACCACATAGTCAAGGCCTTGTGCCAAGACTAAAAATATGATTTTGTCAAGTCCTTGTACCAAGACACTAGTTTTTGTCATTAGACCTACTGATGCATCGAGGAGTTAGAGTGGGCTCCACCCATCACTTACTAAGTCCAATGTATTCCTCATATAAACAGGTTTAAACATAATATAAACATCCGTATTAAAACTAGAATACGAAATCTCAATACTTTATCCATAAACCATGAATGGTATAAAAATAACACATCCACAGTCCAACATATCACAAAACCTTCAATACAATATTGGAGTTTTGTATCATAATAAATCAACTTCAAATAAGCTTAAAATCCATCAAAGGATGTTGACATAGATGAAATCAAAATTATTTGAGGGAAATATCTCTGTTTTTGAAATCATTTAAAAGTCACATAGTTATAAAAGAAAACATTTAATTTTAAAAGATTTTTATAATCTTGTAAAGGATGCTTCGGTGATTTTATAATGGTGGAAAATAGCTTCACCCTCCGTATAAGTTAAAAAGACATTCTTAGCTTAATTTTGTTGAAAAGGTTAAAAAGGACCTTGTTTGGAAAATGGTAGAAATATTTCTATATAAACATCTTATAAAAAGTCAAAAAAAGGGTATAAATGACTTTAACCCATAGTCTTTATAATAGTAATAATGGTTTTAAATACATTTTTAAGAAACATGGATGTGGATGATAAAGAGGTCCCATTAGATAATTACATATAAACAACCTCGGATAATGAAGAGATTGTAGAATTAACACTTACCTTATAATTTTCCTTTATAGAGGGTAGTTTAAACTCTTTTATAATAGTTAAATCATTTTTATTAAATTATACAAGAATCATATACATAAATATGATATCATATATGAAATTTTAATATTTCATTGTTAATAATATTTTAGTATTATCGTCGTTTCAGGTGTTCACTTACTCGTTTTCTTTTATATGTTTTGTTTCGTAAGTCATGTCTGTTGTCCATAGGTTTTATCTTATTTATATTCAGAATGATATCAAGTCTTTAAAAATTATTTTTAATCATCAAATGAAAATTATTCTTGAATGGATATGATTGGGAATGAATCTCATATCGTTCGTGGGGACGGTAGTCCATACGTACGCACGAGCGACAATATCATTATGTTGATATTAAAATAAAATATAATTGTATAGTGTATCATATATAAATAATTATTATCTTTTTATATTTAATATTAACATCAATTACATATCATTATTATACCCATCCAAAAAATAATGTATAGAATAATAATTACACCACGACGTGGATACGGTAAGTCGTACGTACGCACGTATGGTGACATGTCATCCAAGGGATGGATAGAATACTGAATATGGTTGTAACATATTTTTAATAACCTCACAATATATATAAGATACTGTATTTATTATTTTATAATGGAAATAGCAAAGAAAGAAGAAGTGGAAGACGAAGGGTACTTGAAAGAGGATGGTCAAAACATTACCTCTTCTTCGGGTTCTTCCTTTTGACTTGATCAAAAGGGATCCTTAAGTTTTATTTCTGATCAAACTAAGGCCTCTAGGTTGAAGTTATAGAAGTTGATAGAATATTTGGGTAGGGTTTGGCTGAGCCAAAATGCTTTGAAGTTATGAATTTGAGAGAAGGGGGAGTGCCCTTTTATAAGAGGGGTGAGGGGCACCTTAGAAAAAACATAAAATATTATTTTAAAATAAATTCATATTCGGTTTATAATGGCTCAAAAGTGACTTATTTAGAGGCTATGGTGGGGAGTGGTCTAAATCCTTTCAACCAATAGATTTTATACAGGTTTGGGTCACTAAATTAACCTTATAATTTATATATAACTCTTAGTTAAATAGTTTGACATTTACCATGTCTCTTTGTATTTCTATATTATATAGTTAATAAACTTACTATATACATCCAAGATAACCCCAAGTGGTTCATAATGAAACACCTATCATTATATAAGTCTTTTGGCCGAACCCTAGATTTTTAGGAATATAATATGAGTTAATAGTATAATATTTGTTTTAAAAACTCTCTTATGTCAATTTTGACACTATTTGGTATTTTGATTTTTCTAAATTCATAACAGCATTATTACTTCAAAATAAATTCATCTGACCAACCCTAATATGTAATATTAACCTAGAAAAGTATTGGAATTCATAAAAAGTCTCAAATTACATTTATTTGGATATTCATAATATCAATTATTTTAATATTTCATTAATTACTTAATTATTGTATCACCATTGTGTCATAAATAAATTATATTATTTAATGTTTAAAAATTATAAATAAAATACCATTATGTAGGAAATATCTTTATCTTTCTAATATATATTTTTAATCGAATTTATCTTATGTATAACCCTATATTTAAAAAAAATTAGTTATTAAACTTTTATTTTAACTCTTTTAACACTTCTTTGAATTAAATAATAATAAATGTCCTTATATAATCCCAGTGGACCAAAGAGGTTCATATTTTATTTATAAGGTTGTTTTTGGTCAAATTATACTTATAAAATAGAATTAGGAAATGTGTTAGGGTAATAATAATATCATTTTTACCCTTAATTACCCTATTTATATTTAACCGTGGTAAATAAAAGTAAAAAGTTACTATTCACCAAAAATTATTTTTATCTTATTGAACCACATTTTACTCCTTTATATTAATCGTGTCTCTCTGATTTTTGAAATTCCACTCACAGAAGAGGTAAAATTATGTTTTATGTGAATTTTTAAATTCTTCTACGAGATGGGTAAAACACAGTGAAAAGTTCAATAAAATTTTTATATATCAAAAATTATTATAAACCGACTCCAAAGAATTAAATTGAACTTATATAGGTATTATGTATCTATTTTGACCTAAAATAAATTTAAATAAAATAAATAATTAATTAAATAGACATTCAGTTTTAAACAATAACTCAATGTTTTTCACTATTCATCAAAAATTGAATGTTTTCAGAAAAATACCAGAAATTGAACCTAAGCTAATTTCGATATTCCAAATCCAAAAATGAAGTTCATTTTTAAAGATAATATTTATAAAATTTCAAAAAGTGGTTATTACTATTCATAACGGCTGGTTTGATTGGTTTGTGGTGTGTTAGAACTCGAAGTTGCGTACAACACATGCTACTGTATTATTCAAAGAAAAGCGTATCGTAAAAGCTTGGGGTGTTACATTCTCCCATCCTCCAAATAATTTTGTCCTCGAAATTTCTAGAATATTACTGCATAAAAAGACTTGGATGGTTCTTCATCATAAGTTCCTCGGGTTCCCACGTTCCCTCTTCCATCTTATGGTTTCTCCATAAAACTTTTACCAGATGAGCCGTCTGGTTTCTCTGCACTTGTTCTCTTGTATCAAGAATCCTGACAGGCTCTTCACAATATGATAGATCGGGTTCCAGTTCTAATTCCTCATAGTTGAGTACATGCGTTGGGTCAGGCATGTATTTTCTCGACAGTGATACGTGGAACACATCGTGAACTTTGAATAGATTTGAAGACATTTCCAAACGGTAAGCTATAGCCCCGATTCGTTCTAGAATTTTGAAAGGTCCTATGTACCAGAGACTCAATTTATATTTCTTACCGAAACGTATAACTCCCTTCCATGGAGATACATTCAAGAAAACATGATCTCCTACCTGAAATTCCAAATCCTTCCTTCAGTTCTCGGCATAGCTCTTCTGCCTACTTTGAGCTGCTTTGATGTGGTTTTGGATTACCTTCACCTTTTCCACCATTTCATCCACCAGTTCCAGGCCTATGAGTTTTCTTTCACCAATGTCATCCCAACAGGTTGGAGTGCGACATCTCTTTCCATATAACGCTTCATATGGTGCCATCTGAATACTCAAATGGAAGATATTGTTATAGTAAAATTCTATCAGAGGTTAATATTGATCCCACATACCCTGAAAGTCAATTGAGAAAGATCTCAACATGTCTTCTAAGGTTTGAATAGTCTGTTCTGATTGTCCATCTGTTTGAGGGTGGTAAGCAGTGCTCAAACGAAGTTCAGTATCCATGGCCTTCTTGAGACTATTCCAGAATATTGAAGTAAAATGTGGATCATGACCAGAAACAATAGATAGGTTTACTTCATGAAGTCTCAAAACATCATTAATATATAGTCTTGATAGATGTTCAAGTGGTAGATCTTCTCTTATAGGAAGAAAATGTGCTGACTTGGTAAGACGATCAATAATGACCCATATTGCATCATTCCTTCTAGGATTATTTGGTAGTCCCATGAAAAAGTCCATCATGGTATTATCCCATTTCCACTCAGGTATGGGAAGAGGTTGCAGGACTCCTCCAAGATATTTCCTTCCAGCTCTCACTTATTGAAAAACCATACATCTTGACACAAAATCAGTAATCTCCCTCTTTATGTTGTCCCACCAAAAATGTTCCTTCAAATCTCTATACATTTTGGTGCTCCTAGGGTGTATATAGAAATTGGAACTATGAGCATCATCCAACAATTCTCTTTTTAGATCTGGTATATCAGGAACACCAAGTCACTTCCCAAATTTCAAAATTCCATCTTCACACACAAAGTCACTCAATCTCCCATCATTCAAAGCTTTAATCTTCTCTTGAAACTCTTCATCATCGGTTTGAGAACTCTTTATGCTTTCTAATAATGATGGTTTTTAATCCATTTGGAAAATCATTGATGTTTCACCTTCCAATGTTATTCCCATATCCATATTTACTAGTTCCTTGAAAATAATATCCCTTTCAACTCTCATCTTGTTCAAAACTCCATGATTCTTTCTACTCACAGTATTTGACACCTTATTTACCTTCCCCAGGTGGAAGTTTGTTGTGTAATCATAATCCTTGAGTAGTTCAATCCATCTCTTTTTCCTCATGTTGAGTTCTTTCTGTGAGAAAATATACTTCAAACTCTTGTGATCAGTATAAATCTCACATTTTTCACCATAGAGGTAGTGTCTCCAAATCTTCAATGCAAATATTACAGTAGATAACTCAAGATCATGATTAGGATAGTTTTTCTCATTAATTTTTAGTTGTCTTGATGTATAGTCAATAACCCAATCATTTTTCATAAGGATTCAACTAAGTCCTTTCTTTGAAGAATCACTATAAATAACAAACCCATCATTCCCATATGGTAGAGTAAATATAGGATAATTGACTAATCTTATCTTCAGTTCATTGAAACATTCTTCACACTCTTTTGTCCAAACAAAATTTAACCCCTTTATGTGTGATCTTCGTTAATGGGATAGCCAATCCGGAAAAATTATGCATGAAACGTCGATAATAACCTGATAAACCAATAAAACGACATACCTCAGTTATACTCATCAGTGCTAGCCATTCATGGATTGATCTTGTCTTAGAAGGATCAACGGAGATTCCATCTTTAGAGACAATATGGCCAAGAAATGAAATCTCCTGAAGCCAGAACTCACATTTTCTAAGCTTCCGATATAATTCATGTCTTCTAAGAGTCTTTAGGATAATGCGCAAGTGATTTTCATGATCTTCATAGCTTTTGAAGTATACCAAGATATCATCAATAAATATGACTAAAAATTCATCAAGGTATTCCTTGAAAACTCTATTCCTTAGATCCATCAACTCAGAGGGTGAATTAGTCAATATTAAAGGCATTACTGTAAACTCGTAATGCCAATACCTGGTTTGAAATGTTGTCTTCGAAATGACTTTCTCCTTCACACACAACTGATGGTATCCAGATCAAAGTTCAATCTTTGAAATTAATTGAGCTCCATGCAGTTGGTCAAATAAAGCATCATTGCAAGGTAGGGGATACTTTTTATTTATTTTTATAGCATTGATTTCCCTGTAGTCGATACATAACCTCATAGATCAATCTTTCTTCTTAACAAAAAGGAAAGGGGCTACCCATGGAGAAAAACTAGAGTGAATAAATCCCTTATTACTCAATTCCTCTAGTTGTTTATTTAGTTCAACTAACTCCACAGTGGACATTCTATAATGGGTCTTCGATATGGTCCTTGAACCAGGAATTAAATCAATGGAAAACTCAATTTCTCATTCTGAAGGATGTCCAAGAAAATTGTCCAGAAAAACATCTACATACTCTTTCACAATAGGTACATCCTCTATTTGAACATTCCTTTCCTCACACACAGTTATTTCATTCTCTTACTCCTCGATAATTGAATTTATTTGAGCTACTGGCGGTGGATCTAGATAAGAATTAGGTGGTGAAGATTCTTCTCTAAAGATAAGGTGTTCCTTATCATCATCATCAAAACTCGTAACCTCCTTCTTTTGATAATAAAACTCTGCATTTTTGACTGAAATCTTATCCATACAAAGGATTATATCAAAATCAATCATAGGTATGATGATGAGATCAGCAGATAAAGAACATCTATATACTCTAATGGGAAAGGATTCACAAAACTTTTTTGCGATTATACTTCCCTTAGGAGTTTTAACTGACAACTCCCTTGGTAAATAAAATTGTAAATATCTAATTTTTATATCAAATTGGGAATATATGAAACAATGCGATGATCCATAATCATATAAATAATTTTCTAAACTTGAGAAAACCCTTAAATTACCTGCCACCACGTCTTTCAGAGCTTCTACCTCAGCAGTAGTGATAGCATGAGCTTTCCCTTGATCCATTTTCCTTTTCTAAGGTAAGTTTCCATGATGCTTAGGACATTCGTTTTCATAATGTCCCGTATCCCTACAATTGTAGCATTGAAAATTAGTGGATTCTTTCTTCCCCTTGCAATCATGAGCTTGATGGCCTTTTTCACCACACTTGTAATAGACTCCCATTCATTTTAAGCAAGTACAAGGGTGTTTCTTCCCACATTTACTACAAGATGGATATTCATATTTTCCCTTATTCCCCTTATTTCCATTTCCAGATTGATCAGAAGATCTCTTCTTATCTTTCTTTGTTTTAAAGTCATAATACTTAGTGAATTCTTTTTCTGTCTTGATAGCTCATGAGGCAATATCTTTGTACGAAGAGAAGGATTTTGAGACAAATGCTCAACAGAGAAACGGTTTTAACCCATAAAATAAACAATAAATCATACATCTTGGGTTATGTATATAATATACAACTTGTCTTGCTAACCTTGTAAGGATAGCCTCATACTTTGTGACATTCTCATCCTCCTTTTGCATCAGGCTCAGAAATTGCCTTTCCTTATCTCCTCGATGGTCATGAGGAAAGTATTTTTTTTATAAAAGTCTCTTTGAATTCCCTCCATTCTATATTTTATACTTAATCATCATCCTTTGTGTTTTGAATCAATGACCACCATTGATCAGCATCTCCAGTGAGGCGGTAAACTGTCATGATATCCTTTTCCCTTTCACTACTCCCCAAGGCATGGAATATTTTCTCTATGGAATTTATCTATTTCTCATCTAGTAGTGGATTTGTACCCCCATTGAATTTTGTTTGTTTTTGCCTTGTGAATCTATCTAACATTGATCCTCCACGTTGCGGATCAGGGTGATCTATATGGGTATGGTTATTATTCATAAACTATGTGAGTTTTACCAGTATGGTGATTAACTGATCTGCACCAGTTGCATCACTAGCTCCACTATAATTATCTTGAGCAGGAGTTCAATCCCTACAAGGGTGCGTTCATTGATACAGTTTCTATTTCTTCCACTAGGTGCCATTTCTAAACAATGGCATAAACTAGATCAGTTTATGAATCAAAATACGTAATTCCATACTTGTAAAACACATAACATAAATTGAACTATTTATGGATATAATCCATGATCATATAAAAGGTTTTCTTTGAGGATGTATATACTCATAAACCATTCATAATGGTTTTTAAAGAAAATGAGAATTATTCTAAGCATATCCCCTGAGAGTGTTGTAACAGAGAGTGTAGCAAGGCCCACTGTCATGCACTAGTTCCCGTTCGAGTCTAGCTCAAATCGGTGTTTTTTGGTTTTACCCCTAGGTGCATTTATGCCAGATCCACCTCTACCTGCTCGTATCCAAACAGGGATGTATTTCTTTGAAAACTCACAAAATATCTACAATACCAAAATTCTAGGAATTTCTTCTATACTAATCCGCAAAGTCCATCTTAGGTCTATGTGATCTAATCAGAGTTTATCTAAATCTAACATTCATGGTTTGTACTAAACTTCCTCTGATACCAACTGTAACACCCCGACCCCAGTTAGCCAGAGTTGATGCATTATTACATAACATTGGCATGATCACAAAATATCACGTCTCGAAAGACCGATTAGTTTAGTATCCTTGTAATCACTAGATACATTCATAATGTTTACATTACATCATAAAGTGAAAAACTACTAAAACATGTTGTCTCCATAGACCACACTCATATCTCATAATACTATCCATGCAGGTCATTCATAAAATACTTCTTCGAATCCTGGGAAAAATAAAACATAGAAAGTGGTGAGCTCAGATGCCTATTAAGGATAAAAATATAGCGGAAACTTTCATAAATAAGAATAACCATTTAAGAATATGTATAACTAAAACAAAATCCTTTTAAACATGAAATTCAAAATAACATGGAAAAAATAAAATGAAATAATGCCATTTACCTATTCACCATTATGTTCTACTAGTCAAATAATCACATGCAATATCAATAACAACTTTCATAATGATGGAATGCATAATGCCATACTATCATAACCACATAGTCAAGTCCTTGTGCCAAGACTACAAATAAGATTTTGTCAAGGCCTTATGCCAAGACACTAGTTTGTCTCATGAGACCTACCGATGCATCAAGGAGCTATATCAGGCTCCACCCGTCACTTACTAAGTCCAATGAATTCCTCATATGAACAGGTTTAAACATAACATAAACACTCGTATAAAAACTAGAATATGAAATGCCAATACTTTATCCATAAACTGTGGATGGTATAAAAATAACACATCCACAGAAAAACCTATCACAAAAAATTCAATATAATATGGAAGTTCTTTATCATAATAAATCAACTTCAAATAAGCTTAAAATCCATCAAAGGATGTTGACATGGATGAAATCAAAACTATTTGAGAGTGATATCTCCTTTTTTTTGAAATCATTTAAATATTGCATAGTTGTAAAAGAAAACATTTACTTTGAAAATATTCTTATAAGATTATAAGGGAAGCTTCATCAATTTTATAATGTTGTAAAATAGCCACACCCACCGTATAAGTTAAAAAGACATTCTTACCTTAATTTTGTCGAAAAGGATAAAAAGGACCCTATTTGGAAAATGATGAAAATATTCCTTTATAAACATCTTATAAAAAGTCAAAAAATGGTATAAATGACTTTAACCCATAGTCTGTAAACCAGTAAGAATGATTTGAAATACATTTTTATGAAACATGGATGTGGATTATAAAGAGGTCCGAGTAGATAATTACGTATAAACAACCTCAGATAATGAAGAGATTGTATAATTAACCCTTACCTTGTACTTTTCCTTGATCGAGGGTATGATAAAATCCAGTATAATAGTTAAATAATTGTTAATAAATTATAAAAGAATCATATACATAAATATGATATCATATATGATCTTTTAATATTTCTTTGTTAATAATATTTTAGTATTATCGTCGTTTTGGGTGTTCACTTACTCATTTTCTTTTATATGTTTTGTTACATAAGCCATGTTTTTTATCTATAGGTTGTATCTTATTCATATCCGGAGTGATATCAAGTCCTTAAACATTATTTTTAATCATTAAATGAAAATTATTCTTGAACGGATATGATGGGGAAGGAATCTCTTCACATTCGTGGAGAGGGTAGTCCGTACATACGCACGAGCGACAATATCATTATTTTGATATTAAAATAATATATAATTGGATGGTGTATCATATATACAGAATAATTATCATATTATATTTTTTATTTACATGAATTACACATCATTATTATACCTATCCAAATAATAATGTATTGAATAACAATTACACCATGACGTGGAGACGGTAATCCATACGTACGCGTGTATGGTGACATGTCTTCCAAGGGATGGATAGTATAAGGAATATGGTTGTACCATATTTATAATAACATCATAGTATATAGAAGATACTGGATTTATTATTTTATAAAGGAAATTGAAAAGAAATAAGAAGTGGAAGAAGTAATGAACTTAAAAGAGGATGGTGAAAACATTACCTCTTCTTCGGGTTCTTTCTTTTGACTTGATCAGGGCTCCATAGGTTGGCTTTATGATCTAACTAAGTCCTATAGCTTGAAGTAAGGTAAGTTGAGAGAATATTTGGGTAGGTGTTTGCCAATCCAAAAGGCTTTTAAGGTATTAATTTGAGAGAAGGGGGAGTGCCATTTTATAAGAGGGGTGAGGGGAACCGTAGGAAAAACTTAAAATATTATTTTATAATAAAATCATATTCAGTTTATAATGGATCCAAAGTGACTTATTTCGGGGATAAGGTGGGGATGGGTCGAAATCCTTTCAACCAATAGAGTTTATACAGGTTTGGGTCATTAATTAACCTTATCTTTTATATTTAACTATTAGTTAAATAGTTTGACATTTACCATGTCTCTTTGTATTTTTATATTATATGGTTAATAAACATACTATATAAATCCAAGCGAACCCCAAGTGGTTCATTAATGATACAAAAATCATTATATAAGTCCTTTGGCTGAACCCTAGATTTTTAGGAATATAATATCAATTTATAAAATAATATTTGTTTTAAAAACTCTTTTATGTCAATTTTGACATTTTTTGGTATTTTGTTTTTTCTAAATTCATAACAGCATCATTACTTCGAAAACAATTCATCTAAACAACCCTAATATGTAATATTATCCTAGAAAAATAGTGAAATTCATAAAAATTCTCAAATTACATTTATTTGGATATTTATAATATCAATTATTTTAATATTTCATTAATTAGGTAATTACAGCATCACCATTATGTCATAAATAAATTAAATTATTTAATGTATAAAAATTATAAATAAAATACCATTATGTAGGGAATATTTTTAGATTTCTAATGAAAATTTATAATAGAATTTATCTTGTGTATAACCCTATATTAAAAAATATTAGTAATTAAACTTTGATTTTAACTCTTTTAACTCTTATTTGAATTAAATAATAATAAATTTCCTAATCTAATCCAAGTGGACCAAATAGGTTCATATTTTATTCCTAATGTTGTTTTTGGTTGAATTATACTTATTCAATAGAATTATGATTTTTTTTAGGGTAATTATAATATCATTGTTACCCTTAATTACCTTATTTACATTTAACCGTGGTAAATAAAAGTAAAAAGTTACTATTCACCAAAAAAAATTTTATCTTATTGAACAAAATTTTACTTCTTGATATTAACCATTTCTCTCGGATTTTCAAAATTCAACTCACAGAAGTAGTAAAATTAAGTTTTTTTGTGAATTTTCAAATTCTCCCAGGAGATGGATAAAAGACGGTGAAAAGTTTAATTAAATTTTTATACATCTAAAATTATTATACACTGACTCCAATGAATTACATTGAACTTATATAGGTATTAGGCATCTATTTTGACCTAAAATAAATTTAAATAAAATAAATTATTATTTAAATAAAAATTTGGTTTTAAACTATAACTCATTGTTTTTCACTATTCATAAAAAATTGAATGTTTTCAGAAAAATACCAAAAATTCACCCTAAGCTAATTTTGATATTCCGAATCCAAAAAAGAAGTCCATTTTGAAAGATTATATTTATAAAATTTTAAAAATTGGGTATTACTATTCATAACGGCTAGTTTTATTGGTTGATTTGTGTTAGAACTCGAAGTTGCGTACGACACACGCTACTGTATTATTCAAAGAAAAGCGTACCACAGAATCTTGGGGTGTTACACATTGGATTGTTGTAAAAATTTGATATTGTGGAGAGAATCAAGCATGTGGCATACTGATTGGATCTTCCACATAATTATTGAGAAATACATACTGTTTTTTATTTTTCAGTGATTTTTTTGTGTCACCAAAACACTTCATATGTGATTGAGGTTTATTATATTGAGTTTGATACTGATGTCTCCTTTGAGAAACATATGATATGTGTTGTCTAACCCAACGAGAAATTGTTTTGGGGAAACAAATTAATGATATTTCATGTATTATGGAAACATGGTTGTGTTCAGGATGGAACATAGTAGAGAGAAGTAGATATGTGGGTCCAGTGGAAAGATATTTTTACCTTAGAATTTCATATATTCAAGGGGTACAACTTGAGGATGAACTGTTATAATTTGAGGAGTTTGCAATATCCTATTATTATTTCTAGGTTTGTTCCCCTTTGGGTTTTATCTTCTTTTCTAGGGTTGGTGAGGATTTGATTTCTATTCGGAAGTCTTTGGAGATGGTAATACCTTTTAAATATAAATTTCAGGCCGAAAAGATTCTTCATAAAATTTTCATTCCTTTTTGTACTATTACATGTCATGTACTATTTAATGAGGGTAAAATTACCAAAGGAAATGTCTTTTGGCATAAACTGCAAAAAATTATTACATAACCTATGATGGAATTACACAATAGGAAATTATAAGAGAAGAAAATTAAACATTTTCATACAGTTCATTGGGGTTTCATTACATTATTAATCCCTCCTTATATCAACCCTAGTGATAATCACAGTGGTTTTTGAGAGATTTTTTTATCTCTGATAATCACAGATTGGTTTTGGATTTTTACTAATAATTTTTTATTTGGTTTCATCCTATTAAACCATAATTCGTTGAAGTAGTGGAACATTTTTATAGATGAATTTTCCTGGGGGGTTGATCTTGATCCTAGGTTTTTATTCTATATATTCTTAAATGTTATGTTTTCATATGTTCATCATCAACAAAAGTTTGTGGTAGGATGAGCATTTTTCAACAATCTTGAGGTAGGTTTCCCAATTTTAAATTCCCATAGTATTGATTATAACATCATGTATTTCATTGAGAAATTTAATTTTCCAATCTTGGAAATTTTATTTTTGGTTGGATTAATTAATTATTAAATTATTTTATGTGGTTATGGAATTCATGGATTAATTTGATTATGAAATTGGATGATTATGTGATATTGAAATTGATTAATAATGGAAATTATGGAATTGGATATTAACGGAATTGTGAACTGGTTTCCACCCATTGGGTTTTCTCATAACATGAAAGGGATGAACTGTAATTTGTGGATTCTTGATAAATAAAATTTTGAAATGGGGGTAATAATGAATTTTCATATCTGACTATAAATGGATGAAAATCTAGAGCCATGTGATGGGATATCTGTGACTGAGTTACAGGATAGGGAGTACTATTTCAAATACCTACTCGGTGATATAATTACACTCTTGGCCCCTAATATATTTATGTATACATGTGATCACTAAGTTTTAGTATACATACTGGTGTACTCAATACCCACATTGTTCCAAACTGCCTCCCTAGGAAACCATTTTTTGAATATGAAATTGAAATGATTTTCTTAATAAAATCATATGATGTAATAAAGTATGATATCCCTTTCTAGATCTATCATAATTTGGCCAAGAGTAACCATGTATTGATGGTTCAGGTTTCAAAGAAAACTTGAGTATTTATGTGGTGAATTAAAGAATAAATTAATGTAATTTCAATTTTATTTATTTATTGTGTTCTATTCAATATAGAATAGCATATAATGTTTTTGACTTGGTATTTATTTGGATGTTCTTGGTGGTGGCCTAGTTCGTTGTTCTCACACCCTAATCAAGATGTATGATCAGTGCCCAACTAAAATTCGGGTTTGAATGACAAGATTAGTGAAATATGATTTTTTAAATGGAAATGATGTGGGGAGAATATTTTATTAGGTATCTATACATTTTTATTGGACACACATTATTGTTTTTAGTTTCTTTTTTTTATTTTACATTTTAAACAAGAATAATATATTTTATGACATGTTTTCTATTTTATTTTTTGATATTGTTTTCTTGTTTTCGTGTTATCATGTTATTTTGGTATTCATTGTTATGGAATGATATCTAGATATTGATTATTCTCATTTGAATATTGTTTATTTATTTCCGTAATTGTGATGATTTGATGAGGATGATATAGTTTCCATCATATTTATACATTATCCCCTCACTAATAATGAAGACCCTCTGGACTATGGGGGGGGAGCCTTAGGTCATGTGACCAATTGGCTCTGGGCATTAGCAAGCGGCGCCTAGGTTTGGACATTACACAACAGATATAGAAAAAATATATGAAAAAATATATTATAAAATCCTTGGGTGTAACAATATTGTTTCTTTATTATGATTTTTTTGAGTTCATTATAATCGTTAAATAGTTTCATCAAACAATCACTTTTTTAAGAGTATTAGTGCACAGATCATTAAAGTAGTCAATAATATAAAAACCTTGTACAGATTACCTTGGAACTACTTTCCTAATTCCTTAAAATCAATGGTGACTATTCTATATGAAATCAAAATATGGTCTGACATCCATGAATAATTTTAATTAATAACATATCATCTCTATCAGGAGGAAGACAATGAGTGTATTCTTGGAATACATCATTATATTCACTCAAAATGGAAATTTCATCCATTATGATTCATTATTTTGTCTCATTTATTTGAGATAGATATTGGTTCTCCCTAGATGATAACATCCAAGAATTACATGAATATATAAAATGAAATTCATCATCCCACTAACACTTTTACATAATCATAGGATGGATTGATATATAAAGAGTGATCTTCCTCTACTGAATTCTTTTTGGATTTTGGATATAGATAGTAAATCCATTCCCATAATTACATAAAACTCCACCGATAAATTTTTTATGGGATTTATTTTGTGAGATTAATTCCCAAAATATTTATGGGATAAAATTTATATACATGGGATGCAGTAATTTAGTTATTTTATATTTTCATAAATACTTCAACCATCATGAATAGAGTGTGCTTTGGAATATATATTCTAAAAATAATATATATGATAGAATGTGTAGTGCCATACCGAAAGAGTGTTCAAGATTCATTAATTAAATACTAGTTTACCTTTCATCGTGTGGATTTCACGATCAAAATTTGTATTAATAATACCATATTTTCTTATTTGGTCCCTAGACCTTGTATATCATTATCATTGATTTTATCTAGTAGCCATTATCTTTTATAATGCATATGTTACTTATAGTTTAAAATTTTATCAAAGGATTATTACTGAAATAAAAATTCATTTCATCCATAAAATTTGTTGGATTCTTCATATCATTTTAATAATTATTTTTTAAATTCCCTTTATTTTTATAAGTGAGCATCGTTTTCTTATTCCAATCAGACAATTTCTTGGATCCTTTTTCCCACCTTTTTAACACTTGGGTAGTTGGATTTTATTTCATCATGATATTAATACATATATGATTATGAATAAAAATTGATATATTATTATTATCTCAAACCCATAAAAATCATTGATATTTAAAAATCTCTATCAAAAAATTAAGGTAAAAACTTGCAATTTTTTCATACCTATAAAATTCTCTAATCGGAAAACAATTATTAGATTAAAATTTAATCCCTTAAAAATTAACCTACCTTAAACATAGTGTTGATGAAAGAGATAGAGACATATTGGGTAATCATTGTGATGTTTATCTCATATTCCATTATGGACACTTCATCTGATTGTGTTAGTCTATGAAACTCCATCTAAATTTTAGATGATTTGTTTTGGGGGGAATTTTATTGGAAAATATTTTCATCAATTTTCTCCTTTACTTTAAATCAATTTAATCTTTAGAAGTTTTTCTTGAGATGTGTACACCACTAATAAATTTTAATATTAATGAGACAAATTATTTGTAAAACTTCCTTTTGATACAATAATTAGTGAAATGAGAATTTATTTTCAGTGTTCTGAATATATTTATTACATTATGAAGGGATCTGAAGATCCAAAAATAGTTTGAGGCCACAGTCACATAAAGAACTCTATCAAAACATAATATTTATTATAAGAATAAGTTAGTTCTATTTTATGTATGTTATTATTCATATCATGGGTAGGTATATCTTGTAATACCTTGATGTTATCAGGCCATGTGACCATATGTTTTTGTATCTAATTAAGTAAATAATCACATTTCATATCATAAGGGATATTTTAGTTGATATGCTAATTTCACCCTTTCAACTAAACTAAGGGAAATAAAATTAGGGAATAGAATACCAAAACTAAAGGTCATATAAAAATTGTAACTATGATTATTGAAATAATAAGTCATAAATGACACATAAATCCTAAAAAATGATTCCCTAGTTTATAATATAGTTTACCCATTTTAATTTCACTATTTTAATTTCTAACATAATTTTTTTTCAATTCCTTCATAATTCATTATAATTAGTTTTTGTTTTTTCAAAGAACATCCCCCTACAGTGTAAAATGATGTGTGTATAAAGGCCTCCATGATATGCACCATGATAGGATCATATTAATACAAAATCGACAATTTTTATGGTTATTTAAAATATATAAAATTATTCTAGATCAGATTTTACATGTAGTATCCACACATAGTTGTAATTGTTTTGAATCAACTCCTTCTATAATTTACCAACATCCATGATATTTTCTTATACATAGAAATATCCCTAGGTTTATGAATAATTTATTATAGTTCTAATCCTGAAAAACATCCAACCATTTATAAATACCAACTATAGAAACCCAATCACTTTATAAATATTATTAAATAATTTTAATGATAAATATCAAATAAAAAAATATAGAGAGGACAATTGACATTGAAAAAAATATTTTCATAACACAACAAACGAAATCAATAAAATCTATTTTATTATTAAAAATTAACTCTCATATACCATTTATATCTTAAAACTATATAGGATAACCTTGAGAATACTTATACTTCATGGGCGATCTAAAAAGGACCTTATATGAATAAGCATAATAATGAAGAAAATATTTGACTAAAAAGGAATGAAATGATATCATAAAAATAAATTCACAATAATAATAATAATATGGTAACATGACATAAGGAATATAGAATCATATTATCCTTCCACCATTGGAATTTGAAAAAAAAACATAAAAAATGATATAAACATAAGTTAGGGATAACTTCCATGAAAACAACACATGGTGGACTAAGTTCCTTCAGGGATTAGGATTACTCTATAATCCCATAAAATTCATCTCATGAAAAATAAACATTACCCACATTACCAGATCTCTAACAAAGTATTACCATTATAACATGAAAAAAATTATGTTTTCTAAAAATGTAAATCAAACATAATAATTACTTATGGAACAAAATGTTAAGAATTATTAGGCCTTATAGAAAAACTATGTAACGTATCAAAAATAAACCCATGAAAGAATGGAAAAAATATTCTTCAAAATTCATTGTTAAAAAACACAATGTTCATAGAAAATTATCACTCACTAAAGTGAATATGTAAAGAATGTGTGATAGTTAACTTTGGAAATGTAGAACATAAAAGGGATATGAGTCGAAAATGGTAATAGATATTGATGGAGTGAGAAGAGAATATAAATTTCCAAAAAATAAATAATTCAAAAAATATATTTTCTATAATAGAATTATAAATTTTGTAATGCAATGGTGGTAGTAAAAATTTAATGGATTTTCACATGATAATTGGAAAGCAAAATATAATTTCCCTTAAGTTAAGTTCCTTTATTAAATAAAATTGATTAGGTAACCATTAAATAATACATATACCAATCAAAATATTTAAATTAATATTAGAATATATGATTAATTCATAAACTAAAAATATATAAAATGAAAACCAGAATAATATAGAGATAACATGGGTTAAAGGTAAAGAAATAATATTCAAAATAAAATACCATTTTTTAGAGAGATCCCTTAAAATATTTCCAAAATCGATATGCACATGCTCTTATGGTCCTTAATAATGTAATTAAATTAATATATTACAAAATTTTGAGAATTTTACATATATTTATTACATAATATTATTATTTTATTTCTATTTACATTCATTAATGTAAGATATTACTTTTAATCTCACTATATTGAGGGTGTTCGATTCATGGTTCTAAGGTTATATCATTTATGGATAACTATTGTTCTGATTTTTACATGTGACTATAAGTATAAAAGAGATATTAAATGGTTTTAATGAACTTATAATAATATGTTTTGTTGAAAATATCAATATGTGTTCTAAACTAGGGATTATTCAATTAATAGAAACATTAATGGGGGTATATGTAGTTAATATAGTCACTTTTACTTACCATCATGAACTTTTTTCTTTATTAAATATTAGAACAAAAAATTCATTATATATTGTAAAAATATATATATAATATACTTATTAAGGAAATTATAAACAATTATAATTAAATTTTATTATTCCATGAAGGTATTAAATAAAAAAGATTATTCATCATTCATGGTGGTGGTAAATAGACATAATATAGAAAAATTACAGTAATTAGTGTACTGAAGATGATATATTATTGATATTCTATTAACATAATAAAATTAAATAATATATAAGATACTATAGTTTTTATTCCAGGGTGATTGGATTTTTTAAAATTATGAGGAGACTGAAAATAAAAATCATCGGTTGATGGTACTACCTTATCATTTTGGATTTTTCAACCTTAAATTCCATACAAGGAACCTTGGATTTCTATTTTAATGAAAAGAAAAATTATATAAACATGAGAGAGAGATATTGAGACTAATTGTTAAATTATTTTTACACTACAAATCATATAATGTGTGACGATAAGGGGTTATGATGTTTTAGTGGTGTTTATTAGGGCAGTAGAGGGGAGTTGTTCATTATTTTGTATATTAGTTTTATATTTTGGATCATTAATACCAGTAATTTTGAAGAAAATTACTATAAAGATTAAATGATTCTTATGAGATTGAAATATATTTTCTAATGTTATCCATGACTCATAAATTCATTTATCAAGAATATAATAAAAATAATTTCATTTTGATGTGTTTTACTGTTCACGATGATTTTTACTATTATAGAAAATTACAAAAAAAATCACCAGAATCAATTTTTGATGTTTATATTCAAAAAATTAAATGAATTTTAAAAACATTGATTCAAATATATGATAAATATAATTTTCTGATAAAATACTTATTTATTTGAAAAAAAACAAATTATAATATTATGATATGTTATATGGACTTTTCAAAAAGTAATTCATTATAAAAATATAATACAATTATTATAAAACATAATTCTAATTTATGGCACCATTTTTTAAAAAAACATTCTTTAAAATTATTAGTTTTTTTGTTTAAATAAAAATAAAAATATATGTTTTATAAAAATATTATCACTTATTGTGTCATTTTAAATAGATTATTTACTTGAAGAATGATATGAATTTTTCTTATTTAATTTTATAAGATAACCAAATATTGATTTAAAAAAACATAAATGAGGATATTATTCTAACCATCAGGTTACAATTTCTGAAAGACTGATTACTTCTAAACAATCCTATTACTATTTTGAAGATCATGTTAACATTTCGACATTCAGATTTATAATGACCGCATGGGTTCCCTAACTTCAATAAATACCATTTATTTTGAATTTTTTTAATGAATTGTATTTTTAAAAAAAATTATATATATATATAGTTACATCTTAGACCCATATTCCACTTAATTGGTGCCCTGAGCCCTGTGGGCCACATGGCCTCAAGTGAATGTCCCCAAATGACATTGGATGCTGACGAGTATAGGTGGATTAGGGTGTGTTCGTGGGGAGGCTATTCCCTCATTAGAAAATTATAGTGTAGTGGTTAAATATAAACTGAGTAAAAAAGAATGATAAATATAAGTAAACATAAGTAATAATGAAAAAATAGATATAATAGAAACAATAACTAAAATAACTAGAATAACATGAAAAAACTGATGATGATGATATGTAAGGTATCTAGAAAACAGGAAAACCTTGATACAAGAAATTAGGCATAACATGTTCCAAAATAGTATAATGGAAATCAAAATTCTATCCCTATAGTATTGAGCTCTCAATCAGTTATCTATTATCAATATCCTTCCTAAATAGAAAGAAATCATGTGATCAAAGTTGTATGCTTCCCTTTGTCAACACCTAAAACCATGTATTCTACTCTGGGTACCAAATGATCCCCAGAAAGGATATGAGATAAATCTTTGTCAGCCCCCACCAAGTGTTTCTATATCATTCATCCCGTGAAATGGAAATCTAAAATTGTGCAAGTATGAATTTATATAAAGTAAAATAATATAATGTAACTAATTACCCATGTGCCTTCTTCAGCCCAAGGTTATTGTCTGAACATGTAACTAATTCATTAATTATGTAATTACCAATTTATGTTAGTAGGTCAGGTGAGTCATATACATCACTGACATCACCTCATGATAGTATAAAATGTGAATGTTCCAAGATGTTACAAGGAAAGCATGAAATAAGATATTTAATAATGATGTTCTAAGGTAATGACCAAGGAAATGTAGACCTAAAGGGTTGCTAACTCAGTACTATCTAAGTCAAGATAAGGGGTAAGAGTGTAATCCAAGGATCAAGACCCATGTAATTCCATAATAATGTTCCTACTGAATCAATTGTGATTATCCAAGATAAAATAGGTCTAAGTAGTGACTGGGCCTTATGGGTTTTAACCATGGAACCTAATTTTCAATGTTGGTTCCAAGGAGTGAATCCAAGGCATCATGTAATACTATGTGATCGATCATAATGTTTCATATCAAGCATACATTAATAGACACGGATAAAGATCTAGGTGGGTCTCAACCTATGAAATCTGCAACCTTGAATCGTAATGGGGTTCTCGAGTTCTCAAGGAATTCACCTAGAAGAATCTGAGGCGATCTTGAGTCAGACCACTCCGGTTTAATAATGCATTCATGTATAATTTCAATTGGTTCAAGACTTTTTTCAATTTGTTTTAATAGGTCATTTAGAATTGAACATTTATTAAATCCATTTAATGAAAATTCAATAATTAATGTCAATTATGTTACCTTCCATTGATGTGGTAAGCAGTATTATGGTCATGCAACCTATTATTTTTTTACATTTAATCTAGTGAAGTCGTATACTTCTATTATTCGAAATTTCCATTTCAAATTTAATTATAAATTGAAGAACATACCTTAGGCAGGTCAAGTGGTGAGCCAAAATGGTACATTCCATTATGAAATTCACAATTTTAATCAATCCATTTAATATAGAAAATATTACTCTAAGAAGATTCAAGAGAAGTCACACCTGAAAAACATCTCAAACATGTCACATACTAAAAACACAATTATGGTATAACATCCTACATGGGATGGATGGATTAGTGGGAATAACCACCAATAATTAATCACATATTTGGAAGAAAAATAACCATACAATTCTAATGATTATAATCATGACATATAAATTCTATAAACAGCACCTGATGAAATTCGTGGGCTTCACATGACAATTCCAAAATCAATGAACATGAGGGATGAGTTATAGACCACACACCATGGGGTTTTATGATCCTTATACTATTATATTGACCTCTATTTCGTCTTATAATGGAGTAGATCTATGAAAATTGTAACAAATATCACACCTCGATAACTAGATTGAGAGTAATAGAGGAGAATAATGGCTAAATATTAATCTGGTTTTTACTATTGTGCATCCAACGTGGTGAAGAATATCTCAATCCAATCCTGGATGAAGTAGATCTTTCATTCCCTTCCTTAGGCCTTTAAATATCTCCAAAATAAGATAAAAATTTGTTAATCTCGCAAAAATTCTAATTAGGTGGAGGGAGAAAGCATAATTAGACCATTGAGGTAAAATGGTAAATTAAACATAAATTTTTTTCCATTGTTTGTCCACATGGTTTTCCAAACCATACACAAACCATACATTGGTAACTAGGAAAAATGGGGCACTCATACAGTTTGGCTGCATGTTTAGGGAAACCATGTGCCAACAGTGCTGTAAGGATCTATCCAAAAACATGACATCTAAATCATTTTCTCAAACCATTCGACCTACCAGCATGGTTTACTATAATCCAGGAACCATTACTTTTTTCCCAAAATACTATGTTCCAGGATCCGAAGAAGCCCTGGACACCTTTGGAAGCTCCAATAGCTTAGTAGGTATCCAATTTAGATCCAAAATAAAAAAAATTGGATAAAATTTAAACGATCCATACTTAAGTAAAAGTGGGTTCTTATAGTCTTGCCTCATAAAAAACTAATTACCAATTTCACCTTACAAGGGTGGAGAACCACTATCTTAGAATAACTCTGGCCATTGGTAATGTTCATCAGCTTCTCTCTCCCAATTCTGATCTTGCACATAGTCATTTTTCCAAATCACCCATACTAGATAGACATACCTGCCTTGGAGAGCCTTCATGCTCTTCTCAATGATGTGTACTGAATACTTCTCAACTGTATCATTAAAGTCAAACTAAAATTCCTCATGAACAAAGGAATGAAATGTGTCATCATGATACCAGAGATACTGTGAGACATGGAAGATGGCGTGCATGGCATAATGCCTCTAAGGTAGTAATAATCGATAGGCTACTAGCTCGACTCTCTCAATGGTCTCAAACGGCCCTACATAATGAGGTGATATTTTCCCTTGCATTTGTAACTGTCTATGTCGTTTCCTGGGTAATACCCAATTGAAAAAATGACCCCTAAACTCAAAAAATATAGGTCATTGATGGTGATTTGCATAAGATTTCTATCTAGACTAATTGGTATTCATATGATTTAAGATTAGTTCAACTTGATCTAAAGTCCCCTGAATGAGATAAGGACCTAGTAGGGCTACCGCACCTCCCTCCAGCCATCATGGTGGTGAACAGAATGACCTACCATATATGGACTCAAAATAACCATCTGATTTTTTACCTGAGAGCTATTATTATAGGATAAATCAACGAGGGGGATATTATTTTTCCAAGAACCACTAAAATCAATGATGAATGATCAATGAATATCCTATAGAACCTATAGTGTATGTTCCTATTTTCCCCCACTCTGATGGTGAAAAGTCGTGTTTATAAGAACCTGTGTTTCCATAGCCTTCTACAATATCTTCTAGAACCGTGACATGAAACAATAATCGCTATCTAAAACGATTTTATGTGGGACACTTTGTAGTCATATGATCTCACATACATACAGTCTTCCTAACTCATAAACGAAGAAAGCCTCTCGAGTAGGAATGAAGTGGGATAACTTCATTAGTCTGTCAATGATAACACATACAATGTATCTACCACTAGGAAACCTAGGTAACTCGACATCAAATTCCATAGAAACATCTTCCCAATTCCATTATATGAATGGAATAGGTTATAAAGAGACTACAGGTATTTGGTGCTCCACCTTCACCTACTGGTTGGTGGAACACTTAGTGATAAAGCATGTTATCTGATGATTCATCGGAGGCCAAATATACTGGTGTCACATTTCTCTATACAAATTCAATATTCAAGGATGAAAATCCCACTAAAAAGCATGGGACTATTTCATCAACTCCTCTCTCATTTTTATAGGAACCCAGACCGGTCCATGAATACATAGGATGGAATCTCTATCCATAGACCAATTTGGATACAGGTTATCTCTGGATATACTCTCACAGAGAATCAAGCCTTTAGGATCTGAAAATTTTCTACCCTTTACCTTCTATAGGAGGGAAGAGGTAATAGTCAAAGATGATAGGTAAGACTACACATGACTATCATGATACTCTATATGCACTTTAGAAAAAAAAGGTCTATTGACTTTCGTTCACCACTGGATTCTCATACGTCATGTGTATGAGTTTTTTGACTCAGTGCATCTATAACCACATTTTCCTTCTGAGGTGTATAGGAAAGCTCAAAATAAAATAATTTTAGATATTCAACCCACCTCCACTTTCTGAGGTTCAATTCATGATTTTTTAAGATATATTTGAGGCTCTTGTGGTCTGTGTGCACCAAAAAACGCTCACCCAAAATATAGTGTCTCTAGAAACTTAAGTCATGGGAAAGTGCTACTAGCTCAAGGTCATGTGTTGTGTAATTTTCTCATGCAGCATAAACTGTTGAGATCCATATGCAACGACTTTTTACTCATACATCAGCACTGCTCCTAGGATGATTTCGGATGCATCATAGATGATGGTTTAACCTCTAGAAGGATTTGGTAGAATTAGAATAGCTGTTGATGAAATCCCCACTTTCAAATCCGAAAAGGCTTTATCACACACTTCTGACCACCATAACATAACGCCCTTCATAGTAAGGCTAGTAATAGGAGAATAATGACATGATAATTCTTGTATGAAACACCTATAATATCCATCTAGCCCCAAGAAACTCAATATATCAAACACGTTCTTGGAATTCTCCAAGGAAAATACATCCCTATCCACTTCTGGGTCAACATATACTCTTGATTCTTATATAATATGACCTAATAAGTGAACTTTGTCGATCCATAAGAGGCACATAGAAATATTGGCATAAATATTATACTCTCTCAGTGTACTGATAATAATCTCAATATGATCCCATGGTCACTATGAGTGTGAGAATACACAAAGATTTAATCCACAAAGACTGTGAAAAATGAATCCAAATTGGGGTGGAACACCCTATTCATCATATCCTTGAAAATGGTGGGTGCATTTGTAAGACCAAAAAACTTAACTAAGTACTCATATAGACCATACCTGCTACATAATTTTTTATTAGCTATTTCTGATTGCTTTACTCACACCTTGTGATATACTAGCCATAGGTTGATCTTAGAAAAAACCCTAGCTCCGCGTAGCTGATCAAATAGATCATATATTCAATGTAGTGGATATTGGTTCTTGGCCATAAGGTGGCTCAACATTCTATAATTCACACATAGACGTAAGGTTCCATCCAACTTCATGGTGAAATGTTCAAGATAACCCGAATTGGATATATTGAGTTGTATAAAACATTTTTCCTACAAATCCTCTAACTTCAACTTGAACTATTGAATCTCATAGGTTTCATCCTGTACAGATGAATGGACACTGGAGCTACACCCAAAACAAGATTAAATGTAAGCTCTACCTCTCTCTCCATAGGTAAGCTAGAAAATTCATTGGGAATGACATCCCTAAAGAAATAAAATATTTTAGAGAAGTTGACATGATGTTAACCCTAATCCTTCATGAAGATATTTTCAACCTGGTCAGTCACTCCACCTAGACCATGATCCTATGGTCCATCTCTACAATCTCGGACATTAAACTCACCCATGTGTAGATAACAGCTTCTATATAGACATGTAAACGATACCTTATGACAATAAAAGTACAAATAATGATGGTAATGAACCAACCAATCCATCCCATGAATGACATTTAATCCTTCCATCATGAGAAAGAAGAGGTTTCATATGAAAGGGTATTGGCTTCCTCAAGGGGGAAGTTCATACACTAGCATATGCCCACTATTTGTACCCCTAACAACATATCTAGGGTCATTACACCATATTAATACTATATCCCTAGTCAATGAATTTCCATGATAGATACATATATGAAAGATGTTGAAGTACCTATATCAAATAAAGAAGATACTATAGTAGATTCCGTAAGAATAGTACATCATACTGTAGATGGTCTTGTAGCCTGATCCTCGAGTATGGTTGTAGTGCATGCAATTGAACCGATCCGTAGTTTTGTGAAACATGTGTAATACCATAATCATAACTAATCTATTGGCAGTATTGATGTTCAGGGGTCTAGATACCATGGTCAGAACATCCTCCTCAACCATTCATGACGGTGCTACTCTAATTCCTCATATGACACAATGAAAAAGAACATGCTCATGATAGTGGTGTTGGGGTGATCCTTTTCCATTTGAAGTTGGTGGAATGGTCCAGCAAAATATCTAAAGATTCACCATATTTTTGCAATCTCGACACTCATGTGGGTCTCTATCACACTGAGGATTAAAATACCCCTTGTTTTCCACACTCGTGACATGCTAAAGAGGTATCGAAATGGGTACTCTAGTTGTCACTACCCTGATGAGGAACCTTAAGAGAACACCTCCCTCCAGTATAAGAACAACTTTCCAGATACAAAACTCGTCCTCCATGCCCGATACTATTTTTTTTCTATGGTTGTGCTTAGTGATAATAGCATGATTGACTATTAATAAGAAATTAGGTAGTTGAAATACATTCACCTACGTACGAATGGAATCCTGAAGCCCATCCTTAAAATTTATAGCATCTGAAAGATCATCACTAGATAGAATTTGTGAAAAGAGATGTAACTCTATGAAACATGTTTAATATTCCATAACTGACATAGAACTCTACTCGAGATTAATGAACTCTCTATCTCTATCATCTCTCAGCATCTGAGGAAAAAATTGATCATGGAAGGTAGTCTGGAAAACACCCCATAAATTTCCCTAATAATTACCAGCCTGTGTAATCACATCCCCCCCCCCCCAACACTTTCTTGAATACTGAATCATGTATGTAGAAATCTTGAATCTCCTCTCTAGAGGCGTCTCTATATGATCAAATATAGATTAGGTGCCCTCTATCCCTAACTCATTAGCCAGTGGACTACCATCCATCAAGAAGGTAGACGGGTGCTACTACTGAAACTCACGAGTCAGATCATCCATCATATGTGAAAGTCATATAGAAACATGCATAGACTATATAAAAGGTATGAAACTATCAGGAACATGGGAATTAGTACCTAGATCAGATATAATAGTTGGTGCCTCCATTGGCACTTCTAGTAGTAAGACTGGCATCCCATGTCCCACCATTTTTGTAGCATTGTCATTGCTACCTTCCTAGCATATGATTAGTGGATATTAGGGCGACATTGGTCTGAAAATTCCAATCACATGCCTCAATACAATCTTAAGAATAAATATAGAATCAATAGTGGAATAAGAAAATATGAAAACTCACTACCCAAAGAATACTACCCCAACTACCCACTTAGACGGCCAGGTAACAATAATTTCTCAAATATTTGTTTCTTTCCATTTTTCATTTAATTACTAGGTTCACTGCTTTACTTTTTATGATCATGATAAGGAAGGATAAGGATGTGAAATCAATTCATTTTGGATTTCATGATTCAATTTATATTCTTAGTGAACTGTCAACCATACACCTTATCACATGAAACGACGCCAATTTATTTTTTGAATAATGGCTCGACATAGTAAATTACTCATCCCAACCTATGGGGGCCCATAAAACTCATGAATTGAGATAGGAAATCACTCAGTAGTAGCTAGTAAAAATACAAGAATATGATAACTATCAAAACATCACTCAAAAATCACAATAATACCAAGAAATGAAAAGAATTGAAATGCACCTATATGGAATGGAAATATGAATGACATGTGAATTATAGGTTCCTAATTTGATGAATGTAAAAATTATCCTTCCCCTCAATTCATTGGGCCATGGATGAAATAGAATATTATTTATAAAATTAGTCAACAACACCACATGGTATATGAATCACCTAACGGTGAAATAATATCGACTGTAATAGAAAAAATAGAATAACAATTATATTTTGGGTAACTTGGCTTTTACCCCAAACATCGGTTCGTGATGCCGAAGAATGGATTATGAACAAGTACTAAGCATTCTTAATATCCAATATATTTTCTCTAAATTGTACAGTAAAAAAAGAATCTCCTTTGATACCACCTTGGGATGTTACGTACTTAGATTCCACATAATAAGTGCCCCGAGCCCAGTTGGCCACATGGCCTGAAGCACATATCCCCAAATTCTATAGGCTTTTGAATAGAAGCACGGGTATGGGGTGTGTCTATGGGGAGACTATTCCATCATTAGAAAATTTATGTTCAATGGTTAAATATAAAATGAGGTAAATAGATGATGATATATAAGTAAACAATTGTCACATCGTAAAAATATAGACAACAATAAAAATAACTAGAATAACTAGAATAACATAAAATAACTGATGATGATATGTCATGTATCAAGAAAACTATAAAACATTGATACAATAATGTAGGCATAATATGTTTCATACAAGTATAAAGGAAATCAAAATATTTTCCCAAGTATCCTGAGATTCGACTTGGTCAATTGATATCAAAATCTATCCTAAACCTAAATAAATTAATTGTTTGAAGTTGTACACTTCACATTGTCAAAACCTATTACCATTAAATCTATTCCGGCTACCAAGTGGTGCCCAGAGAGGGTGTGAGATAAATCTTAGTGGGAAACCAAAAATGATAACTGTAACAATCATCTTGTTTAATCAAAATGTTACTATGTGAAAGTGTTCATATATATAACGTAAAATAGTATAATGTAACTAAATACCCATGTAACTACTTCATCCCAAGGATGGTGTCTTAACATGTGACCAGTTCTTTAATTAAGTAATTAAAAATTTCTATTGGTAGGTCATTTTAGGCATATCCAACAATAACATCACCTCGTGATAGTATAAATAGTGAAGGTTCTAAGATGTAACAAAGAAACTATGATTGATTTTCTTTTATAATGAAGATCCAAGGTAATAACCATGGAAACGTAGACCTCAGGGGAGGTGAAATCGGTATTATTTGATTCTAGAGAAGCGGTAAGAGTGTAATACAAGGATCATTTTCCAAGACATTTCACAACATGGTGCCTACCAAATCCAAGTTGAGCATCCAAGGTAAAATGGGTCTAACCAGTGATTGTGCCTAATGGGATATAACCATAGCACATATATGTGATTACTGGATCCGAGGAGTGTATCCAAGAAATCCTACAATACTGTGTGATAGATTCATCAGTGGTATATTGGGAAACCAATAATAGACATGGATCGTGATCTAGGTGGGTCTCAACCTATGAAAGATGCATCCTTGAACTAGAATGGGGTTCCAAAGTGCTTAAATTATTCCCCGATAATAATCCATGGAAAGCTCGAGTTAGGCCACTCCTGCTTAATAATAAATTCAAGTATAATTTCAATTGGTTCAAGCTTTGAAATTCATTACAGGGAATAGGAAAATTATCATGTAAGAATTATTAAATCCATTTAATGCATATTCAATAAATAAGTTCCATTCCTCTACCTTCAATTGATGTGGTAAGGGTTTATATGGACATACAAACTATTATTTAATTACATTTAATCTAGTCAGGTCATATACTTTGTATACTTTCAAATTTTAATTTCAAATTTAATTATTAATTGATGAAATTTCCATAGATGAGTCATGTGGTGAGCATACATGGTACTTAAAATTAATAAATTCACCTTATAAATCAATCCATTTAATATAGAAAATATTACTCTAAAAAAGTTCATGTCGATCCCCACCCGAATGTTGTCATAAACATGTCAAATACAAAAACCCAATTAGGGTATAACATCCCACATGGGATGGATGATGTTGTAGGAGTAACCAATAATAATGAATTAAATATTTTGAAAGATCATAACCATATGGTACTAATGATTATAAGAACGCCATATAAATTCTATAAATGGTACCCAATGATATTAGTAGGCCCCATACGACAACTACAAAATCAGAGTACTTTAGGGATGAGTTGTAGACCACCCACCATAGGGTTTTATGATCCTTCTATATTGATATTGGCCATTAATTCATATTATAATGAAGTAGATTTGTGAAAAAGATAAAATGATCATACCTCGATAACTAGGTCTTGAGAAAGAGAGGAGAAGGGTGGATAAAAAGAACTCGAGTACTTAATATTGTGCATCCAATGTGATTAACAAAAGCTTGACTGGATCTTGGATGAATGAGATCTTTTAATCCCTACGTTAGACCTTCAAAGTAATCCAAAATGAGAAAAAATAGGTTAATCCTGTGGGAATTCAGATTATGAGGAATGAGGAAGCTTAATTAGATCATTAAGGGAAAATGGTAAAATTACCCATAAAATTGCTTATACATGGTTTTCCCACACGATTTTCTAAACCGTATGAAAAACATGCACAGGTACTTGGGAAAGAGGGGGAACTCACACTGTTATGCTGTATAGTTAGTGAAATCATTCACTAACTATGTGGTAAGGCTCGGTCCAGAAAACATTCCACCTGCATGGTTTTCTCTAACCATCTGACCTTCCTGCAAGTTTTTCTATAATCCATGGGCCAAGTCTTTTTTCCCAAAAAGATATGTTTTGGGATCGAAAAAGGCCTTAGACACCCTCAAAACCTCCATTAACTCAATATCCATCCAATTTAGGTCCAAAATAAAAAAATAGACCCAAATTTAAAGTGTCTATACCAGAGTGAAAAATTGGGTTCTTACATATATATTCATTTTCAAGATAAATATTTCATTGAAAATGTTCAGTTTCATTTCTATAATGAATTTTATGTTTGTGGTTATTCTGGAGGATCGATCAAATCAAAATTTTCATATATTATTTATCTAATTTTTTATTTATCACACTATAATATTTACAATTCATCTATATTTATATATTCTCTAAATTTGGTTTAAAAATTCATATAATATAATGTGGATGGTTCTTTCATGTGGATTATGTACATTATATAGTACTATATTACTAAATATTACACAATTATATATATTTAAGGAATGTTAAATTAATAAATTTAGGGCCCATTACACTCTTCATCAAATATAAATCATCAGAAATATTTTGAAACTCAGCACTAAAATAATATGATGTTCATTAGTAACTGCTCCCATAATCATTTTAATTCAAATCCCTATGCATTACAAACTCCCTATGTATAAATACTCATTCCCAATATAACTAGATATCTAATATCCTATGTAATGAAATACAACATTAATAAATATTATCCAAAGGATAGTACAAGTTACATTTCACCTATCTATAATTATATCTTCATTTTCACAATTTCCATTTAATTTACCATAGTAAGGGAATGTTTCAATATCTCGAGTCATTGGTCTCTTCATAGTGACATAAACACTCATTAATTTATTGAAGATAAAAACCAAAATCTCTTCCACATTCTATTTGTGAAATTCAAGATATCCCTTTTTATTTATTTTTAATACCACAAATTTCTTTTTACTAATGTTAATTTCATGTATCCACTAATTCTCAATAAAAGAAAAGTTACAAATCTAAGTCAAAGTGATAATCATTTCAAACATCACAAATAATAAAATTTCTTATACCCTGACTTTTGAAACCCCAAGATAATTGATATAGTGATAAAATACAATATCTCTTAGATAATGAGTTCTACAATAATAAATAATATGTTCATTTAAGCTATCACGGTATATATAACAAGAGTTACTAACATAGAAATCATCATTGTCCATAAAACTATTCATTATGTGATGGTAAGACAGTAATATTTTTTGGTCATTTTCAACTATATTTTATACAGAATTTTTAACAGATACTATTATAAAAAACATTAAAAAAATTCCATATACTATCCGCTCATTTGATCTACCCTCTTGCTTAGAAAACTCTATATATTATTAGTCAAATTTTATTTCAGAAAATGATAACTTGTAATTTTATAGTCATTCCTTCATTTTATTTCTATATTGAGATATTTTTTTCTAATATATTATTATCTAGAATCATATAAACACAACACATGAACAACTAATGGACACCAACATCACTTAATAGTCATTAGTTTATTTAAAAAGTAACCCAAAAATTCCTTGGATACACCATAAAATGATTCCTGGAGGTATAGTGGTTCTAATTGCAGCATTCCTTATTAAATTCCACACTATACTATATGGTTTTAAAAACAATATAATCCCTAATTATATGAATTCCATTAAATTAAATGTGATGAGATAAATAAATTACTAATATAAGAAAACATTTCTTTTTTTAGTATTAATGTGATAAGTATGGTGGTGAGTTTCCTATCAACCCAAAAAAAACTTTACATTAACTATAGATTTATAATAACACTTAATTAATTCAGCTCAAAGGATTTTTCTCAGATTAATCTATATGTTTCGAAAAATATTTTTATTTAGATCAACTTTATTCTCAATTTTTGTAGATTTTTTCTTATAAAGAATGGAACTTTCATTTGTTTTTTCTTGTTTCAACTTCATTTATTTTTATTATTATGTTGTCTATATGGTCTTATATTGTATTTCAATATGATAAGTTTTCTCTTTGTGGTATTTATCCTTTATAAATATATCTCTTAGAACATGCTGTAAATGGGGATTTCCATTTGATTATTATCATCTATCTCTAAAATTTTTTCCTCATCATTAATTTTTCATGTGTGTGTTCAATATGATTTTACATTCCACATATACTCTTACCCATCATTGAGATTCCATTCTATAGAAACTTCCCCAATTCGTATTCCAAATTTTAATACAATAAATAAATACTTTTATTTAGTTATTAGATTGGTTCACTAAATATACCCATATTATTCAATTATTCATTAGTCATCCTGTCATATATGTTAAGTTACCTGATGTGGAATTGTATTATATTTTATAATTACCTCTTCTTTGGTGTAGCATCATCAACAACATTCTTCATTATGTTTGTCAAAATACATTTCAATTATTTACACCCCATTGAAGACTCTATTAAATATTTGACTTTTCTCAAATGTTCATAGACATCATCCTTTAATAACTTCATTAAGATGCTCAATTAATTTAAACCAAAAATATTTATTATTATACACACTGTTATTTCAACATACATGGTGATTGTAAAGACATTCAAATCGATTTTTAGGGAATATATTTCTCCATTTTATTGAACACTTATTTATATTGTAGGATTTATATTTTCAGTAGATATTTCTACTGTTAGAAATATCATTTTGGTCTTTAAATAATTATTATATATTTCTAACATTTAACATACTTGTGTTCAAGTATTCTATAGTATAAAAATGTCCAAAAAACATGATAATTTTCATTTGAACATAGTCTATATAGTACTATTTAAGTTCAATTTTTAGACTAAATTATCCTTATTTTTAAAATATGTAAATAAAAAACCTTATTTCATTACTCAGATACTCTATTGATAAATTTATAGGTTTATCACAATTTTTTCCCACATATATTATTGAAAATTTAAAATTATCTCATTCACGTTTCATTAAAATTACAATATTATAGAAAAATATTTCTACACATTAGGTTTCCTATTTTCATTAACCATCAGTAAAATAATAATTATATGTTCTAAATACCATCATTACACTAATAAAATCCTATTTAGTATAAATACTTATATCATAAAAATACAAGGAAATACATTACTTCCTAATAGATTTTGAAGATTAATTTTTTCCGTATTCTTATTATTCATTTTAACTTCATGCCTATTGAAATATATTTTGAGGATATTTATCTCATTACGTTTTGGTATCATTTAATATTACCAATAATTTTATAATATCAATATTTTCCTTATGAATATTAATATTCTAATGTATGAAATGTTTATGATCTATTATAAATTATTCGTTGATTTAAAATAGTGCATATTGGGATTTTTAAAATATGTATGTCTTTAATCCAATTCATAGAAATATTCATCAAGTATTATCTAAAACCATTCATGTGAAAAAAATCCATTTAAATTCATCTCTAACCAATAATTATTTCTTACATAGATATAAATATAGTTTTCTTGTTTATCTTCAAGATAATAGGTGGGACTATTGAACATTATTGACTTCTTAATCAATGATTTACTTCAAATATTCTTATATTATATAAATTTCAATATATTAATTTTTTTACATTATAAAATAATATATATAATTGAATCGTTAATATTATTCCGGATAATATAAATATTAAAATACAAGAATATTTTATCAATAGATTCAATAGGATCAAAATACAAACTGTTTTACATTGTATTTTCATAGGGATATTTATTTACATATAAAAATTAAAACATAACACATTATTTATCATCACATAGTGGTGTATCAACATAATTGGGTATCCAATAAGTTATCATTCTTTTCTAATTATCTTCATTTCTCTTCATATTATGTAGTGTTTTATTCTAAATAATCTCTTTGTTGGTATTTGATATTTCTTGATGACACCCTTATAGAGGTGTGGGTGAATCAAGGTTTTACCAATTATAACCCTTTTATCTATTTTTTATTGATAAAAAATATTCATTATAGCTATATAAACTCATATAAATTCATTTAATAAATTTAAAGTACTGAAGTTTGTTTTCCAAAAAATCATTTAAATCTACTAAGTAATAACTCTTTTAAGAAGAAAAATTTAGTTAACTACCTCAAAATATTTCATTTCACTCATTGATGACAATAAATTCATTTTTATTAACTTATTAAATTGTAATTAAATACGTTTATAATCATCATAGAATCATAGAAACCATTTTAGATAAGCGTGATATCAAAAGGTTTTATAAATATACCACTTGAATAATCACTTATCAAATTTTTAATCAAACTAAGTTATTTATGTTTAAAATAATTTCCTACAAAACATAAATTTTAATTTAAATATCAAATTAAGATTAAATATAATTTAAATTTAATCATATGAGCACCCTGAATCATAATGTATTGAAAAATGTTATTCATTATCAATTTTGAGAATACCATATTATGGAAAAAAATTCATGTATAATGGATCTATGAATGCTAAAAAATATTCTCAATTAATATCTATAATAATAACATAAATAATATAACATGAAAAATATATTTATAGTTGGTTATAATAATGCCACTTAATAAGTATAAAAATTTGTTCATTAAAAATAAATATCTGTAAGCATATTTTACATCTCATGAAACATGAGTAATGTTATCAAAAAAGAAATTAAATACATCAAATACCTTGTATAATATATAATTCCTCTAAATAGATTTTTAATTTTTTTAATATCTGTATAGATATTTGGAACCGTTGTTTTATACACATTAATAAAATATTATATCTTCCATAATAACCTAATACCATGTTTTTTCTTGAATATATAACCCACATATTATGTATCCCATTAAATTTTACACAACTTTAAACAAGTTAGAAACATATTTTATATATGGTTAGATGGCTAACAAAAATTTATTCAATCTAAAGAATTGGGTTATACTATTGAATTATTCGTTCACCTTCCACAATTAATTTACCGTTGATAATATTAAGGGAAGGGAATTACACAAATTCTTCATCACTTATTTTTATTGGATACCATTTATAGATGGCTTCACTAACCCTTTTCCAATGTATCATCTTTCTATGAAATAAATTACATATATTTCTTCATGGATATTAAAACACTTTTCCTTCCTTTTTTTCATTTATCTAATTGTGGAATATATTCCATCAACCACTCTTAATATTGTGATATAAAACTAGTTGATCTATATTTCATATTTGTTCAACATTAGTGTGCACTTCCATTATTTTTCATATCCTGTATTAGATTGGATTATCTGAGAAAACTCAATCATGCATGATCCTAGATTTCAAGGGTTTTTATCTTGGATGACATATTTAATTATTGAATATTATTTACAAGATCTTACATTTTATTCTTAGCAAGAGAAACTTCATTTTTCTTCCTAAATTATTTTATTCTTTATTCATGGGGGTTATTGTGAGTAAAATGATTTGGATGATTGATGTATACTTATTGATATATGTTTTTACTCTGATATAATGAATATGCTTCCTCCTCAACATGCTTATTTCCTTGATAAACATTATTTGTACATTATATAAGAGTGGTGGATATCAAAGTGACTTTTATCCAATTATTTATACAAAACTGTCTCTACCAATAAAAAGAATTTCCTTAGAGAAAACATCTTATAATATTAATTAATCCTCCCGTGGTATCCTCTTGGAATACGTTTTTTCATAATACTTGTTCTTTTATATTTATGCATTTTTTCTTTGAAACACATAGTCATTGTTTTTTAAATTCATATAAAATATTTATATATATAATCAACCATATTTTGTGGGGGATTTATTCAATATTTTTCATGAAACATCAATTTTATTCTAGACATCAACTCAATATTTTGTATTATTATGTACATTGAGGATTATTTGTTTATTTTTTTATTTCATCCATTGTAGTTTTTCATATTATCCAAAATACACTTTATTTCTTCATTTGGTTTCCTCATTTTTCGCATCTCATTCATATATGACGTACCATGTATTCCATACTATATTATTTCTTCATGGTGTGTTCTAGGTTGAATTATCCTTTTTATTTTTTTCCAGGTATGTATTCTTTATTATCTCTTGGGAATGATATTCAATAATTATTCTTAAAGCCTACATTTTAGGTACTATATTATACATTTAATATTTAGTCTAATATCTTATCTATTTTTGAATCCCATTTTTCATGTATCAATACTCTATAATTTCATTATACACATGTATAATTACAACCCTTTCACTCCCTCTTATGATAGGTATTAAAACAATCGTTTATGGATATATAAACAAACCATATAATTAAAAAATGATGTTTATGAAACTTCTTACTAAGTGTATCATTTCCTTTTCTACTCCATAACATGGGATGGGTTTATTAATTGACGTATTTCCCCTAAAAAATATTTAGATTTAGTTACCTCAACATGATTGTTCATACTTATAGTGGAATTATTCATTATATTTCTTTTTACAATGAGTAATTATTATTTTGGATTCTTATCATGGGATCACTTTTATATTTTTTTGACATGGATTATTCTCTATATAACTCTTTGAGGAATATCCCCATATACCTAGAGAAAGTAAAATAGTCTACATTCATGAAGATATGTTCTCATAACGAATATTTTAATACCTTCTATATATTAGTTTCAACCTCCATATACCTTTCATTAGATTAAAGAAATCATGTCCACAAAATATAAAAATTACCTCTTTATAGGAACTTTAATTAAATCATCCATATATTTTATAAACTTGTTTTTTTATTTACAATATCATTTAATACTGATGAATGTGTATTTTTTATCAATTTATGAAAGAAATACATAACACTATTATAATTTAACACACATTTAAAAAATTTCCTATGATAATAGATATAGGTTCAATTCTATTTCTACTCTTAAATAACATTTCCTGTTATTTTTTTCTCATGGATTTTCATTAGAAGGAATCATTGCATAAGGATTATTATCTATGATCGTAAAATCCATTAATATTTATTTTAGAACATAAAATCCATTATTTGAACTCTAATATAACCCATGTGTGTTATTGGATGATATTTTAGGATTTCATATTTATATGTCATACTATTACAGAATGAGATTCTATAACACCAAGTTTTAAGTCATTACCTCAAAGTCCATATTACAGCCCCTACTATAAGAAAGAAAGGGTTTTACAATGATCATACCATAAATTCACTGGGATGACTATGGATTGAAACCCAAACCTAGAATAAATATGGGATTTAGGGTCATTCATACAGTCCCTCGATCATAATATTGTCTTCTTTATCCAACTACCTCATGGTTTTCACTCCTATGGATCATTTACCATGATAATAAATGTCTATGTGATGGGCGAATTTATTCAAAAAAATGTAATAATAATATAACACTCCCTAATTTTATATATTTTAATTGGGATGTAAGGTCTCAATGTATCATTTAATGGTCATGCTACAACACTATTTACTGTGATGCATCCTCAAAGGCCATGTTATAGCCTCATGCTTCAAGAAACCGTGATTGAAATTAATCAAATGTCCCAAATACATTGGGAAATTGAATCAAATGGAACAATATAATTTTTAGTGAAATATTCTATATTATTTTTTCAAGGCATATCATGGACTTCATCAAATTTTCCAAATAATTAATTCTTTTAAAACAACTTAGTGGATAAATATTATATCCAATCATTGGCGTAAAATTTAACTACGACACCACTAGATTTGGAAATTATAAAATACTACCACACTAAATATAGGGGTGACTCTACGAGTTTTTTTTAAAAAAAATTATTTTTACTTAAAATTTTACCTCATACTATATTCAATAATTTATACTTGTTATGAAGAACTGATATCATATGTTCAATAATTAGTTCACAATACATGCTATATATAAATTAATGGACAAAAATACATGGTATTTTTATAATCTCTGATCTAAATGTGGGTATCAAATTCAAATTGATTTTTGTTTCATTATGGGAAACATATTTTATCAATAATAAACATGTGATTAAATTATAAGGGTATATGTAATATGATAATCTCAGGAGTTCAATAGGGTAATGGAGTAACTCATCCATAAAATTTGTAAAGACAATATGGAAAGGGAATAATACATTCTTGACACATACTGACAAATCTATATATGGACCCAAGATAATAATATAATTATTTTACATCATTTACATTCTATAATCATCAAATATCAAAAAATATGACACAATCCCAAGAATTTATGGTTTAATGTATGTTAGAACTAGTTAAAAATAAATATTATTTTAAAAAAATGTCAATATTTCTCTCAAATAAAACAACACAAGATCCCTTATATATTTATCCTAAGTTACACTCATTTTTTTCCTATGGGATAGATACATAAGAGTGGGGTGAGTTTAAATTCTCAATAAGGGTGAAAATATGTTATAATAATAAAATATCATATGTGATCATAAGATGAGAATATGGGTATACTAAAGACACGTAAGATAATCATTCCCAACAAAGAATTGATCAAAAATCATGATTCATGGAAGAAGGCTCAACAAAACATATGTCCTGAATCAAAATACTCTGGAATCATTATTCAGTAAATATTTCCCATGAGAGAAAAATATTGGTAGTAGAATATGAGTAGTGGTGTTTCATAAACTTTTTCTCTATATAATATAACATTTTAAACAGTTCTTGACTATATTTATGTTTATTCATTATCTTTGGAGTATATATTAACGACAATTATACCCATAAAAACCATATAATCATATCTTAACACCAAAGTATACCCATGTACTCCCCTATGACCAAAGATAAACTACAATTAAATCCATTGATAACTGTTTTAGAATATATAATCTAATATTATACCAACTAACATTATTTTAGGAATAGTTAAACCAAAATAAACCCATATATGACATTTTGATAATTGCTTAACAATACTTATACCCACACAAATCCCTCTAATAATATATTAGAAAAAATTATTCCCACTCACAAAATAATTATAACATGAGATATAAAACAAATATCCCATGAATTGAATGTTGATATAGTACCCCACCCTTCAACAATCCGAAAATATTTTTGGGACATAAAATAAATAATTCATTATATAATTAATAACACATGCAATAAAAATGGGTTTTCTAAAATAAATAGATAGTGTCACATAAAATGACCTCATTAATGAAAATATTATATACCTTAAAAATAATTCACCCAACAAGATTATTTCATAATAAAATTTATAGGGATGTTCATGATAAATTACGTCCATGGTAATCATGCCTATATAGTTTACATGAAACTATAATAAAACCATAAATTTATTTTTAGAAAATATTTTTTATAATTTCATAAATTAGAAATATATGGGTCTTTGTTAAAATATATTCTCAAAAGACAATATAAAAGTAATTTGTTTTTTTGAAATATAAAATATAGATATTTGAATGATATATAAAATCTTCAAAAAGGATAAAGTTAATATATTTTGAAAACAATTACCTTTAAAAATAATTTAAAAAAATTATCCTTTAAAACTTATTTCTAAAAGGTGATGTGAAATAAATATAAAAAAAATTAAATCTCAAATTATTCATTATTACAAAATATGTATAACATATATAGGACTTATCTAAATGAAAAGTGGATGATTATATAATACAATTTATTTCTAGAGGATGGAAAGTATATTAAACGTCTACAAATACCATTGAAAAAATCCCAAATTCTATACAAAGTAAGACAAATTATAGAGACCATAAGGTAAATATGATGGAAGAATAAAAAACATAATATGGATTCCAAATATAATGAAGAATATTAGAGTAAAATAAAAATATGTAAAAGGAATGGAATACATAATTAATATGGATGAGAGTTATTCACAAAAATTATATACTCCTTGATGAGGAAATTTAAGAACATAATTTCATTTGGTGAAAATTGATTGTATCCTGAGATGGTGATAATATACCATGAAATAAAATTATATGGTGGAAAACCCAATCTTATAAGAAGTAATACTGAATGATTCAACAATACTCAATGTAAGAAGTAGAGTTAACATATATCATTACAACATCAATATCTCTTGAATTGAAATCCATATTAAATGATAAAATGATATATCAATTCATAACTCATGAGGAAAATTAATATTCTAAAAGATATTCATTAGGTAATAATCACACCATATTAAAAAAGATGTCAAAATTAATTAAATTTGGGTTAAGAACCCCTTACCTTGATTTCACATTTAGTTGATCACACTATAGAATCATAAATAATGAAAATAAAAATCTATAGAACATATTTAAGGAACTTATTCATAAAAATAAACGTTTTTAAAATCCATTTATAGTTATTCTCTATGCATATAATATTTATTTATTATCTATTTTCAGTATCAGATCTAAGTTTTTTTGATAATATTGAACTAGCATTGTAAAATAAGTGTTGTTAATCATTATTCTCCAAAATGTAGTTAATAAAATATCATAAAGGATCTATAATTTATATTTTTTTATAAATTTTAATTTTATATTTTTAATATATGAGATCTCTACTTCGGATCATGGAACATGTGATCAGGGATGAGCATGTTTTGGTTATTTTTTAACAAGAAAATGGTGGTATATTAATTAACGAGTTTAATATTTATTTTAAATTATTTTACCAAAATAAAATCAATATTTACTTACTTATAAAATAATTAATAATTAATTATGTTTTCATCGTCAAATATGAAATAAATTTATACAATTTATTAAATATGTGTTCAAATAGACTCAAACATTAACATAGCATGCCTGATGGATTATTATAAAGTGATTAGTAGAAATTTCGTTACAATAGTAGAATAGTGATATCATTTATTATTTATTAGTGTGATATATCAAATGTATAATGAAGTGGTAAAATATGATATTGTTTTGAAATAATTATAAACTATGAAAATACTTTTCACTATTAGTTATCTAGTTTTAAACATTTAATTTTATATAAATTATTTATCCTCAATCTCATGAAAAGGTTAATCGGTTCATAAAACTATAAATTTTGTGAATATCATAGTAATATTATTTTTTTCATTAAACTCATTCTTAATACTATCAATGAATTATTGAAATTAGAAATATAATTTATTAGTCCATGAAGGTGGTAGTATTCATGTACGCACAGATGATTATTTTATGTCCATAGAATGAGAGAGTGTGGAATTTTTTTTTCTATTGAAGAGACATACATCTGTTATAAATATCATAATTATATATTAAATTAAATTTTCTAACTATCCATGTTATGAATTTTACAAAAAAATATCATGTTACTTAGTTGAGGTGGTAGTCTTCACATACATATGATTCACATTTACATTTTTCTAAATGAAAATGGGAAAATGTTGTTACTGTTTATGAAAAAATTATAATATCATATAAGTATTATAGTAAATGTAGTATTATAATTTTAGGTTGGATTTATTGAATTTTAATAAAATTAAGTGCACATAATGAAATAGAAACTAGAAATGGGAAGTAATAAATTTTAACCTCACAACTAGTTAATCTTCTTTGAGAGTGGGGTAAAACCAATTATGGATGGTCTTTTAAGAATACAAAAAGTATTAACGTGTCTAGGATATTTTATGAGATATATTGATAGAGTTTTGGATAAAATAAGTGGTTTTTAATGTTAAGGGAATATAAGAGGGGAGAACCATCTTTTATAAGTAAAAATAGATTAAATTTTAATAAATATGCATAGATTTTTAATAAAGTGAACTCACTATAAAGGAATATGGGGAATGTTTGTGAAATAATGGAGTATATAAGGGATATGGTATGTGTAACACATCGACCCCAAAAGCCCGGAGCTAGTGCATTATTTCAAAACATTTGCATGATTACAAGGAATCATGTTTCGAAGGACCGACCAGTTTAGTAGTCTTGGAAAATAGATTACGTACATGAATGTTACATTACCCATTCAAACATAAAACACAAAATAAATAATCCATTGAGAATTAAATTATTCTCCTATCATAACTTTTTATATCGAACATAATACACTTCATGGAATCCTAGGAAAACATAACATAAGAAAGGGGTAAGCTCAGATGCTCAGTAAGGGTAAAAAATTTAGCAGAAGCTATAAAAGTTTAAGGAGAGATGTGTTATAAAAAACAGCATTTTAAACATAAACATGAACATAATATTGAGGAAATAAATCAAACATTACCATATAAACATGAACATGGATATTCTACTAGTCAAAAAATCACATGTAATAATTAATTTAATAATGGGGGAATGCCTAATTCCGGACATCATTACCACATAGTCAAGGCCTCGTGCCAAGACTACAAATATAATTTTGGTTACGGCCTAGTTTCAAGTCACTAGTTTGTCTCATGAGACCTACCGATGCATCGAGAGGCTATAGAGGGCCCCGCCAGTCACTTACTATGTCCACTACAGTCCTCATATGAACATGTTGAAACATAACATAACCATTTGTATTGAAACAAGTATATGAAATATTAATACTTCAACCATAAACCCTGAAAGGTATAAAAATAGCACATCCACAATCAAACATATCATAAATCATTCCATAAAATATGGAAGATCGAATTATAATAAATCAACCTTAATCATGAATAATATCCAATAAGGATTGTGGACATATTTGAAAATGATCTGTAAAACGTTTAGAGGGAAATATCTCTTTTTGTGAAATCATTTAAGTCATACAATTATAAAGGAAGTCATTTAAAAGATATTTTTGAATCAAAGTGTCCCATACCACTTTTATACATTCTAATGTAATTAACATTTTAAAACAACATGTCCATATAAATAAATCCTTAAAACCATTTTGAAAACATGGATATTAATGAGAGAGATTAAGAATAATTAACATTTAATACATTTTAAAGTTTTTTTTAGTTTAATATTACATTAAAAGAATTATTTTGAAATTTATTTTATGAAACTTGGACATGGATAATAAATATTTCCAAGAAAATACTTACACATAAATGATCTTATATAATAATGAGATTGAGGAATTAACCCTTACCTTGCACTTTCCCTTGGTCGAGGGTACATTTAACCTCCTGTGTAATGACCATAGTATGGTATTAAATTATACCATAACCATATTAATATTTATTATATCATACATGATTCATTAATGACTTTATACTACCCATTTAATATTGACTTCTTTGTTAAATTAACATTTCAGGTGATAATCGCTTTCTTTATTGTACGGGTTTTAACTTGTTATTCTTGATCGTATCATTTAGATAATGATTTAAATAATTCAAAAATATAAAACATGATTTATATATAATATATATTTAGAATATAAATATGTACAATAGATTGATATATGAAATGGAAAACACAATTTATGGAGAGGGTAGGCCATACGTATGCATAAATTTTGTTTCCATTTTTATATCATATTGAACAGAAGTAACTGAATAAGATATATATAAGTACATACGTGTATATATATATATATCCAGTATCATTATAATGTTACATATTACATACTTATTAATAATATATATTTTTATAATCATCGTTGAATGGTGAACCTAGAAATGGATCTGATCGTGTCATAGACACGGTAAGTTGTATGTACACACGAGCGACGATATCATTTCCTTTGGGATTAAACTGTGTGGAATTGGATGGTATATTAATTGTAAAGAGAAATTATCATGTTATTTTCATTATTTATATACATATTACTCGTCATTATATCCATCCAAATAACACAGTTTTGAATAACAAATCACACCACGATGTGGAGACGGTTAGCCGTACCTACACACAGATGGTGAATTTTTCATTAATAGTGTGGATAGAATAACGAGGGTAGATTAAAAATATTTATAATAACATCAAATTATGCATAAGTTACTGTGGTTATTTTTTTTATGGAAATAAAAAAAATATAAAGTGGAAGAAGAAAATAACTTTGAAAGAGGTGATAAAATAATTACCTCATGTTTTGGGGTTTTCCTTTTGATTTGAACAAAATGGATTCATAGGTTGGATTTATGTTCCATGTAATGGCTCTAATATGATTTGAGGGAAGTTGGGAGGATATTGGGCAGGGTTTGGCCAAGCCAAATATCTTGGGAGGTGTGATTTTGTGAGAAGGAGAAGTGCCCTTTTATAAGAGAGGTGAGGGTCACTTTAGGAAAAGTTTGAAATATTATTTTATTATAAATTAATTTTCAGTTTCTGATGGATCCAAATTGATTTATTTCGAATCTGAGGTGCGGATGGATCGATATAATCTCAACAAATTGGTTTTAGACAAGTTTAGGTCACCATATTAACCCAATCATTTATATTTAACTCATAATTAAATAGTTTAATTTTTACCATGTCCTCTTGTATTATTATAATAAATGGTTAATAAGAATACTATAAAAATCTAAGAGAACCCCAAGTGGTTCATTATTGATATATATCTAACCTTATATAAGTCCTCTGGCCTAACCTTATATTATTAGAAATATTATATCAATTAATACTATAGCATTTGTTTACAAAACTAATTTATGTCAATTTTGACACTATTTAGTATTTCGTTTTTGATAAAGTCACAACAACTTTATCACTTAAAAATTATTTAATCAGATATAAACTATAATTTTAATGTATAAAATTCAGGGATGGAATCAAAATCCTCATTTTAGATTTATTTTTATATTTATAATTTCGATTATTTTAATCTTTCATTGATAAAGTAATTATTGTATAATCATTGTGTCATAAATAAATTTATTTATTTAATATCCAAAAAGTATAAATAAAATAAAATTATGTATTAAATCTTTTTATATTTCTAATTAATATTTATAGTCCTATTTATTTTATGTATAAGCCTATATTAAAAATGTTTTACTTATTAAACATAGAATTTAGCACTTTTAACTCTTCTTTAAATAAAATAATAATAAATATTATAATCTAATCCAAATGGACCAAAAAGATAATATTTTATTACTAAGTTTGGTTTTGGTCGAAATACACTTATCCAATATAATTAGGTCATGTGTTAGTGTAATTATAATATCATTTTTACCTTTAATTACCCTATTTACTTTTAACTGTGATAAATAAAAGTCAAAAGTTACTATTCACCAAAAGTTATTTTAATCTTATTGAACCACATTTTACTTAGTAATTTCAACTATGTCTCTCAGATCTTTGAAATTCAATTCACAGAAGAGGTAAAATTACGTTTTAGGAAAATTTGCAAATCTGCCTATAAGGTGGGTAAAAGACATTAAAAAGTTCAATAAAATTTTATACATACAATTTCATTATAAAATGATTCTAGTGAATTAAATTAACTTATATATTTATTATATATATATTTATTTAAAATAAATTTAAATAAAATAAATAATTATTTAAATAAAAATTTGGTTTTAAACAATAACGCAGTGTTTTTCACAATTCATCAAAAATTGAATGTTTTCAAAAAAATACCAAAAATTAACCCTAAATTAATTTTGATATTCAAAATTCAAAAATGAATTCTATTTTATGAAATTAAAAACATCGAAGTTTCATTAATGAATTTAAAATCAATTCTAGTTGTCAAAACCAAAAAGCGGGTTTTTAAAAAGTAAAAACTATCAAAAGATTAACATATGTTTTTGTCAAATTTAAATGTGAAATTACTTATAATGACCTAAATTGTATCAAATGATAAAAATATAATCTAATTATACTTCAAAACATTCAAATTAATAAATTAAACCTATAAATTATTTCGATTAAAAAAACTGTTTTCAATTAAAAATTTTTATTTTTTACTATTCATCAAAATATAAAAGTTATCAGAAAAGTACCAAAAATTTATCCAAAACTAAAATTTTATATTCCGATTCTAAAGATTAATTTAATTTCATCAAATTTATTATATAAAAGTTTCAAATATTGGTTTTAAAAAGGGTTCTCTATTAAAAGGTGGTAAAATTGGAATTTTGAAAAATACTTCTTTTATCTGAAAAAAATGAATCTGTTCTTATATTATATCTTATAAACACATAATATGGATTATAAAAATATATGGTGTATACAAAATTCAAAATTTAGTTAATAATATTCACAACATCTTTTTGAATGGCTAGTTTGGTAAGTTCTGGTGTTCTTGAACACAGTGTTGTGTGTAGCGTAAGTTATTGAATTACTTTGAAGAGATAACAAACTATGAAATAATGGGGTGTTACACTCTCACCTCCTTAAATAAATTGTATCCTCACATTTTGAAGTTTTTCATCAAAAATAAGTGGTTAAAAATAGAAAAAATACCTTTGGGGAAAACCCACATCGGAAATTAGGATAATAAGATTTAGTCTTAATAAGAGGGAAAGGGAAATGAAAAAATAAACATCAAATTATGATCTCGATTAAGAAATAATTGGTGGAAATTAGAGACACATAATTGGGGGAGAAATGTAAATATTTATAGGGAGTGATTGAAGTCATCAATCACAAACAAGTGTTAAATTGAGGACCTCAAAGCCATCAATCAATGATGATTTAAAATATCATCGGTTCAACAAAACAAAAAGAATTAGGATAACAAATTTTTTGTTTTAATATCCCCTCCCTAAAGTTTAAGAATTAATTTATTCATATAATAAGAGGAAAAAAATATAATTTTCAAGTATAGTTTCATCCTTCAACTAATTCCTACCACAAACTCATATTTCACTTCAAATGATAATAGATTTCTAAAATATTATATTTATCCTAATCGTATAGGGTTCCAAAAATAATGAATTTATAATTCATGTGTAAGAATATTTAAAAATATATACATTATAAAAACTAGGAAATCACATAGGCCAGTGATATGTGATGCACCCTTATCACCCTTCGGTTGCGGGTTCAAGTCTCACAACATTTCCAGACGCGACGAGTTGTCGCATGACCTCCTGGTTTTCCTTTTTATAACAATCCAAAAATAATCTTATGAAATGATTTAACCTTAAAAATAGTATCCAATGTCAAAAGTAATACATTAAAATCTTTAGACTTCTCCAAAATAATTATGTCCAAACTCACAGTGCAAGATTTATAAGGTTGGTAATCACAATGAAGATCTTTTTTCAACATAATAACATTTGAATAAATTCTTCATGTATTATCTTAATACAAGGTAACACCCTGACTTGTCATAAAATCATATTTATTACATTCAAGAACCCTTATTCATTATAGAACACTGGATATACTCCTTATATCAAAAAATGTTGCAAACTCCATTAATAATGGAATAAACAAACAATTAATTAGTTTTAAAGTGGTCAAGAATATCGAATATAATTTTTAAAAATCAATCATATATTAATCCAAAATCACTACCTCAGTATCAGAACCATATTAAAGATTATATATCCTTTAACCATGTATTTTCCAAAGAGTTTAACTTTTTATTATGTCACTTTTTTTATAACCATATAATATCAAATCCTCAATGAAATAGTACTCCAATACAATCATTATTTATTTCCATAATTAATATAACCAGTACATCATTAATACAACACTCAAATGAAATAAATCTTTAATAATAACATAATAACACTAGTAATTCCTCTTTATCTTTTGTAGTAAGATAACTTAATTATTATTCAATAGCATCATTTGGGGCATACTCTAATGATTTGGACATTGATTTGCATCGTGTCCCAACACCTTACAGATGAAGCATTGTACATTTGAAACCTTTTTCTTACCCTTAAAATCATTTACATAGTTTCCTTTTTCTCCACACATATAACAAACTACAATTCCCTTCAAGATTTTACCAAGGTGATTCTTTCCCCAGTTATAACATATGGGAAAATCCTTCTTTCCCCTCTTCCCTTTGTTCATATTTTTCTCTACCATCTGTTTCTTCTCTTCCATCCCTTCAAATCCATAGGACTCAGAGATTTGTTTACATAACTTATTAACACATGATAATATTTTTTCATATGATGAGAGCACATGGGAGACTATTTCCCTTTTAAATATTGGATTAATACCATAAAAGATATGATCATTCTTACTCTTTTGTTCATGTGTATTTCTTAGTTCTCATTCCTTCTACTGGGTGCTATTTCCAAACAATGGAATACACTATGATAGATTATGAATCGCAATGCATAATTCCAAACATGTAAAATACCTAACATAAATTGAAAATATTATGCATATAATCTATAATCATAAAAACAATCTTTGAGAAGTATTTAATCATAAATCATTCATAATGACTATTAATGAAAATGTAAATTATCCAATGTGTATCCCCTGAGAGTGTCATAACCAAGAGTATAACAAGGCCCCTTGTCGTGTACCAGGACACCCCAAGTCAATCCAAAAGCTCCTTGTCCGAGTTTTCACTCCTAGGTACATCTGTGCTAGAGTCTCCTCTACCTACTCATATCTAGACAAATATGTATTCCTTGTAAAATACAAAAAATTCTAGGAAGTTATTCTACACAAATCCTCAAAGTCTATCTTAGGGTAATGTTCTATAATTATAGTTTTTCTAAATCTAGTTTCCAAGGTTTGTACAAAATATCCTTTAATACAAACTATAACGCCCCGACCCCAGAAGCCTGGAGCCAGTGAATTATTTTAATACATTGGCATGATTACAGTGAATCAAGTCTCGAAGGAGTGATTAGTTTAGTAGTCTTGGAAAATATAATACATACATGATTGTTACATTACACATTCAAACATAAAATACAACAAAAATAATCCATTGAGAATTCCAATATTCTCCAAGATTAACCTTCCATATCAAACATAATACACTTCATGGAATCCTAGGAAAACAAAACATAAGAAAGGGGTGACCTCAGATGTTCATTAAGGGTAAAAACTTTAGCAAAAGCAATAAACATTTAAGATAAGATGTTTAATAAAAAAACATCTTTTTAAACATAAACGTGCACATAATATGGAGAAAATAAATCAAACATTACCATATAAACATGAACATGGATATTATATTAGTCGAATAATCACATGTAATAATTAATTTTATAATGAAGCAATGCTTAATGTTGGACATCATGACCACATAGTTAAGGTCTCGTGCTAACACTAAAAATACAATTTTTATGTGTTCCAATACACTAGATTGTCTCATTAGACCTACCGATGCATCGAGGGTATATAGTGGGCCCCACCCATCACTTACTAAGTCCACTGCATTCCCCATATGAAAATGTTGAAACATAACATAAACATTTTTATTGAAAATTGTATAAGAAATGTCAATACTTCAACCATAAACCATGAAGAGTATAAAATTAGCACACCCATAGTCAAACATATAATAACTCATTCGATACAATATGGAATATTGTATTATATTAATTCAACCTTAATCAAGAATAATTTCTAGTAAATAATGATAACATAGTTGAAAATGACCAGTAAAACTTTTTGAGGAAAATATCCCTTTTTGTGAAAACATTTAAAAGTCGCACATTTATGAAGGAAGTAATTTAAAATATATTATTGAATCAAAGTGTCCCATACCACTTTGAAACTTTTTATAGGAATTAACATTTTAAAACAATCATGTTTATATAAATAATTCCTTAAAACCATTTGGAAAACATGGACCATATTGGGAACGATTTAGAAGAATAAATATTTAAAACATTTAAAATGATGTTTTAGTTAAATAGTACAATAAAAAATCATTTTGAAATTTATTTTATGAAGCATGGACATGGATTATAAATATTTCCTAGAAAATACTTACACAAACAATCTCGTATAATAATGAGATTGAGGAATTACCCCTTACCTTCCACTTTCCTTTAGTCAAGGGTATGTTTAACCTCTTTTATGAGGACCATATTATGTAATTTAATTATACCAGAACCATACTCATATTTATTATATGATTCATGATTCATTTATGACTTCATAATACCCATTTGATAATTATTTCCATGTTAAATTTTCATTTTAGGTAATAATATCATTCTTTATCGTATGTGTTGTAATTTTTTATTCTAGATCAAATCATATAGATCATGATTTAAATAATCTGGAATTGAAAACATGAGTTACAAATAATATATATTTAGAACATAAATATGTATAAAAGATAGATATATGAAATGGGAAACACCGTTTATGGAGACGGTAGGCCGTACGTACGCATAAACGTTGTTTCTTTTTTCAAATCATATTGAACAGATGTAAGTGAATAATATATATGTAAGTAAATACATATATATATATATCCCCAGTATAATTATTATGCCATATATTACATACTTATTAATAATATATATTTTTATATTCATTGTTGAATGGTGAACATGGAAATGAATCTCATCGTGTCGTGAAGACGGTATGTCGTATGTAGACACGATCGACAATATCATTTCTATAATGATTAAAAGGTGTGGAATTTGATGGTATATTAATTGTACAAAGAAATTATCATGTTATATTAATTATTGATATACATATTAGTCATCATTAAATCCATCCAAATAACACAGTGTTGAATAACAAATTATACCACGTCGTGGAGACGGTAAGCCATACGTACACACACATAGTGACATTATCATTCATAGGGTGGATAGAATAATGAGTATGTTTGTAACAAATTTATTATAATGTCATAGTATGTAGATGGTACTAGAGTTATTATTTTGGTATGTAAATAAAAAACAAAGATAAAGTGGAGGAAGAAAATTACATTGAATGAGGTGATAAAGTAATTACCTCTTCATTGGGTGTTTCCTTTTGATTTGAAAAAAATGGATCCTTAAGTTAGCTTTATGCTCAAGGGAAGGCATATAGGTTGAATTGAGGGATGTTTATAAGAGATTTTGGCAGGGTTTAGTCGATCCAGATGACTTTGAATGTGTGATTGTTAGATAAGGGGAAGTACCACTTTATAAGATAAGTGAGGGTCACGTTAGAAAAAGTTTGAAATATTATTTTATTATAAAATAGTTTTCAATTTATAATGTCTAAAAATTGATTTATTTATAAGATAAGGTGGGTATGGGTAAAAATAATCTCAACCAATATGGTTTAGACAAGTTTAGTTCACCATATTAACACTATCGTTTAGATTTAACTCATAGTTAAATAGTTTATCTTTTACCATGTCCTCTTGTATTGTTATTAAAAATGGTTAATAAACATACTATAAAAAGACAAGAGAACCACAAGTGGTTAATTATTTATATATATAACCTTATATAAGTCATTTTACATAAGAATAGATTTTAGAAATATTATATCAATTAATAATAGTGTATTTGTTTAGAAAACTCATTTTTTTCAATTTTGACACTATTTGGTATTTTGTTTTTGATAATGTCGTAACAAATGTATCACATCAAAAAAAAATATTTAATCAACCATAACATGTCATATTATTCTAGAAAATTTGTTGATGTCATCAAAATCCTAAATTTACAATTATTTTTAAATTTATAATATTAATTATTTTAATCTTTCATTGATAAAGTAATTATGGTATCATCATTGTGTCATAAATAAATTTAATTATTCAATATCTAAAAATTATAAAAAATACCATTATATAAGAAATATTTTTATATTTATATTTCATTTTTATAGATTAATTTATCTTTTGTAACACCCTATATTAAAAATGGTTTAGTTATTAAACATTGACTTTAACACTGCATCTTCTAATAAAATACTAATAAATGTCCTAATCTAATGAACGTGGACCAAAATGATCATATTTTATTCATAAGGAATTTTTTGGTCTCAAATAAACTTATAAAATTGAATTATGACATGTGTTAGGGTAATTATAATATCATTTTGACCTTTAATTACCCTATTTACTTTTAACTGTGGTAAATAAAAGTCAAAAGTTACTATTCAACAAAAATTATTTTCATCCTATTGAACAAAAATTTAATTATGGATTTCAAATGGGTCTCTCATATTTTTTAAATTCAATTCACCTAATTGGTAAATTTACATTTTATGCAAATTTGTAAATGTGCCTAGAAGGTGGGTAAAAGACGTTAAAAAATTCAATAAAATTTTATACATCTAATTTTATTATAAAATGACTCCAATAAATTACATTGAACATATATAGGTATTATATATATATATAAATATATATTTACTTATAATAAATTTAAATAAATTAAATTATTATTTAAATAAAAAATCGGTTTTAAACAATAACGCAGTATTTTTCATTATTCATCAAAAATTGAATGTTTTCCGAAAATTACCAAAAAATAACCCAAAGATAATTTTGATATTATGATTTCAAAAATGAATTCAATTTTACCAAATTAAAAACATAGAAGTTGAATTAATTAATTTAAAATTAATTCCTTTTTTCAAAACCAAAAAATGGGTTTTTGAAAAGTAAAAACTATCAAAAGTTTGACATGAGTTTATGTCAAATTTAAATGAGAAATTTCTTATAATGACAATAATTGTATTAAATGAAAAAAATATAATCTAATTATACTTCCAAACAATTTATATGAATTATTTAACACTATAAATGATTTCTATTAAAAAATTTGTTTTCAATTAAAATTTAGTATTTGTCATTATTCATCAACGTATGAAAGTTATCATAAAAGTACAAAGAAATTATCCAAAATAAAATTTTATGTCCCAATTATAAATAGTAATTTAATTTAATAAAATTCAATATATAACAATGTGAAATATTTGTTTTAAATAGGGTTCATCATTAAAAGGGAGTAAAATTGATTTTTTTGAAAAATGCTTCTTTTATCACAAAAAATGAATTTGTTCTTATATTATGCCTATAAAACACATATTATGGATTCTTAAATTATATGGAGTATATAAAATTAAAAATTCAGTTAATATTATTCATAAACGCTTTTTGAAAAGCTAGTTCATTATGTCGTGGTGCGCTCAAACTTGGTATTGCTTGTAGTGCAAGTTATTGAATTACTTTGAAGAGATAACGTACTATGAAATATTACGGTGTTACATTATGTCAAGGAATCATACACACATTCTCACATATGTTTAAAAATTGTTTCATGTCATTTACCATTTTATTTTTACTTTAATTTTTTATTACAAATAATATCATAAGTATTAAGTAATTTGGACCTACTGATAATAAATTTTCTATTAATTTAATTTTATTATTATTCTATATGTTAAAAACTATAAATTTAAAATAAAAAAGCTATAAAGTATTAAAAATTCCAGTGATATGATATTACATAATTTCTAAAACATTAAATAAAAGTTTATAAACTACAATAAATATTTTAAAATTTATAATACTATATTAACATAAATATATGGTCAAAAAAGGATTTCAAAAATTTGTAATTAATTATTATAATCTAATATTAATATAAAAGGAAAAAAATATCAAAAATAATATATTTCAATATTCATGTCACGGCCCTCTCCTTCCAATGATGCTCTTCCAAAGCTAGAAATTATGGAAGACAAATAATGACCCCCCAATCCCACATTCAGTAGGCCCTAGGGTGGTGACCAGCACCAAGGGTATACAAATCTCACAATATGGGAGGCTTTATCCTTTCTATAGTGACCAAAATTGGGAGATAAGATGTATCATCCTTAAAATATCTCCAAGAGATATATATAAATGAAAGATAAAATCCATTCCCTTTTAATGTTTAAAATAAAACTGCTAGAAAAAAATGAAAAGATCCAAAGTAAATACCAAAAGAAAAAATCTAAGTAGAAACATAGAAACTATCCCTACGTCTGTCCAAGTAATGTTCAACACGGTACCCAAAGTCCTCCTAGAAACCTCAAAACAATTTTATAAAAGTAGGGTGAGCATACAAGTATAATCAGTTGGAAAACCAAAGTCTATCATGCACATGTGGAGAAGCATACAAATTCCCATGTAAGAAACAACTAGAACCAATAGTTCCTTACAAGTTATATTATACACCCCAACCTCACCAACAGAACTCTCACCAAATAACACAGGTTAAATAATGTAATATAGTAAGAAAATTGATGATATGGTAACATGCACCACTTTCCCACTATTTAGATTCTCTCTCACCCTAATTGAGAACATCCTGGTTCTCCCACCTCTTCTAAAAGAATCACATAACAGCCCACCCACACACACCCGAGGAACATACCACATCACATTTGGCATGCAAACACATGGTCCTCACAACAACATCGAATCCCTACCATGCACACCTGGGCCACAATCCACACAACATCCTGAATCCACCTAGGAACCACAACACATCTCATCTCAAAGACCTCTAGGAAACAGAACTCACTCGCACATACCTTATGTTATCAAATCGCAACATGCCCAATGAGTCTTGGGTTATCACCACCTAGAATAGGAAGCATGGAAGAGTAGGTGTCCATCCATCTGTCCTCCCATTGGGATGTTTTGGTAACACACCCTCCCCCATGACAATGGGGGTGTTCGACACATAGTTATCGACTAGGGTGGGGTGTATATAGAATCATAAGAATTTATAGGTATATATATAGGTATCAAACACTCATCCAAACCTATGGGTTCTTAAGTAAAAAAACAACCCCATAACACTACCACCATTGCTGCTACCTCTAAATATACATATTGGGATGAATGACGATCACTTCCGAATTTATAAGTAAAAGCTGATTAACACCCAATAATTTTGAAGTTATAAATCATTTACTAGTAATCCCATTCCATCCTAAGAAACAAACTACCACAACACACAACCAGCTTCACAACCAATCCAAACAGAGGAGGGAAACTATGATAAAACTCCCCACTACACACTTCCTCCCAACTTAGCGTCCAATACATCCACTACAATTATCATTCATCAAATTATATATGTACATCCTAAGGAATAACCCCCAACTCAAAACACCACCCTCCAATATATCACGTCACAACCATACTCGGCAGCCCCGCTGCATAACAACACCACACCGAGTAACATAAACATAGCACAACATGAATCTTCATCCCCACTGCCCAACCATTGACCATCCATTCCACAATCAATCAATATCTCAACCTAAGATTCCATTACATCCTTAATCCATCCACAATCATTGTTGTTCTCTCAAAGAATCACCACGCAACTCTTACAAGGATAAAATATAAACGATCCACACACAACACACATCCACACCAAACAAGGACAAGTGTATTCAGATTTAACCCACTCTTTCCTTAATTCCACATTGATAAATCATGGGTTATCAAAGAACATGTTTGATCCTGGGGCATTCATTTATTTAACCAGATTTACATGGTTAATCAATTTAATAATTCCTGCAGTTCAATAGGGGATCTATAACATGTTTAAAGTATCTCTCATGTGAATGAAAAGGCCATCAATGTCCATGATTATAATAATACATACAAATCAGAAAAGGGATAACAAATAACAAATAAAACAAATGATCCACATCATCATCTTTCTTGTCCCTCATTTCTCAATAATGTAGCAAAACCTACTATTGTAAAATGTCTGATTAACTTTATAATAGGTCATATTATCTCCATAACAGCCTTAATTAAATGTTTGTATTTGACTGTACATACAAAGGGATATTATCTTACCCACCCCATATGATAGAAATATAAAGAAGGAGTAAGGTATCACTGCGTCAAAGAAAAGAATATTAGGTAGTCCAACTTGGGCCAAAATAGGGGGTGCGATTAGCATGAAAGGCTCCAATGAAAACTAGATTCAAATGGAAAACCCCAACACATGACTCCACAGGGAAGAAAGGGTCTGGGATCACTAAGAGAAGACTGAAACACATGGGAGAGACAATATATCAAATCTAGAAGGTCCAAATCCTTTATCAACAGAAGGAAATGGTTTCAAGGGCCATTAAATTAAGATTGTGGTCATAAACATTTTTTTGGCCACCTCAATGTCTCAGGGGTGTTAAGATAATAAAGATATAATTAATATAATTTTAAACAACTACATAGATGGTCAAAAAATGTTCTCAACACGATTTAATTAAAATAAAATGCAAGAGGGGGGAAACTCGAAAAAATGGGAAAAGTTTGGAATGACTCACTATTGGGAGAGTCATAGATGTGAGTCACTGACATGAGTCACTGATTCCACTAATAGATTCCACTCACTGATTCCACCTACCAACTCCAATCTCTAATTACACTCATCGATGTGACTCACTGATTCCACTCACTGAGAATGACTCACTGATATGACCCACCGATGCTACCTATCGACAGTGACCCACCGACCCAACCTACAAACAGTGAGTCACCAACATGACCCATCGACATGACCTACCTACATTGAGCCACTTATGTGAGTCACCATCATGACTAACTAATGGAAAGTCACTTATGTGAGTCACTAATTCCACTCAATGGAATAACCTACCAACGCCACCTATCGATTCCACATACTGATGCCACCTAACATTAGAATACAATATTTTTTTGGAAAACTCTTTAAATAACTCATAATGATTCCCTAAAACACCTAAAACACTTCATTTTCACAAAGGAATGCACCAGATAGGTCTGATCCATTACATCAGCTACCTCTCAAACTATTCTCACCCTCAGCAATTCAAAACCATGCTTAGAAGAAAGTGGGTTCTGGAAAACCACCCCATGAGATACCTCTCAATAACAGGCCACCATGGACTACATGTAAGCCGAAGGGAAATATTTGCATCAAATAACACATCCTACTACATCTAATACCCAAACTGAAAAAAAGACATACCACAAAACCACCAAAATCCACACTACCTGGACATATGAATTAGAAAATTTCTCCCTCAATATCAAGATATTATCCCCTTTGGATGGAACAGACTCACCCGCATAGGTTTAATCACATCCAAATTAATGTTTCTTGATTAGGTATTGGTTCTTTCTCTTCTCTTGGTCAAGACATTATCATACATCATAGAAAAAGGAAAAAACTCATCTTATAGGAAACAAGGTTCAAGCATTAAATAACCACAAAAAATTAAAATAACTCCAGGTACTGGGAACACAGTTGCGCTTATCTCTCTTAAATACTCTCCTCTATGACATCATGCCTTCACAACATGTGAACTAAAGGAATGGTTTGTTCCTTCATGACCATCTCTCGATGATAATGGATCTCCATTGGCCCCTCCTTGAATATTGTGTCATTATCAATATCCAAATATCCCAAGTCAATGACATGGAATTCATCGTGAAGGCACCAGAAAAGATGTGCCATAAGAAAGACACCATGGATCATCTCCAAATATGGTGGAAATTCTATCTGGTATTCAACTTCTCGAACTCGCCCCAAAACCTTGAAGGTTCTGATGAACCTGGGAGAATGCTTTCTTCATATATCAAACCTTCGCTACCCATGTCGAGGGGAAACATTTAAGAACACAAGGTCTCCATACTTGAAATCCATGTGCCTCCCCCTATGACATGAATAAGACTTTTTTCAGTCTTATCTGGCCTTCGACCTCTCATATAAAATCTACCCCTTCTCATTTATACTATGCACTACTTCCGGATCATGAACAGCAACCTCCCTAACTTTTGTCTAGCATAAGGTTTAACGGAATGATATCCTATAGAATGCTTTTAACGAAGCCATACCAATGGAAGAGTGATATATATTATTATAAGAAAACTCTACCAAGTTAATTTTTCATACCCAAGATCCACCAAAGTCCAAGACACATGCCCACAACATTTCTTCCCATGTCTTGAAGATCATATCTGTCTTCCAATCTATCTAAGAGTTGAAGGATGTTTTGAGGTGCAACTGAGTTCCAAAATGATGATGAAATCCCTTATAGACTCGTGAGGTAAAACATATATCATAATCTGAGAATATGTATCTCGAAACTCCATGTAGTCATACCACCCCATCAACATACCTCCTGGACAATGAATCCACTACTCCTGATTCCTTTATTTATATGAAGTGTGTTGATTTCTTCACCTGATACACTACTACCTAGATAGCATCATATAATCAATGATCCCTGGGTAGACATATGATGAAATCTATCAAGATCTCATCCAACTTCCACTAGGTTACATATAATGGATGTAGCGAACCACCATGCACATAGTGCCCAACCTTCACCAACAGACAAACTAAGAAATTCTCCACAAACTTCACCAATGCATGCTTCACACAAAGGTATAATCATTTATGGTCAATGCCTTCAATGGAGCTTCAACTCAAGAGAAATAAGGTGAAAATATATGATAATAAACTTCTAGACCAATGAAATAATGAACCTTCACAACATTCTAGAGTTTATTTCAAGAAACAACTACTTCTACCTTCGACGGGTCCACTGCTACACCATTTTACGACACCATGTGTCTAAGGAAGTAGAACTACCATGTAAAAAACATGCACTTGGAAAATCTTTTGGTAGAGGTAGTGTCGTTGAAGAACCTCCAAGATAGTCTTGAGATTATCAGTATTCTCCTCCTATTACTTTGAGTAGATCAAAGTTTCATAGATGAATATGATGATGAATCGGTTTATGAACTCACAAATGATGGAGTTCATAAGTCCCATGAACATGACTAGTGAATTGGTAACATTGAATGGCATAACCATGAACTAGAAGTTCCTACACATTCACTAAAAAGAACTATTTGGAATGTCTCCATCCATCACCCTCAACTAGTGATACCCAGACTACAGATTGATCTTAGAAAACCAACTTTATCACCTTAGCTAGTTGAAAAGATCGCTGATCCTCAGGATTGGGAAATGGTTCTCGAATGTAACCTGATTCAACCAACTATAGTCTATGAAAATCCTCATACCACAATTTTCCTTCTCTTTGAACAAAGAATGGATCACACCATAGTGACACACTAGTCTAGATAAATCCATTATTTATCAGTTCACTGATCTAAATTCATTTCTCTCGCAAATCAAAATGTACCATCTGATAGGGATCTAGCAAAATCAAACTACCACTCGGTTATAAGTATATCCCAAAAACAACTTCGAATATTGTGGGTAGAGACAGAACCTTCTCGAGAAAAAAATAAAAGAATTATCCAACATTTTTGGGAACCTCCTCCATATCAATATCCACCAATTCCAATGGTAGCTTGGCTAACATGGAAAGAAGTGGCCTCATACGCCGACTACCTAGCTGACGACTCCACTCACTAACAAATTCCACATTATATCTATACACATATGAAAACAATACTCTCCTACCGAAGATGTTGATAATAGCATGCATAGATTACAACTATTCAATGATAAGGATGACACCGTACTGTTTCATTTTTAATGGGAAAATATCCCCACATGACTGATGCAGCCCGAACATCTGTATAAATACCTAAAACACATCAAACAAGATTGTTTGTCCTCCATCTATATTAATCAGCATTAGGGGTATGGGGATCCTCTCTACAACTACCCCTAGAGCATGGTCCATACTGGGTGAAAAAAATAAGTTTGAAGCTCTTGAATCCACAAAAATGTGAGAAATCTTACTAAACGAACGAATCGTACCTCGAACGATCTCCAACCCTGGTGGAACATCTGCCTCCAAACTATGTAACTTACCATAACCAGATCCTCTAACCCTTTTTAGATGACTACCTCCCCGACCATACCCTGGTCAAGTTCCCTAAGGAACACCCTGATGTTAGCCTCCACCTACTCCATCTCCCCTTGGTGGAGCAAGAGCCTGTTGTCCCTACTACTAGAACGGCCTGGCAGGAAACTGCTACTATGGGAGGCACTAAACCTACCCACATCAACCATACCAAACTCTAATTTCAATCTTCAACTGACTCTAAAGGTTCCCAAAAACCCCACAAATGATACACACCAGCCCCAGGCATACATAATTGGCACAAAGACCATAAGTTTGAAACAAAAACTATTAAGGTCAACTCCCTAACTATTGAAACCTCAAAGACCCAAGTGCCTGAGACCTATCGTAGGTATATTTTCTCTTACAATAACACTGTTGTCTCCCCTAAAATGGTATACTTATACATGATTTCATTATCGTAACTAACTATGCCTTCATATGGACCTCTAAGTATGTCAACAAGGTGACGGGAGTAATTGTGTACTAGAGAGAAGGAATAAGTTCCTCCTCCAAGTGTCTTGCTTGAGACTCGTCATTCATAAAGAGATCTTGAGTAATGTGAAAGAGATAATTTATCTTGAGCCCAACTCCATTACTGAAATAATCCTCTACTAGAGGAAAAGTAGCTCCTATTGCCTCTCAACCATCATGGTCAAAGAAATGAATTCTTCCCTGAACTTATTCTTTCAATCAACCCACAAAATATTAGCCTCCTTTCTCTCCACCAGATACAGTTTCCACCACTGATGCACAACTCCCCTAATATGACTAACCCCCAATGGAACTCAATACTCCATCAAGGCTCGGATCAAGCTGAAGGTGATCTCAAGTTCCTCAAGCTATCTATCTATCTCGATGTCTGAGGCATTACCCTTGTACTTTCCCAAGGTCTTCCTGTATAAATCACATAATTTTTTCTACCCCTGGTTTTCCACCTCCATTTCAACCATCCACCAATCGGTCAGATCATCCTACAGAGCCTCTACTACATGAGCCACATATGGGTGACGACCAAGTTCCCTAACTGAAAAGAAAACACAGATCTCCTAAGCCTGTGTGGTATGGAATTTTGTTTAAAGTTCATCTTAACTCATTTTATTTTTATCCATTTCAAATTTCCCAAAGACACCAATTCAAATAATAACACAAATAATTCAGATTTATGTACTATTCCCAGGGTCTCTACCCTAAAAATGGTGTAGCATAACCTTTTCATTCGGTAGGATTAGAGTCCTTGCATCGGATCACCGGGGGGGGGGGTTAAAATCACATTTCCTAGCCAGTCCTCCCTAGCCTATGTCACACACCAAGGTCACCAAAGCCTGTTTCCCTACCAACCCATGAAACCATTGTTGTTCCTAACTACAAACTCCATTCTATCTCATAACCATCACCTATGATACCATTCTATCATGACCCCCTCCCTCCAATGATTCCCCACCTTATTAGGCAATTAAGTAAGAGACATAATGACCCTCTAGTCCCACCCCTAGTAGGCCCCGGAGTGGAGACCGGCACCAAGGGTATGAAAATATAAAAAAATGGGAGGCCTTACCCTTTTTATAGGAACCAAGAATATAGATAAGATATATCATCCTGAAAACAAATCCAATAAATTTATATTAAATAAATTAAAAATATATCCCACATGCATGTTTAAAGTAAAAATGAAATAAATATAATGAAAAGATCTAAAGTAAATACCAAAAGAACAAAACTAGGTAGAAACATGGAAACTATCCCAACATTCAGGCTAGTAAAGCCCAAAAAAGTCCACGTAGTCCCCTTGGAAACTGGGAAAAAATTCATGTATGTATGGTGAGTATACATGTATACTCACTAGGAAAACCAATGTCTCTTGTGCACAAGTGTAGAATCATACTAACAACCCTTGAGAGACAATAGAAACCAAAAGAACATAAAAAATTATACTAGCCATACCAACCTCACCAAAGGCATGATCAAAAAAAATGTAATTCAAGTAATCTAATATAGTAATCACATTAAAGATTGGGTAAAATACACCACATTGCCTGTGATTATCCACTCTCAAACCCTAACAAAAAACATCCTAGTGACCCCACCTCTTTAAAAGGAACCATGTCACAACTTTACCGCTCACACCTGGGCCACATACGACATCACATCCCACCCACACACACTTGGGACTTTCAACTCTATCTCATCCCACCCGTACACCCATGGGCCACAAACCGCACCACATCTAGGAGACACTTCGGAAACACAATAAATCTCATCCTGAAGACTCCTGGAAAGCACAACTCTCCATCACACACTAAGGCCACAGAAACAACAATCTTTCCAAAGAGTCTTGGGGTATCACCACTTGGAAGAGAGAGTATGGAAATGGTGGTGGTTATACATCTTTCATCACAAAAAGATGTTTGCGTAATAGAACATCCACCATTACAATGGGGGTGTTCAGCACGTAGTTCTCAACTAGGATGGGGTGTGTATAAAATCACAAGAAAGTAAAAGTATATATATACAAAACACTCTTCTCAACCTATGTTTTCTTAAGAAAAAAACCACCCCATAACACTTTCTCCTTTGGTGTTACCTTCAAATGCACATATCAGTAAGAATGAAGGTAACTTCTGATGTTGATAAAAGAAATATTCTTAAGTCCCATTAATTTTTTATATTATTAATAATTTTCAAATTATTCCATCCCTTCTGAGGAAACTAACAATCATAGCACAAACCTCTTTCACTACAAAGCTAAAAAAAGTAAGGAAACTATGATAAAACATCCAACTTCACACTTCCTCCCCACATAGAAATTGATACAACAATAGCCAATATCATTAATCAATGTAAATCCACCCAACTTAAAGAAAACCCCCCAACTCACAAAAACACCCTCCAAAAAATCACCTCACAACCATGCTCAGTTTCCCCGCTGCATAAAAACACCACAACCAATATTATAAACATAGTAAAAGACAAATCTATATCCTTACAACTCAGCCACTAACCATAGATTACAAAATCAATCAACCTCTAAACAAAAGATTACATTACATCCTTAAACCATCGACACGCACTATCATTCCCTCAAAAGCAGCACCATGAAACTCGTACAAGGAAAAAGACTGAAAATAATCCACAAACAACATGCATCCACACCAAACAAGGAAAATTGTATTCATACTTGATGCCCACATTCTTTAATTCCAATTTGATAAATTCGAGGTTATCACATAAAAAAATTTATCCAAGTGAATCCATTTATTTAACTGGGTATACATGGTTAATCAATTTCATAATTCCAAAAGTTCAATTGGGGATCCATAACAAGTGTAAATCATTACCCATGTGCAAGGAGAGACCACCAATGGAAATGATTTTCATAATTCATACAGTTTACAACATTCATAAAAGATTACAGATAAAAAGATGATCAATATCATCATTTTCCCAACCCCCCATTTATCACTAATATAAGAAAACTTGTAATCATAACTGGTCATGTTATCTTTGTAACAGTTTATATTATCATCATAATAGCCTTAATTAAATGTTGGGATTTGATTTTAATCACAAAAAGACATTATCTTACCCACCCTACATAATACACAAATAAATTAGGACTAAGGGATCCCTAACAAAAATAAAAAATGAGCAGAAACTCCTCCATGGGTGAAAATAGGGGGTATGTGAGTATTAAGAAAGACTATAAGGAAAACAATAATCGAAATACACAACACAAAACATGAATCCACTAGGTAAAAATGATCTGGTGCACCAAGAGAAACTGAAACACACAGGGAAGATAAGACATTGGCTCCGGAAGTTCTAGAACCTATATTAGTGAATGGTAAATTTTTAGGGGCCATTAAATTCAGATAGTTGTCCAGTCCACATGGCTTGGTCGTCTCAAACTCTTGGGGAGGGGTGGGATTAGGATATAAATGATATAATTAATATCATTTGAAAATGCTCTAGAAATGGTCAAATGAGGTTTTAAACTCAATCATCATCAAATGAAAAGTATGAGGGGAGAAATTGGAAAAACTAGGAAAATCTATAAGTGACTCACCATTGGGTGAGTCTCTAACGCGAGTCACTAAGGCCACTCACCAACGCCACTCACTGATGCCACTCACTAACTCCACCTATAGATGCCACTCACCAATTCCACTCACCAACTCGACTCAATGATGCCATTCATTGACAGTGAGTCATTGACATGACCCACTGATGTGGTGCACTAATAGCGATTCACCGACATGACCCACCAATGTGACCTGCCAATAGTGAGTCTCCGACACAAACCACTGACGTGATCTACCATCAGGGTTTAACCGACATGACACGCCAATTTCAAGTCCCCAATGCGAGCCACCAATGTTACTAACTGAAACCACCTACCATTGGAAAACTATATTTTTTGGAAAAATCGTTAAATGAGTCATCGTGACTCCCTAGAACACCTTAAACACTAAATGTTCACAAAGGAGGGGACTGAAGAGGCCTTGGCCATTACTATTCAACTACAATTCAATATTTTTTAAGAACTCTCATTAATATATCTTATGTTAATGATGAAACTATAATTCAAGAAAACGAAGTTTATTTTTCCTAATCAATATTTTTAATTATATATTTCAAATTTTAAATCAATAGTAAAATGTAATGAAAAATTATTTTTTATAGAAAAATAAAATTTTTATGTATTATTCATTCATGATATTATTTATTATTAACTAAAAAATATATTTATTATATTATATATACTATTCATATCAAAAATATATTGTACATATATTATTTTAAAAGGCCTTGACCCTTTTTATTAAAATTAAAATAAAAAGTACAAAACAAGAAAAAGAACAGTAGGGAGCCTCACAAATTTTTAATAGACCCATTATGAGGCACCATGTTTTTTCTTCATCTTCTCTGTAATATGGAATTATTTATCTTGTATGGATCCCTAGTCTATGCCTCAGCCTCGCCTATGCCCACGACCTCAGAAGTGGAGTGCTTCTAATTTTTTCTCTAGTTGGAGGAGACTTTCAATATATGAGCCTTCCAGGTCAGAGTCAAATGGATCATCGTTCTTTTTAATCCAGTATTAATTCCCTCATACCCTACCATGATTAGGTTGACATCCCTGTTTCAAATTTTCTTGTTTCCAGGGTCATTCCAAATCATAATCGGCTATAACTGTTTGATGCATTTCCATTGAAAGAGTCTTATTTTTCTCTTGCACAGAAAAATGTTGCATTGAAGTTGACTGCAGTGTTGTAGTGTTTTCTGTCTTGTTCTTTTCTGGTTGAGCACAAGATTTCTATGCCCTATTAAGTATAAGAGAAGACACCTACACAAGAAGAGCTTTGGGAGCCAAATCTATAGATTCCTCCTATTTACTAGAATGCGAGGGGGCTGATTTAGGAGGACTGGAGGAAGCATTGTCTTCCTCATTTGCAGAGGCAACAACAGGTTAATGCACCTAAAATCCAATTTCAGAGTAACCCTCAATTTTTCATTCAGTATATCCATCTGTGTAATGCAAATGAGTTAGTATAATATCATTCTCAATGAATTTGTAAACTATTTTAGAGGGCGGATCAGTAGGGGCATTTAGTAAACTAGAACATGACCCCTGTATTTCCAAATGAGAATGAAAACCCTCCACAACTAGAGAACCTACTTCTTCTGTTCTAAGTTCCTCATTTTATTGGGATTTACCTATTTGACCTTCCTTTACAATACCATCCCATATTCTACTCTTTTTAGAACGTTCTATAGTGCCTATAGTATAATTTTCAACCTCACTAGGTCCAGAATTCTGAGCCAAACTCATCTCTCCTATCTACTTACACACTTGTTGAGTTTATGGGTCATGAACACACAACTGATGATTCTTTTCTACATTATCAGACACCCTATTGGTATTTTCTTTCAGTTCTTTGATCCTTTTGAAGAATATATTAGCATCATGTCTACGAGTAGAAAACAATTCACAAACAATAGACCTCCTATAATTAGAGGAATTATGACCAATAAATCTACATTCTAGACAGTATTTGGGAATATTTTCAAATTCAATTCTCAAATCAAGCTCCTCTTCTTCAGTAGAAAAAAAAATTTATCCACCAAAATAGAACCTAAGTCCATTTCCACCAAGAAATGAGAATAATGCCCAAATCTAGATATTTCAGTTTCTATATCATTTTTTATAGGAACACCTATCAGCAAGGAAATATCATATAATATTCTATAATGCCACATAATCTAGATTAGGCCAAATAATTTAACCAAAATTTGGATCTAAGAGTTACCAATTTTCAGAGGGTTGAATTTTCTCTCCCATTCTCGGATGTGCAGTGCGCCTGGATTGAATGAGATTAAACCATACTCCCATGCCATCATCTTAAGTTCTTCCGATGGGAACAAAAGGTGAAAGAATCCTCTCCCTAGTAAGACACACTTCCAAGTGGAGATTCCTCATGTATCAGAAAGCCATTGTGCGAGATGCTCGGTCTTCCATGGCTCGGATCCAAAATATCATGTCATTTCATTATATCCCTATTAAATAAAATTAATCTTTATAATTTGTAATTATTTCATTCTAGTGTAATTAAGTGAGGGTATTATTAACATATTCATAATTAGGTATGTAAAATCTAATATAAAATTAACATTAATTTCATAGGCTATACCAAATTATTTATCCTTCCTCTAACGACAAAAATCACATACACTTGTATATTTATACAATAATCATATATAATAAATAATATAACATTCCCAAAACCATCTAAATTTCCATGAAATTATATCACAAAGAAACAATATGTTATTCTATTATTAGAACTATCATTATCCCACAAATTAACTAATCACTTATTCAAAAATTAATAAGCATCATAATATATATCATAGTCACAAAATCATTTAAACTTCAAAAAAAATATGTTGAATAAATTTCTATATATTATCACTAATAAATTTTGGGGCTATCAATGCTATCTAACTCACTTATCTAGAAATAAAACATCCCTCTGTTACATCAATCATATATTAAACCTAAGAGTTATTAAAAATATTATCATGTGTTCTCTAATAGTAATATCCAAAAATATAAAATTTTCAACAAATAAATTATCAAGGTTAATAATACAATTTAATATATGTTTCCCAACAATAAATGAAATTGTATTGAAGAAAAATCAATATATGTTTCACCTAATCCTAATATATTTTCCAATATACATTAATATATTCGACAAATAAAATTTGGTAAAGAAAATATTTTAGAGTTTGGTGAGTTAATTTATATTATTTTATCATCCTCAATAACATAGGTACGATTAGGAATATCACCTTTTCCATCATGACATAAATATTCAATGATTCATAACAAATTTTGTACCCCCCCCCCCCAATTAAGTTATATAACAAAGGTATTTCAACAGACATACTTTTCTACACTTATTTTTTTGATCCTCCTTAAAATAATTACTAAAAACCCAAATGATATTAAAATTTTTACAATATGTATATAGAAATATAAATCTATATAGTTCTTATCTATTAACACCCTTAATTTCATATTTTTATACTATCAGTTCAATCTACATTTCTATAATATTAGTTCTTTTCAATTTATTAGTCCAACCCCCAAAATAATAATCACAAAATTATCATTATGTTTTATAACGTAAATATTTTTAAATAAATCATAATATTTAGTGATGAGAGTGTGTATAACTAAATAATATCTCTCAAGAGTGTAATACTAGGTGGGATGTTCTTCCACTTTAATATAAACCATGTGAAAATTAAACCAATTCCCAATATTCTATTTTTCTTCATTATTAATCCTAGGTACATTTGTGTTAGATCCTGCATTGATATTTAATATTAACACATGTATGTTAATACTATAAAAACCATAAAACATCATCTTTAACAAAATATCTATATGTTCCTTGATAAATAGTGTAGCTTCCCACTCTTTGTATTATGTTTAAAAATCTAAAGGAGTTTTAGTTTTTCAATTACCTGATGTGTAAAATCTTGATTGGATATTTTGAACAGAACTGTAATGGTTGAAATGACATAAAATTATATTTTTAGACATGGTATGAGGCACGTAATGTCTCTTGGAGGATTTAATAGTGTCCTAGGGATTTTGGTCATGAAATCTCAATTTTGAAAAAATGCAGCAATTGGAGATAAAATATTTTTTCGGCTAGATGTACACCATTAGAAATGAATATATGGTGTAACATTCTCTCTTGTATTGAATGATTCTTTAGCAGACATTATCATCTTCACCGGTGTAGTAAGATTTCATTGTATATCGTATATGATGATCGTAGGACAAAAATGGGAATTTATATTGTAATGCGTATTTGGAAGTCCCATATATAGGAGGTTTTTGATGTAAAACCCTTATTTATGTCATACATCCCAATTTACTATTAATTTTTTTTATTTCCCCTAACTTACCTTAAACACATTTAACCATCTTATCATCCTCAAACATCTTTCATAAATTCATAGTAGAATATAAATTTACTTTCACTTAGGATAAATTATATCTCCCTTATCTAGAATCTGAATCGACAAACTTTATCATATTGTCTACCTAATGGTATTTTTATGATTCCTCACCCTTCTTTTCTATATTTCTCTTTCCCACCTCAGAATAATATTTGAGTGACTCAATATTCTATCCTCTCAGATTTATTATATAATCATCTAATTTATCATGTTTCATATAGAATTAATTCTAGATAATAGATTTGTAATGCTTCTAATGATTAGACATGGTGTTCAAAATTACATTCCATAAATGTATATTCTTTTAAATTATGTCATTGTAGTGTCACACATTGTACCATCCACTATTGGCTCATAAAATTTCAAATAAATTTAAATAAATTTTTAAAACATTACATATATGTGTTATGTGACATATATTTCTATTTGGGGTTGAAAAACTCAACCAGAAAAACCCCTTCAGTTAGACTTGATTATGAACCTTGTAATATTTACTAAACTTTCCCCCAAAGAACCCCAATTGTGTGTTTGGATTCTTAGATAATTTAAATTTCCCAACTGGTATTATTAGAAACTAAAATATTGGACGTATGAAAATTACATAATACTTTTCCCTCTATTTTATTTTGAGGTAGTGACAATGTATTTAATATAATTAACTATAATGTGGTTATGATCTTTCCTTGGGTCACCAGATTGATTATTAATTATTAATGAAATAACTCTTATAAATTGATGTACTAACTGAATAAGTTGGAATGGTGTGATACCATTATAGGACTCTAATAAAATTATAGTTAACTAAATATCCTTTCATATTCTGTTGAATCACATTAAAATTGAATTGATTTCATAATATAAATGAAATCTGAATGGTATTACCATGTCACTTGACCCCATGTTAATTATGAAATATACTTATCTCAATTGATGTTTTGGATGGTTGACTAATGAATTTCACTAAGACATTAATATTACATGTATTCCTACTGTGGACTATCTTGGACGTGATCATTTGTTGAAGGCATTATGTTACTTCATTTGAGATACGTGGATTCTTGATACAAAATACCTTATATGATTTCATATTTTGAATAGATGTATATATAGCTTGAGTGATAATCAGGATTCATATATGCAATTACATGAAATGGGTCACGGGATAGTTGAGATGATGATAATATTTGATAATTACTTAGATTCCTTGAATGGAATTCATTGGAATGGAACGTATGGTAATTTAAATTATACACACCTTGATAATTTTTTATTTTTATTATATGAAACACCTTAGATGTTCTCTTAATCTCATTGGGATTATATACACTATGATATATATATGGATTACTGATATGAAATTACTTTTATAGTATCATTTTTTCAATAATATTTTAGTATCCTTTGGCCAGAATCATTTTTCAATTTATAATTCAATATATTGCTTCATAGGTCATACAATTTTAGATAATCCATGATTACTAATTGAACAACTACAATTTATAAATACATAATATCAGTAGTACTATAGATCCATATATTAATATCATTATATCATTATATATATAAATGTATGTATTCCTTTTATTCCCCTTAGGTTCCATATGACTAGAATTAAACATGGGTGCATGGGCATAAATCCAATGCTTCTATTTCTTTTCTTTACTATTCTGATGTTTAGAGATTTTCTATCCTAGTTTGAAATAGGATTGGTCAGATAGATTACATTATGAAACCTATTTTCCTCTTAATTACATTCATTATTATATTTTTTATTTTTTATACATGTATACTGCTTAATTTTATAACCATAGAATATATTTTCATTAGGCATTGTTTTTTATGGCAAAAAATTCCTTACTCACTCCCTCTTCGGGAGGCTGATTGGAAGTCAAAAATATATCTTGATTGTAGCTCAGGAACATGTATTTTGATTATATACTAATATAAATTTTTCTAATATGTCATGATAATGATATGGGTGGTGAATATGTACTCAGAATTCCTACAAGAGATGTTTCTTTCATGTATTTATTAGCCTTTTCAATGTATCCTTGTTTCAATCTTATATCATCTATTTTACATATAATTTATCACTTCTATTATAATAATTACGGATCTATAGGGTTTCATCTCAAAAATGTAACTCCATTAGAAAATCTATACGAGTACAAATACTATGTATTTTGGGGAGTTATGATTAAGGCCACATGGTTATTAGGTTTATTTACTTATTATTGAATCTGGCCCAGGACATCACATTGTTGTATCATATGGTTTTTTCATATGGATTTCTATTTCATGATGTTAGGTTGGAGGCTGGGAATGGGTCAAAACATGGTAAATAGGTTGTTTCTTGGAATGGATATCCCACACATGAGGGAAAGATCATATTTCTATGAATAGGATGGTTGTTCATGTCATCCATTATTATAATTGATTATTATTTATACTTGGGTTAATTTTGTATTTCCGATTATTATTGATTTATGATATTTACCTGTTGTCCAAGATTGGAAAGGGATGTGGTGTGTTCATGAATCATTTTAGGCACATAGTTATTCACAATGCATAAATATGGAATTCAATGCAGATTTCTTATAATGACTCCTTGATACATGTTTGGTGTGCCTTATATAACTGTTAGACATTTCAATATCTATACCCTATATAAGTGATTATTTATCATGTTTATTTATATACCTTGATTTGGTGATTGATGGTATTTTTAAAATTATTACCTTCATATTTAGGATCATTTCACGATAAATCATTTTCATTTCTCTAATATAGAATTCTTGGTTATAGTTATTATAGATAACTGTTTAATAAAAGTGTCTCCATCAACATAAATTGGGTTTTACCACATATCTTGATTCTGGGGACTTAATTTTCAAATTATGACATGTTTGACCCATGAAAAATTTGTTTCATGGAATGAGACATTAGTGGTGTCAATTAAATTGGTTCTAAGATAAAACAAATTAAACAGCACGGGCCATTATATATTGTGGAATTGTAACCCATATAAATGAACCATCATATACGAACGTGTAATTTTCGGAGACCAAATGTATCAAATATGGTTTTCATTACATGAATTTCAATTAAAAATTATAATGGATTGGACATTTATAACATGGAAATGGAAATTCCTATAACAAAACCATGTTATATATATGAAGGATTGTGCCTATAAAATGTGGGCATGGTGATCCCTTTGATTGAATAATATATAATTATATTATTCCTTATAGGTGAGTTTTAGAAATTAATTAATATATGATAAACCCATTAAGGGATTTGTTAATATATAATGAACTATCTATAATATGGTTGAACATGAATAGACCATGTTTTAATGAAGGGACCCTCATCAGTCACCTTTATTTTTTATATTCCTTGGTTATTTACCTCATGGGGGTTTATTCATTCTATATGGGAATATTATTAAAAAAATTAGTGGAAACTAATATAGTGTTGCATAGATATTTATGGTGGAATCATAATAAATGGATCACCTCTAAAATGATACAAAACCATTTATCTTATTTTGAGATTTATTATAATTAGTTTTTAGTTAATAAATATACCAATTAAAACCTAAATTTTATTTTTTTTATATAGCATGGAATATATATATTATTTAATGAAAACCAGATGTTGGAACGTTGGAATATAATGGTTCAAAATGAAATTGTGACATAATTTTCCGTCCGGTTAATTGTTTCAGTTAGATATAATAACAATTAATACAATAAAAAAGATATATTTATCACTAGAACATGTAATTTAATTTATCTAAAATTTTAAAAAACTATTATAATAAATTTTACAATTTTACATTTCTTATGTAATAATATTTAGAGGTATATATAGCTTTAAACATCAAGTTAGTGTCAGTAGTAAATTTTTTCTTTAATGGATACCTTGAATAGGTATGTGTGTGTAATCCATAGGTCTAAATCAACTTCCTATTATGTTTCTTGACCCTCTAGAATGTGTGGCAGAGCCTAGTTGTAATTCCCCAACCCAAATTCCACTTAAATAGTGCCCTGATTAGGTTGGTTATGATACCTCAAGCACACCTCCGCATATACCAAATACTACAAACTAGAAGAGGGGGCTAGGTTTTGATATTGGGGAAACTATGTACCCATATTAGAGTAAGAAAACTGAAAAAAATATGTATCAAACAAAATAGTATTTAAACATAGTGTGGAAGAAATAAATATACTAAATTAAAACCTATTGGTATAATAAATAATAACTTATATAAATTTCTAAATAGTTAGGCCACACATACAACACTGGTAACCCACTGGGCCATCCTTATGGAATGGGAGAACTAAAACAGAAATAAATGTATATCAATCAACTAATAACACATAGAAAGACCACCTACTCGGTCTCCAGACCCTTTTTAACTACACACAGATTAATAGATCAACTCACATGATCACCACTACTCAAACATGGAACTATCGGTCTCATCCCTATCCAATATAAAACATTTCTCAACCTAAAAGAAATACATAAGTTCCACTCATACAGTAAGGTGAAAGTGAAGGGGTGAGAAATAGTCACATTAGGCCAAAGCAATGATGAACATAAAAATATACCATTATTAGTGCATGGAAAAAGAAATATTCATAACCAATATTAGACAAAAAAATTAAGGACAAGTCAATCCAATAAACATTAATCTGCTATCAAACACTGGGTCAATAATCACGGTAATCTGGGCAAGTTCAACCGTGGATTTCTATATCAATATTCATATATATGTGTAGTTTAAAACGTATAAATATATACATAAATATTAATATTCATGATTAAGGTGAAATAAATAACATAAAACCCCAATAGTAGTCGATCCTTGGGTCTGTAATCCTGATCGCCTAGACATCATGTCAAGGGAGTTTAGCTGGATATCATGTCATTAAATCCTTCAATAATTAAGTGAATCAATAGTTCTGTAGTTCCAATCAACATTTACATGATTTGGCTGTCACCCAAATTCTCATAGGGAAATATTCATCGCCACATGAAGATACTCTTCCAACACTTTGGTTCACCCATATTATCCTATAAACACTGTATAGAAAGATTCTATGGATTTAAATTCAGACATCCTATAAATGGTCACTAAGCTAGATGCCATGATTCACATTCCATTTAAATCTAGTCCAATTTCTGAGACCTAGGTGTCAGTTCATCGGTGTTCACAACATTCATAAATTGTATAATAACCAATACCTAGCCCTGAAGTGATATTTAATGGGGAAATCACTAGTGAAAATCCATTACTACCCCTAGAGTCTCTAATATGGGAGTGTGTAATCATCCACATTCTCTATAAGTGAATAATCATTCAATGTATCCAATGGTGTGAAACGTCATGTCCAACAATTTGGTCAGTTAATCATTCATGGAGAGTGTAATCATCCTTATACCTCAAGAGATAGTAATCATCCATGAGTACAATTAGATCTAGGATAGTGTAATCATCTTCATCCCATATCAAACAGAGGATTGTGGAATCTTCCTTATCACTCTGGGGGGAATAATCATCCATGGTTATCATTACTAGGGGATCCATGCCCATATATCATAATCTCAGGCTCAATATCTAGATACCAAGAAACACATCTAGGAATCCCAAAAATGTAGTGATAAAATATAAAGGATCAACCACCAGATCCTAGGTATTAACTCTATGTATACAAATAAGCATAATAAATAGCATGTCTCATAGACGGATCTCATGAAGAACATTTAGGAATCCTGATAGTAAGGAAAGATGCCTTATGTCAGGCCCAACAATAACCAACTTGTAAGAAGCTCTGATAATCATCAGGGAATCATTAATAAACAAGTGAAAGTATAAAAAAATAGTTATGGTGGTAGAATTCTTAAATCCAACACTACAATGATAGTCACAAGGTCATACTAGTTCAGCAAAGGTTCTAAGGTGAAACCTACGACCATCTCTACCTAAACATGATGTACTATATTAAGATCAGTCCAACATAGTAGAACTCCCCGGTTCCCTCATGTCATACACAATAGAGGCATCATACATTGAATTCTCAATGCCTATGCATTACCGAATGGATCCTACTTAGGATCCTAAGCTGGGAAGGTTGGGGAGGAATCTGACAAGGGATCATCAAATGGTTGGTCAATAGAGGTATCCTAGGATAGTCACAAACTTGATGTATTCTACAAGGGATCCATAGAATGGTATATAATAATTCGATTCCATCGAGGGGCCCATGTATGTGTACATTAGTAATGGGATTCGACTAGAGATTCCATAGGTCAACATGTATGAAAAGGAATCTCATGTGGGATCCTTAGTATAGGATAAATATAGGATAATCCTACAAAATATCATCCATATCAAAACATAATTAGGGGAAACATACAGGGATCCTCCAAACCCACAAAAATCATGTCCTATTAGGCTAGAAGGGAACATCTCACAAGGGATACATCATCAAATGAAGAACTATGAATCATTAATCTAATGGAATTGGTCTTGGATCATCTTGGGAAAAATATATCCCCCATCAGACAACTAAATTAGATCATATAAGGAAGAACCTATCTTATAATAATATTCTTGATAATCAACCTGGTAGTCCATTAAACACCCCAATTATTTCAAAATCATGATAAACATGAAGAGATACTCAGAATGGACAACTCATGGCTCCAATAAAATATCCTGGATGAAATGATTTGAAAAAACCCTTAAATGGTTGAAAAATGATTAGTACATGATTTTTCTCCCTGATCATAGGGTTTGTACACCCTATTCCCCTCCTAGGAATTTACTTATACCGAAAATGGTCTGTAATGTCCCAAGTGCAAGAGGTGTTTTCCATGTACATGATGTGTACCCAACATGGGGTACCTTCCCATGTACCTCACATGGTATGGATAGGTATTTATCCTGACCATGTACTTATACTCGATGTTTGATGCACACTGGGTTTGGATGTGTACTCGACATGCCATGTACCCCTTACACAGGAAGCCTGGCCGATTACTCAATTACATGGCCATGTCCTAGAACATGTAATGTATACCCTTACATGGTATGTACTTTTGAAAAATAATATACCAAGATTAGATGAAAACATTTACTGTGTTCCCTACACCACACACTATGTCGATGGATTTTCTTGAATGGAATCCTTCCAAAATGCTAAAAACCCCCTTTTCTCCCAATAATCAACATATCAGACTATGAGGGTTCATAAAAAAGCATATAAGGGGATTAAACAATTGAATTAAAAACAAATAAGGGTTTATATAGAAAAAAATTACAAATCATACCATTGGGTCGAATCATCTAAGGATTCTACAATTTTTATAGTTCATGGTCACTGCATGGTGATTCGGCACGTTCCTAGATTTTTCATGATACCTCTTTTCACTTCTTTCTCTCTCTATCTCTTTCATTATCTCTCTCTCCCTCACTCTATCTACATCACCCTATTTTCTCTCTCATTCATTAAATTACAGAGAGTGATATAGAAATCATTGAAAATCTGGAGGATATAGGAAAAAAATTAATGGGAGAAGAATGAAAAATAATAAAATTAAAATGAAAAAAGGGGCACGACCAGCCCTGACGCCCAAACGTTTTTATGACACGCCTTGAAAAAATACCCTATTCCAAACTCATTGGTGGATATGGAATCTTGATATTATTCTCCATTGAATATATGCTTTCAAAATAACCTACATGAATAAATTAATATTTAAATTATTAATTATTAATTATTACTTATTCTTCTATGTTTTAAACTGCTCAGAATTCAATCAAACTCTTTTCATAGGGTTAAAATACTATTTCAGGACCGAAAAGGCAATTTAAAATTTTTAAAGATTATATTCATGGGAAAAACCATTTTCCCCCTATAATAATCAAATCGAAGTAATAAAAAAATATCAAATTTACTGTCTATAAAAGCATAGGGCCTTTCAATATTACCACCATATGCTTTCTCATACCTAAGAATACGGGAGGTTAGACTAGAAGTTATGATATCAACCTAATATTTTACTCAAGAAACCAATTTCAACAATCTAAAGACCATTATTATAGTTTCAACAATTGTCTCTTACATGGATGACATATTAGAGTGACTAATCTGGTACTCCCCACCATAGGAATACCCTTATTGTTATATGAAAATAAAATGATGAGATGAATGGATCAGAGAAACAGTGAAGTTCAACTACAAAATAGGGTTTCTACCCTAAAAGGAATAATGGTTCACTCCCAACCATATGGATTACCTTATGATTCTCATCACGTGAAACACAAATAGATACCTCTTCCTTACTATGAATAATAATTTAAATGAAAAGATTTTTGGTATAGGGTCGATACTGTATTTTCATACTTTATATTATTTCATGATAGATAATGATTTTCTATAACCAGGATTGCACTATTATATCATCAAATTGCATTAAAAGATATCTCAGAGCTACGCTCACACCAATCAAGAAAACATTTGATTAACCAGCACCTTCCATAACATCCTCTGACAATACACAACTAGTTCCAAAAACAGGTCAACTTTTTTATGGTACTTGATTTATTATTGATGTCACCTCCACCATAGAGGAAACTTTTTCATTTTACAAAAAATAAATGAAAATATTTTGACTGAAACTCTTGGAAAGAATAGTACATGGATAGCATAAGGACACTCACTGAATCTGTCATGACATTTATCACCCGACTCAAACTCCAATGAGTTATCCATCACAATGCTAAGATGATCATGCAACTCTAAACATTAGTTTTGAAAACCCATAAGTTCTCTTAGAGCTACACTTAAAAAGTGGTCACCTCCCCCATGCCCTGACTTGTTCTATGACATCTCATCGCCTAGGTTCATTCCAGTTAGAAGTATCTACCCTCACTCTAGCTAAATTAGAAACAGTGTAATCACTAGTCAACTATGCCAGGAACCTAAAAATTCATGCTCGTTGAACGTATTATTGATACTAGAGCATCCTAGGTTCCAATAAATATCTAAAGTGATCAAAATTTCTATAATGAAAAACTCCAAAACCCTTTTCACCTCAATCTCAAAATGACCATACATCTAATCTCACTAAATAAAATGAAGTCGAAAAACATGTCCATCATCACAAAAAGGATACCTCCGAACAATATGAATATAGAACTAAAAGCGTCCACGTAAAAATGTAGGGACTATAGGTCTACCACCTAGCCCAGCTAGTCGGGTCTTAGAATTGGGTCACATCTTCTAACCAAATGGACCAGCAGATCAAACATCTCTAAAAAAGGTGAATATCATAATGACCTACAGGGGTCCAAAATAAAAAAAACATCCTAAAATGGCCTATTCCTCACCTAGAATCCTCATAAAGAACTACACCCCAGATTCCACCATACCAATGAAGAATTTATACATAACTAACACTCACCCAACATCTGTATACAGTAATACCCCCTCTAGGTTCAGTCCATGAGAGAAGGCCCCGGTATCCATTGACATCATAATTAGTGTCTTGACTAGGTTACCAAAACCTAAAAAATACACCCCAAAATGTGTACCCCAAAAGGAATCACATTCTATATTGACGAACAAGGTTCATTATACCTCTCATGCATGAGGAGTGAGTAATTAGCCTCCCTGAAAAGTTCTTCAATGTAGATCCACATTACCTTCCATTAGAAGGTAATATATATATATGAATATAGTCTAAATTGAGTAGAATTCCACTAAAAACCAATATCGAAATATATCAATTAGTTTTTTTTTACTTTAAATTGTTATCCTATATTTCATTAAGAATTGAAGACTAGTTGGACTATATAATGTGAACTATACCTGCAAAATATAATGCAAGATATGCCTTTTTCCTTTGCTAAACAAGAGTTAAAATATATCACTAGAATCATTCCAATGGAAAAGAGATATAGTTCCATAGTAAATCATAACATCCACACAACATGTGTGTTGCTCAGGGTGAAAATCATATAAAAATTAAACATCACAGATCAGATTAGAAATAAAATACCTAGAAAAGTGGAAATTCTTACCAAAACAATTGTTCTTGATGTACCGGTTTGATATCTTTCATAGATTCTAATGTATTCCAAATAATAATGTATACCATTAACCAAAGTGTAAATCATTGTAAAAGAACGCCACTAATACCACTTTGTAACATCCCATATCGGATTCCACAAAAAATTACCCCATTCCAATTAGTTACGAGGAATCAAGTGTGCCTCCTCGTATGCTATATTATTCTAACTATAATAGAGGTTATAACGTTTGATAGTGGGGAGACTATTACTCATATCATAGTATAAAAAAGGAAATTGTGTCTATGTCTCATATATATGAGTAAATAATCAGATTGAGGAAGCTATAAATAAACTAAAATAGATAATTTCATAATAATAAATGAAAATTTATATAAAATCCTAAACAAAAATTTCATACATACAACACTGGTCACCCACTGAGACGACAGTAAATATAAAGGAGTAAAAAATAAACTCAAATTAATGTACATGCCTCTACTACTTACTCCATACCAGACCATTCCCCCGATCTCGAGACACTATTGAATTACACAAGCCTGAATAAAATAACCCACATGAGCATCTCCTCTCAAACATGAATCTTTGGCCTTCATCCCAATCCACTATGCTACAGTTATCTACCTGAAAGGGATAAATATGAAATACACGTACATCGAATTTCACATGCATTGTTGAGAAATAATCTCAGTATGCCACCAAAATTATGAACCTATAAATATGCTGCTATTAGTGCCTGGAAAAAAGTATGCTTAGTTTAGCTGAGAAACAATTTAAATGATAAGTAAGAACAATAAATGTGCAACCATAGTCAAGCCATATTCATGTAATCCCTATCTACTGGGAATTTTCAACATGTATTTCCATATCAAAATGTGTATAAATTTATATTCTTATAACTATACATATATACATAAATATGAATATTTAGGAGTAATGTGAATTAAATAGAATAAAAACCAAAAAAAATTCGATCCTTGGGTATGTAATCCTGGTCACCTAGACATCATGTGCAATGGAATTGGGATAGACAATGTGCCACTCAATCCATGTATCACTAATTTGATCTATTTTCCCATAGTCTCAATCATCATATACTTTATTTGTCCAGCACTAGAAATGTCTCTAAGCAGCTATGTCACCACAATTGGGATTCTCATTCTACACCTAGGATCACCCATACGTCCCTCCAAACATAGTACAGAAGTATTATAGGGAAGTGCATCCGGGTATCCAATAAAGGATAACTATGATTGAAACCATTATATTAATTTTATTTAAATCTAATCTAATGTATGCGCCCTAGGTCTCAATCTGTATGTAGTTGTGACATTTAGAATATGGATAATCCCTAAGGGTCTGACCCTTAGGTGATCTGTAGGGGTAAATCAATGGTGAGATTCCATGCCCACCCCTAGAGACTCTAATAAAGAATTGTGTATTCATCCCCATCATCATTAAGATTTTAATCATTCATGGTATCCAAAAATTCTAAATACCATGTCCAACACCATGGTTATGTAATAAACTAGGGAGGTTGTAATCATAACTATCTCTAGAGAGAGTGTAACCGTCCATGAGTATAATCAGATCAATGAGAGAATAATAATTCTCATAACATATCAAAAAGTGGAGAGTGGAATCATCCTCATCACCTGGGATAGTGTAATAATTAATGAGTTTTATTACTTGGGGCGCCATGTACATATATAATAATCTAATTAACAATAGTCATGTACCAGGAAACACCTCTGGAGAACACAAAAATATAATAATCGAATATACAGTCTCAAAATCCAGATCATAGGTAGTACCTATGGGTGTAAAAATAAATATAATAAATAACATAGATCAAATCTAGATCATTGAATGAATGTCCAGACATCCTAATGGTATAGAAAGAGGCCTCATATTAGCCTCAACAACCGCAAACCAGGAATCACCTCTAGTAATCATCATTAGATCATCAGTAAATAAATGAAAACATAAAAAATAGTGAAGGGGGGCCAAATTACTAAACCCAAAACTACTTCCACATCCACATGGACTTTCTAGTTCTTCATAGGTTTAAAGGTGACACCCATTACCTTCTCTTCCAAAACCCGATATTCAATCTCATGTTCATTAAAACAATGGGGAAACCCCTCAGTCCATCCATTCATACACAATAGAAGAATTGTAATTTGGATCCTCAAGGTATATACATATGTGAAGGAATATTACATAGGATAATCATATAGGAAGTTATGTGAGGAATCCAATATGTGATACTTTAATTACATGACAACAGAGGCATCCTATAAGGGATCGGCTTATGGTAAGAAAATGGAGAAATCTTACCTAGGATCCTCATGACATTACATAATAAGTGGAATATTACAAGGGACCATCAGAGTAGTACATTGTTAAATGGATCCAACTTTGGATTCCCTGGGGAATCTTGTATGAAAAGGAATCCCATGGGGGATTCTTAGTATAGGAATAATATAGTGGCATCCTACATGGGATCCTCTAGGTCAAAATGGAAGAAGGTGAATCCTATAGGGATCCATGGAAACAACTAAACCCATGGAATATAATGCTATAAGGGAACATCTCAAAATGGATATATACTCAAAGGATGAGATAAAATTATTAACCTAGAGATAAATCCTAATGCTTATATTGGAACAAGTCTCACCGTATGGGGATTTCTGAATTTGATCCTAGGAGGAAGAACCTATCCCTTATTAAATAGAGTGAAACGACACATAATAGTCTTTTAAACACCCTAGGGGTTTCCACATAATGATCTACATGAAAATATATTGAATATGGAATACTCATAGGTCCAATTCTAAATCCTGGATGAAATATATGAAAACACATAAAAGGGTTTCAAAAGTGTTGTACATTCCAAAGTCCTCCTGAGCACACAGTCTGCACTTCCAAAACCTTACTTGGGCATGTACCTATTTCATAATTTTCATGCAAGTGAACAAGTACACAATTTTTTTCTTATACATGGTGTGTATAATAAATGGGGAACCTTCCCATGAACCTCACTTGTAAGGGATATTTATTTTTCATTGATGTATACTTATACACGGTGTCTGAACCACATATGGTCTGCCATGTACTCTAAATGACATGTACCCATTATACGGGAATCTAGAAAGGGTACTCAAATACAAAACCAAGTCCCAATAGAGCGTTTTTATACCCAATACATGACATGTACTTCTGAAATTACATCCTCATCAAAATGAAAGAACATATGGCTTGTGTTCCATGAACAACAAGCCATGTAGATGGGTTTTCCTAAATGTAAACCCTCTGAAACACCTAAAGCCCTTATTTCCTCATAAAAAACAATAGATCAAGAAATTAGGGATCATAATCAATCATATAAATGTATTATAACATGGAAAGAAAGAAAATGATTGGTTATATGGAAAAATAATAATAAATAAATACCTATGGGTGAAATCCATTGAAGGGTCTCCTATTCTATTGTCCACATTTGTCGCAAGATGATCTGACAGTTCCTGATATCCACATTGATATCCCTCTTTCTTTATCTATATATCTATCTCACTCAACCTCTACATATGTTATATATTAGTCATGTGGAGAATGATTTATGCAAGGTAACAAGAGCAACAATCTAGAGGATAATGTAATAAAAGAAAAGAAATGAAAGAAAATGAAGAAATATAAAAGGATTTAAAAAAGGGGTCTAGAAAACTATACCATCATAGCTTATTTTATTCCCTATCTAGAAAAAACTACTTGTCCTTGTAAAAAAAAGAGGACATAGAATCCCAATAGGATTCTTTGTCCAAAATATATTTCTAAATTATCCTGCCCAAATGAATCAATATTTAATTTATTAAATTTTAAATTTTAATTATTCCACTAGATTTTCAATGGGTAATGATTTAAAAAAAAATCTTATCTAAAGATAAAAACATTTTTAGGGACCAACTAAGTGGTCATAAAAATTTCATCAGATAATCTTCTAGGAGAAAAGGACTAATTTACCCATTACAAGTAGTTTATAGAAAAAAATTAAAAAATTTACCAAAATTTACATTCAGGAAACAACATGGGGCTTTACACTAGTAAATTTTATCTGTGGCTCTAACATTAAAATTATAAAATCTATGTTAATGTTAGATATTATCAAATTTTTCTATTTACCTTAGATAAATATAAGGTATATTATTATGAGGTGATTTATAGTAATACTAAGTATAGTGCAATAACAATTTACATCATTTCTGACAATTAGTTTTATAAAAAAACACCCTTAAAGAGGTAGGTGGTTATATATTGAGTTGTACATCAAGTTGTTATTCCCATATATGGATACCCAATGACTATAAAAAATTAATTAACATCATTCTATATTTTTAATCCTCTAAGGAGTAGTTACCCGTGAAAATTTGTGAGGTAATGAATCCTTGGTAGGATGATGCTTGGAATGTGATGTCTTTATGCCTATGTTGATAAGTTATTACCATAATAGGGTTTTGATTCCTTATGTTTTTAAAATTTTAACCCTTAAAAGTGATTTAATATTTATGTTAGATACCATTAAACATTCTTCATTATGTAAGATATTGTTCTCATGAATGTGACTTTAGTGCTAGTTTGACGAACCAAGTGGCATTGTTTTTATTCTAGATCAGAAGTTCTAGATGGTACACCAGTACACCCTACATTTGGACTTGGCCTTTAGATAGTCATTGATGTTGTTTTGATCCAGGAAATCTTGATTTCTACATCTTCATTAAGGGTGATGATTTAGATTTTACACTTTTTTTGAGACTGATTCACAATAGATACACGACGTTACAATATGTGTAGGAAAATACCTTTGGGTTCTGAGGTTGAATATTTTATGATTGGATACTGATGCTGGATTTTATGGTTATTATTATTCAAGTTAATTTCCATTTTGACCTATGGTTTTTTTGTTGACCCATTACGTTTTTCAATGTTCTGATGATGTGGGAAGTATTTTGATATGTTGTGTCGAAGGTAGGGTGCTCAATTTGGAAAAGGATTTTCAATGGATATCCTAACATATTAAGAATACTTCTCTAATAACATGTAAATATTTTCCCTACTATTGTAAAAAACATCATAGATAGAGTTAGATCCAAAACATGGTGGTATGAGATTGCACACCCTTTCACACCCATTGTTGGACGACATAGAAATTGTTCATGCTGTTTGCACATAGAACCATAAAGATTGTTAATCTGTGAGTGTCTAGGTGAGACCCAAAGAAAATTTTCCCAATTATTTTCCTTGAAGGAATAAAGAACTAAATATTTGGATGAATTTAAAATAGTGCTAATGATGAGGGATAATTTTCAAATAAATTAAACTTCATGAGGTGGTTGACTTGTGGTACTGATTAAAAGAATCTTCAGTATATGTGGATTCAATGGTTAGTACACTGAAATTGTATATTATTTTAATGTAATAATAGCTAGGTATGAGTGTTAAATTCCTATCGCTGAAATCATAGTGTACTCTAAGTTTATATATTATCATACCCAACACCTTCACATCGTACTGAGTATACTGAGAGATTTTATGATTTGCACTGAGATATCTACGTAATGATCCTATTCAGTTTGATTAAAGGAATACCTAGTGATATACCCTCAAGTATAGGGTTATCATATTTTCCATTCATTATACTATGGATAGATGGGGTATGGTATATAGTGATTAGGAAGTACTTTCTTTTGTAAAATGATGTAGATTCTCCTAAAGTGGGAGTAGGACGTTATTTTCTTATGGTAGAAACTCATGTGAGGAGGATCATGGGATCATTAAAACATTTTTTATGGTAATTTTGGATCTCAAAGGACATTTAAAAAATGTGAACTTGCATGGACGTATTTCTTGATAAATCCATTGAACGGTTTTGAGGGGCCATAATGAGTTTATTTAGAATGTTAAACAAAGTTATGGTTATGGTGTTCCATATCAAAAGGTTTGGTTTGTCTTGAGTGATGCTTATATTCCTGAGTAGGATTTCCCGACATGAACTAATAAACACCAGCTAGTTTATTACTCATTCTCTAGGTGGGATACCAAAATTGGGATCCGTATGTTGTTTTTATGTTTGGATTATTGACTATGTAATGTTGTTTAAATTTTTAAATATGAGGTATATAATAACATAGATGACTTTCTTGGACTTTGGTAGGTTTCTTCTATGTTATAAAATATTTTTAGTCGGGCTTAGTTGATGATTAAATTATGTTGACCCAAGAATAATAAATTAGCATTGTTTCCATTCTTTTTTTGTTGTTTGAAAATGTTATTGAATATGGAATAGTTTGGATAAGAAACACCATCAAAAGTAAGTTATAGGAATTGGATAATGTTGTTTGAATGGTTTCATTACACCTTATGCTTTTTGTTTTAGTGATGCATATTTTATTAAATATGATCATTTTCATAAATATTCATTATGAGGTGGTTCAACATGAGTATTTTTTTAGTTATATTAGATTGGTGTGGAACCTTATTAGGTTTGATATTGGGATGATATATGTTTTTTCTAAATGCTGGTGGGTGGTTTTAAAAAAATATTTCTAGAGCATACTAGCTTAGTCAATTGGGATTTTCCATTTAGATTCAATCAAAGAACATGATCAGTTTCTTTATGTTTGAATTGGTGTACCTTGTTTGGAAACATTCATAGAGCATTGTTATCTTGATAGTGGAATATTTTGGAATGATATTCTGATGATGGGATGACCATGACTCAAAATTTTCTCCTATAATCATAAACATATTGTGGGAATATCTATTTGGTAGATGATGATGAGGTGATGAAAAGAATATTTTTCATATTATATAGACTTGTGTAAGAGTCATATTAGTGTCTCACTAATGATTAATACTATTAGATTTGGTTTTATCTGTTTAATCACCACATTGTAAAAGTGATGCTTTTAGGAACATTGGTAATTAAGAAATGTAATATGGCCTTTTAAACTAGAATTCCCAATAGAATTATGTCTAGTGTATTTTTAGTTATCCACCAAGGCCTCTTGGGAATGAGAGGTTCTATGATGGGGAGGTTGTAACATCCTATATATTTGAATTGGCTAAAATTTACTATGGGATTTTTTGTTTTTCAATTATTTGATGGGATAAATCATTATCGAATATTTTTAAAGGAATTATGAATGTTGAAATAAATCATATTAATTTTTTAGATATTATATTAGGTTCATATGGAAATGTAAGGGTCTCTATAGTATCTTGGGGTTTTTATGAAAAAAATGGTTATATTGGAAAAATTCATAAAATGGAGTTTAAATCATTGGGATAGAATATTTATGCCATAGGATGTGAATTAATGGAATATGTTGTCATATTATATTGTAAGATCCCCCAGTGAACCCCATTAACTAGGTTGAAACTGAAATATTTGATTTTATATTGTGTATAAATATATTATAGAGTAAAATGTGAATTTACAATATACTAAATATCCAGAAGACCCATAGAGGTGGGGTTTACAATTTATATCAAAAAGTTAATTTGTAAAACCAATGTTCTAATTATGAAAGGAGTGTATCACCCTTTTTACCTTAAATCCATTTAATCATCATTTCACCCTCCTCTATCTCTCAAAATGTTTCACAAGTGGAGAAATTTCTTCCCAACATTGGTTTGATGAGATCTGCCTCACACAGATATAAAATGGACCATCCTTCAAAACATTGTGTATTAAACATTATTTTTATGATTAATCACCCATAATTTCTTAGTTTCTCTCACCACTAGAAGTTTTATCTTCATGTGAGCAAAGATTCCCAACTTTTTTGGTTGTCTAATATTCCAATTTATCACATTTCAAATTCAATAAATTTCTAGTAATGTGTGAATGATTCATCTTAAGAATAATATTTCTATCTTTTATGCGTATCCCTAAATGTGTAGTTTCTTATATTACATATCTTTTATGACTATTCTAGGAGAGTATATACGTTGATCCAAAAATTTAAAAAACTTTTAATTATTTTCTTCAACACTAATTTAGACATGTTATGTGTCTTCTATATTAAGTTTGGGTTTTTACCTTAGCCTATGATACCCATTTTGGTAGACATGATTACATAAGTCAGATAATTTAATCCCTTTTTATCAAAACAACACTAAAGTGTTTTTGGTTTGTTAGAAAATTTAAATTTCTTGATTTACATGATTAATTTTTAAGATACGGTATCTAGGAAATTTATAAAATATTTTTATACCCTTTATCATTTGAGGTTGTGAGAATTTAGTTAGTCCAATGAATTTATATATAGTAAGGATTTTATATTTCATTTACTAATTGGTTATAAGTTATTGATGACTTGGCTCCTATAAATGGATTGAATTACTGAATATAATAGATTGGTATGATTTATTTCTATGTCCATAATAAAAGGATATAAATAATTAAACCACCTTTTAATGTGTATTTACTCTCCTTCCAATTAAAATGGATAAATGTTATAAATGAAATATGAATGGTAAGATCATGTCACTTGATTGTTGTTTAGTTATGAAGTATGATTCTCTATATTAATCTTAGGGATGATTGATTAACTAATTTCACTACACCATGAATGATATGTGGACTTTAGATATAAAATACACTGGGTGGGATAATAGATTGAATTAATTAATTTACACTATAAAATATTCTTGTATTCCTCATATGAAATTCTATGGAAGGGTATATATGTTGAATAAAAGTATGTATTCCTTGAGTAATACATGGTTTCCTTGTACAAAATTGGCTTCATGATATCATAGTACAACTATGATTAAGATATTATTTGAAAAATAATATTAATCCTTGAAATAAATGACTTGAAATGTCCCATAAGCTAGTAGAAATTATATACTCCTCATGTGATACTCTGGTTCCTTGTATAGAATTCATTTGATGGGGTGTTAGACTAATTGAGTTTGTATACAACATGAGTGTTAAAAGGGTTCCTGATATACAATTCCTATCACGGGATCACATGTAAAATAAAATTTTACTAATAATTAGGTGACACTCATGTTCAAATTTAGAATTCATTGGATAGGCTCATAGGTGAAACGATTTTATATTAGACATGACATCTAATTAAACCAATTTGATTTCTAAATCCATTATCTCATGAATATTTTAAAAAATTATATATAAATAATTATATAATTGTAAAAATATATTTAAGGAAACTATAGTTTCTCTATAGTTGTCACATGATTTTTGTTTCACCTTACTCTTAGGATTATAGCCATGAGTCATATTTCTCTACCTTATTATTCATATGATCAATGACATTCTGGCCTAGCCTAAGGTAGGAATAGTCAGACATGTGTAATTAAAGAACATGAGTTTGACTTAAATACATTTATTTTTTACATCATTATTTACTATACCATCACACATATTCATTTTATAACCACAAGACATATTTTCCTTAGACACCATTTCTGATGGCCTAATGAGTTTTTCTCACACCATTTTTGGCTCGCTGATTTGAATCACCCATATCTCTCAGATGTAGGTTAGGAATATAAATTTGTTTCATTGTAGTTATTCATTTTTTACTTCTAATTAACATGTATCTGGTCTCCAAGATTAAACCATGGAAACATATATGATTTGGGATTTTTATTTATTTATTCCCTTTTCCAATTTATCCATGTTTTATTTTATATCATTCCATCCACTTTTTATTTATCGCTTATGATCTATTTAATACAGGTAAAGAGGTTATATTTTTCCCATTATACCTCAATTATACCCTAAATTCTAGTAAGAAACATATATCATATAGGGAGGTTTATTTATTCCAGGTGAAACATATTCTTGGTTGATTATTAATAAAAAGAACCCCGGATGTTTCCCATAGTAATATCACATATATTTTTCACAATATTTTTCATTAATTTTTTTTACTACAAATCCCCAAAAATAACTAAACTAATATTAAAAAATATCAATACCCTACTCTGATAATAATTATATTTACCCAATACTATGATTAATTTATATTAGATTATTTCCAAAATCTAATCACTAATATCACAAAAATCACACGAACCCATGAAATGAATGATTAGTTTTATTGATGTACAGTTAAATAGGAATTGTATTTTTCAAAAAATGTGAGAATATCTCTATAATAAAAAAATCACAATATACATTCGAATGTTATCATATGTTACACCCATCTCTATAACCTATAGAATGGAAAAATAAGCATGGGGTGAGATCAGATGTTCATAAATGGTAAGCATAAAAAATAAAAGTCTATGGTTAAAGGTAAACATAAGATTATAAATGGTTATAATCATGATACGTAAGAAAACATACAAAAAATCATAGAACAGAAATCTGGAGTTATGGTATATATATATATGCATAACATAAGATATCAATCATTAGTTTGTGGAAACATTACTATAAAAACATTTTCTATGGGATCATTTCATTTGAATAATAATGTTCACATAAGTTTGGAATAAAATATGAATAATAAAATATATCAATATAAACATATAATAACCACAACTATGAATACACGTTTTTTATGAACATAGGATAACCACAATTATACCCACATATAACCTAGTGAACACTACTGAACCAGAATTATACCTAAGAACTACCTTGTGAGAACAACTAAATCACAATTATTCCCACAAAATAACATGTTACAATTTCTAAATTTCAATTATACTCATTCAAGTACATTTTTTAAAAGTAAAATAATATTTATACCACCCAAAACCTTGTTATCATTGCTAAACCATAGTTATACCCACAAAAATATTAATAGAATAGCTGAACTAAAACTATAACCAAAAACAAAATTATTGTCTTCATTGATTTATAACATAACAAATGAATAGAGGGATATATAAAACTATTCATATCAATCATCCATATACATGTGTTCCAAATAAAATAAATCATTTATTACATCATATATTTCCCATGGAATAAAAATTGGATTTCAGACATTTTCTATATGTATTCAAAAAATAATCACCAACAATGTAAAACATTGATAATGAAAAACTCAATCACCCAAAATAGTTTTCCATAATAAAATTTAGAGGGTTTTTTAAAAAACTACTTCCTTGGGAATAAATAATTCAGAGATAAGGTGGTAAATTGATTCTAAATTATAAAATAATTTCTTCATAAATTATTAACATTATAAAAAAAATGTTATGGGTCATTTTGAAATGTCCTTTTTATAAAGAGTTTTTTTAAATTATTTAGAAATAATATCAATAATGATGACTTGAAAATAGCATAAAATTTTAAAAAATTATAAGTGAAAACATTTTGAAAAAATATACTTAAAAAAAATATTCATTATTGGAACTTGGAAAAAGATATATTGTTTTCAAAAGTTGTTGAAAATATTAAAAAATAATTAAAATTTAAGGTAATAAAAAATATTGTATAAATTTTAAGGTCATAATAACTATCAAAATTATATTTTTGGTATATGAAAAAAAATTATTTTAAAAGGATTGAAACCATTATAAACATTTTGAATACCCTAGTTAAAAACAAACATTTTAAATTAACAACAAATATAAATTTTTAAAACGCATAATTTAAATTTGAATGAAACAAGAAAAAAGACATAAATAGGTTTCAAAATATAAATATATTCGTTAGTGGGAATGGTTAATATATAAAAGGAGGGGAAATAATTAAACTTGATAGTTATTACATTAATCATTGTAATATTTCAGGAATAATAATTTTATCAATGTAAAATCATTAAGTCAAAAAATCATTTTTCTATAAGGAGGAATAAAATATTCAATAAAATAAAATATTATGTTGTAAAAACCCAATCTCGGAGAAATAAGTTCAAGAAGAATAATTATTACTCAAAAATGGATTTGAGTAAACATTATGTCTTACAAATTTTTAATATTCATGGAATTAAACTGTAGATAGGAACCCCATTCCTTGAATTCTATCATTATTGATCGCACTATAACATTGTTAATCACAGATTGAACCATCTAAAAAACCTATTTTTAGAACTCTTTCCATTGTAATAACGTTTTGTTAGCATTATTTACATTAATTATCTCCTATAATATTAATCATTAATTATCTATTTTTAATACCAATCATAAGTAATCGTCATTTTGAACTAGTTTAATAATGGTGGTTTTTTATTACAAGGTAAATGAATTGACTTTTTGTGATATGTTTAAAATTATAATTTCATTATATGACTATTTCAGTTATGATCCTTTAATATGAACTTTGTGATTAGAATATTACAGTTATTTTTAAACAAAAAAAGTTTATAAATTAATGAGTCTATTAATAATTTTACCTTTCTAGAACAAAAAAACTATTTGATTATGTAGAACAAATATATTTACTAATAAAGTTCTCCAAGTATTCCTTGAATTAAATATATAATAATGTTTAAATAGGTGGTCAAGCTAACCAAATAATGAATATTCCATGATTAATGTATAATTATTAGTTATATTAGCTGATATATAATTTAAAATTTTGAATAACGATATTTTTTTATTATTTTTAATGTGATATATCATAATTATAAATAATTAATTGAATACATGATGGGTATAAAATAATTATATATTATGAAAAAATAATAATTTTAGTTCGATCATATAAAATTAATTTTATAATGATGGTTTATAATTCTATTAAATAATTGGTTATTAAATATATAAATATATCTATCTAGAAAAAAAATTCATATATATATATATATAATATTTATCCTTTATGACCACTCATAGTACCATCAATGAAAAGAGGTAACGAAAAATAGAATACATATATCCATGGAGGATATTTTTCACATATATGCATGAATGCGGATGTTGTTTTCATTAAACATTGTAGAAGATTAGTGTGGTTTATAATTTAATAATTAGAAATAATTCAAAAATATCATAATTATACTTTAAATTACCCTTTTACTAATCTAGGTTTTTAGGTAGAGGAAAATAAACATTTTACACATTGGAGGTGGTATTCCACACATATTCTCTTTTCACAAATCTGTTTTCAAAATTAATAAGGCAAAATATGGTTACTGATTGTACCATCGCAACATCACTATATTAAAAAAGAACACTATTTTTTATAGGGTACATGATATTCCACCACAACCATAAGTGAACAACTAAATATTATTATTTAATGTCACTATTAAAACCTATGTATTTCAATTTGTTTTATGAACATGATCAACTAAATTTTAAAAATATTATTCTTACATGTCTATTGAGTGAATTCATTGATTACCAATTAATTTCAATATAAAACAAAAAACTAATTGAATATAAAGGTTTTTTTTATGAGAAACAATTTTTATGACCAGAATTGTGCTTCATCATAAAAAAATAAATTAATAAATTTTAGATAAAGATCTTGAAGAAATTTAAATGTTATGAATTTTATAAAAAAACTATATTTATAAACTAAGATTTATGTTATTATAGTAATATTGAATCTAGTTTTATGTACGAAAAGTTGTATATTTTTTAAAGAAAGTATCACTATATTTAATAGAACACGTGTTTTGAAACTAAATTTTAAATCATTTATTAATTATATTTGAAAAAAAACCTATTCCTGGAATAAAGAATATATAATTTTACTTTGGTTGAATATTTTGTATTTTCTAATACGTTTCATGTTTTGATGAATAATGAAAAATTATGAATTTTAAATGATTTTTTTGTATAAAAACTTTATCGTGTTCAATTATATTTCTGATTAGTTTTAAAGTATATTTATATAATTTTTTTTCATATAATATAATTTAGATCATTTTAATCAATTTTACATTGAATTTGGATATTAAAAATTAATCTTTTAAACATTTTCATTTGAATAACATGTTTTCTCACCCTATCAACTAGATTAAATTTAAATTAATTTTAACGAATTATATATTTTGAATTTTGGAAAAGGGATTTAATATTTGGAATCATATGTTCCATATTTAATAAATAGTCCCATTTTATTATTTCCTAATATGAATAGTAAACTTATTTGTTTTATTACCATTGTTATGGGTAAAACAGGTAATTAAAGGTAAAAATAATATAATATATATTATAAACTTACCCTAACACTTGTAATAATTATATATTATGAGTTATTTTATACTATATTCATCCTTGGGATAATTTCATAACCTTTTGGAGAAGCTTGAATGACTCTAAAACCTTTATAGTATTTTATTTTATACAAAAGTCAAAGATGTCCTACTGGTGTTTTAATAACTGTATGTTTTTTAGTATCGAGCTATTTATAAGATATATTATGCTATGAATACTCATATGAAATCAATGATATTAATATACATCAGTGTAATTTATTAATAGTTTTTATTTGATAAAATAATTACCCTAAATTCAGAAACTATGATGATGGAGTAATAATTTAATTAATGGAAATATGAAATAAATGATAATAATCATTTTAAAATAAATATTATTTTAAATAATTAATATATAATAATTTTATAGAGTAAATTCACAAGTTATTGATGTGTTAGAATAATTGGTACTACTTTAACTTGTTTTTATGATATTTTTTAAAAGTAGTGTATTGAATGGTGTTAAAATTGACATTAACGATATTTTAGAAAAAGTAATATATTATTAAATAATATAAATTTTATAAATACTAAAATTCTTCAAACTAATTCAGATATATTATAAAAATTTATTAAAAATCAATTTATTATTCTTTTATAATTTCATTCAATGTATTTGTACTCATAAACAGTAACAATCCATGTTGTCCTTGAAAAATGTTAAAGGGTTAAAAAAATGTTAAATCCAAGAGATAATGATTAAAAAATAATAATAACATATTTAAATTTAATTTGAAGAATTTATTTAAAACCATAATCATCCAATATTTTAATTAGATAATTTTTTGGAAATTTTTATTATAAAATTAATTTACATTACATCATTATTTTCATGACTTCCAAGAGTACCCCTCCCCTATCTTATAAAAGGGTGCCTATTATCCTCTTCCCTTCAAACATAAAAACCTATTTGGTTTGGAAATACTCTTACTGAATAAATTTCAATAATTCCTAACCATATTATATAGTTATTATTTTAGGTATAACATCATCCTTAGTGGTCTTAATATGTTATGCAGAGGATATCATCTGAAGAAGAAGTATTTTGATAATCAAGTAGTTCTTTCTTATTTCATAATCCTCTTCCTTGAAATATACTTAAATAATTATGAAATAATATATCAATAATCCTAAATATAAATATATGTTATTATATTAATATCATCACCTAAATCCATCAAAAATCCAATAAAAAGGGAAATGAATTAATAATTTCTGTGTACGGTTGACTAACATCTCACAAACAAATATAATTAATTTTTCATTATTGTCTATCAATACTAGTATTAATGATAACATTAATATATATATATATGAAATTAATTTAATATTTATCATTTTTAAATAATAATTTATTATTTCCGTTCAAAACATTCAATAAATATAAAACATATATCATTTTCTGTTTGTATGTGCATAAAATCACCACCACGAAGCGATTTGATTTGTTTTTTAACAGAAGATCGCTTGAATGATATATAAATATATAGTTATATTTAAATGAATAATATTAGGTTAATTATACTATTCTAATTATGTAATGATAAAATAATACTTACCATATTTACGATCATTGAAAAATTTAAACGTTACTCATGCTTATGTATGACCTACCATCTCTAAGATTATAACATAGTTCATTATTAATTACCATAAATAATGTTATGATTGAAATGTATAATTGAGGTATAAAAATTATAATCATTTCATAAATATTATTCTATATATGATGGACTAATGACCACTTTTACTATTGAAATCATACAAAATTCATTTTACACTGCAGTAGTGAATGTCGTCAAAGCATTCGACATGAACGTAAAAAATTATGAAATTTTTATAACATAAAAAATGTGATATAAAAGTAAAAATAAAAATAAAAAAGGTTATCAGGAAATTAAATATTTAAACTATTTTTACTATCCATGAAAATAAGGATTAAATGAGATGATTCAAATTACAAGTAGGAGATTTCTTCTAAATTTTCATTCGTTAAGGAATATTTTTGATATTATAACCCTATATAAATTTATAAGGTGTATATTATACTCATTTGAGAAGATATAAAAAAAATTATTCATTTCCATTGTATTTAATGTTTTCTAGAATTTTACTCTTTCATTTGGAATATGACTCGACTGATTACAAAGTAGTAAAGGAATTATTAACCCAATTTTCATTATTTATTTTAAACTTATACTTCTTGATTATGGTTTTATTGGATAATGTGTGAACTGACTTTTGAATATCTTATATTGTATTTATATTTTTTAATCTGGATATAATGAAGATAAAAATAATCAATTCATCTAATTAATTCTCACATCAATGAAATGATTTTAGTAAGGGTCTTTCTTTTAAAAAAACTATTTTAAAGTTAATCTTTCAACTATTTTTAAAAAAGTACAAATGAATGGTTCATTAACATATAAATAATGAATTGAATTTCCTAATCTAATTTAAAATTAATTTAATGATTCATCATTTAAAAGCATATGATTTTATTTTCAAATATAGTTTATACATTTTTGAGTGCCCAACTTTTTAAAAATGAAAACTAATTTTCATGTGGATAAGTTATTTTTTTAATGCCTGGTTTATGTATAATGCTTATTTTATGGTTCATGGGAATAGTTTACGATTATGGGTATTTTAATGATAAAATAATGGTTCTTGACTCTATTATATCTCACTATTAGAAATCATGGTTATACCCATGGTTTCAAAACATTGGTATAGGTTGGAAAATTGTTGGTTTACCCTATATAAATAGTTTTCCAAACTGGTAGGTAGTATGGCATGAGGATAGCCATATACCAATAGTTGTTCACCAACTGTTGTTATAAGAAACTGAATATTTCCTTATACTAATTTTTTTATAACTATTGTCATATGGCATTATTACAAACATTACCAATGGTTAAAGAAGTGTTCGTAAAGTGTTATTTCAACAGTTTTAATAAATAATTTGTATGCATGTTCTTTTTCTATAGTATAAAAATGATTTTAAACCATTTTTATAGGGTTTTTCCAAAATTTCGAATAACAGAAAAAACCACCCCTCCTTTGAATACACGACCTGTATACAATGCTTACAAAATAATAGCAGAAAATTTGATAATGCATACGATATAGTAAAAAATGTGTGATGAGTTCACATGTTCATAAGTCATTAATATCAAATTATTCAATCTATACTTATGAAAAAATACCATTGGAAAATTTTATGAGTATTCAGTTATTGTAAGAATATATATACAATTTCTTGAAGTTGAATTAGATATAATTATCCAAATGAATGTAGCCAGACATGACTCCACTAAAAGATTATTGAGCACCACATGGATTGAAACTTAATTTTGGGATATATTATCAGTATGGTTCCTTTACCCTTTCCATGGTGGAGGATTCTGTGAAATAGTATTTTTATAATATTTTGGGTGTCAAAACCTGTGGATAACCCAAATTTCACTTGTTTTAATTACATTTCCATGGTTTTTATTTAAAAATAACATTTGGGATAGTTTTATAGTTTTGGACATATAAATGTGTTATTTAGTAAATCATGTTCTAGATATATGATTATAAATGGATCTTAGAGTCAACCATTTTTCAAAGGGGGGGCTAGGGGCCATTTATGGGCTAAAATAGATATGGGTGCATGTGTTATCTCATAACCAAATAGGGTTCCCATGTATGATGTGTGGGTGTGTGAGTCAAGGGTGTCTTAAAATGGTCTCATGGATGGTGTGAGAATAAAAATTAGAGTTTTTATGGTGTGGGTATGGGTTCTTGGGTAAAGAAGAGTGGTGGTGTGTCAAGGCAAGGAAGGGCATGGGAGTAGCATGAAGAGGTGCAGACACAACAAGGAAATTCTTGGGTATATGGCATTCTAGAACCTGGTCACTAAAAGAAATAGGGAAACAATAAGTAGGTCACTTGACCACTCCCTCTATTTTGAAACTCTCAATATTCCCTTCAAATTGTAACATAATTTTGCTTAATAAAACTCAACTACCAATATATGTGTAAAACCATGGCACTAACTATGCTCATTACAACTCATACTATATCCACTAAGTATTTTGAAAAAATAGTAACATGAGCATAGAGAATACAGTGTTATGGTGTACCACTTTTTCATTTTATTGAAACCATCACAAAATTAATACCATCTTTATAAAACAATGATATAGTGCTTCTGTTAAAATTAAAAACTCAACGTCTAACTATTTTCACAACTTCAACCATCTAACCATCCTCCCCAATACATATTAAACTAACCTTCAATACTTAACCATCCTTACAAATACAATATTTATCCTTTAACAACTTTTTTAAGGGGATCCTCAAATCATAGAATATATAACTATATATAAAAATGATACAAAAACAATACTCTTTCTAAAAAACTCATTACAACTAGCAACCTATAGTTACTCGATAACAAACTAAAGCTACCAAAATAACCCTTAAACCAAAAAAATTACCCAATCATACCATATTAGAGTACTCCTTGGATTTATAAGAAATAGTTCTTACATACATTCATCCCTTATATATTATCAATGAACAATACATATAACATGAATGAAATATCCTATAATCCCATAAAATAGAGTGTATAATATTTTGGATCCAAATATCTTTTATATAATAAGTTTATTATAATTAGTGTTGGAATATTTTAGAAATATATATATATATATATATATGTGTGTGTGTGTGTGTGTTTGTGTGTGTGTAATTTCATTTCCATTAAGGAGGTGACATAATGAAATATTTCACTATATTTATTCACTTTGGTAATAATCAATCACAAAATTTTTGGATGTCACTTTGGAGGTCATCCATAGAAGGTAATCCAAGATTAATTTTCCATGATTTATAGAATGTATACTAAAGATTATTTTCAATATATTACACATGGTATGTCTTCTATAGATCCCCCTATAGACACAATTTTTTATAAATGTAAATTGATAACTAGAGACCCATTATCAATTGATGGTCCTACTAAATCAAATAATTGTCTATTATGGTTCAATCCAAGTAAATCAGCCACCAAAAAATTAAGAATCTATTAACCCATATAGGTAAGTTCCAAGGAATCTTAAATCATTTTTATGTTTTTATCATGTTATACATTTATTAGGGACCACCCAGTTACTTATTTAAGCTATTAGTTCATCATTTTATGGAAATTATACTCATGAAGAAAGTAAAAAATCAAGGGAGGAAAAATTACCACTAAATTATAATGGTTCTTGATATCTTTGAGAGGGGACAACCACTCAACTCACATGGAAATATACAATTTATTTATTGTCATACTCTGTAAAAGATGAGAATGGTTTTATTTTTTGGAAAGATATAATTTTTTAATGTGATGGTAGAAGCACAAAAATATGAGTAGTTTCTTGACCTGGAATCCATATTGAGAAATATATTTAAAAAGCGTAACACATTCTCACGTGTGCCCTTATTCACATCACATTATTCATTACTAAATACACATAGGTATCTCAGCTTACCAATGTTTTGTGGGAACTAAACCATAAATATCCTTAATCCACTAACCAAATGCAGCATCATAAAACATTCTTTATAATAATTTAATTCCCCTAAATTCACATCATGGGTTCATAGGCATGGGTAACATTCAACCCCTATATAATCCACTCAATCAATGATCAATAAAAATTATTCAATATGGGTATTTGATAAAATTGTCTTCAGATGGAGGTAGAAAATTGACTTCTATAATAAAAAAGATAGGTAAATAAACAAATGAAATGAATTTTGATGTTTATTATTTCGTTAACTTTAAATTTCACTATAACCTCATCAATAAACACAAATAAATACCCCCGGCACTTTCAATTCACCTCATAACTACCTATAAGAAAAACATAAATCACTATATGAAACATAGAACTGCCTATAATGCAATGCTGCTGCAATCAAAATAGAAAAACATAATTCACCTGTAATTATAACTATCAGCAATAAAAATAGAAAACAGTGAATAATGAAACTAACAGCGAATTGTAATCAAAACACCAATAGAATATCCTCAACCTATAATGAAACCAACAAAACACCCTAAAAACATGTAATTTAAAAAATAGACCATCCTCAAATAAAAAAACTAATACATAAATAATGTTAATAGAACAAATCAATTGATTCCTTTAACTATTGATAATAAACATACATAATATCAAACATATATTCAGTCATAGGAAATCATGAAACATAAAATATCATAAATATGAGTCAAAAATGTAATGGATCAATCTATACCTTATCACAATCACTATAATAAATTTCAAAATAATACACATCATCTTACTTATCCATGTACCCATCATCATCTCCATCTTCATCCCTGTCCTCATCCTCAGCCTCATCCTCTCCCACATCCTCTGCCTCATCCTCATCCATGGCCTCTTCCTCACCACCATCCTCACCATCACCATCGCCAGGAACAACATATTCTTGACAACCATATGTAATTTCACCTGATAAAATATATAATTAATACATTGAGGAAAAATATGCATCACAGTCCATTCTAGTCTCTGGTGGAAGTGATGAACATAAAAATTTATCAGTTTCCAAAATTCATTGTTTTCCCTTTCAACCCATTATTTCACCTGTGTGGCCCTTTTTCAGTATGTTCTGCCTGTACCTTATTTTTTACCAACTTGGTGGTACTAAAAATGTTACCTGAAGTGGGAAAATAACTTGCCAAGACTATACTCATTCTAAGTCGGTAGCATACTTTTCCCTCATACTAATCTCCCAAAACCAAATGTAAGTGATCATTTAGCACGAAATTGTTAGGTTCTTGGGCATCAAGGGCCTCCAAAGAATCCTGTTACAAATTAAATATATTGATAAGTTACAAAATAGATATTAAAATTTGATATCAATAAATTATAACTTTCAATATTCTACTTCATTAGTTCATTAACTGCACTTCTATCATTTTTCTTTCTTCTTGAGAAAAATGTTTTCCTCGAGGAACACATCCTTCAATATTCAATACCTCCCTCTAAAATGAAATTGAATGTAGGAAAACATAATTTAAAATAGCTTAATAATAATTAATTACATAACTAAAATTATGTCAAATCATTATAAATGGAATGTATTGTGGAGGAATGAATAAAAAGTGCAAGTCCTAAAGATAAATTATAAACAACTAACGTTCCTTCTTCCAACCATGAACTGACATTGTAGAACACCCCAAAGTATGGAGGTATTTTTTGTCATCAATTTTTTTTATTTTTTACATATTATTCCATAATAAAATTTAATAATACTATAAAATATTAATTAAAAATATGATGATTTTCATTTAAAACCTCAAATGTGACTAATATCTTAAACATGGTACTCAACCAATGAGCAATCATTTTACAGTAATGTTATATTAGATACTAATACATGATAGGTATCACCTCTAACATTAGTCCAACTCTAGCTGGCAGCCAATATAAAACTTTTTCTTATAAGATATACAAATCTCACCTAATTCCATTAAACGGGTTGGCTACATGACCTCACCATTTGGAAAATTAAAACTCAAATGAAAAAAATATTAACTCATCTAAATATAATAATATTATTAAATTAAATCCATTTTATATTTAACCCATATTTGATCCCAATCATTATTCTTTACTTTTTTTTTGGATTGTGTCTCCATGAGAGTAGGCTGACGACAATGATGTCAGAGTATTTGGAAAATGTCTCCAAAAAACTCTAACATCGATGCCCTATTTTTTAAATCATTTGGTTGTCTTTTTTGTAGTCCATCATCAATTGTGTATAGTGGTTCCACACGTCACACATACCTATACTCCTCTACTGCCTATCAGTAGATCTATCTATTATAGAATAAAAATATATTATATCAATACATGTCATAATGAAAATAAATTGTGGGAAAAATATTATTATGCTTCTATAAATATACCAATGGAATTCTGATCAATGGGCATTGTTGGACTCGTAGGAACTGAAGGAACATCACACATTATAAGTGGAGTGAGTCCCAATGTATTATCTATAGGCACATGCTATGTTGAATTAGAATTTGAAGAAGGAATGTAGAATTTCAGAGATAAGTAACAAGAAACATATTAGGATAGCATGGATGGTTGTCCAAATGCATGATATGGATGGGGAGTGGGAATCATCATCGGATATGATAAAGATATTTAAGGTGTCTTGGATGTAAAGGCTGGTGAAAACGTGGAAGGACTAAATATTTAATAAGTCCCTAATGATACTACTGGATTAGAATGTGTGGTAGATGGTATATAAGTGGGAGGGGTAGGGTCTAATCGAGTATGCCAACTATAGTGATTAGTTCTTGTACCACCCCCCATGAACCATCAACGTGAGTACTAGGACCACAACTAGACTAAATTTAAAATAATTGGCACCTAATTGGTGGATCATACAAAAAATTTTAAAACAAAATCAATCACATGAGATTATATGTTATTGATCATATATATATATATATATATATATATATATATATATATATATATATTTGAAATAAATACTCACAACATGTACTAATGGAGGAATTATGAAATCGGTCATTCAAAAACTATTTTTTATCATCCTTTTTCTTCACATCTTCTCAATATATTTCAATTCCAAAATTTAAAAACAAATATAGAAGTAATTAAGAAAGGATAGAAAATGTGTAACCCAAAAAAGAAGAGAAATGACTTATTTGTCTTAGGTCATTTGGTTCATATGTTGGGATAGGTAATTTAGCTATTTTTTTGGTTCATTTTTTTCATTTGTTTTGATTTTCATATCAATAAGTTTAATAAGTCCAATTTAATTCCTCTTTTTTTTTTAATTCTAATTTAATTGTTTCAGTTTTTTTTGGTTTCCTAGGTTTGAATACTGTTCAACTCAATATTATAAAATGAAACTCAAATAAAATTGCAACCAATAAATATTGAAAATCCATATTAAGGACAAGTCAGATAAAAAATATTTGTTATACATATTTAATCATTTTTAATAGTACCATCCTTAAAAACCCTAGACGAACTAAACCAAAATAACTGAGAACATAGATGTATGATTCTATATATTTCTCACCACAACTTTGGGTTCATAATAAACTATAAAAATTGAGCTATTAGAGTCATCATAATTAATAAATGGATTGTGGCCAATGGAAGTAGGAATGGCTCCAATTTATTCATCACTGCCATAAAAAAATTACTTGTAATTACTTCAATAATGACACATAATTTATGTCGGAGATGATATTTGACATAAAAAACATATTTAATCTTTGATTCCAATAGACATGGCTCATCGGTAGCAAGAGTGTGAGTCGTTTCAATAACATAAAATCCACAATAATAAATAAATGTTACATACCTCTCCATTGAATCAAACCACATGAGTTTCATCATAGTGACTCAACCATGAGATTAATAATTAAATATTATTATTTTTTCAATGACTCCATAAAAAGCTAAAATTTAAATTCAAGGTCTATTATCCAATGCACTGGCATAATAGACTGTTTTGGTAGCTATAATAACACCATCATGTTGTGTTATCACTTAATTTTATCATGAATTGATAATAAATTTATACCAATAGATTAAAATTTATTTACATTCACAAACCACGGTATTATGACCTAAAATCAAAAGCTTTTACTTCCTCAAAGATAAATCCAGTAAGAAAAAACAATACATAAAACATAAATGAATAAGAAAATTAATTAAATATTGATTTTACTAATTTTTAGCACCAATATTTCTACCATTAATTTTAACCAAACAGAAAACTATTTTCTAGGAAAAGACTCTCTTTTTCCCAATAATATAGAATGATTCTTTATATTTTTCATTTCTTTATGTTACCTATACATAAAAAAATATTTTAATAGATATGTAACATTAAAATATATGAGATAAGTTATCCATGTAAAATTTAAATATTTGATGTATTCATCGAACAAATCACAGTTGAACAACATTGTGTGATGTTCCATATCCGGCTCTACCAGGATTAATGTCATCAATATATATAATATGGTAATTCTTCCTATTTTAGGTAGTGATCAAAAACAAGGTTCAATTTTTTCATACTATACTTTTTTTCATTGGTTTATTCATTCTCATAATAAGATCAGAAAAATATATTGAACATAAATCCATACATTCTTGAGCCAAGTAACAGTTCACGATAGAACCTTCGGGGTGATTCCTATTCCAGAAATAATATTTCAATGTGTACATATTTATTTCAGTTGGATATATCTATCGAAAATAAATAGGTTCATTGATATTTATTTCTTTTAGAAGATGAAGAGTCATATGCTGCATGCATGTGAAAAATGATGGAGGAAATATTTTCTCTAATTCAAAAAAAAATTAATGGTATCTTTCCCAAAAAATTTTCCAAGAAAAACATGGAAAAATTATAACACAAATATTTCTAAACAAACGGAACACCCAAATAACTGAAACACATACATTATTGGAAAAAAGATGATGGATTTATATTAGAATAAACTCATGCAGAATGGTGAGATAATCATGAGTCTTAAAACATTTTAGCTTCAAATCTCTTCTATTTACCTTTTTTGATATATTTCTTGAATTCCAATCATTAACATTAATAGTCTCTAGTACTCCCAAAAATTTATTTTTTTTATTAAGTCATTATTACATAATAAGAAAATAGAATTTTCCATTTATTTTCATTGATACACAAAAGATGTAGTTCATGTCTGATCCCCTAATCCACCAAGTCACACCAAGATTGTATATCATCCTTTTTCATTCCCTTTAAATTTTTAAGAATTAAATAAATCATTTCACAAATATTATTTCAATGTGAATTACATCTATAGAATTATGTAACAAATTGGTTGACCAATAAGGAAACTCAAAGAAGATACTCATCTTCTTCCAATTGTAACAGATTTCATTGTAAACATTTTTCCACATTCAATATTTCATTTAACCCTTCCTGGATAAAAAATTGAAATCATTCAATTCATTAAGCACATCAGTTCCAAATATATGCTAAATTTGATCATCAGTCTCCGTGGTATTTTCAAATCATCCATGGTTATTTTTATATGGATGGTCCATTGGCAAGAATTGTTTTTGTCCCATAAAACTAAATCTACATCGATATTTCATTCTTCTAGATCATGTATTATTCATAAAAATAGGAATTGATAGTTATCCTTTTCTTCCCCATACATACATCATTTTATAAGAAATAAAATTCATTTATTGTCCACATAAGTGCATTATGCATCTAAAATGTGTCTTTTGAACATTCATTGTATGTGTACACATCCCCATCCCCAATAAGTTTCAACTCTTTTATTAATAGTTGCATGTATACATCTATATCATTACCAAGATTAAAAGGGGATGATATAAGAAAACTCTTGATAATGAACAGTTTATTCCTACAAAACCCTAGGGGATGGTTATAAATGTATATGAAAACTATCCTTGGGTTTTTTGAAGTAAGTATCTCACAAAATGGATTAAAATTATCACCTGAAAGACCTAGCCTCACATTATTCACGTCAACTATGAAATCAGAATATCAAGCATCAAATCTCTTCCATGAAAATCGATCAACAGGGTAAACTAACTCATCATCATTCTTCATTCTCTTGATATCATGCCATTTTATTTTTATGGATATCTCCTAAAACATGAAAAGATTCTAGAGTTTGGGTACCAATGGAAAGTTCCACATTACATTTTGTGGAACACAGGATGGTCGTCCATTATCTTTTGTATTCCATCAGGATGTTCTCCATTTTATAAAAACATTACATAAATTAATTTCCTCATAGAATAAGCTATTATATTTCAAGCAAGCATGAATTTTGTTTTTTAAAAATCCTAGTTCATCAACTAACTTCTATGACATATAGTGTCTTGTGATAATATATGAATCATTTGGAAGTAATTCCTTCAAGAAGTTTATAATTTAATCGATAATATTATTAGAAATCACATACATGGTTTTTCAATAAAATAATCAGATTTAAAAATCCATCTGTATAATTTTAACACATTGCTGATATACTGGAGTCGTTGGAGCATCATTCAATTTTTTCACCAGATCAACATCATCATTTTCATTAGACACATCATGTGTTCTCTTACCAAATTCTTCATGGGTCTGCATAATTGTTTTCTCATGATGAAAAATATACAGATACTGATTGTATAAAAAATTCTATGATCCAATCCTTTAATTTAGATCCTTATCATTTTTAGAATCTATTTTCTCCCCACTATGATACCACACATAATAGTTTTTAAAAACCATATTTGATTCTATTTTAGCTAAATTATTCATGGCTCAAACAAGGTCTTCTAACAAAATTATAACATGGGTGGTGTATCTCACCACTATCTAAAGCATTGATAAATGAAATATCTAAAAAAATCTCCAAATTGTTTTGAAAGTCTCTTTAGATCCGATCGGTTTCAAACATCCAAATTCTGTCCACTTTTTAAAAAAATGTTATAAGTCATTACGTGAAATAAATTCAATAATAATGAATTTTAATCAAAAATATATTTAATTAAATGAGAATTTATTACTTTATATAAAACCATTACTGAAACACTTTATATAAGAATCATAATATGAAAGACAAAAAAATAATATATATATATATATAACAAAATACTATCAATATAAAACCATGGTATTGAATTCAACTATAAATATAATACCCTGATATGTTTTAGGTTTGGTTATTTTATTGGCATTGGGTTGGTGAAATACTATTAGGGTTTTATTAAATATTTTTCAACTAATTTCATTTTTTATCATTACTATAGAACTTATTTTTGTTAGGTTCAATTTAGTTCCCTTATTTTTATTTTAGTTCAGTTTGACTTTTTTAGTGTTGTTCTAGTCTACTCTAGTCTACATGAGTCAAATAAATTCATTTCAATTCAATTTAGTTGGTTTATTCAAGTCAGTTAGGTTATGATATTGATAGTATTTTTTAGGTCAATTGGGTTTTAGTATAAAGGGTTTATAGGATCAATTCATTTATTTTCAAGACCAGCAAAGTTGGTTTGGTACAATTTAGTTTTCTTATGGTTTGATCAATTCATTTCAATTTGTTTTATTTAGTGGGTCATCATAATGGAATAAATTCGGAGATCATGTGAAACATAGTGGACATTATGGAAAATCATTGTATAAAGACCATATTGGTGGATAATGTCATTTTATCCTAGCTATGAAACACACCTTATTAGCAATATATTTTCTCTAAATCATCTCACAATAAAACCCAAAATGTATGTACTTGTATAAAAAATAATATTATCTTTATTTAACAAGAATTATAGAACCAAAAAAATTAAAACATTATTCAAATAATAACATAGCATGTATATATTATTAAATAAATTGTAAATCATTGCTGTATCACTCCATAACATCTTCCACTAACTAGTTCCACAATATTATGATGACTCGTGTCATATTTTATTATTATATAATTTTTCTGTTATTTTTTATCTATGATCCATTTTTAATTGTGTTTGTTCCTCCTAGTTAGAAAATGGAAGGTTTCAAAAACAATTCACTTTCTTTCAAGAGTGATGTTTCTATAGTTTATATTTGTATATTTGGGATTATATTTTAAAGAGTTGATGCAATATTTTTTGATTTCAAACTACTTTAAAACCCTTGGGTTCTGATTTTTTTATCTAGTAGACAATATTCTAGAATCAATTGCAATTATTGATTAATAAATATATAATTTCCTAACATCACATTTGTTTACCTCTAATGGTGATATAAGACCCAATTTGGGGGAAGGAACCCTCTACGAATTCTAATTTCAATTATAGGCTTCCCGCTGAGACTTAACGTAATTATGGAACACAACTAGAATAAATATTTATCATAAATCACAAATATTATATGTTTTAAATGAGTCCCACATAATCATACCTAAACTCCTAGGCCATATTAACTCAATTTATTATCACACAAACCCACATTCCCTATATGACCATCATACCAATAATAAAAATGAATATAAGTTTAGAGAAAATTTAAGGGACCATCCACCATAGAAAATATAGAGAAAAACTTCCATTATAATGGGATGAATCTCCTTAGATATCCTATAATAATAATATAAGATTAAAACCCACAAACATTTGGGATACCATATACATAATAAACCTCCACTCAATACCTGATGTTACACATGGGAGAACCCCTCCATTCAACCCCTCATTGAGTTCCTAGTGACCTAATAGCTATTTTAGTTTTCACCACACACATGACATGGCAGTGATATTTTCCTAAAATTCTAAATAACTTTTTATATAACTGAAATATTAGAAAAATACCTCCAAATATGTCATCAATCACCAAAATTCTTGATCAAAAAAAAAACAAAAAAAACATTTCATTAAATTAATATGAATAAAAAAAGGAAAAATAAATGTAATTCCCAGACCCCAGTTACCCAGTGTCGGTGCATTATTACATAACATTGGCATGATCACAAGAAAGATCAAGTCTCGAAAGACCAATTAGTTTAGTAGCCTTTGAATAACTAGATATATTCATACGGTTTACATTACATCATAAAATGAAAAACTACAACAATATAGTCTCCATATTCCACACTCTTTTCCCTTCATACTGTCCCTGAAGGTCATTTATAAAACACTTCTTCACTTCCTGGGAAAAATAAAACATAGAAAGGGGTGATCTCAAATTCCCAGTAAGGATAACAATATAGTAGAAACTTTCATAAATAAGTGCAAACATTTAAGGCAATGTATAACTAAAACAAAAGCCTTTTAAAACATGAACTTCAGCATAATATGGAAGAAATAAAATGAAATAATGCCATATACTTATTCACATGTATATTCTACTAGTCGAATAATCACATGCAATATCAATAGCCACTTTAATAATGATGGAATTCATAATGACAGACTATCATAACCACATAGCCAACGCCTTGTGCCAAGACTACAAATAATATTTTTTAAAGGCCATGTGTCAAAACACTAGTTTGTCTCATGAAAACCTACAGATGCATCAAGGAGCTATATTGGGCTCCACCCATCACTTATTAAGTCCAATGCATTCCTCATATGAATAGGTTTAAACATAACATAAACATTCGTATTAAAACTAGCATACGAAATGTCAATACATTATTCATAAACCATGAATGGTATAAAAATAAAACATCCATAGTCAAACATATCAAAAACCCATCAATACAATATGGATGTTTTGTTTCATAATGAATCAACTCCAAATAAACTAAAAAACCAACAAAGGATGTTAACACAGATGAAATCAAAACTCTTTTTATAGAAATATCTCTTTCTATTTTGAAATCACTTAAGAGTCATATATTTATAAAATAAAACATTTTGTTTGAAAATATTCTTATAAGCTTGTAAGGGAAGCTTCAACGATTTTATAACGGTGTAAAATAGCCGCACCCGCCGTATAAGTTAAAAATAAACATTCTTACCTTAATTCTGTCGAAAAGGTTGAAAAGGACCTTGTTTGGAAAATGATAGAAAGATTCCTTAATAAACTTCTTATAAAAAGTCAACAAGGGTATAAATGACTTTATCCCATAGTCTTTAAAATTGTAAGAATTATTTTTAATACATTTTTATGAAACATGGATGTTGATGATAAAGAGGTCCTAGTAGATAATTACATATAAACAACCTCGGATAATGAAGAGATTGTGAAATAAACCCTTATCTTGTACATTTCCTTGGTTGAGAGTTGGTTAAAATATTGTATAATGGTGAAATAATTTTTATTAAATTATACAAGATTCATATACATTAATATGATATCATATATGATCTTTTAACATTGATTTGTTAATAATATGTTAGTATAATCATTGTTTCAGGTGTTAACTTACTCGTTTTCTTTTATATGTTTTGTTACATAAGACATTTTTGTCATCGATAGGTTTTATCTTATTCATATCCAGAATGATATCATGTCTTTAAACATTATTTTTAATCATTAAATAAGAATTAGTCTTGAATGGATACGATGGGGAATGAATCTCATCGAGTTCGTGGAGACGGTAGTCCGTACGTACGCACGAGCGACAATATCATTTTTTTGATATTAAAATAAAATATAATTGGATGGTATATTATATATAAAGACTAATTATCATGTTATATTTATTATTTACATGAATTACACATCATTATTATACCCATCCAAATAATAATTTATTGAATAACAATTACACCATGACGTGGAGACAGTAAGTCGTACGTACGCACGTGTAGTGACATGTCATTCAAAGGATGGATAGAATACTGAATATGGTTGTACCATATTTATAATAACATCAAAGTATATATAAGATACTGGAGTTATTATTTTATAATGGGAATAACAAAGAAATAATAAGTTGAAGAAGAAAAGAACTTGAAAGAGGGTGGTGAAAACATTACCTCTTCTTCGGGTTCTTCCTTTTGATTTGATCAAAAGGGCTTCTTAGGATGGATTTCTGATCAAACTAAGGCCTCTAGGTTTAATTTAGGGATGTTTAGAGAGTATTTGGTTAGGGTGTGGACGAGCCAAAAGGCTTTGAATGTGTGAATTAGTGAGAACGGGGAGTGCCCTTTTATAAGAGGGGTGAGGGGAACCTATGGAAAAGATAGAAATATTATTTTATAATAAATTCATTTTCGGTTTCTAATAGCTAAAAAATGGATTATTTAAAGGTTAAAGTGGGGATGGGTCGAAAACCACTCAACCAATATAATTTAGACAGGTTGGGGTCATTATATTAACCTTATCTTTTAGTTTTAAATCTTAGTTAATTAGTTTGACACTTACCATGTCACTTTGTATTTTTATATTATATAGTTAATAAACTTACTATATACCTCAAAGAGACCCACAAGTGGTCCATTAATGATACACCTATGATGATATAAGTTTCTTGGCAGAACCTTATATTTTTAGGAATTGAATATAAATTAATAAGTTAATATTTGATTAAAAACTCTTTTATGTCAATTTTGACACTATGGGGTATTTTGTTTTTTATAAATTCATAACAGCATTATTACTTCTAAAAAAATTTATATAATAATTCCTAATATGTCATATTAATCTATAAAATTAGTGGAATTAATAAAAAGGCTCAAATTACATTTATTTTGATATTTATAATATCAATTATTTTAATATTTCATTAATTAGGTAATTACTTCATCACCATTATGTCATAAATAAATTACATTATTTAATGATTAAAAATTATAAATAAAATACTATTATGTAGGAAATAGTTTTATCTTTCTAATTAATATTTTCAATATAATTTATCTTATGTATAACCCTATATTAAAAATGTTTTAGTAAATAAAATATGATTTTAACTCTTTTAACTCTTCTTTGAATTAAATAATAATAAATGTCCTAATCTAATCCAAGTGGACCTAAATGATAATATTTTATTCTGAAGTTTGTTTTGGGTCGAGATAAACATCTCCAATAGAATTTGGACATGTGTTAGGGTAATATTAATATCATTTTTACCCTTAATTGCCCGATTTACTTTTAACCGTGGTTAATAAAAGTAAAAAGTTACTATTCACCAAAATTAATTTCATCTCATTGAACCACATTTTACTCCTTGATATTAACCGTTTCTCTCGGATTTTCAAAATTCCACTCACAAAAGCGGTAAAATTATGTTTTATGTGGATTTCCAAATTCTCCTAGGAGGTGGGTAAAAGACGATGAAAAGTTCAATAAAATTTTTATATATCAAAAATTATTCTAAACTAACTCCAATGAATTAAATTGAACTTATCTAGGTATTATGTATGTATTTTGAACATAATTATATTTAAATAAAATAAATAATTATTTAAATAAAAATTTGGTTTTAAACTGTAACTCAGTGTTTTTTCACTATTCATCAAAAAATGAAAGTTTTCAGAAAAATACCAAAATTTCACCCTAGGCTAATTTTGATATTCCGAAACCAAAAATGAAGTCCATTTTGAAAGATAAAATTTATAAAATTTCAAAATGTGGGTATCACTATTCATAACAGCTAGTTTGATTGGTTGTGGTGTGTGTGTTAGAACTCGATGTTGCGTACAACACACGCTACTATATTATTCAAAGGAAAGCATACCGTGGAAGCTTGGGGTGTCACATTCTCCCATCCTTCAAATAATTTCGTCCTCAAAATTTCTAGAATACTACCACATGAAAAGACTTGTGTGGTTCTTCATCATAAGTTCCTCGGGTTCCCATGTTGCCTCTTCCATCTTATGGTTTCTCCACAAAACTTTTACCAGATGAGTCGTCCGGTTTCTCAGTACTTCTTCTCTCATATCAAGAATCCGGACGGGCTCTTTGCAATAAGAAAGATCGGGTTCTAGTTCTAATTCCTCATAGGTGAGTACATGCGTTGGGTCAGGCATGTATTTCATCAACTGTGATACCTGGAACACATCGTGAACTTTGGAGAGACTTGGTGGCATTGCCAAACGGTAAGCTATTTACCCTATTCATTCTAGAGTTTCGAAAGGTCTGATGTACCTGTGACTCAATTTACCCTTCTTACTGAAATGTATAACTCCCTTCCATGGAGATACCTTCAAGAAAACATGATCTCCAACTTGAAATTCCAAATCCTTCCTTCGGTTATCGGCATAGCTCTTCTGCCTACTTTGAGCTGCTTTGATATGGTTTTGGATTACCTTTACCTTTTCCATTGTTTCCTCCACCTGTTCTAGGCCTACAAGTTTTCGTTCAACAACGTTATCCCAATAGGTTGGTGTGAAACATCTCTTTCCGTATAACGCTTCATATGGTGCCATCTGAATACTTTAATGGAAGCTATTGTTATAGGAAAATTCTACCAGAGGTATATATTGATCCCACCTACCCTGAAAGTCAAGAGAGCAGGATCTCAACATGTCTTCTAAGGTTTTAATAGTCCGTTCTGATTGTCCATCTGTTTGAGGGTGGTAGGAAGTGCTCAATTGAAGTTCAGTATCCAGGGATTTCTGAAGACACTTCTATAATATTGAAGTGAAATGGGGATCATGATCAGAAACAATCGATAGGGGTACTCCATGAAGTCTCACCACTTCATTAATATATAGTCTTGCTAGATGTTCTAGTGGTAGATCTTCTTTTATAGCAAGAAAATGTGCTGACTTTGTAAGACGATCAAAAATAACCCATAATGCATCGTTCCTTCTAGGAGTCTTTGGTAGCCCCATAACAAAGTCCATCGTAATATTGTACCATTTCCACTCCGGTATGGGAAGAGGTTGCATGACTCCTCCAGGTTGTTGCCTTCTAGCTTTCACTTGTTGACAAACCATACATCTTGATACAAAATTAGCAATCTCCCTCTTCATGTTGTCCCACCAAAAATGTTCCTTTAAGTCTCTATACATTTTGGTTCTCCCATGGTGTATAGAGAAATTGGAACTATGAGCATCATCCAACAATTCCCTTTTTAGATCAGGTATATTGGGGACACAAAGTCTTTTCCCAAATTTCAAAATTCCATCTTCATACCCAAAGACATTCAATCTCCCATCATTCATAGCTTTGATCTTCTTTTTAAATTCTTAATCATCGGTCCGAGAACTCTTAATCCTTTATAGTAAAGATGGTTTGGCAACCATTTAAAAAATCACTAATGTTTCACCTTCCATGGTTATTCCCATGTCCATCTTCACTAGATCCATGAAAATTGTATCCCTTTCAATTCTCATATTGTTCAAAACTCCATGATCATTTCTGCTCAAAGCATCTTCCACCTTATTTTCCTTCCTTGGGTGGTAGTGTATCGTACAATCATAATCCTTGAGTAATTCAAGCCATCTCCTTTGCCTCATTTTGAGTTGTTTTTGTGAGAAAATATACTTCAAACTCTTTTGATCATTATAAATCTCACATTTTTCACCATAGAGGTAGTGCCTCCATATCATCAAAGAAAAGACCACAGCTGATAACTCGATATCATGAGTAGGATTGTTTTTCTCATGAATTTTCAAGTGTCGTGATGCATAGGCAATAACCTTATCATTCTACAAAAGGACAAAACCAAGTCTTTTCTTCGATGCATCACTATAAATAACGAACCCATCATTCCCTGATGGTAGAGTCAATATAGGAGAATTGACTAATCTTCTCTTCAGTTCTTCAAAACATTCTTCACAATCTTTTTTCCAAACAAATTTAACCCCCTTACATGTCAGCTTTGTTAATGGGTTATCCAATCGGGCAAAATTCTGGACGAAACGTCGATAATAACCTACTAAACCAATAAAACTGTGTACCTCGGTTATACTCCTAGGTGCTAGAAATTCTTGTATTTCCTTGGTCATAGAAGGATTAACATAGATTCCATCTTTAGAGACAATATGGCCAAGAAAAGAAATAACCTGAAGCCAGAATTCACACTTGCTAAACTTCCCATATAATTCATGTCTTCTTAGAGTCTTCAGGATAATGCGCAAGTGATTTTCATGATCTTCGTAGCTTTTGGAGTATACCAAGATATCATCAATAAATACCACCACAAAATCATCGAGATATTCCTTGAAAACTATATTCATTAGATCCATGAATACAGAGGTTTCATTAGTCAACCCAAAAGGCATTACCGTAAACTCGTAATGCCCATACCCTGTTCAAAATGTTGTCTTCAGAATGTCTTCCTTCTTCACACACAACTGATGGTATCCAGATCGAAGGTCAATATTTGAAAAGTATTGAGCTCCATTCAATTTATCGAATAAATCATCAATGCGAGGTAGGGGATACGTGTTATTTATTGTTATAGCATTGATCTCCCTGTAGTCGATACATAACGTCATAGATACATCTTTTTTTAACAAAAAGAATAGGGGCTCCCCATGGAGAAACACTAGGGTAAATAAATCCCTTATTACTCAATTCCTTTAGTTGTTTCATTAGTTCAACTAATTCTACAGTGGCCATTTTATAAGGGGTCTTCGATATAGGCCTTGATCCAGGAATTAAATCAATGGAAAACTCAACTTCTCGTTCTGGAGGATGTCCAGGTAAATATTTCGGAAACACATCTACATATTCTTTCACAATAGGTACATCCTCTATTTTAACATTCCTTTCCTCACCCAAAGTCATTTCATTCTCTTCCTCCCCAATAATTGAATTTATTTGAACTACTGTGGGTGGATCTAGATAAGAATTAGGTAGTGACGATTCTTCCCTAAAGATATGGTGTTCCTTATCATCATCATCAAAAAATCGTATCCTCCTTCTTCTTACAATAAATACTCGCATCATGGTCCCAAATCCAATCCATAATGAGGATTATATCAAACTCAATCATAGGTATGACGATGAGATCAGTGGATAAAGAACATTTATGTGCTCTAATGGGGGCTGATTCACAAAACTTTGTTGCAATGATACTTCCCTTGGGAGTTTTAACTGACAACTCCCTTGTTAAATAAAATTGGAAATATCTAATTTTCTTAGAAAACTGGGAAGATATGAAACAATTCGACGATCCAGAATCAAATAATTCATTTTCTAAACTTGAGGAAACCATTAAATTGCCTGCCACCACGTCTTTCGAAGCTTCTACCTCAGCATTAGTAATAACATAAGCTTGGCCTTGATCTGTTGGCCTTTTCTGAGGTAAGTTCCCCTAAAGCTTAGGACATTCATTTGCATAATGTCCCATCTCCATGCAATTGTAGCATTGGACATCGGTAGCTTCCTTCTTCCCCTTGCAATCACGAGATTGGTTGCCTTTTTCACCACTCTTATAACAGACTCCCATTCCTTTTAAGCAAGTACCAATGTGTTTCTTCCCACATTTACTACATGATGGATATTCAACTTTTCCCCTTTTCCCCTAATTTCCATTCACAGATTGATCAGTAGATCTCTTCTTCTCTTTCTTTTCTTTAAAGTCATAAGACTTAGAGAATTCCTTTTCTGTCTTGATAGCACATGAGACAATGTCTTCGTACAACGAGAAGGGCTGTGAGACTAATGCTCGATGGAGAAATGGTTTTAACCCATCAAAGAAATGATCAATCCTACTTCTTGGGTTGCGTATATAATCTCCAGCATACCTTGCTAACCTTGTAAATTTAGCCTCATACTTTGATACATTCTCATCCTCCTTTTGTCTCAGGCTCAAAAATTGCCTTTCCATATCTGCTCGATGGTCACGAGAAAAGTATTTTTCTGAAAATATATCTTTGAACTTGTAAATACCCGTATCTTGACGTACATGGAAATTACATTACTTTTGCGGAATACTTAGTACATAACAAAAACACACACACAAGGATCGTAATAGATTAGTGTCTTTGGAAACTCGGAATATAATCTTCTAATCGTGGTGAAAGATCTTCAACATCTCCCATAAAGATCTTACCTTTTTTTACCTAAAACATTTCTTTATATCCTGGGGAAAAGAAAACATAACAGGGTGAGATCAAATGCTCAGTAAGGGTAAACAAAAGAAATATCAATCACATCATATTCATAAGAACATAACATTTTGGAAATCTTAACCTGCAAAAGAGAGCATAATTTCATAACATGAGATAAATCATATTAGTGAAATGTAATCCCAATAATCATGACATAAAACATAAAACTTTGTGGCGTACACACATAATCATAGAGAATCATTTCTTGTTAGTCAAGACTCATTGCCAAGACTATCTTAGTGGACAAAGTCCCTTTCTGAACCGAGTCACCCTCGTTTCAGTCCTGTTTCACTGAACCGGTATAACCTACCATTCCAGCCATGTCTATCTCATGAGATATAAAATCTTTACCCAAGGCATTGGAGGGAGATATAGGTCCCACCCATCTCATAATGATACCATTCTTATGTGTTCCACAAAATCATAAATCATACATCATTACATAACCCATGTAATAAAAATGGGAATCTTAAACATCATGACATCATAAAACAATTCATATACAATAAAGGAATTCATAAAAAAAAATATTTCCATCACAACATAATCAATGTAATAATAGGGATAAAAACAGAACCCTTTATTATCATAGATGGAAAATAATTTTGATAAAACACTTGAACTCCATTCTTGAGGAAAATATCATTTCTTCTTCAAAAACATTTTTCCTTTCTTAACATGTCATACAACTTTAAACTAAAAGAAGTTGATTAAAAATAAACATGAAAACTTGTAAAGGATGATTCTTGGAAATAATGTTTTAAAAATCCATTCATGCCGTATAAGTTAAAAAAAACATTCTTCACGTACTTTTGTCGGAAAAGTCAAAAAAGTACCTCGTACGAAAAACGACAAAAGATTCCTTTCATATCTTTTACTAAAAACTCACCGAAGGGTAAAATTGGATATAAAAAATTGTAGGTGGATGGAAATAATATTACATATTGAGGAAAGATGTATGTGGATGATAAAATACACCCCAGAAAATACCAAAGTATAAACAATCTCGGATAAAAATGAGATTGTGATATTTCCCTTACCTTAGGAATGATTTGCTTCGTAAGTGTCTGAACCTCCTGTATAATGATTTAAATAATTTCATTTACTTATTCCAGAATCATACTCATTGTTATTATATCATATATGGTTCACTTATGACTTTATTTTAACCGTTCTTTTGTAAAATCCATGTTAAAGAGTGTTTTGGGTAAAATCAATTCATTTGTCATAGGTGTTTGGACTTGTTGTTCTTGACATTATTATTACTTATATCATGATTTACATACTTCCAGAATATAAAACATGATTTATATATCATATATATTCAGTATATATATATATATAATAGATAGATAAATGAAATGAAACACACCGTTCATGGAGACGGTAGTCCGTACGTACGCATGAACGCTGTTTTCGTTTCCTTATTGAGTTGAAAGGAATTAAGTAGATGAAATTCATATATATACACATAAATACAGTATCATTATTATGTCATATATTTCATGATTACTTATTATATATACTTTATAATCATTCATGAATGGTTAAAGTGGAGAATGAATCTCATCGCGTCGTGGAGACGGTAGTCCGTACGTACGCACGAGCGATGATATCGTTCTCATGATCGTGGGACTGTATTGGAGTGTATGTATACTATTTCAGAATCAATATCAATTTAAAATAATAATATATAGTTATTATTTACACCAATATACCCATCCAAGTAAGGTGGTGGTGGAAAATAGATTTCATCACGGCGTGGAGACGGTATTCCGTACGTACGCACGCGCGGTGATTTCTTTTTCCATAGGATGGATAGATGGTGAAATAGGATTGTTTCATACCTATAATAACATATCAATATATGAGTGATACTGATGTTATTACTTCATAATGAAACAACCTAAGAAGAATAAGTGGAAGAAGAAATAAAGGTGAAAGAATGGGTAACGGAAATTACCTCTTCTTTGAAGCGCCTCTTTGAGACCTCCTCTTAGGGCACTAAAATTGGTCTTTGAGGAAGACCAGAACCTCTAGGATGTTTCTAGGGAAGTGGAGAAGAGAAGTTTTCAGGTTTTGGCCGAGCTTGAAGGCTCAATGTTGTGTGAGGAAGAGAGGGAGGAGGTGCCCTTTTATAAGGGAGGAGAGGGGCTCCTTTGGAAAACTAAACATATTATTTTATTATAAAGTCATATCCGGTTTTAAATAGCTCCAAATTGATTTATTTCAAGGCTAAGTTGAGGAGGGGTCAAAATAATCTCATCCAATAGAATTTAGACAAGTTTAGGTTCCTATTTTAACCTTATCATTTAGATTTAACATTAAGTTAAATAATTTTACTTTTACCGTGTCTTCTTATGTTCTTATACTATAAGGTTAATAAACTTACTATAAGAAACCAAACGAACCCCAAGTTTTTTATTATTAATATATAACCTTATCTAAGTCATTTGGCCGATCCTTAGAGTTTTAGGAATAAAATAACAATTAATAATATAATATTTGTTTTAAAAACTATTTTATGTCAATTTTGACACTATTTAGTAATTGATTTTTGTGAAACTCATAACAGAATGATAATTTCGACCAAATTTAATTCAATAAATACTAACATGTCATATTAACCTAGAAAATTAGTGGAATTCATAAAAAGTCTCAAAAATAAATTTATTTGGGCATTTATAACATCAATTATGTCAATATTTTATTAATAAGACAATTACTCCATCATCTTTGTGTCATTATAAATGATAATTATTTAATCCCTAAAAATTATAAATAAATTCCTATGATGTAGATAATTGTATTATATTTCATTAGACTATTCATTTTTGAAGTTTCATGAAGTTTATCACTAGATTAAAATTATTATACTTATAAGATTTAAGAAAGTGACATGTTGTCACATTCTTTGGTTTTAATAATAATTAATTTATTTTCATTGAAAAAATTTAATTAAATGAATCTAATCCATCACATAGGTGATATGGGTCTACTTTTAGTCATCCAATAGGATTTTGACATTTGTTAGGGTAATTTTAAACTATTATATTTTCCCTTAATTACCCGATTTACCTTTAACTATGGTAAATAAAATTTACCGTAGTTACTATTCATAATTCCCAAAAATAAAAAGTAGCTTATTAACATAATTTGGACCCACTGATTCAAAATATAGAATTCATTTTTCAAAATTCATTACACAAAATATGCAGAAATTAAATTAAAATTAATCCCGTTGTCAAAAGAAAACGGGTTTTTCTTTAAAACATTGCAAAAGATTGAATTGATTTAACATACGAATTTAAGGTAAAATCAATGCTAATGACATAAAATATATTAAATGGTAAAAATATATTCTATTTATACTTTAAAACCATTCAATATTATAATTTAACCACATAAGATATTACGATGAAAAAAGTTGTTTTTAATTAAAATATAGCGTGTTTTTACTATTCATTAAAATATGAAAGTTATCGGAAAAATATCAAAACTTTATCTAATGTAAATTTTTATATCTTGATTAAAAATAAGAATTTTATTTTGTTAAATTGAACATATAAACATGTCAAAAACTATATTTAAAGTGGGTGCGCCATCAAAAGGCGGAAAAACTGCATTTTTTGAAAAATACTTATTTTACCCGAAAAATTTATTTTGTTCTTATACCATGTTCTAGAAAATGTGTAAGATGAATAATAATGTTATAAAATTAAAAATTTAGTTAATACTATTCATAAAGGCTAGTTCATTACAATATTATAATAATATATCGTGGTTTATTAAAACCCGGTATTGCGTACAACACACGCTATCGAGGAAGGTCGTGATTGCGTGTAATGCAAGCCAAGTCAGGGTTGCGTGTTGTGAAAGAATCCTTAGTTGTTTTGTATAACATAATTCAACCATATTTCATTTATACATTGAATATATATATATATATATACTCAATGTTGCGTAGAATAACTATTATCAAAATTGTGTGTAACACGATCCAAGAATAGTGTTGCGTATACTGCAAGCTAATACTGTGTTGCGTATAGCGCAAGGTAATCATGGGGTAGAATACAACAAAAGACATTAATGAAATTAAAAGAATATTTTTCATAAACTCTCGGGGTGTTACATTCTACCCCCCTTAAAATGAATTTCGCCCTCGAAATTCGTTGGGGTTATAAATGGTTTACTATTCGAAAGTTTCTTTAATAGAAACCCACATCGTAAAAAGGAATACCAAAACCAATCTTTAAAAACAAAATTATTAAACATAACGGTTACCCAAATAAACTAATCACTGGGTTTCCACATAGGTTAAAATATGGATATGGAAGAGAAATCTAACCATCATGTTCTGATGGAGAGTGGTAGAGAACATGGCTATGGAAAAGTCAGCAATCACAAATCCATAAATTTGTGATGATCTAAGGTACCAACTGATTCATCATATATAAGAGAACTAGGAAAACATTTTTGGTTTTCAAGATCATTTCCCTAAAGTTGATGAAATTAGAATTAGAAGAAATACTTTCGTGATTTTGGTATAGTCTCACCGTTTGTCGTTCTTTGGACAATTTCCACTTCATCTCTTAAAGAAATGAAGTTGAATTTGTCATTCGTGATGTGATAGAAGATCATGAGATAGAATGATGGGTCATTCCATCTATCTCAAACAAAAGGTTAGAAAATTTATCAAAAAATACATAAGTCCATCTATAGTGAGATTCATCATATAGGGTTCCTAAAATGGACTTATACTTCATATATCATACTGCGTAATATAATAAAACTAGTTTCTACTAAACAGGGACTTCCTGTAGGTCAGTGGTAGGCGATAAAGGCCAGTCGCACTTCGGTTGTGGGTTTGATTCCCACAGACTTGTCCGACGTGATGGGTTGTCGCCTGTCCTGTAGGTTGTCCTTTTTCTAAAACTATATTACTATAACATCCCATCAATAATATCAAAAAAACTTCTATCCTTAAACAATACTAACTTATGTCCAACATAATCCATTCCAATCTTTAGGCTTATCCATAATACTTCAGTCCACTCTCATAATATAGTGAAAACGATTACCAGAGATTTAATATCATCGTTGATCCCCATATATCATAAAATATGTCTTGTTGGTCACATTCCAAACATTCAAAGGCCTTAATCATGTACTCTCTTGAATACCCATTGAACCTTAGTAAAAACATGAATGCAGTTAAAAGTTAACACTTTCCACATACCAAAATCCTCAAAATTATATATAATCAAACCATGATATCACTTAGTCCTTATATCAATCATGAGCTCATGAATACTGTTAAACATTTCGTTTTCTCGTTTACCCTTCATTATGCGCATATCATCTTATTTCCAAAAATATCCCAATCACTTTGAATACCACATTAGACCAATACATAAATATTCCAATACTTTATGATACAACATTATTTTGGAATCCCATTACATAAACACTTAATCATTCCACCACATCGTTGTCATATTCAACATCGCCAATAGTGATCGCATGTGACTTCCCTTTGTCCTTTGGCTTAAGCGGTTGCTCATGTCGATCATCACTAACCCTTGGATTAGGGAATTTATTAGCATAATGCCCCATTTCCTTGCACTTGAAGCATTGAAGTGTTGGTGGTGCGTTCTCTGCAGTGTTTGCTTTATTCACATCATAAGAAACCCTTTTTCCATTACTTCGACACTCAGCTGCTCGATGACCTTCTTTTCCACACTTAAAATATTTTTTAGTCCCTTTAAGACAATCTCCACCATTCTTCTTTCCACACTTTGTGCAGAAGGAAACATTAATCTTCTTTTCACCATTATTTTGAGATTTCTCCTTGAACTCCATCTTTCGTTTCTTGTCAAAACCATGAGGTGGATATGTAACACCAACTTCCATTTCTACCTGGATAGCACAACGCACAATTTCTTCATAGCTACTGAAGTCTCTTATAGCTAATGCCCTTCGAAGACTTGGTTTTAATCCACTGAAAAATCGATCAACTTTACTTTCGGGTTGGATGATAATGCCAGATGCATACCTTGCAAGTCTTGTAAAATTCGCTTCGTATATACCAACAGATTCATCATCCTTCTGCTTCAGCTCAAGAAACTCCTTTTCCATCTTTGTTTGAAGAATACGAGGGAAGTACTTACTGAAAAAAGGTTCTTGAACTCATCCCATTACATGGACTCAATTTCATCTCTTGGACTTGTATTCTTCATAAGATTCCACCATTGATCAACTTCACCTTCCAAACGATATACTGCTAAGATGACTTTATCATGCTCAGAACATTGAAGAACTGAAAATATCTTTTCAGTGGTACTGATCCATTGTTCAGCAACAAGTGGATCGGATGACCCACTGAAAGAAGGTGGACGTTGCCTCATAAAGGACTCAATAGAATATTATTCCCTTCTCTGCTCATTTGGAAGTCCAGAATGATTCAAAGCTTGTGTAAGTATAGGAATAAGATTTTGAACTTCATCTCCCATAACATTTGTTTGTTCAGGAGGGCAATCATTTCATTGTCCATTGCATTGATCAACACGGTTCCTTCGGGTTCCATCCATCGTCTAAAACCCAAAAAGAATAGTGTGAGAGGCAAAAATCACGCTAGGGAAAACAACATAATAAAGGGGGAGTACCTTCAATATCTAACATCTTAGGTTTAATTCTATGATCGTTAGCGTAATTCTCGTACTATAACCTATACGTATACTTAACCTTAGGGACATCCCTATACTTAGACACACCTTAGAAATATCTCTAGGGATCTCACTAAGGTTTTCGCATCCTAGTTTCCAAAGGATGACTAAACCTTTCCTCTGATACCAACTGTAGAGACCCGAAGCTTGACGTACATGGAAATTACATTACTTTTGCGGAATACTTAGTACATAACAAAAACACACACACAAGGATCGTAATAGTTTAGTGTCTTTGGAAACTCGGAATATAATCTTCTAATCGTGGTGAAAGATCTTCAACATATCCCATAAAGATCTTCCCTTTTTTTTACCTAAAACATTTCTTTATATCCTGGGGAAAAGAAAACATAATAGGGTGAGATCAAATGCTCAATAAGGGTAAACAAAAGAAATATCAGTCACATCATATTCATAAGAACATTACATTTTGGAAATCTTAACCTGCAAAAGAGAGCATAATTTCATAACATGGGATAAATCATATTAGTGAAATGTAATCCCAATAATCATAACATAAAACATGAAACTTTGTGGCGTACACACATAATCATATAGAATCATTTCTTGTTAGTCAAGACTCATTGCCAAGACTATCTTATTCGACAAAGTCCCTTTCTGAACCGAGTCACCCTCGTTTCAGTTCTGTTTCACTGAACCGGTATAACCTACCGTTCCAGCCATGTCTATCTCATGAGATATAAAATCTTTACCCAATTCATTGGAGGGATATATAGGTCCCACCCATCTCATAATGATACCATTCTTATGTGTGACACAAAATCATAAATCATACATCATTACATAACCCATGTAATGAAAATGGGAATCTTAAACATCATGACATCATAAAACAATTCATAAACGATAAAAGAATTCATAAAAAAAAATATTTCCATCACAACATAATCAATGTAATAATAGGTATAAAAACTGAACCCTTTATTATCATAGATGGAAAAATAATTTTGATAAAACACTTGAACTCCATTCTTGAGGAAAATATCCTTTCTTCTTCAAAAACATTTTTCCTTTCTTAACATGTCATACAACTTTAAACTAAAAGAAGTTGATTCAAAATAAACTTGAAAACTTGTAAAGGAAGATTCTTGGAAATAATGTTTTAAAAATCCATTCATGTCGTATAAGTTAAAAAAACATTCTTCGCGTACTTTTGTCGGAAAAGTCAAAAAAGTACCTCGTATGAAAAACGACAAAAGATTCATTTCATATATTTTACTAAAAACTCACCGAAGGGTAAAATTGGATTTAAAAAATTGTAGGTGGATGGAAATAATATTACATATTGAGGAAACATGGATTTGGATGATAAAATACACCCCAGTAAATACCAAAGTATAAACAATCTCGGATAAAAATGAGATTGTGATATTTCCCCTACCTTAGGTCTGATTTGCTTCGTAAGTGTTTGAACCTCCTGTATAATGATTTAAATAATGTCATTTACTTATTCCAGAATCATACTCATTGTTATTATAGCATATATGTTTCACTTATGACTTTATTTTAACCGTTCTTTTGTAAATTCCATGTTAAAGAGTGTTTTGGGTAAAATTGATTCATTTGTCATAGGTGTTTGGACTTGTTGTTCTTGACATTATTATTACTTATATCATGATTTAATTACTTCTAGAATATAAAACATGATTTATATATCATATATATTCAGTATATATATATATATAATAGATAGATAAATGAAATGAAACACACCGTTCATGGAGACGGTAGTCCGTACGTACACATGAACGCTGTTTTCGTTTCCTTATTGAGTTGAACAGAATTAAGTACATGAAATTCATATATATACACATAAATCCAGTATCATTATTATGTCATATATTTCATTATTACTTATTATATATACTTTATAATCATTCATGAAAGGTTGAAGTGGAGAATGAATCTCATCGCGTCGTGGAGACGGTAGTCCGTACGTACGCACGAGCGATGATATCATTCTCATGATCGTGGGACTGTATTGGAGTGTATGTATACTATTTCAGAATCAATATCACTTTAAAATAATAATATATAGTTATTATTTACACCATTATACCCATCCAAGTAAGGTGGTGGTAGAAAATAGATTTCACCACGGCGTGGAGACGGTATTCCGTACGTATGCACGCGCGGTGATTTCGTTTTCCGTAGGATGGATAGATGGTGAAATAGGATTGTTTCATACTTATAATAACATATCAGTATATTAGTGATACTGATGTTATTACTTCATAATGAAACAACCTATGAAGAAGAAGTGGAAGAAGAAATAAAGGTGAAAGAATCGGTAACGGAAATTACCTCTTCTTTGAAGCGCCTCTTTGAGACCTCCTCTTAGGGCACTAAAATTGGTGTTTGAGGAAGACCATAACCTCTAGGATGTTTCTAGGGAAGTGGAGAAGAGAATTTGGCATGGGTTGGCCGAGCTGGAAGGCTCAAAGTTGTGTGAGGAAGAGAGGGAGGCGGTGCCCTTTTATAAGGGAGGAGAGGGGCTCCATTGGAAAACTAAAAATATTATTTTATTATAAAGTCATATTCAGTTTTAAATAGCTCCAAATTGATTTATTTCGAGGATAAGGTGGGGATGGGTCGAAATAATCTCATAAAATAGAATTTATTCAAGTTTAGGTTCCTATTTTAACCTTATCATTTAGATTTAACATTAAGTTAAATAATTTTACTTTTACCGTGTCTTCTTGTGTTCTTATACTATAAGGTTAATAAACTTACTATAAGAATCCAAAAGAACCCCAAGCTGTTTATTATTAATATATAACCTTATCTAAGTCATTTGGACGAACCTTAGATTTTTAGGAATAAAATAACAATTAATAATATAATATTTGTTTTAAAAAAAATTTATGTCAATTTTGACACTATTTAGTAATTGATTTTTGTGAAAATCATAACAGAATGATAAGTTAGAAAATATTTAATTACATAAATACTAAAATATCATATTAACCTATAAAATTATTGTAATTCATAAAAAGTTTCAAATTAAATTTATTTGGGCATTTATAACATCAATTATGTCAATATTTTATTAATAAGACAATTATTGCATCATCTTTGTGTCATTATAAATGATAATTATTTAATCCCTAAAAATTCTAAATAAATTCCTATGATGTAGATAATTGTATTAGATTTCTGTATACTATTCATGTTTGAAGTTTCATGAATTTTATCACTAGATTAAAATTATTATACTTATAAGATTTAAGAAAGTGACATGTTGTCACATTCTTTGGTTTTAATAATAATTAAATTATTTTCATTGAAAAAATTTAATTAAATGAATATAATCCGTCCCTTAGGTGATATGGGTCGACTTTTAGTCATCCAATAGTATTTTGACATTTTTTAGGGTAATTTTAAAATATTATATTTACCCTTAATTACCCGATTTACCTTTAACTATGGTAAATAAAATTTACCGTAGTTACTATTCAAAATTCCCAAAAATAAAAAATAGCTTATTAACATAATTTGGACCCACTGATTCCAAATATGGAATCCATTTTTCCAAATTCATTACACAAAAGATGCAGGAATTAAATTAAAATTAATCTGATTGTCAAAAGAAAAACGGGTTTTTCTTTAAAACATTGCAAAAGATTGAATTGATTTAACCTACGAATTCAAGGTAAAATCAATGCTAATGACATACAATATATTAAATGGTAAAAATATATTCTATTTATACTTTGAAACCATTCAATATTATAATTTAACCACATAAGATATTACGATGAAAAAAGTTGATTTTAATTAAAATATAGCGTTTTTTTACTATTCATTAAAATATGAAAGTTATCGGAAAAATATAAAAACTTTATCTAATGTAAATTTTTATATCCTGATTAAAAAGAAGAGTTTTATTTTGTCAAATTGAACATATAAACATGTCAAAAACTAGATTTAAAGTGGGTGCACCATCAAATGGCGGAAAAACTGCATTTTTTGAAAAATACTTATTTTACCCGAAAAAATTATTTTGTTCTTATACCATGTTCTAGAAAATGTGTAAGATGAATAATAATGTTATAAAATTAAAATTTTAGTTAATACTATTCATAACGGCTAGTTCATGACAATATTATAATAATATATCGTTGTTTATTAAAACCCGGTATTGCGTACAACACACGCTATCGAGGAAGGTCGCGATTGCGTGTAATGCAAGCCAAGTCAGGGTTGCATGTTGTGAAAGAATCCTTAGTTGTTTTGTATAATAGAATCCAACCATATTTCATTTATACATTGAATATATATATATATATATATACTCAATGTTGCGTAGAATAACTATTATCAAAATTGTGTGTAACACGATCCAAGAATAGTGTTGCGTATACTACAAGCTAATACGGTGTTGCGTATAGTGAAAGATAATCTTGAAGTAGAATACAACACAAGACATTAATGAAATTAAAATAATATTTTTCATAAACTCACGGGGTGTTACAGAACTCCCTCCATTCTATATTTGATACTTCATCTGCTTCCTTCATGTATTGAATCAATGACCACCATTGATCATCATCTCCAGTGAGGCAGTAAACTACCATCATAACTTTTTCCATTTCACTACTCCCCAAAGCTTGAAATATTTTCTCTATGGAATCTATCCATTTCTCAGCTACTAAGGTATTTTTATTCCCATTGAACATTGGTGGTTGTTGCCTCATGAAGCGATATAACATTGATCCTCCACACTGTGGATCAGGGTGCTCTATACAGGTAAGGTTATTATTCATAACCTGAGTGAGTTGTCCCAGTATGGTGATTAGTTGACCAGAACTAGTTGCATCACTAGCTCCACTATAATTATCTTGAGCAGGAGGGAAATCCCTACATGAATTTTGTTCATTTATACGGTTTCCATTTCATCCACTAGGCGCCATTTCTAAACAATGGCATAAAATAAATCAGTTTATGAATCAAAATACATAATTCCATACTTATAAAACACTTAGAATAAATTGAACTATTTATGGATATAATCCATAATCATAAAAATGTTTTTTTAGGAAGTATATACTCATAAGCCCTTCATAATGATTTGTAAATAAAATGAGAGTTATCCTAAGCATATCCCCCGGGAGTGTCATAACCAAGAGTACAGTAAGGCCCGTTGTCGTGCACCAGTTCCCGTTCGAGTCTAGATCAAAGTGGTGTTTTCGGTTTTACCCCTAGGTACATCTGTGCTAGAGCTGCCTCTACCTGCTCGTATTCAGACAGGGATTTATTGCTAGGAAAACTCACAAAATCTCTACAATACCAAAATTCCAGAAAGTTCTTCTATATTAATCCTCAAAGTATGTCTTAAATCTTTGTGCTCTAATCAGAGTTTATCTAAATCTAGCTTCCAAGGTTTGTACTAAACATCCTCTCATACCAACTGTAATGCCCCGACCCCAGTTACCCAGAGTCGGTGCATTATTACATAACATTGGCATGATCACAAGAAAGATCAAGTCTCAAAAGACCGATTAGTATAGTAGCCTTGGAATAAATAGATACGTTCATAATGTTTACATTACATCATAAAATGAAAAACTACAACAATATAGTCTCCATATTCCACACTCTTATCCCCTCATACTATCCATGCAGGTCATTCATAAAATAATTCTTCACATCCTGGGAAAAATAAAACATAGAAAGGGGTGAGCTCAAATGCCCAGTTAGGATAACAATATAGCGGAAACTTTCATAAATAAGTATAAACATTTAAGGAAATGTTTAACTAAAACAAAAGCTTTTTAAAACATGAACTTCAGCATAATATGGATGAAATAAAATTAAATAATGCCATATATTTATTCACATAGATATTCTACAAGTTGAATAATCACATGCAATATCAATAGCCACTTTAATAATACTGGAATGCATAATGCCAGACTATCATAACCACATAGCCAAGGCCTCGTGCCAAGACTACAAATAAGATTTTTTCAAGGCCTTGTTCCAAGACACTATTTTGTATCATGAGACCAACAGATGCATCGAGGAGATATTGCGGCTCCACCCGTCACTTATTAAGTCCAATTCGTTCCTCATATGAACAGGTTTAAACATAACGTAAACATTCTTATTAAAACTAGCATATGAAATGTAAATAATTTCTTTATAAACCATGAATGGTATAAAAATAACACATCTACAGTCAAAACTATCACAAAACCATCAATACAATATGGAAGTATTGTATCATAATAAATCAACTCCAAATAAACTTAAAATCCAACAAAGGATGTTGACATAGATGAAATCAAAACTCTTTTTAGAGAAATATATCTTTCTGTTTTGAAATCATTTAAGAGTAATATATTTATAAAATAAAACATTTTATTTGAAGATATTCCTATAAGATTGTAAGGGAAGCTTCGACGATTTTATAACGGCAGAAAATAGCCGCACCCACCGTTTAAGTTAAAAATAAACATTCTTACCTTAATTCTGTCAAAAAGGTTGAAAAGGACCTTGTTTGGAAAACGACAGAAATATTCCTTAATAAACATCTTATAAAAAGTCAAAAAGGGTATAAATGACTTTATCCCATAGTCTTTAAAATATTAAGAATGATTTGTAATACATTTTTAAGAAACATGGATGTGGATGATAAATAGGTCACAGTAGATAATTACGTATAAACAACCTCCGATAATAAAGAGATTGTGAAATAAACCCTTACCTTGTACATTTCCTTCGATGAGGGTAGGTTAAACTCCTTTATAATGTTGAAATAATTGTTATTAAATTATACAAGAATGATATACATTAATATGATATCATATATGATCTTTTAACATTGATTTGTTAATAATATCTTAGTATTATCGTTGTTTCGGGTGTTAACTTACTCGTTTTCTTTTATATGTTCTGTTACGTAAGACATGTTTGTCCTGGATAGGTTGTATCTTATTCATATCCAGAATGATATAAAGTCCTTAAAAATTATTTTAATCATTAAATGAGAATTAGTCTTGAATGGATACGATGGGGGAATGAATCTCATCGCGTTCGGGGAGACGGTAGTCCGTACATACGTACGAGCGACAATGTCATTCTTTTGATATTAAAATAATATATAATTGGATATTATATCATATATACAGAATAATTATCATGTTATATTTATTATTTACATGAATTACACTTCATTATTATACACATCCAAATAATAATTTATTGAATAATAATTATAATGAAACTTGAAAGAGGGTGGTGAAAGCATTACCTCTTCTTTGGGTTCTTCATTTTGATTTGATCAAAAGGGCTCCTTAGGTTGGCTTTATGATCCAACTAAGGACTATAGGTTGAATTTAGGGAAGTTTAGAGAGTATTTGGGAAGGGTTTGGCATAGACAAAAGGCTTTGAATGTGTAAATTAGTGAGAAGGGGGAGTTCCCTTTTATAAGAGGGGTGAAGGGCACCTTTGGAAAAGCTAGAAATATTATTTTATAATAAATTCATATTCGGTTTCTAATGGCTCCAAATTGTATTATTTAAAGTTTAAGGTGGGTATGGGTCTAAAACCACTCAACCAATAGAATTTAGACAGGTTTGGGTCATTATATTAACCTTATCTTTTATTTTTAACTCTTAGTAAATTAGTTTGACACTTACCATGTGACTTTGTATTTTTATATTATAAAGTTAATAAACTTACTATATACCTCCAAGATACCCCCAAGTATTCCATTAATGATACACCTATCATGATATAAGTCTCTTGGATGAACATTATATTTTTAAAAATTGAATATAAATTAATAATATAATATGTGTTTTAAAAACTCTTTTATGTCAATTTTGACACTATTGGGTATTTTGTTTTAGATAATTTCATAACAGCATTATTACTTCGAAACTTTTTTTTATAATCAGTCCTAATATGTCATATTAATCTATAAAATTAGTTTAATTAATAAAAAGTCTCAAATTACAATTATTTGGATATTTATAATATCAATTATTTTAATTTTTTATTAATTAGGTAATTACTACATCACCATTGTGTCATAAATTTATTAAATTATTTAATGTCTAAAAATTATAAATAAAATTCCATTATGTATAAAATAGTTTTATCTTTCTAATTAATATTTACAATCGAATTTATCTTATGTATAACTCTATATTAAGAATGTTTTAGTAAATAAACATTGATTTTAACTCTTTTAACTCTTCTTTGAATAAAATAATAATAAATGTCCTAATCTAATCCAAGTGGTCCAAAATGATAATATTTTATTCCTAAGGTTGTTTTTTGTCGAGATACACTTGTCCAATACAATTAGTACATGTGTTAGGGTAATATTAATATCATTTTTACCCTTAATTACCCTATTTACTTTTAATCGTGATAAATAAAAGTAAAAAGTTACTATTCACCAAAAATTATTTTCATCTCATTGAACCACATTTTACTCCTTGATATTAACCGTTTCTCTTGGATTTTATAAATTCCACTCATAGAAGTGGTAAAATTAAGTTTTATTTGGATTTCCAATTTTTCCTAGGAGGTGGGTAAAAGACGGTGAAAAGTTCAATAAAATTTTTATATATCTAAAATTATTATAAACTAACTCCAATGAATTAAATTGAACTTATCTAGGTATTATGTATCTATTTCGACCTTAATTAAATTTAATTAATATAAATAAAAATTTAAATAAAAATTTCGTTTTATACTATAACTCAGTGTTTTTTCACAATTCATCAAAAAATGAATGTTTTCAGAAAAATACCAAAATTTCACCCTAGGATAATTTTGATATTACGATACCAAAAATGAAGTCCATTTTGAAAGATAGAATTTATAAAATTTCAAAAAGATGGTATTACTATTCATAACGGCTAGTTTGATTGGTTGTGGTGTGTGTGTTAGAACTCGAAGTTGCGTACAACACACGCTACTGTATTATTCAATGGAAAGCGTATCGTGGAAGCTTGGTGTGTTAAAATAAATCAATGTAAAACATTTAACTCATTTAGAGGATACAAATTTTATGTGAAAGAATAAAAATATGACTTGAATATGGATCCCCAGTTGGTAGGAATGGTTTTCATGGTGGGAAGAAGAGGGAATCTATCGTTTGGGACAAATCAAAACACAAAACAAAACAATTGATACAGAACATTATAACTAAGTTAGAACTTATAGATTTGAAGTGGAACAACAACAAAAGGACTTGAATAAATGATGGATATACTATTAGGAAGAAGGTTTCATAGGATGGGGATGTGGATATCTCTAGTTTAGTGGAAAATACGAGTAGAAATATTTTTGAGGGGTGCAGTATATTTGGGGGGGAAATCCCAATGGTTTTAAAAACTCATTGATATACCGTGATAGAATAGACCATATCCAAACGGTTTGAATAAGATGTTGGGATAGGGTAGTCCTATTCCAATGGTTGTCTGAATCCAATGGGAAGAATGTCTCTAAAGAGCCCTCTAGAAATGGTTTGTGAAACGTTTTGTGTAGGGTACTTATACCAATGGTTTTTCCAAACTGCTAATATAGGTGTGTTGGTATAGATTGTATTTACAGTTCTTGTCATCATTTCATTGGGTAGTGTGAAAAATTTAATTGGTATGGTTTCTCCAATGAGATTAATGGAATGTGATGTGTGGTTAATCCAAATGTAACAATGAAGGTTACTCCCTATGTATCCATGAGAGAAGCAGTAAATGTAAGATTGGTATATAAATGAGGTCATTGACACTCTTTAAGAAGAAAATTATATTATGAATAAATAAATTGGATATTTCAAAATATTAGTAACAAACTAAAGGAATTAAAATCCATCAAGTGAAAGGGAACTACGTGGAAGATATATGTTGCATACCTACGCTGCATACCTTTGCGAAAGGGATACACAACAACATAATTTTTTGTACCCCTACGCAGAGAAGCTACACGGAACTCCTATGTGGTCGACCAATGGAACCAAAATAATTTTTACTAGACCACTTCTTTTCCAATAAATAGGACCCTTGGGCTCCCCATTTGTGAACTAAAAAAATTTGGAAGAACTCTTCAAGCCCCCATTGTTTATCTCCTTCACCCAGATCACCCATGTTTTCTTAGGTAGCTCTCTAAAACACGATAGGGAAGAGAATTAGATTGGATAATCAAGTTTGAAGTCCATTCAGAGTTTCAAACATAAATAATCTGATTAAGGACCCTTCTTCGACAAATATTAAGCTACCTACGCAATGCCTATTCCTTAGGACCTATGCAAGGCTCTTCCAAACACACTTGAAGTGCACTGTGTTGCATTTGTTGTCAATGAGACATGTTGTTGTCTTAGAATGAATGGATGTCAAGAATTGTCAAGATGCGAATGCCAAAGGTTGTGATGGTGTTGGTGGTGAAGGAGAATGGCCATGGTACTAAGATGCATGTCACTTAGGAGATTCACTAAGTGGTATTGGAAATTGTGGTTGAAACATTCTCCATGAATATCTGACGATTGTTGAGCTGCTCTTTAAGTTCAAAGAACTTGTATCCTGATGATACAATGTCACAACATTGTTTGAAGACCATGCATTGTATTGACAATGCATGAGGAGATGAAGATGATCCATCCACAAGTTCTAAGTGGATGAAGTGGATTAAAGAAGTCCATGTGCTAACTCTTAGTGCATGTGAATTGGAAGTGATCCAACTTGATCTCTGATTAGATCAATGAAGCAAATTGGAGAATTCATGTTGATTCAGGAGTTCGGTTGAAGATGAAGAACCTTCAAGAATTTCCATTCCTAAGTGATGAATACATGTTCAATAGAATTGGAGGAATTCTAATGAAGAAGAAGAAATAAAGAAGAAGAAGAATGGCTTGCCATTCAGAATGGGAATTTTTCATATGGAGTACTTTGTTTTTTGACAAAGTAACATTCTGTCCCTTTGCCAAAAATATGGCCAGCCAAGGCACCTTGGGGGTTCAACCCCAAGGCATGGGCACTAGGGCACCACGCCCGGGGGAACCCGTGGGGCAAGCCAGGGCGGCAGGGCGCACCCGTAGGACACCGCAAGGGCGCCTGGGGCACGCCCGGAGGAGCGCGGCAGGGGGGCCGTGTATAAGCCCACGAGGGCACGCGGTGGTGAAGCCCGCGCACCCGAGTGTGCAGAGTGGGCGCTAGGAGCGCGCCCGCAGAGGCGAGAGTGGGCGCAGAGCGCGCCCGCAGGGAGAACACGGTGCGGGGCGGCACCGTGGAGGGAGAGGATTCAATTGAGGGGGCTGGGGGAGCGGCATATTGATAAACCGCGGAAAAACCGCGCCCCGTTTCGATGTGGGACGCGGAAAAATTCACCGGGAGTAAATTCTGGCCGTCCATCTCATCGCGCGCCCGATCCGAGCCGCTCATCTAATCCTGCGGCGATGATCTAATCCTGGCCGTTAAACATCGCATCCGACGGCCGAGAGCTCGTCTTCATCATCGAGCTCGTCCGAGGCCTCCCCGAAGCCACCTGCTTGCCGCCGCTGAACCAGGCGACTCCCGAAGATGGTTTTTGAGTTCCCGTCCACCTCCGAGCAAACCGAGACCTCCATTGGGATCGTCTCGACGCACTGAACCCATCCATGCATTAAATAGTTGCATTCATGCATCAAGAAATGAATTCGGTCTAAGCCGAAGCAAACCGAAGGTGCGAGGCGTTGAAGAATTTGTGTTTTGCATGGGATGGCCAAAACAGAGGCCGTGCATGCGTTCTAAATCGCATGCACGAGGAGGAAAGTAAAAGAGATGAAGGCCGCGTGAAACAGTGAAGGAAAACAAGATTTGAAAATATTTTTAAAAGATCCGAAGATCTCGGGAGTTTGAGATTTATCACGCGGATGGTCCGAAGCCGCCTCTGCCTATAAAAGGATCACCCGAGGCTCTCGTTTATGCTTGCTGATGCGCTGAATATTTTTGAGAAGTCCCGCGAGTGCCTTGCCTCGTGAAGAACAGCCTGCGCGCCCCCTGCGCGGCAGTGAAGCCTGGAGCCACCCCTTGGCCCCGTGAAGTTCCTTTTGTGCACTTCTTGTGAAAAAGAAGAAGGAGGAAGGGCAACGCTACCTTGCGCGCCCCCCTCTGTGCACCGCGGCCCCCTGCGCGGTAAGAACTTGCGCGGTAGTGGCCACCCAAGGCCTTGCGCGCCTTGCACTGGCTGCACCACTTGCGCGCTTCTTTGGGTTGGTGTTCAGGTGTGAGCAAGAGAAGGCCAAGCCTTAGTGCCTTGTGTGCCAAGTGAAGTGGAAGACCACACTTTGTGTGTGTGCCAAAGAAGGCCGAGGCCTTGCCTCGTGTGTGTGCCAAGTGGAGAAGAGAACCCGAGACTTGCATACCTTGGTTGTGCCAAATTGAAGAACACACTTTGTGTGTGCATTTGAAGGAGAAGGCCGTAGCCTTGGGTGTGTGCAAAATGAGGAAGTCTTGCACCTTGTGTATGCAATTTGAAGAACACCCTTAAGAAGAGGAGAATAGGCCAAGTCTCAAGTGTGTGCAAACTGAAACATGTGTTTGCAAAAAGACAACAAGGCCGAACCTTAGTGTGTGTGCAAAACAAAGTTTGTACACACTAAGAAGAAGAGAAGACATCCACACTAGTGTATAACACACATTTAAGTGTGTAATCAAAAGAGAATAAAGTGTATGATGTTCAAGGAGTTGGTGTGTGCTTAAAGTGTTACACTCTTTGTGGGTCTACTGCACCAAGAAGAGGAAAGGGAAAGTGCATGCATGCACGCGCACACTGAACAAGCTTAAATCAGTGGTGTAAGTTTGAGTTGACCAAGACTGAAAGTTCTTGAAGAATATTTTGAGAAGTCCAGGAACAACAGTTCTTGAAGATATTGAGAACCCATGCTATCAGTGCATGAAGATGAAGAGTTTCCATGCACTCAGTGCATGAAGTAGAGTTGAGTGAGACTGAAGCCAGACTGAAGTTAAAGACATCAGTTGCCTGAGTTTTCAGTAATTGAGAAGACCCTGATCAACAGAAGTGATCAGAAGATTTGAGCAAGACCAATAGACCTTTTCAGAGGCAATTGAAGATTCTTGAAGAGTGAAGCCAGGTCATCCTGAAGAAGGAGATAAAGCCTGAGCTAGACGAGAAGCCCTGATCAACCACAAGTGATCAGAAGAGAAGATCAAGGCCAACAGCCTTTATCCCAGGCTGCTGAAGTTACTTGAAGAAGCTTAAAGTGAAGAAGAGCTACTCGTGTGACTCGAGGAGCCAGGAGAAGACCCTGTGGGACTCAGGGAGAAGAAGTCTTCAGTGGGATTCTGGAGCAGGCCAGTGGGACTCTGGTAACACTTTGTGACGTAGTATAACGACCCTCCTGTGGGACTCAGGAGAGATACAGTGGGACTCTGTATCGACCATTGTAATACTAACAGATTATAATGGGAGAATCCATGCTGGGAGAGCATGGAAAGGATGTAGGCCTTTGGTGCCGAACCTTGTAAATCCTTGTGTCCTGTGCCTTTTCATTACTGCATCATTCGGGAATGGTTGAGAGATACAAGAAGAGTGGATCGAGGCTTTAACCAGCCATAGAGGTTTAATTGATAAGAATCAATTAGTAAAAAGTTTTAAGGGATCACTGATTCACCCCCTCCCCCTCTCAGTGATTCACACTGATCTGGGCACTTCAATTGGTATCAGAGCGAGGTTACCTCTAAAAGATCCAAGGGAGTCTTTATGAAGTGCAGATTTGAGGAAACGAGCGACCAGCCTCAAATGGAGATATCTGCCAAGACTCAGAAAAATAGAAAGAAGAAACAGGCCAAGAAGATGAAGAAAGTCTGTCCTAGCTGTGATGAAGTTGAAATAATGAATGATCTTCAGAGTGCACTCAAATATCTTCAGAAGACAGTTCCCATGGAAGTGGCAAAGTGTATAGCTACAGGCATCCATGATCTTCATGAAGAAAAATCACAGTTAGAAGAAGAATCCAATGCAATGGAAGATCAATTGGCTAAAAGGGTTGGCATAACCAACACTCTCGGAAAGCTGGTGAAGGCTAAGGAAGAAACAGTTTCTCTTTGCAATGATAGATATGAAGATACTTGTGAAGAATTTCAAAGAAGCCTTTCTGAGAAAGAATTCTTTAAAGTAATAATCAAAGATGTTTACCATGCACTGGAGAAGAGGCATAGAGTATCAATGGTTGTTAATGATGCTCAACTTGAAGACAAAGTAAAAAGGGTGAAGGAGCTTGACAACTCATTGCTTGAAATGAAGAAGGTGCATGAAGATCAACTAGAACAGTTGAAAGAAAATTGGGAAGGAAGGCTAAGAACTGTTGAGGATGAGAAGAACTCCCTCAATATGAAATGCTTAGAACTAGAGGTGATATTGAAAAATTTGCAATCACCCAAAGATGAAGCCTCCCAGTCAGCTGAAAGGAGAAATGTTGCTACTCAAGTATGCATTGAGCAGGATGATTCTAAGAGAAAGACATCCTCTAATAAAAGTGTAACATCTTCTAGAAAGAAGGTACCATCCATACCATCTTGTACTGATGCTTCTAATTGTGTTTCCACAAAAAGTGCAGGATGGAAGAATAATTCCAAACAAATATGGATGAAGACAATAAAGAAGCAGAGCTCTCCTGAAACAGCACAACAGGTCAAGAAAAGTACCCTACAATCAGAAGGAATGAAGACGTCAAGATTCGTGGGACAATGCTGGTGTTGTAACAAGTATGGGCATTGTGCAAAGGATTGTTGGTACAATCCACTGAATGCTAAAGCACAGAGGAAGCCCATGCCAAGGGGGAGCAAGCCAGAAGGAAGGAAGCAACATCCACAGGTCCAGAGACATCTGTTTACTGCAAATAGATTTGGATTACTTGACAACATCTGGGATGGTTGCAAAAGTGGTCAAAGAGTTGATAGATATCAATCTCCGAATGTATCCGAAGCTGGAATGAAGAGAAGATCATTGAACCTGGCTCAGAAAGAATCCTTGGGAAGCAAGAAGAAGAAAGTGGAAGATGCTCCCAAGAAGATTATGAAAAAGGAATAGAAGACCTTGGAGTCTAATTCCAAGAAGGGTGAGTCATCCAGTAGGACCACCAAGAAAATATGCTTCTACTGTGGGAAGAAAGGACACATCATGGATATTTGTAAGGAAGCCATGAAATTCAATAGAGGCAGACTGAACTCAAAAAGACAATCAATCCAGAAGAAGAAGGGATTGATTGAAAACAAGTTGCCTAAGAGAGGTAGCGTGACAGCATCAAAGGAACCATGTGAAACTTCCAGAACTGGGGCCACTCTTCCAAATGATCTACTTGTCATATGGCCACATCAGTTGCAACTTGCCAGAGAACTACAAAGAGCTGAAGATGAAGCTCTGGCAATTTCCAAAGCAAAAGGGAAGAAGAAGGTTTCACATGAAGATGTTTTGAGAACCACACCAGCACAATCATCAATGAAGATCAAATGTGCAAGTGTGAAGAATGGTGAAAATGGGACATCTCGGTTGAGAGAATCTTCTCAACCTAGTTGTTCACATTGATGAACCAAGGAGGTTCCATCTTATTCCCTTATACTTCTGGTATTTACATGTGCTAACATTTCAGGGAATTGAAGATGATGATCATTCTCATCTGGAGAGTGGTTTGGACAAAATGGAGTGCACCCCTTGAGGGGGAGCAAATCTGAAGAAGATGATGTTCTGAGATTAATATCATCTTGAGAAAAGTGAAGGTATTCCAATCATACTTTCATCCCTTGTTTCTTAATTGAGTTTATCTTGTCAATTAAGGGGGAGTATGGATTGAAGGCAAATGGATGAATGGGGGAGCTTTATCTTTGCACTGAACTTTCTAATGAGTTTTGTGGAGTATGTGCAGGATTTAGCAATTCATTGTTATATATGAAAAATTTCAAACCCCTAAGCATGATCTCACATGTGTAGAGAATTATGGACAGCTTTGAATTCCTTGGTCATATCACTCTTGTTTTCTACACCGGGTTAGCCCAAGTAGACTTAGAGCTGATTTACTAAAGGTTCTTTGTTAAAGAGAACATGTGACATCATCCCTCTCTCAGTGTTTTTCAAGAAAATACTTTTCAAAGGGAGGAAGAGATATTTTTGAAAGTGAACCACACCACACCTTTTCATTTGATTGCCAATAAGGGGGAGGAAATATTGGCACACATATTGACCCATTCATATGTGCTCTAGTGTATTGACAACAAATACAAAGGGGGAGATTGAAGTGCACTGTGTTGCATTTGTTGTCAATGAGACATGTTGTTGTCTTAGAATGAATGGATGTCAAGAATTGTCAAGATGTGAATGCCAAAGGTTGTGATGGTGTTGGTGGTGAAGGAGAATGGCCATGGTACTAAGATGCATGTCACTTAGGAGATTCACTAAGTGGTATTGGAAATTGTGGTTGAAACATTCTCCATGAATATCTGACGATTGTTGAGCTGCTCTTTATGTTCAAAGAACTTGTATCCTGATGATACAATGTCACAACATTGTTTGAAGACCATGCATTGTATTGACAATGCATGAGGAGATGAAGATGATCCATCCACAAGTTCTAAGTGGATGAAGTGGATTAAAGAATTCCATGTGCTAACTCTTAGTGCATGTGAATTGGAAGTGATCCAACTTGATCTCTGATTAGATCAATGAAGCACATTGGAGAATTCATGTTGATTCAGGAGTTCGATTGAAGATGAAGAACCTTCATGAATTTCCATTCCTAAGTGATGAATACATGTTCAATAGAATTGGAGGAATTCTAATGAAGAAGAAGAAATAAAGAAGAAGAAGAATGGCTTGCCATTCAGAATGGGCATTTTTCATATGAAGTACTTTGTTTTTTGACAAAGTAACATTCTGTCCCTTTTCCAAAAATATGGCCAGCCAAGGCACCTTGGGGGTTCAACCCCAAGGCATGGGCACTAGGGCACCACGCCCGGGGGAACCCGTGGGGTGAGCCAGGGCGGCAGGGCGCACCCGTAGGACACCGCAAGGGCGCCTGGGGCACGCCCGGAGGAGCACGGCAGGGGGGCCGTGTATAAGCCCCCGAGGGCACGCGGTGGTGAAGCCCGCGCACCCGAGTGTGCAGAGTGGGCGCTAGGAGCGCGCCCGCAGAGGCGAGAGTGGGCGCAGAGCGCGCCCGCAGGGAGAACACGGTGCGGGGCGGCACCGTGGAGGGAGAGGATTCAATTGAGGGGGCTGGGGGAGCGGCATATTGATAAACCACGGAAAAACCGCGCCCCGTTTCGATGTGGGACGCGGAAAAATTCACCGGGAGTGAATTCTGGCCGTCCATCTCATCGAGCACCCGATCCGAGCCGCTCATCTAATCCCGCGGCGATGATCTAATCCTGGCCGTTAAACATCGCATCCGACGGCCGAGAGCTCGTCTTCATCATCGAGCTCGTCCGAGGCCTCCCCAAAGCCACCTGCTTGCTGCCGCTGAACCAGGCGACTCCCGAAGATGGGTTTTGAGTTCCCGGCCACCTCCGAGCAAACCGAGACCTCCATTGGGATCATCTCGACGCACTGAACCCATCCATGCATTAAAATGTTGCATGCATGCATCAAGAAATGAATTCAGTCTAAGCCGAAGCAAACCGTAGGTGCGAGGCGTTGAATAATTTTTGTTTTGCATGGGATGGACAAAACAGAGGCCGTGCATGCGTTCTAAATCGCATGCACGAGGAGGAAAGTAAAAGAGATGAAGGCCGCGTGAAACAGTGAAGGAAAACAAGATTTGAAAAGATTTTTAAAAGATCTGAAGATCTCGGGAGTTTGAGATTTATCACGCGGATGGGCTGAAGCCGCCTCTGCCTATAAAAGGATCACCCGAGGCTCTCGTTTATGCTTGCTGATGCGCTGAATATTTTTGAGAAGTCCCGCGAGTGCCTTGCCTCGTGAAGAACAGCCTGCGCGCCCCCTGCGCGGCAGTGAAGCCCGGAGCCACCCCTTGGCCCCGTGAAGTTTCTTTTGCGCACTTCTTGTGCAAAAGAAGAAGGAGGAAGGGAAACGCTACCTTGCGCGCCCCCCCTCTGTGCACCACGGCCCCCTGCGCGGTAAGCACTTGCGCGGCAGTGGCCACCCGAGGCCTTGCGCGCCTTGCACTAGCTTCACCACTTGCGCGCTTCTTTGGATTGGTGTTCAGGTGTGAGCAAGAGAAGGCCGAGCCTTAGTGCCTTGTGTGCCAAGTGAAGTGGAAGACCACACTTTGTGTGTGTGCCAAAGAAGGCCGAGGCCTTGCCTCGTGTGTGTGCCAAGTGGACAAGAGAACCCGAGACTTGCATACCTTGGTTGTTCCAAATTGAAGAACACAATTTGTGTGTGCATTTGAAGGAGAAGGCCGTAGCCTTGGGTGTGTGCAAAATGAGGAAGGATTGCACCTTGTGTATGCAATTTGAAGAACACCCTTAAGAAGAGGAGAATAGGCCAAGTCTCAAGTGTGTGCAAAGTGAAACAAGTGTGTGCAAAAAGACAACAAGGCCGAACCTTAGTGTGTGTGAAAAACAAAGTGTGTACACACTAAGAAGAAGAGAAGACATCCACACTAGTGTATAACACACATTTATGTGTGTAATCAAAAGAGAATAAAGTGTATGATGTTCAAGGAGTTGGTGTGTGCTTAAATTGTTACACTCTTTGTGGGTCTACTTCACCAAGAAGAGGAAAGGGAATGTGCATGCATGCATGCATGCACGCGCACACTGAACAAGCTTAAATCAGTGGTGTGCGTTTGAGTTGACCAAGACTGAAAGTTCTTGAAGAATATTGTGAGAAGTCCAAGAACAACAGTTCTTGAAGATATTGAGAACCCATGCTATCAGTGCATGAAGATGAAGAGTTGCCATGCACTCAGTGCATGAAGTAGAGTTGAGTGAGACTGAAGCCAGACTGAAGTTAAAGACATCAGCTGCCTGAGTTTTCAGTAATTGAGAAGACCCTGATCAACAGAAGTGATCAGAAGATTTGAGCAAGACCAATAGACCTTTTTAGAGGCTATTGAAGATTCTTGAAGAGTGAAGCCAGGTCATCCTGAAGAAGGAGATAAAGCCTGAGCTAGACGAGAAGCCCTGATCAACCACAAGTGATCAGAAGAGAAGAGCAAGGCCAGCAGCCTTTATCCCAGGCTGCTGAAGTTACTTGAAGAAGCTTAAAGTGAAGAAGAGCTACTCGTGTGACTCGAGGAGCCAGGAGAAGACCCTGTGGGACTCAGGGAGAAGAAGTCTTCAGTGGGATTCTGGGGCAGGCCAGTGGGACTCTGGTAACACTGTGTGACGCAGTATAAAGACCCTCCTGTGGGACTCAGGAGAGATACAATGGGACTCTGTATCGACCATTGTAATACTAACAGATTATAATGGGAGAATCCATGCTGGGAGAGCATGGAAAGGATGTAGGCCTTTGGTGTCGAACCTTGTAAATCCTTGTGTCCTGTGCCTTTTCATTACTGCATCATTCGGGAAAGGTTGAGAGATACAAGAAGAGTGGATCGAGGCTTTAACCAGCCATAGAGGTTTAATTGATAAGAATCAATTAGTAAAAAGTTTTAAGGGATCAGTGATTCACCCCCTCCCCCTCTCAGTGATTCACACTGATCTGGGCACTTCAACACTAAAGGAGACCTGAGGTGTTTAGATTTACATCTCACCCAAGTGTTCTGTTCATGGTATTCCTTTTTTAATCTTAAATAAGCTTGGTTCTCATGTTTTAAACTTTTTTGAGTCATTTCTATGATCTATGTGACATATCTATGTTACATACCTCCATGGTGATCCTAAGCGACATACCAACGTGGTATCACTATGTGACATAGCTCCACACTAAGGGACTATGCATATCACCTTGTAAACCCTCTTCAAATCCACTCATGGAATGGTATCTCCATTCTTGGTTCCCTTATAAGAAATAGACTACATTAAAGCATCCACCAAAACCTCAAGACTTATCAATCCTTTGGGAACGACACATCAGTGTGTCTTCTATTTGGGTTTGTATATCTACAGATAGAGATTCCCCAAATTTTTCTTTTAAGGGACTTAGGTCCCTCGGGATGGTTTTAGGTATATATATCTACATTCCCATAGATCTTTACCCAAGAGATAGTGTTGGGAAGTTCCCAGTCTTGGATTCTGGGATTGGGACATTGTCCTCCCCTTTTCATCTCTAAGACCCGGAGCCTCTGGTTCCCAATAAGGAGAGTGAGGGTCACATTTTCTTTTCCATTCAACAAAGGAAAAGTCTCCCTCCTCTCCGGGGATCCATTTAGGGCATTACTCTAAGAGTAATACCCTGGACATTTGGGCTGGATCCAATGACCTTGAATTTCATTTCACATTGATGGGTTCATCGCTTTGTGCCCTCGCCCACCGTTGTCTTGGCTTCTTTCACCAGAGTCCATCCCTCTTCCATCAGCAAAAGCAAGAGTTTTTGGTTTGTTAAATCTTTCACATACTCTCCTTTATCACACGAAGTATGAATCAGGTGAGATTAGATAATTATTATGATTATAACATCCACAGAATCCACCAATATTTAACTATAAGATCTTTGATTCCCACCGTAATTGGGATATGTAGGAAGCCTTTATCAGGGCCCAAGCTCATTGGATGCCCTATTTAAAAATCCAACCCTAATTACCTTAATATGGGAATCCTCCTTAAGAGTAATCCCCAACCTATTTCTCTAAAAATGGTCATACACCCCTATTAGACTCATCAAACTATGTGGGATTTGATTTCCATCCAAGTGGGATACGCAGGAATCCTCGTTGATGTTCAAACCCAATACTCAAAATCAATGTTGTTCTCCTTGGGCCATATTCCCAACAGGTTCTAATCTAACTTGGAGACTCAAATTCATCCCATGTTCCCGGGGCTGCTGAAACATAATTCCCGCAACATGTGTTGACTAAGCACCTTCTCCATAGATGTGCATACGATGGGACAATAAACTATAAGGTTTGTTCCTTATTGTAAAGACCTGTAAAATTCAAGGGAAATTTTTTTCTTTTTTTCGTTGGGATTTTTACAAGAACGTGGTTTCTGACAACAGTTGATTTCGAGGCCCGGTGTGCCCAGAATATCTATCCGAAGTTTAGCTCAGGTACATTCAGTGAACGAACGAGCGGGTTTTTCTAACTTTTGAACCGGTGCTCGGAATCGAATTCTGAGGGCACCGATGGATTCGCAACGCTGGTAATTGCTTAGGAACACTTTTTCCGGAGATTCATTTACACGAGAGAAGTTGATAAAAATTTTGGATGTTAAAATAAATGTTTTGCTACAATTTTTATTTCTAAGTGGTTTAAGCTTTCAGTGGAAGTTTGGGTAACCACCCAACATCCCATGGGAGGTTATGAGAGTGGTGGGGCCCACACAAACCCAACCCCTTCATATTCCCTAACTCCTTCAACTCACCGTTAATTTCATAACTTAAGTTAATTAATTAGGTGAGTTTAATTTGAATGTTTGAATTCAAAAGCTTAAGTTATGTTAATAAAATAAGTGTTGAACTTATTTTATTTTGGTTGTTCTTGTTGTGTGAGTCTTTGGAGAAAAGTTGAGGAGCTTGAAAAACTTCTTCTTCTTCTTCGACGAAGAACGTGAAGGTTGCGAAGGACGCCGGATCCTCAGAGATCGACGGCGTGACGCCGACGAATCATTTTCCCCACGACGTGACTCTCTCCTTCTGTGAAGCCTTCTTCCGCGACGGTTATTTCCGCGACGAACCCTCTCTCAACGATTCGATGAGGTAGGGGTTTAATTATTATTTCATTTGTTCCTGATTACTTCATCGTTGGTTTATCATCTATTTTGGTCCGCCTTTTATCGCAATAACGGGAGGAGGTCGGACCGGATGAACACAACCGACTCTCCTCCCCTTTTTGGTTGTTTGATATTGATGCGGCACGAATAAAGCAACGCGGTACCGAAGCACCGCGCGGGAATTATTAAGGAAAGGGGAAGAAGCGGAGCGCTGTTGCGATGCACCGTTGAAGACGAACCAAAGACGCGGCGCCGACGCGCCGTGCCGGAGAACCACAAAAGCACCGCGGCCGGAGCGGGGCCACGGTGGATGGGCGTGGCGCCGTCGCGCCACGCCGGATGGACCAAGGCCACGGCCGGTTCCAGGCCGCAGCAGAGCAGGGGAACCGACAGCCGGTTCCGGGCCACGACAGAGCAGGGGAACCGGCGACCGGTTCCGGGCCGCCGGCGTTGGAGCAGGGGGACCAGCCCTTGCCGGTCCCGTGGCGGCAACAGTCGGCCTGCCGGAGTGGGCCGGCTGGACAGGGGAAGAGCCGGGGGTTACAACCCACGGCTGGCCAGCAAGGCAGCCCCCACATAGGGCCGTAGCTACAAAAAACCAGGGGGCAGCGCCCCCCGACACCCCCCCCCCCCCCCCCCCGCGTCCCTTTTCTTGGCCGAAACGGCCGAGCCCCTGGCTGGCACCAACGCACCGGGTCGGCTTCCTTGCCGGCCCGCCCGACCGGGCCGCCAGGCGGGCCACGCCCAAGCCGGGAAGGGTCGCGCCTAGGCCGGGCCAGGCCACGCCAACCGGGCCGGGCCGACCCAGAGGGTATCGGGTCGGGTCGGACCAGGCCCGAAACCCCCTATTACCGAACCTCCATCTGTCTTCTGCCCATATTTTGGGTTCTGGACCTCCAATCGATGCGCCGTCAACTGCGATGCGATCCTTGGATTGAGACGGTCGTTTCGGTATATTACACTCATGGTTTCGGTGTACTTTGGGTTTGGCCGGGTTGGTTCGTAAACGAAACCAACCGTGCCCTCAAAGCGGAAACGCTTATAACTGGAGCTCCAGATGTTCGATTGATGTGTCGTTGATTTGTTGGATTCCTCTTAGTGAGACAGACCTTTTGGATTACTCCTCTTGAGGTTTGGATGCAGTTGGAGTACAGTCGGGTTGGTTGTGACTTAAAAACCAACCGGTCCCCTGGGATGAAAAGGCCAATAACTCTCAGACCGGGCGTCCGATTAACGCGCCGTCTGTGACGTTAAGTTCCTGTTGACGATACAGAACTTTTGGATACATTAACTCCAGACTAAGTGTCAGTTGATGTATCATCCCCTCGTCTCGTGGAGCGGACCCTCCTGAACGATCTTGCTGTGTGTGGGAACCCTAGAGCTGGCTGCGACTACGACGACGATGATGACTGTACAGAAATCCTCCATTTATTTGACAGCGATGACTACATCACTCAGCGATCCTACGTGGATCAGTGCTACCGATCCTGTTTGGGTTAGATCCTGTGTGGTTCAGCGCTCAGCAGTCCTATGTGGGCCATCACCTACAGATCATATGTGGGTCCGATCTTGTATGGGTCATTGCGGGGGTTAGTTACCTATCGATCTTTTTCGGGTCATTGCGGGGGTTAGTTACCTTTCAATACTTTGTGGGTCACTGTGGGGGTTAGTACCTATCGATCCTATGTGGTTCCGATGGCTTAGATGAATCAGTGGAAATATCTGATCATCTCTATCGTCTTACGAAGAAGTATACCTGTGTGAGCTGAATCTTGACTTTCAATCCTTATCTTCGATAAGATTGACTTTATATCGTGTGTGGATTACGTTATGTTTTCTTGTGTGTATTGGATTGCGATTTCATGTGTGGATTGGGTTATACATGAGCTCAGATGTTGGAGCCGAATGAGAATTGATGGCTTCGGTATATGTATGGGCATATACTTAAGTAGTTTCGAATGTTACTTCGTGATTGTATCTTTCCTTTGTGGATTATCCTTTGAGGATTCTGGGAGACCTTAGGGGGTCTCAGGGTCCCTAATGAGTAGCTTATACTCACCCCTGCATGGGCTATGCCCGCACTACATTGTGCTGGTTGCAGACGACAGACAGCGCTGTTCGTGGTTGAGGCTTGCGGAGCAGGTCGGTACCCGGAGGTGGACCACTGGGCGGGGCGTACTCGGAGAGGACGGCTGGACCCGAGGAGCTGTGGAGGCTATCTGTACTTACCCTTCAGGTGGGACTTCCAGTGTATGGCTCGAGGCTGCGACATTACTTTTAGTTGCTATTTTCCCTTTCCAGTTGTACTTTAATTTCAGTTTGGGTTTGTATACTGGCCCACTTACTTATCCGCACTAACTTTTGTATCAGTTTTTACTTAGTGTTTACTTCTACTACTTGCTTGCTCTGTGGTGTTTGTTTACTTTACAAAGGCAATGATTTCCCTTTGTATTAGTAATTACGCCTTGGTGAAAGTCTCCAGCCCCTGTCCTATGGAAGGCGGGCTTGGGGTAGTCACGGCACGGGCCCCGAGGACGGGTCGTGACTAATTGGTATTAGAGGAGTTCGGTTCTACCGTAGAACTCAGGACTCTGATCTTTTTTTTTGAAGTAATATTGTTAAGACTATTGAGTGTGGTTGTTAGTCTAGGGAGTCCAGTGTTGGTGCGGTGGCCGATGTATCTGTACACCAGGACACTGACTTCTGATTTCTGACTTAATGCACGAAAACATTGATTGCATGTGTGTTTCAAGTTTTCATTGTGATTAATTTGTGTCAGCTCACCAGGTATATAGTTTGACCGTGGTGCACCTGTTTATTTTCAGGATGTCCCCACGACGGTAGCCAGCTAGGGTTCCAAGAGTTTTGCGTGACGACAGTCTACCGAGCGATGAGGCCTCGATACATGGCCCTTTGACAGCAGAGGCACCAGCGGTACCTCTACCCGCCGATCCACCAATTATACTAGCCCCAGTCGCTGACGATGCACGTCACCTTAGTGAACTGCATGATCTTCAGTGTCAATGACCACCCTGGTTCCACGGGGAGACGGACCCTCAGGCAGCCGAGGATTGGCTGGAGGTAGTTGTACGGGTTTTCAGGTTAGTGAGGACACCTGCGGACCTCATGGTGATCCTCACAGCGAGCCTACTGCATGCGGCAGTAGGAAGATGGTGGAGCTTGATGCTCCAGGTGCACGACAAGGCATCTCTCCACTGGACGGACTTTGAGAGCCTCTTCCACTTGGAGTTCATCCCAGCCACCCTCCGTGCGGTGCGCATACAGGAGCTTCTTCAGCTGCGGCATGGCATCTTGACGGTCGCTCAGTACTCGGTGAGATTTACCGATCTCTCGCGCTACTCGACGGACATGGTACGGGACCCATTCTTCTGGGCTCGGACCTTCGATCAGGGTCTAAGGCAGGAGATCAGGGCATCGCTGATCTCCCTCAGCATTCCGACATAGGCAGGACTACTAGAGCGATCCCTTCTGATCGAGAGGTTCCTTGCTGAGCCTACATCAGCAGCGAGATCTACCATAGGGCGGCACGTAGCAGAGTCTTCTATAGCAGGAAGTCGACGGATGACTCATGGGTCCAGTCAGACCAGACCCTCAGGCAGACAACCTTAGGACACTGGATCAGAAGTGCAGGGCACACAACGTGGAGCCAGTCTTTCGAGAGGTAGACAGTGCTACGCATGTGGCGGGCAGGGCCACATGGCTCGTGACTGCCTGACCCGCCGTGCCGAGGAGCAGCAGACGGTTGTGGGACCACCCAGGCAGAGGAAGAGGGTCGACCGTGGCAGTCTGCAGGGAGCAGGAGGACGAGGCAGAGGAGCTGGCCGAGCAGCAAGTGGTGGACGGCACATTGAGGCTCTACCACGACCACCACCACCAGGAGGTTCACCCTGACCACAGGGAGCTGGCGAGCAGAGACAAGCACAACTCCAGGCAGCGGAGCCCTACGACCACAGCGCACCTGAGATTATTCGAGGAACTATCTGTTTCTATTCCACTCTTTCTCCAGTTCTTATAGAAACAAGAGCGAGTCATTCTTTCATAGCTGCTGCCCTTTTTCAGAGCTCGGAGATTCCGACAGAGCCGTTGGCTCGATCCTTACGGATAGAGACTCCTATGAGATCAGACTCGATGATTACGCACTGGTGCTGGCAGTGTGAGCTTACTCTAGGAGGCGAGATCTTCAGCTAGGATCTTCTTGTAGCGGCGTCGAGGCCTTACGACATCATCTTGGGCATGGATTGGTTATCTACAGTCCAAGCTCAGATCGACTGTATTAGGCTCAAGGTGCGGTCTATACACACCGACGGGAGCAGGTTCACCTTCACCGACGAGAAGGGAGTCTTCGCAGCACAGGATGGACTCACGCAGAGGAGAGGACAGCCCATCACTCATCAGTTGGCTAGAATCATCCTAGGAGTAGTTGACATGCGGAGTCCTGGTTTACCTGCAGTGGTGGATCAGTATGAGGACGTTTTTCCCGACGACGTTCTGGGACTACCTCCTCGTAGAGAGGTAGACTTTTATATTGATATGTACCCTGGGACAGCCCCAATATCCACCCCAGCATATCGGATGGCTCCCGCAGAGCTTCGAGAGCTACGGGTACAGTTGGAGGACTTGCAGGGCAAGTGATTCATCTAACCCAGTGTTTCACCCTGGGCTTCCCCAATATTGTACGCCAAGAAGGTGGACGAGAGCTTGCTACTTTGTGTCGACTATCATCGCCCGAACCAAGTGACAGTGAGGAACAAGTATCTGCTACCGAGGATTGACGACATCTTCGATCAGCTCAAGGGAGAACGGTGGTTCTCAAAGATAGACCTTAGATCAGGCTATCATCAGCTCAGAGTTCGGGACGAGGACGTGCAGAAGACGGCCTTCAGATGTCGGTACGACCACTATGAGTTCTTGGTTATGCCATTAAGTGTAACCAATGCTCCAATAGTGTTCATGGCCCTCATGATCATGATCTTTCAGCCATACCTCTATAGATTTGTCGTGGTCTTCATCAACGACATTTTGATATACTCGACGTCTGAGGAGGAGCACGCCAACCACTTACCGGTTGTACTAGACACACTCCGAGAGCACCAGCTTTATGGCAAGCTCTCGAAATGTTAGTTCCGGATACGCAAGGTCCACTTCTTAGGACACGTCATCTCTGAGGCGGGAGTTGCGGTTGATCCTACGAAGATCGAGGCAGTGCTAGTTTGGGATCCACCCATGAGCGTGACGGAGGTGTGGAGTTTCTTGGGTCTAGCTGGGTACTATAGAAGATTTGTGTCAGACTTCTCCAGAGTTACGGAACCACTATCTACTTTGACGAATAAGGGGAAACCCTTCCTATGGTCAGACAGATGTCAGTAGAGCTTCCGGGAGCTAAGATAGAGATTGACCAGCACCCCTATCTTGAGGCTACCAGAGGAGGGAGTTGGGTACGTAGTTTACTGTGATGCATCAGGGACCGGACTCGGATGTGTCCTGATGCAGAAGTGGGTCGTGATCGCCTATGGATCACGTCATTTGAGGCAACATGAGCATAACTACACTACCCATGACCTGGAGTTAGCAGCAGTGGTCTTCACTCTGAAGATGTGGCGACACTATCTGATGGGCGAGCGCTTTACAGTCTATTTTGACCACCATAGTCTTAGTTACATCTCCTCGTAGAAGAACCTGAACCTGAGACAACAGCGATGGCTCGAGTTCCTCCAGGAATATGACTTTGAGATAGTCTATACTCCTGGAAAGGGGAACGTAGTAGACGATTCTCTCAGAAGGAGGACGGGCATCCAGCTACTTGGGGAGGTGACAGAGCAGTTAGCCGCTTTGCGGATATCCTTCATGGATAGAGATGGAGTAGCCTTCCTTCAGTCACTCACAGTCACTCTTCCACTACTGCAGCGGGTCAGAGAGGAACAGTGTGGGGACACCGACTATGAGACGCGGCGTGCACAGATATCCCTAGGACAGGCACCTGATGGATTCTCCATGGGAGGAGAGCACGATGTCCTTTTCAGAGGACATACCTTTGTACTAGTTTCTTTACGAGAGGAGGTGTTGAGAGAGTTTCACACTTCCCCTTTGGTGGTACATCCTGGAGTGGCGAAGATGAACCAGGATCTCAGACGACAGCACTGGTGGCCAGGCATGAAGAAGGTTGTGGCAGAGTTCATTTCTCGATACCTCACCTGTCAGGAGGTGAAGGCAGAGCACCAGGTACCAGTAGGCTTGGTACAGCCCTTGGAGGTCCCGGAGTGGAAGTGGGATAGGATATATATGGACTTCATGACTGGACTTCCACGCACTTCCAGAGGTCACGACTCAATTTGGGTGATTGTCGACAGACCCACCAAGTCGGCACACTTCTTACCCATCAAAGAGCAGGGCTCAGTGGAGAGAATGGGATGTCTCTACGTTTATGAGATTGTACGGATTCATGGTGTGCCATAATACATCGTCTCCGATCGAGATTCTTGCTTTACTTCCCAGCTTTGGATGGGGTTGCAGGAGGAATTCAGGACGCAGCTACGTCTCAGCACCGCCTTTCACCCTCAGACAGATGGTCAGACGGAGAGAACCATTCACACTCTCGAGGACATGCTCTGTGCATGTGTCCTCTACTTTGGTCACAGCTGGGAGGACCATCTACCCTTAGTGGGGTTCGCGTACAACAAAAGCTACCACTCCACCATCGGGATGGCACCATACGAGGCGTTATACGGCCGACCTTGCAGGTCACCTCTGTGTTGGACAAACCCTGGGGAGTCAGCACTTGTGGGACCAGAGATGGTCCAGGCCACGACAGAGAACGTCCAGGTCATCCAGGAGCGGATGAGGATAGCTCAGAGCCGACAGAAGTCTTATGCTAACAGGAGGCGGAGGCCGCTAGAGTTCGAGGATGGAGACCACGTCTTCTTGTGGGTCTCACCTCGATGTGGTATACAGAGATTTGGCCGAGGTGGGAAGTTGTCTCCACACTTCATCGGACCATTCCAGGTCCTCAGCAGGATTGGAGAGGTGGATTATCGCCTGGCTATACCACCTCAGTTGCACCGAGTGCACGACGTCTTCCACGTATCTCAGCTAAGGAGATACGTGCACGACCAAACACATATCATTGAACATGGGGAGCTGGACATAGATGATGGGGCGACTTTTACGGAGGTTCCAGTGGAGAACGAGGATCGACAGGAGCGGTTCCTATATGGATGGTCGATTCCTCTACTGCACATTAGATGGCAGCACGGGAACCTTCAGGAGAGCACTTGGGAGTGGGAGGCTCAGATGCATGCTTAGTACCCACATTTGTTTCCCTAGTTTTTTATGTATCTTTACGGGGACGTAAATCCCTGAGGTGGGATTAATGTAAAAACCCGTAAAATTAAAGGAAATTTTTTTTCTTAATTTTCGTTGGGATTTTTACAAGAAAGCGGTTTCTGACGGTAGTTGATTCTGAGGCCCGATGTGCCCGTAATTTCTATCTGAAGTTTAGCTTGGGTACGTTCAATGAACGAACGAGTGGGTTTTTCTAACTTTTGAATCAGTGCTCAGAATCGAATTCCGAGGGCATTGATAGATTCGCAGTGCCGGTAATTGCTTAGTAACACTTTTTCTGGAGTTGCGTTTACACGAGAGAATTTGATAAAAATTGTGGAAGTTAAAATAAAAGTTTAGCTACAATTTTTATTTCTAAGTGGTTTAAGCTTTCAGAGGAAGTTGGGGTAACCACCCAACATCCCATGGGAGGTTATGAGAGTGGTGGGGCCCACACGAACCCCACCCCTTCATATTCCCTAACTCCTTCAACTCGTCATTAATTTGATAACCTATGTTAATTAATTAGGTGAGTTTAATTTGAATGTTTGAATTCAAAAGCTTAAGTTATGTTAATAAAATAAGTGTTGAACTTATTTTATTTTGGTTGTTCTTGTTGTGTGAGTCTTTGGAGAAAAGTTGAGGAGCTTGAAAAACATCTTCTTCTTCTTCGACGAAGAACGTGAAGGACGCCGGATCCTTGGAGATCGGCGACGCAACGCCGACGAATCATTTTCCCCGCGACGCGACTCTCTCCTTCTGCGACGCCTTCTTCTGTGACGGTTATTTCCGCGATGAACCCTCGCTCAACGATTCGATGAGGTAGGGGGTAATTATTATTTCATTTGTTCCTAATTACTTCATCGTTGGTTTATCGTCTATTTGGGGCCGCCTGTTTTCGCAATAACGGGAAGAGGTCGGGCCGCACGAACACGGCCGACACTCCTCCCTTTTTTGGTTGTTTGATATGGATGTGGCACAAATAAAGAAATGCGGTGCCGAACTACCACACGGGAATTATTATGGAAAGGGGAAGAAACGCAGCGCTGTCGCGTCGTGCCGTTGTAGACGAACCAAAGACGTGGTGCCGACGCGCCGTGCCGGAGAACCACAAAAGCCCCGCGGCCGGAGCGGGGCCGCAGTGGATGGGCACGGCGTCGTTGCGCCGCACCGGACAGACCAAGGCCACGGCCGGTTCCGAGCCGTGGTGGAGTAGGGGAACCGGCGGCCGGTTCCGGGCCGCCAGCGTCGGAGCAGGGGGATTGGCCCTTGCCGGTCCTGTGGCGGCAACAGCCGGATGACCAGAACGGGCCGGCCGGACAGGGGAAGAGCCGGGGGTTACAACCCCCGGCTGGCCAGCAAAGCGGCCCCCTCGTGGGGCCGCGGCTACAAAAAAACGGGGGGCAGTGCCCCCCCACGTCCCTTCGCTCGGACGAAACGACCGAGCCCCTGGCTGGCGCCAGCGCGCTGGGACGGCTGCCCTGCCGGTCCGCCAGACTGGGTCGCGCCCCGGCCGGGCCGGGCCGACCCAGAGGGTATCGGGTCGGCTCGGACCGGGCCCGAACCCCCTATTACCGAACCTCCATTGGTATTCTGCCTATATATTGGGCTGCAGACCTCCGATCGACGCACTGTTAGCTGCGATGCGATCCTTGGAACGAGATGGCCATTTTGGTATATTACACTCAAGGTTTCGGAGTACTTTGGGTTCGGCCGGGTTGGTTCGTACACGAAACCAACCGGTCCCTCGAAGTGGAAACGCTTATAACTTGAGCTCCAGACGTCCGATTGATGTGTCGTCGAGGTTTGGATGCATTTGGAGTACGGTCGGGTTGGTTTTGACTTAAAAACCAACCGGGCCCCTAGGACGAAAAAGCCAATAACTCTCAGACCGGGCGTCCGATTAACGCACCATCTGTGGCATTGAGTTCCTGTTGACGATACGGAACTTTTGGATACATCAACTCCAGACTAAGTGTCGGTTGATGTATCAGCCCCTCGACTCGTGGAGCGGACCCTCCCGAACGAGCTTGCTGTGTGAGGGAACCCTAGAGCTGGCTGCGACTACGATGACGATGACGACTGTACAGAAATACTTCGTGGATTCGACGGTGATGACTACAGTACTCAGCGATCCTACATGGATCAGTGCTACCAATCCTATGTGGGTCAGATCCTGTGTGGGTCAGCGCTCAGTGGTCCTATGTGGGCTAGCACCTACAGATCATGTGTGGGTCCGATCCTGTGTGGGTCATTGCGGGGGTTAGTTACCTATCGATCATTTGTGGGTCATTGCGGGGGTTAGTTACCTATCGATCCTTTGTGGGTCATTGCGGGGGTTAGTTACCTATCGATCCTTTGTGGGTCATTGCGGGGGTTAGTACCTATCGATCCTGTGTGGGTCTGACGGTTTAGATGAATCAGTGGAAATATCTGATCATCTCTATCATCTTACGAAGAAGTATACCTGTGTGACTTTCAATCCTTATCTTCGATAAGATTGACTTGATATCCTATGTGGATTACGTTATGCTTTCCTGTGTGGATTGGATTGTGATTTCTTGTGTGGACTGGGTTATACTTGAGCTCGGATGTTGGATCCGAACGAGAATTGATGACTTAGGTATATGTATGGGCATATACCTAAGTAGTGTCGGATGTTACTTCGTGATTGTATCTTTTTCCTTGTGTATTATCCTATGTAGATTCTGGGAGACCTTCGGGGGTCTCAGGGTCCCTACTGAGTAGCTTATACTCACCCCTGCACGGGCTATGCCCGCACTACATTGTGTTGGTTGCAGATGACGGACAGCGCTGATCGCGGTTGAGGCTTGCGAAGCAGGTCGGTTCCCGGAGGTGGACCACTGGGAGGGACGTACTCGGAGCGGACGGCTGGACCCGAGGAGCTGTGGAGTCTATTTGTACTCACCCTTCAGGTGGGACTTCTAGTGGACGGCTCGAGGCTGCAGCATTACTTTCAGTTTTTGTTTTCCCTTTCCAGTTGTACTTTACATTCAGTTTGGGTTTGTATACTGGCCCACTGACTTTTCCGCACTTACTTTTGTATCAGTTTTTACTTAGTGTTTACTTCTACTGCTTGCTTGCTCTGTGGTGTTTGTTTACTTTACAAAGGCAATGCCTTCCCTTTTTATCGATAATTATGCCTTGGTGCTAGTCGCCAGCCCCTGTCCTATGGAAGGCGGGCTTGGGGTAGTCACGGCACGGGCCCCGAGGACGGGTCATGACACTTATCACACAACATTAAAAGATATGATGTGTCCCACTAAGCATCAATGAACTAAGAGGGATCTGATTTCTTTCACAAGGATATGTAGGTATCCTCTTTATCGGTATGATCCCAAGATCAAAAGAAACATTCGTCCTCCTAGATGACAATAAATTCCATAGTGCCTCACTAAGTGGCTTAAAACCCAGTATTATCATAACAATTGTTAAAAGAATATAAAAATAGTGTATAAGATGATACCATGGATAGAGAAACTCAAATACATAAAGATATATCCATTAATGAATAACATGGAATGCATACGGATGATTCTAAATTTCACACATGTTAATAATTGGTTGAATATTCCAAGGGAAACATATGTTATACTTGGTAAATTAAAAAATATTCATTAAAATATCTCATATATATAAGATACTCTCAGAGTAGGAAATAATTCTCCCCAAAAGTGTGTGATGAGTCTGACCTTGCGTCCTCTCGACCAATGTATGTTCTTACGTATCATAGTTCCAAACCTAATGAATGCCTACATTTGAAAAGTAGGTCCCTTTAGATAAAGAACAATTGGGTGTTTTCGATTCCATAAATAAATCCAATAGAATCCACTAGGATGTAGTGATTCCTAATTAGAACACACGTTCCTAGGGAGACGAAACATAAAAGGATAACCTAATGTGAATCCTTAACCAAGATGATAGTATTAACCATCTATCAGGACCCTATCAATTGATAAAGGATATGCAAACAAAGGATTAATTCATGCATGTGTCCATCTAAAATACACTTCATTGATGGAGTTCATTGTTTTTATTTGTCAAATTTTCTCAGAACTCCCTTCAATCCAAATGGATTCCTTCAAGTTCGCACCCATGAATGTCCCGACTGGTACTCAAGTTGGATCATCATCCATTGGAAGGAAATCATCACCAAATCAACATCTTCCACACCGGGTCTCAAATTTATTGCTTTGGAAATACCATCAACATTGTACTATCCCAACCCAGGAGGCTACTCTATAGACTCTTCAGGTTAACAAAAACCCTCGATTGTTCGGTCCATGATGACCGGTGGTCAAGAATAAGACGGTTCCAACTATTGTCTTCAATAATTTTGGTTCCTTATTCATAGAGTGAAATAACTAATTCCTCCCATAATATAGGGAGGTGGATAATGAGTTCACTCATAGACTCAACTCGAAGACACAAGGGTCCTTCCGGAGGGCTCCCATCAACAATCATCACTAACAAAATTGTGTGACATTGGACCCCCAACATGATGGGGGTGTTGCCTTTGGTTTTCCGGCCGAGGTCCCTTAGACTAGGGCATTCAAGTTGAAATACTGGGGAAAAAATTCTACACAACGGGAATAGATTCTTACCTTAACCCCCCCCCCCCCTCCCCAGAGAAGTCCATCCACCTATCTTGGTGGCAGAAAGAGAACAGTCACATACACTTATCTGCCTTAACTCCATTAGCCAGCAGGCTCTTCTGTCGGTGTCTAGGCAATCCCCCCAATTAAATCTGATGGAGTACCATGACCAGCAACATACACCTTCCAATAAACTATAAACCGGTTAGAAAACTCATCTTGATACATTCAACAAATCCCAGTAATCAAATATGGTGGAAACTTGTAAAAAAGAACATACATCTGCATGCACTCATCAATCCTACAAGAAGTCTTGTCTATCAGCATTGAAAGAATTCTGTCAATCGTGCTTAGTAGAAAAAATACTAGTAGGCACATACACCTACTAGCATCAATGAAGCCTACCAATAGTCCCATTTAGAAACACCTGGAGAAGTCTGTCAGAATGCTCCGATGACAAACCTGGGGTAGACTCAACTCAATACCCCCATACATGAGTATTGTTAACATCCACTAATGAGAAAGGGTGGAAATGAGTAGGTACATTCACCTACTCCATATTCGGAATGGACATATATTCTTGTTACATCTGATGATGTCACCAAACACATTTAAGAAAAGGTGAAAGGGCATAAACAAATTCTTTCCTATACTATGGAATCCTTCAAGAATATCATAATGGAAAATTTAGCAGTACCGCAGGGACTGGCACATAATTATGTCCCCACACCTGGGAAGACTTTTCATCATGTCATGCCAGAGTAGATACACACCTCTTTTCCCATCTAGGAGGGTTATGGGACATACTCACCCATATCATACAGACAACCGGATTGGGAACATACACCCTTTCTAATTAAATATAATCAGCCTATAATGATGACCACTCCAAAGTTGGCACATACACCTGCCCATGATAATCACATATCCCAGCAATTATCCCCAACTACATGTAAAATAGAATCTAAGAAAATGTCCTTCCAAACACAGTTGGAAAATCAAGAGTCCATCTATGACATGTGTTGGAAAAAATTACCTCAAGGTATCATTGCATCATTTTTGGGTTGCTTTTGTTTGTTGAAAATTCATGTTTCCATGGTGAATTGTCGAGTTCCAGAGATGTTGTTAACAATCCATGTTGACAAAGAACCATGACAATGGAACGAAAGATGTGGAGGCAGTACAAATGAATAGATACAAGGTGGTGCCATTTTCTAGTGATTGCCAAATTTTTGGGCTCCAAAATTTGGAGTTTGGTGAGCATTGAGAAATATGGATTTCCATGAATATCTAATCAAAATATGGAAAATGCAAGAGTTTCTTAAAGATAGGATTCATGGATCAAATTTTGAAAACACAAGAAGAATGTTGACGGTGTTCTTTGAGATTATGACGAGCTTCGTGAACAACAGAGATAAAGGGAAATGCGAGGGAGTTTGGAAGTGGCAGTGCGAAGTAATTGACAAAACGCTCAGAGATTACGAAAAGCTTCGAGATCCGAAAATTTTCGTGGTGCTTTGCAATATTGAGAGAATATCGGTAGAATTTTCAGAGCTTCATGATTTGAGATGTCATGGTGTTGAAATCGTGCGGATGGTTCGTGGGTCGATGGAATCGCTTATAAATTGGACTCGACCCCTTGAGGAAACTAGTGAGTTTTCCAAGAAAATTTTGTTTCTCTCGACTCGTGAAGGTGGTTCTCAAAGGAAGTGTGCTGCGCAAAAAGAATGAACTTCACAGCGGCTAATCTAGATCTGCAAAAGTTATGTGCTCTATGTTGGCTCAGTGAGCATCGTGAAGGAAGTATATATAAGATGACTTGAGCTTCGTGATGGCTGGAGCTTTGTGAAGGTGTTATTGTCTCAGAAATGCAGGAGCTTTGCTAAGGCTTGTTTGAGATTCGCAAAATTAGGAGCTTCGTGAAGTAGGGTGCTTGGAGAAGGTAGTTCCCAAAGGATGGTGCCTAGTGGTAAGGGGAAAAGGGGTATTAAACAGTGGATGAAATTTGTACTCCAATTCATTTGTGGTAATGAAGAGACCTACAGGTTTATAAACTGTGGGTGGATCTTATGAAAAAGTAGTGAGCTCACTTCAGTTGAGATAGGAGTGTGTTCTCAAATTGTGAGTGGTTATAAACTAGGATGGACAGTGAGTCTGCTTTAAACTTGTAAATAGAAGTGCGCTTATAATAGAATTGGTACATCAGCACACTATCGGTGTATGCTCCTTGGACGTAGCCCAGTGAGGGTGAACAATGTAAAACTTGTTGTGTCCTATGCTTGCTTTAAGGATTATTCATACATTGAAAAGGGAAGGAGAGGGAAGAGGGTTATTTCTAACAGCTAAACATTATCAAAATGGGTTGTTGTTTTAATCTATCATACCCTGATTCACCCCCCCAGGGTATGTCGCCTAGTGGACCTAAAAATTGGTATTAGAGAGAAAGGTTGATATTCGTGTTTCTCTCTCATATGGAGGTCAATATTTACAAAAGGATTCTGATCTCTGACGAGAACAATTTTCAACTATGGAAGAATCATATGCAACACTACATTCGATCCTTGGGAATAGATGTGTTCACAGTATTATGGCATGACATAAAATTCGATATTAATTGTGGTGCATTATCTGATGATGAAATAATTGAATGCTGATGCTAAGGAAATTAATGATTTATGGGAATCCCTATAAAATTATATTTATACGAAGGTGATGTCTGGAAAAACATCACATGACATGTGGGAAAATCTATTGAATATATATGAAGGAGATACAAAGGTCTGAGAGTCAAAGCAGTATGTGTTGTGGAACAATTATGAAGATCTGAGAATAAACGTGAATGAGTCTGTTGATGCATTCTTTGAAAGGGTAAATGTGGTAGTGGAAGACATGCAAGGTCTTCGAGAATTTATTGAAGAAATAAAGAGTGTAAATCACATCTTGAGGAATCTTCCACCTCTTTTCAATATGAATGTTTCAGTTTTAGAATATTAAGATCCAAAAGAGATGATATTGGATAACCTCCACAACACCCTTGTTGCATATGAGATGAGAAATGATGATAATGATGTTATGGAATATGGTAAATACAAAGAGGTGGTATTCAAGTCCATGAAGAACCTCACCATTAAAGATTCTCAAGAAGAGGAAGAGACAGATGAGGTGATGTCATTCCTCTCCTCAAACCTTCAAAGGGTAAAAGGATGGTTTAAAGGGAAGCTTCCACTTGCTTGTTTTCGATGTGGAAAGGTTGCCCATCTTGCAGCAAGGTACCCCAAAAAGTTCCAAGAGGATGATGATGTCGATGAAATTAAAATTCCTAAGAAGAAGTACCTAGCTTATGGGAAAGGAAAGAAATAGTTCAAGACAAATATCATTAAGAAGAAGAACCTTATTTTAGAAGAATGTGATAGTCCAGACGTGTCTATGGTTGAGGAGGTTGAATAGATATATAACTGTAAAGATTTTGGAGAAAATACTATGGTGGCGGTTTTTGGTAGTTCTCAGAAGAAGTATAAAACTGAAGCTGATGAAGAAGATGAAGAAGTTGAGGGAATAGTTGATATGCCAACTGAGTTAGAGGCTGCTCTTGAGGAGATAGATGTTTGGAGATCCAAAAAATATAAATCCAACAATGTTTTTTATGACACCAAACTCTATAAATAGTAGTAGGAAGAAGAGAAGTCTGAGTTGATGGAAGAAATTGAAAAACTCAAGGCATCAACACCAGAGGACTCAGAATTAGTTAGTGAGTATAAAATAAAGATTGAAGCATAGAAAAAGGATACTGATAGCTTGAATAACACAAGGAAAGATCAAATCAAGTGTACTAAAGGACTTTAAGTAGAATTTTTCAGTTTACGAAAACAAGTTAAGGATCAAGAAAAACTCTTGACTCCTGTTGGGACATCAGGAAATAAGATCATTCAGAAAACAAAGAAGCTAAAAGTGGATAATAGTGTTTCAGAAGAAATGAAGCATCAATTCTGCTCAGATGCTAAGGTCGATGTGGGGATTTATTGAAAACAAAAAGCTGTGAAAATTGAAGTCAGACCGCAAGCACACATTCCATGATTGAAGGTTGATTTGGGCATAAAGCAGATTCAGAATATTCAGAGATCCCAAGGGGAAAAATGAAGTTCTGAAGTGATATGAAGGAATGCCCCTTATATCAGGTGTTATTGTTGTGTAATGATGGTACATTCATAGTATGTGTGTTCCATATCCAAGAGATATCTAAGGGCACAATAACAGAGGTGGTATGCATACAGAAAATGGTTATCTAGAATATATTTTGAAGCACACTGTTTTTTGGTGTAGAGGATTAGGTTACATATCTAGGTATTGTACTTCGACCATACATAGGGATTTTCCAAAGCAGAAACTAAATGTTTTCAAGCAACAGATCAATGAACCAACATGTGAGTTGAGAATGAAAAATAGATTTTCATCTTTTCATGATGAAGCTAGTCCATCATACTCTAAGAAAGATCAGAAGTCTCAATCCATGACGAGTGTGATGGAAAAAATATAGACCAAGAAGAAAAAATCTGAGAAGGCAATGGTGGTAGAAATTCCCATTAAAGCATCAGATCACTCTGGTGTGTAGATCCTTAATAACGATTCCACATCTCACATGAATGGTTATAAGGGTCTTGTTACAGGAGTAAAATATGACAAAGAATTAATTTTCATGTTTGGAAATGATAAAGGCCTGATGATTATTGGCTCATGAATGGCCATGTTTGGGGCAATGAGACGAGACGTGTTGATGTCTAAGTAGTAGAAGGCCTCAGTTCCAATTTTCTCAGTGTGAGTTTACTATGTGACTTAGGACATTCTATAAGGTTTACTAGATTGATGTGTATAATAAAAGGAAGAGATAGGGTAGTGGTTCTACCGGGAAAGAGAACAAAGGAAAATCTCTACCTGGTAAGTGGAGAAGAATATAGGTGCTTTCTATTAATATAAGAAGAAAACAAGTTGTGGCATAAATGACTTAGTCATCTATGTCAACCATCCCTAGATAATCTGGAAATGTGTGATGCAGCAAGAGGCCTCCCTAAGCTTTCACGTGATTGTACTCACATGTGTGATGCATGCTAACAAGAGAATATCATCATAAAGACATATAAGGAAAAGGAAAATAAGACTACAAGAGTGCTCGAATTGGTGCATACTGATGTTTGTGGGCCTATCACACCACAAGTAATTGACGAAAAGAGGTGCTACATTCTTTTTATTGATGACTATAGCAGAATGGCATGGGTATTTGTTATTTCCCTAAAGTCTGATGTGTTCATCTTCTTAAAAAAATACCAGAGAGAGCGCGAAAGGATACTTGGATAGAAAATTCTGAAGTTTCATACTAATAATGGTACAGAATTCACAAACAGTCAGGTGGAATACTATCTCGAGAAACATGGGATAAGGCATCATGTTTCCTAATTTGAGAATTGCACAATAGAATGGAGTGGTTGAAAGGAGAAATCGGATCATAAATTACATGGCTAGAGTGATGATCATAGAAAAATTCCTACGAAAAACTTTTTGGAAGTAGGCAGTATTGACATCGATCTACATTTCTAATAGTTCTATGTTGTGTCCAATGGATGGAAAGACTCCATATGAGATGTGGTATGGAAAGAAACTAATACTGAAATACATTTGAATATTTTGAAGTAAGTTATTTATCCTCAACAAGGAAAAACATAGGAAATTTGAGTCACATGGAGATGAAGGGATATTATTTGGCTAATCAGGAAAAAGAAAAGCATACAAATGCTTTAAAAAAAGTCAGGAAAAATTTGTTGAGAGCAATGATTTCACAATAGTAGAGAATGAAGAGAGTATTCAATAGAACAGTGATCAATTTCCAGATAAAAGTGATGAGGAGGAAAGTAACACAGGAGGAGCAGAAGTGGATGATGTTCATTCATAAGAAGAAACTGTTGATGAGAAGGAAGAAGAAAAATTTGTATCTTCACAGAAGCCAAGGAGTTGAGAAGAAATAGATAGGCAGAATCTCATTAGTGATCAGTCAGATTTTGTTTAGACAAGAAGAATAAAATCTCTGTATCAAACATATTTCTTATCTCAAGTAGAGCCTAAATTTTTTACTGATGCAGCTAATGATGAAAACTGGGTTCATACTATGAATGAAGAGCGAGGTCAGATTGAGAAGAATCAGACGTGGGAGATTGTTTCGAGGCCAGGTGATAAGAAATTCATGAGGATTAAATGGGTCTTTTAGAACAAAATGAATGAAGATGTAATAGTGATTATAAATCATGATTAGTGTGCAAAGGATACTCCCAGATAGATGGAATTGATGTCGATGATCCATTTGCACCAGTTTCAAGGCTTGAGACCATCAGATTATTCCTAGCCATTGCAGTATAATGAAAGTTCAAAGTATTCCAGATAGATGTCAAAAATTCATTCTTGAATGGGATTCTAGAGGGAAAAGTTTATATCGAGTAGGAGATTGTTATCTCATTCATGAGGATGAGAACATGGTTTTTCGACTGAAGAAGGCATTATATGGGATGAAACAAGCACCAATAGCATGGTACTCCAGGATTGATTGGTATTTGAAGAATCTTGGTTTCCAGCATGGTGGAGTTGATTACAATCTCTATTTCAACAACAACAGTAATCAAAAGGGGATGGTGCTGGTTTATGTTGATGACATAATCTTTGGAGGATCAAATAAAGCACAGTGCAGATAGTTTTTCGAATTCATGAAACATGATTTCGAAATGTCTATGATTGGTGAGAATACATTTTTCTTTGGTTTACATGCGACATAAGGAAGTAATGGAACATTCATTTCTCAATCCATATATGCCAAGGAGGTTTTGAGGACATTTGGAAGGGAAAATTTCAAGGATATGAAGACTCTGGTTGCTACCCGGATGAAATTATCGAAAGATGATAATGGAAAGGCAGTTAATATCACATAATACAGGAAACTTATTGGGGGTTTACTGTACCTAACAACAACAAGACCTGATATTGTTTTCGCCACATGTCAAGTAGTGCAATATCAAAGAAATACCAAGGAATTCAACATGCTTTCAGTGAAGAGAATACTTAGGTATATCAAGGGCACTGTGGATTTCAGCTTGATATATAGTGACAAATGTCTGTCAGAGTTATTCGGATATACTGATGCAGATTGGGCTGGTTCAGTGGATAACAGGAAATCAACGTCAGGAGGTGATTTATATCTTGTTGGTTTGTGTATTTCTTGGCTAAGCCATACGCAAGATTGCATTTTATTGAGCACCACAGAAGCTAAGTTTTTTTCATCTACTCTTGCATGCACACAGTTATTATAGATGAACTGGCAACTTGATGATATGGGTGTTGAAGTGAAGTCTCCAATCGAAATCTAGTGTGATAACTCAAGTGCTATAAATCTCAGAAAAAAATCTCATCCATCACTCAAGAAAAAATCAAATTGAGATAAAGTATCATTTTTTCAAGGAGGAGTTTGAGCAGAGAATTGTGAAGTTGGAGTAGGTGCCTACAGAACTACTAGTTGCAGACATTTTGGAAAAGGCCTTACCTAAAGAAGCTTTTGAGACGAATCGATTGGCTTTGGGAGTCCAGTCGGATCCACACACTTGAACAAGTGTGGATGTGTAATACCCCCCTCTCCCTAAGGTTTGGTATATTTTTCTCTACTATTCTAATCTATGTTCTTTCCAATGTTTCAGACCACAAAGGAGTGACCTTTGAGTTCATTGACAAAGGGGGAGAAATAGTGACTCCTATAGAAAAAACTATGGCAAAATAAGGGAAAATATTTCTTAGGTCAAGACATGGGGAGAATCAGATAGGTGGAGCAACATGATAGTGGTAGAGCAATGAGATAGGAAGGGAGTTGTTTTTCTCAAAATATAACAATGCTAGAAGTGATCGATCAAAGCATAGATATCACGATAGTTAAGGATCGTGACAAATGTAGAAGAGTGGCTTTGGAATGGTGTTTATGGTTTTCTAGAGATCAAAAATTGGTATCAATTTGGAAATTGGTATCAAGTTGGTATCGAAAATTGGTGTCGGACATGAAGTGATTCATTGATAAACTTTTCATTCTACTCTTGTTTCTCTCACTGAGCATTGATCATGTGTGCTTAGTGTATGTGGTGGCTGAATCTTTGGTCACTATGTGAATCACAAGAGGTGAAGTCTAGGTGATGATGGATGGAGATTCATAGATGTATCAAAGTGTAGAGAATCATTATGGGAAGAGTTTTCAATAATCCCAAATGGGGAGATTGTTGGGAAAAAATGCCTCAAGGTATCATCGCAGCATTTTTTGGGTTGCTGGTGTTTATTGAAAATGCATGTTTCTATGGTTAATTGTCGAGTTCCATAGATGTGGTTGACAACCCATGTTGAAAAAGAATCATGAAAAAGGAACAGAATATATGGAGGTGGTACAAATTAATAGATACAGGGTGGTTCATGAAGGCAGTGTGCTTCGCAAAAAGAAGGAGCTTCACGGCAGCTAATCTAGCTCCGCAAAAGTTGTGTGCTCTATTTTGGCTCATTGATCTTCTCAAAGGATGTCTCCCTATGATGAATTGATCCCCACGATGTCCTGACATCTACGAAGGTGTGGGATTCTCCAAAAGGCATGATCTTTTCTAAGGCATGTTTGAGCTTTTCAAAATTCAGATCTACGTGATGTAGGGTGCTCTGTGAAGGTACTTCCCAAAGGTTGGTTCCTAGTGGTCGAGGGCAAAGGGGTATTCATCAGTGGATGAAATTTATACTTCAATATTTCATCTACATAAAGTGGAGGATGCATTCAGTAGTGGTAATGAAGAGATCTATAGGTCTATAAACAGTGATTGGATCTTATGAAGAAGTAGTGAGATCACTTCAGTTGAGAGAGTAGTGATTTCTCAAATTGTGAGTGGTTGTAAACCAATAGGGACAATGAGTCCTATTAGAACTTGTAAACAGTGGTAATCTTATAGTATAATTGGTACATCGACACACTGCGAGTGTATTCTCCTTAGACGTAACCCAGTTAGGGTGAACCACGTAAAAAATCTTGTATATTGTGGATGCTTTAAGGTTTATTCATACTCTACAACAGGAAGGAGAGAGAATAGGGTTTTGTCTAATAGAAAAACAATATTAAAATGGGTTGTGGTTTTAATCTGTCATACCCTGATTCATCCTCCCACTCAGGGTATCTAACCTAGTGGACCTAACAATATAACTCCTCTTAATTATGGAGTTCTTGAATCCCACAAATATTTTTTTTGTTGAAAATAAAGATCTTACCCACCAATTACCAAATTATGGGAGTAGTAGCAGTAATTCTGAAGTTCTTGATCAGACACTTCATCATAAAGGCTTGGTTCATGAAAATTAAGTCAGTCAAGAGAACCTATCTATAGAAGAGATCTCTGGAAACCCTCAGTGTGTCTATAAGATCAAGGATAAAGATAATTTATCCCTTTATATAATTCACCATGGTGGTCCTCCCCATTATGTGATTCACTGTGAAAGTTCTCTCTATAGTAGTGTTTCACATTGTCAAGATAATTCTCCAATTGACAATGTAGTGATGAGAAATCCCTCTTATATTGAGGCACTTGACAACATAATTCTAGTCATGTTTTATTACTTATTATTGACAATTGAAATAATTTCTCAACTAGAAGATAGCCCAAGGTTATGGTCATTCTCAAAACCTCCCTTGGGTCATTTTCTTTATAATATGGCATATGAAAAACAACTAAGCTTATAGTTTTTAATAGAACAATTAAGAGTTGTCCCCTTTGGTTGGACCAATTTAAGAATCATCTAGAAAAATATGAGGAGCATATGTTGAATATGAGATCAAAAGGCTATGGTTGAAATACCAGTCATGTTATGGGATTTGGAGGCCTCTTAATATAACATTCTAGAATTGAGGGTAGAAGATTGTATTCATGATATTATCCTCAATATATGGAATAATATTCATCATCTAAATGCCAATGTATTCTCATATGATGAACATCAAATTCATGTTAAGGTAATAGAAGGGTTACACTACCAAATAGACTTGGCATCCCTCCAGGTTTCCTGTCATCAATAGGTCGAGAAGTAATAAGTAGCTCTAATGTGAATTCTAGGATTCATTAAAGAAGTCATGACAATTGATTGTGGAGACCCCATTTTGTTTTTATATTAGAGGATGGGGTTCGTATAGATAATTACATTTCACTGCACTACAAAATTAGAAAATCCCACAGAATTTGGTCTCATGCAATGATATTTCCCCAGGTCAGCTACAAGAAAGGAATTTTGTTTATAATCGAAGAAATGCTTAGCAAGAACAGGCCTCAATTAGTTTTCACCAAATTTAGGCCTAAAGAGAACAATATGTCATGATACTTTATAATCAAGCATATAATAACATTAATCATTCCTTTTTAGTAGAGGATGTTAGCCTTTAGATTGTCCAAGTGTCTGAAATAGCAAAATTGTCTTCCAAAACATGAAATTTAAGTGGTTATCGGATAATGCATCCATCCAATGTTTGAAATAGAATTTGTAAAATAAAAAGACCATTTACTATAATTTCATCCATAAAATATCAAGAACTACCCCATCCTATTGGAATGGGGGATTTTTTAACCCAACATTCAAATTCCACAAATAATGTTTGAAGTTTTGAAGAAGTAGAATAATAGGAATAACCTTAGCCTGTAGGGCTGGGGGGATTTTTCACATCCACAATCCCCTCCTCAGTGGAAGTCAGTTTTCTCCTTATTAGGAAGGAATCCACAAAGTGAACACACAACTGAACTATTCAAGGATTTCCTTCAGGTTACTATCTATCAAGAAATTCCTATGAATGTAGCTTATGGGTGAAAAAAGTCTCATGGAGGACATAGAAGGAAATGATCTTAAAGAGATGTTGACATAATACTTTCAATACATTATGAATCAGTGAATTTCATTAATACCATTATAGAAGATCCTATTGAAAATGACTCCATTTCATGGGATTCAGAGGATGAAATTCTTATTCATAATACGGTACACAGTGAAGAAAATGGAGGAAGTGTGCGTACACAAAATCAGAAGATTGCCCATAATCTTGGTATTCCCTCATGTAACCAACTCTCACCTCTTCGAAAGGTATCTAATAAGGGAAAATGTAAAGTTTAGATCATGTCTCACTTTCCACTATAGAAGCTCAATAAGTCTCACTTGAATAATTATTTTTCTAGCCAGAGGATGAAATCAAGGAGTTGAGAAAACTCAATGCATAGTTACTCTCAAACAGCATTCCTATGAGACATGATCCACTAGTATATCCTCAGATTTCGCATCCTATAATAAATCCTCAACAAATATGGTTTTTTGTAACCACGGATGTGGATATTGAATTCCCTCCATTGGGTACACATCCAGGATAGGGTCAAACACATTCTTACAGGCAGGTCCCTATGGGATATCCATGAAAATTACCAACAACACCACCACTAGTGATTTTTCTAGTCATCACTCTAGTTCAAGATCTATAAAATATACCTATACAGCTCCCATCTTATCCATATATTCTAAAAATTATTATGAATACAATTGAGGAATTAATAACTCAATTGGAATCTATGGAAGAACAATGTGCACCAGCACAACAAGAAAAGGAATCTTACCCTGAAACGGTAGATCTGATCCCCCGACACCAAATGTTATTAATACCACATTTTCAATCATTAATGGTTTTCCAGATCTGAAGAAGGACTTAAAACATTTTGTTTCTCCATATGATTCCATGATAGGGACCCATCAAAAAAAAGAAGTAGTAAATATGAGTTGTTATTTGCAATCATTTAAGATACTAGCCATTTTCTGGTATAAAAGTTTGTATTCTCGATCAATTACTGGATGGGAAGTCCATTGTTAGAAATTCCTTCTCTAATTCATCTCAATGATGTAGAAGAAAACAATTTTTGATCTTAAATATTGAAAAAAAAATATGGAATGAAAGAGTTTCAGATTTCATTGCTCGATGGAAAGGATTAAAATATTCCTTAAATCCACCACTACATAAAGAAGAGTTTCTTCCAATCTATGAGGAAAATATTCCTGAAGAGTTATGTACAACAATAATACCTATGAAATACATGGGTGGGTTTTGATACCACTCTTCAATTGTCCAACAAGTGGAGGATTCCATTGTGAAAACAAAATCTAAATATTGTGTAATCACTTAAACTCTATGAAGGAGAATAGGGAAAGTATAGGCTATTATAGCCACACTCAAACACGCACATGTACCTGCTTCTCCTTTGAAACCTTCATCATACCAAATGTCTCTACATCTCGAGGATCAGTAGCAATGGCCCCCTCATCAAGATGATCAAAAATATTAAAGATGGATATAGTTTTCGAAGATAAAGAAAAAAATTTATTCATTTCAAAATGAAAAGGTTCCCAGTTGCTTCATTTCATCTTTGGAAAGCAATTTAGTTTAGTTTCCAAGGATGAATAAACCGAATAATGGAGGATATGATGATCTCCCAAATTATTTCACCTTTCATCAAATGATGGGGAATATTATTAAATAGTGTTTTGTTTTGAATGGCCTCCTGCAAAAAATGGTAGACTCTGGACAAGTGAAACTAAAAAGTTCATTAGCCCATGTAGAATGTGTTACTGCTATAGATCCCAAGGTAGAAGTTGGATGGAAGGAAGTCAAAAAAAGAAATGAATAGAAGTATGATGATTGGATAGTCATAAAAATGATCAACTGAACTCATGAAATTATACAAACATAGTTGAAACAACCAAATATACCTCCGACCACTTCCACTATAGAAAATCCATCTTCATCAAAAGATAAATCCTCTAAAGGTAAATCCTCAAAGATGTAACATGATCATAAAGATAAATATCAGTTAGAATAAGATGAACTCATTTTAAGGAAACAAATTTCCTTGAATTTGGAATATTTCACACCATATATCTCAAAAAAAGGCACTGCCCCACCAAATGAAAAAACAGGAATATAATTTTCGAAAATAATCTTTTTTAGATAAAGAATGGTTGTTTGGTTCTTTAAACATTATGAACTGAAAAAATACTTATGAAAATGATGATTTTGGTTATGAACCTAAATCCCCTACACTTGATTGGGGAACTAGGGCAAGAACTCAAGGTTGATGATATAGGGGAAGATGTGGATATTCTAGAAACCACTATTTTTACTATACACCTTCTCTAACTGTTTATATAAGGCCCCAGCCTTAAACCTTACTTAATCTTGAGTTATTACAAGATTACACATTGGGGATCTTTTCGGGTTTAGAGTTTTAGAGAATTAGATCATAAAACTTGCATTACATTCCACATATAAACAAAGTGGTTACATAAAGATAGTATTATTTTTTCCCATCAATGGAAACATATTTAAAATAAAACATGGATTCATTCTTGACACTTCCTTGACACTATCATCATATCATGTACCTTTCCCTTGACCTGTGAAAAACATTTCAAAAAAACTTGGGATGAGCATAAAAAGCTCAGTAAGGGATATAAAAATATGGAAAGGAAACATGGGTACATATATACATAAGAATTAAATCATACTTTACCCATAAAACATAATCACTTTAAAATACCTCATAAAATCATGAATAAATCATAGAAATCATAAGACATAAAGGTAACTTGAGGCATTCATAACATTCTTACGTAGGGAGTAACCCTCTTGGTTACGTTTGGAATACCCATCACAGTATATTCCCTAAATCTCTTGGGAGAAACCTTAACGTTTCACTCCTTCGCGTTACCCAATGCATTGTAGAGATATATCGGGCTCACCCGTCCTTAGTTTATCACGGAACCACCCTTCTTCATAATAATTCCCAAGAACCTCAACATAATCGTATCACATAAAACATGCATAAAGGAAACATAACATTTCCACCTTTCAATCACAAGATATAAATACAACAAATTGATATAAAAACATTATGAAAACCATTTTAAATACCAAAATAAAAGAAAAGTAAAACATGGTATTTATTTTTCTTTTAAAAAAAGTATGGCTTGTAGAGGAAGTCGAAACTCAAATAATGGTCATGGCGGCGGAGAAGTCGTTGCCGCCGCATACGTATGAAAAAAACATTCCCTTTTGTCGTTTTGTTAAACGCTTCATATAAAAAAATATTCCTTTTGGATAAAAGTAAAAGTCAAAGGGGTTTATACACCGTATAAAAGAAGGTTGTGTATAAAACAAAATACGCCTCAATGAAAGGAGATTGAGACGAAGTCCCATACCTCGGGTCCGACTTGACTCGATCGTTCTTTAATGTCCTGAATAATAAACTTGAGTTAATTTATACTTTCTTAAGAACCTTTTTCAAGTTCATTATTTCTTTTATATCACTTATTACCATGTCATGAACACTATGTAATTATTTAAGTTAATAACGGTCATTTTAACGATCATTGGTACTTGAGTCAAAAACAAACCATTTATAATTACAAGTTGTTCATGTATACATTATATCCAGAATGGTATTCATGATGTAGATATCATATATGTCATATATATCCAGTACATGCATGCATTAATAATATTACATAATCATTTAGAGGTAAGAAATGAAATGCACCGTTCATGGAGATGGTAAGCCGTACGTACGCATGAACGCTACTTTCATTTCTATTTCGTATTTTATAGAATGGAATCATAATGATATAATGGTATATTATAATTCAATTATAATATCATATATAATATCATAGTTCTATCCTTTATACGTCCCACATATGGTATTTAATGAATCAAATCACTTTGAGGGGGCGGTAGTCCGCACTTCCTTAAATGAAGATATCGCGTTCACCCATAATTGAAACCATAATGATATGACCAAAAAGGAAAATACATAAGCTTAAGGAAAAGATAAACATATTATATATCATATATAAATATAGTGACATCTTAATGGCCACCTTTGAAGGTGTTAAAAGAATGTTGAACAATCATCGTTTCGGGAGGCATAAATTCACCATCCACGGAAACAGTATGTTCGTTAACCATTAGATGTAGGTGTGTGTAAATGTAGCTCGAATACTTCTTATAACAACATCCTAGTATATTTAGGATACTGTAGTTGTTACAAAAGAAATGAATAAAAAGTGTTTAGGGGGTTGGAGAAGCAAAATGAAACAAAAGGACTCAAAAGAAGATATTACCTTAAAATCGGGTAACTCCCTTTGGTTTGAGCTCAAAGGCTTCCTTGGGAAGACTTCTGCCCAAAGGGAGGCTTCAAGGAGTAAGAGAGGGAAGTGGAGAGACAAAATGGGCAGGTTTTTTCCGATCCAAAGGCTTTGGGAGTGTGGGTAAGGAGGTAGAGGTGGGGGCCTTTTATAAGAGGAGAGGAGGGGCACTCTTGGAAGTTAAAGAAAAGTCACTTTATTTTAAAATGGTATTCGGATTTAAGAGGTCCCACATTAATATAATTCGAGGATAAAGTTATAAGGGTTCGAAATATAGTCATCCAATAGGTTTTGGACATGTTTAGGTCTTAGATATTACATTATCATTCCATTTTATTTAAATCGTTAAATAATGAGGTCATCGCTGCATCATCATGATGTCATAAATAATTTAATTTATTTAATGTCTAAAAATTATAAAAAACTACTATGATGTAGAAATATTTTTAGATTTCTAATGAATATTTATAGTCAAAAATATGACTTCTATAACACCATGTAACAATTGTTTTAGTATAATAACTCATGTTTGTGTGATTTTTACTTTAATATTAAATAAAAAGTTGTTTATGTCATTTCCCAACCAAAGATGCTCCATGGGGTCCTCAAGTTGACCCATGGCTTTTCTTGGTCGGACATGATACAACCAATGAGGGTAGGACATGTGTCAAGCTCATCTCATTTTATTAAAGCATTATTTTTACCTTAAACTACACTAATTACCTCTAATCGCGATTAAGAATTTAATAAGTTACTATTCACCAAAAAATTGTTTTAATCCCATTGAACCACATTTTACTTCTTAATGACAACCATGTATGTTGGATTTTTGAAATTCAAAACACAATGATGGAAAAATTTCATTTAAATGGAAAAATCAGTTTTTATAAGTACCACTTAGTGGTTTCACTATTCATCAAAAATTGAAGTTTTTCAGAAAGTTACCAAAAATTCACCCTAAGCTATATTTGATATTCCGAATTCAAAAATGAAGTCTATTTTACAAAATTCAAAACATATAAGTCACATTAATTAATTTAATAATTAATTCCCGTTGTCATGACAAATAGTGTGTTTTTATGAAACAATAAGTATCAAAAGATTGATACCAGTTTAAGTCCAATTTCAAAGTGAAATTGATTCCAATTACCACCATTGGATTAAATGGTAAAAATATATTCTAATTCCACTTCAAAACTAATTCAAAAGATAATATAATCATATAAATAAATTATATTAAAAAGCAGTTTTGATGTAAAATGTAGTATTTTTCACTATTCATTAAAAAATGAATATTTTCAGAAAAATACCAAAAATTTATCCAACGTAAAATTCAATGTCCCAATCATAATGAATATGTTTATTTTGACAAATATAGATTATAAAATTGTCAAAATATTGATTTAAAAAGGGTTTTCCATCAAAAGGCAGTAAAACAATCTTTTAAGAATATTAGTGTATTCCATGCTTAAGATTGGATTTATTTTTATTTTAAGCCTCTAAAACACTATATAATTCATTAATAGACATAGATAAAAATATCTATTATTCATTACTTACTTGGGATGTTACATCCCTCCCCCCTTTAGAAAATTGTGTCCCCACAATTTATTTACTTATCAAATAAATGGGGGTACTTATCCCTCATTGCATTTTCAAATTCCCATGTTGCCTCTTCCATCATGTTGTTTTTGCACAAATCCTTTACTTGCTTAATCACCTTATTTCGTAACACTTTCTCCCTGTGGTCAAGAATCTGGACTGGTTGTTCCTCATAAGATAGGTTCTCTTCCAGCAGAACTACCTCTGGACTCAAAACATGAGATGGATCTGGCATATACTTTCTCAACATCGAAACATGAAAAACATTGTGTACCTGATATAAACTCGGAGGTAAATCCACCCAGTATGAAACTGATCCAACTATCTCTAGAATTTCATATGGTCCAATAAACCTTGGACTCAGCTTTCCTTTCTTACCAAATCTCATCACACTTTTCCAAGGAGAAACCTTGAGAAAAACATGATCACCTGCCTCAAAAGAGAGATCCTTCCTCCTGTTGTCTGCATAACTCTTTTGCCTGCTCTGAGCTATTCTCATGTGCTTCTGAATCAGCTTAACTTTTTCTTCCATCTCTTCTACCAATTCCGGTCCCATCAACTTCCTTTCACCCACTTCATCCCAGAAAGCTAGAGTTCTACACCGCTTCCCATATAATGCCTGAAATGGTGTCATCGGTATACTGGAATGAAAACTGTTATTATATGAAAATTCAACCAAAGAAAGATGTTGGTCCCAACTTCCCTGATAATCCATATAGTAAGAACCTAGCATATCCTCCAATGTCTGAATTGTTCGTTCTAACTGCCCATCTGATTGAGGATGAAAAGCTGTACTAAAATTTAATTCAGTACCCAACGACTTCTAAAGGCCTTTCCAAAAGTTAGAAGTGAACCTGGGATCATGATCAGATAAAATGGAGAGAGGAACTCCATGTAACCTAACAATCTCTTTAAGATACAAACGGGAAAGTTGATCTAGGGAAAAAGTGTCTCGTATAGCAAGGAAATGAGCCGATTTAGTCAACTGATCAACAATAACCCAGATCGCATTATTACCTCGAGATGTATTTGGTAATCCCACAACAAAGTCCATGGATATATTCTCCCATTTCCACTCTGGCACTAGTAAAGGCTGAAGCATCCCTTTAGGTAACTGCCACTCTGCTTTAACCTGTTGACAAGTCAAACACTTCACAGTAAAATCAGCAATATCTCTTTTCATTCCATCCCACCAGTAATACTCCCGCAGATCTCTGTACATCTTAGTACTACCAGGATGAACTGAAAACGGAGAACTATGAGCTTCACATAACAACTCTCTCTTCAACTGTGAATCACAAGGCACACACAATCTCTTCGCAAATCTCAAAACACAATCATTATCAATGTTGAATTCAGGAAACTTACATTTTTGAACCAGCTCTACCTTTTTCTGCAACTCACTGTCTTGCTTCTGTGCTTGCTTGATTCTATCTGATAGAGATGATCTCACTGATCCTGAAACAAAACAAAAGAACTTCCTCCACCAACAACTTCTATGCCAAAGTTCATCAAATCCTTAACCAAAGGATCACATTCCAAACGCAACATTGCTAATGAAGCATTACTTTTTCGACTCAAAGCATCAGCCACTTTATTTGATTTTCCCGGATGGTAATGAATTGTACAATCATAATCCTTGATTAATTCTATCCATCTCCTTTGTCTCATGTTCATTTCTTTCTGAGTGAATATATACTTTAAACTTTTGTGATCGGTATATATTTCACACTTTACTCCATACAAATGATGCCTACAAATTTTTAAAGCAAAAACAACAGCAGCTAATTCCAAATCATGTGTAGGGTAATTTACCTCATGAGTTTTCAACTGTCGTGAAGCATAAGCAATTACCTGATCATTCTGCATTAGGATGCAACCAAGTCCTTTCAATGATGAATCCCTGTAGATAACAAACTCACCATTCCTGGAAGGTAGTGCCAAAACTGGAGCATTCACCAATCTTCTTTTCAATTCCTGAAAACAATCATCACATTCTTTTGTCCAGATAAACTTAACACCCTTCCGAGTTAGCTTAGTCATTGGACTAGATAACCGTGAAAAATTTATAACAAACCTTCGGTAATATCCTTCCAAACCAAGGAAGCTACGAATCTCAGTTACATTTGTGGGTCTTGGCCATTCTTCAACAACTTTTGTTTTTTTCAGGATCAACGGTTATGCCATATTTTGAAACAATGTGACCAAGGAAGGAAATTTGTTGCAACCAAAACTCACATTTTCTGAATTTCCCATACAATTTCTTTTCTTTTAAGGTTTGAAAAATGACCCTTAACTGTCTTTCATGTTCTTCTTTACTTTCAGAAAACACCAAAATATCATCAATGAAAACCACCACAAACTTATCCAAGAACTCATGGAAAATTCTATTCATTAAGTCCATGAATACAGCAAGTGCATTGGTTAGCCCAAAAGGCATTACTACAAATTCATAATGGCCATATCTTGTACGAAACGCAGTCTTCGGAACATCTTTTTCCTTTACCTTCAGCTGATGGTACCCCGATCTCAAATCAATCTTTGAAAAATACTCAGCTCCCTGGAGCTGATCAAACAAATCATCGATATGAGGCAAAGGATATGTGTTCTTAACAGTGATGTTATTCAAGGCTCTATAATCAATGCAAAGTCTCATTGAACCATATTTCTTTTTATCAAACAAGACAGGAGCACCCCATGGTGATGTGCTAGGTCGAATGAAACCTTTCTCTAATAAATCGTGCAATTGCTCCTTCAACTCTAAAAGTTCAATTTGAGCCATTCGATAAGGGGGTTTTGAAATTGGCTTTGCATCAGGAACTAAGTCAACAGTAAATTCAACTTCCCGATCTGGTATTATTCCAGGAAACTCATCAGGAAAAACATCAGGATACTCATTTACCACTGGCACATGATTAATCTGAACAGTTCCCTTATTTTCAACAATCTGTGCAAGGTAACATTCATTTCTATCTTTTACAAGTTTCTCGGCCTCTTGATAAGTTATCAACCGTAAGGGTTCATTCTTGTACACAAACTAAATGTCTTTTTTAAATGAAACTTCTTTAGCTCTATAGTCAATCTTAGCATGGTAAATAGAGAGCCAATCTATACCCAGGATAACATCAAACTCTACTAGAGGTAGAACAATAAGGTTTGCAAGTAGGTTCTTTCCACAGATAAGGATAGGAAGATTCTTATAAATTATTTTTGCCTCAACATTTCCCCCAGGTGTTTTTACCAAAATTTCAGGAGTCATTTCTTGAGATGGTATTCCCATTTTACTAGAAAAGTTTTCAAAGATGAAAGGATGTGTAGAACCCGAATCAAACAACACACTGGCATAATCTGAAAAAACAAACAAAGTACCTGATACAACTTCATTTGATGGCCCGACATCTGCTGAAGTAGTTGCAAAGTATTTCACCACCCCTTTCTGCTTGTAGTCTAACTGCTTCCCATCACTCAAGATCTTTGTCGGACACTCGTTTACATAGTGACCCATCTCATTTCACTTATAACATTTCACTAACTGTAAATCAAATTTGGTCTTACCTTCACCTTGATCCTTTTCAGTGCAATCACGAGCCTTATGTCCCATCTTACCACATTGGTAGCACTTTCCAGAATTCAGAAGACATTCCCCAGCATGCCTTTTTCCACATTTATCAAAAACTGGAAACCTAGTTTTCTTACCATCAGACTTTTTTGAAGAATTCTTACCTTTCTCCTGCCACCTCGGTCTCTTCTTCTGTTGGTTGTTATAGAAAACTTGATCATCGAAAAACTCCATTTCCACATTCTCATCACATCGAACAAGATTTTCATAACTTTTAAACTCATGAAAAGCTAATGCCCTTCGATATTTTGGCTTTAATCCTGAGTAAAACGATTGATTTTACTATCAAGGTCTCGAATAAAATTTGGAGCATACCTTGACAATCGAGTGAACCTTTCTTCATAGGTATCCACTGAGTCGTCCTCTTGCCTCAATTCCAAGAATTGATTTTCCATCATAAGTCGAACAGCCTTAGGAAAATACTTCTCAAGAAACATACCTTTGAATTCATCCCAGTCGATAGCATCAATCTCATCAGCGTCCCTGATATTTTTAACCATCGACCACCACTGATCTGCTTCACCCTCCAAACGGTAAATAGCAAGACTAACCTTTTGATTGTCTGAGCACCCCATGACATCAAAAATCTTCTCCAGTGCTTTAATCCACCCTTCAGCTAGCACAGGGTAAGATGATCCTCTGAATGATGGGTGATTTTGCCTCATGAAATGTTCCACCACTGACATGTTCCTCTGCGGTTGATCTGGCTGATCCTGTGTATGGATACCACAGCCATTTATCGCTTGAGTCAACTGCGACATTACTACAACAAACTATTCAGTTCCATTTCCGACCATCTCAGGATGCTGATTCGGAAGGTTATTTCCTTCTGTATGCCTTCTTATCACTGCTTCCCCATTTCCTCTGCGGAAAACCATTCTGAACAAACATGTCTTAGATGAAGCAACATGGTAATCTTCAAATGCTATATCATTTCAATTTGACCATAAAAAAAATATTTTTGGATAATCATTTAATAGAATTCTAACTCCTAAAGTTCTATAAACCGAACTTTGATACAAACTATAAGGTCACAGCCTTAAACCTTACTTAATCTTGAGTTATTACAAAATTACACATTGAGGATCTTTTCGGGTTTAGAGTTTTAGAGAATTAGATCATAAAACTTGCATTACATTCCACATATAAACAAAGTGGTTACATTAAGATAGTATTCTTCTTTCCCATCAATGGAAACATATTTAAAATAAAACATGGATTCTTTCTTGACACTTCCTTGACACTATCATCATATCATGTACCATTCCCTTGACCTGTGAAAAACATTTCAAAAAAAGTTGGGATGAGCATAAAAAGATCAGTAAGGGATATAAAAATATGGAAAGTAAACATGGGTACATATATACATAAGAATGAAATCATACGTTACCCATAAAACATAATCACTTTAACATACCTCATCAAATCATGAATAAATCATAGAAATCATAAGACATAAAGGTAACTTGAGGCATTCATAACATTCTTACGTAGGGAGTAACCCTCTTGGTTACGTTTGGAATACCCATCACAGTATATTACCTAAATCTCTTGGGAGAAACCATAACGTTTCACTCCTTCACATTACCCAATGCATTGGAGAGCTATATCGGGCTCACCTGCCCTTAGTTTATCACGGAACCACCCGTCTTCATAATAATGCCCAAGAACCTCAACATAATCGTATCACATAAAACATGCATAATGGAAACATAACATTTCCAACTTTCAATCACAATATATCAATACAAAACATTGATATAAAAACATTATGAAAACCATTTTCAATACCAAAATAAAAGAAAAGTAAAACATGGTATTTATTTTTCTTTTAAGAAAATTATGGCTTGTAGAGGAAGCTGAAACTCAAATAATGGTCATGGCGGTGGAGAAGTCGTTGTCGCCGCATACGTATGACAAAAACATTCCCTTTTGTCGTTTTGTTAAACGCTTCATGTAAAAAAAGATTCCTTTTGGATAAAAGTAAAATTCAAAGGGTTTTATACACCGTATAAAAGAAGGTTGTGTATAAAACAAAATATGCCTCAATGAAAGGAGATTGAGACGAAGTCCCATACCTCAGGTCCAACTTGACTCGATCATTCTTTAATGTCCTGAATAATAAACTTGAGTTAATTTATAATTTCTTAAGAACCTTTTTCAAGTTCATTATTCCTTTTATATCACTTATTACCATGTCATGAACACTATGTAATTATTTAAGTTAATAACGGTCATTTTAACGATCATTGGTACTTGAGTAAAAAATAAAACCTTTATAATTACAAGTTGTTCATGTATCCATTATATCCAGAATGGTATTCATGATGTAGATATCATATATGTAATATATATCCAGTACATTCATGCATTTATAATATTACATAATCATTTAGAGGTAAGAAATGAAATGCACCGTTCATGGAGACGGTAGGTCGTACGTACGCATGAACGCTACTTTCATTTCTATTTGGTATTTTATAAAATGGAATCATAATGATATAAAGGTATATTATAATTAAAGTATAATATCATATATAATATAATAGTTCCATCCTTTATATGTCCCACATATGGTATTTAACGAATCAAATCACTTTGAGGGGGCGGTAGTCCGCACTTCCTTAAATGAAGATATCGCGTTCACCCATAATGGAAACCATAAAGGTATGACCAAAAAGGAAAATACAGAATCTTAAGGAAAACATAAACATATTATATATCATATATAAATATAGTGACATCTTAATGGCCACCTTTGAATGTGTTAAAAGAATGTTGAACAATCATCGTTTCAGGAGCCATAAATTCACCATCCACGGAAACAGTATGTTCGCTAACAATTAGATGTAGGTGTGTGTAAGTGTAGCTATAATACTTCTTATAACAACATCCTAGTATATTTAGGATACTTTATTTATTACAAAAGAAAAGAATAAAAATAGTTTAGGGGGTTGGAGAAGCAAAATAAAACAAAAGGACTCAAAAGAAGACATTACCTTAAAATCGGGTAACTCCCTTTGGTTTGAGCTCAAAGGCTTCCTTGGCAAGACTTCTGCCCAAAGTGAGGCTTCAAGGAGTAAGAGAGGGAAGTGTAGAGACAAAATGGGCAGGGTTTGGCCGAGACAAAGGCTTTGGGAGTGTGGTTATGGAGGTAGAGGTGGGGGCCTTTTATAAGAGGAGAGGAGGGGCACTCTTGGAAGGTAAAGAAAAGTCACTTTATTTTAAAATGGTATTCGGATTTAAGAGGTCCCAAATTGATATAATTCTAGGATAAGGTGATAAGGGTTCGAAATCCACTCATCCAATATGTTTTTGACATGTTTAGGTCTTAGATATTACATTATCATTCCATTTTTTTTAAATCATTAAATAATGAGGTCATCGCTGCATCATCATGATGTCATAAATAATTTAATTTATTTAATGTCTAAAAATTATAAAAAAACTACTATGATGTTTGAAATCGTGTTATCATTCTAATGAATATTTATAGTCAAAAATATGACTTGTATAACCGGATGTAAAAATTGATTTAGTAGAATAACTCATGTTTGTGTCATTTTTACTTTAATATGAAATAAAAAGTTGTTTATGTCATTTCCCGACCCAAGTGGCTCCATGGGGTCCCCAAGTTGACCCATGGCTTGTCTTGGTTGGCCATGATACAACCAATGAGGGTAGGACATGTGTCAATCTCATCTCATTTTATTAAAACATTATTTTTACCTTAAACTACACTAATTACCTCTAATCGCGATTAAGAACTTAATAAGTTATTATTCACCAAAAAATTATTTTAATCCCATTGAACTACATTTTACTTCTTAATGACAACCATGTATGTCGGATTATTTAAATTCAAAACACAATGATGGAAAAATTTCATTTAAACGGAAAAATCAGTTTTTATAAGTACCACTTAGTGGTTTCACTATTCATCAAAAATTGAAGTTTTTCAGAAAATTACCAAAAATTCACCCTAAGCTATATTTGATATTCCGAATTCAAAAATTAATTCTATTTTAAAAAATTCAAAACATATAAGTCACATTAATTAATTTAATAATTAATTCCCGCTGTCATGATAAATAGAGTGTTTTTATGAAATAATATGTATCAAAAGATTGATACCAGTTTAAGTCCAATTTCAAAGTGAAATTGATTCCAATGACCACCATTGGATTAAATGGTAAAAATATATTCTAATTACACTTCAAAACCGATTCAAAAGATAATCTAATCATATAAATAAATTAGATTAAAAAGCAGTTTTGATGTAAAATGCAGTATTTTTCACTATTCATTAAAAAATGAACATTGTCAGAAAAATACCAAAAATTTATCCAATGTAAAATTCAATGTCCCAATCATAATGAATATGTTTATTCTTACAAATATAGATTATAAAATTGTCAAAATATTGATTTAAAAAGGGTTTTCCATCAAAAGGCAGTAAAACAATCTTTTAAGAATATTAGTGTATTCCATGCTTAAGATTGGATTTATTTTCATTTTAAGCCTCTAAAACACTATATAATTAATTAATAGACATAGATAAAAATATCTATTATTCATTACTTACTTGGGATGTTACAGTTTATGCAGTAGAAAATCATGGGAAACCCCTTTAGTGGGCTCAGAATGAATATGGAAATTCTCTCACTCATGGAAGAATCAGCCCTGAAATGATCATCCTGAAAGAAGGATTAGAATTTGTACCAACAATCTCTCAGAAAATAAATAGACCTACTAAGTCTATTCTACCAAAAGTAGAAGTATTTCTAACTTCTATTCTGACACATGGTCTATCTACATCAGAAGCATCAACTTCCAAGTCACCTAAAAAACTGCATCTCCATTGTGGAAAACCCAGACCTTTGGACCCCAAGTACAATGTTTTGAAACAAATATCCCAAGTACAAGACAAGTTATATATCTTGGATGATTTTGATCTACAAAAAGATCTCCGAGAAGCACTTATTTATTCTTTTTCATGTCATTGAAAGTTTGAAACCAAGGATGATACTGCTGAGGTTTACCAAATAGAGAACGATCCTATATAATTTCATGAAGTAATATCTTTCACATATGAAGATGAGGATGATGTTTTACATCGGAAAATCAGGCCCTTGTATCTATCTGGTAGGCCTAATGATACCGACATCCGATGATCCATCAATGATAATTTCTCCAGAGTAACCTCATTCCCACTTGTACACTTTTTTGATTGGGTCTCACTAAATCTAACTTATCTTCTTCAACTTTTATGTTGAAAGGTTATGAAAAAAATGAACAAGAACATATAGGAGATATTACACTCAGAACGTAATTTGTGGACCTTGTATCTAACTAATATTTCATTGTTGTCTGAAAGAAAACAGCCTTCTACATTCTTCTTGGAATTATTTGGCTACATCAACAAGCAGATATTCCTTCATCATACCACCAATCTCTCAAGTATTGTTTTAATAGTAAAATTGGGACATTATATGCTGACAAAGTTCCATTAAAAATGTGTGATTCGCATTATATTGAGGCATAATTCTATCACAGAAAGGGAACAAGGTCCATGGAAAAAGATATAACAAGAATCAATTATAAGAATGGTTTAGAAAATATCCCATGTAACCCATTTAAAAATTTGAGTATAGATCATGTGTTGTCTATCAATAAAATTGAAATTTTAAACCCAAATATAAGAACTCCACTAGTTACTTCCATAATGTCAGTTGTGGTAATCGATCCTGACAGCATAGGAGAAATTGTTGATAGTGAAATATTCAATGGAGATGTCTTTATCTCATCCATCAAACCTTAGCAAGTCTTTGCTTCATTATTCGGGCTAGAAGAAGTTGTCTCATTATTATAAAAAGAACAATATGTTGATTCCCAACCCATATATCACTCTTAAATAATCCCATAAGACCCTTCATTATAAGTATGGTTAGAAATGGTTGCCTCTTCTTCAGGATGTCCAAATACTGATTCCTCCCCTAGCATGGAATGTTTTCCTCCATAGACTTCTGTTCAAGTAGAAATAGAAGAAGTTACATTTGAGGAAGAAGAAAAGAAGAAGATCTTAATTATTCCCCTCTATCACTTGAGGAATCCCTCTCCACCACTAATGATGAGCTCAAAGAATTAATGTTTGGTACATGAGAAGATCCACGCACTACTCTAATTAGTGTGTCTATGACTTCTGAAGAGAAAGATATGTATACTTCATTTATAAATAAACATATAAATGCAATTTCAAATAACTATACATAATGGTAAGGCTTTTTCCATGAAATAGCTAACCATCATTTGAGTTTGGCATAAGAGAATTGTGAATTTTAGTAGTTAGCAAGAAGAATGCACCCAACTCATGCCTTTAACATTGAAAATGAAGTTGAAAATATTATCAAATATAACTTTATCGGGGAGGAGAAATTTCCCAAATGTATGTAAAATATTATACCAATGAAAATTTAGAATAGGAAAATCATAGTTTTCATGCTTTTAGAGATCTTAACCAAAATTTTCCAAATGATGAATTTATGGTTCCAATCACAGAGCTTTTGATTGATACAATAGTTGGCTATGAATATGTATTCTTCATTAATGGATACTAAGGGTATAATAAAATTCTAATGGCCCCTGAAAATGAGGAATCTACTGCTCTTATATCTCCTCAAAGAATATTTTTCTATCGGGTAATGCCCTTTTGCTTAAAAAATTATAGTGCCACATATCAACTTTCCATGCACCAAATCGTCAAAGCCTTCGAAGGAAAATTTGTTGAATGTTATGTGGATGATCTAGTGGTTAAATCCAGATAATGTTCTGATCACCTGAATGATCTGGAAACTATATTCAGTAATATTTGGTAATATAATTTGAAGATGAATCCCTTGAAATCTGCTTTCGTAGTAACCTTGGGGAAATTTCTCAATTTTCATTATGCCATCATAGAATCAAAGTATATCCTGGGAAGAAAAAATCAATTCTTGGAATCCACATCCTCAAATTTTGAAGTAATTAAGAGGACATAAGGAAACTTATCCTATATTCAATTCTTTATCGCCAATTTCGCAGGCAATTGTTTACCCTTTACTAGATTAATGAAGAAGGGAGTTACTTATCGATGAACCTAAGACTGCCAAGATGAATTTGATACCCTCAAGAAATATCAATTGATTACATCGGCATTAATTCCACTTGTCGATGAAAATCCTATTATTCTCTATGTTACAGCTTTAGAGTGATCATTGGGTGCCTTCTTGTACAAAATAATGATGCTACCAATGAAAATATCATTTACTATATATCATAGTTGAACCACGCTTAAAACTCGATATTCAAGTACCGAGAAGTGATACCTGTCATTAATATTTGAACAGCAGAAGTTGAGTCACTACATTCAACATCATGAGGTCCACTTGGTATCTCGTAATAACCTTCTCCAATTAATCATTAGTCATCATATTCTTACAAGTTGTTTGGCATGGTGGGATGTTATTTTGTAGCAGTTTGGTATCCAGTTTGTGCCTCAGAATAAATTAAAAGGTCAAGCCTTCAGAGACTTCCTTGCAGAACACCCATCTATAGAAGATACATTTTTGAATATTGAACTTCCTGAGGAATAAATATTCTCTATTAAAGATAATTCCCAAACATGGGAAACAAACTTTAATGGTGCTTGTAGAATTCTAACAGGGAAGAGGATGGAAAACCCAAAACTCATCAATGTTGGTCTAGGAATTTTTCTTATCTCCCCATAAATATTAGTATTACCATATTCATTTCTGTTATCAGAAATTAGTACCAACAGTGAGGCAAAATATCAATCTCTCATTGCAGGACTAAAATTGGAGCTCCAGGTACAATTGAACCACCTAAAAATGAAAGGTGATTTATAATTGGAAATCAAATAGATCAATGTGGATTATACTATTAGAAATTAAGAGTTAATCCCATTGTGTTATTATTTCAGAGGGTTAATGTCTGAATTAATCTCAGAGCCAACATTGTCATATGTCCCACAATAAAAAAATAACCAATTTGATGCAATGGATAATGCAGCGATAACCATGGTAGATCCAAATTAGGATGAGACAACTATCAGTATTCCCCATCATCATGTGGTTTCGCCTTTTTTTAAAACTAAAATGGTGGAAATTAATGAAACTATTCATGTTTCGGAGCCTTATGGTCATACTATAGGATGGATTTTAATTATCATAGAATACATTTAAAATGGAATACTTCCACCTAATAGAGCTAGGAAAGAGAAAATCTGGAAAAGAGTGGTCAATTTCACCCTTTATGATAACCCAGATCACTAAAAGATCCTATAAAAACTCAGATTTTATGGATTCCTCTCTAGGTGTATTGATGGAGAAGAAATTGTAGCTCTCATGAAAGAAGTACATACAGGAGCTTGTGGTGCTCACATGTATGAGCAGAGGCTTTCTGATCAAATCTGAAGGATTTGATACTTTGGGGCTTCAATGATACAGGATTTCACATATTTTATAATGAAGTTTCACCCCTTCCAAGTGCATTCCAACATCATTCATTAACACCCAGTGTTAATACACACAGTTAAATACTTCTTTCGATTTGATATATGGGGAACGGATGTAGTAGGACCTTATCCTATAGCTAAAGATAATATATTTAAGTATATTCATACAAATATGGATATCTTATTTAAATGGGATGAGGTAATACCTCTCAATGAGGTCAAAGGCAAAATAATTGTGGGATTTTTCAAAGATAATATCATTTCTAGATTTGGTGTCCCCCATAACATACTGATGGAAAAATACACCAACTTATATTCTGTTGAGGTAAAAAGTTGTATCAGGAGAACAATATCAAATACAACCATTCATCTCACAAGCATTTAGTGGCCAGTGGAAAGATAGAGGCAATAAATAATACCCTATCAAATATACTCTAGAAAATGGTGGATAAATATAAGAAATAAGGGCCTAAAAAACTTTTTCATTCTTTATGGGCTTATCATACTACCACTTGTACTGCCCCTCGGGAAACTCTATACACATTGGTATATAGAATAGAAATAGTGTTGCCTATTGAAATTCTATTTCCTTCACTCAAAGATAACATATGTCATCAGTCATCTATATATGAGAAGTCTCAAAAGCGATGTGATGTTCTAGAACAATTAGACGAGAAGAGACTGCAGACATTGCATCATTTGGGAGTCTATTAGAAAATAGTAGCATGATATGTTAACAAGAAAGTTCACCTCTACACATTACTTCAAGTATAATTGGTATTAGTTCACAGGACTCTGATGATACTAGGAAAGAAGCTTCCAAAGAAAGATCCAATGTGGGAAGGACCATTCTCTATAAATAAGGTCTACTCCAATTGAGATTATTCCCTAATCTGAATGTATAGAGAACTTATTAAAACTCCAACCAATGAAAGGTTCATGAATAAGTACTTTGTGTAATCACACAGAGTCATTTCCTCAATGCATGACTCTAAAATGCACAAGAAAATGTCTTAATTACAAGACACTAAACTTCCTAACAACTATATGTGTCCATGCTACATGATGTTAAAATGTGTAGCATCTTTGTCCATGTCACATGAAATTAAACTACATGACATCATTTGTCCTCTTTACATGATGGTAGACTATTTAATTAGTTTCTTCTTCAGTGACATTAAGAAATCCCCTAAGATACTGCAAATTGATATTCCTTGTGTTATTTAAAAAAAATTAGGTACTTCCATGCATAAGAACTACTCACATAATTTCTACTCTATAGTAGTACAGGAGTTCCAATTATAGGTATGTTTGAATTAGATCTGCATAGAGACCTCATTCCAATAACTACGTGTGGCTTGATTCTCATTCCAATGGGATATATGGAGATGCCTGGATCTCTAATCTTGGGTCCTACCATAACTATACAAAAATTTATTTTCCCATTTTTCTTCCTGTATATGAACAAAATCTATAAAGTGTACTCCTACATGATATATGGTTTGATATTTATTCCATCTTCTATTTTAAGTTTAACCATTATTCTAGAATGTGATAGAATCCCATCTCTCTCACATCAAACACAATTGGTGTGGGGAATTTTTTTTTTCAAGAACAATATTTTTCATGATTCTAATTTTAATGGGATATGTAGAGATGCCTAGATATCCAATTTTGGGCCCAACCCCCTCAAAAAAATCCATTTTCATCTTGTCAAAACATGATTAATTTGGGAAACAGCCTCACAAACTATTTTTGGCTTGATTATCATTTAAATCGGATATGTAGAGATGCTAAGATATCCAATCATGGGATTAGCCACAAAAAAACTTCCTCTTCTCCATGTCGAAACATGATTGATATGGGAAACAACCTCAAGAACTACATGTGGATTGATTATTGGTTCACCAAGATACATAGTTAAACCTAGGATAAATTATCTAGTCCAACAATAATATTCCTTTTAATATCAAAATCACTTAATGTCCTCACAGCTTAACTCCAAAATGCACATCATAATGTTCTTGTTGCATGCCAATAAACTTAAAAGTACCCAAAGAACTATGTATTCCTTGATTCTCATCACATTGAGATGTGTAGTGAAAACTAGGCCTTAGCTCCAAGTCCTATCCATGGGATATATTTTTACCTCTCTTACACATATAATTAATATTTTATGTAGGAGCCTTCAGTTTGGGTCCTCTCCTTAGAGATATAACAAAGGAAATAAAATGTATTCCCACTATGCATATGAGTCATATCTATGTAAGGGACTCCAAACTCATGGCCAATATTGATTTAAATACTTATACTATGATTTGAGCATCACCCCTTTCAAATTGCATACTCTTAATCTTGAATACTTTCATATCTTCATAATCTTTCATTAGTTTCTAGAGATAGATTTTCTGATACTTGAGAACTCTTTTCTATGACTATGCAGTATGTGCCCCTAGGTTTCCTTGAATATGTCACCTACATAACAGTAATGTTAGTCAAAAGATTACAGTATTTGGATTTGAAACATATTCCCTAGTTGTTCCTATATAATACAGCCCCCATAACAGGTTTTTTCAAACTATCGTGACCTCTTTCTTGGTAAAAGAATCTTCTACCCCCTTTAGACTTTGATCAAAATATACAAGAATTTATATCGTAAAATGGTCGTCCATGTATATTTTTTACATTAAGTTTCTCTTGACCTGAAAACCTCCAAGACCATGGTTTACACATTTTCCCTCTCAATGTGTTCAATTCATATTGAAATAACCTTTGGTCACTTGATCACATATCTTCCATTGTTTCCATTATATTTTGGTCTTAGTAATATAACCTAAAACTATAGACCCCAATTTTCTTACATTTGGGTCAAACCTTTATAGAAATCCTATTTCCCCTTTTCTTTGAAAATCTTGATTGGAAATACTCTTTCTATATTCAGGGACCTTCTTTCCTTTACCAAACTTTATGTTTTGTAAAATATGAATCTCCAGAAAATTTCTTTTTTTTTATCAATAGATTTTTGGATACTCAACATGTATTTTTCAGGACTACACAGTGTGTGCCCATAGGCGGCCTTGCATAACTGGGATACATAATAGTCATGTCATTCAAAAGATTCCACTATTTGGATATACAGTATATGCTTTAGTTTTCCCTGCATAATATAGCCCCCATAATGGGTTTAAAATAGTGGTAACTTTTTTTTTGAAGAGACCTCTTTAACTGCTATTAGCCCATTTTTCTCATGTCATTCTTTAGATCCAGAAATTTCTGAATCACATTTTACATTTCTCCCTTCTCATACCTGAATATGGTAGCATGTTTCCAGGATAATTATCAATAAATTGGAGACTCATAAACCTTTTTTCAAAGATAATGACCTTAAATTAAAGCCCTTCAATTTCTTTGCATCATGAATTGAAATTGAAAAACATAATTTCCTTGCTGCATGACTCTGAAATACACAACACAATGTCAGAAATCCTCTTTCTGAACAATTTTAACCGTTCCTCACACACAATTTTTTTTAAACTAGTTTCCCCATTCCTGAATTGTGCCGGAACAGATGACCCTTTATTCTTAGATATCATTCTTTGGAAAAACCACCCACCGTTGTCTTTAGTCACCCAAATATTAATTTAACTTGTTTATCAAAAATAAAATGTCAAATTTTTGAAATATCTTTTATCTGACCTTGTAGTACATGCCCTTAGGTGGCCTTGAAAAAAATACACCAACATAATGGGATTGTTAGTCAAAGGATACCACTGTTTGGCTATGAATCACATGACTCTATTGGACCTGTAAATACGGCCCCCATAATGTTTTTTTCAAGAAATAGTAATTTTATTCTTGGAAAATACCTCCTCTATGTTTATACTTCATTTTTATGATTTAGTGACCATAAAAATAATGACTCAAGATTTCCCTTGGAGTATCTCTAGAATATTGGAGCAATTCTTATCCACTAAGACTTATTTGGGATCTAATTTCAAAATTTATGTTCAAATCCATTCGACCTAAACCACTATCATTATTAGTCCAACATGCATGAATTTAAATTTCCATTAAAGAGAGTCATAATACTCCTTAGGTTGAAACCCCTCAAAGGACACCATGATCAAATGTCGAGTCTCATCTCATTGGACCTATATTTTTCATGGTTTAGAAAAAATTGAGGGAAAAAGTCAAAATATACAAATTTTGGGGGGTTGTCTATATAACCCTCATAAAAAATAATATCTTGCTCACTAGGCCCATTGTCTTGGGTAAAAATTTGAGAACCCGCATTACCGTCATTGTAATTATGATTATTTAACATAAAGGATTAATGTTATAAATATCACCTTTGTATTTGAAATTATAGAAAGAAAGTATGGATCGAGAAATATGTGATTGGAGAAATAATTATTTTTATTTGTATGGTGAAATTAGAGGAACATCCACAGAATGGGTTCTCTCTATCATAGATTAAAAAGAAACTCTTGGCATGAATCTTAGTCTTTTTAATGTCTAATGAGTTTTATTATCCAATTGTTGAAGTTGAGACAGGTGAGAATCTTCATCCTCTTCGTCTTGATGAAGTGGTTATTTGGTTGTTAAAATGGAATTTATTTCATCCAACTGGGTTTCTCCCAATGTTTGGTTCAATTTTTTAATCTTTTTGTGATCAATATCCATTTTCCATTGAAGGGGAATCATCTTCGTCATTTCCTCTTTAATTTTTTGACTGGTTTATTATGAAATCTTCCAATGGTTGGCCTCTAACTCAGCTATTTCATCTTAGAAACTCTCAACATTAATAAGTAGTTTGGAATTTTCAAAATCTCGGCATAGGTTATGTTCTTGATCTTGTCGGTTAATGGTCTATTTCATTGCATTGTATACTATGTGATAATTAAATCCACCAAATCCCAATACACAAAATAGTGCTGGGAGATTTCCAAAATAAGAAGGGAGCTCATCCAAAGGCTTTTTAGTAATTATCTTTAAAATTTGTTTCTTTGTATTTTTAAGTTCTATGCCAAGATAAAACTGCAACTCTAAATATAAATCTGAGTCACTACCATGGGGTAAAATGTAATCTATAATCAAATCACTTAGAGAGGTTCCTAGCTCTGATTCTCTCAGAATAGTGGCCGCTTCAGCTTGTATTTATGTTTGAGCCAACATAGAGGTTTCACCTTCTGATCTAGTTGTGGGAGCCGATAACACTAAATAGTGAATCAGAATAATTATTAGTCTTAAAAGAACGGATTAAATGGATCACTATCTAGACATTAAATAAAATTTACCCAATAAGAAGTCGGCTACTTGATTAGATTCATCCCTAGTCTTCTAATCTTCAGTAAATTGAGAAAGTGTTTCAGGGGGAGGGTAATTCTCTCATGTTTTCCCTATTTCCATAATCAAAGGCCCCAAAACATCTCCCAAAATGGGATTATCAGTTGGTATTTATCCACCCTCAGAAGTAGTTGGATAGAGTTGAATACCCCATTCTTGAAGGGTCTTCACAACAATCTATGTAGACAAAGCTGCATAAGGTGAACTTTTATGTGAAGTAACAAGTAAAATAAAATAATTTTGTATGTAAAATGAAATAATGATAACTTATTTTTTTTAAATTCCAAATGAAAGTCCCCAAAAACCATGATGGAACTTGGAATATCAATGTTTGGATAAAGGATGTCCATCATTTCAGTCTATACAGCCTATAATGTTATAGTATCCTCACCATTTAAGGTATCCAAAAAATGTTTTTCTATGCCCAAATTTGCTTGGCTGAAATTTCATTCCATCAATTATTCAACCAGTGCAATGTCATCCGGTCTTGAAAAATTATGATCAGCACCAATATCTACTTCAGATCGCTCAGGATCAGCATTCCTTCTTTCTGGAGAAATATGAATATCATCATTGATTATCATAGGATCTGTTGTCACAGGAAACATATATGAGATTTTATGAAGAGAAAAATATTAGCAATAGAATTTGATACTCAAAAAAAAATGTGTTTGACATTACCATGACCTTTCCCTTTCTATATATAAATTGGATCAGAGGAAACTGCACCTTTTGATGTCACGTATGTCAAAATAGAAGATTCATCAACATGAACCTAAGATTATCTAAGGGTTTCCCTCTCAATTATTTAAGGAAACGTTTTTTACCCCTTAAGAGAAAAATTAGATGCAGATCCTGTAAGAAGATAACATGGTCCAAAAAGTGTATCAAGTGAGTCAAATTCAAGAGGACATAGATACATGAGGTCGTGGCTAAGGAATGTCTATTTCTATTACCCCAGTCATGATTATCTCTCCTAAATAATGTCTTGGAGATTAGGGAAGATCGTCTAATGTGTCAATGTTATCACTTTTTGGTCCATAACATGGTGAAACAAGAACCATTCTTGAGGTTCCTTCCCTTATTTCAAGCTTCAAAATGATATCTCATATAGATTAATGATGGTTATTGATGAAATAGAATTGAACAAAAGAAAAGAGAAATACATTATTTGTATTAACATAAATATCCTATTCCTCTTTAGGTTGAACAATTACCCCATCATGCATCCCTCATTCCGTCATATTGGATACTCTCTTTGAGGTTGGGACATGGTCATAGGTTGTGTATATATAGGTCTCCAACTCCACATTATTTTCTCATACCTCATCCAGATTACTATATAGAGGACAGTCAGAAGGTTCTTTAATATCACCCACATCATGTATTCAAATTCAATTTTGTAGGAATGTCCATGCATCCCTAAGTTCATGAGTTAATGTCTCCTAGTATTGAATAGCTAAAGGTATCACATAATTCGGTTTTGAAGTGGTTTGATATGGAGAAAACTCAATACCCTATGATTGGAAATTCGTCTTCATGCCTCCCTTCTTCTTCAGAAGAATTAGCTAATGGGACGGTAATCTCTTTCTGATGACGGTGACTAGATCAACTCAGTGCTATATGTATTAATTCTTTAGCGTTCTCTTCTTAGTGGATTGTCTTTGGAGAAGTTTTGAAGGTTCTGAAACTTTTAAAGCCTTTCCTTCATCTTTTTCTTTAGAACTATTACGGTAGTTTCTATGAACAATAGTTTTCATGTCCACCGCCCGATATATTCCTTTTCTTTAAATATTCTAGAGGGTATGAAGAATACCAATCTTTGGAATATCTATCTTATAATACAATTTATGTGTCTAATGAGGGTAATGTAATTGATAATTTGGATCTCTCTGAAGCCTTTAAAATCCACAATTTTCTGGATACCATTGGATGTTTCTCATGCCTAACATATATGTGAGGAAAACTGCTATATTTTTAAAGACATTTGAACTGGTGAAGAAATATTTAAGGGACATAATCCTCATATATGATTTCACTATAAATCCTAGTTGATAACACGTTGTCCCTAAATGACATTATATAGGACCTCAACTCATAATTTTCTTCCTTACCATCATTAAAAAATGTTTCAATTGGTGGGTTACCAAAAGGACAGAAAATGGATTCTCTCGATGCATTCAATTCCCTCATCACTACATCAGGTTTTAGGCTTAAAGCCTGAATCCCAGAGAATTTCTGTTAAGATGGGGTAAATCAACCATTGGGGACTCTAACTGAATTCCGAAATAAATATGAAGAAAATTGTGTCACAGTCCAACCCCACCACACATTAAACGGTCCTTCAAGTCTAAATGGATCCTCCCCATTATAAAAATGCAACATGGAGTGATAGATTCCTGCTAATACAGGGGTTTATAACCCAATATATTTTCCATCTTCCAATTTGGATACAATAAAAAAAAGTCATTATCCTTACACTACCACCACACTCACGGACTGGAAGCAAGTATATGATTAGACACATGTCAACGAAACTAGCTAAGTGTACCTTTGTATCAATAAAAGATTTTAATTTATAACCCTAGTGCTTATAGAAACCTCTCTCTGATGTGGTCTAGTAGGTGCCTCAAATACACCGATTATCCAAAACTAGGTAAATGCTTGGACGTCTTCAGGTGGGACCTTTCTCTTTAATTAGTTCTAAAAAAGCTTATATCCACACTCTTGCATGAATATCTTTCTTATGTTTCAGTAATTCCTCTTCTATTTTGAATAATTCATGAGATAATGGTGGTGTCCTAGTAACATCACCCCATGTTGTTACTAGTGGAATGAATTTAATATACATCTCCCTCAGAATAGGAACCCCAGATATTTGGTAAATATCCCATAGACTAATGCCAATCTCACTGTGTGTCAACTGGAAAGTATTTGTTTGTGGACTCCATCTACTCAGCAATTTCGGAATGAATTCATTTTTATAAGAATAAGTTTTTTCCATCTAGACATCTTCATAAATATGAACATAAGATAGTTTTTTCTTGAAATCTATACTTCTATGGAATACCCAAAACGCCCCCATCGATTTGGTTTTAACTCATCCTCCATAATGAAGTTCCTAGTCTTCCTTCCAACCATTAGACTGATCTTTTCCTGGAGCATGAAAGGTTAAATCATAACAATGAAACATTGCCTCTACAACATTATTTTTCATATCATGGGTACAACCACTATAATGTAGGATGCATCCAATAGGTAATTGTTCCTCATTAACAAGTATACCCTTCGCACTGATATTCATGAAATGAAAGTTAAAGTATTTGATAAACTAATTTTCTGCAAAATATCTCTTATAATCCAGAATGTGGGAATCTTTCAAAATCCCATGTCAATACAAAGGTAGATAGTGGCTTCATGGATATTCATGTTGGTATGCAATCAACCCTTTTAGCAACCCAGGGAGGATACTCTCTACAACGTCATAATAGTCTTGTCTAACAATTTTCATCATCTTGTTCTAACAATAATTAGCTTCTTCAGTTTCCATAATCAAGTGATCCATTTCCTGAAAAATAATTACCAAAATTTTCCAATTAGGTTAGACTTTTTACTTAAGAAGGTTCCAATTTCAACTTAAAATAATTTAAAATTTTGGAAAAAGAAATTATTTGCGTAGCTCCTTCGAAGTGGTCACCCACATAGACCCTTCGAAAAGAATCCTAGCGTAAGTACATCGATGAAATACTTCTATGTAGCTCCATCAGTAAGATGGTTTTACCTTGAGAAATTTTCAAGGCACCTACACAAGTGCACGTTGCCACAAATCTGGACGAGAAATCTATGATACAAGAGCAGAAAATCCAAGATTCTAGGTGAAACAAATCAAAAAAGAACAATGATATTTATATACACAACCAGCCTACATTACAAACCTACCCGACATGCTTACGCGAAAGACCTTCACAACATATCTACGTAGTTGACCTACGTGACATACCTACGCCACAAACATGTGTATTTCAAAATTAACTCTACATAATTTTTTCCCTATAATATGGCCTCATGACTCGACCCTGTTTTTTCAATCGGATCCAATCCCAAGGTAGGATTTTTGTTGACACTCCTTCAAAAGATAAAAATATTATAAATAAATCCTTTATATGTTTCAAAATATGAAGAAAATTTAAAGGATGTAAAATCCATCAAGTGGAAGGGAACTACACGAAAGATCAATATTGCAGACCTTCACGGCATACCTACGTTGAAGGGATACGCAGAAACACTACGTGGAAACATAATTTTTGTACCCCTACCTAGAGAAGATAAGTGGAACAACTATGCATTCGACCTATTCCATCAAACTCATTTTGACCGGCCCCCTTCTTTTCCTATAAATAGTACACTTGGGCTCCCCATTTGAGGACTAAAAAATGTTGGAATAACTCTTGAAGCTCCCATTGTGTATCTCTTTCACCCATATCCCCTATGTTTTATTAGGTAGATATCTAAATAGTAGAGGGGATATAATTATATGGGATAAGAAATTTCAAAGTCCTTTAAGATATTGAAACACAAATCATCTAATTAAGGACCCTTATTCTATAAAAATAATCTTCCTATGCAAGGCTTATTCCTTGGGACCTATGCGGGGCTCTTCCAAAGGCACCAATGGATGCCTGGGGTGTTTAGATTTACATATCACCCAAGTTTTTTATTCTTGGTAGTATTTTTTAAGATTACATAGGCTTGGTTCTCCTGTGTTAAGAATATTTTCAGTCATCGATAGGACATGTGTGGCACACCTACACAACATACATGCATGGTGAACCTACATGATATTCCAACACGGTATCGCTATGCGACGTAGTGGAGCGCCCAATGCCTATGCATATCACCTTATAAACCCTCTTAAAATCTACTCATGGTAGGGTATCTTCTTACTTGGTTCTATTATGTAAATGGTTCTAAGTTGAAGCCTCCACTAAAACCTCCTGACTTATCAAACCTCTGGGAAGGGAACATCGACGTGTCTCCTATTTGGGGTTGAATATCTACAGAGAGAGTATTCCCATTTCTGTCTTATAAGATATATATGATCCTTGGGATGTTTTTAGGTTTGTATATCTATAGTCACATTAATTGTTACGCTAGATATAGTGTTGGGATGTTCCCGTTATTGGATTCAGAGGGTCGGACTTCATCCTCTCCTTTTCATCTTTGAGACTCAGAGCCTCTAGTTCCTAATAGAGAGAGTGAGGCTGACACATTCTTTTTCATTCAACAAAGTAAAATAATCCCTGATCTCTTGGGATCCACTTAGTTCATTCCTCCTATATTAATCCCTTATCATTTCTTGTTGGATCTAATGAAATTCAATTTCATTTCACATTGAAGGGTCCATTGCTCAATGTCCTCGCACACCATCACCTCTGCTTCTTTCTCCCTAGGCCTGCCTTCTTCCATCAGTGGAAGAGTGTGTGTGTGGTTTTTTGAATATTTCATATCCACTTTTTTCTCACACCGATCACGACTCACGTGGGATTAGAGAATTTTTATGATCACAACATCCATAAATCCACCAATCTTGAACTATAATAACTTTGATTCCTACCATAATTGGGATATGTTGGGAGCCTTCATCAGGACCCAAACTCATTAGATACCCTCTTTATGAATCCAACCCAATTTACCTTAATCTAGGAATCCTCCTTAAGATTAATCCCTAACCTATTTCTCTCAAAAGGGTAATACACTCCATCGAGACTCATCGAACTATGTGGGCTTTGATTCCCATCCATGTGGGATACGTAGGAAACCTCCTTGAGGTTCAAACCCAATAATCCAGATCAACCCTGTTATCCCTGGTCCATATTACTAGTAGAGTCTAATCAAACCTGTAGACTCATATCCTTTCCAAGTTCCTTGGGATACTTAGACATAACTCCAACACTAAACATTGACTTAGCAGATTCTTCTTAGATGTCCTTACCATATGACAATAAACTATATGGTTACGTCCTTATCACATGACCTTAAAAGGTATGATTTTCCCAATTAAGTGGAACCAAACTACAAGGGTTCTAAATCTTTTCACAAGAATACATTGGTATACCCTTTATGGATAAAATCCTGACATGAAAACGATCTTTCTTCTCCCTGGATGAGAATAAATTCCAGAATACCCCACTGAGTGTCTTAAAAACCTATATTATCATAACAATTGTTAAAAGAATATATAAATAGTATATATAAGTGTACCATTGATAGATAACCTTGAATAAATATGGATATCTCCATTAATGAATAACCTAGAATACATACAGATGATTCTAAATTTTAAACATGTTAATAATTGTATGAAAATTATAAGGGAAACTTATGTTATACTTGGTAAATTAATAACGATTCATGAAAATATATCAAATCTATAAGACTCCTAGAGTATGAAATAATTCCCCACAAAAGTGTTTTATGAGTCGAAACTACCATCCTCTTGACTAATGTATGTTCTTAAGTATCGTTGGTCCAAACCTAACGAACACATGCCTTTGCAAAGCAGGTCCCTTTGGATATTTCTGATTCCAAAAAACAATCCAATGGAATCCACCCAAAAGTAGTGATTCCTAAACAGAACATGCATTCTAGGGGAGACAAAACAAAGTCCAAATGTTTCATTTATGATTTATTTTGGATATATTGTTTTACATGGAACTTATGATTTCATAAGTTAACCTAAATAGAGTATATTTTATGGGTGAGAAGTATAACTTTGTGAAAATATTTTCATGGGTGTACAAGTAGTCATGGACTATGGTTTATTTCATTATTTGTTTATTTTTATGTCCCATAATAGTATTTTTTTACTAATCCCATGTTTAATAATGTTTTTCATAGGGTATAATGATGGGTAGAGAGAGGAGGAAGTCATGTTGAATAATATTATGATGATTCAATAAAAAGTAATCATGTTTTATTTTAAAAATATCTATATTATGGGAAAAATGGATATTCAATGGAATTGGATACATTGTATGAATGTGGTTTTTTATGTATGAGTTATGGCCTCATTCTACAAAATAGTAAATCTAAGGAGATCCTCAATGTCAAAGAATGTAATATTCATAAGGGAAACTCATGAGTATGAAATGTTTAAGGCCAGGTTCTTATAGTTTGTATCAACAAAAGGTTCATAAAATTTTGCATATTATGGTGTATTATTAAGAGATTCATATATCATCATGTGTTTTTTTCTGCTTGACCATATGTTTAGTGACTTATTAACTCATTTTGAGGATTTAAATTATGAAATTTATAGGGTACTAACAGTATTCTTGGAGACATTATTTGTCGAGATAATTATGGGTTATAAATATTTGGGATGTAAAATTAATGGTATGAGATATAATTTGAGTTTAAAACCTAAAAATTTTATTTTTGGTTATTTTATCATATTTTGGGGACTTTATAATAATTAATATGTTTTAGAGAAGGAAAATTGTACACCATGTGAAAACCTATCATGTTTTTTATGGTTGTGAGAATTGAACACAAAATCGGAGGGTAATAAGGGTGAATAATCTACATATAGCCTATATGATTTCACATTTAGTGTTTATTTTTAGTTAAATTATTTTATAGATGAAGAATAAGATTATTTTATAAACATATGTTTTATCGAGTTGATAACCATTGGATTGGAAAATGATTTTGGGTTTAAGTGATATATGTTATTTCGGAATACGTTCACTATTTTTTGATCCTTATATGATCAAAAAACATACTACTATGGGATATTATTTTATGAATAAATGTTTAATTATAATTTTGAACAATATTTGATTTTATTATGTAATTATGGGGCTTAAGGTTAATTCTTGAAACAATTATCATATCATGGAGATTATGTAATTTAGGAAATTTTACTTTTATTATTATGATACCTTAAGAGTGATTGATGTTATTAGGAGAAAAATTTATATGGGAAGAAAACTTGATCACATCGATTTTCATTTTGGGTCTCAATATTGATCTATTGTATTTTTTTTAGGAATTTTAAGGACATTTATTTATCAAATGCATTGTGTTATACTTTGGGTATTACTATTGAATTCTGGAGGTTGAATTAGTTTTTCATCTTATAATGATTTTTTATATTTAAAAAAATATCATATCTTATCCTAATTTTTTTTATAATGATTTAAGACATAAGAAATATAAATTTATTATTTTATAAAATATGTGAATCTCTAGAAGTTGACTCTAGTAAATCAGGCATGAAAAAAACATCGTAAATACTCATCTTTTGGAGAAAAATACTAATATTTTATGAAAACTGATTAATGGATGAAACTATACTTTTTAAGTAAGTATATTGTCTTATTTTATTATTCATTTTATTAATATAATCCCTCAACACTATGAAAAAGATCATAAAATAAAAATCTTATTTGTCCAAATTTCATTTTACAAAATGAAATACCTTTTAACTCATCACAGATTTACAGTTTTGTAAAGCTTAAATTTATCATGACCATGTTCTCTATCACTCTCCATCAGAACATGATAGTTTTATTCTCTTCCATGTCCATGTTTTCCAACATGGATCCCTATTGTCTGTTATCTTAGGTGACCATAGTACTTCCCTTTCTTTATTTTAATGTGGAAGTTTTATTAAGCCTTTTTCCAATGTGGTATTTCAATAAAGGTATTTTGAATAGCCATACCCTAGTTAGAAGGATTGTGTTCAAATTTTGAGTTTAAAATTTATTCAATTCTAGGGGGAATTTAAAACACAATTTTTTTTAAAACATTATGTTCAAAATAGTACCTGATATGCCATTCGAGAATAATAGAACACTTGAATATAATTATTTAAATTTTATCATTATAACATGTTTGTTTGAATGGATGTAATGACAATGATCAACTGAATTATGTAAATATGGTTTAAAAATTTTTATATAATGAATTAATTGGATAATAATTAATTATAAATGAAAATTAAAAAACTCTAACTGAATTTAAATGATTTTTCTATGAAAAACTTTTTTTATGAGCAGAATGGAATTTATTTATGATAAATTAAATTAATAAATATTAATGATATATATTAAGTAAATTTATATGTTATTAATTTAATAAAATGTTTTCAAATTCATAAAATAGTTTTGATAGGATTAATATAAGAAAAAAATCCAATTTTACGTATGAAAAGTTGTATATTTTTAAGAGGCAGATTTACAGCCTTTTAATAGCAGACTGTTTTAATAAGTAAATTTTGATATATTTATATATTATATTTAAAAAATATAAATTATTATTTTAAATTATTATATAAAACATCACTTTGGTTTAATATTGGGTATTTCTCTGATAAGATTCATGTTCTGATGAATATTAGATATTTCTGGATTTTAGTCTAAAACATATTTTTTAGCCCAAATATTTATAGTGTGAAATTATATTTTTGGATTATTTTAAAGTATAATTAGATCAATTATATATCATTTAATTCAATTTAAGACAATATAATCAATTTCACATTTCATTTTTATAGGAAAACATTTCAGACTTTTTAATGTTTTCATATTCATTTTCCCACCCCATCAACCGGATTAATTTTAAATTAATTCTTTCCACTAAGGCATTTTAAATTTTTATAAATTTATTACATATTTTTAATCAAGGTGTAAGTTTTTAGGAATATTTCTCTTAATTTTTTTAAAATATGTATAGTAAACATATTAATTTTATTACCATGGTTAAAGGTAAATTGACTAATTAAGGATGAAAATAATATTATTAAAATTTGAAATTTACCCTAGAACTTGTCATAATTTTATTATATGAGTGTTTATCGACCAAAATAATCCTTTTTATGATTTTATGACCTCTTGGATCTATATGGATGAATTTAATCCCTTTATATTATTTTATTTTAAAAAAATTCAAAGATATCATACTTTTGTTTTAATAACTACAACATTTTTTATATAGGTTAATTTAGAAGATATCATCCACTATAAAAATTAATATGAAATATAAAATCTTTATCTAAATCATTGATATTTTTTTATAATAATTATGTGATAAAATAATTACCTTAATTTTTGACATAATGATGTTATAGTAATTGTTAAATTAATGTTAATATCAAATAAAGGTTAGTAAAACTATTAAAATAAATTTAATTTAATATAATTAACAGAATATATGAATTTTATATATTCATTTTACATTTTATTTATGTTTTATAATAATTTTATCATATTTATCCTATTTGTATAATATTTTTAAAAACTAAAGTATTGAATTGTGTCAAAATTGAAATAAATGAAATTTTAAAATGAATAATATTTAACAAAATGATATAATAGGTTCTTTAATTTCATATAAAAACCATTTATGGTTTGTTTATAATTTTAATGTTGCTATATTAAACATTGAAGAGTAAAAATCCAAGTTCTCACGGTAAGATTTAAAAGGGGTTAACAAAATGTTAAATTTAATAGATAAGGATTTAAAAATTATTAAAAAATGATTAAATTTCATTATATTAAATTATCAAGACCCCTAATAATACATTATTCAAAAAAATATTGTAAATATTTTTAATATAATTTAATTTATATTAATTTTTTATTTTGAAAAATCGTTAGAGTGCCCTTCCCCTCTTTATAAAAGGAAACCTCTTATCATAGTCTATTCACAATTAAAAACCCTTTTGGGTTGGTCAATATCTAGCGAAATACCTTCATAAAATCCATAACCACACTTAAGATCTCATATTATAGGCCTAAAACCTTCCTTAGTGGTCTTACAGTGTTAAGAAAAGGAGATCATGTGAAGAGGATGTATTATTTTGATCACGAATTTTGGTTTTATTTCATCTTACACATCCTTTAAATATACTTCAATTGTGACAAAATAAGAAATAACATATCGTAAATAATATGATATGTTATTTTTTTAATTTGATCCCCAAAATAAATCTTCACTTCCATCAAATAATAAAATAATTAATCATTCTTGTGTACGGAACACTGACACCTCACGAACCTATATAATTATTTTCCATTACCATCACTCAATAACAGTTTCAATGATGGAATTATTTTTCTAACACAAATGAAGGCATGAATTGGTCACCCAATTCATTACCCAATTACTTTTATTAAAAAAAGTATTACAATACAAGCTCGAGGGGTAATGAGTATACACCAACCCAAAAGTGAGAGTTAAACATCGAGATATAACAAAGAAGCTCAAACACATCAAGTAACAAGTGAGGCCACTCCAAGAAAGCTCCATGGAAGGGGACATGCAAGAATGGTCATGACATAAGAGAAGAGGATGGTGTCGTGAGAGTAGAGCTACACTGATCAAAGAAAAATAGGGAGTTTAACTATAATCCTACACCAAACTCTTATTAAACAATCAGCATTTGATATCAAGATATGTTTCCATAGAAATATAACCATCTATGAGCCTTTGATAAGCTAATTCATCTTGTTTATTCAATCAAGATTCTAAATTTTCATTCACCTACTCATCATCCTGGTCTACATACATCACCACTGGGTCAGAGACATAATTATTTTTATCATAAGTGGGTGCAATAGGAGTATGGACACAAGTTGTGAAGGAGCATCGGTAGCCATTGTTCTCAAAGCTCCAAAGATATTTTCACTCCAGTCAACCAAATTTGTTGAGTTTTTAGTTTTATTGTTTTCCTATTTATATGTATCATGTGACCTTGTGACAATTATTCATTATAGATGAGATTAGTTTCTATATTTCATCATTTTTTTGGGATTGGGAGTAATGAATCAATCCACACCCACAATTTTCTTTTTCCATTTTTTAGAGAAATATTTTAGGTAGTCTTCCTCATTTTGATCAAATTTCTGATCAGCCTCCAGAAAGGATGTGTTCTGTGTTGGGGATGTATCCAGGTCAGATTTAGAAAGTATATCCCGATCATCCTCCTTAGTGGGGTCATTCTAAACACCACGAACCACATCAAAAAAACCCAGAAAGATTCCTGGATTTGATCCACTATCAACATTGAAAATGACATGGGACTGATATTCAATAGTCTTTTCAACATCTTCTACTTTCTCACCAAAGGAGTTCTTAGTTATAGAGGTTCCAGCAAGAAATTTTTTTTTCATAGACTCTCTTGTGCAAGCTGCTATGTCCATATTTAGCTTGCCCTTCGCAACCCAAGTCTTGTGAGAAGGTGGGAAGACTATCTTACCACATCAACTGAATAAATGTCCCTTTTTAAAGCATTCCAAACAATAAGAAGTCAAACATTCATAAATCACCTCTTGTAAGAATCCTTGGATTCCATTTTGATTCTAGATTTGGTTTTAAAGAGGTTTAGAGAAATTGATCTCAGTTCAAATTTGAGAAACCGACGACCTAGAAAGTGTTCTTGTCACCATGTCCAACTTCAACGGGGAGCCAATCAGACCGGAAATCAGAAACATGGAAATATTCTTAAAGAGTTGAATCAGTAAATAAGGGAAACCAAGACGAACTGGGATAATTGATGATCCAATGTCAGGATCAAATTCTGGAGTCCATTTCAAAACGTTCATTGTGAATCCACCAAAAATGGATAATAAGTAATATAAAAAGGAATAATAAATTTTAAAAAGGATATAAAAAAATTAAATAATTAAACTAATTTTAATATTTATGGTAATAAAGATTTTATGTGATGAATCAGACTCATGGTAAGGGACTCTGTCTCAATTTTTTTCCTTGAGTCGTACTTCTGATGCCATGCACCTATAATCCTTTATAAGGTTTATATTACTCTTCCATCAGATGAAATACCATAAATTATTTTATTATCATGATATTTAATTTTTTTTAATGTTAATATTTCATTTGGAATACAATTATACTAATTACATTGTACTAAGAAAATTTTTGACTGATTTTCTATTCTTTAGGTCAAACATGTAAGCCTTTGTTGTGTTGTGATATGATTATGTGTTTAAGGAATTGTTAATATATTATTTATTATTTCCTTTTCTTATGTATATTTAAATTAGATAAAAATAATAAATTCATTTTATTAATGCTCAAATCAATGATATTTTATTATTAATGTACTTTCTTTTAGAAACCTCTTTTAAAGTTACCCTTTCAACTATTTTACCTAAATAGAAAATAATTGTTTTCAATCATATATTGCATTAATGGAATTTCCTTCTTTCATTTTTATTTAATGATTTGTTTATTCTATTATATGTTTACAATTTTATTTTCAAATAATTGTTTCTTATTTATGATTGTGTGGCATTGTAAAAATGATATCTAATTTCAATGTGAAAATTTTATTTTTCTTTTATTCATGATTTATGTGTTATGTTTATCTTATAGTTCTTGGGTTTTTTTTATTATGTGTGGTTTTGTGATAATATGAGGGATTGTGAGCCTATTATAGCTCTCTATTTCTTTGGTTAATGGGATAGAGTTAACCGGTAAGATTTATCCTATGATATTAAGGACGTATATTGTAGTGGTTATTCCAAATGAAATCATTAATGTCACACACATTGTATTTGTGAGAGATAAATAAAATGTAATATTTATATGAAAATTATTTCATAAGTTACATTTATTATTTTTTATTGATGTGTAGTTTTACATAAATCTTCTAATTTCATGAGGGAAGAAAAAGAGTGTATGTTTTATAGGTGAAAATTATAACATTGTGAAAATGTTTCCATTTATTTATAAGTAGTCATGGAATAAAGTTTCCTTATATCATTATTTATTTTTATGTCCCTTACTGAAATTTTTGGGCTCATCCAATGTTTTAAAAAAAATTAGAGGTTATAAGGATGGTTAATAGAAAATAGGAAATCATGGTGAAAGTTACAAAGATATTTCATGAAAAATAGTAATTTTTTTTAAAAAAAATTATATATTTTGGGAAAATTGATATTGAGTGGATTATAAAACATTACATGATTGTGCATTGTTATTTATAATTTATATCTTGATTATCTTAAACTTTATACCTGAAAGTATCCTCAATGTTAAAGATATAAATTCTTTTAACTAAAACTCAAGATTTCGTAACGTATAAGGTTGGGTCCTTATAACCATCATCATAATTACAAGTCATTATTAAATTGAAACCAATATAATATTCTTAAGAGTCTAAATTTTAAATTAATGAATAATTTTTGTACATAATTAAATTAATGGTAAAAATGTGCTAAAAATTGTATACCACACTGCTTGGATTGTCTCTTTTATGAAGGGAATTAAAACATCCATGGATTGTATTTGGGAATTATCCTAACCCATGTATATTGGTTACAAGTTTTCATGTATGTGTTAAGATAATTTCGGGATGAACTTATTGGGTTTTAGTGTGAGGGTATGTGATGAGAAGATAACCCCATTGTTCAAGTGAATATGATTGATATTTTTATAAATACCCAAAAACTTATTAATAATGGGAAGTCACTCTCAATGAATGTGGATGGAAAATTTATAGATAATGGATGGATAAAGTGATAAAATTATGAATGTCCTCATTAGCACATTCAATGAGTTGTTATAAATATATTTGATGTAATTTATTTTCAAATTTTTTCTTTTATTATTTTAGCTTTTACCATGGTAACTAATTTTTAGCAAAGTATATTTGTCATTACAATATAATTTGGACCTACAAATTGAAAATTTTAAATCCATTTAATTTGATTCATTTTCTAAAATTTTTTACATCAATTTTAATTTAATAAATATATTATTTATTAAATATGATATTTTGTATAAAATATATCTTACATACTAAGACATTAAATATTGACATGTAAAAATTAATAAATATTAAAAAAAATTACAATGGTTTATAAAATCAATATTTTTTAAATAAAGTAGTTTAATACATTTCAATATTATTCTAAATAACTATTAATGTCAAAAATGGAATAGTATTTGTAAAAATTATATATTTCAATATTGACATTAATATAAAATATCTTAAAAATTTAAAACAAATATATTTTAATTCTATATCCATAAATGATTTTTATATTTTCAATTTAAAATTAAATATTGTTATATTTTTATTTTTTCATACAACCATAAAAAATAAGGAAGATATTTTTTCAGTAAGAAAATCAAATTTTAAATTATTTAAGATTATTAATCTTAATTCTAATGCAGTATGAAGAAATTATGGTTATTTTATCATATATATAATTCATATAAACAATGAAACATATATATAATATATTTAATTTTTTAAAATAAATCCAATAAAATGATAATTTTACAAAAATAAATTTTTTAATAAGAAGTTTATCAAATTAGTTATTTGATTTGGTTAATTGAATTTTACTAATAAATTATTATTTAAAATTATTTTCTTTTCGATTTATATTTTAAAAATTGATTAGCTCTATTTAAATAGTCCAAATTAATGGATACATTATAATAATTATAAAAATTTTCTTGGTTTCATTTTTTTTGTTGCATGTAAAAAAACTGTTAAAAATAATACTAATTTAGACGATCTAGGATATCTGGTGTAACACCCCAAGCTTCTAAGGTACGCTTCTCTTTGAATAATGCAATAGCGTGTGTTGTATGCAACATCGTGTTCTAACACACCACAACCAATCAAACTAGTAGTTATGAATAGTAATACCCACTTTTTGAAATTTATAAATTTTATTTTTCAAAATGGACTTAATTTTTGGATTCGGAATATCGAAATTAGCCTAGGGTGAATTTTTCATTTTTTCTGAAAAACTTCTTTTTTTGATGAATAGTGAAACCACTATGTGCTAGTTAAAAAACTGAATTTTTCATAAAACTTTATTTTACCGCTTTTGTGAGCGGAATTTCGAAAATCCAAGAGACACTATTAATATCAAGGATTAAAATGTGGTTCATTGAGATGAAAATAATTTTTGGTGAATAGTAACTTTTTACTTTTATTTACCACGGTTAAAAGGAAATAGGGTAATTAAGGGTAAAAATGATATTAATATTACCTTAGAACATGTCCTAATTATATTGAACAAGTTTATCTCAACAGAAAACAACCTTAGGAATAAAATATTATCATTTGGGTCCACTTGGATTAGATTAGGACTTTTATTATTATTTAATTCAAAGAAGAGTTAAAAGAGTTAAAATCAAAGTTTATTTACTAAAACATTTTTAATATAGGGTTACACATAAGAAAAATTAGATTATAAATATTCATTAGAAAGATAAAATGATTTCCTACATAATGGTATTTTATTTATAATTTTTTAGACATTAAATAATTTAATTTATTTATGACACAATGATGATGTAGTAATTACCATAATAGTGAAAAATTAAAATAATTGATATTATAAATACCCAAATAAATATAATTTTAGACTTCTTATGAATTAAACTAATTTTATAGGTTAATATGACATTTTAGGAATGATTGAATTAACTTTTTTCGAAGTAATCATTCTGTTATTATTTTCACAAAAATCAATTTTCCAAATAGTGTCAAAATTGACATAAAACTATTTTTAAAATAAATATTATATTATTAATTGATATTCAATTCCTAAAAATATATGGTTCGTCCAAGAGACTTATATCATGATAGGTGTATCATTAATGGACCACTTCGGGGTCGCTTGGAGGTATATAGAAACTTTATTAACTATATAATATAAAAATACAAAGTGACATGGTAAGTGTCAAACTAATTAACTAAGAGTTAAAACTAAAAGATAAGGTTAATATAATGACCAAACCCTGTCTAAATTATATTTGATGAGTGTTTTTATACCCATAACCACATTAACCTTTAAATAATCCACTTTGGAGCCATTGGAAACCGAATATTAATTTATTATAAAATAATATTTCTAGCTTTTCCAAAGGTGCCCCTCACCCCTCTTATAAAAGGGTACTCCCCCTTCTCATTAATTCACACCTTCAAAGCCATTTATCTCGGCCACACTCTGCCCAAATACTCTCAAAACTTCCCTCACTTCATCCTAGAGGCCTTCCTTTAGTCAGAAAGCCAACCTAATGAGCTCTTTTGATCAAATCAAAAGGAAGAACCTGAAAAAGAGGTAATGTTTTCACCACCCTCTTTCAAGTTCCTTTCTTCTTAAACTTCTTATTTATTTACCATTCTAAAATAATAACTCCAGTATCTCATATATACTGTGATGTTATTATAAATATGTTACCACCATATTCATTATTCTATCCATCCTTTGAATAACATGTCACCATACGTGCGTACGTATGGCTTACCGTCTCCATGTTGTGGTGTAATTGTTATTCAATAAATTATTATTTGGATGGGTATAATAATGATGTGTAATTCATGAAATAATAAATATAACATGATAATGATTCTTTATATATGATATACCATCCAATTTTATATTATTTTAATATCAAAAGAATGATATTGTCGCTCTTGCGTACGTACGGACTACCGTCTCCACGAATGCGATGAGATTCATTATCCATCGTATCCATTCAAGTCGAATTCTCATTTGATGATTAATAATAGTATATAAGGACTTGATATCATTCTGGATATGATTAACATACAACCTATCCATGAAAAACATGACTTACGTATGAAAACATATAAAATAAAACGAGTAAGTTAATACCTGAAACAACGATAATACTAAGATATTATTAACAAATCAATGTTAAAAGATCATATATGATATCGTATTAATGTATATGATTCTTGTATAATTTAATAACAATTATTTCACCATTATACAGGAGGTTAACCTACCCCCAACCAAGGAAAAGTACAAGGTAAGGGTTTATTTCGCAATCTCTTCATTATCCGAGGTTGTTTATATGTAATAATCTACTTAGACTTATTTATCATCCACATCCATGTTTCTTAAAAATGTATTTCAAAAAATTATTACTATTTACTAGAATATGGGTTAAAGTTATTTATACCCTTGTTTAATTTTATAAGTTGTTTATAAAGGAATCATTCTGTCATTTTCCAAACAAGGTCCTTTTAACCTTTTTGATAGAATTAAGGTAAGAATGTTTTTTTTAACTTATACGGCGGGTGCGGCTATTTTCCACCATTATAAAATCGTCAAAGATTCCCCTACAATATTATAAGAATATTTTCAAATAAAATGTTTTATTTTATAAATATATGACTCTTAAATGATTTCAAAATAGAAAGAGATATTTCTCTAAAAAGAGTTTTGATTTCATCTATGTCAACATCCTTGGATGGATTTTATGCTTATTTGAAGTTAATTTATTATGAAACAAAACTTCTATATTGTATTGAAGGTTTTGTGATATGTTTGACTATGGATGTGTTATTTTTATACCATTCATGGTTTATGTATGAAGTATTTACATTTCGTATGCTAGTTTTATTACGAATGTTTATGTTATGTTTAAACCTTTTCATATGGGAATGCATTGGACTTAATATGTGACGGGTGGAGCCCGCTATAGCTCCATGATGAATCAGTAGGTCTCATGAGACAAACTAGTATCTTGGCATAAGGCCTTGAAAAAATCTTATTTGTAGTCTTGCCACGAGGCCTTGGCTTTGTGGTTATGATAGTCTGGAATTATGCATTCCATCATTATGAAAGTGGTTATTGATGTTGCATGTGAATGTTTGATTAATAGAATATCTATGTGAATAAGTAAATCACATTATTTCATTTTATTTTTTCCAAACTATGTTGAAGTTCAATTTTAAAAGGATTTTGTTTTAATAATTCATTTCCCTAAATGTTTATTCTTATTTATGAATTTTTCCGCTATATTGTTATCCTTACTCGGCATTTGAGATCACCCCTTTTCTATGTTTTATTTTTCCCAAGATGTGAAGAAGTAATTTATGAATGACCTGCAAGGATATTATGTGGGGATAAGAGTGTGGACTATGGAGACTATATTTTTGTAGTTTTCATTTTATGATGTAATGTAAACTTTATTAATGTATCTAGTTATTACAAGGATACTAAACTAATCGGTCTTTCGAGACTTGATCTTTCTTGTGATCATGCCAATGTTATGTAATAATGCACCATCTCTAGGTAACTAGGTTTGGGGTGTTATAGTTGGTATTCGAGGAAGATCAGTACAAACCTTGGAAGCTAGATTTAGATAAAATCTGATTAGAGCGCATAGATTTAAGATGGACTTTGAGGATTAGTATAAAAGAACTTCCTAGAATTTTGGTATTGTAGATATTTTGTGAGTTTTCCGAGCAATACATCCATGTCTGGATACGATCAGGTAGAGGCGGATCTGGAATAGATGTACCTAGGGGTAAAACCCGAAAACACAGCTTTGAGCTAGACTCGAATGGGAACTGATGCACGACAACAGGCCTTACTCCACTCTTGGTTACGACACTCCTGGGGGATATGCTTAGGATAACTCTCATTTTCTTTACAAATCATTATGAAGGGTTTATGAGTATATACTACCTCAAAGAAAACATTTTTATGATTATGGATTATATCCATAAATAGTTCAATTTATGTTAAGTGTTTTATAAGTATGGAATTATGTACTTTGATTCATAAACTAATCGAGTTTATTCCATTGTTTAGAAACGACGCCTAGTGGAAGAAATGGTAACCGTATCAATGCATGCACTCCATGTAGGGATTTCCCTCCTGGTCAAGATAATTATAGTGGAGATGGTGATGCAACTGGTGCTGATCATCTAATCACCATACTGGGACAACTCACTCAGGTTATGAATAATAACCTTACCCGTATGGAGCACCCTGATACACTGCAAGGAGGATCAATGTTAGATCATTTCATGAGGCAACAACAACCAACATTCAATGGGAGTACAAATCCATTGGTAGCTGAGCAATGGATAAGTTCCCTAGAGAGACTTTTTCAGGCTTTGGGAATTAGTGAAAAGGAAAAAGTTATTATGGTAGTTTACCGCCTCACTGGAGATGTTGATCAACAGTGGTCATTGATTCGAAACATCAAGGAAGATGATGAAGTATCAAATATGGAATGGAGGGAGTTCAAAGATCTATTTTTAGAAAAATACTTTCCTCGTGACAATCGAGCAGATGTGGAAAGGCAATTTCTGAGTCTGAGACAAAAGGATGATGAGAATGTCGCAAAGTATGAGGCTAACATTACAATTTTAGCAAGGTATGCTTGAGATTATATACGTAACCCAAGAAGTAATATTGATAGTTTCTTTGATGGGTTAAAACCATTTCTCCATCGAGAATTAGTCTCACAATCCTTCTCGTCTTATGAAGACATTGTCTCATGTGATATCAAGAGAGAGAAAGAATTATCTAAGTCATATGACATTAATGCAAAGCAAGACAAGAATAGATATGCTAATCAATCTAGGAATGTAAATAAAGGGAATAATGGAAAAGTTGAATATCCATCCAGCAGTAAATGTGGGAAGAAACACCCCGGTACTTTCTTAAAAGGAACTAGAGTCAGTTACAAGTGTGGTGAAAAAGGCCACCAAGCTCGTGATTGCAAGGGGAAGAAGGAAGCTACCGATGTCCAATGCTACAATTACAGGGAGATGGGACATTATGCAAATGAATGTCCTAAGCGTTAGGGGAACTTACCTCAAGAAAAGGCCAAGGGATCAAGGCTAAGATTATGCTATCACTACAGCTGAGGTAGAAGCTCCGAAAGACGTGGTGGCAGGAAATTTAATGGTTTCCTCAGGTTTAGAAAATGCATTATTTGATTCTGGATCATCGCATTGTTTCATATCTTCCCAGCTTGCTAAGAAAATTAGATATTTCCAATTTGATTTAATAAGGGAGTTGTCAGTTCAAACTCCTAAGGGAATTATCATTGCAACAAATTTTTGTGAATCAGTCCCCATTAGAGCACATAAATGTTCTTTATCCGCTGATCTCATCATCATACCTATGATTGAGTTTGATATAATCCTCGGTATGGATTGGATTTCGGACCATGATGCAATGATTTATTGTAAGAAGAAGGAGGTTACGATTTTTAATGATGATGATAAGGAACACCTTATCTTTAGAGCAGAATCGTCACCACCTAATTCTTATCTAGATCCACCCCTAGTAGCTCAACTAAATTCAATTATTGGTGAGGAAGAGGATGAAATTACAGTGGCTGAGGAAAGGAATGTTCAAATAGAGGATGTACCTATTGCGAAAGAATATGTAGATGTGTTTCTGAAAGATTTACCGGGACATCCTCCAGAACGAGAAGTTGAGTTTTCCATTGATTTAATTCCTAGATCAAGGCCTATATCGAAGACCCCTTTTAGAATGGCCACTGTAGAATTAGTTGAAATAAAGAAACAACAAGTGGAATTGAGTAATAAAGGATTTATTGGCCCTAGTGTTTCTCCATGGGGAACCCCTGTTCTTTTTGTTAAAAAGAAAGATGGATCTATAAGGTTATGTATCGAATACAGGGAGATCAATGCTATAACAATAAAGAACAAGTATCCCCTAACTCACATTGATGATTTATTGGACCAACTGCATGGAGATCAATACTTTTCAAAGATTGAACTTTGATTTGGATACCATCAGTTGTGTGTGAAGAAGGAAGACATTCCGAAGACATCATTTCGAACCAGGTATGGGCATTACGAGTTTACAGTAATGCATTTTGGATTGACTAATGCACCCTCTGTATTCATGGATCTAATGAATAGAGTTTTCAAGGAATATCTCTATGAATTTGTGGTGGTATTTATTGATGTTATATTGGTATACTCCAAAATCTACGAAGATCATGAAAATCACTTGCGCGTTATCCTGAAGTCTCCGAGAAGACATGAATTATATGGGAAGTTTAGAAAGTGTGAATTCTAGCTTCAGGAGATTTCTTTTCGTGGTCATATTGTCTCCAATGATGGGATCTTTGTTGATCCTTCTAATACCAAGGCAATCCAAGAATGTCCTGCACTGACGAGTATAATTGAGGTATGTAGTTTTATTGGTTTAGCTGGTTATTATCAAAGTTTCATCCAGAATTTTTCCCGGATGGCTAACCCATTAACAAAGCTCACACGTAAATGGGTTAAATTTTTTTGGTCAAAAGAGTGTGAAGAATGTTTCGAAGAACTGAAGAGAATATTAGTCAATTCTCCTATATTGAATCTACCATTGGGGAATTATGGGTTCGTTATTTATAGTAATGCATCGAAGAAATGACTTGGTAGTGTCCTTATGCAGAATGATAGAGTTATTGCCTATGCATCACGATAGTTGAAAATTCATGAACAATACTATCCTACTCATGATCTCGAGTTAGCAGTTGTGATCTTTGCTTCGAAGATATGGAGGCACTACCTCTATGGTGAAAATGTGAGATTTACACTGATCACAAGAGTTTGAATTATATTTTATCACAAAAAGAACTCAACATGAGGCAAACGAGATGGCTTGAATTAGTCAAGGATTATTATTGTACGATACACTACCACCCAGGGAAATCAAACAAGGTGGCAGATGCTTTGAGCAGAAAATACCATGGAGTTTTGAACAATATGAGAACTGAAAGGGATCCAATTTTCATGGATCTAGTGAAGATGTACATGGGAATAACCGTGGAACGTGAAACATCAATTCTTTTTCAAATGGTTTCCAAACCATCTTTACTAGAAAGGATTAAGAGTTCTCAGACTGATGATGAAGAATTTCAAAAGAAGATTAAAGCTATGAATGATGGGAGATTGAGAGACTTTGTGTATGAAGATGAAATTTTGTAATTCGGGAAGAGACTTTGTGTTCCCGATATACCTGATCTAAAAAGGGAATTGTTGGATGATTCTCATATTTCCAATTTCTCTATACACCCTGGGAGCACCAAAATGTATAGAGACTTGAAGCAACATTTTTGGTGGGACAACATGAAGAGGGAGATTGCTGATTTTGTGTCAAGATGTATGGTTTGTCAACAAGTGAAATCTGGAAGGCAACAACCTGGAGGAGTCATGCAACCTCTTCCCATACCGGAGTGGAAATGGGACAATATTACGATGGAATTTGTCATGGGGCTACCAAAGACTCCTAGAAGGAACGATGCAATATGGGTTATTGTTGATCGTCTTACCAAGTCAACACATTTTCTTGCTATAAGAGAAGATCTACCACTGGAACGTCTAGAAAGACTATATATTAATGAAGTGGTGAGACTTCATGGAGTACCCATATCGATTGTTTCTGATCGTGATCGACGTTTTACTTCAATATTCTGGAAAATTCTTCAGAAAGCCTTGGATACTGAACTTCATTTGAGCACTGCCTACCACCCTCAAACAGATGGACAATCAGAACAAACTATTCAAACCTTAGAAGACAAGTTGAGATCCTGCTCACATGACTTCCAGGGTATGTGGGATCAATATTTACCTCTGGTAGAATTTTCCTATAATAATAGCTTCCATTCCAGTATTCATATGGCACCATATAAAGCGTTATATGTAAAGAGATGTCGCACACCAACCTGTTGGGATGACGTTGGTGAAAGAAAACTTGTAGGCCCAAAACTAGTGGAGGAAACGATGGAAAAGGTGAAGGTAATCCAAAACCATATCAAAGCAGCTCAAAGTTGGAAGAAGAGCTATGCCGATAATCGAAGGAAGGATTTGGAATTTCAAGTCAGTGATCATGTTTTCTTGAAGGTATCTCCATGGAAGGGAGTCATACATTTTGGTAAGAAAGGTAAATTTTGTCCCAGGTACATCGGACCTTTCGAAATTCTATAACGAATTGGGTTTGTAGCTTACCGTTTGGCAATGCCGCCAAATCTCTCCAAATTTCACGATGTGTTCCACGTATCACTATTGAGGAAATACATGCTTGACCCAATGCATGTACTCACCTATTAAGAATTAGAACTGGAACCCTATCTGTCTTATTGCGATGAGCCTATCAAGATTCTTGATATGAGAGAACAAGTACTAAGAAACCAGATGACTCATCTGGTAAAAGTCTTGTGGAGAAACCATAAGATGGAAGAGGCAACGTGGGAACCCGAGGAACTTATGATGAAGAACCACCTGAGTCTTTTCATGTGGTAGTATTCTAGAAATTTCTAGGAAGAAATTATTTGAAGGAGGGTAGAATGTAACACCCCAATCTTCTACGATACGTCTCTCTTTGAATAATGCAATAGTGTGTGTTGTACGCAACATCGAGTTCTAACACACCACAACCAATCAAACTAGCCGTTATGAATAGTAATACCCACTTTTTGAAATTTATAAATTTTATTTTTCAAAATGGACTTCATTTTTGGATTCGGAATATCGAAATTAGCCTAGGGTGAATTTTTGGTTTTTTCTGAAAAACATCATTTTTTGATGAATAGTGAAACCACTAAGTGGTAGTTAAAAAACTGATTTTTTTCATAAAACATAATTTTACCACTTCTGTGAGTGGAATTTCAAAAATCTGAGAGACACGGTTAACATCAAAGAGTAATATGTGGTTCATTGAGATGAAAATAATTTTTGGTGAATAGTAACTTTTTACTTTTATTTACCACGGTTAAAAGTAAATAGGGTAATTAAGGGTAAAAATGATATTAATATTACCCTAACACATGTCCTAATTCTATTGGACAAGTGTATCTCGACCAAAAACAACCTTAGGAATAATATATTATCATTTAGATCCACTTGGATTAGATTATGACATTTATTATTATTTAATTCAAAGTAGAGTAAAAAGAGTTAAAATCAATGTTTATTTCCTAAAATATTTTTAATATAGGGTTACACATAAGATAAATTCGATTATAAATATTAATTAGAAATATAAAAATATTTCCTACATAATGATATTTTATTTATAATTTTTAGACATTAAATAATTTAATTTATTTATGACACAATGATGATGCTGTAATTACAATAATAGTGAAAAATTAAAATAATTGATATTATAAATTCCCAAATAAATATAATTTGAGACGTTTTATGAATTACACTAATTTTATAGGTTAATATTCCATGTTAGGAATTATTTAATTAAATTTTTTCGAAGTAATCATTCTGTTAGGATTTTCACAAAAATCAATTTTCCAAATAGTGTCCAAATTGACATAAAAGTGTTTTTAAAACAAATATTATATTATTAATTGATATTCAATTCCTAAAAATCTAAGGTTAGGCCAAGAGACTTATATAATGATAGTTGTATCATTAATGGACCACTTGGGGGTCTCTTGGAGGTATATAGTAAGTTTATTAACTATATAATATAAAAATACAAAGTGACATGGTAAGTGTCAAACTAATTAACTAAGAGTTAAAACTAAATGATAAGGTTAATATAATGACCCAAACCTGTCTAAATTCTATTGGTTGAGTGGTTTGCGACCCATCCCCACCTTAAACTTTAAATAATCCACTTTTAAGCCATTGGAAACCGAATATTAATTTATTAATAAATAATATTTCTAGCTTTTCCAAAGGTACCCCTCACCCCTCTTATAAAAGGGCGCTCTCCCTTCTCATTAATTCACACATTCAAAGCCATTTGGCTCGGCCAAAATCTGCCAAACTACTATCTCAACTTCACAAACTTCATCCTTGAGGCCTTCCTTTAGTCAGAAATCAAACCTAAAGAGCCCTTTTGATCAAATCAAAAGGAAGAACCCGAAGAAGAGGTAATGTTTTCACCACCCTCTTTCAGGTTCCTTTCTTCTTCAACTTCTTCTTTATTTACCATTCTAAAATAATAACTCCAGTATCTTATATATACTGGGATGTTATTATAAATATGGTATAACCATATTAAGTATTATATCCATCCTTTGAATAACATGTCACCATACGTGCGTACGTACGGCTTACATTCTCTACGTCGTGGTGTAATTGTTATTCAATAAATTATTATTTGGATGGGAATAATAATTGTAACACCCAGATATTTTATGAAAAATATTCTTTTAGTTTCATTAATGTCTTGTGTTGTATTCTACACCAAGATTACCTTGCGCTATACGCAACACCGTATTAGCTTGCAGTATACGCAACACTATTCTTGGATCGTGTTACACACAATTTTGATAATAGTTATTCTACGCAACTTTGAGTATATATATATATATATATATATATTCAATGTATAAATGAAATATGGTTGGATTATATTATACGAAACAATGAAGGATTCTTGCACAACACGCAACCCTGACTTGGCATGCATTACACGCAATCACAACCTTCCTCGATAGCGTGTGTTGTACGCAATACCGGGTTTTACTAAACAATGATATATTATTATAATAATATTATGAACTAGCCGTTATGAATAATATTAACTAAATTTTTAATTTTATAACATTATTATTCATATTACACATTTTCTAGAACATGGTATAAGAACAAAATAAATTTATCGGGTAAAATAAGTATTTTTCAAAAAATGCAGTTTTGTCGCCTTTTGATGGCGCACCCACTTTAAATCTAGTTTTTGACATGTTTATAAGTTCAATTTGACAAAATAAAATTCTTCTTTGGAATCAATAAATAAAAATTTACTTTGGATACTTTTTTCATATTATTCTGGTAACTTTCATATTTTGATGAATAGTAAAAACACACTATATTTTAATTACAAACAACTTTTTTCATCGCAATAATTTATATGGTTAAATTATAATATTGAATGGTTGTATAGTGTAAATAGAATATATTTTTATAATTTAATATAATGTATGTCATTATCATTGATTTTACATTAAATTCGTAGGTTAAATCAATTCAATCTTTTGCAATGTTTTAAAGAAAAACCCGTTTTCTTTCAACAACGGGATTAATTTTAATTTAATTTCTGAAAATTTTGTGTATTGAATTTGGAAAAATGGATTCCATATTTGGAATCAGTGGGTCCAAATTATTTTAATAAGCTACTTTTTATTTTTGGATATTATGAATAGTAACTACGGTAAATTTTATTTAACATAGTTCAAGGTAAATCGGGTAATTAAGGGTAAATATAATATTATAAAATTACACTAAAACATGCCAGAATTCTATTGTATGGCTACAAGTATACCCATATAACCTAAGGGTCGGATTAGATTCATTTTATGGACTTTTGACCATGGAAATAATTTAATTATTATTAAAACCAAAGAAAGTGACAACATGTCACTCTCTTAAATCTTATAAGTATAATAATTTTAATTTAGTGATAAACATCATAAAACTTAGAAAATAAATAGTCTACAGAAATCTAACAATATTATATACATCATTATAATTTATTTAGAATTTTTAGGGATTAAATAATTGTCATTAATGCTGATACATTAATGATACAGAAATTATTTATTAAGTGACAAATAAGTAATATAGTTTTTATTGAAATAATAATACCCATTAAAAGGCCCAAAAACCTGACCAAAACTTATTTTTAGTGTATATATACACCTTACTCATCCAATGACCTAATATATAACCGTTTGGAGCCTTATAAAAGTGATTATGACACTTATATTATTTTATTTTTAATAATGCCAAAGTTGTCACCTTCATAATTTAATAAATATAACAACTTAAATATTGTGATTTTAAGATGATAAATTCGATTAAAAGTATTATTGTGAAAGTTAATATATATATCTTCATCCTATGATTTTATTTTTAATTTTTATGAAAAAAGCAGTATATTAAATAATTATACAAAAATGTGGTAGTAATTATTTTATAAAGAGATAAACCAAATAAATGGTTTTAAAAATAATAAAATAAATATTATATGAACTATTTAATGTGATCCACTAATTTTATAGATACATATAAATTTTATAAATCTATTAAATCTTTTATTTCGAACATATCTTCTATATATATTTTATTTAAATTCAAATAAATGAATAGTGTCAAAATTGACACTATCGTTATTTTATAAAAATAACATATTATAAAATTGTTTAAAAAATCACAAAAATATTTAAAAATTATAAATTTAAATTTATATGGTCTATAATGTTATAAAGTAACCAATTATGGAAAATTCACAACAAATATGTAATTATTTGTTATAATTTAAAATTTAGAATTTTATTACCACAAATAAACTTAAATAGATTAAATAAGGATAAATCAAAATGATAAGGTTTAAAATAAGATCAAAACATGTCCAAATTTGATTGGTTGATGAGATTACAACCCTATCTAATATAATCTTATAATATGCGTCATTTTTGGATGTTTTTAAGTGGGGTTAGATTTATTATAAATTAATATTTTTAAGAATTCCAAAGGTGCCCCTCTCCTCCCTTATAAAAGGGCACCTCCTCCCTCTCTTCCACACACCACTTTGAGCCTTAAAGCTCGCCCAAAACCTGCCCAATTCTCTTCTACACTTCCTTAGAAACATCCTAGAGGTCCTGGTATTCTTCAAAGACCAATTTTAGTGCCCTAAGAGGAGCTCTCAAAGAGGCGCTTCAAAGAAGAGGTAATGTTCGTTATCGATTATTTCAACTTTATTTCTTCTTATACTTCTTATTCTTTATTTGTTTCATTATGACTTAATAACATCAGTATCACTCATATACTGATATGTTATTATAAGTATGAAACAACCCTATTTCACCATCTATCCATCCTACGGAAAATGAAATCACCGCGCGTGCGTACGTACGGAATACTGTCTCCACGCCGTGGTGTAATCTATTTTCCACCATCACCTTAATTGGATGGGTATAATGGTGTAAATATTGACTATATATGATTATTGTAAAGTGATATTGATTCTGAAATAGTATACATACACTCCAATACAATTCCACGATCACAGGAATGATATCATCGCTCGTGCGTACGTACGGACTACCGTCTCCACGAACGTGATGAGATTCATTTTCCATGATTAACCATTCAAGAATGATTATACATTATATATAAGGAATAATAATGAAATATATGGAATAATAATGATACTGGATTTATGTATATATATATATATATGTATGTCATCTATTTAATTTCATTCAACTCAATAAGGAAACGAAAACAGTGTCCATGCGTACGTACGACATACCATCTCCATGAACGGTGTATTTATTTCCATTTATCGATATATTATATATATGTATATTCTGAATATATATTATATATAAATCATGTTTTATATTCTGTAATTAAGTAATCATGATCTACGTAATCATATGAATAATTACAATTCAAAACAGGGACGACAAATGAAACGATTTTAACCAAAACACTCTTTAACATGGAATTTACAAAAGAACGGGTAATATAAAGTCATTAGTGAACCATATATGATATCATAACAATGAATATGATTATTTAATAAGTCAATAACATTATTTAAATCATTATACAGGAGGTTCGGACACTTACGAAGAAAATCGGACCTAAGGTAAGCGATAATTTTGCAAATCTCATTTTTATCCAAGATTGCTTATTCGTAAGTACTTACTGGGGTTATTTCTATCATTTCCATGTTTTATAAAAGTGTTTTCATGTATGTATAAAGTCATTTTTACCCATTTTGACTTTTACTACATGGTATGTAAGGAATCTTTCTTTTATTTCCGTTACGAGGTACTTTCTGACTTTTCCGGTAAAAGTACGAGAAGAATGTTTTTTTAACTTATACGGCACAAATGGATTTTTAGGGTTTTATAAAGCCTTATTTTTTTGAAGCCTCCTCCAAAATATTTCATGAATATTTTCAAAAAAATCCTTTTCTTTTAAAATTTCATGAAATTTTGTAAAAAGAGAATGATTTTGAAGAAGAAAGGATATTTTCCTCAAGAATTCATTTCAAGTGTTTTATCAAAACCATTTTCCATCTAGGATGTTATTATTTTCATATGTGTATGTTTCAATTATAATGTCTCTATGATTTACATGGTTTCAATTTCCTTATTATGAAATGATATCCATTTCTTTTATATGGATTATGTGATGATGTTTATGAAACCCATTTTATTCGTTGGGTTATTATGAATGATGTATGTTTATTTTGTGGCACAAGTAAGAATGATTTCATTATGAGATGGGTGGTACCTATATCTCCCTAAAATGCATTGGGTAAAGATTTTATATCTCATGAGATAGACATGGATGGATTGACAAGTTAAACCGGTTCAGTAATACAGGACTGGAACGAGGAGTGTACTCGATTCAGAAAGGGACTTTGTCCACTAAGATGGTCCTGTCAGCAATGCCTTGGCTACTATGGAAATCATATCATGTGCTTAATGGTTTCCACAATTACATGTTTTAGTCCCATGCTATTTTATCATTCTTAATGTTTCTTTATGATCTATGCCTTACGTACTTCCATGTTTTATGTCATTGCTCAAGATTTTGATGTTTAGACATTATGTTCATGTTTTTAAATTCAAATGTATATGGTATGTTTTATTTTATCCATGCTTACCCTTACTGAGCATTTGAGCTCACCCTTTTTATGTTTTCTTTTCCCAGGATATAAAGAAAGGTTTTAGGTAAGAAAAAAAGGGGAAGATCTTTGTGGGAGATGTTGAAGATCTTTCACCACGATTAGAAGATTACGTTCCAAGTTTCCAAAGATACTAAACTATTACGGTCCTTGTATGTCTGTTTTTGTTATATATTAAGTATTCCGCTAAAGTAATGTAATGTCCATGTACGTCAAGCTTTGGGTCTCTATAGTTGGTATCAGAGGAAAGGTTTAGTCAACATTTGGAAACTAGGATGCGAAAACGTTAGTGAGATCCCTAGAGATATTTCTAAGGTATGTCTAGGGATGTCCCTAAGGATAAGTATACGTACAGGATATAGACCTAGAACTACGGTAATGATATTATAATTTAACCTAAGATGATAGATATTGAGGGTGCTCCCCCTTTAATATGTTGTTTTTCCTAACATTATTTTTGCCTCTCACACTATTCTTTTTGGGTTTTAGAAAATGGTTGGAAACAATATGATTTACGATAATGGAGGATATTATGGACAATGGAATGATATTCTTCTTAAGAAAACAAATGAAATGGGATTTGGAAGTCCAAAAATCATTATTATGCTAAATCAGAAATCTCATAATATGATTAATAAACTCAAATTTGGTAAGTTTCATGACTCGGCTAATAAGAGAAAGATGGAGTTTCATGATGATCATAGAGGAAAGAACGTTCAATTTCCCATATGTAAATAATGTGGGAAGAGGCATCAAGGAGAATGTTTCAAAGGAACTGGAAGATGCTTTGGATGTGGAAAAGAAGAACACAAAGCCAGTAAGTGCAAAGGAAAAGGTTCAGTTAACACCATGGATGAGGATAATGGTATTGCTACGACATCAACAATGGTTAAATGTTTTAAATTTGGAATGTACGGGCATTATGCAAACTAATGCCTTAAGGGAAAGTCTCATGAAGAGAATCAATATGGTCGTATGGGTAGTATTTATGTTGATGATGATGAAGAGACTACAAATGATATGTGAGATGAAAGAATTGTTGAAGCTCAGTCAATGGTCTATGAAGGTAGTGGAATGATTACATGTTTATAAAGTGTAATGTTGTATAAATAATCTCATGGTACTATGGAATAAAGAGACATCTAAGAATTATTACACTATTGTCTTTCCCTATGTTTTGAAAGTATATGTTGAATGGTACCAGTAACCATGGAAGGTTATTCAGATATTTTTGGAAAACAGATGATATGCCCATAATGAAGGGATAAGGAGAAAATGAAATGTTTGACAGTATTCATGAGCTCATGACTGATATAAGGAAATAGTTATATCATGGTTTGAAGTTTTGGTATGTGAAAAGAGTTAACTTTTGACAGCACTCTTGTTTTCACTAAGGTTCAATGGGTATTCATTCTTCAAGAGAATACATTATTAAGGTATTCAGATGTTTGTAATTTGACCAACAAGATATATCTTATGATATATGGGGGATAAATGATGGCACTCACGTGATTGTTATATGAAATTTCAAGTAATCATTTTCTATATACTATGAGCTTGGACAGAAGTATTTTAGATAAGCCTAAAGATTAGAATGGATTATTTTGGACATAAGTTAGTATTATTTAAGGATAAGAAGTTTTTTCGATATTATTGAAGGGATGTTATAGTAATATAGTTTTAGAAAAAGGACAACCTGCAGGACGGGCGACAACCCATCACGTCGGACAAGGATGTGGGAATCGAACCCACAACTGAAGTGTGACTGACCTTTATTGCCTACCACTGGCCTACAGGAAGTCCTTGGTTAGTAGAAACTAGTTTTATTTTATTAAGCGGTATAATATATGAAGTATAAGTTCATTTTTGGAACCATATACGATTAATCTAACCATACGATGGACTTATAACTTTTTCTAACCTTTTGTTTGAAAGAGATGGAATTACCCACCATTCTATCACATGATCTGCTAACACATCACGAATAACAAATTCAACTTCATTTCTTTAAGGGATAAAGTGGAAATTGTTCAATTCACAAACAACGGTGAGATTGTACCAAAATCATGTAAGTATTTCTTTTAATTCATCAACTTTAGGGAAATGATCTTGAAAACCAAAAATATTGTCCTAGTTCCCTTATATCTGATGAATCAGATGGTACCTTAGATCATCACAAATCTATAGATTTGTGGTTGTTGGCTTTTTCATAGCCATGTTCTCTACCACTCTCCATCAGAACTTGATGGTTAGATTTTTCTTCCATATCCATATTTTCACCTATGTTCTCCTACATGGAAACCCAGTGATGGGTTAATTTGGGTAACCGTTACATTTCATACTTTAGTTTTTTAAAGCCATGTTTTGGTATTCTTTTTTATGATTTGGGTTTCTATTAAACAAACTTTCGAGTAGTAAACCAGTTATAACCCCGATGAATTTCGAGGGCGAAATTCATTTTAAGGGTGGTAGAATGTAACACCCTGAGATTTTATGAAAAATATTCTTTTAATTTCATTAATGTCTTGTGTTTTATGCTACACCAAGATTACCTTGCGCTATACGCAACACCGTATTAGCTTGCAGTATACGCAACACTACTCTTGGATCGTGTTACACACAATTTTGATAATAGTTATTCTACGAAACATTGAGTATATATATATATATATATATATATATATTCAATGTATAAATGAAATATGGTTGGATTATGTTATACGAAACAACGACGGATTTTTTCACAACACGCAACCCTGACTTTGCTTGCATTACACGCAATCACAACCTTCCTCGATAGCGTGTGTTGTACGCAATACCAGGTTTTACTAAACAATGATATATTATTATAATATTATTATGAACTAGCCGTTATGAATAGTATTAACTAAATTTTGAATTTTATAACATTATTATTCATCTTACATATTTTCTAGAACATTGTATAAGAACAAAATAAATTTATCGGGTAAAATAAGTATTTTTCAAAAAATGCAGTTTTGCCACCTTTTGATGGCGCACCCACTTTAAATCTAGTTTTTGACATGTTTATAAGTTAAATTTGACAAAATAAAATTCTTATTTGGAATCAAGAAATAAAAATTTACTTTGGATAATTTTTTCATATTATTCTTGTAACTTTCATATTTTGATGAATAGTAAAAACACACTATATTTTAATTAAAAACAACTTTTTCATCGCAATAATTTATATGGTTAAATTATAATATTGAATGTTTTTAAAGTATAAATAGAATATATTTTTACCATTTAATATAATGTATGTCATTAGCATTGATTTTACATTAAATTCGTAGGTTAAATCAATTCAATCTTTTGCAATGTTTTAAAGAAAAACTCGTTTTCTTTCGACAATGGGATTAATTTTAATTTAATTTATACAACTTTTGTGTATTGAAATTAGAAAAATGGATTCTATATTTGAAATCATTGGGTCCAAATTATGTTAATAAGATACTTTTTATTTTTGGGAATTGTGAATAGTAACTATGGTAAATTTTATTTACCATATTTAAAGGTAAATCGGGTAATTAAGGGTAAATATAATATTATAAAATTACCCTAAAACATGACAAAATTCTATTGTATGGCTAAAGGTAGACCCATATAACCTAAGGGTCTGATTAGATTCATTTTATGGACTTTTGACCATGAAAATAATTTAATTATTATTAAAACCAAAGAAAGTGACAACATGTCACTCTCTTAAACCTTATAAGCATAATAATTTTAATTTAGTGATAAACATCATAAAACTTCGAACATGAATAGTCTATAGAAATATAATAAAATTAACTACATCATGATAATTTATTTATAATTTTTAGGGATTAAATAATTATCATTAATGGTGATACATTAATGATACAGAAATTATTTATTAAGTGAAAAATAAGTAATATAGTTTTTATTGAAATAATAATACCCATTAAAAGGCCCACAAACCTGAAAAAAACTTATTGGTAGTGTATATCTACACCTTAATCATCCAATTACTATATAACCGTTTGGAGCCTTATATAAGTGATTATGACACTGATATTATTTTATTTTAAATGATGCCAAAGTTTTAACCTTCATAATTTAATAAATATAAAAATTTAAATATTGTGATTTTAAGATGATAAATTCTATTACAAGTATTATTGTGAAAAGAAATAGATTTATCTTCATCATAGTATTTTATTTTTAATTTTTATGCAACAAATCAGTATATTAAATAATTATACAAAAATGTTGTAGTAATTATTTTATTAAGAGATAAATCAAATAAATGGTTTTAAAAATAATAAAATAAATATTATATTAACTATTTAATGTGATCCCCTAATTTTATAGACACATATGACATTTTATTAATCTATTAAAGCTTTTAGTTCGAACATATCTTGTGTATATATTTTATTTAAATTCAAATAAATGAATAGTGTCAAAATTGACACTATTGTTATTTTATAAAAATAACATATTATAAAATTGTTTAAAAAATCACAAAAATGTTTAAAAATTATAAATTTAAATTTATATGGTCTATAATGTTATAAAGTAACCAATTATGTAAAATTCACAACAAATAAGTAATTATTTATTATAATTTAAAATTTAGAATTTTATTACCACAAATAAACTTAAATAGATTAAATTAGGATAAATCAAAATGATAGGGTTTAAAATAAGATCCAAACATGTCTAAATTTTATTTTTTGATTATATTACAACTTTATATCATCTAATCTTTGAATATGAGTCATTTTTTGAGGTTTTTAAGTGGGGTTAGATTTATTATAAATTAATATTTTTAAGAATTCCAAAGGTGCCCCTCTCCTCCGTTATAAAAGGGCACCTCCTCCCTCTCTTCCACACACCACTTTGATCCTTCCAGCTCGGCCAACCCCTGCCCAATTATCTTCTCCACTTCCCCTGAAACATCCTAGAGGTCCTGGTCTTCTTCAAACACCAATTTTAGTTCCCTAAGAGGAGGTCTCAAAGAGGCGCTTCAAAGAAGAGGTAATGTTCGTTACCGATTATTTCAACTTTATTTCTTATTTTACTTCTTCTTCTTTAGTTGTTTCATTATGAAGTAATAACATAATTATCACTCATATACTGATATGTTATTATAATTATGAAACAACCCTATTTCACCATCTATCCTTCCTACGGAAAACGAAATCACCGCGCGTGCGTACGTACGGAATACCGTCTCCACGCCGTGGTGTAATCTATTATCCACCATCACCTTACTTGGATGGGTATGATGGTGTAAATAATGAATATATATGATTATTTTAAATTGATATTGATTCTGAAATAGTATACATACACTCCAATACAATTCCACGATCACGGGAATGATATCATCGCTCGTGCATACGTACGGACTACCGTCTCCATGAATGCGATGAGATTCATTTTCCATGATTAACCATTCAAGAATGATTATAAAGTATATATAAGGAATAATAATGAAATATATGGAATAATATTGCTACTGGATTTATGTATATATATATTTATGTCATCTATTTAATTTCATTCAACTCAATAAGGAAACGAAGACAGCATTCATGTGTACGTATGGCCTACCGTCTCCATGAACGGTGTATTTCTTTCCATTTATCAATCTATTGTATATATGTATATTCTGAATATATATTATATATAAATCATGTTTTATATTCTGGAATTAAGTAATCATGATCTATGTAATCATATGAATAATTACAAGTCAAAACACGAACGACAAAGGAAACGATTTTAACCAAAACACTCTTTAACATGGAATTTTCAAAAGAACGGGTAATATAAAGTCATAAGTGAACCATATATTATATAATAACAATGAATATGATTATGTAATTATTAAATAACGTTATTTAAATCATTATACAGAAGTTTCGGATACTTACGAAGCAAATCAGACCTAAGGTAAGGGATAATTTTTAAAATCTCATTTTTATCCGAGATTGCTTATTCGTAAGTACTTACTGGGGCTATTGCTATCATGTATATGTTTTATAAAAGTGTTTTCATGTATGTATAAAGTCCTTTTTACCCATTTTGACTTTTACTACATGTTATGTAAGGAATATTTCTTTTGTTTACGTTACGAGGTACTTTCTGACTTTTCTGGTAAAAGTACGAGAAGAATGTTTTTTTTAACTTATACGGCACAAATGGATTTTTATGGTTTTATAAAGCCTTATTTTTATGAAGCCTCCTCCAAAGTATTTCATGAATATTTTCAACAAAATCCTTTTATTTTAAAATTTCATGACATTTTGTAAAAAGAGAATGATTTTGAAGAAGAAAGGATATTTTCTTCTAGAATTCATTTCAAGTGTTTTATCAAAACCATTTTCCATCTAGGATGACATTATTTTCATATGTGTATCTTTCAATTATAATGTCTCTATGATTTACATGGTTTCAATTTTCTTATTATGAAATGATATCCATTTACTTTATATGGATTATGTGATGATGTTTATGAAACCCATTTTATTCATTGGGTTATTATGAATGATGTATGTTTATTTTGTGGCACAAGTAAGAATGATTTAATTATGATATGGGTGGGACCTATATCTCCCTCCAATGCATTGGGTAAAGATTTTATATCTCATGAGATATACATGGTCAGAACGGAAAGTTAAACCGGTTCAGTAATACAGGACTGGAACGAGGAGTGAACTCGATTCAGAAAGGGACTTCGTCCACTAAGACGGTCTTGGCAGCAATGCCTTAGCTACTATGGAAATCATATCTTGTGCTTAATGGTTTCCACAATTACATGTTTTATTCCCATGCTATTTTATCATTCTTAATGTTTCTTTATGATCTATGCCTTACGTACTTCCATGTTTTATGTCATTGCTCATGATTTTGATGTTTAAACATTATATTCATGTTTTTAAATTCAAATGTATATGGTATGTTTTATTTTATCCATGCATACCCTTACTTAGCATTTGAACTCACCATTTTTATGTTTTATTTCCCCAGGATATAAAGAAAGGTTTTAGGTAAGAAAAAAAGGTGAAGATCTTTATGGGAGATGTTTAAGATCTTTCACCACGATTAGAAGATTAAGTTCCAAGTTTCCAAAGACACTAAACTATTACGGTCCTTGTGTGTCTGTTTTTGTTATGTATTATGTATTCTGCTAAAGTAATGTAATGTCCATGTACATCAAGCTTTGGGTCTCTAAAATAATGATGTATAATTCTGGTAAATAATAAATATATCATGATAATGATTCTTTATATAAAATATACCAACCAATTATATTTTATTTTAATATCAAAAGAATGATATTGTCGCTCGTGCGTACGTACGGACTACCGTCTCCACGAACGCGATGAGATTCATTCTCCATCGTATCCATTCAAGTCTAATTCTCATTTGATGATTAATAATAGTATATAAGGACTTGATATCATTCTGGATATGATTAAGATACAACCTATCCATGACAAACATGTCTTACGTAACAAAACATATAAAAGAAAACGAGTAAGTTAATACCCGAAACAACGATAATACTAAGATATTATTAACAAATCAATGTTAAAAGATCATATATGATATCATATTAATGTATATGATTCTTATATAATTTAATAAAAATTATTTCACCATTATACAAGAGGTTAACCTACCCCCAACCAAGGAAAAGTACAAGGTAAGGGTTTATTTCGCAATCTCTTCATTATCCGAGGTTGTTTATACGTAATAATCTACTGGGACTTCTTTATCATCCACATCCATGTTTCTTAAAAATGTATTTCAAAACATTTTTACTATTTACTAGAATATGGGTTAAAGTCATTTATACCCTTGTTGACTTTTATAAGTGGTTAATAAAGGAATATTTCCGTCGTTTTCCAAAAAAGGTCATTTTTAACCTTTTCGACAGAATTAAGGTAAGAATTGTTTTTAACTTACTCAGCGGGTGCGGCTATTTTCCGCCGTTATAAAATCGTCGAAGCTTCCCTTACAAGCTTATAAGAATATTTTCAAAGAAAATGTTTTATTTTATAAATATATGACTCTTAAATGATTTAAAAATAGAAAGAGATATTTCTCTAAAAATAGTTTTGATTTCATCTATATCAACATCCTTTGATGGATTTTACGCTTATTTAAAGTTGATTTATTATGATACAAAACATATATATTATATTGAAGGTTTTGTGATATGTTTGACTGTGGATTTCTTATTTTTATCCCATTCATGGTTTATGGATGAAGTATTGACATTTTGTATGCTATTTTTATTACGAATGTTTATGTTATGTTTAATCCTTTTCATATGGGAATGAATAGGACTTAATATGTGACGGGTGGAGCCCACTATAGCTCCTCGATGCATTGTTAGGTCTCATGAGACAAACTTGTGTCTTAGCACAATGCCTTGAAAAAATCTTATTTGTAGTCTTGGCACAAGTCCTTGGCTATATGGTTATGATAGTCTGGAATTATGCATTCCATCATTATGAAAATGTTTATTGATATTTCGTGTGAATATTGGATTAGTAGAATATCCATGTTAATAAGTAAATGGAATTTTTTGATTTTATTTTTTCCATACTATGTTGAAGTTCAAGTTTAAAAGGCTTTTGTTTTAGTTATACATTACCTTAAATGTTTATTCTTATATATGAAAGTTTTCGCTATATTGTTATCCTTACTGGGCATTTGAGCTCACCCCTTTTCTATGTTTTATTTTTCCCAGGATGTGAAGAAGTAATTTGTGAATGACCTGCAGGGATAGTATGAGGGGATAAGTGTGAGGACTATGGAGACTATATTGTTGTAGTTTTCATTTTATGATGTAATGTAAATTTTATTAATGTATCTAGTTATTACAAGGCTACTAAACTAATCGTTCTTTCGATACTTGCTCTTTCTTGTGATCATGCAAATGTTATGTAATAAGGCACCGACTCTGGGTAACTGGGGTCGGGGCATTACATCTGGTCATTAGAATCTATTTGATTACAAGAGAAGGGTGAGATATATCCTTAACTATTTTCAATCCACAACCTAATCAAATATACCTCATGTTATATCCTTATACTAGTTCCCAAAAATTTATAATGATGGTTCATGATCCTATATTGAATAGGATCCACTCTATATCTTATCATGTCACTATAACATCTAAATTATTCTTCTTCATCAAATTATGGTCCTCAACAACCCATGTATGTATAAAAATAGAAGCATAAAAGTTCTACATTTCCTCTAAGTTTTATAATGATAAATTTGTTATTTGGAACATTATAAAAACATTATATTCTTTAACTTAAATGGAATGAAACCAAATAAAAATTACAATGTTCTTCAAGCCTTAATACAGATGATGAATATTAATGTTATGCACTCAAGGGTCTGAGAATTAATTATTTATTGTCCTTTTTCATTATATTATTCTTATTTTTATTCTTCAAAAGGGCAAATTTTTTTAGTATCATGTTACATTTATCATTTCAATTTACTATAAAAAATTATTATTTAACAAAAAATACTTTTTCTATGAAAACCATTATAATAACTCATTATAATCATAATTATTATCTTGATATCCTTCTTCTGTATTTTTTGTAACTTGTTATAACAATGATGTTGATTGTTTTCCCTATATTTAAATATCAAGATCCAAGAAAAATAATTCATTGTTACATTATCATTAATCAATTTTCTAGTAATATCTATTAAAATTTTTATATTTGACCATTATCGATGAGTTTCAAATCATCATATTTGAAACAAAATAAAATTAATTCAAATAGATTCATAAAATTGATACTTAATTATCCTAAAATATATACATTTAAAATCATTATTTATATAAAAACATTCATATCTCTGTATTTATACATGAACATAAGCCGAAACCATTGTAGTTTAGATACCCTTATCATTAAAAAACTATATTATTTATTTATTATCAGTATATTTCTCTGCAAGAATCAAGGTTATTCAATGTGTGTGGATATTCAATCATGAGGATCCTTAAAACATAATATAAGATGAATCATTAGTAATATCACATTTTTTAGAGTGAAAAATATTTCTTAAGAAATAAAATGTCTTACATATCACAAAAGTAAGTTCATATATCTTAAACTGTCTACAAAATATTACATATAATAGTATGTCTGGTATTTTTCCAGTTTTATTCCCTAATATATCTTATGATCCATATATGATATACTATTTATGTTAAAAATATCATAAAAACACATTATATTTTTATCCTCTCCAAATTACAACATCCACACCCATAAATATCATCTACATGATTGAGTTATATTATGTATACTCAAAATATCTTATTTATATTAGTGTGGTTTTATCCATTGTCATTATTTATAATTAAAAAATGCTACAACATTTTTATGAATTTGAACAATTTATAATTAATTTAGAAAACTGTACATAGGTTAGAGAAAGAGTTATGTGTCACTTTTTAACTCGAAGACACTCTTATGTATCATTAATTGACTGTTTTGTATCACATTTAGATTTTTTGATTCCTAAATATTGTTTTATGAGGAGAACCAACATATGTATTTGTTTAATTTCCATCTAGAACTCAAAATTCTATTGATTCCTAAAATAATTTTAAACCATTTTAGACTATCTTTATGAATCTTCAGTCATTCAATTCTTCTCAAAACACTTCAACTGAATTCAGTACCATATTATATCTTTATAAAATTCAAGAGCAATGTTATAAAATCAATATATTGTATATAGATATTAGTTATAACAATTTAAATTTATTTTCACTTCCACATAAATTCTATGATTCTATATATACTTTAATATCAACTATCCAATTATGTTTCTAAAAATCTTAAATACCCTTCACACATGATAACATAAGAAAATTTTCCAAAAAACTTTCATAAAATGATTATTTTACAATATTTCCATCACATTAAGAATATTAATAAAATTTATTATATAGTAATATCTTCATAAAAAATACATTTCATAAATCAATTAAATAAAATATAACTCTAATAATTTGTTATGTATAATTATCTTATTCAAATAGCCTATTTATTTAATGGAATAAGAAATATATATTTTACCAATATAATCAATTATGCCAAAAATTAATGGATTTAAATTGGTATAAATAATTGAAGAGAAATTCAATTATTTTTATTCATATGGCCAAATAGGATAAAAAATAAATAACACTAATGATCTCTTTAGTCCCCCACATTCTAGGGCTCTCGTCATAATTCATTTAGTCCTTCAATATAAATACTCATTAATAACATCACCATTAATCAATACATATTTAATTAGAAAAATTAAATATATAAAATAATTACACAAAATTTTAATAAAAAACAATTTGGGCCCCTATTAACTGGTCAAGATAGTGATTAGTATACTTTCGAGTCCTAATATGATATGGTAGGATGTGGTGGATTTGGGTTGGAGGCAAGAGGGACTAACATGGACGACCTTCAAGGATATATTATTTCAAATTTTTCTTTACTGAGTCAATAATGGTTGAACAGGAATATGATTTTTTAGGTCATTAGTAGGGTAAAATTTATTTCATAGAATAAATTACCAATTTTACAAAGAAAATATTTTTTCACCCTTTCTTATAAGTAATAAGGCATAAAATACCCACATGTTTTATGTTAGCCTTTATATAGATTTGATCCATAAAGTGATAATTCTAAACCATATATCCTTTTCTGAGGATTATTACCAATAAACACATTACTTGGAAGGTCTGGGTGGAGCATAGATTAATAAGATCTCTCATCATCTATAGTGTCCAATGTAAGGGTATTTCTAGTATAACTAGTGATTTCTCTTCTAGTGGTATAGAGATGAATATCTTTTGAGATGTGCTAGGGTAGTGAATGATATTTTGGGAAGTTAAAGGATTCATCTCTCCCACCTTAAATAGTTTTTTACTAATATGTTGTCAATATGGGTTAACATGAATTTTATATAATGTATATCATGTTCTTCTTAAGGAGTTCTATGTTTGTTTTGGGATGGGTCAGCTATATCACTTCTTTTATAATATACCTCAGTATCATTTGGAAAATGATATGAGAATAAGTAATCCTCATATCTGTAGTCTAGGAGACCTTAAATTTTAATCAAGGATTCATGTGTAAGGATAGTCCATGGGTATGGATCATGGTCTTAGAGGTAAAATCAACTACATATACTTAGAGGTTAATTCCCTAAGGGAGTTACCGATCATAAATTTAGGGATACAAATCTATACAAGTCTAGATTTATACATTCTAGGTAATTTTAGTTTAAAATTCATATGGTCATTTTACCATAAAATGTACAGTTTTGTTTTCTTCCATTATTTTCTTCATTGATAGATATATTTGTGTCTTATTACATTATTTATACACTAGTGGTATCTTGTTTAGGTATATTGTTGGAGTTCATAAAAAAATATTCTCTTGATAAACCTATTATAAATATATTTTAATTTATATATTCATAGTATATTCCATTTTATTTGGGAGATATTGACATAGATGGGATTTCTTTAATTATAATATTTTAGTTTTAACATCATCTTCGGGAAATATATAATAAAATAGTCATTCACATTTATTTATTTCTACTAAATATTAGTGTTTTAAACATCCCTATTAATAAATATGTGGGGAATAATTTTTCAATGGGATGTATATTTATGAAGGTTTGTACGTAATCATATCTAGTATAGAACTATTCAAGTATAGATTGTGTGCATGGTCCCTGTGTTGGGTTTTTCTGAATTTTCATCTAGTTTCCTCTTATAATGGACATTTTATAGAATATATTTCTAAATTATTTCTAATGTTTCCATCCTAATTAATAAATAATATTCAATATTCATTATATTTCAAGTTTCAACACCATAAATATCATCATACTACATAGAACCAATCACAGCGAGAGAGTTTATGTTACACTATTAAAACTTTGGAACAATGGATTTTCTCTATTTGAGTACCTCTATCTTTTGTGTTCCAAATTAATTTACTAATAAGGTAAATGGTATATTGGTATTTTTCATATATTAAAAATATTTGAACCATATTATGGTGAAAAGAGTATATGAACTACTTAAGATATATGATTTCTTTGACTAATTATGTAGAACAAAATTGTTCTACAATGTTGGTTTGTTATCACAATACAATCGGATATTGGTTAGGGCGTTTTATATAAAATTGGAAAATATTGAATCATGTTTTTTTTATGAGAGTTTTTTGTGATTCCATTACATATATTGATTACATCACAAGTGTTCATGGATTTCATGAACAAAATTTTCCAACCCCATATTGACTCCTTCATCATGGACATTTTATGAGATTTTGGAACACTTTTGGTCCATTGAGTCGTATAGTAAAAACTAGATTTTGTATTGGGTAAAAAAACTTCACATTTAATTTACCTAAATCATATTATTATTCACTTCAAGATTCAATATATTCACTTCCTTGGTTGAGTGATATTGTATGTGGTAATATCTATTGATACTAAAAGGGTGGAAGAAGAGATGTATTAGGTACGAATCATAAATTTTATTATGTGAAAGAGTTTTCATGGACTCACTAGGAATTTAATATATAAAATTTTATATTTCTATATCTTTGTATGAACCTATGATTTCATTAACTAGGAAGTGTATGAGATTTGAGTGGACTAGTGACTATCACTATGCCTTTCAAAAGATAAATGTGAGGTTTGTGTCTACTCTAATTATGATTCTAGAAGAATAATGAAAGGTACCCCCATAATTTTTATACCTATAAGTTTGTATTTTAGTATATTTTGATTTAGTTTACGAGGTATTCAAATAGGTGTCATATTTTATATGATCCCGCATATAGAACAACAATACCCATCATTTTGATATAACTTTTAGAGTGTGTCCCATAAAGTATTTTTGTTGTTATAAACTCAGTGAGATGTGTAATGTAAATTAAAAATAAAATTTATTATATATTATCCCAAAAAAACATAAAACATGGAGAGAATTGTTGGGTGAAGTTCCTAAAAATATTTCTTCAGTGTGTTGGAGAATTCCATAGGGGATGGAAACATCATGAAATATTATATTATTATAAATATATCGGAGTCGTGGGATTAAAAATCTGGAGATTAATCAATGATAATGAGATTATCCCTAACTAGTGGATTTTGATGATAGATGTTAAGTATATATTTTTTATTCAACTTATTTATCTCTTAACCGAGTAAAGACTATTAAGAAGACTGATTTGGAATGTCACATGATAACCAATAGATCATTATATATAACCTAATTCTAGAATAGTCATAGGACATGGATATGGTAATTTATGTCTATGAAAGTTGGGGGAACTAAATTACTTGAGGGAGGAGTTCATAAGGGACTATCATGCCACAAGATGGGTTATTCACCCAACTCTATGTAAAATATACAATGACATCAGCCATTTTTTCTATTATCTTATAAGGGTGAATTATATTTTATGGTTTTCAATATGAATATTCACATTCAATGAATTCAAAGTTAAGAATTAGATATTATAATATTCAATTCAACTCCAATATGTGATTGTATTTAAGTGGGATGAGGTTGACATAGATTTTTTATGGGTATTTAAAGGATTTAAGGGGGTTTATGTCCATTTTCTGGTTGTGGACCGACTAATGATGGATTTATATTTCTTGGCTATCTAAGTCAATGTTTCATTGTATAGTCATGGAAATTAATATTTTTAGTAGATAGTGATGTATTTTGTGTTAACCCTGATGATAGTATTAAATCATGATGAAATTTTAATTTCAATATTCAATCAGGGGTTTTAGAAGACAATGAGTAGTCAACTAAAACTCACTGCTATATATCACCCCTAGAAAAATGGGTAGACTGAGTGGTTGATGGAGATAATTTATGATATCATCAAAGAGTGTGGTATCGACTTTTTTTCATATTTGGGATAATAATATGACATTATAAAATGGATTTATAAGACTAAAATTCCTGATTTGATCTCATTTCACAAATATGAGGCAATATATGTTAAATCAAGATAGATATTAGAGTTTTTGATTTATGTGGTAATTTCAGTGGTTTTAAATAATATATTTTTAGAGGAGACCACTAATTTATTTTATTTAACTAGAAATTGGTTCATTACAACTCAAAATAATCCGTGATATATGATGATTATAGGTATTGAATTATAACGCCCCAACCGTAGTTACCCAGTGTCGGTGTCTTATTACATAACATTGGCATGATCACAAGGGATCAAATCCCGAAATACTGATCAGTTTAATAGCCTTGGAAGTACTAGATACATATATAATTTTTACATTATATTATGAAATGAAAAACAACAACATTGTGTCTCCTTTTAACACACTCATATCCCTAAGCTTATCCCTACTTGTCAGTCAAAATATATTTCTTCGCATCCTAGGAAAAATAAAACATAGAAAGGGGTGATCTCAGATGCTCAGTAAGGATAACAATATAGTGGAAACCTTCATAAATAAGCATAAACATTTATGTCAATGTATAAGACTAAAACCTTGGCCTTTTAAACCTAAACAACAGCTTAATATGGAAAACATAAATCAAATAATTCCATTTACTTATTCACATGGTTATTATTCTAGTCGAATAATCACATGTAATATCAATTTCTAATTTCATAATGATAGAATCCATAATGATGAACATCACAACCACATAGTCAAGGCCTTGTGGTAAGACTAAAAATAATATTTTTTCATGGAAATATTCCAAGACACTAGTTTGTCTCATGAGCCCTACTGATACATCGAGGAGTTACAGCATGCTCCACCCGTCACTTAGTCCAATGCATTCTACATATGAAAATGTTGAAGCATAACATAAACATTCATATTAAAAATAGAATAAGAAATGTTAATTCTTTAACCATAAACCATGAATGGTATAAAAATGAAACATCCACATTCAATAATATCACAAAACCTTCAATATAATATGGAATATGGTTTCATAATAAATCAACTTCAAACAAACGTAAAATCCAACAAAGGATGTTGACATAGATGAAATCAAAACTATTTCAAAGAAATATCTCTTTCTATTTTTAAATAATTTAAAAGTCACATAATTATAAAAGAGAACATTTATTTTGAAAATATTCTCATAATCATGTAATGGAATCTTTGAAGTTGTTATAACGGCATAAATTAGTTTCACCCTCTGTATAAGATAAAAAACATTCTATCCTTAGTTTGTCAAAAAGTTTATAAAGTACTTTATTTGGAAAATGAAAAAAAGATTCCTTCGAAAAATTTTAATAAAAATTCAATAAATATTATAAATGACTTTAACCCATATTCTAGGAAATAGTAAAAATGTTTTAAAATACATTTTTAAGAAACATGGATGTGGTTGATAAGGAAGTCCAAGTAGATACTTTCATAATAACAACCTCAAATAATAAAGATATTGTAAAATTAAACCTTAACTAGAAATTTCATTAGTTGAGGGTATGTTAACCTCTTGTATAATAGTTAAATAATTGTTATTAAATAATACAAGAACCTCATTCATAAATAATATATTATATATGATCTTCTAATATAGCTTTGTTAATAATATTTCAGTAGTATCATTGTTTTGGGTGTTAACTGATTTATTTTCCTTTATTTGTTTTGTTACATAAGTTATATTTATTATGTATAGGATGTATTTTATTCATATCCATAATGATATTATGTTCTTAAAAATCATTTCTACTCCTAAAATTAATATTATTCTTGAATGGTTACGATGTGGAATGAATCTCATCGTGTTTGTGGAGATGGTAATCCGTACGTACGCACGAGTGACAATATCATTATATTGATGGTGAAATTGTATGTAATTGGATGGTATATAATATATACAGAATAATTAATATGTTATATTTATTATTTACATCAATTATACTCATTATTATACCTATCCAAATAATGAAGTGTTCAATAACAAAGAGAACCATGACAAGGAGACGGTAAGTCGTACGTACGAATGTGTGGTGACTTTTTCATTCGAAGGATGGATAGAATAATTAATATGGGTTTACCATATTTATAATAATATCACAATTTGTATAAGGTACTAGAGTTATTATTTTGGTATGGAAACCACAAATAAAGGGGAAGTGGAAGAAGAAATCAACATTGAAAGAGATGATGAAATTATTACCTCTTCTTTGATTGCTGTTTTTTGATTTGATCAAAAGGGCTCCATAGGTTGGATTTATGATAAATGTAAGGCCTATAGGATGAATTGATTATAGTTGGGAGGATATTAGAGCAGGTTTTATCCAAGAAAAATGTATTTGGAGGTGTGAAATTAAGAGAATGGAAAGTACCCTTTTATAAGAGATGTGAGGGGCACTTTATGAAAATATTGAAAAAATATTTTATTATAAACTCATTTTCAGATTATAACGGCTCAAAATGGATTTATTTCAAGGATATGGTTGTGATGGGTTGAAAAATTCTCAACTAATAAGTTTTAGACAATTTTATATCAATATATAAACCTTATCTTTTAGATTTAACTCCTAGTTAAATAGTTTAACTTTTACTATGTATTCTTGTATTTTTATATTACATGGTTACTAAACTAACTATAAAATGAGAAGACAACCTAGAATGGTTCGTTAATGACATATATATCATTATATAGGTCCTTTTTCCAATCTGTAGATTCTTGGGAATATTATATCATTTAATAATATTGTATTTGTTTTCAAAACTCATTTATGTCAATTTTGAAACTATTTAGTATTTTGTTTTTCTAAAATTCAAAAAACCTTTATTACATCGAAAGAAATAAATTAAATCAACCCTAACATGTCATATTAACATATAAAAATATTGTAATGCATCAAAAGTAAAAATTTACTTTTATTTTGATATTTATAATATCAATTATTTTAATCATTCATTAATAAGGTAATTATTACATCATCATTGTGTCATAAATAACATTAATTATTTAATTTCTAAAAATTATAAATAAAACATCATGACTTAGAAAATATTATTATATTTATAATGAATATTTTTAGTCTAATTTATCTTATGTGTAACCTTATATTAAAAATATTTTAGTTATTAAAATTAGAATTTAACACTTTTAACTCTTCTTTAAATAAAATTATAATAAATGTCCTAATCTAATTCAAGTTGATCAAAAAGGATCATATTTTATTAAAAAGGTAGATTTAGGTAGAAATAAACTTATCCAATAGAATTAGAACATGTGTTAGGGTAATTATAAAATCATTTTGACCTTTAATTACCCTATTTACTTTTTAATTGTGGTAAATAAAATTCAAAATTTACTATTCTCCAAATATTATTTTCATCCTATTGAACCAAATTTTACTTAATTATTTAAATCGTGTCTCTCATATTTTTGAAATTCAAATCAGAGAAGTGGTAAAATTATTTTTTTTTCAAATTTGGAAATGTGCGAAGAAGGTGGGTAAAAGACGCTATCAAGTTCAATAAAATTTTATATGCCCAATCTTATTATAAATTATATATAATGAATTAAATTGGACTAATATATATATTATATATCTATTTTTACTTTAAGATTCTTTTTAGAAAAATTATTTAAATGAAAAATTTGGTTTTTATCTTCAACGTAGTGTTTTTCACTATTTATCAAAAATTGAATGTTTTCATAAAAATACAAAAAAAATCACCCAAATATAATTTTTGAAATTAAAAAATCAAAAATTATAACTATTTTACCAGATTAAAAACATAATAGTTTCACTAATTAATTTAATATCAATTACCATTGACAAAACTAGAAAGCGAGTTTTTAAGAAGTAAAAACTATCAAAATATTAACATGTGTTTATGTTCAATTTATATGTTAAATTACTTAAAATTACCTTAATTATATTAAATTATAATACTATAATCTAATTATACTTTAAGACCACTCAAATTAAAAATTTAACACTATAAATTATTTCGATTAAAAAGATGTTTTCAATTAAAATTTTGTATTTTTTACTATTCATCAAAATATGAAAGTTATCAGAAAAATACCAAAATTTATCCAAAATAAATTTTTATGTACCTATTCTAAAACATAATTCAATTTTATTAAAATGAATATTTAAAAGTTTCCAAAATTGGATTTAAAAAATGTTTCTCCATTAAAAGGAGGAAAACATCATTTTTTGGAAAAATACTTCTTTTTGTCTGAAAATTTGAATTTCTCCTTATATTATGTCTGAGAAACACAAAATATGAATGTTAAAATTATATAGGATATATGTAAAATTCAAAATGCGGTTAATAATCATCTTACTCACTTTTAAAATAGTTAGTTTGATATGTCGTGATGCACTTTAACATGATGTTGCGTATAGCGCAAGCAATTGAATTACATTAAAGAGTTAAAATACTATGAAATATTGGGGTGTTTAATTATCCCCTCACTCAATAAATTTTTCCCTCACAATTTTAAATTTATCTTCAAATATAAATGTTTTAAAATAGAAAATACTTTTGGGGAAAACCCACATCAGAAATACGGTAAATAAAATTTATCCTTAATAAAAGGGAAAGGGAATTGAAAAAGTCACCAAAAAATTAGGATTTTTAATAGAAGAACATTGGTGGAAATTTTAGACACATAATTGGAGGAAAAAGTTAATATTTATAGGGACTGATTGAGGTCATCAGTCACAAACAAGGGAACAATAAATAGAAAATTGAGGGCCTCAAATCCATGAATATAGGATGACTTAAAACATCATTGGTTCATCAAAACATAAGGTATTAGAATAACACAGTTTTGTTTTTAAGATCCTTTCCCTGATGTTTAATAATTAATTTCCTTAAAGAAATAAAAAAATACATAACAAGTAGTTTTCCATCCTTTAACTAATTTCTACCACAAACTCATCTTTCACTCCAAAAGATAATGGAACATAATAATATTCTATTTTTCCAAATCGTATAGGTTTAAAAAATGAATTTATAATTCATCAATAAGATCATTTTAAAAACTAAATTATAGAACTATGATATCACATAGTCCATTGTTAGGTGATTCACCCTTATCACCCTTCGGTTGCGGGTTCAAGTCTCACGTCCCAACCGGACGAGATGGGTTGTCACCTGACCTTCGGGTTGTCCTTTTTATAAAAAAATACAATAATAATCTTAATAATTGTTTTAAAATTAAACCATAGTATCCACTGTCCAAAATAATCCATTACAACCTTTAGACTTATCCAAAATACTTGTGTCCAAACATAGAGTCCAAAATTTTATAAGGAAGGCCAACATAACATAATGAAGAGATCTTTATCCCCATAATAAAATGTGAGTACCTTCATCATGTGTTATATTAATGCATGGTAACACCCTGAATTAGCATAAAACTGTATTGATTACATTCATTCTCCCTTATTCCTTTTAGAATAGTAGATATATTTCTTATATCCTAAAACTTTGAATACTCAAACGATGATGGAATAAACAAACCGTTAATCAGTTCCATGGTAGTCAACAATATCCAATATAATTTCTCCCTATAAACTATCTCTTATTCCAAAATCACAACCTCAGTATTTGGACCCTATTAATGCTTATCTTTCCTTCAACCATATATTTTCCAAAAAGTTTAACTTTATGTTGAGTCACTTTTCTTAGAACCATACAATCTCAAATCCACAATAAAATAGTACTGCAGTACAATCCTTATTTATTTTCATAATTAATATAATCAGTACATCATTGATACAACACTCAAAGGACATAATTCATTAATAAAAATATAAGAACACTAATTATTCCTCATCATCTTATGTAGTATCATAACTTGATTGTTATCCAATTGTATCATTTGGGGTATACTCTGATGATTGGTACATTGATTCACATAGTGTCCCAAATCCATATAGATGAAGCATTGTACATTTGAAACCTTTTTCATACCCTTGTAATCACGTACTTGGTGTCCTTTTTCTCCACACTTATAACAAACTTCCATTCCCTTCAAGCATTACCAAGGTGATTCTTTCTATACTTATCACATATGGGAAAATACATCATTCTCGTATTCCCTTTATCTGTCTTTCTCTCTACCATCATTTTCTTCTCTTTCTTCCCTTAAATTTCTTCCCTTAGAAGACATAGGACTCATATAATTTTTTACATATCTTATTAACTCATGATAATAATTTTTCATATGATGAGAATATGTGGGAGTATTTTTTGCATCTAAATTTTGGCATAATACCATTAATGATATGATCATTCTTACTCTTTGGTTCATTCATATTGTCGGAGTTCTCATTCCATATACTGCGCACCATTTCTAAACAATGGCATACACTAGGTTAGTTTATAAATTTCAATTCATAATTCCAAAAATGTAAAATACCTAACATAGACCATTTATGTATATAATTTATAATCATAAAAAATGTTTTATTTGAGGATAAATTTACTCAAAAATTCTTCATAATGTTTTGTAAATAAAATTTTAATTATCCTAAGCATATACCCTAGGAGTTTTGTAACCAAGAGTGCAGCAAGGCCCATTGTCGTGCACCAGTTCCCGTTCAAGCCTAGATCAAGGTAGTGTTTTCATTTTTTACCCGTAGATATATCTATTCCAAAGTGACATCTACCAGATCATATCGAGATAGGGATTTATTTCTTAGAAAACCCATATAATATCTACATTACCAAAACTTTAGGATGTTCCTCCATACAAATCCTCAATGTCTATATTAGGGTAGTGTTCTCTAATCAGGGTTTTCTAAATCTAGTTTCCAAGGTTTTTACTATACTTCCTATGATACCAACTGTAACGCCCCAACCCTAGTTACCTATAGTTAGTGCATTTTTTCATAACATTGTCTTGATCACAAGGGATCAAATCCCGAAAGACCGATTAGTTTAGTATCCTTGGATGTACTAGATACATACATAAGTTTTACATTACATTATTAAATGAAAAACAACAACACTATGTCTTCATTGAACACACCCATATCCATTAGTTTATCCCTGTATGTAAGTCATAATATACCACTTCGAATCTTGGGAAAAATAAAACAAACAAAGGGGGGAGATCAGATGCTCAGTAAGGATAAGAATATAGCAGAAACTTTCATAAATAAGCATAAACGTTTAAGGAAATGTATAAGAATAAAACACATTCCTTTTAAACATAAATTTCAACATAATATGGAAAAGGTAAATCTTATAATTCTATTTTCTTATTCACCAGGATATTCTACTAGTTGAATAATCACTTGTAATATCAATATCTAATTTCATAATGATAGAATGCATAATGCCAAAAATCATAACCACATAGTCAAGGAATCATTCTAGGACTAAAAATACTATTTTGTCAAGGCCTTGTGCCATGACACTAGTTTGTCTCATGAGACCTACTGATGCATTGAGGAGCTATATCAGGCTCCACCCGTCCCTTTCTAAGTCCAATGCATTCCTCATATGAAAAGGTTGAAACATAACATAAACATTCGTATTAAAACTATCATACAAAATGATAATACTTTAAACATAAACTATGAATGGTATAAAAATAACACATCCTCATTCAATCATATCAAAAAACCTTCAATACAATATGGAATATTGTATCATAATAAATCAACTTCAAACAAGTGTAAAATCCATCAAAGGATGTTGACATCGATGAAATCAAAACTATTTGAGACAAATATCTCATTCTATTTTGAAATAATTTAAAAGCCCCATAATTGTAAAAGAAAACATTTCATTTAAAATATTCTTATAATCTTGTAATGTAAGCATCAAAGGTGTTATAACAGCATAAAATAGTAGCACCGGTGGTATAAATTAAAAAACAGTCTTACCTTAATTGGTCGAAAAGGTCAGAAAGTACCTTGTTTGGAAAACAAAAAAATGATTCCGTTCAAAAAAGTTATTAAAATTCGAACATGGGAATAAAGGACTTTACCAATATTCTAGTAAATAGTAAAAAAAATTTAAATACATTTTTAAGAAACATGAATGTGGATGATAAAGAAGTATGTGTATATTCTTTCATAAAAACAACCTTGGATAATAAAGAGATTGTGAAATTAAACCTTACCATTTACTTTTCCTTAGACGAGGGTATGTTAAACTCTTATAAAATAGTTAAATAATTGTTATTAAATTAAGAAAGAACTACATACATAAACATGATATCATATATGATCTTTTTAATTTTTCTTTTTTAATAATATTTCAGTAGTATCATTGTTTCCAGTGTTACCTAATTCATTTTCCTTTATATGTTTTGTTATGTAGGTAATGTTTTTCACGAATAAAATTTATTTGATTCATATTCATAATAAAATGAAGTTCTTAAAAATTATTTTTATCATAAAATGAAAATTATTCTTGAATGGTTACGATGGGGAATGAATCTCATCCCGTTCGTGGAGACGGTAATCCGTACGTACGCACGAGCAAAAATATCAATCTATTGATGGTTAAAAGGCATATAATTGGATGGTATATCATATATAATGAATAATAAACATGTTATATATATTATTTACATAAATTATTCTCATTATTATATCCATCCAAATAATGAATTGTTGAATCACAAACTACACCACGATGTATAGACGGTAAGCCATGCGTACGCACGTATGGTGACTTTTCCATTAATAGGATGGGTAGAATAATGAATTTGATTGTAAAATATTTATAATAACATCACAACATGTATAATTTACAGGAGTTATTATTTTTGTATGGAAACAACAAATAAATAGGAAGTGGAAGAAGAAACAAACTTTGAAAGAGGTGAAGAAATTATTAACTCTTCATCGGGTGCTTTCTTTTGAATTAATTAAAAGGGTTCCTTAGATTGTCTTTCTGATCAATGTAAGGCCTCGGGGATTAATTGAGGGTAGTTGGTAGGATATTTGAGTATGTTTTGGCTGATCCAAATGGATTTGGAGGTGTGAAATTAATAAAAGTAAAAGTACCCTTTTATAAGAGAGGTGAGGGGCACTTTAGAAAAAACATAAAATATTATTTTATTATAAATTAATTTTCGGTTTATAATGGCTCAAAATTAATTTTTTTCATGGATAAAGTTGGTATGTGTGGAAACATTCTCAAACAATAGGTTTTAGACATGTTTAGGTCACCATATTAACCTTATCTTTTAGATTTAACTCTTAGTTAAATAATTTATCTTTTACTATGTATTCTTGTATTTTTATATTACATGGTTAATAAACTTTCTATAAAATGAAAATACAACCTAAAATAGTTCATTAATGACATATCTATCATTATATAAGTCTTTTGGCAGAAACTTATTATTTTTAGGAATATTATATCATATAATAATATAGTATTTGTTTTAAAAACTCATTAATGCCAATTTTGACACTCTTTAGTATTTGGTTTTTATAAAGGTCAACAAAACATTATTAATTCTAATAAAATTCATTAAAAAAAAGCCTAACATTTCATATTAACCTAGAAAATTAGTTTAATGCATCAAAACCCTCAATTTACATTTATTTGTATATTTATAATATCAATTATTTTAATCAATTATTAATAAGGTAATTACTGCATCATTATTGTGTCATAAATAAAATTAATTATTTAGTGTCTAAAAATTATAAATAAAATACCCCAATTTAGGAAGTATTTTTATCTTTCTAATGAATATTTATAGTCTAATTATTCTTAGGTATATCCCTATATTAAAAATATTTTGGATATTAAAATTTGAATTTAACACTTTGAACTCTTCTTTAAATAAAATAATAATTAATTTCCTAATATAACCCAAGTGGATAAAAAATGATCATATTTTATTCCTAAAGTTGATTTAGGTTTAAATAAACTTATCCAATATAATTAAGACAAGTTTTAGGGTAATTAATATATCATTTTTAGCTTTAATTACCCTATTTACTTTTAACTGTGGTAAATAAAATTTAAAAGTTAATATTCACCCAAAATTAATTGCATACTATTGAACCAAATTTTACTTACTGATGTCAACCGTTTCTCTCGGGTTTTTTAAATTAATTCATAGAAGAAGTTAAATTGCATTTTGTTCAAATCTGCAATGTTCCTAGAATGTTGGTAAAAGAATTTAAAAAGTTCAATAAAATTTTATATTTCTAAAATTATTATAAAATGTTTCTAATTAATTCCATTATACTATTATATTTTTATGTATCCAATTTTAATTTAAGATAAATTTTTATTTAAAAATAATTATTTAAATAAAAAATTGGTTTTTTACTTACAACGTAGTGTTTTCACTATTCATCATAAATTCAATGTTTTTAAAAAAAAATACCAAAAATTCACCCAAAGATAATTTTGATAATCTAAATTAAAAAAATATGTCTATTTTTTAAAATTCAAAACATATGATTTTCATTAATTAATTTAAAATTAATTTCTGTTGTCAAAACTAGAAAGTAGGTTTTTCATAAGTAAAAACTATCAAATGATTGACATGTTTTTATTTCCAATTTGAATGTAAAATTACATAAAATGACCTAAAATATATTAAATGATAAAAATATAATCTAATTATACTTTAAAACCACTCAAATACTTAATTTAAAATTATAAATTATTTTGATTAAAAATTTTGTTTTTAATTAAAAGTTAGTATTTTTCACCATTCATCAAAATATGAAAGTTATCAGAAAAGTACCAAAATATCATCCAAATAAATTGTTATATCCTAATTCAAAAGCAGAATTTGATTTCAGTATATTGAATATATAAAATTGTCAAATATTGGATTTAAAAAAAGGGTTCTCTATTAAAAGGCCTAAAACGACATTTTTTGGAAAAATACTTCTTTTATCTGAAAAATTGAATTTTTCCTTATATTATGTCTAACGAACACAAAATGTGAATTTTAAAATTATGTAGGATATATATATATTTTAAAATGTGGTTAATACTCTTTATACAGACTTTTAAAACGACTAGTTTGATAGGTCATGATGCGCTTGAACTCGATGTTGCGTGTAGCGCAGGCTATTAAATTACTTTAAAGAGATAACATACTATGAAATCTTGGGGTGTTACATGAATCTTATAGTACAAAATTGGTGAATTGATATTTCATTTATTATTACCTTAACTATATCATAGGTTTGTGGAAAATAAGGGTTAGATCACATAATAAATTATTAGACCATTTGATATTTTTATATTGAATTGAAAATTTAATTTTGGTTTAGAATGTCCAAAATGGCATTGAGGTATGAATGATATGATTAATGTTACATATCTATATAATTATAAGTCTATCCCATTGCATAAGATTTGTTGTGATGATGTCATGTTGTGTCACAACCTGTCCCCCAGGGCCCGTGCCGTGATTACCCCAAGCCCGCCTTCCATAGGCCAGGGGCTAGCAACTAGCACCAAAGGCGTAATTCCCTAAAACTGGGAAGGCATATCCTTTATATCCTAAAAAACACACAACATAGTATAATCTAGAAGAAAACCCCTAATTAAAAACTGTATAACAAAAGAGTTTTGAAAAGTAAAAGGGGCCAGGAATAGAAGCCCAACTATAAAGTACAAGAAACTGAAAGTACAAGTACTGGAAAATGGAAAATAGATCTTGGATCGTCCAAAGGGAAATCCTACCTGATGGGTATGTACAGATAGCCTCCACAGCACTCCACATATGTCCATCACATCCGTGTACCGTCACGCCGTGTGGTCCACCTCTGGGTACCGTCCAATTCTGGTACACTCAACCTTGGTCAGTGTTGTCTTTTGTCTCCATCCAACATAATGAGGTGCGGGTATAACCCGTGCAGGGGTGAGTATAACGATACTCAGTAGGAACCATGATACCCTCAACGTCTCACAAAATCCAAAAAGGATAGACCACAAGGTATGGAATCAATAGTTAACCCCTCTTAGGTATATCCCCATATATATACATATGTTATCAAGTAATCCATCTCAATCATGAGGATAACACAAAAGTTACTGACTTAGCTCAAACCAGGATTTTATTCTAGGGTAGTATTATTTAACATCCCCAGTCATAATGTCAAAACCTCAGTAGCTGAGGAACTCCTCCTCTATCGAGTACAGTGGGTATGTCGCGTCACCAAGGCGCTTCCCACTAACCATGGAATGCTATGGTACTCCTTTTATCGATTACCGTGGGTCTGCTGCATCACCAAGGTGCACCCCACCGTGGTTCTTCCACGTCACCATGGCGCTCCCCCTCATAGCCTACTGAGGTACTCCTCCTGTCGAGTATCGTGGGTCTGCTGCGACACCAAGGCGCTCCCCACTGTGGGTCTGCAGCGACCCCAAGGCGCTCCCCACTAGGCTAGTCGAATCACTCCGAGTCATATCGGTCAGCAGTCGTCAGGTCTCAGCCAGCTACTAGGTCTTCGCACTATGCTTGCTCGTCTCTGGTAGGATTTTCTCCACAAACTATAGGTCAATACTACAACTATCACGAAGTCCCACATAGAAGTATCTCAAAGTTATGCCACGTCATAGGGGTCTCAACGCAACAGAGGGCACGTCAATCAGACGCTCGGTCTGCGAGTTATTAGCCTTTTAGTCCTAGGGGCCCGGTTGGATTCGTGCACGATCCAACTTGACCGTATCTCAAATTTACCACGAACTCTAGTGGGGTATACTCAGAGGGACCGTCGCGCTTGAAGACAACCAACTTCGTTGACGGTTCATCAAACAGTCGTTCGGTGCCAAAGATATGGCCAAAGAAAGTAATGGGGGGTCGAAGTGGACCTTGGTCTGGCCCGACCTGGTAGGACCGACCCGGACCGACATAGTCTGGTCCAACCCATTGGGTTCAGCCCCACTCACTGGGCCTGGCACATCAGGTCATGAAGGCCACGAGTAGCATGGGGGCGCGGACCGACCGCGTGTCGGTGTAAGGGAGGTTCAGCCCAGAGGCGCCGCGAGGGGCACGGAAGGCCGGATCGGCGTCTCTACCCATATGGCCGAGACCGGTTCGGCCAGTGCCATGAGGGTCGCAGCACGAGCGGCACGGGGGGCGCAGGGCGCGCGGGGAGTTTGGGGTGCACGGGCCAGAGCGGTTTGTCTGGGCGCACGGGAGGCAGTAGGGCAGGCCAGGCAGCGGCCACACAGGCCGGCGGGCGGCTGGGCAGGCCAACAGGCAGGCCGACGGGTGGCCGGGCATGGCGCGGCCAAGCAGGGCGCCATGCGAGTCGGTGGGAAACCGGGCAGGCCGGTGGGGGAGGCTGTAGCCCGGCCAGCAGGCGGCCGGGCAGGCCGGCTCGGGGCGTCGGCTCTGCTCTGCGAGTGGTGTGGCCGGTGGGGGCTCATCCAGGGCCAATTCAGCCGGCAGCGGTGCGGGATGCCGTAGGGGCAGCGCATATCACAAAGGTCACGGGTAGCGCGACCTTTGTCTTTTCCACCTTCATTGCCTTGTTGATTCATCACCATGTTGAAGATCATCATAAACAATAACGGTGGAGGGGTCGGGCCATGTTGGTGTGGCCCGCACCCCCAGCGTTTAGGGTAGTAACATTTGGCTCATCAAGTAAGAAAATAGATGAACTTTGATTTTTACAACCACCGTAATGATGTCTTTCAAACCGAAGAAGAAAAATAAGGAAAATAATATTACACAAATTAACCCCTACCCTTGATCATTGTTTGAAAATGAAGTCATGAAAAGAAGACGAATGAGATCATCGTTCGTCGCGTCAGCCGCACACTTCCAATCCCGAGTTCACACATCGGTCCTAGAAGACGCTCCACATTGGTAGGAGTCTGGGGAAGAGGATCGGAGGAGATCATTTTCGGCATTATTCTTTGGATGAACAAATTCTTCTTTCATCATTGGGAGACGATGTTATTCGTTGGAGAACTCATTTTCTCTCAAACACTCCTCTCTCCAAAACCCAAATGCCAAATAATAAATTATGTTTATCTATTTTTAATTTTTTGGAACAAAATTCAGAATGGAGGAATTAATTAACTTTTCTCCCCTTAATTAATTCATAAGTTTGGGACATGTAATTAAAGGGGAGGTGGTGGCACCATAAATGGTAGAGGATGTCAAGTGGCTCGCCCTCATTAATGATAATAGTTGAGAGATTTTTCTCTCCCACCATTAATAGGGGTCGGGTGGTCCCCACGCCTATTATTCAAATTGGGAGGTTATGTGGTCTTGGGTGGTCCCCACCACATTAACCCCACCTGGTCGGTTGAGGCGTGGTGGTCTCTACCACCATAACCTCTCATGGGAGGTTATGGCCTGGTGGTCCCCACTTCCAACCTCCATAAGGAGTTATAGATCCAGCGAGACCCACCTCCAAACACCCACATGGTATCTCAAAAAAAAAGTGAAGCTCACATTATTTTATTATTTTCCATGAAAACCCAAAAACAAACTTTTATTGTCGCCCTACTATGGTTGAATTGAAAGTTTCCTTAAGAGAATATCAGCGCTTCGAGTTCAATGGTATCCTCGGATTTCAATTTCGAGCACCGGTTCAAAAGTTATAAAAACCCACATGTACGTTTACTGAACGTACCTGAACAAAACTTCAGAAATTGATTCCGGGCACATCGGGCCTCGGAATCATGCACTGTCAATTTTTGCGGATTCTTAAAATTTCCATGTTACAATAAAAAAATCCATGCAATTTTTGGGTCTCTAAATTCTCCCCACCTCGGGGCTTTGCGTCCCCGTCAACTAAAACTTGAACTAAGGGAACAAGTGTGGGTTTTGAGCACGCATCTAAGACTCCCACTCCCATGTGCTCTCCTGGAGGTTCACGTGCTGCCAGGGAACGCGCCCCAGAGGTATCGACCATCCACGTAGGACCCACTCCTATCGATCATCAATCTCCGCGAGAACCTCGGTGAAAGTATCTCCATCGCCAACATCTAGATCTCCATGGTCGATGATGTAAGAAGGGTCATGCACGTATCTCCTCAGCTGAGATACGTGAAAGACGTCGTGCACCCAGTGCAACTAAGGTGGAAAAGCTAGCTGGTAAGCCACCTCGCCTAATCTGTTGAGGATTTGGAAAGGTCCGATGAATCTCAGAGATAACTTCTCACCTCTGCCAAATCTTTATAAACCTCGTCGAGGTGAGACCTATAGAAAGACGTGGTCTCCATTCTCGAACTCCATAGGTCTCTACCTTCTGTAAGCATATGACTTCTTTCTGCTCTGTGCAGTCTTCATCCACTCCTGAATGATCTCCACCTTCTCTGTGGTAGCTCGTACCTTCTCTGGTTCCACTAGTGCTGACTCCCGAGGGTCAGTCCAACAAAAGGGTGATCTGCAAGGTCACCCGTATAATGCCTCAAAATGTGTCATCCCTATAGTGGAGTGATAGCTGTTGTTATAAGAAAACTTCACCAAAGGTAAGTGATCCTCTAAACTGCGACTAAAGTCAAGGACACAAGCACGGAGCATGTCCTCGAGGGTCTGAATGGTCCGCTCAGACTGACCATCCGTCTGAGGATGGAAGGCGGTGCTCAGATGAAGTTATGTCCCGAAAGCCTCCTGCAACCCCTTCCATAGTCGGGAATTAAACCATGCATCACCATTGAAGACAATAGGAGAATGTACTCCATGTAGCCTCACAATCTCCTGCACATAGAGGCGTTTCAAGCTCTCTATTGAACCCTGCTCTCCGATCGGTAGGAAGTGAGCCAACTTGGTGAGTCGATCGACGATCACCCAAATTGAGTCATGACCCATGGATGTTCATGGAAGACACGTCACGAAGTCCATGGATATCCCATACCACTTCCACTCTAGAACCTCTAAAGGCTAAACCAAGCCATCTAGTACCTGGTGCTCTGCCTTCACATGCTGACAAGTGAGGCACCGAGAGACAAATTCTGCAACCACCCTCTTCATCCCCGACCACCATTATTGTCTCGAGAGATCCCGGTACATCATTGCCACTCCTGGATGTACAGCTAGAGGGAATGTGTGGAACTCCCTCAACACTTCCTCATGAAGTCACACTAGTACCATAGTACGTCCTCTAAAGAGGATGATGTGCTCCCCACCTTCATAAAATCCATCAAGTTCCTTACCAATGGATATCTGATCACATCGTGTCTCGCAGTCAGCATCTCCATGCTATGCTTCCCTGACTTGCTGAAGAAGTGGAGGAGTTACTGTAAGAGACTGAAGGAAAGCTGCTCCATCTCAATCCACAAAGGATATCCACAAATTTTCTAGCTGCTCTGTTACTTCGCCTAACAACTGTATACCAGATCACCTGCTGAGTGCATCTGCTACAACGTTCCCCTTTTGAAGAGTATAGACTATCTCGATGTCATAGTCCTAGAGGAACTCAAGCCATCATTGTTGTCTCAGGTTCGGTCCTTCTGAGAGAAGATATACATGATACTCTTATGATCAGAGTACACAGTAAAACATTCGCCCATTAGATTGTGTCGCTATATCATCAGGGAGAAGACCACTCCTTCTAACTCCAGGTCATGGGTAGCATAGTTCTACTCATGGTTCTCAGCTGTCGAGAGCCATATGCGATCACTACTCACTCCTATATTAGGACACACCCGAGTCAGGTCCCAGATGTGTCTTAGTAGACTATGTACTCTACGCCTTCCTCTAGAAGCCTCAAGATGGGGGGACTAGTCAGCCTATTCCTTAGCTCCTGAAAGCACTGCTGGAATCTCTCCAACCACACGAAGGGTTTCCCCTTCTTTTCTGAGGTTGATAGTGGTGTTGCAACTCTTGAGAATTCTGGAACGAACCTCTGGTAGTAACCAACCAATCCTAGGAAACGTCACACCACTATTACACTCCTGGGTGGCTCCCAAGTAAGTACCACCTCAATATTTGCTGGATCCACTACAACTCCAGCCTCTGAGATGACGTGTCCCAAAAAGTGAGCCTCTCATATCCAAAAATTTCACTTTGAGAGCTTACCATAAAGCTGGTGCTCTCAGAGTGTGTCCAGTACTACCTGCAAATGGTAGGCATGTTCCTCCTCAGTAGTCGAGTAGATAAAAATGTTGTCGATGAAGATTACGACAAAGTGATAGAGGTAAGGCTGTAAAATCATGTTCATGAGTCCCATGACCACTTCTGGAGCATTGGATATGCTAAAATGAATAACCAAGAACTCGTAGTGGTCGTACCTACATCTGAAATTTGTCTTCTACACATCCTTTTCTCGAACTCTGAGCTGGTGATAGCCTGATCTGAGTTCTATCCTCGAGAACCACTGTGCTCCCTTCAACTGATCAAAGAGGTCATCAATCCGTGGGATTGGGTACTTTTTATTTAGGGTCACCTGGTTTAGGTGACAGTAGTTGACACAAATCCTCAAGCCCCCATATGCCTTCTTGGAAAATAGAATCGGGGCTACCCAGGGAGAGACACTAGGTCGGATGAATCCCTTCCCCTGCAAGTCTTCTAGCTATACCCGCATCATGAAAAGATTTATGGGAGTCATTAGATACACTGGTGTAGATATCAGTGCCATCCTCTGGTAAATGTAAATGTAGAAGTCCACCTCTCTATGAGGAGGTAGACCTGGGACATTATCAAGGAAAACATTCGTGTACTGGTCCACCACTACATGATAAGTCATACTCTCCACATCAATTGATCTGAGGGCAAGGCAAGCCAACTGATTAGTGATCAGTTGTACTCTCCTCCCGGCAAGTCCATCCTTCGCTGCAAAGGCTCCTTTCTCACCGGTGAAGGTGAAACTAGTCCCATCCGTGCAGACACACCACACATTGCACCTAATACAGTCAATCTGAGCATGGACTGTAGATAATCAGTCCATACCCAAGATGACGTCGTATGGCCTCGATGCCAGTACTAGGAGATCTCAGCCGAAGCTCTCGCCTCCTAGAGTAAGATCACCTAGCTGGAACCAATGCGTAATCATTGAGTCTGCTTCCGTAAAAGTCTCAATACTTAAGGATCGAGCCAACGGCTCCATCAGAATCTCCTTGCTCTGAACGAGGGAAGTGGAAATGAAAGAGTCACTGGAACGTGTGTTTATAAGAACTAATGTTAAGGTGGAGTAGACATAGACCATACCTCAAATCATCTTTGGAACACCATGATCATAATCCTTAGCTTCCTAGAGCTGAGCTCTCCCCTGTCCACCTGCTCCCTGTGGTCAGGGTGTACCTCCTGGTCGTGGTGGCGGTAACAACTCAAAACATTGCCCACCACCAGTTGCTTGACCATCTTCTCTATCATGTCTACATGTGCCCTGCAGACCGCCTCGATTGAATCTCTTTCTCTGCCTAGGCGGTCCTTTGACCATCTAATGATCATCCGAACAGTGGGTCGGACAGTCACGAGCCATGTGACCTTGCCTGCCTCATGAGAAACACTTCCCTCTCCTGGAATGTATGTATCTTCCCCTGGTTCCCCGCACAACTGATCCTGAGTCATGTAGTCGTCCACCCATGGGTCTAGTCCTCTTGGACCTCTACGACATTTGTCAACTGCCAGCTACAGAATAATTCGTTTCATGTCGACCTGTGGTGGGTCTCTTTGATGAAGATTGCTCAACAAGGAAACTCTCCACTAATAGGGCTCACTCTAACACCCATGTCTGCGTCGAGATGCTGAGGGAGATCATCGAAGCCCTGATCTCTCGTCTGAGTACCTGATCGAAGGTTTGGGCCCAGAATAATGGCTCCCTTATCATATCAGTGGAGTAGTGCGAGAATAGGTGAACCTTTCTGAGTATTGGGGAACCTTCATTCTGCCTTGCGGCAGGTGAAGTAGCTCCTGTACCTGCACTACATGAAGGGTGGCTGGGAAAAACTCCACCCGAAATAGGATCTCGAAGTCTGCCAAGAGTAGTGTAACCTCATCATCCACATGGAGCATCAAACTCCACCGTCTGCCTATTGTTTCCTGAAGGAGACTTGTGGAAAAGATCACCATAATGTTAGCTGGTGTCCCTACCAGTCTGAAGACTCTAACCACATCCTCTAGCCAATCCTCAACTGCCTGCGGGTCTATCTCACCCCTGAACCTGGGCGGCCTCTGGAACTGGAACTCATGCATTGTGCTCAAGCAGCGTTCTTCGTTTTCTACAGGGCTGGTGGCATCGGTGGCCCAACGGGAAGTGGTACTAGTGGTGCCTCCATTGGAAAAGGGCTCTACACCGAGGCCTCGTCGCTCGGTGGGATATCTGCATGAACAACTCTCGGGGCTCTAGTCCTTCTTCCACAGGGAGGTATCCTAAAATAAACAGATGCGACAAGGTCAAATATTATACGTGGTGAGCTAACCTGGTTGAGCTGACCTAAAGAAAACTTTTAAAAACACACACGCAATGAGTGTTTTCGTGCATTGAGTTGGAAATCAGTAGTCATGGTCTAGGTGTATGGATATGTTGGCCGTCGCACCAACACTGGACTCCCTGAATAGAAAACCACACTCATTACCCTTAACACTATTGCTTCACAGAAAAGATATGAGCCCTATGTTATACGGTAGAACCGACTCCTCAGATACCAATTTTTCATGACCCATCCCACGAGGCTCATTCCGTGACTACCCCAAGCCCGCATTCCATAGGCCAGGGGATGGAGTCAAGAACCAAAGGGGTAATTCCCTAAAACTGGGAAGGCATTTCCTTTATATCCTAAAAACATACACAAAAGAGTACAATCTGGAAGTAAAACACTAAGTAAAAACTATATAAAAAAAGAGTGCTGAAAAGTAAAAGGGTCTGGAAATACAATCCCAATTATAAAGTACAATAAATTGAATGTAAAAGTACTCGAAAAATGGAAAAAATCTTTTGGATCATCCACCGGGAAATCTTACCTGAAGGGTAGATATAGATAGCCTTCGCAGCACTCCACGTCCATCCATCACCTCTGTTTACCGTCACGCCGTGTGGTCCAACTCTGGGTACCGTCCAGTCCTGGTACACTCATCCTCGGTCAGCACTATCCATCATATGCAGCCAATACAACGAGGAGTGGGCATAGACCGTGCAGGGGTGAGTATAACGATACTCAGTATAGACCCCGAGATCCTCAAGGTCTCACAAAATCCAACAAGGATAAACCACAAGTTATGAAATCAACAGTTAAACCAACCTAGTTATATGCCCATACATATAACTAAGTTATCAAGTAATCCATCTCAATCATGTGGAAAACACAAAAGTTACTGACTCAGCTCAAACCAGGATTTTATTCTAGGGTAGTATCGAGTAACATCCCCAGTCACACTAACAAAACCTCGGCTGGTGGAGAACTCCTTCCCTACCGAGTACAGTGGGCATGCCGCATCACCAAGGTGCTTCCCAATAAACTTGGACTGTTTTGGAACTCCTCCTATCATGTACCGTGGGTATACTAGTCACCAAGGCGCTCCCCACTCTGGGTCCTCCGCGTCACCAAGGTGCTCCCCCTCGTAGCCTACTGAGGTACTCCTTCTTTAGAGTATCGTGGATCTGTCGCGACACTAAGGCACTCCCTGATGTGCATCTGTCGTGACTCCAAGGTGCTCTCCACTGGGCTAGTCGAATCACTCCGAGTCGAATCGGTCAGCAGTCGTCAGGTCTCAGAAAACTACTAGGTCTCTGCACTATGCTCGCTCGTCTCTAAGAGGATCTGCTCCATGAGCTATAGGTTGATACTCCAACTATCACAAAGTCCCATGTATAAGTATCTCAAAGGTCATCCACATCATAGAGGTCTCAACGCAAGAGACGGTGCGTCAATCGGACGCTCGGTCTATGAGTTATTAGCCTTTTAGTCATGGTGGCCCGGTTGGATATGTGCACGATCCAACCTGACCGTATCTCAACATTACCCAAAATTTCAGTGGGGTATGCTCAAAGGGACCTTCGCGCTCGAAGAAAACCAGTGCCACTGACGGTTCATCAAACGGTTGTCTGGTGCCAAAGATATGGCCAAAGAAAAAAAGGGGGTCGTAGTGGGTCTGGGTCCGGTCCGACCCGATCGGCCCAACCCGGCCCGACTTAGTCTGGGACGACCCATTGGGATCATCCCAGTAGGCCACGAGTAGCGCGGGGGCACAGACCACTCGCTAGGGCGTGGACTGGCCGCGCCTCGGTTTAAGGGAGCTTCGTCACGGAGGCACCACAAGGGGCGCGAAAGGGCGGCTCGGCTAGGCGTGTGTGCGGCGCACCTTGGACTCTCGGCCCGGATGTCCAAGACCGGTTCAGCCAGTGTCGTGAGGGGTTTGGCTCGAGTAGCACTGAGTGTGTAGGGCGCACGGGCCGGCGTGGTTCGGCTGGGCGCACAAGAGGTGGCCGGGCATGCCAAGAGCCGGTCGGGTAGGCCGGTGGGGAGCGGCCAGGCCGGCCGGCTGCCAAGAGGGGGCCGGGCAAGCTGGCAGGTGGCTAGGAGGAAGCCGCGCAGGTGAGCTGGCGGCCGGGCAAGCGGGCCTGCGTGTGGCCGGGCAGGGCGCAGCTAGGCCGGCAGGAGGGCTGGCGGGCGGCTCGGCTCTGCGAGCGGTGCAGTTGGCGGGGGCTTGATCGTGGCCTGGATCGACTGGCGGTGTTGTGGGATGTTGCGGGGGTGGTGCGGATCATGGAGGTCGCAGGTAGCGTGGCCTTTGTCTTCGCTGCCTTTGTCACCTCATTGCTTCATCTCCATGCCGAAGACCATCATAAACAAAAACTGTGGAGGGTTCGGGCCGTGTTGGTTTAGCCCACACCCTCTGTGTTTAGGGTGGTAATGTTTGGCTCATCAGGTAAGAAGAAAGATGAACTTCAATTTTTAAAACTACTGCAACAATTCCTTTCCAACTGAAGAAGAAAAAATTAGGATTGTAATATTACACAAAATAACCCCTACCTTTGATCGTTGTTCGACGATGAAGTTGGAGAAATAAGACGAAGGAGATTGTCGTTCATTGCGTCCACCGTGCACTTCCAGTCCCATGTTCGCTCGTCGATCGTGGAAGATGCTCCATGTCGGTAGGAGTCTGGGGAAGAGGATCGAAGGAGATCGTTGTCGGCGTTCTTCATTGGAAGAACGTGTTTTTTGTTCTTCGTTGGGAGACAGGGTTCCTCATTAAATAACTCTTTTTCTCTCCCAATCTCTTCTCTCCCCAATATTCCACCCCAAATGACAAATAATAGATTATGTTTATCTATTTTTAATTTGTTTCCACAAAATTCAAAATGAAGGAATTAATTAACTTTTCTCCCCTTACTTAATTCATTAGGTTGGCACAAGGAATTAAAGGGGAGGTGGTGGAACAATAAATGGTAGAGGACGTTAAGGGTCTCCCCCTCATTAATGAGGGGAGTTGAGAGATTTTCCTCTCCTCCCATTAATAGGGGTCGGGTGGTCCCCACCTCTATTATTCAAATTTGGAGGTTATGTGGTCTCAGGTGGTCCTGACCATATTAACCCCACATGGGAGGTCGAGGCGTGGTGGTCCCCACCACCATAACCTCGCAGGGGAGGTTACGTCCTGGTGGTCCCCACTTCCAACCTCCACAAGGAGGTTATAGATCCAGTGGGACCCACTCCAAACACCCACATGGCAGCTCAAATAAAAATAATGTGAATCTCACTTTATTTTATTATTTTACATGAAAACCCCAAAACTTAATTTTATTCTCAACCCACTATCATCGATGTAAAAGTCTCCTTAAGAGAATACCAGCGCTGTGAGTTCAATGGTGTCCTCAGATTTCAATTATGAGCAATGTTTAAAAAAGTTATAAAAACCCGCTCATACATTTACTGAATGTACCTGAACAAAACTTCAGAAATTAATTTCAGGAATTCCGGGCCTCAGAATCATGCGCCGTCCATTTTTGTGGTCTCGTAAAATTCCCATGTACTTAAGAATAAAAAATTCCACAGAATTTATGAGTCTTTACATTCTCCCCACCTCAGGGCTTTACGTCCCCATAAGCTACAACTTGAACTAAGGGAACAAGTGGGGGTACTGACCACGCATCTGAGTCTCCCACTCCCATGTGCTCTCCTGGAGGTTCTCGTGCTTCCAGCGAACGCACACCCAAGGTATCGACCATCCATGTAGGACCCGCTCCTGTCGATCCTCAATATTTATTGAAACCTCCATGAAATTCTCCCCATCATCGATGTCATACTCTCCATGGTTGATGATGTGGGAAGGGTCGTACACATATCTCCTCAGCTGAGATACATGGAAGATGTCGTGATCCCAGTGTAACTAAGGTGGAATAGCTAAGCGGTAAGCCACCTCATCAACTCTACTGATGACCTAGAAAGGTCTGATGAACCTCGGAGATAACTTGTCGCCTTAGACAAATCTCTGTAGACCTCATCGAGGTGAGACCTGTAGAAAGATGTGGTCGCCATTCTCGAACTCCAGAGGTCTCAATTTCCTATCAGCATACAAATTTTGTCTACTATGTGCTGTCTTCATCCGCTCCTAGATGATCTGCACCTTCTTCGTGGTAGCTTCTTCCATCTCTGGTCCCACTAGTGCTGACTCCACAGGGTCAGTCCAGTACAAGGGTGATCTGCAAGGTCGCCCATATAACGCCTCAAAAGGTGCCATCCCTATGGTGTATTGATAGCAGTTGTTGTATGAAAACTCCACCAAAGGCAAGTGATCCTTCCAACAGTGACCGAAGTCGAGGACACAAGTACGGAGCATTTCCTTGAGAGTATGAATGGTTCTCTCAGTCTGTCCATCCGTCTGAGGATGGAAGGTGGTGCTCAGATGAAGTTGCATCTCGAAAGCCTCATCCAACCACTTCCATAGCTGGGAAGTAAACTGTATGTCACGATCAGAGACAATATAATAAGGTACTCCATGTAGCCGCACAATCTTCTGCACATAGAGGCGTCCCAAGCACACTACTGAACCTTGCTCTCTAATTGGTGGGAAGTGGGATGACATGGTGAGTCGATCAACGATCACCCAAATTGAGTCATGACCCCTAGATATACATGGAAGTCATGTCCCGAAGTCTATGGATATCTCATCCCACTTCCACTATAGGACCTCTAATGGTTGAACCAATCTTGCTAGTACCTTGTGCTCTGACTTCACTTTCTGACAAGTGAGGCACCGAGAGACAACCTCTGCAACTACCTTCTTCATCCTTGTCCACCAGTGCTATCACCATAGATCCAGGTACATCATTTCCACTCTTGGATGTAACACTAGAGGGGATATATAGAACTCCCTCAACACTTCTTTCTGAAGTGACACTGGTACCATAAAACGTCCTCTAAATAGAATAATATTCTCCACACCTTCAGAAAATCCCTCAGGTGCCTACCCTGTAGATATCTGAGCACGCCGTGTCCCGCAGTCAGGGTCTACACACTGTGCTTCCCTGGCTCGCTGAAGAAGTGGAGGAGTGACTGTAAGGGACTAAAGGAAAGATGCTCCATCTCTATCCACAAAGGATATCATCAAACTGGCCAGCTTCACCATCGCTTTTCCAAGCAGTTGTATACCAGATCTTCGGCTGAGTGCATCTACAACAACACTCCCCTTTCTAGGAGTATAGAATTTTTTGAAGTCATAGTCCTAGAGGAACTCAAGACAATGTCATTGTCTCATGTTCAGGTCCTTCTAAGAGAAGATATACCTGAGACTCTTGTGATCAGATTGCACGGTAAAACATTTACCCCTCAGATAGTGTCGCCACATCTTCAAGGCGAAGACCACTGCTGCTAACTCCAGGTCCAGGGTAGCATAGTTTTTATTGTACTGTCTCAGCTGCCGAGAGCCTTATGCGATCATCTCTTGCTCCTACATCAGGACACACCCATGTCTGGTCCCTGATGCGTCGTAGGAGACTACGTACCCTATGCCTTCCTTTGGAAGCCTCAAGATGGGGGCACTAGTTGGCCTCTTCATCATCTCCTGAAAGCATAGATGGAATCTCTCCAACCACGTGAAGGCTTTCCCCTTCTTCATCAAGGCTGATAGTGGTGCTGAAACTCTAGAGAAATCTGATATGAACCCTTGGTAGTATCCAGCCCAACCTAGGAAACTTCATACCTCCGTCACACTTCTAGGTGGCTCCCAAGAATGTATTTCCTCAATCTTCGCTGGATCTACTGCAACTCAGGCCTCCGAGATGACATGTCCTAGAAAGTGGACCTCTTGGATCCAGAACTGGAACTTTGAGAGCATACCATAAAGCGGGTGCTCTCAAAGTGTGTCCAGTACTACCTGAAAACGGTAGGCATGCTCCTCCTCAGTAGTCGAGTAGATCAGAATGTCGTCGATGAAGACTACGACAAAGCGATTGAGGTAAGGCTTGAAAATCCTGTTCATGAGTCCCATGAAAACTGATAGAGCATTGGTTATGCCAAAAGGCATAACCAAGAAATCATAGTGGTTGTACCGACATCTGAAAGTCATCTTCTGCACATCCTCATCTTGAACTCTAAGCTGGTGATAGCCTGATCTGAGGTCTATCTTCAAGAACCATTGTGCTCCCTTCAACTGATCAAAGAGGTCGTAAATCCTCGGAAGTGAGTACTTGTTCATCACGGTCACCTGGTTTAGGCGACGATAGTCAACACAAAACCTCAATCTCCCATCCACCTTATTGTTTAACAGAATCAAGGCTGCCTAGGGAGAAACACTGGACCAGATGAATCCCTTCCCCTACAAGTCTTCTTACTGTACTCGCAGCTCGCAAAACTCCACGGGAGCCATCCGATACGCTGGTGTAGATATCAGTGTCGTCTCGGGGTTTACCATCCCAGGTAAATAAAGAATAAGACATATTTCATATTATTAATATTTTTGAATTAATGATTAATTTTACTTTAAAGGGGTTGCTATGTTCGATAGCGTACCCAATACGCAACAAGGGGTTTCTTTGAAATCATACGTTGCACACTAATAATATATTATTATTATTTTAAATGGTAGTTAAATCCTAGCTGTTTTATTGGAGGGAATGAACAAAACCAACTAAAATATGATTATACATGTTTTTTAAATGTATTTACATTTGTCCAATAAAAGTTAGAGGCTTAAAATGTGAATGAATCTAATTTTAAGCATAATTTACATTAAAAGGCCAATTTGCCTCCTTTTAATGGAGAAACCTCTTTAAATATAATTTTGGTCACTTTAATACATTCTGTTTGACCAAATAAAAACCTTCTTTATAAGGGGGACATCAAAATTTACATTGAGTAAATTTTTGGAATTTTTCTGATAAAGTTCATTTTCTAATGAATAGAGAAAAATATTGTATTTTAATTCAAAACTTTGTTTTAATATAATTTATTTATATGGTTAGATTATCCTTTTAATTGGTTTTAAAGTGTAATTAGAATATATTTTTACCATTTAATCCTATTTTGGTCATTGGAAATAATTTCACTTTGAAATTGGACATAAACAAGTGTCAATCTTTTGATAGTTATTATTTCTTAAAAACACACTATTTGTTTTAACAACGGGAGTTAATTTTAAATTAATTAATTCCACTTTTATGTTTATAATTTGGAAAAATAGACATAATTTATGAATTGGTAATATCAAATAAATCTTAGGCTGAAATTTTGGTATTTTTTTGAAAAACTTCAATTTTTGTTGAATAGTGAAACCACTTAGTAGTAGTTAAAAAACTGACTTTTTCATTTAAACAAAATTGTACCGCTTCTGTGAGTTGAATTTAAAAATTCCAAGAGATACTTTTAATATCAATAAGTAAAATTCTGTTCAATAAGGTGAAAATACGTTTTGGTGAATAGTAACTTTTGACTTTTATTTACCGTGGTTAAAGTTAAATAGAATCGTTCAAAGTAAAAAGAATATCATAATTATTCACAATTAACTTAACACCTGTCCTAACCTTATTTGATGAGTCATTGACGACCAAGGGAATCCTTGGGTCGATTTTCGGACCCCATAGAGCCACATGGGAGTGATATTGACACTTTAGATTAATTAATTTTAAGTAAAGACAAAAATGACATAAACAAATCTCATTGTAATTTATTTTGTACATGGTGTTATATAAGTTATTGTTTAGACTATAAATATTCATTGGAAGTCTAAAAAGATTTAATAGATCATGGTATTTTTTTTTATAATTTTTAGACATTGAATAAATAAAACTATTTATGACATAATAATGGTGCAGTATTTACCTCATTAATAAATGATTTAATTAAATAAGATTATAAATATTAAAATAACAACCAAAACCGGTCCAATTATTATTGAATGAATTTATTTAGACCATGAGTCATCTTATATTCAACTTTAATGTTTTTTTGACCTTTATAAACCAAATATCATTATATAATAAAATAATATTTTCACACTTTCATAAAGAGCCCCTCCTCCCCCTTATAAAAGGAGACCCTCTATATCCAATTCCTCACACATCTCAAGCATTTTCATTCGTCCAAACTCTTCCCAATTAATCTCCCTACATACTTCTCCTCCTCCTAGAGTCCTTACCTCAGGAAAAAGGAACTTCAACAAACCATTTTGGTTCAAACCAAAGTGAGTTACCCAAATTAAAGGTAACAGTTTCTCTTAAATTCTGTAGTTTTATTTTGTTTTAATTCTCCAACCCCTAAAATCGTTTTATTCCTTTATTTTATAAAAACGCCAGTATCCCCAATATACTATGATTTTTTTATGTGAATGATTCGAACTACACTAACACACACCTCCATCTAATGGGTGAAGAACATAATGTTTCTGTGGATGGCAAACTAACGCCTCACAAAACGATGATTGTTCAATTATCTCCTACCACCTCTCATGGTGGCCATTAAGATGGCACTATATTTATAAATATGATATATATATTTTGTTTATGTTTTATTTATTCTTGTGAATTTTCCATTTATATCATTATATTATGGTTTCCATTATGGGTAAAACACGATAATTTCATTTGGGGAAGTGCAGACTACCACCCCCTCAAAATGATATGACTCGTTCATGCCTTATGTGGGACGTATAAAGGATGTATTTAATGATATTATATATTATATTATACTTAAATTATAATATAACTATGTTTAATTATGTTTTAATTCCATTAAAATAAGAAATAGAAATGAAATTATCATTCATGCGTACGTACGACTTACCATCTCCATGACGGTGCATTTCATTACATACCTCCAAATGATATGTACTGTTATAAATATATATATTCTGGATATATATGATATATATGATATCTAAATAATAAATATCATTCTGGATATAATGGACTATTGACAACATGGACAACTTGTAAATATAAGGTGTTTATTTATTTTACTCAAGTACCAAATATCGACAAAGCGACCATTATTAATTTGAATGATTAAATAATTATTATAACATGGTATTAAGTGATATAAAAGGAATAATAAACTTGAAAAAGGTTCTTAATCAAGTATAAATGAACTTTTGTTTATAATTCAGGATATTAAATTACGAACGGGTCAAGTCGGACACAAGGTAAGGGGTTTCTTATCTCACTTTGAATTCTGTGAGATTTCCATTGTTCGAAACTTATTTATTGGATGTGGTGTATTGTGTACTGAAATTAGATATATATTGTCATGATTATATTTATATTCATTGTATTCTGTGATTCATTTTTTGTTTATTAACTTTTTGTCATACGACTCGATTGATCACAACGAAGTAAGGGTTTTTCATCTCACTTTTATTCATGTGAGATTCATGCTATATTGGCCACTATTTCCTTTTGTGTGGCATATGTACTTTCCATGATTGTATTCATTTTGTAATATAATTTAATGTATGGTTATTTATATCTTCATTGTATGATACTTCTTTCATGGGGTGTGTGTTTCATAAGTTACCAAATCGGTAAGGGAATTTCAAATTTTAATTTCCACTCATTGGGCTTTACGCATACTTCATTGATTATTTTACTCCATGATTATGTGTGGAATCAATATTTATTATTTGTACAGTAATTTCCACTCCCCTTTCTGTGGATATACATTTGATACACATAATCAATCCATTGATAAATTATCAAGTCATCGATATGAACTTGATAAGTGTAATTTTAACTCAATCTCCATTTATTGAGTTAAACATCCAATTCATTGGTGTTGTTCTTACAAGAATATGTGTGAATGTACTATGATTAATTTACACAGAATATCCAATCATATATAGTTTATTTATATTTTTCACACATAATTATGTCGTGGTTTTATCCTTAACCTAAGTATACGGCCTTTATAAGAGATTTCATCTCAATTTACATTCCATTGAGACTTCATTGTTGTCATACACCAATTCACTTTTATATGGTGTATATAATGTACTTTGACGTAGTATATCATGAATCCATTTATTCTCATGATATTACAATATTTTTATTTCCTCAATTATTTTTATTCAAGTGTCTCTCTTTTGGTTAGGAACTCTAACTAAAATATAAAATATCATTTTAAATGTTTTAAAGATTTATTCTTCTAAATCTTTCTCATTAATGTACATGTTTTAAAAATGGTTTTAAGGTTTTATTTATATGGAAATTAATGTTTTAAAATTAAAATTACTTTTAAATGTTTCAAAGTGGTATGGGAGACTTTTATTTAAAAATATATTTTTAAAACGTCTTCTTGATAAGTAGTGTGACTTTTAAATGTATTCATGAAAAAGGGGGGTATTTCCCTCAAATAGTTTTGATGATTATTTTCATCTATGTTGATATCCTTCATTACTCTCAATTGAGGTTAATCTATTACAATACAATCTTTCATATTTTATTGAATGAGTTATGTTTGACTATGGATGTGCTATTTTTATACCATTCATGGTCTGTGGATAAAGTATTGACATTTCATATGCTAGTTTTCATACAAATGTTTATGTTATGTTTTAAAATTTTCATATGATGAATTCATTGGTCTTAGTAAGTGACGGGTGGAGCCCGCTATAGCTCCTCGATGCATCGGTAGGTCTCATGAGACAAATTAGTGTCTTGGCACAAGGCCTTGACAAAATCTTATTTGTAGTCTTGGCACAGGGCCTAGACTATGTGGTTATGATAGTCTGACATTATGCATTCCATCATTATAAAAGTGGTTATTGATATTACTTGTGATTATTTAAATAGTATAATATCCATGTGAATAAGTAAATTGCATTATTTAATTTTATTTTTGTCATATTATGTTGAAGTTAAAGTTTTAAAGGCTTTTCTTTTAGTTATACATTTCCTTAAATGTTTATGATTATTTATGAAAGTTTTCTATATGTTGTTATCCTTACTGAGCATCTGAGCTCACCCCTTTTTATGTTTTATTTTTCTCAAGATGTGAAGAAGTATTTAATGACTGACATATAGGGATAGTCTAATGGGATATGAGTGTGTACTATGCAGACTATGTTGTTTTAGTTTTTCCCTTTATCATGTAATGTAAGACTTATGAATGTATCTAGTACATCCAAGGCTACTAAACTAATCGGTCCTTCAAGACTTGACCTTTTATGATCATGCCAATGATATGTAATAATGCACCGACTCTGGTCTTCTGGGGTCGAGGTGTTTTATAGGGTACATATCAATGTATAACTCCACCTCTCTTTGAGGAGGTAGACCTGGGACATCATCAGAGAAAACCTATGCATACTGGTCCACCACTACAGGATAAGTCGGACTCTCCACATCAACTTCTCTGAGGGTATGTCAAGCGAAATGATGAGTGATTGGTGGTACTATCCTCTGGGAAAGTCCATCCAACACTGCAAAGGCTCCCTTCTCACCGGTGAAGGTGAACCTGGTCCCATCCGTGTGGACACACAACACTTTACGCCTAATACAGTCAATCTGAGTATGGACTGTAGATTACCAGTCTATACCGAAGATGACGTTGTAAGGCCTCGACTCTACTATGAGGAGATCCTAGTCGAAGCTCTCGCCTCCAAGAGTAAGTTCACATTGCCGGCACCAGTGCATAATCGTCTAGTATTCTCCTGTAAGAGTCTCTAGCCATAAGGATCAATCTAACGACTCTGTCAGAATCTCCGAGCTCCGAATGAGGGAAGTGGAAATGAAAGAGTGACTGGAACATCTGTCTATAAGAACTGCATCTATGGTGGAGTACACACAGACAGTACCTAAAATCACTACTGGAGCGCCATGATCGTAAGCCATAGCTTCCTGGAGCTGAGATCTCCCATGTCCACCTACTCCCTATGGTCGGGGTGGACCTCCTGGTGGGGGTGACGGTAACAACTCGAAACATCACCCACTGCCAGTTGCTCGACCAGCTCCTCTGCCACGTCCACCTGCGCCTTGTGAACCACCTCGATCAAATATATGTCTCTTCCTAGGAGGTCCTTCGACCATCTTTTGATCATCTGAATGGCAGGTCAGACAGTCACGAGCCATGTGACCCTACCTGCCACATGATAAACACTGCTCGCTCCTAGCATGTATGTCTCTGCCCTAGGTGACCCGCACAACTGATCCTGAGTCATGCGGTCATCCACCCGTTAGTCTGGTCCTCTTGTAACTCTACAACGTCTATCTACTACCAGCTGCAGAAGACTCCATTGCATCTCGACTAGTGGTGGGTCTCGCTGCTGGAGACTACTCATCAAGGAAACCCTCAACTAAGAGGCCCCCCTACAATACCCATGTCTGCGTCGGGATGATGAGGGATATCATCGAAGCCCTGATCTCTCGCCTGAGCCCCTGGTCGAAGGTTCAGGCCCTAAAGAATTGGTCTCGTACCATATCAATGGAGTATCGCGAGAGATTGGTGAACATCGCTGATTATTGTTCCACCGTCATGCTGCCTTGCGGAAGGTGAAGTTGCTCCAGTATCCACACTGCACGAAGGGTGGCTGGGAAAAACTCCTCTTTGCAGATATCCTTCATGGATAGAGATGGAGAAACATTCCATCAGTCTCTTATAGTCACTCCTCCACTTCTTCAGCGATTCAGGGAAGCACAGCGTGGAGACGCTGACTGCGAGACATGACGTGTTCAAATATCCACAGGGCAGGCACCTGATAGATTTTCTGAAGGTGGGGAGCACGTAATCCTCTTCGGAGGATGTACTATGGTACTAGTGTCACTTCAGGAGGATGTGTTGAGGGAGTTCCATAAATTCCCTCTAGCGGTACATCCAGGAGTGGAAAATGTGTACCAGGATCTCCGGCGACATCACTAGTAGATGGGGATGAAGAAGGTAGTTGCATAGTTTGTCTCTCAGTGCCTCACTTGTCAGCAAGTGAAGGCAGAGCACCAGGTACTAGCAGGCTTGGTTCTCCTTTAGAGGTTCCAGAGTGGAAGTGGGTTGGGATATCCATGGTATTTGTGACAGGTCTTCCATGAACATCCAGGGGTCATGACTCAATTTGGGTGATCGTCAATGAACTCACCAAGTCGGACCACTTCCTACCGATCAGAGAGCAGGGTTCAGTAGAGAGCTTGGGACACCTAGATGTGTAGGAGATTGTGCAGCTACATGGATTACCTTCTTCTATTGTCTTCGATCGTGAAGCATGGTTTACTTCCTAGCTATAGAAGGGGTTTAAGGAGGCTTTTAGGACGCATCTTCGTATGAGCACCAACTTTCAACCTCAAAAAGATGGTCAGCCTGAGAGGATCATTCGGACCCTCGAGGACATGATCCGTGCTTTTGTCCTCAACTTTGGTCGCATTTGGGAGGATCAATTTCCTTTGGTGGAGTTTTCATATAACAACTTCTATCTCTCCACCATAGGGATGGAACCTTTTGATGCATTATACTGGCCACCTTGCAGATCACCCTTGTGTTGGACTAACCCTAGGGAGTCAGCATTAGTATGACCAGAGATAGTAAGAGCTACCATGGAGAAGGATCAGATCATCCAGGAGTGGATGAAGACTGCATAGAGTAGATAGAAGTCATATGCTGATAGGAGATGGAGACCTCTAGAGTTTGAGGATGAAGACCACGTCTTTCTACGGGTCTCACCTCAACAAGGTTTGTGGAGATTTGGTCGAGGCGGCAAGCTATCTCTAAGATTCATCAGACCTTTCCAGGTCCTCAACAAAGTAGGTGAGGTGGATTACCACCATGCTCTTCCACCTCAGTTGCACCAGGTGCACGGAATCTTTCACGTATCTCAGCTGAGGAAATACGTGCACGAACCTTCTCACATCATCGACCATGGATATCTGAAAATCGACGATGGGGTGACTTTCTCAGAGGTTCCAGTGGAGATTGAGGATCGATAAAAGCGGGTACTATGTGGAGGGTTGATACCTCTGGGGCGCGTTCGCTGGCACCACGGGAACCTCCCGGAGATCACATGGGAGCATGAGGATTAGATGCGTCCTCAGTACCCCCACATGTTCCCTTAGTTCGAGTTATAGATTACTGGGACGTAAATCCCTAAAGTGGGGAGAATGTAAAGACCCAGAAATTATGTGGGAATTTTTTTTATTGTAACACCCCCAAATGATAAAGGGTTAAATGACTAAATTATATGACTCATTTCAACAAGGTTCACCTTCTTTTTCGGGAGACTACCTGATTAGAACGCCACAGTTAAGCGTGCTTGGCCTGGAGTAGTGATCAGGATGGGTGACCTTCTAGGATGTTTCCTAGGGTGTGTGTGAGTGAGGACAAATCACACTAAAAAGAACATATGTTGGCCTGTGGGGACTGTCATTATTCAGATGACTCGTTTCGGAATGTGGGTGGGCCCCATGGTGGGGACCACCTATCATCGGGGCAATTGGTGGTACCTGGAGGGCCAGGACCTGACGACCATGTTAGGGCGGGGTGGTTGTGCTAGCACCGGGTCCCAGTTGTCACATTTTGTATCAGAGGAGGTACCCAGCCTTGAGTGCAGTGCACTGCCTGGGTTGAGATGTAGGGCCCACAATGATGACGTTGTGCCCTAAAGGGGGGTGATTTTAACACCCCCGAATGATACAGGGTTAAATGACTAAATGATATGAATCATGTCAACAAGCTGCACCTTTCCTTTCAAGAGTCTGCCTGATTGGAACTCCATAGTTAAGCATGTTTGGCCTAGAGTAGTAATCAAGATGGGTGAAATTCTGGGAAGTTTCCCAGGGTGTGTGTGAGTGAGGACAAAGTAAACTGAAAAGGACATGTGTTGTCCTGTGGGAACTTTCATTAGTCAGATGACCCATTTAGGCACGTGGGTGAGCCCCAGGGTGGGGACTACGTGTCTGCGGGGCAATTGGTGGTACCTGGCGGGCCAGGACCCGACAGCCATGTTAGGGCAGGGTGTTTGTGGTATCATCGAGACCCAGGTTTCCTGATTTGAACTCCACGGTTAAGCATGTTTGTCCTAGAGTAGTGATCAAGATGGGTGACATTCTGGGAAGTTTCCAAGGGTGTGTGTGATTGAGGAAAAAGCATACTTAAAAGGACATGTGTTGGCCTGTGGGGACTTTCATTAGTCAGATGACCCGTTTAGGCACGTGGGTGAGCCCCAGGGTGGGGACTACTTGTCTGCGGGGAAATTGGTGGTACCTGGAAGGCCAGGACCCGACAGCCATGTTAGGGCAGGGTGTTTGTGGTATCACTGGGACCCAGTTGTCACATGTTGGATATAGCAACCTAGACCCCTGTAGCCCATAGCTATTGTCTAATTTATTACTTTGGAATAAGATACATTGAATCACCTCTAGAAGAGATGAATATTTTATTTCATGGTAAACTAGATACATACATGGCCCTTAAATTCATTTTGATCTCCCAAACAACAACATTATTTTTTTAAAGAATAAAATTATTTTCTCTAGCATATCCTTACATGTAAAATGTAGTACACATCATAGATTACTAATAAATGATAAGAACAAGTGTGAGGTCAAATTATCTTTAAAGATAATGTACAGTGGTGCTATCTTTATTAAATATGGATAATAAACCTAGAAAGGTAAATAAATGAGGAAACATTCCATTTAAATAAGTGGATTTTGAATACTCAATATATTAAGTTAAAAAACAGATAAAACATTCCATTTAATGAATAAAATGAATATAAAATACATAATGGGATAATATAATTACAATAATATCATGTATAATTATAACTGAACTCTTAATGATGAAAATTATTAAATATTAGACTCTATAGTCTCAAAAATCATGATACCTCCACCATCAAGACCGTTCACAAGAGAATTTATTCTATAGGTAAAAACAAATTTATTGATACCTAAACATGATTTTTTTCATGAGATATATCGATGAAACTAGGGAATATATAATACTAGTCACACACATCACAACATGTCCAACTTATTTTTCATTTATTTAATGATTTATTTATTTAATTAATTAATATTCCATAACATCAAATATTCTTAGTGAGTAACGAATAAAGATTTATCAATATTTTCCCACATAAATAAATTTCATTAACTAAAGTTCACCATAGGAAAATAATGATATAAGTTTTATATAAGTAACACATCCATGATAAATAATACAAATATTAGGGTAAATTTAAATTATAATGATCACTCGAAAGTGTATATTTAAAGGGGATGTTAATGATTAAAAATTATTTAAGGAAGTGAATATCATCACTATCCTTGGTCAAAATAATCATAAACTAGACACCCAATGAATAAGGATTTTATTAATATAAAACTATTGGAGTAAGAATATAAATACTGTAAAATGATCTTAAATGACAATACTAAGGAAAATATCCTTTTCATTTTTTATTTATTTTTAAATAATTTTCTTTAAAAATCATATTTGAAAACATTTTCCTTAAAAATATTCTCACAAATGTGAAAATAAAACCTCCAAGAAATAATGGTCAGATTGGTGGGTAATTCTTCACATGTAATACAAGTTAGAAAAGAAAATTACTTTCTCACTATAAAAACGTTTTTAAAGATCCTTCACTACTACAAAACTGGGCTTTAAATTTGTTGTAATTTATCAGTGCTAGACAGAAACACTAATAAATGACATATTTATTGGTGCTAAAGAAAGTGATGATACTTATAACATTTTATCCATGCATTCATTTTAGCATTGATAAAGGAAACCTTTATCAGTGCTTTAATTTTACTGCTGATAAATTGTATCCTTTATCAGTGCTTTATTTTTAACGCTGATAAAGGTAACACTTATTCAGAATTTTAAGCTTAGCATTGATAAATATTTCTTCGATCAAGGCATTTTTTACACTTAGAAAATGAAATAATTAAATAAAATTTAAATAAAATGTGTTTATTAAAAATTTTATAAACTAAATTATCGATAAAAATTAATTGATTGACTGTACATTATTAAATATCAATTATTTTATTAATTGGATAATTATGATAATTAATGTTATTAAATTGTATATATTAAATATATAGATATATATTAATGTATATAAATATTATTTATATATTAAAAAAATTTATGCACTTTAAATTAAATAGTCATATATTTATTGAATAATGGTATAAAAGTAAATATTAATATCAATTAAAAATATTTACTAATTTCATAGTGCTCGACATATAATTGATTTTCCATTGATTTTCCAATTTAATATATATCAAATGTGTGTTATATTGATTTCAAATATATTTAATTAATGCATTTTTATATATAATATGCACACAAAGAGAACTTATCCATTTTTTAAATATTGTTAAAGTGTACCTATATTCCTAATTTAATCAATTTCACTTATTTTTTACATATATACATGCACAAAAAATTTGATATTAATTAATAATGAAAAAACATATTTGTAAAAAAATATTTATAAATAAATATATTTATAAATGTGCAGTCACTATATTTGTACAATTATATATTTATAGTTATAAATAAATAAATATTTTTTAAAAGTATTATTATAATAATAAATAAATAATTATGTATATAAGAATAATTATTAAAATAATAAATTTACCTAAATAATGAATATATTTACTATATTTATATATATTTATTAAATATATATGTATAATTATATAAATATATATAATGATATAAATAATATTTTTTTAAATATTTCTATAATTAGAAACAAATTATTATAAAATTATAATAAATATATTTAAAAAGGAATATATTTACTATATTGATATTTATATATATATATTAAGTATTTATAAATTTTTACCATTTTTTATTTAAAATTATAATTATAAATCCTTAACAGCGTTTTAGTAATAAGAGCTAATAAAAACTCGTTACCAACACTTTTTTCACACTGATAAAGATGAGGATTTATCAGTGCTAAATAAGGTGCTAAAAAAATGAACATTTATCAGCACTCTAATTTTAGTGATAAAAAAGATAGGTCTTTATTAGCACTAATAATAGATGATAAAAGGGATATTTATCAGTGCTTATGTGTAAGCACTGATAAAAGTGTCTCATCTATTTTGAAAACTCTAACCATTTTCAAACCTGCCATGATATAGAGCTTTCTACAGCAGTCACCCACTTTTGGTTCTTCTCCTCATTGAATCGAAAGTCAAATCACACCACTTGACTGCCTTCGAACATCTCATCTGAAATTCGAAGAGGGTATCCTATTTCATTCAACCTAGAGAGGTAGGCCTTCCAATTTTCTTTGGGTTTTTCTTGTTTTATTTTTTATTTCTTCTTCTACGATTTTTTTGTGATCCATTTTTATCATCTATTGTTTACGATTTGTTTGTGACCCATTATTTAGGTAATGATCTATGTTCTATTGTTTGTATTTACTATTGATGAATGATGGGTTGTTTATACCAACTAATCAATTGTATTTTGATGAAAAATAAGGCACTAATTTTTATTGTTTTGATGTCTCTTGTTAAACTCATGAACAAGAAATTTTAAATATATCAAGGCATCTCATTCACTACATGAAATTGGTGTGTTTATATCAGAAAATAAGATGCATGGTTTAATATATATGTCAATATCATGTGGGCCACTAGTTGTTTTATTTGTTGGTGTTGTTCCAATGATACCAGTATCCATCGATACTGCTTATTTGTTGATCCGGGTGGAGGAAAGATAAAGGGAGCTTCTATTGCATAAACCCACAATTGATCTTCTTTGTACATATACGGAATGGTAAGAATCAGGATTTTCATTACCTTAATTTTTAAGAATGATATATTGTTCTCTTATTTTGATGATTCCTTCACTCTTTATCTTCTCATGTTTTTTCTTTAAAATCATTACTAGTGGAAGAAAATTGTACCTCATTCTTTTTCTTTTTATTCTTATTTAATAATTATAGGGGGTGTGGGTTTGGAAACCAACCTATGCTTTATATTTATAAAAAAACACAACTTTGAATCATCATTTATAACTTCATAGTATTTCTTAAAAATAATTTTCATCTTTTGATACAATTTTCATCTTTTGGACCTCTTCTGGAAACCTCTTTCATCCTAGTGATCTTCTCTATCCAACCCATGAAATATATTTCACAAATTAATATAATTTTCATTAGGTTTTCATTGGTTCTATACTTCTATTCTAGTTAAATATCACTTCAGACATCCACTAGAGACACAGTTAATATGAATATAATTCTTTGAATAATATCCATAACATCAATAGTATAATTGTTAACATTATTTTTTAAATAATAATTTAATTTCACAATGGTGAATATATTTCATATAATTAATGTAAAATAAGAAAAATACCCCTATAATCCAAAAAAATAACAGGTATTTTTACCTTCTGATATAGCTCATTTCATTGTCCTTACTTTTCATACGGGTCTTCTTGAGTGTATTTAAAAAATATCCTCTATTTCAAATTTTACTGAGAACTTCCAAATCACTATTTATGAACCCAATAGAATGTATGTGAACTGAAAATAGATGCATGCTAATATTTTGGGAAATGAATACGAAAATAGAGATAATTAGTTCATAAAATTTGCGAAAGTATATGTATACAAATCTTCTAAAATCTTATGTCCATATTTACATTGTTTTTATTCAGGAAAATTTAGTTCAGAAGAGATGGAAGATCATTTTATTTTTCACGGAATAGATCAATGCGAAAAAAATGGACTAAACATGGTGAAAAATGAATGTGGACATCGATTGAGATGATATTATAGTTTATGAGTCATTTGATATGAATACCTTTGTAAAATATGATGGCGATTTCATGGAAGAAATGACAATAGCAATTTAAGATTACCTTTGTGATTGTCCAAAGTTTTTTGAGGAGTTAAATAGTTGTTCCAAGAAACCATTTTATACTATTTGCACTAAATAGACAACATTGTCTATTGTATTGAAGTTATATAATGTGAAAGTTGGCAATGGATGGAGTGACACTAGCTTTATAGAACTACTTAGTCTTTTGGAAGATATGATACAAAAATAAAATGCACTACCATGATAAACATATGATGCTAAAAAAATGTTAGGTTCAGTGGGAATGATCTATATAAAATACATTCTTTCCCAAATGATTGCATGTTGTTTCTCAAGGACTATGAATCAGTCATGAAATTCCCTAAGTGTGGTGTGAATTGATACAAGAAAAATGAATCATGTCCTTCAAAATTTTTACAGCAGTTTACTATAATTCCAAGGTTTGGAAGACTATATAGATGTTACCAAACCATAAGAAAGTTAACATGGTGTGAAGAAACAATAATTAAAGATAATAAGATACTCCATCAAATGGATTCTCCTCAATGAAATAAAATTTATTATGATTTACCTAAATTTGGAGATGTGATGAGAAACTTTCATATTCTGTTATCTACATATTGAATAAATTATTCTACTGTACATAGTAGTACTCACAGTACATGGCCCATCATGTTGGTAAATTATAACTTTCTATCATGGTTATGCATGAATCACAAATACATTATGTTTTATCTTTTTATATCTGGACCAAAGAAACCAGGTAATGATATTGATGTCTATTTGGATCCACTGATTGAATATTTGAAATTGATGTGTGATATAGGTGTTATAATGTATGATTCTCATAGAAGTGAAGAATTCACATTGATGGCCATGTTGTATGGTATGATAAATGACTTCCCCATTTATGGAAATGTTTCATGTTATAAAATTAAAGGCAATTTGGGGTGTTCCATTTGTGAAAAACACACATACTAAGTTCAGTTGAAACATTCCTCAATGATTGTGATTGTATAACATCGAAATGTTTTACCTTGATGACATAAATACTACTCTTTGATGATAACATTCATTGGAAATATCATCCAAGGTACAACACTATGTCCAGTAATGGGTGATCAATTGTAAAAAAAGAAATAAAGATTGACATTGATTTTGGTAAATAATTTTTGAATAACCTTAAAAAATTGGGATAGAAGAAGAGATAAATTTCCTTTGAATTATTGTATTGGAAATGATTTTATATCAGAAATCTTATTGATGTCCTGCATATAGAAAAAATATACTGGATAGTGTTATTGGAATGTTACTAGATGTTCTTGGAAAAATGAAATATGGCATCAAGGATAGGTTTTAGTTGATTGAAATGGTTATAAGGGAATATTTGGCATTGGTGAAGGGTAAAAGGTAGACTTTTCATTCTGCAGAAACTTACACTCTATCTATAAAGGAAAATTTCTATTTTTTCTTTTCCTTACTAGTGTAAAATTTCTATAGGGGTATTAGTAAAATATCAATAATTTTTTGTCAATGAATAATTTTATGTTACAAGGACTAAAATCACACAACTATAATTTTTTGATACAGGACATAATGCTTGTTTCTTCCCATTTAATTCTGCCTCAAAATGTAAAACATAAATTAACCAAACTCTATTTCTTTTTCAAATCCATATATAGTAATGTTGTATACCCAGTAAAGTTTACTATCATGAATAAAGAGATTTCAATAATATTATGTGAATTTGAAATGTTATTCCCACTATAATTGTTTGATATAGTGGTCCATCTGATGGTTTAATTGGTTTGAGAGGTTCAACTATGTGGTCCTATCCATTATGAATTGATGTACCCCATTGAATAGTATATGAAGATTTTGAAAGGGTGTGTCATTAATTGTTGTCAGTCAAAAGAAAGTATTGTAGAACTATATATTGTTAAAAAAGATATTGAATTATGTACTGATTACCTATCTGATATTGAAAGCATAAGTCTCCCAAAGTCTTGTCTTAGAAAACACCTTATGGGTGAAGGGATTTTTAGAAGAGATGTTATTACAGTTCCCTTAACTGAGCGAGAGAAAAAAAATCTTTACATATTACCAAATAGTGAATATGTTAATCCATACATTGAATCCCACATGTAAATTCTTATAGATTTGAATCCATTAAGGGCTGAAATAGGGATATCAAATACACATAATCATAAATTTATAGGATGGTTTAGAGATCAAATTTATAAGGAGTTGTCTAAAAATAGAAATTCAATTACTGAATGACTTCAATGGAAAACCAAAGGAATGAATGAAAATGTTATATCTTACATAGGGTTTTTAATCAATGGTTATATATTCTATAAAAAATAACATGATGTCTTCATTACGATGAAAAATAGTGGTGTTATTCTTGTGGTTGAAGTGATTCACATATCTGGTTCTAAGGATAAAAATCCAATTTATAAAAATATGTCATATTTTGGCATTTACAAACATATATATGATTTGGATTATACAATATTTCAAGTGCCAATTTTCCATTGCAAATGGGTTGACAATATCAATGGCATGAAAGGTGATGAAATGGGATTTGTGAAGGTTAATTTCAATGTATAAGGGGGAAATATGAATCATTAATAATGGATTCATAATAAGTGCAGGTATTTTATGTCTCTGATCCGAAAAATAATAGTTGGTCAATTTTCTTGCTGGAAACTAAAACATATGTTGATTCAGATGAAAATTCAATTAAGTATAACCCTTTCTTTGGGACATCATATTCAGTTCATTCTTGTCCAAATATAGACAATGTATTTTATGTCATAGGGGACCAAAAATATAGTATTTTGATTCTCAAAAGAGGGAAAAAAATCCTTCAAACCTTTAAAATGGAAATATAGTTCAATGAGAAGGTAAGTGTTTTTTTAATATATTATGATTTTCCCCATAAAATTATATTTTATATATTTCATTAACATAATCTAAATTAAATTTGTTAATACTCATGTAGACAATGTATTATTTACATGATGATGTTACCAATCCTTTAGAAGAAAAAACTATAATGAAGGAAGCCCTATAGGGAGGTTTAAAGATACTGTTAAAGTTTCTTTATTTTACAGAAAAATTATATAATGTAACTTTGATTTCAGTTTCATTATTCTTCATAGATTTTTTTATATTATTACTAAAATTAGAGTATTATTTATATAGGTGTGTTATTTTCCTTAAGTAGTGGTGGTTTGTTCAGAAATAGCATGACTCAGGTCAGGATTAAAAGACCAAGGTACATTGATGTTTTGGAATATATGTAATAATTTTTATTTATGTAATTTTATAATCCAATGATTGAAATGTATATAATATTGTATTTGTTTCTGGTATTTTTGTTGTAAATTTCAATTCATTTAAATTATATATTAGAAATTTTTTTATGTTATATGTGTTTATGGTGCTATAGGGTTCTTTAACAACACGTTGTAGTGTGTCCCTTAATCAGTTATTTTATAATAGCTGATAAAGAAAACCTTTATCAATACTTTTAAAAGTGTTGATAAAAGATACATTTATCATTTCTTCTAAAATCAGTGATAAATATATACTTTATCAATTCTTCTATTAGTGCTGATAAAAGTCATTTATTAGCGCTTTAATAAGCACTAATAAAAGAATTATTTGGGAGTGCTAAATTAAAGCACTGATAAATGAGGTCTTTATCAGTTCATTTTAAGTGTGGATAAGATTCATGGGTTTTTTACTTTTCTCAAGTTATCAATACTTTCTATTACTAATAAAGGCCATTTCTAGCATTGTTAAGGGCCAGTTTTGTAGTAGTTCTTGTTCAAAAAATGACAACAAGATTCCTCTCACATATTTTATAAAATATAAACATGTATTATTTTAAAAAAAGAAATATTAATCCATTAAAAATAAATAAATTTTAAAGTTGAGTTAGTATTATATTAATAAATTATTTCGAAAAAGTTTAAACAAATTAAAATATTCTTATTAAACGTGTTTTTGTTAGAAATAATATTTCCATCTGAAGAGTGAAATGAAGTGAGACTCTCATAAAACATTTTTTCAATAAATTTAACTACCAAAGAATTGAAAAATAGCACAATTTTGTGCAAATATAATGAATAAACTATGGATAAAAAATTAAATTAGTTAATTCTCAAATTTAAAAAAATCTTTCAACCAAAATTCAAGAGTAAACAATCTCAATTGGAATGAGATTTTTAAATAACCCTTTAAAATGGTTATAGTTTTTATGTGGGAATTAATTAATTAATTGATTATATGTTCCAACTATAAATACATTAAAAAATAGTGTAAATACAACAAGATTTAATTAAAATTCATTATACATGTAGTCATATAATTACATAATTGATGAAGTAGAGGATTAACCCAATGAATAGAAATTGAGCCCATAAATACATTACCTCACGCTTCAATTTGATTTAAAATTCATGAAGCTTATATATAATGGTTTTAATAATGTAATTAAATTATTAAATAACAATATTTTTATTCATAATATCATATTTGATCCTTTTATGAAATCTTATTACGAGTTCATTAATAATTTTTCATTATTTCCATTGTTTTGGGTCTTAAATGCCTTGTTTTCTCTTGTATGTTTTTCCTAAAAGAACCAGTTTTAGAACATATTATATAGTTATATAATATCAATAATAATAATCATGACATAATTATCATATTTTTATATAAATATTCTTTAAAACCAATCATGAGAGATGGTTATGAAAAAATAAGTACCTTATGATCATGGAGATGGTAGGTCATACGTACAAATGAGTTACATTCCTATTTTCCATTGATGATTTTAGGAAATAAGGAAAGTAATATTAAATCTTAGAATGATAATAATATCATAAAAACAATATTATATTTTTATAAATATCATTCATGGGGTGTGGTGATGAAAACTAAGTCACGCCTCTTTTTGAATGTGGCAATCCACATGTATGAGAATAATGATATCATGATTAAGTGAGTGAAGATGATATAAAGAAAATGATATATATCATATTTACAGAATGGTAAATATGGTTTAAATATTATAATTATTTTACATATATCACATATAACCATTAAAATTGATCTTATCACATTCCATTTACAGAATTAGTGAAATAGGAGTCACAACATTTCGTGAGGCGGTAGTTCACCGAACAAACTACTGACACTATTGTATCCCATACAGAATGGAAATTAGAAAAAATGATAAAATGAATACAAAGGGATAAATAAATAATTAATATCATATATATAAATATATAAATTAGATTCATCATTGTACCCAACCATTAAATGTGGAAATGGATAAACAAATAACATTGGTTTGTGAGGTTCTAATCCACTGTACACAAGAATGATGATTCAGTAATGTATTTTATAGAAGTGGATATGGTTTTAGGTAATTATCTTATTATAAAAAATATATTATATTTAATATATATAGTGTAATATATAAACAAGGTTTAATAAAAATTCATGTAGGTGGAGAAAAAGATAATATAGATATGCTAGTTGAAGAACATTACCACTTCTACATGTATCCTCCTTAGGTTTTCACAAAATCCATCCTAGGATTGGTTTCTAACAAAAATATGTATTCATGTATGAGGGGAGATAATATTTTGATGTTATTTTGTTAGGTAATGGATGATCCAAATGGTTTTTAATGTATGTAAAAGAGAATATAGGGGGTATCCTTTTATAAGTGGGGAGAGGATAGACTTGGTATTTCTGAAAAGAATTTAGTGTTCCACCATTTTTCAAATATTAAAAATAGTAGAATGGTAAATTGTTGATATTTAGAGTGGGGATGGTCTAAAAATGTATAGAAAATATTTTTTATTAAAATTTATAGGACATTTTTACCCTTATGTATTTTGTTTAACCCCCAGGTAAACCCATTTTACATTAGCTTTTTTAATAAATTTTTACTATATTCACTATTCTTTTTTTAAAAAAATTTATTTGACCTCTTTTGAAATTAAAAATTATATTAATTAAAAATATTAAATATATCTTTTGAAATTCAATTAACAGAAAATTAAAATTTTATTCTGAAATAAATCCTATAGATGTGATGAGAAATATGGTTTTTAATGGGAATACGTTCAATGCTTTACAATGTTATTATATATAAATTCAATATTAAAATGATTAAAATGAACTAAATTTTATTGATTAATATATTTTTTGATTAATCTTACTTTAGATATACTTCAATTTATAACTTAACATTATAAATTATTGAAACAGAATTCATTTTCCATTATAAATCGGTAGTTTTTACTATTAATTAAAAAATGAAACTTTTTAAAAAAAAATATCAAAACCTTCACCCTAATATTATTCATGTATCGTAATTAAAAAATATATTTTATCATATAATATTTCTATAATTTGAAATTTTTAGTTTTATGTTATGTCCATGAATTGTGATTCATCCATGTTTTAGAAAAACCAAATTTTTTAAAAAACATTTCTTCTTCTTTTAAATGAATATTTTTTTTATTTTAAATAAATAAAAACCATAATTTTAAAATTTTAGCTAGTAAAATTACAACCCACAGATCCAAAATTCAGGTGATAACTATAATATTAAATTATAATATTTTAATTATATTTCAATTTCTATCTAAACATGACGTTTCATATAATGCTAGTTGAACTAGGGGTTCCGTGTAATGAAATATAAGGTTATTACTGCATGGAATGTAATATAAAATAAGTGTTTCATGTAATACAACTATTAATGAAATTTAATTTTTTTTTAAGATAAATACATCCTAATTTCTCGATATGTCATATTTTATTCTATTTTTTATGTTTCATGTCATATATTTTATCATATACAATGTTCTTATTTTTTTAAATTTCAAGATATTACATTATCCCAATATCATATAAATTATTTCCTCATAATTTAATCATGATATTAGTAATCAAGGGTTTGATATTTAAAAATTATTTTTATGAAAAACCCACCTCATAAAAATGGTTATAAAATATCATGTTAATAATAGAGATAGGGGAGTATACGAGTCATATAGTCTACCAAATAACAAGGATTCTACATAAAATGACATTAAAATAAAGTGAATATGTGTGAATAGATGAAAAGAATAAATTTTTATATATAGTGACTAGGTAATTTGATCATAAGAAATTTAATTATCAATGGAAATGTAAGGGGCTAAAAACCACAAGTCATTTATTATTTAAAAGATAATCTGATTTATCAGATATGAATGTATTTTGATAACATTTCCATTAATATCCATTTTTTAATGATGAGGAGTTATTCTATTATATATGAATATATGAAAATATACTTACCAGATACATTTCCATTTTATAAGAATAATTTCATCATTTGGTTGTGCTTCAATCAATTTCCAATACATCCTATATTCCATGAAATGAATATCTAAAAATGAATTTGTTATACCAAAAAAACATTCAATTATAAAAGATCTTATCGTCTATAAAATATTAAAAATTGTTTATTCCAATCTCTAACTATTTTCTTAAACCAATATAGTGATAATATATTATCCAATATGCATAAATTTTAAAATGGTGAATAAATAAATTATTCTAAAAATCCAAATCCAAATTTCAACATAAATAATTTCATTAATGGGAAACCTTTTAATCTTTACAAAAGATTAAGATCCATAAAATTATAAATATGTTCATTGAATTTCCAAAATGAACTTATGATTATTCACCAAAACAACATGAAGTAGCTTCTAGTAATCACATGTGAATCATGTGAATACATTCATCATGTATTCTCTTGAAATATGGTAATAACCATAATAACCATAAAAAATTATTAAAAACATGAATTCTTTTTTATTCATTAGGTAAATCATTTATTATTTGATACATTACTTAAATATAAAAGTGTCTTAAATTTAATCAGTGATATATTAAGATCTTTTTCAAAAAAACATTATTTAATTCCATTATAGTCAGTACCTTCTAATTTACATTATCAATTATATATTTTTCTTGACATATATATGTCAACATCTAAATATCAACATCAATAGTGTATTGTGGTTCCTCAATCACGTTTTTTATAAGAATTTAAACTTTCCACTTCATCATTTTTCTTGGTTATTAGTACCATTCAACACACATTTTCAAATCCTTATTGACAATGTTCTACAATATAATCCTTATATATTCAGTGATTCTTATAATAATAAATAATTGATAAAATAAAAAAAATATAATTCATGAATCAATACTCTATCTCATTAATCATTCCTCTTTATCAGTGGTAATTTGATTTGATTGACTATGATCTATTAGATTCTTTTGAGGTATATTAATTTGACACTTGAGACATTGATATACATAGCACCCTATATCCTTATAGTCGATGAATTGTATATTGGAATAATTTTTCACAGCCATGAAATCATAATAATGGTGACCTTTATTTCTCAACATGTATCAAACTGCCATTTATTTTAATAAAATACTAGTGTGTTTCATTCCATAATTATCACATGTGGGAACATCCTTCTTTTACTTCTTTATTTTATAATTTTTTCCCGCCCTTTCTTTTATTATTATGCTTTTCTCAAAATCCATAAGACATTGATAATTTGTTCTCTATATTTTTAGGACATTATACTATGTATTCCTGTGAAGAGAATGTTTGGGAGACAATTTACCATTGAAATATTATCTTAATTTCATCAAGGAAATGATTACTCCTACTCTTTAAATTACTTTCATGGATGTAGTTTTCATTAATTCAACTAGGTTCCAGTTATAAATTTCATATTAAATAATATTAGATCATATCATTAAGAAACATAATTTATAATCCCAAAACTAGTCATATACTTTACATAAATTAAAATATTTTATAAACAACTAATGTCATAATCATAAACATGTCTTCTTTAGTGACATATTTCTTTTGAAATCCTTCATAATGGTTTGTAAATGACATGGAAATTATCCTATTAATATCTATTATGATTGTTAAACTATTAGAATAGTAAGGCCCATTTTCATGCACTAGTTGATCCCAATGCGGCATTTTTGGATTCATTACCGCTAGGTACATATGTAACTAGACAATGTACAATTGTAGTATATAGAAAAGTACATATATCATTGCAAAACCACATTATATGTTGTTTAAAAACATTAGGATATTATTATATACATATCTTTATGTTCTAACATAGGGTTATGATCCCCAATTGATGTTTTCATAAATCAATTTTCTATGGTTTCTACTAAACACCCTCTAATACAAACTGTAGAGACCTGAACCCAGTATCTTAATGCTGGTGCTTGATTTATTATATCGGAATAAGATACATATAATCACATCCCAATGGGACAAATATTTTAGCATCCTTGGTAAACTATATAAACAACTAAGCCTTTATTTATATTGGAATACATAAATTATAGCATAATGTTTTTGAGAATAACATTATTCCATCTAGAATGTCTCTTAATATAATAAATGTTACACTACATGGATTCCTGTGAAAGAATAAAAAATAAGGGTGATCTCAAATGATCATTATGTTTTAATTGAAATGGATTTTGTCATAATTAAATAATAAAAATTATAATGGAATGGTAAATTACTAATCACACATGCCTTTTAAATAATGGGATATTGGACAATCAATATGGAATGGTAAATTATTGAAAATAAAACTCATATAATCAATAAACTAAAAATGAAATTAATCCATATATAATATAATAGTGAAAATTACATCGATAATAGTAATTGGACTCTTAAATAATGAAATTCTTAATAAATGGATGGCATGATCTTAGACATCATTATACCTCTACTCTCATGGAATTTCACAAGATGGTTTAGTCTATATGAAAAAAAAACACGTTTAATGGTATTTTAGCTTTATCGTGTCACGAGACCTACTGATTTATCAAGGGCCTATATAATACCTGACACCACCCTTCATAGTATGACCAAACCATTCATAATATATAAAATAATCAATTTAATTCAACAATAAATTTTACTTATAGTCAAATGTCTGTATTGATTAAATGATACTGATTTATCAACATTTATATAGATTAAAAATCCATTAAATTTAGAAAACTTTATATGTATGAATCATAATAAATTAATGTAATAAAAATATCCATGATAAATAGTATGTATATTTAGGGGAAATTTAATATTTAATTATAACAGGAATGTTAATATTCCAATATGATGTTAATGACTACAAAATGAAAAAAGGAAGTGAATTTCAATACAGTCCCTGATAAAAATAATAATAATCCATCCAAATGAAAAATAAGGATGGAATCCAAATATATCCATTAGAGTAAGAATAAAAATACCATATAATTATCATTCAAAATATTCTTGACGAAAATAACCTTTTCATTTTGAAAGTATTTTGGAAATATTTTGATTGAAAATCACATTTAAAAACAATTCTTTAAAATTTTCCTCATAAAATTTAAATGGAAGCTACGAAAAAATTATTTTCCTAATGATGGGTAATTCCATATATTCCATACATGTTAAAAAATATTATTATTCACATAAAAGTTTTAGGTGAGTTCCTTGTTAAGAAAATGATAAGATGATTATATTCATTTTTTTAGTAAAATCCAAAAAGGAATGTTTTAAAAATGACATGAGATTCCTTTAAAAAAATTAGATACTAAAAATTAGATAATATTAAATTAATAAATAATTTTTAATGAATAAAAATATTTATAAAAACATTGTTTTTGGAAAAAAATTGAATGAAGAGAGAAATGAAGTCATGATTGCATAAAAACATTTTCTTAATTAATTTGATTTCAAAAGATTAAAAAATGGAATTATTAGCTGAAAATTTATTTAATTGTCAAATTATTTTGAAAATAAATTTTTATATTAGTAAATGGTTAAAAAATTTCCATTAACTAAAATTCAAGAGTAAATAATCTAAGTAAGAATGAGATTGGGAAATAAACCACTACAATGATTATAATGTAAAAGTAGGAATTAAAAAATGAATTGATTATGTGTTAAAAATTTAAATCCACATAAAACAAATAGATATAATAGATATGGTAATCATAATTAATTATCTAAATAATAATTTAATTAAATAATCAATGTTGTAATGGATTAACCTAATGAATATAAATTGAGTTAATAAATCCCTCACCTCACTCTTCCTTTTGATTGAATGTTCTTTAACCTCCTATATAGTGGTTTTAAACATCTAATTAAATTATAAAAAACCATATTTTCATTTATAATATCATAAATGATCCTTTGATAAGATTTTATTACTTGATCATTAATAATCGTTAATTATTTTAATTGTTTTTAGTGATAATTTCCTTTTTATTCTCATGCATGTTTTATAATGGATTGCCTGTTTATTGTGCATATTATATAGTTATATAACCTAAATAATAATGATAATTTAATGATTATCATATTTTTATGTACTTGTAATTTTAAAACAAATAACGAGAGAATTTTATGATATATTATGTATTTTATGATCATGGAGATGGTAGGCCATACGTACGCAGGATTAAAGATCCCATTTTCAAATTATCTTTAAAGAAAAGATGTAAGAAATTTTTTATCTATCCATTATTATAATAATATCATAAATACAATATTATATACTTTTTTATATCATACAGGTGGTGTGGTGATGAAACTATGGTCACATCTTTTCATTAAAGTGGGAGTCCACACATACATGAACAATGTTATCATTTTTAAGTGAGTGTAAATGTAAGAAAGGAAATGATATATATTGTTCATAAAGATTGAAAAATATGTAACTAAAATAATAATAATTTCATTTATATCAAATAAAACAATTAAAATTAACCTTATTACATACCATGTAATGTGTTATTGAATATATAATCACATTGCTTCATGATGCAGTAGTCCCCATATAGAAAAGTAGCATTATCATATATAATATGGAATGGAAATTAAAAGGTTATATATTATATAATGACTAAATTGATATAAATATTTTATAAATACCATATATATAATTTATATAGAACATCATACCAAACAATGAAATGTGTAAATGGAAAATCAATCGAAATTAGTTCGTGAGGCGGTAGTCAGTTAAACACACAATTGATGATTTCGTAACCCATTTCATTGAATTTGAGATGGCTATAGGGAATTCCATTTTTTAACAACATTATAATATTTGGAATATATTTATGATATTTTAACATCATTGTTTAATTAAAATTTATGTATGTGGATACATAAATAAAATAAATACATACATTGAAGAACATTGTCTTTTCTTCGGTATCCTCCTTGGTTTTTTACTAAATCCATACTAGTATAAAATCATACCCAAACTATTGCCTCCAAGATTATTGGAGGGATGCTGGGAAGTTATTTGGTCATGTATTGGATGAAATTAATGGGTTTAACATATTTAAAAATAGAGTATAGAGGGTGCAATTTTATAAGTGGTGGAGAGGACGAACATGGTATTTTTTAAAATAATTGAGTGCTCCCAGGTTTTTATTATATCCCAAGGGTTAAGAATAGTAAATTATAGAATAATAGTGGATTAAATTTTTGAATATTTATAGAAAATAGTTTTGAGACAACCATGTAGTTTATTTATACCCTATCCTTTTGGGATTAACCCCTGGTAAGCCCATTTTTACCTTAACCATAGTAACTAATTTTTAAAATATTAATTATTTATATTGAAAAAATAATAATTTCAAATTACAAGATAGTATAAATAATGATGATTTAAAAAAATTCATCCATTTTCCTTATTTAAATTCACAAACATGGAAAAATTTATTTTAAATTTCATCATGAAAACGTGATGAGAAATTTGGGTTTTAAAGTGAAAATATTCAAATGTTTGAGTTGTTTTTAAATCTAAAAGAAATATTAAGATGATTTCAATGAACTAATTTGGATTAAATGATATAATTTTTATCCCAAATTATTTTAAAAATAATTTAAAATATAATTTATCATAATAAATTATTTAAATGAAAATATAGTTTTCAATTAAAATTCATTATTTTTTACTATTCATCAAAAAGATTAACTTTTAATAATTATATCACAAATTCACCCTACGATGATTTTCATATCCTATTTTAAAAAAAATATATTTTTCATTTTTTCATATAATGTTTCTAAAATTGGAAAAAATTCATTTCAAATTATGTGTGGAATGCGTTATTAATCCATCTTTTTGAAAAATAACATTTTTTAGAAAACATTAATTATTATTTTAAATTATTTTTATTTTATTTCTAATCATTAGTTAACCATTATTTTAATATTTTATAGTTTATAAATCATACCCTACATTCTAGTGTCTATGTGATAAATGTTATATTAAATAATAATATTTTAATAATATTTTACATTTCATTTAAACTCAATGTTGCGTGTAAAACAAGATAAATTTAGAGTTTCTTATAACACAAGTTAAATATAGTGTAGTGTGTAATGTAAGATAAAATAATTATTGTATGAAATGAATACAATTTGTGATACTATATTTATTTGAAAATAAATATATTTTATATTATTGGGGTTTCATATTTTCTTCTAAACATGGTGTTGTGTTTTGGATACTCTATCGAATAAAATATTAATATTTTAGAAATTCCATTTGTCACATTAGATATTGATTTGTTGTTGGAGGAACACAATGATTATATCATTGATGGAAAAAACCTTATGTGGAAATATAATACATATTTTCTATTTTATTTTATTTTATTCTTTTATCCATGAAGAAGCTTTAGAACATGAGTTAGATATTCATGAAAAGTGGTTACAATTTTTCAATGAGTCATATAGAAACACCTGAGGGATGATAATATCATATAGTTTATTTTTTAACTCCCTTTAAATTTCAATGTTTTTTTAATTAAAAGTAAATTAAAACATATGAATTTTAATGTGTTTTTGTCTTTTTTGTATTGGAAATGGAAAAGGGTAAGGAATTAAGGAGTTGGCTATGGTCTGGGAATATAAATTTATTATAATTAAGCAATAATTGAATAAAAGAAGGCTGTTTAAATGTGGCATGTATCTATTCAAGTTTTGAATTTTTGATGTTATAGCCATCACGACATTATTGACATGGATTTTCTATGGTTTTAATTATTGTGACATAATATTTTTTTATCACACCTCAATTGATCTCCTAGAGATATCAAGCCCCTATAATTTAGTGGGTCATTATAAAATGTAGTGTAAGGTTTCACTACATTCAATGACATGGGACATTGTAATATTCTTTAGTATGGGGTGCTTTACCATAACCAATCCAATCACACAGTACCAAGACCCTTACACTGGGGGTTTTAGTATAGAAAATTGTTCAATTCCACTATTTCCTCTTAATGGTTATCTTTTAAATTTTTTAGAATTATTATATACGTGAAATAAAATAAAATACACATATCACATCAGCCAATATCCTATCACAAACTACACACTCATAGAGAATCCATCGAGGATATTTTAATCCCTATATGTCATATTTCTTATGTAATTACTATCTCATATATTTTTATCATCCTTAACTTTTATATATCAATTTCTTAGATCCCCAAACCTATATTTCTCTTGTTTTTCTCTTCTCGTATTTATAATAGCCAAAATATAGGGTGTTTTTATTTTCATATTTATTTATTATTCTTGAAATGGGTTATTTTTTATGGTGAGTGATCTCCTATGACATATAAGTAGGTATTATTTATAATTTTATGACATTTTTTATGTAGTTGTATATGATTTCAACTTGTAGACTCGTTTATCTTTTAGTATTTTTTCCACATTAATCAATGTAGTTGAGTTGGTAAGTGTAGACTTAATTAATGAATTAATGGGAATAGATTGGTTAAATAATTTGGGAATTACTATTACGTTCTTTGAAAATAGATGTAATAGGTTTTTTCATATCGAAATGTAGGAATTTGCATAAACTATTTGTGTATAGTTATGTTTTGGGTGAAATTGTAAGGACTTGGACTTAAACATTAATTTACCTTGTTCCTTTATAGTAGATTTAATTTATTTCATTTCAATGGATCATTTGGTTTTATAATTTTATATAATTATTTCATAAATAATAGATAATAATTCCATATATTACAGTAAGTGAACTTCTAATAATTATCCTGTGGATAAGAACTTTTACCAATATGATATTTCTATGTGATCCAAATGTGTCATATTCCCTCAATATTGGAAAGATATTAATAACCACTTCCTTAGTTAAAACCCCTAGATCATTATGGCAGGTTTTAATGGATATTCTTTAGGTGCTTCATCCACAAACATCCACACTAAAGCACTTTATGCACACCATTATAAATTTTCAGTTCTCAAAGTTGATTGGAAACCTATTTAAAGGATCCTACACTAACCTATTTCACATAATATGTAAAGGCAAAGACAATGTTATTCACTCAAAGACTAGATTTAACAAAAAAAAGTGATAGATACTATTATTACAATAATTAAAAATGAAAACTCCCTTCATGCTAAATATTTTAGAAACCCAATCAGTGATTTTACCATCTTAAGGTTCCTAAAACATCAAGGTAATTTTTTCAAACCCTCTATAACACATGAGGTCTTATGGTTCCCTCCCGTTGATGGATGGATAAAATGTAACACTTATGGTGTATTGAGGGGAATCCTGGGTCCATTAGAGTATGGTGACATCTTCAGATACTTCAATAGTAACATTACAGAATGTCTATATGGAACATGTGGTCATGTCACTGCCATTGAAGCAGAAATGATGGGATTTATCAAAGTGATTTATTTTTCTTATCAAAGTGTCCAGAAAAACATATGGTTTGAATGTGACTCACTACAATAGTGCATGCCATCCAGATAGGAAATATACATCTCTCATGGAAGCTAATGAAAAAAATAGGTGAACAATCTAGAAAATCTTTCTTCTATGACCTACATCATTACTCACATTTATATGGAAGCCAACTACCTCATGGATGGACTTTCAAATAAAGAGGTCTCTGAAGAGGCGCATACAGTCTCTAGAAATGTTCCCCATGACATGATTTCATGTTTTCCTCATGATAAATGTAAAATTTCTTCCTTTATCCTGATGTAACTTTTCTTTGATCCTAATAAAGAGCCTCCGAGATCATCTTTCTAAAAAAATATTTTAATGTAAAAAATGATTTATTTTCATGAATAATCATCTCATCATTAAACATGACTTCTCTCGTTACCTTACCCGTCCTTATTACATGTGAAAAAAAATTAATATGTTCTTTGAACACAAAAATATTTGTATGGGACAAAATATGAAAGAATGAAATCTTTTTTCAATGAATACATATTAAAATTTTCCTTTTTTAAAATAAACATATGGATCAAAATAACAATTTTATAACCTATGAAATTACCTTCTCTATCAAAATATTTTCATAAAAATTTCATAATAAATATTAAAGGAAGTATCAATGTCATTGGGTGTTAATTAAATCATGAAAATCATAATAACATCTGTCACAATGTTATATTTTCAAATGTACAAACTAGTATATACAATTCTTAACCATTTTAAATCATAATATTTATATAAAAACATAGATAAAGAATAGATAAATCATATATTTAACAGAATAAATCATTTTAATATTAGTATTAATTGATCATTTAATAATCATCAAGTCAATACGATGAGTAACAATTGTAGTTACACATGATACAAACATCATGATTATACTTGGAATAACAATCACAATATAGTCCTATAATCTCATAGAAGAAACTATTCATTTAACTCCATCCATTTAACAACATTTTAGGTGATGTATAATAGGATCTCCTGCCCTTTGTTTATAATATAACCACATGTATTCAAAAATAATTTCAATTAACCAAAATAAAATACAAAAAAAAATTCATCAAGAAAAAATTCATTGCACCCATCAGAAAAAAAGTTATATAGTGATATGTCCATTTTTATAACACCATTTTAAAAAATGAAATTCTTAAAATAAATTGAAATATGGTTTTTCTTTTTATCAATCATTGAAGTTTATAAATGAATTGTATCATTAAGTAATGGCTACGGTGGTGGGAATGTTTTTATATCATTTTATATGTCAAATCTTAGCATTCATTTTCTTATTTTATAAAATATAGTACAAAATTACATAAAATTTAACTTTTTAAAAAATAGAAAATAGTAAAAAAATGTTTCTTTTACAATTTTATTATAAATATAAATCTTTAATATAATTTTAAAAATATGGATATATAAGAAAAATTGAGTCTTATGAGAAGTATTAAAAGGGGTTTTTAAAAAGAAATTATATTTACCTTGAGTCCGACCTATAAATTTTTCCTTTATAATTTCGAATAATAAAAATAGGATAATCATTTACATGGTTAAGAAAAATTTTAAGGTCTATGATTTCTTTTATTTAACTCATACCATTCCAAATTATATTATTTTTTAAAATAAATTCACATCGGGTGTTTTGATGATATTTAGTTTATATGTTTAAATTGAATTTAGTGGTTTGACTATGGTTAATAAGTTCATTATAAAAAAATATCCAGAATAAGGGAAATTAAAATTTTACCATTTTCCTAAATAAATTATACTTTTAAAACCAATAATGAATAATGGTTCTGAAAAATTAACTATCTTACAATCTTAGAGATAAAAGGTCATATGTGGGCATGAGTATCACTTCCATTTTTCAAATTTCATTTTTAAAAGATGTTAAGTGTCATTATAAAATTATAAAACTATATTAATAACATAAATATCATAATTATTCATTAAATATACTTATAAATATCATCCATGTGATGGGGTGATTAAAAATGAATCACATCACTTTGTGATGGTTGTCGTCCCCACATACGCATAAATGTTGTTACCATTTTTAATTGAAATGAGTTGTAAGGAGGTAAAATATATATTATATTTGCATGATGAAATATATTTCATAAATATTATATATAATCATTTTTTTCATCATTATAATGCATCCCTAAATGATAGGGATGGAAAATAAATTACATTGGTTCAAGAGAAGCTTGGCTGCTGCACATACAAATGATGCATTAATTTCCCATTTTATTGTGGTGGAGATGGACATAGTTTATTATATGTACATAATAATGTCTCATTATATATAGGATACTAATTTTAATATCTTAACATGGCTGGATAAGTTTTTTATTAATTGGAGAAGAGATAAATTGAAATCATATTGTTAAAAACTACACCACTTCTTTACAAAGTCTTCATTGATTAACACCATAATACCTCTAGGATTGGTATTAATACTAACCCATGACAGCTATAATGAGTTATTGGATTATTTTTAGGGATTTGGGATGATATTGGATTAACCAATTGGGTTTTGATGTGTAATGAAAAGGTGTTTGGAGATGATATTTTATAAGAGAGGGGAGAATCTCTCCTTACATTTCTCTAAATTAAAAATTGATATAAATTGTTATTCAATTCCAAAATGATATGAAATTATTTATCTAGGATATGGGATAATTATGGATCTAAAAAATATCATCAATTAAAAATTATACATTTTCTACTAGGTTTTTAGACTTATCATTTTGTTTTAAACCTTCACTAAACCCCTTTAAGAATTATTGTGACATTAAAATTTCCCAAAATTTAATTGTTCATAAAGAAAAAATAAATTTTTTAATGACTCCAAAATGTACCCTAGTTAATTCCAAAAAAAATATCCCATTAATTTTTCTAAATCAATTTTTTTTTGAATTTTATGTTATTTAATAAAATTATTTTTTCTTAAAATATCTATAATGTGAATTTTTAAACTATTAATTTTCATATAGTTTTTATAACATCAAAACAAAAAGTGAATTATTATATTATCAATTAACATGTATCCAGTATTTTATATTTATCAATTATATTTTTGGGTAAACTTTAATATTTTTAATCATATTACATTTAATATGTTAGTATTGACTTTTTTATGTTTCCACCAATTGAATAATTACTATTTCCGTAATGAGTGAAATTTTATGTTATTTATTTCTAACAGCTCATGCTTTTAAAAAATACATACTGTCTCAATTTTATACTTTTCAAGAAATATCATTCCTATACAACCCTTAATATATTTAACAGTTATAACCTAGACATTAAATTTGTTTGTTTGATTAGTATTGTCTACATTATGAAATATATATGTATATATATATGTTTATTTATTTATTAATTTATTTCATACTCAATATAAATTATTGATTAATATTTATTAAATAATCAATCAATTTTTATGATGTAATTGTAATCATCAAAAATATATATTTTTTAAATGATTTCTCCTGATTTTCAAGAAAAAATATTATCAATGATTTTTGAGAATTTACGAAAATCTATATTATAAAATGAACATCATTTTTTAAATCAGAATATAGAAATTATTTTTAACATATAATTTGGGATTATTCATAAAATATTTACTTTCAGTGAAAATTGATAAATATCATTTTTTTAAATGACGTTTATTTTAAATTTAACAAGAAATGTAAAAGTTCTATTTTTATAGGTATTTAAAGTAACATAAGTACTAATTAGTTGTATTTAATCAATTTAATTTATTTGGGATCAAATTCATATTTAATTTTAGTATAAATCTTTATTTGGGATTAAAAATGGATTTTCTGAAAAACTATTTTAATATGAATAATTTTTCAATTATTTTATTAAGTACAAAACCCAAATGAAGAATGATATAAATGAAATTTATACATTATATATAAATAAATATTAATTGGGATTCATAAAATATTTATTAATATTCATATAATTAAAATAATATAATCTTTTCCTTGAAAAATAAACATCTTGAATACTAAATTTTGCATCACGTATGTGGGTATAGTTTTAAGTTAAATTTTTAAACATGTATGAATTTACCTTTCTAAAACAGATTCCATATACTAAATATTAAAAATTTATAATTTCTAATGTGGTCAAAGTAATTTTTACCATTAAGAATAATAAAAATAGTAAAAATAAATTACCATAGTTATGGTGAAAATTGTTTTACAAGGGGTACAAATAAAATTATAAGGGTCAAAATGAGATAGAAACATTCCTAGAAACAATATTATATCCATATTTAGACCTTATAATATCTTGGGATCATCAATGATCAATTTTTATCCTTTTTAACGTACAATATGTGGTTATACCTTTTTTCTTTATATATTTACAAGTGTGCTACTCACCACACTTATGAAAGGATTGCCCATATTATCTATTATTCACACCTTAAAACTATTTTTGTTCCAAAACTGTATAACCAAATAAATTCCCAACATAAAACCAATTTTACAAAAAAAAAATATTTCGGTATTGAATAGATTATAGGAATATATTACATAAAATCCAAAATATGTGGTCTGAGAAGATATAAAATTTCAAAATATTTATTCTTTTTTTATATCTTCCTCCAACTCCTTAAAATAATCTTCAACTATTATAAAATGATTACATTAGTATCTAAATAATATCGAGATGTAATTATATTATTTAATAACCTAAATCAACACCCTCTTATATGAATTGTGATATAAAGTAACCATTCTTGTGAAGGGTGGACTACCACCTTGGGAACTAATATCATTCGTTTTCAATCATCTCCTCTAAAAACATGTTTAAATTTTGTATTTATAGTATAAATATGAAGTTTTTAACGTATTTAAAATTATATAGATATTATATCACATATAACTATTTTACATTCTATTCCATGGGGTATACGATAGCCTTTACGTTTCGTTTTGCGGACCTCCGCCTCACGAAGTGATGTGATTTTTTTCACTAATGATTTACATGGATGGTAGTAAGGATAATGTTAATAAATTTATGTGATATAAATAAAATAATTATTATCTCTATGACAAATTTTTCATTCTTAAAATATAATATATAATTTTATTTCTAACAAAGAAAAATGAATGTGTTATTCCTGTACATGTTAATTACATCCTAAATGAAGTGATGTGTCTATTTTTTCATCACCTCATCATATGAATCATATATAAAAGAATATTTAATGAAATAATTTTTAATTTATGATATTATTCTGATTTTTTAATGAAAAAGTAATTAATTCATTTACATGATGATAATTGACAAATTGAATCATTAATCATGTGTACATACGACCTACCTTCTTCGTGATCATAACATAGTCTGTTTTTCATAATCATTTTTATTTATTAGTTTTAATAGTATAACTGTGGAATAAAGTTTTGTTTTTTTAATTGTTATTACTCTATACACATATAAATAATGACCCATTTGACCATTGTCAACACACCAAATCCATTTTCAAATAATTTATCGAACAACTTTAAAACACCCAACATGGACTTAACTGATTAAATAATAAAATATATAATTAAAATAAAATAAAATAAAATAGTTAATTATAAGGTATTAATACAAGAATATTTTATTTATTAATTAAATAATTTTCTAATATTATTATATAAATGATAATGGACATTGAAGGAATCTCTGGACAAAAGGTAAGGGTTTTTCTCATCTCTATTTTACTTCTATAAGATATGTTCCATGTCCAACACCTAGTTTTATCATGTTGTGTATATATTTACCATGAATGTTTTTTATGATTATTTAAATTAAAATTATTGTGATTTATGGATCTATATGATGATATCTCTTTCATGGGGTTTTGATTCAGTGATTACTAAACCCTTAAGGGACTTTATCTCAATTTCACTTCATTTAGACATATTATATTGTTATACACATATCTAATTTTATAAGGTGTATCTACAATACCATTGAAATTTTATATAATTAATTTCATTATTTCTATGATATTAAATGTGTCATTTGATGTTATTATTTCATGGGTCTTTTTATTGAATACTGTGTAGGCATAAAATGATTTATGTTATATTCTCTATTATTTTGGGATTATTTAAGTTTATGTAACTTGTGGAAGAAATAATGTGATATTTTTTTCATAAACCATATATATATTATTATCAAATGGTTTTAAATTTCATTAAAATGTATAATTTTCATTTTCTATCTTATTTTTTATGAAATATCAAGAAACTAGTTTATAATTTAAATTGATCTTGTGTTTTATTTTTTATTGGGTATAGTTCTCTTCTATATCTATGTTTTATGACGATGTTCTCAAAAAAATTATTTAAAAAAATAAATTATTTCGGCAAGCTATCTGAAATTGTATTTGAACTTATATTAATTTTTTTAATGTAAATTTATAAACGTTACCCAAATGATTCACGTTTGAATTCCTTTATAATAATATTTTAAAATTAAGGTTTATTTTTAACATTTAAATCCTTAATATTTTATCCCTCCATCGTTTTCGTTGAACCATATTTTCTATGTTTTCTAGTTTTTTTAAAGAAAATTTATCAAAATATTTTTTTGTTTTTTTGTTTTTAAGAGTTGTTTTTAAAATGGGATGTTTATTTTACTAAAAAAATATGATCTTTTAATTTCATTTTAATTCATGGATTTCAACAACCATTCTTGTTAATTATGGTACAATTGAGAATTTTTGTAATGATACCATCCTCATTAATATGCTATATGGATTATTATTACTTCGATGATATTGTTATGGAACCCATTTTTTACCACTAGATAATCATGTTTCTAAGAGATTTTTATGGAACAGGTTTCTTTAACATGCTCTAATCACATTTCAAATAGATTATTATGGAAGTTGTTTCTTTTCCATCGGTTAACCATGTTTCAAATAGATTTTAATAAAACCATTTTATTCTAAATAGGTTAAACATGTTTTGGTGAGATTATTATAATACATGTTTATTTTCCATGGGTGAATCATGTTTAAAAAATATTTTTATGAAACCATTTTCCTTTACAAGTGTTATTTGTGTTTAAAAAAGAATAAAAGTTTTTTCAATGACGTTATAATAAAATTAATTCTCTATATACATTATTCGTGATAATTTTCTTAGGATATTGTTTATAATTATGGGTTGTTCCATTAGGGACCATGGATGGGTAGTTCTATTATAGACATTGTAAGGGTGGTTCTGCTATAAACTAAGGATGTGTGGTTACATGATTAACCAAGTATAGGTGGTTCCCTGATAAACTAAGAATGTGAGGGTGTGTTAAATCCCTCAAATTCATTGGTCCCATTGGAGATTTAAGTCTAACATGTTATATATTCTACAGGTAAGAGTGATATGTTGATAAATTTTAAAATATACCAGTATTTTTTATCTGTATTATCTATTGGTTAATAATTTTTATTATGATCATGATTAATATCACAAAGATCATGATAATTATTTCTACTAACATTTTTCTTTTCTAAATAATTGTTCCATGTTTTCATTTTTGATGATCTAAGTTTTAATGGTTATGAATATTCTTAGGAAATACTCACAAAATTTATTTTGTAATCATATCATTATTTTATAATTATTATACATGATAAAATTTTATTGTTAATTCTAACGTTTACTCAAACTGAGAATTTGAACAAACCCTTCTTATATTTCCTTTTCCCATAAATATATAGATTGAGGTTGAATATATTATATTGAGAAGGGTTTCATATGCATTATTTATGTTTACATAATATGGAATATGAAAATATTGTTATAGTGGGTGGGGAAGATCATCTTTATGAACCAGTTTTTATGAATCCAAGATGATAAGAGCTTTCTTAATTTAATAAAACCCTAAACCTAAATGTTTCTTGAGAATGTAAGTGATCTAATATTTTACTTTTGATGTTTTTATAATTATATAGATAAAAAATTTAAACTTCATTTGAATCATTATGTAAACACTGGTAATGATTTAATTAGCCACATTCATGTTTTTATACCTTATAAAAATATTAGGCCATTTTTTAATAAAAATGGAAATATTTTTAACTAAAATATCATCTTTCATTATTCTTTAAAATATTAATTTATAAATTTTATATTTTAAATTATAAAAATATCAAACTAATTTTTTAAATCGGAAAATGAAAATTAACTTATTGTTTTTCTATTTTTTAGAAAATAATGATTTTTTAGTGATTACTAAAAAATGCAGATTTTTTAAAACAAGTAATGTATATTTAATAATTAATCTAAAATAAATCTATTTTTAATAGGATTTCATGTAACATAATTATAATTTATATATATTTAATAAATTTAAATAATTATGAATCAATATTTAATTGGATATTAATACATGTTTGTTTTGGGTTTAAAAAGGGATATTTCTAAAAACTTGGTTTTAATGAATAATGTTTTCTCATTTTAATTGATCAAGATAATATCTAATGAGAAATTTTTAAATTAAATGTTTATATTATATATCTAAAAATATTATTTTTTATTCATAAAATGATTATTATTAATTTTATAGTTAATTTAAAATCATTTGTCTCAAAAAAATACACTTTTTAAAAATATATTTTTTGTGTCGTGCATGTCGGTTTATTTTAAAATAAATTTGGCCAAATCTATTAGATATATTTTTTTAAATGGATTACATACTTTGAACTAGAAAAATATATATTATCAAATTAGTTTGGCTTCATTTTTTATAAAAATTAATTCTAAAAGTTGTAAAAATTAATTACCATGGTTAAGATGAAAAGAGGTTTACCAGGGATAAAAATAAATATAAAAGGGTTAAAAATAACCCAAATGATGTATAAATCAAATTTTATTGACATATTTAATTCTTATACATTCCATTTCAGAATAAATGCTCATTTAGAAGCCTTTGTAAAGGTAATTAATTTATCATTTTGATATATTTTGAGAATTTTCTTTTTTTTCAAGTGGGTTACTCTCCCCACATATAAATGTACCTAACACCTCCTCCATTATTAAAAATTTAAAACTCATTTGGTTAAGATAATAACTAAACAATTCACATCAAAATATTAATCATATCATCCTAGAATTATTTATTCTTGTATATATCAATTCTAGAGATTATATTTGTATAATCCTATAGAGGAAGTCATAGAATATTTAAAACTACTACCAATAAATTTTTTTATTTATTATTCCTCCTAATCAAAATATTATTAAATTTGATTATAAAATAAAACCAGTATCTTCAGTATATTGATATTTTTTTATGTTATGGTCATGACCTATATCTATCGTATCTTCCCTTAAATGGGATACTATAACATCCCTCAGGTTTACGATGGACTACCGCCTCATTAACAGATGTGACACATTTTCAATAAACACCCCTCATGATAGGGTATGATGATTCATATTTTGTTTATATATGATATTCATATAATAAATTTAAAAAAGGATTAATTTTACCATATATACCTTTTTTACATTCCATTCTGTTAGAGATATGATAATATACCCCATGTGTATAGTGGACTACAACCTCACAATGTAATGTGAGTCCCTTTTCAATATCATGTTAAAATGAAGGTAATAAAGAAACTTTTATAAATATATGTAATATATATGAAATAATTATGATATCAATGACATATTTATGACTTTTAAAATATAATATATCATTTTATTTCTTACCTTTTAACCGATCAAAAAATGATAATGTCGTTCGTGTACGTGCGTACTACCGCCTTCAAGAAACGATGTGACTCTTTTAATAACCACGCCACATGGTTGACATATATATGTATATTTAAAAAAATTAAATGGTATAAAATATATCAGGTTTATTATATAATGTTAATATATTATTTACCTACTTTTGTAGTGCTTATTGAAAATGGAAACGTTACTAAGGCGTACATATGTCCAAGAATCATAATGATTATAACATAGTTTATTTCTCAAAACCATAATTAATTATTGGTCATAAAAGTATAATTAAAATTTAAATATAATAATTTTTATGGTTTTTATTTTTGATATGATGAAATGATGACTTTTATGACTATAGTTAACCTAAAAAGGTTGTATTAACACACAAGTAAAATTTCATCAAAATATCATATGTAAACATGGTGGATTAAGTAATCATATATAGCATGTTAGTAAGTGGAATAAAATAATAATAAAAATGTACTAGTTTATTAATAAATTAAATATTGAATTTTATTTTATTATTGAAATGGATAAAGAATATATCTGATGAGTCGAACTCAATGTATAGGATTTTATACCATTTTCCTTTTATTAAGTAATATTGTAATGTTTTGCACCTATTTTTTATATATTGTATATAAAACAATATTTTAATTTAATATCAAGAATACATTATAATTCATGGTATTTTATATTTAAATTTGAATTACTTTATTAAATTGGATTATACTTGAAAATTGTCACATTGTAAGGGACTTTATCTCAACCTCCATTTGTTGAGGCATATTTTAATAATATGAACCTAACTTCTTGTATGATGTTTATATAGAGTCCCATTAAAATATTGAATCCTTAAATTATCTATTATAATGTTATTTAATGTTTTATTAATTTTTCATGGGGTTTTCTATTCAAATAATTTCAATGTGATTAGGGGGTTTTCTACAAAAAAATATCTTTTAATATTTTCAGTATAACTTTATACTTCTTTGATGGACGTTTTTTTAAATTATTTTATTATGGAAATGGGGGTTTTATAATGGGAATATTTTCCTTTAACTTTTTTTCAAAAAAAATGGAATCATTTTTATGAATGTGTGACTTTCATTACAAACAACAAAATAAATTTTTTGCTTTAATGTATACAGGGAGAATGTATTTTCCTCTGCCCAAACCATTATTTGATCATTGGATTCCTTTAAAAGAATTATTATTTTATTGAAACAAAAAAAAACTCTTTCCATTTTTTTGGAACATGGAATTTAAAAATAGTTTTATGAAGGAGATTGATATTTTAATATCTAATTTCTTTTCCTTATGGTGAAGAGAGTATTTTATGAGTGTGATGTTGAAAATGGAAATATTTTATATGCTATAGTTATGTTATGGTACTTGGATATTATTTTTGTTTATGGTTTTAGGTTATAACTCAATTATAGATGGTAACATTATTAACCAAATAAGGGTGGTTACATTTTAAACTAAGGATATTGGAATAAGATATAAATAATGACATCATTATGAATCAAATAGTTTAGTATACTTTCTAAACTAGATACATATTTGAGGGTGGAATTACATTTTAAAAACAATTATGAAATTTTTTGGATAATAGTAATATTCCATATCACATGTCATTTAAAATCAATAATTTCACATTTTAGGTATTCTGGATAAAAGAAAAAAATTAAGATTGAGATCAAATACCCATTAAGGGTTTAGTATAGGGGAATCTACCATGAATCAATAATCATAATAATAATCATCATGTAATATTAAATAAATAAACACACATTCCATTTAAATAAGAGGATAATAAATAATCAATATGAAAAGATAAATAGTTTAAAATAATTTAAATTAAATAATTCGTTAATTTATATTCAATATAGAATGGTAAATAAAAAAATACATGCTATTTAATATATAAAATCAGAATAAAATGCATCCAGATGTAATATAATTGTGAAAACCTCATGGATAATAATAAAGGAATAATTAATGAATTCAATGATTAATTATTTGGGGACATTATCTTAGGTTTCATGATTCCTTTTTTATCAATACATTACACAATATAATTTTAATATACTGGGTACAAACCCATTAGGTTTGGCCAACTGATTTAATTGTTACTTACTAATTCCACTCTTGAAACTATCATTGAATCAAGGTGCTATCTATAATTTTCCTCCACTAATTTATTGTATTTCCAACTCATTACTCATATATCATATAATTTATTTAATTCATAAATAGTTTTCCTTTTCATCAAAAAACCTTAGAGAATAGAATATAGATTTATCAATATTTCCCCAGATAAAAAAACTTTGTTCATTATAGGACACAGTATGTATAAATTATATAATTGTTTTAAAATAAGAACATCTATTAAATATTTTATATATATTTAGGATAAATTTAATTTCCAATGATCACATGAATGTGATCATTTCCATGGAATGTTTTTTATTACAATTATGAATAAAGGAAGTGAATATCAATACTATCCTTGGTCAAAATAATCATAAATCATCCAAAGGAAGATTATGTATGGTAAAAATACTACATATCCCCATTATATTATACGAAAATGAATTGTTATTGACATTAATTAATAGAAATACCGTAACATGATCTTTAAAATTTTTAGGGATGAAAATATCTTGTTCATTTTGAAAATAATTTTATAAAACATAAAACATTTTAAAAGTTATTTTTTCTAATTCAAAATTAAGAAATTTGAATTTCCATAATATTTAGGAAAACTTTTATTTAAAAAATATCATTGTATACTTTCAAAGAATGTTTCATTTAAATGATGGAATATTTTTGGTGTAATTATTTACATACCAAAAAAGGATATAGTAATATTACATTTCAACTATAAAAAGACTAAAAAATTATTTTATCAGAAAATTATTTGAATATTACATTGAAAACCTTTTCTCAAAGGAAAAATATGCATAAATTTTATTAAAAATAAATTTTAAAGGGTAAAAAACTTTTATAAAAAAATATGGTCTTTGAAGAAAACTGATTTCCGACTGAAGAGAGAAATGAAGTTAGTTTTTATTAATAAAATTTTAGAAAACACTTTATTTAACAAAATTTGAAGAGTTGATACTATTAGACGAAAATATAATGAATATATAGAGTATAATAAAATTAAATTATTTAATTAGACAATGATCAAATAACTTTTTTCAAATAAAATTCATGAATAAAAAATCATGAGTAGAATGATATTTTGAAATAAACCCTTACCATGAGCATAGCATGGAAGTGAGAATTATTCAATGAATTTATTAGGTGTATCAAATATATATAAATATAAAACAATTAGAAATAAAATAATAAAATAATAAAATGTCACTATACAGATAATATTTGATTATAAATTATGAAAGAAATTAATATAAACCAATGAAAATAAATTGAGTTATGAAATTATTTACTACTTATTACTTTTCAAGACAAATAACCTTGGATGAAATAATTAAAATTAAAACATAAAATATCATGAATTTTTAATTAATAACGATATAATATTTTTATGGGGTATTAAATACCCTGAATAAAATAAATTATGTGCATAGCGTTATAATATGCCTCAATGAAGGAAAATTAAGATGAAGTCCCTTACCTCAGTATTACATATGGTTGAGTGTGATTCATCATTATATATAGTTGTTTTGAACATGATATTAACTTATACAAAATAAAAAAATTAATTTTTATTATATCATACATGATCCTCATATAATATTTTATCACCCCATCATTATTCATCTTTCATTATTTTCATTATTTCAAATATTAATTTCCTTATTTTCTCAAGCATATTTAACCATGAATGATCCACTTCATGCTCGTATTATATAGTTCAATCATATTGATAATAATAATTGTGAAATAATTATCATATTTTTACATCAATTATACCTTTAAAACAATTCATGAAACAAGTTTATAAAAATGGACAATGTTATAGTCATAGAAAAGGTAGGTTGTATGTACGCAAGACTAATATTTCTATTTTGTAGTGATCGTTAATAAAATGAGGTAAGTTAAATTTTAACTTTACATAATGATAATAATATCATGAATACCATAATATACTTATATATATCATCTATGTTTTGTGGTGATGAAAAGATAACCACATCACTTCGTAAAGGCAGTAGTCAACATGCATATGAATAAATTCTATCATCATTAAGAGATTGGAAATACAAGAATGAAAATGATATATTATCATTAAATAATTTAAATTATTTCATTTATATCATAATCATGTAATGTATATCACATATAATAATTAAAATTATTTCCATGTAAATATTTAGTGAAAAAATCATATCTCTTCGAAAAGCGGTACTCCACCGTAAAAACGAGACGTGTTATCGTGTCCACTGTGAAATGGAATGAAAAATAGTATAAAATATCTAATGATTATATAAGTATAATTATTTTTTAAATATCATACATATAATTTATATCAATCAACATAAAAAACCATTAGAGGGGGTAAAAGAAGAATGAATGACATCGTCTTGCGAGGTGGTACTCCACCATAAACATGAATGATGATTCCGTAACACATTTGATGGAGGTGAAGATGGTTTTATGTCATAAAAAATTATAACAACATCTCATAACACGTATGATGCTTATTTTATTACATAATCATATTATAAAAATAAGTTATGTAGGTCTATATTGAAATAAAATAAAAAATGTCATTGAATAACATTACCTCTTCTTCAGGTATTCTAATTTGGTTTGCACCATAGCATTCCTTGGTTGAATGTATGCCCTAAATATAGATTTTATGAAGAGGGAAGGGAATTTTGAAATTTAATTTTTCAAACATTTCCCAAACTAAAAAGGTGTGAAGTCATCAATAATGGTGTAGAGGTGTTGCATTTTATATGTGAGGTTTTATGGTGTATAATTGTATTTTTTTGAAAATATTCAATCATACTAACATTTTTACCATGACAAAAGCCTTATAAATGGACAATTATGGAACCTATGATATATAAGGTCTAAATTTGTTCATATAATTGGGGTTTTAACATGTTGGTAATTAATTTTAATCTCATATATTAAAATTATAACCTCAGGGAAATCCATTTTTACCTTAACCATGGTAATTAAATTTTATTATTTTCACTATTAATTTTAGTAAAATATTAAGATGAACTTATTATTCATTAAAATTTATTTTAATTGGAAATATGAAATTTATTTTTCAAATTCTATACAAATAATTGGAAAAAAAATTCAAATTAATCATGTATATCTGACTAGAATGTGGGTTTTCAAAGAGAACATGTTCAAAAGATTACAATGTATTTATTTAAAAATTTAATATGAATATTATTAAAATTAAATAATTTGGATTGATAGAAATTTTACATATCTAATTTTACATTAAAATAAATTCAAAATATAAATTATCTTAAAATTTTACTCAAATAAGAAATCATTTTTAAATAATAATTATGTATTTTTACCTATTAATATAAAATTAAACCTTTGAGAAAAATCCAAAAAATTCACTCCAAACTAATTTTCATATTAATATTTCAAAGGTGAATTTTATTTTTTCAAATAAATTTTCTAAATGTGGTAATAAAATAATTTTTTATAATTATTAGAAGAACGCATAATCATCCATTTAGCAAAAAAATTGTTTTTCCAAAAAAAATTCCTATTAAATGATTATTATTTTATTTATAATAAATATATAACCATAATATTTAAATTTTAGTTAGTACTATTTGTACCCAATTATTTGATTTCCATGTTATAATGGAAATTTTAAAATGATATTTTAATATTGTATCATGGTTTTTTAACCCGGTGTTGTATTAATCATAATCTATCAATGAAATTAAATTTATTCTAAAATAAACATATTGTAATATCATGTGGTATTATAATATCTTCTAATTTTTAGTTTCATTTTATATATACTATCAATGAAAATTTTATTACTTTATAATTTCGAGGTGTTACATACTCTGCTCCATAAAAATTTTATTCCTTTTAATTTAAACTTTCTCTTGGAAATCAAGGTTATATAATATGAAAATTCCACTGTTGAAAGGACCATAATGTAAATGTGTTGATAAAATATACTCATAATAAGAGATAAAGTTATGTTAAATTTTCATATAGAATAATGAATCACTTTTGTTATATGTAGAATAACATTAGTGTAGAGTGAAAATATAGACCTCGAAAAAAATCATAAGTAATTATATAGAGTGATTGAGGTCATTGGTCCTAAAAATTTGAATGATCAATTTATAGCAAAAAGACACAAAACAATATATCTTTTATTATAAATAAATCATTTAATTTATTATATATGATTGTAATAAGATAACACTATTGTTTTCATTACTTCTCTTAATATTTTAGAATTATAATATTACCTTAGAATATGTAGAAATATACCTGAATGATACTTATTTATTTCATTAAACGCATTCATCCTTTTCTTTGTTCATAAGTAAATTTACTATTAATCCCTTACTCCATGAAATTAATATTAAAAAAAATAATTTTTATGCTTGGAACACTAAAAATCAATTTTAACATATCGTAAGATCCATAAAAAGTGGCAGGTATTCCCGTTTGTCACTAAATATTTTCCAAAAACATTATGGTTAGAATAAGTAACCCAATAGTGGCAGGTATTCTAGTGTTAGGCACAAAACACTTATCATCCTTTGTTCATGAGTTCAATTCCCATAGTATTGATGAATGAAATGAGTTTTCACCCAACATATGGGTTTTACTTTTTATAATATATATTAATATAATTATTATATTGATCTGAGAAAATTATAATAGACATCATTGAAATAAAATTAATCATTAAATAATGTTTTTAATATAGTTTTTGATACAACCATTTTTCACAAAGTTCAATAATATTATTTGATTTGTATTTCAATGTCCTTAATGATCATATTAATCGTAAAGGTTATCAATACCTATAAACTTATTTCTATAAAATTTAAAGATATTATTAATCAACATACTTTTCCATTAAAAAGTTTACTAAACCAATGTGTGATATAACCATAACTTTTTTCCAAAATTATCCTTAATCGTGTTATATTCCTACCATATAAACATTAAATATGGTTTCTTAGTATATTGAACTAATGAAAAACCTTAAACTCATAATCCATTATAGTATCAATAAATATTTTGTTAAGGAATACATGTATACTTCTATAATTTAACAAAATCCTTATATGTTTCATGATTCTTATAACATTGTTTAAAATACTTTTACAAATTAATTCATGAACATAGGTCCTTCCTTGTTCCAATGTTTATCCTTTAGAAGAGTTCAGAGAATCAAATAATTCCATGTTTCTCCACATTTAATAAAATTAACTATAAATGGATCCATATTATTAAATTTTGTTTCTTCCATCATATTGTTTAATTTTCCTTGGCAACTCATCATTTTATAACCTTTTTTTCCACACATATACAATATTATCATTTCATTGAGACATATTTTTTCAATCTAATCAACCTTTGGTATAGCCTATATCATTCCTTGTTATCATACTTTAAAATCCTTTATAATCATTTATAATGTAAATTTCAGTTATCCTTAGAATATCCCTGAAGAGTGTCAACCCTAGTGAAGAGTTTGTCCCATTGTCTTGAACCATGTGATGATAAGTTCAAGCTTAATACACCATTTTCTAGGTTATTAAAATTGGGTACCTCTATGGTATAGTGATTTCTATTTTTAGTATCTATGATATAATTTTTTCCTAGGAAAACCCACATAATCTATTCTATAAAAAATATTAGGATGTACTTATACTTATACTAAATGTTTATCATAGGGTTTTGTTCCATAATATAAGTTTCCCTAATTTTATTTTTTATTGTTTCTACAAAAAAACCCTATGATACCAACAATACTAACTTCATCCCTGATATCCAATAGAAAATTCTTAATTAAATACATTATCATAAGATATAAGTAATCACATACTGATGGGATGAATAGTTTAGTAATCATTTCAAACATGAAATATACTTTATTATTTCCTTAAATTTTTAAAAAAAAATAATGTTTTTATAACCTTATCCTATCTCTCATATGAATTCTAATCAAACCTATTACAATTAATGGATTCTTGAGAAATGATACAAAATAAGGGTGAGCTAAAAGTCTTTTTAAGGGTTATGTACAACCAAAGATATCATGAATAAATATGAATAATCAACATAGAAAGGTAAATAAATTATTACACATGACATTTAAGTAACAAAGTACCGAATAATCAATTTAGAAATGTAAATAACTAAAAAACAAGTTTTTTAATCATATATATATGTAATAATCCTTATGGCATGGTAAATAAATGACAAAATATTTCATTTTGTCACTAAATTGATAAGGAAATCCATCCATAGAAAATATCATTATGAAAATGAAATGTGTAATAATAACTGAATTATTAGAATATGAAATAATTAAATATTAAAATACATGATCTCTTGTATCATTATACCTCTACTCTCAAGACATTTCACAATACAATTTTCAAGTACTAGGTATAAACCAATTGCATTTGGCCAACTTAATTTTGTTATGATATTTATTTTCCTCAAGAGACAACCAATGAATCTAGGGTATATCTATAACTTGGACCAACCTTTGTCTTTCATGTACAATTTATTCTTTATGTATTCAATAATTTATTTAATTTTTAACAATGTGATTTTTCCTCAAATATCCATAATGAGTAAGTAATATAAATTTTTCAATATTTTCATAGATAAAAAAATTACATTAATAATTGTACACCCTATGTAGAAATTATATATGGATTAATAAATAAAAAATTCCATGATAACTTATAAGGATACTTAGGGGAAATTTTGTTTATAATTATCAAAGGAACGTGAATAATTCGAGGAAAAGTTACTAACTAAAGGTATGAATCAAGGAATTGAATGTAAATTCTATTCGTGGTCAAAATAATTATAAACCATTCATTATAAAAATTATGATGGTATTAATAAAATGTATTCACAATAGAATATATGTAAAATAATATGTTATTTTAATTTATGAATTGAAATACCATAAAAATATCTTCAAACACATTTTTCAAAATGTAATGTTTTCATTTTGAAAATCACCTTTCAAAACATAAAACATTTGAAGAGTAATTTTATTATAAAATAACTTTTAAGAAAATAATAATTTCAAACAATTCTGGAAACAAATTCTTTAAAAATTTCCTTTTAATCATCCAATGTATTATTTAATGAAATGAAGATCATGTTGGTAGGTAATTTCATATAGAACCTTCATTTTAAAAAGAAAATTCCTTTTTCACTGTAAATTTTTTTGAATTTTGTTTAGACAAACACAAGAATACTCCTTAGAAAAAATTTATTAAAAGGCAAAAATGGTAAAAATTAATTTAATAAATAATTAAGAAATGGTAAAATATTTGTAAATAATTTTCAAAATAATGGTTTTATATGAAAACATATTTCCGGCCGAAGAGATAAATGAATTCGTATTTTCATAAAAATATTATTGAATATAATGTACGTTCCAAAGATCAGAAAACCACCCTATTACAAGAAAATTAAATGAGTTACTAAAGGAATAGAAAATAAAAATGGTTTATTAGACAATGATAAAATTATTTATTTCAAAATAAATTAAATAATACACAATCTTTATTAGAGTACAATTGTGAAATAAATCCTTACAATTATCATAACCTTGAAGTAGAAATTAATCAGTGAATATATTGTGTGTATAAATATTAAATATACATAAAACGAATTAAAACATAATATAACGTAATCATAAGTATTAAACATATAATTCTAATGACATAGAGAAAGTAATATAACCCAACGAAAAGAAATTGAGTTATAAATTTTTTTCCACTTGGTTATTTTCAAGTAAAAACCCCATTAATTAAATATATAATGACTCATAAATTCTAAAATTTTATTTTTATAAATTAATTATGAAAATTCCAAGATTAGTCACTCAGACGACCTGAGATTCCAAGGCATGGTGTTCTTGTAATGATATGGTGGAAAATGTTATGTTTTTAATAAAGTGCGTAGACGGTTTCTCCTTTAAACAAGAATAACATCTAAATGGTTTCCAAGATTATAAATATGAGGGTTCTATTACATTCATAGCATAGGCCTTACCGTAGGTGGTGCCGAACATTGACTAGAATAGTTCCACATTGAATTTTAGAAATTGGACGTAACCTTTATTAAAAAAAATTAATAAGATAATTTTATTTGACACTATGTTTGTTTATTTTAATTAAGGCCAATTGGTTGGAATACAGGGTTATCTCCATAACCCTGGAAATTCTTCTAAGGAAAGGAGATGGAAACCTCTCTGATGAATAATGAAAAATATCGACAGATCGAGGATCAACGATGACATGGAACCTCATTTTTGGTCAACAACTAATCTAACCTCAAGGTAGGGTGTCGATCTCTTTGTGATTTTCATTCCCCTATTAGATTCAAACGATGAACATAGACCAACCCATAAATAGGTTGATCTATGGTTCATTTTTTTTATTCATGCGGGATGGATAAATTTATTTTTGGGATTAAATGGATGGTAAATTTTTGTGAATATCAGTTGATTGTTCTTCGTTAAAACTTTTAACCTAAATAGATCAAGCGCATCACGAACAAGGACAATATTCATCCATTCGGGTGTTTATGTGGTTTGTCTCTTTCCCATAATCTCATGTGTTCCTCGTTCTTCACAAATTATAATCAAATGATCAGTTTTCCTCTAATCTAAAGTGAAAAGATCTGAGGTCAAGGATAAAATCCCCAAGTGGTGTAGGTTGTAGTAGTGCATGTTGGCAGTTTAGGTATAGCGCGTGAGGGCAAGGTTGCCGGTGGGGCGGCTGGCAGCGGAGGTAGCAACAACTTGGTAGGGGCATCTAGGCTGGGAAGAGTGTGTCATGACAAGATTTTGGTAGGGAGTCCGGTGGAGGAGGCGAGACATGGTCTAGGTGGGATAGCATCGGAGGAGGCCTATAGTGGTGAATGCCATGTGTGCTGACTATGGGTCACATCAGCGGAAACTGGGGACCACGTCGGTGGCAGCGCTATGTGGATCAGAGCCACGTTAGATGGAGGACCTCATAACAATGGTGAGGTTGTGGGACTAGGTGGATGAGGTGGGTGAGTCGTGTGAAACATGTTCTGGCACCGCGTTGACTAGGGGAGCTGGCTGGCCAAGTTGTCAGGTGATTGTGTGGACCATAGGGACTTGGCTGGGGTGGGACGCATCTAGTGGAGAAAATTTGGCCTACAAGACATGGATTAGGGTGGAGATCTAGTCCATAGTCCAAAATCCCATCAGGATGGCCCAGACTAACCGGGTCGGTTCGGGTCGGCCGAATTGGGTCAGGTCGGGCAGACCTAGGGTGGGTTGGACCCGGACCAGACCATCTCCTTTTTACTATAATGATCATACCATTAAAATAGGAGGTCTGTTTGATGATCTTTTTGCAATGTTAGGATTATTGTGACAAGATGGCCCTTTTGACATACTCTGAGGGAGTTTTTTTTAGATGTAGGATTATGGCCTATTGGCTCAAGTAGTAAGTGCTCCCAGAACGAGCACACTACAAGCATAATTCTCTGGTTGGATGTGAAAATGTGATCTATGTTACTATGTGACATGGGGGCTTCATGACGCATCGACACTTTTTTATTCATCAATTTTTTTATGATCCATTGTTGCTCTATGTGCCATCGACGCTCCATGTGCCATAGATTCCCTAGGGGCCCTCACTGCCTAGGGCACCACTGATGTGCCATATGCCATTGGAACATTGTGCTCCATCGACATTTCTAGTGTCACAGCGACTGAGATATATATAGACTACAACTAGAAAGCATTCTCGTCATTCTTTAGTCATATACATGTGTCATCTGACTATAATGACTATACTTCATGCAGTTTCTTTATGGTTTACTTCATTTGTACAATTTATGGTGTACTTTGTGTGTTTCCTTTATGGTGCACTTCTTGTTGTTCATTTTTTGTATACTTTTTGTATTTCTTATTGGTATTTCCTTTGTGGTTTTAGTGAGTCGTACTAGGAATTGTTTTACTCACCCCTACAGGGGATTTTCCCACATTTATCATGTATTGTGACGACGATCGACGCTTTAACAGTGTCCTAGGTAGACCATGCTCATGTGCTTCTTAGTGTCATTAAATAGATGTATGGTTCTCCTATGGCTTTAGATAGCCTCCCTACACTAACCTTTAAGGTAGTGTTTTCTAAAGATGTGCTTTAGAAACATTTGAATTCAAATGGAAGACTCTTTCTTTTGGTGGGCTTGTATTTTAGACCTATTTATATTCTAGTTTTTCTACTCTCATACTAGGTGGTTGGTATATTAGTGTATGCATGAATTTTCTACTTAGTGTTTTCACATTTTATAATTTTGGGCTTGAATATGTGTTTGTGTGTAATGGTACATAGTAAAATACCTCTCATTTGTAGGATATTCCTACTTCGTGATAGTCTCTTTCCCCTAACCTATTAGAGGTGGGCTTGGGGTATTCATAAAACGGGCCTCTCTGTGATGGTTTGTGACAGAGTGTTGTCAGAGGCGGTTGGTTCTACCTAATGAACCAAGAGTCTGTGAGGTTGGTTTGTGGAAAATAGTTAAGTGTTTTGAGTTCAGCCTTCATACTAGGGACTCCAGTTTTGGTGTGGCTGTTGATATATTCATACACAAGGACTCTGAATTATTTTTTCAACACATACATGAAAATACTAATTATAGAGAAAATAAATGGTACATGCACCATATAGGTTTTTGAGTGAGTTCTTATGTAATTCTGAGTCAGCTCACCAGGTATACTCTATTAACTATGGAACATCCTAATCTATTTTAGGGTGACCCAACATAGACTTCCATATAGTATTTTGATGCATGATCACAAGGATAATTATCCTGGTGATGAAGCGTAGATACAAGGACTAACACCGGATATAGCACCCCCAGGTGGGGTACTAGTGATACCACCACCCAGAGAGTAGAAGTTTCTACCTGCACTATCAATAGAGTATTCATGTAATCTGAGTGTCATTCATGATTTCCATAGGTAGTTACCTCCCCAGTTCATGGGTGAGCCAGACCCCCGGGTAGATAAGGATTGGCTGGAGGTGGTTACACGTGTCTTCTGCCTAGTGAGGACGCCTCTCAACCAGATAGTAGTCCTAGCCACAAGTTCTCTACTTGGATCAGCAGAGTGATGGTAGAGCTTAGTGATCCAGATGCATGAAAATATGACCCTCACTTGGATAGACATCATAGATCTATTCATTGAGGATTTCTTTCCAATAATGTTACGCTATGTGCATATACAGGATCTACTACATCAGCAATAGTGCATCCAGATAGTAGCGAAGTACTCAGTGATATCTATGGACATTTCCCACTACTTCATGGATATAATGTGGGACCAATTCTGCAAGTCCCAGACCTTTTATAAGGGGCTATGTTGGGATATTAAATGAAACATGATATCCCTTATCATCCCTACATATGATGGGGTACTAGAGAGAGCCCTACTAGTGGATAGTTTAATGGAGGAGCAGGCGCCGGTTGTGGGAGAAACTAATAGGCACCAAGTTGATGGGTCTTCAGTGGTGGATAGTCAGCAATTGATGTAGGGATACAAGAGGGTAAATCACTATAAGGGATAAGCTCATGATATAGGATCATTGGTACGGGGATCCTAGGGCAGAGTAAGTCAGCTGAAAGACAGGATATGTTACTCTTGCGGCAGTCAAGGACACATGGCTAGAGATTTCCTAGCTCACTGTAAAGATGATTAGTAAATGGTAAAGGGATCTTTGAAGAAGAGGATGAGGTATGATAATAGTGATAATTATGGTGTTGGTTGTGGTAGAGTACTAGGTTAGGCAGTAGGAGGTGGGCAGAGGTTTGAGGTACTACTACCACCACACACATGCGATCCACCACGGGCTTAGGGAGATAGTGGATAAAGATGAGGCCAAATTCAGTTTATGGAGGCTTATGACCCAAATTCCCCATATATTATTATAGGTATAATATGTGTCTTTTCCAGCATAGCTACAGTTTTGATAGACACGGGTTTCAGTCACTCTTTTCTCTCCACAACCCTTGTTCGAGACGTATAGATTCTAGTGGAATTGTTGACTTGATACCTATGCTTAGAGACTCTTATGGGGAAATATTCTAGGATCCCAAACTAGTTATAACAATATTCCCTTACTCTAGGGGGTGAGAGTTTTAGTTAGGATATCTTGGTGGAAACGTCGATCCCTTACGATGTAATTTTCTGTATGGACTGGTTATCTGTAGTTCATGCCCAGATTGATTGTTTTAGGATCACTGTGTGGTGTGTCTGTAATAATGGGACCAGGTTTTCTGTTTTCGGAAAAAAGGTAACCTCAAAAATTTTGTATGGAATTTTATATAGGAGGGTAAATCCAATCACATGCTCATTGTCCAGAATGAATCTCAGTGTAGTGGTTGATATGAGTCCTCAGTTTCCTGCAGTGGTGGATGAGTACAAGGATGTATTTTTAGAAGATGTTCCATGATTAACTCCTCATAGGGAGGTGGAATTATACAGTGATATATACCCCAGGATGGCACCGATATCTACACCTTAATATCAGATGTTCCCCATAGAGCTTCATGTGTTAAGGGTATAACTAAAGGACTTACAGTGGAAGGTCTTCGTGAGACCCATTGTTTCACCTTGGGCGACCCCGGTTTTTTTTCAATAAGGCATATGGGATCTTGAGATTATGTCTGGAATTTAGGATCCTGAACCAGGTGAAAATGAATAATAAGTATCCAATATCAATGATTGATGACCTTTTCGGTCAAATAAAGGGAGTGAGGTGGTTCTCAAATATAGACCTTAGATCTGGTTATCATCATCTTCATGTACAAGATGAGTAAGTACCAAAGACAACCTTCAGATATCGGTACGACCACTATGAGTACATAGTGATTTTTTTTGTGTGAATAATGCCCTGGAAATATTCGTGGGACTCATAAATAGGATCTTCCTGCCATATATAGACTGGTTTATCGTGGTCTTCATTAATGAAATTTTGGTGTACTCGGCGTCCAAGGAGGTGCACATAATACACTTTAGGATAGTCCTGGACACACTTTGAGAACACCAAATTAATGGGAAGCTCTTGAATTGTCAATTCTAGATTCGGGAGGTCCTCTTTATGGGACATTACATTTAATAGGATGGAGTTGACATAGATCATGTGAATATTGATGTAGTTCTTGCACCCATGAGTGTTACCGAGGTGGGGAGTTTCTTGGGCTTGGTTGGGAACTATTAGAGGTCTGTACATGACTTTTCAAAAGTATTAGCACCCTAGAAATCCTTACACATAATGGGAATCCTTTCGTGTGGACATAGAAGTTCTATAAGTGATTTCAAAAGAAGAGGTAGAATTTGATGAGTACCCCCATCTTAAGATTATTGGAGGAGGTTTTTGAGTACGTGGTGTTTTGTGATTCATTAGGGACCGAGCTTGGTTGTTTCCTGATGTTGAGGAAAGTGGTTATTGTGTATGGTTTTCACCATTTGAGGAAGCATGAGAAGAACTACATGACCCATGATATTGATCTATAAAGGGTATTCTTTTCATTTAATATGTGGTGACACTACCAGATGGGTGAGAAATTTACCATCTACTCTAACCATAAGGATTTCAATTATTACTTCCCTTAGGAGGATTTGAACGTGAGACAGAGATAATGGATAGAGTTCCTACAGGACTGTGAGATTAAGACTTTTTGTACTCCTAGGAAGGGTAACATAGTGGCAGATGCTCTAATCAAGAAATACATCTTGTGGTTGTTGAGTGAGGCATCATAGCTATTGGTCACATTACAGATATCTTTTGAGGATGGAGATGGAGGAGCTTACCTCTAGTCAATGGTTTTCACCCCACCACTCTTACAGTGAGTCAGGTAGGAACATCTCAGAGACAATGACTGTGAGAATTTACATTCTCAAATTTCCATAGGGTATGCCCCTGATGGATATTTTAAAGGTGGCGATCACATCATTCTCATTAGGGGAGAATAGTAGTGCCAATGTCGTTGTGGGAGAAAGTCTTGATGGAGTTCCATACTTCCCCTTTGGAGGTACATCCAGGAGAGGAAAAGATGTATAAGGACCTCCTATGTCAGTTATGGTGGTCAAGGATAAAGAAGGTGGTGGTAGAGTTTGTTTCTCGATGCCCCACTTTCCAACAAGTGATGGCTGATCCTCAGGTTTTAGCAGACTTTACCCAAACACCTGAGGTTCCTGAGTGGAAGTGGGATGGGAAATAGATTTAATATTTGAAGGATTAACCATGAAATTCCTAGGGGAATGACACGATTTGGGTGATTGTTAACTGACTCACAAAGTCATCCCACTTTCTACCTATTCCTGAGTAGAGTTCAGAAAAGAGCTTGGGATTCCTCTATGTGCAACAGATAGTTCGACATCACAAAGTTCCATCTACGATTGTTTCACACCAGGATGATTGTTTCACATCCCAACTGGGAAGGAGTTACAAGAGGTGTTTAGGACTCAATTGTGTTTTATCACTGCATTTTACCCCAAGAAAGATGGCCAGACAGAGAGGATCACCCAGGTTCTAAAGTATATGCTACATGATTGCATCCTAAACTATGGTTCCATTTGGTATGACCACCTACCTATGTTTGAGTTTGTTTATAACAACAGCTATCACTCCGCCATTGGTATGGCACCGTTCGAGGCCTTTTATAAGAGACCATAAATTTTCCCAATGTACTGTAAAAACCAATTAGAGTCAGCACTCATGGGTCCATAGTAGGTACATGATACCACTAAGAAATTGTAGATCATCCAGGAGAAAGTAAGGACTACATAAAGAAATTATAAATCATATGTTGATTAGAGAGAGAGGTCTATGGAGTTTTAGTAGGGAGAACATGGGTTCTTACAGGTCTCACCTGAGTGGGGATTATAGATATTTGAGAACAGTGTCAAATTATCTCTGAGATACATTGGACTTTTTCAAATTTTTAGTAGAGTTGGTGAGGTGGAATACCACCAAGATCTACCCCTATTGTTTCACTGGGTTCATGATGTATTCCATGTGTCATAGCTGAGGAAGTATGTGAAATATCCACTGCACTTCATAAAATGGGGTGAGTGGGACATTGATTATGGGGTGACTTTTGTGGAGTACCTGTTGGAGATCGAGGATTGGTAAGAGTGGATCCTTCATGGCTGGTCGATTCCTATAGTGAATGTTCGGTGGCATCATAGAAATCTCCAAGAGAGCACTTGGGAGCGGGAATTCCAGATGTTTTATCACTACCCTCATATTTTTGTTGATTAGCCCTTGTTTTGGATTTCGTGGACGTAAAACCTTATGGTGGGGATAATGTAATGAATCAGATTTAATATAGTTTTATTTTTATAAATTAATTGGGAAAATTATGAGACCAAATGGTGAGATGGTGTGATATTACAAGGCTCAGTGTTCCTAGAATGATACTGTGAAAAATGTAAAAATTTTAATAATGTGTGGGGATGGTTTCAACTTTAAACAATAATAACATCTGAATGGGTGCCCGAATCAGAATTATGAGGGAATCATTGCATTTAAAATATTGGTTTTACCATAGGTGAGGACTAACATCAACTGGCATGGGTCAAATGTGAGATTTAGAAATTGGATATAAGAGTCATTAAGTTATTTTAATAAAAATATTTTATTTGATGCAGAGTTGGTTTCTTTTCATTAAGGAATATTTTTAGGAATCTAGGGATATCTCCATAACCTGTGAAATTCTGTTGAGGTAAAGAGATGGAAACCTATCTAAAAAACAATGATTAACACCAACAGATTGAGGATTGATGATGACACAGAACCTTGTTCTTTTTCAATGAATAATCCAACCTCGAGGTAGGGTTTAAACCTCTTTATGATTTCATTTCCCCTCTTATATTCAATTGATTAACACAGACCAACCCACTAATAGGTTATTCTATGGTTTTTTTGTTCTTGTGGGATGGATAAATTTATGGTAGGGATTAAAGGGATGATGAATTCATTGGAATATCAGTTGATTGTTCTTTAGTAAACCTTATAACATGAATGGATCAAGGCCGACAAGAACAAGTCTAAGATCCTTCCATTAGGGAATCCATGTTCTTTGCCTCTTTCCCCCAATCTCCTTTGTTCCTCATTGCTCATGAATTATGATAAAAGCATTAGTGTGCCTTTGATCTTCGGCGCAATGATCTGGGGTTGGGGATCTGATCCTGTGTTAGTTCAAGGTGTTGACAGTATAAGGTGGCAGTTTAGGCAGAGCACGGTAGGGAAAGACCACCGGAGGGGCAATCGAATATAAAGGCAGCACCATCCCAGCAAGGGTGGCCAGGCCAGGAGGATTGTAGCAGGTCGGACCATGGATTGGGAGACCAGTGGAAGCAGTGAGACGCAGTCTAGGCGGAACTACATTGGAGGAGGCTTGTGGTTGCAAAGGCCTTGGGCGGCAACCAAGGGCTACAGTAGGAGGCCACACCGACGACAGTGGGATGCATCTCGGAGCTATGATAGATATAGGACCTTGTGGAAAGGGTAAGGCCATTGGACCAGGTGAATGAGGAGGGTAGACCATGCGAAATGTGGTTTGTCACTACGTTGACTGAGGGAGATAGGTATCCACACAATAAGGCAACCATGTGGATTAGAGGGACGCGACTAGAGTTGGAAATGTCCAGCAGACCAAAGCCAGCCCGAGCGATGCGGTCCAAGCAAGAAAATTGGGTCACTCTGGTGTCCCGATGGGCTAGGATGATTCTTTATAGTTCGGGATGGCCCAGAATAACCGGGCCGGTTCAGGTCGAGCCAGTCGGCTCGGTCGGGTCAAACTCAGATTGATATTTTTTTGCTAAATTCACTATATATTTCAAACGGGAGGTCTGTTTGACGATCTATTTGTGGTGTTGGGAACCATGTGATGAGAATGTCATTTAGATATAATATAATTGAGTTTTTTGTGGAATATTTCATACAGACTAATTTCTCGAGGATTATGTTCTCCTGGAATGAGCACGCTACTAGCAGAATTCTGTGGCTGGCTATGACTATGTGATCTTAGTGACTATGTGACTTGGTGGCTACATGAACCATTTATGCTCTATGTTCTATAAAAACTCCTTGTGCTATCGACACTCCACGTGGCATTGAATCTTTGTGTCCCATCAAATCCCCAGGCACCATCGTTGCTCTTTGTACCACCGATGCTCCGTGCACCAATGTCACTCCATGCACCATCGACACTTCATGCTCCAATGATGCTCTATGTGTCATCGACACTTCTAGTGTAAAATAGACTGGTAAATCTATGGACTACAGCAATAAATACTTCTCTTCTTTCTTTAGACTTATTCCTATGTGAGTTGACCGTATTGATTTTACTTCATGTATTTCATTTATGTTGTACATCGTGTGTTACCTTTATGGTATACTTTGTTTGTTTCCAATGTGGTGTACTTTTTTTTCCTTTATGGTATACATAATGTATTTATTAGTGGTATTTCCTTTGTGGTTTTGGGTTTTCTTACTGAGTATTATTTTGCTCACCCCTACATAGGATTTTCCTGCACGTGTCATGTGTTTTTCAGACGATAGACACTTTGATGGAGTCCAAGGTGGACTAGGACCAGGTGGTTCTTAGAGTGATCAAATGGATGTGTGGTGATCTTATGGCCATAGAACGTTGCCCTACACCTACCCTTCGGGTAAAGTTTTCTATGGAAGAGCTTTAGAAACATTTGAATTCACTTAGTAGACTCTTTATTTTGGTGGGATTGTATCCTGGCCCTCTTTACTTTCCATCTTTCCTACTATCATACTCTTTAGTTGGTATCTAAGTGTATTAATGCATTGTATACTTGTTATTTTTATATTTAATCATTTTGGTCTTGGAGATGTGTGTTTTGAATATTTACTGGGAAAAATGCCTCCCATTTGTGGGATATGCCCACTCGGTGCTATTCGCTAGCCCCTAGCCTATCGGAGGTGGGCTTGGGGTAGTCACGATACAAGACCCTTTGGGACGGGTCTTGAAAAAATAATTCAAAATGAAAACTAAAATATAATGAATATTTCATAAATCATTATATAAAATTTCAAACAGGTAATATATACACTATATAAAATAAATTAGTTGAATACCAATACATTATTCCTCAATGATGGGAAATTGAGATGAATACCCTCACCGCATGCTTCCTTTTGGTTTAAAGTGAATTAAAATCATGTATATTGGTAATAAAATGGGTGTTTCAAGTGTTTTTGGGTAATTGTTGCCCTTATCTTCTTAGTTTAACCCCTTGATAAATTCATTTCTACTTTCATCATGGTAATTAATTTTTACTCATTCCCCAATTTATTTTTGAAAAAAATTAATTTCATATTGATAGATATTAAAAATTATTATAATTAAAAATATATAATCCATTTTTCAAAATAATTTTTTAAAAAAAAAATTAAAATTTAATTTAAAATTAATCTCACTAACTTTATAAGAAAGTAGGTTTTCGAAGCAAACATGTTTGAATGATTACAATGTTTTTATATCAAAATTCAATATGAAATATATTTAAATTAACAAAATTGGTGTAATATGTATATATATATATATATATAATAAAATGAATTTTATATTAAATCCAATTTAAAATATAATTTAAAATTTGAAATTATTTAAATGAAAAGGTAGTTTTCAGTTAGAATATTGTATTTCTCACTATTCAAAAAATAAATATAACCATTCAGAAAAATACCAAAAATTCAACCCAAGAAATTTTTGCATTCTGATTTAAAAAAATGTAGTTTATTTTTTCGAATTAATTTTCTTAATGTTATAAAAATTAATTTTAAATATGTCCTCAAAGCGTGAATAATCATCCTTTAAGAAAATATGAACTTTTTTAAAAAACAATTTCATTTATATTAAATGATTCTTATTTTATTCTTAATCAATATATAACTATAATTTCAATATTTTATTAGGATTATTAATACTCACTTCTTTAATTATTGTTATAATGGACATGTTTACATAATAATTTGATACCATATAATGTTTCATAGAAACTCTACGTTGGGTGAATCATTATCTATTTAAGAAGTTAAATTTATTCTAAATAAAATATATTGTAATTTATTTGTGTGTTATATTCACATATAATATTAGTGTTGTGTGTTATAAATCATATCAAATAAAATGTTCTTATTTTATAATTTTCTTCCTTAAGATACATGGATAAACGGTATCCCAACATACATATATGATTTACCTATAGTTTCTATATTATTTAAAGATTCAATATGTCAAAAATCTATGTGGTATTTTCATATAAAAATGATTTATTTTTTCAGTCAATAAACATTTATAATAAGATAAAAATTTCCTGAGTTTTCACTTTTTTCTAAAGTATAATAATGATCACTCTTTTTATATCCCATAATGATCTTTCTATACTCATCCACTATCTTTTAAAATGATTTCTACAATTTTTAATGATTTGTAAGGAAAATTAAAAAAAATCAAGTCCATAGTCATGAAGCATTTTCATGAGAAAAAATCATGATTTATCATAAAAGTTTCTAATTATGAAAAAATGGATACTAATAAATAGTGTAGGAATTGTATCATATGGTTATGTTATGTATGAGTTATTTCCTAATTAACTAATACTATAAACCTAAAAAGGTACTCAAATGTGAGAGCATGAATTCTTGAAAAAAAATCATGATTATGAAATGTTTAATGTTGGGTCCTTCTAGTTTTTATCAGAGGTCAGTATAGATAAAATTAGATTTTATGAAAATAATAATATCATTAAGTTCATTTATTTTACAATATAGTTAAGTTGAAATGATATAGAATTTAACTATTTCCATATTGATTCATTTAAACTATTTATATTCATGATGGTTTTAAATAGATGAAATAGGGATATTGTAGTGGGAAGGAACTGAGAGGAAAATATCTTCCCAAATAAATATTTGTGATGATTAGAAATATAAATAAACAATTTTTTTGGTGATTTCATGTTTGATAAAATATTTTAATTTTTTTATACATTTCTAATTAGAACTTGATATACCATGATAGAACATGTTAATTAAAGATTATTTTATAGGATAGCACCCCTATCATTTAGTGGATCATTAGACCTCGTGATAGATGAAAGATATATTAAATTCATTTAAAATATATTTCATCTCATGGGATAATCAGATCATAAAAAGGTATGTATTTTTAATTATCATATTGAAGATGAAGTTGACCATTAGTGGTTAATGATTAAGAATATAAGATTAAAGGAAGAGACAAATTCATTTCACTTAGAAGAATTTAACAATATTTTCCATCTGAAATATTTTCTTATGGATTTTTGGCATAGTATATAAAGAATTTCTTTTAATTATGGTAAAAGGAGTATGATTTAGTGGTTGTGTATATTGATTAAATTTCATTATATTCCAATAAAAAACAGGAACAAGAAATACATCTATAAACTATTTTCAAAACCTTAAACTAAAAAAACTATATATAAAATTTAGTAACTGTGAAGTCTGGTTACAACTAATTTTCTTCCATAGACACACAGTTATGAAAGATGGAACAACTATTCCCCTTGCTAAAGAAAAAATTGTTAGAAAATTTCCAAGGCACAAAAATATCATATTTTCATAGTGTTATTATATTAAGGGTTTGTTATTAATAGGTGGTTGAAATAAATTCTCAGTTTTCTAGGACACATACAATGTTAACTGGAAAATGAGTAAAATTCCTAAACAAAACAATAATGTGATTATAATTCTTAGGAACTAAAAATAATATTATCGAATTATCAAGTTTTGGATCAACCTATTAAAAAATGAATAATTCTTTATCTATAATGATTCTTCATTAATTTTTTTTTTCTTTTCTAATGAAGAATGATATTTTATTTCATATCTTTCATTTATGTTGAACCATCAAGAGTTATATTACACTACACTTGATGTGTAATTAGATGATATGAGTTTTTATTTAAAATTTAGAGGAATCATTTTTAAAGAGTAGAGTGTGATATATATACTAATTAAAAAATTATGAAGTGTTTATTTATCCAAAAATAGTTAATCATGAGATAGATAACATAGATGTAAGTGTTAAAGTATTATGATTTCACGATTCCTTACCATACTGTGATAGAAAAAAGAGTGAATGATGCATTGAGATGAAAAAATAATTCTTTATTAATGAAATTGAAAATGGAATGTGACCCTTTAGATAAATATTTAATTAATTTTCTTCTAATTTCTTTTTATGGAGAGACATAAACTATTATTTTCATGTTTCTATATAGTATACATTGTCAGAAATAATCAATAATGATCAAAATAAGGATAAATATTTAAAATAAAATATATAATTCATTATGAAGACTAGGTTTTTATATTTTAATATTGATGAATAATGTTTTTTAGGATTTGGAAAAATACTATATATTCTTTTTTATTCCCATTTAATAAAATATTTTTTGAGTAAAGTTAACAATAGTCTAATTTATATTTTTATGAAAAGCACTAATATATATAGAGAACTATGGTAGTATTACTGGTATGATAAAAAAATATATATTATTGACTTTTACATGAAGTGTTTTAATTTTCACCAGTTTAATATAGAATTACAATTTCTGAAGGTAATCATTCAACTATTTGTAGTGCCATAGTGGAAATAGTAAAATATGTCCCTAAATTTTTTGGTGTGATTACCAAATACTTCTTTTAGTAATAATGTGATTTTTGTTATTTTTTATTTATTAAATATATATTCACATTTCTTTACCATTCAAGACAAAATGAGTTTAGATCATATTCCACTAATATATCTGATTATGATAGCCATGTTTCATGGAATTCCTCTCTCAATTTAATTTGACAGTGATAACATATTTAGTTAATTTATCCATGAAAATTTGAAAAAATTTGGGTACTGATTCAATTTTATTAGATTTTTTATCCTCAAATAAATTGATAGTATGAGAATAATATTTTGATAATGTAATATATGATTTTTATTTTTATTATTATTACTAGTTAAGTGTGAATCAATGTATTTCTTTGGATTATTTTTTTAATAAAATTAATTTTCATTCAAATAAAGAAATGGAGCCTTTTGAGTCATTGCGTAGAAATATGAATCAAATTCCATCTTCATGGGATGAAGTTAGATAATGGTATGTTATTGAACTAGAGTCATCAGAGGATATGGGTGAGAAGGTTTCGTTGATTTAGAAACAAATTAGTAGAGGATTTAGAAATGTTACATGGATAATTGATGAAAAGTTAATTGTTTTAAAGTAGGTGATCATGTATTTATCAAAGTATATCTATATAAAAGTGTTATCTATTTTCGTAAAAAATGGAAATACATGTGCATGGTTCATTGGAAAATATAAAATCGTAGATAATTTGGGATCAAGTTCTTACCTAGTGTCATTGCGTCCGAGTTTATCCAATATACAAAACATATTTCATGTTTCAATTTTAAAGAAATATATGTTAGATTCATCTCATGTTTTGATCCATTAAATAGTGAAATTCGAATAGAATATTTATTATTAGGAATATAAAAAATATACTTTCAAATGTAGTGATAATGTTGGGTGGAATTTTTTTCATTCACCAATTTTAAGTTTTGTGCAATAAATATATAGTTGAAGTGGAAACCTGGGAATCTAAAAATGATACAAGTTAAAGATATACCCACTTATTTAATAATGTAATTAAATTTTGAGGTCAAAATTTAAAAATATTGTGAAGAATCTAATAACCTATGTAATTATAGAATAAATAAATTCTAATTTTTTATTCATAAAAATATTAAGTAGTTTTTAAATCAAAAAATAAATAGTTTTAAATTAACTTTTTTCTTATAATATTTTATCATTAATTTTTAATTTTTAAAATTTTAATTTTATTAAATGAATATATTTTTTTGAAATATGAATATAATAATTTACTTCGAAGGAAATTATTATATATTTTATAAAATACTGAATTTTTAGTTAAGAGTGTAAAATTAAGTTTTTTGTAAAAAAAGTCATTTCGTTTCAATAATTTTATAAATTTATAAGTTGCAATATGTTTTGAATATTATTACCAGTAATTTATGTTTTATTTATTTATATTTATGCCACTTAATTACCCATTAATCATCATTATACTAGATATTATTATAAATTTTTTTGGGTTGAAAAATGGATTGTTCTTAAATAACTATTTAAAAGTGCATAATATTTTCCCATTTCAATTAACTAAGATAATACCTAATGAGAAATGTATTTAATTATATTTTTAAATTATATATCAATAAATATGAATTTATATTCAAAAATTAATTATTATTATTCATAAATTTTGTATAAAATCATCTTTTCGTGAAAAATACACTTCTTGAAATCCCACGTTTTCATCGTGTTTATGGGTTTGGATTTAAATTAGATGTTTCAAATTACATGTGATGAATTTGGTAAAATTGATTCCATATTTTTAATTTTCATAATTTATATTATTTAATCATTTCAACTTAAATTTTTTACAAAAATGAATTTTGAAAAAATAAAAATTATTTACCATAATTAAGGTAAAAATTGGTTTACTAGGGGTCAAACTAAAATGATAAGGGTTAAAAATTAAAAAACAAATATATAAATTCAAGTGGATAGTTTTATATTATTATTATACTAGCCATTTTATAATCTCTATTCATCTAAAATCCTTTTTCATGGTGATTAATTGACCAATTCAGAGTCTTTTAATGAAATTTACAATCAGTTTTCAAGTGGATTCATTTCCAAACATATTAATGTTTGACCCTTCACCTCTCTTTATATAACCATAAAACCCATTTTGTTCATAAAATACTAGCCCAAATTACTTCCCAGATTCCATAATCTCATCTAGTGATCCTTTATTTGGACATAAATTCATTCAAGAAATACATTAGGTATAATCCAAATGAGGTTCTCCGATAAGATGTTAAATTACAAATTATGTGTTTTACATTTACCTCTCCATCCACCTCATTAAAATATTTATAACTTATTATTATATAAAAACACCATTATATTACATATACTAATATATTAATATTATATTTTCATTGCGTATATTTATCTCTTCTTCCCTCAAATGGGTATCGATAACGTCGCATGTGTGTACGACGGCCTATCGCCTCATGAATAAATGTGACACATTTTCCATAATCACCCCTCATAGTTGGGAATTATTAAGGATATAAATTTTATATATGATATTTATAAAATTATTTTACCTATATCATACATACCTCTCTACATTCTATTTTATAAGAGAAATGATAATGTTGTTATGTGTACGGAGGACTACCGCCTCACAGAGCTATATGATTCGTTACTCACTAATGCATTACATAGAAGGGAATAATGATAAAATTATTTAATATAAGTGATATTAATGAAATAATGATGATATTTGTGGCATATATTTGTTTATTATAATATAATATATCATTTTCTCTCTTAAATTTTAACTCATTGAAAAATGATATAATAATTTGTGAACTTGTGGACTACCAACTTCATGAAGTGATGTGAATATTTTCATTAACACACCATATGGATGATATATATAAAAATATTTTACAAAATAATATAGTATATATGATATTATTTTTATTATATAAATAAAAAATATTACTTACCTCTATTCTATAATGACCATTGAAAAACTAAGAAGTTACTCAGGTGTGCGTACGGGTGATCATCTATATGATCATAATGTAATTCATTTCTCAAAACCATCATAAAATATTGGACATAATAGTTTAATTAAATTATAAATATGATAAATATTTTATGATTATTATGATTTATATGTTTAAATAATGACCTCATTAACCAAAGTCAACCTACCAATGTTATTTTTAACACATATATTGAATATGCTCATAACATCAAACATAATTCTAATTGGTTAATTATTAATTTATAACACGGTAATAACTGATATAAAAGAAATAATTAACTTTAAAAGGTTATAAATAAATTATAATATTAAAATATTTTTATCAATAATAAATATGAATAACATATGTGATGATCCAGAATTCATGTAAGGTATTTTATCTCAATTTCCTTTCATTGAGGAATATTCCAATATTATACACCTAATTTCATTTATATTTTTCATATACATCCAATTATAAATGTAATATCTTGAATAATTTATACATTATAGTATTTTATATTTCAATTTGAATTATTTTATCAAAGGGGAAATGAAAATAAAATTATCAAGTGGTGTGAAACTCTATCTCAATCTCCATTCATTGAAGAATATTTTGAATTTACACACCCATATTATTTTTTGAGGTGTATATATAGTATCTTTGACATTTTATTTCATGATTTTATCAATTCTCGTGGTATTTAAAAAAATTTAACATTATTATTTCATGGGGATTTTATTCAAATGTTTCCAAAGTGATAATGTACCTTTTAATGAAAAATTTATTTAAATATTTTTCTTGAAATTCTTGTTTTCATCCATTTCCATGTTTTAAAAATGAGTTCATTATGAAAATTAGAGTCTTATTAATGTATTTTTTGTATTTAATTTAATTTTTCTAATGAATCTTTCTTTGGAATGGGTGACCTTCATTACAAAAAAAATAATAGAAACGTTCTATTATAGAATATAAAGTTACCAGTACTTTTCGCCACCATATAAATTTTTTTATGCTTAGCTTCCCTTTCAAGATATCATGTTTTGTTTAAAATAAAACTCTTTTTTCCCTTGTTATGGGTATTTTTTTATTTAAAAATTGTTTTTTAATGGGCATGGATATTTTAATTTTTGAAAATTGTTTCTTATGGGTGAAGATATTATTTTATGAGAGTGATGTTTAAAATTTAATTTTTTGATGTCTTATTATTATGTTATGGTTCATGGATATTTTTCATGTTTAAGGGTTGTTATGTTATAAAAATACATTGATGAATAAAATATAAACCAAGTACTAGAGGTTATTTTAAAAACCAATTACTAGTTTTTATGTTATAAACCTAGGATCTATGGCTCTGTGATAGCCATCAAATATATTACCTCTGGTAGTCACCTGTATGGACATTCCATTTGTAAGAGTGTTAGGGATAATGATTTCCCAATATACCTATATGAGTTATATATTATTTCTTAGGGATTTATTTATTTTCATTGAAAAATATTTTGTTTTTTTATGGTAAAATGATTTATTTCATATAATTAAAGAACATTGTTATAACGGTAAACATTTCATGAGAATTCATGGTTTCGCTCAACTAAATGTTTTCCCTTTTTATATAAAATACTAATATATTATTCATCCAACGTATTTTTAAAATTATCTTAAAATTGTTTAATAATGGTAAATGGAATCGAAGAATTCAATTTTAATGATGTGAATATTTTTTAGGAATGGAATCCATGATCTATATTAAAATATTCATATTTTAAAAAATGTATACTGGTTAAAAGTGTCCAATTTATATTATATAGTTGTGGAATGTATAAGTTATGGAATAACTCTCTAAAACTCTAAACCTAAAATGATTATAAAATGTAAGGGAAGAGATTAATTGATTAAAAATAAAGATAATGAAATGCTTAAGACCAAATCATTATAATAAATGATTAAAATGTAATGTCTATGATTTTAATGTTAGATATAAGAGTCTAGGTTCAGGACTGTTATACCTGGTATCAAAGGAATGGTTTAGAGAAATTTTGAGATTATGGTTTTTTCAAATGATATTAATTTAATTTTTATGGTTACCATAATTGGTATATAAAATTAAGTTTAATCATAAATTCAATATCTTAAGCACCCATTTTATGTTTTGTGTGATGATATCTTCAAGTGATTTATGACATTTTAGGAGTCGTTTTTTTATGATTAAGTATATGTAAAACATTTGATTAATGTGAGGTATGAATTTACTTTTTATGGACTAGAGTTCCAAGGAATTGATAACCTATAAGGATTATATGAGCTTGGTTATTGATGTAATTATGGGAACATTTGATTTAATCATATATATAACCATGATAATGAATCAATATTTTATAAAAAAGTGATTAATGTTATTTCAAAAGAATATTACTATATTTTGTGATTTTAAGAAACTGGTTATGAAATAACATTTGAGTTTCATACACTCTTTGATTTTTTATTTTATTGATGTTATTTGGGATATATGGTTATTAATTTATGCAGTGATTAAGTTTCATTGTTGGGTATTACTATTTGGTTTATAAGGTTAATGTATCATATGAATGTTTAATCATTTTAGGGATTATCTTACCACGTTCTAAGAATTATTTTTTTCTATTAAAGTATGATGATAGGACAAATATAATTATTATACCTTTGATGGGTTTTTTGTGTATAAAAGTTTATTTTAGTGATTCATTCATGAATAATTCATTTTCAATACACATAATTTGGAGAAAAATATTAAATTGTGGGGGAAATTGAATAAATGATGAAATTCTACTAACGAAGTAAGTGTATTTATTTTTATCACAATATATATGGAAAATAATTTCTCTAATATAAGGAATGGATATTGAAGAAATAAATTTATCCTAGTATATTCATTTATGATGAACTGGTTGTCTTTTCACTCATCATAGATTTATGGTATTGAGGTCCTTAACATTCTATTGATTAATGATCTATATCACTCTCCCTAATTATTTAATATTTTCTTCCATGTCAAGATATTCACTTCTGAACTTTTTTCTTCTACACAGAAATATAGTATGTTTTATTTCAGATGGCCTTCATAAGTCTATTTTCTCTTATCAAGAGGATGTTTTATTAACCATTTTTTGATGTCAGATTATAGAAAAGGTATTTTTAATTTCCAAACAATGATTATATATCTAAATTAAATTTGAAAGGAAAAACTTTATTCAATTTTTTGGGGATGATGTAACACCCATAGTATTGAGAAAAGAGAACTTTGTTTAATATCATATTTGACACCAAACACATAGCTTTAATGACCCAAGATATATATAACTATTATGTCATATAAATTAAAATGATGGGTATGAATATAATTTTATACATTATAATATATGTATATATATTAATATATTTCTAACTTAATATAAATTATTTACAAATTTTTAGTATATAATCAGTATATTTTTTGTAAAGTAATTCTATTCTTCAAAAATTCACTTTCATAAAAATGATTAGTATTTATTTTCATGAAAAAAGTTATTATAATTATTTTTTGGAACACTTATAAAATTTACTTTATAAACAAAAATTTATTTTTTTAATCATCGTATACAAATTTACATCTTGTGAAATGTTCTGATTCTTTAAAAAAATATTATTTTTCATTGAATTGTAGAAAATATCAATTTTTATAAAAATGTCATTTCTTTTGAATAAAATAAGTTATTAAAAACTAATTTTTTTTAATTTTATTTTACATAACATAAATATTATTAATTTTAAATTTAATCTAATTAATTAATTTTTAATTAATATCACATTTTATTTTGGTATAAGTTTTCCATTTGAATTAAAATAGGATTTTTTGAAAACATTTTTAAAGGCCATAATTTTTATACATTTTAATTAATTTAATAACACCTAATGAGTAATTATTTATAAGATACTTTTAGATTAAATATAATTATATAAAATTTTATATTCATACAACAATTTTATTTAATCATACTGTTAATTTAAAATCATATTTACCTGGAGAAATTCACTTCATTTAACTTCAATTTTATGTCTTATATGTATGTTTAATTTTAATTTATATTTTTTTAATTATATGATTTGAATTGGGTAAAATTTGTTAAGTATTTTTAACCTAAATAAATTATATTATTTAATTAGTTTATAAAAATATTTTTCCATTTTGAATTGGGAAAACATAAATAACAAATTGATGCAGTTAAGTTGAAAATTGGTTTACCGGGGGTTTAAATAAAAAAGATAAGGTTCAAAATGACCTAATAACAAGTATAAAAAATTTTATATTGAATATTAATACCATATGATGTATATTTCTCTATAATTCTCTATTTTTTAATTTTTTCACTTGAATATTTTTGTTACAACTTTTTCTTTTCAAAAAATACAAGTGTGGAACTCACTACACTTATAAGGGCTACGCACTCTCATCTCTTATTCAAAATTTGAAATTGTTTTTTTGTCTAATACTTACCCAATAAAATTAAAAAAAATCATATAATGATCTTAGATTCCTTTTACTATTCATATATCTATTCTACAATAAATTTATATATAATACTAATGATGTGGTCTATGAAAAGGTAAAATTACAAACTATGAATTTTTTTTATTTCTTCTTCCACCACCATAAATTATTATAAAATAATTCTCATATGATAGAACACATATGTAATATATATTTATATGTAATTATATAAATGAAATAACATAAATAAATTTTTTGTTCTATAAAATGGGATACAAAATAATTATTTGTGTCTAGGGAGGACTACCTCTTCATAGACAGATATCATTCATTTTCCAACATTGCCTCATGCATCTTGTTGAACTTATTTATTTAATATATATATATATAATACTTTTAAAATATTTATACACATGTTTTTATAATACCACATATACATTTTTACATTTCATATCATGGGCGATACAATATTTTCTCTCATGTGTAGGACAAAATACCACCTTTCAAAGCAATGCGATTCATTTTTCACTAACTCTCTACATGGAATGTACAAGAATAATTTTAATGAATATATGTGACATAAATAAAATAATAATGATATCAATGACATATTTATCATTTTTAAATGATAATATATCAATTTATTTCTTATAATAAAAAAATGGTAACGTCATTTGTGTACCTATGGACTGTCACCTCCATGAAGCGATGTGAATTTTTTTTCATCGCCACATCTAAATAATGATATATATATATATATATATATAGTTATATTTATTGAAAGAGTATTTTATTTTTTATTATTTTGTTATTCTAGAAAGATAATATTATACATAGATTCCTTTTATAATGATCAATGAAAAATGGAAATGTTACTCTTGTGTATATAAGGCCTGCCATCTCCATAATCATAACATTCTTAAATATTCATAAAAATCATGATTAATTTTAAAATTATAATTTATTAATAAATATGATTATTAAGTAATGGTTAATATTTTTTCAATGTTGAAATAAAGATCTATTTTACCATGATCAATAAACCAAAGTCATTTTGAAACAATGAACTGATTTCCCTCAAAACACTCAACATAGATTAAACTAATTAAATATTTAAATATGTGACTAAGAAAAGTAAAATAATTTTTTAATTACATGTTATTAAAACATAAAAATCATGTTATTAAATTAAAAAAAATTGATGTAATCGTATAATACAACAGTTAATAGGAATACATGGAATGAGTGGACTCAATGTCAAGGTTTTTCCTATCTCACTTTTACTTATATGAGACATATTACATGTAACCACTTATTTTTATTTTATTGTGTGTATACTATCCTTTAATTGTTTTATGATTTTTCATATAGAAATTATTGGTATTTATGAATCTATATGTGGTTATCACATTCATGGGGTTTTATCTATATATTACCAAAGTCGTAAGGGTATTTTTCCCCATTTCCCTTCATTGAGGAATACTATAATGTTAAACACCTGTATTCTTTTATAAGGTGTATCTAATACCAATTTGACATGTTATATCATGAATATAATTATGTTCATGATACTTAATGTTTCATTCGATGTTAATATTTCATGGGTCCTACGATTGAAGTGTAACAAGAGCGGAAAAGGAAATATGTTGCAACCTTCCTTTATTCATGATTGTTAATGTTTGAGTAATTTTTGGAGGAAATAATGTGTTGTTTTTTTAAACCCATATCCTTTATTATAAAGTATATATGAATTTTTTAACATGTTTCACTATCATTTAACCCTTTATTTATTGAATAAATATAAGTGAAATGGTATTAATTGATACTAATCTTGTATTTTATTTTAGATTGTGTATCATTCTCATCTATATCCATTTTTTTAAAATGTTTTCAAAAAATTTATTCCTAAAAATAAATGATTATATAATTCTATTATAATTGGAAAGTGATATTATTTTAAAATGTTTTGAATGTAAATTTTTCAAAATGTTCCAAATAATACAAATTTGAATCCCTTTTTAAATTTTTTTTGAAAAGACTGGTTATTTTTAACATTTAAAACATGGTAATATTTCCCTATAATGATTTATTAAACAATTATTTATATATTTCAAAAGATTTTTTTGATGAATTTTTTTCACAATATATTTATAATTCATTTTTTTATAATTTTTTTTCCAAATTAAAATATTATTTTCCTAAAAAAAATTAATGATAATTTTATGGTATTTACATTAATCAACGTCAAAATCCATTATTGTTATTTATGTTATAATGTGAATATTTTATAATGACACCATCCCCATTTTTTGTTAAATTAATTATTATTTTTTCTTGGATATTTTTGTGGAACACATTTCTTTTCCAAGGGTTATTCAAGTTTCATATAGATTATTATGGATCACATTTCCTTTCTATAGGATAATCACATTTCAATGACATTATTATGAAACATTATTATTTTCCACATTATAATAATGACTCAAAAATATTTTTTCTGGAACCCATTTTGTTTCCATGGTTTAATCATGTTTAAATAAAAAATTTTATGGAACATAGTTATTTTAAAATGGTTAATCATGTTTAACAGAAATTGTTATAGAACCATTTTTTCTTCAAAAGTTAATAATTTACTAAAATAAAATAAATGTTTTTTCAATGATTTGTTAACGAAATTAATTCTCCATTTATTTTATTCATGATACGATTATTTTAAATTGTATATAATTATTATTGTTTCATTATAAGCCAAGGATGGGTGGTTGCCTTATATACTAAGGATTAGTGTTTTAATTATAATCTTAGGATGGGTTGTAAAGTTATTAACCATGTATTGGTGGTTTTGAGATAAACCAAGGATGGGTGGGTCTAGTATGTCCCTCTGATGTTTTAGAGAGTGAAGAGGTGTAATATGACCGTATTGGATATTCCATTTATAAGAGTGATATAGTGATAATTTTTCTAATATATCAATATATAGAGACACAAGTTTATCATACATGGATATTAAATCATTTGTTAATAAATATTCATTACATTACACAAACACATGCCTTAGGATTTTAGTAGTTTAGTGCCTTTGGAATCATGGATCATAATCTTCTAAAATGGAAATATATCTTAAATATTTCCCACAATGCTATTCCTAGTTAGTTATATAAATATAAATACCCTAAATACCCTTACTTCATAAACTATCGAAGTTAACATTATAAAGTGTCATCTCAAATGATCATTTAGTGAAACATGGGATATAAAAAAGAAATACATAAACATAAGTGTATTATATCATGATCATAACTTTTAAAAACCGTACCTTGTATACCAAAGATCATAATCATGAGTCATAGAATAAATATTGGTTTTTCATCAGGCATGAATCATAAGATAATACATGAAGATGATCCATGATAGCATAAAATTGGTGGGAGACATAGAATTTTTTCATTCACATAATCATAGGAAAAAATTTCCAAGTTAGTAAAGGATCACTGTAAATAATATCATATTGGAATTGGATCACTACCAAAACCATCGTAGTAGTAAAAGTTCACTCCCAAGAATATCATAATGGAAAAAACTCCTTAAAAAACTATGTTCAATCCTAAATATAATCGTATTTGTCTCATTAGACATAAATTATTACCCAATGCATTTTAGGGAGATATAAGTCCCACTTATCCCATAATTAAATCATACATATGTGTCTCATAATATCATAATCATTCATCCTATCTTGACCTAGGAAATGATATTAGTTTCACAATTAATTGATCAAATACTAACCTATAGAAAAATCACACATTTCATAATCATTTTCCAAATAAAACTCTTTGAAAATATTTGTGTTTCATAATCATTTTATTATGTTATAAACTGTGTAAGTTAAATGAATATGACAAAAAATCATTATAAAAATAAACCATTTTGAGATTGAATAAGAATTTTATACTTAGATCATTTCCATAATGAATAATTTTTAACATAAAAGGAATAAATATTTGAGGAAAAATAATTTTTAAATACCATTTGAAACATTCATTGTTTAAAATATCATTTATTATTGAAATTTTATTTTTCAAACATAAAACATTTTAAAAACATTTTTCTTTAAAAGTAATAACGAAATAATTTAAAGGATTCTTTTAAAATAATTTAATACAATTTTAAACATGAAAATTTTATTAAATAAATTTCATTGAAAATGATCTTAAAATATAATTTAGAAACTTTTTTTTGAAAACATGGTTTTTGAAGGAAAATTTATTTCCGACTAAAGAGAAAAATAAATTTGAATTTTCATAATTTTTTTTAATAATTATCTTAAGTACTATAGAGTGTATAAATGGTAAAATTACATTAATATATCATTAATAACTAATGAAAAATAAAATTCAGGATAATTTTGTAGAGTAAGATCATAATATTTCATTATTGGAGAATAAATCATAAACAATATCGATCAGTGATGAGATTATAATGTAAAATTATTACCACTTTGATAACATTGAATCATATGACACCTGAAGTAATAAAATAAAATAGAACATAAAATATCATTAAGATAAATAAATTTATGATATCACATGTCAAATGGGATTTATATACACATTGAGAAATAATATAGGTGGATAACATAACGTACATCTCAAAAATGGAGAATTAACTCAAAAATCCTTTATCACCTTAGTAACATTGGAATTATAAACCTAATGATAGATAAATACTTAAATGAAAATTTAGATAGCCCAAAATTTTAAGATAATAATAATAAAATTCATTAATGGGCCATAGATACACCAAAGCGAAGAAATAGTTAATGAATATAACATGTGTCTCGCAAAGGTAAAAAGTGAGATAGAAATCAGTTTCCTTAACTATTAACATTCTTTGTAATCATTAAAAAATAAAATATAATAAGTATTATTTTATAATACATATATTACAAAATAATACTAATATATTTTATACGATAAAATATTTTCTTATAACCATTAATTACCCATTTATTAACAATTTCATGTAAAAATTATGTTTCGAGTAATAACTACTTTGTTTTTGGAAGATGTTTTTACTTTTAATTATAAGTGCACATACTTAAATAATGGTTTCATAATCTCTATAATGTAAAACCTGGTCAAAATATCATATATATTCATTATATATGTTCTTATAGTAATCCAAAATATTTAGTGAAATGATGTGAAATACACCATTTATAGTGACAATAGACTATACATACTCATGAATGATGTGACTATATTCTAATCACATTAAAATAATAAAAAATAAATGATATATATGTATGTATTATCATTATAGTCTCATATATATCACATTTTTTTATTAAATAAATTTGTAATACATTCTAGGTATATAGTTAAGGAATCACTTCACTTCATGAGGCTGTAATCCACTTTATACACAAACAACGTTATCATATTCCCATAGAATGAAAATATTGAAGGAATTTATTATATAATAATTAAATATTCATAAAAATATTAAATACTATAAATATAATAAAAAAATATTATATATAAAATTATTACCAATATTGAGATGAGGTAATCGAAAAAGGAACTACATAAGCTCGTGAGGCGGTAGTCCACTATACACACGAGGGAATATTATGTATCAAATTTTATGGAAGTGTGTGTTATTGTGGGTCTTACCCTAAAAATAACAACATCTCAATATATTAAATATACTAATGTAATTATATAATCATGTAATATTAATAAATGAAGGAGGTGGAGAATTAAATAAAATAAGAATCCTCATACAAGAACATTTACTATTCTTCGGATATCATCCATAGAACATTAATAATTTAAATGGATGGTTTTAAAAAGTCTTATAGATTAAGATTATGGATTTTTAAGTGATTTTGGAATATATTTGTTGATCCAAATGGTTTTAGTGGTTTTATTACTTCCAGTTATTCACAATTGGATGCCACTTCAGCATGATATAGATACAGATTTGATAATTAAGTGTATGCAAGGATGATATGGTTGAGCCACACCACCACCACACAAAGAAACACATGTTTTAAAATTTTCATTCTGTAAGTTAAATGTACCCATGTTTTTATCATTTTGTTTTTTCACTATGGTTTCAATTTTTCTATACTTGGTAATTTATCATTTAATATTAAATTATAGTGATACATACAAGAAAATTTAGATCCAAAAATTCTAAATATTACATATAATTTATAAAATATAAATATTATGTCTTTATGATATTATTTATAACATAAGGGCGTGCTATATTCAAAAACACCTCTTTAACCTTAACCACTCTAAAAGAGTTTTTACTATTAAATGGCCAATATCATTATTATAATAGAAAAATGGGTCCATGACTGGATCATAGTTTATATTTATTAATATATAAAAGAAAATTGGAAGAATAATTATTTTTTATTAATTTTAATTGATTTAATTAAATATCATTTATTATGAAATAAATGTAATGCTAATTTTTTTATTATCCATTTAATTTCAATTTTAATAAAATATCATGGTAATGATGGAATTATAAATTATAATTTTTACACATGTATAACATGATATATTACTCTAAAAATAAATGGATGTTGATAATATATTAAACTTACTTCACTTTTAATATTTTTATAATCATTTATTTTTTTATTAACAAAATTATTAATGAGTTGGTTTTTCTTAATCATTTTATTTAATTATTTTATTTCAAAAATTTAAATATAAGTTATTATGATAACAAGAACTAATTTATATTTTTTAAGGATACATATAACTGAACATATTTTGTTTATTTTCCTCTACCATGGATTTATAGACATTAATTGTAAGAAAAGTATCTTTTGGTGTTATTTTGTACATATTATGTGGGTAGAATTTAAGGGAATCTTGCAAGAAATTACCATATTTTTGATCATTTTATTTCCAAGAAAAAAATAAATTCATAAAAAAATATGATAATATTTTAGGTGATTTTCACACATAGAATTATTGTTTAATCAATTAGTAAACCAATTTTTTACTTTAACTGTGATAAGTAATTTTTATTGTATTCACCATTAATTTTGGACAAAAATTAAGGTAACCTTATGAGGCATTATAAATTATTATTATTCTAAATCTGTAATAAATGTTTCCAAATTCAATTACATGTGTGTAAAAAATAAATTCATAATTAATATTGTAGACATGATTAGAAAGTGTGTTTTTAAAGAGAAAAAGTTCCAAATTTTGAATATTTTTTGTAATACATCGTAAATTCTTAAAACAATTATTCAGGTGCATGTGTGTAAAGAAACATCAATTATATAAAGAAATATAATATCCTGAAAAATTAAAATATAATTACAAATTTATATTACCTAAATCTATAACATATCTATTAATGCAAGCAACACTGAGTTAGATTGTGTTGTACGCAATAATTAATTTCTATGATAGCTTGCGTTATATGCATGTCATAGTTTTACCGAATATAATTAATATTATAATTTAAAATCAAAATAAACACATAGAAATTAAATTAGTAATTATTAATTGGATTAATTATGTTATAATATTATGAATTACATAAATATAAAATGAATTCATCAGTTACCAGTTAATTAGAAAAGAAAATATAAACCAATTTAATATAAAAGAAATGTTTTTTATAAAATCTTTCTATAAAATCTGAAAGAAAATTTTTAGTTATAAATTAAATTAATTTATAATATTTAATAATTTTATGTAAATTTATATATTATATATTAAATATTTTTTTTAAAATATATCCAATAGATTTGGCAGGAATGAGAAAAAAAATCCAATTTTATGTATGAAAATATGTATTCTTCTAATGGAAGTTTTGTTTCCATTTCATGGTTTACATTCTATAAAACTAAATTTTTTCAATTTCATAAATTTTATTGAAAAAAATGATAGTCATTTATAAAATAGGAATTTCAAAATTATATTAGGGTAAAAATTTTCTGTTTTTCTTAGAAGCTTCATTTTTTAATAATAGTTAAAAATAAATAATTTTAATTGAAAAATGACTTTTCATCTAAATATTTTATACCGTTACATTATATATTAAATTGGTTTTAAAGTCATAATAGCTCAATTAGAAATACATTACTCCAATTTTGGTCATTATAATAATTTTCATATTATATTTTTATATAAAAACAATTTAATCTTTTGAAAGTCTTAACTTTAAAAATATGCCATCTCGTCACATGTGATGGATTAATATTAAAAAAATTCTATCAAAATATGTGAATTTAATTTGGAATAATTGATTCCATATTTTTAATTAGAATTATTAATAAATTCTAACATGTTTAAATTATTTTTTTACAACTTTATTAGTAAAAAATTAATAAATACATCCATTTAGAGATAAACGAGTTTACTGAGGGACTAAAATTTAAACATAAGGGACCAAATTTCCTAAAACATATCCAAAATACTTATTATGGAAATATTTATAAAAAATAACTAATTTTATATTTTTTTACATTATTGGACCTTATTTATATAGAAAAAATGTGGGTGAAATTCACTCTTTCAAATCATTAAAAGTATGCCACTCACCTGACTTATAAAAGTCCATCCCTCTCTTTTCTAATTCACAACATAAAACCACTTTTGATTAGAAATTACTATAAAAAAACTTCCCAAAATACCTACCCTCATATTATTTTATTTATATTAGTATTAAATTAAACCTTTTAATGATTTAGTGAAAATATGTGGATATCCAAAGAAGAGGTAATGTTTTCTAAGAGTGTTTTAATTTAATTTTCTATCCACCTCCTTAAATTCATATTATTACATTATTATATTATAGAATAAATATCTTACATAAACATGCATTTTTATATTTTATGGTTATGATATAAAAATTCACACACTTTCATCAAATTGGTTAAAAAATCATTGTTCGTGTGTACAGTGGACTACCACCTCACAAATCGATGTCGTTCGTTTTTCAACATCCACTTTTCAAGGTTGTTAATAATGATGGATTTACAATTTATATGTTATATATATAATATTTATTATTTTATTATGGTTTTTAAATATTATATCATACATACATTTATATCTTTTATTTTTTAGGAATACGATTTTGTCACTTCTATGTATGACAGACTACCGCCTCGTGAAGCAATGTTATTCATTCACGCTTTTCACAGAATTTATTAAGTATGTTTTAATAAAAATATTTAATATATATGACTTAAATATAATACTTAAATGGTAATATATATATATATATTTCATTTTTCATTTATTATGATGAAATAAAGATATAGTGTTCAGGCGTATGTACGACCTACCGTCTTAATGAACTGTGTATTTAATTTCCTATCACCAAATTTTATTAGATATCATAAATACATATGTATTAAATATATATGAAATTTAAATCATGTTTCGAATTATGGATTTGTTGAAATCACGATTCAATTATGAGGAATAAAATAAAAGGTCAAACACACTTGATATACAAGCTAATTAACAACAAAAATAATGATAATAATGAATAATTATTAATAAATGGGTGATAATATGACATTAATGAATAATATATGATATAATTAATGTTAATATAGTAATATAATAATGAAATTAAATTTTTTTAAACAACTATTCTGAATGATAAATCAATTATGACTGAAATGAAGATGAGATGTAAGCAATTCCATCTCAAATTCATTTCACTGAGGTATATATCCATGTTATGTACAAAATGATTTTCTATATGTCTTATACTATACCATTGAAATGTGATGTCATGAATAATTCTATATTCAAGGAATTTTATATCATGACTCGTCCCCTGGGGCTTGTGTCGTGACTACCCAAAGCCCGCCTTCTATTGGCCAGGGGCTGGCGACTAGCACCGGAAAGACATATCCCTAAAATAGGAAGGCATTGCCTTTTAACTTGTACAGACACACATTCTAAGAACACAACAAGAAGCAACCATAAAGTAAAATTCTATAGTAAAAGTGTGTTGAAAGAAAAGGGGTCAGAATACAAGCCCAAATGAAAAGTACAAGTACAACTGAAATGTAAAAATACAACTGAAAAGTGAAAAACAGCTTCTGAATCATCCACTGAAAATCCTACCTGAAGGGTAGGTATAGCTCACGATCAGTAGCCCTTGTGTCACATCACACCAAATGGTCCACCTCTGAGCACTGTCGAGTCACGGCTCCCTCAACCGCGATCAATTTTATTGGTATTCTACACAAGACACAAAAAGGTGTGGTTGTAGCCCATGCAGGGGTGAGTATAATGATACTCAGTAGGGACCCTGAGACCCTCGTAGGTCTCCCAAAGTTCCCCAAAGGGAAAACCACAAATCAATACATCCATCTCAAGCCCGAATCAATAGACATAAACTCTACTTAGGTATATTCCTATACATATACCTAAGTTATCAAGATCTACTCATCTCATACTTGAGAGAATAATACCACAATGGTAACACAATGAAGGTAGAATTACCACACAGGTAACACCATGGAGATAGAAGTACCACACAGGTAACACCACGAACACAACACCACGAAGGTAAAAGTACCACATAGGTAAAACCACGAAGGTAGAAGTAGCACATAAGTAACACCACGAAGATAGAAGTACATCATAGGTAACACCACGATGATAACTCCATGAAGGTAAAAGACTCAGCTCACAATCAGGTATGACTTAAGTACATAAGTACATATGATTAGTCGAAATCTACATCATCTTATTTTGTTAAGAGGCACTGCTTCTGACCCACATAGGATGGATAGGTAATAACCCTCGCTGACCCACTCAAGATCGGTGTGTGCTAACCCACACAGGATAACTGAGCAATGACCCACACAAGATCTAATAAATACTGACCCATAGAGGATCGATAGATACTAACCCACTTAGGATCGATGTTCTTTCTTCACGTTACAATTAGCTACATGACTCCTCGTACCTGGTGCACTCGATTTCTGTAGAATTTTCCCCTCTAGATATTTTTCTTAGCTTGATCACCACTAATATCCATAAAGGATTAACCCAAAGGACCACCATGTCATAAGGGTTTCAATGCGACAGGCGGTGCGTCAATCAGAGGCTCGGTTTGTGAGTTATATGTATTTTAGTTCTGAGGGCCCGGTTGGATTCAGGTTTGATCCAACCCAGTTGTACATTAAGTATATTTAAAAATCAAGTGGAGTATAGAAAAATAAATTTCTCACTCCAAGGTTCCTATTGTCGCAGACGGTTCATCAAACGGATGCCCGGATTTCAAGATATGGCCTTTTAAGTGAAATAGGGCCTAGTTGGGTCTGTGTCCGGGTCTGACTCGGATGGGCTGGGCCACGGCGGGCTCATCTTGTTGGGTCATAGTCCGTCTTGGCCTTCAAGGGTGTATCCCACAGGGATCGTGTGGTCTAGACTATGGAGGCACGACCCACTAGTCTCACGCAACCCACTGGGCACGCGTGGCCCGCTGTCTCGCGCGGTCTGCTCAAGCTGGCATAGAAGGGGAGCGGCCCCGTACACGTTTGGAAGGCGAAGTGGCAGCACCTAAGGGGTGCTCCCAGGTCACCTTCAGAACCCACTATTTGTCCCATTTCCACAACGTCATATTCATGGATTCCTCCATCGATGGTGTGCCGCATCCTCCCGTGGCTGGCCAGTGCCAGCGGCCCTGCTCAACCGTCGTAGCTCCTCTCCATCGGCGGCGCGCGACGTTGCGCCACATCACCTCTGCGGCTGACTGGTGTCATCCCCTCTACTAACCATTGTGGCATAGTGTTGTGGCATCATCTTTCGGCAAACGATGGCACACTGCCTCCATCGTGGTCGGTCGGTGCCAACCTCCACCATCATCTGCCATCCCGGGTCTTGTCCAACCTGAAGGTAATGTTTTCGAAGAACGCACCCAAATTCCAACAAAGGTGGAGGGTTTGGGACTTGTTTTAATGGCTTCCTCCCTCCATTATAGCTTGATAGAAATATCGTAGGATTCAAAAATCAATTATAATTATAACAAAAATAAATCCCTACCTCAAGAACGATGGAGAGCGCCTATGATTAAGGAAGTGGGTCTGTGCTCATTGTCCCCACAACAATCCGCCAATGTTGCTGCTCAAGAATCTTTTTTCGATTTTTGATTCGACATCACCCATCACCACCCACTTGAACTGGCTCTTTCCTCCAAGTTTGGTGTCATGTAACTTTATCAGCACTTTGTTGCTAGGTGAACTTGTTCCACTACCTCTCCCCAAGATCTGTATAAATATGATAGGGGGAGGGTGAGCAAAGCTCATATAATTTGTGAGGGTTTATTTAATAGGAACCTTCCTAAATTATAATGACGTTGTTACATAGGATTTTAAGGGTCATTTCGTTTAATGGCTTAACAGGTCTCTGGTACCACAGCACTTCTTTTCCATTGGAGGAAAAGAAAAAATCAAATAACAAAGTTATTTTATTATTCTTTTAAAAAGTACAAAATCTAACATTTTCTCCAGACCTACTGCGGTCTAAGTAAATCATCCATTAAGAATATACTAGAACTACAGATTCAATGTTTCCCTTAGATTTTTAATCTGAGCATCGGTTTAAAATTTAGAAAACGCCACTCACAAGTTTACTCAACATACCTTAAAAAAGTTCAGAAATTCATTCCGGGAAAATTAGGCCTCGGAATCATGTGTCATCAATTTTGGTAGACTCATATTAATTCTATATTATTAAAACAATTACATGTAAAAATATGGATCTTTACATTCTCCCCACATTCGGGTCTTTCATCCCCAAAATTTAAAACATAGACTAAGAAAAAAATGGGGGTATTGAGCACATATCTGAGCATCCCACTCTCATGTACTCTTCTGGAGGTTCTCGTGTTGTCAGGAATGCGCACCATAGGTATTGATCGTCCACTAAGTACCCGCTCTTGTCAATCCTCAATCTCCACTGGAACTTTCGTAAACTTCTCCCCATCATCAAAGTCCAGCTCACCATGGTCAATGAGGGGAGATGGGTCAGGCATGTATCTCCTCAACTAGGATACATGGAAGACGTCGTGCACCCTCTCCAACTGCGGTGGAAGTGCCAAGTGGTATGCCACCTCGCCCATCCTCCCAAGTATCAGAAATGGTCCGATAAACCTCGGTGATAACATGACTCCTTAGCAAAATCACCATAAACCATTTCAAGGTGAGACCTGTAAGAAAACATGGTCTCCCTCCTCAAACTCAAAAGGTCTATGCAGCCTATTATTATAAGACTTTTTTCAGCTCTATGAAGTCTTAATCTACTCTTGGATGTTTTGATCCTTCTCATTGGTAGCCCATACCAACTCTTGACCCATAATTTCTGACTCCCCTAGGTCTATCTAGCATAGAGGTGATCTGTAATGTCAACTGTATAGGGCCTAGAATGGTGCCATACTGATGGTGGAGTGATAGCTGTTGTTGTAGGAGAACTCCACCAATGGAATGTGATCCTCCCAACTGCAGTCAAAATCTAGGATGCAAGCACCTAACATGTCCTCTTGTGTCTAAATAGTTTTCTCTGTCTGACCATCCATTTGCGGATGGAAGGTGGTGCTTTAATGCAGCTGAGTCTTGAATGCCTCCTACAACCCCTTCCACTATCAGGAAATAAAATGTGTGTCATGGTTAGAGAAAATCATCGATGTCACCCTATGAAGTCGCAAAATATCCTATACGTAGAGGCGTCCCAAGGCCTATACTGATCCATGCTCTCAGATGGGTAGGGATTGGGCTGACTTGGTGAGTTGCTCAATGATCACCCAGATGGAATCATATCCCCTGAACATACCTGGAAACACTATCATGGAGTAAATGGAGATTCCATCCCACTTCCACTCTGGCACATCTAGTGACTATGTTAAGTCTGCTGAAACCTGATGCTCAGCCTTCACTTACTGACAAGTGAGGCATCAAGAAACAAACTCTGCCATAGCTTTCTTCATCTCTGGCCACCAGTGCTGACGTCGGAGGTCCTGGTACATCTTTGCCACACTAGGATATACCACTACAGGGTACGTATGTAACTCCCTCGACATCTCCTCCGATATCACCATGGGTTCCATGGTACATCCTCTAAATAGGATAACATGCTCCCCACCTTCATAAAATCCTTCAGGTGCCTTTCTAGAGGATATCTGAGCACATCGAGCCTCACAGTCAATGTCCCCAAGCTGCGCCTTATGAACCCCTTCCTCTGCAAGTCCTCTAAATATACATGTAACTAAAGAAGCTCCGAGGGAGACATCTGATATGCTGGCGTAGATATCAGTGTCATCTTAGGGTACAGTAAGATATAAAAGTCTACCTCTTTGTGAGGAGGTAGTCTGGAAACATCATCATGGAAGACATCAGTATATAGGTCCACCACTATAGGATATCTCGGACTCTCAACATCAATTTCCTCGAGGGTAAGGTTGGCCAAATGATGTGTGATTAGATACACCCTCCTCTGGGTAATTCCATCTTGTGCTACAATGGTTCCATTCTCATCGTTGAAGGAAAACTTGGTCCCATCCTCACAAAAACACCACACTTTGTGCCTAATATAGAAAATATGAGCATGGATTGTGGATAACCTATCCATACCCAAGATGATGTTGTAAGTCCTCGACGCCGCTACTAGAAGATCCCAACCGAAGCTCCTACCTCCTAGAATAATCTCACACGACTTACACCAGTGTGTAATCGTCAAATCCCCTCCCGTAAGAGTCTCTAGCCATAAGGTTTGAGCCAATAGCTCCATCGGAATCTCCAAGATCCAAACAAGGGTAGTGGAAATAAAATAGTGACTGGAACCTAGGTCAATAAGTATTATATCTAAGGTGGAGTAGACACAGATCATACCTTTAATCATCTCCTAAGAACCATGGTCATTTTCCTTAGCAACCTGGATTTGAGCTCGTCCCTTTCCACCTTCTCATTATGGTTGGGGTGGACCACCTAAAGGTGGTGGCGGTAGAACCTCATATCACCACCCATGGCTTTATATATGGCCAGTGCTGCAAAAACCTGTAACCATGCCTCCTCTTGAACTGAAGGTAAGTGATGTGTTCAGTAGGCTGAAGTGTGATCTTCAATTGGCCATTCCGTGTGGTGATCCTATTGTGGCTGCAGCGGGTAGTCTTTCAGGTGGCAAAGATATTACAGGTGATGATGCTTTGCAGAATGGGGACTTGCTGGTAGGACTTGATAAGGAGTCCTTGTGCAAAGGAGGTGCTGGTGGGGGAGGATGGGTAGCAGTTTAGATAGGTGGAGGTCAGTCTCCCTCATCCTTTTCCAAGGCAGTTAAGGTTGGAAGGGGTGTACAGATAATTGGCCAAACTTCAGAACCTGGAGGTGCGGTTCCTTAGGCTGTTTTTAGGGCGCTAAAGGAGTCTTGGACTACTAATGTGCATGATCCATTGTCCCAGGTGGCCCCTTTTCACAAGGCTTCAAAGCTGACTGAGGTTCATAATTGGTTCTCGCTGTTAGATTAGTCAGGGAAAGAAAATGAAGATCCTGAAGGATGGATTATGGTCATTCCTTGGTGGAAACGCAAGTAGACCGGGAGTAGACACTCAGAAGGGGAGGAATCGAGTAACCAAGATAGGGCCTCAAGAAAACAATAGGGGGTCTCTTGGACTAGTGAATACTATGATCAAGAGGCACTGGTTCGATCCGATTCAAGGAAATGGAAACAAGGAAACCTCTTAACTAGAAGCCTTTTGGCTCCAAAGGGTGGAAAGAAGTCAAGACCGCGCATAGATTATTCGGGAACTCCAAAGACTATAGTTACCATATCAGCAAGCAAGGACAAATGAAATGTCACGGAGGCTATTCTAGGGGTTACTTTCTTGAACAAGGAAGGGGTTTTGGTTTCAGGTAAGACCCCTACATGGACTACTTCATACGTTGGTCATTCTTCTACGCATGGAGCTGAAAATTAGGAAAGTGGATTGGTGGATCCTTTGGTGATCAGGAAGGGAAAGCCTTTGGCGGTAGGAGGGGTGGATTCCGAAGTTGCATAAATCTCATGGGACCTTATCATGTCCTCTGAGGAAGAGATGGTGGAGGGGGTTCTCCTCATTTAGGCCTCAGTGGAGGATGCGGAAAGGATGAATGGTAGACCAGTTCAAGTGGGTGTAAGCAAGGAGCAGGCCGCTTAGATCGACAACAACACTTAATTTTGACCAGAGGGTTCAATGAAAGGAAGATTACAGTGGAGGATTTCTTACAGGTTTGGGACAAGTTAGCCTCCAATTTCGAAGTGATCATCAGTGACAAGCTGGGGAAAGAGGTAAGCGACCTGTCCTGGAAATTATTTAGGGCAGTCACATCCAATATTTTCATGTTGGTCTCCTATAGTTCTGTTTTTTAATTTTGTTCTTGATGTGATGTTGTCTTGCTGGTTTCCCACTTTTTTCCATAAAAGTGGGTCTTAATAAAAAAAAATAACTTGGATGGAAGTACCTCGACCATTTTCTGGTCGTTTGTACGGTGGGTCAGGTAGTCGCGATCCATGTGACCCTGCCCACTACACGAGTAACACTTCCTACTTCTAATCATCCCTCCTATGTACCGTGATCCCCTCACCACCGAACTTGTATCCTAAGTTCGTCCACTAGAAGGTCTGGCCCACAATGGCCCCTGCTACATCCCTCTAATACCTGCTGTAGATGAATCTACTACCTGATGTCTAGTGGTGTCTCTCATTTTCGATGCCTACTCAGCTAGGAATCTCTCCACAAAAAGTGCTCTCTCTAGTACCCCAGCCTAGTCGGAATGCTGAGTGATAACATCGATGCTCTGATATCCTATCGGAGACCCTTCTTAATGGTCTGATCCCTGAAGAAAGGGTCTCGTACCATGATGGTGGAGTAACGGGAGAGATCAGTCAACCTTGGCGAGTACTGGGCCACAGTCATGATGTCATGTTTTAAGTTTTGCAGCTCTTGTATACGTACTGAGCATAAAGTCGTTGGGATGAACTCTGCCCTAAAAAGGCCCTCAAAGTCTGCCCAGGTGAGGGTTTCCTCGTCATGTATCTGGAGTGTTAGACCCCACCATCTCCTATTTGATCCCTAGAAGAGACTAGCAGCTAGGATCACCATCAGATCAGCTGGTGTCCCAACTAAGAGAAAACATCTTGCCACAACCTCCAGCCGGTCCTCATCCGCCTGCGGATCCATCTCTCCTCAGAACCTCGGATGCCTTTTCCACTGGAAATCGTGCAATGCACTCAGTCAGCATGCACCCTCTACTATTTGGGCTAGTTGAAACAGTTACCCAACGGGTAGTGGTGCTGTCGGTACACAACCCGAATGTGCAAACGCAGTAAGAGGGACCTACACTGAGTCCTCATCGCTTGGTGGGCTATCTTCACATACTATCTTGGAAATCGTTTCTTATAGTCCACTTGGAGGCATACTGAAAGAAAATAGGTGTGCCATGGTCAATAAATTATACCTGGGGAGTTAACACAGAGAGATCAAAATTCAAACACTTATAAAACACACGCAATCGGTGTTTTCATGCTCTGAGTCGGAAATCAGAATTTAGGGTCCTAGTGTATGGATACGTCATCCGCCAAACCAACACTGGATTCCCCAAACTGAAAACCACACTCATATCAGTCAACACTATTTCCACATTAAAAATATCGGAGTCCAGGTTCTTCAGTAGAATCGACTCCTTTGATACCACTTTGTCACGACCCGTCCCCTAGGACCCATACCGTGACTGCCCCAAGACAGCCTTCCAAAGGCCAGGGGATGGCGACCATCACCAGAAATGTGTATCCCTAAAATGGGAAGGCAATACCTTTTAACCTATACAAACACATATTCCAAGAACACAACAAGAAGAAACCGCGAAGTAAACTACTGTAGTAAAAGTTTTCTAAAAGTAAAGGTGTCGGAATACATTCCCAACTAAAATGTACAAGTACAACTAAAAAGTAAAAATACAAATGAAAAGTGAAAAATAGCTACTGTATCATCCACCGAGGATCCATCCTGAAGGGTAGGTAAAACTCATGATTTGTAGTCCCTGTGTAACATCACGCCAAATCGTCCACCTCCGAGCATCGTCCAGACCTGGCTCCCTCACCCTCGATCAATGTTGTATGTCATCTACATAAGACACAAAAAATTGCGGGCATAGCCCATACAGGTGTGAGTATAACGATACTCAGTAGGGACCCTAGGACCCCCGTAGGTCTCCCAGATCTCTAAAAAGGAAAAACCACAAAGCATGACCTCCATCTCAAGCATGAAGCAATAGAAAACAACTCTACTTAGGTATATTCCCATACATATACCTAAGTTATCAATATATACTCATATCATACATGAGTTAAGAATACCACAAAGGTAACACCACAATGGTAGAAGTACCACACAGGTAACCCAACGAAGATAGAAGTACCACACGGTTAACACCACGAAGACAACACCGCGAAGATAGAAGTACCACACAGGTAACAACATGAAGGTAGAAGTACCACATAGGTAACACCATGAAGATAGAACTACCACGTAGGTAATGCCATGAAGATAAAACCATGAAGATAAATGACTCATCTCATAATCAGGTATAACTTAAGTATATAAGTACTGATCATTAGTCGTAAGCTAGATCATCTTATTCTATTAAGAGGCACTACTTATTACCCACATAAGATCGATAGGTAATAACCCCAGCTGACCCACACAGGATCTGACCCACACATAATCGGTGTGCGTTGACCCACATAGGATCACTGAGCACTTACCCACATTGGATCTGATAGATTCTTACCCACAAAGGATTGATAGTTAGTGAACCACATAGGATCAATGTTCTTTCTTCACGTTATAGTCATCCATAGGATTTCTCACACCCATTGCGCTCGAGTTTCATAGAATTTTCCCCTCGAGATATCGGTCATAGCTCAATATCCACAAAGCTCCACAAAGAAGTAACCCAAAGGACTTCCATGTCGCAAGGGTACCAGCGCGATAGACGGTGCCTTAATCGGATGCTCGGTCTGTGAGTTATAAACGTGTTAGTTCTGAGGTCTTAGTTGGATTCGGGTTCGATCTAACCTGGTCATACTCCAACTGTCTCCAAACCTGAATTGGAGTATACCAAAAGGGACTTCTCGCTCCAATGGTCCCAGTGCTATAGATGGTTCGTCAAACAGATGCATGGATTTCATGATATTTCACTTTAAGCGGAACTGGGCCTCGTTGGGTCCGGGTCCGGTCCGACCAGGTCTGAGCGACCCGTTCCTAGTCTGACCTGGCTAGGCTAGGCCATAGAAGGCTCAGACTACTGGGCCACAGTCCGGGCCGACCCGCACGTGGGCGGCCTGTTGGTCTCATGCGGCCCGACCCACCGAGGCGCGGCCCGCTGGGCTCTCGCAGCTCGACCCACATAGGCGCAGCCTGCTGGGCTCACGCAGCCTAGGCCGCGGTGGGGCACAATCCACTGGGCTTGCATGGCCTGGCCTGGAGTGGGGCATATCCCGCTAGATCATGCAGTCTTCCCGAGATGGAATGGAAGGGGAGAGGCACATCCTCGTTTGGAAGGAAAACCGGCAGCTCTTAAGGGGTGCTGCCAGGTCACCCATGGGACCCACTGAGGGTCCTTCCACCACGGTGTCGGAGATGAGGCTTCCTCCATCAGGGGCATGTGATGGTGTGTCATATCCTCCCACGTTCGTTTAGTGCCTCCCACCCTACTAGACCAACGTGGCTGAAAAGTCATAGACCCTCTCCGTCAGCGGCGCGCAATGGCACGCCGCATCACCTCTGCGGTCAGCTGGTGCCAGCCGCTTCGCTGACCGTAGGGGCATAGTGTTATGGCCTCCTCCTATGTCATGCGACGGCGTGCCTCCTCCATCATGTCTAGCTGGTGTCGGCCACCGTCATCATCTATTTTCCCAGGTCTTGTCCAACCCGTTTAAGAAGAACTTATCCAAATTCCATCATGGTCAGAGGGTCTGGTCCTTATTCATTTGGATCATGCCCTCTACATTGGCTTGATTGCATGTGGGTAGGATTCAACAATCAATTAGAATTATAACCAAAAATAAATCCCTACTCAAGAACAATAGAGAGTTCCTGTGATTGAGGAAGTGGGTCGGTGTTCGTTGTCCCCATAACAAGCCTCCAACGTTGTCGCTCAAGCGTCGTCCTTCAGTTCGTGATTCGGCGTCACCTGTCACTGCTCACTGGAACTAGCTCCATCCTCCAAGGTTGGTGTCGGGGCACTTTATCAGCACTACGATTCTTGGTGAAGTCGTGCCATTACCTATCCCCATGCTCCATATAAATAGTGGAGGGTGAGGTTAGGAAACACTCATAGAATTAATGAGGGTTCATTTAATAGAAACCTTCCTAAATTATAACGACATTGTTACATAGGATTTGAAGGCTCAAGCCATTTAATGGATTAACATGTCATTAGTCCCGCACTACCACTTTTCCATTGGAGGTAAAGAAAGAAATAAAATAAAAAAGTTATTTTATTATTTTTTTATAAAGCCCAAAACCTACCTTTTTCTCTAGATCTACAGCGGTCGAAGTGAAGTCTCCCTTAAGTGAATCTTGGCACTACAGATTCAACGGTTCCATAGAATTTTTAATCTTAGCACCGGTTTAAAAGCTAGAAAACACTGCTCACGTATTTACTGAATGTACCTTAAAAAAAGTTCAAAAATTTGTTCCAGGTACACCGGGCATCGGAATCATGCGCCGTCAATTTTCACTAACTCTTATTAATTACATATAATTAAAAAAATTACAAGGAAGAATCCAAGTCTTTGAATTTTATATTTTAAATATTATATTTTCAGGTAAGGTTATTTGAATTAAGTGTTGTCATGTGGAAAATAATTCCATAACTCAATTTCTTTTCATTGGGTAATATTACATCCTCATTGTCATTAGAATTATATGATTGTGTTTGTATTGATTTTTTTATTATCATGTTTTTTTATTTCCAAATTTTTATGAGTATTTATATTTTAACACATTATTGATGCACTAGTTATTTTTCACTTCAATGAAATATTGATAGCTATGGTTTACTTTACTATATAATTTTTTTGGGGATTGTTTAATCATGAATTTTCATATATGATAATTATTTGATAATTGTTTAATAAACTCTTTTATTTTATTGTACTCTAGTTATTCAAGATTATTTTCATATATTATGTAATGTCTCGGAAATTCTGTTTAATTTTTTTAATTAAATGGAATTATTTCGAGACCGCAAAATTCGAAGGCACATGATTCTGAGGTTCGGAGAGCCCAGAATGGAATTTTGATCTTTTTTAAGGTACATTTGTTAAACGTGCGAGTGGGATTTTCTATCTTTTGAACCAATGCTCAGATCAAAAATCCTAGGGCATCATTGAATTCGGAACACCCAAATTCACCTAGAAATGACTTAACTTCGGCTGGCAAGGGTCGACCGTAAATTTTATTTCTCAAACTTTTTGGAAAAATAATAAATTCATATAAAGGAATTATTTTATTTCTTTCTCACTATTGGGTGGAAGACGACGACGCTATAGTGAAACGACGAGGCAGCGACGAGAAGCATTAATGGAGAACTTATAATGGCTCTTTAAAACCATGACACTAATTTTATAATGACTCATTAAATGTGGCCCATTTAATGATCATCGTTAATTGACGCTACGATGCTGCGCTTTTATTTCCTTTAATTATTTTTCCATGTTGGAGATGATGAAATTAAACCTTGGTGACTCTCTAATGAATCTCCAACGGTAATTCCTCTCCAATAAAAAACGATGAAGAATGTCGGTGAGACTTCGACGCCATCAACGAACATTGATGAATGGAGATGGAAGTGGCGATGTCGGCATCTTGAATCCTAGAGGTTGAACGCTTTGGCATCGAATGTCAAAGATGTAGGGGTTTGAGTTTTATTTCAATGTTCTTCCCCGCTCTTCTCTTTATAAAAACAACGAATTCAGATCAACCCAAGAACATGTTGATCCATGAATCATGCATTATGTGAGAGGGTAAAATTCTCTTAGGGATTATTTATATGGGATTCAAACCATTAATGAAATAGTTTAACTACAATCGATGAGCCTCCCCCTTGATTTAACCTCTAACGTAGAGGGATTGGGCTAACATGAACAAGGCTCGAGCACCTCTGCTTCTGTATTATTGGTGTCTGATTTTTCACAGTTGTGTCAATTTGATTATGGGGACTGAGTAAGGAAGGTGGTGACCCGAGAGGCTTGTAGGCACATACGGATCGTAAAACAAATCACTGGAGCAACTATGGTAGCCTATAGAAGGTGCCATCGGCATGACACCACAGGCGACCGGCGGCGGTTTTCCCATGCTAGTTGTGTGAAGAGGGAGGCTCCAACAGGTGTTATAGTAGTTGTAAAGGTGGCCATCCCTTACCGGACACGCTGGAGGAAATCGGCACGCCATCGGTGCGCTGGGGTGGTCAGACGCCGCAGCCAACCGTCAGTGGCGGTGGGAATTGTAGCGGCAGGTGGGGATCGTGATGCCAAGAGGGCGTCGCGTGGAGAAGGGTGGCCCATGTCTGGGCCTCCCATGAACCAGCGAGTTGTGGTCCATTGACTGTGGTTGGAGGGGTCCCACATCATCGGGGCCAGTGGCACGGGTGGGACGCGGTGCGGCTGTCGCGTCGTGGTCGGGCGACACACCTTGGCTGCCTCATGCAGCCGTGATGTGGGACGGTGGGCCACACCTTGGCTTGAAGGCTGGTCCCATAGCCCAGTGGGTCCAGCCTATGTCGGCAGTCCAAAGCAGCACCCTTCGGGTCAGGCCAGGATAGACCGGGTCACCGAGTGACCTGGCGGGCTGGACCCTCGGCCCAACCAGGCTGGGTCAAGCGAGGCCTGTTGGGCCTGACCCATTGGCCAAACTGACTAAGAATCAAATTGAGTTAGGTTGATTCGGTTGATCTTAAACTAGCATATGTAGGACCGCCAGGCCGGGTTGGTCGGGTCAGTCTTACCAGGTCAGATTGGGCCCCATTGCAATCGGTCCCTTGGTTATGCTCCCGATTGACGAGTCATTTTTTTCATTGGGACCCTCTTGATGAGGCAGATCTTTTGGAATTCTCTTTGATGACTTTCATGGAAGTTGAGATGTGAAAAAGAACATGAGAATCAGTTATCCCATGTGTGCTACTTAAGAAATATTAAAATTGGATGAGACCTAAGGATTGATGACTTTCGACTCTGTATGACTCGACCATGGACCAAGGGGAATCACTTCTATGTTAATTTTCAGGCCTTTAGTGGGAATCACTTCTATGTGAGTTTTTAGACCCACGGTACGCGACGAGGAGGAGTACCTTAGTTGGACAAGATTAGTGAGAATCACCTTTCTGTGACTTTGCAGGCCCACGGTACGTGATAGGGAGGTGTACCTAAGTAGTCCAAGGTTAGTTGGAAGCACTTATTCTTGACTTGGTAGGACCGCTGTAATCATTAGAAGAGGATTTATCCAGCAGTAAAGGTGTTCAAAGATGTGACTGAGGATGCTACTGTTACTATCCTTGAATATACCTGGTGTGAGCTATCTTGTGTTTTGTACTTTACTTTTAGGAATTTGTGTGTGGCATTTTCATTTTGTTTTGGGGACCCTACTGAGTATTTCATTACTCACCCACGCACGGGCTTTACCCGCATGTGTTGTGTCTTGTGCATACGACCGACATTTCGACAGGGGTGCTCAGGGAGACAGGACTGACGGATGCTACGATGGTGGAATGGGATTCCTAATACCAAATGGGCCCTAGTAAGACAGGACAGACAAGATAAACTACTTCAGCTTCCAGTAGCATCACTACTCTCACAATCGGGTGGGGTTTTCTACGGATTCCCATCAGAGTTCCCTTTTTTACTTGCTATTTTCAGTCATTTGTTGGGTTTTTATTCTTTCCCACTTACTTTCAGTTGTACTTTCACTCAACCTTGTTTTAGTGGTACATGTTTCCCCCTTTAAAGTTGTCTGTATGTGGTTGGGCGCGTGTGTGTGTGTGCAGGTACTTAGTAAAACACCTCTCACTTGCAGGTTAACGCCTACGGCACTAGTCGCCAGCCCCTGGCCTTCTGGAGGTGGGCTTGGGGTAGTCACGGCATGGGCCCTTGGGGAGGGGTCGTGAAAAGTTGGTATTATAGGGAAGTCAGTCCTACCACAATGACCGTGATTCTATGTTTTGTCATGGGGCAACTGTGTTAAGTGTTTCAAGTCCAAATTTCAAATTTAGGGAGTCCAGTGTTGGTGCGGCGGAAAACGTATCCATAAAACAGGACCATGAATTATACTTTTCAGCTATATATAGGAAAACAATAGTTTCATAAGTATCTTCTTATGTTCTTTTGAATAAAATTCAGCTCAATGGGTAAAACATTTTGAATGTGGTATATCTTTATCTATTTCAGGATACCACCACATGGACGAACAGTCAGGATCCCGATACGAGGTCATGAGGAAAGCCCGCCTAGTGACGAGGTGTCCGTTCAGGGACAAGTCCTGGAGATGGCCCCAGTGGGTGGTTTACCAGTGCTACCACCACCCAATGGTCTACATCTACTACTGTTGGCTCCGACAGAGGATGTTTGTAGGCTCAGTTCCCTACAATAGTTTTACAGATAGAGACCTCCCAGGTTTAGGGGAGAGAAGAATCCTCAGGTCATTGAGTACTGGATGGAGGATATGACGTGGGTCTTCCACCTAATGAGGATACCTCCTGACAAGATTGAGATCTTGTAATTGAGCCTTCGATAGGGATCAGTAGGGAGATGGTGTATTTTGACCACCCAGACACATGATGAGGAAACCCTTACCTAGGTAGACTTCAAGCGGCTTTTCCAAGAGGAGTTTTTTCCCACAAACTTGTGTTATGTGTGCTTTAAATAGCTGCTTCACCTTTATTAGGGTAGCATGATGGAAGATGAGTACTCATTGAGGTCCACCGAGCTATCTTTCTACTCTACAGACATGGGGTGAGACCCTTTCTTCAGGGATCGAGCCTTTGAGGAGGGACTCAGGCAAGAGATCAAGGCATCAGTGTTTTCTCTTAACATCCCGACCTAGGTCGGGGTACTAGATCGAACCATTCTAGTAGAGAGCTTCTTTCCAGAGTAGAAACCCACAACTAGAGATGCTAGTAGACCAATACGGAAAAGTCTTCTGTACACAGAAAACTACATACGTAAGGGACCAATCGGGCCATGTCTTTCAAGGGATGACCCAAGGACACAGGGTCAGTTGTGCAAGGCTCCCAGACCATAGGGAGTCAGCTGAGAACCAGGCTTTACTATTCGTGTTGTAGGTTGGGAAACATGGATGGTGACTGCCCAACCCACCCCACAGCTGACCATCTAATAGTTGAGGGGCTGCCAAGGTAGTGGCAGTGGTTCGAGTGAGGAGTTCTTTAGGTTGGTGGGCGTGGCAGGGGAGCAGGTCAAACAAATGACAGTGGGAAACGGTTAAACATGTTACTGCCACCACACCCAGGTGGTCTACCCCAACCTTAGGGAGCAGGAAGATAGGGGAAAGCATTGCTTTAGACAGCAGAGGCTTATGACCACGTCACTCCATATATGATCTGAGGCACAATCTATGTCTTATCCACCCTAGTTGTAGTACTTATAGACACATGTGCTAGTCACTTCATCCTTTTCATGGATCTTGTTCAGATCTCGGAGATTCCAGTGGAGCTGTTGGATTGATCCTTATAGATAGAGACTCCTACGGGAGGGGATTCGACAATTATACACTGGTGTCGATAGTGTGAGATTACCCTAGGAGGTGAGAGCTTTGACTGGGATATCCTAGTAGCGACGTCAAGGCCATACGATGTCATCCTAGGTATGGACTGGTTGTCTACAGTTCATGCTCAGATCGACTATTTAAGGTGTACTGTGCGGTGTGTCCATGGAGATGGGACCCTATTTTCCTTCATCAATGTGAAGAAAACCCTTGCAGCGTAAGATGGACTTTCTCAGAGTAGGGTGCAGCCGATCACTCGCCAGTTGGCTAGCCTCACCCTCGGTGTAGTGGATGAAAGGAGTCCAAGCTTTCCTATAGTGGTGGACGAGTATGATGATATTTTCCCTGAGGATGTTCCAGGACCTCCTCCTCACTTATAGGAAGAATTTTTCATCGACTTGTACCTCGGGATAGCATTGACATCCACACCAGCATATCAGATGGCTCTCGCAGAGATTCGTGAGCAGATAGTACATCTAGAATACTTGTAGGAGAAGGGGTTCTTATGGTTCATGGTTTCATTTTGGGAAGACCCAATGATTTTTTCAAAGAAGGAAGAAGGTATTTTTTGGTTTTTTGTGGACTTCCAACGCCTAATCTAGGTGGCTATGAGGAACAAGTATCCACTGCTGAGAATTGATGACTTCTTCGACCAGTGGAAGGGATCGAAGTGGTTCTCGAAGACAGACCTCAGATCAGGCTATCACCAACTTCAGGTATGGGATGAGGATGTACCGAAGACAGCATTAAGGTACCGGTACGACCACTATGAGTTCCTAGTGATACCTTTCGGTGTGAACAACACCCCAATAGTGTTCATGGGCCTCATGAATAGGATCATCCATCCTTGCCTTTATTGGTTCATCATGGTATTCATTAATGACATATTGGTGTACTCAACATCATAGGAGGAGCACACTACATACCTACAGATGGTCCTAGATACACTTCGAGATAACCAGCTCTATGGTAAGCTCTCAAAGTGTTAGTTTTGGATTCGGGAAGTCAACTATCTAGGACATGTCATCTTAGAGGATAAAGTTGTGGAATATCCAATGAAGATAGAAGCATTACTTGCTTGTAAGCCACCCAGGAGTGTGAATGAGGTGTATAGATTCTTGGGATTCGCTAGTTACTATCATAGGTTCATACCCAAATTTTCCAGGGTGGAAGCACCCTTATCGGCATTGATACAGAAGGTTAAACGCTTCATGTGGATGGAGAAATACCAGCATAGCTTCCAAGAGGTGAGGTGGAGACTAACTAGTTCCCCCATCTTGAGACTACTAGAGGAGGGAGTTCGGTATGTAGTTTACTACGACACATAATGCATTGGACTAGGTTGTGTCCTGATGTAGGAGTGGGTTGTGATTGCCAACATCTCATGATAGTTGAGACAACAGGAGAAGAACTGTGTGACCCACGACTTGGAGTTAGTAGGAGTGGTCTTTGCCTTGAAGATGTAGTCACACTAATTTATGGGTTAATGGTTTACAATTTACTCTGACCATAAGAGTATCAGGTATATCTTTCCCCGAATGACCTGAACCTAAGACAATGGTGATGTCTAGAGTTCCTCTAGAACTATGAGTTGGAGATAGTCTATACTCCTGGAAAGGGGAACATGGTGGCACATTCTCACAATATGAGGACCAGGTTTCAACTTCTGAGTGAGGCGATAAAGAAGTTATCCACAATACAGATATCCTTCCTAGATGATGGTGAAACTACTTACCTTCAGTCAATGACTGTTACTCCCCCACTCTTATAGTGATTCAGGGAAGCATAGCTGGTAGATGTTGATTGTGAGGCCCGACGTGCTCATTTATCCTCAAGAAGGGAACCTGATTGATTTTCGATAGGTGGGTATCATGTCATCCTTTTCAAAGGGTGAACCTTAGTACCAGTGGAATTGTAAGAGGAGGCATTGAGGGAGTATTATACATCCAATTTAGTGGTACATCTTGGATTGGAAAATATGTACCAGGACCTCTGACGTCAGTACTGGAGGTCGGGAATGAAGAAAGCATTGTTGGAGTTCATTTCATGATGCCTAACTTATCTGAAAGTGAAGGCCAAGCATTAGGTTATAGAAGAATTGGCCCAGCCAATCAATTTACCAGAGTGGAAATGGGATGGTATATCGATGGACTTCTTGATGGGGTTCCCACGTACGTCCATAGGTCATGATTCTATTTGGGTGATTGTTGACCAACTCACCATGTCAAATCACTTCCTACCCATCCTGGAGTAGGGGCGGTAAAGGGATTGGGATGCCTCTACATCCAGGAGATAGTGCGGCTTCATGGGGTGCCTCTGACGATCGTCTCAGATCGTGATTCCCTCTTTACATCTCAGTTTTGGAAGGTATTACATGAGGCGTTCGAGACGCAGCTGCATTTGAGCATAGATTTTCATCCCCAAATGGATGGTCAGACGGAGCGGACCATACAAACCATGGAAGAAATGCTTTGTGCTTGTGTACATGTCTTTGGTTATAGTTGGGAGGACCGCCTTCCACTGGTGAAGTTTGTGTACAACAACAGCTATCACTCCACCATCTGCATCACACCTTTTGAGGCCTTGTACGGGTGTCCTTGCAAATCACCCATATACTGGACAAACCTAGGGGATTCAACACTTATGGTTCTAGAGTTGTTATGGGCTACCACTAACAAGGTTAAGATCATCCAGGAGCAGATTATGACTACACAGAGAAGGAATAAGTATTAGTCTGGATACCCTTGGAATTTTAGGAGGGCAATTATGTTTTCTTTTGGTTCTCACCCTGTTGAGGATTGTTGAGATTTGGATGGGGTGGCAAGCAATCTCTGAGGTTCATCGGGCCTTTTCATATCCTGAGCAGAGTTGTCGAGGTGGCATACCTCCTTGATCTTCCACCACATATGCACTGGGTGTATGATGTTTTCCATGTGTCGCAGCTGAGGAGGTACGTGCATGATCCATAGCACATCATCGACTAGGGTGAACTAGACATTCAAGATGGGGAAATGTTTGTTGGGTTCCTAGTAAATATGGAGGATTAAAAAAAGTGGGTCATATGCAGATGATCGATTCCTCTAATGCGCATTTAGTGGCAGCATGTAAATCTCTAGGAGAGCACATGGGAGAGGGAGGCTCGGATTCATGCTCAGTACCCCAATCTTTTTTATTAGTTTTGTTTGGGATTTCAGGGATGTAAAGACCTAAGGTGAGGTGAATGTAATGTCTCCAAAATTTTGTGTAACTTTTTTTAATAAAATGAAATTATTTTGAGACCTTGAAATTCGACAGCGCGTGATTCGGAGGTCCGTAGAGCCCAGAACCGAATTTTGAACTTTTTTTAAGGTACGTTCAGTAAACGTGTGAGTTGAATTTTCAATATTTTGAACTATTTCTCGGATCAAAAATATGAGGGCACCGTTGAATTCGAAACATAGGGATTCCCCTAGAAATGACATAACATTGGATAGCAAGGGCCAAGTGGAAAAGTTATTTTTTGGACTTTTCGAGAAAAATAATAAAATAATTTAAACGATTTATTTTATTTCTTTCTCACCATTGGGTAGCAGGCGATGATGTTGTGGTGTAGTGAAGATGCGGTGTCGAGGTGCATTAATGGAGAACCAATAATGGATTTTTGAAACCACGATGTAGATTTTATAATGACTCATAAAATGTGGCCCATTTAATGAGCATCATTAATTGATGCAACGATGCTATTCTTTTATTTCCTTTAATTATTTCGGCACATTGGAGATGATGAAATTAAATCATGGCAACTCGCTGACAAATCTATAATGGGGATTCTTCTCCAATGAAGAATGATGAAAAATGACAGCATGACTACGCCGACTTTGATGATCCTCGAAGAACGAATATGGAAGTGACACACATCAACATCATGGATCCTCGAGGACTTATGCTTCAACATCAAACATCAAAGAGGTAGGTGTTTGAGTTTTATTTCAAAGTTATTCTTTGTTCTTCTCTTTTTAGAAACGAAGAACGTGGATCAACCAATGAATAAGTTGATCAATGATTAATTCATTATGTGGGAGGGTGAATCTTTCTTAGGGATTATTTATATGGTATTCAAACCTTGCATGAAATGGTGGAACTACAATACCTGAACCTCTCCATTGATTTAAACCTCTAATGCAGAGGGCCTGGGCCGACAAAAACAAGGCCTGAGCACCTCCGCTCAAGCTTTCTTGGTGGTCACATTTTCAAAGTGGTGAAAATTCTTTTCTGGGACTTGAACAGGGATGGATGCAACCCGAGAGGCTCATAGGAACTTACAGATTGTAAAACGGACCATCGAAAAAAATCTGGTGGCCCGTGGAAGGTGTCGCCAGACCAACTCCACTGGCGACCGGCCCACACTGGCCGCATGAAGAGGGTGGCACCAAGGTGCATTGTGGAAGAAGCAGAGGTAGTCGTCCCTTGCTAGCCCCACTAGAGGATATAGGTGTGTTGTTAGTGCACCATGGATGTGAGAATGGCAGTGCTAGGCGAGCTCCGTGTGGAGGAGGTTGGACCGTGTCTGTTCCACCCGAGCGCCAGTGAGCCATCGATCGCGGTTGGAGGGCCCCCACGTCCGTGGGGCTAGTGAAGCGACTGGGATGTGGCATGGCTACCACGTATTGGTTGGGTAGTGTACCCCATACACCTCATATGGTTGGGCCTCAAGCTGGTGGGTCATGCCCCAGCAAGCGGGTCGGACCCACATCCCAGCAGGCTGAACCCCTTGGCTCTGCGGGCTGGACCCGCACCGGCGGTCTGAACCCTCGTCGGTGAGCCATACCCACACCCAATGGTTCGTACCCATGCCGGTAGGCCAAAATAGAGCCTTTCAAGTTGGGGCAGACTAGACTGAGTCATCAGGCGACCTGGTGGTCCTAATGCTTGGACAAACCAGGCCGGGTCTAGCGAGGCCCATTGGGCCTAGCCCATTGTCAAGACCGAACCAGACTAACCCAAACTCGAATTGGGTCAGGTCAAGTTGGTAGATCTTAAACAAGGGTATATGGGACCCCTAGACCGGGTTGGTTGGGTCTGTCTTATTGGGTTGGACCGGTCCTTACGGCAATCGGCCCCCATGTTACTAAAATGTTTTTATCTTGCAAATTGTGCTTCATATTAATGAGCCATTTGCAGTGTTGGGAAACTCTCAATGAGTCAGATCTTTTGGCATGATATTTGGTGAATTTCATGGGAGTTGATATGTGACAAAGGTCTTGATAAGAGGTTCTCCCAAGTGTGCTACATATGGAACTTTGTGGTTGGCTGAGACCATAAGATTGCTGAAATTTGACTTTGTGTGACTCAACCATAGCCAAGTGGGAAACACTTCTATGTGACTTTCTAGGCCCATGTTACGCAACAAGGAGGAGTACCTAAGTTGGAAAAGATTAGTGGGAAGTACTTCTATGTGACTTATCAGGCCCACGATATGCGGTGGAGAGGTGTACCTAAGCAGTCCAAGGTAAGTGGGAAGCAATTATTCGTGACTTGGCAGGCCCACTGTACTCGTTATAGGAGGAGTTCTCCAGCAGATGAGGTTTTCGATGATGTGACTGATGATGCTACTATTATTATCATAGAATATACATTGTGTGATAAGTCTTGTGTTTTGTTCTTTACTTTGAGGAATTATTGTGTGGTCTTTCCTTTTTGTTTTGGGGACCCTACTGAGTACTGTGTTACTCACCCCTACATGGGCTTCGCCCACACATGTTGTGTCTGGTGCAGGTGGGGGCTAGTAGGACTGGGTGGGTAGGACATACTACATCAGCTTCCAGTAGCTTCACTACTCCCATGATCAGGTGGGGTTTTCTGTAGATGGTCATTAGAATTTACTTTTTGTACTTGTGGTTTTCAATCCTCTGTTGGGTTTGTATTCTAGACCACTTACTTTCAGTTTTACTTTTACTCAACCTTGTTTTAGTGGTACCTTTTCCCCCTATCAGTGTGTTGGGATTTGGTTGGTCATGTGTGTGCATATAGGTACTTAGTAAAATTCCTCCCACTTACAGGTTAATGCATTCGGCACTAGTCTCATGCCCCTAAACTTTAGGAGGTGGGCATGGGGTAGTCACGGCATGGGCCCTGGGGGACGGGTGGGCATGGGCTAGTCTGCTGCCATCAAAGAGAAGTCTCCCTTAAGATAATATTGGTGTTGTAGATTCAATGGTGTCCTCATATGTTTTATCCAAGCACTGGTTCAAAAGATAGAAAATGTCACTTGTGTGTTTACTGAATGTTCCTTAAAAAAAGTTCAAAAATCCATTCCTGGCACACCGGTCTTTGGAATCACGCATCGTCAATTTTCAGAGACTTGTAATAACCACAAATAATTAAATAAATACTTGGAATTTTTTAGGTCTTTACATTCTCTCCACCATTGGGTTTACGTCCCTAAAATCCAAACAAGGCTACAGAAATAAAGATTGGTACTGGGCACGCATATGAGTCTCTCTTTCCTATGTGCTCTCCTGGATATTCCTATGCTACCACAGAATCCGCACTAGAGGTATCAACAACCCATGAAGGATCTTCTCTAGTCGATCCTCTATCTCCATTGGGTACACCACAATAGTTTCCATGTCGTCAATCTCCAGCTCACAATGGTCGATGACGTGAGATGGGCCAGGCACGTATCTCCTCAGTTGAGATACGTGGTAGATGTTGTTCACCCTCTCCAACTACAGTCGCAGTGCCAAGAGGAACTCCACCTTGCTAATCCTCCAAAGTATCTAGAATGGTCTGATAAATATCAGTGAGAGTTTTCCACCTCGGCCAAATATCTATAGTCCCCATCGACGGGAGACTCGAAATAATACGTGGTCCCCCTACTACAACTCTAGTGGTCTCTATCACTTATCATTATAAGACTTCTATCATCTTTGTATAGTCTTAATCTGCTCTCGGATGACCTGTACCTTCTTAGTGGTAGGATGTTCCATCTTTGGGCCATGAGTGTTGGCTCTCCTGGATCTGTCTAGCATAAGGGTGATCTGCATGGTCATCCATAAAACACCTCAAAAGGGTCCATACCAATGGTGGAGTGATATCTATTGTTTTACGCGAACTCCACTAAGGGTAGGTGGTCCTCCAAACTATGACCAAAATCTAGGACAGATGCACGAAGCATGTCCTCCATGGTCTATATGGTCCGCTTAGTAAGATTTTCTGTCTGTAGATGAAAATCTATGATCAAGAGAAGCTGTGTTTCGAAAGCCTCCAAAAATCCTTTACAAAACTGGGATGCGAAGCATGCATCATGGTCTGAGACTATCATCGAAGGAACCCTGTGAAGTCTCATTATCTTCTGAATGTAGAGACGTTTCAATCTCTCTACTGAACCCTTCTCTTGAATAGAAAAGAAGTGGGATGACTTGGTGATTTGGTTAATGATCATACATATGTAATTTTTTCCTCTAGATGTACATGGTAACCCCATCACGAATTCCATCAATATCCCTTCCCACTTCCACTATGTTATATCTAGGGGTTGGTTCAAGCCTGCTGGTACCTAGTGCTCGGCCTTCACCTGCTGGAAAGTGAGGCATCTGGAAACAAACTCCACCGTAGATTTCTTCTTCCTTGGCCACCAATACTGATGTCGGAGGACCTGATACATCTTCATCACACCTGTATGTACTTCCAAAGGTTATGTATGGAACTCCCTCAGTACCTCCTCTCATAGTTCCACTAGTACAAATGTATGTCCTTTGAAACGGATAGTGTGCTCCCCACCTTCAGAATATCTGTTAGGTGCATGGCCTGAGGATATCTGAGCCCCTGTAGTCTCGCAGCTAATGTCTATGAGTTTCACCTCCTTAACTCACTGAAGGAATGGAGGGGAAACTACCATCTACTAGAGGTAGACTATCTCATCTATATCCATATAGTATATCTGAAGTGAGGCTAACTGCTCTAAAGACTCGTTCTGTAGCTACGAACTTGGTCTTCGGCTAAGTGAATCAGCCACTACATTTCCCTTACTAGGATTATAGACTATATCAAAGTCATATTCTTGGAGGAACTCTGTCCAACATCATTCTCTCATATTCATATGTTTCTGTGTGAAGATATATCTGACACTATGGTGGTCTGAGTAAACAATGAACCGCTCGCCCATCAAGTAGTGTCACCACATCTTCGATGAGAAGACTATTATTTTCAACTCCAAGTCATGAGTCGCATAATTTTTCTCATGAGGCCTCAGCTATCGTGAACCATAATAAATAAATGCATCATACTACATCACAATGAAACCAATTCTGTTGCCTGATGCATCACAGTAAACCACGTTGCCAGTTCCCTCCTCCAGAAACCTAAGGATGGGAGCATAGGTCAAACTATGCCTCAGCTATTGAAAGATATGTTGGCATTTCACTGACCATAATAAGGGTTTCCCTTTCTTCTTCAAGGTAGTCATAGGAGCTTCTACTTTGTAGAAATTGGGTACAAACCTCAGATTGTAGCATTTTCATCCAAGGAAGCTCCGCACCTTAGTAACACTTATGGGTGGATCCCAAGCAAGTACTGCCTCAATATTCACTGGATCCACTACAACTCCATCCTCTAAGATGATGGGTCTCAATAATTGGACCTTTCATATCAAGAAACCACACTTCAAAAATTTCCCATATAACTGGTGGTCCCATAGTGTGTCCAGAACAATCCTAAAGTGTACAACGTGCTCTTCCTTGGATGCTGAGTACACCAAGATGTCATCAATGAATACCACCACAAATTGATCGAGGTATGGCTGTTATATTCTATTCATGAGCCCCATGAACACTGCTGGAGAATTGGTCACGCTGAAAGGCATCACCAAGAACTCGTAATGGCCGTACCAACATCTAAATGCTATCTTCGGTACGTCCCTGTCTCGTACCCTGAGCTGTTGATAGCCTGATCTGATGTTTATCTTTGAAAACCAACGAGCTCCCTTCAGCTGGTCGAAGAGATCATCAATCCACAGTATAGGATACTTTTTCTTCATAGTCACATGGTTTAGGCATCGAAAGTCCCCTCATAGCCTCAAACTTCCATCTTCCTTCTTAGAAAACAACACTGGGGATGCCCATGGAGAAACAATCGGCCTTACCAATCCCTTCCTTTATAAGTCCTCCAACTGAACCCTCATCTCCCAGAGATCTTCAAGGGCCATCTGATATGCTAGTGTAGATATCAGTGATGTTTCTGGGTACAAGTCAATGCAAAATTCTACCTATCTATGAGGAGGAAGTCTTAGAACATATTCTAGAAAGTATTCCTCATACTCATCCACCACTGCTGGAAACTGTGGAACTGCCTCATCCATCGTGTTGAAGGTCATGCAAGCCAGCTAACATTTAATCATCTGCACCCTCCTAAGTGCAAGTCTATCTCATGCTGATCTGTTTTCATTCTCACCAACAAAAGAAAAATAGCATCCATCTCTACATGTACATTTCATTGTACGTCTCAAATAGTCAATCTGTGCAAGAACTGTTGAAAGCCATTCCATGCCTAGAATGACATCTTAGGGATTCAACACCACTACTAGAATATTCCATATGAAAATATCTCCTTTGAGAGTAAGATCACACTGTCTGCACCAGTGTGTGACCACTAAATCTACTCCCGTAGAAGTATACAAATGAAAAGGTTGGGATAAAAGATCATTCGGAATCTCAGAGTCCCGAACTAAGTCCATGGTAAGGAAATAATGGTACGCACTGGTGTTGATAAATAATTCTACTATAGTTAAGAAGATACAGATCTTACCTAATATCATCTCAGGGATATCAGGTTCATGAGCCCCTACTACATGTAGTTGGGCATGTCCCTGTCCACCATCTCTCTAAGCTTGTGGTGGACCACCTGGGGGTGGTGGTGGTAGTGCTTGGTAACCCCGACCACCTCCCACTACACATCCTACTCCCCTACCTCATCCATCGCCAAGATGACGCTCATGATCCTATCACTGCCACTACCTCGGTGGCCCCTCCACTGACTATAGATCATCAGTGACGGCCTCTCGAGCCTCGCACCTCTAACCATGTGTCCTGGGGTTGCCCTCCGGAAGGTCTAGCCCTCTTGGTCTTTCGCATCATCTGACTACTTCCACCTGCAGATGACTCTGCTACCTATCGTCTAGTAGGGTCTATCATTGTCACTACGAGATCAACATGGAAGATCTCTATCTTTAAATCTCGCTCTAGCACCCTAACCCACATCGGGATGCTAAGAGAAACTGTCACATCTATGATCTCTCGTCGGGGCCCCTACTCAAAGGGTTGGGCCCAGAAGTAAGGGTCTCATACCATGTCGGTGGAGTATCGAGAGAGGTCAGTAAATATCCCCTAGTACTGAGCCATAGTCCGGTTGCCCTGCTGCATATGGAACATCTCTTGATTTTGAACAGAGCATAGTGTCACTGGAATGAACTCTTGCCTGAAAGGATTCAAAAATCCATCTAGGTGAGGTTCATCTCCTCATTCACCTAGAGCATCGATATCTACCATCATCCTAATGATCCCTGAATAAGGCTAGCAACCAAGATCCCCATCTGATCGGTGGGTGTCTCTACTAAGCGAAAGACCTAAGTAACTGCCTCAAGCCAGCCATCTGCTTCCTGGGGGTCTATCTAACCTCAAAACCTTGGATTCCTACATCTTTGGAACTCATGAAACATGCTCATATGAAATGCATGATCCACTAGTAGCATCTGCTGCTCAAAGGGTTGTGGTGCGGCTGGTACACCACCCAAAGATTCCATCACTGTGTATGGTCCCTACACCAATTCCTTGTCGCTCAGTGGACCACTGTCACGATATCTAACTGGAATCTATTATAGTTGTCTCCGTAGAGACATCCTATAAGAAACAGATGCGCCATAGTTAGTAAGTTATAGCTGGTGAGATAACTCAAGAAATATCCAAAAAAATCAAAACACTAGCAACCGGTGTTTTCATGTACCAAGTTGGAAAACAAAATTTATGTTATTGGTGTATTGATATGTTGGTCGTTGCACCAACCCTAGACTCCTTGTACTAAAAACCGAACTCAAGACACTTTACACCATTTCCACATTACAAATGAACTCTTAGTTCTTCTAGTCGAACCAACCACCCTCTGATATCACTTTGTCACAACCCGTCCCATGGGGCCCGGACGTGACTACCCCAGGTCCACCTTCCATAGGCCAGTGGTTCGTGACTAGCACATATTTTCATTTCCCGAATATGGAAGGAATTTATTTATAGATCTGTACACACTCAAAAATGAAACTTGAAGTAAACAACCAAAAAAAGTAAGTTATAACTACAAGAGTAAAGTACAACCCCATGTACAACCATAAACTAAAAACAGAGGGTCGGAATACTATCCCTAGAAACTCAAGAGAAAAAAAAGCAAACAGATGTCACATCTGCCCTGGAGCTCTACCTAGAGGGTAGTAGTTGTAAGTCTAAAGTCGAAGAAGAGGATCTCGACTGCTCCCGTCACACCAAGATCCACCAAATCTCAAACCTCAAAGTATACCTTAGATCATGAGTAGTCTACACAAGACACATGCGTGCAGGAAGAGCTCATGCAGGGTTGAGTATTTCAACTCAGTAGGGGACCCCGAGAACCACGAAGGACTCTCAGTAATCCACAATGGAAAACATCACAAGAAATACCACAAAGGTAATATCACAAGCATGATCTAGATCATGAAGCACAAAGAAAAAGAGACAGCTCACTTTAACGGTACAACTTCAAGGTTACTAAGATAGGGATGACTAGTCATAAATCCAGATCATCCTATCTGTGTTAACACTATGGCTGACTTGTATATTTCATTGTATACTGTCTTGTATTGCTCACTAGATGCTGATTCGTATTGGTCGTTGGTGCTGACCCGTAATGGTTGCCGGTGTTGACCCGTATTGGTCGATAGTGATAACCCATATTGGTTGTTGGTACAGAGGTAGGGATGATTAGTTGTATATCTAGATCATCCCACTCTAAAGTTTCTGATGCTGACCTGTATTGGTCTCTCTTCTTCTTCATGTCATAGCCTCCCACTGGATTCCCGCACATAGCACTCCTGGTATTCATATGATTCTGCTCCTCAATACATCGTTCATATTTCAACCTATAAGAAGTCCCAAAAAAAGCATACCCAAGTCACCACCCCATCATAGGGGTCCCAACGTGACAAATAGCACATTGATCGGACACCCGGTTTGTGAGATATGGACACTTTTGTAAAAAGGGTCTGGTTGGATTCAAGTATGATCCAACCCAAGTCGCACGTCAAACACCGTAAAAACTCACTTAGAATATTTACAAAGTATCACCTTATCATAAGGGTACTTATGCCATAGACGGTGTGTCGATTGGACGCATGATCTGTTAGTTACACCCCTTAACGTAAAATGGGGGTTATCACAACAGAGTCCAGCCCGGCTCGGTCGGGCCCGCCAGAATATGCCAAAGGGACCACTTCACAAAAAGTGGTCCCAATGCCAATTATGACGTGTCAAACAGACACTAGTCTTGTCAGTTATGGGCATTTCTTTATTTGGGGGTCGGTTCGGTCTGGCCCGATTCGACTCGATCAGGTCGACCCGACGCATTGGGTCCTAGGGTCTACCTGACCCCACCCAGGTCCAACCCATTGAGGATTGTCCCAGTTCACGGGGTACAGCCCATCAGGGTCGGCACTTCTGGTTCACAGAATGGAGTCATTGTTGGCTCGGCCTGCCGGGTGGGGCTCAGCCCACCCGCCAGCTGGGGCTCGGCCCACCTGCGTTGGCCTGCTAGGTCGCGGGTCTGGCCCGCTCAACCGTGGGTTTGGCCCGTTCGGCTGGCCCACATCTCAAGCGGGCCCCACAAATGTGGGGCCGTTTCATCTGGCTGGTGGGGTGCTGCCCCAATGCGTGCAACGATCGGTCAGGTGGATGACCATTCTCCAGCCAACGACGCGCGACACGGGGCCGCACCGCCCCTTCCTGGTGTGGCCTGCTGGCCGCGGCTACAGCCACCGCTGGTGCTTGCAGGCGCTGCCCTTCTCCCATGCAGTCACCTCAGGTCGGCCACCTCTGGCCACCGTGGCATGTGACGGTACGCTACCTTCCCACTACTCGAAGCCGGTATCCGTAGGTCTTTTTCATCCATCGTCGACCACCACTGGAATGGCATGTTGGCGGTTCTTTCCACGGGCAACAGGATGTGCTCCGGTGATCCGTTCTTGGTATTATTTGCACCTAAGAGCCTCTCGGGTCACCGCTGCCACTACATGACCCCTATAACTACCTCAAATCATATTTCCTGGCTACATAATGAAAAAACAAGAACAACAAGTTCAGCGGAGGGTCCAGGCCTTTTTCGGTTTAGCATGTACCCTCCATGTTAGCATTTTAACAAGGGGTGTTAACAACAATTAGAGAATTTAGAAATAACTCCTGACTTATAACCCTGCATCAACCTTACGTGTTTATGGAATGATCCTCGGATCAACCTATTGGTCAGTCGATCTACATTCTTTGTATAAATTATGAACAGGGAAGGAGAAATTTTATAATATCAAAAACAAAAACCCCTACTTGGATGAGAAGTCTGCTATCGACGATCAACGGAACCTCCTTCATCATTGTCTTCATTTCATGATTTAGTGGTGCTTTTCACCGCTTACTGAATCTGGTCTCGTCATCTAGGTGGATGTTTCCATAGTATTTTTCTAGAGTTTCCTTTCTTGAAGAAGTTGTCGAGAACCCCACCATGAGCACCATTTAAATATGAGGGGGGAATGGTGAGTAACACATCGAGGAATTAATGAGGTTCATTAAATGAATTAATGAACCTATTTTAATTCACTACAGTGGAGTTATATAGTTGATGAGTCAATCCATGAAATGTCTTGACAAGTCACCGGTCTCGCCACTTCCACTCATCCATTGGAGAAAAAGAAAATAAAATAAAAATTACATGTTATTTTACTTTTTATTAAAAATTCTAAAAACTAACTTTTTCTCCTGTCCTACTAAGGTCTAAGAGAAGCCTCCCTTAAGTGAATCTTAGTGATACGGATTCAACGGTGTCCTCATATTTTTAATCCGAGCACATGATCAAAAGATAGAAAATTTCACCCATGCGTTTACTGAACATACCTTAAAAAAAATTTAAAAATCCATTTCGGACACACCTGGCCTCAAAATCACTCACCGTCAATTTTTACAGACTCATAATAATCCCAAATAATTAAAAAAAATACATGGAATTTTCCAGGTCTTTACATTCTACCCATCAGTTTTAAATTATCATGAGAGTAGATCTTGATGCTAAAGGTATCATGATTTTTGGTAACATGACGTCCAATAATTAAGCATTTCCATTATTCAGAATTCATTAATAATCACCCATGAAGTTTTCTTGATCATATTATCTATGTATTATTTTTAATTCTCAATTTATTTATTAACTTTCATGTGTTTCTAGTTATTTACCCATTCAATTGAATTATGCATTATATAGTTATTTAAATTCTATTTTTGGTCTATTATTTAACTTGCGGTATATGTTATGCCTTGCCTTTTTTTCAATGGATGGGGTTCTTAATTATTAAACTTGATATATTTATTATTCTTTATTCATGATAAATTATATAATACTTAACCCTTACAAATAATTTTATCTCAACCATATATTGTTTTTTCCACTAGATTCCATGGATATTACTATGACTAATATGAAGAGATACACAAGATAGAGTAAAGTAAATATTAAGAAAATATTAATTTTGTGATTTTTTTTATTAAAATTTAATGTAATCCCCATGTATATATCTCATTTAACAAAACTACTAAATTATTCAGTCATTTGGGATGTGTTTCCTTTTCTCTAATGCCAATATAATAGTAGCAGACACTGGCATTGGGCATCTAGGGTGGGGTCACTGATGTTTTTATATCCACATTTAATATATAATTGATTCCATTAATATATATTGGATTAAGGCATATAAAATTATACTAAATAAAAACTAAAAAAATTAAAATACAATTTAACTTTATAAAAAAAATAAACTAAATGCATTTTTCATTTACAATTTAGTATTTTAACTATTCATAAAAAATGAAACTTTTCATAAAAAACAAAAAATAATAAAACTAACCTATTTCTGATATTTTAGATTCAAGAATGGTTCCTATTTTAACAAGTTAATTATCTAAAATTTGAAAAAATAGTTTTAAAATATGTCCCTTATAAAAAGGCGATATAAATTATTTTTATAAAAACAAATTTTTTAACATAAAATTCTATTTATTCATATCTCTTGTCTATAAAAAAATAAGATGATCATTAAAAAAAATTATAGAATATATATGATATATGAATTTAATTATAATAATTTTAAAAAAAATATTTTATTAATTTATGGATATCAAAAAACTTGTGATCATAAACATATTTTTTCAGAAAAATATTTCCGTTTAGTTTTCAAAATGTTTTTCCATTAATAATTAATTGGACACCAAATAAATCATTATATATACTTTTTTACAGCATATTTTCATAATTTTTTTTAATTATATTCCTACCCTCTATTCCAAAAATTAGTTGATTATTATTATATTAAATAATAATATTTAAATAGTATATTGTGTTTGGTTTAAACTCAGTGTTTTGTGTGAGAGAATCTAATCATAGAACCATGGGTAACATAATACAAACATACTATTTCATGTAACATAAGAAAATATTAATGTATCATGTATTCTAAAATATCAAAAATACAATATAAAAATTCACAAAATCTCAAGGAGTTACATTCTACTCCATATAAAATGAATCTTTCTATCGAAATTCATCTGAATCATAAAAGTATTTAAATTTGTAAATTCTATCTTGTAATACCAAAACATAAAAATTAACATCAAAACATCTCATAAAAAATGAATGTTGTAAACATAATGGTTATCATAATTAACTCATATCTAGTTTTTTTACATATGATAGAGGAAATGGAAAGTGATGATTTAGACATAGATGAAAAACATAAATAATTAAAGATATTGATAAATATTAGTGTTCATAATAATGTGTGTGATCTAAATAAATTTACCCAATACAAAATTATAAACCAAATAGGAATTCATAAGTCATTGATATCAGAAAAAATAATGATAATAGAACAATATTTTATTTCAATATTCTTTTCGAAATGATAAATATTTTTCACAAAAAGATACACTTAATTATTGTAATTCCATTTCATATGAATAATATCACCCTTTGGTTATTCAATTGCCATTTTTTAATTCATCTCATACTCAAAAATAATGTAAAATATTTTATTCCTAAAGTATATGCAGATCATAATATCTATAGTTAGAATGATAATTCATTCTGTTTATCATTAGTTATCATCATAACTAAATAGTTAGTAGAAGGTATCCAATATGAATAAATCCTCATATGGGTAAATAATAAATTAATTTCAAAACCAAAATTTAATGTTCAATATAAACCATATAATAATTTTTTAACATTTTTACACTTTTGAATGATGAAAATTGTAAATATTATCATGAAGTTTGTTAATTTTATCAAAATCATCTTAATGATGATCTCATGTATATTATAAAGTAGCTCTTGAATATCATATACCAAACATGTGAAAATCATCATCATGTATTCTCTTGAAACATTGTAATAACATTATTTTCCATAAAACCCAATTGAAAACACACATGATTATTTATTCCTAACATATATCACAAGTTATTCGATATATTCCTTAAATAAAAAATGCTACAATCTCCAAACATGATAGAATACACCTCTTCATCAACAAAACATTAATCTGTTTCAATGTAATATCACTTTTCCAATTTAATTTATTTTTATCCAACAAAATAATCCAAACTAGTCAACATTTTATCAACATGAAGAAAATATTAAAGGTTTCCTTCTTAATCATGTGTTTTCTGAAAAATAAAACATTTCCTTTAAAATAATTTTATTGGTAAAATAAATAATTCAATATATTCATTAAAATATTTAACAAATAATATATAATGAATAGTTCTCATGTATTTAAAAAATCATAATTCCTAAATACAAATACATATATAATCCATTACATCAATGTCAATGATTGGAATGGAATAAGACCTTACTTGGACTAGAAGTTAATTATTTATTTATGGTATTTAGATGGGGAATTCCCATGTTCTCCATAGATCATACATTGAACACCTTGAGAACTTTTCACTCTATGAACTTATTTTTCATAGTGATAACATATCCCCCTCTATTTGAAATATTTCATCAAGTTTTTATCCCAACTTCTTAACATGTAGGATTCCAAATATTCCTTACTATATTTTCATTACCACATGAACTTACATATAAATACATATTTCTTTTATTAAATGTGTATGTAATTTCAAAAAATATCACATTCTTAATAATATATCACTATAAATTATTAGGAATAATGAAATTATCATTATCTCTACTCATCAACAAATTTGGTTCCTCATAGTAACTAAAATTTCTATAAAATTCAATGTTTACATGATTCATTCTACTTTCAATAAAATACTAAAACAAAAAAATATATTGTATGAAATAATAATCATACTAGGGAACCACATTTTCATGAATCTTCACTTATATGATGTATAAGTGATAAAACCTTATTTAATTTTTGAAAACTTATGTTTAACTTAGGTCATTCATAGTCATATTATTTTTAAGTCCTTCAGGATGTTTCATAATTAGTTTATGAATTTGATAGAATATTTGTTGATATTTTCAATCCAGGTGTGAAATAAGTATTGTTTTCATGCACCATTCACTGATTGATTATAACTCAATACAATTTTTTCGATGTTGTTACCCTTTGGTACATTTGTTCCAGAGCCATATACCCTTGTAATACCTATAAAGGGGTGTAATTTCATTGAAATCACCCAAGCTATCCTTGACCAAATTCTCTAACATTTTCCTATACATTAAATCATCTTTATATATATTTTTTGATAAATCCCTAGACATATCCATGGAAATGTCCCTAGGGATCTCAATAATGTTTTCTCATTCTAGTTTCCAATGTTTTACTAAAACCCACATTTGATACCAACTATATCATACCAGTCTTATCATACAGGGATATTAAATGTTTTTAAATTAATATTCATTATATTACACTAACACACACCTGATTACCATAATAGTTTTGTGCCTTTGGAATCTTGGAGGAAAAAATTATAATCTATTGAAATATCATTAATGATTCCCCTAAATGATCTTACCATTTTTTAGTATTCATATAAAACCCAAAATTAAAACTTTCTTCAAGAATAAGGGGAAGGAAAAATAAGAAAGGGAGAGGTCTGATTCTTAGTAAGGGTATCAAGTGAGATATGAATACATAACCTGAAAATAAGGGTATGATACCATGAGAATAAAATTTGAAAACCATACCTTTAATATCAATTATTATAATCAAGATTCAAGGAATAATTATCGGTAGATCATAATATGAGAATCATAAGATAATTAAAGAACCTAAGAAATGAGATCATAACATTGTATGAAGATGTCAATTTTTGGAATTCACATATTCATAGAAAATCCATTCAATATTATTAAATCCTCCCATTAAAGTATATAATATTAGAATGGGTTAACTCCCCAAACCATTATAGTATTCAAGGTTCACTCCCATGATCATCACATCCAAAAAAGTATATTACTAAACCGATTTACTCCTTATTCAAGTCATATATATCTCATAGATATAAATTTTTATATAATTCATTTGATATATTTATATAAATCTCACTCATTACATAATGAAATAAAATATATTTGTTACATAATATATTAAACATCCATCACATCATAACATATGAAATGAAATCAGTAACCTAAAAAAATTCATCATATCATATACTATAGAAAAGTGATAGGTTACAAAATTATTTAATCATAACATATCCCATTAAAAAATCATATTTCATAACTGTTTTATCATGGTATAATCGTTGTATGTAAAAAAAAATGGGTTTCATAAACAATATGTACTCATAAACATAAACCATTCAATGAAAGGTTAAGAATTATATCATTGGATCATATATCCAAAAAGGAATAGGTAACTTTATAAGATTAAATAACATATGTAAAATAATTTTGATCTCTCATTTAAATCATTTATTTAGTAAAACATCCATTCCTCTTTGAATATTTTTTAAAACATAAAAAATGATGAAATTTTTTTTCTTTCAAAATATCCTAGAAACATATAATTGAATCTTTTAAAACCATTTAAAAAAATTTGAACATAAATAATTTATAGAAATCCAATTATTTTAAAATGTGGTTTAAAGGTCATATAAAAATATTTTTGAAATATTTTTTTTAAAACATTGTTTTTGGAAGAAAACTAATTTCTGACTGAAGAGAGAAACAAATTCATATTTTTATAAAAACATTTTCTAAATTATTTAAGTTAACAAAAAGTGGATAAATGGTAGGATTAAATTATGATATGATGAATAACTATTGTATAATAAAATTCATTATAATTTTTTATATTTACTCATTTTATTTAAACATTGGAGACTTAATTATAACCAAATCTGATAAATAATGAGATTGTAACATAAAATATATACCAATTTCATAAGGTTGAATCCTTTGCTTCAAAAAGTAATTATATAAAATGGAACATAAAAAATCATCCGGATAAATAAATTAAATTTATTAAATATTTATGGGTATTTCTATACACCTAATGAAATAATATTGGTACATAACATAATTTATGTCTAAAAAAAGTGGAAAAAAATAACTTACCACATTGGAAAATTTTGAACTATAAAACAAATGAAAAAGATATCCTTAAATAGAAATTTAAATATTGATAAATATTAGGATAATCATTATAAAATACAGTCATGGGTAGTTTATACACTACATAAAATAAATAGGTAGTGGAAATAACACATGTCTCAAAAAAGTAAAAAAGTGAGATGGAAATACCTTACTTTATGTCTTGAAAAACATAGAACTCATTCAAACCTATTATATAATAAATATAATTTCATTATACATAAATTTAATAATTTCACTTATACATATATTAATTTATATGATTCTTATTACCTTTTATTACCCATTTATTAGCAATTTAATGATAAAGTTATGTTTTAGGTAATAACAACATTATTTTTAACATATATTTGGAATTGTAATTTTTTTCCTCTTAATTAGATAATTGTTTCATCAGATATATAATTAAAACCATGATATATATATATATCATAAATTTTCATTTTACATCTATTAATATTAATCCATAATATTTTGTTATAGGAAACAAACTACACTGTTCTTTGAGAAGGTAGGTCATACGTATGCATGAACACTATGTCCATTTTCTTTACATATTAAAGGAAATAAAATAAAATAATATATATTTTTATTATTATTCAAATATATTATATATCACATTTGTTTATTAAAATAATCCTTAATAAACTCCATATAAATCGTGAATGAATAACTTCGCTTTGTGAGTTTGTAGTCCTCCATACACATGAACGACATTATTGTATTCTCACAGAATGGAAAGAATGATGTTATGTGTTATATAGTAACCCAGAACCAAAAAAATTAAAAATACAATTAATACTATATATAAATTGAATTTCCAACATTATTCCCAAATTTTTGATGGGGTAATGGAAAAAAGAACGACATTAGTTCACATAGTGATAGTCTTCCAAACAAACGATGAATGATATTCAAAACCAACTGATGGAAGTGTGTGTAGATATAGGTTGTAACATAAATAGTAAAAAAATATTATACTATTTAAGATAATTATTCTACTGTATAATACTTTTATCATATTAATTCAAGTTGGTTGATAAATAAATAAAATAAAGATGTCTGTAGAATAACATTACCTCTTATTTGGGAATCCATCTTATGTTTTCACTAAATCATTCATAGTATAGAATTCTGCCAAAATTAATGATTCTTGGATTAGAAGAGGGGTTTTTGGAAGCTAATTTAGATTATCTAGTCTGAAAAAAATTTCTACGTAGGTGTGATATAGTGTGGGGAGTGAGTTCCCTTTTATAGTTGATGAGGAGTGTCATTTTTGTAAATACTCAAAAGCATTTACTATTTATAAGTCAAGCATGCCTCAAGTTGATCCATATCAGATAATTAAAGGTTTGTATGGATTATATGGTTGATACACACCTCCATAACATAATGAAACAAGTTTTTTAAACATTTCAGTGTTTAACTTCTACGCATCCATGTTCTTACCCTTTTGGGTTTTCACTACGGTAACTAGTTTTATAACCTTGGTAATTTATCCATTAATACAAAATTATAATGATACATTATATATTTTTCCCCATATATTATAAATATGATATCTAATTTAAAAAATATAAATCTTGTGTGTGTTAGAAATTAATTTTAATATAATCACAACTAACATGGAAAAACACACTGCTAAATGAGTTTTTACTATTTAATAATCACTATATTAATTATAAGAGAACAATTGATCCATGAATGAACCATAGATAAAATTTATTTATATTTTAAATTTAATTTATTTAATATATTATTTTTTATTATTTTAAATCATTTAATGAAATATAAATTGTTATAAAATTACATTAATGTTAATTTTGGCATTGACCATTTAGTTTCAATTTAATAAAACATAAATAAAATTATATAATTAGAATATATTATGTTCACACCTATATAGAAAGATATATTCACAAAAAAATTAATTTTAAAAAATAATTCATTTAATTTAATTCACTTTTTATATATTTAGTATCAATTACTTTATTTTTTATTAACTAAATTATTACTAAGTTAACCCATTATATGTTTTCCCCTATCCTAAGTCTTTATGGATTTTAAGAGTACGAAATGTATCTTTTGTATCTTTTTATTTATTCAACTTGTTGTATGGGTTATATTAAAATTAAACTAGAAATAAAATTTCAATATTTAATAAAAACATATGTTGAATAAAGAAACAAATTCATTAATTAAAATTGAGATAATAATTTATATCATTTTAAATCATATTATACTAGTTAAACCCCTCGTAAACCCATTTTTATTTTTACCACGGTAATCATTTTTTACTACATTTGAAAAGAATTAAGGTTAAATTATTTAGAATAAAAAACTCTGATGATTCAAAATATAGAATCCATTTTTTCAAATTAAATTTATAGATGTTCTAAAATTTTACTAAAATTTAAACCAACCGACGCGATGAAAAAATGATTTTTAAAGAGAAAATGTTTAAAAGATTGAAATGTTTTTATATCCAAATTAAATATTAAATTGATTTCACTGACATACATTAAATTAGTGAATATAATGGTTTTCCAATTTTTATATAAAGGAATTTTAAAATTTTATTTAAATTTATAAATAACATATTTAAAATGGAAGTGTTCAGTTAATATTTTATACTTTTCACAATTCATGAAAAAATTAAAACTTTCATAAAAATAAAATAAATTCAACACAAAAGAGTACTGATATTGTGAAATTGAAAAATATTCTTATTCTAAAGCATTTATTTTCATAATTTCAAAAAAAATATTTTCAAAATAATTTATCAAAACAAATATGACTAATATTTTAAAAAACATAGGTTTTTTGTGAGACGTATTATTTATTCTTATTTATTGTCAAGAAAACATAAAGATGAATGATAAATATATTATTTAATGAATATATTATAATGTTTACATTAAATTATTAAATAATAATTATTTAGTTAATTTTTTGATATAAACCACACTTATGAACATAAAATTAATTTTTCATAAAATTATTTCCTTTTATATTCAATAGGGATTTATTTTAAAATATAAATAATTGTCCACTAATGAATTATTTATATAAACATTATTATACCATATTTTAATTTTTTTTCATTAATCCAATTAATACACACCATTCCAATGACTAATAGATAAATATCACATTAAATAATAATATTTAAATAGTATGTCATGTTTGGTTTAAAGGCGGTGTTGTGTGTAATGCAAGGTAAACTTGGGAAATTGTGTAACACAAAACCATAATATTATTTAATGTAACTAAATATAAACATGATGTTTTATATTGAATGAAATATTAAAAATATATTTAAAAAATAATTTTACCGAATCCTGTGGTATTACGTAATAAGTATTATATATGATTTCTATTGGTTTGTAATGTTTCTTATTATCATTATTTATATCACATGAATCATGATTATTTATTTAGATAACTATTTACTTTTTTAAATACTTATTTCATGTTTTCATTTTTGATAATATAGTTTTTAATGGTTATGAATATTCATATGTTATACTCATGTATATTGATTATGTCATTATACCCTTATTCTCTACTTATGCTCCCTAAAGAAATTAAATTATTAATACATATGTTTACCCTTTATGATCATTTAATATCACCCTTAAATATTTTCTATTTTCCCAAATTTATAATGATTTATGCTCAAAATATTGGGTCACCTTCATCAGTATCAAAAGTCAAAATGTAAATTTATGTTTTCACCACTGGATATGGGAGTGTTGGTTCAGGGTTGTTATATTATTTTATAAATTAAAATTAAAAATAAATACCCATGATGAAGTTAACTGATTTATATTTAAAAATAATATTTATAGCCAAACATATACTTTGGTTACCCCTACGTTAAAAATATTAAAGTAACTAAAAAAAGAGTGTAAATTTTGTGAATCCCCATTGAATAAAATATTATAAAGCTTATAATCACATAAAAATGGAAACAAAATGATATATAACCGAGTAATGGATGATTATAGATGAAAATAAATCATCCAATCAAAATAATATGGTGATAGGTTGATTTTATAGACCTTAGAGTTTTATTTTTAACTTTAATTACCTAATTCACCTAGCAATATGGTAACTTAAATTACTAATGTAAGTATTCATATTGTAAAAATATGACAATGAAATATTTACTAAATTCCACCACACTTATTCCAAATATAGAATAAATTTTTCAAATGTTAAGAAAATTAAATGGAAAAATTAATTTAAAAATAAACTGAGAAATTGCAATGAAAAAATATGTTTTAAAAAGTTTTATTTCTAAATATTAAATGTTTTATAGTATACTCATGAATAAATTTAATTTAAAAACACTAATTGTATTATTTTAATAAAAATTTAACAATTTAAATTTTAAAACTAGAAAAAAATATAATTCCAAATTATAAATACGTTAATATAAATTACAGTTTTGAATTAAAAAACATTATCTTAACTAGTCATTGAAAAATAAATCCTTTAAAATGTTCTCATAAATTTATTTTCTGATAATTTTAAAATTAATAATTAAAAAATGAATTTTATTTTATAAAAAAATTCCAAAAAATATAGATATTAATTGTAATATTTTATCACAAAAAATTACAAAAACCTATTTGGGGAAAAATAATTTTGGAATTATAAATGATTTTTAATAATTCATTACTTGTTTATAAGAAACTAATAAATAAATTTTCACTAATTAGTAACATTAAATATATTTAATAATTTATTTAATACTCTTTACACAAACTAATTCATTATCTAATTTATAGTGGTCATATTTATATAATAACATTTATCCATTTTTTTATGCTTAATGTAATTTATTTTGTACTCTATCAAACATAGTCATTCATTTAGAATATTTGAATATGAAAATATATATCTATTTAATAAATTAAATCCTATAAATTTTTACTCTTGTGTGATACTTAATTGATAATTGATTGAAAATACCTTTTTTATATCCCACATCCAAAAAATGGTTAATGTGCCTTCATATAAAAGATAGAAAGGTAAGTAAGAATGTAATCTAGAACAACACGTAAATAGGTTTCCAAATAAGATAACATCAGTGGGAAAAATATTATGTAAACGGAAGAGAAAAAATAACAGCCAATGATTAGTATATAATTATAGATAAAATGTTTAAGATATTGTTAACCACTACAAAAACCATACATCTTTTATGGGTTAAAAGACAATTGATTTCCTGATAAGAAAATAAAAAATATAATTGTTTTAGTTCCAACGTCTTTTTTCTTGGAATGGAGAATTATTTAAACATATATAATAAGAATATAAGGAAATATACTTACATTAAAATGGTATTTTTATCATTTAATCTCATATTTTTCTCCACAAGATCAGTATTAATGATAATTTTGTATGCCTAAAAGATTAAAATTATCATCTAATCAATCAAACAATCCAAAATAAAGTAAAATGGTATTCCTACTATATTTAAAAATTAACAATAACAATAATGGTTCAAACATGTTAATATAATTCCGAGAAATAATAAAATATCAAAAAATAAAAAAATACTTTAATGTAAATAATTAAATAATAATACCGAAATTTCAACATAGAATATTCAATAAATCACTATCCTTAAAATTACTCCAAATTTTCTAGACTAAAATTCAAATAAAAAAAATACTGTAGTACCAGATAAATTAATTTTCCATCATTAATTTATAATTTATCTCCTATAAATATTAGTCACTCATTAAGAGATATACTGAAAAATCTATATTATATAATCATATAATCTCTATTTTATACCAATCATTTCTTTAAATGACATAAAAATTATAAAGAAACATTAAAATTGAATGTGATTAAAAAATATAAATCAATCATTCATATTTAAATATCCCATAATATTATCCATAAATTAATAAAAAACTGTTCTTAAATAGTGGTCATCTTACAAAATAACATTAATCACCTAATAAAAAATTACATTTACATCTCCAAAGAACACATAATCATTATTTGTTAAAACATTTATATAAAAATGATTTCATAACATCAAGGATTTAATATAGAAAAGTGGTAGGTGATTTACCCTTGTCTCCATTCAGATGGGGGTTCAACACCCATTTCCTTGTCGGATGTTATGGGTTTCCACCGGACCCATGAGATTTCCATTAAAAATTATAAATATAATTCTTATAACATTCCAAAAAGTTATGACTATTCTAAAAACTAAAATGAATTATCAATGATCAGATAATTCCTAATTTTTATCAATACCTTTAATCTTATGTCCACAAAATGAAATGTTCATTCTCCCATAAATAAAATTTTCACATATTAAAAATAAAGGTTACATATAACTCAAAAAATTACCAAAACTGAATAAATTTCTCCCAATGTAGTCCCATCACATAAAACCTAAAATTTTATGTCTAAAATTTTTATATCAAGAACATCCTTAAACATTCCACTTTATCCTAAAACTTGAATATATATATATAGAAACCATAATCATCCAGCATTATTTATTAAAAATCATTCTACATCTTATTCATTTATAATTCATTACTAACATCAAAATATAAATCATGTCTAATGATTCAAAATTATCAATACAAATTCAAATATATAATCCATATATTTCATATTTCAACTTTTTTTCTTCATATTCAATATTAATTGCATTGGGTATTGGTAAAACTTTATCGACATGGTCTAGTTTAACACATTCAAGATCATTCCCCCTTTGAAATAAATTTTTATATTGCCCATTATATCCACATTTAAATCATTAAATGGATTCCCTATAATCAAATTTATTCCTCTTCATATTTTTAACTTAATCATTACCTTTTTTCATCTATGATTATTTAATTTTTTCATCGTTTATTTTATACAAAACATATTCAAATTGCATTAATACATTCCAAAAAGGTCCTTTTTGCAGCATTATTAACCCAACGGTCATTGAATTTTTTTAAATTTATTTTCATTATCACCAAAACTTCTATAGAATTTCGTTTCACTCTTATTGGACGTATTAGTAAAATCACCAAGGTACATATTGTTAATCATAATGTCTGATATCAATTTAAGAATAACCATAATATTTTTTACTATATTTATACTTCCATTCAATTTATCCTTATTTCATCCAACACATATTCCTTGACATCCATTTTTACATTATTTCATTCTATATCCAACTATTTTTTAAAATAAAAAATTGTCAATGTGAGTATATAAATAAAATTGCAATAACAATTATTATGAGGAAGGCGAACACTAAGATATACTAAACCTTGTATTCTTAAATTATTTTTTTTTATCAAAATAACACCAATTATCCATAAAATAATACCCATTTTGGATATAGAGTACTATTAACTTATTATCAAATAACAATATACCCTCTAAAGATATATAAACCATCCTTTGATAACAATAATAAAGATCCAACCTTAGAAATTACTTAATCTAATTCATTGTACTATATTTCATATTATTTAATACCCAAAGATATTTTAGCATTATTTTTTTAGTTATTTATTTCATAAGGCTTATATAATAATTCTATATATTATAAATAGTACACTTCTACATAGTATCCATTTTTTGTCAACATAATACCATTAATATAAAATATGATTTCTTTTCCAGAAAAATATTCATGACTTTCAATATGACTTCATCCATTCCATTACCCATACTAATAGAATGTGAATAATATTTCATAACATGATATAGGAAAAAAACATAGTAAGGGACATAATATGAAATAAAGAAACCATGTTTCCAAGAATACTAATAAAAAATAAATTTTCAAAATAATATATTATCTTAAAATAAAAAAAATTCTCTCCCAAGTAATAACCTTATATGCCCATATATTTTCATTAATCTTTCATAATAAATCATAAAGAAAAAAATAAAACCCATATTGTTACTTTTAATTCCCGATAAAATCATAATAATTTTTTTCAAAAAGTTATATGTATCAACCATATGAAGTAACATATACATTCATTTACCTTATGGTATCAAATTATTTCCCTAAAAACCCATTAAAAGAATTGAGAAATCATACAGGTACCATGAGGAATTATTTTCATATAATTCTTAGTTACACATGGTATATTCATCATGATTATAGTTTGAGTTATCATCACAGTTACACTTTAAATAACCATCACATTTATACAAGGAATAAACATCATAGACAATTATTACAATCTCTTAAGATAAAACCTAATTGGTTAACCTCATCCTATTAACTGATGCATTAGATTTATATATTGGGCTCAAAAACCATTGGTATATAATAGAACCACCCTTCATTATAATCAAAGTCTAATAACTATAATAATTGAAATAAAATCTTAGAGTATAAAATAATTCTTTCCACCCATAAAAAAGAAATTATGTATAAAGATATATCTTAATTTTATAATCATTTTTCAAAACTAAAATTCAAAAATTAAAGGGAATGATGTTTTTTCATTGAATAAAACATAAATTACTTTAATAGAAGACATACATCAAATAATGGTTAACCTTTTGGAAAATCCATTAGCACCATATGAATTAAAATAGAGCACGATTTTTTTTCTTTCTGTAAGGAGACTAAAACATTCCATAAAATATTCATTTTAAAAACCATTGAAAGGGTTATAAAATAATAATAACTTTTTCTTTATAATTAGTTTATATAAATACATCAATAAATGAATTTTAAAAATATGGACATGGACAAAAAAGTGAGTTTTAAGAGAAATATTAAAATATTGTTGAAATAGAAAGTCACTTAACATGAGTGAGACTTCTCTTGTTCATTCATTATATTAAGAATTAATAAACAAAGATTAATTATTATAATTATTCATGACCTTTTTAATTTTAATTTTTACTTTTATTTTATATCTTATGACTTTATATTTAATTTTTTAGTTAATTAAATTCACATGAGATATTTGGATGATATAAAGTTCATAAGTTCAAAATGAATTAAGTTGGCCGACTACATGCAAAGAAGTCATTATTATATAATAAATATAATTTTAATAATGGAATAATTATCATGTATTTGTAGAAATTATGATTTTAATCCCAATCATGAATGAAGGTTTTGAAAAATGAACTATATTTCAATCATAAACACGCTAGGGTGTGAGTACGCATGATTTATGTTTCCATTTATCAATGATCATTATTGAAAGTAAGTAAGTATAAATTTATCTTTTAATAATTATCATAATATCTAAGAATAACTTTTTTTTTCTTTAATTATACTTACATATATAGTTCATTTGATGTGGTGATTAAAAATGAAACACATCGCTTCATGGAGGTGGATGTCCACATGTACGTACGAACAAGTTTATCATTTTTTCAATGAATTAAAAGGTAAGAAGGTGAATGATATAATATATTTTAATAATTGTAAATATTTCATTGATATTATATATAAACATTTATTCCATCCAAAAAATATATATTTTAGATACGATGATGGAAAAAATTTTACAAAAGTTGGGAAGGTTGTAGTTATCTGTACACATGATGGATAGTTCTATTTCCCTTTTTATGAAAGAGGATATGTATATAGTTTATTCAATTAAAAAACTATAAGTATATATAGGATACTAGATATATTATTTTATAATTCCTAATAATATTTTATGTAGTTTTATGATTAAGTAAACAAAAAACATGTGGTTAATAAAATACATCTTATTTTTGAAATTCTCCTTTGATTCACACATTAAGCACTCTAGGTTGGGTATTCTTCCTTAAAAAACCCACTATATTGATGGGAAGAATTCTAGAAGGGTATTTGGTTTTGTCATTCCCAAACCACATAGGTTTTTAAGTGTGGATTAAATAAATAAATAAATGGTTTATCATAAGAGATGGGATACCTACTCATGAAATTTCAGAAAATATTAAATTAATATAAATTTATTTTAAATTCAACATATATTAAAAATAATTTAATTATAAGGTAGTTTTAATGTGGATTTTAGTATACTCCTAAATAAACTGTATGTTTTTTAGTGTTTTTTAACCTTCGCATTTGTTTTTAACCATTTTTAAACTCTTTTGACAATTATGAAAATATTAATATTTTCTACAATTACAGATTTATAAATATTACTATAACATTATAAAATATCCATAAAGTAACCACTAAAAAATTAATTAATCATAAACCAGAAATTATGATGAATTTAAGATTATTGGGAATTTGAAGTCATTTAATAAAATATTATATTAATAAAATATTAATAATAGAAATTTTAAACCTGTTCATATACATTGATTTTTTTATATCATCAAGACAGTAAGGAATTATAATATAATAAATCCCAATATCCTTAACATTATTTATGTATCATTAAAATATTTGGGTCACCTTAATTCATAAAAATTTTACTACTCTTAATATTTTTAATATGAATAATTTCATTTTTTTTCATTAATTGAATAATTATTACGTCATATAATTTTAAGTAAATTAATACATAACCAAAAAATAAATATAAATTTCCATGATTAATAAAATTCATAATCCTTTAAAAAAACACAAATAACTGATCATATCCCTTGATAATACCAATGTTAAAAATATTATAATTACTAACAAAATAGAGTTACATTTTTTAGATTTCTTTAAAAAAAATATTATAAAGGATATAATCACATCCTAATAGAGAAATCCATATGACCAAATATTGTAAATTTATGGATGAAAATTATTGATCTAAAAAAATTAAACCAAGTTTAGTGGTAATTTAATTTTAATTATCAATTTATTATTAAAATTAATTAACCCATTTACACTTTACTATTTTAACAAATATTACCATGGTTATTATTCATATTGACAAAAAAACATAACCATTTATAAAATATGGACCCACTAAATATAAATATGTAATCCCTTTTTCCTAATTCAAAACAAATAATATTCATAATTTTATTTAAAATTGAACTAGAATAATGCAATGAAAAATATTTTTTTTCAGAAAAATATCATTTTTCAATATAAAATGTTTTTATACAAAATTAAATAATAAAATTCATTTCTAAAAATATAATTTCATTCCTTTATTTAAAAGTAAAAAAATTATTTTTTAAATTATTAAAAAATATCATTTTACCTTATAAATACTTTTAATTAAAATATAGTTTACAATTACAAATCATTATTTTTCACTATTCATTGATAATTAAATCTTTTCAAAAAAATTATAGAAAATTAAACCAAATGTTAATTTTTAAATGATAAATTCAAAAATTATGTTCACTTTATCAAATAAACATTATAATTTATTTTTATATTATTAATAATATATTCAAACAAAAATTATATAAACAAAAATTATTTATTAAAATGTATTTTGGTGGCATAAAAGTTCTTTTCGAAAAAAATTGTGTATATTTATAAATAATTAATTAATAAATTTAAACTAATTTTTAAATTTGTACTTGTTTCATAATTTTTTTATTCTTATTCATACCCACCAATTCAATAGCTATGTTATAACATTAATATTTAAATATTAATATTTCACAATTTGATTAAGCATAGTGTTGCTCATATTATAAATCACAAAACTTGGTCATTGTTATAAAATCATGGGATATTACAAAATTTATAGACTAGTTCATGTGTATGATTAATGAATTCATTAATATGAGATGGTTTTGGGTTATGAGGTGTTTTTAGTTTGAGTGACCATGATGGGATGAGTTTGGAGTAGACAATGTTCTATCATTCTGGAATCCTTATGTGTATGGTCTAATATTGGTTCTATTACATTGCCCTAGTGGAATTATGAGATAGATTTGTTAACTTAAATAATAGCTATATTTTTATAAAAAATATTATTTTTTTATTATACCCTATGTTAGAAGACGGTAACATATAATGCGGTTATGTGACAATTTTCTACGTGTGGGGATGGTAGCTTGTGAAGTAGTGATGTAACTACACCCTGAGTGAGAGGGTGTTGTTATGTGATTGAGAGTATATATCTACCAAATCTAGAGTATATATGAATTAGGATGATAATGTGAGACCTACCATAATTGAGATGGTGTAGGTTTTGGAATATATATCATACCATGCATTGATTAAGAAGGAACCAGTTCTGTTATGAGATATTATTACTACATCGAAATACTCTTAATCCTTCATGGTGTTGAAATAGTTATGATTAGGGTATATATTGGTTTAGTTTTCACATGATTCATCCATATTCATATATATTATTTCTCATTTTCTTTCTTTTCATCAATGTATGTTGTAAAGACTTTTAAATTCCATATAAATTTTGTTAAATTATTTGGAATTATTATGAGTCTATGAAATTGATGGCATGTGTTTTCGAGACCCGGGTAACCCGGAATGGAATTTTAATATTTTTTTAATGTACATTCAGTAAATGTGTGGGAGGAATTTTCTATCTTTTCAATTGGTACTCAGATTAAAAATCTGAACGCACTATTAAATCTGCAGCGCCGAGATTTTCTTAAGGGAAGCTTATTATCGATCAATATGGGTCAGACAAAAAAGTTAATTTCTTGAACTTTACAACAAAATAATAAAATAACTTAAGATTATTTTATTTTTCTTTTTTGAAACCGTTGGAAAAACGGTGGTGGGATCGCGATGAAATGTCCATCCATTTAATGGCTTGACTATTATTTTGTGTAACCACGCCATTGGGGGAAATTAAAAGGATGTGTTGCCGCATCATTGAGAGAATTAAAAAGGTTCTTTAATTATACTCATTAATGAACCACATTAATCGTGTGGTACATTGATCCTCTCCTCCCCTCTATTTAATTTGAGCTCGGGCTTGGGTTTTGGGAGAGCTACGAAAGGAAGCTCTAATGAAGCAATGCCGACATTTTGTTCCGATGAAGAACATGATCATGTGATGGAAGTTGGGGGAATCGACGGGTGATGACAAGTGCTGACAAACACCTTTGGACATGTACACTCCCCCCACTTCTGTAGCACCTTATAATGGATACAAGGTAGGGTTTTTTATGCTTTATTTCTCCCATTTACCCCATTATATAATATTATAAAGAACACAAATCAACCATCCAATGGGTTGATCCATGTTTTTTTCTTTAATGCGGGAGGATATTATGGGGTTTTCTTTATGGTAGTTTTTTAAATTAAAATATCCTTCTCAGGGTTTTTATGCTAATACGGAGGGCACAGGACAAACAAACAAGGTCCAAACCATACGCCAAACTCGTGTATGGTGGTTTTCTTTGTGGATAACCGTAAGATTTGGAAGTAAGGTAAAACCATGGGCCACGCATCACAGGTGCCATTCTAGGAGGCCTGTAGGCATGGAAAAGAATAAATGTAAACCCCCTGAGCTTCACCAGTGGCCTGCGGAGGCTTCGTCGGCACGACAACACCAACAACCGAGGAAGGCGATGGTCGGCACCCACATACTATGAAGGAACGGCGGCACCCGAAGGAATCGCGGTGGACAAGGGGGCGGCTGGCCTTCGTCAGCCACGTTGAAGCAGGTCAGCGTGTTGCAATGGAAAGTCAAGGATTTGAGTTGTGGTGGAGGGAGGACTCGCACCCTCGGGTCTGTTCCGAGCCTATCCACACGGACCGTCCAGGGCAGTGCAGCGCCATCCGGTGCCACTATTGAGTTGGGTGGTGCGCTATGGTAGCACGCTGCGGAGGAAGGTTGGAACTTCTAACTATGGTGGAGGGAAGAACCCTTAGGACATGGCGGTCCTTTTGAGATACTACATGTGACTTTTGGATAAAGTTAGAGTTTGGCCGGGTTGGATCGTACCTGAATCTCACCAGACCCTCATCACTAAAATGCCTATAACTTATAGACTAGGCATCTGGTTGATGAACCATCGATTTCATTAGAGCCCTTATGACACGAAGGATCATTGGGTTACTTTTTTTTGAGACTTTGTGCCGGTTGAAATATGATTGATGGCTTGAGGAACAGTTCTCCCAAGCGCTCTACATACGGAACCCTGCAACTGACTTAGACCTGAAGACTACAAATTTTTTACTCTGTGTGACTCAATGACCCAGTGGGAAGCCCCTCTCTGTGACTTTTCAATCCCACAGTGGGGAGCATCTCTGTGTGACTTGGAAAACCCAGGGTACTTGATAGGAGGTGTGCCTCAGTAGCCCATGGTGGGGAGTGACTATGTGTAACCCGACAGACCCACATTATGTGATGGGAAGGAGTACCTAAAAAGTTCAAGGTCAGTGGGAAGTGGCTCTGTGTGACCCAGAAGGCCCACTATACTCGATAAGGGATGAGTTCTACGGCAACCTTGGTGTTCGACGATGTGACTGATGATGCTACTATTACTACCGTAGAATATACCTGTTGTGATCTTTCTTTTCATTATTCTTGTGATTGACATTATTCTATTTGGTTTTTCTTTTGTGTATATCTAGGATTCCTTCAGGGGTCTTGGGGTCCCTACTGGGTATTGTTATACTCAACTCTACATGGGCTTCGCCCACACCTTGTTGTGTCATATGCAGATGACAAACATCTTTGATAGAGACTCGGGGAGCTAGGACCTAATGGTGGACAGTGGTGAAGGTTGACGTGGAGAGATGTAGTGATGAGCTATACCTACCCTTCAGGTAGGATCCTTGGAAGTGGAACTTTGGGGTTTTTCCCCTTTTTGATCCTTTTCCATTTCATTTGGGCTTTTATTCTAGACTCGTTACTTTCAGCTATACTTGTACTCAGTTTTTCTGTGGTATGTTGTGTCCCTTTTATGAGTTGGGACTTCTTTGGGTGTGTTTATGCATACAGGTATCTAGGATAATTCCTCCCACATGCAGGTTGATACATTCGATACTAGTCGCCAGCCCCTAGCCTTCGGGAGGCAGGATTGGGGTAGTCACGGCACGGGCCCTAGGGGACGGGTCATGAAAAAGTGGTATAAAAGGGAGTTCGGTTTCCCCTCAAAGACTGGAACTCTATTTTTTTCATTGGAGAAATAGTGTTAAATGTTGCAATTCTAACTTTCATATTTGGGGAGTCCAGTTTTGGTATGGCAGCCGATGTATCCATACACTAGGACCTTGAATTCTTCTTTTCGGATCAATACATGAAAACAATGGTTGTATAAGTGTCTCTTGATTTTTAATAAGAGTCATCTCACAACGTATAATGTTCTGATTTTCGTACATCTTGATCTATTTCAGGATGCCTCTATGTGGAAGACCATCCAGGATCCTGATATGAAGTCATGAGGAAATCCCACCTAGCGATGAGGTGTCCGTTCAGGGACCAGTGTTTGAGATGGCCCCACCAGGTGGTGGACTAGTGCTACCACCACCTGATGTCCATCATCAACTTCCAGTGGTTCTAGAAGAGGAAATTCATAGGGTCAGTTCCCTACATGTGTTCTAATGACATAGACCACCCAGGTTCAGGGGAGATATGGATCCTCAGGTTACTAAGGACTGGCTAGAGGCTATGACGTGGGTCTTCTTCTTACTGAGGACACCACCTGACCAGATTGTGATCATGGTGGCGAGTCTTCAATAGAGATCGGTAGGGAGATGGTGGATCTTGACCATCTAGACTCACTATGAGGAAACCCTCACTTTGGTTGACATTGAGAGGCTTTTCTAGGATGTGTTTTCCCTGTGACATTGCACTCTGTGCACATTCAGGAGTTGCTTCACCTACAGTAGGTCATCAAGACAATGGCCTAGTAGTCGGAAAGATTTATTGACCTCTCTCCTTACTCCACAGACATGGTATGATACCCTTTCCTCAGGGCTTGAGCATTCGAGTAGGGACTCAGGTGAGGGATAAGGGCATCAGTAGTGTCTCTCGGCATCACTACTCCGGCTAGGGTGCTGGAGTGAGCCCTTCTGATGGAGAGCTTCGTGGAGGAGTTGGCGCCCGAAGTTAGAGCTACCAGCAGACCCCAAGCGGTAGAGTCTTTGGAAGGAAGGATAAATTAGAAACATGGGCCCCAGTGGGTTAGGTATTTCAGAGGCTGACCCCAAGACTATAGGTCAGTAGTGCGAGGCTCCTAGGCCAGAGAGATACAAATTGGGTCTAAGCATTACTTTACGTGCGGTGGGTAGGGACAGATAGTACATTACTACCCGACCCGCCGTACTGATGACACGTAGACGGTTGAGGGACTGTCGAGGAAGTGGCTAAGGATTGATCATGGAGGTACATATGGTAGAGGACGTGGTAGAGGAGAAGGTCATGCAGTAGGTGGCGGATGATGATTTTTGGTTCTACCACCACCACCCCTAGGTGGTCCACCCCGACTATAGGGAGTAGGTGGATAGGGACGAGAACATCTCCAGGTAGAAGAGGCCTATGAAGACAGTGATTCATATATGTTTAGAGGTACGATATGTGTCTATTCCACCCTAGCTGTAGTTTTTATAGACACGGGTTCCAATCACTCTTGCATTTCCACAACACTTGTTCTGAGCTCAGAGATTATGATGGAGTCGTTAGCTCGATCCTTACATTTAGTGACTCTTAAATGAGAGGATTCGACGATTAAACACTGGTGGAGGCAATATGAGCTCACTCTAGGAGGTGAGAGCTTCGGCTGGGATCTCCTAGTAGTAGCGTTGAGGCCTTATGACATCATCATGGGTATGGACTGGAAACCCACCGTACATGCTCCAATCGACTGTTTTAGGCACAAATTGTGGTATCTTTATGGGGATGGGATTAGTTTTTCCTTCATCATTGAGGAGGAAACCTTTTCCGCACAAGATGGGATCTCTCTAAGGAGGTTGTAGCCTATCACTCATCATTTGGCTAGCCACACCCTCGGTGTTGAAGATGAGAGGAGTATGAGCTATCCTGTAGTGGTGGACCAGTATATTGATGTCTTCCCAGATGATTTTTTGGGATTACCTCCTCTTAGAGAGGAAAACTTTTACATCGACATGTACCCCGGGATGGCACCGATATCTACACCATCATATCAGGATGACTCTCGTGGATCTTCGTGATATGAGGGTACAGTTGGAAGAATTACATAGGGAGGGGTTCGTAAGCACCATTGTTTCTCCTTGGGAAGCCTTGATTTTGTTTTCCAAGAAGGAATATGGTATTATGAGGCTTTATGTGGACTATTAATGCCTGAACCAGGTGACTGTGAAGAAAAAGTATCCTCTTCCAAGGATCGATGATCTCTTCAACTAGCTAAAGGGATCACAGTGGCTTTCTAAGATAGACCTCAGATCAGGCTATCATCAACTCAGGGTATGGGACGAGGATGTACCGATGATAGCCTTAAGATGTCAATATGGCCATTATGAGTTCTTGTTGATTCCCTTTAGTGTGGCCAATGCACCATCATTGTTCATGGGGCTCATAAACAAGATCTTCCATCACTACCATGATCGCTTCGTGGTAGTATTCATTCAAGAAATATCGGTGTACTCAGCGTGGGAGGAGATCACGCCACACACCTGCCGAGAGTTCTGGATACACTCTGAGAGAACCATCTTTATGGAAAGATCTCAAAGTTTATGTTCTGGATATAGGAAGTTCACTTCCTTGGGCATGTTATCTTGGAGGTTGGAGTTGCGGTGAATCCTGCGAATATAGAGGCAATTCTTGATTGGGAACCACCTAGGAGTGTGACCGAAGTGCAGAGTTTCCTAGGATTAGTTGGGTACTACCATAGATTTGTACCTGACTTCTCAAGGGTAGTGGCACCCTTTTCAACTTTGATGAAGAATGGGTGGCCTTTCATGTGGATGGAGATGTTCTAGTAGAGTTTCCAGGAGCTTAGGTGGAGAATTACAAGTGCCCCTATCTTGAGGCTACCAAAAGAGGGAATTGGGTATGTGGTATATTGCGACTCATCAGGGACCAGCCTAGGTTGTGTCCTAATGTAGGAGAAAGTATTGATCACCTACGGCTCATAGTAGTTGAGATAGAATGAGCAGAACTATGCTACCGATGACCTGGAGTTAGCAGTAGTGGTCTTTGCACTGAAGATGTGGAGGCACTACATGATGGGTGAATGGTTTATAGTTTACTCCGATTACAAGAGTCTCATTTATATATTCTTGTAGAATGACCAAAACATGAGGTATCTGCAATTTTTGGAGTTCATATAGAACTACGAATTTGAGGTAGTCTATACTCTTGGTATGGGGAACGTATTAGTAGACACATTCAACAGGAGGTCTATTCTACAGTTGCTGGGTGAGGTGAAAGAGCAACTAGCTGCGTTTCAGATATCCTTCAAGGATGGAGATGATGTGACCTACCTCCAGTCAATAACTATAACTCCCCCACTCCTTTAGTGAGTTTGGGAGACTCATCTTGGGGACATCGACTGTGAGGCCCGACGTGCACAGATATCCTTAGGACAGTCTCCTGAAGGATTTTCTATGGGTGGGAATCATGTCATCCTCTTCAAAGGATGCACCATGGTACCAGAGACTCTATGAGAGGAAGTGTTGAGGGAGTTCAACAAATCCCCTTTGGTGGTACATCCTAGAGTGGCGAAGATGTACCAGGACCTCCGGTGTCATTACTGGTGGCCAGGTATGAAGAACGCAGTGGTTGAGTTCATATCACAATTCCTCACTTGTTAGCAAGTGAAGGTCAAGCATCAAGTACAAACATGATTAGCTCAGTCACTTGAGGTTTTGGAATGGAAGTGGGATGGTATATCCATGGACTTCATGATAGGGCTACCACGTACATCCAGGGGCCACGATTCCATCTGGGTGATCATTGACCGACTCACCATGTTGGCCCACTTATTACCCATTCGAGAGCAGGGATCAATAGAGAGATTGATATGCCTCTATGTATAGGAGATTGTACGACTTCATGGGGTGACATCGACGATCGTCTCAGACCATGACACACGTTTTACATATTTCTTATAGAAGGTATTGCATGAGGCATTAGAGACTCAGATATGCTTTAGCACCGCCTTTTAACCTCTTACAGATGGTCAGACGGAGCGGTCCATACAGACACTTGAGGACATGATTCGTGCGTGTGTCCTTGATTTTGGCCACAGTTGGGTAAACCACCTTCCATTGGTGGTGTTTTCATACAACAACAGTTATCACTCCACCATCGGCATTGCTCCATTTGAGGCCATGTATAAGCAACCTTGAAGATAACCTCTTTGTTAGACACACCCAGGGGAGTCAGCACTTATGGGTCCAGATTTGGTAAGGATACCGCAGATAAGGTGAAGATCATCTAAGAGTGGATGAAGACTGCAAAAATCTGATAGAAGTATTAGGCCGACAGGATATGGAGACCCTTGGAGTTTGAGGAGGGAGACCATGTCTTCTGACAGGTATCACCCTGACAAGTATTACAGAGGTTTGGCTAGGGTGTAAAGTTATCACTAAGGTTTATTAGTCCTTTCTAGATCCTCAGTAGAGTAGTCGAGGAAGCATACCATCTAGCTCTTCCCCCTCAGATTCACCGGGTGTATAATGTTTTCCAGGTGTCATAGTTGAGGATGTACGTGCATGATCCACCAAACATTATCTACTATGGTGAGCTGGACATCGACAATGGGGTCATGTTTGTGGTGTTCCTAGTAGAGATAGAGGGTCGACAGGAGCAGGTCCTATGTGGGCAGTTGATTCATCTGGTGCGAGTCTGTTGGTTGCACGGTAATATCTAGGAGAGAACATGAAGAGGTAGGCTCAAATTAATGCTCAGTACCCCCATTTTTTCCCCATGTTTTGTTATATATTTAGAGGATGAAAAGTCCTATGGTGGGGAGAATTTAAAGACACATAAATTCCGTATAATTATTTTTAAAAAATTATTTGGGATTTTTACGAGTCTTTGAAAATTGATGGCACATGTTTTTAAGGCCCGGAGATCCTAGAACATAATTTGGAACTTTTTTTAAGGTACATTCAGAAAATGTATGGGTGGAATTTTCTATCTTTTGAACTGGTGCTCTGATTAGAAATTTGAGGGAACCATTGAATCTGCATTACTGGGATTCGGTTAAGGGAATCTTAACATCGACCAACAAGGGTCAGATGAAAAAGTTAATTTCTTGGACTTTAAAAAAAATTAATAAAATAACTGATGATTATTTTATTTTTCTTTTTTGAAACCGTTGGACAAACGGTGGGGGGACCATGATGCAATGTTAATCAATTTAATGGCTTGACTCTTATTTTGTGTAACTGCAACATTGGGGGAAATTAAAAGGATGTATAACTGCACTGTTGAGAGAATTAAATATTTTCATTAATTATACTCATTAATGAACCTAATTAATCGTGTGGTGCATTGATCCTCTGCTCCCCTCTATTTAATCTAATCTTGGGCTTGGGTTTTGGGAGAGATATGAGAGGAAGCTCTGACGAAGTACCGATGACATTCTGCATCAACAAAGAATGTGATCAAGTGACAGATGATGGGGGAATCAACAGGTGATGGAAAGCACCGACAAACACCTTCGGACGTGTACACTCCCTCCTCTTATGCAACACCTTCCAAAAAATATAAGGTAGGGGGTTTTATGCATGATTTCTCCCCTTTCCCCCATTCTTAAATATTATGAAAAACACAGATCAACTGTCCAATGGGTTGATCCGCATTTCAATCTTTAATGAAGAAGGATATTGCGGGGTTTCTTTATGATATTTTTTTAATTAAAATAACCTTCACATGTTTTTATGTTAATGCAGAGGGCACGGTCCAAAAAAGCAAGTCATGTACCCTACGTCAAATTTTGTTGTGGTGTAGTTCTTTGTGGACAACCAGAATATTTGACGGTAAGGTGTAACCATGGGCTGCATAGCCCAGGTGACATTCTGGGAGGGTCGTAGGCACATATAAGAATAAAAGCGGACCACCGGAGCTTCACCGCTAGACATTGGAGGCTTCACCAGCACGTCACCACTGACGACTGAGGGAGGCGGTAGCTGACACTCATAGGCCGTGAAGGAACAGGGGCGCCCAAAGGCGTCATGGCAGACAAGTTGGAAGCAGGCCTTCACCGGCCGCGTTGAAGCAAGGTGGTGTGCTACAGAGGCATGCCACGGAGGAAGGTCGCAGCTTCGAGCCATGGTGGAGGGTGGACTCATTCTCACAGTTCCATTGTGGGATGATCCATGCGGACTAGGCAGGGGAGTGTAGCGTCGTCTGACATCATTGTTGAGAAGGGAGGCGCACTACAGCTGCACACCATGGAGGAAGGTCGTGCTTCTAGCTATGGGGGAAGGTGGTCTCGTGATCTGTGGGTCTCGTGCATGACTGATCCAGCAATATCAGCTGGGAGAGGCGGCGCCAACTGGAGAAGCTACCTTTAAAGCTCGAACGACATTAACCATTTGGGAGGGGAGTGGACCCCCCATGCTCGGCCGGTGGGTTGAGAAATTCCGTGGCCCGACGGACCACACCCATCTGGGTGGGAAAGGCCAAACCTGTGGCTTAGAGGGCTTAGCCCACGGCCATCAGGCCAAGCTCATGTCCCAGCCGAACTAGGTCAAGCCTAGCCCCTTCGGTTCGGGCCCAGTGGGTCGGTTCGACCGAGTTGGACTGGACCCAGACCCCTTTTGGCCCAATTACATTTATTTCAGCGTAACTCTTAAATCTGATATTCATATTAAGAACCGTTAGTGTTTTCCGAACCCTTAGGATGAGGCGGTCCTTTTGATATACTCTGCATAAATTTCGGAGAAAGTTAGAGTTCATCCGGGTTGGATCATACTCAAATCTAACCAGGCCATTGGAACTAAAATGTATATAACTTACATACCTGGTGTTCATTTGAAGAATATTATATTCCATTGGAACCCTTATGACATGACAGATCACCAAGTTACTTATTTGTGAGATGGCGTGCTGGTTGAAATACGATCGATGGATGGAGGATCGGTTCTCCCAAGTGCGCTACGTACGGAACCCTACGACTAGCTGAGACATGAAGACTGCTGATTTTCGACTCTCTGTGATTCGACCTCCCAGTAGGAATAACCTATGTGTGACAAGGCAGGCCCATGGTGATTAGGACCTCTGTTTGACTTGGAAGACCCATGGTACTCAATAGGACGAGTACCTCAGTAGGCCATTGTGGGGAGCATCTCTATGTGACCCGACAGACCCACGGTAGGTAATGGGGAGGAGTACCTAAGTAGTTCCAAGTTAGTCTAAAGAATCTTTTGTGTGACCTAGTAGGCCCACTATACTCTATAGAGGATGATTTCTCCAGTATTCAATGTGTTTAATGATGTGATTGATGATGCTACTGTTACTACCCTAGAATATACCTAGTGTGAGCTATCTTTTCTTTATTCTTGTGATTGAGATTATTCTATGTTGTTTTTCTACTGTGTAATTCTACGAGACCTTTGAGAGTTTTGGGGTCCCTACTGAGTATTGTTATACTTACCCGAGCATGGGATTCTCCCGCACCTTGTGGTGTCTTGTGCAGATGACAGGAAGCCTTGACTAAGATTCAGGGAGCCAGGACCTGATGGTGTATGGCGGTGACGATTGACATGGAGAGACATAATGATGAGTTGTACCTAAACTTCAGGTAGGATCCTTAACATATAACCTCTAGAGTTGTTTTCCCTTTTTTGTTTTTACATTTCAATTAATATTGTATTCTAGCCCCTTTACTTTCATCTGTACTTATACTCAGTTTTTCAGTGGTATGGTGTTTCCCTTTTGCGATTTGGGACTTGGTTGGGCATGTGTGTGCATACAGGTATCCAGTAAAATTCCTCCCACTTGAAGTTTTACACCTTTGGCGCTAATCACCATCCCCTGGCCTTCGGGAGGCGGGTTTGGGGTAGTCCCGGCACATGCCCGGGGAGACGGGTCATGATATATGCACTCATATATCTTTTGCAATTATTATAATGACCCATTGGTAGTGCCCTAAATCATTAATTACTAACACCATACATATGAACCCCAATTTTCGTATAGATTATTTTATCAAGGATTCAACAAAGGTAAAGGTCCCCATATCAAAAATTGATAAATTTATGTGAAGTATGGATAGAGTATATTCCTAGTTATTACTCGTATATTACAATTTTACATCCCCGTATTCTTTTTTTCTTTTATATCATCTATACAAAAATCTTATTTCAATGAAAATATCTTCTAATTCTATGTATGAGTAAAATTATATGCTTTTATGTCACGTGGGGATTAAAAAATCATTCTTATACATTTTTATTTAATATTTTATTTTGTTACTATTATTCCATCTGAAACAATTATAGAGTGTCGCCAAATATTAAGGCATTGTCTCCCAATGTATAGTTTTTTCCCACAATTATAATCAGAAACATCCAACATATTGGGAGGCCAACATTAGACCTTATGGAAATACATGACATACCTAGTGAACTAAATCATGAATTTAAAAAATTAATGAGTAAAGACTAACTCTTATCTTAACTCAATACATAATTCAGTTTATAGAAATTAAAAACGATAAAAAGTTAATCATTTAAAATAATTTAATCATGTAAGAAAAATAAAAACCTTACATGAAATTTAAGCTGAGGTTTTTCATATCACATTATGGATAATAAAAGGTTTGTAAGGAACTTAATGACTCATGTGAATAATAAATTTTATATTCATAATGATGGATCATTTAGTATCAAATGTTGAATATAAATATGGCTACTATGATTCATATTCAAATATATTGATGTATATTTTGCATGAAATTTTATATATTGTCTAGAATATGATAAATCATTATAACCTGATAATAAAATTTATATTCAATCATATCATCTATTGAATTAAGTGATTATTTATTAATACTTTGATATTGTGATATAAGTTGAATGGAAATATGTAACATGCATAAAACATTAACTCTCAAATTTTTATAATTACATAGAAAATAGTAGATGGTATTGATTAATCAAGAATATACATCAAAAAATCATGTAAAATATTTAAAACATTAAGTTAGATATATAAATTTTATATTTTAGTAATGTTATAAAATTATATTGTGATGCATAAAATAGTTGGAAGATGGTTCAGAATCCCTATAATCTAAAACGTTATGGAATATAATAGTTAATTTATTTGATTCAATCTAACATGTTATACCCCAAGGAAACATAAAGGAAAAAATAAGATAAATATATTTCTTATTATTTGCAGATGGTTATAATGGTCAGTGTGTATAATTTTTATGAAAACACTGAAATAAGTGAATGATTGTATCAGAACACACTGAAGGTGTGCAAGAAATGATAATAGATATATTTTCAAAATATAATGATTAGAAAATGGTAAATATTACACTACAATTGATGTCATGAATTATATTGAGAATAATAGAAACAAATATTAAGTATCATATATAGTAATTCCAATCTATAATGCATTAATTGAAATGTGAAACAGTTTATTGAACAAAATAGTGAATACATAATATACTGACTATGGTATATCAAGTAAATTGATTAATTATATAGTCAAATTATTGTACACACAAAATAGGACTGTTTAGGAGTATAGGAATCAATATAAAACATTGAATAGAAGGATATACACTATACACTAGATTATATTATTTGTAAATTAATGATACATTAATAATAATTAAGGCACATGGGTCATGTATTGTGATATAGTGGAGAATGGTTTATTTACCTATTCATCGATCAATATGGAAATATAAAAGTGTTTGAAATAAAAACTAAATATTATTTTTCAAATGAAAAATGTTAATTTAATTGATGAAAAACATAAAAATATGGATAGAAGTATTAATTATGTGTAACTATGTGGGGAATGGGATTACAGTAAAAAACTCCTAGAAAGAATCAATACATTTTACATAAGGGAGAATTAGATATTTAATTCAGTGGTGAAATTATAGTGAAAGTGAGAGAGTAACCAACATAGTGAAGGGAAATAGAATAGATTATATTAATGAATATATCATCATTGGTGAACATATTTATCATCTTAGAACTATGACAATGTTGAATATCAAGAAAAATATTTTGTTACCAAATGTTAAGGAAAATTATTTTAATAAAAAAGAAAAGGAAAACAGATGGATAAAATAAATGAAAAATATCTTGAAAAAATAAAATAGAGTCATTAATTAGAGAATATGGAGAGTTTAATTTGTCACATCATCTTTTAAATGAATTTATTATTCACGAATAATCATAATGACCATGAGATTATGATTCCAGGAAATACTAGATTGGTTTACAATGTCTACGCAAAGTTTTAAGGCATTTTTATAGAAGAAATTATTTCCCCACAAATGTAAATTGAAAAAAGGACTACTTTTGGACAGTTATATTTAAATATTACTTAATTTAACATTGTTTTTTAAATGTAATCACTATATTTGATAGCATACAAGATACTCTACATCAAGTTTATGAGATAAAATAAATATCATTATTTAAATGTTACTATTATAACTTATCCACTATAATAAAGAGTATGAACAAGATTAACTTAATTATTAAAAAATATTTTATACATTTATAAAATTCATTTACAAAATTATTATAAAAAATGTAAAACCCTTTTAAAATAAAAAGGAATTGTTTCTCTAAAAAACTATATAAATGTGCATAAGTGTGTTTTATACTGATAAACAAAAAAATCACCCTTTTTTGTATAATATTAATGAAATATATGTATAATATATTAAATACAGTGTTTAAAATACATCTTATGTGTTTTCTATAAATGATATTAAAAAATAATATTTTACACATTAACGAAGTATTTTTCTGAAAATTCATTTTAGCATCCTTTTGATGGAGAACTTATTATAGAAATAGTTTTTTACTCTTAAATAAATTATATTTGAAAAAATAAACTTAATATTTGAAATATTAATGTATAAATTTAATTTGGTTTAATTTTTTCTAATTTTATAATATGTTTCCTGATTTGAGGAAAAGTGAAAAAATATTTCCATTTAAATTGAAAAAATATTTTTCATCTATAAAATATATAGTGTTTTATTATAATTTTAATAGTATTTATACTATATTTAGATAAATATTTTATTATTTAATCCAATTAAGTTTATTAGAATTAATTTCAAATTTAATTTGGTTATAAAAACATTTCAATATTTTGAACATTTTTACTCTAAAAAATGCTTTCTCATTCCGTCAACTTGATTGATTTTAAATTAGTTTCTTTTTTCAATTCTATGTTTTGAATTTTGAAAAATATTTTCCATATTTTTATTTATAAGTTCAAAATTGTATAATTTTTTCCCTTTTATTTGAGGATAATAAGAATAGTAACTTTAATTTTTTTTAACATGGTTAAAGGTAAATCGGGTATTTAAGTGAAATAATAATTTTATAAATATTAAAAAAATTCCCTAAAACAAGACTTAATTTAATTTTAAGTCAACCAAAATAATCCTTTGTCCGATATTATAGCTCTTGGAATCAACTTTGTTGAGATTATGATATTTATAATTTTATATTCTATGAATAGTCAATTTTGTCAAACTTTTGTTTTGAACAAGTGAAATATTTTTAATATGGTGTTATATAATGGATCTATTTGACTATAAATATTATTTTGAAATATAAAATGTAGATATTTATCATGAAAATTTACATATAATCTTTAGTTAAGAACTTATTAATTTAACGTCTTTCATAATGATGATGTAGTAATTGTTTAATTAAAGAAAATATCAAATAAATGATATTAAGAACATTAAAATAAATATAATTTTAGATTATTAATATCAATAGAAAAATTTATGGTTTAATTTTACATTTTATTGATTTTTTATATTTATTTTTCTGAAAATATATTGTTAATATGATATAAAAATTAAGAAAATATAAATTTCATCCATATTATTCGTATATTTCTTAAACTCTCATCAATTACTATTTTATTGGTATTTTATAATTTTATGGTAATTATATTAACTCTCAATTTTTAGATTACATGAAATCATGGTAAGAATTAAAAAGGTTAAATAAGGGTTAAAACAAAATATATAAGGAATAAAAAAACTCAAAACATGTCAAATTATTATTGGATAATTAAATAGGTTAAATAGGTTTTGTACCCATCATCATCCAATATTCAAATTAAATCACTTTTCAACCATTTTTAATAGAAAAATAATTTATATTAATTTAATAATTTGAATAATTCTAAGAGTGCTCCTCCCCTCTCTTGTAAAAGGCAACCAATTCATATCTTTTTTCACACATAAAAAACCTATTTTTATTGGACATTATATTAAAAAATACCTTACTAGAAAACACCAATACATTTTAGAGGTATTATTTTAGGCATAACACCCCCTTAGAGGTGTTAAGGTGCTAATCAATGGAGATCATCCAAAGAAGATTTATCATTTTTTGTTTAAGTGTTTCCATTTTATTTCTTCTTCCCCTTACTAAAAATATTCTTCAACCATTATTAAATAATAAATAAAATTTATTAATTATAAAAATATTTTATTATGATAATATCATCATCAAAATCCATCTCCACATCTATCAAATGGGAAAGAGTTAGTTTTTTGTGCGTACGACGGACTACCAGCTCGCCAACTAATATAATTCATTTTCCATCATTATATCTCAAGACATGTTATAATAATGGAATTAATGTTTATAAATTATATTAATGAAATATTTATCATTATGAGAGAATAATATATAATTTACTTTCTTATTTTCCATGCACATAAAAATTATAATGTCGTTCATGCATGAGTGTGAACTATCACCTCCATGAACGGATGTGGTTCTTTTTTCATCAAAACCACATAGATGATATATATATATAAGTATATTAAAGTTATTAATATGATATTATTTATATCATGATCAATTTTTAAAGATAAAATTACAATTACCTTTTTTTCATAATGATCATTTAAAATTGAAAATGTTGTCCATGCCTACGTACGACCTACCGTGTCCATGATTATAACATAGTTCATTTTTCAAAAACATACTTAATTTTTTGATTTAAAAATATAATTGATGTATAAAATGACAATAATGTTATGAATAATATTCTAAAAATGAGGGAATAATGAACAGTTTATTATAGACATCATAGAAAATTAATTTTGGACTAATGTAGCGAATATCATCAAAATGTCTGACATGAACTTAAATAATTAATAAAATTTTTTAACATTAAAATAAGAGATATAAATGGAATAATAAAATTTAAAAATGTTCTAAATAAAGTAAATAATTAACCTATTTTTATTACTCTAGAATATAATGAGTGTACATGATGATTTGGACTCTCGGAAAATTTTTTTTTAACAAAATAACAATTATTTAATATGTTTTAATGATTTATTTTATAAACCATTTTATTTAATTTATATGTTTTTAAAATGATTTTTATGGGTGTATTTTTTTAAAATTATTTTTTTAAAATGTTATTTTCTAATTTCATTGAATTTTTTTCAAAATAGTATCTTGTTGTGGTTTTATGTAAGGGGGTTTCTTTAGAAAACCTCTTTTAATGATACTCTTACAACTATTTTCACAAAAACTAAAATGAATGTATTTTAACAAATAAGACATGAATGTAATTTCCCTCTTTCATGTTTCTTTAATGTTTTGAGGATTATTTTAAAACTTAAAAATATTATTTCCAAACAACTTTTTTCATTTATGAGTACACATCTTCGTAAAAATGAAAAGTGATTTCAAAATGGAAAAGTTATTTTCATAAAGAATGTTTTTATTGAAGGTTTCATGAGTTATTATAATGTTTTTATTATTGGTCAATTTATATGATAATGGGTGGTTTCATGTAAAAACTAGAGTGGTTGAGCTTGTTATAGATCTCAAATACATTGGGTAATGAGATGATGTTAACTTATAGTGGTTCTCCAAAGAGATTAAGGGAATATATTGTAGTTGGTATTCTAAATGTAACGATGATGGTTACTTCCTATGTATTCATGGGGGATAATATAAAATTTATATTTAATTGATTCAAAAATATACCTTTAGGATTTATTATTTCTATAGAGTTTTATAGGAAACTTATGATTTCATGAGGAAATCTAAAATACTTATATTTTATGGGTGAAAAGTATAAATTTGGTAAAAAAAATTATGGTTTATAAGTGTTAATGGAATAAAGGTTTTTTTATTTCATTTTATATCCTTTAAAAATATTTTTGTGCTCATATAAATTTTTAAAATTTTTTTCTAAGATTATAATGATATCTAAGAGAAAGGAAGATGTCATGTTGAATGTTATGAATATTTTTCATGAAAACAAATATCATGTTTTATTTTTAATGTTTTATATTATGTAAAAGGTTGATATTATTTTAGTTTTATATACTTTATATGAATATGGAATGTTATATATAAATAATGTCTTAATTTTCTAGAAATACAAACGTAAAAAACATCAATATGAATGAAACTAAATTCTTTAATAAAACTCAAAATTATTGTAATTTTTAAGTCCTTGTCCCAATAGTTTTTTATCAAAGAATGGTTTAGATAACTTTATAGTAAAGGATATTATTCAATCATAAGTTACATGTCATATATAATCATAATGGTTTAGATGATTGGAAGGGTCATATTTATTTTAGATAAATTTAATGAGTTTTAGAAAACATGAATAAAGATGTTTTAGTATTTATCATCCTTATAATATGGTATATTATGATTTTATTTCTCACACTAACCATTTTGGTTTTAGTAAATTAATTGATCTATCATGCACCAAAGTAATAATGGATGTGAAGGAAAAAACATTGTTCCCTTAATATGCACCCAAATGAAATGGGAGCATCATTGATAACTCATGTGGTTATTCTAAACACACTATCAAGAGTAATGATTAACCAATTGAACCATGGTGAGTTTTTTAATGCATCATATATGAGATAAATTAATACAAATGAAATTTCAGGTAAAATTTATCATAGAGTTAAATATATTGAATTAAATATGATTCAAGGATAAGGAAATAAACACCTAGGATACTTTAATTAAGGTACATGAAGATGTTTTAAATGTGATAAAGGAGGTAAAAAATATAAAATATGTTAAGGAAAAATGAAATGTTAAGTTGACTCCCTCAAAGGAAAATATGTTCTTCCGAATATATAAATTTAATGTTTAAAATGTTGGGATTATGTACATTATTCACATATATGTCTTAGGAAGAAAGATATTGAGTGGGATTAGTAGGATCTTGCATATATATTTTTAGGAATACCTAATGTCCTTAAAATTAAAGATGTGGAAACTGAAAATGACATATGAAAGGTATGGGTTATTTCTTAGTTCATATTTTAACATTATTAAGTCCTAGGATATAATTCATATTTTTTTAGGAAATAATTACTAAGGGATAAGGTGAAAAATCAAGGCTAATGGATTGTGGATAATTTTGAATGATTAATATGTCTATAAAAATATAATTCAAGAGTTATATTATTTCTAAGGATTATGAATGTTTAAAATTAATAACACTCTTTTGAGTATGGGGGTACATTGGAATACTTTTTTTATTTTTTATTATTTGTAACACTTAAATATATTATGTGAAAATTTCATTTGATGAAGAATTACCTTTTCATTTGTGGACATAATTATAAGGTTATGTATAACTATTAGGGTTTATATGATCTTTAATTTATAGATAGTTATGGGATATTATTATCATTATTATTATTTTTTATCCAAAATGAAAGGTATAATATAAAATTTGATGTTAAAACATGTTATGGTTATTTTTTTGCATTTTATCATATTTTGGGAGTATTATAATAATTATATAATTTTAGAAATAGAATACTCATAGGATGTTTGACATATCATCGCATCTGGTAAAGCCACAGGAATCGAACCCACAATTGAAGGGATACCAGAGTGCATCACCTACCACTGGCCTATGTGATGTCCTTTTAGTATCAATTTTTAATTTTAGTTAAACAATTTCATGGATTAATAATAATTTGATTTTTGTAACTTATGTTTTATTGAATATATTACATTGGTATTGGAAAATGATTTTGTAATTAAGTGATTAATGTTATTTTGGATGATATTTACTATTTTTATAACCCTTTATTAATGAGGTAAATAGAATAATATGGGATTTTATTTGAGTAAAGATGGTTATATTTTGGTAGAATCTATTATTTTATTGTATACTTACGGTGATTCAGGTTATTTATAGAAATCGTTAGAGTATATTGAAGATTATTATGAAATTGCTTTTGGGGATAAGACTTCAAGAGTAATTGATATCATTTAGAGATAAATGTTAAAATTTATTATGGGGAGACAGTGTGATTAAATAATTATGATTTTTGGGTTTAAATCAAAGTTATAATATTTTTAAAGGAATTTATGTATAGTTATTTTATGAATTGTCCATGTATAAATTTGGGTATTAATGTTCAATTATTGAGATTAATATAGTTTATTCATCATAAAATGGTTTATTATTTCTATGAATTTATCATATCTTATCCAAAAAAATTGTGGTTTTTTATTGTTTCATGAATGGTCAAATGTAAATTTAATCTTTTATGGATTATGTGAGCCACTATAAGTTGATTCTAGTACTTTAGTCATTAAAAAAATCATCTTAAATACTAATAGTTTGGAGAAAACGATGATTTTGTGATGTAAATTGATTATAGGATTAAAATATATTTGATAAGTAAGTATATTTTCTTATTTTCTTAGTCCAGGTAGTATTAGAATTAATAAAATCTAATAAAATGATTTTAAAATAAAAAATCTTTTCTGTTTACTTCTCTTACTAAGAAATAAATAAACTTTTAAAACATCAATGATTTATGGTTTTGAGATTGTTAAAATTCTAATTATCGTGTCCTATATCACTATATATAAAACCATTATATTTGTTTTTATCTCCCATTTACATGTTTTTTCAACATGTAACCCTATTATTTGTTATCTGTGGTGACCTTCATACTTCCCTACATTCTTTTATAGTAGAAGTTTTATTATTCCATTTTCTGATATGGGATTTCAATAAAGATATTTTGAAAATTCAAGACCTTAGTTTTCGATCCCAAGTTAAAATTGTAAGGAATGTTTTTTAAAATGTATTATAATGTAAAATTCCAATTTTTTTAAATTAAAAACTATATTCGACACCATACATTATACACTACATAGAGCTTAAAGGAACAAATGCATATTATTATTTAAATGTCACTGTTATAACCTAACTATTAAAATAGCTTGTATTAACATGATTAATTAAATTATGAAAATCTGGATTGCATGCAGATATATATAATTATTTTAAAAATAATAATAAATTAATGTAGAATCCTTTTAAAATAAAAGGAAATGTTTTTATGAATAATAATTTAAATGTTAATATTGTGTTCTATAATAATAAATAAAAAATAATAATTTGTGGATTATATTAAAGAAAAAAATATATAATTTATTCAATATAATTTTAAACATTCATCTTATGTATTTTTTATACATGATAAAATAATAAATCGATTTTTAAATATAAAATAATTTTTTTCTAAAAAGGCATTTTTGCTACCTTTTGAGGGCACACTTGTTTTAAAACTAGTTTTTGACACTATTAGAAATTATATTTGAGAAAATAAGATATTTATTTGAAATATTAATATCAACATTTACTTTTTTGTGTTTTTGATATTTTTCTGATAATTTTCAGGTTTAGATGACTAGTGAAAAAAATATTAAAATTTTAATCGAAAACAAATTTTTTTTATAAATTGATTATATTGATAAATTAAATTTTTAAATGGTGTGAAAGTATATTTAGATTAATATTTTTTAATTTTATCTAATTACTATAAATTTAATGAATTTCACATCAAATTAGGATAAAAACATTTCAATCTTTTGAATATTTTTACTTTAAAACTCGTTTTCTCATTCTCTCAATGGGTTTAATTTAAAATTAATTTTTTCCCAATAATTTATTTTGAATTTTTAAAAATGGATTCCATATTTTGATTTTTAATCTCCAAATTATTTTAGTAGATCTATTTTATATTTGTAAAATATAAATAGAAACTTTACTAATTTTTGTATTAACACAGTTAAAGGAAAATCAACTAATTAAAAGTAAAAATAATATTATAAATATTATAAAATTACCAAAATACCTTTAAAAATTAAATTTGATGGGTTTTTTTCAACAAAAAACATTCTCCTGAAGAAATTATAACCTTTTTAAGTAACTTGGATATTAGTTTGTCAATTATAATTTTATATTCAAAGAAAAGTCAATTTTGTCACACTTTTGTTTTTAACACAAGAAATATTTTTTATATCAGGTTATAAAATGGTTCTATTTGACTATAAAAATCCTTTTTAAATATAATTGTATTTATATTTATCATGATAATTTATTTTTAATTTTTATGGAAAAAATAATTAAATTAAAGGATTCTATAATAATGATGCATTAATTGTTTAATTAAATCAAATATCAAATAAATGATATCTAAAATAGTAAAATAAATATAATTTGAGATTATTAATGTCATACATGAATTTTTTAGATTAATTTCAGATTTTAGAAATGTTTGAAAATTATTATTTATAATATATCTTGTTATTATGATATTTTTAAAAAGTCATGTAATGAATATTGTCAAAACAGACATTATTAATATTTTAAATTAAATAATAATTTATTAAATAATATAAAACTTAAAAACTCGATTTTAGAAAAATTATTGGGATAAGTCTTAAAATTTCATCAATGAAACCTTTATTGGTATTTTTTTTATTATATTAACTTTAAAATTGTAAATGACATGATATCATGATAAGAATTAAAAAGGATAAATAAGGGTTAAAGAATAATTATAATGATTAAAAAAATATTAAAAACTTGTCTAATGTTCATTGTATCAAATAATTTGATCCATAACCATGTATTATTCAAAATAAATAACTTTTAACCAATTTTAAATATGAAATTAATTTATATTAATTTAAAATTTTGAAAATTTCCAAGAGTTCCCCTCACCACAATTATAAAAGGAAACCCATTATTCTCTTTTCATCATAATTAAAATCTTATTTAGTGGGGCCATTATCTATCTAAATTTATTCCTAGAATCCATACCATCATTCTAGAGGTATTATTTTATATAAAACATCATCCTTCTAGGTGTAAAGGTATTAATCAAAGGAGATCGTCTGAAAAAAGAGGTATCATTTTAAATTTAGTGTTTCTATTTTATTTTTTCCTTTAAATTCATAAAACTTGCATTCAACCATGTTTAAATTATAAATCTGGTATCATAAATAGAATGAGATTTTATTAGTATAATATCATCACTGAAATCCATCTCCACATCAATAAAATGGTACAATAATTAATTGTTTGTGTGTACGGTGGACTACTACCTCGCGAACTGATATAGGTTATTTTCCATCACCATTTCTCAAGAATTGTTACAATGATGGAATTAATGTTTTTATAAAATATTAATCATATATTTCTATTTTTATATTTTCATATGTAATATATCTTTTATTTTCTTTATTTTGTATACTTATAAAAATGATAATGTTGTTTGTGTGTATGTGTAAACAATCACCTCCACGAACCGATTTGATTCTTTATTCATCACCACATCACATGGATGATATATATATATATGTGTGTTTGTATTTATGTTAATAATATTATATTAATTATATCATGATAATTATGGAAATATTAAATGACACTAAACTTCTTTTTATAATGATCATCAAAAAATAAAAATGTTACTTATGTGTACATACGGTATACCATATACATGATTATAACATAGTTCATTTTTCATAAATATACATAATGGTTTGATTTAAAAAATTTATTTATGTATAAAAATTATAATCAATTCATGAATATTATTCTTGATATGATGTACTAATGAACATTTTTATAACTTAAATCATAGAAAATTCATTTTGGACTCAACTATCGAATATCATTAAAATGTCTGACATGAACTTAAATAACTAAGGAATTATTATAACATGATAATAAGTGTTATAAAAAGAATAATAAACTTTAAAATGGATAAAAAGAAAGTAAATTATTAAACTATGTTTATTATTCAAGAATATAAAGATTATATGTGACAAGTCAAACTCAAGGTAAGAGACTTTTTAACTAATTAATACTTATTTTAAATATTTTAAATATTTATTTTCTAAAAATTAATTTTTCATGTCAATATTTTTAATATTGTTTTTATGAATTTAATATTATTGAAATGAATTATTTTGTAAATGTAATTTTTTATTTATTTCAATTGTTTTCAAAATGGGATCTTTTTAAGGTTTTAGGTATGAGACATTATTTTTAAAACCACTTTTAAAGTTACTCTTCCAACTATTTTTAAAAAATACAAAAGGAATATTTTTCGACATATATGACATCAACCAAATTACCTTATTTCATGTATCATTAATATTTTGATGTTTGATTTATAGGTTTAGAATATTATTTTCAAATAACTTTTTTCATTTATTTGTGAGGGGATTTGTAATATTGAAAAGTTATTTCAAAATGGAAAAGTTATTTTACTAAAGAATGTTATTTTATGAAGGTTTAATGTGTTATTATTATGTTTTGGTTCATTTGAATTTTATATGAGAATGTGTGGTTTTGTGATAAACTCTGGTCATGTAAACTAATTATATCTCTCTAATGAATTTGGATATGATACAGTGTTAACCGATAGAGGTGGTTTTAAGAGATTAAGGTAATATACTATTGTGGGTATTCAAAATGTAACCATGATGGTTACTTCCTATGTAGTCATGATAGATAATTTAAGAGTGATATTGAATTTATGACCCAATTTACCTTTATGGTTTATGATTTCTATGGAGTTTTACTAGAAAATTATGATTTCATGAGGAAAGATTAAAATCTAATGATTGATGGGAGAAAAGTATAACTTTGTGAAAAAAATGATCATGGGTTATAATTATATGTACAATAATGGTTTATTTCATTCTTTTTATACCACTTAATGAGATTTTTGTTCTTATCCCAAGTTATAATTGTTTTCATAGGTTATAAGGATGGATAAGAGAAAAAATGATGTCATATTGAATTTTATGAAAACAAATTCATGAAAAAATAAATCTTGTCTTATTTTAAAAGTTTTATATTTTGGAAAAATGTATACTATTTTAGTAGTATCCACTTTCTATGAATATGGGATGTTTTATATTAATGATGGCCCATTTATCGAAAACTCAAAACTAGAAAGGATACCTAATGTGAAAGAAATTATATTCTTGATTAAACTCCATATTTTTTAATTTATAATGATGGGTCCTTATATTTATTATCATATAAATGTATATAAGTACTTCATTCCAAATATAATTATTCAATTTTTATTTCTACATTTAGAACCAATAAGGATTTTGAATTTTTATTTATAGGATATTGGTAATCCATCTTAATAATGTTATATATTGTATAATGAAGTCACTAATAACTTGTTATACTATATATGATATATATCTGAAGAAATTAAAGTTCAAGATAGGTGGTATTTATCATAAAAACTATGTGGAAATATTATGTAAAAACTCTTTCATGGTACTTATATATGATGATAATATAATATTTGGTGAATATATGGAGTAATCAGTAGAAGATTTTAAAAAAACTAATGAGATTTGGATTTTTAATTTCAAGGATATGCTAAGAAATTTCTTTTCATACACTCCAAGTAAATAAAAATAATGTCCTATGATTAATCAATAATGATAATTTATCTGAATAGTTTTTGAAAATGTTATATATATATATATAAAAGATATAAAATTGTTCTCAAATCAAATAACTTTTGGAAATAAACTCATAATGCACGATGATAAATTTTTTTACCAAATGTTAAATTTTAGAATAATTCATTTACTTATATATTTGATGGAAATTAATTTCAATGGTTACCTTATTTTTAGATTGGTACTTAATATTTTAAATGAATGATATTTTATAGGGACTATACTGAATTTTTTCTCCCTGCGTTGTTGGGTGAATCAGAGAGTTTTACTTTTAAAACGTTTAACATGGTTTTGTTCCCACAATTATTGGATCAAATTTCCTCATTGGAGGGAACATGTTTAATGTATCACTTTTTATGGGGATCTCATAAAACATTCAAATCATATTAAAATATTTAAATAATGCACAATATGGGTGTATTTTTTCATAGAAAAACTTAAATGGATACTTGTATAGAGAATACACCAATGATATGACAATGTGCCAAAATAAACAATCACCATAGTAAAAATGTCACATTTCTAAGGACATGGTCACTATATTTTGTGGTGAACTTCCATTATAAAATTTCAAATACAAGTATTATTGATCTTAGTGAAACTCTTCCTCTTCTTCACTAAACACATCTTCAGACATGAAGTTGTCTACTAGATTAGTATAAAAAATATGGTCATTTATACTATATCTATTATGAGTTATCTAATTTTATTCACTATATTGTTATTATTAAATCCTTTAAGAATATATGATATCAACTCATCTAATATAGATTTTAGCCTGGTACAACTCGACATATAATTTACTAAATACATGTTGGAAGATTTGAATAAATTTCTTATAAATAATCTTCATAGTAGCAACAAATTCATCCATATATAAAAATTATAACCTATCTATAAATATATCATCCTCTTCATATTTTTCCTAAGCAACATATTTCAAATTATGAATTTTTTCTTCTTATTTGTTATCCTTTAGTTGATATATTCACTATGTACTATATCCCAACCATATTTTCATTATATTATTTACTATTTACTTTTTAAAATCACTAATTGTATTTTTTATAATATATTCCAATCATATAAACCTTTAATAAAAGTATATGATCAATTTTCCTTCCTATAATCATTGCATTTTTAGGAAAATGTCATACACATCTGAATATGGTACAAATAATTGAAATTAAGTTGATAATATCACCAAAAATTCATTTGGTATATTACTCTTTTTAAAAATATATAAAAATCATTAAACTTTTCATAAAAATACTAATCATGGAGAATGATATTAAAATGTGGACAAATATAAATATATTATCCCTCATTATAGATTGATATCCTACTCTATGAAATGATCCTAAGTCCATAAATAGATCTGAAAATTAAATATATATTTTTAAAAACTCTTGTGATTTCATTTTAATATTAAAAATAATTATCAATCCAACTCAAATTAAAGTATGATAGATGTTCATATGGTGTATGGCCGTACTTGTTTTCTTAATTTACATTTATAATTTTATTTAAAGAAAAAATCCTCCATGGAATACCAAATATAATATTATATGGATTCTCTAAGCTCTTTCCCAATCACGACATCAACCATGATTTGTATCAATATTACTTCATTCAATAGATTCAAGAGCTATGCAATCTTCACTTGGTGTCTTACTAAATCACGGAATAATCCCACAATATTCATATAAACATTTATTTTAATATTATATGTCTTCCATTTTCATGAAATATTATTATTCCGGACATGATACTCATGATTTTATGTTTGTAAAGATCTTTTAAACTTACCTTGTTATTCTCACATAATATTTATCCTTTTAAAATCATTGTTACATATTATCATTTTATGATGATGACTTTATATTTATAGTGCATCAACCCATAAACCAGCCCAAAATATTATTATGTAGATAAAATTGCCACATGGATTAATCCTTTATGGTAAAATACACTTCTATATCCCCATGAAACTTTTTAATATATATTTATATAATCTAATAATTATCCTTTAGATTTTTTTGATTAATATATTGTGAGAAACTTTATGGTATGGGATTTTTTTTTTGAATACTCTAAACCAATACCAAATTAATTTTATTTATAATTTATTTAATAGTAAATGGAACTATATTGCTGTGTGATAATTATTGTTATTATGTGAAATTATTTCTTCACAAAAACTCTTCCATCCAACACTAAAAAATACTATTTATATTATCACTTCTCCAAACACATTAGAATACTAGAATAATCCCATAGGAACTTTAGTGACCCAAACTACAGTAACCTAGATCTTGTCACTCAATTTATTATATTTGAATATGATATAAGGAGTCATAGCATAAATGACTTTATAGTTCACTTGTCTCAGTAAACTAGATACATACAATATTTCAATATTACAATTCAACAAAAAATCACAATATAATTTTTAGTATACAATATCATTATTCCCTTGTAAATATCATTTGATATAAATCATAGTAAAATTAATTGATTCCTATGAAAGGAAGAAAAATAAGGGTGACATAAAATTCTCAGTAAGTGTTAAGTGCAATGAATGCTATCACGAATCATTAAGAATAAATAACATGGAAAGGTAAATAAATCAACACACATTTGATTTAAATAATTTCACTTACATAATCATTTATGGAATGTAAATAACTAAAACAACATGTCATTTTATCAACAAATTGAATATCATAACTGGATAGGGATTAATTAATTTGGAAAGGTAAATAATTGAAAATACATTTCATTTAATCAATAACAAATATTGAAATTCATCTAGAGAAAATATGATTGAAAAATACCATTGATTATAATAACTAAATTATTAAAAAAATAAATGATTTAACATTTGATTTCATATTCCCCAGAACATGATACCTCTACTATCATGAACATTCACAATAAATTTTAAAACTGATGGCATGTATAAACTAGAGATCCATTTAATAAATGATAGCCAACTGATTTGAATCATCAGACTACTAATGCATTGAGGGGATATTTATAACAGAATCCCACTTATATCTTCATGTCCAAAGCATTATTCATATACTGAATAATATATTTAATCCATGTACAATATGAAATAACATTACAAATGCATATTAAATAAGTAATATAGATTTTCAATGTTTTACCATTCAATCAAATAACATTCAATATAAAAATCATATGCATAAATGATATAATGTTTAATAAATAATAATATACATAATAAATATCATTGATATTTAGGGAAATTTTAATGTTCAATGATTAAAAAAAATATTTATAATTCAATATAATGTTATTGAATAACAAAATGAACCAACGATGTGAATTTTAATACTATCCTTGGTCAATATAATAACAAACCATTTATAGTAAGAACAAGTATGGCTTCAATAAAACATATCCTCAGTGGAGTATAGGTAAAATAATGTTTTTTTTTCATTGATGAATTGAAAAAATATAAAAATTTCATTGAAAATGTTCTTGAGAAATATATCCTATTAATTTTGAAAATAATCATTTAAAAAAATGTTTAGAAAACATTATGATAAAATTTTATCATAAAATAACCTATTAAACGTATAAAATAAGCTTTGAAAATTTTGAGATCCTATGATGGCTTGAAATTATATTTATGTTTTACACATTAAAAAATAGATTCCCCTCACTTTTTCAGTAAAAGAACAATCAGGATTGATTGTGAAGTGATGTAAATATTCCTTAAAAAAATTCAAAAAAGAAAAAATGGGTAAAAATTTTCTTTCTAAATGTAAAATTTCAAATTTTTAAAAGAAGATGATGTGTTTGATATCATACAAGATATGTGACACTGATCTTAAATAAATAACGTTATCTTATTTTTTAAATGTGATAATTATAAGATATTCATTAAATTGGAGATATTAAATTTTATTAGTTAAATAATGAAATATATAATGGTTATACTAATTTATAAATAAATAATTAAATATTTTTAAATATGTACTATATTTTTTTTAATACAATATATTATATTTTTATAAAATTATTTTTATTCATCAAAAACATATTTCCTTAAAAAATGATTTTTATTGAATGTTAAAAAAATATATTTATTTTACAAAATGTTTAAAAAATGTTTTTGAGAAAATTGAATTTATTTTTTTAATAAAAATTTAAAAATTACCCTATGGAAAAATATTGGTAATTTTATGAAATATTTGATCTTAAAATCAATAGTGTGAAATACAGGTTTTTATTAAAAAATTGCTTTCTTTAAAAGGTCAAAATTTTATTTTTATTAGTTTTAAAATTTAATTTGTTCCTTTCGATTTAAAATAATTCAATTATAGATTTTAAAATGGATTTAATACTTGAATTTAGTATAAAACATTTGATATTTTAAAAGGGCATTTTTCTAAAAAAAACTATTCTTTGTTGTGTTTTTCATGTTTATATTTAATTTTAATTCAAAAACATCTATGATTTTAATTTTCAAAAATGGATTCCATATTTTTATTGAGAGGTTTAAATTTAGGTATTTAGGTCATTTTCAATTTTAAGCATAAAAATTTTTCAGCAGTAAAAAAAGATTCATTGTAGTATATTTAAAATAATATAGTAGGATAAATTTATTAGGTAAAATATTAATATATATATAATATATGACATTAAAAGGGTGCTTGATGATGTTTATAACCCAAACCATAATTTAAACCATTTTTTATTTTCTATATTCATTGAAATTAATTCCACCTAAAGTGTTTAACTTTAAATACAAAATAATCATTATTCAATCACCAAAAACCACCCCTTATATGGTATAAATACTCTCATTCCCTAATCGCATATTAACCACACATTGAGTAACTGTATTGATGAATACCTACCAATTTCCTTTCCTAATATTCTTATATGAGTTCTTGAGGTCATGTCCATACAAAAATACATACCCTATTATCCCGAAGAGAAGATCCAAATAAGGATTCATTAGGAGAAGGTAATCGTCTTTACTAACCCATTGAATTTTAATTATTCTTCCAATGCCACTTAATGCGTTTTACCAATTACGAATTAATAAATACAATACTATCTAAATACTAATATTTTTTATGTTAGTTACATGACTCATAATCTATCTCCTCTTTAATCAAATAGGATAATAAATCATCATTTATGTTTAAAGTAGACTACCGCATTGCTATCTGATGTCATTCATTCTCCATTATTACCTCTCATGGATTGATATTATGATGGATATAAATTATATATATGATATTTGAAACATATTTATACTTATTGAGTAATTATATTACATATATATTCTTACATTTCCTTTTCAAAGGATATGATAACATTGAAAGTGTGTACGGAGTACTACTGCATCGCAAGTGATATGATCAGTATTCCATTGATGCTTTACATGGATGGTAATAAGGATAATTTTTATAAATATATGTGATATAAATGAAATTTTTATGATATTAAATACATATTTATCATACTAAAAATAAAATATATCATTTTCTTTCTTACCTTTCCACTCACTTAAAAATGAAAACAACATTCATGCACACATGTGGACTACCACATCTAAGAAACGATGTGATTATTTTTCCATAAAATGAATCTTATATAATAGTGTATTTATTAATATAATATTATATATATTTATTTATATATTTATATACCATGAATATTATCCTATATGATATTCTATTTGGATATCTTTGGCTATAATCATACTATTGTCATTTTGGACTAAATTATCGAACATCATCAAAACGTTTGACGTAAACCTAAATGAGTAAGTAATTTTTATAACATGGTAATAACTAAAATAAAATGAATAGTAAATAGGTAAAATATTATCAATAATGTAAATAATTAACCTATTTTTATTATATAGGATGAAAAATTATTTTTATCATGATTCTGACCAAAGGTAAGGGATGTCTTAACTAAAAACTATATATTAAATGTTTTAATTATTTATTTTCTAAATCATTATCATTCATTTCCATGTTTTTAAATGATTTTAATTAATGTGTTTATATGGACCTAAATATTTTAAAAGGTAATATTCTGATTTCTCTATAATGTATTCAAAAAAATATTATTTTAGTGTTTTAATGTAAGGGATATTCTTTTAAAAACCCTCTTTTAAAGTTCCTTATTAATAATTTGAAAGTGAATTTTTTTTATGTCTACAGAATGAGAATATTATCCAGACATCATGAAGTTTCAACTAATTAATTTTTAAAATATATGTTTTCATAGTTCATTTTGAATAACATGGTTTCATTATTATGTGTGCGGTATTTTATATTTTAGAAGTGATTTTTATAAGGAAATGGTATGTGATATCTAAATGTGTTTTAGAAATTTTATTAAAAGAGTTTTCAAGGGTTTTATTCATGATATGTTCCTTAGAAATTATTTACAATATTTTCACCCAGATAGATTCTAGTTATCTCATTACAACATATAAAATGGGGCAACCTAGATAGTGTATGGTGAGTCTGTAATAACTTATATAATGGTGTGTCTCAGATAGTGTCGAGTGAATCAATTTTAGAATATATGATGCGGCATCCCAGATATTGTTGAGTGATCTAATTATAGCTTATATAATGGGTGTTCTTAGATATCACTCCAATGCATTGAGTAATGATTTTGTTCTAAGGAGAATTATATTAGAAGTATTCCATATAGTTATTCAAATTTTTAAGGGATCAATATGTGTTATTTAATAATGATGTATCTAGGAACCTACAAGATATTTCTATTATTTTTTATGAGCTATCATGTAAATAATTTGATTTCCAAAAATAAATCTAATAAAACTTTTGAAGGAAAAATGGTTCCATTTTGGAATGCAAGTATGTATTTATGGGATAGTTTTTATTGGTATTTCATGTTTTTAAATAAACCATTAGTTTTGAATATTTTATATCCCATACATAGGTTTTTGTTCCCATCCCAGGATCTAAATTTTTTTAATATTTTTTAAGGATGATTTGGGTCAATGATGTGATTATAGTTAAAATTGTGAATATTATCCTTGAAATAAAACCATGTTTTGTTTTTTAAAGTTTTTTATGTTGGGAAAAATGGATTTTGACTATAAGTGCCCACTTTTAATGTATGATATAGCCTTGTAAGTGGTTTTTCAAATTATCTAAAACTCACTTATGAATATATCCTCATAAATTTGAAAAATTGAATTATTTTGGAAACACACTTGAGTATGTAATCTATAAGGTTTATTCTTTATAGATGGTATCAAAGGAGAGATTGTATAATAATAGATATTAAGGCATTTTATTAAGAGTTATGGAAATCGTCATGGGTTTATAATTTTATGGTTGATTATAAGTTCAATTCCATAGAAAACCTATTTTAGGTTTTTTGTTTTCAAATTTTGAATGTTATTTTTTGGAGACATTTATTTTTGAAGTAATTAATTGTTATTACATTTTTGGATAAAAATTAAATGTATTAGATATCCTTTAAGGTTAAAAATTTTCATTATTATTGAATAAAAAAAGAGTATTTTGAAGATTTTATTTTATTTCACAGGTTTTTATAAGGATTATATTTTTATAGTTTTGTAAAAGTTAAAAATTTTGACCATGTGATAACCCATTGAGTCCAACAAGCACATGGGAATTGAACCCACAACTAAAGTGAGATAAGGATACATCATATAGCACTGACCAAAATGATGTTATGGTTAGTATGAAATGGTTTTTTATTAAAACTACCTGATAGATAATGTTTATGTTTATTTTGGGAACATATGTTTTATCAAATAAATAACAATGTGGTTGGAAATTTATTTTATGATTATGTGATTAACATTATTTCAATATACATTCCAAAATTTTGAGAACTTGATATAATTATGGTAAATAGAATACTATGGTATTTTATTTGAAGAATAAGGGATAGATTATATTTATAAATCAAATATGATTTTATTATTGATTTATGTGGATTTATAAAAATGACTACTATATCATGGATATTTTCTGATTTATGCAATTACATTTTTTTATGAGATATTTCGAGCGATTTCTGATATTTTGAGATAAATGTAAAAAATTATCATTAAGGACTATGTGAAAAAATCCTTCTAATTTTTGGGTTTCAATATTAATCTAGAATAATTTTTCTGTAATTTTAAGGATAGTAATTTATTTAATTATCTAATTTGATCTTTTTGTATGAAAACATTATCTAAAGTACTCATCATTAGGAAAAAAATGTGAGATTTTGGTTGAAATTGATTAAATAATAAAATTATACAGGTCATGTAAGTATATTTCCTTGTGTTATTAGTCAATATATTAAAATAATTACTCAATTTAAATAGTGTTTTTTGAAATCAAAATCATTATCAGTTTATTTTTCATATTGAGAAATCATGGAAATTTGGAACCATTTCATATTTATGATATTTATAGTGGTTAAATTTCTCATAACCATGTTTTCGATCACTCACTATCTGTCCATGAGGGTTATATTTTTTCATAAATGTTTTTTTTTCATACATGGAATCTAAGTATGTTTTATCTCATGTTACCTTCGTACATTTCTTTCCCTCTTTTCATAATGATACTTTATTTTTTCTAGGTATATTTTAGGGTTTTAACAATGGTATTTTGATGACTCTAATAACTAGTTTTTTATCCCAATATCAAATTATCAAAACGCATTTTATTAGGGGATATGTAACATCTTGTTTTTTAAAAGGAAACACTATGTTTGATAGGATACATTATATGGAAAATTGAGCTTAAATGAATAGTGTAATCTTATTATATAGATGTAACCATTAGAAACTGGTAATTAAATTTGTAGGAATGAATAGTATTAATGACATTATGAAATATATAATAGTCATGTTCAGTTAAAATTTATTAATTTATTCTTTAAAAATAAGTATTATATCTCTATTAAAGTCATTCTATTGTATATTTAAAAATGTAATTTTATTCGTCAAAAAAATATTTCCTTTGAAACAAATTTTTATATATTTTAAAATAAAAATAATATTATGAATTTCAAAAACTTTTAGAATTTTTTTTTATAAAATGATACTCATTTTATAAATTATCATATCAAAATTATTCTATGATGAAATTTTGATAATTTTATAGAAATTATGATTTTTTAATAGATAGTGGAAATATAGGTTTTTATTAAATACATTATTTTATTTATAGTGTAAAATAATTTTTTATATTATATTTATAAATTTCTTAGTTTATTATGATTTATATTAATCAAATTTTGTGTTTTAAGAGGTTTAATATTTTAAGTTAGTATAAATCTTTTTTATATTTTAAAAGGTAATTTTTCAGAAAAAAAAATTTTATTGCATTCTTCCTATTTAATATTACATTTAATTTCGCAACATGTGTTATTTTAATTTGAGAAAATGGATTTAATATTTTTATTTTGATGGTCTATATTAGGTAATAAGGTCATTTTAATTATAATTCATAAATAATATTTTTTTCTAAAATATGATTTACCAGAGTTTAGGTAAAATAATGTTGTAAACTTTTATAAAAAGGTAAAAGATTAAATTATCTAAAACTAACAACATTAAATGGTTGTTTTTTATATAAATGACCGAAAACATCCTCTAAAAAATTAATCCAACAAATTTTTTTACATTATTTCCACCCAATAGTGGTTAGATTTAAATAGCAATTAATCATTATTTGATCACATAAAACCACCTCTCCTCAAGTATAAATACACTCCATTTACTCTGTCATGACCCCCTCCCCACAAAATGTACCCCTCCTGGCCCGACAATGTGAGAAGGGAGATAATGACCTTGAGTCCTACTTCCAGTAGGCCTCAGGTTGGTGACTATCACCGAGAGTATATTAAGCACACAGATGGGAGGCATTACCCTCTAAGAGAAAACATGTGAAAGAGAGAGATAAGACAGACACAAACCAACTCTAACTAAGACAAAAATATAAATGAAATCCCAAGTACACATATGTAATGTTATAAAGAAAATACTACAACTGAAAGGGGAAAACTACATATACCCAAAAGAAAGTAAAAAAAACAGCAACAACGAAGCCCAAACAGCTCCTGCAACCCCAAGTTAGTAGAAACTAGTTTGATCTCAAGCCTTCTCCAAGTGAGCTGAAAAACAATTTATATATACATAGGGTGAGTATAATAGTATACTCAGTAGGATCCTACCCAGAGCCTCTCGTGAAAATGTAAAGAAATCAGGCTAAATCACAGGGATCAATAAGTGAAACTAACTCGTCACCTACACAGGTATACTAAGTTCCCAACCTCATCATGGCTACTCTCACCAAGTATCGCATACAAGACTATATAATATAACAAATAATATGAAGGGTAACCCACAACTTATTCCCCACTAGTTTTCCACTTTTCCCCAAGGTCGCATTTCCTAAGTATCTCTCTCCAAAAATTCTTTGACACAGACACCTAGGCGAAGCACCACAACATGCACCTTGTGCAACAAAACCACCACGTCTATGTAAGTAAAGTAAACTGGTAGTTTATGGGAGCCACCAAAGCTCGCATAACATGTATCACACGTCGAGTATTAAACCTCAAGCCATTATATCCCATACACCAAGTTAGGATCCTCATGTCATCACAGCCTATACACATTACACCTATAGTAGTCCATAAGAAACTATATCAAGAATATATGTGTGTGAATAACCACAATCCATTACTACCATCTACACATATATATGGGGAAAACTAACCACTATGCATACCAACACAAGTAACTACCAAGGGAAGAGAGCAGGGTTAGAGGGGGTAGTCATCCATCCTCCCACCGTAATGTTGGGGAAAACACCCCCCCCCCCCCCCCCCCCAAGGCTCAGAATCCCCGGGGTGTCAGTTGCCCTAACTGATGGGGTAGAGTAGTGTATAGAAACACAAAACGTACAAAATATACTATATCTCACAACCACACTATGTGAATAACCTAGTCTTAGACTCAACTACAGCTAACGTATCTTGAATTCCTGGCTTCCACTTCTAAGATTGGGTATCCTATAAGCACACAACCATTTAAAGAGCTTTATTACATTACTTCATTCCCTTTTTATCAGTTGAAATTTATGTTAATTAATTCTTTAAACATTAATTAACCATTAACATTTTATACAATATATTTCATTAGCATCACACCCAAAGATCATTGTTCCTTTAAATTACAAACTCATCATTTCTCCCCAGCAAAATCCAACCCCATGGGTTAGCATCATTTATTCAATTATTTATTTACAGCAATACTTTCCCATATTCCCAGGCATTCTAGAAAAACATTTTATGCTACTAAACATAAGGGATCTCAATATGGTGAGTAGATGAACTACCTTTCATGTCTTTTCCACCTATAGAAAAAGCGTAGACCCATCCTCCCTTGAGAGGATAAACCTAGAAATCATGTGGCATACCTCACGCATCTTCGCCTCTTATGGAAACTGGGTAAGAAATACCAAAGACCTTTAGTAGTGGGGAATGTAAAGCAGATAAACAACCAGTAACAATCAAATAGCATCCAAACATTCACATCTAACTCATTTCATCATCCCCAGTGTCCTCCTTGTCACCCACATACATAAACGGATGCATCTCGCCACTCTAGGTGTCAACTAATACCACAAACAGTAGGTCTCCATGCCCCCACATATCACAACAGCCATCTAGGCTCACATCAAAACACAAGCAGCAAGAAAACAAACATCATACCAATTGGGATATTTTCCCTTAAACAAGTAAGAGGGTAACTCAGAACCCTACAAGGAATTATATTTTATCAAACAACCAATTATTTAATCAATCTTTGATTAACTGATTTATTATTCATAGGTTCAAACTTTGGGAAACCTAAACAATAAGCTATCACAAATAATTAATCATTCTTACTGCACCAATTTGATTAACATAAAATTACAACAAGAAGAACTGGATTCATTTACTTGCCTCTTTATCTTTAAACAAATAATTATCAATTAATTTCGGCTTTATTTTATTTACCAGTTTCTATCAATAACGAATAGCTAAACAAACAGCATAGATATCACACTATCTAGTAAAATAATAGGTAATAACATACGATTTATATCAATTTATTTATCCAGTTCAAATATTTATTATGTCAATTACATTGTGATCCAGTGGGATAAAACATGTTAACTATATATTAGTACATAAAATAAAAGAGAAGAAATGAATCCCCAACCTCAAATGGTTCTTGATGTTTTTTACACGAGAACAAGCCACACAACGGGTTACGATCACCTCCCCCCAAGACAACTGTATCCACCCGAGGATGCAGAGACACCACCACACCGGTCAACACCCAAGAAAATACCATGAAGAAAATGCAGATATAATTCTATAAAAGTTCAAGGAGAAAGAGAAGGACATGAACCCAAAATAATGATGATAGATCATACCTTATATCAAATATTGATCGATACTGATTGGATGAATTAGAAACAGAGGGGAAATAAACCAAGTAGAAAATATTGATCGCACAACTCCTACAAGAAGGAATGGAAGGCTCGAGCATCTCACACTTGAGAACAAGGAGGAAGGATTAGGAAGGAAGATATCTTTTCCCTTTAGAAGATTTAACAGAGCAGTAGTTTAAGATACATTGGATTTTCCAATAAATGTGGATTGCATAAATCCACATGGTTTGACCATGTAAAAACATCCTAAGCCTTTGGAGAATTAATATAGGAGTTGCAGCCTTTGAATTGGCCTTAGATTCCATAAAACAAGGCTTTAAATGCATTTAACATCAAACGAAACATCAAAGGGGTGAAATTGTAGGAAGTAGGAAACACAGTTCATGAACTCGAAATTTGACAAAGGAAAGAGGCTACTGTTGGAACCTCACTGTTCTGGAAACACTATTCAAGGTCTTATAATTTGGCAAAGGAAATAGGCTACTGTTGAAACCTCACCATTCTAGAAACATTGTTCATGAACATGAAATTTGGAAAAAAAATGAGGCTACCATTAGAACCTCACTATTCTAGAAACATTGTTCATAAACTCAAAATTTGGAAAAGGAAAGAGGATACCATTAGAACCTCACCATTCTGGAAACACTGTTTACATAAGCCTACTGATGACACTGTTCACATCGACCTCATCGATGAACTGTTCATATCAACCTCACTGATGGAACTATTCACATCGACCTCAGTGATGGAACTGTTCACATAGACCTCACCGATGGAACTGTTCACCTCGACCTCAATGATGGAACTGTTCACATCGACCTCACCGATATAACTGTTCACCTCAACCTCACCGATGGAACTGTTCAAATGGACCTCACTGATGAAACTGTTCACATTGACCTCACCGATGGAACTATTCACATCGACCTCACTGATGGAACTGTGCACATCGACCTCAGCGATGGAACCGTTCACATCGAACTTACCGACGGAACTCTGCACATCAACCTCACTAATGGAACTGTTCACATCGACCACACCAATGGAACTATTCACCTTAACCTCACTGATGGAACTACTCACATCGACCTCAATGATGGAACTATTCACATCAACCACGCCGATGGAACTCTTCACATCGACCTTGCCGATGGAACTATTCACATCAACCTCACTGATGGAACTTTTCACCTAAACCTCACTGATGGAATTGTTCACATTGAACTCACCGATGGAACTGTTCACATCGACCTCACCGATCGAACTGTTCACTTCGACCTAACCGGTGGAACTGTTCACATCGACCCCACAGATGGAATTGTTCACATCTACCTCACCGATGGAACTGTTCACATAACTGGAAATTTGGAAAAGTGTTGGGAATATGTCACCTTGACCTCATGGAACACCTCAAACACTAGATTTTAGCAAAGGAATAGACCAGAGAGGTCTAGGTCATTACATTAGATACCTCTCAAAATAATCTCATCCTCGAGAATTCAAAACCAACCTAAAAGGGAATAGAAAAGAAGTCTGAACAACCACCCATCGAGATACCTCTCAAAAGAGAGAAATCCCCAAGAAGAAGCCAATGAAATCCATCTCAAAAACATGAAAGGTATATAACCACAAAGGGGACATCATTACATTAAAACAGTTAAACATCAAACAACTCTGGGTACTGAGCAAGTATCTGTGACTCGTGTTCCTAGGTACTCTCCTCCATGCCATTGTGTCACCAGAAGACACGAATCAAGGGGATATAACGACCACGCAACACCTTCACTTTATGGTGTTGGATCTCCATATGTCGCTCCTCAAAGGTCTCATCATCATAAACATTGATCTCTCCCCAATCAATGATGTGAGATTTATCATGAAGATAACGATGGAGCTGTGACACATGAAAAACATCGTGTATCTGACTCATCTGTGGAGGGAGTGCTACTTGATACGCCACAAATCTAACATGAGATAACACCTCAAAAGGCCAAACAAATTGGGTAGAAATATCACTCCGGTGACCAAACATTTTCTTCCCTCAATGGGGATTTACCTTCAGAAACGTGTGATCCCCAACATCAAACTATAATGGTCTCCTCCTTTGATCGGAATATGATTCCTAACAATCCCTCTTTTTCTTAATCCTCTCATGAACCACATGAACCATCTATGATGTATTCTGCACTTGTTTTAATTTGAGAATTTCTGACTCTTCAACCCCAGTCCAGCACAATGAAGAATAGCAAGGCTATCTATACAAGGCTTTGAATGGTGACATACTGATGGTGGAGTGAAAACTATTATTTTAAGTGAACTCCACCAAGGGTAAGTGCCTCATCCATGAAACCTCCAAAATCATGACACAATAGAATAACATGTCTTCAAGAGTCTAGATGGTCCACTCTATCTGACCATCCGTTTCAGGATGAAAAGTAGTGTTAAGGAATAGCTAAGAACCAAAAGCATGATGGAGACCTCTCTACACCCAAGAGGTAAAACGAGGATCTTGATTGGAAAAGATCGTCCATGGAACTCCATGAAGTCTCACCACCTCCTCCAGATACTGCCTTAACAAAACTTCCACTGAGCTTGACTCCTTGATTGTTATGAAGTGGGATAATTTTGTTAAACGATCCACTACCATCCAAATAGCATCATGTCCTCCTAGAGTATGAGGTAAACCAATAACAAAGTCCATTGAGATGTTCTCCCACTTCCACTAAGGAACATCTAACGGCTGAATCATACATCCAGGAATACGGTGTTTGGCCTTCACCTTCTAGAAGACCAAACATTGTGACAGAAACTTTGTAACTGCACGCTTCAGCCCAAGCCACAAAAACTAACTCCTCAAGGATCGGTATATCTTCTTCATGCTAGGATGCACCACTAAAGGAGAGAAATGGAAATCTCTGAGAACTATCTCATGCTTCATCAAAGGAAAAAATATCCTTCCATGATACAACACTCAGTATTGTTCATCCCCAGACTAACCATCAGGGGCCTCCCCACAAACAACTTGGTCTCTCCAGACCTCCACCTCAAGATCCCCCAACTGGGAATCTTCCACCTTCTGCACTAGAGATGACTACACCATCATATGAAAAAGAAAACCTCTACCCCCAACTTCTCCCATATCAAGATGCAATGCTGACAGTTCTTTCATTACTCTCTAGGAGTCACCAAATTCACGCACTGCATCACTACGTGACTTCTGAATCAGAAAATCAGCTACCATGTTCCCCTTTCCAGGTGTATACGATATTTCAAAGTTGTATTCCTGTAAGAACTCTATCCACCGACGCTATCGTAAGTTCAAGTTACTTTGGGAGAAAACATACATTAAACTCTTATGATCAGTGAAAACCACAAAACGCTCTCCAATGAGGTAATGTCTCCACAAGTTCAAAGAAAACACCATGACTTCCAACCCAAGATCATGGGTCATATAGTTACATTCATGGGGATGAAATTGTCATGACCCATAAGAAAAAACTGATCTATGGTGAATCAGAACATAGCCTAACCCCATATGCGAAACATCATAGAAAACATCAAACTGAACTTCCTCTACTGGAAGACAAAGAACTTGAGCACTTACTAACTTCTCCTTCAGATACATAAAAGCTGCCTGAAACTGATCAGTTTATATGAATTCCTGATCCTTCTTGGTCAAAGCTATCAGAGGAGTCGCAACTCGAGAGAAATAGGCTATGAACCTCATGTAGTAGCCTACGAGACCAAGAAAACTTCACACCTCTGACACTACCTTTGGGGATACACAAGACACAACTGCTTCTATCATCGATTTATCCATAGCTAATCCAAGTTGGGACAAAAAATTCCCCAATAAACAGACTTATCAAGCCCAAAACTCACACTTTGAAAACTTCCCAAATAGATAATATTGACAAAGAACTTCCAAAATGGCGCGAAGATGCTCTACACGCTCCTCCTTAGACATGGAGTACACAAGGATGTCATTGATGAAAACCACCATGCAATTTTATAGGAACTCATGGAACACAGTGTTCATCAATCCTATGAACATATCTGGAGCATTTTTCACACTGAACGACATTAAAATGAACTCATAATTTCCATGATGACAACAGAAATAAGTCTTCGGGATATCCTCATCCTTCACACACATTTGATGATATTATTACCACAATTTGATCTTTGAGAACCAACTTTCACCCTTTAGTTTATCAAATAAATCATCAATATGTGGAATAGGAGAGTGATTCTTCACTATCACTTTGTTTAAGTGATGATAATCAACACACAACCACAAAATTTCATCAGTCTTCTTCATGAACAAAACTGGTGCAACCCACAGTGACACACTCGGCGAAAAAAAAACTGCACTGTAACAGACCATCAAGCTATATACATAACTCTTGTAACACAGAAGGGGTAATCCTATATGGAGACATAGAGATAGGATACGCTCCTGGTTGTATCTCGATCCCAAACTCGATCTCTCGTTGAGGGTGTAATGCTACAAAGTCTTCTGGAAAGACATCAGGGTACTCTTCTATGACCCTAGGAAACTCCAACTGTTGAACCTTTGAAGAAATAAGCATCAGCCCAGCCATCATGGATGATAAGGATAGAACATGCCTCCAACACATATGAGGGTCTTTCTCGCCAACAAACACCACTGGCTCTCCATCTACATCGAAGAACACAACCTGCCTGCAGAAGAAATCCACTATAGCCTATAAAAAATACAAAAAAAAATTAATTACAAGGATGAAATCATAAGGTTGTATTCATAAACATATAAAATATTCCCAAGAGTAGTGCTTCCCCAACAATATCTCACTGTCTCTACATACTTCAAACAAGTCAGCTCAACCTCCAACTGGCATAGTCAATGCCAAAGGCACTGGAAACCTCTCTACCTCAAGTCCCAAAGCATGTAAAAGGGTAGGTGATATGATGGAGTGTGTCTCTTCTGAATCAAACAAGGTATACAAAAAGGTAGAAAACAAGCAAAAGGTACATTGAACGAAGTTTGGATCTCCTAGATCAGGAAACACTAAAGCATGAAGCTAACCACGACCTCCTCCATAGCCTCTCTAACCCAGATGAAGATCACCACCATGGACGTGCTCTGCTCTCGGAGGACTAGGAGCATCACATGGCTTCCCTTTTCATGCCCCATCTACCCTCTACTGATCCAAATATGGTGCAACCTGCTGCTGCTACCTTGGATGGAACTGCCTCAATGGAGGAACCTGGAGTGGAGCACCTGGTGTACGATGACTTATCTAAAAGTCCGGGCACTCTCGTTGCTAATGACCTCGACCACCACAATAAAAACAAGCTCATGGTCCATCGGCATAGGCCTGACAGCTGCTTCCTCTGGAGAAACGAGATGTGGAGGGCTTGGACCTACCCCTATCTGAATGGAAACTCTTCTACCCTGAAAACCGGGAACCCCAAACCACAGCTCTCCTTCATGAGGAATCATGACGACACCCCTATCTTGATGATCTAGTTCTGGAAAAATTCCTCTCAACAACCTCTACCCTTTCCAGCACCTCAAGATATTTTGATAGAATAAATGGGGTGACATGGCGCTAGATCTCTGGATGCAAAGCCTCCACAAAATGCCTCACCCTAGCCTCCTCATCTGGAAAGAGGTCCAAAGCATATCGTAAAAGGTTCCTGAAATAGATTCCAAAATCTCGCACATTGGAGCTCCCTTGTCGAAGGGTAAGAAGATCCTGGTGACTGGACACCTTCACGGTCGAAGAAAGAAACTCAAGTCTAAACTTTTCTTGGAACTCCTCCCGTGAGATCCATGCCTCCTCTCAATTCCCAAGGAACAAGAACCACCACTCCCTCACTGCTCTAGGAAGAATCGTCACAACAAATGACACCCAGTGCTCCTTCCGAGCATGGATCGAAATGAATCCTATCTTGACCTCCTCCAACCAGTCTTCTATGACTACATCTGAAATAGATCCCTCTTACTTATGCAAACTCTGGTGCTAAAACTCTCAGAGTTTCCTCCTCCAAGTTTCATCGCTGTCAAACTCTACCCTATGGAGATCAGCTGGCACAACCTGCTGGATATCTTCTATGCGATTCTGATGAGTACGTCGACCTAGAAGAAAACCTGTATAATAAAAAACTTTTAGATATACTAAACCTAGAATAAGGAAGACTTGGAAATAATTAATTAATTAATTTTTTTCTATTATTCATATTAAGTTATCCTATCCCAAGGTCTATCATTTCAAACATAGGCATAAGGAAGAATGATGCATGATCCTTTCCTAGGTCTCTACCCTACAACTAGTATCACCTCATTTAGTAGCCATTTTATACTTAAAGTTCCATACATTAGATCATAAGGGGCACCAAATTTTTATGTCTCAACTGGTCTCCAGTGTTTACATCACTTGCTAAACTTGACTGCCATCGTTTCCCTACCAACCCATGAAACCTCACATGTGCCTAACTCCAAACTCCATCATATCCCTCAACCTCCCTCTGATACCACTCTATCACAACCCCCTACCCAAAAAGTGTACCCCTCTTGGGACGACAATTTGAGAAGGGAGATAATGACCCCCTAGTCCCACCTCCAGCAGGCCCCAAGTTGGTGACTGGCACCGAGGGTATATTAAACCCACAGATGGGAGGCATTACCCTCTAAGAGAACACATGCAAAAGAGAGAGATCAGACAGAAACCAACCAAATCCAACTCAGATATAAATATAAATTAAATACCAAGTACACATATTTAATGTCATGAAAAACTACTAAAACTGAAGGGGGAAAACTGCAGGTACCCAAAAGAAAGTAAAAAACAACAGCAACCATGAAGTCCAAACAGCTCCTACAACCGCAAGCTAGTAGAAACCATCCTGATCTCTAGCCTACTCCAAGTGACCTGAAAACAGTTTATATATGCATAGGGTGAGTATAACATTATACTCAGTATGATCCTCCCCAGAGCCTCTCATGAAAAAAGTAAAGAAAGCATGCTAAATCACAGTGAACAACAGGTGAAACTAACACATCACCTAATCTGGTATACTAATTTCCAAGCCTCACCATGGCTACTCCCACCAAGTATCAAATTCAAGAGTATATAATATAATAAAAATATCAAGGGTACCCCACAACTACTTCCCCACTAGTTTTCCACTTTTCCCCAATGTTGCACATCCTAAGCATCTCTCTCCAAAAAGGCTTGCCCGCAGACACCTGGGCGAAGAACCACAACATGCACCTCGTGCAAAAAAACAACACATCCACATAAGAAAAGTAACCTAAAAGTTTATGGGAGCCACCATAGCTCGCATAACATGTATCATACATTAGGTATTAAACATCAATCTATTATAGACAATACACTGAGTAAGGATCCTCAATCCATCATAGCCAATACACATTACACCTATAGTAGTCTATAGGAATCTGTATCTAGAATATATGTTTGTGAATAAACACAAGCCATTACAGCCCTCCACACACATATATGGGGAAAACTGAACACTTTCTCTACCAGCATAAGTAACTACCAAGAGAAGAGAGTGGGGCCAGAGGGGGTAGTCATTCATCCATCCTCTCACCAGAATGTTGGGGAAAACACCCCCTAGGGCTCAGAATCCTCAGGGTGTTAGTTTCCCTAACTGATGGGGTGGAGTAGCATATAGAAACACAAAAATTACATAATATACTATATCTCAAAACCACACTGTGGGAATAACCTAGTCTTAGACTCAACTATAGCTAACGTATCTCAGATTCCCAACTTCAACTTCTAAGAATAGGTGTACTATAAGCACACAACCATTTAAAGAGCTTTATTACATTACTTCATGCCTTTTTTATTAGTTGAAATTTACGTTAATTAATTCTTTAAACATTAATTAACAACTAACAATTTCCACATTATATTTCATTAGCATCAAACACAAAGTTCACTTTTCCTTTAAATTACAACCTTAGAATTGCGCCCCAACAAGCTCCAACCCCATGGGTTAACATAATTTATTCAATCATTTATTTACAGCATTACTTTCCAATATTCCCAGGAATTCTAGAAAAACATTCTATGCTACTAAACACAAGGGGGATCAACATGATGAGTAGATGAACTACCTGTCGAGTATTTTTCGCCTATATAAAGAGTGTATTCCCATCCTCCCTTGAGAAGATAATCACGGAAAGAACGTGGCATACCACATGAGTCTTCACCCATTTCAGAAGAATGGTAAAACTGACCAGCTGCCCTGAGCAGTGGGGAATGTAAAGCAGATGAACAATGAATAAGAATCATAAAGAATCCAAACATTCACATACAACCCATTTCTTCATCCATTGTGTCCTCCCCGACACCAGCATGCATAAACTGATGCATCTCGCCACTCTAGGTATCAACTGCTGCCATAACCAGTAGGCCTCCCTAACACCACATATCACAACAGAAAACTAGGCACACATCACAACACAAGAAGTAGGAAAAAATATCATACCAATTGGGCTCTTGGCCCATAAAAGGCAAGAGGGTAACTCATAACCCTACAAGGAATAATATTTTATTAAGAAATGGTTCTTTAATCCATATTGGATTAATTGATTTGTTATTCATAGGTTCCAACTTCGGGAAACCTAAACAGTAAGAAATAACAAATAATTAAACATGCTTTCTACACCAATTTGATTAACATAAAATTACAAAAAGAAGAACCAGATTCATTTACATGCCTCTTTATCTTTATCCAAACAATTATCAATTAATTCAGACTTTACGTTCTTTACCAATTTTCATCAAGAACAAAAATCTAAACAAAGCAAGCATAGATATCACACTATATAGCAAAACAAGAGGCAATAACATATGATTGATATCAATTTATTTATCCCGTTCAAATATTTATTGTTTTAATTCCATTATGATCCAGTGGGATAAAACAAGCTAACTATACAGTTTCACATAAAATAAAATAGAAGCAATGAATCCCCTACCTCAAATGGTTATTGACATTTTGTATATGAGAACGATTCACACAACGGGTGACGATCTATTCCCCCCATGACAACTGTATCCACCCAAGGATGCAGAGACACCACCACACCAGTAAACACCCATGAAAATCCCATTAGGAACATGGAGATAGCATTATATAAATGGGAAAGGAGAAATAGAAGGAGATGAACTCAAATTAATGATGATAGATCATACCTTATATCGAAGATTGATCGATACTGCTTAGTTGCATTAGAAACAGATGGGAAATAATCCAAGGAGGAAAGATTTATCGCACAACTCCTATATAAAGGAATGGAAGTTTCGAGCATCTCATACCCGAGAACAAGAAGGAAGGATTAGGGAGTAAGATATCTCATCCCTTTAGAAGATTTAATGGAGCAGCAGTTTAAGATACACTGGATTTTCCATTAAAAATGGATCACATTAAACCATGCGGTTTGTCCAAGTAAAAACATATCGAGCCTTAGAAAAAAAAAATATATGAGTTATGGATTTTTATCAACCTTTGATCCATTAAAACAAGGCTTTAAATGCATTTTACGTCAAAGGAAACGTCAATGGGGAGAAATTGTAGGAAGCTGGAAATACAGTTCACGAACTAAAAATTTGGCAAAGGAAAGAGGCTACTGTTGGAACCTCGCCACTCTGCAAACACTGTTCTTGAAGTAAAAATTTGGAAAAGGAAAGAGGCTACCATTGGAACCTCACTGTTCTGGAAACACTATTCATGAACTCGAAATTTGGCAAAGGAAAGAGGCTACTGTTAGAACCTCACCATTCTGGAAACATAGGTCATGAACTCAAAATTTGGAAAAGAAAAGAGCCTACTGTTGGAACCTCAGCATTCTTGAAACACTATTCACATAAGCATACCGATGACACTATTCACATCGACCTCACTAATAAACTATTCACATCAACCTCATTGATAGAACTGTTCACATTGACCTCACCAATGAAACTGTTCACATCAACCTCACTGATGGAACTATTCACCTTGACCTCACTGATGGAACTGTTCACATCGACCTCACCGATGGAACTGTTCACCTCAACCTCATCGATGGAACTGTTGATATCGACCTCACCGATGGAACTGTTCACATCAAACTCACTGATGGAACTATTCACATCAACCTCATTGATGGAACTATTCACCTCAACCACACTGATGGAACTATTCCCATTGACCACATCAATGGAACTGTTCACATCAACCTCACCGATGGAACTGTTCACATCAACCTCACCGATGGAACTGTTTACCTCTACCTCACTGATAGAATTGTTCACATCGACCTCACCTATGGAACTATTCACATCAACCTCACTAATGGAACTATTTACATCGACCTCACCGATGGAACTGTTCACCTAAACCTCACAGATGGAACTGTACATATCGACATCACCAATGGAACTGTTCACCTCAACCTCACTGATGGAACTATTCACATCGACCTCACTGATGGAACTGTTCACATAACTGGAAATTTAGAAAAGTGTTGTGGATATGTCACCATGACCTCCCAGAACACCTCAAACACCAGATTTCAACAAAGGAATGGACCAGAGGGGTCTGGGCCATTACATAAATATCACTTATTCTCACCACATTGATCCAACTAGATTAACCAATACATGATCATTTCTCTTACCAACATTCTTCTCTATGTTCTGATGGATATGTTCCCCCCAAAGTTCCCACCCTAATACCCTTATGAGGAGATCCGAATTTGTATTCGTTGAGATAATATAATCATAATTAATGACTCTTTCAGTTTTATTTCTTCTTAAACTTACACATAATTTGTTTTATAAATTATAAAGTATAAAAGTCATGTATAATTCATATACTGACATGTTATTATGTTATTTTAATGACCCATAATCCATTTCTTCTTCCCTCAAATGGGATACAAAATCAGCATTCCTCTGTACAGAAGATGACCACATCACAAACTAATGTCATTTTTATTCCATTTTCAACCCTCGTGGCTTTATATAAGGATTTATATAAATTATATATATTGTATTTTTAACATATTTGTAATTATATTTTCTTTATATAACATATACCATCATACTTTCCATTCTATGGGAGATACAATATCATCACTCGTGTGTATGGTGGACTACCACATCACAAAGCGATGTGAATCATTTTTCATTAAATATTTACATAGATAGAGATAAGGATAATTTTTATACAAATATTTTTTATATAATATATTTTTATTATATTAATTATATATTTATCATATAAAATAGAAAATATATTAGCTAATTTCTTACCATCCCACTAACTGAAAAATGATAACATCATTTGTGTGTATGTCGGGGCTACTTACTACATGAAAACATGTGATTATTTTTCCATCACATGGATAGTATATATAAAAGTATCTTTAATAAAATAATATCTTATATATTTCAAGAATATTATTATGGAGACGATGGAATTTGGATATATTTGACTATTTTCATTATACCATTTTTATTTCGGACTTAAGTACTAAACATCAACAAAACATTCGACGTGAACCTAAAATATTAAGTAATTGTTATAACATAGTAATAAGTGAAATAAAAGGAATAATTAACATTAAAAAGGTTCCCAAAAAATTAATTAATTAAAATGTGTTTATCATTTAGAAAGATAATGAATGTATGAGATGTGACGGACTAAATGTATGGGACTATTTTCTTAAAAAACCTCACTTAAATTGTTTTAGTGATTTATTTTCTAAATCATTCCACTTCATTTCACTATTTGTAAAAAAAATTAACAATTTATAAATATGGACATGAATGTGTTAAAAAGGGTATTTTCATATTTAATACAAATTTTTCCAAAAAAAACTCTTTTTATGGTTTTAAGTAATGTAATTTCTTTTAAAAACCGTCTTATAAAGTTCATTATTAATTTCTCAAAAAATGAGTGTTTTTAACTATACTGCATGAGAGGATTTTCCCTTCATCAAGAATCTTTAATTATTTATTTTTCCATTATCTTTTTTATAGTTATTTTAAAACAAAAAGGTTTCATTATTAAGTGTGTGGTTTTTTAGATTTTAATTGTGATTTTACATGAAAATGGTATTTTGATTTCTAAAAGTAATTTACAAATGGGTTTCAAATAGCTTTCAAGGGGTTTATTCATGATATGTTCCTTATACATTATTAATAATTGGTGAACCAAGATATATCTAGGTGTTCCTATTAAAACTTATATGATTTGGTGACCTATATAGTGCTAGGTGAGACTATTACAACTTATACGATGGGGAAGCCAAGATTACATGGGTGATCCCATTCATCTTATATAACTGGGAATCCCAAATAGTTTTAAGTGATCCCATTATAGCTTATATGATGAATGATCCTAGATAGAACCCCAATGAATTACATAATTATTTTTTTATATGGAGAATTATTTTGGAATTCATCTATATGTTTATTTCAATTTGTAAGGGTTCTATAATAATTCTATACTGATGATGTCCCACGGCACACACAAGACTTTTCTATGCTTATTAGTGAGTCTTCATGGAAATTTTTTGATTTAAAAAAGATAAATATAATGATATCTATTTAAGTAAAAGGATTCAATTTTCAAAAGATAAATTCATGTTTTTATGAAATGGGTTTAATGTTATTTCATGTTTTTTATAGGGCTAACGATTTTCCTTCTTTTATGTCCATTACACAGATTTTTTTTCTCATAACATGTTTTAAATTTTTTCACAGGGGTTAAGGAAGTGTCGAAAAAAATTATGAGACAATTTAGAAAATTATGAATATTAATCCTTAAATTTAACAATGTTCTATTTTATAAATTTTTTGTTTGGTGGTAAAAATGGGTAATAAGTATAAGTTCCTACTTCTAATTTATGGGTTTACTTTGTAAGATTTTTTCTTAATTCTTGATAATTATAAATCGAAAAGATCCTTAGGAAAACTAAAAAGTTAATTATATTTAAAAACACTAGAATATTTAATGATTATGTTCAGATCCTTAAAATAAATCATTTGTAAATGGTTTGAATAATTTTGGAAAACTTTTTTTAAAAAATGGTTTTTGATGAAAAAGGTTTTGAGACTAAAGAGAGAAATAATGTCATATTTCATAAACAAAATTTGGAATTATTTTAATTACTATAGTTGATAAAATTATAAAATTACATAAAAATATCATGAATAAATAGAGGATAATAAAATAGAATGGGTTTTTTATTCATTTATCAATTAACTTCCTTCAACTAAAATAAAATAAAAAATAATCACAATTAAAATGAGATTGTGAAGTAAACCTTTATAAAGATCATAACATTAAAGTGATAATTAATAAATTTTTATATTAATTATATCAAATGTAAATCAAAATTGATAAAGTGGATATAAAATGTGAGATAATAAACATTAATTCTACACTTAATGTTATAATATCAATGGAAAATGAAAAAATAATATTACCCAATAAAAATAAATTGAATTATGATATATTTTACCACTTTGTACCTATCATGTAAAATACCATTGGATGAAATAATTCAAATTAAAACATTAAATACCATTAATTATTATTAAACTATGATATTACATGTACAAGGGGTAGTATGTACGCCATCTAAAATTAATTATGTGTATAAAAAATAAAATCTTCCTCAATTAAGGTAAATTGAGAAGAAGTCTCATGCCATGTGCTTACTCATGGTTGAAATTAATATATTATATTTTATAGTGGTTATAAATAATTAATAAACATATAAAATATCCATAATAAAATTTATAATATCATATATGAACTTTTTATAACATCTTATCGCCTGTTCTTTTATAATCATTAATTATTTTCATTTTTTTGTTGTAAATTTTCTCATCTACTTATTCATATTTTGTAATGAAATTTACAATTATTTTGCATGTTATATATTTAGATAATATAAAAAATAATAATAAAAACATATTTATCATATTCATATATCATTTTTACTTTTATGACCAATGATTAAATACGTTTTTGTGAAAAGAAATATGTTACGATCATTGATATGGTACGTCCTACCTATGCATGAGTAATGTTTTCATTTTTAAAAAAAATCATAATGGAAAAAAGGTATGTGTTATTTTATCATTAAATAATTATCATAATATTATAAATTACATATTTCTTATTTAAATATACATATATATCATACATGTTTTATGGTGATGAAAATAGAGTCACGTCACTTCATGAAGACAGTAGTCCACACGTACAAAAATGAAGTTATCGTCTTTTAGTTAGTAAAAAGGTAAGAAATAAAATTGTATATTATCCATTAATGATGACAAATATTTCATGGGTATCATAATTATTTCATTCATATAACATAAATTCATAAAATATACCCTTATTACTTTCCATTTAAACTATTAGTGAAAACAAATCACATTTCTTCGTAAGGTGGTAGCCCTCCATAAACACGAGCAACATTATCATATCCCAAATGGAATTTTTAATAAAACTTAATATGTGATATAATAGATCTTGAGGTATAATTATGTTATGTTTAACAAATATTTACTTTATATCCATCAACATACCCATCGGTGAAAGGTGTTGATGAAAAATTTGTCTCACCAGTTCGGGAGGCCGTAGTTCACCATGCTGATGAGCGACATTATCTTTTCCCATTTAAGGAAATATGAGATGTATATAGTTCATGAAAATAAAATAATAAAATTTCAATATATAGGTAAAAAAAATTTATTATATAATAAAAATTAATATTTATATGAATAATTTGGAAGAATAAATAAAACAAAAATGCATACTTTAGAATTCCACCATTTCTCAGACCACCAATTTAAGATTATAAAGACATTCTTGCTAGAATAGAATTATTATAAAAATAATTTCTCTATAAATATGGTATTTAATTTGGGATGTAATTTTTTTAGGGACTCTACTATCTAAAATAAATTACAGTTTAAAGAAAGTAATGAGATGGGGTGGCCATATACAGGTGAGATGAGTGGCACACTTGTAATTTTTGAAAAGATAATGGTGTACCCCCATTTTTTACATACAGAAATGGTAAAAAAAAAATATTATTCTCTATACTTATAAATCATAAGGTCTATATATACATAGAAAAAATATTTTGGACAAGTTTTTAGTTTATTTTAACCTTTATTTTTTCTGTTTAACCCCTAGTAAACCAAGTTTTCCCTTAACCACAGTAATAAATATTTATTGTTGTTACTTTTATTTTTTGTAAAAAATTATGTTATTCATATTATATTATATAAATTATCCTGATTCTAAATATTTAATATACTTTTTAAGTTCAATTATTAAATGTGGAAGAATCCAATTTAAAATTATACCCGCTGATGTGATGAAATAGTGGGTTTTCAAAGTGAAAATTATCATAAGTATGGAATGATTTAATATAAAATTTTATTATGAATTTTATTTAAATGACCTAAATTATTTATATTTAAATTTAATTAGACTAATTCAACTTTAAAAAAATTAATATATAATTTGAATTTGAAAATAATTCAAAATAAATTATGTTTTCGAATTAAAATATGTATTTTTAATATTCATAAAAAATAAAAAATTAAAGAAAAATAAAATTTAATTAAACCAAGGAGATTTTTTATATTCAGACATAAAAATAAATTTTATTTTATCAAATAAATTTTATAAAATTTGTAAAATTAATTTTAATTTATGTGCACATGGATGGACTAAACCTCCTTTTACAAAAAGAATATGTTTTTAGAGAACTTTGTTTTTTAAATGATTATTATATTTTTTATAATAAATAGATAACCAACTTTTATTAAAATTTTAAAACCATGTAATTTTTATAATTTAGCTAATACTTTCTATACCCACCAATTTAATTGCTAGTTTATATTGGTATGTTATATTATGGTTTATTTAGCTTCAGGATTGTGTGTTCCTCATGATATTAAAGATATTAAATTTAAAAGAAATATTTTTTTGTTTAAGATCAATTTTTCATGCACCATACAATATAGAATTAAATTTTTTTTCTTTTATAATTTCATGGTGTTACATTTTCCCCACATTAAATAAAATTAAACCTTGAAATTTGATCATGCGCTCTGAGATTATAGGCATGATATTTGAAAATTACATTGTTCAAAACATAAATCTTAAAAAGGGTTAATAAAAATTCCACATAATATAAGAGATAGGGAAGTAAAAAATGACATATATAATAACACAATACTATATTTATAAATATGATATCATTTTTGTAATATGAGGATATAGAAATAGATGAAAATAATAATTAATTATACGGAATAATTTGGTTTTTGATCACAAGAGAGTGAATAATAAATGTATGTTTAAGGAACTAAAAAAATTATGATGATTCAAAAGTCCATTTAATTCATTAGATATAAAGTTAATATGATAAATATTTTTTATTCAGGATTCTTTTTCTAATTTGGATGAATTATTTTACTTCCTAATATTATAATGAAATTTACTTACTTGATATATATCTATTTCATAAGAAACAATTCATATTTTTTTGTGCTATAATAAACATAAAATTCATCACTTCCTCCTAAAATTGCATATCCAAAAATAAAATTTTAATGCCTAAAGAAGAATAATTAATTTTTAACATATCTTATGTTTTAAAAATTATTAAAAAGTCGTTTTGTTTATCTATAACTATTTAAAATACACAAAAAGGTTTGTAAAAGTTCTCTAATATAATAGGTTATTCTAAAAATATCTACAGTAACACTATTGTTACATTAATAACTTTTATTTTTTAAAATCATTTAACTAAGAAATGAAATGTTAACCAAGACATCTCGTAGGCCAGTGCTAGTATTTAAAGCCTTGTCGTCCTTTGGTTATGGGTTCAAGACCCACAGACTTCACCAATGTTGATAGGGTGTACTTTTTCCAAAAATATATTAATATCATTCTTATAATATTCCCAAATTGTTATGTACTATAATTACAAAAACATAAAAGATAATATAATCTATAAAGGTTACCAATACCTTTAATATTAAATCCAAATAATGTAAAGGAATTAAACATTAAATAAATATTTCATATAATAAACTAATGGTAATTATTCCAATAAATTTTATCCATAAAAATATCCTTAGTCAATTTAAACTCTAATCACATAAAACCTAAAAAGGGGAGATTGAGTATTTGAAATTAGAATCAACATTAAATTCATAACCCTTGATGTTATTCATAAATCTTATTATAATAGAGGCATATATTCTTATGAAATTTTACACAATCCTTATATGTTTCTTGATTATTATAACCAAATTACAATTTTTATAAAAAATATATACAATAGAATTCTAAAATCCCAATACATAAATAATTCATCCATTTTATTTCAACATAGTTCCTTCGTTGGTCTAGGGGATAACCTTTATAAGAGGTAACATACTCAGATAATTCCTAGGTTCTTTATATTTAAGGCAGTGAAATATAAATTGATCCCTTTGTTGAGATATATTTATTTCCATAAAAATATTTATTATTCCTCAATAATTCTTTTCTTTATTACATTATTTCCCACACATGTTGAATTTTTTGATTCCTTTGAGTCATATTCATGGGTTTCCATTTCAATATTTCTCACATGATTAAAATTGATCCTTCTTTCATCTATTTTCTCCACCACTCAAGCACTTATAAAAATATACCATTCTTATTGTTATTGATATTGATATTTGACAAGGTATAGGTTTTTAACCATATTTTAGGATAATTTATTATGAATATTTATGATATCTTTCACCCTTATCGCTATATCATTTGGTTTCTCATGGTAAACACATTATACTTCATGTTTAACATTAACATGATTAATTTTGTTTCCATAAATTGACTAAAACGAAAGATTATTTCATGATAAACAATAATTATTGTGGTAAACAACATAAAAATGTATAAGATGTCTAAATGATGAGATCATCATATCAGCATATTACACCATAGATATATCTATAGTCATTCATTTTTATTATATATTCAAATAATTCAAAATGGTTTGTATGAAAATATGATTTATCTGATGAATATTTCCCAATAGTGTCAAACCAAGTGTGAAGTAAGGTATGTTGCCTTAAACTAGGAAATTATTTTTTTTGAAGGGCAAGGCACCTTTTTATTAAAAAACAAAGAAAAGGAAAAGAAATAAAGATATACAGGGTCATACAAGCAGTTATTCCCTCATGCAAAGACCAAAAAAAAGATGCATCAAAAGTCAATATCAAACTAACATGAAGAGTCATAACCGTCATACAATTCAGATTCAGAATAAATGAGTCTATGAGACCTGGTAACCATGGTTGGCTTAAGGTGTGAGTAGTCTTTCCTTCGTATTTATTTCCTCATAGGGATGGGTTGAATTCTTTTAACGTCTATAAGAACTTTTTTCCCTTTAGACAATGCATGAATATATGAAAGGTTTTTTGGGGAATAATCTTCAATATCGTCCCATTTTCCATGAATACCCTGTGTTTCTCTTAGTTTATTGATTTCTTCTTGGATATTTGAGAGATTTTCATTATTAACTGGGTTGTAATTCTCCTCAGTTGCAAGTTTGATAATCGGTGTGCAATGACCCAAGTCCTCGTTAGGTTTAGAATTACCCAACTCATCATTATTCAACTCTCCTTGCTTTGAAATTAGGACCTCAATCATTCGTACAAGACCAACATCAATATGCTCCTTGTTCCTATAAACTGAGGAGTGATTTCCACCATTATTCTGCACTTGCATCTCTCTTATTTCAACATTGACCTCAAAACCAAGCCTTTTTGTTGATCTGTCACCACCATGCTCCACCTTAGCCTTCATTTTCAGTTTCATCCTGCAATATGCCTCATGATGCCCATTTATAGAGTAAAAGGTGCAAACTACATTTTTACAGCATGTATATTTGACATTCCCAATTGCTTGACAGTCCACACAAAATGAGGAAGATTTTCATATTCAACCTTAAGAGGTATGTCATGATCCAACACTGACAACACTATATGGTTAGTTAAGCACATGCTTAGATCAACCTCCACCAGAACCCTAGAAAAATGCTCGTACCTGGAAACCTCCATGGCTCGATCCATTTTAATTGGAATACTGATAGAAGATGCGATATCAAAAAGAATTTTGGGATGCCATAAAATCCAGTTAAGTCCAATAATTTTAATCTGGACTTGAGAATGACTATTTTTTACGGTAAATGGGTTAAACTGAAAATCCTATTCTTGAAAGCAGATCATACCTAGATTTAAAGAAATTTTCCCAATCCCTTAAGCTCTGCGCTTTAGTACATTTTATGGAAAAATAATGTGGAAGAAACCTCTACCAATGGGTATGCATTTCCAATCTGAAGAATTCCATACTGAGGCCAGTTTTTGAACAACGTCATCAACTTTAAAGAGTTTTCCACCATCGGGGAGTATCATCCGAGCAATGATGGAGAACATGAAATTCTTGAATCTGTCAAAAATAGATTCTTTGTTGGAAATAACATGAGCAGTATCACCCTTTTTCATAATTAGATCTAGGATAGCATTCTTAAAATTTGTGAAGTGACTTTTGTTACCATCTTTGTCTTAAAATGAGAATTTTTTCTCAACCATCTCCATCATAGCATGCTGAGACACATACTCACCATTATTCTTGGCCAACCCATTACAGCACGCCGACCATCACCACGCTCCACCAGAGATCGAGGCCTCTCATCCATCACCGCCTTAAATCCATGCTCAATATTGGCCGCCACAAAAACAGATCTGGACACAACTAGACTGGTTTCCCTAGATCGAGTCTTGCAAGTGCCATCAACAACAAACTGAGGATCATCGGAGGTCTTGCCTCCATTAAAAGTACCCACAACCACCATAGATGAGGCAGGCAATGCAAATCTACCAGATATGAATCCTTCGGCATCTCCCACCACGTCGATCCCCCTCAACCCCCGGATTGAACTTGCATGAAGAAAGATTTCGTGTACCTGGCTTCCATTGAGATGATGCAGCTCCTGATTTCCAGTCGTGGACTCCACACGACTTCCACGTACCTTTCCTTCATCAAGGTGACATCGATCTATTTTGATAGGCTTATAAACCATAGGAATAGTACCATGCTCCTCACCTCCATCGATACGAGAAAGTCTGAGGAAATGTGGAAAAACCATGATAGGAAACCCTAAATCGAAAGGGGAACATGGTCGCTGGTAAAGCAGAGCTCCCCTATCATCCTCTCAACAAAGTCGAATCACCCTCTTAAACTAGGAAATGACTGAGTCAATACCAATTCACCTTTTATATACTTACCACCCCTAGGCACAATAGTTCTAAAACCATGTCCACTTGTAGTATCCTAATAGAGATGTATTTTAAGTACAAAACACATAATATATTCCTCAATAATTATCATTAATGATTATCATAAGGTTATAATCCTTAATCTATGTTTTTTAAAATCTAGTTCCAAATATTTCTACTAAATTTCCATGGACATCAACTATAGTGACCCAAACTCCTATAACATGGAGCCTTATTTTGCAATATAACATTTTCATAAGATACCAGTAATCATATCCCAAGGGAAATGTTTTATTAATCCTGGAAAACTCAATACATGCATGATTCCCAAATTATATTTGAATACACAACATAAAAAATATGTTTCTTCAAAATTATGACTATTTTCATTTTGGTATACTTTTATATCAATCATATGATACTTCATAGATTCATGTGAATAGAATAAAATAAATGGTGAGTTAAAATTATAAATAAGGGTTTAATATAGTGGAATATATCAATAATCAACAATAATAAATGACATGGAAAGTTAAATAAGTTAACACTCATTCGATTTAAATAATTTAATAGCAATAATCAATATTTTAAGGTGAGTAAAATAATAATAATTCCATTTGATCAGTAACATGACTATCATAACAGGACAAGGGATAGTCAATATAGAATAGTAAATAACTAAAATGACAATCCATTTAATCAATAACTGATAATAAAATGATTCTAGGGAAAATTTCATTGTGAAATTCTCATGGATAATTAAAACAAATTCTTAATGATGTAAATTCTTAATCATTGGGAATTATTTTCTATGTCACATTATACCAATACTCTAAATACCCTTCATAATATAGTTTAAAACTAATGATTAGTTATACACTAATATACAATTTAAGTAAGGTTACACAATTGATTCGTCTCATGAGACTACCAGTGGATCAAGGTTCTGTCTTTAATTGGGACCCACCCATATTTATATTCCCATATAATTCCTTATATAGATAATAGTTGATTTAATTCATAAAAAATATACATTACCATTCAATATCTATATTTACAAATATATACATGTTATCAATATTATACCATCCAATCAAATAACTTTCAAAGTGAAAACCCCATATGTATAAATTATATAAATTTTAAGAAAAGAGAAAATAAATGATAGATAATATAGATATTTAGGGTAAATTTAATTTCCAATGATCACGAGAAAGAGAATAATTCAAGAAAAAACCAATAACTACAAAAAATAAATCAAGGATATCATTTCCAATATTATCCTAAGTATAAATAATTATAAGCCATCTAGAGGAAGAATAATTATGGTATCTGTAAAACATATCTCTAGTAGACTATATTTAAAATAAATGTTTCTTACGTTTATGAATAGAAAAATCATAACAAATGTCATCAAAAACATTCTTGGGAAAAATATCTATTTCATTTTAAAAATTACCTTTTTAAAATAAAATTTCACAAAACAATTTGATTTTTTTTAATTTCAAATCAACCTTTGATACTTATAAAATAATCTATAAAATATTTTAGTTTACATGATGGATAAAAATTCCATTTATGTATTATATATTAAAACAACGATTCCTTTCATATTTATGGAAAATTCTAAAAAGGAAATGTTTCGGAAAAATAAATAAAGAGTCGTTTTATTTTAAAAAAAAATTAATCATGGATAATAAATTATATAAAAAATATTGTGAAGGGAAAAAATAGTTTTCAATACATTTTTAGAAAACAATATTTGGGAAAGAATAAATTTTCAATCAAAGAGAACAATGAAGTCATATTTTCTTAAAAAAATTCTCAATTATTTTATATAAAAACAATAGTGTAAAAATGGTACTATTACTTGAAAATATAAATAATTACAAGTGGATAATAAAATTAAGTGGTTTTATTATAAAATAATAAAATAATATAATTCAACTAAAATTTAAGAATGAATAATCTTGATTAAGATGATATTTTGAAATAAATCCTTCAAATGTCATAATATTGAAGTGTGGTTTAATCAATGAATAGATGTTGTGAATAAAATTAAAATCCACTTAGAACATTTGTAAATAAAAAATTATATGGTTAAATATCATTTTACTCATAAAAATTGAATAATAAATGAAAATATATATGTAATATAAAATAATGAAAATAAATAGTGTTATGAAATTATTTACCATTTAGTAACTTTTATGTCAAAACCTCTTGGAAGAAATAATTCAAATTTATTATTAAAATACCATTTATTATTAATTAATGATTATATTACTTTTATAAGGAGAAGTATTCAAACCATATAAAATAAGTTTGGTGCACAACAATAAAATATTTGTTAATGAAAGGAAATTGAAATGAAGTGCCTTATCTCATGCTTCATATTAGATAAACATGAAATAACACATTTTATGTGGTTTAAAAACAATTATTATCTTATAAAAGAGACATATTAATATTTATAATATCATATATTATCATTTCATAACATCTTATCATAAGTTTTTTAGTAATCATTCATTTTTTTCAATGTTTTAGGTGTGTATTACATTGTTTTCTGATTCATGATTTATCATGAATGGTTCAGTTATTGGGTGTATTATATATTTACATCATATATAGAATAATAATACTAACATAATTATAATATTTACACTTAAATTATAATTTTAAGACCATACATTAAATGTAGTTTTCTGAAATTATGTACATTATGATCAGGAAGACGGTAGGTTATACGTATGCTTGAGTAATGTTTTCTTTTTTCAACTATCATTATAAAAAAGAGGTATGTAATATTGTATCCTTAAATAATAAAAATAAAATCAAAAATTCCATACTATTTCTTTAGATATACTTATATATATCATTCATGTGGCGTGGTGATGAAAATAGGGTCACATCACTTTGTGAAGGCGGTAGTCCAAAGGTACATGAACAACGATGTCATCTTTTAGTGAGACGAAATATATGAAATAAAGTGACAAATAAACATTTGAAAATGATAAAAATGTAATAAATTACATTATTTTTTCATTTATATCTCATATATTAATTAACATTATCCTTTATATTATCCATGTAAAGAGTGTGAAAAAAATCACTGCACATTGTGAGGTTGTGGTCCACTGTACGCACAAGCGATGATAACATATAACCTATGGAATGGAAAATTAAAAAGGTATGTATGATCTAATGAATAAATTAGTATAATTATGTTTTAAATATAATATATATAGTATATATCTATAATCATAACCAAAAGTGAGATATGTTGACGGAAAACCTCTCGCACTGGTTTGTGAGGTGGTAGTCCACCGTAAAAATGAGTAATGTTATCATTTCCAATTTGAGCGATGGGAAAATTGATATAAGTTATGAACAAAAAACACCTCAATAATATTTAGATATTAGTCCTATTATATATACATAAATTAATTATATTTTAAGTTTGTGTTATAATAATTAAAAGAAAAACATGTAGTTAGTAATTTTACTTCTTCTTGGACCATCTATTGAAGAATATACCTAATATATTAGTAGAATGGATTTATAACCAAAAAATTATTCTCAGATGAGGTTATGTATTTTGGAATGTTTTTATGTAATTGAATTTCCAATAAAAAATATTTGATAGTATATGAATATGGGTTATTGAATGACACATTTTATCAAGAAAATTGTAACCATATCTTATGGATTTTAGAGGAATTTTAATAAATAGGATCATATATTTAAATGTATTATTAAAATATATGAATTTATAAATGTTAAATTTAAATGGTCTAAAAATAATGAATAATATTTAATTTTGGTAATTAATTTTATTTATTTAATTTTGATTGATATGTTGTTAATAGTTTTTTATCTTGTTTTCTAAAATGTATCAATTTTTCTATTGTTAAAAAATTACTACATAGACAACCGATCCTCAACTGACCAAGTACTGTAACGTCCCAGTTCTGAAAGCCACCCCAAGATGACCTATCCCTGTTTGGTCACATGTCCTCAAGTGCTTTTCCCCAAACACTAGAGGTTTTCGACTAGCAGCGAGGGCCTTGAGTGTGATAGTGGGGAAACTATTCCATCATTGGCAGAGTAACACAACAGTAGTAAAAAACACAAAAAAACAGAAGCAGTAATATTACCATACAAAATGAAATAGCGGAAGACTAAAATTAATAAGTAGCTGGAGAACATATATAATTATGCATGATACATATGTCTAAGAAAGTATCCAAACAAGTCACAATGCTGAAATATAGTACTAAACCAAAGTACAAAAGAAAATAGTAAAAAACTCCTCAGCATTGCAAGCCTCAGCTTGGTCCCACGCTCTCCAGCTCCAAAGCAGTCAAGTACCTGAAGTAGAAGGGCTCTTTCCCTTATCTATACCAGAAACAATATAATCTTTTTGGGCCCAAAAGCATGGCCCAAACAGGGTGTGAGACAAATCCCAGTAGGCAACCACTAAGAGATCTATGTCTAACAGTCAGTGAATATATATGGCAGTTAATAAGTAAGTAAAAGCAGTAAATAAGAAAGTACTCAATATTAAACATTCCTATTGTTTCAAGAATTCAAATACCACATATCAAGTAAGAAGATAATCACAAACAGCTAACCCTCTAGGAAGTACTCACAGCCTATCCCATCTAGTCCAACCTAGCAAACACAAGCAACCATCTGGGAAGCACACACGGTATCACCCCTCTGGTTCAGCTTTAGAATATACTCTATGAGGAATCACTCAACGTCAATTCCCTCTATAGTCAAGTATGATCAAAGAATCTATGATGATGCACTCACCATTAATTCCCCTGTAGTCTTTTAACGGTAACCTACAATCACTCTAAGGAATCACTCAACTTCAATTACTCATGTGGCCTCATAACATAACTATAGACACTCTAAGGGAGAACTCAAAATCAATCCCCCCTATGGTCTCGCAGCGTGAGAATAATTACAGACACTCTGGTGAAGCCCTTACGTCCATTCTCTATATGGTCTACTACACCAAGTTCTCACGGCCCTGCGTAAGTCCAATGAGCATAGCAATGAAAAGAAACCAAAGTAAATCTCAAGAACTACTTGGATAACCAGTCTACAGCATAACATCATGTCAGATAAACAAAAACTCCATCCTAACAATACTAGGCATGGGAAACAAACAGCAGCCTAAAAGGCAAACTAGACCAAACATTCCAAACAAGAAAACATGGTCAAAACCTCCATAGGATGGAAATGTAAACCCTATTCTCAAAAAATAACCTCTATCCAATAAAACATGAGCATAGCAAGAAAAAAATAGTTCTAAAACCATAAACACACAATACCCCATTCATGGGTATTGGTCACTTTTGCACATAAAACTCAAAGACTATCTATGGAAAGGCACAAACCACCTACCTCGATGTTGTTGGATTGTTATATGTGAACCTCAAGCCTTGAATCACCCAAGAACACCATAGATCTACAAAAATGCTAAAAATTATCAACCAAAGATAACTAGAGAAAGAGGAGGAATCAGGAAACAAAGCTCTACGATAAGGAAGATCTTACCAAAGCAATCCCAATGCAATCAACGACTGTCAATTCAGAGAACAGGTGATTAATTAGGGTCTCGGGGAAAGATTGTGGTCGTACGGTTTCTCTCGGATGAACCAAACCTAGAATGAGATTATTATGTCCGTCAGACGTGACCCTGGTACATTTAATGAATGAAAAGAAAGTACAAGGCGTGTACTTTGAAATTACACGGCATGTACTTGCCTTAATCGGCCCAAACATTAGGTGGTGTCCAGGTCACCATACACGGCCGTGTGTATGGTCGTTACACGGCCAGCACATGACTACCCATTATAACCAAGTACATGGCATGTACTCATAAAGTACACAGCATGTACTTAATAAATTTCCAAAAAATCCTCTTTTCCTCAAAAATGACCAGAAAATAAAAACATACCTGAAAAAAAGATATGTGTTCTTACAAAGTACTATTTCACATGGCCAACCTAAGAAGGATGATTTAACATGGATTCTCAGTTGGAAGGTTGTCTGTGGTCAGGGTAAAGAATATAGTATACCACCACATGCATAGGTGGGTCATAGACCACATGATCTGCACATGTGAAGTGTGGCCCATGTATGTGTGTAGGGTGATAAGGAATCCCATCCTCATTGTGAAATTATAAGTTGTGTATGGGTGGTGATTAAATTTAATAAAAATCATCTGAATTAATCTTTTCCTATGGGGGGAATTTTGATTTTAGTTACTTTTTGAATAACCAAATTGGCGTTGGTTCACATTAGTCTCCCACTTTCTCTCCCTCGGACAGACTCTATCACCAGTACCTACTATTAGCTTCCACTCGATGCCATATCTACCACTTAATCTCACTAAAAATTTGATATACAACCAATAAATTTCTCAAATCAAGATGAAACAAGAATTTTTATTCCAGGGATCACCTATTATCCCCTCATGACCCCATAGTACCACTATTAATCCTTTTTATCTTCATCTAGTCACATTGAAGGCTGTATAAAGATGGTTTCCCCTCTTCTCTCCATTATATCACCTACCTTCATTGACCTCACCACTGATGACATGAACATCAATTGGGAAGTTAAATCCTCCAAAATAATCATTCCATGCTCTAAGATATTCAATAAACTAAATTATTTGGGTGTTTCCATCACTTGATACTCACAAGCTTCATTGGGGTTTACAGAAAAATAAATATTCAAATATATAATATTTTTAATTCCTCTATAATTAGATGATGGATCTCTTTTCCATTCCAATAAAAAGAGGTCATTTCTTACTAATGTATAGAGTTCACCCCCACATAGTCTTCTTGATGGAGGATAAGATAAAGATCCTTTTTTCTTGCATTCTTCTATTTTATTAATTTTATTTTATTACTTTTTTTATTTTTATTTTTAGTATAGTTTTAAATTTCATTCTGTGAAAATAATTATGACATGATTTATAAAAAAGTGTTTCCTTCCACCTATTTTACTTATTATTCTTATTTTTACTTCATTATTAACTATTTCAATATTTTATTACTTATATTATTTTTCCTCTTCCTTTATATTTTTTGTATCAATTCATGTGGTTTAATTTCCATATTCTTTCACTCTATCTCTTCTTATTTATTTTTATTTTATTATTATCTCTCTCCACTTTTATTTTTTTATTTTTTTTCTTCTTCTTATATTATTTTATCTTTTAATAGTTACCTCTTACCCTAAAAAATAGGGGATAACCCAAGTCTTGATCATAGGAAGGTAAGTGGGTTTTTTATTCATTATTCACATAAAATCATAAGTTTTATTTACATTTGTGGTGAGAAATAGTGATGTGCATGAGTGTAGATGTTGTCCAATATGAATCTAAAAATAATACTCATTTCTATTATTTCGTTAAATCTTCTCTCTCACTCCACAAAACAAATTCTCTTCATGCAATGAAGTTGATCCATTTAGATGATAAAAAAACATATAATGGAGCTAGGTCCTTGAATGTGTCACATTCTCGGTTAATTTATTTCATTATCCTTGATTATAGGAGGATTTAATTATTATATTTCTAAAGGAAGTTGTGATATCACATCAATAAATAATATAATATTAATTCAATCATGAGATCTCAAAATTGAATTATCAAACTACATTAAAACACTTACAAGAAATAATGATGAAATCCAAAAACCATACAACAAAGGCCAAGTTTTTCTTTTCTAATATCATTTTTTCATTGTATTTTAGTATAAAATTTATTATTTCATTTATCTTATTAAAATTTAATTTCATTAATATAATTAATCAAAACCACTAAAAAGAAGTGTTTTAGGTGAATTATAATTTTTATGTGAACAATTGTGAAGATCTTAAAGTGATATGATTGTGGTCATCCTCTGAGCTTCATTAGGAAAAGAAATTTTCTTTTTCTATGGAATACACTAGGCATGCTTAAAAATTAGTTTTGATACTATGTATATAATCAATAGTTTATTTAATTTTTCAATTTTTAATGTGTGTATGTAGTTTAATTTGTTTATAAATAAAAAAACACCATAAATATATTTATCATCATTTATAAAATCATACCATATCTTTATGCAGGGAAAAACTATTCACATGTGTAGAAGCAACAAGAAAAGGTGAATTTTTATGATAAGGTCCATGTGAGAGGAATTTTATAAGATATAGAGAAAATAGAGAGAAACATTGAAGTATCCTTTGATATGTTCATGAATTTATGGATCCAACACAGCCTAATTATGAACCTGAGGAGGATAAGGAAGAAGACGTGTTGTTGAGCTGTATGTGGGAGATCAACAAGATCTTGATGAATTATTTAATGAGGGTGAGTAACAACTATATCTCCTTCTTCCATAAAAAGTATATAAGGTATAACCATTAGAGTAATACACCATCAAACTAGTTGAATTTGATAAAAGTATAGATGATCCCAACTATAAACCTCCAATTTCCATCATCCAACTACAAGAGGCATCATCACTAATGGAACGATTGAAGCTAAACCAATTCAATGAGTTAATGCTATCTAAAAATATATTTAATTATATTTTATTCAATATTAATATTTTTACACTATTATGAATTATCACATTTAGAAAATATTGATACGCCTTAGAGAAAGATGAAGACAATAGACTGTTACCTGTTGAGGAACAAATAAAGCATTCTGATTTTGATTATCATGCATTAGAGGAATACCAAGAAGAATTACACACAGATAAACCTAAGTAAATTAAGGAAGTGTTTGTACATACTAAAATGGATTAATATCATATTACTTTTTCATATATAAATTTTATTCAAGTAATAATACATGCTTACATTTCATTTCATTATTAAATTCATGTAGTACATATTGATACAACACTAGAAAATAGTTAGGAGGTTTTAAAAATATCAACTGAGAAGTATGACTATCCATAGTTCATCCCAACCCATCCATGAATTATATACCTAATTATTAATGGAAAATATTTGGTATACTTTATCCAGGGATCATTTCTCACCAATATAGAAGGTGTGTAATCTGGGAAAATTTACTTTTGGTGGTTTGTGATAAATAAGGTCCCCCCACTATCATAATTTCGATAAAATTTGGTAATACCCACTATAGGAAGTAAAAAATCTAGGGCCCACTTGGTATATCATACCATGATTTATCTTTACTCATATTCTAGTACATTCAATTTTAGTTTTAAGAATGAGTTTTGGAAGAAACTGACTCCCTCTTATCATTTTGAGCATAAATAGCATGTTACTTGTGAATAATTGATTAATTTTATTTTATAGGTTCATGATTTTATAAAGAAGTCCCAAAAAATAGAGGAAGAGGACAGGAGATTCATGATTACATTAACTTTTTCCTTATATTATTTATTTTCAAACAAACTATTTTTTTTCAAAAACTATTTTGAAATTTAAATTTGAAATTCGATGGCTAGGATTGAGTTTATGCTTTATTAAATTGTCTTGGATACATTATTTTCTTAAGAATAATGGGATTCTATGTTTTAAATTTCAAAATTATTGAAATTAAATGAGTTAATTAGTAATTGACTTATTAATGTGAAACATGGATATTGAAATGGGGATTCATATTTTATGGAATTAGTTGGCTCAGTTTAATGAAATTTTATGAACATTTTTCATGCATTGATTTTGTTAAATTTTGATAAATTAATTTTTTTATTATTATTCATTCTAATATAAACTGTCCAAAATCATGTCTTATTTTTTAGGGTATCTCTATACCAAGTAATTATTATTTATTATATGTAATGTTTCTTGAGTGATTTTGAGACATGGCACCTCCTAGAACATGACTTTGAACTTATTAAATATATAACTATACAAGAAAATATTAAAAATAATTGAGGATTATTTTTAAATGAAATTATCATTGAATACCATGTTTAAATCAATATTTTTCTTAAACATAGAGAACTTTGATGACTTTGTTAGGGTTTAGTAATGTTTCATTCCGTTTGAATCCTTTTCAACCCTCCTCTTAGTGTTTTCGTGATATTTTAATGTTTAATGTGGGGGTTGGGAGTTTTGGGTAAAAGGGAAAAAATAAATTTTAAGGTAAAAGTGTGGGGGTTATAATTTTGGGTATTCGGATAGGTTTTTAAATCATTCATTGTGCATTCACTTTTTTCCCTTCTTGATAAAGAATGAAAATATAGGAATGGTTAGTGACTTATATGAATAAAACCTCACCATTAATAGACTAGTATTGTTTTATCATATGTGGTTAGGTGGTGGATGTGAGTTTTATTCTAAGAATAAAATTTGAAAAATAAATATGTGAAAAAGTACAATAAAGTTTTAAAAAAATTTAAAAGTAGAGAAATTTTCAAGAAGGTTCGCGAATAATACATTACACGTGATTTTTATTATTACTTTATTTTGAACATTCCAAGTTAAAGGTGTTAAAATTTAAAGGGTATAATTTCATTTCTCTTTTACTTTGGATTTCATACATTAAACTTTAATATATAATAATCCTCTTCGATCCTTAATTTTTTAAATAGTAGTTCCTACCAACAATAAGCCTCAAATTCATTAGAAACATAATTTAAAAAACCCCATGATTTCATGTGACTTTTTTCTTGTTAGTATGGATAAATTAGATAATTTAAAATGCTATAGACAAGAATTATGTATTCATGATATGAGTATAGCTCTTATTAATTGTATCTTGATTGACAATTGAAAATATTAAAATGAAAGATAACCAATTATTTGGGATGTTTAATAATAATAGATTGAGTAACTTGAATAAATGGAATGAGAAGTATAATAATTTTTAAAATGGAAAACGTAAAATAATTTTCTTCATTATTTCATTGATATTTGAGAAATTAAATATATATATTTTTGATTTTGAAAAATTTGTTTTAACGTTGATAATTTTTATTATTTTGCATTGGAATTTGAATAATGGTATCTTTGGTTCTATAAGAATTCTATTTTGAGGTTTTCTACTTGATTAAAAGCATAGTTTAAGTGTGGGTTTATTTGAAAGATGCAATTTATCATGAAAATTATAAACATATTTCAAGAATTTGAGAAAAAATTTAACCAATAGTATCATATATTTGAAAGTTTTATTAATAAGTGGAAAATTTAAATATAGAATTTGAATTCTCTAAAAAAATGTAGAATGTTATATTTTGGTTATTAATTTTATTTATGAAATTTTGATTTATATTTTCTTAGGGTTTTTGATGTTATTTTCTAAGTATTATCTAATTTGTAGGTGTTTAAATGTTATTATCTAGTTATCCATCTATCAACCAACCATGTACCACTCAACTTAGTTGGCCTAAGAAGTACGAACAATGATGGATGACTGGTGGGAAGGTCATCTATTGCTAGAGGAAGGAATACCACTGACCGCATCCTTCCTAGGTGGTCTATATCCTACAAGGTCCATGAATGTGAGGTGTGGCCCATGTATTTGTGTGATGTGATATGGTATCCCATCCCTATTGTGAGATTATGATCATGGGAGGAGAGGGGTTTTAATTTAATCCATTGTGCCTTACGTACTCCATTCTGATGTTGGAACAATATGATCTCAGTCACAGTTCAGATAAACAAAAGTGTGATACATCAATCTGGACTTATGCACACTCTCCCATGGACAAAATTCTCAACCGCTCTTCACTACTAATTACCAATCGATTCCATCTCCACCATTACAGCTTACTGAAAATTCCATGATTGACCAATGGAATTATTGAATCAAGATGAAAAAAACATTGATTCTCTGTATCACTTTAGATACCCCATGGTCCCCATGTGACCACATTGAATCCATTTTGAGATCAACCTAGCCACTTCAAAGGTCGAATGAAGAAGGTCTCCTCGCTTATCACTTTTATCACCCCTTCCTTCAGTAAACTCACCACAGATTCCATGCCCACCTTGTGAAAAGCTAAATCCACCCAACTGCTTAGTCCACGATGTGATATATTCAAACACCTGAATATATATTCTATTTCCAAAACGTGATACATGTAGGTCTCATAGGGTTGGAAGGAAAAATCTATATTGAAACATTTATTATATGTAAGTCCTTGACAATCAGAGGAGGATGTTACTTTCTGTTCCTATAAAAAGAGGGTGTTTCTTACTAATGATGAAAGTTTAAAACAATCAAGGCCACTCAATTAAGGATTGGCCAAAGATTCTATATCCATGTTATGTTCATTGTTTTTTTATTTAATTATTTTTTTAGTTTTATATTTAATGTAGTTATAATATTCATTTTATAAAAAAATTCATGCATGATTAATAAAAAAAATCTTCCAAACATTTTTAATCTTTCTCTTATTTGTATTATTTTAATTTTTATTTAATTTTTAACAATTTTCATATTATGTTTCTTATTCTATTTTTAACTCTTCATATAGTTTTATTTTATTATGTAATGTGCTCTTCTTTTTTATGTAATCTCTATCTCTTTTCATCTTTAATTTTATGTTAATATAATCTTTATACTATTTTTATTATTTTATTTATTCTTCTTATCATCTTCATTCTTTCCACATTGACCTCTTACACTAAAATATAAATAGTTAACCCAAGGTTTGAATCATGGGAGGTTAGTATCATTTTATATTCATTAAAAAATTAAAATAATATTTTTGGTTTACATTTTTGTGGAGAAAGAGTTAAGTGAATGTGTGTGATGGTATTTTATACTAGCACTGAAATCAAATTCATTTCTATTTTTTAAAAAATATGTTCCCATACTTCCACTAAACCTGAGATCTTTAAGAGATGAAGTAGAGTCATTTAGTGGATGAAATTTCATAAAAAGTTTTAGGTCCTGGTAGATTTCATATTCTCCATTGAGGTGTTTCATCAACCATCATTACAGGAGGATGGGTAATTGAGATTTATAAAGGTATCAAGGATTTCAAAAACCAAAATAAAATATTTTTAATTTATTCATGAGGTCTAAAAATTTCATTATCAAACTAAATTTAAACATCAATAATGAGAATGATAAACCCCACAAACTAGACCACAAAGGGAATGTTATTTTTTTTATAATCACATATTTTCATTGAATGTTAATATAAATTTTAGAATTCCATTTATCCTATCTAAATTACACTACTTTCATATAACTAACCAAACACAAAAAAGAGTAGTATTTTAGCAGAATTAGATTAAGTAGGTAAAAACTATGAATCTACTTTAATTAAATGAACCTTCTCACCCTAGGTGTTTCATTTAAAAAATAAATTTTTGATTTCCATGCCCTATGACAGGTGTTCATCAGAGATCAGGTGACCATTTATTTAGTTGAGTGGAACACTTGTAATATTTGAAAATAAAAAGGTGTATCCACATTTATTCCATGATCCAGGGGTCTAAAATAAAGTATTTTGAGTATTAGATATAATATAGTTGAGAATTTTATATAAAATAGATTTTATAAAATAATCTTGTTCATTTTAATTCTTATAATTTTACGATAACCCCCCGTAAATTCATTTTAACTTTAACTATGGTAATTATTTTTTATTTTTTCACTATTGGTTTAGGAAAAAAAATATTTTACCATATTAGATAATATAAATGATTCGGATTCTAATTGTGGAATCCATTTTTCCAAATTCAATTTACAGAAGTGGTAGAATATAACTTAATATCACACCTAGAGATCTGATGAAAAAGTAGGTTTTCAAAGAGAAAAATCTCATAAGCGGGTTTTTATAAAGTGAAAAAAAACCATATTCTAGAAAAAAAATATAGTATTTCAGAGATATTTCATTCATTATAAATGGTTCATGTTTTATTTGTAATAAATTGATGTCAAATTAATTATTTTACATCTGTATACCAAATTATTTTAATAATTTATGTAGTATTATTCATAACCATAAATTTATTGCTTATGTTATGATGGTATATTATATTATGGTTTATTTAGATACAGGTTTGAGTGTTCCACAAACTATCTAGAAGATTAAATTTAAGGAAATATATTTCATGGTTGTTTATGATTGGTGTGTCATGTCACATAAAATATTGGATACAAGGTTATTATTTTATAATTTCATGTTTTTACAGGAACCTCACCAAACTAGATCAATATATAATAATTCATTATTTTAAATTCACATCATATATAGATGTATTATGGTTTTTTATTAATCCATATAAACACTCTAGTCTCAATATAGCCACTATATTGGATAAATTACATTCTCCAAAATGTTTTCATGATCTTAATATCATCAAGTACATGTAAATAATATATATTATTTTTCTATGATTCCATATATATTATTTTATTTCTTCTTCCAAAATAATAACAGTTATTATTAATATGTAAAACAAATGACCTCTTTGTTAAAAAAATATACCCCTTTAATTTTTGTTAAAATTAATACCATAAATCCTACCTTTCCATTTATAATTGGAATCTTCATCAAATTGAGGGGATTTATGGTTTATTTTTGTCATTATTTATTTTTAAATAACAAAAAATGGGTCTTCAAATTCATTTTTTTCAACTGCTCCACCTTTATATGAAAAAATAACACTGGCATATTTTCATCTAAACTCTCCCTATGTCAATAAAATAGTAACCCTAAACATTATATATGTTTTAGAAAATTTAATTTTTTAGGAATATTTGAATCACTACAACATATTAATTTCTTATATAGAAAGTTATACCTATCCCTTTTGTATACAAATTAATCATTACCCTTTTGATACAGCTTATTAAAATTGGAGACTTATAGGTTATTTTATAAATTAGAAATACATATTATAAATTTTTGGATACTTAAAAAAATTATAAATAAACATTAAAAAATCATTAATTATTAAATGATACCTATTATTAATTGAACTTTTTTTCTTTTTTTATAAAAAATTTCTCTACATATCATTTTCTCCAAAAAATTATCCACTCAATACAATTATTTTAACAGAAATTATAAAACTTTTTCAAGCTCTAAACACAACAAAAAAACTCTAATGATTTTAGTCAGTTAATTTTTTTACTATGAAACGAGTCATTGAAAAATACACTAAACCTATTATGATGGAAGTCACTATAGGAAACTATAGTTTGAGTAATGAAAATATTAATTATCCATGACTCTTTAAAATACATCAAAAAATGAATTTTGTGTGTTCTTATAATTCCTTCAATAATCTATTATGTGATCTCAATCAAAACTACTCAATAGTGACATTGAATAATTTTTAATATACCAATTTTTGAATTCGTTCCACATCAGCAGCTAATTGATACCACTTTCCTATATAAAAATAATTTACCACATGATATCTATGAACATTTTTTCAAATATATTAGATGTTAAATAGTTAAGATTTGGATAAACTATAACAATGTTGGTAATTATATAATAAAATATTTTCATTATTATCAGTATTAATTAAATGGATATTTATAATAATAACAAATATATTATATATTTTTTTTAAAAAAATATTAAACATCATTCAAATAAAGTTTTATAAAAAGTTAATTTTTAAAATTATTGAAATTTAATTAAAAAAAATTATTTTAAATTTTGAATTCATGAAGTCAAAGTTATTATAAGATGATTTTTTGTTATTTTTATTAAAATATTGATTTTTTAGTGAATAATAGAAAATAAGGATTTTTGTAAAACTTTTATTCATTTTCAATGAAAAAACCTCATAATATTATGAATTTAATAGAAACTTAATATCATATTCATTTAGTTAGAAATAATAAAATTCATTACCTATTAATCTAAATTATATTATATATTGGTATAAATATACTTTTAAACATAAAAATTAATTTATTTCGGAAAACTATTATCTTTTGTGCTTTGAAGGATCTGTATAAAATGAATTTATGTCACTTGTAGAGATTAAATTGGATAAAATGGATTACATATTTTGAATCACTTCAATTTAAAACATTTATTAATGTTTCCTTAATTTTTTTCATAATGAATTGTAAAAAATATAAAAATTGATCACCATAGTAAAATTGTAAATCGGGTTATGAATTGTTAAAAATAATTGGTAAGGCCAAATTTTTTAATTTAATATATTAATGGATAAAGGTATTTCTATCCTTATAAACATATACTATATATTTAATTTTTTATGGGACTCTTTTCATTGAAAGTCACCTCTAAAATATTTCATTTATAGAAACAAAGTGAAGATTTCACACTCTTGCTTTAAAAATATATTATGTGTTCACGAATAGGTAAAATAATTTTTTTATTTAGTCACAATGTTTATTTCTTGAGAAATGTTTTTTATAATGGTAATTTATTTTTAATTTTTATTTAAGAATATAATTACCATATATATCTACACAGCATATGTGCAATATCTATTTAATTAAAATTATAATAAATTAAATGAAAAAATCATAAAATTAATATAATTTAAATGAAATATTTTTTTACCAAATGAATAATATAATAATAATATATTTGTGATGTGTGAATTTTTTATATCTGATCTCTATAATTATATTGAATTATATATTTTCAAATTAAATGAATATGCTCAAAATTTACAATAATGATATTTTATAATAAATAATTTTTTATTAAATTATTTAAAACTACTAAACATATATTATTGAACCAAATAAATGGTTTATGTTTTCTACTATCATATGTGACCCATTTATGGCCTATTTTTCATTTTAGACATTCATTCTTATCCGTTAAAGAGTAAAAACAATAATCGTATGTTAATTTTCAAAAAGGGTCAATGCAAGTTAAAACAAATTGTATGTGTGAAAAAATCACCTAAGATTTTCCAATTTTAATTTTAGAAGAAAATTTGGATATAACCAAATGTTATATTCAAATAATTTCTTTTTGGTTCAATTTTAATACATGAACTATTTTATTTTAATATAATACTTTATGAAATTATAGTAGTGCCCCTCCCCTATCATATAAAATGGAACCTCTTCTCCTCTTCTCATTCAACTTATAAAAAATTATGGTTAAAAAATACCTTCCAAAATTAATACCATACATACCAGCCCAATTATTGTAGGACATATTATGATCATAAACCTATCATGGGAAATATTTTGGTTTAAACCTTATGAGGGTGTCTGAATAAGAGGGACAATTATTAATCAAGTGTTTTTGTTTTATTTTTTCTTCTACCTCCATAAATACTTATTTAAATATTATGAAATAATAAAATATTTATATTCTATGTCATTAAATGTTATTATGTTAATGGAATTACTTATATCCTTGTCCTCATCCATCAAATTGGAACCAGAACTATCGTTCGTGTGTGTGAAGGATTTCCACCTTGTGAACTGATGTTGTTTTTTCACCACCACATCTCATGGATGGTAATAATGATAAATTCAATTTATATATATTCTATCCATGAAATATTTATATTATTAAAATATAATATATCATTTACATTCTTAAATTTCCATTTAATGAAAAATGATAATGTCATTCGTGCGTACATTTTGACTACCACCTCTAAGAAGAGATGTGATTCAGTCTTCATCCCTGAATCCCATAACTGATATATTCAAATATAATTAAAGGATTTATATAGTAATTATGGTTTTGTGGCCATTATTTAAAGATAAAATAATAATTACCTTATTTTGATAATGATCATTGGAAATGAAAACGTCGCTCATACATAAATATGTACTACCATATCCATTATTTTAATGTAGATCATCTTTCATAACAGTCATTCATGATTTGTCTTAAAAGAATAATTGATTCAAAAATATAATAATTATCCAATGATTATTATTTTAGATATTTTTAAATAATTCTCTATTTCACTATACTCAACCTACTAAAGTCATTTTGGATATACATGTTGAATATCATTAAAACGCTTAATGAGAACATAATTTATAAATTAAATTGTTATAATAAAGAAATAAAATGATTAATAAATGTGAAAATTGTTATTATGTAAGTAAATAATTATAGTATTTTTTATATATTTAGATAATGATTATTCCTAGTGAGTAAGACTCGTGGTAATGGATATTGTTTTAAATATATTCTTTCTAATAATTCATTGAAAACTTTCTTTATCCATGTCCATATTTTTTAAAATATATTATTAACGTATCTATATGGAAAAAATTATAAAGGGTATTTAATGTCACTTTAACTTTATTTTAGTTATTTTCAAAATGTTTCTTTTTATTTGTTTTCTATTTTATATTTTGACATTCTATATAAATGACAACTGTAATTTTTTGTTTTAATGTAGATGTTTTCAATGAATTTTTCCTCAATAAAAAAATTATTTTATTTTTGGATTACATTATAATTCTTTATGTTTTGCTAAAAGAAAACCAATTATTTCCTTTGTTCAAGGAATTTTTGTTTTGATGATTTATTTTTAATGGAATGGGAGATGAAAATATCTTGAAATTTTTTCATATGGGTTAAAAGAATATTTTGAAATTGAATGATTTTATGTGTTATGATAATGTTATAGTTCTTGTTAATTTATTATGATTATGGGTGATTTTGTTATAATCCATTGACCAGTGGCTTCATGATATCCTTCCAATATATTGGGTGAGATTTATGTCATATTTTTACAATTATAGTTACTCCATGTGTAATTGTGAAGTTTTTTTATAAAAATAAAGGTTATTATATTGGTAACAATGATGGTTATTCCATATATATCCTTGAATATTATAATATATATAATATTTATATGAAAATTATGCTATAAGTTACATACATTGTGAAATATTTCTTTCTATGTTTTTAATAGAAGACTCATGATTTAACAAGTAATGTTAATGAGATTATGTTTAAATAAATTTATTTTCTACATCTTGTTGGTCAAATTTATCACATTGTGGAAAAACTTTAAAGATATTTTCTTAATTTCAAAGAAAATATCATGTGTTTATATTTTCATTTATTATTTTATGAAATTTTTTATAAGAATAACTTGGTAGATATGTTTATTTAGTACATAAGAAAATTTATATTTTAAACCCAACAATTATTTTAAATTGTGAAATTTTTAATAATTATTAAAGGACTAACAATTTCTTTCATTATTTTTATGTCCCTTACTATTATTTTTATGCTTATAAGATTATTTAAAATTTGTTCCACATGGTTTATGTATATTTTGGAGAAAATAATATGTCATGTTTAAAGTTATAAATATTTTTCCTGAAAACATGTGTTTCCTTTTAAAAAATTATATCTTTTGAAATATAAATACAGATCCAAAGTGACCACATTATAAAATATTATTTTTGTATGAATGAGTTATTAACTGATTCTAAAAACAATTAAAATTAAAATATACTTCAATTTAAATAATGTGAATTCTTTTATAAATAATCAATAATATTTAATGTTAATGGTAAGGTACTTGTATTTTTTATCAGAGGGATTCTTTAGATAAATGTTTTGGTCAAGATAATTTATATTAATATATTAGAAATACTTTAATTTATGGTAACCATGTCATATAATCTGAAGATTATAATGATTATTCATTTGAAATATGTTGGTTCAGAATGGTTTTCCAAAGAGGAAATAATGGAGTTATGGTTAGAAGGGTCAAAGAGAACGATATACCTATAAATTAGAAATCAGGAATGGTTAAAATTTGAATTTAGTAGTTTATTTCTGTTGGTTGGAGTGGACACTCAAGAGGGGGGTGAATTCAGTTCCAATTAAAATTTTCTGTTAAAAATCTTTCTCTTAAAATACCCTTATTTAAAAAAAAGTTAAACTGTAGTGAATTTATACATAGTGTAAATTTTCAATTAGTTTCTCAAAGATTGATTAGGTCTCAGTTAATTTAATCTGAAGATTAAATTGACTTTTGAAAATAACTTACTGGTTTACAATAATTATAAACACTTTCTAATTTAACTATCAAAGAAACTTTAAAACAAATTATATTTCAAAGTAGTTAGAAGAGGAATACGAAATATATATAGTATACATATGACTTAAACTAAAAAACCATAGCAGATATGACCAAGAGGTTCAGTCTCAAGTCGAGACTTAGTCCTCTCAAATAATTTATATAAATTGATCCACACCCTGGATCGGGGTAAACAACAGTACAATACTGTCCAGGTGCAAAGACCTCTACCACAGTTCTACGTGGGAAAACAAACAACAGCTCATAGTTTTCCAGGTCTTACTCGACCTCTACCACTATCCACAGTGGGTTACAAAGGAGTTATAGTGTTTGAATGATGATTTAAGAATCCTCCAGCTTATCTCAGGAGACAGTGTGTGTGTAAAATAAACAGGGTACACACACTTCTCGAAATATAAATGGAAGAATCACTAAATTAAGTGTGATTGAGTTTAGAAAAGCTTTAGTGATTGGTAGTGTAGCTCCGGACTCATTTTATTTGTCAGAAAAGCTTCTGAGTCCTTCTTTGGTTTTTGTTCTGAAAAACAGAGTATCTTTTTCTTCCTTGGTTCCAGGTTCATCTTATTAACCTGAGTGCATGAAGTGTTTGATGTAGTTCTTCACTCAAGATGTATCTTGTGTTCTCCTCTAGAAATGAATTTCTTCGTGTATGTCCAGTGCTCATAGAGTATGGATGTAGCCTTGTGTGAATGCACCACGTTTGAATGATGTTGAGCATTTTTCTTGTTCACCCTTCGTGTGCCTTCTTAGTTCCTTGATTCTCTCTCTGTATGCACACCCTGTGTTCACTTCTTTTTCAGCTAGGTAATTATCTTCCCTTTTATAGATTTCAGCTCCAGAAAATGGGAATGATTACCTTTTGCATTGGTACTAGGTACGGTTTCTTGACATGGCAACAGAAATCATTAAATAACATTAACTACATTAAAAACATCAAAAGTAACCATTAACTTAGTATTGAGAGTATAGAGTTTGACTGGTTGGTCAATCATTAGTAGCTTCATGTATGGTAGATGTGTACGGTGGACTTTTTGTATCAGTGACCTTCAATTGGTAGTTCTTTGAACTTGTATCGGTAGTTCTTTGCATCGGTAGCTCTTGGTATCAGTAACTATTGATATCGGTAGCTCTTACTCTATGTATCGGTGGCTCTGTACATATCGGTATCTCCTTCTATTGGTAGACTTACTCTATAGGTAGCTTGGTAGACTTGTACTATCGGTATCTATCTATCGGTAGCTCTGCTTTGTATCGGTCACTCTTGATCTATCGGTAGCTCTGTCTTAGTTCCAGTTATTATGTGTATCGGTAGACTTATTCACATCGGAATCTCCATTCTGTACTATCGGAAGACTTAACTCTGTATTGGTAGCTTGTTCTATGCTTACCGGTGGACATGTACATATCGATAGTTCTGTACATATTGGTAGCTCTGCGTATCGGTGACCTTAGCTTATCGGTGACTCTGTCTATCGGTAAAATAAGTACTGATAGCTCTATATCAGTAGCTATACGCAGATCAGTGACAAACACTTATCTGTTTTATGCAAAACATATCTGATTGGCTTATAATTACTTCACAACTCATACAAACATGGATAAACATTGATTAACATATTTCATGGATTATTTTAATATTATTATCATCTTGATAATAGAATATCATATATTGAGCGAATTCGAATATAGATAAACATTAATTGGGATTATCAAAGTATGTGAAAGCATAATTGGGATTATCAAAATAGGTGAGGTCAACAGTATCCCCCTTTTTGATAATCACAACTTATGATATTATAGTTTTAACAAAAATGAGAAGTTGTATCAGAGGATATATCATTAAATGAAATTATCTCAGAGAAAACAGTATGTTATAGAACATAATTTATCAGAGGTAGAATTAAATGCAATAATATCAGAGGGGAAAAGCATGGTAGCTTATACATAGATAATATTTCTCCCCTATTGAGAATATTTCTCCCTCTTTGATACTGTGATAATATTTCGCTCCCTTTGTGATAATCAAAAAATTGGAAACAAGAAATAGAAAAAGTAACACAATGAGAAATAAATGAAAGCCAATTGTATTATATGTTGCAAAAAGGGTACATAGAAAGGAAACAAAATACAAGGGTTTCCTATCAAACATCTTAGCCACTAATTCAATCCACATCCTCAATGTGTGATTTTCTCTTTGTATCAGAAGAAGATTCAGACTGTGTGGAGGTAGGTGAAGGCTTTGGAATTCTGGAAATGATCACCGGGGGATGAGCCAGTGAAACTGTTCCTTGCCTGTACTGAGGATACCTCTGAGTAATCATAGGTGTAAGGCTTAAAATGTCTTGAGAAGGAGTCATCTGAACAAGAGAAGTAGTAGAGGCAGAGGCAGGTAAGGCTGGAGGTACAATCACTGGCCTAGCATCGACATGCAGGAAAGGCAGCAAAAGATTTATGAAATCCATAATTATTCCTCCTCCTATCTCCATAGAAGATATGAAATCATCCTTGTTCTCTATGAATTTTTCCAAGGCTGGAGTCAATTCCCTTAGTTTGCTAACTTGCTCTCTGAAGGCTTGATTGATAGGAGGTAACTTCAGGTTTTCCAACAGAAGTTTGAAGTGATTTTTGAGTTGATGGTTGGTGTAAACCTTTTGGGAATAGGATTCCACTTTATCTTTCACTTCTTTCTGAGAGGTATAAGCTTCTCTCATATAGTCTTGGACTATCTTCATTATTTATCTAGCTAAATATCTAGTAGAAATCACAACTTTTCTCAGGTCAGATGAGTCCACAGAGCCATTGGTTGAAGCTGAACTAAGCTCCTCCTTCATCACAGCTCAAATCTGATCCAAATCCACTGAGGGTTTAGAAGCAACAGAACAAAGAGAGAAAGATACAGTTTCCTTGAAGTTTTTGGTCAACCCACAAATAAGATTTTGGACATGAGAATCCTGGGTTTTAACATGATATTTCATGGAGGTTTTAAAACCTTCAAACACTGAACCTATCTGGCTCACAACACTTTTGACATAGGCTAAGTCCTTGTCTGCTTGATATTTTGAGCTCATTTAAGAGTCTAAAGAGATAATCGATTTCTTTAGAGCTTCAACATCAGCTTCCAGTCTAGAAACTTGAGTCTGGCAGTCTGTAACTTCTTCCACTATTTCTACCACAAAGGTTGACAAATTACAACCGAGAGAAAGTTCAAAAGATTTTTCCAGGTTACTCATCTCTTCAACAAAGCATTGCTTCAAATCAGCAACAGAAGCACTAAAGTACTCTTTCAACTCATCCTTTAAGGATTCAAGGTCGGACCTGGTGATCATATCAGCATGAGAAATTACAATAGGTGCTCTTTCAGAGGCTATGCCGGATACTGAGTCATTCATAATCGACTGAATTGATGACACCAGTGAAGCTTTCATCTTCTTTGTCTCTTCCACAAAACTATGCTTAAGGTTTTTCTTCAAAATATCTAGGTCATGCATTCTGACCACATCTTCAGGTAGAAACTCATATTCAACATCATAAATAATCTTTTGTCTATTTAGAGATGCCTCATTATCAGAATCAGGATAGCCTAATCCAAAAACTACAAAACCTAGGTCTTCTTCCCAGTCCTCAATATCAACAGCCACTTACACACTTCCAAGCATGGTTTGATGCTCCCCCTCAATGGGTGCAGTCTCTTGTACAGCAAGAGAATTATCAGCAAATCTTTCTTTCCCAGGAGAATCTTCTACTATTAATTCCATCTCTACAATAGCTGGAGGGTCCTCTAGATTAGGTAATTCTTCTTCCATTTCTCCTACTACATCCTCATTAGGCACAACTAAGCTTCCAATTAATGGAATCAGACTTAAGCAAATAGAATCAGAGGCTTCAGATTCATTCTCCTTTTCTTCTTTATGCTCAGTATCTGTCTGGAATTCCTCATCAGTAGGTGTCTCTTCATTTACTAAGGCTTCCCTTTTTGAAGATACAATTTCAGCAGCAGGACTTGGAGGTAAGTCTGGATCTCTTCCGTCATCCATAGAATTATTTTCTTCTTCAGTTTCATCACTGTACTCAGGTTCTTCTTCATCAGGTCCTAGACCTGGATCTCTCACATCCTTAGGTCTTGAAGGATAATTCACAGGATTGAATTTATCATATACCTTCTGGTCATAATTAACCCACTCTCCTCTCCATGGGTTCCAATTTATTTTCATGTATTTGTAAACCGTGCTTGTGATACAAAAAGTATTCTTTACTACCATTGTCTCATCTTGAGACTCAGCTACCCCTTTCACTTTGATCATTACTAAGATAAATTTGGAAAAGAATAGGGAATTATTCTTTGATTTTGGGCTTATCAGGTCTTCCATTTGGATCATCAACAATCTGCACAGATTCACTTTTAAACAATGTCTCAAGTGATGTAGGAGATAGATATCCTGATATCTTAAATTCGAGAAGTATCCTCTCCTTGGTATTAAGACATGTTGAACAAATTTGAACAGTAATCTGTTCTCTCCATCCATTTCAGCAGCCACTACTTGTCTTTGATTTCCATCACCGTTGAGCTCCTCCAAGGCAGTCCCATAATCGAATATATCAGTTGTAGGTGGCATAGATTTCGAGAATTATCCAGATATACCTTCATGTGGAACCTTTAAGAATTTAGCCCACTCAACATATGAAAAAGACATATCCTTTCCATTCACAAAAGAAGTCACTCGGTTCTCATCTTCTTCTTTCTAAAATCTTACAAACTCATAAAATTGTTTCACAAGCTTCGGATAGTAGGGGCCATTGTTGTTTGAAAAGCAATATACCCACTTTTGATCTTCCAGCACTTCGAGTACTAATGATTTTCTAGGTAGAAAACATTCCACGCACATCTCTTTTTCAATCACAATAACTCTATTCTGCAAATGAGGGTTCACGGGTCGCCTACCCGACCTAGTTATAACAACACTACCACTTTCTTCTGGCTCGGATTTTTGCTTCTTTTCACTCGGCTGATCAGTGTCATCTCTGATGGTAGAAATTTTGGTTTTTTTCACCACTGGTTTGAGGGATTTAGGGTTTTCGAGAGATTCGGGAGCTAAGGTTTGACGGTAAGGGTTTGAGGCTCGGTGGATTGAGAAGTAACTAGGACTTAGTTTTTATCATTTAGGAATCATAAAATAAATAAATAAAATGAAATAAAATAAAAACGATTCAGATGATGGTGGAAAAATAGAAGTTTAAAACAGCGCACTCATCGGTGGGGTTTATTGGTGAGAATTCTTAACAGTGAGGTCCATCAGTGAGGTTTTATCGGTGAGGTTACATCGGTGAGGTATCACATCAGTGAGGTTACATCGGTGAGGTATCTACATCGGTGAGGTATCTACATCGGTGAGGTATTCACATCGGTGAGGTATCTACCGGAAGATATTTTTTTTCATTTTCAAAGACCGGTTTAAGGGTAACCAGTAACCATACAAATGCTACATCAAAACATCAAATAGCGGTCAAAGAACCCCCTTATTAGCTTACATTTCAAAGTTCAAAATTCAAATTCAAAAGCAGGAGAAATCATAACCAAATCCTGACACTGATACACCATACGCCACGCCTCCTCGTGACTCACAATTGCCCCGATCCATACAACCAGCCATCATTCATCCGATCACCGGCGAGATTTCACCGAAAATCCCCATCGTCATCATCCCTTTGCTGACCACCAGAGGCCCTCACCACCACTGTAAACACATAACACATTCACCACATCAAACAGATTCATGAGACCGAGCTGCTTCACAGATCCAACATAGATCCTCCTCGCCGATGCCATCATCCGCTTGTCACCACACCAACCCGCCAGAGACAAATCGGCACAGTCCAACATCGCCACCACAAACAGAGCACAAAATAAGAATAGAACATCCATCGATTTAGGAACATACCTTTATTCAAGGATACTATTACACCAAACAATCAAAAAATGGACCCCCACAGCATCCGCACCTCGTGCATCCACAATCACCGCACAACGAAAACCAGAAGCCCAAGAAAAGATGAAAAACATGAACCAAAACAAAAAATAAGGATTCCCAATCATCAGATCTCGTAGAAAGAAACCCCGTCAAGAGCCAAAGTAGAAGAACCCATCGTCGTCTTCGACACCGTCCCTGAGGACTAGATTCCCCAAAATGCTCGTAAATGACTCAGAACGCGATGACACCCCAAGATCACAGCTTCTGAAACCCGCACCCTGGCCCAACATCACGCCACCTTGAAGAACCCTAGCCAGATCTGAGGCTAGAGTGAGAGAAAAGGTCAACAAGCAAAGTGGTTCACCATGGATGATGATGAGTTCTCCCTTCACCACATCTGGGAGAAGCCGCACCACGAACACGTCGAGCAGAGTACCGAGGGAAAAGGTTGGACGGAGGAGATGGAAAGGAAGATGGTGGTGGGGGAGAGCAGCCGAAGCGGAGCCCTTTACGGGCACATCCTATCTCTTCTCAACTGTTCATCAGTGAGGTATCTACATCGGTGAGGTATTCACATTGGTGAGGTATCTACATCGGTGAGGTATTCACATCGGTGAGGTATCTACATTGGTGAGGTATTCACATCGGTGAGGTATCTACCGATCAAGGTTAATCATTCCTAACTCATGCCTTATGTAACTTAACCTATCTGAACTCAAAGGTTTGGTGAAAATGTCAGCTAATTGATATTCTGTTCCAATAAATTCAAGATTAATATCACCCTTTTTGTAATGATCTCTCAATAAATGGTGCCTTACATCAATGTGTTTGGTCCTAGAGTGAGATATAGGGTTCTTTGAAATTTTTATTGCACTAATGTTGTCACAGTTTATTGAAACATGCTTAAATTCATATCCATAGTCCAAAAGAGTGTGTTTCATCCACAGAATTTCTGCACAGTAACTACCAGTAGCTATATACTCTTCTTCGGCAGTGGACAATGCTACAAAATTCTGCTTCTTACTACACCAAGATACTAAGGATTTTCCCAATAAATGACATGTTCTGATGTTCTTTTTCAATCCAACTTGCAACCAGCAATGTCAGCATCTGAATAACTCATTAATTCAAAATATTGTTCTTTTGGGTAAAACAAACCTAAGTTTACATTGTGTTTAAGATACTTACAAATTCTTTTAACAGCAAGTAAATGCGATTCTTTTGTATTAGCTTGAAATCATGCACACATACATACACTAAACATAATATCTGGTCAACTAGCAGTAAGGTAAAGTAAGCTTCCAATCATACCTATGTAATTGGTTTGAACCACTGGTTTCCCAGTTTCATCTTCATCCAATTTAGAGATTGTACTCATAGGAGTATCACTTTCCTTAATACTATCCAGACTAAAACCTTTTAAAACATCCTTTGTATATTTACTTGGATTCAAAATAATACCATTTTCATTTTGAAAAACTTGAAATCCAAGATAATATTTGAGTTCTCCCATTAAACACATTTCAAATTCATTTTGCATACTCATTGAAAAATCAGTACATAAAGAATGTTGAGAAAATACAAGTATAATATCATCAACAAAGATTTGTACTATCAAAACATCTTTAGAAATTATTTTAATAAAAAGAGTTGGATCAGCAATCCCTTTAGTAAAACTTTTTGAAATAAGAAAATTAATAAGTCTATCATACCAAGCTCTTGGAGCTTGTTTTAAACCATATAAAGCTTTAGAAAGTTTAAAAAATTGATTTGGAAAATGAGGATTAGTAAATCCAGGTGGTTGTTCAACAAAAACATCTTCAACAATACAACCATTTAGAAAATCAATTTTGACATTCATTTTATATAACTTGAAATTCAGATGAGCAGCATATGAAAGTAAGATCCTAATGGATTCTAATATTGCTATAGGTGCAAAGGTTTACTCATAGTATATACCTTCCTCTTGACTATATCCTTGTGCAACTATCCTAGCTTTGTTTCTAACTATGTTTCCAGCCCCATCAATTTGTTTCTAAAAACCCATTTAGTGTCTATTGTCAAAGTGTCCATGGGTCTGTCAACTAATTCCCAGACTTTGTTTCTTTCAAATTGATTTAACTCCTCTTGAATATCCATTACCCAAAATTCATCATTGATTGCATCATTGACATTTTTAGGTTCTAATTGTGAAATAAATGTTTGATGTTCAACTTGGTTTCTTAGAGAATCTCTAGTTTGTGTACCTCTATCAAGATTACCACAAAAATCATCTAAAGGATGATTCTTTGAAATCCGAGTTCATCTAGTAAAGGCAGGACTAGAAATTTCAGGTTCATCTATAGGTTCTGATTCAATAGAAGCAGATTCTGGAATATGTCCAGAACTAGATATTTTTACAGCAGGTTCTTTAGTTTTATCATTAAGGTCCAGAATAGTCAGATATTCTTCAAGATTTTCAAGAGGGGTTTTAGGATTATGTGGATCAGTTTCATCAAACATGATGTGAACAGATTCTTCAACACATTTGGTTCTTTTTTTAAAGACTCTATAGTCTTTTCTAGTTAAAGAGTAACCAAGAAAAATTCCTTCATCACTCTTAGAAGAAAACTTGTCCAGATTATCCTTTGTATTGAGAATAAAAACTTTGCAGACAAAGACTCTAAAGTAACTAACTTTGGGTTTTCTAATATTCCATAGTTCATATGGGGTATTCTTGAAAATAGGTCTCATCAAGACTCTATTAATAATTTAACAAGCTGTATTCACAGCTTCAGCCCAAAAGTAAATAGGTAGGTCATACTCATTAAGCATAGTTCTTGCAATTTCTTGAAGGGTTCTATTTCTTCTTTCTACTACACCATTCTGTTGAGGTGTCTTAGGGGAAGAAAAGTTATGACTATTTCCATTGTGTGAGCAATAAGATTCAAACTCTTGATTTTCAAACTCACGGCCATGATCACTTCTCAGGGTTTTAAGCTTATGTCCACTAAGGTTTTCTACAGACTTGGAGTATTTAACAAAGTAAGAACAAGCTTCACTTTTGTGAGCTAAGAAGTTTACCCAAGTATATCTAGAAAAGTCATCTACTAGGACATAGACATAGTGCTACCCATTTAAACTAGAAACTCTTGAAGGTCTAAACAATTCCATGTGGACCAACTCGAGAAGTTGAGAAGTTGAAGCTTCTTTCTTTGATTTAAAATAAACTTTGTGTTGCTTTCCATTTTGACAGGGATTACAAACTTTGTCATTTGGGAATTCAATTTTGGGTAGGTCTCTAACTAAGTTCTTCCTAGTTGTTTTTCTAATTGAATAGATGTTGTAGTGTCCTAATCTTCATGTTCCAAATCCAAGACTCTTTATGAAAAACATTTAAACAAGTAACAATTTTCTTAGCTAAATAATTCAGATCAACAGCATAAACATTTTCATTTCTTAAAGCAGAAAATACTAAAACATTTTTAGAGTTAAAAACATTACAGGAATCATGTTCAAACTTCACATTAAAGCCATCATCACATAATTGAGAAATACTTAACAGGTTATACTTAAGTCCATCAACAAATAAAACTTTAGAAATCCAAACTGAATCAGTGTTGTCAATCTAGCCTAGGCCGATGATTTTTCCTTTACAATTATCACCAAAGGTGACACGACCTCTATAAACTTTGATTAAACTCTTGAAGCATGAGTAATCTCCAGACATATGTCTTGAACATCCACTTTCCAAGTACCATACTTTCTTATGAGAACTCTTCAAACAGGTTTCCTACAAAACAGATTTAGATTGGAAATGATTTTGGTACCCAGATCTTATTGGGTTCAGAAAGGTTAGAAAGCAAAGCTTTAGGTACCCAAATTTGTCTTATGGGTCTCATATAATCAGTAGATTCAACAGATTTTGAAAGATAAACTCTATTTGATCTATAATTATGTGAATAAGTAGTTGAAGCATACGAATTTCCAGAACTGGAATAAGCATAATTTTGTCCAGATTTAAGAATAAATCGATTTTTAGTGTACTATCTCTGTCCAGGTTGGTATCCCAAACCAGTAGTGTACTTTGGTGAAACTTTCTTGCCTAACATTTGAGTAAGTGTATCTTTTCCTTTGTGAACTTTTCTAAGTCCTTTCTAAGTTGTTCATTAGACATTTTTAGTTCAGTATTTTCCTTTAACAGTTGAGCATTCTTTTCTTTTTCTACATCAAAGGCAGATTTAACATTGGCAGTGAGAGCATGTTGTTTCTTTAGTGACTTATATTTTCCCTTAAGTTATTTACATGTTTCTTCAAGCATATTTCAATATTAAAACAGTTCCTCACTAGTCATATTTTCATCATTATCTGAATCACTGTTATTTCCATAATAATAATCATTCAGCATAGGGGAAACAGGTATCTCATATGTATTAGTCATGAAGCACATGTTGGCATGATTCTTTTCAGAATCAGAAATTTCAGATTCACTTGTGTTGTCTTCTAAAGGACTCCAAGTAGATTTCATAGCTTTCTTGTACTTCTTGTCCTTATAATCATATTTCTTTTTGATCTTTAATTTTGGATAGTCAGCCTTGATGTGACCTTTCCTTTTTCACTCATAGAAGACTATATCATCTTCCTTATCAGATTTCTTCCAATCCTTCTTCCAATGACCCTTGTTGTCATACTTACCTTTGTAATTTGATTTTCTAAAGAATTTATCTTTCCTATAAAACATCTTGAATCTCCTAGCTATTTGATCCATTTCAGCATCACTATCAGAGTCTGAATCTTCACTTGTTGAACTTTCAGTAGATACATGTATTTGCTCTTAGAAGCAGTAGACTTGAAAGCCACAGATTTTTACTTGGGTTCATCATCTTCTTCTTTGTTCACTTTACGTTATTCCTCATACATCATAAGCTTATATATTAATTCCTTAACAGGGAGTGTGATGATGTCGCAGGATTCTCTAATGGAAACAGATGTGCCTCTCCATCTTTCTGGTAGACATATTAATATCCTCATAATTTGTTCCTTTGCTGGAACAACCTTTCTAAGAGAGCTCATAGTATTGACAATCTCATTGAACCTGGGATACATGTCATAAATAGGTTCATCAGATTTCATTTTAAAATTATCATATTTAATGGTATAGGTATTCAGCCTCATTTCTTTAACATTCGTTGTTCCTTCATGGGAAATAGCCAAAGTGTCACATATTTCATAAGCAGTTTTACAAGCATAAATTCTATTAAACTCTTCATCTCCTAATACACAATACAGGGAATTCATAGCTTTATAATTATTATTGTAAGCAGTATTTGTAGGTTCATCCCAAGTTGTTCTTTCAGTTTATAGAATTTTATATTGAGACTCTAGAGCAGTCCAAATGTCATAACTCATACTCTCTAAATAAATTTTCATCTTAAGTTTCCACTGGGCATACACTACAGGAAAAATGGGTATTTGCGACGGGGGTATTTGCCCGTCGCAAATAAGTAGCCTTTTGCGACGGGATAGATTTCCCCATCGCAAAAGGACTGGCGCCGTTTGCGCGCCAAATCGCGGGAAACATATTTGCGACGGGGGAATATTCCCGTCGCAAATAACCGGCGGCGGTAAAAGGTATTTGCGACGGGAATATTCCCCCGTCGCAAATAGTATGTCGGTAGGTGGTTATTTGCGACGGGACCCGTCGCAAATAACTATTTAACCGTTGACCGTAATAAATGCTGGCTAAGGTATTTGCGATGGTACCCATCGCAAATGGGCCTGTCGCAACTAATCTAACCTATAAATACCCACATCCGTTTTTTTCAAATCATTCTCAAAATCCATCTTCTTCTTCTCTCAAAATTTTATATCTACAGTTCAGTTTTTCTCAAGTTTAATTTTTTTCTTCGGAGTTGATATTGAAGTTTTGAAGAACGATCAGAGATCAACCTCCGATCAATTTTCAAGGTATTTATATTTATTTTAATTTAATATTTATTTTTAATGTTTTATTAGTTTTAATTATTCTTAATTAGTTCTAATTTAATTATGTTTACATTGTTTTATTACTTAATAATTAGTAATAAATACTAATAGTTAGGAATAATAACATTATTTGCGAATTAATATATTTTATTATTAATATTAAAATAATATAGTTTTTTATATATATACAATTCTCTTTTCATCTGTGTGTTTGGTGTCTTCACATGTATTATTTGTATATGGAGATAGAAAACACACAGATGGAAGGAGAATTGTATATAAATTAGAAAATTATATTATTTTAATATTAATAATAAAATATACTAATAATGTTATTATTCCTAATTATTGGTAATTATTCCTAATTATTGGTAATTATTCATTTAATTACTCATAATTAAGAACAATTACCAATAATTACCAATAATTAGTAATAATTAGTAATAATTAGTAATAATTAGTAATAATTAGTAATAATTGCCAATAATTAGTAATAATTAGTAATAATTAGTAATAATTAGTAATAATTAGTAATAATTACCAATAATTAGTAATAATTACCAATAATTAGTAATAATTACCAATAATTAGTAATAATTACCAATAATTAGTAATACTTACCAATAATTAGTAATACTTACCAATAATTAGTAATAATTACCAATAATTATCAATAATTAGTAATAATTAGTAATAATTAGGAATAATTAGTAATAATTAGGAATAATTAGTAATAATTAGGAATAATTAGTAATAATTAGGAATAATTAGTAATAATTAGGAATAATTAGGAATAATTAGCAATAATTAGCAATAATTAGCAATAATTAGTAATAATTAGTAATAATTACCAGTAAATAATAATAATTACCGGTAAATAGTAATAATTAGTAATAATTAGAAATAATTACCGCTAAATAGTAATAATTAGTAATAATTAGTAATAATTACCGGTAAATAATAATAATTACCGGTAAATAGTAATAATTACCAATAATTACCAATAATTAGTAATAATTAGTAATAATTAGGAATAATTAGTAATAATTAGGAATAATTAGTAATAATTAGTAATAATTAGTAATAATTACCAATAATTAGTAATAATTACCAATAATTAGTAATAATTACCAATAATTTGTAATAATTACCAATAATTAGTAATAATTAGTAATAATTATCGGTAAATAGTAATAATTAGTAATAATTAGAAATAATTACCGGTAAATAGTAATAATTAGTAATAATTAGTAATAATTAGTAAAAATTAGTAATAATTAACAATAATTAGTAATAATTACCAATAATTAGTAATAATTACCAATAATTACCAATAATTAGTAATAATTAGTAATAATTAGTAATAATTAGTAATAATTAGTAATAATTATCAATAATTAGTAATAATTAACAATAATTAGTAATAGTTACCAATAATTAGTAATAATTACCAATAATTAGTAATAATTACCCATAATTAGTAATAATTAAGAATAATTAGTAATAATTACCGGTAAATAGTAATAATTAGTAATAATTAGAAATAACTACCAATAATTAGAAATAATTACCAATAATTAGTAATAATTAGTAATAATTACCAATAATTAGTAACAATTAGTAATAATTACCAATAATTAGTAATAATTACCAATAATTAGTAATAATTACCAATAATTAGTAATAATTACCAATAATTAGTAATAATTACCAATAATTAGTAATAATTACCAATAATTAGTAATAATTACCAATAATTACCAATAATTAGTAATAATTACCAATAATTAGTAATAATTAGTAATAATTACCAATAATTAGTAATAATTAGTAATAATTAGTAATAATTACCAATTATTAGTAATAATTACCAATAATTAGTAATAATTAATAATAATTACCAATAATTAGTAATAATTAGTAATAATTACCAATAATTAGTAATAATTAGCAATCATTGCCAATAATTAGTAATAATTACCAATAATTAGTAATACTTAACAATAATTAGTAATATTTACCAATAATTAGTAATAATTACCAATAATTACCATTAATTAGTAATAATTACCAATAATTACCAATAATTAGTATTAATTACCAATAATTAGTAATAATTACCAATAATTACCAATAATTAGTAATAATTAGTAATAATTAGTAATAATTAGTAATAATTACCAATAATTACCAATAATTAGTAATAATTAGTAATAAATAGTAATAATTAGTAATAATTACCAATAATTACCAATAATTACCAATAATTACCAATAATTAGTAATAATTAGTAATAATTACCAATAATTAGTAATAATTACCAATAATTAGTAATAATTACCAATAATTAGTAATAATTACCAATAATTAGTATTAATTAGTAATAATTAATAATAATTACCAATAATTACAAATAATTAGTAATAATTAGTAATAATTAGTAATAATTGCCAATAATTAGTAATAATTAGTAATAATTAGTAATAATTACCAATAGTTAGTAATAATTACCAATAATTAGTAATAATTACCAATAATTAGTAATAATTACCAATAATTAGTAATAATTATCAATAATTAGTAATAATTATCAATAATTAATAATAATTACCGATAATTACCAATAATTACCGATAATTACCAATAATTAGTAATAATTACCAATAATTAGTAATAATTACCAATAATTAGTAATAATTATCAATAATTAGTATTAATTAGTAATAATTACCAATAATTGGTAATAATTAGTAATAATTACCAATTATTAGTAATAATTAGTAATAATTAGTAATACTTACCAATAATATTAGTACTATGAAAATAATAAAAAATTTATATAATATTAAAATTATCAATATTTGTAACATTTTTTGCTTTATTCTCAACATATTCAATTCTTAAAGGGTCAATTGTTAGGTCTATCTCAATAAAAAGTTTGCGTCAGTCGTGTATGATCTAAACTCTATAATTATCCTAGCTTGAGTGTTTTTTCTAACAAATTATTCAAAACCAGTAATGCTTTTATATTTTATAGAGAAATATGGAACAACGAGGTCGTCAACAATCATTATTAGGTGACCGCATATGGATAAATCAACATAGAAATCCAAACGGTTCTGGTTTAAATCCAGTATATGTAGAGGGTGTGGAGACTTTTTATCATTTTCGGCATCAAATCAAGAATTTGTTTCAGAAGGCAAAATAAAATGCCCTTGTAGAAAATGTGCATTGAGAACGTTTGACACGTTTGACAAAGTGGGAGAACATCTATTGCGTTTTGGTTTTCAACCAGATTATGTATTTTGGTATCAACACGGTGAACGTAGTTCCAAAGCAGGTGATACCAACTTGATTCCGGATCCATCCCGGTTTCAAGATTTAGTACATGATGTTGCAGGTTCATCTGTTCAACATACAGAAACTCTGGCTGATATAGCTTCAAATCCTGAGTTGGCACCGTCTGAATTTTATGAGTTGTTGAAGTCTGCTGAGGATGCATTATATCCTGGCTGCAAGATGAGAAAATTAGAAGCAGTTGCAAAATTTATGGCTATCAAATCAGATAACGTAATGTCAAACACCTGTTTTGACCAGATATTTTCTTTACTTAAAACACTGTTACCCGAAAGAAATGTTTTACCTACAAATTACTATGAGAGTAAGAGGCTGGTTCGAAATTTGGGACTTACTTTTCAGAAGATTCATGCATGTTCAAATGACTGCATTTTATATTCTGGGGAAAATGAGTCGTTGGATAGTTGTCCCACATGTGGGCAACTGAGATATAAAGAAGGACAACACGGGAAGTCTGGTTTGATTCCTGTAAAATAGTTGAGATATTTTCCGCTTACATCCAGACTCCAGCGTTTATTCATGTCTAAGAATACAGCGACAATGATGTCATGGCATAAAGATAATATTTCAACCGATAAAATCTTGAATCATCCAGTCGATGGTGATTCATGGAAACATTTTGATAGAGTGCATCCATCCTTTGCTTTAGAAGCTAGAAATGTTCGACTGGGGCTTTCCACTGATGGTTTTTGTCCGTTTGGATCTTATGTTAGTCAATATTCATGTTGGCCTGTTTTTTTAACTTCGTACAATTTACCTCCATGGATGTTGATGAAGGAGCCATATATCTTTTTGACTTTACTAATTCCAGGACATCCGAAGAAAAATATTGATGTTTATTTGAATCCATTGATTGATGAATTCAATTTATTGTGGAGTACTGGTGTTAGTACATATGATGTTGCAACGAAACAGAATTTCATACTGAGAGCAGCATTGATGTGGACAATAAGTGACTTCCCGGCTTATGGGATGTTATCTGGCTGGAGTACACATGGTCAGAAATCATGTCCTTACTGTATGGGAGAGAACAAAGCATTTATGCTCATTCATGGAAAGAAACCTTGTTATTTTGACTGTCATCGCAGGTTTCTTCCAGCTGATCATCCTTTTCGCAGAAACAGATCTCATTTCAGAAAAGGAACAGTTGAAAGGGAAGGACCTCCAAAAATGCTATCAGGTTCTGAGTTAAAATCAGTTGTACTTTCATTACCTCCCATCACTTTTGGTCCCACAATAAACCAACAGAAAATTTCTGGTTTTGGGAAAGAACACAATTAGATTAAACGTAGCATATTTTGGGATTTGCCTTAATGGTCTGATTTGTTGGTCCGACACATGTTAGATGTCATGCATATTGAGAAGAACTGTTTTGATAATTTGTTTCATATAGTTTTGGATACGCCAGGAAAGAGCAAAGAAAATTTAAATGCACGTTTAGATCTTGCCCAAATTTACAGGCGTCAAGAATTGGAACTGTTTGAGAATGTCATAACAGAAAGGTTACTAAAACCAAAAGTAGCTTATACACTGTCTAAAGAAAACCGTTTATTATTTTGTTAGTGGATTGCAGATTTGAGACTTCCAGATGGTTGTGCTTCCAATTTGGGTAGATGTGTAAAGAATGGTCATATTACTAGATTAAAAATTCATGATTGTCATGTTATAATGGAAAGACTGCTACCCATTGGATTAAGAGGTCTATTGAATTCTGTGATTTGGGATTCCATAACAGACATGTCTCAATTTTTTCGGGAAATTTGTGCGGCTATAGCAGATTATGATGCTCTAGGAAAACTTGAAAAAGATGTTGTTGTAATTATATGTAAATTGGAAAAAATATTTCCGCCGTCTTTCTTCGACTCAATGGAACATTTGATGTTACATTTTCCATATGAAGCCAAATGTGGAGGTCCAGTACAGTTTCGATGGATGTACCCATTTGAAAGATGCATGAAAAAATTGAAAAGAAAAGTACGTAACAAAACATCTGTTGAAGGATCTATTGCAGAAGCTTATTTGCAAGAGGAAATATCTTTTTTCTGCTCCCATTATTTTGAATCTGAGTATCCTTCAAAACACAACCGAATGGGACAGAACGAGAGGAATATTGATGAAATCGACAATCAATTATCTGTTTTCAACTAGTCAGAGCTTGGTTTTGGTGGAGTTTATGAATGCTGGCTTTCAGATGATGAACATCATAGAGCTCATACGTATGTTCTGCTCAACTGTGAAGAGATGACATCAGTTGTACTGTAAGTGTTTATATCACTTATTCTATCATTTATGTTACAGTAAATAACTTTGGTTTTTATAGGTTGTATGATAATCATATCAAGAAACAAATTCCACAAATTATAGCAGTTTCTCTCGAAGAACGTCGACTGAAAAATTTCTCTCAGTGGTTTCAAAAACTGGTAACATAAATTCTTTATCTTTTAGCAACTCATTCAATGTATAGTTTACTATATTGATAATTATTTCACAAATTTTCAGGTGTCTCAACATGCTGATAAAATTGACAAACGGCTGTGTGTATTGAGTAACCCACCTTCCAAACTTGTTAAAACTTATAATGCATATGTGGTGAATAGATTTCGATTCCACACACATGCATATGGGGAATCGAAAAAAACAATGAACAGTGGAGTTAGCTTGAGAGGATCTCATCATCGAGAAAATGAAGTTGACTTTTATGGCATACTTGATGAAATCATTGAACTCTGTTATCTTGGACAACATTACATAACCATGTTCAAATGTCGGTGGTTGGATACAGAGAGAGGCGTGCGTGTTCATCCGACTCATGGAATCATCGATATTAAATGTAAAATTATTCTCGCAGTAAATGAACCATTCTTATTGGCTCAACAGGCACATAAAGTTTATTACGCAAAGTACTGTGCTACATCAAGAGACTTGACTGATTAGTGGAGTGTAATAAAAATCAAAATTCGAGACAATCAGTTTAGTCAAAGTGAATGTGCTTTCACTGATGTGCAAAGAATTGAAGTTTTTCAAAGAGAGTACTCAAAATCAATCTTTTTTGCAAAGAGACATGAGTATCGATGACGACACCCCACATTTAAGAGTCGGTGATGACGATGATGTTAATGATGTCACATATGAATTTGAAATGGTAAGAGATGAAGCAAATGTAACTCGAATGGATATCGATGATGTTGAGGAGGAATATGAAGATGACATTGACATATATGAAGATGATGATGAAGATGAACACTGATAGAATTCCATTGTATTTATATACAATCATAATATGAATATATGTATATATAATAGTAATTATGAATTATTTGCTAACAACATTAACATTTTCTGTTTCAGATGGACGACACCACATTTCGTGAGTTGGCGGATTCTGACCTGACTTTCGATGCGGATGAGTTGCTGCCAGATGACCCTCAGCCTGCAGGCGCTCCAGGGAGTACGCGGAGGGGGTGCGGTCTTGCACGATTGATGATTCCTGACCCCGTCCCCGAGCGACGTCCACGTCTTGGGTTTGATCCACGCACATGGAGGTGTGATAACCTATGTGATAACCTATTGATTTGACTAAGATTTCATTAATCTATTCACATAATAAATGTTTATTATTTTTACAGTTTTCCGCATATAGAAGTCAGACAGGGAAGCGCTATTTTACGCAACTATTTCTCTCAGTCGTGGACCACATGGGAGCAGATTCCCATTGATGTGCAGCAGGCCATGTTCGGCCATTGGTTGGTACGTACGTAAATAAATAATTTTTATTTTGAAAATTATTTCATTTCTAACTTGATATTTTGATTTATTTGTAGGGTTTATGGTATCCGATTGAGGATACCATGCGTGACGCCATCCACGAGGCATGGGAGGTGGCCATGAGTGATCGCCTTCGTCAGTTTTTGCACAATTTAAGAAAAGCTGCGATGAATAAAGCAGGAGTGTCAGATTTTAACGAGTCATGTAGAGCACACCGACTAGAGTACATTTCATCCCATGTATGGGATGGATTATGTGCGCACTGGTTGAGTGGTGCCTTTCAGAGGAGATCATCGGTGGGGAGGCAGAATCGGGGGAGACAGGAGGTGACTCATCGAGCTGGGAGTCGTTCTTTCAGTACTCATAGACAGCATCTGGTACGTACATTATTTATAAATATTTTATATAACTATAAATATTAACAGTTTATTTTTTATTCTTATAGGCTGTCGAGCACCCCGATATTACGGAGTACGACGTATATCAGAGGATGTATAGTGATCCTGCTACTGGGGAGCTCAGAGGTGATCGTCAGCATCACATCGTGGTTAGTATTATTTTTTTTCAAGTTTAAAAATTAACTGTATATAATATATGCACAATTTTAATTTTAAATTTCAACTACAGGAGTCATATGAGGCCGCAGCGTCACAGGCCCAGCCTGAGAGTCAGGCCGAGTCATCAGATCAGACTACTGGTCGTCAGTTTGATGAGGCGGCATGGATGCAAGCCACCCAGTATGCCTTCGAGAAGGGCCGGGTAGTTGGTATCAGCTCTCGACTGACTCCCGGAGATTATTATGGCAGTGCTGCGATGTCGGCGTCCAGCTCGAGAGGAGCTCGTGCATCTTCTTCTGCTACACAGTATGAGGATCAGTTGCGATCTCAGACTGCACTGATAGAGAGTCTCCGACAGGAGCAGGAGCAGATGCGTCAGTAGCATGAGGAGGAGCGTCGACGCCAGCAGCAGCTGTACGAGGAGCAGACGAGTCGGTGGCAGCAGCAGCATCAGGAGTAGATGGAGTACATGCACCGACTCACTCATGCTTTAGGGATAGAGTTTCCCCCACCACCATCTGCAGATCCCCCCCCCCCCTCCTTCAGATTAGAGTTTGTATTTATGTTATAAAATTTGTGAAATCAAAATATAATTTTTTTTCTATTCGTAGTTTCTGTCTCATTATAAAATATTTATTACTATTCTATTATTTTTTATTTTTGAATTATAATTATATTATTATTATATTAATTAAAATAATTTATTATTTTTATTAGTGAATTATAATTCTATTATTATATTAATTAAAATCATTTATTAATACTTTGTTATTTTTTATTTTTGAATTATAATTGGATTATTATTATATTAATTAAAATAATTTATTAACAATTTATTTTTTTATTTTTTTATAGTATTTGCGATGGGATACTATTCCCATCGCAGATAGTATTATTATTATTTTATTTTAAAAAAAAATAGTTTTTGCGACGGGCCCCGTCGCAAACGGTATTTGCGACGGGGCCCTTCGAAAATAGTTTTTTACAAATATACGGAGTACTAGTTGCGACAGGGATTCTCCCCGTCGTGGAAAAGGGCTTTAGCGACGGGCACGTCACAAAAAATTGTTATTGCGACACCGTTTTTAGCAACGGTTCATTTGCGACGGGACCCCGTCGCAAAAGGCCATTTGCGACGGGATCCCGTCGCAAATGACCCGTCGCAAATACCTATTTTTCTAGTAGTGATAGTTTGTACCATTGAATAAAGGTGGACGGTTAGTAGCATCACCCTCTAGTATATTGTCCATAACTATATTTTAGAGAATATATTAAAGAGATAAAATTTAGAACAAATATAAATTTATGATCTCCAAAGATGCAACTAAAATCACAGTTGAAAAACAGAATGTTTTGAAAACTTGTATTAAGAAAAACTCCCCTTTGATACCAAATTTTGGTCGGAGTGGACACTCAAGAGGGGGGTGAATTGAGTTCCAATTAAAAATTTCTGTTAAAAATCATTCTCTTAAAATCCCCCTATTTAAAAACAAAGCTAAACTGTAGTGAGTTTATAAAGAGTGTAAATGCTCAATTATTTTCTCAAAGATTGATTAGGTCTCAGTTAATTTAATCTTAAGATTAAATTGACTTTTAAAACTAAATTACTAGTTTACAATAAGTATAAGAAATTTCCAATTTAACTATCAAAGTAACTTTAAAACAAATTATATTTCAAATTAGTTAGCAGCGGAATATGAAATATATATAGTATACTTATGACTTAAACTAAAAAAGAACAACATATATGACCAAGAGGTTCAGTCTCAAGCTGAGACTTAGTCCTCTCAAATAATTTATTTAAATTGATCCACACCCTGGATCAGGGTAAACAACAGTACAATACTATCCAGGTCCAAAGACCTCTACCACAGTTCTACACAGGAAAAAAAACAATAGTTCACAGCTGTCCAGGTCTTACTCGACCTCTACCACTATCCACAGTGGGATACAAAGGAGTAAAAGAGTTTGAATGAGGATTTAAGAATCCTCCATCTTAGCTCATGAGACAGTGTGTGTGTGTAAAATAAACAGGGTACACACAATGTAAATGAAAGAATCACTAAAGTAAGTGTGAATGAGTTTAGAAAAGCTTTAGTGATTGGCAGTGCAGCTCCGGACTCGTTTGATTTTTCAGAAAAGCTTATGAGTCCTTCTCTGGTTTTTGTTATGAAAAACAGAGTATCGTTTTCTTCCTTGGTTACAGGTTCAGCTTATCAGCCTGAGTGCATCAAGTGTTTGATGTAGTTCTTCACTCAAGATGCACCTTGTGTTCTCCTCTAGAAATGAATTGCTTCGTGTATGTCCAGTGCTCTTGGAGTATGGATGTAGCCTTATGGGAATGCACCATGTTTGAATGATGTTGAGCCCTTTTCTTGTTCACCCTTTGTGTGCCTTCTTAGTTCCTTGATTCTCTTTCTGTATGCACACCCCATGTTCACTTATTTTTCAGCTAGGTCTTTATCTTCCCTTTTATAGCTTTCAGCTCCGGCAAATGGGAATGATTACCTTTTGCATGGGTACTAGGTACGGTTTCCTGACATGGCAACAAAAATCATTAAATAACATTAAATGCATTAAAAACATCAAATGTAACTGTTAGCTTAATAAATAAATAGTATTGAGAGTATAGAGTTTGACTGGTTTGTCAATCATTAGTATATTCCTGTACGGTAGATGTGTACGGTGGACTTTGTGTAGCAGTTACCTTCCATCGGTAATTCTTTGAACTTGTATCGGTAGTTCTTTGCATCGGTAGCTCTTGGTATTAGTAACTCTTGATATCGGTAGATCTTACTCTGTGTATCGGTCGCTCTGTACATATCGGTAGCTCCTTCTATCGGTAGACTTACTCTATCGGTAGCTCGGTAGACTTGTTCTATCGGTAGCTATCTATCGGTAGATCTGGTTTGTATCGGTCACTCTTGATCTATCGGTAGCTGTTTCTTAGTTCCAGTGATTATGTGCATCGGTAGACTTATCCACATTGGTAGCTCCATTCTATACTATCGGAAGACTTAACTCTGTATCGGTATCTTGTTCTATGCTTACCGGTGGACTTGTATATATCAATAGTTTTGTACATATTGGTAGCTCTATGTATCGGTGACCTTAGATTATCGGTGACTCTGTCTATCGGTAGACTAAATACCGGTAGCTTTGTATCAGTATCTATACACAGATCAGGGACTAACACTTATCTGTTTTATGCAAAACATATCTGATTGGGTTAGAATTACTTCAAAACTCATACAAACATGGAAAAACATTGATTAAATTATTTCAAGGATTATTTTAATATTATTATCATCTTTATAATAGAATATCCTATATTGAGCAAATTAGAATATAGATAAACATTAATTGGGATTATCAAAGTATGTGAAAGCATAATTGGGATTATCAAAACAGGTGAGGTCAATAATTTCTATTATGGTTATGTGGATATAAGATATAAATGTTAGTTGTATACAGGATATATAGAAACCTAGTCAATGATATAGGAATATGATTATAGTGGTGAGTTTTATCAGTTAAAACCTAATTTCATTTATTGTATCTATTAATATAGTATTAGTTGAGGGTGTATCAAATCCTTATAAAAGATATTCAATTTCATGGTTTGTTTGAATCATTAAAGGGGAAATATTACTATTTATTATTATATTTGAGAATATTATCAATGGTAGATAATGGATAATAATACGTGAGAAAGAAAAAATATTGATTGATTGTAATGGGATGAATTTATGAACATTTTATTTGAGAAATATTTTACGATGGCTATTCTACATAGGAAAGAAAAACAAATCATGGAATGGATGAATAAGGATATATATTTTGGTTCAATTATGAAGAAAACATCACCCAAATGAAAATATATGCTCCAAATATTATCCTAGATATTGATGTTTAAATTAAATATTTTTACTCATTATTAATGATAATATATAAAAAATAATTGGATTCACCTTAATTTAAATGTCATAAATAACTTGTTCTATTAGTAGAGAAGGAGTAAATTGAGTTTTTCAAAGAGCTGGCCTTCTATCAAAATGCATAGAAAATGAAATCTAAGTGGTAGGTAATGGGAAAGAACCCATCAAATAAAGATAAAGGTAAGAAAATCAATTTCCCATTTAGTGATAGGTTTGGTTAAAAGTACCCTAGGGAATTCATAATGAAATATGGGTAGTTCAACCGGTTCGGTAAATTACGAAAAATAGCTTGTGATTATAATGAATATGTTTTTGGTGGTGGTAAGGACAATTTTGATAAAAAACATTAATGTGTTTTAAATTTAGAGAGATAGGACTTTATTTGTATGAGTGTTTGAAGAAGAGAACAAATGATTGGAATTAGCAAGACTATAAGAGAAACATTGTGGTGAAATCATTTTTAACTATATAAATGGAGTTGTTCATAAAACGAAGTGGTAATAGGTAAAAATCTTTTTTATTCAGATTATTCTAATGCCATGTTTGATTATCAGTCAACACATTCCTATATTTCTGAGAAATGTTTTGGTAAATTTAAATTTCACCTCAAATAATGATAATAGATCTTATGTTAAAGACACTTAGGGGATGTATTATGGAATAACTAAATTATAAGAACATCATTGTTGTTTTCTATATAAAGTTATTAGTTGTAAACATTATTTTCTAGAACCAGATATATTTTTATATTATATTCATTGTGGATTTTCTCTCTGTTTACCATTATAAGATATATTGTAGTGGTAAATAATTTTTTCTAATAAATTTTTTTATATTGTATAAAATAATTAATTCATTCCTTTTATATAATATAAAGAATATGAGAGACTCTAAAATATAAAAATTAATTTTACCTTTGACATATTATTAAAAATAATGAAATTATTAAGATTAATTATGTTATGGTAGTAAAATAATACCTCATTTTATTCTTGATGAGATTACTAGTGTTATACTTGAGGTCGAAGTTGAATTTAGTATTCACTCCATGCATGTTGTGAAGAAAATTTCAAAAAAACCCTTACAGATTACTGATGCAGAAATTATATAACTGAAAAATAAGTTATAATAGTACCTTGATAAAGGTATCATTCATCCTATAAAATCCCCATGGGGTGATCCTATATTTTTTTTGAATGAAATATGGTTACATTAGGGTTTTAATTCAATGTAGATATTTAAATAACATGGATATTAAGAATAACTATATGTTTCCATATATTGATTCATTATTTTATCAGCTCTAGAGAGCTCATTATTTTTCAAATGCTTACCTAATGATCAGGTACCATCAATTGAAGGTGGAGGATAATGAAAATATGAAAATAGAATTTCGAACTAGATATAAAAATTATCAGTTAGTGTTAATTCTCATTGATTTGAAAAATTACCCATATTTATTTATACATCATAATAATATATTACTCCATGAATATTCATGGAAATTTTGGGATTTCTTTATAGATGATATCTTGAATTATTCAAAAAGTGATGATGAACATGAAAATGTTCTATGATTTATTATACACGCTATGAATGAAAATATATTATATCAAAAATTTATATGATTTTATTTGTTCTTATAGAGTATTTCATTCCATTGAATCATCATAAATAATTATGGCCTAAAATTTGACCCCATAAAAAACTAAATCGGTTGACAAATTTACAAAACCTATAAATGTGACTGAGATTCCTAGTTTTCATGGAATGTCAGACTATTATCAGAGTTATTTTGAAAAAAGATTAATAATTATATATCCTAATAACATACCTAATGTGAAATTTATATAATATTATCAAGATAAATGAATGTGATGAATGTTTCTTGGAATTAAAAATAAGACTAGTGAATTGTTCACTTTAGGCCCTTGCATCTAAAGATAGTTTTGAGAAGTTTAGATTGTTTTTTAAGGATTAATGATCAATTAATTTCTTATTATTCACATCATTTAAAACCATAAGATAAAATTTATCCTACATATTTCCTTAAACTACCAGTTGTAGTGATTCCTTTAAATATTTCATGAAATAATTTATGTGGAGTCATGTGTCAAATATACACTAATGCTAAAAGATTGAATTCTATATTCACATAGAAATAGTGGATCATGAGACATAGGATATGATTGAAATTGATAAAATATTAAAATATTAAAATTCATTATCATCCTCAAAAATAAAAAATAATAGCTGATTTATTGATCCATAATAATATTCATACATTAACCATGTTATATTTGCAACATTACCCATTGGATAATGAGTTGTTGAATTTTTTCATAGATGTTTTGGATATAGGAAGTTCCCATATTTTATTTTAGGAGTCAGTATAATTTACTATATTGTAAAATATTAATAATACTCAGAAGTAGTATATTTTTTACTAAAAAGGTAGAATATATTATGAATGGTGTACTATTAGAGTTTAATATTGATGAACATGGTATTATAATATTTCAAAGAAGATTATTTTTTTCATCAGAAAAATGGATTATGATAGATTATTTTAATTAAAATCATAGTTCTCTATTTATAATTAATCCAAGAAGTAGTAATATGTACAAAAAACAATGGGATTATTACTGGTGGGATAAAACTAATTGAAACTTTACATACTATAGGATGAATTTTTTTACTTATAAATTTGTTAAAGAAGAAAAAAATATTGTAGGGATTTTTTTATCCATTTATAATTCCATATGTTAAATGGGAACGTATATCCATTGATATCATAGTGGTATTGTAAAGGATATCATGTGGTAATAATGAAATTTGGGTTATTATTGATCAACTAAAAAAACTACTCATTTCATAACAATTTGAAATAATATTTCATTAGATTAGATTTCTCAACTGTATATCAAGAATATATTATAGTTATATTATGTTCCTCTCTATATTGTGTCTGTTAATGATCTTAGGTTCACTTCAAAATTTGGAAAGGACAACAAAAGTAATTGGGAACTAAAATAAACTTTAGTACATCCTTTCATTCTCAATCTGATTGATAATTTGAATGAATGATTTATAACACATAATATAAGTTTTGTTCTTGTAAAATAGATGATCAGGGATGATGAGATCAATATATATCAATTTTTGAATTGTTTTTATAAAAATAGATTTAATTCCAGCATACATATGGAACATTTTCAGGCATTATTTATAAGGTGGATTTCAACTTATGTTATTTTGGAGGATTTACTAGAACGGAAGTAGATGGGACCATAGTTGGTGGAGGAAGTATTTGAGATGGTAGAGAAAATTCTCTAAAATATGAGGATACTCAGAGTAGGGAGAAACATTATGAAGACAACTAAGGGAATGATATTTCACTCAAAAAGATTATCATTGTTTAATTGTATTTTAATGATAATGTGTTATATATTTATATTAAAAGTGAATATATGTACATAGTTCATTAGACCATATATAATCCTAGATAATGTTGTTTCATTTTCTTATCGAGCTTTTTTTCGCTCTGTGTATCTTAGGTAAATAATGTTATACATGTTATGATGTTAAAAAATAGGTGTCGGATTCTTCACCTATTTTGAACCCTGGGTTAACTCATTTAAAACACAACATATCATATGATTAATAAATAGTATATAAACATAAACATATAGATGAAGTTTTGTGTAATAAATTTATTTTAAAAGTTATGGTTTTTTGGAAAACCCATATAGTTGAATAAGAAACATGATAATATAAAAATGTTGTGAGGGATTTGCATCACCAATTTTTTAATATATGAAAAAAAATCAAGTAATAAATTCTAAAAAGGGGTGAATAATGTGGAAAACTTATTGATGATAGAATAAATTTTTTCATATTTATTATTATTCATGAATTATATATTTATATTCATTATAAAAATATTGACAGGTTATTAAATAAAAAAATAAATGGTTTTATAAAAATATTTTCTTATAAGGTTTTATTCAAATAATTAGACTTTAAATTATATAATTTGTATTTTAATAAATGAATTATATTTTTGAATTCATCATTACAAAATATTCATGTGATTCCTTTTCTAGATTTTTCTAATAATATTGACATTTTAGAGGATAGTGAAAAATAAATATTTTTTTTAAAATACCATTTTTATTGAAAATGAATTATAACATTCTCAAATTGATCCTATATTAATATAAGATTATATTATTTGAAAATTATATAATTAAATACATAATAATAAATATTATAAAATATCATGGTAAAAAATACTTTCAGACTCAAAAAGGAATTTGATTTCAAAAAAACGTATTTCAACACGCATTTTGAGATACTTATAAAATAAAATTATACCATTCATGTAGATTTTATTTTATAGAATGGATTATATATTTCTAATCATCACTATTAATATTATTTAATAAGTAAATGTATTTTTTTGTCATAATGAATAGTAAAAATAGTAAAAAATTGTCACCACAAGAAAAGGAATATCAGGTTAACTTTGATTAAAACTATGTGATAAGGCATCATTTTTTATCTTCATTGATATTTTTTAAGGTATTTATAACCTTATCACATTATTCTATATATATTTTTTATAATATACTTTTCCATTAATGTGGCCTATATAATTTTTTATGTAATGAAATATACAAAATGTCACCCAATTTATTTTTAATATATCGCATGTGTTCAAAAAGGTAAAAAAAAGTTATGAATGAATATTATTTATTATTCAGAAGATATTGATATTATTTTAATGCTTATTTTTTATTTAAAATTATTAGTAATTATATAATTACCTAAAATTCATACGCAACGCTGAAAAGAATTTATTTAATTAAAATGAAAATAAAATAAATGATTTTTCAAATCATAAAATTAATATAATTTGAATTTAATCTTGTGTTCCTAAAATTTAATATAAAATTATAACATATTTTTTTATTTAAAATTTTATATTTAAATTCAACTTTATTTTGCTGTTTTGAAAGTCAAATTAAGTGAATAGTGTCAAAATTCACAATATTAATATTTTATAATAAATAATGTTTTATTAAATGAAATAAAATTCCTAAAAATCATATAATTGGAAATAAAAAGTTATATATTTTATAATATCAAACATTTTCCATTTATGGTCTAGTTAACATTTAATAGTGTCTTTTATGGCCCTGAAGAGTAAAAACATTAATAGCATGTTAATTGTCAAAAAAACACATTAACTAGTTAAATAAAAAATGGTAATTGGGAAAATATCACCAAAACTTGTTTGATATTTATTAGATGATATTCTTCAAACTTACACCCATATTACCTTTTAATATTATCAATTTAGAACAATTTTAATATTTTAGTTACTTTTTATTAATTTAATACTTTATAAAATTCCAATTTTTCTATCTCTTTTCTTATATAAAAGAACCTCTTGATTTATTATCATCGCACGTCAAAAAAATTATTCAAGTAAATACCTACTAAAATATAATAACTAAATACCTCTCCAAATCATTTAGTCCATGGTTTTATTAGAAAACAAACCTATTAATTCCTTTAGTGTAATACTAAAGAGGATGTTCGAAGAATTAATATAGTTCTTTTATTTATACTTATACCTCCTTCAGAACAACATCAAAAGTGATGAAATAATATTATTAGTATAATTTATATAATTAATTTTTTTTAAGTTTATTTCATTACCTATATCCATCTCCTATTCTATCAAATTGGAAACAAACCCACTATTCTTGTATACGACAAACTACTAACTCACGAACCGATATAATTCTTTTTCCATCACTACCCCACATAGATTGTAATAATTATGGATTTAATTTGTGTGTGTGTGTGTGTGTCTATATTATGAAATATTTTTCAATAATAATATGTAAAATATCATTTAATTTCTAAAATTTCCATTCTGTAAAAAATGATAATTTTGTTTGGGTATACGTCTAGACTACCACCTCCATGAAGCTATCTGATCCATTATTCATCACCACAATAATTGGAAGATATATATAATTATATTTATATAAATAATATTTTATTTATGATATTATTATCATTATAAAAAAATAATATAATACTTACCTTTATTCCACAATGAACGTTGAAAAAAGGAAATATTACTCATGCGTTTGTATGGCATACCATCCCCATGATTGTGTCATAGCTTATTTTTCATAACCATCATTAATTATTGGTTTTATAAGTATAATTTATGTATAAAATTAATAAATATTGAATTTTTATTAATCTTTATCTGTTTAAATATTGTCTTATTTGACCATATTCAACCTATTATAGTCATTTTGGACATTCTTTCCAAATAACATCGAAAATATCGACATTAAATTAAATGATTAACTAATTGATTATAATGATGAAATAAAAGAAAAAATAAATATGAAACTTTTTATTAATTAGGTAAATAATAATTTTATGTATATTATTTAGGAATATAATGAACTCATTATACGATGTAAAAGGATTTTCCACCATAAAAACCATTTCAATATTTTTAGTTTTATTTATAGTTTTCTTTATTTTAATCAAAGAAAAACCTTAATTCTCTTAATTTTATTAATTTTAGTTTTGATAACTGGGATTCAAAGGTAATTTATTTATCAATATCTACAAATGATATCTTATGGGTGAAAAGAATATTATAAAAAGTACAAAATTATTTGTGTTATGATTATGTTTTTTTATGGGGAATTGGTTATGATGTAGTTTTTTTATATTATTAACCTATTATAGGTGGGTCCATGGTATCTATAAAATATATTGGGTACTATTTACATAAGAATTTGACAGTGAATGTTATTCCATTTTTAACTGTGAATAATATTTGAAACAAAAAATTTATTACATTGTAACTAATTAGGGTTATTCCATTTATGACCATTAAGGTTATTATATATTTAAGAGTTATATGAAAATGATTTCTTTTATTACTAACATAATTTATGTATGATTTCTTTATGTTTTGAATAATTTTTATTCGTTTACAGTGTATGTTATTGACCTTATTCTTCGAGAAAACTATTTTCAACTTCTTATGAATGAAAATTATAACATTGAGAAAAAAATATCATGAGCTTATAATGATTTCAATGAATCGCAAAATAGTTTGATGATAGTGTTAAGATTTTTTATGAAAAAATTTATGCAGATATTTTTGTACATAATTTTATTTCATGGGTAAGAAAACGATTATTTTGAACCAAAATTATATTTTGATAAAGGGAGGATATTTATAAGTATTCAGGTAGTAACAATTTATTTATTTATTATTATGTCCCTTGAATAAATTTTCATATCCATCCCATGCTTTAAAAATATTTTCACAATTATTATATACGTATAATAATATATAAGAAGTGATGTTTAAATTCATGAATAATTTTCATAAAAATAAAAAGTCATTCTATTTAAATTCCTTATATTTTGGAAAAATGTATACTGATCAGAAGTGTCGACTTTATAAAATAGGGTTTTGTTATGAATGATTAATGACATAGTTCAAAAAAATATAAAAAATTATCCTTAAAATGTAATAAAGTGACTTATTTTGTAAATACTCAAGATAATTTAAGGTTTATAGTTGGGTCCTTATATAAATTCACTGAATTTGAAATGAAAAAGTAATATATAAAAATTAAATAATAAAAAAAATAATAATAATTTGAATCCAAGTTATTTTATAAAAACCCTTCACACAATCAAGACAAAAAGTATATACCCCAATATATATCAACAATTTTGAAGGAGGGTCAAAAATAATTAAAATATTCATTATTCATCTAGGAGGGGAAACCCCTAAATCAAGGGATTTGTAGAAATTTAGGTATAATATCAGAACCTTAAAAATAAAGTATAGAAATAAAATTTATTTTCATCAATAGAACTAATGAACAACTAAAAATCCATTGCTTTTATAGGTCCAAAAGAACAAATAGTGTTCATTCTATTTTATAATGTTATAATGACCAAAATTGTTTCCATTTAATATAGGTATAACCCTTGAAACATTTCTAGTATAAAATTTTTATGCTAAAAAATTTAAATATAATAATGAATAAAAATTTTAGCCAAAACATATATATCGATGATGTTTCATGTTTTGGATAAAAAACATTATCCCTTAAAAGAAGTAGAGTTATTAAACATGGTTTATTCATAAAATAAATTTAACAATGATGTTCTTGAACTTTACAACACTATAGTTTAAAAAAATATTTATATATTAAACACTAATTTAATTCATTTAGATCTATGTTAAAAGAAAAAATATTTATATTTCTAATGTATAATCTTTATGATATCTCAATAAATTTTACATGATAACATCACATGAATTCACTTTAACTATTTAAATGATATGTTTTCACAATAGTAAGAAATAAAATATAAAAACAAAATTAAAATATATATTTCCATAATCTCATTACACCAAATTAATATTTCAATTCTCAATAATGATAAAAACATTAAAAATATTAATAAATACCTCAATATGAATATTTGTTTAATCACATCAAATAATACCCTAAATAAAATGAATAAAACCCTTCAAAATTACAAATATATTTATTTGAAAACCACAATATACAAAATATAAGTCTCTAATAATGACAAAAAATCCATTTATGACAATATTTTAATAACTTTAGAATATTCAAAATTTTCATCATCAGTAATTGTATTTATGCAAGTCTTCAATATGTGACCTTTTATCATTGGATTATGCTTCTCTTATTCAACACAATCACTGAAATATATTTTTTTCTTATAATGGTGTGATTAATATAGAGGGTCTAGATTCATATATGGTGAAATATATTTACATCCTAAAGCATTAAATGAAATTATATATTCTCTAAACTCATAATAAGAATCATATTCATCATAACATTCAAATTATTCATGTAATATAAACTAAAAAAATGTAAAATTTGACAAATAAATAAGATTAAAAATATATAATGTAAGAGTAAAATCTAAAATGTATATCTTTATTCAAGAGTACAGATAGTAAAAAATTCTCTACTCAACTGTCATATATAAAAGTGGATTTTGGATTCATCACCATGTGTAAAAGTAACTTATATTGAAAAAATGGTGTTGTATAAAACTATTCTACTTGAATACAAAACAAGAACACTGAAATAATCATAATAAAAAATTGAACATTAATATGTAATGGCCTCATATGTCACCAGAATCTCAATATGTAAAATACAGTTATCACTTCTACTTTAATATCTAAATTTCATATTATTAAATAAAAAATTATCATTAACCATAATAATAGTCTTATTATTAGGAAAATATCTTAACATATAATATCATAAACTAATGATTTATATTATGAGAAAATAATGAAAAACATTTAAATAATAATATAATTCATTTCATATAAAATAAATGAAAGATTAAAATAGTGATAGTAGAAACCTTAATCCCTTATATCTTTAAATATATAATAACTATAATAGTTGATAAAAAGTATGAAATAATAAATTAATGAAATGAAATTATAAAAAATGGCAATTATTAAAATATAATAAATAGACTGGAATGGAAACAATCATTATTATAAACAATTTTTATAATTACAGAACTAAACAACTATTTAACTTTTTGTATGATTCCAAAAGTAATAAAATAATAACATATCATAGAATGAAACTAAAAAAAATAAAAGGGTAACAAAAATATCTCCCCTAATATTAAAAAATATATATATTCTCAGTATTTAATGAATAAAAAATTTTCATAAAAACAACAACTATGAAATAAAAATAAAAAAATATGCATCAAATATAAAAAAATGTTTAAAAAAATCCCTCCTTAAATGGAATAAAAACATTGAAACAAAATTTAAACAAAAATATTCTTCTATTATGTTATATTAAGAAGTATATAAAATAATAAATGTTCCAAAATACTTAAAACAATTAAAAAAATAAAACACTATAAACATAACATAATTAAAAAATGAGTACATTAAACAAAAAAAATATGAAAAATAGTTAGAATAATAATAAACCCAACAACATTAAATAGTATGATTATGGGAGTTTAAAAAATCAATAACATAATGAAATATTATTGAATTTAAATAATATAACTCCCCCTAAAAACACCCATGATAAAATGATAAATCACAGATGATGAAGTAAATAAATAAAAAAATTAATACAATCCACAAATTAATATATGAATTCAATATATTGAATATTAAATATAACAAATATATTCTTAATTTATCTAATTAAAAAATAAAAATTACTAAAATGATATATGAAACATTTTAATGATATTCATTTAATTAAAAAAGATTTTATTTTTATAAAACACTTGAATTTTGAGAATTATTTCATACTAAATGATACCAACATAATAATAAAGTAATACAAAATTAACTTTCCAACAAAATAGAATACATACTATTAAAGGAATGTATACTCTAAAAAATAAATATACTTACATAGGAATATAGACTGTTTTATGTGAAATTAGATATGAATAAGTTCTTTCTGGAACCCTTGTTATAAAATAGTTTTATAGATTAATACCAAAAACTGATTTAGAAAAAAAAATTCCTTATGAAAAATATATTTAAAAAATAAAAAATGAAAACTGGAAACATAATGTCCAATATTCCCATATATATAATAATTTACATAATTAATACCTTATATTTTCCTATTGAAAATATGGTTCATATTTATCCAAAGTAGTATAGCATAACAACCAATACCATTATTATTATTATTAGTTTTTTTGTTCATTGAAATAATCTATTTAAAAATCTATCTTCTATTAAAAGGAGTTTACATGTTTTCTTCTGAACATTATACTTGATATTTCAACTTATAATTTTCTTTTTAAAAAGATACTAATTCAAAAAAATAATTTTTGATGGAATGATTTTACTCCATTTATCAACTATATTCCTTATACTAATCATTTTCATCTCTAAGCATTAAATTATTAGAATCAAAATTATTTTTCTTCTTTACAAAACCTTTGATTTCCTTCATTAATTTTATATAGAAATTACCAATATTGACTACAGTTTCTTATAACTCATCTACCCTCTATTAAAATTATAAATCATCATCATTATTATAGCTAAAATTAAGGTTATAATTAAAATCAAAATCATTAATTGAATTATTAAATTCATTTAGGATTTATATTGAAGATATATTTAAATATTTATTTTTAGTTTTTCCCATGTCACTTGATAAAAATTAGTATGAAGTTAAAAATGACAATAGACAATATTTAACCATGAAACAAAGTTTACTAGTTTTATTTTCATATTAGATTTATCACTTGAATATTAATCTTTATAACTAATCTAAGAATTAGTAACATTCATTTATTTCAACTACATTTATTCTATTTTATTTTATTCGTCCCTAGATAGTAAGGTTTGATGTTACCTATCTTTACTAAACCATAGGAAATATTATATGAATTTATAATAAAACTATCTTTCATGTTATGACATCTATCATATTTAAAAAACATTAATCTATCTATTATATGTAATTTATTCATTATCTCATTGTATGTTACTTTCAGGAAATTTGTTGTCTTCTTTTTAAAATCTATTGGGGAATATAACTCATCAATCATAGGATATAAAATATATAACAACTAATTAAAAAGTTATACCTTTATTCAATACATTACATTCATTACCAACTTTTTTAACTCATGCACATATTGTATAAGTGAACAAATATTCACATACAAATAATAATCCATGATGTTATTTCATTCATCAATCTCACTCTTTTACGTTGTTACATAATGTGTTTTAGATTGACACTATTTCAATCATGGTAGTGTTATCAAACATTTCTCATAGTGTACTCATTATATTCACAATACTTGTTTCATTTTTTCATATGTGACTGAGAGTTTCATTCTCTATTATCTTTTAATCTTGATACATAAACCAAAACATTACAATATATTTTTTTCAAATATATCTAATCCATAATGGGTAACATGATATATTATAAAAAACATTTGAGGAGACTATCAAGTATATTCATGACTATAATTTTTTTTACTAATATAACAATAAAAAATATTCATATATTTTCAATTAAAATCATACTTTACAACATCATTACCTATAAGAGAATTAGATTTAGTCACTAATTGTTTAAAAGATTTTGAAAATATTATCTTATGATAAATTATTATTTTATAAATATTGGATTATATCCTTAGTTTTATATGACCAATGTCACTTCCATCAAAAGGGGTGTCCATTATTTTAATCCACCATCATTATAACCTCAAATATCTATAAAAAAGATAATTCTTGTAGACTATTATATTTATGGAATATTTAGGAAAATTAATAAATACAAATGAAAAATATTTTTTGAGGCCCATTTTTTCAAATATTTTTTATAGGTGAATAGATAAGAGGGGGGTTAATATAATTTATTTAAAAATATAAAATGTAAATTAAAAAATTCAAAAATATCAAAAGTAATTTAAAAAAACATTTGGATTCAAATAATAATTTTTCTACTCTTATCACTCACATTCCCTAACAATATATAACCATCTATAAAATATCACATTTGAATGATAGTGAATCCTCTTAACAAAATTCATTTTTCATCATGAAATTAAAACAAATTATCCTAACATTTTCAAGCCTATAGGTGAAATTATATATTCATTATATTAAAGTGGTGGAATAACCGATATTTCCTTAAAAGAAATTATGTTGTAACCAACCCCCATTTAAAATCATTATACCCAAGTCACAACCAGAATCTATGATTTTTAATTAGGTAATCATAACAAAAAAGGTAAATTTGAAGGGTGGTATAACCCATGAATCCTATAAAAATGAAAAAATTTATAATGAATGGGATTAATTACATGAAGGAAAATTGTTTTTAATCCAAATATAGATGTAAATAATTTTATTTGTGTATAATAATAAAAATTATCTCTACAATGGTTTATAAATCTTATCCATCTGAAATTAGGAATGGAAATATAAAAATGATGTCCTCTCAGTTTAGAACACTTCGGTATAAATGATTACTTCCCATAGATCCTCATTAATTATCCTCATGAACTCAAATAATAATATTTAGAAATAGAATATACAAATAAGATTATTAAAAATATTCTATAATTCAAAAATAGAAATTTTTTATTTTTGATATTAATATTACAAGACTAAATAATATTATCTAGATTTCAAAATATCATAAAATCCTTCTATTATAATATTAATTAAATCACTTTGAAAAATACCCATAATCTCATAAACAGATCCTCTTAAAATTACATAGAGTTTTTTATGGGTATCTAAATCCCTAAAATATAATTTCAATATATTTTTAGATAATAATATCTTCTGTATAAATTAATAACTTCCAAATATCCATCAAATACATATATTTTTTTTTATTTGAATAGGCCTTCGAAACCCAACTACTTTTCACATAAATGAGAATATCACAATCAATAAAACATCTAAAATATAATTATCTCTCTCATAATGTAATTAAAAACTTTTTCAAAACTTGATTTATATTTGATTAAGTCTCCTGAATTCCTAAACCTTCAATTATTTCTTTATATTCTCTTTGATCATATTTTGATTCCTTTTTCATTATAAATCATTATTTATTCATAGAAAATAACATCCCAAAATATATCAATAAAAAAATAAATAATAGAAAATACATAGAACACAATATTAAAGACCCCAACATCCCTATATAAATAAGAGTATACACCTGAGAAAACATCAAATATTATCCATCTTTCATAAAATTATATTTCCAGTTCATTTACAACTGTATGACTAAATCTTAATACATAAATATTGATAATCGAAAGTGGTATCATTGAATATATAATATTAAGACTAAAATTGCATTCATTTTTAAAGGTAAACATGGATATATAAAGGATAAATAATTTACAAACACTTTAATATGTAAAAATCAATAATCACTTCCACTACAATACATAAATTTTATAGTCTCAAACATAAAAGTAAAAATTTCAAGTGTAAGATACCAAAATATAAGAAAATAAATTGTATTGAACATTATCTACTATTCAATAATAATGAGGTAAAGTGAAGATGAAAATAAATAAGGAATAATATGAACCATTTCATTTAAAATTAGTGAATAAATCTGCTAGAGATAGAATAATATTATATTTATTCAATTATAAAATAGTAAATAAAACTAAAAACATTTGAAAATATTAAAAATTAAATTTAAAACAAATATGTGGGAAATAATAATTATCAAAACATTATAGAAATAGTGGAAATGATCCGCTCAATATAAAATCCTTCTATGATTGTGTTCTTTTCCTTTACAAATGATGTAGCCGATTTTAAAACCTCATAAAATTTATTTTATTAAATATCATAGATAATGACACAAATTATAATCTATGTGATAAATTTATGATATGCATTATATGATTTATCATAAAATATAATTTCATATCCAAAAAAGTAAAACCAATACCATAATTCCAGTATATATTTAAACAAACCATGAATTCCATGAACATTGTTACTTCTCCAAATAGTTGTATCATCATTAATGGGGGTTTTATACCACTAAATATATAGTGTTATATAAATTATTGATCCTAAATTTCGTCTTGATTGAATTATAAACATTGATTATGCCTTTTTGCCTATTTAGATTCAAATTAAATACCATGAAATTTTTCTTCATTATCATACCATTATATTAAACATTAATATTTGAAATATACGGTTATTGATCAACACAATTTTTTCTTTGTGTTTTAATTGAACATGTACACATATTTTTTAATATAACCATACTAAGGATCATATCTCCATATTAATTCTTAATCAAATTGGAATATAATTTTAAATATTAAATTTTTTTAGTAATGGTTACTTAACAAACATCCTTTGGTTGAGGAATGTTGCACATCATTGTGTACTAACAATTTACATCCAAATGTTTTCAAATAATTTTATTTTTTTCAATTAAATTATAACACTAATAAAAAATTAATTATTCACATGTGTTATATAGTTAAAAATATACTTTTTCAAAGTTTTTGAATCCATTATGAGACTAATCACTCATATACAATGTTTTCCCTCGATTATTCATTAATATATTAGTAATCGTTGTTTTTATACCAAATTAAGGATCTTACACTAAACATTACATCATTTATTGGGGAAATATTAGTAATACCACGTATGAATTATTTATATACACCCTCTTCAATTATAATTACAATAACCTCATACTTGATTATCATTGAGGAATTTTTCATGGCATGTTCATCAAAAATGTATGCACCAAAAATGTCCCATGACTTTATTCTCCCAAATTTCCATAATTCTGTAGCTACTGATTATTGTGAATAAGACACCATAGGTGATCTCTATAATCTTTGCTGAAATCCATCATCACATTATTTAATACTCATAAACCTATTATCAATGTAATATAATCTTTTTCCCTTATATGATTCCCTGTCAATATGAGAATAGTGGTTAATCTGTTGGAGTAACCATTACTTATCTTAAAGAAGTGCCTTTATATATGACCATTGATATAAAAAAAATCATGATTAAATAATATAGTGGGAAGAAAAGACATATGTGAGATGTTTTCATGGTATATTTTCTTCCACATTTAAGCCCTTGGGTTTCCATACACACATTAAAAGTGTATCCCATTCTTATATAGTTATAGAATATTAATACCACCTTCTATTGAAAACATTCACTTCCAAATTATTTATCAAATAGAAAATTAATCATTGATTCCATAGTTCCACTTTTTTGAGATTCACATATTATTGTTATAATAAGAATGTTTTCCATTATTAAATAGAGGTTTTCAACCTTATTTTTTTAAATTTTCATCCTCCTCCTATAGTTATTCTATAATTAAATTAATAATTGATCATAATTCTTTTATTGAATTAATAATATAATTATATTCTTTTTGAGTGGGAAAATTATAACCTTTAATAGCTTATATATAGAAATTTATTATCCCATATCATGTGAAATAAATCCATGGTTCTCACCAGGACCATTCATCTATTCACATATCTTCGTAATGTACTATTTTTAGGAAAATTATTTTTTCTTCAAAAAAAATCACCAAATCAATATCTTCTATGATCTAATAATTTACCTGATGAATAATCTATGGTTGATCTAACAACACATGAAATTATTGAATATTAAAGTGGGTTTTGTATGAACATTCATCCAATTAGTGAATTAAACCCATTTTAACTTATTTAATAAAATAACCTTCAATATCAATTTTTATAGTGGAATAAAAAAATATAATTTTTATATATACTTAATATCATATTTTAGAAGAAAATTTACATTTATATCATAAAAACATACTAGAATGTGTGTGTATTTATTCTTAGGAGTCCACCTCAAATTACACATCCTCTTCCTATGTATTAACATTAAGTAATAATACCATATTTGTTCAGGACACTTTTCTTTCTAGAGATACTGAATCATTACATAAGGTAGGATCCATATAACATTAACCTTCCACTAATGTTTTCATAAATTTCTTCATAAACAACCCAATTATCAAAATCACTATCATGATGATTGTTTTTCATAAATACCTCGTTTTAGATACATTGGTTCAGAATTTTTTATGTCTTATCATCATGAAAATATTAATTTTTTATTCTCAAATTAGTTTTTTTTTTGGAAATATTCAACAATCACTTCACATTAATCTTATATAAATATTAACATCTCTTTTTTCACCGATAAAATTAACACCACTAAAAAAGGAGGATTATTTAATGAATCCATGTGTGAAACAAAATTGATATAAACATTGGAAAAAAATAGAATCTATTAGATATGATATTTATAATTATGACCATTATTTGAATATGAAACCAAAAGGGGATTTATTATAGAATATTAGGATTAAAACTTTTCTATTAATAAAATTAACTCTATAATTAGATATTTTTACCTTATGTGAATAAATGTGTTCAATCTCTCAGTTTTTTTTTTGAAATGTCACCTAAATATTCAGTATATACTAATAAATTTTTACCATGATGAAAATTCAAGGATATTACATGTTTTTTTTAAAAACTTCTATGTCTATTGAGCATGCACTGATGATTTTTTTATGTGAAATAAATCTTTTATTGTACTAGCTAGTCAAATTCAGGTTTTTTAGTTATAGTAATAACAGTATATGGGGAACTTCCATTACATGATTTAAGAAAGTTAATGTACCAATCCATGGGCCACTCACTCTTCTAATTAACCATTAACTACATCATGGATGAATATATCAATTTATATAATTAATGGTATCATGAATAATTCATAGAAAATATTTTCCCTTCATTATTATTATGAGGATTCATTTTTTATTTTATAAAAACTAAAAAATCGATGCTCTATTTTCATATACATTACTATATTATTCCACTCTTTCATGGATGTAATATATAAACCCCTTTATGGGAGAATTAATTCATTTTCATCTAAAATAGAATTTGATAAAATAATAATAGTTAATGAAATATCATCCAAATAATGTTCCTAGAAATAATAATCTCTTAATGATATTTTATTGATAATCGATATTGAATTTTATCTACATATAATTATTTTTTAATTATATATACATAATGTATATTTTTTTTTACATTTAAATCACATAAAAGATGTATAAAGTGTGTAATATCTATTAAATTTATATTTTAGTATCATATTGTCTCTATTAATGCAAAGGATGTTATAAGTAGTTATTATAAAGTCTTCATAAATTCCAACCCTTTGACCAGTGGATAGAATCCATTTATCAACCTCAAATTATTCTTGATTTGGTCAGGTGTCCTAAACATTTAAATGTGGATATATTCATCCTATTACAATAATAATATCTTCAAAAATTTATGAAATATCATCTATAATTCTAAATTTCAATAGAATATATATGAAATTCTAGAAATTTTCAAATCATGGAAAAATATATTGCATTAAAACGACATATAAATTGACTATATCTAGATTGGGAAGTGATATCCTACACATTATCATTATCCTCGTTATTCAAAAAATATATCAATTCAATATATTATATTATTTAAAACTATTTTTATAATCAGGGTATGGTATTTCAAATATTCATGACTCACACCTTAATTGTGTCAAGATAGAATGTCCATTTAATAAGTCTAAACCTATTAACTCAGTCATAAATTATATAATTCATCCATGAATGAATATTCAGAGTTGAAATCACTATGTTGTATTCCATTTCTTCTCAACACTCCCTTAGCATGGTGAAAAGTCTGAACTGGAGTGTGATTCATTCAGTTTCTAGATTATAGAGCCACGACATCATATCTTGGTATCTCACTATAGTTTTAGTTCATCCTTATGTCATCACATCACAATTTTTTTCTTATTTCATGATTATTAGAATAGTCCAATAGTTCCATTTATGGAGTGATACATTTAATTTTACTATTACATATCTCATTTAAAATTCCCTAATTAATGTATCACAATTTTTAAGCATTTAAAATTATTCTTACATATTATTTGGTCATATGGTGTTAATTTTATTTATTAAGGAACCAGCCATATGAAACTATATATTAATATTATATAAAACATATTATGGAATGGTTTTATCCCCCACAATTCTAAACACATCCATCTTTCAAGGTTACCTGTTCAATTTATTATAGTTAATATCACATATCTCATTTTTAATTCACTAATTAGTTTGATATGAGATATATAATGGAATGGTTAGTCATCCCATGATGTATCCATTGAAATAAATTGTTGATCTATTTTTATATTACCTCTATTTAATATCAATCATGACTTGATTTTTTTCTATCAATGTTATTGTCGAGTTAGTCACAATATTCAGTAAAACACATACATTATTCTATAAATTACTTAATGCATGATGTTTCTTCTACCAACACCATATTAGATCATAAAAATACAATGTTAACTCCCAAAAAATATTAATCCATGAGCATTATTCACATTAAATTAAATTTATATATTGATATATTATGTTTCCTTGTTCCTTTAAATATCCATTGTAATATACATAGAGTGACTATAGTGGATCCAATAATTTCCCTATAATACAGTTATGATCGTAATATCATTCAATACTATATATGTCAAATGTATCAAATAACCTTGTTTCTCAATGTATTATCAATTTTTATCTCTAATAAATACAACACTTGTTATCAACAAATAAAATAAAAAACATCCTACTTAAATTATATTTATAAAAATATTTAGATTCAGATTGCATTTACGGTATTCCAAATGAAAAAAAGTCAGAGCAGAATTATTTATTAGAAACAATTTTCATTAATTTATAATAAATATAAATTAATTAACATCAATTAAAATTCAAAAAAAGGTATATTTTTTAAACTACGAAATATACTCAACTTATTTGGATGAATTAATAATTGAAATATCCCGGTGATGAAATTAAAATTAAAGTGGTAATATTTTATGACCATAATAGTATTATTGATATTATATTTAATCTAGTAAAAAATCTATGCAAGAGTATTGTTGAATTGTGTACCATATTTTCAAACAAAATGTTGATTATTATGTTTTTAATGAAAATAGAATTAGAAAAATTCAAAATGTGGAAGATATTATCACCAAACAATTGGATGAAATGATTTTTGAGAAACATATGTTGAATTATTATTTCCAACTACCTCAATTTCTTTAATAAGGATTAATATATCCCCTCTCCTTAATTTTTATTTTTTTTCTTATATATAAATATTTTGGGACCCTTGGGGTTATTTAATAAAGGGGATAAATAAGAGAAGTCAAAATGATGAAATAATTGATTTTAAATAATGAATTAGAATGAATTAAATTAGTAATAGTAGAGAAAATATTATATCCAATTCAGTTAGGGAATATACATGTGACACCCTGAGATTTTACTCAATAATGTGTATGACATGTGACACCAAGCATAAAAAGGAATATAACATCTAGAGAATTTCTGATATATTAACTATTATAAAGAAATTAAATCTATATTATATATTTAAATGCACCCAGTACTATTTTATCTTATGTTACACACAACAATGATTTTCTTCAAAAGCTTATGTTACATGGAAAACCAGGTTTTACCGAATATTGTTAATATTATTTTTTTAAATGAAAATTATCTCCTAGATATTTAATTTTATTTTATGAAAATGATTAAATAAATCATGAAAATAGAATTTTTACATGCATTTATTGGTTATTTATTTAATATGAATAATATTAAAATTTATTTAAATGAAAAAAAATTGTAAAAAATGTATTTTCCTAAAAAACTCTTTAGTCCCACTTGGAACACATAATATACAATTTATTTTTAACATTATTAGAAAATTAATTTAAAAAAATTAATCTTATAAATATAAATAAAAAAATCTCTTACGGTGAATGTTTTATATTTTTCAGAGAAGTCTCATTTTTTGATGAATAGTGAAAAATACTGAATTTCAATTGAAAACTAACTTTTCATCTAAATAATTTATAATGTTAAATTGTATTTTGAATTTTTTTGAAGTAAAAATAGATCCATTATAAATATAATAATAATATTTAGGCAATTTGAATAAATTTTATATTTAAATTATATAAAAAAACGTAGTTAACTTTTGAACATTTCCACTTTAAAAACATGCATGCTCCTCCCATTCGCGGGATTTATTTTAAATTATGTTCTTCCAATTATATAAACTGAATTTGTAAAATTGGATTCTAGATTTAGAATCATCATAATTTATAATTAATTACAAGATAAAATTAATTTTTTTACCAATGTGATTTGTGAAAAAAGTTAAATCCTTTACATCGGTTAAGGAAATATGAGTTTACTTAGTTTTTATACATACAAAATAAAGAATAAAAATGAACAAATTCTTATCCAAAACATATTTTATGGCTATATGTTTAAATTCCTCCTTATATGATTAATAATGTGGAATTATGTGGGTCTATTTTCATTGAAAAAAACATGGGTGAAATTTTCTATTTCAAAAAATTACAAGTGCACCATTCACCCCACTTATAAAAGGCCACACAGTCTTCTATCAACTCCACCCCATAAAACCACTTTGGTTATGAAAGGACCTGAAAAAATCACTCCAAAATTTCCATCAAATATTCCTAAAATTATAATATTTTTCAAAAATCAAAAATGTTAATTTTTTACTCTAAACCTAATGAGGATATCCGAAGAAGAGGTAATGTTCTTCTAAAATTATTTTTAATTTATATCCTTCTCCACCTCCTAAAATTATAATAATACAACTATTATATAACCAAATCATTTTCATTCATATAATAAGATATTTTTATGTTAATTTTATGACCTGAAACTTTACATTTTTCCATCAAATTGGTTACAAAATAGTTTTTTATGAACATTGGAATATCGCCTTGTGAACCGATGTTGTTCGTTTTTTCATTTCCACATTTAATGGTTTTAAATATTTATGTATTTATAGTTTATATATATATTATATTATATATATGATTTTATTATACTTCTAGAATTATTATATTACACATAAATTCATGATTTAAATTTTGTGGGAATAAGATAACATTGCTCATGTGTGCGGCCGACTACCGCCTCGCAAAGTGATCTGATTTTTTTAAAATTTACATGGAATGCATTAAGGATGATTTTAATAAAAATATGTGGTATATATAAACTAAAAATTATAATATAATGAATATATATATATATATAATTTACTTTTATTTCTCTTAATAAAATAAGATAATGGAAATAATGTTTGTGTGTACATTTGGCCAACTATCTCCATAAACAGCATATTTCATTTCCTATCACAAAATTTCATGAATTACTCTAAATATATAAATACTAGATATATATGATATTTAAATCATGGTTGAAATTATATATATTTTTAAATTATGATCAAATTAAAAACAAAAAAATCAACAAGTCAAATCATAGTTGGAAAACAAGGAAATTAAAACACAAAACAATGAAAATATTGAAAGATTATTAATGAACGAGTAATAATATTTTATAAAATGATCATATATGATAAAATAAATATTAAAAAATTTATATAATAAGTTAATAACATGACTAAAACTATTATACTATAGGTTAAATCATGTGTTACTAAAAGGAATCATAAGGTAAGTGTTTTCATCTCAATTTCATTTAATTGAGGCATATAGTAATGTTATGCACTTAATTACTTTTATTTAGTGTATATACTGATGATTTACATATAATCACATTAATACATTGTTATTAATATTATTTTAAGTTTCAATTTGAAATATTTCATAATTTTTTGTTTTAATATATATATACAATTATGAAAAGAATTTCATAACTCAATTCCTTTTCATTGAGATATATTACATCCTCATTATCATTAATAAAATATGATTATGTGTATAATGAATTTTTAATCTATAATTTTTTTATTCCCTATTTTTTATTTAGATATAAAATTAATATAGGTAATCTTTGCATTGATTATTTCCCACTTCAACGTATGATCAGTTTAGAGGTTCATTTTATAATCTCATTCTAGTCACGATTGTTTACTTTTTAAATTAATTTGAAGGAAATTTCAGGATAATTCCCTAATAAACCTATATATTTTCTTCTCAAATGGTTATTAATGAACTCTTTCATAAAATAGTACCATTTTTCAACACTTAAGTACTTAAAATTATTTAAAAAATGTTTTCAAGAAAATACGACTTCATTTCCTACTTCAGTCATAAATATGTTTTCTTCCAAAATAATATTCTCTAAAATTATTTTCAAACATGTTTTAAAATACTATAAATTAATTATTAAAATAAAATTATTACCCATTTTTTTAACATAAAAATATCAAATTAATTTTATTTTCACTTTATGAACATTGAACTTTTCTAACCATTTTAAAATTTAAAAGGAATGTTCTTTACATTATGTACATATTTGACCACCGACATGACCATTATTTCTTTGAGGCTTCTACTTCATGTTTATGAAGATATTTTTAAAGAAATTTTTTTAATACTTATTTTTTAAAAAATGATATTCAAAATGATATTTAATATGAAATGGATATTTTCCTCAATAATTTTTTTAATAATCTTGTTATGGTATTTATAATTTTCAATGAAAATAACCTTTATTTTATATATACTCCACTGGGGACATATTTTATGAATAAAATAATTATTCTTCATCAATATATTTTATTATCATTTTGAATAAGGTATTTATTGAAATTAACTACCTTGATTCATTTTTTTCAATTAAATTCCCTTTAAATGTTCAACTTCTTTTGATCATTAGACATTAAATTTCTTCTAAATATCCAGATTAATTATCATGGATATGTTTTTTATTAAACTTTATATCATTTTTATTTACATTGTACAAAATTTAATGTTATTCGATATCTATAGAAATACTAAAAAATCTATATCCTTTACTAAATACACATATTTTATAATAAGAAACATTGTTTAAAATTAATTATTCGATATATGACAAAATATTTGGACTGGAATGATAAAGGTGGGTCCTGATTATAGATTTCCCCTCAATGCATTGGTAGTATCATAGGACAAATTAGTTTTATACCCACAGTTAAGTAGTTCTTTACCCATTATGTCTTAAAGAAGCCTGTGAGAGGTCTTGATTGTAAAGGACCAGGTACCTAGGAAACATGGTGTCCAATAAATAAGAATTTCCTACATTCGTAATTTATTTATTATTATCCATAATATTTTCACTATGAAAAAATATGTGGATGCATTTCATTCTCATTTTATTGATTAAATGAAATATTTTTTAGTTATTTACCTTTTCATATTTAGTATTCCTTATTTAATAATGATATTCATGATATTTAAATGTTCAGTGTTTTTAGTTATTCACCTTTCAATATTTTTTATGCACTTACCTCTCAGTTTAATGATTAAAATGGAATGTGTAATTAGTTATTTATCTTTTAATATTGATAATGCTCGTTGATTCATTATTTCTTCCACTGTATTTAACCCTTACTGATCATTTGATCTCACTCTATTCTCTATAATTCCCTGAAGATTGCTATGGATAATATTTTGGGATACGATATATGGAATAAGGTTATTTTAAAAAAAATTGTAATTTTTGTATTACAAATGTGATGTAAGACTCATATATGTATCTAGTTTACAAATACTACTAAACCAATTAGTCATTCAGGATGAATTCCCCTATATATTATCAAATTTAATGATTGTAGGTAACAACTCTGGGATTCTGAGGTAGGGGTATCTATAATTAGTATCAATGGATGTTTAATATAATCCTTAGAAAATAGATTTAATAAAACATATATTATAGAACAAAACCTAATGATAAACTTTTATAATAATTATGGAATAAAATCCTATAGTTTTGGTAAGATATATATTATGTGTTTTTTCAATTCAATACATCTATTTCTAGATAATGTATGTGGAATTAGTCCAAAAACATATATAGCTCGGGGAAATAACATCAAAAAGGTAACATCGGGTTTGACTCAAGTGTAACCGGGTACCTGATAATATGCCTTACTATGCAAATTTTTTGTCACTCTTTAGAGATATTATTAGGATGATTCACATTTCATTAAAAATAATTATAAATTATTTGAATAGATAATAAAAATGAATGACCTGCATTAAACCTAATGGATCTTAGATTGTAAATAATCTGTTAATATTTAGACATCATATAAACGATTGTATTGTCTTCCATGTATGATATTTTTTCTCACATTATGATTTTTGGTTTTAGTAAATTGTTGTACTATGAAATATTAATGATAAAATTGAACATGAATTATAAGGTGGTGTCAATGAGAAATAAAATGGGATTTTGATAGGAGTATAACATATCATGTTTATTCCTAATATGTTTTCCCAAAATATGATTAAAAACATATACCTTAACCAACTACCATACTCAACAATGAAGTGAAAGATGGTGTTTTCTAAGAGATCGTGTGGTGGGGACCATAGAGAAAAGGAGGCTCAATTTCCATCATTCAAGGATTATAGAAGGATACAACCTGGAATATATCTCAATGAAATAGGTAAATGATTTATGTTTTGAAAATAATGACATAAATTAAATATTTGCATAGGAAAAAATAATGAGTGTGATGGAAGGAAATAAACCTCATCCTAAGGATCCATTATAATTTTTTTCCCATATATGTGGGGAACTCAGGTATTACCTAATTCAGTGCCATCTTTTGCAGGGTAACCCTGAGAATATGGAAGAAAATAAGAGAAAATAAAATGGATAAATTATTTATGTATTGTGATTCAAGAAATAAATTGTTGATGTGTTTTACTAATAATATTTTGGTTACAATAATCACGAAACATTTATGGATAATTTTATATTTTATAAGTAATTGTGTATTCATTAACATAATAATTTGGGATACCATCATGGGTTATTGGGTTTATGATTGATCATATGTTCAAATTATTAAACCTGTTATTTTGGTCTTATTTGGTAGTAATATCATATTATTAAGTATAGTTTGGGAGATATTTATGGGAAGTATATATTTTAGTGGAAAATTTACTTAATGAATGATGCCTTTTCATTTTATAGACATTTTTTAAGGTATTTATAAAAATTATAGTTAATATGATCATTAATGATATTTTAATAGTAGTAAGATAAGATTATTAAAGTTTCTAAAAATAATAATAAATGAATGAATTTTTTTTGAATGCATTAGTAAAAAATTTATTTAATTATTAACTTAATTTCAAGGATTTCCATTATATTTTTTTATATTTATAGTAATTGTATTAATATTTTATATAAAATTACAACTTATATATATGGTGACAACCCATCACATCAAGAATGGTAGTGGGTATTTAACACATGAAAAAAGTGTGATAGGGATTTTGTGCTTATCATTATCCTACATGATATACTGATTAATATGTTAGTGTTTTTAATTAAACCTTTTTTTGAATAAATATTTATGATAATTAGTGTTATTAATTTATTGGTTTTTTAATTAGTTTATTAATCATATTTCTTCTAGAAAATAGTTATATGTAAATACATTCCACTCTTTTATGGATCTTATAATCCTTTAAAAAATTAGTGCTTAAGGAATATGGAAATTTCATTTTGGATATTTATTTTGATGTATAAGTAGTAAATTTGATCAAATAATATACAAGGTATGAAATTTTTATTATATAAATAGAAATGAATCATGTAATTATATTTCCTTGAATTTATAGATAGTAAAATAATTCCATAACATAAGAAAAAGGACCTAGAAATCCAATGTTTTACTATTACCATCATTTCAGATGATATCAATAACCTTTAATATCTATTAGATTTAAGGTTTTGATCCCATCAACATTCTCTTGATCATTTATTTGATTGTGATCGATGACCTCTATTACATTCTATAAATATGTACTATTTTCCTATTTGTTCATATCTTCACTTTCCACTGATGTTCTCCTACATAGAATCTTAGTTATATATGATTCCATGTGCCTTAATATGTCCCTACCAATTTCATTAAGAGAAATTTTATAAAACCCTATATGATGTGGTTTTTTCAAAAAAAAATCCAAAATTAAATCCCTTGATTTCCAATATCAATTCTAAATTATGAGAATGTAATTTATTTAGGTTGGGGAGAATGTAACATCGTAAAGTTTTACTTAATCATGTGTTTGACAAGTAACACAAAACATAGAAAGGAATATAACCAATAGATATTTTAAGTTATATTTAAAATTTTAAATAAAGTTAATATATTTTATATATTTCAATGCACAAAATACTAAGCTAGCTTATAATGAGTTTCTTTGAATGATTATGTTACACACTAGACTGAGTTTTCCCAAATAATATTAATATTATTTTTTAAAAGGAAAATTATATACTAGTTATTAAATTTGTGGTTATGAATATTATTATCTTACATTAGAAAATATATAGTTTACGTATATTTATTTTTTATAAATTGAAAATACAAATTAATAAGAAACATTTAAAAGAAAAAAATCATAAAATAGTATTGTCTAAAAATGGTTTAATCATGCATGGAACAAAAAATTTAAAATTAATTTTTAGAATTTTTATAAAAAATTTAAGAAAAAATAAACTATATTTTATAAATTAAAATATAAAAATTATATTAGGTTTAATGTTTTGTGTTTTTCGGTGATGATTAATTTTTTATGAAAAGTGAAAAAATATAGAATTTTAATTGAAAACTTATTTTTCATCGAAATATTTGATAGTTTTTAATAATGTTTTTCATATGAATTAATTTAATAATAGTTCAATTAAACACATATTAAACCAATTTATGGAATTTGAATAAATTAAATATTTAATTTGAATATAAGACTTTTGTAATCTTTTTAACATTTGCAATTTAAAAATTGACTTTCTCGTCAAGTTAGCAGGAATAATTTTAAATTAATTTTTACCACTTATATGAATTTAATTTGGTAAAATGGATTTCATATTTGGAATAATAATAATTTATAATTATTAATATGTAAATTGTAATTTTTTACATATGTTGTTTTGGAAAATATTTAAAATTGTTTAAAGCCATTATGAAGAAATTGAGTTTACTTGGTCGTTAAACTTAGAAAATAAGATGTAAAAATTAAAAGAAACATGTACACAACTAATTTTATGAAAATATTTAAAACTTATCCATAATATATTAGTGAATTTTTTATTATTGTTTCATAGTTACATGAATAAAACAAGGGTGGAATTCATTTTTTCAAAAAAAAATACAATTCTGCCACTCACCTAACTTATAAAAGGCCACCCCAACTCCTATACACTCCACACCATCAAAACACATTGGATCAGAAAATACCTTCCAAAATAAATCCCCAAAATCCCTACCTTTATCCTAAAGTCCTTAGTTTTTTTATAAAGAAAACCATTTATGGTTTTAGTGAAACCTAAGGAGGATACATGAAGAAGAAGAAATTTTCTATTTTTTTTTGTTTTATTTACTTCTCCACCTACTAAAATTATTATAATAAATTTAAAATATAATAAAATCAGTATCATACACATAATGAGATGTTTTTAAATGGTAATACCCATAACTTCCCCCACCTCTATCAAATGGGTTTCGTAATCATCATTTTTGTGTGTGAAGGACTACCGCCTCATAAACCGATGTCATTTTTTTTCCATAACCACCTCTCAATGTTGTGAATAATGATTTATTTACAGTTTATATATGATATTTATGATATTATAATGTTTTTTGAAGAAATATTTCACATATACCATCATGATTTACATGTTTTGGGAATGCAATAACATCACTCTTATGTACAATAGACTACTACCTCATGAACCAATGTGATTCATTCATGCCTTACATGGATTGTATTAAGGATGGTTTTAAAAACATATGTGATATTTATGAACTAAAATTTATAAATAAATTATAATATGTAAATATATATATATATAATTTACTTTTCTTTCCCTCAATATGACAAGAAAATAGGAACAAAATTTGTGTATACGTACGACCTACCATCTCTATGAACAGTGTATTTTATTTCCAACCAATAATTTTCAAGGATTATTATAAATACATATATAATGAATATATATTATATTTAACTAATGGTTTAAATTATGGATATTATGAAATTATGATCATGGTAATATGAACAGAAATATATCATGTCAAAACATAGTTAAAAAACAAGGCGATTAACACCCGAAATGATGAAAATAGTGAGTGATTATTAAAGAATGGGTAAGAATATGTTATAAAATGATATTTTATGATATCATAAAAATTAATAGAGTTCTATAATAAGTTAATAACATGTTTAGAACCATTATATAGGAGGTTATAGTATGTCCAACCAAAATCAAGCATAAGGTAATTGTTTTCATTTCAATTTCATTCTATTAAGGCATATTGTAATGTTATCCACCAAATTAAATTTATATGGTGTATATAATTACCCTTGAAATGTAATATCATGAATAAAAAATTATTAATGGTAATTTATGTTTTAATTTTAATTATTTAATGTAATGGTATTTTAACATCATGTTACGAAGTGGTAAATAATTTTGTAACTCAATTCCTTTTCATTTAGTTATATTAGTTCCTCATTTTCATTAATATTATAATATTATTAGTATATTAAAAATTGTTATCTATTTTTCACTTATATAATGTGTGATTAGAATTAAAATATATTATCAATCCACTAATTAAGTCTCACTTGAACATATAATCATTTTAGTGTTTTATTTCACAATCATATTCTAATTGATATTTTTATTCTTGAATGACAGTTAAAAAAATTAAATGACCATTTCATAATAATCTTATTCTCATGTTATGTGGTTATTAATGAACTCTTTCAAGTAATTGTACATATTTTCCACTCATTTTTATTTAAACTGTTATATAAAATGTTTTCATGAAAATAAGACTTCATTTCTCTCTTTGGTCGGATATATGTTTTTTTAAAAAATAATGTTACCTAAAAATGCCATCAAAAATGTTTTAATGTTTTCAAAATGATTTATTAAAATGATTTTTTACCCATTTTTCCCTTAGAAAAAATTAATATGAATCTTATTTTTATTATCCAATAAAGGAATATTTTTAACCTTTTTACAGTTTTAAAATAATTTTCTTTATGAAATGTACTGAATTACCCACCGATATCAAGGTAATTTCTTAGAAGCTTCATTTGCATGTTTATAAAGATATTTTTAAACAAACCTTTTTTAAAAGTTATTATCAAATGAAAGGAATTTCAAAAAAAATCAAAATGAAATGGATATTTTCCTCAACGATATTTTTATAGATATTCTTATCAAATTTTTATTCATTAATGACAACAAAAATTGTTTTACATGTACTTAAATAGGGATATGTTGTATTGATACCATGTTTATTCATCATCTAGGTGGTTTATGATCATTTTTACTACAGTAAATATTCACATTCACTACCGGTATTCATTTTTCTAGTAAAAAAAATTCCATTGAAATGTGCACTCTCCTATAATCATTGGATATTAAATTTAGACTAAATATCCATATTACTTGTCATGTATATTTTTATTGAATAAATCATAAAAATTTTCTATATTCAATGTAATAAATTGAATATTATTTTAAATATAGGGAAATATTGATAAATCATTATCCTTTACTCAATACAAATGTAATTGGTAAGGCATATTGTTTATAAATAAATTATTCTATATATGATTAATGATTTAGAATACAATTAAATGGGTGTGGACTAGTTATAGATAGACCCTCGAGGTATCGGTATTCTCATAAGAAGAATTAGTAGGATATCCTTAGCTAAGTTAGTTTTTACCTAGTATGTTTTAAACATCATTGTGAATGTTATTGATGGTAAAAATATCATATACCAGGTAAACATTGCATTTAATAAATAATAATTTCCTATATTCAAAATTCGGTTGTTATTATAAATGAGATTTGCACTATGAAAAAAATTATGGATGCCTCTCATTCTTAGTTTATTGATTAAATGGAATTTTTTTAGTAATTTAACTTTCTATCTTGTTTCTACCTCATATTATCATGATATTCATGTTATTTAAATAGAATTTTTGTTAGTTATTTATCATTCCATATTACTTATAAAACAACCTATCAGTTAATTGATTAAATGGTATTTGTGTTCAGTTATTTACCATGAAATATTTATTTTTATCATTGATTCTTTATTTATTCCACTATATTTAACCCTTGCAGAGAATTTGATCTCACCCTTATTATATTTCTTTTACACGAGATTACATGATGTTTACTATTACTAATATGTAAGGATACACTATATAGAATATATTTATTTTCAAAATACAATATTATAATTTTTATATTATAAATTTAATTTCAGAATCATGTATGTATATAGTTTATCAAGACTAATTAACCGATAGGTCCTTCGGGATGTGTTACCTTGTATATTATACTAATGTAATGATTAAAGGAACCGACATTGGGATTTTGGTTCCAAGGTCACTACAATATACACGAGTGTGCAGATTATTTCAATAAATAAAATATGAAGGCGAATGATATACATGGATCAGATAACCATGACAGTAAAGATATGGTGAGTCATATCAGATACATGGTTTATATTGAAATTTTTTCCAACTATGTTTATGAATATTTTAATTATTATTGTTTTCAATATCAATGATAGATTATGTAAACATAGAGTAATAAATAGGATATTAAATTTTTATTTAATACTATTAGATTTAAATAAATTGTTAACTACAAATTATGAAATATAAGACACATTGGAAATCAAATCGAATTGGATAAAATAATTAAACGGGGGAATGCTTCATAAGAAGTCTATCCAAATAGTATTGAGATATAATGTATTAAAAACTAGTTGTTATAATTTATAATTGATCTTATTTGATTATACGCATTGATGAAAAATTATAGATGTTGATTGGAGAGTCTATGGGGGTACCTTGAAGACGATTTATTGGATGAAATTTAACACCAAAACATAATACTTATCATCATGTAGTGAATGTTTCAGGGGGTTTAGGTTGGATGAAAATATAAATATTATATAATAGTAAACAAATAATATACCATGAATATTTTTGTAAATTTTAAATATGTTGAATTTGAATTACATTATATATTATGGATTATGATTTCATGTTATGATATGAATTCTAATAAGAAATGATATCGATTAAAAATTGAGAAATATAATATGATTTTATGCATTCATCGAGAGGATTAAAAATTATTTCATAATTAAAGTCCACGGTTAGTGAATAAAGATACTTTTCATAGAGGTTTTCTTCTTAACATGTTATGTTATGAATCACACATCAAAAATAGTGACCATAAATTACAAAGGATCATAATACAATTATTTAGTGGTATAAATTATAGTGTATCGTCATTTCCTATAAAAGTATATAGACTATGATGATCATGATATCTGATATATGAAAAAACTATAGTACCATTTTCTATAGAGATTTCACTATATTAGTTTCATACACAGTAATGATATTTGTTCTGTGAAACTCTTTAGATATATGTATATTCATCAGATCTGAATATATTTTAAATTTTATATGTTTTTCATGATTTATGGTTGAGTTATCTCAATTATTATGGATGTAATTCAAGAAAAATATGAATATAACCTTTGGTATATGATGTAATATTATTTTATATAATACATGTTACAATGTGTTTATTCCCACCAAATGAGCATCGAAAAATTCACAAATGAAGAAATACATGAATATGAGTATTATTTTTCCCATGAGAACAAGTAGAACAAGGTGGGCATGATAACATGGATTTCATGAACCTCAAAGAGAAAATTATTGAAAGACCAACATGATTTCATGAAGATTTTCATGCGTAGTGCATATCTTATGGAGCATCCCATGAAGTCCTATAGGAATTTCCTTCTGATTATCGTTGGAAAATATGAGAAAATTTCATAAAGGAAAGCACCTCTTGTGATCTTAAATATAATGTGATTCTCTACTAATATGTAGAGTGATTGAACTCAACAACACTCATAAAACCTCAAGATATCCTAAACCATTGAAAAATAAATAAATGAAATAAAAATGGGTAAGGTGAGAGCCTCTTGTTGTCGTAAATATCATGTGATCTTCCCCAGGTAGCCCATGAGACATCGAAGAAGCCCAAGTGACTTTTCCACTTGCTTGTGCAAGATCTTGCTAGCATTTCACCACCCATTTTTGTGAAAAACTCTAGAAATGTTCATACAATCCCATGATTCCCCTTTAGATCCAAAAATAAGTGTAATGGATTATCCATGAAGTTCTCACCCATCACCACCAATGTGGAAAGTGATTTTACTTAACCATACTCATTCAAACTTATAAGACTACATGCTCTTGTAAATTCAACAAAAAAATATGGGGAAATACAGAAGCATATTCTAGTCATACAACTCATGTGAAAAACTATCATGGTCTCATAAATCCCCTTAAAAATTCATACTTCTCATGGAAAAGGTCCTAGAAAAGTCGTGTAATATCACGTGGAGGCCTCTAAACAGGTGCCCTGATCTTGCAAAGGCCCTTAGACATGTCGAGATGACAATATGAAAGTCCCTCAACATATAAGTATGATTAAACCAGATCCCATTGATTATCTATAATCTATTAAATTTGGTGTTGATGGGATGGTCTTTCAGTTGCTGAAAGTCATGCCCCCCCCCCCCAATAATGATCTAAGACCAAAACTCGAGATGACTTGTGACACTAAATCCCTCCACCAAACTAGCCTCAATTTTTGAGATACGATCCATGTAAAGAAAATAATAACTATGGTGGAGAGGCCTATAAATCCCCTACCCCATTATGAAAAAACTATCATGATGAAGATATACAGAGGAATGAATCATTGAAACCTCACACTAGAAAAATTTGGCATTAGTACAGATTTAATGGAGTGAATGATATCATTAATAGGATAGTTTTATGTCATGTAGGATATGGGGATTAACTAGAGTGATCATGAACCATGCATAGACAATTTGTGTGATTATTCATAGATAAAATGAAGTAATTCATGTGGGTTACTCAAGGGATATCCAACATGTTTTCTAAAACATTTTATACTTAAAACTATCTAAAACTTAACAAATCTATGAAATATTAAAAAAATCCTAGAAGAAATATTAAAAGGTAAGAGACTTAGGTGAAGAACATCTATATTGATCCTCATACTCTTCGCATGAACCTCCTAGATCATGTGACAGCACTAATACATGTCTCCCAGGCCATGAAATTTTTTTTTAGTATACCATTTGGATCCTATAAAGTCCCTGGGACATGTTAGAGAAAGTAACATGAACCCTCCCCCCCCCCCCACCCACCAAGCATGCCACCCATGTCACATGAAACCCTCTGGGTTCACCATACAGACCTTGAGAATCCCTTTAGACATCTATATTGACCAATCTGGAGGCACCAGTACATCTCATATGAGTCATGTTATAGAACCAGGTCATGTCACATGGCTCGCATGAAGTTCTCCGGTGAATCCATCATAGCCTTGTGATGTCCCTCAAACATGTCATTTGGCTCTCATAATGACAATATTACAAGATATCCAGGACATTTGTCACCCTTTGATACATTTCACACTGACTCTCATGACACCCTTCAATATTTTAATCTATATTTATCAATGAAAACAAGGAGAGTTAGTTGAATCATGTGATTCCCTCTAAGTATGTTATCCAAGATTATGTGATGGCTTCCAGGATAAGAATGTTGGGTCTTGAAATGTTCTCTAGACAAGTCAGCCCTGATCATGTGACAACACTCATACATACCATCCCGATCATTTGAAGTACCTTGAAAAATTCATTCAGATCTTCTGATTTTATTTAGATATGTTAAGAAGATATCCTATAACATGTGAAATTAAAAATCAATGCAGGTCGAGTGGACAATCAACTCATGTCAGGAATACAGGTAGGCCAAGTCAATTAGACATCCCAGGACATGATAACCTTCTCTATCATTAGTTTATAATCCATGATTATATGGGAAACACCAGCATGTAAGACTCAACCAAAATAACTACAATAACTCTGATTCCTTTCATAACTAGTATACATAAGAAGCTTCCCCAAGGCTCATTCTCTATATTAATCATCCAAAGGGAAGTCCTAACCAATAAGTCCTACAACCAAAATCTATCATACTTATTATTCTCTATCACTTGTTTCTCACACATAGAATATCTCATATGGGCATAGGGAGTCACAATAATCATATCATTCATGTGGAAAGTCTCTATAAGGATACGGAAAACCTCAGTGTGTAATCCCAGATCTATGGAATAATATGATATGTCCTGCATATAATAGTAATGTCAGTTTGTAAGACCTGATCAAATAAAACTACAAGGACACTTATTTCTTCCTTAACCAGAATATGTTGGTTTCCTTCCTAAGGCCTGATCCTGAACTATAATTTGAATCCTATTTGGTGTATGTTCTGTCATATACCTGATATTTCAACCATCATTATCCCAGTCATTCTAATGTCTTGATCATTCTACCTCATCCATTAGCAGATTGGGATGATAATTGAACGAAGATAACTCAGATTCCCATTACAAACGGGATACGTAGGATTCCATCCAAAGTTCTAATAACCATGTCAAACATCCACAGGGCCTTCTAAGTACACAAGTCCCAAATCTATAAGGAATAAGGTTGGTCACATGCTATACCTTATTTCTCACAATGAGCATAGCTCAAGTGGGATTAGGGAGACGCAATTCACACATCATTGAAATCATGAATCTCTACTAGCTAGGGAGATATCAGTATGTAATCCATGATGAGTGGAGTTATATAAACATCCCATATAAAAGGGAATCTACCTTGGGTAGACTCCCAAGTTCATTAATGAAATATGTTATCTTTGATTCCATCTATAACCATGATAATTAGAAAATATCCTTGAGAATCGATCTCAAATATGTAGTGCATATGTCCCCATACATATTTCTATTTCACAAGAATTTAAAATTCATTAGTTTAATGAAATTCATGGATTTTGATTCTTCCAATAAATAGGATATGTAGGATGCCTCATAATGTCTCAATCTACTCCTCTGAATATATACCACCTCCCCACATGACAAAAAATTCTGAAGCACCTGGTTTTGTGCATTCAACATTTAAGAAGCTATTAAATACATGGAAATGGATGAAGAACCCTATATACATATATATGGAATCAATAATGAGATCCCATCCTTCTTCTATATATATAAATATTTAACGTATGATCACTTTTTAAGGGTATCTCATCCTGTATTAGAATTAGGACAGGATTTCTAAACATATTTTAAATATATAAAAGAGAGTCCAAGAGTATATAAAAATACCCTCAAAAGGGTGGAATGATCCCAATCTACCATCCTCTTGGACGATGCGAGTTACTAAGTGTCATTGGGTCTAAAACCCTAGCTAACCACCTACCTTTACAAAGTAGGTTTATACCATGTTTTGAAAGTGGGAACTGTTGGTATTTTCTCTTAAGAAACCCAATGGTGACCTGACACAAATGATTTTGGATCACATTTAACCCCTCCCTCATAATAAACAACTGGTCTAAACTAAACACACCTAGAGGATTTCTCTTCTCCATTGAAACAAAAATGTTGAACCTGACGAGAATCACTCAAATAAAAAAATGATTGGGTTATTTTCCATTGGTACATTATTTATAGTTTCTATGCAAAAAAATGGTAAACATGACCTCAATCTCTCAAATTAATGTTTGACCAGTTAATCATGCATCAATACATTTTTATTTACATATTCTAAAAAATTAAAAATAATGATCCTAACATGAAACCCACAAATAATAGGATGGTCATTTTTCTATGTGTCTTCCCACTTTATTGGAACATCAAACAAAGACAAAAAGCCTAACATAAATCAAACATTTGATCCTATATAAAGAAGGTTCTCCTTAAATATGTTCATACTATATTTGAAAATTTCACAAGATAATAATGTCTATATCAATGATAAAAGGATAATTATGTTAACCATGGATATCTAATTGAGAACACAACATGACTATGATATTTCACTAATTGGTGACCTTGTTACTTGTTGTTTGTAGGAATACTGATAATTATCTCATCAAAAACATCACATGTGATACAATGCCTTCATCTTGGGACCATTCTAGTAAATCATATATGGATGAAACACCTTTGGTTCAAAAAAATGATATCATATTCCCAATAGCATTAACGTGTTGTGGATAACACAATATGCTAGGAATACCATCAATGTGGTACACTGAAGACTCTTAAAGCTACCTGTGAGCATATCCATGTACTAGAACTGATGAGTCTACATAATTCATAGAAAGATATAGTTACTCCACTAGACCATGTTTCCACAGCCAACCGCTTCATGAGATTATCCCTAATGGGAGATAATCACCACCTTCAATATCTATTGTTGGTGGACCAAGGAGTCCAATATGGCTCTTTTCTAGTTCAAGAACTATTGAGGAGGGCTTCTACCAACCACTATCGCCAGTATCATCCCACTTGTACCCATTGGATGCATGTTAAGGGTACCACATGACACACTTCAGCCTCTAATACCCATGCACATAAAATATAGAAGATACATTGGGTGAGGATGTATATGGATAACCGTGAGTGGGTTCATATCCCCCCACCCACTGACGATGTCTATCAAAATATTCCTATAGTAACTAGAGAGAAGGATCATATATATGCTCACTCAAAAAAATTCAGGAATATTATTGCATTAGGAATGGGGTAGGTGCATATCCTTACCCCCATGCATGAAGCCCATTGGCATATTTTTTTGGACCAAGGAGGAAAGAACTGGAATCATATCCTTGATTCAATTGAAGATATCTGATAGTAGATAGTGGAGATGGAAAATGGGTAGGGTTATATCCATACAAACACTTTTATAAAATGTCATTACATATTAGAAATAGTTGAAGGCCTCCACCAGTATATTCCAAAACTTGTACAGATACATGTACATACACATATTTATATCTCTTCAACAAGAGAATTTCAATACTATGATCATTATGAACAAGTGGTTGGTCCATAATAATCACACATTATTTCTCTTATCTAGGAGGATTATCGACATATTCTGGTAAAGTTAAAGGCATTATAGGGGCTTTTAATCACGCTCTAACCAGGTCTCACTAGGTGAGAGTGGCACGTGCCTCAGGACAGGGGCACATGCTTGTCAGAAAAGTTTGGTGGCATATACCAATGTCCCAATATCATGCTCATATCACCATTATGGACAGGGATCACTATGTTTTAGGGGTAATGGAATCGGTACATGCTGATATTTCTATCAATGAAGATAAGTTTCAAACTCCAAAGGCCCCATATCTTATTCAAAACCACGTTTTATGTGGGTCTAACCATGTGAGAATGCCACATGACCCGAGACAGACTCATATTCCTAATCGTTAATCTTCCTAGCATATGACATCATGTCACAAAATAAAGACACATATTCGTATATCCTTCAATGAACTGATGCACTAGAATCCTTCCATGGAAATACAGGAGGAGGCTTATATCCTTTCTCCCATTATGGATGTCCATCAGCATATTTTGGTAGAGAATACATATTCGGATCAGTCTCATATTCATGTTCCAACCAAGTATCACCATGTATTAATGGTTCATTCCATGGGTAAGGATTTAATCTCTTCACAAAATATCAGTAGACTATTCCAAATGCTTAGGATTGAGCTCATACTCTCGTTCTAATAAAGGCTCCCAAGTGAGAATGGAAGATGCCTCAGGACATGATCATTTTTATATCAATAATCAAGAATCTCATTGTCATATTCCAGAAGCTTCATAGTAGTGTACACATACTCCTACGGAAATAGATAGTTATAAACAAGTTCTGACAACCTTCATAAATCAGGCTCATATCCCTACACAATTGAAAATTAAAGGTCGGTATATTCCATCCATGATGTAGAACGAAACTCATATCTCTAATCCTCTCAATTTTAGTGTCTATGAAGTTGTTCTAGAAACATTATCAACACCTCAATGGTCAATCAACTCTTCAACTAATAAAGAAGATGATCATTACCATGATAGTCCTTCACATGATAGTGTGGAGTAGGATCATAAGGACTCTACTAATGATATCTACCATGGTCAACCTACCCATGGTGATATCTCTCATGGAAAAATAAATCCTCCCCATTATCATAAACCTTTATATAGAGAAGTTTTTAAAAATCATACTCCCTTTTATATAGAGTGACTCAAATCACTGAGGTCAACAACATATAGTTCCCAATAAACATGCAGCATCCCTCCACTCTAGTTATTAGGCGACCTTAAGAACCATCTTCTATGGTATGATTGGATGGATTCATGTAAGATGAATAAATGGAAGGCCTAAATTGATATATGGAGAGTGTTATCTTAAAATAACCTCCCCACCATGTTCTGGACCCTCTCCACTTCTAACTGTGCGGTCCTAGATGAGTTATAAAAGGAGAAAATACCTTATCTATGCCAAAATGTGTGTATACTCATCCGCGGGTAAAGGATAGACTTATCCCTTTTACATTGTATGAGTATCACCTTTAACTCATCAATACAATCTGTTGTCAGCTAGATATGGTTGCCTTTACCATAGCCCAAAACCTGGGAATAGTGGACCATGAAAAATGCCTATGCAGTGTTTGTCTTTGCATTGCGAAAACTCTCCACCAGTTTATTTCCAGAGCATCTTCAGACGTTAATATATGATTATGGGATAAATATGGAGGATTTTACTTAACTATGTCTCCATAACAATATAACCCTTTAGATATGGATTCCTATAATGTCATATATTCTAATGAAATTAGATAACTAAGTAACGCGCAATCTAGTTGGTCACTAAAATAGAATTACCTCACTTCAATAATTCCTAGACATCATGAAAATAAGAAGAGGATAGACAACATGTTTTTGAACTTGGTCATTTGAAGTAGTGGGAATATATCTCAAAAAAGGAAGCTTATTTTTTGATCAACCGGACAACTTCCTATAAAGAGTGGTCCTTATCATGGGATTCCATTTCACCCATATTCTATGTAAGCATAGTTTCACCACATCAACAGATCCATAGTATTAGATTCTATTGAAATCATCTAGGAGAGGACAAATATCACCATAAATGGAGAATATCTGCAACAACATACAACTCTCAGGATGTCAATTCCCATGAGGATTCAGGAAATATCGTCAACAATCACAAACAAACCCCATACCATTTTGATAGGGGGATTTATATATCCATCACCATAACCAGGTTCATCATCCACTAAGAGAATCTTGGGGAAATCAATGATGATTTCATATCAACCCCAGATTGTTGGTATGGGGTCATTTATATCTCATTGTCCATCCCATGAGTCATCAAATCCACAACTGGAATCATTTGATCATCAACAACATGATCAATAAATTATAATTACGGCATTAAATAACCCCAATTCCATAGGGATATGATTATGTTAATCATTATCATCACCGTAGAGGTAATCACCCTTCTCTGGGTTGGGAGATAAATATCAATAGTTGGCATTTCATCATTTCCTTACACCACAAGACAAAACTCTTCATGTTCATGGCCTATTTAGCAGTCACAACTAGAAACTCATTCACGGAAATTACTCATAGGACAAGACATGAGGACTATATGAAGAAGTTAATATGACCCAGCTAGGGTCTCATGCCAAAACGTCTTAATATGGTTAGGTTTTCAATAAATTGACATGATGAAGGAAATAAAGAATCATCCTATTATGTAAAATGTAATGGGACAACCACCATTACTCGATATTCCTCTTTGAATATCATCTATGTCAACACAATATATATGGTGGATCAAGAAAAAAATGTACAGGGAAACAACACGGAAAATATACACTGATATTAGGGTGATTTGGATGTACCAACGAAGGCTACACACACACAGAACCTGAGAAGGATCCCAAATCAGGCACTTCCAAATATCGAGTTTCCAACTCTCCAATGGAAAACTGCCAAACATAATGGTAATGGTATGGAAACATCCCATTAAAAACCCATAAGAGTTGATGTTACTTCTACATAGGATCAATTTTCATAATATTAGTGTGAAATACAAACACATAGACAACTCAATTAAGAGCTACTCAACAGTAGTATTCATGTCGGGTACCATCTTTAGGGTCAGGAAAATGTTCCTCCTCCCATAAATTTGGAAAGATATGATCCACCAGAAAGAGAGTTATCTAAGAAACATATTGTATCTAGATCCATAATCTAGTCGAAATAAATGAGGAAGTTGAAAATGACCATGAATTCCTTCCATATCAACAATAACTTATCCCTCTCCATGGATATCATTAATTCTTAAGATGAATATAGAATCAGTGGGAGAAAAAAGTTGAGTCACCTCATAAACCCCCACACACTCCTTATAGAAGAGAGGTGGCTCTTAGGGTTGTGTCCCCAAATCTTCTTAACATCATCAAGTACCTGGATACTCGAATGGAGTCCATGGAAGGGTGACATGCACCTCTACAGCCTGAGAGGAAGCCATATCATGAGTGGGTGGATGATAATATTCTCCTCCCAATTTCAATAATCCATCATTCCCAACCTTATATGGTTCATGTGACCCTGAACAAAATCTCATGAACATCATATACTGATGTGTTCCAATGATAGGCCCTTGAGATCAATAGGAGGAAAAAATATTTGGTGTTTTTTAAAGACTTGGACAGGTCCAGTCATTGTTTGGTATAGCATCATTCTTCTAGGATATGTTGCAAGATGGGAATACATTTTTCATTTATTCATTTATTTAATCAGCTCCACATTGAAGAAAATGAAAATTTTAAACCTAAAAACCCATAAAAATGTGAAAATATGAGGATTTATGACTTCATATCAAAATGGAAAAGATTATTCTATTCACTCTCCATCCATCGCTCACAAGGTAAATTACTAAAAATCTAGGTGGATATCTATGGGATTAGTTGAAGATACCTTTGATACCGATGAATTACCTAGGTGGGTTCTGAGAGTTTGAAGAAATGTCACAACATCTATAGGACACAATTTAATGAACTCGGTTAAAATATTAACTCATTACTTTAGCACAAAGTAAAAGGCTATTAAAATAAGATGTTGCATCTATCACTCTCAAGATAGAAACAATACCCATCCAAGCACCAATGCAAGTCCTGGATTGGCCAGCACCTCTTGTCAAGTGGAGATAAACATAAAACCCCCTTTTTCAAAATCCCATAGAAATCAAGGTCACCGGGGATTTGAGGAAGGGATGAATAAAAAATAATTCTTCTAAAATGAACAAGATATCATTTATTTATTGGTATCTATGGAAATAATCTACTCTCAAGATGCCACAACACAAGAATCCCAATGAGGTTATCCTTACCAACTACTTACCTTCCCATTGAAGGATGGGTGATAATATCCATGACTTATTCATATTAAATGACATCATTCAAGGAAAATTTGATTCTGAACAGGTGTTGTTAGATAAATCATCAAATCAGGTGTCCTGCATAACCATTTCCAAATCAAAATAATTGGGTGTTTGGAAGAACGTTTTGGTGAGGCATTAATATATATTCAATAACTAGATGACTCAGAACACCATTTACTGAACTCATTTCAGCCTAAGATAATAATTTTGTTGACCCACAATATCTCCACCACCCAAGTAGATGACATTATATTTGTCTCCCAAAAGTGGGTGCGACCACCATAAGTAGGAACTAACTAAAGAGGGGGGGTTAAAATTATATTCCAACACAAGCTTTGTATCTTGAATATTTATTCATAGTAATATCTAAGGAACAAGAATCTCTCCACCAAATAAAATATTCATCATTCAAACATATCTTTTATGGTTAATTCACCATGATACACATGGAAGACCCTTTAATTACTAATGAGTATGAATTATAATATCAGTTTCTTACACATGACCAGGGAATGGGAGGTTTCATGCTCAAGAACCTATGATATAGGGGACTGTACAGGCATAGTCACACCGAATATTTCGGTCACATCCCCATGGATAACATATATGAAGATGAGACCTAAGGGATAGCACTCTACCAAGCCCATATAAGACATGGATGTTTCCAAAACCCTACAAAAGTCATCTGTACCATGTTTTCTTTCATAATAAACTAGAAGTGTTTTCATTATCTGATTAGCCTTGGAAATGGGGAATGTTGGAATTACCCAGGGTAATGGAAGAAGATTCTACCACAACCTATTTACACAAACTAAGCCCATCCACCTCAAATTTCTCTATTCTTAGGACTTATTTCTAGGATAAATCCCAACTTGGGATGCTCCAAACTCTGGCACAAAATTATGACATTCTAAATCATCTAGATGTTGGTGCAGCTAAACTCTCAATCTTGGATATTCTATATCTTTTAAAATAACTGATTGAGGTTCTAATTAATTCCTCAAATGATCATAGGAATTCGAGATAGTAGTCGATGTATCGAGTTTTATCAAAGGGATACCATTTCAGTAGAATTCCATTTCACCATCTCATTCATAGTAGATGATCATTAAGAGTTCATCTGAGGACACATCAGGCCCCTATATGTTTTTGGTAGACTAAATTATGTCAATATTTGAGGGTATTTGATTGATAATGGATCCAGGATAAATCTCATCCCGATTCAAATACTTTGATATTTGGAATATAATGAACGGTATTTTCCTCTCATAAAGTTGATCGTCAAAGGGTATGATAAGTGTGAGAAAAAAATATATCAAGAAGATAAAACTAAAAAATAAATTTTCATATCTCACATCTAATGTTGAGTTTGTGCTTATCCATCAATACACTACATACAATGTTCTTATTGTAAGTCTATGTCTCAATAGTCACATAGTGGTACCTTCAACATTTTATTAATGTATGAAATACCCCATCAATGGAATGTTTGGAATAATGCATGATGACATCACCCCCTTTGAGACACGGATGGCCACATTTACCGAAACATGTTTCTACAAGAGGGGAGGAAAAAACAAATAGAGGATGATAATATACATGTTTCATCCCCTAACATCTTGGGGAATGCCCATTCAAAACCCTAGAGTATTCTCAATAGTGGCTATATGCTCCCCATAAATCTATTTGAGGTGATAGACCTAGTCCCAGATGTTCAAGTCCCTCCATTCCACAACAAAAGTGTAAGAAAAAATATCCTCTATCATATCTCTACAAATACATAGTCAATAGGGGAGGATAATTTATATTCTTGTAGCCTCTTTCACCATGACAGTGATAGATATTCCCTAGATTGTCACCTCTATAAGAGAATACCTCTACAGACAAAGAGATGGAAGAAGAAGAGGATGACATTAGTAACACTCAACCTCCATTTGAGTAAGGTGTCTCCACCACCATCAATGAGATTAATTATGTAAATCCAGGAACATATAAATACCTGCTTCATACATTTATTAGTTATTCTAGGCCCCTTTAAGAGAAAGAGATGTGTATTTAATTGTTATAGTAACACTAATATTTATTCCCTTGGAACTATAAATAAATTCCCAGACTAAATCTAGATATTTCTATGCACCATCTCATCTTAAATAATGAGAATTAAGGATTCAAGTAGGTTTTTTGGAGGATAAACCCCTCTTATGCCACTAATGTAATGCACAATTTGAAAAATTGGTCAAATCCCACATTTTAGGAGAAATGAAATACCCAATATGGATTTCTAATATATCCCCATCAAGAAAAATAACAAGTATATTATGGTTTATATCGATTTTAAAAACCTTAATCAGTACTTCCTAAAATATGAATACCCATCATCGATCACAAAACTCTTGATCGATGAAACAACTAGCTTCAAAGCCATTTCCTTTAAGGAAGTATATTCATGGTATAATAAAATAAATATGGCATTAGAAGATGTGGATTCCAATGCCATCAGAGTGACTTAGGGGATATTTTGATATCAATTCATACCCTTTTGGTTAAAGGACATTATAATTACATATAAACACCCCAATAATCATATATTTAATACATTCCTAAGAAGAATAGTCAAATTCTATGTTTATGACCTAGTTTTCAAATCCCAATAGTGATTTGATCACTTAACAGATCCTAAAATAATATTCAATAAGCTGCAACAACACATTATGAAGATGAATCCACTGAAATTATCCTTTGAGGTAACATCAGGGATGTTACTTGGATTCTAGGTATACCTGTATTACCTTGATGTTGACACAAATAATAATTTTTCTATCTTAGCAATTTTAACCCAAAAAAATCTCAAATTGTTGAGGGGAATCAAAGGGAAAATTTCCTACATTCGGTGCTTCATATCCAACTTAGACAATAAATATATCCCCTTAACTGGGATAATGAATATGGGAATATCCTATTATGGGATGAGGATTTCCAATAATCCTTCAAAATCATCATGTAGTATCTACTACACAAACTAGTTATAATGCCTCTGATGGAAGGGTAGCCACTCATCTTGTAAGTGCACATTATTTAATGCTCATTAGGAACCCTCCTCACATAGAAAAACGGTTTTGGGAGAGGAAATATTCTCTATTACCACAACTGAATAATGATAGGTACTGAGACTCGATACTCAACTGTTGAAAAGAATTGCCTTGCACTCATCTTTACGTCGCAAAAGTAGAGGAATTATATGAATCACCCAAAAGTCTATATGGGGTCTCGTATTAATATTCACAAGTACATCCAAGTATTCCCATACTGATAGGATTATGGCATGATGGGTGGTCATTATGAAACAATATGACATCTAGTTTGTGTCACAAAAGGTGGATAAAGGGAACGACTTGGCTGATTTCCACACAACACATCCGACCCATGGATATACAGTGGTGGATACAAGCTCCCATATGAGGGGGTCTTTTATTCCCATGACACTCCCCATACATGGGATATGTATTTTGATGGAACCTTCAGAATTAATATTAGAAAAAGGATGGAAAACCAAAATCTCATTTGGGTTTTCTTGGGGATTGTATTTACCTCTACAGAAAAATATTTTTTTCACTACTCTTTCTCAATATCCGAAGGCTGAACAAAAAAAGTGGCAGAATACCAAGAATTATCAGTAGCTTGGAATTAGCCCCATATATGTAGATAGCCACATGAATATAAAAATGTATTCAGGACTAGGGATAAATAAGATCATTGCATGATATTCCATCAAAAAGTAAGAATCGGACCATATCACTAGCTACATCAAGGGAATGATGGACGAGTACCCTTTTGATCCCACATTACATTATGTTCCCCAATCACAGAATTCATGTATTGATTCATTGGATAATAAATCCATTGTTCTAGCTAACCCTTATCAGGAGGAAGTAATCTATCATGTAAAGCATCAAAGAATGCTCACATCAATCGTTTTCTAAAATATGAAAGAAATCAATCAGTTATACACCTTTCATATCATGATGAACCAATATCTACACCTGTATAGATAGAGTCCATACTCTGTTATCTAAAATATGGGACTCTCTTGACAGATCAATCCATAAGGGAACAGGTTATGCACCATGCATCAAACATTACCTTTTAGGATGAACCAAATGAGTAAAAATCCTCTAAAAGATAGTCTTATACAGAATCATCCTCTGATGCAAAGTAAAAAAAGATAGATTCATGACATCATGTAATAAGTCCATGTGGTTTGTTATGGTGATCATTGACATGGGACTAGGATCTACCACTAAATCCAGATGTGGGGATATCACTGGTAAACCATGATACAAGTTTGTTTGTAATTAACCCAAAAAATTCATTCGTGTAAGATCCATGAATCCTTCTAACATAATACTCAAAAATTGCTTCATATAGCTAAATATTACATTTATTTTATATATAGGGAATGGATGTTGTGGGGAAACATCCCCCAGCTATAGATAAGTAGTTCAAGTACATCCTTACTACTACTGACTTCTTTTCCAAATGGGCTGACGCAATACCCCTCAAACAGTTCTTTAAATAGAATATCATTAACTTTGTAATTTCTTATATCATCACCAGGTTTAGAATACCTCACACAATATTGATAGAAAACAACACAAAATTTTGTTCTATATATTTGTATAATATGTACCAAGAGTAAAATATTGAGTCTAATAACTCATCCGACTATCATGAAGTGGAAAATGGATAGATAGATTCCTTTAATAAGTTTATGTAAAATATACTCTAGAAGATGGTGAATAAGGATAACAATTACTTGCAAGACAGGATCCTCCATATATTATGGGCCTACCATACCAACACAATAATACTACACAAGCAATGCCATACTAATTTTTGTATGGGACCGAGCTAGTGTTACCCCAAAAAGGTCTAGAATCCTTCTATATAAATATACATTTGTGGAAACTCTCATATGATGAAAAATCGGAAAATAAAATGGATGGTTTGCAGAAGTTATATGAGAATAGGTTGCATACCCTACACAACCTTGAAGTCCATAAGAATAATATTACATTATCTCTTAATAAAAAGGTTCGCCTCCAATCATTCCTCTAAGGAGAATTGGTGTTGTCTCTCAAGACCCCAATGATACCAGGAAATAAGCCTCTGATGATGGAACCCAAATGTAAAGGGCCTTACATCATACATAAGGTCTAACACAATGAATATTACTCCCTTTCCACAAGGTATTGAGATCATGTCACCCCCCCCCCTCACCAATTGGATATTTCTCAATACATACACTTTATAGATATCATCAATCACCCCACATTATATCCATATGATGTTAAGCTATACGAAGTCATCCTTGAAGCAAGACATTAAATTGAACATCATCTCTTGTCCTATCATAAATATGTTAAACTACAACATCTCATTTACTAACCATATGAAACTATAATCTATCGATCGTGTCCTCACTACATGACATTAAACTGCATAAGAAACATAATCTCACTAACTACTCACAACACATGAGAAATATGTGTATGAAGGAAGGATTAAATTTGTCCATACCCATGTGAGTGTTATCCCTATAAAGGGAATATCTTCATAAAATAAATAAAGGAGGTTTTATTCCAACCATAACGGGATATATAGTGATGCATGAACCTCTAGTCTCAAGCCCAACAATAATATTCTTTTTCTTTCACATTAGGTGACCAAAGTTCATATCATGTGACATTAAACTGTATATCATATTTCCTTTTTTAATGAAGTAAAAAATACAAAGATCCATAGTGTTAATTCCCTTTCATATAGGGTCACCCACTTCCTTACCACATGATGTTAAACTGTATGGTATATGGTCTTTCCGCATGACATTAAACTACATGGATTTTCTACAAATATGTATGTCTTGAATCTCATTTTTAATGAGATAAATAGGGATTACCCAATCATGTATCTTGGTCCATCTAAAATATGGTAAACAATTCCCTTATCTTATCCTTAATCATCTTTTAATTTTGAGAAGGATCCCTTCTATTCCTTATTTTTCATATAGAGCATAGATCATGTGATCGTAGGTGTTTTTCTAAGAGATTCCCTACAATGAATTGCATAATATATCATGATATAGTCATCATGGTTCTAAATGAAATACCCAAAAAGGAATACCATGATTCCTTGATGCATGATGTTAAACTGTATGGTTGATGTCCCTTGCATGACATAACGTTGCGCGTTCTTGTGAACCTCTTCTGAGAAGACCACTATTTTTGGTGATTGGTCTCCTACCACACCACCAATTATGAACTACGTGTGATTTGATTCTTGTAATCACAAGATATTAAGTAACACCTAAACCACCAATCCTGGGTCCAGTCACAAAAAATAAACATAAATATGAACCTCTTTATGCAAATAGGTCAAAAAAATCAAATGATTCTTCTTTTTCATGAACTGTATGTTTCTTGATTCTTAGTAAAGAGGGATAAGTAGTAGAACCTATATTTTATTCATTAGGTCTAACTACAATACCACTTTTCATGTTATGAAGCCAATATTCTTGCTGAATGATGTTAAATTGCATGGTTCCTCATGGAATATGTGTGGCTTCATTATTGACACCACAAGATACATAGTGATTCCCAGATCACTATTCATGGTCCTAGCTATAAGAATCTATGGAAAAAAATACCCACCTCTGTGTACGGGTCATACCTGCATAGAGAGTCTCCCGTTCAAGAACTACATGTGGATTTATTTTTATCATTATAGGATACGTGGTGATGCCTAGATCTGAAATCCTAGACCCAGCTACAACAATCAATAACAAAGTCCTTTCCATGTGGAAATTAAATAGAATAGAAAATGTCTTAGTTACATGACATTAAAACAACACAACAAATACGTCCTTACCACATGATGTTAAACTTCAATGAAAATTTCTTTACCACATGATGTTAAACTGCATAAAAGAAATTATTTCTCTACTAGTCAATGTTAATATTTTTATACCATCATCCATTATTCTCATTATCTAAGGACCATAGAGCCTTACCCTAGTAATCCTGTGAAAAGGGTGATTCTTCCATATTTTAATCACCAAAATCCCAAAATCACACTTCATGTCTTGAGCAACTCTAGTTCCTACAAACCATTTATTTCCCTTGGGAAAAGATACCCAGCTTCAAGTGAACCTTTATTTGACTATGTATGCATGCTTATAAACCTTGTATATGTGTATATTCTCATCAACAAAGTGATTTACTCTATAAAATGTTATTTATGATACCTACGAGACCTGATATTACCCTAGAAGAACTCAACACCTCGGTGCGTTTAGGTCCATTATAGGTATGATTTTATCATATCATTACTCATTACCTAAGAACCTCGATCCATGATCTTAAATATTTTGGTCTCACGCTCAGAAGGATGATGGGGTGCCAGAGAACTTGGGTATCCTAATCAGGCTCTTGTGTATTACCCCTTGTTTAGGTTTATGTGTTTCATGACCTTAAACTACATGAACATTGGGAAAATATTTATGACCTTAATAACTATCCTATAGTGGTTCAAATAGCATGACCTTACGTTTCTATCAAAGGATACACAAAAAATTTTAGTTTGATATCCCATAAAGGGCGTCTTAAGAAAATGTAAATTAATGACTCACAAAACTCTTCATATCCATAGTATAGGAAAAAAATTAGGTCTTAATTAATAAGTCATAAAAATCATAGTGCCTACTCTATATCACTATTAAAATCGAGTCTATACAAACTAAACCCCCTGGTTTAGGAAAAACTAAGAGTAATGATTTTCCATATCTCCTCACTATATGAATTCATTTTTTAGGAAGTGAAAAAAAATTATAGTGATCAAACCCTTCCTTGAAATTACACTTTCACAAATCCCACTTCATGATTTGAACACCTTAAATCACTATAAACATTTTGTGGCCCTTGGAAAATGATACATGGATTCAATGGACCATCTACATGACTATAGATGTATGCATACATCTCTTACATATGCATCTATGGTCATCACCAAATGTTTCACCCTTCAAAAATAGCTTTCTAATGCATCTGAGATCTGACGTCACTACAATAGAACTCATCACCTCAGTGTTTTATGGGTTATTCCTGTTATGATTGTCCCATATCATCCTCCTAATCCAAGAACTTTGGAAGAAGATTTATAATCTTTATACCCAACTATCTAAATAATTTCTACATCCTCAATGTTAGGTCACCATATTTTATACCCTTTCTCAAAGAAGGAATACGACACTCCATTCCTAAACCATTTATGGACCACACATCATGATTCAAAGTCATAGGGTGTAGGGCTCAAGTTTCATAATTAAGTGCTTAATTTCCCATAGGATTTCAGAATTCTTTTGGGATATCTTTCCTTATTACCCAAACACATAATTTAGATGTTTTATTATTAAAAAATCCATCATGTCCTTGAAAATAAATAGTTATCATATTTTATTTACCATTATATTGGATGATAAGGTCTTCGACCTACCATATAAAGACATCCACTACAGGAAATAATGGAGCTTTAATCATTGTGAGCCCTGGAAAACTCGTGGAGGAACCTATAACCTCAGGGTGTTAATGTTCATCCCCAACATTTCTTCCCAATCCCATATTCACTAGCTCAAAATTTTTTATTATGACTTATGTCACCCATAATAAAACTATCCTGGTGAACCTATCATCACTAGTATTTACCCATCAACCAATATTCCCCCTATAAATCTTATATGATTCATGGAATAGAGTAGATTTACCTCTATTTGACAATGTTATCAATGAATAATGTATTTTACCTACCAACCATAGGCATATCCTTCTTACAGTAAAGGAGATCTAATCCTTATGATCCTCAATAACATCATGAAAGAACTCAATGCCTCCTTGGTGTTTCCATTCATTCTTGACATGTCTTCACAATATTACATTATCATTGATCATGTCTTGGTAGTAAGAGTTTAAACTTCATTGAATCCTAATATCCAAGCTAAAAAAACCCTAAACTACAAAGATAGAAGGTCTAAGCTAAAAGGCCCCAAACTAGAGCATTATAATGTAATAGATAAAAGATATAAACTATAAAAAGATATGGTACAATCTAAAATACCTTTAAAACAAAAATATAAGGTCCAAGAAAAAATACCCTAACTACATAAATAGAATGTCTCATCTAAAGGATCCTAAACTATAGAGATAGAAGGTCTGAGTTAAAATACCCTAAATGATAGCAATAGATGTTATGAGCTAAAAAAACCTAAAATACAGCGATAGAAAGTCCGAGATAGAAACCAAAAAATATAACTCAACATATATTATGTCTGAAAGAATGTAAAAGCTTGTAATCCCCACCATATGGCCTTAGAAAAAGTAAATATATGCTTGATAAGACAATCACCTTTAGAAAAAGATATAGAAATCCCCCTTGGGGAAATATATTATAACAAATTATACATATGTGAATCAAATAATCTAAAGATAGTTAGAGAAGATATATCAATAAGGTGTCTTATGTTAGTTGAGATTCATGATAACTTCTTGAGAAGAATCTGTTATGAATTATATATTCATATCCAAGAATTCATGTAAAATAGATGTTATTAAAAGGACGGGTATTATTAGCAATTCATATAATATCGGATTAGCGAAGAGTCTTAAACATCATGAATGAATGAAAAACTGGATAGTATCATAAAAATTTTAGATAATCTATTCATTTATAACATGAAATATGTGGAATCTCTACATTTAGGAGTTTATAAAAAATATCGTCAAAAATAGAATGCATATCAATGGTTAAACTATAATAAATTTAGATCAGATGAGATGACCAAGTTGGCAAGTGTCTAATGAGAAGAGTCAATTAAACACTGAATTGTTTCCTTCCCCACCTTTTTTTCTTCTACCCCAAGGTAGATAGTCCTGACTAGAGTAGTCATATCCTCAAATATCTTTTGAGTAGTTTCCAATAAGGATGATGATGTTGAAAGGTCGGACCCATGGTGAGCTATGATTTAATCATATATATATATTTTTTAATGGTATATGATTCTATCTATGCTTAAAATTTCAATATAAACCAGATACTCTACTCTAGTTCCTCTAATGCCTCTTTTATAAGTTCGGTATGGGGGTCTCATCTTCAAGATCATGAAATCCCCTCTCATCGGTGGCCAAATAATTTGGAGTCAAGATAATCAATTTCATGATTTTGTATAGTGGTTTTTGATAAAAAACATCTTCCCAAAGAATTTAAATAGCTGATGAAGGAATTCCCCTTTTCCAAGAAATTTGTATAAAGGAGTCTCATTAATTGAGAAATGAATCATCTACCAAATCATCATGCACCATGTCTAAGATTCCATGAATAATGGTATGGGAATGCTAAAAATAGGAATAGTTGAATTATCTAGTAAGAAAATGGGAGAGTAGGTTTCATATATCCTATCCTCAATGGAGGTGTCACCCATTACTTGTGTTGTAGTTATGATTTCCTCACAATATTTGGTCTCACTATCAGGATGGTCATCGTCAGGATGAGGGATATTCCTTTAAGTCTCACCCAAGTCTTGAATAAACTCCATAATTATCACATAAAGAGAGGTTATGGAGGCAAATGGATTGTTTATATAATGAACCAGTGATCTTAGCACACAACTCGAGTAGGATGCTATGCAATACTAGGAATAATCCTGAGTAAGAAAGGTAAGAGAATTAGAATAAAGAATAATGGTCTTCGAATAAATGTCTTCATGATCCGACATCATCCAAAACTGATGAATGGTCCTAGGGTGTCACTCTCCTCATACGTCAGACAAAGGAAGAGGGGAGACACTATGGGTGTATCCAAACTGATAAGGATATCGATAAGTAATATATGTCTCACATATTATCATCTCATCCATCAAGTCTATAAGAACCCCATCCCGAAGGGAGATCTTGTACGACCTTTTTTCGAGAGAGATACAAGCATTGCCAAGGATCATCCCAGTCGGTGTGAGATAAGTGGTTAAGTCAAACATATCAAATCAATTCCACACATCTATAAGCTCATAATATATTAGTGAAATATCCTCAAACCCATATATTTTCAACAACCTAGGATGAGATAAAACATCATGGATCCTGATGTAAATGTTGTATTCATATAAATGGAAATTGTCCCAAATCTAGACAAATAAAAATTGGAAAGGTCCAGTGATCCTATAAGGGATGATGACATATTGGATGTTTCCAAAGAGTTCATAAAGGAATGTAAGGGTTAACACATCTAGATTAAGGTGACTCTCTCCACTAACTGCACTACCATTACTAGCATACTAATTAGAATTACAGAATGTGCATCCCCATCTAGGAAAATCCACCCATTTAAGAAAATAGCCATAAAACCATCTAGTCTAAGGCTCATATTGATATCTTACTTCACTCAATTTCCCCATAATGTATGATATTGGGATTCCAAAATTGACCAATATGATCCAACACTAGTATGAATATTTTGGGAATTACATTGATGGGGGAATATATCATTTTTCTAACATCATTGTGATATAGGAAAATATTGATCAAATCCTTGAAAGATATAAGTGATCTCAAAGTCAGCTCCATCCATAGGCTATGCTTCAAATTTATGATCATTCTTGTTTCCAAGACTATATTCTACAATGGGTTTAACAAATTTTTGTGGCAAGAAGTAACTCATCATACATCTCTCAGAGATGGGGGATCCTACCTAGTTAGTAGATATACCACATGATGATTCTAACCTTATCATGGGATAGATGAAATGAGTTGGATAGAGTAAACCAATGACTAAATAATTCGATAATAATATCAGTATGGTTATAGAAAATAAATTAGAAAATCTATAATGATTCAAAAAAATGAACAGAATATAACTGTTTAGTGAACTCTAAACAACTTTTTTAGATCCATAATGGCCACGCATATTCATCAAAAACTCACCACTAGAATGGAGATACCATTTTTAGATGCATCCAATGTTCATGTCATTAAAGTAAGAGGATAATATACTCTAGTATCTCTAATAAAGGGGGTGATTATAGAAATTAAAATCGTCTATACCCAAGAGAGTTTTTTCCAATATATAATACTACATCATGGATGGAGCTGTAATCAGTCAGACATCCTCAGTAAAAAAAATTAGTATAGTCAAGAGAGTCTGAAACCCAACATGATGTATGGTTGAAGTTATATGGCGGAATTAAAACATCTCCCATCAAGATGAACCCGTAAAGAGGAAGCCTGTGGGATAAATGATAGTTTTGAAGATCGAATGGAAGAATCCTTTTGAGAATCTCATAATCATAATTCACATGATATCGAGGGTCAACATTGAAATTTCTAGAAATAATGGATCTTTGATTAGAGGAAATAGATAAATTTTTATGAGATATGGAATCCATATGATTAAAAGTAGGTTTCATATGTCACACATATAAAATGAAACCTTTTTAATAGGAATGAACTGGAAGCATCATTCACATCACATGATTCATCAAAGACATCCAAAAATCATGTGAAGGATTCATGAATTTCCTAACTATATGAAAATATCACGAATCACAAAAAAAACTACAAAGATTCAAGAAACCATATGAATCTTTTAAATAATCATGATCTCTTGTCCTTGATATTTTCATGTGAGCCACAAAATAGTCAAAGGATCATATGGTCAAGCAAACAGATCCCTCAATACCCCTGAGATGATCATGCATCCCCATGACTAAAGATATAAAAATTAAGAAAAGATAAGTTCATCAATTGATTTGGGTAGACACATGGGAAAATGAAGTCTTGTGATGAAGCTTTCTCAAAAATGGTCGTGTGAAAAATTCTCGCAATGGGTTCTTATGGTAAGGTCTTGTGATAAGGTCATGCGATCAAAGAAGGTTGTAGGTTATTTTTATAATCGAGAAGCCAATGAATGAACCACTATCTTCTCCCCTATTTACAGTTCATGATGCGGAATACTAAACGTCACCTAACAGAAAAAACATCACCTAAGAAACCGATTAGTGACAGTGCCAAAGCATCAGGTGGGCATTTACATTCCTCAAAACTAAGACCTTGTCCCCACGGACATCACTTTGAAGGTAGGGGTATTTGTTGAATCATTATAAATAAGCATCATAAAATTTATAAGGTAATAAATACTGGAATATTAGTATTATTTTCCCTAAAATGCAATAAAAGATGAAGGTGACCATGATCACACAGACTGTGTCAACCTCCCAGGGACATGTGATCACATGACTAGTTTTAAGCCATGAGGATGGACACACAAAACACATAGCCTATATAAAACCTCCTGAAGTCCATTAGGAATTCCCTTCTAATAATCCCTATAAAATATAAGGAAATTTTCCAATGGTAGAATACTCATACAGTTATAAATATCACATGGAACATCACTAATTAGTAGAGTGGTTGTCCTCTACAATACTCATACAAACTTGTGAGAACATAAAACTTGTTAAATAAAGAAAGGAAATAAAAAGGGGAATATAGGGAGCCTCATTCGGGCATAGATATCATATGATGTTCCCCAGTCATCCCAAAAGACGTCACCAAATCCCCAGTGACATGTTTTCTTGGTCACACAAACACCCACTGGCATGTCACCCTCATCACGTTAAAAGCTTTAGAAATGTATAATAAAATTCTCTATCCCATTTTGACTCTAAAAAAAGTGTAAGAGACAATCCATGAAGTTCTAGCACATCACTACAATACCTTTTCTTAATCACAGAGTGCATCAAAGATGTGGAAAGTGATTATTCTATACAACACTCATGAAAAATCATAAGATCCAAGGCCCTTGTAAATTAAACAATAAAACAAATAAGGGTAAAGTGTGGACCCTCTTGTGGTCATAAAAATCATGTGATACACCAATACAATCTCGTAAACCCACTTTAAAATCCATCCTTATCTCATTAAAGGTCCTAAAGAAGTCGTCTGAGATCATGTGAAGGCCTTTCGACAGGAACCCTAATCTCATGAAGGCCCTTAGACGTGTTAGTATGATAATATAAATGTCCCTTAGAATGTTTTCATGATTAAAAAAGACCCCATATATTTTATACAATCCAATAAATGGGGTGTTTATGGGATGGTCTTGTGGTCGCTAAAAATCATGTGACTCCTTTCGAATGAACTACGTCATGAACTCATGAAGTTTCATGATTCCAAATCCCTCCACCGACTCCAGCATTGATTTTTTTGATTCTCACCATGCAAATAAAAGTATAGTTGAGGTGGGGAGGCCTGTAAATCATCTACCCCATCATTACAAAATTCTATATGGATGGAACACACAGACTAATGAATCTTAAAAACCTCACATCGGTGCACCTTGGAATCAGAGAAAATTTATCAGGGTGACTAATCTCATTATTGGGAATGTTTTCTACTAGGTATGATATGGGGAATAACCAGATCAATCATACAACATGCATATACACCTTGCATGATTAATCATAGATCATGTGAAATACTTCTGGGAGGATATAATAGGGACATCCCATGTATTTTCTAAAACATGCGAGGCTTAAGATAAGTTAACACTGAACAAATATAAGTCATGAAAAATAAAAGGATGTAACAAAGACTAAAAGATAAGAGGCTTATGTGAAGAACATAAATGTTGATCCTCTTATGCTTTGAATGAACCACTCTGGTCATGTTACAACATTAAGACATGTCTCCTAGGTCATGTGAAGCTCTTTTTATATACTATTTTTATCATGATAAGTCCCTTGGTTATCTTAGAGAAATTCATGTGGTGCCCCTGAGAATTCCACCCATGTATCATTAAACCCTCCATGTTTCCATCTAGATATTTTTATATCCTTCAGACATATCACCTAACTCATATGGCAGAACCAATACATGTCGGCTAAGTCTCATGATAGCATGAGGGCATGTCAACTAGATTGTGCGACATCCTTCGAAAAAACCATAAAAACCATGAAAATTCCCCTAGATGTAACACTATAATATTTTATGGTATGTATCTTTTAAATTTAACATCTTTCGTAGCTTATGTTATATCTAATGTCAAGTTTAAATCCATGATATACTATTAGATATTAACACAACCATTGGAATAGTAATGTGATTGTTAGGAATAGTAATTTATCCATTAGTTTAATAACCCACCTATGAAAGTATAATAAAATTTATGTATCTCATAAATAGAAATATTATATATTTATATCATGGGGTAAGTGAATAAATGTTTTAAAAATTATAAATTAATTGTTGGTATTTTTGGGAAACATAAATGTTTATTTACAATTTTATAAATAATATAATGACTTAAAAGATAAAATTATTTTGATAAAATAGATTCATAAAATAATATTTTGTTTTATTAAAATTATAAGATAATTTTTTTAGACTATAATTAATTTTTCAAAGTTTCATAAAATCCGTAATAATATTAAAATATGTATTTTTATAGTTTTATTCAAAATTAAATTTCTCATACTAATAAAATTATTTTTATAAAATTGTGTACATTTTTGAAATCTACACATAAAACAATGGTTAATATAAATATTTTTTATTTTAATGAAAAGGTTGAATTTTTTGTGAATTTTGAAATACGGTAATTTATGGTATTTTATATTTTAAGCCAAATACATGAATTTTTGAGCCATTATTGATGTTAGAGCCCATTATATAGAACTCTCATGAACTATTTTCTGTAATTATTCACAAGAATAAATAATTTTTATATTATTGAAAAAATAATAATAATCTAATGAAAAAAATATTCAAAAAACCCCCTCCTCCACAATAACTACCACCCCTCACCACGCATTCTCATCACACCTTCTAAAACATAGATATTCCCAATAATCATAGAAATTAATATCCCAAACCTATTACCCACAATCTAGTATTTTTTTTCATACAAAAAGTCTATTTTCAAGTGCCATATGGAGGTTCTTAAGAAGACGACACTCAAGAGGTAAAACCCTCCCTCTTTCACTTTTATTTCTTTTCTTATCTTATCTTCTCCTCACCTCACCTATCCAAATCGGAATGGTAAATAAATTATTATACATATAATTGAATTTTATTATGTTAATGTAATATCTATCATCAAGTTTCTTCTTAACCACTTTTATTCTAAAAATGAAGACATCGTCCGTGAGGTGCCAATTTACTACCTTTATGGATGATGATTTTTCATTTTTCATTATCACTTTAAAATCTAGTCATAAAACCATTTTTATGGTTAAAAAAATATAATATGTGTATTAAAACTTATTTAATGTTATATAACTGTTATATAAACATAATATTAAATAAAATTATACTAGTTCAGGATGGTCATAAAAACCACCAAAATAAAATTATCATTTTCCATTAACGTTTTTTCTAATGAATCATACCCATACCATATAACCAAATGATATATGTTACCATTTAAAATTATTAAGTTTCATTAATAATAAATAATTTCAATTATGGATATGTTATTCCCATTTCAAAATAACTCATATATTCATACTCAAGAGAACTGTCCATAAAACCATGAAAAAAAACACTCCCAAAAAACAGGTTGAAACATCATAATCCATCGGAATTTATATAAATAAACTTAAAATAATTGTAATAAATCAAATATATGTTTAATGGTTTCATAATAATTTTTGAATCTAATTTTATTATCCATGTCATTAATTACAAGTGAAGAATTATTTCAAACATATGGTAAGGGTTTCTTATCTCACTTATATTTCTGTGAGATATGCCTTATTCACCACTTATTTATTTAATGTGGTGTATATATACATCCCTTTGATAAGTAATATCATAAATCTCTATATATTTATGGTATTGGATATTTCATTTTATGATTATTTATTTTATGGGGAATACGGTTTGATAGTTTACAAAGTTGTAATGGAATTATTAAAATAATTTCCATTATTTGGATTAAACAACTAATACAATGATTATGTCATTCTATGATTATGTTTCAAAAGAATTTTGATTATAGTAAGTTTTATATGCACTTATTTTTTTTTATAGCTAATACACATTATTTATAATTTTTTAAACTCTCATACTTTCTTTTTAAAATACTCTTTTAAATGTTCCTTTCCTCAAAATTCAAGAGAAATGTTTTTTAACTTATGTGGAATGAGAATAATTTCCTACATTCATGTCACCTTAATGGTTTTAGGAATCTTAAAAAGTTTAATATTTTATTTATAGTGAAAATTTTTTCTTTTAAAATTGATTGTAGTTTTAAATAAATTATTCCAAATTAAAAATGGGATGTCTCTCAAGAAATTTTCAATTATTTTGTTATAGTATTTCCATTTATAACAACAGGATATATTAAATATTTTTCTAAATTGAGGTTGATATCTTATGACAATATATAAAATATTTTATTGATTGGTTTATGTCCATTTTGACTGGGGATTTAATATCTTCATACCATTTTCTATATTACTCTTGATTTTTTATGATTATGTTTATAAATTTGGGGAATTATTTACATTTCATATACTAGTTTCAATATAAATGTATATGTTTGTTAAGTTTCACCACTTTAATATGCGTAATGAAATGTACTTATTAATTATTTTTTGGGGCCTTTTGTATCCTTTTGATACATTGGTAGGTCTCATGAGACAATATATTTTGGATTTTATCCAAGGCCTTACCCATTTATGTAGACTTCTTGACAAGGCCTTGAAGTTATGTTTATGATGCCATGCATTATGAATTCATTCATTATGAGAATAGTTATTTCCATTCCATGTGATTATTATAATAGTATAATATCCATGAGTATATATCATTTTCATGTGATTAATTATATAGAATTATTTGATCAGATTTTATTCTAGCCATATTATTATAAATATTATGTTTTAATGGAATTTTTTTTAGATATTCACATTGACTTATTATTTATGATTATTTATGATATCTTCTCATATATTCTTATACTTACCAACCATCTAATCTCACCCATTTCTTATATTTTATTCTTCCCCAGGATTCTAAGATGAATATTATGATGGACATGCAAGGATAATCTAAAAGAATTAGGGTGTCTCCAATAGATTTACTATGTTGTATTTCATTTCAAGTTCTAATTTAATACTTGTGTTTGTATATGATTTTCCAAAGATACTAAACTATTCAGTCCTTCAGGATTAAATTTCCTTATTTATTATTCTAATGTAATATTGTGTGAAACTGGATATGGGCTACTAGGATTTGGGTATTTATATTTTTTATTAGTGGAAGATTATTATAAACATTGGAAACTATATATAGGAAAATATATATTAGGTAAATATAAACCTATAACTGAATTTTAGAATATTTTCATGGTAACAAAGATTACTAATTTGAGATTATTTATATTTTATGTGTTTCAAAAGTTTTAAATTTTCATAATATAATATAGTGCATGCTATTGTTTAAAAATGGAACCTAGTGTAAGGAATGAAACTATATCAATGCATGTATTCCATGTAGGTATTTCCTTCCTATGGTAGACAATGATTATGGAGATGGAAAAACAACTAGAGTTGAACAAAGTATAACTATATTGGAAAAACTAACTCAGGTTATGAGTAATAACCTTATTCACATAGAGAAACATGATCTATAACATTATGTAACAATGTTAGACTACTTCATAGGGAACCAACCTCCACAATTAAATGGGACTCTAAAAAAATTGTAGCTGAGAAAAGGATATGTTCCATATAAAAGTTATTTATCTATTTGGGAAGAAACTAAATGGATAATGTTATTATGGAAGTTTATCATCTCTCAGGAGATTTCAATCAATGGTGTTCATTAATTCAAAACACAATAGAGTGGGAAGAAATTGAAAATTTATAATGGAATGATTTTAAGGAAATTTTTATGGAAAACTATTTCCCTCAAGAACATCGATTATATATGGAGAGGAAATTCATGAGTTTGAGAAATGAAGAGGATGAAAACATTATTGTATATGAATCCAAATTTAAAAGGTAAAAAAGGAATGTTTCAGACTATATACATAATACAAGGAGTCAGATTCACCATTTCTTTGATGTTATTAATTCAATTCAATGAAAGGTAATAGTCTCCCAGTCATTCTCATCATACAAGTATATAGTATCATGTTCCTTCATGATAGAGAATTAATTTTCCAAGACATATGGAATTGAAGTGAAAAAATATAATAAGATAGATTCTCTATACTCTAGAGAGGGAAATAATGAAAAGGGGAACAAGGGATGAATATAGTTTCCAACTTTTAAAAAATTTAGAAATAAAAATTGTAACATCACAACTTTTTTCAAAGGTAAAAATTGTAAATTTTTTGTTCTAATTTATTTAAATTAGATTAAATTTGATTCCTAAAAGGTTCTTGAAGTTTTTCAGTTTGTCTGGGGCTCATTTAAAACTAGAGCCTCATAAAACAAGAAGTAGACTAGGTTGTAAGGTTTTTCTGGAACTGTGTGCCCCAGGGCACACAACCATGTGAGTCATCTAAAATCCTCAATAGAGAACTTTTTTAGGGTATGTGAATGGTTATTCAAACCATAAGCAGTGTAAAAGTGGGTAAATTTACTGAAATTACCCTCTTAAATGTATTCAAAAAATTATTTCTTCCTCAACTCTATTTTCCAACGGTTGAGATCCTCCCTCGTGTTGAAGACCTCATCACCTCTCAAAGTTAGGAATTAATATAAGTCATCCATCCAGTACTTTATCCTTATATAGTTAGATCATAAAAAAAGGTATATGTATGATCTATAATCCTTGTTAGTCTATTTCAATTTCTTCTTCTCTTGCATTGAGTTATTTGGGTGCAAGCTAATTTCCCCCATTTTCATTGAATTTAATGTTTTTATTTATTTCGTCCAACCGAGCTTGAATAAAATTTTTATTTGAGATGAGGGATGATCTACAGTGATATGGTAGGTGTTCCATGTATTTTCCTATTATTTCATTTCATTTCATAATTTATGTTGGTGTTTCGCTCGGTGAGTTATTCCGGTGATGCACCCAATGTGATAATTTAATTATTCCATGTGGTTTTTCACATGTGTCGTGGTCATACCTAGTGGAGAATCACCTCAATAGATGATCACCTTGAGTTTGGCCATCCAATTGGGTGCACAATACCTATGTGCGTTAGTTGTATATTTTTTATTGGATTGTTGATCATTCCAAATGGGTCTTGTTTTGTATTTAATCCCATTAGATATGTATTAAATTTCTACAGGTGATGAACCTAGTGACTAGCCTTTCCCCCATGACACTTAAGGATGGGTAGACTTAAGGTAATTTGACCAAATGCTTATGTTTTGTACCTTTTGGACCAAATTCATTATGCCCAATGACATGCCTGAATAATGTGTCATGTATAAAATAATGGTTTGACATTAATTGAAATGGAATCTTCTAATATATTCTATATATATTCATTGCTTGTTTAGTTACTATTTACTTAGTGATGATGGTAAACCATGGAATTCCAACTTAAGTACCCCTTGGACAGACACTCATGACATTGTTAAATTTTGTAAATTTCTTGTAAATACACCAGGGGTGCATCAGATATGCCTAATATGGGCTTGTTGTGTGTTATATAGTTTTCCTACAGAGGATTGACACAAGTTCCCTAGGGTAAGAAACTTGGACAGTCTCGACAGCATGATTGGATGTACCATGCCATGAGAGAGACTCAATCCTCTATGTGTGGTACTAGGTACAGACATTGAGGTTAGTCATGCTATTTTCACTCCATAGTGACACTTGGTACTTCAAACTTGGATCACCTTTGATAGTCTCCTTGGGATTGGACTTTTACCGAGCCCTTCAAGAGATACTTCGAAATTATCTCTAGATTGTTATGGATAGGATCAAGGTGTCTCAAAATGTTTTATAACGTAATGATAAGAATGATTTTAAAGGTAAATAAATTTTTTCAAATGGGAATTTGGTGGTTTAATTTAAAAATATAGTGATGTGTCCTCCAGGGAGAAGCAAAATCTTGGGTAAATTCAAGAACCTGGTACCTTTTCCATCTCATTTTCCCATTGTAGTTTCCTCATTTCATACACACCGGTATAAGATGAAGTAGATTGAGGGGATGGGTCTCCAACTAGAACCTAGTCCAATTCATTTATTTAATTATTTTTAATTTAATTTAAATAAATATGAAACACTGTTTATTTTATATCTCAAAATGGAAAGGCCTAGATACTGTGGGTGTCAGATTACTGAGACTTTATCTCACACCCTTCTCAGACTCCTTTGGTACCCACGTAGACATTATGGTTATAGGTGAAGATAAAGGGAAACTACCAGCTTCTAATTATTTATTTGCATTACTAGGATGGAGTTGTGAGCAAAGGACCGAGCCTTTTCTCAAGATGGTAGTTATAGCGTTTTTTGGAATTTTTTTATATTTCATCATAATGTTGAATATTTCTATATCCATAGACCCTACATATTAAAATTATTATATAACATGAAATTTCATTATCTTTTGTATCTATTATTATTATACATCTTCTACTTAATATTGTTATTTAGCTCGCATGATTAATTGTTACCATTTCTGCTACTATCTATTATTGATTCTATTTTTTCTTATGTTTATACTTGTACACAATACTCTATTCAATGAGAAAACAGTCTACCCATGGATTAACCAATGTCCCTCACTACTTGTTGGTAGCCTCTACATTCGGGGAGGCATGCCTTTGGTATTGTGTCCAACCATCTTAGAGAACCGATGAGTGGCATCCTTGGTGGGATGCTACAAAGTGGTATTAGTGGGGCTATTTTACTTTTTTCTTACTATTTAGGTTTCAAAAGGAGACAAGGACAATGAAATTTGATTATGAGTCTATGCTTGGGAGTAGCTGCCCCACATATATGGGAAACTCAAATTTCTTTGGATGGTTAAATGTTGTTATTTCTTTCACCATTATCATTTCACTAGGTTTCACTGTAGGGTAACATACATGTTTTATGTTCTTAATGATTTTGATATTATATAAATGGATATTTTAGTCATTTCATGATGATACGAGGGAATGTTAAAATCCTACCTCAAATTAGGCACCGTAAGACCCTAAATGGGTATGTGCATTATGCCATGCCATATCTACTAAACTATGTTTATTGCCTATTTTTCCTGTGATTGATGTTGTGCCTTATTTTTTATTCTTTATAGTGTACTATTACCCTCAATTATGGAATAGTTAGATAGTATTTAATATTAATTCCACATTAGTTGGTTTGATTGGTGAGCACCATTGGAAGCATGTCTGATCAAACCCCAATTTTGTTCTGTTACACCCATTTTATGGTGTATGTATCAGGATGTAGTTAGTTGACATGACATTTTCAATTTAAAATTTGTATAGGGCCTATTTAACTGTAATTTTGTGACATAATTAACTAGATCGTGATTCTAATAATCAATTAAATAAAAATTAATCTATATTAATTAAAATGAAATGTTTACCATTTATTCATGTTACCCAAGACTTTAGTCTGACCTAAACATAGTAGTGGGTTTTAGGCCTTATCTCATATGATCCTTCAGTTACTTTTCCTTATCACCGAGACTTAGATATGAGTGAAGGATAAGGATTATAGAGTTATTATTGGTGGGACTTGTATGTTTTCCCTTTATATCTTTCCAAAGATGTTATAAATAATTTCTAAGGCATGAGATTTTCATTTATAAAGATATTCACATGTGACGACCTCATGTTGTATACTAAGAGAGTGGAGATGATCATACTCTAGATTTGGTGGGCACTGAGCCGCCCCTGATACCTTTTACAATGCCATGTGAGGAAACTCTAGCAGATTATTCTCTAGGTGTTGATTTCAAGATCAATGATAGCTTTCTCATGTTTATGAAATCAGCTAAAGGTGGCCGTTGACCTTCTACTTCTATGTAGGAGATGACCCATGAGTTATAGCAACAAAATCTTCTCACAATTATAGGGGATGGTAGACCTCAAGCTGTTGAATATTGGTTAGAGGATATGGTATCCCTCATCGAGTATATCAAGATACCTACAAGTAATATGGTCATGATCATTACTTATCTATTATGAAATTTTACCAATCATTGGTGGGAAGTTATGACATAAGCTATTCAACATGAGGGTATGGTCTGGGATGACTTCGAGAAAGCCTTCTTGGAAAATTTATTCCCTAAAACCCTAAGAACTAATAATGTTCTATAATTTATGTACCTTGATCCATGTGACAAATCAGTTATGGAATACTCAAATTGCTTCACAAAACTGTAGAGTTTTTCACTGAACTTAACTGTTTATGAGGTGACTACTTTTAGATGCTTTGAGGATATACTTTCTTAAGAAATCCTATCACTGGTGAAAACTTTTAACTGAGAAAAGTTTCCTTGATTGTGAAGTAGCCCCTCGTCAGTGAGCGGATCCTGAGGGAACTATGCAATGTGAAGCAGGGAAGTTCATCTTCTTGGAAGAGAAGTGGTTTATCAAGTGGAGAGAAGAGACTCTTCAATTGTACACATGTGGGTGGTACCAACCATGTGGAACACACTTAAAGAAATGTGGTGTGTCACCAGTGTAGTAGGTCATGCCACAACAATCCCCGGTGTATGAGGAACCTGGTCAATTTTCAGGAGTGTGGTAGGATGGATCATCACCTATGATTATGTCAATCCTTTATATTATTACCAAGTGAGTCGGGATCTCTTTCATCACCTCATTCATGTGTAGGATCAGTGACACTTCATCAGGTAGGGATCTAGTCTTCTATAGGCCATTCTGCTTGAGATGTTGGTCACGGTTTTGGTAGTCAGGCTTCAGAGTTCCATCGTCGAAATAGCATACCTAATCAGTCTATTTAGGTAGAATCTCAGTTCCAAAGTTCATTCCATATCTATTTTATTCATCCTACTACATAGGATCAGTGTCCAGGTCCATCTACAGTGAGAGGAACTATCCTGGTATCCTCTCCTCTAGTATCTACCTTGTTAGATACAAGTTATATTCACTCTATTCTATTTGTTCCAACGATGGGATGTGTGGGATTAGTAACAGAGTAATCTAGTGTTGTTATTATTATTGAAGCACCATTAGTAGTTTGAGAATACGGTATATTCTAGTGCATGTATTTTCTCTTGAATAGGTGGGTACCATTTTCTTTGGGGTTTCTACATCCTTGAGATGACATGATTTGATTTCATTTTTGATATGGACTAGATTGTTCTTTATCGAGCATAGATGGATTGCTATCCCCACTTAGTTTCTTTCACATAACTTGAGTTAAATGTGTATATTCATATGTGCTAATGGGATCTCCATTCTAGTTGAGCAAGAATCAATCATACTCAGTTAGGTGGAATGGCAGCCAAGATGGCTAGTCTCTTCTTGAGTGAGTAGGGTTTACCGCTTATGGAATCCCTACATGTTGAGGATCACTTCTAGTTCATTTTTTCCAATTATTTCTTCATCCTACATCATAATAGGGTTATTTTCTTCACTATAGAACTAGTTCTAGGTGCAGCAATAGTTTCCATTCTTTCGTATAGTATGGAACCAACAGAGCTCTAATAACTCAAGAAGAAGCTTAAAGACTTACAGGTTAAGAGTTTTACCATACCTAGCACATCATCATGGGGTTATCCTATCCTTTTCATGATTAAGGTTAATTTTACACTCATACTGTGTGTGGATTAACACTACTAGATTCATCTTACATAGAAAAATAGGTATCCACTTCCTTGTATTGATGACCTCTTTGACCAGCTCTTAGGAGCGACTGTTTTCTCCAAGATCGATTTGAGTTAGGGCTACCATCATGTTCATGTACGGCCATCATATATACCATGTAAAACATTCCAGAGTAGGTATGAATTGTATGAGAATTTGGTTATGTGGTTCGGTCTGATGAACAAACTAACAGTATTCATTTTGTTGATGGATTGGATTTTCCACTCACACATTGATTCCTTTGTGGTAGTTTTCATAGAATACATATTAGTGTACTCGTGCATCATACATGACCATGTCAATAATATTGAGATCATGGGGAGAATATTTAGAGTGATATATATATATATATATATCAAAAGCTCAATGAATTCCACTTTTGGATCATCAAGTTTTACTTCTTGGGTCATATCATATCAAAGTATGGAATCTCTGTTGACCTGGAGAATGGGAGAATCATGGTTTCCTAAGATAATCCCAAGAATTTGTTTGACATACATAGCCTCTTATGGTGGCCTGGATATTACAGTTAATTCATCCAGGACTTCTCATGCTTGGAAGCACTAATTAAAGGCTTGACCAAGATGGGTGTGAAGTTCTATTGGACTGAGTCTTGTGATACATATTTTTAAGAGTTAAATGGGAGACTCGCTTCATTTTTTATTAAAATTTTTTATGATCCATGAAGAAGTTATATAGCCTATTGTGATACTTATGGGATCAAGCTAGGTGGATTTCTGATGTAAGGTGATTGAGTCGTGGAATATGGATCCCACCAGCTAAGACCTCATGAGAGGAACTATTATATGCACGACCTAAACCTAGAATGTGTAGTTCATACTCTTTGTTTTTGGATGAATTATATTTTTGGTGAGTGGTTCATCATTTACAAGAATCATAAGTCTCAAATACATCTTTACATTGAGATACTTGAATCTAAGGCTATGAAGGTGGGTGGAATACCTGCCATATTTCGACTCTGAGTTGACATACACACTGAGAAAAGGAAATGTTGTAGTTGACTCCTTGGCTAGAAGTCTCAGATATAGGCCATCAAAGAGGCTAGAAATGAGTGGAAATTGATATATTTTTTCTATAAGATTCTTTTAGAGGTTTAAAAATGTAACAGGATTCCAATTAGAGTATATCCAGTAGTGACATCATCTCTTTTGGAACGGGTTTGGATGGGTAAGTTATCATATTATAAAGGCCTTGTTTTAAGGGAGAGAATCACAGGAGATTACCCGTCTCCTAGACGGTTTTTGGATATGAGTGAGACCATACTATTCTCATGTTCTTGTATGGGTGCCTTCAGATATACAATAATAGGTGATGAGGGAATCACATGCCTATGTATAAGAGGTTCAACATGGTCTCACCAAGATATACAGAGACACCTGCCATCATTATTTGTGGCTAGGTAATGGAGGTAGATAGCAGTATTTATTACTCGGTGATCCATCTATCATTATATGATGGTAGAACACCAGTAACCTACTAGACTTCAAAAACATCTATCCATTCCTAAGTGGAAATGGAATGATGTCACCATAGATTTCGTAACATGCTTACCAATATCCCATCAAGGCATCGATGAATTAATTTCCCAAAAATGCTAATTTAATTTTTCCAAGTGGCTTTACACATGTTTCATGATCCTACCTAGAAGAGGATCACATCTATGGTCGATCTCCATTATTTTGGATATACAATTGTGTGTGTTATACCAATGTGTCTTAAATGTCTATTTTCCCTTGGCTTGTTGAGCATTCAAAATGGGTATTATTTTATAATAAATACATTGGTCTGTGTTTTAAATTTTTATGTTTAATGAACCTAGAGACTAGACTTTCACCCATGTTACTTTCAGATGGGAGGACATAAGGTGAATTGGATAAATTCTTATGTTGTGTTCAATATGGCACAAATTAATTATTCCCTATGACAAGCTTGGACAATGTTCCATGCACAAAATAATGACATGAATTTAAATGAAAGGGAATCTTATTAAACATTTTATATATATTCATTTCTTATTTAGTTATTGTTTCCATGGTGTCGAGGGTGAAATATGGTGTTCTAGCTTAAGGACCCATTATATGAACTCTCTTTCCATTGTTAGATTTTATAAATTCCTTGTAAATACACTAGAGGCTACATCTTCTATTCTTGATATGGGATCTCCCTATATTATCTATTTTTTCTCCAAATGAGTGACACGAGTTCACTAGGGGAGGCACCTTGGATGGTCTTGATGAAACCATTGGTTATAACATGCAACGAGAGAGACTCGGGACCCTACATAGGATACTACGTACCGACTTGAAGGCCAGTTCATACCATTTTCACTCCATACTAGAGTGAAACTTGGGTCTTTATACTTGGGTCACCATGGACAGACTCCTTGGTATTAGACTATTACTAAGACCTTCGAGAGATAATTCGAAGGTATCTACATATTTATATGGGTTAGTTCAAGGTGTATCAACATGTCATATAATGTAACGATTAGAATGTTTTTAAAGGTAAATGAATGTTTTCAAATGAGAATTTGATCATTTAGTTTATAAAACATAGTGACATCTCCTCTAAGGATGATTACATGCTTTGGTATAATCCATCACCTAGAACCTTTTCCATATCACTCTACCATTTAAGGTTACTTGTTTCAGACACACCGGCTTAAGCTGAAGTAATAGGAGTATAATGGTCGCCACCTGGAACCCCTTCCAATTCATTTATTTAATTATTTTTATTTATATTTAAATTAATATGTTACACTATTTATTTTAAATCACATGAAATGGAAAGTCCTAGAAATAGTGGGTGTCGGCCTACTAAAATTGTATCTCACTCCTTACTCAGGTTCCTTTGATACCCGAGAAGACTTTAGGATTATAGGTACTAATAAAGGGAATAAAACAGCTTCTAATGCTTTATTTTCATTACTTAGATGGAGTTTGGAGTAGAGGACCGAGCTTATGCTCGAGATTCTAGGAATAGTGGTTTTTATCCTTTTGTATATTTCTTCATCATGTTGAATATTTTTGTAGTTCCAACCCCTAAATAATCATTTATTTATGGAACATGACATTCCATCATCTTTTATATCTATTATTATTATTCAGATTATACTTATTATTTTTATTCATCATTAATATTTAATTGTTACCATTACCACTAGTATCTATTGATTCTTCTACTATTTCATATATTTATATTATTTCACACAACTCTAATCAATATGGTAATAGTCTCCCAGTAGACATACCCAAGTCCCTCACTAGTAGTCGATATCCTCGATAATTTAGGTAAGCATTCTTGAGGTCTTGTAGCTAAACATATCAGAGAACCAGTGAGTGGAACCCATGGATAGACACTATAAACATCATGGAACATGCATATTGGGAATGGTATTTTGTTAAAATAGTGGAGAAAAATTCCATCAGGTCCATGATTACAAGGAAAAGAAATAATCCATCAATGTTAAATATTTATACTATAAGGAGATGTGACACTATATGCATGAATATCTTAGTTGTCAAGGGAACTTTACCTATAAGAGGATAATGGAATAAGTCCATGATTATGTAGTCAAAAAAGTTTAGGTTGAAGATCCTAATGATGTAATTGTGTGTAAATTAATTATATCCTCGAATGTATCTAAATCCTTATTTGATTATGGATCATCACATTCTTCTGTATCTTCACATTTTTCTATAAAAATTAGCTATTTACAATTCACCTTAACAAGGGATATTTAATTCAAAAATCAAAATAGAAACCTTATTGCTACAATGACATGTTGATCAGTTCATATTATGTCATATAAACATGATCTAATTACTGGTTTTAGGATCACTCCGATGATTGATTTCTATTTAATATTTTTTATAGACTGGATTTCAAAATATAATGTAAATATTTTTTTCAAAGAGCAGGAAATTATAATTCATGATAAGGATATTGAATTTATTATCATTATAGGGGAGACATCATCATCGTATTATTATTCATATCCACCTCTAGTATATCTTCTAAATGAGATTCTTTGAGATGAATAGAAGATAAAACCTACTAATGAAAAAAGTGATCTTTAAATTGAGGATGTTCCAATTGTACATGGATACATTTTTTTATTTCTAGAAGAATTACATAAACATCCTTTAGAGAGGGGGTTGAGTTTTATATTGATTTAATCCTTGATGAAATACCTATATCAAATAATTTCTATATAATGACCATAGTCGAGTTAATAGATTTAAAGAAACAAGTAATGGAATTAAGTGATAAGGTATTTATATGCCCAAGTTTTTAACCTTGGAGTTCTCATGTTATTTTCATTAAAAAGTGAATGATGTCTTCCACGTCTCATTGTTAATAAAGTGAATTCAATACCCAGTTCATGTTCTCAATTCTAAGAAAATATAATTCAAACAAGATTTATCTTAAAATGGAGATCTTATCCATAGTCTATAAACTATATAACAGGTTTTGCACAAATGTACCGAATGCCATATTTTTTTATTGATTTTTAATAACCCCCCTTTCAAGGGATTAAGGGGAACCCTTACAATGCCCGTAGGTTTAGATATTACATTACTTGTAGGCTTAGATACATTAAAAGATCCATAGGTATTAAGGAAATCATACAGACTATACCTACTTGAAACCACCCCTCCCCAGCATCTGCATCGTGATCTACTCTCCACCTTTGCATGGTTGTTCAGAAAGTTTTCATGTGAAGTGATACACAAGCCCGGTATTGATGGCCATGACATGCCCTCTCATTCTTACAAATCTGTTAACCCTGCTCTGGTGAATGATTCATGCTATTGAATCCTCCTCTAGAGTTGGTTCCTTATAGAATATGTCTGGGAATCTTCATATCATGTGACCTTAAAGGCCTTGAGGTGACTCGAAGGCCTTGAGGTGGCCCAAAGGCCTTAAAAGTGGCCTGAAAGCCTTACTGAACTGAAGGAATGTGTGGCCCAAAGGCCTTAAGGACTCCAATCCCAAACTGGTGGCCCAAGGTGAATAGTTATGGCTATTATAGTACTGAATAGTACCTGCTACAGTAACTATTATAGTACCTGCTTCAGTACCCACATCGCACTACTACAGTTCCTACTACAGTACTACTATAGTTCCTATTACATTACTGCTACAATAACCTGGAATTATGCCTCCACCTTATTTTGAACCTGAGTCTTGTGGATGCACTTAGAGAGACCTCACCAACTAGGTTGAGGCTCATGTTCTAGAGAATAGGTTTTGATGAATCAGATAACTCGACTGGAAAAGTTACTTTAAATAGAATCAAAAAAATTGTATAGGGGACATGGAAACTAGAGAAAATTATGATGAAGAACTACCTAAATTATTTTTTGAGTTTAAATTCTGTAAATATTGATGATGAAGGTTTTTATGGAGGGGAGAATATAAAACCCTAATATTTTATGGTATGTCTCTTTTAGATTTCACATCTTTGATAGCTTATGTTACATAGAACACCAATTTTAGATCCATGATATACTATTAGATATTAACAAAACCATTGGAATAGTAATGTAGTCATTAAGAATAGTGATCTAGCTGTTAAAATAATAACCTCACCTATGAAATTGAAAATAAACCCTAGGTATCTCGTAAATGAAAATATGATATATTAATATCATTAAATAATTAAATGAATGTTTTAAAATGATAAAAATAAAGTTTGGTATTTTTGGGAAATATAAATGTTTAAATACAATTTTATACAAAATATAATGATTTAAAATAATTTTTTTTCATAAAATAAATTCATAAATTTACAATTTTTTCATTATAATTGTAAAATAATTTTATGATACCATAATTAATTTTTCAATGTGTCGTAAAATCATTTATAAGATTAAAATCAATGTGATTCAAATAAATGATTATTTTATTTAAAAATTAAATTTACATTATTTAGAATATTAAAATAATAAAGTGGAGTCCATTTTTGAAACCTACATATTGATATATGGATAGGGTAAATTTTTTGGATATTTCAGAAACAGTTGAATTTTTGTGAATAGTAAAATATGGTAATTTATGGTATTTAGATTTTTAAGACAAATAAAGGAATTTTTTATTCATTTTTGATTTAATAACTTGTTACATAGAGACAACATTCACTATTTACTATAATTATTCACATGAATCAATAATATTAATAGTATTGAGACAAAATGCTTAACTAATGAAAGAAATAATCAAGAAACACCCCTCTCCTCCACTGTAATTACCACACCTCACCTCCCCTTATATACAAACCATATATTACATATAGGATTATTATATTTTGCATAATTACTCTCCCAAACCTATTCCTCATGTTTTTTTCTTTCCGGTCTCACTAGAATACCATTTCCATGTTTCTTAAGGAGATTCTCAATGAGATGTCATTCAAAAGGTAAAACCCTCCCTCTTTCTCTTTTATTTTGTTTTCTTTTTTTATCATCTCCTCACATCCCCTGTTCAATATTGAATGGTAACTATAGTATCATATATATATATATATATATATATATATATTTAATATGGTCATGTAATACCCATCATCAAGTCTCTTATCTTCTCCTTTTATTCTAAAAAATAAAACATTTTATGTGATGTGTTGATTCACTGCCTTCATGGATAACAAGTTTTCATTTTTCATTACCATATTCACGGATGGACATAAAACCATTTTTATATTCAAACTATAATATAATATTGGTATAAAATATTATTTAATTTTCAGGAAATAGTATATAAATATAATATTAAATAAAATGATACTAGATCATCATATTCGCAAAAAAAATTGCCAAATAATCTAATCATTTTTCATTAACATTTTGTATAATAAATCAAAACAATTCCATAAAACCAAAAAATATATATTACCATTTATAATTATTAAATATAGTTAATAAAAAACAATTTCATATATAGATAATTTATTCCCTTTTGATAATAACTCTCATATTTATACTCAAGGGACCTGACCATAAAACCATGAAACGAATGCTCTCAGAATGATGAAATTAAATATTATAACCCATATAAATGAATATAAATAAACTTAATAAAATTATAATAAATAAAATATATTTTTATGAGTTTATTACTTAATTAATTAATGATTCTTATTTTATTATCCAATACGTTAACTATAAGTGTAGAATGCTTTCAGACCTAAGGTAAAGGTTTCTCATCTCACTTTTACAACTGTGAGATATGCCTTATTCACCACTTATTTTCTATGTGTGTTGTATATATACTAAAAATTTAAATATCATATCATTAATTTGTTTATCTTTATGTTATTAAATGTTTCATTTATTATCATTAATTTTATGGGGAATATGGATCGATAGTTTATAAAGTGGTAAGGGAATTCTTAACCCAATTTACATTCTTTGGGTTAAAAATATATTCCAATGATTATATGATTATATGATTATGTTACAAATGAATTTTTATTATCTTAAGTTTTATTTTAACTTTTATTATGTGAATTATATCTAATACACATAGCTGATTCATTTAGTTAATTTTCACAATTTCTTCTAAAAAAAACTCCTTTAAATGTTTCTTCATTTCAAAATTTAAAAGATGTGTTTTTTAACTTATATAGGATGAGAATATTTTCTTTCATTCATGACCCCGAGATTTTTTCATGAATCCTTTAAAAGTTTACATGCTCATTTCCAAAGAAGTTTTTTCTTTTATAATTGCATTCTTTTTTATATAAATGATTCCAAAGTAAAAAAAAGGTTATTTCTCTCAAAAACATTTCAATGATTTTGATAGATTATTCTCATCTATTTCAACACCCTCTATTTAAAATTATGCATAACTGAAGTTGATATATTATGATAAAATCATACATGTTTTATTCATCGTTTTATGTTTATTTTGACTTGGGATATACTATCTTGATACCATTCTCCATATTACATTGAATATTTTATGATTATTTTTGCTGACTAGAGAAAATATTTACATTTTATATACTAGTTTCAATATTAATGTATATGTTTATTGTGTTTCACCCCTTTCATATGAGAAATTAATTTGACATACTAAGTGTTATTTGTGGTTTATATATCTCCTTTATGCATTGGTAGATCTCTTGAGAGAAACTAGATTGGATTTTAGACAAGGCCTTACCCATTTATGTAGAATTCGTGTCCAAGGACTTGATGGTACGTTTATGATGCGCCACACTATTAATTACATAATTATGAGATTTTTTATTGAAAATATATGTGATTAATCAACTAGTATAATATACAAATATAAGTATCATTTTCATCAGATTATTTATATATTTTTATTTGATCAGCTTTTATTCCTGCCATATTATGATCAAGATTATGTTTTAATGGAATGTGTTTTTATTAATTCACCTTACCTTATTGTTTATGATTATTTATGGTAAATTAAGATATATGAATTCCATTATTTATCATCTAAGATCAACCCTTTATAATGTTTTATTTTACCTTAGGATACTAATATGTTTATTATATTTGACATTTATAGATAATCTTGGAGAAAAATAGTGTCTCCAATGGAGTTATTGTGTTGTATTTATTTTCAAGATGTATTGTCACAATTTTTTTATATCTTGTTTTCAAAAGATACTAAACTATTAATCACTTTATGATGTTATTTACTTATTTTTTATTCCAATTTAATAAAGTAAGTAACTGACTCTAAGATACTAGGGTTGGGTTCTTTACACTGGACATGTTTGAATGCTCTCACGATGACACCTGGACAAGACAACTTGGAAATGCGGCACCCTCTAAGACATGTCACACTAACTCTCACACTTCCCACTAAGTTTGATAACTATATTTAGAAATTTACTTAGGAAAATTAATCTAGATCTTGAAATGAAATCTAATCATGTTATCCATGATCATGTCTTTGATTCTAGGTTAGGATAGTCGGTTCTAGAAACATCCTCTGAAAAAGTTAGATCTAATAATGCGACAACCCTGATACATGCCATGGAAGTCATGAGATGTCCCTCAAACAAGTCAACTAAATCTTGCGATTGTATGTAGAAGAGTCGGGAAGAATTCCTCTAGCATGTCAAACATGAAATCAGGGAATTTTAAGTGAACAATGAATGCATGTCAGACAGACAAGAAGGCCAAGACAATCAAGCATCGCCAGTCTTGATAAACTTGTTCATCCTCGGTGTGTAATCCTTGATCAAAAGTTAAATTCCAGTGTGTAATCCCTGAAAAAGGTAACTATGATAACTATAATTCCTACCATAAATAGGTTATATAGGAAGCCTCCCCGAGTCTAGACCTTTATATTAAGCATCCAAAGGACAGTCATAGAACATAAGTCCCACATCCACATGAAAGGAGACTAATAATTTTCCATAAATTTTTTTCACACTGAGAATAGCTCACATGGGATTTGGTAGTCATAATCATCCTATCATTCACCTGATAAGTATCTACAAGTATAATTAAAACCTCAATTTGTAATATTTAATCAGTGAAAAAATATGGTATGCCTTTCATATAAGGGAAACATCAGTGTGTAAACCCTAATAAAATTGAACTATGAGGACTTTAACTCCTTCCATAACTAAGAAATTTATGACCCCTTTCTATGGCCCAATACTGAAATCAAATGGGAACCCACTTCAATGTAAGTACCACCATGTCCCCAACATTTCCACTATCATGACCCATTAATTCTCATGGGATGGTAATTCTACATCAACCATCAGTGGACTGAGAAGATAATTGAACTATGATGACTCTGATTCCTTCTATAACGAAGATACGTAGTACACCCTCATAAGGCCCTAGGACCATATCAAACATCCCAAGGGCTATCCTACTACATAAGTCCCACATTAATATATAATGAGGATGATAACTTTTTATACCTTGTTTCTCACACTAATAATAAATCACATGGCCTTAAGGGGACAAAATTACCACATCAATGGAATCATGAATCTTCACCTGGTGGGGTGATCTCATTATATACTCCCTAATTAGTGGAATAATAGGAACATCTCCCATATATGAGAATCTACCTTTGGGACAGTCCTAATATAATAGAATTATCTACGATAACTATGATTCATATTATAACTATGATACATAGAACATCTCCTCAATACTTGAGATCAAATATTTGGTGCCTCTATGCCCGCACATATGTACTTTCTATATGATGTTAAACTGTACTGGTTTAATGAACTTCATGTATTTTGATTCATGCAATAAACATGATATGTAGGATGATTCATAATGGAATAATCCCCTCAATATAATATTAACCACCTCCCTATATGATAGCAAATTTTGAATTCTTGGTTATCTAGCTAAATAATATTAGTAGCTATTCATTACTTAAAAATGGATGAAGAACATCATATACATACAAATGGATTCAATAATGATATCCCCTTCTTCTTTTGTACATAATAGAACATAACATGTTATCATTTTATTAGCATAACCATTCCCATGTTTGGATTAATAATATATTCTTGAAAATATAATAAATATATAAGAGTGTCTTATAGTAAGCAACGATTACCCCCAAAAGAGTTCGATGTTCCCAACTTCTCATCCTATCAAATAATGTGAGTTCATATGTTTCCTTTGGTTTAAAACCCCAGCTAACCACTTGCCATAGGAAAGAAGTTCTATACCCAACTATGGATGTGGTAATCCTTTGGAGTTTTTGTTAAGAAAAATAATGGTAACTCGATGTAAATAATTATAAATCATATTTAACACCCCCCCCCCCCTCTTCACAATTAATCGGCAGGACAAACCGAATGCAGCTTACAGTTATCTATTCTCTATCAAAACACAATGATAAATTGTATTAATTATTTTATAAATTAGAGATACACATTTATTCGAATAAAATTGGAGACAAAATTCAAATATTTTCTCCTTTATGTATGTTATTGAACAATAATATTAGTGAATATATAATTTTTTCATGTATATTTAGAAATAGGGTCAAAAAATAACTTGTCGTGTCTATGGAATTAATGGGATTTTAAATATAATGTATTGTGAATCATATTTGAAACAAGTGGTAATATAAATTTTATATATACCTAATCCATTCATAATATTTTTAATAAACTCACCAGTGACCTAGTGGATTACTTAGTATAATGATACATTGTTGGTATGTTCACCTCATATATATCTCTTTCATGTAGATCATGTAAAATTATCATTTCAACAGGCTTTATTATAATTATTTGAATCTCTTTGCTCCTTTAATATATTTGATAGATTTTAGTGTTCTTGAAATCATGAGAAAAATATTTTTTGTAAAAAATCATGCACCATAATTCACCTACATCCCTGTTAGGTTGCGATAGAGCTTGCTAGTTAAGCCCAGATGAGCTGGACCAGATTTTGATGGATGTTCTCTTCACTTGAAAGTTGCGGATCTTGAAGAATTGGATATTTATTGGAGTTACTAATCTTTTGGATGGATTTGATTCCTTACTCGAAGGCATGATCTCTCTGGCAGTTTGAATGAGGTGCATTTTGAGCTTATTTGAAGTAATATCATGCATCGCTATCATTTTTTTTTTTTTTGTGTTGGTCTTGGTGTAAGATCATTGCACCTCGAGCATGTAATGCAATACTTTTGATTTAATAAACTTCTTTAGGGAATGAATTGGGTGACTAATTAATGTCTCTATTTGTCTTAAAAAACCTATATCCTTGTTAGGTATATTGGGATCTTATCATCACAAAATTAATTTATCTCTACAACACTAAGTAATGTATAAAAAAATGTTACATTTTTGTATCACAATAATCTAATTTGAGTCACATATTATGGAACACACTATGATATAGAAATTAAGTTATTTGATTCCTGATTCAGAATAGATTTTAATTATTCAATCTAGTGTCTCACAGTTATAACATCCCAAATTTATGTGAATATTCTCCAATTATTTATACATATACATATTTAATGAAATTTTTATATTTTTTTAGTCATATCAAAAAAATAATTTATGTGCATATATATCAAATAATTAATTTCTTTTAAAATTGGTTTCCTATGAAAATTTAATTCAACTATAAAGGAATATCGTAAATAAATGGATGGAAACACATAAATATATGATAATTATTTTTTTAATCATTATATAATATTATATAATAAGGATAGATATTTTACATAAAATTAAAAATAATATAAAATTAGAATAATAAATGGTAACTAATATCACTAAAAAGTGAAGATATGTTGGGTTATTGTCCCCAATTAATAACATGGAATCAAAAATGCTATAAAAAGAAAATAAAATTAAAAATAATACATGGAAATTGTAATTGAAATTTATTTATCTTGGATAATAAATAAATTTACTAAATAATGAAGGAATAAAGTGGTTTATATCATAATTATAATCCCAATATGGTCATTTTAAATTATTAATGTAATTTTTTGAAATTTTACTATAATAATAGTAACATAGTTATTATTGTAATAAAAGAAACATAAAGGGAAACCATGGGGTATACTTCTAAATAATTCTTAATTTAAATTAAAAAAATTAATATATACATTAGAATACTAATAAATCATTTCTTAACTCATGTATCTAATTATATGTATATGTGAATGTTTTAAATAATGTGTCTTTTTTCCTATTTACTAAACTGTAATTTTATCTATTAAAATTTAGATAGTTTATATATTTAAATTATTTATTTATTTTTACAAAATGGATCCCAATTTTATGATACTCTATCAAAAATTCAATTAGGGTTCTTTTATTGTAATTTTACAGAATTCTCATTTTTCATAATTAGGGAAGATAATGTTTTTACACAAAAAAATATAATTTATGACTTCACAGTGATTAAAACATATATCTGTAATTTTTTATATATTATTGAAGAATTAAAACATATTTTATTTTTGAAACATTTAATTTAATGATAAAATAAATTTTTAAACCTATAAACAAATTTTCAAATCTAATTTTTAAAATATTTTGATAAAAACAAAATTTTAATTTACTGAAATACATATTTCAGTGTTGCATTATTGTTTTGGGAGTGTTTATAATTCAGTTGAAAATAAGTTTTTAATAATACTTATTAACAGTCAAACAAATCAATTATATTTGTTATATTGATGTTAAATAATTAATTAATCGATATTTTATTTATCAGTACCCCTCTTCATTTAATATATAGACAACCCTTGTACCATGATTTTTATAAACATTTCGAATAAATTCTATTAAGAAACATCATCCAAAATATATCTCCAAATCATTCTAGAAATATTTTTTCAATCCCTTTCTAACCAAAAGTCATCAATCCAACAGATTTGGTCTTACTATAAAGGAGGAGTCTCAAAGAGCAAGGTGAGAGTTTCAAAATGCATGTTTTTTATTATATTCTCCACTAACCGATTCATTTACATAATTAATCTTTCATGTAACATAAAAATAATATTATAATAGGAACCAAATTTATTTATGGAAATTCATATGTTGGTTAGTTTTTCCTTCATTGTGGTCAACCTTAAAAATCATTGGTTACTTATGGATATATTTTACTACCCAAATGAATGATGATGGTTTAAATTATAACATTACATCAAAGGATATTCATAAAAATGGATTTAAAGTGTACATATATTTTTAACAATAAAATAATTTCATTTGATTCATTTTGGAATATTAAAATAATATTGATAATTATGATATTAAAATTAGAAAACCATCATTATTTAATCCATTTTAAAAATTATTATAGAGAAATGATTACTAATTTTGGACTATTTGGGAAACTATACTAATAAATTACACTAATATACATATGGAATAAATTATAAATTTCACATCTCTTAATCTTATGTAGTTATTTTATATTGATAATCAACTATTACCTTTACCCTGATGATTTTTTAAAACTTGAATGAAAAAAATGAAAAATGATTTAAGAAAACTAATGTAATATGATAAATGAATGAATTTAATAATAATTTAAAAAATAATGAATAAAGTTATAAATATATTAATAAATAGATATAACTTGACAATTATGGTGGATTGATGATAAAAAATGTGATCTAGGGATCAAGGTATAGAGATATCGTCCAAATATGTATTCATTTTATGTAATTTTTATCTATTAATTATCTTCACTTCTATGTATCATCTCCAAATGACCAAAAAAATTATTACTATTTTATCATAAATTTTATATATTAATATCACCTATCCAAATTTATATAATTATAATCTGTACATTGTTATAAATATAATGGGACACTACCACTCATTTTATTTATATCGATTATATTCACTCTCAATATTTGTCACTCTAAATTTACATCAACCTTCTATGAAATTTCTATGTTTATTCCTTTATATTTGGAGAAAATGTTTGGAAAACATTTTTATTTCATGTTTTATGAATTAATTACATTTACATATTTTCTTTTCATGTCGAACCATTAATTTTATTTCAATGATATTTTGTGATGGTGTTGAAAAGATTTATTTTCACCCAAATTTAGTATTTCATTTCCTACACATAATTTAAAATGAATTTATTTTATTTTTTTATTTTATGACCTTCTTTATAAAATATTTTATTATTAAAAAATCCCAATTTTATATCATTTCATGAAAATTATTTTCCCTAATTTATTATTATTTCAACATTGTTTAAAAATTAAGAAAATTTTTTTTCTTCAATATTCTATAATTTCTTATCTTCTTATAAAATATATTTCATCAATGTAAATTCTATTTAAGATTAAACAATTTTAATGTTACATGTGAAATATTCACCCTCAACATATCGTAAAATAAGTTTTATTATAGACAAATTACCCATTTTTAAATTACCTAAATTCATATATATTCATGGTGTTATGTAACTTTATTCCCTATGAGTATAATGATCAATCATTACCTTTTTATACACCTATCATATTATATTTTATAAAAACACCATTCAACATTGATTAAAGTATTTTTCCGTATTTATAATATATAATGTTCATCTTGAAAACCATGCCATTAAATTAACTAGATAAATATGTTGACATAATCTTATACAATATTCTTTTATTTAGTGTCAATATATTATAAATAAATTTTTATTTTGAGGAGTATTTATCTATAAACACCTATTATTTTTTTAGTTGCATATTTTATTTTCATGGGTTAATAATACATTTATTTTTATGTATTTGTAATTTATTTCATATACATATAGCAGACACATGTATTGGTATATTATAATATGACTGGGGGATTTGAATTTAATAGATCTATAATACACTAGATAATGATTTTAATCTATTAGGATCACCATGTTTTTTTAGTACATTGTAACCCTAATCTATTATTATTATAACACAAGTGGGTAAAACTAATCAATATTATTATAAAGGTCATATAAGTGAGAATTTTCTTATGTTTTAATTTTTTGTTATTACACATGTTCTATGTTATTCTTTTATATCACTTGGGTTCATGATAATTAGTTGTTGATTTCATATCCTTAATCATTGGTAAATGTTATGATTTTAAGATCTTCCTTTTATAGAATTTATGTCATTATTTATGATTTTATTAACCAGAATCATGTGCACCTATTATGATTTCATGATCTTGTATAAATAATCATCCCATTTATCTCATGATTCTATTTTTAAATACATATTATATATTAACAACTTATTTGTTTTTATATGTTCATATTTTTTCCATAAAAATCATTTGATATCACACATATCCTCTATCTCTTCCCATTTTTCTAGGAGATCATATGTGGTAAATAAATTATGTTCTACTAATAAGTGGTATATAGTGAAATATTTGATTAAATTTTATTTTATATTTATTGTTTGATGATGTATTGTATACCTATTTACCTAATATACATTAAATTTTGATGTTGGAATCCATTTCAATTCATGAAATTCATAAAATATTTTTTTTTGATACATAGGATTTTGAGGATCAGATACAATGGCATCCCATTTGTAATCATAGAAATGTCTCCTCATTTTTAGAAATTAATATTGTTTAAAAGACTCATCTAACTCCTTTGATAGATAATCAGTACCTCTTAATTATATGGAAAGTATAAATATTATAACCATATAGGGTTAACATTTCTCATATATTTTTGATGATTCACATAAAACCTTAATATAGTTTTTGACAAAAATTAAATTATGGTTTCTTAATTTTATTTGTGATAATAAAAATAAAAAAAAATACTTATTAATAGATAATTAAAATTTATATAGTTATAATTTCAATAATTTTTCATAATAAATCATCATAAATTTTATATAAATATTCTCCCATAGATTAGACACATATATAGTTTTCTGTTATTAATGATATAAACCTAAAATTTATAAATATATGTATCTCTTAATTAATATTCATTTATTCATATCATAATATAAAAAAAATAATTATTTTATAAATTATTACCATAAATAAATATAATTTAACTCACAGAGAGTAAATCATTATTTTCTTTCATTATTTTCAAAAATTGTATATGATAGATAAATATGTTTCATAATGTTAAAAATAATACAATTGGATTGTAAAAACAAGAGTTTATCATAATTAAAATATGAATATAAATATTTTGGGGTCCCTTATAAATACAATCGATGCTAAATAAAAATTTCAAAATTAAGAAAAACATTATAAATAAGATAATAATTATCCAAATGAAAAATAGATCACATTGATAGAGAATAATGTGAATGAATAATGTGGTTTAAATAAAAATTACACATCTAACGTTATGGTAAAAGGCTATTATCTTGTATAATGTTTATAAGACTATGTATTGGGTTTGTAGAATGTTAGAGAATATCTGAGGAGTTTTCGGAATTTTTTTTAATGGGATGATTTTGGCCCTAGTTATAGCACTGATTTAAACTGTTATATTTATTCATGATATGAATTTTTTATGGAATAATATGTGAACACCCAGTTTATAGGGTAAAAATTGTTCTTTATATGAAAGTAATTCACTTAATTAATTCATTTACTATGTTAATAAAATAATGTGATTCCTTTTTTATCATACATACAATATAGTAGTTTCACATTATCAATCACTGATTCGTGATGTGAACCCCTTCTACCGAGTGGGTTTTCATGAACCACATTCCTATAACTCTTATTTTTTATATTGTGTATCTCTCCCCAAAATAATATTTCTCCCCTAAGGGACAGTGAGTTTTTTCATTACTTCTGAGTTCCTCTGTTCGGTGTCCACTCTCCATCTTGTTTTGTTTCTTCAATTTTAGTAACTAAAATTATTTTTTTATCATTGGATTTTTTCTATCTATTTGGTAGCGGTGTTTGCCTGAAGTTTTGTGATTTTTGATCATGTTATTAAGCTTCATCCATCAGTTTTAGTTATGTTTTATGATCACCTTAAAGGGGTTATTCGTTGTGTTGGTTGTGTTGTAACACATGAGTTTCTAATGGTATGTGTGGGTCTAACCTATAAAACAACTATTCAGTTTTTCAATTTTGATTAATTATCTGAGAATTGATGATAGGTAATATATATGTTATTCGACATTCATTTCCTTCCAGTGTGTGTAGATCCCATTGAAGATGGTGTTTGATTCGGTAAATATATTAGTGGTTCTGTCTATATCCAATATTGGATGAACCTTGAAAGCCATCAATATTTATATAGGTTTTATAAATTAATTTTCATGACTGGTTGATTTGTGTGTGTAAAAGGTTTCTTGATTAAATATTATTTTTTCCATCATATTTATAAACTAATAGTGATTCTCAAAACATTGTGAATTGAACTATGAAACATGTCTTTTAATGAATGTTTCTTGTAAAAAGTTTCATTTGGAACTATAATTTGAAATGCGATAAGCCCTTTCAAAATTATTTGATAAATGTTTCTAATTGGAACTTTGGATACTTCAATAGAAGGTGTAGTAGTTCTCAATAATTAGTATTATTGTCAGGTTTTGTTTCTAGGGGGTTACTATTTTACCAAAGAAATGTTTCACATGTAATTTGTCTTAAAATTATAGGGGTTTTAATCAGTGGATCTTCCTTTATTCCCTCAACCAAGTTTCCAAGGGACATGGTTTTTCACCTTTATTTTTGATGATATGAGTTTTATAGCAAGCCGTGAATTTTTTTATCCTAGTCATGTTTAGTATTATTGTCTTTCATTAATATAGATGATTTTATAAAATGTAAATTATTTAATATAATTATTATTTGAAAATTATGTACTTAGATTTTTTTTAAATGTGGAAAATTGGAATAGTTTACCATGATTTTGATTTAAAATAAATATGTTACCTCTTACCGTGCCTTGAATTTGTAAATATAACATATTGGGATTATTGTATAGATACATGATATAGAAAACCTAGGTGGTATCCTACTAAGAATGTTTTTAATACACCCTAAACATTATATTAATATTGTGTAAACCTCATGTTTCTATTTGATACTGTAAAATAGAAGACACCATAGTGATTTGGTGATGATTATATGAGTTGGTTATGGGTTTCTGGACGTGAGATGGTGGTGTGACAAACATTATTCACAAGGATTTTTTCCCTCATGTTTTAGTATTCTTTTTTTGTTTTTTTTTTGACATGGAATTAAGTTTTGATCAATTTTAATTTAGGTTTTATATCAACCAATGTTTCTCTTGTTTAAGTAATATTTCTTATAGTTTTTTATTTATTAATATATCTTCCATGTATCTTATTTCAGGTTGGGTGAAATCATTCCCTCTATTTTTTGTTTGAATCTTATAATCTAGTCTTTAGTTCGTATATATTTAGAATTCCCCACAGTTCAGAAGAGGATTAATTTTTGTTCTAGTTTTATAGGAAATCCCTAGTTGGGTTATTAAAAATTTGAATTAAAGGCTTTCATTGCTTAAGTATTTTTATCATTGAACACATAGTATATAGGATATATGATTTTTAGAATGTGGTACATTCATTTTGGAGAATTCTTGGGTATCTCTTACTAGGAAAAGCCTCAAGTTACCAAAGGATGTTGGCATGCATTTATCTTGTATTTAGTTTGACATTGATCTCAATTTATTTTTATGTTTACCTTGATTAAACTGGTAATTTATTATCATTTAGTTATTTTATTCTTTGTTGGTGTGTAGTAACAAGACTTCGAGCAATCTTTTATTTGTTCCTCTTGAGGGTAAATTGAGGGATGCTTCTCAAGGGTATCCTCAATTGGATCATAATATTATATAAGAAATTATTTAGGTTGTTCATGTTGTGGAACAAAATGTAAAGTATTTTAGGAAAAATCTATTTAGGTGAATCTAAAAGCTTGAGCATACATAGATTGGTCTCAACAGTTTATTCATGAGAATACCCCACCCTGGGTATAAATGGGTCCCAAAACAAAAATTATTTTGTATGAGAGAGATTGATTAGATCACAAGATTCATAAATACTCTTAAGTATATCATGATGAAGTATGAAATATTTAGTATTTAGGGTCCTAAAAATTGGTGTTGGTATTCCATGGTACTGGAAATTAATCATGTGATATTGGATTGGAAGGGTTTCATAACCCACATCTTTTAGTAGTACATCCCTGATACCTTAATGATAGTATAGTCCTTAGAGTTGCTCTATTTTTAGGAGGGATATAACTCCATGTCAGAGTACATCATTAGGACTGAAGAGTTATTTCATTTTTGTTTAGAGGTATTGATGAATAATCAGATGAAATATCATAAATACATATTGGGTTTCTGAATAGGTATTTGATCACTAATATTTATGATGAAGAGTTACACTTATTCCAAAATCATTAGGTATATTATGGAAGATATGGATTTTGGTGAGTGATTGGTGACTCTACCCCTTCTCTTACACCTACTGGAAGTTTAAGTGGAAAACATAGTATGAAGATGAATTTTCACGGTAATAATAGCGACGTTGGAGGTTTTTCTCAATAGAATACCTACATAGAACCAACAATAGTATCATGAATAGTGTTCCTTACTTTATATTAGGTTAATAAGTTAGGAAACACCCAACATACATGTCTCATACCCTGAAATACATGTAATATTTTTGTCTACCATGTCCATTTATAGACGTTCTTCCTGTCTATGTGTATTCCCTCTTATAGTTAGGGATTTTCAAGTCCAAAGGCTACTAGGGAGTACTTTGAATATTCAATGTACATAAGAATTTATCTATAAGAATTAGTATTAAATATAATTTATATAGTTGTTGAATTTATAACAATGGTTTATATGGGCCTAGTGATGGTGAGAGGTACCATTTTTACTACATCATCTACAGAAACATATTTTTTTAATATAGGATCTTCCCACTAAATTATCTCTCTAATTTTTATTGATATGATGAAACATCTAAAGGAGGCCATGTTCATTCTAAGATATAACTTCAAACCTATTTGAAAGGGGAAGGATTATGGTGTTTTTTGTCATGTGTGATATTTATCGACATTTAATGAAACGTTAGTCTTTGATTTCCCTGTTCCCAATATGTATCAATTAAACATCTTTATTAGGATAGATTGTCTAGTATATCAAAATCCTGATATTTATTTTAATCATCAACATGATTCATTATTTTCTACTGGTGGGATAACTTAGGTGTTTCAAAGATATAGGATATTGAGTTTTGGTCATGTCAGACCATCCAACCCCGAATTAAGATTATGTTTTCTCTTATTTCAGTTAGGTCTGACAATGATTCTTATTTTTTAAACCTTCACTTGGTTGTTAGGTACTTCCCTAAAGACTATAATATGAATTATCTAGACATCCTCTAGATAATGAGTTGAATATATTTAATGATCTATTTTTTGGTGATCATTAAATATCAATAACCTCATACCATATAGAACAATCTATGATAAAAGAGATAAGATCCAATTGAATGACCTATTGAATTTGTGTTTTATTCATCTTGGTGTTTCTTAATGGGAATCCCCTATTCTATTTTGTAGGAATGATGATAGTTCACACTGGTTTTATGTGTAATTTCAAAATTCAAATTGTATTAAAATTAATAATACATTCCCCTCCCCCCATTTTGATGTGTTGTTCAATTAGTAAAATCGATTGAAGTGGTTTTTGAAAATAGATATTTGGTCAGGTTATCATAAACTCATAGATCATGATTCTAATATTCTAAAGACCATATTAAAAATAATATATTCCCATTATGAATATTTTATTAGTCCATATTTTCTAGATAATGGTATATAGTTTTATTAGATATCATGCACCAAATATTCCATCATTATCTCAATTCCATTTTAATCATGTTAGTAGAGGATATCATATTTTACTCGACATATGAGCTTTATCATGAGTAACTTTTGAATCTAGTTTAATAAATTGTGGAGTACCCATATTTATGGAATTATATTAAAATTGAAATATTTTTATCTATGATATGTATTCATTTGGTAAATTATTTTATAATGAGTCCTAATTGTCGATCCGGATAAGGTAATGCTATCGTTTAATGGGAAGAACCATGGTTCTTCTTCAACATACAGATCTTACTAGTTATAGAAAGATACAATCAATTTTTTTCAAGTATTTCTAAAATTTGGCATCACCTTTACCCACTCTTACCATTAATGGGGTGAAAATCGCATGGGACATTAAATGTTATACTTATTTTGATGATTTAAAAAAGAATTTTACATTAAATACTATTTTTATCTTATATGGTTCTATTAAGGGGTATGTTGTATGTTGTGATTAATATAATATTTTCCTGATTTATGTGTATATATAGGATGATCACATGATCCCGAATGTGACTTTTTAGGTTCAACTTCATGGGAAAATTTACCCCACTCATGAATTAGGGCCCCTCATTTTTCTTCTTCTGATTTTGTATAGGTGTAACTATCTTTGGGGGATAGGTTCACTATATTTTTTATTATAATATTCTAATCAATAAATTTTCTCATAAGGATATGAATATTAAGAAATTAGATGGTATGATATCTTCTAAAATTCAATTTTAATATCACCTACACCCAAGGGATGGGAATTGTTGTCACAGATTCTATTAGTATGAATGTCTCACCACAAATAATTTTGGAATTCAAGGAAGAGTAAAACCTTATTGAAATCTTTTATCAACTACATCTGGATATTCAAAAGGTTGATTTGGTTGTGATTATAACCATTATTCATTTGTTATGATCTCTCCTTGAGACTTTTATATTGGTTCAAAAGTAGTATGGTGAGTATATAAAAATAAGTGAAACTCTTTATGGTGGGTAGACCATTTTTCATTTATCTCACCCTTTTGATGGTATTCCTTTCATCAAGCATTGGTTTTTTATTTTATTTCCATTGATCAATTTAGTGTTTCTTGGTTGTCAAAGTTATTCATTAGAATTAGAAGTTTATCTTAGTACTATGAAGATGTATAATTAAATGAGATAGTGTTTCTATTTACCATATATGAAGAGTGAAATCACTAATGATGTTTCACATTTTTACACCTTATAAAATATAATTTTAGATCTCTTTAATACATCTAGTTTAATCCAGATTATTTTGGTGCTTATTTTGGAAATGGGATAAGCTTTCCACTTGCATCATTTTTGGATTAGCAAAAACTCCAAAAGAAAAAAATACTATCTCAATGGTATTTGATCTATTAAATAAGTCAGGTCATATTATTCTAATCAGATATAAAACTAGGGATAAATATCATGGTACTTTTTATTTGTAATATATTTTGAGGATAGATGGGTTTCCCTCTCCCTTTTTATCATATAGGGATCCCATGTATACTTCCATGATCATAAGGAATCCCTATGAGGTTATGGAGACTTAGTTCAATATGAGAATGACTTACCATCCACATACAAAAAATAATACATAGTAAAATATTCATATTTTAGAGGATTTAATTCATGTCTACATCTTGAAAAACTATAGATTATAGGAAATCCATTTGGAACTGGTCAATTTTTCTTATAATAACAGTTATCGATAATTGATTAGAATGGATCCCTTTGAGGCTTTGTAAGGTCTCTTATTAATGTATCCACATGTTAGGTAGTGGTGAGTAAGACCTATCTTATTTATCAAGTCTGACAAATGATACATTAGTGGGAATTAGCGATATACATTGAAATTTTATTATATCTCATAGTTAGTAAAAATCATACATTGATCATTGGTATTGTTATTTTGAGTTTTTCATTGGTGTTTCAGATTTCTTGAGTGTTTACCCATAGTTGGGTCACTCTAATTTTGGGAAATAGGGGATCTAGATTTGTGGTATCTAAGCTATTTTGAGGCCCCTCTATGACTTGGAAATGTTTATTATCTTTCATTATTATTATCTTAGTAGATATGTGGTCATTATGTTTTCAGCATATCTCTTCTTAATAAATACCATCATACTCCATTCAACTTTCAGAGTTAGAAGGAGATTGAGTTAGATCTAGATGCATCTGTTATGGATAAAAAAATGGATATTAATGATTAATAAATTAGTTTATTTCATGGGATTTAAATTTCATCTCTCTACATGTTTTGGTAGCATGGATCAGAATATCACAAGACTTGGGAGCGAAAATCATAGGTGTGGGCATAATGGCCTCATATCATTAAATATATCCTTTTTTCTATGTGAATTTATGTTGATGGAAGATCCTATATATAGGATAATTTTAATATAATTTTAAAAAAAATTACACTCATTTTAATATTTAATTGTCTATTTTTTATGTTTAGAGGATGTTAGAGATGATCCATGGAGTTCTTGAATTTTTATACATGGGAATTTATTATAGATAGTGATAAAACCATTTCACATAATTATCTATATTAACCATGTGATTTTGTTTTGAGAAATCAAAAATAACACCTGATTTAATGCATTGAATGATTTCATAAAATTAAATAAATTCATTTTTTTATTTCATCATTAAGGATTGTCAAAGAAGGTGACACCTTTTTTGGTGTACATGTAATATGGGTGATTCACATATTCAATCACCAAGTAATGTTGTGAATAACTCCTCCCTAATGGGGTTTTATAATACAAATTCATGTAACTCCACTCATTTATATTGTGATTTTCTCTTTCAACCCCTTGGTCTCTTTGAGGTGCATTCGGGTGTTTTCGACTCTTTAGAGATTCTCCATTTGATGCTTAATCTCTAGCCTAGTTTTTTTCTTTTATGATAAGTGCATTTGTTTTTGACTCATTGATTTCATTTATCTTGGTTTGTTAGTGAATTTGGGATATGTTTCAAGGATTTTTTTCATATTTTTATTCTTCTTATATCCTTCATATATTTTTGTGTGATCATATTATGAAGGATTATCTTTTTGTTTTTTGTTGAACATAAGATATTATAAAATTATGTGTTGGTCTAAACTCTCTACTAACCCTTTTCTAAATTGAAATCGATTCTCTGATGTGAGAATTGATGATAGGTTATTAATTTGATATTAAGTGTTCATTTTCTTCTAATGTGTGTGAATACCTTCACAATTGGTGTGTGATCCAAACATTATTTAGGTGGATTTATAAAAAGTATATATTGGATAATCCTTGAATGAAATTGATTTGTTTAAAGTTTTTATAAATGAATTGGAATGACTGATTGATTTTTGTGTGAAAACATGTTTTTAATAAAATATTACTTTCCAATAATTTTTCAATTGAATGATGTTTTCAAAATCATTATGATGTGGAAATTTAAATGTTGTTTTTCAAATAATTTTTCTCTTAAAAAATATTTTATTGGAACTTTATTATGAAATAAAATAATACCATTGAAATGATTTGACAATTATAGGACATGGAAATGTTTGGATACTTAGGTGGAAGTTGTTATATTAGGCATTATCATTTGGTATTGTTGGGGACTTCACATTATGGGGTGTTCTTATATACCATGTTCCAAGTTCCCATGGGACATGATATATACATTGTACGAGGTTCACTCATGGGGTGTTCTTATCTTCCCTAAGTTGAGTGTCCTATGGAATTTAGTGTGCACTAGTATTTTAAATTATATGACTTGTATAGCTAGAATAAAATTTTGGGATCATATTCATGCTTTCGATTGTTTTATTTTGACATCGATATATATGTTTTTATAAAATGTAAATCATATGGTATATTTATTCTTTGAAACAATTTTACATGTTTTTTTATAACTGTTGAAAAGGGGAAATTTTTACCATGATTTTGATTTTAAAGACTGTTTGGCCACTTTTCATTCCATAGTTTCTATAAATTGATCATATTGGGATTATTATAAATACACTTGAGAGATAGAACTTTGGTTAGATTCAAATAATCATTCTTAACTTATAACTTCTAAATTTCCTCAGGAATGTGTAGACCATAAAAAAATAAAAGTCTCCATAGTGATGAAATGAGGTTTATGTTATCGGTTTATGTGTATATGGTGTTGATATAATGGGGTTTCTACCACATGTAACATAGAGTAGTTATCTCTAATTTTATATGTCATTTATGGTTTTTTATACATGTACTTTGGATTTTATATGACTTACTTTTGGTAGTATCAATACCACTATTTCTCTTGTTTTTAGAAATGTTATTATAATTTTTTTCCTGTTTTCATATTTTCAATGTAACTATGTTTTGGTATTAGAAAAATGTTCACATGGGTTGTTGTTTAATTTCTCATTGATATTCAACATCACATGTAGATCAGGAATGCCTTTCAGGTTACTAGCTAATCGGTTTAAGTACCAGTTTCAAAGGGTATCCCATGATGGATCCTTATAATAACACCCATATAGTAATTTCAATGGATGAAATTAACAATTTTAAATGTAAAAAACAAAATATAAACATGATAATATATTCATTAAAATTTACAAAAGGGAAAAATGAATAAACCATCTATATATTTTCCACTGTCAATTAAATTATTTAATATAAATATATGAATATCATAAAACTATTCTATAAATCTTGTGAAATAAAATATGTATAAGTGATTATTTTTATTAATCATGTTTTAATAAATATTTAGTAAAAATTTGATATTTATATAAAATGTTTCATATTTTAAATAACTAAATTAAATTAATAATTCATAAAATGGATCATGTTTTTTGGATCAACTCAAAAAAATTATCATAGGGTAAATTTTTAAAAATTTCATAAAAATTGGTTTTTTGAATGGTAAAAATATTAATCAAAAAAATTATTTAATGATTTTAATGAATTATTTATTGTTTATCTTAAAAATAATAAAATTAATTTATCTATCTAATTTTATTTTTTAAAATTTATAGTTATGTTTCATTCGAATAAAAAATAATTTTTGAATCATTACTTAAAATTAAAAAATATCAAATTTTTCAATTGGTTTTTGGTGTTTTCAAAAGAAAATAACACACACACACACACACACACATATATATATATATATATATATTAATCATGAAATATTAAAAGTATTAATATTCAATAATATTAATAGTAATGAGGATAAATAAAAAATTATCAATTATTTTATTCAATGTTACTCATTCCCTTGCTAATAAAAACAACTCATCCACACGATTTCACCTTATTTCCATATCAATATAATTTTTTAAAAAAATCAAAAATATATATCAAAACCCTAATAATGATGTTATTATTTCCAAAGTATGACCATAATACCATACATTAATGGTTTAATTCATATTTCATAGGTGGAGTCACATAATAAAAGGTATGAGTTTCAAAACCCATATATATATTTTTTCTCTACTTACCCATTCCATAAAATTTTTACTTATTAATGTAACATTAAATAAATGATATAATTAAAATATAATTTACTTATTATAAACATATTGTTTTAAATTTCTTATTTTTTTATCTCTTATAAAATCATTGTTCACCCATCGTATTCTTATAATGCTATTGTAAAAAATGATGTTTTTCTTTCATACATTCCATTCATAAATATTTTAAAACATTGATTTAAACTATACATATTATATTAATAATCAAATAATAACTTCATTGTGATTATATTTTTAAATAACTGGAAACATAATTATGATATTGAGTTCAAACATTATATATATTTTTACTTTATAAACCATGATTATTAAGTAAAACTTCTAAATTAAAAACTATTTTAAAGAATATATTAGTGTTTTTTTGGGATATTATACTCAAATATATGAATATTCTAACATGAACTGTGAATAAATTTTATAAATCCATTTATCTAACTATAATGTCTCTCACTTTTTTATGATAAATCTTGTATGTCTCATTGTTAATATTTTATCCCCTAATAAGAATTTGAGTTCACTACTTTCTCTTTTTATATATACACCCTAGTCATTTAATACATTAAACATAGGACTCTAGAAGTTGGTTTTTATTCTTATTTTGTATGAAAACTATGAATGTGTTTTAGAATATTTAATAGTGTGGATCTGGGTGCCTATCTACTAATGGGTGCCCTAATCTTAGTAGCCCAGAAAGAATATAGTAACATGATATAAATTATTTATTATAGATAACCAAACTAGTAAGAGTGAAAAGTATTTTCATATGGATAAGAATTATGATTTTATTGATCATTTTAAATTTCTAAAGTGATTTTTATATATGTTTATCTATGATCAAGAAATAAACATTAAATGATTCAATTTAATGGAAATATAATGATAGATAATTGATGTATATATATAAAGTATGCATTTTTTGTGATTTAATATAGTTTTATTAATGTTCTATACAACAACCCAATTAAAATACTGAAATTATGATTATCATTATATCTCGCTTATTATAAATAAATTTTTAATTTGAGATATGAGGCTAATGAATCAAATATATATGTTGTATATATATATGTTTGTGCTGAAATTTATTAATGTCACTATTTCGTACTCAAGATTATAGGAGGAACATAAAAATAATCTACAGTTTTTTTGAATTCTTATAATAAAATAAATTACATTGGAATATTTAAAAATTTTGTTTCTAGATTTTATAGAAAAAATTCTATAATTACTTGTATGACTTAATGGTATCATAACATTTGATGAGATTTTAAAGTTTATAAATTATTATTCCCTTGAATTGAAACACATTTGTAGGTTATAGTTCAATTAATGTTCAGATTTGATCCATTGAGGAGAATTTAATCCCAGTTAAACCCCGAAAATAAGAATTATATCTTCATAAACATATTTGTTTAAATAAATAAAATCTAAACTAACAAAATAAAGGCTTAAGGATAGATAAAAAATTCAAAATTATGGAGATAGGGGAATAAACATAAATGGTTGGTTTATCTAATATGATTAACCCAATCTTAGTTGAAACAAAGTCAAACAAAGTAGTTACGTGGTCATAAAGTAAATTGAAACTAATTTGGAAGGATTCTATCAAAAAAATCAAATAATCATGAATCCCATGATATGAAGAATCAAAATTGGGAAATTCCATTTTCTTCAGATCACATATGTTATAGAATACTACAATTTTGTATTAATTAATTAATTACCTATATTATGTTTGGGTTCAACCATTACTAAACACTTTAGGTTAGTAATTCCATAAATAATAATATAAATAAATTATGTTTCATCATAATTTTACTAAAGAATAGTATCTTATTAGTGAATTAGGAAAAATAAATGAAAAACCAACCCCTATTCAACCAATCCCACTCCCTAAACTAGGTTAATGACTCATTAGTGAGTTTTCATCAATAATTATGAAAGTACATAACATAGAATATAGAATATAATAATGAAAAATAAGAAAGCATTATAAAAAAGTAGATGATACACCTGAAATAATGATCATTACATAAATAAATCCACAAATACATAATAGTAAAAATATTACAAACCATGTAAAAATATAACTACATTGATCTCCCTAGGATAAAACCCAAAATGATTCTCCTAATATAAGATCCATCCTCTATCAGGTGGTTAAATTTTCATTTTTTATATACTTACAGCAACTCCATAAATCTTCTGGGTTATACATACTTTATCTCATATGATAATAATCTATGGTCACATAATTTAATATCATTCATCATACATTTCATAGTTTTAATATCTTCCAGGAATGAAATACTTCATAACTTCTTTAGGTTCATGATGTAATAGGATCCTTCTAAATTCCATGATAATTATAAATCTATCATCAAATCCATCGCTTCTATATCTACATCATAATAATTCATCTCCAACATACATATATAGAGCTTACTCTATAATTAATGAAAAATTAAATCCCCAACTCCTTATCACAAAGCATCATGATAGTTATAATAATTTTGAATATATTATGAAACCACTAGATCATATCCCATACTCATCATTGATGTTATGGGACACTATATATGTAGCATGAAGTAATCTTCCAAAATCACATAAATAAAATATATTACACATAAAAGTATAAATCTTATGAACATATCCATTTTATAATACTAAATTATCATAGTGAAACTTTTTTCCTCATGGCATGACAATGTCTCTTATTACAGTAATCTAATGTCTTCTTAGTGTGGTAACATAGCAATTGTGTCACTTTATTCTCCCTATTTTATTATTCTTTTAAAAAATTCCATATTATTATCTATTAATTTTTCTTCAAATTCAAAATTATTATTTAAAACATTTTCAAACCTAGAATAATGAATCATCATACTAAAAACACATAAAACAATTATAAATGAAATCGTTATCTTATTTTTAAAATAAAAACAAATGAATATAAATATATAATAAAACAATCAAATTCCCACATAATTAAACCCTTATATTTCATTAACAACAATCACATAATCCTAACAAAAATGATTTATACATCAATAAATAAAAATTTAAAATTATTATTTCCAAAAAATAAATATATATGATTAAATTTCAAAAGTTGAAAACATGTTCTATATACATTGAAAAATCATGATTCTTATTTAATTTCATACTAAAAAAATTATCTTACACGCATCATTCAACCATTCAATATTATTATTTACCCATATGATAAAAATTATTAGAAATACATCTCACTCATCACACATGATCATTTAATTTGATTTTTTCTTAACCTCAAGTATATAAACACTATCCATAAGCTTTTAATTCATCTATATATCTTCGTAGAAATATAACAAAATAATATGATGAATTTTCATTTAGGTTACAATTTTTCTAAGTCTAAAGGGTTCATGTGTCCTAAATTTGGAAATTAAAATCATGAGATTAAGAGGGAGTGATAAATATTTTGATCATAATAAATTATATTCAATATGAAACTGAATGAAAAAATAATCATAAACATTCACTAAAAATAATACATCTACACTTTATTGTAAAATTTAACATATATTTTAAAACTAACTATGAATATAATGAATATATTTTTTTCATCATTATAGAATTTTTCTTACTTATATTACTTTTTTCATAAACATTTCTATCCATTTATAATTATTTTTTTATATTATTTTCATAATAAAAAATGGAACCAAAAATATAAGAAAAATGAATGAAAATTGTTGAACCCTATTCCCTAAATAAACAAATGATGATTCCCCCACATTAAATTATTAAAATATCACCTGGAGGTACCATGAAACACCATACTCCTATTATAATGATCAAATGAATAAAAATTAAATTATTCTAAAAGAATAATGGTTGGAAGGGTAGTTAGGCATGTAAAATGGAATCCTATAATTTTGTTACATTTAATGTAAGGGATTCATAAAATTTCATATATAGGGTAGTTATCCTTTTAAAATTGAGTGAATAGTGTATAAATAGATATCTATAATTAATATAATATTTTTCAACATCATCATTCTTAAAAATAAAAATAGAAATTTATATTTGTAATAAACATCTCAAGTTCTCTTTAGAATTAGTGTATAATAATGAAAATGACAAAGAATACGAAACCCCACTTGAGAAAGGGAACCCCAATGTATTGTTTAATCCAATATTGGTATAAAAAATAAATAATATTAAACTTAATTAAATAATTTATTATTTAATATTTAGAACCAATATTATTTTAACAATCTCTTTTCAGTAACTCAAAATTGTAATAGAATATTTCTTTCAAAATTTTACACCTATATCTAGAAAATTAATATTCATGATGAATAAAAATTTCAAATATGAATAAATATATCATATAAGTTATGGTTTCTCCTAGAATAGTCATTTTTATTGAAAAAAATAAATCATAATATGTCTTAATGAAATTCATTTTCATCCATGAAAATAGTATATATTTTTTGTTTTTTTTAATGAATAATGGAAGTAAAATATAAATAAGAAAGAATAATACTCTCTTGTACGTGAAATAATATCTTATTACCAATTATTATAATAAATTCTTCCTCTTCTTTTGAAAATGAAAATTAAGAAAAAAACAAGGATAGAATTTTTAAAACCAGTTCTTCATAAAAAGATAATAGAATTCAGAAAAAAGCTCTAGGAGAGTTCCTAAAATATACTAACTTATTAATATAACTCTTATTAATTAATATAAAGATATTATCATCCTGAATACAACTTATTTATGTTATTTTAGTTAAAACATATCTTGGTGGTATTTTATAGGTGTTTCATGTAACATAATTAGAAATGACTCAGGATTATAATATTCTAGTATAAGTATTCTCCTCTTACTTATTCAATTTACATTAAAATATTCATTTGGTGGACTCTAGATTCTAAAATAATTTAATGAAAAAAATAATAAGGTCAAAAATTGACCTAGTTTTTTTCACTCCACCAATTCTTAATTCTTATACTTATCTTGAAATTATTTGATAAATCATATATTTTCATCAGAAATATCCTCAATTTCATGTGTTGGAGATTATTATTTTATAATAACATAAACAATCTAACTGAACTATATATCCTCCACCACTTATCCATTCTTAACCTCTTAATTTTCCATGTTGTGTTATTCTTGTTCCTAGATTTTCTCTTCATTTTCATAAGGTGTGAAAAATTCTTCCTCCTCAATAGATTTTATATGTTCCATAAACTCTTCCTCCTTATGATCACCCTTAAATACTCTAATATATTAAATGTATTTTTATTTAAAATTTCTTAAATATGAATTTATGTAATATTCATTAGTAAATTAATCTAAAAAATCATTTTTTCATTATTGTTTTCCATGACCTCTTATTCATTGATATTTTCCTATTGATATGTAATATTTCCATTATTATTTTCATTTAACATCATTATTGTGTATATTAAATTCCATTTCATATTAAATTCCATGGATCTTCAAATTTATGCTCATATTGGTAATACTACATATACCAATGTTCACCATGGTAGTTTTAAAAGTTAGAAGCTCATATACTTGGAAAAAATAAGGTTCACTTCATTATTCATTTTTTAATTAAATGTATCTATAATAATATGAATAAATCCATCTTTCTTTTTCTATTACCATAAGAAATAATTTATTCTTCCCGAACTATAAGAACTTATAGATAAACTATGTTCTATTATAGTGTAGAATAATGTAGAGCAATAAGATAATTAATATTTCAAAAACTGAAAACAACTAAACCTGAAAAATATAAAAATTTATAACAATTAGGAAAACTCAAATCTAATTTAATAATAATATTAATAAATCAAAATGATAAATTAAATATATTTAAACAAATCATTTTTTCTTTATTTGTTTACCAGTATCTTCTACTCTTTGATGCTGACAGAAAAAACAATACAAGACCCACTAATTTTGTTAATTATAAAGGGATTCCTAAGTTTACATTATATTATACATCTAAAAAGACACTAACTACTAGGTATTAGTATAGAGAATGTGTGTATTATTCCTAAGTGGATAAAGGAATCCCAGTAATAACTCTAAAGTAAATATAAAATCATTACATCCTTGTCTTGTTTATAAAACTAAATATATATTAATAAAATAACTATTAAAAAAGAAAAAAAGGACAAATAAATGGGGATCATGTTTCATGGGTGATTTTTATAATAATATTTACTCAACTTTACATAAATTATTGCTAAAATAATCAACTTTGTGATTAGAAATGTAATTGAAATTTGTTACAAATTAGAGTCAGACCACTCAAAAGATATCAGGATGACATGTTATCTGAATTAATTTGTGTTTACTTGTATTTCATAGTCATTAGAATAACTATTATGTAATAAATAAAATATTTTTATACTTATGAACTTGATAACATTATAATCAATAATAACAAAATAACCAAAAATAATCACTTCATAGTGAAAAAATAAATAATCATCTCAAATAAAAAATGATTATCTCATACGAATCATAAAACTTTTCACTATATGGTAAAATAAAATAAAAAATTAATAAAATTAATAAAATACTAACATAGGCCCAACTACCATTAATGAGCCTTACTAGCTCGATTAATAATAATGTTGTGCTTCTCCAGTTCGATATACTTCAAATACCATTCATGTACTCAAAAACAACAGATGGTCTATATGCACATCGGTGTGCCTATTTAGGTGGTTATCATAAAACTTATTATGGTATAATCGATCATAAAAATATATGTCTTCATATGTGTTTTTATTCATGATTAATGTAAAATTATAAAACAATAATGTTGGATTTTGTGTGCTAACTAGGCTACAACGACTCCTTGGACATCAAGATGTCTTCTAAAGACCCAACCACCACAAGATTCAATTTTATATTATTTAGTACCATGTAGAAATCCCATAATAAACACATTCTACCATACATATATCCCTTCCCATACCCCAAAACATAGTGTAGGGAATCAAAAAAACCAACCACTACCCTCTTAATCAATTTAGGATCCCACATCCACATCTTGTCCATTCCCTCCATCTAAATGTAGTATTTCCAATACATTGTCAATCAAGGTGAGGATATACATATCTTAACCACTAACTTATCTCATAATGTAGAGTTCTACCATACATCTCTCAAATTTCATCATATCCCTACAAATCCATTCCTCTCAAGGGTGGTTAAACATCACATTCACAACCCTCTCTCATGGGATTGGGTCACAGCCTGACTACTCTATTTTTTAAGGTGGTTTTCACATGTATTTATGCACCATTGAACTCTCACTCAAGGATATTCCTATTATTACCCTCTCACGTCTATTATTGATATATATCTTTACCAATACCCTCTCACTTAGGGTAGGGTGGTTATCACACACACATAGGGCCATATATCACTCATAGGAGTCCTTTTATCTCCATATCGCTCATGGAAGGTCTAAGCCTTAGGACTCACCTCAAACACATCTCATCTACTATACACAATATAAAAGTCATTATAAAATTATCATATTTCCCAATAGATCATATACTAGGTTCCCTAGGACTTATCTTCATCTCTTTTTGATAGATAAACCTCATCTATGTCACCCTTCAATGGAAATATAGCTCATGGGATCTTACTAAACCTATGATTGATAATATGGGTCTAATTTATATATAAACCCCCTTAGAATCCAAATGGTATGTTTATAAGAACCTACCATGACCCACACCCAGGTCTCATCACACATATATTTTGGGAGACCTCTCAATAAATCACCTAAAAAATACCCTCTCCATTACAAACATAATTTAAGGGGAAAATTATCTTACTATTATCACACATAAAGAATTTCCTCTGACCAAAGGAGTGATTCCCTAGTCACTCATGAGATTAACTCTAATATAATTTATCATCACTCAACTGCTTGCACCTTATATCTTCCTTATGTCCATAAATAACTCACATAAACTACCAAGCATCACCAATTATAACCAAATACCTACCTAAGGCCTATATTAAACTCTATTGACACCATATCCTCATGGAAAAATCACCACCATATGATCCAAATTTACTGAAGTGTTAAAGAAAACTTATTATAAGAATTTGAGGATCATTACTATTCTATATCTCTTGTATAGAGGATAATCATTCCTAATTTATCACACCATAACCCATGTAATTATTTTTTTATAAATTTTAATACATAAATATACATATGAATTTGTAACATAGGGGATACCTACCTCTATATCATTGTTAAACACTCGCCATACTGGTGCACCACATTTGATATGCCTTTTTGTGCCACATCAAAGATTGTACCACTACCATAAAACCTATCTAATACTAAAAAGATGAATAATTATTTTTACCATATTATAAATAATTATTAAAATTTATCCAATGTTTAATAACATAAAATAATATTATCATGCATCTACATTTCATAAAATCCATATAGGGCCTTGTTGTTAAACCTTTTAGGACCTTCTCTCACAAAGATATAAAAAATAACCATCATACTGACATGATTCCTCCGTGATTATATCAAATCAATTCAAAAAACATAACATGTTTACACTAAAATCAGTGGAAATAGTAATGAAATTAAATAAATTGTATAAAGATTAGGGACACACCAAAAACCATCAAAGAAACACCTTGTGATATTCCCCCCAACTCGAGGGGTTAATGGGAAGAATGCAGAGGTGTTTTTGGAACTGATCCAACTCTTTAGGCACCCATGATCTACTAAAAAAGAAAGGGGCTTAACTAAATAGTATGGGTCTGACCCACATTGAAAAAAATAGTTCTATGTGTCCATGATGATTGTAGTGTGATTCCCAACATTTACTAACATTCTCACAGTGTGAGGTGGTTCCCTAATTCCATTCTCTATAGAAATAGGGATTAAACATCATCTAAAAAATCATGGTGAAATTTAATTTTTAACATTCATCATCCATAAAAACTTACCACATTGTGAATCCCTTAGTTATAGTATGATGCCTCTTCTCTACCATCCATCACAAAATGACCTATAGGTTGTGATGTGACCTAAAACAGTACAAGTATTTCAGAAAGGCCCCAAGGCCTTGATTTGACAGTCACCCAAGAACCCAAAATTTCAATTATGCCTAAAACCACTTCCAAAAACTTCTCCAATAGATTTTATAATGTTCATATCCCCATGATAAATATTAATTCCAAAAATAAAATTAGTATTAGTCAATAACATTAAATTCCCTCTCAAACTAATGACTCGCAAAAATTTATAGTCATTTTAAACACCGCACCATATGGATTCTCATCCTTGAGAATCACCATGTAGCCACAATCCATATATCCCAACCAACCTTGGTCATCATCTCACCATCATCGCATCTCTTTCCTCCTCCAAATACTAAAGTAAAGTCTAGTGTAAAACTATATACATTATATAACACTATTAATTACAAGATGATCCACCCACATACCAAATAAAACCAACACCATGACTATATCCACCAGTACATGTCATTCCCAATACACCACAGTTTCTTCACCAAATTAATTACTTAGATTATAATTATCCCTTCCATAAAAATACCATAAAAATACATTATTCTAATACATCATGATCCTAACTAATGTAATTTCATATTTAAATTAAATTCTAATAGTTCATGGACTGACTCAATAAAGTTACTACCTCACTATATCCAATAATGACCATGAATATTGGTTGATCCTATACATGTTTACCTCTCTATAATATGTTTTTTCACACCCATATACACATCACCGAAACACTAAAACATGATGCTTTCACCCTTAGAGGCATCATAAGATAATACAACACCCACACCAAGTTTTGAAATTAACTCATTCTCTAATTCCATTATTATATTATCAACAACTTAATCTAGCTACCATCATCTCACCCATAGAAACAACACACATCTGACTTGACTCACTCTTAGATCACCTCAACTCCACCATGATCCTAATTCCAACACTATAACATTTTCTAACACTACATCAGAAAAAATGGTATTTTCAATAGAATCTGATATCAAAATATCTTATAATAGACCATCATTCTGGTTCAACTTTCAACATCCACAAATCGGTCCCACACATCTATAACCCGATAAAATTATGGGTTATTCCTATATGATGATAAAATGATCCACACCATAGGTATATTATTATCATTATCATACTAAACCAAAAAAAATATTTATGTATTCCATGCTATGTATTTCAATGAAAAAAATATTATACATGGTTGTTTCACTCATGCCTGAGCACCAGTACAAAGTATCCATGTTATCTATTCCCATATAAACTTGAATTATATCATATTTATTTTAAAATCCAGTAATATCTAGATTATTTATTTTGATAGATAGTTTTTTAATAACACTATATATATATTATTACATTTCTCCTTGAGTGCTGACCTAAACGAGTGTTGACATCATATGTTTCCATTTACCCAAGTGATGATAACTCATTAATTAAAACCCTTTCACCATAGTTAAGGATCACCAAGATCAATCGTTCAATGGAAAAACAATCAAAATATTATATTTCCTTTCAATAAAAAGGAGTATATCTAAATCATAATGAAAGCTCATGCAAAAAATCCCTAAATAATATCATCAATTACATTAATTCTTATCTCACACATGAATTCTCACAAATATACAATACAGGAGGAATAGAGCCTAAATAAAACACACAAGCCCCCATATAATGAGATATTTCTTAAAAATATACATCAACCCTCACACATTTCCTCCAAAGTTTGTGTGAACCTATGAGACCACTATGATAATATCATATATGGAATCATACATGATCTTAACTAAACCTAGTGGGTTCACACTCACATATAATTCAACCACACAAACAAACTTATTCTACCATTAGTCATATCCAATTAAAAATAGTATCACATGCCTAACTCACTAAATATTATCTTCTCATAGTTCTATTACATGCATTATGTGTAAGGAATCACATTCATTCCATGATAGACCACATGATCACTTGCCAATAGCAAGTCATTACCAAACCATGAGCATCTACCAATTCCATGAATCCTTCTCCTAACCACCTGGGATCTTGATCCATAGGTCTAGGATATCATCCATTTCTAACCTCGTATATTTATCCTTACTAGATGGAACAAGGAATTCGTATGCATTTCCTCAACCATCTCAAGGGTGTCCACAAAACATTTATATTAAATTTACAATAATTCCAAAAAGATGTTGTATTGTAAAACACTATATATTTTTTTCTGAATATTTATGTAATCAAACAAACATTATAAATTAATCCCTTTCCATCATTGAATAATACCTATATCATTCATTTTTTTACCAACCAATCAAGTTTCACTATGAATCCCATGCATAAAGTAACTGTATAAACATTGTCGAAGAATTCATCATCATAAGATTCAATTGAATTCCCTATAGAAAATTGTTTATGAGTGAAAATCATTACATGGATGAGTAAAATTAAAACAAAAAAGTTATATTGGAAAAATCTATATAATTTATTGTTGAAAATTCAAATGGTTAATCATTTCATCGATAAAACCAATCACGTATAAGTATGTTCCTGAAAATATAATCCTATATTATTAATATGGTTTTTTATATGGAAAATCCTTCTAACCATCCATGATCCAAAACCATAAATCATAAACCCCAGATGTATAATATTTTATAAAACTCATAGTTATATCAGTAATAAAAATCAAAAATATATCATACTCTACAAAATAATGACTTCCCATCAGAAAGGTGTTTGCAGCATACTATTCTGAGGTCTATCACAGTATCCAATAGATTCTAATATCACATTTGCACCATTATCAAAAAATAATAAAACAAATAAATTCATTAATACCATAATGTAATGCTCTAGTCTAGAGAAACTTAGTATTCCCTAGGTTTATGTTATAGATGACCTCATGTGTGACTCCCCAGATGCTAAATGGGAGAAACTATTGAATAGGTCCAAAAACATTCATTAAGGATAAAATATAATTTCCTATAATTTTATCAATTTACATTATCTTATTATAATCATTTCATGTTGTATAGAGAAAATACACCACATAGAGAAACCAAAAAACATTATTATCATAAATGAAGAGTGATATAGTAATTATATACTAAACTAATAAGAATGAAAAATATTTCAATGGGATAAAAAATATAATATAAGATAATTATTATATAAAAATTTTTATCTTCACGATACACCAAAAGTAATGTACTGACAAACAAAGCTGTAAAAATAAAACAATATATTAATAAAACAATATTCATTTTAAATATAAAAGTAATTTTTACCTTGAGAAAACATATATGTGAATGAATAATTAATAGAATAAGAGGTATTTATAGAATGTGGGGAACCCATATGACTATTTAAAATCATTATTTTATAATAGTAACATGACCATTTAAATAGTAACATGACTATTAGAATTGGAATATGAAAATTAGGAATATTAGCATAACCATTAGAATAGCAACCTCACCTATGGAAGTGTAAAATAATATTTATTTAACTTATAAAATAAAAATATGATATATGTAAAACATGGTATAAGTAAATAAAATTTTTAAAAATTATAAATTAAGTGTTTTTATTTTTTATAAATCGTAAATATTTTAATCAAACTCTAATAACAAATAGAATGATTTAAAATAAATTTTATTTAAATAGTATAAATTTATAAATTAATATTATATTGTATTAAAATGATAATATGTTTTTATGATACCATAACTAAATTTTCAAAGGTTTATAAAATCAATTATAATATTGAAATCAATATTCTTTAAATAAATAATGATATTATTAAAAAATTATATTTCTAATAAAAATATAATTATTTTCATAAATTGGAATCTATTTATTAAATCTATGAATTAAAAAATGTTACGGTAATTTTTTTGATATTTTTCTAAAATATTTGATTTTTTTTAAATTGAGATTCGGTAATTTATGGTATTGAACATTATAAGACAAATACTTGAGTATTTGAGTCATAAATGATGTAAGAACTAATTAGTTCAAACTCAAATGAACTAGTTATTATATATATTCACAATAATCAACATTACTAATAGTTTTGATCCAACATAATATGCTAATTAATATAAGACTCAAAACCCCCCTCTAGTCTACTTATAAATACCACCACTTATTCTCACACCTTCTAACCCATGAATCATTCCAAATATCTTCAAAAAACTCTGATATAAACAAATACCTTGTTATATTATATACTGGTATATCCAAAATACCAATTTGAAGTTCCTTAAGGGTTTCTTTAAGGAGGCGATATTTAAGAGGTAATATTTACAAATGACCTCTTTTAAATTCTCTAATTCTCCTACCTTATCTAAATATCCTTCATAAAAAATCATAATAAAACTAGTGTCATTAATATACTATAATTTTTTATTCTTAATTAAATATATTCTATCCTCCCCCTTTCTCATCCCCTCTTATTCATTGAAAGACAAAACCATTTTCCATATTATGCTAGTTAACCAACTTCATGGATAATGAGTATTCGTTTTCAAATAATTCCTTCATGATAGGATTATATTCAAATATAATTTCTTAAAATTATGTTATTATTTATATTATAAGTGATTTTACATTATATAAAGTGTATATGGTCCTAAAATAAAATAAAATTAAACTAGTTTGTGATGGAAAGAAAAAAATCCAAAATAATCTAAACAATTATCATTAAAGTGTTTATTAAACGAATCATCCTCATTTCATAGAACAGAAAGATATATGGGACCATATAAAATTTTTTATATTCATAAATAAGATTTAATTTCAATTCATTATTTATAATCCCATTTTACAAAAACATCAGTAATCATACACACGTGAACAAACCATGAAACTGTGAAACAAATGCTCCATGGAAAAAACACATTTAACATTATAACCCATAAAACATTCCATTAATGAAAAAATAAAATTATAATAAATAAAATATATGTGAAAGTGGTTCTAAGTTAATTATTTATGGAATATATTTTTATTATTCCTAACATTATGTCCAAGTTCATAACACATTCAGACATAAGATATGAGATCTCTCTAAACCTCTATATTTTCATTGGGTTGTTATTTCTCTTTTTATACCTCAATTAATCTCTTAATTAATTTTATATAATTATCATATATTCTATATATATGTTTCAAAAATATATATCTACTTTAATTTATATTTCATTTATAGGAAAATACATTTTTTTAAAAGGTTACCTTCTCAATTCCCTGCAATAAGTAAACCAGATTGAGGGGAACTTCCCTATTTCTTACCCCTTTTCAAGGACACTCTTAGATTTTTTTATGGAATAAATATTTTATAAAACCAATTTTTTTATCCTAAAAAAATATTTTAGTATATTTTTTGTTTTATAGAAGTAATTAATCATTTATTCCCTTTAAATTCTCTTTATTCTTTTCCCTAAATTCACTCTCAAGTGGAACATTTATAATGATACCAAGAAATACTTCTCCATGTTTTCACAAATTTTGGATATAATTATTCATCATATATTGTAATGTTTTTCATAATGAATATGTAATAATGATGTAATCCATTATTTCATTGATACCATTATGATATTCCCTTTGATTATTCCTTTTGTCATGATTATGAAACTCATTTCTTTCCATGGGTAACCCTTATGTTTTTTCATTGTGATTGATTTCATTATATGGCACAGATATGCATGTTAATGTTTTTATGGTGCACCTAGATATCACTCTAATTAATTGGGTAATTTTTTAATATCATTAGGTGATATGTATGGGATCAGGGATTAATTCTAATCCATTATGGGGATTTATCCACTATGTGATATCATCCTTGCATTTAGAGATGAATCATGTCTATTTCATGTTATATACTTTTGAAATATTCCATATTTACATGATCATATGATTCCATGTTCTATATGTTATTCCTCTATTTTTTATTAATGACCCATACCTATTATGTTATCGTGTTATTCCTTCTAAATCATGTGATATAATTTAATATCATGTTTGTTTTATTACTTCATTCTTTAGGTCAACATATTTAGTCTATGTACTCCCCAAGTTATCCTAGGAAGTTGTGGGAGAAAAAATCTAGTTATAAAAATATTATAGATATTAAGGTAAAAATTATTTTTTCTAGTTTCATGTTTTCAAATTGTGTAACTCTTATTCAAATTACACTAGTATTTTCAATACTTGTTTTGTATTTAATGGATAATTATCCTTAAAATGATTTAATAACACATATAAAAGTATTTGTTCTCTATAGTTGGTATCATGGTATAGAATAGTCATTCATTTATATTATGACTATAAACCCTTAATGAGAACCCTAGGGACAAATATATGTATATGAAAAAATACCATGTATAAAGTAGATTGAAACTCAGGGAATCATTAGTTACAATATACATTTCATTTATAAGTTATTTTCTATATGTTTATAGTTGAATTTTTATATGATAATTAGATATGTAACCATGACCCCAATTATTTTTTTAATTTTTCAGTTAATTGCATAAAATAAGAGAACCTTTGTTAACATCCAATGTGATAACCAATGTGGTGATTTCACAAGTGATATTCCTAACCTGAAGGGAGAGGGTGATGAGAACATCATCGGAGTACTAGGTCAACTAGATAATTTTGTGAATAATAACATGAATCATGTATAATATCCTCTACATCATAAGAAATTTTAATTTTTGTTCAAATCATTTAAGAAAAAAAAATTCTCCTAAATATAGTGTAACTTATGACCCCCTCATAACGGAACAATGTATTAACTCCATTATAAAGATATTATATATCCTCTAATTCCCAAAAGTAAATAAAGCCATGTTGGTGGTTTATCATTTTGATAGGAAAGTAAATCATTGGTAGAAACTAATAAAGAGCATAAAATCAAAAGGAATAATATGATTCTATGTAATTTAAAGGATTCACGAAAATATGTTTCAAAAAATATTTTCCCCAAACACTCTTTCAAAATATGGAGATGTAGTTCTTCAAACATAATAAAAAATAATATGTGTTTATCAAGGCATACAAGGAATAAATTAAAAATAATGAATGATATTCCTTCTGATTTTTCATGATCACTTATAGCAATTTGGATCAATTATTTAGTTGATTAAATATGGGTTTATGAAATTCCTTATAGATTTAAGACTTTGATATCTATAAGAATATAATATATTTTTCCCTTAAGTATGATATATAGTTTTTTGAGTCTCATGATCTCATGTAATTATAGATAAAAGTGGTAAATAGAGTTCAATATGGAAGAATCAATATAAAAATCCAATGGAGGATATATAATCCAAAATACCACATGTAAAAAAAATTTGGGAATAACCATATCATGTACTACATAAATGAAACTTGTACATCCTTAAAATATAAAAAATTGGGGCCTCATGATAATAATTGAGGAAGGGGTATAAATAATCCCACTAATGAAGAAGAAGAATGGAATGTTTAGATCAAAAATCATCCTATAGTAAAGTGTTTAAACTATTAGGAACAGATAGATTTTTCATGCCAATACCCTAATACAAGGGTTTTCAGAGATAATAAATGAAAACAAACTATAAGGCCACAAAGAAGGTTACATACTATCAATACAAAAAAGGTGGATCTCAACAATTGTGTGGTCACAGGTACACAAGTAATTAACTCAAAAATAGAAAAAATACTTTTTTATTTAAGTTAAATACATTTTTTATAAATTTCAAGTTTATTAGATAAATTAAAACACCAGATCTAAATTTGGTGGTTGAGTTATCTATTAGAACAAAAAATGTTTCAATTATTGCATCTAGTGTATAAAATTCAACCCCATACAATGTGTATGGACTGAAACTCCAAGAAAACATCTTCATTCATCATTTAGTATAGTTTAATTATATATTGGGAATGGATTGTATATATTTATATAAATACAACATTGACTATTGGGAGATAGATATCACACTCCATATCCTTAGGCATACTCAGATTTTATACAAATGTAAGTATGAAGATGAGTATCCTTTGGAATAATCTTATAAATAATGGATATTTTTTCCTTATGAGAAATAATATTAAAGTAAAATGAATGAGAAAAATGATTGGATCATCCTTGTGAACATTCCCATTATGTGGGACTATACTGATGTGTTCCCTATAAAATTAAATTTTCTTCCTCATAATTAAGTGGTATATTTTTCAATTTATTTTATACCTATATCTCTTCCCATATCATTTATTATGCACTGTATGGCCACTATTGAGTTATAAGAATATAAGAAACAATTACATGAGAATCTATAGAAGGGTTTTATATGCCCGAGTTCATCGCTCTAGGGCACACCAAGAAACTTAATCATATAGAAGGATGGATCAATTATCTTCTATATTGATTATTATGACCTCAAAAAATCATTATATAGAATAAGTGTTGTCTTCAATGGATAAATATTTTTTGATCAACTATGTGGGGAAATGTATTTCTCTATATTGAACCTTATATCAGAAAATCACTAATTAATAGTGAATAATGAAGATATCCACAAGAATACCTTTCGAATGAGGTATGTATAGTATCAGATCATAGTGATACCATTCGAACTCAGTAATGATCTAGACTTTCTAATGGACTTAATAATAAAAAACTACAGATTACTATGTAAAATTTATAGAATTCATTATAGAGTAAACTCTGATATAATCAAAGAGAAAGGGGGAGAGTGAGAAAATTTTGAATACTATGATAAATAAATTATTAAGATATAATCAAAATGAAAAATATAGTAAATATAAGTTATTTAAAGTGGATTCATTATTTATTTGTAATTTAATCACAAAAAAATATATATGTGGACCCTTCTAAGATAAATTAAATTGAGGAGTGGCCCAAAATAATATCTTTAATAGATATCCCAAGTTTCTTTGGTCAAGCTAAGAAATATCTATGATTTATGAGGAACATCTTGTGATTTTAGAACCTTCTAAGAAATATTACATTAAAGTGTTTAAATTATATCCTGACTAGTGAATGTGTAGAGTTTTGAAAATAGTTGAAAAATACTCTTATCACAGCAGCAGTACATATACTACCTAAAAGTGGAGAACTCTTCATGGAATAAAACAATTCATCAAAGAAGTTATTATGTTGCATGCTAATGAAAAATTATAATCATATAGCTTATTCCACAAGGTAATTTAATGTTCATGAGACTAAATATCCCACACATGATTTTGTTTTGGATAATGATATTTTTTTGTTGAAAATCTATACACATTATCAATATGGTGAGATATTTTAGATTTATATATAGATAATAAGAGATTAAAATATAAATTCACATATAAGTAGCTTAATACTCACCAATGAAGATTTTTAGTGCTCATAAAGGTTTGTGAATACTCAATCTACTATAATCCTAGTAAAGAAAATAATGTGGAATATGCACTATATATAAAGGATTTGGATTCCTTATCAATGATGAGAATTGATTAGGATATTTTCTCCATAGAATTGTAAAGGATGTATACGAGAATCATACTGGAATTAACATCATCATTTAATTATTAAATGATTTCATAATAATACCTTTTAGGGAAGATAAAGGATTCTCAAATATAATATGTGGATATTTATTATAAGATTAATGAAATAAAAAATGGTAATTCATAAGAGTTAAAAATTGATGAGGATATAGTTGTGTGATTTATTTAATGATTATGTGTACCATCAAATCTCGATATATAGAAGGATATTTTGAATGATAAATATAAAATAACATTTTATATCCATATAGGTTGTACAAATTTATATTTAGATATCTATGAGAACTATTGGTGGTAAAATATTAATAAGGTGATAGCATAATAGAAATTAATATTCTTATTATGTCAGCAAGTGATGGAATACATGAAAAAGTACAAGGTTTTGATGTAAACATTAAATATATGTAAATGGAAATGGGAAAACATCATAATAAACTTTGTAACTATATTTATGAATTCTTCCAGATGATATAATTCTTTAGGGGTTTGAGGATTTTCCTACAAAGACTTCTCACTTTACTGCCATTTGAAAGGACTTCTCACCCAATCAACATGCATGAATATACATTTTATACATTGGGAGGATTCATAGAGAACCATTATCAATTATTTCCAGTCAAGAACTGCAATTTAACTCTGTGATTTGGAATTGTATCCAACATTCTCTAAACACTAATTTTAACTTTAGTATGGTTTATCACCACCAAACATAAGGTTAGTCTGAGAAGACTATTCAAACATTGGAATTAATTGTGAGAGAATTCCCTATGGAATTCAAAGGAGGATGGGTTCATCATCTTCCATTGGTCAAGTCATCATACAATAATAGCTTTAACTAAATTATTAAAATGGATCCATTTAAATATATTTATGGTAAAAAATATATAACACTTACATACTGAAATTATGTTAGACATTATAGGCTTCTGCGGCTTAAAATGGTTTATGAAATTGTAGAAATGTTCAAAACCATTCAATAGCAGATCCAGGCTACACAATATCAATATAAGATCTATATAGATAATCATCCAAGGGGATTAAATTTTTAGGTTACAGAAAAGTTATTCCTTCACATATCTACATGGGATTTATTCATGACATATTTTATGAAAGGAAAGTATTGTACTAGGTACATTTTCCCATTTTATATTCTTCATTGTGTTGTAGTTTTGACTTATCGAGTATCACTTCCACCAACCATGTCTCAGTAATATGATTTTTTCTAGGATTACCTCTTAAATAAGTACATACTAAGTACCTAAAATATATTTAATTCAAAGGTGTTACATCTTGAAAATGATCTCTCTTATGAGGATTCGTCGGTGAGGATTATGGAACATAGAGAGAATGTTCTACACAAAAATACCACTAGCCTAATCAAAGTAATATAGTGGAACAATAAATATGAATAGGGAACATGATAACCATAGGAATCCATGAAAAAAAATTATTTTCACCAGTATTCATTAGAAAATGTAAAATAAAAAACATAGGTTGAAATTTCTTTAGGTGGAAAGAATGTAATAACCCATAATTTTATTAATGGAATTTAATTTCTTATAAATTTCTCATGTTTTATAAAACACATAAATAATGTAGAAAAACAAATAAGAAATTATTATCATAAATGAAGAATGAAAAATTAGTTCGAAACCAAAACAATAAGAATTCCAAATATTACAATGGGATAAAAAGTTAAAAATAAGATAAGTAATATATCTCAATTTTTATCTACTCGATCCACTAGAATTATCACACTCATGAACAATGTTATAGATATAGAACATAATGATTATAATAAAAAAATTAAATTTGTAGATGAACGTGTATATAACCATGATATAAAATATAATTGAATTATTCATTAAAGTAATAATACTTATTTATAGAAATTAGGGAACCCATATGACTGTTACAAGTTTGGATGTTGGAATAGTAACTAGACTCGTAGAATAATAATCAGATTGTTAGGAATTAGAACCTAACTAATAAAATAGTAACCACTTCTATGGAAGTGTCAAATAAAATTCAGGTATCTTTTAAAATGAAAATAATATATATTTAGACAATGGTCCATGTAAATAAAATCTTTAAAATGATAAATTAAGTATTTGGTTTTTTTAAAAAACTTAAATATTTTAATAACACATTTATAATAAATACAATTCTTTCAATAAAATAGTATTTAAATAAAAAAATTTAAAAAATAATATGATGTTATAAAATAAAGATAAAATAATTTTTGAGACCATAATTTTTTTTTCAAAAAGCCATAAAATCGATTATAATTTTAAAAAAAAATTGAAAAATTGAATATTTTCATTGAAAATTAAATTTATATTATTTAAAAAATTATTTTAATAAAATAGATTCTAATTTTGAAATCTATATGTAGAAAATAATTTGGGTTAGTTTTTTGTATTTTTCTAAAAAAATTAAATTTTGGTGACTAGTGAGATATAAAAATTTATGGTATTTATTTTTATAAGAAAATAAATTAGTTTTTGAGACATTAATAACATAATAAGGTAGTATTTATAAATTAAATGCACTAAATAATGTATATTGTCACATTAATCATCAATATATGTAGTCTTCATCCAAAATAATAATCTAAGGATTATAATAATCAAAAACACCCCTCTCATCCACATATAAATACCACCCCTTGAAGCTTACCAAATTTATAATAAAAACTACCTTCCCCAATATTCCACATAGTCATGTTCTTATGGTCTCCCAAAAATATCAATTCCATGTTCCATAAGAGATTCTTCAAGGAAGCGATATTGAAGAGGTTATATTTACGAATGACCTCTTCAAAATTATTTTCTTCGGTACCCTATCATCACCTCCTTCATCCAACATAAAATAATAAAACCAATATTATTAATGTATTGTAAATTTATATTTTTAATTAAATATATTTTATTCTTCCATTTTCTTATCTTATCTTATTCAAAGAAAAAGAAAACCATTTTCCATATTATTTTGGTTAACTACCTTCTTGGATGATGAGTTTTATTTTTCCACTAATGGCTTAATGGAAGGTTTCAATTAATATATAATTCTTTAAAATGTAATATTTAGGTATATTATATATTGTTTTACATTCTATAAAATTAATATTTATATAAAATTAAATAAAATGAAACTAATTTTTGATGATTGAAAAACCCACCAAAATAAACTTAAATTTTATCATTATAGTTTTTATGAAATGAGCCATCCCATTGTCAAGAAAAAGTGATATATGATGTTATTTAAACATATGTATGTACATTAATACCATTAAATATAATATATATTTTTTCCCCATTTTAAAATAACATCCATAATCATACACAAGTAAACTAGCCACGAAACCACGAAATGAATGCTCCCTGAACACTAAAATTGAAGAGTACAACTAATAGAAATGACCATAAATGAACATAAAAAATATTAAATAATATATATTTTAAATATTTAATTAATTAATTAATTAATAGATCTAGTTTTATTTTACAGTAAATGAAGGTCATGCAAATAATATATTCTGACATAAGGTAATGGGTCTCTACAAACCTCCATATTTTATTTGGGTTATGTTTTTTCCCTCATTGAATTAATTTATCTTTAAATTAATATTTTATACTTATCTTATATTTTTCTATATATGTTCAAAAAATATATATATCTAAATTAAAATTTCTTTTATGGGGCTATAAATCTTTTAAAAGGTTTCATTCTGAAATCCTCTCTATAAGTAATCCTAGATAAAGGTAAATTCTTTGTTTCTTCACCCTTTTCATGTAAACCCCTTAAAATGTTTAATTACATACATATATTATAAAAAGAATATTTCTATAATTAAAAAATTATTTAATTTCTAGTTAAATTTAAATAATTATTTTGTTATTCTCTTTGAGGAATATTTTTTCTTTTCCCAAAAATCACACTTAAGTGACATATTTATGAAGCTATCTAACAGTTATATTTCCTATTTTCATGGTATTTGGGTATCATTATTCAATATTTCTTCATTTATTTCCATTATTAATGTTCATTAATGACTTAATTACATCATTCATGGTTACCATTATGATACACCATTTGATTATACCTTATGGTGTGATTAAGAAACCAATTTATTTCCATGGGTTACCCTTATGTTTATTCATTATTTTTTATTTTGTTATGTAGAAAACATATGCATGTAAATTTTATGGTGGTTTCATATATATAGAAATTAAATTCATTGGGTAATTATCCTGTAACATTATATGAAATGTATTAAATTAGGGATTAAATATAATTCATTATGGGACTCCGTCCACAATATGATATTATCTTGGCAGTTATCCTTGACTCATGTTTATGTACTGTCATATATTACTACCACATTAATATATTTTCATGATCATTTGATTCCATGTTCTACATGTTATTCCTCCATATGTTTATTTAGGATCTATTCTTATTATGTTATCATGTTATACCTTCTGAAACATGTGTTATGCTTCATTCCCATGTTTATTCCCTTAATGGGAATTTTTTGTCATCTTTTTTTTCCTTTTTATTCCCCATTTTATCCTATGTAGATATAAGATCTAAAATGAATTTAGGAATTTATTATTTAGATTAATACAAAAAATATTATTCAAGTTTCATTTTTTATATTCATATGCATTATCTTCTAAAGATAATAGGAATTTCAATCCATAGTTTATAATTAATGTATATGTATTCTTAAAATCATATAATAATATGTCTCAAATTATTAGGTATCTATATACCATTACCTCTATATAAAATGATTTGTTAAAAATTGGATAAACATAATCACATATGAGTTCATATACTGTATAAAAAGGTCCAATGGAAAAATGATGTTATTATAAAAAACATATAAATGATCTCCACCTAATATGATTAAATATTAAAAACAAGTCAATGAATAAAATATGAATATAGGCTCTAATTAAATCTACATACCTTAATAACCCAATATCAGATTAAATATTTTTACACCATCCTAATGGATAATACATCCAATTATCAATCTGAAAGAAAATATAAGGCTTCCATGTGAAATGGGATTCCTGAATGGTTTGAGTGTATTAATTATGTTAGGTTGTCTATAAATTCTTGATGAATAAATATTACTCAAGTTAGGGTCTCAAGTCCATTTTTTTAATTTATTTATTTCTCATAGTGGTCCTTATAACCCCTTCTCACTCATGGTGAAGTTTTCCATAAACCAAACATAGCTCAATCACCCAAGGTAGGTTCTACAATACACATATAAAACCAAAATACATTTGGAATATGAACTCTCTCTCAGTGGTGGTAACACATCACAAATGCCACTATTTCTTTTATAATAGGGAAATAACTTGACCACTCCCCTTACCCCAGGTGGGTCCAGAATGAAATAGTGGATCAATACCAACTAACTCTATGAGATCATTAATAGTATCCTCATAATAAATACATGGCCATACATCCTTACCTATACCCTCTCAAAAAATTTATGGTATATTTCATTCCCACATAGGTCCTGATATCACTCATGGAAGTCATTTTAGTGTTATCGAACTAATCTTGGGGATGGAAATTTGTACTCAATAGTATGTTGATAATCAACAAAATAATTCACATAGAAATCATCCCTTTACACTAGCTCAAAAACTCATATTATGGAAATATTCACTTGATAAATTTCCTATCACCAAGAATAAATCTAATCTTTCATCCATAGAATGATAGTCCTCATGAAGTTCTTATCTCAAATGGAAGGATTTACAATGGGTTCCCTAGGAACCATCCTATTATTTTATCACTAAAACTATCTCATATTTATCATACATTTGTTGACTAAACTATCCATATGGGATTTCTAACCATAGAATTAAAAGGAGGTATCTAATTTTTATATTAATTTCCTTGGAATCTAAATTTCAAGTAGTAATTAACTTCCAACTACCTACACATGGTTCTTGTATCTAATATCCTAATAGAGAATAGTCAAACCACCACCTAGAAGAAACTAATATTCATCACACATTTCATGTAATATAGTTATTATAATCCTATTCTCATACAAGATATCTCCTATGACCTTAAGAGGTATTAACTAGTCACTTGAGTGACGTATGACCATTATATCCATCAACACATGACACCAAGCCACTAATGTGTACCAGTCAGTCTTAAGAATATCACCGTGTATACCATGTATCAACAGTTGTACCCCAAGACCTATAAAAGGTATATGGTTAGATAAATGAACTCTCCCTCACATTGTATTAATATTCACTTGTGGATCCCAATTTAACAATGTGACAATGTGCATTATTTCATTCAGTCATACTTAGTGACATTCTATCACATCTACCAAAAGCACCCTTAGTGATAAATTCCCAAAGAAAAATCCAGAAAATTATATATGCATTCATGATTAAAAATAAAAATTCATATGATATTTTATCATAGATTCCACTATGTTAGATAAAAAATTTAACCCTTCTATAATCCTATACACCAGCTCGACTAGGACTACCCATGAATCATTCATGATCATTTAATTACCTGATCCCCTATCTCATAATATAAAACATAAAAAATTAAATATAAAATAATATATTTGATTATTTAAATTCATCTAATAAGCGACATTCATTAATAAAATCATTGGGTATCACTGTCAAAATCCAATTTCACAGGACCACATGTTATTGACCTCCAAGGACTACCTCTCACTACTCTACATGTAATCCATGCCATCCTCACCCAATTCTACTATGATATGGTAAAATTTCCACCAAAATGTATACTCATACAAACAAAATTTGTAGAAAGTATATAGGGAAAATTAATGGATGGAAATTGAGGTAAGTACCCAAAAATACTATATAGATGCCCCAAGAATATCCCAATACATGGGGGTTCTATTGGAGAAAGTTGGAGTGTGATGTTTTTTGAAATAAACTCTATCAATGCCCTAAGTTGTCTAATAGGTATATGTAGATTCCCCTAAAGGATTTTAAATAATAAAAAAATGCATGACTCTGTCACATATTCACAATGATGTTTACAGCATGATACCTAGCCTCACATGACATTTAAATGGTATGACCATGGGTCCTTGCTTGATAATCCCTTTAGTAGAGGGAAAAAACCTTGAAAAAACACCATCAACACATGGCTTAAGTATTATTTTGAGAATAAATTTATAAGGTTCATTAATCTTGTTAAATCACCATATTGTAAATATCATATATTTATTGTGATTCTAAATCACAATACTCTAACCAAATTCGACTAATGGGATATGTTGTGACTTATTATTCATGCCATGGCCTATTATAAAAATAAAATTTTAGAAAGGTCACCATTCCATGCTCTAATCAACACTAAAAAACCTAAACCATGATCTGGTACTTCTTATATTCCAAAAAACACCCACCCAATATTTTAAAGTCTTAGATTCCCAATCAAATTCCCAATTCATGAAATGAAACCTACTCTAGGGTGATAATTCGCATTCCATCACAAAAAATTAACAATAAAATTTATGGGTCCTAAAAAAATCTCTTCCATAATCCTTCTCATCCTGGAGGAGTGTTTGATAGTACCCTCCTATTAATTTCAACCTAATTTGGCCAAAAACTCACCACAAACTCATTACATTCCACCCTAGAACACTGAATGAGATTCCACTATGCAACACCAAACAATTAGGATCACAACACCCTATAATTCAATCCACCTACTTCCTAACAACTCTAATAACAACACAGTTCTCAAACACACCAATTTATCTAAATATTACATATTTTCTTCAATGAATTAAACCCTACTCTTATGATGGTATGAACTATAAGACTACACTCAAAATAACCTATTTTTATCCATGGTGCTCCCCAATAATAGAATCACCTATTAAAATGAACTTGTGGATATTCAATGACATTATCATTTCATTTTCAACCTTCATACATAAAATATCATGTTTGATAACTAGTCATTACTACTTCGGATGAACTATTTTGAACACTCTTGGTTGTATCCACTAATGTGACACCATAACACCTGATAATGATTTAATGAATCATTATGGTATCAAGAGATCTTCCAGATCCCTCACTGATGTTTGAACCCAACTCTTACTATATTTTCTCCATTTAAAAACTAACTACATGTTCCTATATTCTCTCAATCATCATGAGAACTAGAATGCCTCTCACATTACTCTCTCTCTGATAACATAAACTCACCTAGAGCCCAATTCTAATTCATAGGTTACACAAAATCTAAACATTATATATGTAATTTCTTAGTTAACCAGATATTAGTGTATCTTATAACACACCAGAAATTTTTTGATAGATAAAAAATCCACCAACCAGTCTCATGCATATATAACCCTACCAACAAAAGGTTATTTTCTCCACAATGGATAAAATTCTACCCACTATTTCAATATACTTATCATCTCTCCAATGAACTAAAATTCATATCTCTATATCCAAAGATTTACCTATCATTAAAGGTAATTAATTCTCCTTATTGTACCTCTCATACCTTAGTTCCAACACAAACAAGATAGATTAACATTTTCAACTCACCATGAACATCAACATCCTTATTCAATAATTCACTCACTATATGGATCACATACTATAATTGTCACATCCGTCTTTTTAAATTAAATTTTTTATTTTAATAATTCTTGTATTCGGGATCTCGCGCCAAGGTTTGGGTGGAGTATTGACTTAAATATTTGTCATTTGATAATTTTTAGTGGGTTTTGGACTCGTGCGCGGTCACCGCACAGTGGGCGGTAGCCACACGGACGGCCCGGATGGCCGCACAACTGTCCAACGGTCGAAATAAATAAATTTTTATGTGAGTGAGGTGAGTTAAATATTTAAAACGTGATAATAATGTTATCATTGTATGAATAATAATATAGTTGCTATTAAGATTTGTCAATAATATTTTTATTATTTTATTTTATTTTATTGTTATTAATTTGTATCATTATTATCTTTATTGTGGTTATTTTATTATTTTTATTTATGATTTTCTAATTATTGGTATTATTATTATTATTATTATTATTATATAAAAAAATCAAAAACCCTAATTCTACCCGACGGCACCCCCCCCCCCCATTTCCCTTCCCCCTTTTTTCCGCGGCACTCCCTGCCTCCCCTATTCTCCCTGCATCGCGCCCCTGAAACACCCCCTTCCCTGATCTTCCTTCATGAGCCCCCTTCCCTCCTACCACCGTCCTCCCCTTACCCTGTAGCCCGCCTCTATCTCACCTCCCCGGCCTGCAGCATGCCCGCCACCCCGAGCCACCTCTCCATGCTCGCCATGCCCTTGCTACTAGCCCCTCTGCCGCTGGCTCCCGCTCTCACACCACCTCCCTCACCCCCTGCCTCATGCCAGCCTTGACCAAGCCAGCATCCGGCCTTCGGTATCCCCTCCATCGATGAGCGGCCCTCCGGTGACCCCACTTCTCTCGCCAGATTTCTGGCCAGCCTCTCTCCTTCCAGTAATGTTTTCTTTTTTTCCTTTTGTAATTACTTCTTCATTTATGGTTTTCAGTTTTCTCAAACCCTAGATGCTAGGATTTTAATATTTTTAGTATTTAATTCCAAAAAAATTTATGTTATGATGTTGATGTCTAGGGTTGATTTTTTTTCTTGCTAGTGCGGTTGAGGTGTGAATGGCGTTTCGCACCATTTTTGGGGTATTTTTCATCGGTTGAGGTGAGTTTCCCCTTTTCTCAAATCTTTTATATTTAAAATTCACTTATTTCATGTATTTTTCATTATTATTGATAATTAACTAGTGCCTTGCGATGTTATCTAAAATCGTTTTATAAACTTTTAACTAGTTTATTAAATATTGCGTGTGGTGCGGATTATGTTTTGAAAATATTTTATTGAGGTGTGCGCGTGTTGGAAAATGTTTTTTTATATAGGTTGTATTTTATATATACATCTTTGGTTATGCCCCTTGAATGTATTTTATATATTTTCTATGTGGTTTTATAAAAATTGTGAGTAGTGCGAACAATGTGGGAAATTGGTTTTGGGTGTGTAAAACCGTGAGTTTCTTCGGATTTTTTTTATAAATTTTAAAGTGACTTATTAAATAGTATGAATGGTGTGAGTCATGCATTGAATGTAGGTCGAGGCAGTTCTTTTGTTTTTTTTGTTCGTATGGATTTTTTTAAGTCCATGTTCATGTATTTTATTTATCTTTGTGATTGCAGTGCATTGGCAGGGTAACCCCGTGTTACTGCAATCATTGTTTTGTGTGTGCTTGTGCGCTTGTGCGAGGTGTGTCACGTTGTCGTTTTGTCGCATTCGAGCTACGATTCGAGGTAGGTTCCCATTGCACTACTTTTAAAAATTTAAGTTACATTATTTCTTGCTGTTTGTGCACACTAATTGTTCAAATTAAATATTTTATTAATTTTAATAACAGTGAGATAATATAAGATAATTAATTTTTAATATAAGACAATTAATTTTTAAATGATTATTTGGAGTAAAAAGAGCCGTTTATTTTATACGGGACACTTGAAATATTTTCTTGATGAACAGACATCCAGTAGTGAAAGAATGCCAGTTTGGCTTTTAAGCATAATTCATGGAATTTAAATTATAGTTCTGGTTTTAATGATAAATGATTTCTTCTCAAGCATGAACTAGCATTTTGGTTCTTTTCAAAGTGGTAATTTTGAAATGTATTTAATGCCCATTTGGCACTTTATGGAAAACGATAAAAACATTTTGATAAAAACCCTCCTAGTATAACTCTCCTGCCTTGGTTGCAATTGATTATTTGGGAGGACGCGCTTAGAGGCTCCTGGGTACTTGTGTAGTTTAAAGGCAAGAGGTTGTCCCATGGAGTGGCTCGGGGTGATTCCTTTTGTGCATTATTATATATATATATATATATATGTATGTGATTGGAAGCTCAGCTGGAATCATTGGCTCACCCACTTTCCAAACACTTGAGACATGGTAATCTGGCATATTGAGAGAATATTCTAAGAATGATTGATGAACTAGTAGGTTATGGTACTGACCAGTGGCCGATAGTAGGTGGATATGTTGGGTTTATTACTATGGGATTTTCCCTCATCCTTCCTGAGAAAGGATAGTCAATCGTATTGGGAGTTTTGATTTCATCGTTTGTGACATGTCAGCGAGGATGATTTCTCATGTATTGGTGTCTTCGGGTTTAATCTCAATCTCCTAGGTTCACCCATGTCTGTTGGATTTCATTTACTTGTTGTGATAAATATGGTACTTATATATATTTTATTTTCATTTCCCTTACTGTGTAACTATTGTAGTGTTTTCATGTGTAGTGTTTTTACTATAAAGTGATGTGTGATTTTAAAGTGGTTTATGAAAACTGTTTTCAAAGAAAGGTGTTTTATACTTTTTTTTCAAATTGAAAATGTAAACATCACTTCCCCTTTGAAAAATGCTAATGTCTCACTAAAAGAATGACTTGGGTTTTTGAGAAATGAATATGGGCAATGACTCATACTTTTTTTTTTGAGTAACATGTAGAAAACCTTACTTTTATAAATTGTAGTTCAAACCTAAAATGGTGTTTCTTTTATTTTAAAGGTAGTGCATTGGGAATATATATCGGGATAGCCTACTGAGTTTTAATACTCACGCCTATAGTTCTTTTCTGTTTTAGTGTTTTTGCAGGCTACAGCTTGAGTGCGCTCTCCTTGGGCGACGCTTGATCGTTGAGTCACAGAGTGACCCTCGAGGTCGCATGGAGTTAGTCTGGACGTCGTGTTTGGTTAGTTTTATTTTGTTCCTGTTTGGTTGTTTTGTTCGGTTTACTTATTCTGTGTTGCTCTGTATTTTTTCTACTACTTTATTTATTTATATTCGGTGAAATCGTTCCCACAGCCTCTATTGATGCCCTGGTGCTTGTCGCCAGCCCAGGAGGATCGGGAATGCCTCTCAGGCCATGTCGCGGACCAGCTCGAATGACCGATTTAGGGTCAACCCAGGTTGGTTCATGAAAAAATGGTATCAAAGGGGGGTTAGCTCTTAGAAGATCTCACTTTTCAGAGCGCCCTTGTTATTTTGGGTTTCTGGTAGATGGAGATTAGGACTATCGGGACTCGAGAGGTAGGTACGGGAAGGAGTTCATGAACCCTCGCCCGTTCCAAACCTCGAGTCGCCAGGGGTAGTCCAGGAATTGAGTTATTGCCTCGTTCTGATTAGTTATGGATTAAGGGATGACAAAAGAGGCAAACTGATGTTATATTTTGATTTTACATGGAGTAGTGACCCATGTGGAGTCCACGTACATGGTTTAAGTTCTTCCTATTCGTTGACGCTTACATGGGGCATGGCCCACTACCATGTCTCTAGGTTAAGCATTACTACTAGTCCCTCTCTTCGATGATTTGATGCAAGTTGTTCATTGTATTGGTTCTTGTGGGTGTAAGTGTAATTTTGGAAATGAAAAAGGTTTTTTGAAATGAGAACATTTTCTTTTAAATGGATTTAAATTTGTGAAAGGGGTTTTTAAAACTGAAAGAACTTGGACTAAAAATATGGTGGTTTCTTGGAACTGGTAGAGATATGGTTTGGGTGCAACATCGGGTACTCTTTATAAACATTTGCACATGAGAGGGAATACATGAGAAGTGGGTGTTGGTGCGTATGGATGAAATCGGATGAAGACATGTGCAGTGGTTCGTGGGATTACTGGGGTGTGCACTTGGAATTAAAAGCTAGACCTTGTTTTTCTAAAGCGATTTTAATAAATAGAAAATGATTTTTGAAAAATTGAAATTTGTTTGAAAAGTGGGTTTGGTATTTAGAAAATGGCCTTCAAAGAAGGTGGTTTTGGAAATCTAAAATAAAAAGGTATTTTTGTGTTGTGTTGGTATTTGTTTGGTTTTTGAGTTGGATGTTTTTGGCTGAAAACGCTTTCAATGATATTGCTTCGGCTTGATATTGGTTTTGGTTCTGTGTTTTATATGTTGTTTAGAAAATGCCGCCCAGAAAGGTCCCTAGATTTTCTAATAAGTCATGCCTAATTTTTGGTCCTTCTCAGACATTGTCTGTACTTAATGGTGATCGGGGTTTGTAAAAGGTAGTTATGTGGTTTTAAGAGGTAGAGTGTGCTTTTAGGTTGTTGGGAACTCCCAAAGATATCATAGTGTGTGTTGTTTTGGGACTATTTGAAGGTCCTTATCTAGACATATGGGGGTTGCTTGCCCCACCGTCAATGCAAGTTGGGATGACGTGGGATGTCTTTAAATCTGTATTTGTCTGATGGTTTATACCTGAAGTAGTGAAGCCAAAGAAAAGGGAAGATCTTGTGCATATTCAACAAGGCCAATGAATGGTGAAGTCATATGTTGACCATTTCAAGGAACTTGTGTCCTCTTCTCAGGAGGTAGCATCACAGGATTTGATGAAGACTTCCCTCTTCATCGGGGGTCTTCGTATAGAGATCAAGGAGCGGGTCCTCCCTTCTAGGGACCATCGTTTAGAGAAGTTAGTGGATGAGGCAATTTTAGCCGAGTTGGTCTCCAGAGCCCAGATGGTTGGAAATCCAGCATATCTAGATGATCGTGAAGGTTCCCCATCTGGCGAGCAGGGTGTTCCAGAGGGACCTATTTCTAAAAAGTCGTATGTAGTGGTTCTGGATTCCAGTTCTTCGGACCGTTTAGTTGTGTGCCACCAGTGAGGCCGCTTTGGGCATGTGAGGTCGTCGTGTCGCATCCCTTCGAAGACGTGCTGTCGTTGCGGCTGTCTGGGTCACTTGGAGAAGTTTTGCAGGAAGCATCGCCTGAAGAAGATGATGTGACCAGAGTAATTCTAGTGTCTGACTGTGAGGCAGGAGATGCTTCAGCCATCAGAACCCCAGCCACAGGTCTTGGGGTGAAGCTCACGCGCAGTCAGGTTTTTCCCGGGGTGTGAAGCCTTGGTTTGGTTGTTGTGTTCCGTGTTGGCAGTGGAACATTTAAATTCTTTTCGTCCTTTATTTTTCTTCTGTTAAAGTTTTGACATTGTTGTAAGTTCATCGTTTCATCGTGGAGTTATAGTAGACAAGTTATGTTGTAATCAACCAAGTTTTATTTGTCTTATCGTGGTTTTCGGAATCGTGCATTTTCTGAAAAGTGTGTTTGACCCTTGTATATGTTGATCTCGGTTTAGCTATGTTTGTTTGGAGATGTGAGTGCCTATGGAAGAATCAATGCTTGTGGTTATACTCGGGTTTACTATGTAAGTTAAGTTCTGCTTAGGGTTTTTTTCTCTCCAGTATTCGGAGTTTTGGTCCAGGTTGAGAGTTTCAAGGTTCATTGGGGGTGTTCGCTCGTGCTATAGAAGATAGTTTGGATTATTTGGGAGTTCCCTCATTGTCCCCCCATCCTGGGGTAGTATGGTTGGGTGTAGAATTTATACACTAGTTGAGTTTGTGTGGTGGGGAGAACCCTCTCGTATTCTTCTATTCTCTTGTGTTGTGGTTTCTTTCATTTTCAATTGGGCATGTATTCTTGTTTGGTCCATTGTTCGGTTGTGTGACTTTCTATGGGTAGAAAGTGTCTGTGGTGGTGAGAATTGTCACATCCGTCTTTTTAAATTAAATTTTTTATTTTAATAATTCTTGGCTTCGGGATCTCGCACCAAGGTCCGGGCAGGGTATCGACTTAAATCTTTGTAGTTTTATAATTTTTTGTGGGTTTAAGACTCATGCGGGGTCACCGCATAGTGGGTAGTAGCCACACGGATGTCCCGGATGGCCGTGCAACTGTCCGTCGGTAGAAATAAATAAATTTTTATGTGAGTGAGGTGAGTTAAATATTTAAAAAGTGATAATAATGTTATCATTGTATGAATAATAATATTGTTGTTATTAAGATTTTTCAATAATATTTTTATTATTTAATTTTATTTTATTGTTATTAATTTGTATCATTATTATCTTTATTGTGGTTATTTTATTATTTTTATTTATTATTTTATAATTATTGGTATTATTATTATTATACAAAAAAATCAAAAACCCTAATTCTACCCGGCGGTGCCCCCCCCCCATTTCCCTTCCCCCTTTTTCCGCGGCACTCCCCGCCTCCCCTATTCTCCCCGCATCACACCCCTGCAACACCCCCTTCCCAGATCTTCCTTTGTGAGCCCCCTTCCCTCCTGCCGACGTCCTCCCCTTACCTCGCAGCCCGCCTCCATCTCACCTCTCCGGCTTGCAGCGTGCCCGCCACCCCGAGCCACCCCTCCGTGCTCACCCTGCCCTTGTCGATATCCCCTCCGCTGTCGTCTCCCGCTTGCACACCACCTCCCTCGCCCCCTGCCTCATGCCAGCCTTGACCAAGCTAGCAGCCGACCTTCGGTCTCCCCTCCATCAATGAGCAGCCCTCCGGCGACCCCACTTCTCCGTCCAGATTTCTGGCCACCCTCTCCCCTTCCAGTAATGTTTTCTTTTTTTTCTTTTGGTAATTACTTCTTCATTTATGGTTTTCAGTTTTCTCAAACCCTAGATTCTAGGATTTTAACATTTTTAGAGTTTAATTCCAAAAAAATTGATGGTGTGATGTTGACGTCTAGTGTTGATTTTGTTTCTCGTTAGTGCGGTTGAGGTGCAAACGGCGTTTCGCACCATTTTCAGGGTTTGTTTCATCGGTTGAGGTGATTTTCCCCTTTGCTCAAATCTTTTTGATTTAAAATTCACCTATTTCATGTATTTTTCATTATTATTGATAATTAAATGGTGCCTTGTGATGTTATATAAAATTTTTTTATAAACTTTTAACTAGTTTATTAAATATTGTATCTGGTGTGGATTATGTTTTGAAAATATTTTTTTGAGATGTGCACGTGTTGGAAAATGTTTTTTTTTGAGATGGGTTGGATTTTATATATACATCTTCGGTTATTCCCCTTGAATGTATTTTATAGATTGTCTTTGTGGTTTTATAAAAAGTGTGAGTAGTACGAACAATGTGGGAAATTGGTTTTGGGTGTGTAAAACTGTGAGCCTCTTCGGATTTGTTTTATAAATTTTAAAGTGACTTATTAAATAGTACGAATGGTGCGAGTCATGCATTGAAAGTAGGTCGAGGCGGTTCTTTTGTGCTGTTTGTTCATATGTATTTTTTTAAGTCTGTGTTCACGTATTTTATTTATCTTTATGGTTACAGCGCGTTGGCGGGGTAACCCCGCGTTACCGCAATCATCAGTTTGTGTGTGCTTGTGCGCCTGTGCGAGCCATGTCACGTTGTCGCGTTATCACGTTAGAGATGCGAGTCGAGGTAGGTTCCCATTGTACTGATTTTAAAATTTTAAGTTACATTATTTCTTACTGTTTGTGCACACTAATTGTTCAAATTAAATATTTTATTAATTTTAATAAATTTGAGATAATATAAGATAATTAATTTTTAATATAAGACAATTAATTTTTAAATGATTATTTGGTGTAAAAAGATCCGTTTATTTTATACAGAACACTTGAAATATTTTCTTGATGAACGGACACCCATTAGTGAAAGAATTCCAGTTTGGATTTTATACATAATTCATGGAATTTCAATTATAGTTCTAGTTTTAATGATAAATGATTTCTTCTCAAGAATGAACAAGCGTTTTGGTTCTTTTCAAAGTGGTGATTGTGAAATGTATTTAATTCCCGTTTGGAACTTTATAGAAAACGATGAAAACGTTTTGATAAAAACCCTCCTAGGATAACTCTCATGCCTTGGTTGTAATTGATTATTTGGTAGGCCGCTCTTAGAGGCTCTCGGGTACTTGAGTAGTTTAAAGGCAAGAGTTTTTCCCATGGAGTGGCTCGGGGTGATGCCTTTTGTGCAATATTATTATTATTATTATATATATGTGTGTGTGTGTGTGTGTGTGTGTGATTGGATGCTCGGCTGGCATCGTTGGCTCACCCTCTTTCCAAACACTTGAGGCATGGGAATCTTGCATGTTGAGAGAATATTCTAAGAATGATTGCTGCACTGGTAGGTTATGGTACTGACTAGTATCCCATAGTAAGTATATATATTGGGTTTATTACTATGAGATTTTCCATCAGCCTACCTGAGAAAGGATGGTCGAGCGTATTGGGTATTTTGATTTCACTGTGTGTGACATGTAAACGAGGATGATTTCTCATGTGTTGGTGTCTTCTAGTTTATTCTCAATCTCCTAGGTTCATCCATGTCTGTTGGCTTTCAGTTACTTGCTTTGATAAATATGGTACTTGTATATATTTTCTTTGAATTTACCTTATTGTGTAACTACTGTAGCATTTTCATGTGTAGTATTTTTACTATAAAGTGATGTGTGATTTTAAAGTGGTTTATGAAAAATGTTTTCAAAGAAAGGTGTTTTATAATTTTTTTTCAAATTGAAAATGTAAACATTACTTCACCTTTGAAAAATGCTAATGTCTCACTAAAAGAATGACTTGGGTTTTTGAGAAATTAATATGGTAAATGACTCGTATTTTGTTTTTGGGCAACATGTAGAAAACCTTACTTTTATAAATTGTAGTTCAAACCTGAAATGGTGTTTCTTTTATTTTAAAGGTAGTGCATTGGGAATAGATATCGGTCTAGCCTACTGATTTTTAATACTCACGCCTATAGTACTTTTCTATTTTAGTGTTTTTTGTAGGCTACAGCTTGAGTGCACTTGCCTTGGGCGATTCTTGATCGTTGAGTCAGAGAGTAACCCATGAGGTCGCACGGAGTTAGTCTGGACGTCATGTTTGGTTAGTTTTATTTTGTTCATGTTTGTTTGTTTTGTTCAGTTTACTTATTTTGCGTTGTTCTGTATTATTTTTGCTACTTTATTTATTTATATTGGGCAAAATCATTCCCACGGCCTCTATTGATGCCCTGGCACTTGTCGCCAGCCTGGGAGGATCGAGAATGGCTCTCGGGCCATGTCGCGGACCGGCTCGGGTGACCGGTTCAGGGTCGACCTGGGTTGGTTCGTGACAGTAATAGACAATAGTGTACTATATATATATATATATCCTTACATAACTCATTGATCAAAAATCTAGAGGTATCCAATCATGGATCCTAGGTTACTCCTCGTGATTCATGGTCACTAATACTATAAACCCCAAACTCCTCGGTCATCGACCACTGAAAACAACCATACAATTGAAATGTATTATACTTACGATGTTACATTATAGTAAAATGTATCATATCCCATACTCAATGAAACCCCATTAAATTATTCCAACATAAATCTCCCTAGGTACATTGTTTCCTGACACACTCATAGCCAATTACTGATCCACAACCAAAAATGAATCACACTAAAATAGTGTACCATGCTTTCACACATAATCACTTTTATCAAAAATCCTATTGAACCCTCATTATCCTCCTCTAAAGTCATATTGAACCTCTAAGAACCCTATTGATGTTCCTTCCCAAGATCCTACTTGATCTTACTCTGACATAATGATTCCATGCTTCTGTTCATTTGGATCTCACAACCAAACTCATACTCTAATGATTCATGTCTAATTAAACCTACCCAATCATACTTAACACACCATCTAAGTTTCTATTAATGTTAAATCTCATGAAACTAGAATGACACATCAAACTCATTCCATTATAAACCACACGATCACCCTATACCTAGGTATCATCCGAAAACCAAGAGTCTATGCAAGCTCCCTTATCATACTAATCCCAAAAAACATAGGTTATTGATCCAAAGTATGGGAGTGAAAACATGAAATTTAATGATATTTTTTTATATAAATAAATTTAATTTCTTTTATAGAATGATCTAAATTCAACGTTGAGTTTAATGAACCACAATGTACTACGAAAATATAATTGTCTATTTTGATGGTTATCGTCTACCAGTTAAATTGGTGTTTATGAATGGGATAATATAATTTTTTAAAAAATATTTTTTATATATGTAAAAAAATAATTTAAGTGCCTATTAAATGGTTAGAAATGAAAATAAATTTATTTCGTGGTTAATAGAGATGTTATTCTGAAGAACAATTTTTATTCATAAAATTTCTTTTAATCTATATAAATTTTACTAATATCTATTGATGAATGATCTTAATTAAAATTTTATGTTATATTATAAAACAAATATAAATCATCTAATTTTTATTACTTGTAATGAAGTTAAAATAAATAAACTTTTTTTAAAAAAATGAATTTCACTGAAAAATTGTTATTGTTGTGTTTTTATCACTTATTTTACAATGAATACACCGAACTTATAGAAATTAAATTTGATAAAATTTATTAAATATCTGGAATCATAATGTCTTATTAAGTAAATTGGTTATATTTTTTGGACATAATAAATAATAACCATAGTAAATATTCATCCCCACATAGAGGAAAAATAGGGTAATAAAGGTTACAAATAATGGTATAAGTCTTTAAAAATCAATATAACATCAGAACTATATTTATTATAAAATTTATGTTCAACCATAATCATACAATATTTTATTTTCTGGTAACATTGTACCATTCATCACTAATAATTAGAAAAAAAATTGTGTAGATTAAGTCTAAAACACTGCTCTCTTTATTTCAATAAAATTAATATTTTTTCATTGGGATAAAAGAAGCTTCTGATTGGTTCCAAAATATTTTTTGAATGAAAATTTATTTCTTTATCAGTGTTATTGATTTTTAAATGTTATTAATTGAGTAATTTTCTTAAATTATTATGAAATGGTAACAAAATTCTTGTTAAAGTAATATAATAATATGATAAATAAAATTAAAAAATTTAAGAAAAATAAAATAATGATGATTTATTTTTTCCCAATAATTTTTTACCTTAATATAAATTATTTTATGTGTTTTAAATTTTTATATTTGAATTCCATTTCAATGTTTTAATATTTAAATTAGAACTATGTGAATAGTCTTTAAAATGTCTTTAATGGTATCATATGTTATATAATATTATATTAAATGATTTATAATTAAATAAAAAATTAACATTAGAAAGTTTAATATGATGTTTCCTATTATTTAAACCATTTTCCACTTATTGATAACTTTTACATTTATAGTATCTTTCTTGACCCCTAAAGAGTAAAAGAGTTTGATATTATGGTAATCATAAAAAGGTTAAATTGGGGGGATAAAACTAGGATATAAGGGTTAAATAATCACAAAAACGTGAAAAATATTATTTCAATGAGATTATGTTGATTTATACACATTTTATATTTGAAATATATAAATTTTATTCTACTTGAACAAGAAAAATCATTTATATTTGTTTAATACTTTATGTAATTCCAACGGTTTCCCTCTCCTTAGTTATAAAATAGAACCACCTATTTTACCATATTCATAAAATTGGATCCCTAAAAATCACTAAATATCTACTATATTACCATCCTATATTCCTTCCCCATGTTATAGAGATTCTAGTTTGGAAAAAATAAAATCCTTTAGTGGATGAAAGTTCAACCCAAATGAGGTTTCTCAATGAAGATGCATAACTCTTGAATGGATACTTTAAATTTTATTTATTCTTCTTCAATGTCTATATCTATGGTCACCATTAAAAAAAATATCTTTAAATATTTAATTTTTATTTTTATTTTTATCAATATTTTTACACCAGCTTCCCAAAAAATAGGAATGTGAAAGTGTCACTCTTTAATATGTATAGATTAATATATACCTGAAGTGATGTAATTTATTTTTTGTTGCTAATTAATACAAATAATTATAAAATTTTATATTATAACATAAATATAAGACTTATATATTGACTAATATTTTTGATATAATGAAACCATTTCCAAGGATCATGTACTAGATTCATCAAACTAAAATATATATGGAAAACATTCCAATTTTCACTCGAATGTTAATTTATATGAAGAAATGGTTAAAAAAAATATAATTAGATATAATAAATAAATGATAAATGGAATTTGGTTTATGAATATGTTTATGGAATATATTTATAATAAATATATATTTATTATACATAATATTTTTTTCATGAATGAAAAATGACATGACTTGAGGTAAGGGGTTATGTTACAATATCCTTTCCTTTCTGAATCTTCTATGATAAATTCTAATTGAGGGAAATTATATGGATAATATCCTATAAAACCCATATATTTTATCATATATTGGTAATTTATAGAGTTTTTTGGTATCTTTACCATAATCTATCTTGGTACTATAATATTGTTTATAATGTTTTTTTAAAATTAAACTCAATATTATTTTCTATTTAGATGATGAATTTTTTCATTATGTTCAATACTATTGGAAAAATATTTTGAATTTTCTTAACATTGATAGAAATAATTCAAAATATTAATTCACTTTTAATTTATTTGTAATATTTTAAAACATAATATTTCTAAAGGAACATATTTCCAAACAATTTTACTTTTACATTTTACAATGGTGTTAAAAGAAAGTTTTCTTTTGTCAAATATGATGTGAATGTATTTTTCAACTATCATAAATATAATTTTAACTGATGATTCCATTATAATTTTAATTGGTTATTTTAAAAGAGAGTTATATTCTAAATTTTTGTTTGAATTTTCAATTAAAATCTTATCAAAAGAATGTTATTTTTTATCATGGTTTCAAAAAATGGTTTGAATACACTTTTAATGGTCATTCCATATTTGTGAATATCCTTTAATAATTTTTTTACTTCACTAGGGATATGATCATATGATACTATAAAAATTATATAGCTAGATTTTTTAATATGATTATAATTTTTGTATGATTCAATGAAACCTTTTTCATTCTAATTGGTTAGTTTAGTTATAATTAAACCACTTTAAATCCAGATACTTTTACATCAGTTATGATTTGATGGAATTGTGAAATTTTTATCAATACCATTTCCATTCCATGAGTTATGATATGATTTTATGATGAATTTTTAGTGATATTTTTTATTAAATATGAACTATTTTAATTTTGTGATGGTGGGACCAGGAATATTTATCATTCCAATTCATTTCATAATAATTACAGTGTTGGGAATCTCTTATGAGATGATTGACTGAATAAAGTCCAATGAGATGATAGAATTAACCAGATGGATGTTATAGCTATGTAAATATTTTAAATAATGGTTATTCATTTACATTATTCTACACTATCCATTATGATAGTCTTAGGATTGAAAAAATGGCAAGGTAAATGATGGAATATACAGTGAACTCAATATACTATGATAGTATAGCACTGATCCATGACAAAGGAAAAACGTTTCTATGATTATATATATATATATATCATAAACATATTTATTATTCTTATAATATGTTCTCATTGATCATTAATTATTATTGATGATTCTACACACATATGACCTATGTATTCGGTTATGAATAATACTTATTCCATGCTATATGATTAATGATATTCGACTGACTAGGTAATATTTTCATAATATATAATCATTTTCCCATACCCTTAATCTGATTGTATGCCCACTTATGATTAATGATTGATAATTCCTTTTTACCCTTAGAGAGCATTTGAGATCACCCTTTGTTATATTTCCTTTCCCCACCTTATATTGAAAATTTTTATGTAGTGTATGTTTTATAAGTGTTCTATATAACAAGATATTTGTTGGAGTTGTTAAATATCCTTTATAAAATAAATTATTATGCATCTAGTATCCAATGAACTTATCATTTACTATTATAGGGAATGTATTGTTATGATATGTATTGAATATTAATTTAAAATGAGGAAATAAATATGTATGGTATTCCTTGACAACATAGTTGGTATCATATTAGGTATTTTTATGTTAGATGGTTAGAATTAGGGAAATTTAGTGAAAAAAAATGGAAAATTTGTATGTATATGATAGAAACATAAATATTTTTTAAAGAAAATATTGTGTATATTTCCTATAAAATACAACCATATCTTGATAATGGCTGGAGGATATGGTTATGGAACGGATACACCAAGTTTTAACAACTATAAAATGGGTATATTGGGAAATAATTTTATCATCACTGAAGCAAGATATGTGAGACAAAAATAGACACCTTGATAGACACGCGATAAGGATAATATTAAGTTAATATTTATTTTTTTATTATAGTTTCCCTAATCCATGTATCCTAGATTTTGTGTTGAAATTATTTCATCAGCATAATATATAATTAATCACACTATAAAAGACCAAATAGTTCAGTAGTATTGGTAAACTAGATATACTCATGAAATTAATATTAAAATTGAAGAAAATAAAATAACCAAAGTATTTTCATTGATAATGTCATTATTGCTTATAGTGTATCCCCTCCTGTCAATCACAAAATAATTCATAATATCTTAGGGAAAATAAAACATAAGAAAAGGGTTATATCATATGATCTGTAAGGGTATGATTTCAACATAATATATTAATAAATAAGGAATAATCAATTTTTAAAGGTAAATAAATGAAACATAATACATTTAATCAACAATTTGAGCATTATATGGAAGCAATAAATTATGATCTGGTAATTCCATATAAATAATCACATGATCTTGAAAAAATAACCATGGATATTATAAATAACTAAATAATCACATAGAATATGAATGGATGAATATATAATTACCGAATTCATAATTTCATACATCTAAAACATATCATCAAGGTCTTATACTAAGACATCTAAATAAACATGTAAGATGTTGTCCAAAACTCAATCTATCTTGTCTTGTGATACCTACTGATGCATCAAGGGGATATTGAGGGCCCTAATAATCACTTACTAAGTGAAATTAATTCCTCATATGCAATGGGTGACACATAATTAGAATAAACATTAATCTGGAAAACCTTTTATATAAAATTTTTAAAATTAAACCAATTAATAAAAATAATAATAAACCATCGAGAGTAATATGAGTGGCATCAAATAGGTACATCTCCCATAAAAATGGTCATAAACCATCAAAATAAATAATATATATTTTATCACTAGAGTTTTCCACCATTAATGAATATTTTACATAAAAATAATTATTCATAAATGGAAAAAAAATTAATAGATCACTTGGAACATTTATTTATTAAAATAAAATTTATGTAAAAACTACTCATTTTATTTTAAAACTAAAATGATTGTAATTGTAAAGACCCATAAAATTCAAGGAAATTTTTTTCTTAATTTTATTCGGAATTTTACAAGAACACAGTTTCTGACGGCACCTGATTCCGAGGCCTGGTGTGCCCGGAATCATTTTTCGAAGTTTGGATCGGGTACGTTCAGTGAACGAATGAGCGGGTTTTTCTAACTTTTGAACTGGTGCTTGGAATCGAATTCTGAGGGCACCGATGGAATCGCAGTGCCGGTATTTTCTTAGAAACGCCTTTTCCGGAGTTGCGTTTTCTCGGGTGTGGTTTTTAATTTTTGGGGTTAAGTTAAGAAATAAAATAAAAGTGGTGCGACACTTTATTTTATTTCACTTAAAGCCACTTAAGCAAAGCGGATAAGGTGCGACCCACGATATCCTACCCACTTGGTAGGATATTTGTGAGGTGGGGCCCGCACGAGCCCCACCGTTTCTTCCCCTCTAAGTAACGCACCCGCGAAAACCTCTTTTAAATAAAGTCAACTGGTGCGTTTTCTTAAATTCTAAACGCCCCTATTAATTGGGCAGTTAAGTCGTTGCAATAAATTCATCGAATTAATTGTTTGTTTCTTAACTTTGAATTTCAAATTGTTGGCATGGGAATAAAATAAGACCAACACTAGGTTTGTTGAGGGATTGCTTGTTGAGAGGATTTGGAGAAACTCTAAAGCTTGAAGATCTTCATCCTCCTTCGTTGAAGAACGCGAAGAAAGCAAAGAACACAAAGAACGCATCGTCGCCGACAAAGAATGCCAGCCTTAGACGAAGGGCGACGAAGAACACTGAACCCTCGGAGATTGACGACGCGACGCCGTGTACCGCGACGCCGATGATCCTTCTTCCGCGACGTTTCTTCTGTGACGTTCCTTCCCTACGACAATCTTTTATCAACAACCGATTGAGGTAGGGGATTGCGGTTCTTTTAATTCCTTTTTGAATTATATCCTCAAAATGGGTTTAATTGGTGCAATTAAATCTTTTTGATTTTAATCCTCGGAGTTTGACTACGCGACGCCGTGTACCGCGACGACAGTGACGCCCCTTCCACGACGCGACGATCCTCTTCTTCCACGACGGTCAATTCTGCGACGAACTCACATTCTTCGACAACTTTGAGGTAGGGGTTTTTGTTCATTTTAATCTATGTGATTATATCCGCGGTTTGTTTAAATTTTTGTTGTGAGACTTTTAAAACCACTAACGTGGTGGGTGCGGACCAACAAACAAGTCCGAACCCACCGTCCCTTCGTTCTTGGTGTGCGTATTAGCGGGAGACATCAAAGTAAGCCGCACGGGCGACGTGAGGTCCTCGTAGTGAAGGACGGACCCCGGGAGGGCCTTTTGCGAAGACGGCTCGCAATTCCGACCACCGAAACTCGTCTGGTGGTCCGCGGAGCAGCCCGCCGGCGCGCCTCGCCCGCACGGTGGCGCCCGGTGCGCTGTCGGAAGAAGCCGCTGTGGCGGTAGGGTGTGGTCCTGCGACCGCGCGGGACCGGAGGGGGATGGGACGCGGAATCCGGCCGTGTCCGCTGGCAAGGGCGGCCCCACGTGGGGTCGCGACTCTTTCACGCGGGGGTAGTGCGCCCCTCGCTTCACTCGGCCGTAACGGTCGAGCCGACCCGCAGGCCACCCAGCCAGCGCTAGCCGGGTCACGCCCAGGCCATGCCGCGTCGTGCCGATCGGGCCGGGTCGCGTCATCTGGGTCGGACCCGGACCCGGGTCGGTCCGGGCCCAGACCCCCCGTTTTCGGACACCTTTCGGTCTTTTGCTCATAACATGAGCTACGGGCCTCTGATCGACGCACTGTCAATTGCGATGCGATCCTTGGATCTAGACGGTCGTTTTGATATATTACACTCAAGGTTTCGGAATACTTTGGGTTTGGCCGGGTTGGTTCGTACACGAAACCAACCGGGCCCTCAGGGCGGAAACGCTTATAACTTAAGCTCCGGACGTCCGATTGACATGTCATCAACTTTGATGGATTCCTCTAAGTGAGATGGATCTTTTGGCTTACTCCACCCGAGGTTTGGACATAGGTGGAGTACGGTCGGGTTGGTTTTGACTTAAAAACCAACCGGGCCCCTGGGACGAAAAAGCCAATAACTCTCAGACCGGGCTTCTGATTGACGCGCCGTCTGCGGCGTTGAGTTCCTGTTGACGATACGGAACTTTTGGATACATCAACTCCGGACTATGTGTCAGTTGATGTATCAGCCTCTCATCTCGTGGAGCGGACCCTCCCGGACGAGCTTGCTGTGTGCGGGAACTCTAGTGCTGGCTGCGACTACGACGATGACTGTACAGAGATCCTCAGTGGATTCGACGACGACGACTACAGCACTCAGAGATCCTACATGGATCAGTACTACAGATCCTGTGTGAGTCCGATCCTGTGTGGGTCAGCGCTCAGCGGTCCTATGTGGGCCAGCGCCTACAGATCCTGTGTGGGTCCGATCCTGTGTGGGTCTTTGCGGGGGTTAGTTACCTTTCGATCCTGTGTGGGTCAGATCCTTTTTGGGTCATTGCGGGGGTTAGTTACCTATAGATCCTGTGTGGGTCAGATCCTTTGTGGGTCATTGCAGGGGTTAGTACCTATCGATCCTTTGTGGGTCCGACGGCTTAGATGAATCAGTAGATAACTCTGATCATCTCTATCGTCATACAAAGAAGTATACCTGTTTGAGATGAATCCTGTTTTGCTTTCCTATGTGGATTGTGTTGTGCTATCCTGTGTGGATTTACGTTTTTCTTTCCTGTGTGGACTGGGTTGTACTTGGGCTCGGATGTTGGAGTTGAACGAGAATTGATGACTTAGGTATATGTATGGGAATATACCTAAGCAGTGTTGAATGTTACTTCGTGATTGTATCTTTCCTTTGTGGATTATCCTTTGTGGATTCTGGGAGACCTTCGGGGGTCTCGGGGTCCCTACTGAGTAGCTTATACTCACCCCTGCACGGGCTATGCCCGCACTACATTGTGTTGGTTGCAGACGACGGACAGCGCTGATCGTGGTTGAGGCTTGTGGAGCAGGACGGTACCTGGAGGTGGACCACTGGACGGGACGTACTCGGAGTGGGAGGCTGGACCCTAGGAGCTGTGGAGGCCATCTGTACCCACCCTTCAGGTGGGACTTCCAGTGGAAGGCTCGATGCTACAGCTTTACTTTTCAGTTGCTTTTTTCTCTTTCCAGTTGTACTTTACTTTCAGTTTGGGTTTGTATAATGGCCCACTTACTTTTCTGCACTTACTGTTGTACTCAGTTTTTACTTAGTGTTTACTTCTACTACTTGCTTGCTCTATGGTGTTTGTTTACTTTACAAAGGTAATGCCTTCTCTTTTTACCGGGATTTACGCCTTGGTGCTAATCGCCAGCCCCTGGCCTATGGAAGGCGGGCTTGGGGTAGTCACGGCACGGGCCCCGAGGACAGGTCGTGACAAATTGGTATCATAGGTGTTCGGTTCTACCGCAGAACTCAGGAATCTGATCTTTTTCTATGTGAAGAAATAGTGTTAAGAGTATTGAGTGTGGTTTTCAGTCCAGGGAGCCCAGTGTTGGTGCGGCGGTCGATGTATCCATACACTAGGACCCTGACTTCTGATTTCTGACTTAATGCATGAAAACATTGATTGCATATGTGTGTTTCAAGTTTTCTTTGTGATTACTTTATGTCAGCTCACCAGGTATACTGTTTGACCGTGGCACACCTGTTTCTTTTCAGGATGGCCCCACGACGGCTGCCAACTAGGGTTCCAAGAGTTGTGCGTGATGACAGCCCACCGAGAGACGAGGCCTCGGTACAGGGCCCTTTGACAGCTGAGGCACCGGCGGTACCTTTATCCGCCGAGCCACCGATGCTACCATCCCCGGCCACTGACGATGCACGTCGCCTTAGTGAACTGCATGAGTTTCAACGCCAGCGACCGCCCAGGTTCGGCAGGGAGACGGACCCCCAGGTAGGCGAGGACTGGCTGGAGGCAGTCGTACGGGTTTTCAGGTTAGTGAGGACACCATCAGACCTCATGGTGATCCTCACAGTAAGCCTATTGCACGCGGCAGTGGGCCGATGGTGGAGCTTGATGCTCCAGGTGCACGATGAGGCATCTCTCCTCTGGACGGACTTTGAGAGCCTCTTCCACTCGGAGTTCGTCCCAACCACCCTCAGTGCGGTGCACATCCAGGAGCTTCTTCAGCTACGGCAGGGCAGCTTGACAGTCGCCCAGTACTCGGTGAGATTTACCGATCTCTCGCGCTACTCGACATACATGGTACGAGACCCATTCTTCCGGGCCCGGACCTTTGAGAAGGGATTGAGGCATGAGATCAGGGCATCACTGATCTCCCTTAGCATTCCAACTCAGGCAGGAGTACTGGAGCGAGCCCTTTTGATCGTGAGCTTCCTTGCTGAGCCTTCATCAGCAACGAGATCTACCGTGGGGCGGCACGTAGCAGAGTCTTCTGCAGCAGGCAGTCGACGGATGACTCATGGATCCAGGCAGACCAGACCCTCAGGAAGACGACCTCAGGACACTGGCTCAGCATTGCGGTGTACACAGTGCGGAGCCAGTCTTTTGAGAGGCAGATAGTGCTACACATGCGGTGGGCAGGGTCACATGGCTCGTGACTGCCCGACCCACCGTGCTGAGGAGCAGCAGACGGTTGAGGGGCCACCCAGGCAGAGGCAGAGGGTCGACCATGGCGGTCCGCAGGGAGCAGGCGGACGAGGTAGAGGAGATGGCCGAGCAGCAAGTGGTGGGCGACGCTTTGAGGCTCTACCACCACTACCACTAGGAGGTCCACCCCGGCCACAGGGAGCTGGCGGGCAGAGATAGGCACAGCTCCAAGCAGCGGAGGCCTATGACCACAGTGCGCCCGAGATGATTCGAGGTACTATCTGTGTCTATTCCACCCTTGCTGTAGTTCTTATAGACACAGGAGCGAGTCATTCTTTCATAGCCGCTGCCCTTATTCGGAGCTCGGAGATTCCAACAGAGTCGTTGGCTCGATCCTTACGGCTAGAGACTCCTACGTGAGCAGACTCGACGATTACACACTAGTGCCAGTAGTGTGAGATTACTCTAGGAGGCGAGAGCTTCGGCTGGGATCTTATTATAGCGGCGTCGAGGCCTTACGATGTCATCTTGGGAATGGATTGGTTATCTATATTCCATGCTCAGATTGACTGTATTAGGCGTAAGGTGAGATGTGTACGCACCGACGGGAGAAGGTTCACCTTCACCGGTGAGAAGGGAACCTTCGCAGCACAGGATGGACTTCCGCAGAGGAGAGGACATCCCATCACTCATCAGTTGGCTAGCCTCATCCTAGGATCAGTTGACGTGCGGAGTCCTAGTTTTCCTGCAGTGGTGGATCAGTATGCAGAAGTCTTTCCCGACGACATTCCATGACTACCTCCTCACAGAGAGGTATACTTTTATATAGATTTGTACCCTAGGACAGCCCTGATATCCACTCCAGCATATCAGATGGCCCCCACTGAGCTTCGAGATCTACGGGTACAGTTGGAGGACTTGCAGGGCAAGGGATTCATCTGACCCAGTGTTTCACCCTGGGCTTCCCCGATATTGTTCGCCAAGAAGTCAGACGGGAGCTTGCGACTTTGTGTCGACTATCGTCGCCTGAACCAGGTGATAGTGAGTAACAAGTATCCGCTACCGAGGATTGATGACCTCTTTGATCAGCTCAAGGGAGCACGGTGGTTCTCAAAGATAGACCTCAGGTCAGGCTATCATCAGCTCAGAGTTCGGGACGAGGACGTGCAGAAGACGACCTTCAGATGTTGGTATGGCCACTATGAGTTCTTGGTTATGCCATTCAGTGTAACCAATGCTCCAGCGTTGTTCATGGGCCTCATGAACAGGATCTTTCAGCCATACCTCGATCGATTTGTCGTGGTCTTCATCGACGACATTTTGATATACTCGACGACTGAGGAGGAGCACGCCTACCACTTGCGGGTTGTACTAGACACACTCCGAGAGCACCAACTTTATGGAAAGCTCTCGAAGTATCAGTTCTGGATATGTGAGGTTCACTTCTTGGGGCACGTCATCTATGAGGTGGGAGTTGCAGTGGATCCTATGAAGATCGAGGCAGTGCTATCTTGGGAGCCACCCAGGAGAATGATGGAGGTGCGGAGTTTCTTGGGACTAGCTGGATACTATCGGAGATTTGTACCAGAATTCTCCAGAGTTGAGGCACCACTCTCAGCTTTGACGAAGAAGGGGAAAACCTTTGTGTGGTCAGACAGATGTCAACAGAGCTTCCAGAAGATGAGACATAGATTGACCAGCGCCCCTATCTTGAGGCTTCTGGAGGAGGGAGTAGGGTACGTAGTTTACTGTGATGCATCAGGGACTGGACTCGTATGTGTCCTGATGCAGGAGTGAGCGGTGATCGCCTATGGATCACATCAGTTGAGGTCGCATGAGCAGAACTACGCTACCCATGACCTGGAGTTAGCAGCAGTGGTCTTCACTCTGAATACATGGCGGCACTACCTGATGGGCGAGTGCTTTACAGTCTTTTCTGACCATCAGAGTCTCAGGTATATCTTCTCTCAGAAGGACCTGAACCTGATACAGCGGTGATGGCTCGAGTTCCTCCAGTACTATGACTTTGTGATAGTTTATACTCCTGGGAAGGTGAACATAGTAGCCGATGCTCTCAGCAGGAGGACGGGCATTCAGCTACTTGAGGAGGCGACAGAGCAGCTAGCCTCCTTGCAGATATCCTTTTTGGATAGAGATGGAACAGCCTTCCTTCAGTCTCTCACAATCACTCCTCCACTACTGCAGCGGGTCAGAGAGGCACAGCGTGGGGACGCTGACTGTGAGACGCGGCGTGCACAGATATCCTCAGGACAGGCACCTGATGGTTTCACCTTTGGAGCAGAGCACGACTTCCTTTTCAGAGGACGTACCTTGGTACCAGTTTCTTTACGAGAGGAGGTGATGAGAGAGTTTCACACTTCCCCTTTGGCGGTACATCCTGGAGTGGCGAAGATGTACCAGGATCTCAGATGACAGCACTGGTGACTGGGCATGAAGAAGGTTGTGGCAGAGTTCGTTTCTCGATGCCTCACCTACCAGCAGGTGAAGGCAGAGCATCAGGTACCAGCAGGCTTGGTACAGTCCTTGGAGGTCCCGAAGTGGAAGTGGGACGGGATATCTATGGACTTCGTGACTGGGCTTCCACGCACTTCCAGAGGTCATGACTACATTTGGGTGATTGTCGACTGACTCACCAAGTCGGATCACTTCTTACCCATCAGAGAGCAGGGCTCAGTGCAGAGCTTGGGACGTCTCTACGTTCAGGAGATTGTACGGCTTCACGGTGTCCCATCATCTATCATCTCCGATCGAGATGCTCGTTTTACTTCTCGGCATTGGAAGGGGTTGCAGGAGGCGTTCGGAACACAGCTACGTCTGAGCACCACCTTTCACCCTCAGAAATATGGTCAGACGGAGAGGACCATACAGACTCTCGAGGACATGCTCTGCGCATGTGTCCGAGACTTTGGTCGCAGCTGGGAGGACCACCTACCCTTGGTGGAGTTTGCGTACAACAATAGCTACCACTCCACCATCGGGATGGCACCATATGAGGCGTTGTATGGCCGACCTTTCAGATCTTCTTTGTGCTGGACCGACCCTGGGGAGTCAGCACTTGTGGGACCGGAGATGGTCCAGGTCAGGACAGAGAAGGTCCAGGTCATCCAAGAGCGGATGAGGACAGCTCAGAGCTGGAAGAAGTCTTATGCTGACAGGAGGCGGAGGCCACTAGAGTTCGAGGATGGCGACCACGTCTTCTTGTGTGTCTCACCTCGACGTGGATTACGGAGATTTGGCCGAGGCGGAAAGTTGTATCCACGCTTCATCAGACCGTTCCAGGTCCTCAGCAGGATTGGAGAGGTGGCTTATCGCCTGGCTCTACCACCTCAATTGCACCGAGTGCACGATGTCTTCCACGTATCCCAGCTGAGGAGATACGTGCACGACCCGACGCATATCATTGACCATGGGGAGCTGGACGTTGATGATGGGGTGACTTTTGCGGAGGTCCCAGTGGAGATCGAGGATCGACAGGAGCGGGTCCTACGTGGACGGTCGATTCCTCTAGTGTGCATCAGATGGAAGCACGGGAACCTCCAGGAGAGCACTTGGGAGCGGGAGGCTCAGATGCGTTCTCAGTACCCACTTTTGTTTCCCTAGTTTATGATGTATCTTTACGGGGACGTAAAGCCCTGATGTGGGAGTGATGTAAATACCTATAAAATTCAAGGAAATTTTTTTATTAATTTTCTTGGGAATTTTACAAGAACGCAGTTTCTGACGGCACCTGATTCCGAGGCCCGGTGTGCCCGAAATCATTTTCCAAAGTTTGGCTCGGGTACGTTCAGTGAACGAATGAGTGGGTTTTTCTAACTTTTGAACCGGTGCTCAGAATCTAATTCTGAGGGAACTGATGGAATCGCAGCGCCGGTATTCGCTTAGAAACGCCTTTTTCGGAGTTGCGTTTTCTCCGGTGTGGTTTTTAATTTTTGGGGTTAAGTTAAGAAATAAAATAAAAGTGGTGCGACACTTTATTTTATTTCACTTAAAGCCACTTAAAGCCACTTAAGCCCGTTTAAGCAGATAAGGTGGGACCCACGATATCCTACCCACTTGGTAGGATATTTGTGAGGTGGGTCCCGCATGAGCCCCACCGTTTCTTCCCCTCTAAGTAACGCACCCGCGAAAACCTCTTTTAAATAAAGTCAACCGGTGCGTTTTTTTAAATTCTAAACGCCCCTATTAATTGGGAAGTTAAGTCGTTACAATTAATTCATCAAATTAATTGTTCGTTTCTTAACTTTGAATTTCAAATTGTTGGCATGGGAATAAAATAAGACCAACACTAGGTTTGTTGAGGGGTTTCTTGTTGAGAGGATTTGGAGAAAGTCTAAAGCTTGAAGATCTTCATCCTCCTTCGTTGAAGAACGCGAAGAACGCGAAGAATGCGAAGAACGCATCGTCGCCGACGAAGAACGCTGGCCTTCGACGAAGGGCGACGAAGAACGCCGAACCCACGGAGATCGACGACGCGACGCCGTGTACCGCGACGCCGAAAATCCTCCTTCTGCGACATTTCTTCCGCGACGTTCCTTCCCCGCGAAAATCTTCGATCAACAACCGATTGAGGTAGGGGATTGTGGTTCTTTTAATTCCTTTGTGAATTATATCCTCAACATGGGTTTAATTGGTGCAATTAAATATGTTTGATTTTAATCCTCGGAGTTTGACTACGCGACGATGTGTACCGCGACGACAGTGACGCCCCTTCCGTGACGCGATGATACTCTTCTTCCGCGACGGTCAATTCCATGAAGAACTCACGTTCGACGATAACGTTGAGGTAGGGGTTTTTGTTCATTTTAATTTATGTGATTATATCCATGGTTTGTTTAAATTTTTGTTGTGAGACTTTTAAAACCACTAACGCAGTGGGTGCGGACCAACAAACAAGTCTGAACCCACCGTCCTTTCGTTCTTGGTGTGCGGATTGGCGGGCGACATCAAAGTAAGCCGCACGGGTGATGTGAGGTCCTCGCAGTGAAGGAAGGAACCCGGGAGGGCCTTTAGCGAAGATAGATCACAATTCCGACCACCGTAACTCATCCGGTGGTCCGCGGAGCAGCCCGCCGGCGCGCATCGCCGGCACGGCGGCAGGTGGCGGCGGCGCCCGGCGCGGCGCCGGAAGGAGCCGCCGCGGCTGAAGCCGCGGTGGCAGGGCACGGTCCCGCAACCGCGCGGGACCAGAGGGGGACGGGATGCGGCAGCCGGCCGCGTCTGCTGGCAAGGGCGGCCCCACGCGGGGCCGCGGCTCTTTCACGCGGGGGCAGCGCGCCCCCCGCTTCGCTCGGCCGTAACGGCCGAGCCGACCCGCTGGCCACCCGGCCAGTGCCATCGGGTCGCGCCCAGGCTGGGTCACGCCACGCCGGCCAGGGCGGGTCGCACCATTCAGGTCGGTTCGACCCGGTTCGGTCCGACCCAGGTGGGTTGGGCCGAGTCGGTCCGGGCCCAGACCCCCCGTTTTCGGACCCCTTTCGGTCTTTTGCTAATAACTTGAGCTACGGGCCTCCGATCGACACACCGTCAGTTGCGATGCGATCCTTGGATCAAGACGGTAGTTTCGGTATATTACACTTAAGGTTTTGAAATACTTTGGGTTCGGATGGGTTGGTTCGTACACGAAACCAATTGGGCCCTCAGGGCGGAAACTCTTATAACTTAAGCTCCGGACGTCCGATTGATGTGCCGTCGACTTTGATGGATTCTTCTAAGTGAGACAGATCTTTTGGCTTACTCCGCCCGAGGTTTGGATGCAGGTGGAGTACGGTCGGGTTGGTTTTGACTTAAAAACCAACCGGACCCCTGGGACGAAAAAGTCAATAACTCTCAGACCGGGTGTCTGATTGACGTGTCGTCTGCGACGTTGAGTTCCTGTTGACGATACAGAACTTTTGGATACATCAACTCTGGACTATGTGTCAATTGATGTATCAGCCTCTCGGCTCATGGAGCGGACCCTCCCGGACGAGCTTGTTGTGTGCGGGAACCCTAGTGCTGGCTGCGACTACGACTACGACTGTATAGAGATCCTCAGTGGATTCGACGGCGACGACTACAACACTCAGCGATCCTACGTGGATCAATGCTACAGATCCTGTGTGGGTCCGATCCTATGTGGGTCAGCACTCAGGAGTCCTGTGTGGGCCAGTGCCTACAAATCTTGTGTGGGTCTGATCCTGTGTGGGTATTTGCGGGGGTTAGTTACCTTTCGATCCTGTGTGGGTCAGATCCTTTGTGGGTCATTGCGGGGGTTAGTTACCTATCGATCTTGTGTGGGTCATATCCTTTGTGGGTCATTGAGGGGGTTAGTACCTATCGATCCTTTATGGGTCTGACGGCATAGATGAATCAGTAGATATATCTGATCATCTCTATCGTCATACGAAGAAGTATACCTGTGTGAGATGAATCCTGTTTTGCTTTCCTATGTGGATTGTGTTGTGCTATCCTATGTGGATTTACGTTTTGCTTTCCTGTGTGGACTGGGTTGTACTTGGGCTCGAATGTTGGAGCCGAACGAGAATTGATGACTTAGGTATATGTATGGGCATATACCTAAGCAGTGTCTAATGTTACTTCGTGATTGTATCTTTCCTTTGTGGATTATCCTTTGTGGATTCTGGGAGACCTTCGGGGGTCTCGGGGTCCCTACTAAGTAGCTTATACTCACCCCTACACAGGCTATGCCCGCACTACGTTGTGTTGGTTGCAGACGACGGACAGCGCTGATCGTGGTTGAGGCTTATGGAGCCGGACGATACCTTGAGGTGGACCACTGGGCGGGACGTAATCGGAGTGGACGGCTGGACCCTAGGAGCTGTGGAGGCCATCTGTACCCACCCTTCTGGTGGGACTTCCAGTGGAAGGCTCGACGCTGCGACTTTACTTTTTATTTGATGTTTTCTCTTTCCAGTTGTACTTTACTTTCAGTTTGGGTTTGTATACTGGCCCACTTACTTTTCCGCACTTACTGTTGTACTCAGTTTTTACTTAGTGTTTACGTCTACTGCTTGCTTGCTCTGTGGTGTTTGTTTACTTTACAATGTCAATGTCTTCCCTTTTTACCGGGATTTACGCCTTGGTGCTAGTCGCTAGCCCCTGGCCTATGGAAGGCGGGCTTGGGGTAGTCACGGCACGGGCCCCAAGGACGGGTCGTGACAGTAATATATGTTAAAAATCATTTTATTTGAAAATAAATTTTATAAAATAATAATTATAATAATATTAGTAAACAAATTATTTAAAAATAATCTTATAAACATGAAATGTAATCTTCAATGAAATTATTATCATGATGGTGGGTAATTTCATATAGGATGTATACGTTAAAAATAACAGTAAATTTTCACTATAAAAAGGATAGAAATGTGTATCATACATTAAAATAAAATAATATTCCTTTAAAACCACTTTTTAAAAATTCAAAAATCCTTAAAAAATTCTTTGATAAATAATTTGGATAATTTTAAAACATTTTTGAATTTTATTTAAAACATTGTTTTACAAGAAAAAAAATTGACATAAGAGAGAAATAATTTCTTATTTTCAAAAAAAAAACATTTTCTCACTAATTTTAATTACCAAAGATAGTAAAAAATGAAACTATTATATTAAAATTTTCATTAATTACCTTATTATAATAAAATATATTTATTATAATAGATAAATATGAAATAATTTCCCAAAATGAGACTTGTAAAACACAATCCCAAAAAATGATGAGATTGGGAAATAATCTCATACCACATTGGTAACTTTTGAATCATAATACACATAAAAAATATAAATAAAAATTAAATATTAAATAGGATTAATATAAATAGATTCATGATATAAAATATCAAAATTTTAATTATAAACACTACAAATATGAATAAGTGTTGAATATAGTGAATATCTTATGAAAGTAAAAGTGAGACGAAAAATCCTTACCACTTGTTCGACATTTATTATATATTTCCAAAATTACTTTATAATAAATATAATTTTATTAAAAATATATTATATAATTATAATAATATTTATCATAAATAATATTATTTTATTAGGATCTTTTATCTATCATTTATTATCAAATCATTTTTAAACTCACTGTTTTGTGTGATAATTTATTCGAGTGGCATGCATGTTTTGGTTTAGTAATTATTTTAATTTTAAATTTAACATGGTAAAATAAAATATATATATATATATATATAATGTTAAAATGATTTAAATATCATATATATTCATTATATTTTTATTCATGATAATCAATTTATGTATGATACAGAAAATTGATAATATCATTCTTGGAGCATGTAGGTCGTACGTACCCAAGAACACTGTTTAAATTTTTCTCAACAGATTAAAAGAAATGAAAATAAATATTTATTAACATTTATAAAGAATAAATATGTTATATATATCATTTATATTAATAAAATTCATTTAGGTTACCATCGTTGTAAAGAGAAAATGAAAAAAAATTGGCACAGCGATGTGGAGACAGTAGTCCACACGTATGCGTGACTGACATTATTGCTTTCCTATGCATTAGAAGGTAAGAAGTTATATGTTATATTATATTTCCAGAATTATATTTAAATAATTATTATCTCATATATTCCATAACTAGTTTCCTCACAACATTCCATGAATAGCGTAACTGAAAAATGAATCACATCTCTTTGCGAGGATGTAATCCGTTGTACAGACGAGTGAGGTTATCATATCCCTGGAAGAATAGGAAGTAAGAAGGTATATTTGATTTTATAATTACTTAATTTTAATAATATAATAAATATCATATAAATATTTCAAATCCATTATTACATTCATCATTGATATGTGGCAATGGAAAACGAATGACATCGGTTTGGGAGGCGGTAGTCTATCTTACACAAGAATGATGATTTTATAACCTATTTGATGGAAGAGGATAATGATTTAGGTTATTCCATTAACATAATAACATCTAAATTTTTTATATACTAATTATATTATATTATAATGTTATATTATGAATTTAAGGGTGTGAAGGATGAAATAAAATAAAACACTCAACTAGGGATGTTGCCTCTTCTTCAAACAACTTCATTGGTTTTCCCCAAAAGGCTTTGTAGGTTGGATTTATGACAAAAATATGGCTTCTAAGATCAATTTAGGGAATTTAGGAAGTTATTTTTTTAGGTAATTTATAATCCAATGATTTTTATAAGTGTGAATAAAAGTAAAGAGCGTACAACCTTTTAAGATTGAGGTGAGACACACACTTTTAATTTTTTAAAAAGAAAACGCATACCAATGTTTTTAAAATTATAGAATGTTAAAAAGTGGATTATTATGATTAATAATTAATTATAGGGTCTATATATAGCAATAAAAGTTTTTTTGATATGTTTTGGGTCATTTTTAACCCTTATTTTCTTAGATTAAACCCAAAATAAATCAGATTTTACCTTGGCCATGGTAAATATTTTTACAGTTTTTACTAATTATTATAGAAAAAATTATATTTACATTATTAGATAAAATATATTACAATTATTCCAATTATTTAATACTTTTCACTAAATAACATTCACAAAATTTTTATTATATAATTTTGAAATTAATCCTGCAGACGTGATGAGAAAGTCGGTCTTCAAAGTGAAAATGTTCAAAAGCTTAAAATGTTTTAATAACATAATTTAATATGAAAATGATAAAAATGAACTAAATTGACTTAAAATATATATAATTGTACTTATTTAAATTTCATTAAAATTTTAAATATAATTTATATTTGAAAATAATTAAAACCAAAAAAGTTTGTTTGTAGTAAAAATTAGTATTTTCACTATTCATATAAAAATGAAACATTTCAGAAAAATATAAAAAATACACCCTAAGATAATTTTGATATGATGATTTCAAAAAATAAGTTTATTTTTTCAAATATTTTTTCTAAATGTGCTGAAAATTAATTAAAAATTATGTGTGTGAATCACAATTGAACTACGTTTTAGAAAAATATAGTTTTCCAGAAAAAAAAATTATTCTATTTTTAAATGATTCTAATTTAATTTTTTATAAATATATAACAATTCAATTTATTTTATACATGCGTAAATTGTAAAATTTACATAATTAAATTATTAAATTAATTCCATCCAAATTAACTTCTAGGTTATAATTTTCATGTTTAAATAAAAATATTTTAATATGGTATCATGTCTCATTTTAACCCGATGTTGGGTTCATCACCAGTTATCTGATATAATAAATTTATTTAAAAAAATATACCATAAAGTCTCATGATTTTATATTATCTTATAATTCAGTGATGTGTATCATGCACACTATTGAACAAGATATTCCAATTTTTTAAAAAATAGGGTGTTACATTCTCCACCCCTTAAATAAATTTTATCATCAAAATTTAATCTTGATATCAATAATCATGGGTTCCAAATTTCAAAATACCTTCATTGAAAACATAGATCATAAAAAGGGTTAATAAAAAACCTTATCAATAATATATTAAGTGAAGAAAAATAAACATATATGAAAACATATAACATTGTTTTTAAGTAGGATATCATTAGTGGAATGTAAAGGTTTGGACATAGAAGAAAATATTAAATAATTATACTGAGTGAGAGAGGTCATTTTTCACAATAATTTGAATGATCAATATAATTTTAAGGAACTAAAAAAAACACATTTTTTATTATATAAAATTCCATAGGTTAAACATAAATGACCATATTTGGATAACACTTTGTTTTAATATCCTTTTCCTAGAGTTGAGGAATATCTTCACCAAATAGAATGATATTATATGAAAAAAAACTTACTTGATATCATTCTATTTAATAGTCACAATTTCACCTTTTGGTTTTGATTCAATCATTTTTCACATAATTTTTTACTAGAGGAAATGAATATCCAAGAATAATTTTTTATTCCCAAAAACTAAAATTAACTTTTAATGGATCATAAGATTCATAAAAGCATGAAATTATTTTCCACTAATGGTTTATATTTTCCAAAATAAATATGGATAAAACAAGTGATCAAATATAATATATAAATCTATAAACATCAATATTAAATCCAAACAATTAACTTAATCCATTTTATTAATGGATAACCTTAAGGTTCATCCAAAATAGTTTTGAAAAAATTCATGGCCTAATGTTTTTTAAGGTTGGTTATTAAATAAACATTTTATTCTATAGAAAATATATTATTTCTATTAATGTAATGTTACAAATATGTGAATAACTTTATCACAAAAAATTAATGAAAACATGCATTCTCCCAAATATAAAATCTAATTTTGTTAAATATATTATACAAATCAATACTTGCAATAATCTCCAACAATGATAATATAAACCATCAACTGACTAAAAAATATTAGGTTTATGAAAACATTCTTATAAAAATATATTCGTCATTATTATTTCATCATAGAGTATATATTGATGGTTTTATTCCCTTAGTCATTTTTTATAAGAATTTCAACATTATACTAAATAAAATTTCCTAGTCAATTGTACCATTCAACATATGATCTAAAATCCATAATCAAATAGTACTATATTAAAAACCATATATGTTTCATATTTATTTTAAAAAGAATATCATTGAATAAAATTGTCTTAAAATAGAATTCCAAAATCAAAATATAAGAAAATTATTCATTTGAATTCATATGTAGTAGTATCATATACTTAAACTTAACCCTTTTATCCTTTGTAGGTATATTCCCTTGATTCCAGAGGATTTCATTTTCTTAGTTCCCTATATCCTTGAAGTGGAATCTTTCCATATGGTAAGAATATTTATTTCCCTTGAAATCATGAGCATAGTGGCCTTTTTCCCAAACTTGAAGAAGAATCTTTTTCCTTTTAAGCATGTACCAAGTTGTTTTCTTCCACAAGTATCACATGATGGAAAATTCATTTTCCCTTATTCCCTTTATTTTTCTTTTTTTTATTCCATAATCTTCTTCTCTTACTTCTCTTCAAATACATTAGACATTAAGAATTATTACTCAATGTTGATATAATAAGAAATTATATTATTTTATGATCAGAAATTTTGGGATACTTGTGTATATGATATTTTTTTCTATGTAAGACATTAAAATATATTTAAAAATATTTTCAGATCCAGAAGCTAAGACGATAATAGATTCATAGGCCTAGTAAGTGAAAAAATAATTTTATAAAAATATTAAAAAAAATCATGTGCATGCACTGTTTAAATTATAATAGAATACCCTCTAAACAGATTCTCAAATTAGAAATCGGATACCATGGTTGAGTGCACATCATAGGGTTAATACAAGTATTGACTTAATGTTAGTCAGCTATAGATGGTTGGATTAGGAAGTTGTTTTCAGCTATGTTAATTTTAGTAATAAATTAATTAATTTAATTCATTAATTTATTTACCATAAAATATTTTCCCTATATAAATAACATATTGTGGAAAATCTATAGGGTTAGCCACATAACCCTGGGATCATTGAGTGGTGGTTTCATTTTTCTTTATTGGTTGATTTAGATCAGTTGATGACTAGTGATCAAATTAAGGTCGATCAATAGGAAATGGGTGAAATTGATCATCGTCATTAGTGGAAAATGTGTTCTTCACCAATGATATATCCAATCATGTGGTAAGACTCTCTTATTTTGTTTTCTGCCCATGATTAAAATATTAAATATGTTCTTATCTTCTATTCATTGATATGTGATTAATTGATCCTTCGTATGACCATGTTTATCAAATTAAATTATTTATTTAATTTATCCTTTATTATTAAATGTTTATAACCATGAAAATCACTAATCTATGTTCATTGGACAAGAACTATTTTCCAAAGAATGATGAACATTTGTTCTTTTTCCTTTCTATCACCTTTTATTCTCAATCTTATTTGTTACGATACAAGGCCACAGTTCGAAATTTTCTTGTGATTTTGGGCATGATCTAACCCTCAAACTCATAGCTTTTATGCATAAAATGATGGATAAATGATTTAAAGATAGATAATGATAGAACGTGGGTGATAATCCAAAATTATGGGATCTAGAGTGGTGATGGGAGACACAAGGTGGAGAGTAATACACAGCATATCTTCATGAGATTATTCGATTTTTTATTTTTGGATACCATAGGAACAAAATCAATTGATGGAGTTTATTTCCACTAATTTCAAGTGGTTAAATGTTAGGTTAGGTAAGTGGAGTAGTAGAACTCGATTATGCATGATAGATCTAACTTTTAATGAAAATCCCAACTACACGGTATTTACTTGGAGGAACACATGCCATTTAGTTCTCTAGTTGTCATAGCTAAGGTTTCTAGTTGGAGATATGTATCAAAATCCATGTGGGACCCCAACACTCCATGTGACCCAGTTCTAGCGGCACATCATTTACTTAGATAGTATAAATACACAGACTCAAATACACACACACAAATGTAAAGGTACACATACATGTGTCAGTACCTATACATTTCCATGTACATTGCTAGGTACAAGGCCAGGTATATGACATGTATTGAAAAACATTGGTATGTGAGAATAGAAACAGGTAGGCCCCAGGTTGTCGAGACTTTCCATGTGATCCCGACATGTGACATGTATGGAGACATGTATTTCTACCCTTGTCCATTAGAAACCCTTCTAGGTGATGAGGTAGGTTAATAGGCCATTTAGACCCCAATATACATCATGTAATTACCTCTAAAACATATTTATCTAATATCTCCTTCATTTATCTTAGGATCTTGGTCGATGAGTAGTCTATCCTTAGTTTTTATCCATGTAGAACATGATCATGTACAAAATGGTGTCATTTGGGATATGATATGAGATGTTTAAAGAATGATTCTTATTTAGGACATGCTTGATGATTCCAGTGATTAGACAAGATCATCAAAAGGAGTCTAGGGTTGGAAACCCCCCTTTTCATAAACTTTTTTGGGTACCTTTATAGTGGTTTGATTGGAACTCCCCAGACATACTACAATATGGGTCTTCCACATATTGAGTGGTACCCCCAAATAGACTAGGGTGTGGTTCCTCTACCTATTGAGGGGAACCCACTAATATTATAGGGCCTAGGTCCTTTAACAACTAAGGGTAACCCACAGATGGGCTACAATATGGGTCATATACCTAATGAGTGGTTCCCCTGATGGTCTATTTAATGGGTGATCTACCTACTAAGTGGAACCCCCCTAAATTACTAGGGTGTGAGTCATACACCTACAGAGTTACTACCCCCATCCCATGATAGATTATTGTGTGGGTCCTCTACCTATTGAGTCAATCCCCCTAATGGATTGTTGCATGGTTCCTCATCCTATTGAGTGAAATCTATATAATTCCCAAGGGTTGGGGTCCTTTATCTATTTACTAAGTTGAACAATCTATCATAAATAGTTGAGTGTCCTCTATAAGGAGATTTTTCCCTCAGGACTATGTTGTATAGTGGTGAGGTTTGGGTCCTCCACATGGTTACTTCTTCAAAAAACCTCATGATATTCAGGGAATCAATAGTAGACATTTGGATATGTATGAATACTCTTCATCCTAGTTTGGGTTGTGATAGGGATATTTCTATTCTCTCTCATATTTTTTTCTTATATTATTATATATTTTTGTTTTTAGATTTTTTTTACCACTTTATTTGGGTTTAAATTAAAACTTATATAATGTATTATTTTGATCACCCTTAAATTTTTGAGGTATCCTACTAGGTATGTATATACACACCCTTGCATGGGATTTTACAGCATTTTTCTTGTATTATGAAATATACAGGTAGGTCTATGATGGAATTGGTGGAGCTTTGGGATACTCATCTACATATAATTTATATGGTGTTAAGGCTTGGGGATATAGAGATGGTATCTCTTATCTTTTATTTTCCATTTGTTATCAGGTTGGGGAATTTTTTCTAGGTGGGAGTTCATTTTTTCCTTTTTATTTTTTACTCTCATACTCTTTTTTATTCTCTAAAGGTCATTAGATGCATGGTTCTTAATATATATTTTACTATATTTTATTTTTATTCCTATGCACATCTATATGAATATGGTTGGGAATATGTGTATAGGTACTTTAGGAAAATGACTCATGTTTTACTTTTCCCTTCTTGTCACTTATCACTAGCCCATTACTATAGAGGAAAACTTGGGGTTATGTTGGATTAGTATTTCTCTAGCGAGGTGGGCTCTGTTGGGTCAGTTTGTTAAGGATTGGTAACAGGGGTTATTCAACCCTAAGAAAGTGTTGTATTTTTTCCCTCATGAGACTTGGTTGGGAATTTTTGGAAATAGTGTCAATTTTTCTTGAGTGCATCTTTTAGGATACAAAACCCAAACTTTGTATGATTTTTAACATATCCATTAATCAATACTATTACTATATTCGTTTCTACATTACATACTAATACATTAGTTATAAGGATATTTGTTACGCACTTCATTTACTATTGAGTCTTATGAATTGCCTTCTTGTGTCATATACCCATATATATATATATATATATTCTCATTTTATTATTGTATGTATTTATTATTTCCATGATTCCTCTACTAAGACAACCATATAGTTTACTGATATAGGTTGATGATGATAATCTAATGAGTGATAAGGCCTTAATTCAAGTGAAATGTCATGAGATTTATCCTCTAGGCATGATGGTAGTATCTCTCCCTTCTCTCTAGTAGAAGATTATACTAAAAGAGCATGATGATGATAAAAAAAATATTATCACACATTTAAATTTATAGTACTATAGGAAACTAAGTTTCCACATTGATCTATATCCCCAGGCATAGGATGATTGTCTTGAGTTTGTGATTTGAGTTTTTAAAATTATACATACCCTAGAAAATCAAATGGTTTCTCTAGAATCTAGTGTTTTATATGGGGTAGTAGACACTGGTGGAGGCTAATAACATAGACACATGATGATTCATCACTCTCATGGTTCAATGGAAAGCATATATTTCATTATGAGTACTAACCCTCGTGAGTGTGCTTTGTTTATATTTAGTAGATTTTAGAGCTATAGGAGGGAGGGATAATTGTTTTTGAGTATGTCCTAAGCTTAGTTGACCTTATGAGGTACTCCCTTGACATGATTCATCATGGTTACTTTTGAGCATGAAAATTTGATAAAGGCCTCCACATAGTCATTTCTTCCAATGTGGTATCCCTATATATTCCCACTTATTTTGGTGTGTTGTAGATAGAAAAGTTTACAGATATGTTCCTAAGTGAGGGATGAAATACCACTATATCTGTAAGTGTGTGTCATGTGATGAATCATCTACCGTACCTAGAAATCACCAGTTCCTAAGGTCTTGGCATAGGAGACATTCACATGGCCAAACTCGGGGATGTGGTCATGAGATAGAGGGACCACACATAGGACCTAGGAAGAATGAATATGGGTTATTCTATGAAAATTATAGGAGACATCACATGGAATGTTATTTACCAAAATTACTTGTTGATGAAGGGTGTGGGAAATAGATGTACCTCTATGGAAGAGGTAGAACCATGATCATAGATCTCCAAGGTGAGTCATAGGTGACACCCACGGAGGTGGATATGAATTTGGAGCATGATTTCATCCCAAAAGAGGATCTTCTTGTGGTGGAATATGTTATGAGATTCTTCCACAACCACCGAAACCAAAAATCCCATGTCAGGCTCAGGGATCTAGCGGTCTGGGATGTTGGCACCTGCAGTCCATAGAGCCTTATGTCCTGGAAACTCACAAGATGATTAGAGAAATGATCTGTGTTTATTTTACTTTGTCTATTGTACTAGTATATATAGGTTTGAGTAATTTCTTTAACTCCAGAATTTTGGTTTGGGAGTAGGATCTCCCATATGGCATCCCGCTTTTTTATTACATAACTTTTCATTACATTTTACAAACAGAGGATCTTTAAAGTCTAGTGTCTTGGAAATTTGGAACATAAATCAAGAAAACAAAAAACATTATTTTAATAAACTTGTAGGGATTCATCATAAGTTATTCCTAAGTACAATTATTGTATCTCATACCCTAGATACATACATCAAAGGAAAGGGTGAGTAGAAGGCCCAGTAAGGAAAACAAGGGAATCAGTTTACTTGTGAAATCAATAAGAACTTGATAAAAACGTAAAGACATGAGAAATGGAATTAGAGGCATTTAATAATGAAAATAACTTGAACCATAACATGAATATGTGGCTACAACATTTAATTTATACATTCATGAACATATCACCAAGGTTTATCCCCTAGGTGTCATAAAAATTACCAAGGTTATTCACCAAGGTATCGTGAAACTTGTCATCTCTAGAGATTGAATTATTTACCCAATGAATTGGAGAGATATCAGGGTTCACCCTTAATATGTATTTATATTCATTTGATCCACATATATCATAATCAAACATTTCATAAAAACCCATAGGGAGTAAAAGTAATGGGTTTCACATCAAAATCATGACGTTTTAAAAGTTCTTAAAATCTTGATCGTTATATCATTTATAACCCATATAAAGGGAGTGAGGGTTATATATATGTCAATTGTAGAATTAAATAAATAAATTTTATGTATTAATGAATACCCTTTGAAATAAAAATATATTTGGGTATTCACATAAATAATACAGGATAATTTCTTAAGAAAAAGAGAGAGATTTTTAGACGAAAATTCTGCAGCATAATGGCTATATAACATGGTTTTAGAAAACATTGAAAAGAGAAGGTACAAGAGTTACCCACTCATAAAAAACTAATAATACAGTATGGGTACATAATAAAAATAAATAAGATCAAGGTATGTATATTTGAAGGAAATACCATTTGAAAATGGAACTCGAATGAAAAGAGAAGATGTGATTTCTTTTACGAAAATTCGGCAGCCTAACGGCGTCACTTAAAATTTAAGAAAAGAAATTGATGAGAGAAAAAAGGGTCTCTAATCATATGGACATGAAATTTACTGTAATAAAAATGTATAAGAACATACCCCCACATAAGAATATGGAAAATGCAAGACATAATTTAAAGAAAATCATGGCTAAAAAAGGAGGGTGGAAGGTTCCCTTACCTTGAAGAGTAACTTCGAAAGATTGAAGGTTGGGACCTTGGGGGCTTGAGGGAACCTTGGTAGGACTCCTTGGGAGGTAAAAAGACTAGAACTTAGTTCAGGATGATTTTGGAATGAAATGAATGATGGAATGGCATGGTATTTATAGGAAAATTGAGGGAATATTTAATTAATTTCCAAGGGACACCTCATCGGTGGTATTGGAAAAACCATGGGCTTGCCCATGGTATTGGACACTTAGGTAACCTCATAGAATATCTTACTATTCACAAGTCAACTAGAATTATTACATCATTAATGATGTCATTAAACACCCGAAACTAAAAACTGTATTTTCACTATTCACCAAAAAACAAAACATTTTATAAAAATATCATAAATTCACCCTAACCTAATATCGATGCTCTGAATTCAAAAATGAACCCCATTTTATGAAAATAATTTTCTAAATATTTTTAATTTAATTTTTAAATAAAATCATTATTTATTCAAAAAAACAACTCTAAAACTATAACTTATTTTGTAACACCTTGAAAACGTAATCAAGGTACCATAAAATTATCATATAACCATAATATAATAAAGTAAAAAAATTATTACATTTTATTAAAATAAATTTTAATTTTAAATTATTTAATTAATTATAAAATTTTAATTAAAATATTTATGACATAAAAAATACCAATACTTATATTATGACCAATTTTCACTTTTAAGGTGTCTAAATTATATTTATATATTCATGGGTGAAGTTTATATTTTTTGGCCAATATACTATTCATTACTATTCATAAGGGTATATTACTATTCATACGTTACTATTCACCCAAAATTAATTTGATCGTATTAGACTCTAAATTTCTTACTGGTCATAATTATAGAAGACCATTTTCTAAAAATCATTTCACATTATTAATTATTTAAATTTTACATAAATATTTTAAAATACCCTTTTCTAAAATCATCAATAATATTCATCCCATATTTTTTCAGACATTTTAAAATCACAAATTTTACCATAATAATAAATAAAAAATTTTATTTATACCAAGGGATTACAAAAAAGTATCTAAGGCCTCGTTACATAGCCCCTTATAATACCTGTATAGGACCTAAGTGTAAGGTGTGCTACGGTGATAAAATCTTGGGGCGGCTCAGACAACATTTCCAAAGTGGTGATTTCTATTAGCTTGAAATCTCCCTTAGGAAATTTAATTCAAGCTTCACATGTTGAAGCTCAGTTTGGGCTTGGCCTAGAGCAAAGCCCAGAAATGCTACCTCTTTTTCAAGATCTGACAGATGGGATTCATACGGCCTAAGTCTACTGGATGACGCCATCAAATCTTCTTTCTATATTAACCAAGATCACTTGTATTTATAAACAATAATTGTAATGTAAAGAGTTTAGTTTCCAATGGTCATATTGACTAACGGTCATATAATAGTCAAAACCCAATGGTCTCATTTAATTATACTCACTTCATTAATTAAAGGATATAGTTTCATGGAGTATAAAATGAAATAACACACAAATTTAAGATACAAATATTATTCAAAAGTTCAGGTCATTACATTCTTCCCCCTGTAAGAAATTTCATCCCCGAAATTTTAACTCATACCCTAAGAACAGAAAAGGTGTGGGTGCGTCTGCCTCATGGACTCCTCTGGTTCCCACATGGATTATTCGCATTTGTGGTTCCTCCACAACACCTTAACAAGGTGGGTATCCTGTTTCATAGAACCTTGTCTCTATAATCCAAGATCTTCATCGTCTGCTGCTCATAAGAGAGGTCATGTTCCAGTTGTACCACCTCTAGATTTAGTACATGTGAAGGGTCGGGTATGTACTTCTTCAAGAGGGATACGTGGAAAACATCATGAACTTGTGCTAGATTTGGAGGTAGTGCATGCCAATAGGCCACTGCTCCCACGTGATCAAGGATTTCATAGGGGCCAATGTACCTAGTTTTGAGCTTCCCTTTGTTCCCAAACCTCATGACTCTATTCCAAGGTGAAATTAAAAGAAATATTTTTTCACCAACATCAAAATATAACTCCCTTCTATGGTTGTTATCATAACTCTTTTTCCGACTCTGAGTAGCCTTAATTTGTTGTTGGATGGCATGGACCTTTTCTATCATCTCTTATACAAGATCATGTCTAATAAGCATTTTCTCACCAGCTTCATGCCAAAATGTAGGAGTTCTACATCGCTTACCATATAGAGCTTCATAGGGTTCCATTTGAATGCTCGAGTGGAAGCTATTGTTGTAAGAGAACTCAACAAAAGGGAGATGTTGATCTTATCCACCTTTAAATTCCATTGAGAATGTTCTCAGCATATCCTCAAGTATTTGAATAGTCCTTTCATATTTTCCATCATTTTGGGGGTGATAGGTCGTACTGAAATTCAATTCAGTGCTCAGAGCATGTTGAATAGTTCTCTATAATTTTGATTTTAACCTTGGATCACTATCAGATACGGTAGAAAGTGGAACTCCATGCATCTTTACCACATCCTTCACGTAAATCTTGGAAAGTTTATCAAGATAGAAATCTTCATGAATGGAGATAAAATGGGCAGTCTTGGTGAGATGGTCCACAATAACCCATATCGCATTATTTCATTTGGAAGTTCTCGGGAGACCAATGATGAATTGCATAGTGATATTGACCCACTTCCATGTTGGTATGGATAGTGGTTGCAATACCCCTTTAGGAATTTGTCGCTCTGCCTTCACTTTCTGACATACCAGGAACCTTGAAATGTAGTCAGCAATCTCCCTTTTCATATTATCCCACCAATAATGATAATGAATGTCTCTATACATTTTAGTGCTTCCTGGATGTATAGATAAATTAGAGGGCTCCTTCTTTATTTCCAAAATATATGGAACACATAGTCTTGTATGAAATTTCAGTACACCTTCTTGATCAATATTGAACTAAGGTTACTTACCATCCTTCACAGCCTCAAACTTCTTCTTTAACGAAGGATCTTCTTTCTGAGATTCCTTGATCTTATTTAGTAATGATGGTTGAGAAATCATTTGGGTTAGGGTTGATGATGGCCCTTCCCTTATAATTTCCATGTTCAACTTTACTAGGTCATTGATCGAAGGATCTCTTTGAATCCTCATCATGGAAAGAACAACTGGGTCTTTCCTGCTTAATGCATCAGTGACTTTGTTTGATATTTCGGGATGATAATGGATTGAATAATCATAGTCTTTGATAAGTTCCAACCATCTCATCTATCTCATGTTCAATTCATTTTGTGTGAAAATATAGGTCAAACTTTGATGGTCTGTGTATATATCACATTTCTCTCTATAAAGATAGTGCCTCCAAAACTTCATAGCAAAAACAGTTACATCCAGCTCCAGATCATGCTTAGGATAATTATGCTCATGAGTCTTCAACTATCGAGATGCATAAGCAACGACCTTGTCATTTTTCATGAGGACGCAACCAAGCCATTTCAGAGATGCATCGCTAAAAATAATGAATCCTTCTCCACTTGAAGGAAAATTTAACACGGGAGTAGTAACCAATCTCTTCTTAAGCTCTTTGAAACTTTATTCACACTCGTTTGTCCAGATGAACTTGACCTCTTTTCAAGTTAACTTTGTTAAAGGATTAAAAAGTCATGAAAGTTTTTTCCTAAACCTATTATAATATCCCGTTAATCCAAGGAAACTACTAATATCAGTTATTGTTGAAGGCTAAGGCCACTCCTCTACAACTTTTGTCTTTATAGGGTCAATTTTGATCCCTTCATTGGATACAATATGCCCCAAGAAAGCAACTTACTATAACCAGAATTCACATTTGCTGAACTTCCCAAAAATCCTCTCCTTCCGTAGAGTTTTCAAAATAACCCTTAGATGATATTCATGCTCCTCGTGACTTTTAGAATATATTAGAATATCATTAATAAAAACTACCTAAAAGTTATCAAGGTAGTAATTAAATACTCTATTCATCAAATCCATAAAAATAGTATGTGCATTAGTCAGCCTGAAGGGCATAACAACAAACTCATAATGCCCATATCTCGATCAGAAGGCATTTTTTGGAATATCTTCTTTCTTCACCCTCAATTGATGATAACCTGATCGAATATCAATCTTAGAGAATAATTAAGTCCCACGAAGTTGGTCAAATAAGTCATCAATTCTTGGAAGAGGGTATTTTTTCATCACTCTGATCTCATTCAGTTCTCTATAATTGATTCATAGCTGCATTAATCCATCCTTATTCTTCACAAAGAGAGAAGGTGCTCCCCACGGAGAAACTCAGTCAGATAAAACTCTTCTCCAAAAGATCTTGGAGTTGTTTCTTTAACTCCTACAGCTCCACATTTTTCATCCTATATGGGGTCTTTCATATTGTATGGGATCCAGGTACAAGTTCAATGGAGAACTCTACCTCTCTTTCTGGGGGAGGTCTAGGTAACTCATGAGGAAATACGTCAATATATTCCTGGACAATGGGGACATTTTCTATCCTCAAACTCTCATTTTCTTATTCTTCTTCACTAATCAACTCCGTAAAAGAAATATATAGGAGGTTCTTCTGGACAAAGATCAGGTTGAGATATCTCTCCTTGGAAGATAACTGTAGTTTTTCCATCCAAGACTACTGATATTTCCTTAATTCTTCATTTTATCTTAGCATTATACTTTAAGATCTATTCCATCCCTAGTATAATGTCGAATTCCAGCATGGGAATGACTACTATATTTGTGATAATATTGTGCTCACTAAAGTAAATACTAGAGTTTATAAACACTAACAATGCTTGGATAATCCCACCAGGAGTCTTGACTGGTAACTCTACTTTTAGAAAATCGGGGGTTGATTCTAAATTCTTTTCAAACTTGGAGGAAATAATGGAATGCATAGAACCAGAACAAACAAAGTACTTGCTAGCTTTGAGAAAACAAAAAGAGTACCTTCCACCACATCATTTGGTGCCTCATCTTTGGCCGTAGTAATTTCAAAAGTATGAACTTGTTCCCTTGGTCATTTCTGAGGCTAATGGTGATTCCCCTCTACTGCCCTCAGATTTGGATAGTGATTGGAAAAGTTCCCAAGTTGTCCACACTTATAGAATAGGACATTAGGTAGGGTATGCACCATCTTCCCTTTGTCATTAGTGTTGGGAAGTTGTGGCTTCACCTCACTACAGAAATTCCACACATTGTGTCCATCTCTACCACACTTGTAGTACTTCCCACTCCCGAGCAGGAAGTTCCCCAAATGCTTATTCCCACATTTATTACACATGAGACATTGTACTTTCTTTCTTCCGCTTCCCTGATTGAAGCTACTCCCTATGCTTGGCTCTATAAATATTTTCTTTTCATTGGATTCTTGATACCATTGCATCTCAACAAACTCCAGTTCAACTTTCATCACCCTTCTCACGATCTCTTCATAGATATCATAATCTCAGTTGGCTATATTCTTCTGCAGATGAGGTCTCAGTCCACCGAAGAATCTATAAACCTTACCATTTGGATCCATGACAAAGCTAGAGGTGTAACGTGAAAGCCTTTTGAATTTAATCTCTTATCTTCCCATAGATTCATTCTTCATCTGCTTCAACTTGAGAAACTCTTTCTCCATTCTTGTTCTCATTAATCGAGGGAAATACTTGTTGAAGAATATCCATATGAACTCTTCCCACTCCATAGATTCAAATTACACTCTTGGCCTTGTGTTTTTAATAAATTCCCACTATTGATCAACTTATCCCTCTAAGCGATAAATAGCCAAGGTAACCTTCTCTTGTACAGAACAGTGGATCACCTAAAAGATCTTCTTGATAAAGCCGATCCACTATTCAGCAATCAATGGGTCGGTAGATCAATTGAAGGATGGTGTTCATTGACGCATAAAGGATTCTACAGAAAGTTGTTCCCTTCTTGGTGAAATCGGTTTCTCAGCTTGATTCAAGTTATTTCCCATAACTTTAGTCAGTTGGTTCATAATTCACATGAAAGTTTCCATTTCGGCTTCCATCGAAGGGTCGTCAGCACATGGTCTATTGCGGTCACCATTTGCACGGTTCCTCCTATTTCCCTCCATTTTATAAAAGAATAAAACCTTAGTGAGAAGATTATTTAATTTATGAATCTTTAACTATAAAGGATTTTATGTCTTAAAACTTCATGCTTTAAAAAATTATATTTTTCTATAAATCCTTCATAATGATTCATAAAAAGCTTATGATTAACCAAACATATCCCCCAGGAGTGTCATAACCAAGAGTAAAGAAAGGACCATTATCTTGTACTGGGATAACCCAGGTCAAGCCCGAAACTCCTTGTTAGAGTTTTCACTCCTAGGTACATATGTGCAAGAGCCGCCTCTACCTGCTCGTATCCAGACAGGGATGTATTTTCTTGATAAACCACTTACTCAAAACTCACCAAAACCAGGAAGTATTCCAATATTTAAACTTTTCTATAGGTTTATTCCTAATTTCTTCATATCCTAATTTTTATAAATAACTAAACTATCCTTTGATACCAACTATGGAATCCAACCTTTTTATTACATAACTTTTAATTACATTTTACAAACAGATGATCTTTAAAGTCCAGTGTCTTGGAAATCAGTAACATAAAACATGAAAACATAAAACATTATTATAATAAACTTGTAGGTATTCATCATAAGTTCTTCATAAGTAAAATTTTTTCATCTCATAACCTGGAGACATACATCAACGGAAAGGGTGAGCAGAAGGCCCAGTAAGAAAAACAAGGGAATCAGTTTACTTATAAAATCAATAAGAATTTGATAAAAACATAAATACATGAGAAATGGAAGTAACGGCATTTCATAATGAAAATAACTTGAACCATAACATGAATATGTGGCTACAACATTTAATTTAGACATTCAGGAACATATCACCAAGGTTCATCCCCAAGGTATCATAAAAATTACCAAGGTTATTCACCAAGGTATCGTGAAACTTGTCATCTCTAGATATTAAATTCTTTACCCAATGCATTAGAGAGATATCAGTGCGTACCCTTAATATGTCTTTATATTCATGTGATTCACATATATCATAATCAAAAATTTCATAAATAACCCATAGAGATTAAGATTAATGGGTTTCACTTCAAAATCGTGACGTTTTAAAAGTTATTAAAATCTTGATCGTTATGCCATTTATAACCCATAGAAAGGGAGTGAGGGTTATATGTTTTTAAATTACAGAATCAAATAGATAAATTTAATTTATTTATTAATAACCTTGGAAATAAAAATATATTTGGTTATTCACATAAATAATACAAGAGAATTTATTGAGAAAAAGAGAGAGATTTTTAGACGAAAATTCTACGGCATAACGACTATATAACATGGTTTTAGAAAATGTTGAAAAGAGAGGGGAAAAGAGTCAAACACTCATAAAAACTCATAATACAGTATGGGTATAGAGTAAAAATAAATAAGATCATGGTATGGATATTTGAAGGAAATTCCATATGAAAATGAAACTCGAAAGAAAATAGAAGATGTGATTTCTTTTACGAAAATTCGGCAGCCTAACGGCGTCACTTAAAAATTCAAAAAATAAATTGATGAGATAAGAAATGGTCTCTCATAATTTGGACATGAAATTGAAAGTAATAAAAATATATAATAACATACCTCCACATAAGAAGATGTAAATTGGAATACATAACTTAAAGGAAATCATGACTAAAAAAGGAGGGTGGAAGGTTCCCTTACCTTGAAAAGTAACTTCGAAATCTTGAAGGTTGAGACCATGGGGAGCTTGGGAGAACCTTGTAAAGAATGCTTGGGAGGTAAAAATACTAGAACTTAGTTGAGGAGTATTTTGGAATGAAATTAATGAGGGAATGGCTTGGTATTTATAGGAAAAATGAGGGAATTTTTAATTAATTTCCAAGGGACACCTCATCGGTGGTATTTACAAAACCAAGAGATTTCCCATGGTATTTTCCCATGTTATTGGCCACATGGTACACATAATATCATATATTTATATTCACAAATCGACCAGAATGATTACATCATTATTACATCGTTAATGATGTCATTAAACACCCAAAACTCAAAACTATATTTTTACTATTCACCAAAAAACAAAACATTTTATAAAAATATCATAAATTCACCCTAACCTAATATCGATGCTCTGAATTCAAAAATGAACCCCATTTTATGAAAATAATTTTCTATATTTTTTTAATTTAATTTTTAAATAAAATCATTATTTATTCAAAAAAAACTCTAAAACTATAACTTATTTGATGACACCTTGAAAACATAATCAAGGTCCCATAAAATTATTGTATAAACATAAGAAAATAAAGTAACAATTTATGATTACATTTTATGAAAATGCATTTTTATTTTAAATTATAAAATTAATTATAAAATTGTAATTAAAATATTTATGACATACAAAAATACCAATACTTATATTATGATCATTTTTTCACTTTTAAGATGTATAAATTATATTTATACATTCATGGGTGAATTTTCTATTTTTTTGGCTGATATACTATTCATTACTATTCGTAAGGGTATATTACTATTCATACTTTACTATTCACCAAAAATTAAGTCGATCTTATTAGAATCTAAATTTCATACTGGTCACAATTATAGAAGACCGTTTTCTAAAAATCATTTAACATTATTAATTATTTAGAGTTTACATAAATATTTTAAAATACTCTTTTCCAAAATCATCAATAATATTCATTCCATATTTATCCGGACATTTGAAAATCAAAAATTTTACCATAATAAGAAATAAAAAAATTTATTTATACCAAAGGATTACAAAAAAGTATCTAAGGCCTCGTTACATATCCCCTTGTAACACCTTCATAGGACCTAAGTGTAAGGTGTGCTATAGTGATAGAATCTTGGGGCATCTTGGAAAACATTGCCCGAGTGGTGATTTCTATCAGCTTGAACTTCTCCCTTAGGCAATTTTGTTCAATCTTCACATGTTGAAGCTTAGCTTGGTCTTGGTCTGGAGAAAAGCCTAGAGATGTTACCTCCTTCTCAAGCTCTTACAGATGGGATTTGTACGGCCCGAGTCTACTGGATGAGGCCATCGACTCTTCTTTCTGTATTAACCAAGATCACTTGTATTTATAAACAATCATTGTAAAGTAAAGAGTTTAGTTTCCAATGGTCATATTGACCAACGGTCATATAACAGTCAAAACCCAACGGCCTCATTTAATTATACACACTTCATTAATTTAAGGATATAGTTTTTTGGAGTATAAAATGAAATAACACACAAATTTTGGAAACAAATATTATTTAAAAGTTCGGGTCGTTACATCCCAGATTAGAATTTAGCTTAGAAACATTATCTTGAGGTTCCTACGAGAAACACTTCTTCAAAATCAATTATCTAAGGGTAATATGATATCTTTATTAGTGGATAGAGTTTTTCATGGTACCTATTAGTTATTATAATGATAAAATACAACATCATATTTGGTATGGGTTGGTTTTCCTAGGATTGATCAAGATCAAATTTCCCCACAAATGATTCAGATTCCTTTGGATAGATGAGATGATATTATCCTTTATGGGAAAGAGAGATATCATGGTGGAGTGAGGGGGTATTTTGAGAATTAATCTACAAGACATCACTCATTATTGTGTGAGATTATCCCTTGTAATAGTGGCTTCTTCCATAATATAAGTTTCTTCAGTTTTTGTGGATTATATTGATGTATTCCCCAAGAAAATTTTGGTACTAACATAAAGGAGGGAGATTGATTTTTGAATCAAAATTTACCTCAATACTACTATGATATCCTATATTTAAAAATTAATATCCTCTTCTAAGAACTCTAATCTTGTGGTGGAATTAGAGGACCTTTCAAAGAATGGTTTTATTAGACCTAGTGTGTCCCCATGGGTAGCTCCAATTTTGTTCATGAAATAGGTAGATGGTAGATTGCATCATAGTGTTTATTATCCTCTCCTAAGCCAGACCATGATAAAAAAAATACCTCTTCCTATGGATTGATTAGATCATTTATTAGTTGTGAGGAATTAGATGGTTCTCAAATATAAATCTTAGGTATGGCTACCACCATTTGAAGATTTGTGAGGATAATATTATGAAGATGGAATTACAATGTTGTTATAGACAATATGTGTTCCTAGTTATGCCTTTTGGTGTAATGAATTACCTCTCTGGGTTTATGGATCTGAAGAACGTGATCTTATAGTAATGTGTAGGGTCGATTTGTGGTTATCATTATTGATAACATACTCAACTACTCTGCATCAATGGAAAAGCATCCATAGTATTTTTCTGATAGTCCTAGACCTACTTTGGGTTTACCAGCTATATGGTAAGCTCTTAAAGTTCAATTTCTAGACATGTGAGGTTCACATTCATGGAAATTTAATTTATGATAATGGATTAGTATTTTAAATGAAGAATATTTATGCAGTTCTTCTCTAAGAGTCACCCAAGACCATGAAAATGGTGAAGGGTTTTCTTGTCTTGTCAGGGTAATATAAGAGGTTTGTGGAATAAAAATACAATATTGAAGCACCATTGACCTCATTGATGTGGAAAGGGAATTAATCTATATGGAATGAGATCACTCAGATATACTTGGAGGATTCGAAGCTAACGCTGACAAGTGATCATATTTTGATTCTACCAAAGGAGGTAATGAAGTACGTAGTATATTGTAATTTCTTTGGATATGGTCTTAGATGTAAGTGGATGCATAGTTATGATGTGTTCAAATATGGTTTGAGGTAGTTAAGACCCCATGAGAAGAACTACCCAACTCACTAAATGAAGTTGTTAGCAATAGACTTCGCTCTGAGGATGTGGATGTTCTATCTTCTAGGAAATCTCTTTATTGTTTTATCAGACCATGTGAGTCTCAATTCTATCTTCATGAGGATATATCTAAACCTGAGATAGATTTCCTGGTTAGGGTTCTATTAAAACAATTACATTGAGATATTATAAACTTCTATAAAGGGAAACATGATGGTATATGACCTCAATATGATGACCCGTTATTGTTTAGTGGAGGAGGCATCAGGATAGATAAATTCTTTATAGCTGACCCTGGTGGAAGAGAGTGGTGCAACTTAACTTTATTATATTGTGTTGAATCCTCCTATTATTTCATGAGTGATGGAGGGTCAGTTGGGATACATTAACTATGATGTCCTATATGATTAGATATACTCATGAGATTTTCTATATGGATCTCTGTTAAAGGGGATCATGTCATCCTTTTCTAGGGATATATGGTGGTTCCTATCATGTTTTTAGAGGAGGTTATGAGGTAGTTTCATTCTTATTATTTGTCTTTATATCCCTAGGTACAAAATATTTACATGGGCCGTTAGTGGTAGTTTTGGTGGGTTGACATGATGTTGAGTGTTACATATTCCTTCTCTTTGTGTTTGAGATACCAATAGGTGAAGCATGGGCACCTGTTTCTAGAAGTTTTGATATATCCTATTGATCCCCTATAGTGGAAATTGTATAATATATCTGTGTAAATTGTGATAGTTATTCCATGGAAATTGAGAGGCCTTGGTGCCATCTAAGTTATAGTTAATAAACTTACTATTTCATCACACATCCTTGCTATCTAGGAGCATAGTTCAGTGGATATTTTGGGGAACTTGTACATACAGGATATCATACTCATTCATGGGGTTCCCTTTATGTTTATCTTTTACTATGATGTGAAGTTAACATATTGTTTGCAGAGAGTCTAGCATGAGGCATTAGAGACCCAGTTGAGGAAGAGTGTAGATTTTTACCCCCAGACATATGGAAATAATGAGTACACTATCCATGTATTGGAGGATATGATGAGAGTTTTATATTTATTCTTTTTCTAGAGAATGGGGGATTACATACCTTCATTGGATTTTTAATAATAATAATTATCACTATAATAATGGTATAGAACCTTTTGAGGCCCTGTATGGGAGGCCCTCTAGGTCACCCTTTTGCTAGACTGATATCGATGAGTCATCTCTTGTTGGGTCTGAGATGGTACATTTGAAGATGGAGAAGGTATAAGTGATCCATGATAATATGACGATTTCCCAAAGGAAGAAAAAATCTTATGCGGATCGATGTTATAAACCCATGGAGTTCAAGCATGGAGACCATGTTTTCCTATGAGTCTCTAATTGATGAGTATTTTAGAGACTCTTCCATGGATGTAAGCTATAACTAGGGTTAATAAGGTCATTTTAGGTCTTATGTAGGGTTGGTGAGGTTAAATACCACCTAGCCTTAACCCCATAGTTAGATCGGGTTCATGAATTCTTCCATGTTTTACAAATGATGAGATATGTACGTGATCCAACTCAAATTATTGACTAGGGATAGCTATTCATCGAGTATGGAGACACCTTTAAAGAGTACCTAGTAGAGATCAAGGACTGATAGTAGATGATCTGGTGTGGATGTAAAATTCCCTTGGTTTATGTTCTGTGGAATCATAGTACCATACTGAAGAGATCATTGGAGTAGGAGATCTAGATGTGGGATCAATATCCCCACTTTTTTTCTTAGTTTGTTCATTTCAGGGATGAAAGTCAATGAATGAGGGAATAATATAAAGACTGTGTTTTTCCCTTGTAATACTTTGAAATATATTCAGGAATATTTTCAGGGTCAGGAGTTGATATGATGCATGCCTACGAGGACCAAGGATCCCATAATTAATTTTCTAAAAATATTAAAAATAGTTTATGATATACATGGAAAATATTTTATAAATAATTTAATATATACCTAATTTCATCTTGAATTGTAAATCTAAGACCATGTTTGAATATATAGTGTGGGGTTTAACATAAGAATTACCTAATGTTGTTCGGTACTAGATTTTCAGATTAGGCTGCCAATGGGGGAATGTTAAGTGGATTAGTTAATTTATTTAACTAGTTAATTCATTTAATACCCAAAACATATTTTTAATTTTTAAATGAGATATTATTTTAAATCCCCAAGGTTATCCACATAAAACAAGGATTTTTGTGAGGATGTCTCATCGTTCTTTATTAGGTGATCGAGATCGAACAAAGATCGGTGATCAGATTAAGGTGGATCAAAAAATAGTGGATATAGCTGATCATCCTCATCAATTGAAGAAATTTTTTTCACCAATGATCATTACCATCTTGAGGTAGGTCATTTTAATTACAGTTTATATTATTTAGTATAATATTAATTATGTTATTAATATCTATTCTTGGATTTGTGTTGAATTGATCCTTCATAGGATCCCATTTATCAAATTAAATTCATTATTCCATTTATTCATAATTATTTCATGTTTCTTACACAAAATATCCCCAATCTATGATATTTTTTCAATAATTATTGGGAAACTATGGATTCAAATTTCTTCTTGAGTTGTTCTCCCCACTGATTATTCGAATACTTAACTCATGGGCTATGGGTCTATCATTTGACATTAAGGTGCAGGGCCAAGCATGATCAGACCCTTGGATTCAGGATTTGTGTGTTCACAAGGACTATTTCTATAATATCATTAATGATAAATATGGAACATGGTAGATACTATGTGGATCTAGGATACAGAGTGGTGATGGGTGACACTAGGTGATGTGGAATGCCTGGAAGATCTTTGATCAATTAACTAGTTTAGAATTTATGGACACCAGTGTGAGAGAATAGATAGATAGATGTGATTTCCAACTATTTTAGGTGGTAAAACAATTGATTTAGTGGTAAAATAGGTAGATCAATAATCCACATGCCAGATATATCTTTCTATAAAAATATAGACTATACAGAATATATTGGGATAAACACATATTTTGTATTAATATAGTTGGTGTAGATAGGTTTACCTGGTGGATATAAGTATTACATGTTATGTAGGAATCCCACATGTCATGTGACCCAATGATGGTGGCCCGATGTGTACTCTAAGAGTAAAAAGTCATGGGTATGGCTAGACACATTGGCATAGTTAGGAACATTTTAATTTTTAAGAACCTGGTCATATCTAAGTATGTAACCATGTATATGAATAGGTAAAAAAACTACCTGAAAAACACATAAATGGGTTGACAAACACGAGCATGCCCCAAGATACCAAGATAAGTTATCTGGGGCCATAAACGCTTTGTGAGGTGATATTGCTTCAATTCTGTGTCCATACAAGACATGACTCAGAAACTTAGTGGGGTCACATATCATGTGGACTCCCACACATGTCGTATAAATCCCTCTACAAAACATTTATCTCATAACTCCTTCATATGGTCTTGGATATCACCATATGAGTAGCATATCTTGAGTTATTATCTATGTAGAACATAGTGGTGGCCTTTATGGTGGAATTTTAGATATGATGTGATATTTGTTTATAAATAAATTATTTAGGTGATGCTCAATGATGTAAGTGACCCAGAAGGATCATAGAGAGAATCCTATGTTGGTAATGGAGACCCCCATATCGTACCAGGGTGTGGTTCCCCTATACAAATCACACTAGTTTGACTGGAACCACTTGACGGATGGTGTTGTTCCTCTACCTATTGAGTGGACCCCCCCCCCATCCTTAATGGACTAGTAAAATGACATATTTTTTATTCATTAACATTATGAAAATTTTGAGGATTCCTTGGTATATTTCACAAATAGACACCCATAGAATGTACTAGTCTAGTGACTTTGGAAACATGGAAACATAAACATTGGTATATAAGTGATCTACATTATCTCCTATCAGGTTCTTCTTGACTAGAACCTCATATAGACACATGAAACAAAATTCATATCTTCATAACTTGGGGAAAGGGAAACATAAAAAATGGGTGTTCTAAGATTCTCAGTAAGGGTAAATAAGGGAGACATGTAAGAATAATCATGAATATAAGGGTATCAGAACATGATCATGAAAATAAAAGATCATAACCTGCATATCAATAATCAAAAAAAGGAATCATGGAATAAATATTAGTAGTTCATAATACATGAATTATAATAAATAATGGAAATAATCCATGAAATCATAACATAGGAATTAGACATGAAATCTGTGGTAGACATATAAGCATATAAAATGATTTCCATAGTTGTCAAGGCATCAATTCTAAGGACATATTAGTTGTATGGGTTCACTCCCCATACCAAGTTGTTATTCATGGTTTACTCCCATGTCCATATTAGTATTATGGGTTTATTCCCCATACCATATTTTTATTCATGTTTTACTCCCATGACCATCTTAGTTGTCAAGGTTCATTCCCAAGACCATCTTAGCAGACAAAGTCCATTACTGAATCGAGTTGATTCCTCATTCCATGAATGTCTATCTCATGAGATATAAATCATTACCCAATACATTGGAAAAAGATATAGGTCCCACCCATATCATAATTAAATCATACAAATATGTTCCACAAGAACATAAATTAGTTATCATATTAGAAACCATGGAATGAAATGGGTTTCATAAACATCATTCAATCATAACATAACCCATAGAAAATAAATGGGTTTCATAAATATAATTCCATAATAAATAGAAACCATTCATTGAAAGAATAATAATGGTAACATGAAATCATATCCCTGGTAAAAAATAATTTACATCAATAATTTTATCTTATATGGAAAATAATTTTGAGAGATCACTTGAAAACAATTCTTGAGGAAAATATAATTTCTTCTTGGAAATCATTTTCTTTTCAAAAAATTCCATGAAATTTCAAAAGAAACCATTTTATTGGAAAATAACCTTGTATTATTATAAGTGAATCTCCAAGGAATTATGTTTTCATAAAATCATAAAATATGTCCATGTCGTAAAAGTTAAAAAAATATTCTTCACATACTTTTGCTGGAAAAGAAAAAAAATAGGAGAACAAAAAAATATTTATTTCAAATCGTTTAATAAAAATTAATAATTGGGTAACAATAAAATTAAATAATTGTAGAATAATAGTAAAAATATTTTAGAATACATTTTTAATAAACATGGACATGGAAGGTAAATATTTCATGATAGATACTTGTGTATAAACAATCCCTATAATAATGAGATTATGGAATTAACCCTTACCTTTGGTATGTTTTCCTTAGTACATATCCAAAAACTATAGTATAATGGTTTAAATAATGTTATAACTTATTCCAGAACCATATTCAAATTTATGATATCAAATATGATCACCTTATCGCCTGTTTGTTAATAATATTTCATTATTACTCTTCTTTCAGGTGTTAACTGCTTTATTTTCTTATGCATGTTTTGTTATATAAGTCCCAATTATTTTGAATAGGATATGGTTACATAATTTAAATAATACTATTTAGTTAATATATATCATATATATTCATTATATACATTTATATTATCATTATTGATTTGTGAATAGGGAAAATGAATTGCATCGCATCAAGGAGAAGGTAGGTCGTACGAACGCACAAGCGACAATATCCTTTGCTTAATTGTGAAAATGTAAGGAATTTGATGGTATATTTTTTTACAGAGTCAATTTCATGTTATAATAATAATATAAAATTATTATTTCCATCATTATACTCATCCAAGTAATGTGAGGATGAAAAATATATTATTCCATAACGTGGATATGGTAAGTCATACGTACGCACGTGTGGTACTTTATTTTTCATAGGATAAATAAAAGGTGTAATATGGTTGTTCTATAATCATAATAACATATTATAATACTAGTGATACTGTAGTTATTACTTCATAATTTAATCATCACATCAAGAGTTAGTAGAAGAAGAAATAATTTTTAAAGAGTTAGTAAGGAGATTACCTCTTCTTCGATGATCTCCCTCTAGAACTCCTCTTTGGGACACTACAGTTGGTCTTTTGAGAATACCAAAACCTTTATAATGTTACTTGGGAAGATTAAAATGGAAATTTTAAGGGGATAGTTGATATTTAAGGCCTGATATTATGTGTATAAGTGAGAGAGGAGCTTTCATTCTATTAATGAGGTGAGGGGCACTTTTGGAAGTTCTAGAAATATCAATTTATAATAAATTAAATCTTAATAAAAATATCTCCAAAAGCCCATGTATTCTAATTTAAGATGATATATTGTTGTGATCTCATCAATGAATAAATTTTATACAAGTTTGGATTCAATTTTAAACTTTATCATTTTGATTAACCCTTATTTAACCTATTTTAATTTTAACTATTCTTAGAATGTTTTTAATGTTAAGATAACATAATCTTTACATATAAAGTGTATATTGGGCCAAAAATGGTCAATTTATGATATTTTAGTCCGTATCTCATTCCCTTGTCCTTATTTAATATTTTATGATTTTTAAATAATTTAATAAATTATTACATTCATAAAATATCATTAATGTCAATTTTGACACTATTCATTATTTTTCTTTTAAAAAATATCCTAAAAATATGATATATTCTAATAAACTATATTAAATAATCCCTAATATGTCAAAGTAATACATAAAATTTTTGTATGATATTAATTATATAAATTATATTTATTTTAATATTTTTAATATCATTTATTTGTTATTTCCATTAATTAAAAAATTCATGCAACATCATTGTAGAAAAATTTAAGGTATTTATGTATTTCCTAAAAATTAAAAATAAATTACCATGATAAATAAAAAGATTTCAACTTTCAAATTACTATTAATAGTCAATTTAAATTCTATATAACCCTATACAAAAAATGATATGGTTATAGAAACTATAAGTATGACATCTTTAACTTTTTTTAAAATAAAATATAATAAATGTCTTACTCTCATCCAAGAAGCTAAAAAATGTTATAATTTCTACCCAAGTATGATTATAGTCAAAATACACTCATCCAGTAAAATTAGAAAAAGATTTATCTTAATTTTATATTATTTATAATATTATTTTTTAACCATAATTACATGATTTATCTTTTTACCATGTTAATAAAAAATTACTAATATTACTATTCCTAATTTCTTTAAGTAAAAGAAAACTATTTAATAAATTTGGACCCTATAATTCCAAATATTGAATCCATTTTTTAAAATTCAAAACACATATGTTGCAGTAATTAATTTAAAATTAATCTTTTTTACAGGTGAGAAAATTAGTTGTTAAAGTTAAAACATGTGACTGATTGAAATGTTTTTATATCAAAATTCAATCTAAATTTTTTTCCAATTACCTACATTAGTTTAACTAATAAAAATTTAATATAATTATTCTTTTAAATAAATAATAAAATAATTTAACACTATAAATTATTTCAATGAAAAAAGTTGTTTTCAATTTAAAATTTATTATTTTTTTACTTTTCATTAAAAAATGAAACTTATTAGAAAAATACCAAAAATTCATTAAATGTTAATTTTTACATCCCAATTTCAAATAAGATGCTTATTTTTTCTAATATAATATATAATGGTCAAAAAAATTATTTAAAATGGATTCTCCATTAAAAGGCGATACAATTACCTTTTTGAAAAATATATGTTTTATGTATAAAATTGAGTTGTTTCTTATCTTATCCAAATAAAATCTATTTTATGAATATCAAAAAATATTTTATTGAATATATAAAATATTTATTTCATTAATGTAATTCATTAATTGCAATTAATTTAATTTATTAATAAAAAAGTATTTTAGAGAATAAAAATAAAAAAAAATTATATTCAATTAGTATATATTTTCATTTCTAATTAATTGGTAAACAATGAATTCAATTTTTCATAAGTTATTTAATACTATTCATATCCACTAATTTAACAGCTAGGTTATTATAATATTTAAATAATTATAAAATAATGTTTTTTTGAAACATAGTGTTTCAGGTAATTAAAGTTAAGCCAGTATTGGATGTAGCACAAGCGTAACTTGGTGTAATGTATAACACATGACATCAATAAAATTTAATTTATTCAAAAAAAATGTTCATAAAAATTCATGGTGTTACATTCCACCCCTCTTAATATGAATTTCACCCTCAAAATTATTCATTCTAATTCAAGAAAATGAGGATACTTTTGCCACATCATATCCTCAAGTTCCCATGTATATTCCTCTAATTGGTGGTTTTTTCACAAAACTTTGACCTGGTGAGTTGTCTTGTTTTATAGAACTATCTTTTTATGATCCAAAATTTCAACTGGTTGCTCCTCATAAGAAAGATCCTACTCCATCTATATGAACTCTTAGTTAAGTACATGTGAAGTTTTATGTATGTTCTTCCTTAGGATAGATACATGGAACACATCATGGACTTAAGAGAGATTTTGAGGAAGATCCAAGTGATATGCTACCATCCTGATATTATCTATAATATCAAAAGAACTGATATACCTAGGTCTTAATTTTCCTTTCTTCTGAAACCTCATAATCGTCATCCATGGAGAAATTCATAGAAATACCTTCTCAATAACATCAAATTCTAGATCATTTATTTGGTTATCAGTATAATGTTTCTTCATATTTTGTGCTTCCATGATATAATACTGAATGGTTCTATCCTTATCATCCATATCTTTATCAATATCAAGTCCCAATAGCTTCCTTTATCTAACTTCATCGCATCATGTTGGAGCTCTAACTTTCTTCCTATAGATGACCTAATAAGGAGCTATCTAAATGCTTGGTTGAAAGATATTACTATAAGAAAGCTCAACTGGATGAATCTATTGATCCCAACCACCTTTGAAATACAAATAACAAGATCTCAACATATCCTATAGGGTTTTAATTTTTATTTCATAGTGACCATACTTCTGAGGATGATATGTAGTGTTGAAACATAATTTTGTATCAAGTTCTTGCAGAATACTTTTCCAAGATTTTGAGGTAATCCTTGGTTCCTAATCAGATACAATAGAATTTGGTACTCCATAAAACCTCACAACTTCCTTAATGTATTTACTCTCAAGTTGATTCAAAGATAAGTCTTCTCTGATATCAATGAAGTGTGTTAACTTAGTAAGGTGATTGACTACCACCCATATATAATTAAACCCTTTAGTGGTTTTGGGGAGTCCAACCACAAAATCTATAGTGATGTTCTTCCATTTCCATTTTGGTATGGGTAATGGATGAAACATCCCCTTATATTTTTTTCTTTAAGCCTTAACATATTGAAATACCAAGCACTAAGATACAAACTTTTAGATATCTCTCTTCATTCAATCCCACTAGAAGTATTCCATCAAATCTCTATACATCTTCCTATTTCCAGGATGAATAGAGAATTAATAATTATGATCTTCCTCTAATATATCCTTTTTTAAATATAGTAAATATGGAACACATACACGGGTCCTGAACCTTATAATTCCATCATAATAAAGGTTAAACATAGGAACATTTATAACCTTATTTTGTAGTGTTACATCTTCCTTATGCGCCTCTTTAATCTTCACTTGGATGGAGGGTTGAAAATTCAATTGAGAAAGATTATATTTTTCCCCTTACTTCAAGATTTCTAGATCCATACTTTACAAATCCAGATATATTGGATCTTTTTTATCCTTATAAAAGATAATTTAGCATGATCATATCGACTCAAAGCATCAACCACCTTGTTCTCTTTCCCAGGGTGATAATGTATTGAGCAGTCACAATCCTTTATCAGCTCTAACCATCTCCAATGGTACATGTTCAACTCCTTCTATGTATATATATATATATTATTCTTTTATGGTATATATATATCACACTTTTCTCCATAGAGATAATTCCACCATATCTTTAATGAAAAAATTATCACGTCTAACTCTGAATCATGAGTTCTGTAATTTTGATCATGAATCTTCAAATTTTAAAAGTCATAAGAGTTAACCATGTTATTCTAAATAAGAAAAAATCCCAATCCCTTCTTGGATTCATTACTAAAAATTTCAAACCTTTCCCCATTACATGGTAACGTGAGCATAGTTGTGACAAAAAAAGTATCTTTAGTTCCTTGAAATTTTCCTCACATTCAACTCTCCAGAGGAACTTGGCACCCTTACGAGATAAATTGGTCATAGGATTAGATGTTCATGAGAAATGTTCCACAAAATTTTGATAATATTCACATATACCAAGAAAAATGAAGTTCCCAGTCACTGTAGTTGTTCTAGACCAAAATACAATATCCTTCATATTTGATAACTCTACTTTTATACCATCTGTTGAGATTATTTGACATAAAAATGAAAGATTTTGCATCCAAAATTTACATTTTGTAAATTTTTCATACAGTTTCTCCATCCATAATGTATTTAGCACAATTATCAAGTGGTCTTAATGCTTTTAATTTCTCTTTTATTACATAATAATATCATCTATAAGGACTACCACAAATTGATCGAGGTAATATTTAAATATTCTATTCATCAAATACATGAAGATAGAAGGGGAATTAGTAATACCAAAAGGAATTACTATATATTAATAGTGACCATAACTTTTTTAGAATTCTATATTGGGTATATCCTCCTTATTGACCATCAATTTATGATATCTAGAATGATTTTCAGTCTTGGAAAAGTATTGAGCTTAATGAATTTGATCAAACAAATCACAAATATGGGGAAGAGGATACTTGTTATTGATTGTTGACCTTGTCCAACTCCCAATAATTGATGACGACTCATATTTATCCAAATTTCTTCTTCATAAAAAGAACAAGTGCACCCAAAGGTGATACAATTGGATAAATTAATACCTTATCAATGTTTTCATGGTGTTTCTTATTTAATTATTGCAACTTTTTTGGGTCCATTCTAAATAGAGCCTTTGAAATTGGTGTAGAATCGGGTATGAGTTCTATTGAAAACCCATCTTCATATTTTGGTGGATGACTAAGAAACTCTTCCGAATAGACACCCCCCAAATTTATGAGCAATAGTCATATCATCGATGTCAATTTTAACCCCAACCATTTGAGATAAACATCCCTTTTCAATTGGAATTAATATACAAACCCTGGATATGATCTTCATTGGAAGTTTATACATATTTTCACATTGATATCTGATAATAGGTTGGTTTGAAAATTAAAATGTAACTTCCCTTCCTTGAAAATTGATGTGGGATTTATAAAAAGAAATCTAATCCATGCCTAATATGATATCAAATTCAACTAGAGGAATAATGAAAATATTTTCATGAAACATATTCCCACAAACATCAACCAAATAGAAATCATAGACTTAATATAAAATCATCTTACCATTAGGGGTTTTCATAACTAATTCCATGTCTAATAATTTGTATAGAATATAAACACCCTAAGAAAGTTTTTTAGATATGAATATTTAGGTAGATCCAGAATCAAATAACACATTATCAGTTCTAGAGTAGAAGGTAAGTGTACCATCCACCACATCATTATCAAACCCCTCATCATAAATAGTGATCACATGAGATTTCCCCTTGTCCATTGGCTTAAAATGTTACTGACATTGATCATCATCACCAGCCATTAGATTTTGTAACTAGTTATCATAATGATAATTCTCTTTACACTTGTACCACCGAAGTGGGGGAGGTTCATTCTATGAAGCTTTCTCTCCATTCTCAATTTTAGATAACTTCTTCTTATTACTTTGGAAATCAAATTAGAAATGACCTTCATTTCATCACTTAAAACATTTATTAGACCCCTTAATACAATTTCTTATATTCTTATTCCTACACATAGAGCATAAAGGGAATCTCATCTTTTTTTCTCCATAGTTTTTAAATTTTCTTTTGAAATCCATCTTCCCATTCTAGTAAATACGATGAGATTGATACATAAATCAAACCTCCATTTAAACCATGATTTCACAATTATTAATCTATTCATAGATACTAAAGTCCCTTATGGATAATTACCATCTAATACTTGGCTTTAAGATACTAGATAATATATCAACTATACTTTTGGGATGGATGATAATTCCTGAAGCATACCTTTCAAGTCTTGTGAAATTTGATTCATAGGTACCAAAAAATTAATCATACCTTTGATTTAACTCGATAAACCCATTCTCCATTTTTGTAAGTATATTAATAGGAAATTACTTTATTAATAATAATTACATTACTCATCCCGATCCATGGATTCAATTTCATCTTACTTATTTATATTTTTTATTAGATTCTGCCATTGGTAGGCTTCACCTTCTAACTGATAAACAACCAAAATTAATTTCTCACTTTCTAAAAACTGGAGAATAGAGAATATATTTTATGTGTTACTAATCAATTGTTCAATAAAAATTGGATCAGAATACCCAATGAAAGAAGGTTGATGTTTCCTCGGGAATGGTTCAACATAATGTTACTCCCTCTATTGTTCATTTGGAATCCTATCATGATTAATAGCTTGAGATAGTTGGGTGGGAATAGAAACTATAATTTGAAATCCATATCCCATATAATTTGGTTTCTCAGGAGAATTATTATAGAATTTTCCATCATAATTTACATTAAAAATATTCCTTTAGGTTCTAGTCATTGAATAAAACCAAAAAATAGAGTAAGAAACTATTTTCATAGTGAGGAACCACATAATCAAGAAAAAAACTTATATAATGTTCTAATTTTGAATCCTTTATTAATCTATGAAACCTTATGTTCATCCTAGGTTATTCATAGTTGACTTGTATTTAAATCCATTATGATTATTTATAAAGATTTTGTGAATTCTCAAAGCATATCCTCTAGGAGTATCGAACCAGGTGTGTAGAAAGTCTCATTGTCATGTAATAGGTTACTCTAAAGTTAGGCTCGACTCACATTTTCAAAGTTTTTACCCTTCGGTACATATGTTCCAAATACATATCCACTTTAATGTCCATATAGGGAAATATTTCTAGGAAACCACTCAATCTATCCTTTACCAAAATTCCAGTACATTTTCCTTATCATTAGACTTATCCTTAGACATGTACTTAAGAGTGTCACTAAGGTTTTCTCATCCAAGTTTACAAAATCTAACTAAAATTTTTTCGCGATACAAACTATAATGACCCATTTTATTATATAATAACATTACATCACTTTTGGGGAATACTTGATACATTTCACAAATAGAAACTCAAAGATTTTAGTTTTTTAGTGCCTTTGGAAACATGGAAACAAAAACACTCGTAAATAAGTAGTATACATCATATCCCACTAGGTTTTTCTCAACTAGAACCCTTATTAGACACATCAAACATAGTAAATATATTCATAACTTGGGGTAAAGGAAAAATAAAAAGGGGTGAGATCATATTTCCAATAAGGGTAAACAATGGAGACATGTGACCATTATTAGGAACATAAGGGTTTGAGATCATGATCATGAAAATAGAAGATCATACCCTGCATATCAATAATCATAAATAGGAATCATAGAATAAATATTGGTATCTCATAAGACATGGGTCATAAGGAAATAAATAACATAATCCATGAAATCATATCATAGGAAAATGGAATGAAATTTTTGGAATACATAAAAGCATATTAATTTATTTCCATAGTAGTCAAGGAATTTCTACTAAGCTTAGGGGTGTCCATGGGTTAGGTCAAGGACATTTTGGGGCCTGACCTGGCGAAAAGAGCCCATGTCGGGTTGGGTTGGGTTATATGTTTCATGAGCAGCTGACCCAACCCAACCTGTTGTGGGTCGAGTTAGTTAGGGTCAGGTTCTTGTGTAAAACCGACCCAACCTGATGGACTCGGACCCAGCCCCTACCCACAGACCCATCCTGATGGACCTGGACCCAGACCCCCTATAGTAGATTAGTGGATATTTTCCCTTGAGAAGATATTTCTCGGTCCTTTGGATATTTTCCCTTGAGAAGATATTTCTTGGTCCTTTGGAATGCTTATTCCTTGTTTGTATGCCAATGTAATCAATAAGGCACTAGCTCCAGGCAACTAGGGTCAGGTCCTTACACCCCCCCCCCCTATAGCAGCCTCCCCCGACACCAGTTTTCACCCCTGAACTAGACTCCCCCTACTACACCAGCCTCCCCCCCCCAGATTATGATTCCCACCCCACTAGCCCCCTCCCCCATGCACCACCCCCCTGCACCAGCCTTCCCCCCTCCCCCTACCCCTCCCCTTTTCACCTTGTACCAGCCTGCACCTCTGCACCAGCCTCCCACACCTCCCCCCTACTTCACCAGCCTCCCCCTGGACAACCCCCCCCCCCCCCCACCCCCACCGGCCCCCTCCCCTCATGCACCATCCTCCCCCCTCCTCCCTGTAGCAGCCCCTCCACCTCCCCCCTGCACCGAAGCACTAATTTGATAGGGATGAGGAGTAAAAGATAGAGAAACTAAGTATTCTATTACAAAAGAGAACAAGGTTATAGTATAAAATCAGTAGAAGAAGGAAGTGGAAGGAGTAATAAGAGGAACTCCTGAAGATGCTTCCCGATGCCAATACCTAAGTCACCCAAGACCTGATCTACCCAAAACTTGAGTCACCCAATACCTGAGTCAGCCAATCAGTTATAGCAACTGAAATCCTAATCAATGCATCTATAACTCCCTCCCAAATAGTGGCCCCCATTTATTACCCTGCATTCCCATAAAACAACCACCATCTACTATAGCTGGCCAAAATAGACCAACTAAAGAATTACTATACTACCCCATGGTAGTAAATACCCCCTTACATAGCCCCATCTAGTCCATGTTTATAACAATTTCCTTGAAAATAGAACTAAATTTCATTGTATAAATGTGTTTTAGTGAAAAAAAAATCATTTCCCTATAAGTGTAAGGAGTCAACGCAGCAAATAACTTGGTGAGTAACCATGTCAAACCATAGGGATAAATTTGGATTACTAGTTTTCTTGGTTGAATTTTTAACAAAATCAGTATACAGAAATGTATGTGAAAATAAAAGATATGTGAAAAAGAAGTAATAAAATCGCATATCCAAGAGTTAAAAATTATAATTTTTAACTTCACTAGAGTGAAAATCACTTTCAAGGGAAATGAAAATCAAACAAAATCACCCAAGTATACCTACTCTTCATACAATTGGAATGAGAAACTTTCACTACCTGCTTGAAATTTTCACACAAGCACTCTAATCCAACTCACATTGGTGCATGAATAAATTACCCAATACTCTATAATTTCTTCTAAGTAGTAACCATAAAAATAGTCATCTAAAATGGTCATCAAATTCCTATAATATTTTAAATAAATCCGTGAGACTAAAAAGGATACTATGAAAACCTGAATTCAAAAAGTCAATATTAGTGATGGTTCACCAGAGAATTATTTCTATATACATGTCAATCAACTTCATTTAATACATTTTCCATAACAATAGTAAAATAATAACTTATTCAATCCAAGTGTACCTTTAAATCCTCAATGAATGCATCAAAACATTCCTATATATAAATGAACTCTAAAATGATCTTTAAGTTTTACTTAGGGACCTTAACTCCAATATAATAAACTATATATTCTTTGGGGGTGATCTATGTATGTGATGAAAGTATTTTTTAAACTAATTTACAACTACCATGATGGAATTTAATTCTAGGTAACATTAAAATACTTCATAAAAATATATTCTAATAACAATAATGCACATTCCCATGAAATAAAAATGATATTCCCTAAAAAATCATAAATTTATGATAAATTGTAATACCATCAACCATAGTATTATGAAATGAATTTTTAAAAAATCATAAATTTATACCTTAATGAAGAGTGCTCCATCATCCTTGATTATTCTATTTTAGATAGTAAAACTCTGATCATTAATTATGGTAGATGGTGGAATATCTTAAAAAAACACAACAGAAAAAAGAACAAGTCAGTATTTTACATTTTCAAACAAAGGTTTATAATTTAAAAATAACAAATGATAAAAAATAATGATATTTTTAATGCTACATGATTCAATTGATTCCACTTTTTCTAGTTGATTTTGAATGTTAATTTTTTTATACATTCTAAACCAATTTTTATGTGAAAATTAATGCCTCAACAGTGTTAGGATTCAAACAACTACGAAACAGATCAAGGACGCATTCATCTATACTAAAAGAACACTCTGAAGATATTTTAGTTAAAGTAATTTCTATAATATCTCTATAAATTCATGATATAACATGATACTTTCTTTCCTTTCCCTTCCACCAACTTAAAATATCAAATCCATTGAAATCATCATCACAATCATCAATCTCTATATATCTTTCCAGATCATTACTTTTTTGTGTTAATTGTATTTTCCTTTTCTTTAAGCTATATGAATATTTCCATTTATCATCATTCCCACTATCAGTGCTAGCATCATGAATATGTGACTCTTGATGAGAACTTTACTCACATTTATCAACAACTAGAATGGGATATTTACATTCGTAAAACTCATAGAGATTATTCAGAACCTATGTTAATTTACTAATCAACTCATTCTTGTATTCATAATCAAACATCATTTCAAAACTATACTGAATATAATCCAATTTATATCAAGGATCAAGAACTACTGACATGATAAAGAGATATTTAAAATTAGAACCAATACCCCAATACTTGTCTAACATAAGCTTCATTGCAATAGCCATTTCACTCATAGTAATATCATGACTCTTTATATATTTCTTGATTTTTCTATATATGTCACAAAGAGTATGAAAGGAAGTGTGACATGTCACATGAATAGAACCAGAAAACTCAACAGTGTTGTCATAAAAATAATTAAAAACTTGAAAAATACACAAGTACACTCCCAATCATATGTTGTAGGATCCCCACCTTCACACACAAGAGCACTCCTAAAACTTTAATCCTCCTCAAGAAGAATAAATACTTTTTATAATTATCTAAAACATCTAACATAAAGTAAAAATAATTCTATATAGTATGAACATCAATAATTAAGTCATGTTTACTATGAATTTTTAACTCCCCGGCGATGCTCTTGAAGAGACAATCTAGAAGGTGAACTTCTCACAAATTTATAGGAAACTCTTATTATATAAATTGATTTTGATATTTCCTTCATCCCATCACTAACAATAATGTTTAAAATATGTAAATATAATATCATATGAATATAGTCTCCATTAAGAATAGACCCATTCCAATCATTAACCCTCCTCACCAAATAAATGATCGTTGTATTATTATAACTAGAATTTTCCATAGTAATAGTATTAATCCTTTAAATCCTCCATTGTTTCAATGTTTGTATGAATACTCAGTCAATTGTTTCCCCTTTATGATCTACAACAATACAAAACCAAATTATTTTTTATTTAATATCCAATTATCAATAATAAAATGTGTAGTCACACATATATAATTCATATTCTGATTTTAAGTCCATGTATCAATGGTAATAAAAACCATATGAGAGAACATATCAAACATAGACTTCAATTTTTCTTTCTCAATCAAATATAACTATAATAAATCCATAACAACTTTTTGTCTATATGGAACTTGGAATTGAGGTTGAACAAATTCAATAAATTCTCTAAAACCTTTATTATCAACATATTTAAATGATAACTCGTCAATGATTATCATTTTATCTGATCTATTCTACACCTATCTTGGTTAAAATAACCTATTGAAATTTTAACATTCACATCATCCTTATATTCACACTTCTTTATAAGACCAATAGAGGTTTGATCTTTATCAATATTTTTGTGAGTATTTTTGTTGAACCTTGTCAAATTCCTATTCAAATTACTAGTTCCATGTTGTCCATATGTGAAAGAACAATATTTTCTACAATAATTTCAAACATCCCTTCCATATTTCTTATGAAAATGATCCCAAGCATGAGAAACTCTAAATATAGAAAAATATTTAAGAATTGTTTCATTTTTAGAACACATCTTTCCCTTAGTTTCTTAAAATGGTGTACTACTAATCCCTACTCTTATTTCTATAATTTAATGTGTAGTTGGAGTAGACCCCATCTGACTTTGGGTTCCTAGGGAAACCGGAGGATTAGAAACAGCTTCCATGTGAATGGATAGGTGTTTTGATTTCTAAAAAATATCCAACCAGTAACCAATATGTTATGACACACCCCTGGAAGAAGAAGCATACATCAGCATCATACCATAATGAGGAAGATAATTTGATGAGCATGATAAAAAAACTACTTACCATCAGTGCCACCAGATAGAACGCACAACTGGGAGGAGTGAGCCAGCAAGAGGGATTTCTTCCAATCACTCCTGAGGTAATTCGTCTATCTAGGGAGGAGGCGAGTGAGGAGAGGAGGAGGAAGGGATTATAGTAATAGTAAGGAGTCCAGTCATTTTCGAGGGAAGGATAAATGAATGGGAGTAGGGTTTGGCTATGCGCGAGGGAAGGTCGGGGTTAGGGGGAAGAGAGGGGGGGAATCTATTTGGGGAGGAGGTGAGCAAGGATATGAGGAGGATGAAGGGAGTAGAAGAATGGGAGGATGGAGTCCAGCCACACACTAAGGAAGTTCATGTATGGGGGATGAGGAGAGGATGAGGAGGTGAGCGTGAGGAAGGGAGGGAATTAGGGCGGCCAACCGACCGGATCACAACGTGAGGGAGGGTTTTTTTCATACACCCTCAGGTCATTGAGTCAGGTTAGGTCGATATGTAGCCAACCCAAGACCCGAGCCAATACAATAATGGGTCAACCTAATACAAACCCGACCCGGACATTTTTCACATAACCCAACCCAACCCGACCCAACCTGACCAGGTCAGGTTGAACCCATCGGGTTGGGTCGGGTCTAGAAAACCCCAAACAAGGACAACTTAGTAGTATTGATTCAATCCCCATACCATTTTTGGAAGCCATGGTTTACTCTCATGACCATCTTAGTAGTCAATGTTCACTCCCAAGCCCATCTTAGCATACAAAATCCTTTACTAAACCAAGTTCATTCCTCATTCCATCCATGTCTATCTCATTTGGTATAAATTATTACCCAATGAATTGAATGGAGATATATGTCCCACCCATTTATTAATAAAATCATACATATATGTTCCACAGGAGCATAAATCATGTATCATATCAGAATCCATGGAATGAAATTGGTTTCATAAACAGTACTCTATCAACATATAACCCACGGAAAAGAAATGGGTTTCAAAAATATCATTCCATCCAAAACATTAAACATTCATAGAAAAATAATAATGGTAACATTGAATTATATCCCCAAGAAAACATAATTAAGATCAAATAATGTTATCTCATATGAAAATTAATTTTGAGAGATCACATGAATACAATTTTTGAGGAAAATGTCCTTATTTCTTTGAAATCATTTTCTTTTCTTAAAATTCCACACAATTTAAAAAAATATATTTGAAAATAATAATGTAATATTTTAAGGGAATATTAAATGTATTAATGTATCATTAAAGTATTAAAAACCATCCATGTTTTATATGTTAAAAAAATATTATTCTTGTACTTTTACCAGAAAAGTAAAAAAAGTTCCTCATTAGGAAAACAATATTCCTTTCAAACCATTTAATAAAATTTCATAAATGGGTGAAAATTACATTAAAAATTTTATAATTATATTAAAAAAATTGAATACATTTTTAAGAAACATTGACATGGAAGATAAATATTTCTTAGTAGATACATACATATAAACAATCCTGCTAATAATGATATTGTGAAATTAACCCATACCTTTAGTATAGTTTTCTTAGAACATATATAAAACTCTTTTATAATGGTTTAAATAAAGTTATTAACTTATTTTAGAACCATATTTATATTTATAATATCATATATGATCACTTTATCACCCGTTTGTTAATAATATTTCATTATCACTCTTCTTTTGGGTGTTAACTACTTTAATTTCTTATACATATTTTTTTATACAAGTCCAAATTATTGGGAATAGAATATTGTTACATAATTTATAGAATAATATTTAGGTAACATATATATCATATATATTCATTATATACATTTATATAATCAATATTTATTATTGAATAAATAAAATGAACTGCATCACTTTATCGAGACTGTAGGTCGTACGTACGCACGAGTGATGATATCATTCCCTTAATTATGAAAAGGTATGGAAGTAAATGGTATAAATTTTTTTCCAGAATCAATATCATGTTATATTCATCATATATAATTATTTTTTCCACAATTATACTCTTCCAAGTAAAATGGTGATGAAAAACATATTAAGCCATGGTGTGGAGATGATAAGTTGTACGTATGCACATGTGGTACTTTAGTTTTTCATAGGATGAATAAAAGATGGAATATTTTTGTTACATAATCATAATAATATCTCATAATATATGTGATAATGTGTTAATTACTTTATAAGGGAATCAATATATGATGTGGGAGTAGAAGAAGAAAATATTTTGAAAGAGTTGGTAACGAGATTACATCATCTTCGATGATATCCCTCTAGATCTCCTCTTAGGGATACTAGAGTTGGACTTTTTAGAATACAAGAACCTATATAATGTTACTAGGTAAGTTGAGAATGGAAATGGGAATGGTATGGTAGATCTTTAATGCTCAATGTGATGTGCAGAATTTAGAGAATATGTTCCCTTTTATAATTAAGTTGAGGTGAATTTGGGGAATTTCTAGAAATATTAATTTATAATAAATTCAATATCGGTAAGAATATTTCCAAAATTAAATGGATTAGAAGATAATATAAGTTAGTGTTATAATATCATAAACTAATAGATTTTAGATAGGTTCTGATAAAATTTTAAACCTTTTCATTTTGATTAACCCTTAGTTAACCTATTTTAACATTAACTATGCTAATAATGTTTTTAATGTTAAGAGAAAGTGATTTTTACATATAAGGTTTAAATTGAAAAAATTAGTCAATTTATGATATTTTATACTATATCTCATCCCCTTGTCCTTATTTAATATTTTTATTTTTTTAAAATAATTTAATAAAATATTACTTTCATAAAATATCATTAGTGTCAATTTTGACACTATTCATTATTTGTCTTTTCAAAAAAAACATAAAAACATGATATATTAGAACAAACTATATTAAATCACCCATAACATGTAAAATTCATGAATAAAATTAGTTTGTGACATTAATTATATCAAATTATATTTATTTTAATATTTTTAATATCATTTTTTTGGTATTTTCATTAATTAAACAATTATTGAACTGTTAATATTGAAGTCGTTAACGTATTTATTTATTTACTAAAAAAATATAAAAAATTACCATTATAATTAAAATCATCACATATTTTAAATGAATATTTAAAGTCTAATTTATCTATATATAAACCTATATTCAAAATGATATAGTTATTGAAAATATGAGTATGACATATTTAACTTTTCTTTAAATAAAATATAATTAATGTCTTACTCTCATCCAAGTGTCTCAAAAAGGTTATAATTTCAGACCAAGTATTATTTTGGTCAAAATAAACTCATCCAATGAAATTATGACAAGTTTTAGGGTAATTTACTATTATTTATAATATTATTTTTTATGCACATGAGCCTTAGCCCAGTTGGTGAGGTCTCTCTAAGTGCATCCATGAGACCCAGGTTCGAAACCAGGCGGAGGAATAATTATGGGGGTACTATAGCATTATTGTACCAGGTACTATATCAGTACTGTAGCATTTACTATAGTAGTTCTATGTAGTACTGTAGCAGTTAATGTAGTAGTTATTATAGTAGGTATTGTTCAGTACTGTAGTAGTCAGAACTATTCACCTTGGGCCACTGGTTTGGGCTTGGAATCTTTAAGGCCTTCGGGCCACCCAGGCCTTCGGGTCAGTAAGGCTTTAGGGATAACTTTAAGTCCTTTAGGCCACCTCAAGGCCTTAGTGTCTCCTCAAGGCCTTCAAGGCCACCTGATATGTAGATGCCTAGATAGATTCTATAAGGAACTATAAACAAAGGAGGATTAGAGCAGGATGCATCTACCAGAGTAGGGTTAAATGGGTTTGGAAGAATCAGAGGGTATGGTATTTCCATTAGTACCGAGCCTATGCATCTCTACACATGACAGCTAGCCGAATATCCATGAAAAGGTGAAGAGATGATTGCGATGCAGATATTGGGGAGGGGTGGTTTCAAGTAGTCATAGTCTGTATGATTTCCTTAAGACCTACGGGTCCTGTAATGTCTCCAAGCCTATGGGAAATATAATCTCTCAACCTATGGGCCTTTTAAGGGTTCCCCCTCATCCCTTTAAAGGGGGGTTATCAAAAATCAATTAAAAAAGAAGAATTCCTTAGGTCTATTCAGGTAAATAATATTATTTTTTACCCTTAATTACCTGATTTATCTTTTTATAGTGTTAATAAAAAATTACTAAGTTTACTATTCATAATGCCAAAAAATAAAAGAAACCTATTTAAATAATTTTTACCCTATGATTACACAAATGGGATTCATTTTTTTAAAATTAAAAACTAATCATTTGTAGTAATTAATTTATAACTAATCACATTGATGGGGTGAGAAAACAGGTTATTAAAGTTAAAACATATAAATGATTTAAACATTTTTATATCTAAATTCAATGTAAAATTTATTCCAATGAACTAAATTTGATTAAATGATAAAAATTTAATCTAATTATAATTTAAAACTAATAAAAAATATAATTTAGAACTATTTATTATTTCCATGAAAAAAAAATTTCAATTAAAATTTAGTATTCTTTTACTATTCATCAAAAATGAAACTTATCTAAAAAATACCAAAATTCAATAAAAGTAAATTTTTATGTCACTATTTTAGAGAATAATTTTATTTTATCAAATATGATATATAAAAATGTTTAAAATTTTATTTAAAATGGGTTCTCTATTAAAATGTGATAAAATTATCTTTTTAAAAAATATCGATTTTTATGCATAAAAATAGGTCAGTTCTTATATTATGCATATAAAATCTATTTGATGAATATAAAAAAATATTTTATTGACTATATAAAAAAATCATTAATTTCATTCATTAATTGTAATTAATTTAATTTATTTATACAAAAATACTTTGGGGTCATAAAAATAAAAATATTTTCTTTATATTCAATTTGTATATATTTTTGTTTCTAGTAAATTGGTAACCAATGAATTCATATTTTCATAAGTTAGTTAGTACTACTTATACCCGCTAATTTCATAGTTGGTTTATTATCTTATTTCAATAATAGTAAAATGATGTTTCATATATAGTTAGTGTTGTGTGTAAAGCAAGCTAAGTCAGTGTTGCATGTAGTGCAAGATTAACTTGGAGTAGTGCATAAAAAAAGACATAAAATAAATTTAATTTATTCGAAAAAAATTCATAAAAATTGGGGTACTACAAATAGGGTATGGTTCCTCTACCTGCTAAGTGGCACCCCCTAGCGGACCTGATCATGGGTCCCTTACCTACTGAGTGGAATCCCTTAATGTACAAGTGTGTGGTTACTTTACCTATTGAGTTTCACCCCCTAATGGACTGGGGAGTGGGTCTTCTTCCTTCTATGTTTCACCCTATAATGAACTAGGCTATGGGTCCTCTACCAACTTAGTGGCACCCTTGGTAGTCTAGGGTATGGTAAATTTATCTACTGAGTAGAACCCCCCTAATAGACTAGGGATTGGCTCTTCTACCTATTTAATAGAATTCCCCTAACTGACTAGTGTGTGGGTACTCTACCTTTTGAGTGGAACCCCCCCCCCCCCCCCCGCTGACGCACTAAGTAGTGGATCCTCTCTCTAACTATTAAATTTCATCTCATTTTCATATAGTGGTTAGGGTCCTCTATATAGATACTATTCCCCCCTTAACTTTTTGGAACTCTGGTGTTGATTTGGTCCTTAATGTAGTTACACCATGTGACAGACATGTGATATGTTGGGCCTTGATGATGGAAATTTAAAAAATCATGTATACTCATCATTCTAGGATGTGATGTGAGATAGAGATCCCCTTTCTCTCTATTCTTGGTTTCATATATAAACATTTATCTATGTTTTTTGTTTTCATTTCCCTCTTTCTTTAAGTTGAGTAGACAACTTCATTTGTGTCTTCTACTACTCCATCTTTGGTTTTTAGGGTGTCCTACTAGGTAGTACATACACACCTCTTCATGGTATTTTCCCACACATTCCATGTCTTATAAAGAAGAAGAATATTTCTGTAGTGGAATTGGTAGAGCTTAGGGATAATCAAGTGCATAGACCATGTACGATGGTTAGGCTTGTAAATCTAGATTCAGGCTCTCTCAACATTTCTTTTCCATTTTTTGGGTTGGTAAATATTTTATAAGTGTGCATTTATTTTTAACTTTTCATTTTTTTTACTTTATTTCACTCTTTTTTATTCACTAGAGGTTATTACACGCAAGGTCTTTACTCTATATACTATTGTCCTTTATTATTATTCCTCTGGACTTCTGTATAGAGATGGTTGGGTGAATATGTTGTGGTACTTTAAGAAATGGCCTCACAATTTACTTATTCAATCTCAGTTCTTATAGCCACCCAAGATTATGGAGGTTGGATTGGGGTTGTGGGAGCCCAGTCTTCCATTAGTGTAGTAGGAACCGATGGGTCAGGTCATTTTTTTACCAGTTTCCTCTAAAGGATTGGATGAACCCAATTTAATAATTAGTTAATATTTCTCTTTAGATTACGTGCATAGTCTACAACATTCCACTCAGACCCTATAAACTTATGTTATTACATTGTGATATTTCCATCATCCTTTTGGTTTGGACTCAGGAATTGTCTCTCTATGTCCACTCATTTCTCACAAGAAAATTATTTTTCCAAAAATATTACCTTGAAATCATTTAATTACATATTTTCTATTTTGTCTTCATCTGTAGGTTTTTAAATTAATGACAACTACTAATCTTCATACAATAGAGATGGTCAATTTCAAGGTTAACTTGTTCACTTTTATAACTTCCCATAGTGATAAATATCTTCTCTACAGAACTTATATATTGATTATCTACAAATGGGTTTATAGTCCTATTGAATGATGGGGGTCTTGAGGTATAAAACTATCTAATATTGTTATAATAAACAGTTTATCTATAGGTTGCTCAATATATTGTTTTTTATTGCTCATAACATGAGTCATTTTCCCAAATATGGTAATAATTTGACCATTTCCAACAACACCTCCAGCTTCAGCATCATTATCCTACTGATGGGGGGTCCCTACATGTCATAGGTGCATTGATACAATTATCATGTAATATCCCCAACCTAGGAGCCACTAACTTGGTGCCCTAAGTTGGGTCATCACATGACCTCAAGTGCGCCTCCCCATACTCTAGAGGTTGCAGACTAGTAGTGAGGGTCTAAAGGTAACATGGGGAGACTATGCCCTTTTTATCAAAGTAATCCATAGAAAAATTATAAAATATCAAAAACACTATAAAATAAACAGTGAACCTGCATAAATAACCATCACCCAAACTGGTTACAAACCAAAATAAATAGTAAAGATGTCATTTCATTCTATAATGTCAAGTGAAAAACCCCAATATAGAGGAAAACATAGGAATCCCCAAAATGGTTCTAACTCTAAGTCTAGAGCCTCTTCCATTCACATCCCACAATGACTCAACCCCTAAGAACTAGGCCCTTTCCCTTTTCCTAAGATTCAACCATGAAATATTCTTGGGTACCCAATGGCAGCCCGAGTAGGGTGTGAGTATAACTCGGTAGGACACCATCAATGGTGACTACAAAATATCCAGTTCAATAGATAGTGAATTCAAGAACTAAGTATTGATAAATAAATGAAAGAAAATTTAATTAATCATTAGTAATAGTGTTTTCCTTAAGTTAATCCATTATCAAATTCAGATTCAATACTTATAAATACTATGTTCCTAGTTCACCTTTTTCATGTGTTCAATGGATTATGAATTTTCAATAATCACAAGGCATGTGGTAATAAATCATTTTCTACCTCCATAAAGAAACACATCACAACAATATCATTATCCACACCTTGAAACCTTAGTATGGGTGGGATGCAACCATTAGGGGAATACAACTATGTTCCCTTCCTTAACCCATTCATTTAGGGGTTGAGTTTAGATCCTTTTTCTAACTCGAACTATGGGTGTAAAACTTCATGTCTATACCCCACTCTACCAATTTAGGTGTACAAGATTATTTATCTATTCACCACACAAAACCAAAATACAAACCAAGCATAGCCAATATCACTAGAAACATCAAACATTGACAATTTAAAATGGGAATCATTATTATTCCACAATCCATCAAAAAAATCATTTATATCCTATTACCATTTAACCCAATTCTCATTTCCCAATCCTAAATCACTAAGCATATTCAAGTAAAAAAACATGATTCATTGTCACATTCCCATTAATCTTGTTTTAGAACATTTTTTTCCAAGCCAAATGATCTCTTAGTCATATCCCTAACTTGAAACATTTTCCAATAATCCTTTATTATTCAATACATTTACTAATTTACTTATTCGACATGGGATTTACCTATTTACAAGTACATTTCACAATGAGTGTTTTCATTACCCATGTTCGGGAGGGTCAGCACACCCCTTGGGTGGTCCTAGATTGGTTGATTCGTCCTCCATGCATTATGTGGGAATAATGAGAGCTTCAATTGGTTATTTAGACACCCAATACACTACATATTTCCAAAAAAACCAAGGACACATCAATAAGAGAACAAGAATAAAACCCTACATGCACAAATCTATGTACAAACTATGGGACATAACTTGTAGACCACTTACCTTAGATCCGTTGATGAACACCATCCTAATCAAATCCTTAGATCATCAATCACCCTTTGAATCCTCAACCTAGAAATCAATATAAAGAAGGGTTTTAGAGATTTTGAGGGAGATGAGATAAAGATACAAACCCTAACCTAGAAAATGAAGCAATTAAGAGATTAGACTTACCTAGATCTTCGATCCACAACTGATGGCACTCCGAACGTCCTAGGGATGATTGAGAATCACCCTTTGAATCTCTTGGAAGATCTTGTTCTTCACTTGGGTTATAGGAGGAAGAGAGGAGGAAAATCCTAAGTTGGGGTTACAAATCCCATAACGGAATATTTATAAATTTCTCAACTTTACTAGGTCGCACAGTTTACCCACACGGTTTTCCAAACCATGCGCATGATACTATCTGATAGGGATGGTTCACATCGTTACCAAGTAATTCTACACAGTTTGATTAACTTTTCACCAACCATGCATAATCCCCTATCCAAGGTTGCATGGTTACCTGGGATTCTCTACATGGTTTTCACTGACCATGCACACAAACTGTGAAACATGCCCAAAAAACCCATTTCCCCTCTACTTTCATGCCTTGGACCCCTAGAATACCCCCAAGTCTTAGCATGGTCTTAGGAAAAACTTATTAAATTCAAAATCAGGGACTTAAACTAAATCATAAACAAAAAAATACCTTAATTAAAAATCTGATATCTTACAACCTCCCCACCTTATGATAGTTCATCCTCAAGCCACTCTTTCTAAGCATCATCGAGTCTTTGAAGAAAAGAGATTAGGCCACTGGGCTTGGATATCTGATTCTCCCTCCCAAGTTTCTTCCTAAACATTTTCATGCTTCCATAAAACTCTAACCAAAGGCATAGTCTTATGTCACAATAATTTCACACTATGGTCCACAATACTCACCAAATGCTATTCAAAAGACATATCATTCTCCAACTCTAGATAATCAATGTTTATCACATGAGATGTTTTTAGATTATGTTGTCAAAGTTTTGAGACATCAAAAAACATCACGCATTCCACTATATCTTTGTATAAGAGTCAATTGGTATTCCACTGGTCTAATCCTCTCTATGATCTCAAATGGTCCTACATAGCTGAGCACTAACTTTCCCTGATTTCGAATTCAATGGTGACCCAACCTTGGTGACACCTAAAAAAATAAACTATCACCCACCAAAAACTCAAGGGGTATAGATGCTGATATGCATATGACTATTTCCTACTCTAAGCCATTTTCATATGCTTCTAAATCAATTGAACATTTTCTGATATCTCATGTAAGGTAATTGACCCCAACAGCTCAAATACCTATACTTCTAACCATCACAATGGAGATCTACATGGTCTACCATAAAGTGGTTCAAAAGGTTCCATCTAAATCATAGACTAAAAACTATTGTTGTAGGAAAACTCAACAAGCAAAAAAAATTCCCATGAACCACCAAAATCATGAATAAAATATCTCATCATATCTTCTAATACATGTATCATATGCTCTGACTTCCCATCTGTCTATAAGTGATAAGTCGTACTCTAAAATACCTGGGTTCCAAAATCCTTCTGTAACCACTGTTAGAAGTGGGTGGTGAAACACGGGTCATTATCCAAAACTATGGTTATTGGAACACCATGAAACTACACTATCTCAAAAACATATAACTCACCCAATTAATCAACCGTATAGGTCTCCTAGATTGGTAATAAATGAACCACTTTGGTCAACCAGCCCACAACCACCTAGATCAAGTCATTCTTCTTGGATGTCCTCAGAATATCCGCTATAAAGTTCATCATTATGTCATTCCACTTCCACTCCCAAATACGCAATGATTGTAATAACCCACCTGGGTAATGATTCTCCGCCTTCACCTATTGATAGGTAAGGTATTGTGCTACAAAATCTGCAACCTCTTTCTTCATTCCTAGACACCAGTACTACCTGCGAAAATCATGGTACATCCTATTTAAACCAAGTTGGAATTCCCACTTCGATGTATAGAACTCATGTATCAAATATTCCCTCATACACACTAGTACAACCACATAGCCATAAATATTTATAGTTCCATCATCACCAATATACCAACTACAAGGTGACTCCCCACCTTTAAGACTTTACTTCATAGCCAAACACTCTGGGTCCACTAGCTAACTCTCATTGACCCAGATCAGTAGAACGGATTCCACTATTATAGATTCCAAGGTCATCTATATGTGCCCATCATGTACCTCCATGTTAATCTCAGCAAACAATTCCATAAATATCCACTCTAAGTTGGATTCCTAAAGAACTTGATCATGAGCCTTTTAGTTAATATCATCTGCAACACTACTTTCTTTTTCTGGTGTATAACCCAACTCAAAATAAAATGATTGCAACTACTCAACCTACCTTCACTGCCAAAGATTCAAATCCTACTAAGAAAATATTTATTTAAGAATTTTTTTGATTGGTAAACATCATGAACCATTATCTTAATAAGTAATGCCTTCATCACTTTAGGGATTAAACCAAAATAGCTAACTCAAGATCATTAGTAGGGTACTTTATTTCATAATTCCTCAATTGTCTTGACCCATAAGCTACAACCCGGTCATCCTGCATCAAAAATACCCTAAGTCGGACACCAGACACATCACAAAACTAGATGTACCCCTTTCCTGGTTCAGGTAAGGTCATAATCAGTGTGGTAGTCAACTGCTTCTTTAGCTCCTGAAAAGTACTTTCACATGCCCCTGACCACTCAAACTTAACCCCCTTCTTGGTTAAGATGGGGAGTGTGAATTTAAAATAGGAGAAATACCTAATGAACCTTCGATAATAACTAGTCAAACTAAAAAAACTTCAAACATCATAATTTCTATTGGGCTTCTCCCAAGACACCACAACCCGCACTTTCTCTGGATCCACCAACACACCCGATTCAAAAATGATATGACCCAAGAAATGAACCTTATCAATCCAAAACTAAAATTTTGATATATTGGCATAGATCATATGCCATATTAGTTTACTAAAGATGATTTCATGGTTTCTGTCATGATCATCATGAGTTCTAAAGTATACCAAGATGTCATCAATGAAGAAAACTATGAATTGATCTATATACGAGTGAAATATATGGTTCATCAAAGCCACAAAAATAGTTGGTTCATTGGTAAACTTGAACAGCATCACCATAAACTCATACAACCCATAACTACTCTAGAATGTTTTGTGTGGTAAATCATATGGTATCACCCTCAACTGATGGTATCCTGGTCATAAATCGATCTTAGAGAACATCGTGGAACCCCTTAATTGATCAAACAAGTCATTGATTCTAGAAATCAGGTATCGGTTATTAACCGTCATCTAGTTCAACTTCCTACAGTCCACACATAGCCTCAACGACCCATATTCCTTCTTGAAAAATAGTATAGGAGACCCCCAAGGTGATGTATTTGGATGGATTAAATCCTTATGATCTAACTCCTCTAACTGAACTTTAAGTTCTTGTAGTTCCACCGGTGCCATTCAGTGTGGTGGAATGGAGAGTGGATCCACCCCCAGAAACAATTCAATTGTAAATTCAACATCTCTTCTAGGTGGTAACCCTGAGAAATCCTCAGGAAACACATATTGAAATCAGTACACAATGAGAGGGAAGACTATCTACTATTTTTCCCCATCATCTACCATAATATGTGATACTTGGGTTGTGAGTTCTCCCAGCTGTTGAAAAATTGGTCATGCATGGCCCGCTTGAACATCCCACTCACCACAAAATACATAACTACTTACCTATGGAGACGTGAACACAACCCTATGCTGGTAACAGTCTATATGGGCTTGATACAACACTAGCCAATCCATTCCCAGAATTAGGTCAAAACCTGACATCTCAAAGACGAAAAAGTTCTATAGGAAATGATATCCACCCACCTCCAAAGCATAGTCCTTACACTACTTGATATCATCAACTCTTACCCCTAATGGATTATCAAGTGACATTACTCCACAATAATTTTCCATGGTTAATCCCAACACAACAAAAAACATAGAAAAAATGAAAGAATTTGTAGAACCCATATCAAATAAAGCACTAGAAAGTGGGAAGCTGCAAGAATCATACCTAAAAATTAGACGGTCCCACCTCTCTATCTTCAAGTGTAGTATGAACTACATGAAGATAACCCTCCCCTCTACCAGGGTCCCCAGCCTAAGAACCCTACATTGTACTGCCTTACTGGTGTGAATGCTCTCACCTCGGAGTTCCATGTCCACCACCCCAACCAGTATGACCAGTGGATCTCCATCTTCTTGCCTGATATAGAGTCACTAACCCCCTTCCTACACTCTACATCTGTCTATGGCCTCTATCATTTCCTTACTATTGCAAGTTCCTGCAGAACTTTTGTACATGGCTCAGCCTGCTACACAATCAGCACACAACTAGTGGTCAGGGACACTAGCCACAAATGTGCCCCAACCTTACAAACTGACAATAGAATACCTAATCACCACCCTAAGATACTGACCCTCTCTTATGACTATTCTTTACATTTTCCCCTAATGTAAATTTCCAAAATGGCGCTTCTTTCTTTTGAAAGTCACGCAAATCACCCACCCAGCTGGCACCATAAGTTCATTACACGAATATCCCTTCAATTTCACCTCTGATATAAGGTCTTTATCTACAACCCATTCAAACCTTTTTAGATGAAATATGCTTACCTAGTACCTGACCTCATGTCTAATTCCATTCTCGAAATGTTATGCCATAGCCGCCTCATCTCCTGTCAACGTTGGGGGGAAACGTCGCAGATCGGTGAAGTGACTAGCATAATCCATCATTGAAGTTTTCCCTTAGGTTAAACTCTTAAAATCTACAGCCTTCTTCTACCTCAAAGCTTCCGAATATAAGTTTTTGATGAAATTATCTTGGAAGACTTTCCACATTATTCTTTCGGCCTTCTCCGTTTGAACCATAACATCCCACCAACTCTTTGCCTAACCTCTCAGCATATAGCTTGCCAACTTGAATCACTTTTCAAGAGGAGTCTCTATGTGATCAAGAATATTCTGAATAGACTCTATCCATAACTCTACTACTTATGTCCCTCCCTTGATGGTAAATTTCAGAGTATGTTATAGCTGGAATTCCCTGGTCAACTTGAACATACTCAGTGCAACCTTCCCTGGGACTCACTCCATCATCTGTATAAAATGAGAAAAGTTACCATGGAACTATTCTTATCTATTTTCTTGAATTGCCACATTATCTTGCTCTACTATGGGATGATTTTTCTCAACAACATCCTCATTTTTTCTAACCAGCACACGTCTTCATGGTGAAATATTTTTCTAAAATTCCAAGCACGAGTTTTAGAAAGCAAATAATAAATCTTTCGCATGAATAAAGGAAGGTTCAACACTGGATAAAAACAAGAAATTTCTCTTATTCTACCTAAATAGCCTCATCATATCTGGAAAACTACCCTTAACCATCCCTATTGAGGCCATGGCTAACACAGGGTAACTAACTCACATGGTTACAAGCCTTTCCTTTTACACCATTTTGAAATAGTTTTTATTTCTCAACCTATTCCAACAAAATTTTAATTCACCTAGTTCCCTTTTCAAGAACCATTCCTTACTTATTAATTAGAATTTTAACCATTTTAATCATCTCATTAAACATAATTTCTATTACATTTAAGAAAAAAATGAACGCATCCTACCCTTTATGTTCCACACACTCGTCTCGTGTGTTCCTACCATGATGCATGTCTCTTATATACGTAGGTTCCTATAAAGATATATTAATTCACAACCCCTTACCATTGATTCCATGGAAAAAAAATTGTAAAATTTTCATAAAACACAACATGTGCATCACATAATGGTGAAATGTCATAAATTGTAACATCGCACAATAAGAACAATAATTCTCACCAAGGGTAACTTGGGTTTTCCATCGTACTTGGGTTAGTTACTCCTAATAATGAGCTCATTTTCAAGTCCCGACACTATCCAAACCTCTTGTCTACCATCCCAAATAGTAAGTCACAGAAAAGACCTCCCCTAATATAACTTTGTAATGTCCCCGACTTAGGATCAACTAACCTGGTGCCCCAATCTAGGTCATCACATGACATCAAGTGCACCTCCTTGTACGCTAGAGGTTTCCAAATCATAGTGATGGTATAAAGGTAACATTGGGAGACTATACCCTCTTTACCATAGTAATCCACATTAGAAAAACATTATAAAATAGTGGAAACACTAGAAACAAAATAGTAAACTTGCATAAATAACCATCTCCCAAACTAGGTACAAACCACAACAAATAGTAAAGATGTCATGTCATAATACAATGCCAAGTGAAAAAAATCAAAAATAAAGGAAAACATAAGAATCCCCAAAATGGTCTTGACTCCAAGTCTGGAACCTCCTCCACGCACATCCCACAATGATTCAACACCTAAGAAATGGTCCCTTTCCCTTTTCATAACATGCAACTATGAAATCTGCTCAGATACCCAATGGCGGCCTGAGAAGGGTGTGAGTATAACTCATTAGGCCACCACCAATGGTTTCTACAAAAATATCTAGTTTAATAGATAGTTCATGAAATAACTAAGTATTGAAAAATAAATAAAATACAATTCAAGTAACTATTAGTATTAGTGTTTCCCTTAAGTTAATCCATTCTCAAATTTAGATTCAATACTTATAAAGACTATGTTACTAGTTCACCTTTTTCATGTATTAAATGGATTATACATGTTCAATAATTTAAAGGCATATGTGAATAAGTCATGTTATACATCTATAAAGAAACACATCACAACAATCTCATTATCCTCACCTCGAAACCTCGGTTTGGGAGGAATGGAACCGTTAGAGGGAATATAACTCTTTCCCCTTACCTAACCTGTGCATTGAGGGGTGGAGTTTAGAGCCTCATTCCAAATCAAATTGTGGGTGTAGAACCTCATGTTTATACCCCACTCTACAAATCCATCTGTACATTCTTATTTACCCATTCACCACACATAACCATAATATAAACCAAGTATAGACAATAACATTAGTAACATAAAACATTGACAATTTTAAATGGGAATAATTGTTATGACACAATCCATTAACACATTTATTATTTATATCCCATTACCATTTAACCCAATTCCCATTTCCCAAACCTAAATAACTAAGTATATTCAAGTACAAAACATGATTCATTGTTACAATCCCATTAATCCTATTTTATCCCATTTATATGACAATTCAAACAATACCTTAGCCATATCCCCAACTTGAAACACCATCCCATAATCTCTTATTAGTCAATAAATTTACCAATTTACATATTCAACATGGGATTTACCTATTTATAATCAAATTTCACACTGATTGTTTTCATTATCAATTTTTAGGAAGGTCAGTACACCCCTTGGGTAGTTCTAGATTGGTCGAGCCATCATAAATACATTCCATGAAAATCATGAGGGGTTAAATTTTTTATTTAGACACCCAATACACCAAATATTTCCAACATCACCAAGGATGCATCAATAAGAGAACAAAAATAAACCCCTACATGCACAAATCTCTGTACAAACTATAGGACATAACTTGTAGACCACCTACCTTAGATCCATTGATAAATTCCCTCTTAATTGAAGCCTTAGATCCCGATTCAACCACACTTTGAATACTCAACCTAGATATCACCAGAAAAGAAGGTTTTTATAGATTTAGAAGAAGAGGAGATAATGATACAAACCCTAACCAAGAAAAGGAAGAAAGGAGAATATTAGTCTTACCTGGATCTTTGATCCGCAACCAATGGAACTCCAAAAGACCTAGGGATGAGTGAGAATCACCCTTGGGATCTATTGAGATCTCTTGTTCATCACTAGGGTTATAGGAGGAGTAGAGGAGGAAAATCCTGAATTGGGGTTAAAAATCCTATAATGGAATTTTTTTAAATTTCCCAACATTACTAGGCCGCAAGATTTACTCGCATAGTTTTACAAACCGTTCACAAACCATGAACATGCTACTATATGAGAGAGATGGTTCACATGGTTAACTAGGAATTCCTCACAGTTTTATTAACCATACATAAGCCTCTATCCAAGGATGCATGGTTACCTAGGATACTCTACATGGTTTTCACTGACCGTGCGCAAACCATACAACAATCCAAAAAAATACATTTTTCTTCCACATTCATGCCCCAAACCACAAAAACAACCTCAATCCTTCTCATGGTATTAGGAAACACTTATTAAATTCAAAATAATATACTTCAACTGAAGAATAAACAAGAACATACCTTAAGGAAGAATCAGGGGTCTTATATCGCATTCCTTCCACTAGGACCCATTTCTAGATAATGGCCTAAACAATATTAGATCATAAAATTATGAAACATAATGTATAGGCAAAAAAATAAGGAAACACAAAACATAAATTTAAAAAAAATATGCATTGATAATCACATAATAATAAACAAGGTTTCTTTTGGTATATATTTATTTTTGAATCCATAATAATGGTTTGTAAAAGAATGTGGTTAATCCTAAGAATATCCCCCATGAGGTTAAAACTAGGTGTATAGTAAGTCCCATTGTTGAGAACCAAGTGATGATCAGGTCATGCCCAATGGTCCCTTCTGGATTTGTTACCCCTATGTACATCTATGTTTGAACCAGGTCAACTTGTAGTATCTAGATTGGGATGTATTTCTTGGAAAATACACATAACATTTTCTTTATCAGGAAATTAGGATATTCTTATATACATATCTTCATAGTCTATCATAGGTTTATGTTCCATAATATATGTTTTATTAAATATAGATCCCATTCATTCCACTAAACATTATTTGATGCCAACTATTGATACCCAGTATCCTAGAGTATTTTTCTAATTTATTAAATTGGAATATGATACAGTGAACCAAAAACCAAAGTAATGAATAGTTTATTAATATTTTTATACTAGATACATACATGAAATTATTTCTAGAATTGTAAACATAATATAAAAAATTATTTTATTTGAAAATTTCATTAGTACATATAGTGTAACCCTACAAATAAATCACAAAACACTTCATGGAATACTGGGTAAAATAAAAAAATGAAAGGTGTTCACTTGAATGATCAATAAGGGTATACGTACCATAGAATATATGAATAAATAATTCATAATAAATATGGAATGGTAAATGACTAAAAAAACCATTTAATTAATAACTTGTGTATAGTATGGAAAGAATAAATGATGATCAAATAATTCCATCAAAATTATCACATAATAAAGAAAATATAACAATGGAATCTATAACTAATCAAATAAGAATGTAGAATATAAAAAAATTGAACTCATAGTGATGGAATAAAAAGCTTCAAACATCTAAAACATATCATCAAGGCCTTGTAAAAGTACATCTAAATAAAGGGTTAAGGCCTTATCTAGAACCAAATCTAGTTTGTCTCATAAGACTTACCAATGCATCAAGGGGATATTATAGGCCCCATGATGACATACTAAGACCTATTAATTCATCATAAAAAGGATTGAAACATAATATAAATTGAAATTTTTATTGAAAAACTATCATATGAAATTTTTATAATTACCATAAATAATAAACATAATCATTAACCATAATGAGTAATATGAATTGTATTAAACTTGTAAATCCCCAGTCTAATAGATCATAAACCATACAAAGAAATAATAAGGATAGTATCATTAGAGTATATACCCATTAAATCATAAGGTACATCAAGGATGACTTCATAGATGGAAAATTATTTCGAAATATCACTTGTAACATTTCTTGAGTATAATATTATTTCTCTGAAAATCACCCTTTTTATTTTAAAACTATATATTTCATAAAATATATTCAGAATTATATTATTTAAAAATAAATTTTAAAAACAATTAATTTTGATAATATTAAGAAAACATTTTATTTATAAATAACCTTGTAAACTTGTATATAAAGCTACAAATCAATACCCATCATGGAAGTATGTATTTTTGTACATGTCATATAAGTTAAAAAGAAAATTCATTTTTCACTATAAAAAGGATAGAAAATTTACTTGTTCAGAAAACGATATGAATATTCCTTTCAAAATACTTTATAAAAATTTGAAACATTGGTAAAAATTTTAATTAATAAATAATTTGGACAATACTTAAACACTTTTTAAATACTTTTTTAGAAAACATGGTTTTGGATAACAAGGGATTTTTTCCAGAATAGAGATATAATGTCATATTTTCATTATTATATTTTCATAATCATTTTATGTACCAAAAAGAGTAAAAATTGTACTATTATGTGAAAGATTTCATTAATAACCTGAAGGGAATAAAATATATTGAATTTATGATAGGAATTTCTAATTATTTCCCAAAGGTAAATTTAAAAATAGTCCTAGAAAATAATGAAATTGTGGGAAAACCCCTAACCAATTTGGTAAATTATAATAATAATACCCATGAATGAAATATATTTAAATGAAACATTAAATATAAATTATATATATATATTCATGTCATAAAATTTCAAGATTGGAATAATATACACCACACAAAGGAAAAATTTATGAATATGACATATGTCTCAAGAAAGTAAAAGTGATACTAAAAACCCTTACCAATTGTTAGAATTCCTTTTTATATGTATAAAACTATAGTATATTAAATAATGGTAATTTAAACATATAATATAGAACAATAATGATATATCTGATACAATATATGATTTAATTATAGTCCTTTATCTCATGTTTATTAACAATTCAGTGTTATAATCATTGTTTCATGTGATAATTGCTACATCTATTATATATGTTTTAGTTTGATAATTTTGGTCATTTTAATTTGATCATGGTAACATCATCAATATAATTTTAAAAATGATATAAATTTAATATGTATTAATTATATATGTATTTATAGTAATCAATAAATTTTAGAGATAGAAAATGGATTACACCATTCATAGAGATTTTATTCCATATGCACACAAGAAAACTATTCCCATTTTTTCTGGAAATATAGAATGAAAGGAAAATAAATATTATACCGCATTTTAAAAATCATTATTATGATATATATATTACTTATATTAATAAATTCCAAACTTATTACCATTCTTATAAAAAAATTGAAAAAAAATTCAGATCTTTACATGGAGGCAGTAGTCCACACATATGGATGAGTTACATTATTGTATTCCAATGGATTAGAAACTAATAATTTAAGTGTGATATTATATTTCTAGGATTATTCAAGATGTTTAGGACCTGGTTCACTCTCATTTTACAAATCCAGTTGCTCACATGGCCTCAAGTGTGCCTCCTTAGATGAAAAAGGTTTCTGACTCATAGTGAGGGCCTAGGGTGTTCCCATGCGAAGACCATGCCCATGGTTCAGAGTGTTACATGATGGTGATATAAGATTAATAGGTGAAAAAAATATAATAAGTAAAAAATAAGTAATTGGGGTTATGAATAATTATAAAAGTAAAAATTAATCATCAAAAGTTGTAAGCTTCATCTTATACAAAATATGATGGCATGTTTCTAAAAAAAGAAATAAAATTATATATATAAGAGGAATGAAAATAAAATACATCATATTAAAAATAAACAAAAAGTAAAAAAACTATCCATGAATCTCGAAAATTGTCTCAGTCATATTCTACCCTGCTCCCATCCTAAAGCATGAATTCAGGTGTCCAAAGTGGGTCACTTTTCTTTTTCCACACATGGAATCATATAATCTATCAACTACCAATGAAGACTCAGATATGGTGTGATATAAATCTTAGTATTACACCACAAACATATTCTATAAAAATAAAATCTAGGAATATAAATTGTAACAATGAGAAGGTATAAAAGAATAAATCAATGGCAATATAAACTACTCATACATGCTTTAGATTTAGTTAGAAATGGCTTTGAATATGTGATCATTTAATTCATTATGATTCTGTTTATACTATGGAGTTAATATATAGAAGGTGTCAGAAATACTATAAAAGGAAATCATAATTATGGAACCAAGTTGTAACCAAGGAATCCTTAACCTCATGTGTCGAGAAAACTCATTGTGGTAACTCATACAGTCTATCTAGAAGGGGACTAAATATACTAAAAGAGGAATGTTAAAGGTATTTCACTATAATATAGTCTAACCAATTACATGGATATCATCCATAGTAATCCTAGTTAAAGAACGACTCGGCCTAATAGGGTGAATACATGGTGTCACATGTTTGAAGACATCAAGTTGAATCCAAGGAGTATATCCATGGAATTATAATATCTAGAAAATATTTTAGGTGAATAATTGGTACAATAATAATTAAATCACATAATCAGACAAATTCTAGACTCTATAGTGGGTATCTCCCATAGAAATTAGATTAATGAATCAAAATGGTTCCTTATAAGTTCTCAAGGAATTATCTTAGGATTCCATGGGTGGATCAAGTCTGACCACTCTTATAGAGATGAAAATAGTAAAAATAAATAATCACCATATTCTCATTACATTCATGTCATGTTTAATCACGTTCAATTTAATACTCATTCCAAATAATCATTCAACAGGTTCATTCAATAACATTACCTTAAAAATGATAAGGTGAATTAGGGACATGCAACCCATATCAATTCAATTACATTATCCCGGGACAAGTGATATATATATATATATATCCCATTTAATAATTTAAGATGAATTTATTAAATTGTGGAACATACCTTAATAAAGGTCATGTAGAAAAATCCCAAACGGTGTCCTAGAAAATCTCAAATTAGGTTACATAATGTATAAATAAATAGTGTACCCAACTTGGGTGGTCTGAGTTGAGGTCTCAAAATCCAACAGTTCCAAGAGGTGTAAATTTGGAATTAGAGGAGAACCTAGACAAATTAAATTATAGATGTTTTATTTTTAAAGGATAATGCCTAGTGAAAATAGTGTGCCTAGAAATGAAACAATTTATAAAAAGTTCATACTTTTTATAAAAAAACATAGAACACATACCTTATGAATATAGTACATTCCTAGTCCAATATAGACCCTTATTTTCTCCTTAATTATAATAAATTTGAAGAATAAATGAATGAAATAAAAATAGGGAATACGATATAACACCAAAATAACATATATGATATGAAGAAGAATTTTTTAAAGAGCCTATTGAGTGGAGATAATACCAGTATGAATTCAATGAGAAAAATATAAGATGGTTCAAAGGTTAGATCCAGAAGTTATCAAATAACCAAGGTGGATGACATTGGAGAATATCTTAATGTGAAGAAGAAGGAGGTTTTGTCTACTGGAGGAGGAAATAATTATAAGCGTTAATTCTATAAATCCTATAGGTGAAAATATATTTCACCCCATTTAAAAAGGGTCCCATGGTTTAGTAGTATGGTTGGCCAAACCGTTAACCAACTATGCAGGCTTATTTTCCAAGGAAGGGGATTGTATAGTTTATTCACACAGTTTGAGAAACCATAAGAAAAACCATTCCATTTCGATTTATAAAGTTCTATAACTATCTTACACCATTATGAACAATGGGTCACATGATTAGGATAAATTTTGTGGCCCACTTCTTCTCACTAAAAAACTCCACATGTTTAGTAGAAACCATGCAGACTGGGAAGCATTATTTCTATAAATCATGTGGATCAGGTGTTTCTTCAACTAGTTTGGGTTCTTGGCTTCAAAAAAAGCCTCAGATTCCCTCAAAACCACTGTAACCCCATTAGGGTTTCATATTTTGTTTAAGTATAATAAAATAAACATAAAATAAATATATTTTTATCTTTATGAAATAATGAGTTCTTACAGTCTTCCCCCCATAAAGAAACATGTCCAAGAGTTTTCCTTCCAAGGGTGGTAGAACCTCATCTGTGTATAACTTCAGCCATAGAGAATATACGTTGGCCTCCCACTCCCACCTCTCATCCTGTACATGTTCATGCTACCATATAATCCATACAAATGTTACATACCTTCCTCATAGAGACATAATTCTCTGATCAACAACTTGAATTAGATACTCCTCAAAATAATCATTGTTATCTAATTCAACATCCTTTGGATCAATAGTGTGAGAGGGTCGGCATGGTAACTTTGAAGCTATGAAACATGGAAGACATTTTTCATGGTACAATACCTCTAAATTAATAGAAAATGATGGGCTACCAGAACAACTAAATAGATGATCTCAAAAGTCCCAAAAAAATAGGCAATAACTTCCCTTTCCTCCATATCTATCTATTCCCATGTTTGGTTGATACCTAAAAAGAAAAAATGACCCACGGCATGGTAGTATAAGATCTATGTCTATACTAAGAAGTAAAAAAATTCTGTTTAACAACTCCTACTCCAAAGTCTCCTATACAATAGGAGGACCTAGTATCACTGTCTCCCCTACCTCTAGCCAGCACAAAATTGAATGGAGCGTCCTTCCATATAAGGCCTCGTATGGACTCATATGAATTGTTTCATGAAATCTATTATTGTAGGAAAAAACAATGAGAGGAATATTCTACTCCCATGAACTTACAAAATATTTTATTATTTCTTGGGGAAAGTATTCTAATACCTTTATAGTCTATTCCTAATGGCCATTGGTCTGAGGGTAAATATTTGTGCTCATAAGAACCGGTGTACCTATTGCATGTTGTAACCCTTCCCCAAACCATTATGTGGAATGAGAATCCATATCTAAAACCACAGTACATTGGACCCTGTGTAGGGGTATAATCTTATAGACATATAGTCTTCCTAGCTCATAAATGTAGAATTTATCCTAGATAGGAAGGAAGTGGGCTACATTCATCAAATGATCTATATCTAACCAAACTGCTTTGCTACCTCAAGGCGGCCTCGGTAAAACAATTATAAAATTCATTGCAACATTGTCCCATTTCAACTTAGGTACCCTTAAGGGTTTTAAAAAGATATAGGATCAATGGTGTTCCCCTTTCACAAGTTAACATGTGGAATGCCTAATGATGAAACCTGCAATATGATGTTTCATCTTCGGAAACCAATTTTAGTGGCGCATATCGTGATTCATCTTGGAGATACATAGGATCACTTACCAATGATAATCATGGGATTGTTTCATCAAATCCTTTATCATGTATATGGACACCCAAATATTCTCATGTATATAAATGATGTCATCTCAATCAATTGACCAATATAGAGGTGGTTCCTCACCTGAAACACATTCATGTAAATCCAAACCTTTAGGATTTGAAAACTTCCTTCTCTTCACCATATCCAAGAGTGAAGAGGTAACTGCTAAGGCTATAATAAAAGGTTGATGATGACTCTCTCAAAACTCTATATGTATATCCTAAAATAGTTTAATTGGATTCCATTCATCACTGTCTTTTTGAACTAGTTTGTCCTTATATTACAAACTCAATGAATCATCTATCGCATTCCCCTTTTCAATCATATAAGTAAGATCCAAGAAAAATTACTTAAGGTATTTGACCCATATTCATTTCCTAAGAGTCACTTACCCCTACATAAATATATATTTTAAGCTATTGTGGTCTATAAACACTAAAAAACACTCTCCCATTAGATAATGCCTCCTAGAATGAAAATCATGAATTACTAGTGTAATAATGTGGTCGTGTGTCAGGAAATTATAATTGTGAGGTCTCTACTATTTAGACATGTACACAACAACAATATCCTCCTACATCAATACTAAATCTATCCAGATTATTGACACATCACAGAAAACTATATATTTGATAATTTTATTTCATGCATACATTTTAGGGTGTTTTAATATATTAATTTATGTACTTAAATGAATATTCTAGCCAAGTTGCAAGTGATTGAACTTGTTTTATGATTTATGATAGGATACAATGAATATTTGAAAAATGAATAAAAAGGGATGTATTTTGGAGCTAAAACACACTCTGTGTCATGAACGAAGCAAAGCGGCATGACACCAGATTTTTGAGGATGTTAAGGAGCTGGAAAACTAGGTCAACATGATTATACCCCATGTTATCCAATTACACATCGTGACTTCATCCAAATAATAATCCACCAAGGACAAGTCGTGACACCGATATAAGTTATGAAAGACCATTATACATCGTTCATTCACATTACATGACATGACTTTTTTTGGGATAATATTTTGGAGGAAACACACTGAAATGTGTGGCTCCTAATAATTAATGTATTAAATGATGTGTAAAGATATTAAACATTTTCTAATGGGTCAGGATGGGATTTAACTTACCATATTCACCGTATATTCAATTCTTGAAAAAATCTAAGTCTTGGGACCCACCCTAGATGAATTTTTTGAACAATATAAAATTATTTTAATTAATACTCGATCACCATAAAGGCCTATAAATAAGAGTCCAATGATCCATTAAAAGCATTCATTCGGAGCCTCCACCGCTGGGATTAAGGATTGTTGCTTCCATGATGCATCAAGTAGGATTTTAATTTTCCTACACCCTCATGACTAGAATTAGGGATTTTACCTTGTTCGAAACAATTGTAATGAAGGAGGATTTATTATATTAAGGTATTTTATTTTTGAATGAAATTCATTGGGGTATTTTTCCACAACTCTATTTTCTCAAATCTCTTCTTCACGCCATCATTCATAACAATTTCATGATCAGTGATGGAGTGATAATTTCAATGCATTTACTAAAGAATGATTCACACCATGATCATTGGGTGGATTATATTCTATGTTTAAACATGATTCCGATTTACCAAGTCAACTACTACCCGATGTAACAAGACCATTGTGAAAAGGGGATGTCAGTGATTCTAGAAGTTTCCCACCATGACCATTTGATTCAAATAACTCAGTTTTGACACCATATGATTTCTATTTAATTATATTATACCCTAATCCATCATGAACCAAGATTTTCAATTTCTGGGCATGTTATTCTATTTTCTTAAAACTCCAAATCAATCATCATCAATCTTTTCAATTAATTAGTTTAGATTTCAAACGTTAAATGGATTAGGTTTATTTTATTTAACTAATATTTTCTTCAACCCTATATCTATGGGTTTGACCTTGGAATTTCTTATCTTATACTACCCTATAGTTTAGTGGTTTGTTTGTTTCATGTTTTTAATTTCTATATTTGGTATCTCGGTGGGACTTAACAATGCCCACATGGATATCAATTTTTGGCATCATTACCAGGGATAGAAGGGAAGAAATTATTAGTTGTATAATATTGACAAAAAAATTTCTCATATTTTCTATTTACTAATTTTAAAATAGGTTTTTTATTTAAATTTTATTTTACTACACTCGGTATTTTTTTTTGTGATGGTATGACTATAGAGTGTAATGACTACCAAGGAGAGGTTCACCTTCATTATTGATTGTATGGTGTAACTACTCATCAAAGCTAAAGAAATGAATATTCAACCATACGATTTCCCACAACTATACCCAAGATGTGATTTCACAACATCTCATATCCTGGAGCTATAATTCTATGAGGAACATCATGAAAAAATAATAAGAAAAAATGAAGCAGAGGTAAGTACCACTTATAATGTTTATTTTTATTCTAATCATGATACCCTTGATTTTGTAGGTTTAAAAGATGATGAAGAGGGTGAAATTTATACTAAAATTGAATAGTTTGAATAACACTTAAACTAATAACACCAATATAAAGAAGATATTAAAGAAAGAGGAACATCAACTATTGATATTTTACGAAGAATTATCACAAAACTAGGACAACAGCTGAGGGAAAATGAAGAAGAAGATGAAGATGGTGATCTAGTTGCACCTTGAACTGACTCCATAGAGGAACAAAAAGAAGCATCAATCATTGAAGATGTTTTGGATCTGACTGCAGAACAAGAAGAAATCATTGAAGCAATTCAACTACTGCATATAATAGTTAAAGAAGATGAATTTTACTAAGTTTGTATAGATGTTGAGATCATGTTAGCAATACTCATATGGTTCAGACTCTAGTCACCACATCTGAATTCCACACCAATTCCAATGAGGATAATTCAAGATGATCTTGGTTGATTTAAATGTCAAAATTAGATAAAAAAAAGATGTTTGGTATTATTTCACACTCCAATCAGATAACCCAGGTATGTTCAAGCTAAACAACCATTAAAAAAAGTATCTTCTGGGAGGTAACCCGAGTTTTTTAATGCTTTCTAGGATTTTAGATTTATTGCTTTCTTAGAATTTAATTTTATATTAGTATTTAATTTCAATCCCCCTATTATTTTTTAGCATATTGAAAGGGCTTGTAATTTCACTTATTTATATTATTTTTCAAGTCCATCAAAGGAACATACAATAGTAGAAGGTGGAAAAAGAAGGAGTTATAGAATAATTATGCATCGTTAAGGGAAAATACACTTTTTGAAAAGTTGTAGGAATAACCTTCTCATCCCATGTTTTAAACATAAATTTTAAAGGGGAGTAAGCATTTCAATTTAGATTTTTTTTCTATTACACACATTAAATTTTTTTTAGAGATTTAATTTCTAATTGCATGCCACACATTTGATGCATTCTTTAATCAACTGAACTAGGAGACATAAACTACCTAGGATTATTACAATTCCATGAGATTTATATTTATTTTTAAATAAATTTTAATGAGAAAAATGGGAAAAATAATTAGTAGAGATAATCATGTGTACTGGGATTTGACAAATATTTATTTGAGGAGAATGTTAATCATTTTAAATTAAATTTTTATGAGATTTTTTAATTTTTTTAATTTATTTTATTTGCATTAATTGATTTACTTTTTTATATAAATTTTATTGATTAATTGACCCAACCATTTATCTCAATCCTAAGACAACCATTGAGGCAATATTTTCCATTATTTCTATAGTATATTTATTTAAAAACTCAGGAATGTTTTCTTCTAGAACTTTCTTTGAATCTTATCGAAGCTGTGACTGAACAAAATAAATTTTAAAATGATTGAGACGTTATTTTTGTTAACCCTTATCCTCAGACCCACCTGACATTAATCCATTTTTAAACTCATAGAATCCATGAACAGACTTGTTAGAAAATGAGCCATGTTACAAGCCTATTTTATACCTTACTATCTTACTCTAAATTTTTTTCATGATATTTAAAAGAATAAGTGTGGGGGAGGATCTTTATTGGGTGTAATAGGATATACTTAATTATGAATATCTTGGTGGGTTATTATGATATGGGGAGAGGCCATGAAATCTTTCAATATATTTTATTATTCACCTCTCTTGCTAAAAAAAATGAAGAAAATGGGTTGTGCCTTTGGAAGATAAAAAATCACCATTTTCTAGAATGATGATTTTTAGATCATATGTTGTTAGGTGGTGTATGTGAAATTTTTCATGAGCGTAGCTTTTGAAAAAAAATGAAATGAAAAAAAATAGAGAAAGAGAGTTTGATTCTTTCATTGTGCTTACATCTATCATATTCCACTTTGAGATTTTGGGGGGAAAATAGATAGAATTTTTAAAAGGAGATTTTTATCAAGCTTATATGTTAATTTCATACAAAATAATTAAGTGTCAACACTCCTTTTTGATCCTTACTGATTATATCATTTACCTACATACCCTGAAGCCTAAAATTCATTTGATCCTAAATGGTGAAGCCCTCATGATTAATTATGATTCTGTCTTTACATGGTGGTTATGTTAGATGCCTTGCAAACCTATGGTAAGTTACATGTTTTTTAGGTATGTTAAGAATTATATTTACATTTGTACCCTGATAATGAGTGGAAAAATTCAAGTGAGGTAAATTAAAAGTTCCATGCATACTGATAATGAATTGAAAAATTAAAATGGATGACTGAATAAATGTGGATATTTCAAAAGAGGAAAAGAAAAATAAATAGTTTATTTATTTCTTTGAAAAATTAGGCATTGATAAATTTTCTAAATGTGATTATAAAAATTTTAATTTTCTATTTGATCAATTTATTTTACTGAAATTTAATTTGATGCATGATATGGTGAAGTTCCTTTGTAGTGTGTTAATATTCCATCCTTGAGGACAAGGCTAAATTCAAGTGTGGGGGTATTTGATAAGTGTATTTCATGCATACATTTTAAGGTGATTTAATATATGAATTTATGTTCTTAAATAAATATTCTTTCCAATTTTTGAGAGATTTAACTCTTTTTATTATTTATTATAAGATACAATCAATGATTGAAAAAGGAACAAAAGGGATGTATTTTGGTGCTAAAATACACTTTGCGTTGTGAGCCAAGCAAAGCAGCATGACGCTGGATTTTTGAGAATGTTGAGGACCTAAAAAACTAGATCATCAAGATTACATGCTGTGTAATTCAATTATATGTCGTGACTTCATCCAAAGAAGAAGTCACATCGGACAAGTCATGACACCATTACAAGATTTGAAATAAAATTACACATCGTGTATTCATATTACATGATGTGACTTTTTTGGGATAATATTTTAGAGGAAACACACTAAAATTTGTGGTGACTAAGAATTAATGGATTACACAATGTGTAGAAATATTACACGCCATGTATGTAATTCCCCATGCTTCCACGGTATGCTTCCCTTTGAATAATACAATAGCTTGTGTGGTATGTAACTTCGAGTTCTAACACACCACGACCAATCAAACTATCAGCTATGAATTGTAACGCCCACTTTTTGAAATTTTATAAATTTTATTTTTCAAAATGAACTTCATTTTTGGATTTGGAATATCAAAATTATCTTAGGGTTAATTTTTGGTATTTTTCTGAAAACCTTCAATTTTTTAATGATTAGTGAAAAACACTATGATATTGTTTAAAACTGACTTCTTATTTGAATAATTAGTTATTTTATTTAAATTTATATTAGTTAAAAATATATACATAATACTTATATGTGTTTAATATAATTCATTGTAATCATTTTATGATGATATTAGATATATAAATTTTTATTTAACTTTTTATCGTCTTTTACCCACCTTCTAGGCGCATTTGTAAATTTGCATAAAACGTAATTTTACCGCTTTTGTGAATTAAATTTCAAAAATCCAATAGATATGGTTGACATAAATAAGTAAAATGTGTTTCAATAAGATGAAAATAATTTTTTTTTTGAATAGTAACTTTTGACTTTTATTACCCACGGTTAAAAGTAAATAGGGTAATTAAAGGTAAAAAATGATAGTATAATTATCCTAACACATGTCCAAATTCTATTGGATAAGTGTATTTAGACCAAAATAAAACTTAGTAGTACAATATTATCATTTTGGTCTACTTGGATTAGATTAGGACATTTATTATTATTTTATTTAAAGAAGAGTTAAAAGTGTTAAATTCAAAGTTTAATAACTAAAACATTTTTAATATAGAGTTATACATAAGATAAATTCAACTATAAATATTCATTAGAAATATAAAAATATTTCCTACATAATGGTATTTTATTTATAATTTTTATACATTAAATTATTCAATTTATTTATGATACAATGATGATGTAGTAATTACATTATTAATTAAAGATTAAAATAATTGATATTATAAATATCCAAATAAATGTAAATTGAGACTTATGATGAATTAAAATAATTTTCTAGGTTAATATGACATGTTAGGATTTATTAAATAAATTTTTTTATAAGTGATAAAGTTTTTATGACATTCACAAAAACAAAATACCAAATAGTGTCAAAATTGACATAAATGAGTTTTTAAAACAAATACTATATTATTAATTGATATAATATTCCTAAAAATATAAGGTTTGGATAGAAGAATTAGATAAGGTTAGATATATCAATAATGAACCACTTTGGGTTCTCTTGGATTTTTATAGAAAGTTTATAAACCATTTATTATAATAATACAAGAATACATGGTAAACATTAAATTGTTTAACTAAGAGTTAAATCTAAAAGATAAGGTTAATATGGTAACCTAAACCTGTCTAAAACCTATTGGTTGAGAGTTTTTCGACAAATCCCCACCTTATCCTATAAATAAATTATTTTTTATCCATTATAAACCGAATATGATTGTATAATAAAATAATATTTCAAGATTTTCCAAAAGTGACCCTCACCTCTCTTATAAAAGGGTACTTCCCCTTATCTCATAATCACACCTCCAAAGCCATTTGGATCAGCCAAAACCTACTAAAATATCCTCCAAAATACCCTCAATTCTACCTAGATTCCTTAATTTGATCAGAAATCCAACCTAAGGAGCCATTTTGATCAACTCAAAAGGAAACACCCAAAGAAGAGGTAATAATTTCACCACCTCTTTCAAAGTTATTTTCTACTTCCACTTCCTCTTTCTTTGTTTTTTCCATACCAAAATAATACCTTTAGTCCCTTATACATACTGTGATGTTATTATAAATATTGTATAACCATATTCATTATTCTATCCATCCTATGAATGAAAAATCACCATACATGCGTACGTCGGCTTACCGTCTCCACGCCGTGGTGTAGTTTGTTATTCAAACACTTAATTATTTAGATGGGTTTAATAATGAGTATAACTAATGTAAATAATAAATATAACATTTTAATGATTCTGTATATATTATATACAATCAAATTACATATAATTTCACCATCAATAGAATGATATTGTCGCTCGTACGTACGTATGGATTACCGTCTCCATGAACGTGATGAAATTCATTCCCCATCATAACCATTCAAGAATAAATTTCATTTTATGATTAAAAATAATGTTTAAGAACTTAATATCATTATTTATATTAATAAAATAAATCCTATCCATAACAAACATGGCTTACTTAACCAATCATGTAAAGGGAAATGAATTAGTTAACACCCGAAACAATGCTACTACTCAAATATTATTAACAAAGTAACATTAGAAGATCATATATGATATCATATTTATGTATGTGGTTCTTGTATAATTTAATAAAAATTATTTAACTATTATACATTAGTTTGATCTACCCTCTATCAAAGAAAATTACAAGGTAAGGATTAATTTTACAATCTCTTTGTTATCTGAGGTTGTTTATACGTGAGTATCTACTAGGACCTCTTTATCATCCGCATATGTGTTTCATAAAAATGTATTTCAAAACATTTTTACTATTTCCTAGACTATGGGTTAAAGTAATTTATATCCTTTTTTGACTTTTATAAAAAAAAATTATAAAGCAATCTTTCCTTCATTTTCCAAACAAGGTCCTTTATGACATTTTCGACAAAATTAAGAAAAGAATGTTTTTCTTAACTTATACGGCGAGTGCGGATATTTTCTGTCATTATAACATCTTCAAAGATTCCCTTACAATCTTATAAGAATATTTTCAAAATAAATGATTTCTTTTATAATTATGTGACTTTTAAATTATTTCAAAATAGAAAGAGATATTTCTCTCAAATAGTTTTGATTACATCTATGTCAACATCCTTTGATGGATTTTACACTTGTTTGAAGCTGATTTATTATGATACAATACTCCATATTGTATTGAAGGTTTTGGGATATGTTTGACTGTGGATGTGTTATTTTTATACCATTCATGGTTTATGATTAAAGTATTGACATTTCGTATGCTAGTTTTAATACAAATGTTTATGTTATATTTCAAAATTTTCATATGAGGAATGCATTAGACTTAGTAAGTGATGGGTGGAGCCCGCTATAGCTCCTCAATGCATCGGTAGGTCTCATGAGACAAACTAGTGCCTTAACACAAGTCCTTAAAAAATCTTATTTTTAGTCTTGGCATGAGGCCTTGACTATGTGATTATGATGTCCGTCATTATGCATTCCACCATTATGAAATTGGATATTAATATTACATGTGATTATTTGACTTGTAGAATATCCATGTTAATAAGTAAATGGAATTATTTAATTTATATTTTACATATTATTCTCATGTTTATGTTTAAAAGGCTTTTGTCTCAGTCTTATACATTTCCTTAAATGTTTATGCTTATTTATGAATGTTTCCACTATATTGTTATCCTTAATGAGCACCTGAGCTCACCCATTTCTATGTTTTATTTTTCCTAGGATGCAAAGAAGTATATTATGACTGACCAACATGGATAGTCTAAGGGGGATGATTTTGTTAAAAGGAGAAACAATTTTTTTGTTTTTTATTTCATGATGTAATGTAAAACTTATGTATGTATCTAGTACTTCCAAGGATATTAAACTGATTGTTCTTTCGGTACATGATTCCTTGTATCATGAAAATATTATGTAATAATGCACAGACTCTTGGTAACTGGGGTCAGGGTGTTATAGTTGGTATTAGAGGAAGTTTAGTACACACTTTGGAAAGTAGATTTAGAAAAACTTTGATTAGAAAACATTACCCTAAGATAGAATTTGAGGATTATTATAGAAGAACTTCCTAGAATTTTGGTAATGTAGAGATTTTGTGAGTATTAAAAGAAATGCATCCATGTCTGGATATGAGTAGGTAGAGGCGGATCTGGAATAGATGTACCTAGGAGTGAAAACTCCGACAAGGATTTTCGGGCTTGACCCAGGGTATCCTGGTACACGACAACGGGCCTTGTTGCACTCTTGGTTACGACACTCCTGGGGGATATGCTTAGGATAATTCACATTTTCTTTACAAACAATTATAAAGGATTTATGAGTATATACCTCCTAAAATAAAACATTTTTATTATTATATATTATATCTATAAATTGTTCAATTTATGTTAAGTGTTTTACAAGTTTGGAATTATGTATTGTGATTCATAAACTAATCTAGTGTATGACATTGTTTAGAAATGGCACCTAGTGGAAGTAATAGAAAGAGTATCAATGCACGTAATCCATGTAGGGATTTTCCTCCTACTCAAGATAATTATAGTGGATATAGTGATGAAATTTTTGTTGATCATCTTATCATAATATTGGGACAACTCACTTAGGTTATGAATAATAACCTTAACCGTATGGAGAACCCCAATTCACAACACGGAGGATCAATGTTAGACCGCTTCATGAGGCAACAACCACCAACATTAAATGGGACTAAAATCCTTTTGTAGCTGAGTAATAGATAAGTTCCTTAGAGAAAATATTTCATGCTTTGGGTAGTAGCGAAATAGAAAAAGTTTTCATGGTAGTTTATCACCTCATGGGAGATGCAGATCAATGGTGGTCATTAATTTAAAACACAATGGAAGATGGAGAAGTATCAAATATGAAATGGAGGGAATTTAAAAATATTTTCTTAGAAAAATGCTTTCCTCATGACCATCTAGAAGATATAGAAACACAATTTCTAAGTCTGAGGCAAAATGAGGATGAGAATGTCGCAAAGTATGAGGCTAACTATACAAGGTTAGAAAGGCATATAGCAGATTATATAGGTAACCCAAGGAGTAAAATTGATCAATTATTAAATGGGTTAAAACCATTTCTATGTCGAGCATTAGTCTCACAATCCTTCTCATCATATAAAGATATTGTCTCATGTGCTATCAATAAAGAAAAGGAATTCTCTAAGTCTTATGAATTTAAAGCAAATCAATAGAAGAAGAGGTCTACTGAAGACTCTAGAAATGGAAATAAGGGGAAGAAGGGAGAAGTTTAATTTCCATCATGTAGAAAATATGGGAAGAAACACCCCAGTACTTACCTGATGGGAATGTGAGTCTGTTACAACTGTAATGAAAAAGGCCACAAAGCTCGTGATTGCAAGGGAAAGAAAGAGTCTATCAATGTTGAATGCTATAATTATAGAGAAATGGGGAATTATAAAAATGAATGTCCTAATCACCAAGGAAACCTACCTCAGAAAATACCAAGGGAGAAAGGCCAAGCTTATGCAATCCCTATTGTTGAGTTTGAAGCTCTGAATGACATGGTGGTAGGTAATTTAATGGTTTCCTCAAGTTTAACCAATGCTTTATTTGATTTTGGATCATCACATTGTTTCATATCTTCCCAGTTTTCTAAGAAAATTAGATATTCCCAATTTGATTCTACAAGGGAGATGTAAGTCAAAACTCCTAAGAGAAGTATCATTGCAACAAATTTTTGTGAATAAATTCCCATTAGGGCATAGAAATTTTCTTTATTTGCTGATCTCATCGTCATACCCATGATTGAATTTGATATAATCCTTGGTATGGATTGGATTTCGTACCATGATGTGAAAATTTATTGTAAGAAGAAGGAGGTTACAATTTTTAATGATGGTATGAAGTACCTTATCTTTAGAGCAGAAACGTCACCACCTAATTCTTATCTAGATCCACCCCTAGTAGCTCAACTAAATTAAATTATTGGGGAGGAAGATAATGAAATAATTATGGGTGAGTAAAGGAATGTTCAAATATAGGATGTACCTATTGTGAAATAATATATTGATGTGTTTCCAAAGGATTTACCTGGACATCCTCTAGAACGAGAAATTGAGTTTTCCATTGATTTAATTCCTGGTTCAAGGCCCATATCGAACACCCCTTATAGAATGGCCACTATATAATTAGTGGAACTAAAGAAAAAACTATAGGAATTGAGTAATAAAGGATTTATTCACCCTAGTTTTTCTCCATAGGGATCCCCTGTTCTTTTTGTTAAGAATAAATATGGATCTATAAGGTTGTGCAGTGACTACAGGGAGATCAATGCTATAACAATAAAGAAAAAGTATCCCCTACCTCGCATTGATGATTTATTCGATCAACTTCATGGAGCTAGATATTTTTCAAAGATTGACCTTTGATATGGATATCATCAGTTGTGTGTGAATAAGGAAGACATTCTGAAGATAGCATTTCATACCAGGTATGTGCATTACGATTTTAAAGTAATGCCTTTTAGACTGACTAATGCACCCACTATTTTAATGGATCTAATGAATAGAGTTTTCAAGGAATATCTTAATGATTTTGTAGTATTATTTATTGATTATATCTTGGTATACTCGAAAATTGATGAATATCATGAAAATCACTTGCACACTATTCTAAAACCCCTCTGTAGAAATGAATTATATGGGAAGTTTAGTAAGGGTGAATTCTGGCTTCAGGAAATTTCTTTTCTTGTCCATATTGTCTCTAAGGATGGAATCTATGTTGATACTTCTAAGACAAGAGAAATAAAAGAATGGTCAGCACTGAATAGTATAACCGAGGTACGAATTTTAATTGGTTTAGCATATTATTATCGGTGTTTCATCAAGAATTTTTCCCGATTGGAAAAACCATTAACCGAGATCACGCATAAAGGGGTTAAATTTTTTTGGAAAAAAGAGTGTGAAGAATGTTTTGAAGAACTGAATAGAATATTATTAAATTCTCCTATCTTGACTCTAACATCGGAGAATTATGAGTTTTTTATTTATAGTGATTCTTCAAAGAAAGGACTTGGTTGTGTCCTTATGCAGAATGATAGAGTTATTGTATATGTGTCACGACAGAAAAAATAATTCATGAAAAAAACTATCCTACTCATGATCTTGAGTTAGCAGCTATAATATTTTCTTTTAAGATATGGATAAACTATATCTATGGTTAAAATTTGAGATATATACCGATCAAAAGAGTTTGAAGTATATTTTCTCATAGAAAGAACTCAACATGAGGCAAAGACAATGGATTGAACTACTCAAAGATTATTATTACACTATAAACTACCACCTGGTGAAGGTAAATAAGGTGGAAGATTCTTTGAGAAAAAGGGTCATGGATTTTTTGAACAAGATGTGAGTTTAAAGGGATTCTATGTTCATGGATCTAGTAAAGATGGATATTGTAATAATCATGGAAGGTGAAACATCAATAATTTTTCAAATGGTTTCCAATCCAACATTACTAGAAAGGATAAAAAGTTCTCAGACTGATGATGAGAAGTTTAAAATAAAATTAAAGCTATGAATGATGGGAGATTGATTGACTTCGTATATGAAGATGGAATTTTGAAATTTGGGAAGATACTTTGTGTTCCTAATATACCAGATCTAAGAAAGGAAATCGTTGGATGATTCTCATAACTTTAATTTATCTATACACCCTGGTAGCACTAAGATGTATAAATATTTGAAGGAATGTTTTTGGTGGGACAACATGAAGAGGGATATTTCTGATTATGTGTCAAAATGTATGGTTTTTCAACAGGTTAAGGCTGGAAGACAACATCCTAGAGGAGTCATGCAACCTCTTCCCATACCTGAGTGGAAATGCGATGATATTACGATGGACTTTGTCATGGGGCTACCAAAGGATCCTAGAAGGAATAATTCAATATGGGTCATTGTTGATCGTCTTACCAAGTCCGCACATTTTCTTTCTATAAGAGAAGATTTACCACTTGAATGTTTAGAAAGACTATATATTAATGAAGTTATAAGACTTCATGGAGTACCTCTATCGATTGTTTCTGATCGTGATCCCCATTTTACATCAAGATTCTAGAAAAGTCTTTAGAAGACCTTGGATACTGAACTTCATTTGAGCACTGCCTACCACCCTCAAAATGATGGAAAATCAAAACGAACTATTCAAACCATAGAAGACATGTTGAGATTTTTATCACTTGACTTTCAAGGTATGTGGGATCAATATTTACCTCTGGTAAGATTTTCCTATAACAATATCTTCCATTCAAGTATTCATATGGCACCATATGAAGCGTTATATGAAAAGAGATTTCACACACCAACTTGTTGGGATGATGTTGGTGTAATAAAACTCGTAGGCCCAAAACTTGTTGATGAAACAATGGAAAAGGTGAAGGTTGTGCAAACCCACATCAAAGAAGCTCAAAGTAGGCAAAAGATCAATGACAATAACTGAAGGAAAGATTTGGAATTTTAAGTAGGAGTTCATGTTTTCTTGAAGGTATCTCCATGAAAGGGTGTTATACAATTCGGTAAGAAGGGAAAATTAAGTCCTAGGTACATCAGACTTTTTTAAATTCTGGAACAAATTGGAGTTGTAGTTTATCCTTTGGAAATGCCTCTGAGTATCTCCAAAGTTCATGATATGTTTCATGTATCACTGTTGAGAGAATACATGCCTGACCCAATGCATGTACTCACATAGGAAGAAATAGAACTGGAACTTGACCTGTCTTATTGTGAAGAGCCTATTAGAATTCTTGATATCAGAGAACAAGTGTTGAGAAAATGGACGACTCGTCTGGTGAAATTTCAATGGATAAATCATAATATGGAAGAGGTAATGTGGGAACTCGGGGAACTTATGATGAAGAACCACCTGAATCTTTTTATGTTGTAATATTCTAGAAATTTTGAGGATGAAATTATTTGAATGAGGGAAGAATGTAACACTCTAAGCTTCCACGGTATGCTTCTCTTGGAATAATACAATAGCTTGCAATGTACGCAACTTCGAGTTCTAACACACCACGACCAATCAAAATATCCATTATGAATAGTAATACCCATTTTTTGAAATTTTATAAATTTTATTTTTTTTAAATGGACTTCATTTTTGGATTCAGAATATCAAAATTATCTTAGGGTGTATTTATGGTATTTTTCTGAAAACTTTCAATTTTTGATGAATAGTGAAAAACACACACGTTATTTTTTAAAACCGAATTTTTATTTAAATAATTAGTTATTTTATTTAAATTTATATTAGGTAAAAATAGATACATAATACCTATATATGTTCAATGTAATTCATTAGAATCGTTTTATAATAATATTAGATATATAAAATTTTATTGAACTTTTTACCGTCTTTTACCCACCTTCTAGGCGCATTTGCAAATTTGCATAAAACGTAATTTTACCACTTCTGTGAATTGAATTTCAAAAATCTGAGAGACATGGTTGACAGCAGTAAGTAAAATGTGGTTCAATAAGATTAAAATATTTTTTGGTGAATAGTAACTTTTGACTTTTATTTAACATGGTTAAAACAAAATAGGGTTATTAAAGGTAAAAAATGATATTATAATTACCCTAAAACATGTCCTAATTCTATTGGATAAGTGTATTTCAACCAAAATCAACCTTAGTAATAAAATATGATCCTTTTTGTCCACTTGTATTAGATTAGGACATTTATTATTATTTTATTTAAAGAAGAGTTAAAAGTGTTAAATTCAAAGTTTAATAATTAAACTATTTTTAATATAGGGTTATACATAAGATAAATTATAATATAAATAATAATTATAAATATATAAATATTTCATACATAATGGTATTTTATTTATAATTTTTAGATATTAAATAATTAAATTTATTTATGATACAATGATGATGCAGTAATTACCTTATTAATGAAATATTAAAATAATTGATAATATAAATATCCAAATAAATGTAAATTGAGACTTATGATGAATTCCACTAATTTTATAGGTTAATATGGAATTTTAGGATTTATTATTTTTTTTTTTTTTGAAGTTATAAAGTTTTTATAACTTTCACAAAAACAAAATACCAAATAGTGTCAAAATTGTCATAAATGAGTTTTTAAAACAAATACTATATTATTAATTGATATAATATTCCTAAAAATATAAGGTTTGGCCAAAGTACATATATAATGATATATATATCAATAATAAACCACTTGGGTTTCTTTTGTCTTTTTACAGAAATTTTATTAACCATTTATTATAATAATACAAGAATACATGGTAAAAGTTAAACTATTTAACTAAGAGTTAAATCTAAAAGATACGGTTAATATGGTTACCAAAACCTGTATAAAACCTATTGTTTGAGAGTTTTTAGACCCCTCCCCACCTTATCCTTTAAATAAATCATTTTTGAGCCATTATAAAATGAATATGATTGTATAATAAAATAATATTTCAAGATTTTCCTAAAGTGACCCCCACCTCTCTTATAAAAGAGTACATCCCATTATCTCAAAATCACACCTCCAAATCCATTTTTCTTAGCTAACCCCTGCTCAAATATCCCCCCAACTACCCTCAATTTTACCTAGAGGCCTTACTTTGATCAGAAAGCCAACCTAAGGAACCCTTTTGATCAACTCAATAGGAAACACCCAAAGAAGAGGTAATAATTTCACCACCTCTTTCAAAATTATTTTCTTCTTCCACTTCCTCTTTCTTTGTTATTTCCATACAAAAATAATAACTCCAATACCTTATACATACTTTTATGTTATTATAAATATGGTAGAACCATATTAATTATTCTATCCATCTTATGAATGGCAATTCACCATACGTGTGTATGTACGGCTTACCATCTCCACATCGTGGTGTAGTTTGTTATTCAAACACTTAATTATTTGGATGGGTATAATAATGAGTATAAATGATGTAAATAATAAATATAACTTGTTATTTATTATTTATATATGATATATCACCCAATTACATGTGATTTTACCATCAATAGAATGATATTTTTGCTCGTGCATACGTACGGATTACCGTCTCCATGAATGCGATGAAATTCATTCCCCAACATAACCATTCAAGAATAATTTTAATTTTATGATTAAAAATAATTTTTAAGAACTTAATATCATTCTGTATATTAATTAAATACATCCTATCCATAACAAACATGGCTTAAGTAACCAATAATATAAAGGAAAATGAATTAGTTAACACCCGAAACAATGATACTACTGAAATATTATTAACAAAGCAATATTAAAATATAATATATGATATCATATTTATGTATTTGGTTCTTTTATAATTTAATATAAATGATTTAACTATTATACAGGAGGTTAACATACCCTCGATCAAGGAAAGTACAAGGTAAGGGTTAATTTTATAATCTCTTTATTATTCGAGGTTGTTTATACGTGAGTATCTACTGGGACCACTTTATCATCCACATCAGTGTTTCATAAAAATGTATTTCAAAAATTTTTTACTATTTCCTAGACTATGGGTTAAAGTAATTTATACCCTTGTTTTAATTTTTATAAAATTTTTATAAATTAATATTTCTGTCATTTTCTAAATAAGTTCATTTACAACCTTTTCGACAAAATTAAGGAAAGAATGTTTTTTTAACTTATATGAAGATTGTGGCTATTTTCCACCATTATAAAATATTTAAAGCTTCCCTTTCAATATTATAATAATATTTTCAAAATAAATGATTTCTTTTATAATTATGTGACTTTTAATTGTTTTCAAAATATAAAGAGATATTTCTCTCAAATAGTTTTGATTTCATCTATGTCAACATCCTTTGATGGATTTTACACCTGTTTAAAGTTGATTTATTATGATACAATATTCCTTATTGTATTGAAGGGTTTGGGATATGTTAGAATGTGGATGTGTTATTTTTATACCATTAATATTTTATGATTAAAGTATTTACATTTCGTATGTTAGTTTTAATACGAATGTTTATGTTATGTTTCAACCATTTCATATGAGGAATGCATTGGAATTAGTAAGTAACGGGTGGATCCCACTATAGCTCCTCGAGGCATAAGTAGGTCTCATGAGACAAACTAGTGTCTTGGCACAAGGTCTTAACAAAATCTTATCTTTAGTCTTGGAATGAGGCCTTGGCTATGTTGTTATGATGTTCGGAATTATGTATTCCATTATCATGAAATTGGATATTGATATTACATGTGATTATTCGACTAGTAGAATATCCATGTGAATAAGTAAATGAAATTATTTGATTTATCTTTTCCATATTATTCTCATGTTTAAGTTTGAAAGTCTTTTGTTTTAGTCTTATACATTTCCTTAAATGTTTGTGCTTATTTATGAAATTTTATGCTATATTGTTATCCTTATTGAGCACTTGAGCTCACCCATTTATATGTATTATTTTTCCTAGGATGCAAATAAGTATATTATGATTGACCTACAGGGATAGTCTAAGGGAGATTATTGTGTTAAAAGGAGACACAATGTTGTTTTTTTATTTCATGATGTAATTTAAAACTTATGTATGTATCTAGTACTTCCAAGGCTACTAAATTGATCGGTCTTTCGGGACATGATTCCTTGTATCATGAAAATGTTATGTAATAATGCACCGACTCTGGGTAATTGGGGTCGAGGCATTACAATGTAATAGGTCGGGATGGGATTAAATTTTCATATTCTCCAAATCTTTAATGTTTGAAAAAATCTAAGTCTTGGGACCCACCCCAGATGACTTTTTGAACAATATTTAATTATTTTCATTAATACCTGAGCACCATGGAGGCCTATAAATAAGAGGCCGAGACTCTAATCAAAGCATTCATTCAGAGCTTCCACCACTGGGATCAAGGACTCCTACTTCCATAATGCATTAAGTGGAATTTATATTTTTCTACCCCCTTGTGACTAACATGAGGAGGTTGACCTTGTGTGAATCAATTGAAATGAAGGGGGATTGATTGTATTAAGGTATTTTATTTTTAAATGTAACTCATTTGGGTCTTTTGTCACATCCCTATTTTCTCAAATATCTTCTTAGCCCCATCATTCATGATCGTTGTGTGATCAGTGAGGGAGTGATAATTTCAACACATTTACTGGAGAATGATTCACACCATGATCATTGGGTGGATTATTTTCTATGTTTAAACATGGTTCTGAGTTACCAAGTCCACTACTAATTTAAGTAACAAGACCATTGTGAAAAGAGGATTTCAGAGATTTTGGGGGTTGTCCACCATGACCATTAGATTCAACTAATTCAGTTCTGACACCATATGATAGCTATTTAATTATATTATACACTAATCAATCCTGAACCCATATTTTCAATTCTTGATAATGTTTTTATATTTTCTAAAATCTAAAAATCAATCATTATCTATATTTTCAATTAATTAGTCTAGATTTTAAATGTTAAATAGCTTAGGTTTATTTTATTTAATTAATATTTTCTACAACCTTATCTTTGTGGGTTCTTCCTCAGACTTTCATATCCTATAATACCCTGTTGTTTAGTGGTCTATTTATTTCATGTTTTAAATTTCTAAATTCTATAACCCAATGGGAATTAATGATGCCCGTATGGATATTAATAATATATACCATGATTTAGAATAATCAGTATCATTACTGAAGTAAACATTCCTTTCAGTTAATGAACGGACTTATCACATGTTTCATATAACAAGAACTTCTCACCCTTCCTAGTAAGATTGATAGGAGGTTCCTTGTGATATGATAAGTATTATTAGAAATTCCTATGATACCCAACCAGTCCCAAGAAAATCCATATATCAATTACATTCTTGGGTTGTTCCCTAGAAAAAACATCACTCACCTTCTCTGGTTCAACTGATACTCTTTATTCTAATATAATATATCCCACGAATTGAACTTTTTCATTTGATATGTGGAACTTTGTGATCTTAACATATATTTCATTCTATCTCAGTATATTGAATATGATCTCAAGATGTTTCTCCTGTTCTCAATGAGTATGAGAATATAAAAATATGTATTCTTTAATAACCGCGATAAAGAAATCCATGTAGAGGTGGAAAACATAATTCATCAAGGCCATGAAAATAGTGGGAGTTTTAAAAAGACTGAATGGAATAAATAATTACTCATATAAACCATAACGACTTTGGGAAGGCATGTTTTTTATATCTGAAGGCATGAATAGAACCTAATGATAGCTTGATCTTAGGTATACCTTTAAGAACACTATAGATCCTTGGAGTTGGTCAAAGAGATCATTTGTTAAAGGAAAATGATACATATTTTTAACTATAAGATGGTTTAACCATCATAAATTCACAAAAAAATTATAGGGTTCCATTCTTATTTATGGAAAAAAGGAAAATAGAACCTTAATTAGAAGTAATGTGTTAGATAAAATCCTTAAATTCTAAATCATTAAACTATCTCTTTATATCTTGGAGCTAAGTAGGTGAAATTGTGTATGTAGGGTTAGAATCCGGAGCTACTCCTTAAATGATAATGATTGTAAAATCCACCTATATCATGGGAGGTACTCTAGAGAAGTAATTTAGGAAAAAAATCCCTAAAGAGATCCACTAATTAAGAAAAATAATTCAGATACACTATTCGATAATCTAGTAAAAGGTTGGAAATATAGGATTTCACTCCAACCATCTCATAATGCTTTGGTCTAGAAAAATCAGCATGGTCAACCCACTCTCCATATTTTACATATCTACCACACTCATACAATATGAATATCACCCATTGGAAACAATAGTCAATGTCAGCATGATAAGGAATAGTCTAATCTATCCTGAGTATGGCATCAAACCTTGTCATATCAAGGATAATTAAATTATACAAAAAGTGATAACTACCAAAATCAAGAGGATAGTTCATGAATTGGTTTATACAATCTGATCATACACCCAATGGTGTGTCTTTGGGTCTTAATCCCACAAAATCACTAAACATGAAGACAAAAAAAATTTATGATCTATACATAGATAAACAAGTTTTTAGTACATGTATCGAACAAAGAAAATTTGATAGTAGAGGATACCATAATAGTAACTCTTGTAGTATATATTTTTTATCTATACTCCTTGAGTATCTACTATAATGAGAACAACTGGACAAATCCATGGCACTGATCTACAGCTGGACTACCCTGATTAGATCTACTCTACTGGCATTGATAATTAGATGTCTAGATACCTTGTCCATGACCTCATCATCATCCTATTTGATTGTGCTACTCCATATTCTTTTATGATTTGGAATCAGTGATCCTTATCCTAAAGTTGGAGCTAGTGTGAGACATCTTTTATTAGAAACAGATGAAAAGGTATGGAAAAACTATTGAGGATGAACTATCTATCTGCAATCATGACAGTCTAATGGGTATCTATCACACTACAACTTTACATTCCACTCCCACTCGCATTGATGGAATACCACAGAGCTAAAAGTGTGGGTACTATAGCCACAAATTCTCTGATAAGAAACCTCAAGGATACACTTCCATCTATGGGAATAATTGTTCAACTATCACAACACTGACCCTCTTTTCCATTTACTATCGTCTTACCTTAGGTATTTCTTAGTGATAATATCTTGGTTTGTGATCTTAGAAATAGAATATATGATAAGTACATTCACTTGTGATAAGATATTATATCTAAGACCATCCTCAAATAATATCACTCAAAATATTTCATCTTTGAAAAAGAAACAATTCAAAGCATTGATGCTCAGTGAAAGGAACTAAATAGTCCATGATGTACATAGAACCCTGCTCTAGGTTCATGAACTCCCTAGATGGGTCAACTTTCAGTATCTTAGGGGAAAAGGTAATCATGGAAGGAATTATGTAATTCTTCCCAAATCATTCCATGATGATGACCAGCCTAGGTAATCACATCCCAACAATGTTTAAAAGAATAACGCATCACGTAGATGGAAATATTAGCCCTCCTACCTAGAGGCATCTCCAGATTCTCTTAGATAGCTACCAAGGATTATAACCATGAAATGGAAGATTGAGGTCCTCCATACCTTGAAAATATGGGATGGTGTTAGTAATGGAACTCACAAGTTAGATCAAAAATTGTAGGTACATGTCATGGAGCACCCTACATAAACTACATAAAACATAGTAAAATCTCTATAAGCTTGGTTTCAGTGCTCGGTTTGTTTATAAATGGTGTCTCCTCACGTTTCACTAGTGGAGGTATCACTGATGGATCTGATATGACCACCTCTGGACCTTTTTCATTGCCACCCTCCAGGTGTATGACTAGAGGACATCATGATTGAATAGCCTAACAAATTCCAAGAACAAACCTATAAATAAGATTTTAAATCAGATAGGTTATCTATCATAAGCATAAAAAATAATAAGGGCTCACTACCCAACATTATAACCCAAATAAATGATTAGAAGGAAATGGTATTGGTATGTTTTATAGTTTAATTTACATGTGTTATAGTATATAGAGGATCAATTTCAATTTAAGGATGAATAATCTCTTTAAATTACATCAGCCTCCTAATTTACTATTAACTATTTTAATTATATGTCAAAAATTACATTTTTTTGGTCCTTAAATTAATTTATGCGACAAAAAAATAGTGCTCAATTAAATGGATTGTCATTCCCATATAATAAATTCTCATCTAATTTATAAATAAAATTGTCACACATTTAATCCCACCCAATTCCACTAACATTCAGTCTCTTAATGTAACGGGTAAAATATGATGGATTGGTTTTAATGGGTATCCAATTCCAATTTATAAGGGCCCATACACCATATAAATTAAAATTGGTAGTCACAAAATCACATTCAAGTCCATATCATGTATTCAATGTTACATTTATTACACGGATTGAAATTTGTGATTTTATATTCCTTTATAAATATATATAGAAAACACTATTTATGTTGATTATAACACTTAAAAATCTAAATTTAAATCCCTTTAAGAAGATGATATTAACACAATCATATATAATAATCATGGAGCACTAAAAAATCATAGGTAACACGGGAAATTAATGCAACAAAAAGCACATATATGGCATGGTATGTGAATCCTAGGTTCTTATAATGATTCATGTAAAAATATAATTACCATAACTATACAAGGTTGAATCTATATAAACATATCAAATACCAAAATTCATGTGAATCAAACAAAAGTGAAAGTTTATCAATATTAATAAGAAAAAAATAGAATGAAAATTTCACATTACAAGGAAACCAGTTATTTTTTACAAATATGGGTTAGATACTCCTAGGAAAGGAAAATAACCAAGTTACAACATGTTCCTAATGTCCTGTCTAAATTTACCAAATTATTAAGGAAATAAAATATACTGCTCTGATACAAATTTCTTACATCACAGACCCAGTTCACTCCTAGGTAACAGATCCCCATCAACCACATGGCCTCAGGCATTCCTCTTTATGTAATAAAAGTTACAGACTAACAGTGAGGGCCCAAGGTGTTTCCATGGGGATATTATTCCATCAGTTTAGATTTTATCAAAATGGTGATATAAAAATAACATGTACAAGGAAGTAGTATAATAATGAATAAATAAGGAAGTATAATAAATAATAAGAGTCCAATAAATAAATAATCATCAAAATTTGTAAACAGTATTATATACAAATTATGATGAAATGTATCAAAAAAAAATTAAAATAAATTTACATGTTTGTAAATAGATAATAAAATACATGATATAAAAAAGGAAAAAATTAAAAAACTATCCAAGAATCTCGAGCACTAGCTCAGTCATCTTCCACTAATCTCCCATCATAAATCTAGATATCAGGTGGCCAAAGAGGGAGGTTTCCCATTGTACACACCTACAATCATATAATCTTCCTTGGTGCTAATGGTGGCCCAGGTATAGTGTGAGATAAATATTATTAGTCCAACACCAACTACATCAATATAAATATATTCTAAGAATATAAATTGAAACATTGTGTGGTTATATGAATTAAAATAAATTATCCTAGAAAAAACCTATAACTTCTTTATCATCATCTAGAAATGTCACTAATCATGTGATAATTTAATTAATTATGATTCCATTTATAATATGTATTTACTATATAAAAGGTTTTAGTTGGACTATAAAAAATAATTATAGTGGAACCAATTTATAACCAAGGAATCCTTGACCTTGGGGGTGAAGCAAACTCAAAATGGTAACTCATGTGTTCTAGCTATTAGAGGTCTAAGTGTAATCCAAGGGGCATTTAAAAGTAATTACATAGTAAAATATTATAATTGTGCTTATGGAGCTCATCCATAGTAATCCTTGTCTAATCATGGCTGGGGTGAATCCATGGTGTCTTATGTTTAATGAAATATAGCTAAATATTAGGAGTGTATCCAAGGAATTATAGTATCTAGAAAAGTTGTAAAGTGAATTTTTGGTTCAATGAATATTCATTCATCTAATAATAAAAATAAAAATTCTATGGTGTTTATATCACGCGACAATCAACATAATTAATTGAAATTGTGTCCTATGAGTGATCAAGGAATTATATTAGGAATCCTTGACTGGATCAAGTCTGAAAACTCATATAAATATAAAAAAGTTCCAAATAAATAGTAGACTTACACTCATTCCATTTATAAAATTTTACATCATAGCCTATGTAATAATCTTTAAAATAATAATTCTATTGGTTTATTCCATTACCTTTCATTAAACATGACATGGTTAATTAGGTACATTCAACTAATATCAATTACATTACATTATCCAAGTACAAGTGATATTTATATATATATATATGATTTTCATTTAAAAATTTAGGATTCATTTATTAAAATGATGTTCTTTCCCTATTAAAGGTCAAGTAGAACAAACCCAAACTGTGTACCAAATAATGTCAATTTATATTACCAATGGAATAAATATAGAACACACATAAATTAGGAGGTCCACATTTTGGTATCAATATCCAATAGTGTGAAGAGGTTTCAATAGGGTATTAGATTAAAACCTAGAAGACATAAATTAATGAAGATGTATTTTTAATGGCCAACACTCAGGGAAACTGACACACACATAATTAAAACAGTTTATAAGATTTCCATAATTTTATGGAAAATTCATACACCACCTACCAGATTCCTATAGTAGATTCCCCATCTGTTATTGACCCTTAGATTGGGATAGATAGAAAGAAAAAGGATGAATAGATGAGTGATAGAGAAATAAGGAATATGATCTCACACAAAAATAGATTCTTCTATAAGAAGTAAAACAAAAAAGAGCCTAAGGAGTTGATAACTTACCATTAGGAATCTAATGAGACAAACATAAGTTATTTTTGATGTCTTTTAGAAAATTTATCATTGATTATTGGTAGATTATATTGAGCCCAGTGATTTCATTTGTTGTCAATATCATGTCAATGTGTTCTTGATGATTTAATGACTGAATCAATGAAGATTACAGCATACTTAACTATGATAATTATTGAACTGGTATTAAGTTCCAAGACTTGTATCAAGGTGATACAATGTTACAACACTTGAATAATCACATGAAATACTCAATTTAATAAGGAAAAAAGTGACATCCATCAATAGTCACTAAGTGGATGAAGTGATGAAGGCCATGCATTATGTTTTAATGCATGAGGAATGAAGACATGATCCATGCATCATCCATGATTGGATTAAAAGAATGTATTGAAGATGTTTGGGATTTAGTATCTAAAAATAAAGGAATGGATGATGTTTGAAGATGAAGAAGAGTGGAGAATGGGATTTGAATGAAGAATTACGGTTTGGAATTTTAAGAAGAATTTAATACTTGATTACTTAGTTTTTATACTAAGTACTTAGACTGTTCCTTTACCAAAAAATGATCCAACCATGGAGGGTCAGCCGAGGTCCTCACCTCAAGAACTTGTGGGACCTGTGGGTCAACTACGCTCGAAGGAAGCCCTCGAGGCCAGCCCCGCATGAGGCATGTGTGATCAGGCCATGTGTAAGCCCGTAGGTGCCTCACAGTGATAAACCCATGTAGCATGGGTGTTAGGTGTGCGCCCGGAGGAGCAGAGTAGGCGCTAATAGCGCACCCTTATGAGAACCAGTGTGGGGCCGCACCGGAGGGGGCGAGGAGTAATTTGGCATCAAGGTAGCGAGAGTTGATTGTTAAATCGTGAGAAAACAGCAGCCCATTTTGATATGGGATTGAATTTTAAAAATGCAGACCTAATCCTGGCCGTCTGTCTAATCCCATGCCCGATCACAGCTGCATGATCCATCTTGTGATCCATGATCTAATCACTAACGTCCGTGATTAATTCGAGTTGATCCAACGGACGTGGCATCGTCTTCAACCTCAGATTGCATGGAGGTCCACCCAACGCGGATGCTCGCCATCGCCACTACCGATCAACCGAGATCGAGCTCTCAACCACTATTGTATCTCAAATCGAGTGCATGGTGATAATTCAGATGAACTGAATACATGCATGCATTAAAAGCTTCATGCATGCATCGAGCTGAAGAATTCTAACGTGGATGAAGCAAACAGAGTTGTGAGGCCATGTTAGAATGCTCAAAGCTTTCGAGTGAATAATCTACATGAGTACTTAAATGCATGCATTTGAGTATCATGCTTCAATGAATAAGTCAGCAGTTGAAAAGGAAACAACCAAGATTTAATCATATCTTTAATACTGTGTTCCAAATTTTGAAGTCGTAGATCTCGAGCATTCAAAGACCGATCTTCATGATTGATACACGAATTTTGAACACACTCCCTGCCTATAAAAGGAGGAGCCCAAGCCGTGAATAGGTTGCTGCCATTATTTGGGGGAGCTCCTGTTTTACGAAAAGCAGAGCACCAAGGGTTTCCACGCAGCCCTACTATGTGAAGGTAAGCCGCGCATCTCTTGTGTAAAGGATTTTCATGCATCCCTTGCATGAAGAGAAGAAGCACGAACCACCCTAGTTCATGAAAGAGGACATTTGCACCTCTTGTGCGAAGGAACCCGTGATCACATGATAGTTTCTTTTGAACCCTCATTGTGTTTTGTGAGAAGCTTCCCATGGGTATAAAAACCAGTGTCTTGACACCCTTGTTGTTCCCTTGCGAAGACAAAATCCACATCTTTGGTTTTGTGAAGGAGACCCACGTGAACTGTGGGTGTGAAGGAGATCTCGTGCCCTCATGTTTTCACAAAGAAGAACACACATGTGTTCATATATATATATATATATGATATTGATGGTTGTAGGGGTTCATTATTGAATAAGAAAGAGAGTTCACAAAGGACAGTGTATACATACACTACCTTAGGAGAAGAAAAATTCACCCAAGGCTCCATTTCCTTACGAAGGAGAGAGGATAATGCATATATAATGCATATGAATGAATATGCATAAATTGAGACACCCCAGTCTGTAAGAACAAAGCCACACTTTTAATACACCCATTAGGGTTTTAAAAGAACTCAAATCAAGTAAGGATTGTGTGTTCACATTTTAAGGAGGGAGAAAAGAAGAATATCACACAAAATACACACACCTATATTGAATCCAAATATTAAGTATGTGTGTGCAAAGAACCAAATATGAGAAATCATTTTGTGTGCAAAGTAATTTGAGAAAGACTGAAAGATTCAATTAGAGTTTGTTGGAGCTACTTGAAAAGAAGGAAGACTATCAATCCATTCGAAGGAAGAATTTGAAACTAGGGTGCATAATGAGTTTTTGGAAGAAATAATAAGGTGCAGAAAAGTTGGGGGGTTTAACCAACTTGTAATTGGGGGGTCTAACCAATTACTGTTTGTAATCATCTTCTGATATAGTGAATAATTCTTGTTGGGGAGAATAACCAACATGTAAAGGAGTAGGTCTTTGTACTGAACCTTGTAAATCCTTGTGTCTTGTGTTTTTGTTTCACTGTATCATTTGAAGAGTAGATCAAGGCCTTAACCATCCAAAAATGTTTAACTGACAAAGGAGGCAATTCATAAAAAAGAAATATAAAAATTTAAAAAGGATATCACTGATTCACCCCTCCCCTCTTAGTGATCTTTCACTATTCTTGGTATTTCTAGTGGTATAAGAGGTAGGTTCCCTATGTAAGGATTCTAATACTCTCCGAAGATGGAAAATATAAATTTTCTCAACTGTAGGGGTGTTCCTCCTTTTGATGGAAAGAATTTTCATAGTTGAAAGAATAGGATGTTACCCTATCTTTTATCTCTTGGCCTTGAAGTTAGATACGCAGGTACATTTGGATTCCCCCCTATTGCTGATGAAACTATTATGACTTTCTTTGAGAGAAGAAATATAGAAGTTGATGGAAAATCTCAAAATTCCATATTAATGTCTCTTTAGGAAAAAGTGTACACAAAGGTTATGGGACTTAAAAATGCCAAATGAATTTGGGAAAAATTGGAAAGTAGTTATGAAGGCAACATGATAGTCAATGAATCCAAATTGAAAATTTAGAGGAGAAAATTCTAAGATATAAAGATGGGAGAAGAGGAAAACATTGATGATTATTTCACAACATTCAATGAGATTGTCAGTAATATTTGGGTCTTTGGAGAGAAGTTTGATTATTCAACTATCGTGAAAAAATTAATGAGAAATTTTCCTAATAGGTTTGATCCAAAGGTTTCGGCTCTGGAAGATAGAGATGATATTTCTCTTGATGAGTTACATAACATTATCATTGCATATGAAATGTGAAAGATCTCGGTTTTTTAAAAGAAGATGAAAGATGAGATGGCTTTCGAGACCAAGAGAAAACTCAAAATCAAAGATGATAAAGCTTCAGAATCAATTGAATCTGATGATGAAGATAAAGATGAAGAATATAATAAAATAATTTCTCTTATATAAAAAAGATTTAGGAATGAAAAAATTAAGGTCAAAGAGAAACTTCCACCAAGGTGTTATAACTGCCATAACATTGGACACTTTTCTATTAATTCTCCTAAGAAAAGGTTTGTTGCACCTGAGAAAGAAGAAGAAAACCCACAAAAGAATAAATGGGGTAGAAGATCAAAAGGGTCAATCAAATTTGGTACAAGAAAGAAAAATTTTCTTCCAGGTGAAAGAAGATGTTATGTGAGAAAAGAAGAGGATGTTGACTCCACATCAGACAGCCAACCAGAAGATGAAACTAATTTCATGGCTCATGTGTAAAAAGGGTTTGATACTTCTAGAAGTGAAGATGATGAAAGAGAATGGATAGATCTTGAACACGTGTTGAAAAATTAATTGGAACCTTTCCTTGAGCAAAACAAAAATCTCAAGAAATAAAAGAGGTTGTTACTAAAATAAATAGAAAATGTTACTTGAGAAAGGGAAGAATGTATAAAGAAACAAACATTTTACATTGAATAAATCAAAAGACACAAACTAAAGGTAACTGGAATGGAAAAGATGGTAAGAGACCTTGAGGAGAAACTGCACCTCAAAGAAGAAGAGAAATCAATGACTCGTTCTAAGTTCCTTGAAGCACAAAATATCTTAAAGAATATCAAAGAAGATTTCAACAAGACTGATGAGGTCAAGGGAGAATCGTCACACACTGGTGAAAAGAATCAGGTCAATTCAACGCCAGTCAAATATCAAAATACAAATGTTATTTCTAACAATGCGGGTTTAATAAAAAATCTGAGACAAGTTTGGAGCACAAAGTCTTTTGACAAATCCTCTTCTAATCTAAAGGAAGAAAGAAATACTCCAGGAAGATTTACTCAGGTTATGGAAAGAAAACAACAACAATCTTCCATACAAGACTCTTATCAGTGGGGAATATCAAGGTTTAGAGTATACTACTGGTGTTGTGGAGTTTTTGGGCACCAAGAATATTTATGTTGGTATAACATGTCTCTACCTCAAGTAAGGCATGAATCAAGGGGGGTTATTCTGAAAACAAAAGGGCAATGCAGAAATCATCTAATCTGCCAACTCAGAACAAATCTAACTACTTGGAAGAAGCTTGTGGAATATGTGATCAGCAAGGTCATGGTTCTGAAAATTGTATGATTGTTCTTCCTGAACAATCCCTCAAAGTCGTTAAATGAAAAGGAATTCAAAAATTAAATGGATAAAACTCATGTTTTTTTTAAATTAATTTGAAAGCCAGTAGTAAAACCAAGTCATGGATTCTTGATAGTGGATATTCATCACACGTAACTGGTGATACAAAAATCTTAATAAACATAGAAAATCATGAGGGAGGATATGTAATCTTTAGAAATGATTATTCTCTGAAAATCAAGGGAGTTGGCGAAGTTATGATTGAAGCCAAAAATCTGAAGTCCAATGATGTTGTATTCATTGAAGGGTTAAAACAAAATTTTCTTAGTGTGAGCCAACTATGTGATGATGGATATGAGGTGTTGTTAAAAAGGGATTCAGGTTTCATCAAAATCTCAATGGATGGAAGAATCATAAGTTAGGGGAAAAGAACCACTAGAAATCTATTTCAAATTGGTAATTCTATTGATTCCTGTTATTTGAGTTCCAAGGATGAAAACAATATCTGGCACAGAAGACTTGTCCATCATGGTCAAAGGAGTATATACAAAATTATAAAGTATGACATTGTGATAGATCTTCCCAAATTGAAAAGAGAAAGGGATGAAGTTTGTGAAACATGTCATAAAGGAAAATTGACTCAAAGCTCGCATGAAGGAGTGGATATTCTATCAACTAGGCCCACTGAACTTATTCATATGGACATATGTGGGTCAATGAGATAAAATTATACAATAGGTGATCTGTATTTCATAATATTTATTGATGATTACACTCGAATGACTAATGTCATGTTTATTAAACACAAGTCAGAGGCAACCACAATGTTCAAAAAATTTAGAAGGCGGGCTGAGAAGGAATTGGGTATTTATATCAAGAGAGTGAGATCAAACAATGGTAAAGAGTATACTTGTGATGATTTTGAAAGCTATCTCTGCAAGCATGGAATTAAGCATCAATATATCACACCCTGAACTCCACAGTAAAATTGAGTAGCTGAAATAAATAACAGAATCTTAGTTGAAATGGGCATAACTATGTCGGATAAACATAACATCTCGAAGTTTTTCTAGAGAGAAGTTGTATGCACTGCCATACATATACAAAAAATATGTCTTCTCAGACTAGAAACACAAATGAAAACTTATCAAATGTGGTATAATAGAAAACCAACTGTTAAATACTTCAGTGTTTTTGGAAGTCCCTGTATCATAAAGATTAAGAACATTAATCTGGGAAAATTTGAAGAAAAGGAAGAGGAAGAGATCTTCATGGGAAAAATACATGATGGTAAAGGATATAAATGTTGGAAAAAAATAATGAACAAGTTGGTTGATTGTAGTGATGTCAGAATTATTGAAAACAATATCAAATTAGATATTTCTAAGAATGGTGATTCATAAGATTTGGAAGAAAGTGACATGACTATGGAACAAAAGAATGATGAAGCAGCTGGGATAGAACAAGAAAATGTTGATATCAATTCTGAACATATTAGTGATGAAGAAGAAACTGATGAAAATAAAATAAAATGGTATAAAAAATTAAAGAAACATGTTGAGAAAAAAAATGTCATTGGTAATCTACAATATCCAGTGAAAACAAGAAGAAGATTCATAATTGAAGATCAAACTGCACTCATTTATCAAGTTGAACCTCATACAGTGGTTGTGGCAGTTGAGCATGAGAAATGGATAAAAGCTATGCACGATTAGCTTGACCAGATTGAAAAGAACTTCACTTGGGATCTTGTTTGAAGACCGAGGAATAAAAAAGTTATTGGCACCAAGTGGGTTTTCAGAAATAGGCTAAATGAGAAAGGGGGTGTTTCAAAAAACAAGGCCAGACTGGTATGCAAGGGATATTCACAAATGGAAGGAGTTGACTTTGAAGAAACTTTTTCACCAGTAGCATGACTGGAAACCATTAGAATGTTCTTAGCAGTTGAAGTACGCAATCATTATAAGGTTTATCAAATGGATGTAAAATCTATATTTCTAAATAGAGATCTTTAAGAAGATTTATATATCGAACTACCAGATGGTTTTATTATGGAAAAAGATGGAAGCATGGTATGCAGGTTGAGAAAAGCTCTATATGGTTTAAAACAGGCCCCTAGAGCCTGGTAATCCAAATTGGATGGTTGTCTAAAGGATATTAATTTTGTCAAGGGTATGGTTGACAGTAAGTTTTATGTTATAGAAATGGCCACTGGAACTCTCATAGTCATTATATATGTGGATGACATCATCATTGCTAGCGACAAAGAAGGTTTATGTGAATAATTTACTGAGCAAATAAAGAGAACCTTTGAAATGTCCATACTTGGTCAAATGACATATTTTCTGGGATTTTAGGTTAAATAGAAACAAAATTCCATATTTTTATCATAGGAAAAGTATGCAAGAGAATTGGTGAAAAATTTTGGAATGGAAAATGAAAAGGAAGTTTCAAAACCCATTTCAGTTGGAACGAAATTATGCAAGGATGAAACTGGAAACAGTGTTGATCAGAAAGATTTCAGGAGAATCATTGGGAGCTTAATTTATCTCATAGCATCAAGACCAGATATCACTTATGCAGTAACTCTATATTTCAGATATTAGAGTAATCCAAAAGAATATCACTTATCAGCAGCTAAGAGAATTTTGAGATATGTGAAAAGAACTTTGAACTATGGGTTGTTATATAAACACAGTTAATACATGAAGTTGTTGGGGTTTACAGATGCTTATTGGGCTGGTGATTGTACAGATAGAAGATCCATATCTGGTGAAACCTTATTTTTGGGAGAAGGATGTATTAGTTGGTACAGTAAGAAACAAAACTTAGTAACTTTGATCACAGCTGAGGTAGAGTATGTGGCAGCCACACATGCATGCACATAGATGATTTGGATGCAAGTACAACTAGTAGACTTATGAATTGAAACTGAGAAGCCTCTATAGATCTTATGTGATAATCAAAGTGCCATTGAATTATCTAAGAATCCCATACAAAATTAGATATCCAAGCATATTTATATCAGATATCATTTTATCAAAGAAAATGTGTCAAGTGGAGATATCAAGCTTGAATACATCTCTACTCAAGATCAAATTGCCTATATTTTCAACAAAGCAATGCTGGAAGAGAGGTTTGTTGAGTTAAGGATGAAACTTCATGTTCAGCCTTCTCTTATCACTTGAAGATCATAAAAAGGTTTATCCTTATTCCCTAAATCTATATAATTTCTTTTTAACTAATTTGTAGGGAATTGAAGGAGATGAATGCATCCCTTGAGGGGGAGCATTGTTTTTTGGATGTTTGTACAGGGTTTTTTGCAGTTCCATGAAAAAAAATTCACCCCCTTGGAGATTATTTGATTCATTCTGAGCATGATTTCATGTATATGGTTGTCTATTAATAGTATGGAAAACCTTGGTTAGATCTCTCTTGTTTTCTACATTGGGTTAGCCCACGCAAACTTAGAGTTGATTAACTACATGTTCTTTACTAAATGAACCATGTGATATGATCCCTTTGCATTTGTTTACCAATAAGGGGGAGAAAACATCTCAACCAACATTCTCTACCAGAGTGTGCTTAAGATATATTGACAAAAAAATCAAAGGGGGAGATTTTTTAGCCCAGTGATTTCATTTGTTGTCAATATCATGTCAATGTGTGCTTGATGATTTAATGACTGAAGCAATGAAGATTGGAGCATACTTAACTCTAACGATTGTTGAACTGGACTTAAGTTCCAAGACTTGTATCAAGGTGATACAATGTTACAACACTTGAAGAAGCACATGTAATACTCAATTGCATAATGAAAAAAGTGACATCCATCAATAGTCACTAAGTGGATGAAGTGATAAAGGCCATGTATTATGTTTTAATGCATGGGGAATAAATACATGATCCATGCATAATACATGATTGGATTAAAATAATGTTTTGAAGATGTTTGGGATTTATGATCTAAAAATAAAGGAATTGATGATGTTTGAAGATGAAGAAGAGTGAATAATGGGATTTTAATGAAGAAGTATGGTTTGGAATTTTAAGGAGAATTTAATACTTGGTTACTTAGTTTTTATACTATGTACTTAGACTGTTCCTTTACCAAAAAATGAGCCAACCATGGAGGTCTAGTCGAGGTACTCACCTCAATAACTTGCAGGACCCATGGGTCAACCGTGCTCAAAGGAAGCCCTTGAGGCCAGCCCCACATGAGGCATGTGTGGTCAGGCCATGTGTAATCTCGCAGGTGCCGCACGGTGATGAACCCATGCAGCATGGGTGCTAGGTGAGTGCCCATAAAAGAAGAATGGGTGCTAAGATCATACCTGTAGGAGAACCAGTGCGGGGTGGCACTGGAGGGGGGAGAGGAGTAATCTGGCATCAAGGCGGCAAGAGTTGATTGTCAAACCATGAGAAAACCACAGCCTATTTTAATGTGGGATGGAATTTTAAAAACGTGGAACTAATCTTGGTCATCCATCTGATCCCTCACCCAATCACAGTCATATGATCCATCCTGTGACCCACGATCTAATCACCATTGTCCATGATTAATTAGAGCTAATCCAACGGATGTAGCGTCGTCTTCAACCTCAGATCACATAGAGGGCCACCCGACGCAGTTTCTCACCATCGCCACTGCCAATAAACTAAGATCGAGCTCTCGTCCACTATTGTAGCTTAAATAAAGTGCATGATGATCGTTCGTACAAACCAAATACATGCATGCATTAAAAGTTTCATGCATGCATCGAGCTGAAGAATTCTAATGTGGCCAAAGCAAAAGGAGTTGTGAAGCCACGTCAGAATGCTCAAAGACTTCACGGAAATAATCTGCATGTGTTCTTAAAAAAAATCATGTGAGGATCATGCCTCAATGAATAAGTCAGCGGTTGAAAAGGAAACAACCAATACTTAAGCATATCTTTAATCCCATGTTCAAAATCTGTAATCTGTAGATCTTGGGTATTCAAAGACCGATCTTCATGATTGATACACGGATTTTGAATGCACTCCTCACCTATAAAAGGAGGATCCCAAGCCGTGAAGAGGCTGCTGCCATTATTTGGGATAGCTCCAATTTTTTGAAAAATAGATCATCAAGGGTTTCTGCGCAGCCCTACTACATGAAGCTAAGTCGTGCATCTCTTGTGCGAAGGACTTCTGTGCATCCCTTGTGTGAAGAGAAGAAGCGCAAACCACCTTGGTTCATGGAAGAGGATATCCACACCTCCTGTGCAAAGGAAACCACAACTACATGATAGGTTATTTCGAATCCTCGTTGTGTTTTGTGAGAAGCTTCCTGTAGGTATAATAACCAGTGTCTTTACACCCTTGTGGTTCCCTTTCGAAGATAGAAACCACATATTTGGTTCTATAAAGGAGACCCATGTGAACCGTGGGTGTGGAGGAGATCTTGTTCCCTCCTGTTTTCACAAATAAGAACACCCTTGTGTTCATATATATATATATATCTGTGTGTGTGTGTGTGTGTGTGTGTGTTGTTGTTAATGGTTGTAGGGGTTCATTCTTGAAGAAGATGGAGAGTTCACAAAGGACAGTGTATACATACACTACCCTAGGAGAAGAAAAAGGCACCCAATGCTTCATTTCTTTATAAAGGAGAGAGGATAATGCATATATAATTCACATGTATGCATATGCATGAATTGAGACACCCAAGTGTGGAAGAACAAATCCACACTTTGAATACACCCGTTCAGGTTTGAAAAAGAACTCAAATCAAGTAAGGATTGTGTGTACACATTTGAAGGAGGGATAAAAGAAGAATATAACACAAAAGACACACACCTATATTGAATCCAAATATTAAGTGTGTGTGTGCAAAGAACCAAAGACGAGAAATCATTGTGTGTGCAAAGTAATTTGAGCAAGACCGATAGATTCAATCAGAGTTTGTTGAAGCTACTTAAACAGAAGGAAGACTATCAATCCATTCAAAAGAATAATTTAGAACTAGGGTGCATAACCAGTTTCTGGAAGAAATAAGATGGTGCAAAAAATTTGGGGGGTTTAACTAACTTGTAATTAGGGGGTCTAACCAATTACTATTTGTAATCATCTTCTGATATAGTGAAGAATCCGTGTTGGGGAGAATAACCAACACGGCAAGGAGTGGGTCTTTGTACCGAACCTTATAAATACCTATGTCTTGTGATTTTGTTTCACTGCATCATTTGAAGATTAGATCAAGGCCTTAACCAGCCACAGAGGTTGAATTGACAATGGAGGCAATTCATAAAAAAGAAAAATAAAATTTTAAAAAGAAGATCACTGATTCACCCCTCCCCTCTCAGTGATCTTACACTATTATGGGTATTTCAGATTCCATGGGAGAATATCTCAACATGAATTAGGTGATGGTTTTTCCATTAGAGGATTAAATAAGAAGGACATTTAATATTATAAATCCCCAATCTATAAATAGATAATTCACCCCTTTAAAAATGTGTCACATGGTTTGGTCACCCTGTTGGAAAAAACTTGTGCCAAATATACATGGATTACAATCCAAAGAATGTGACCACATGGTTCATGTGAACAGTTTTAGAAACTGTGAACAAACCATGTTATTTGTATCTTTTATGGTATGAAACATTCTTCTATTTTCATGCAACCTAGGTCTCCCATTTTGGGAAAAAAGTAAAGCCCCCTTATTCTCACTAAAACACCCCAAATGATTATTAGAAACTATATGGAATGATTGGAATCATTTTTACTTATCATGTGGACTATAGTTTCTTATACTACTAAGGGTTATGGTCTCCAAAAATTCCCTAGACACCCTCGAAACCTTTTTAACCCCTTTAGGAATTCATATTTGGTTCAAGAAATAGAAATTAAACTAAGATGAAAAGGATCTATTCCTCAAAGAAAAACTAGGTTATATAGTGTATTTATATAATAAATATCACATATATTCATTAGCTTTTATCTTTTCCACTGTTCATATAATGTGTATGAAAAAAACAAATCACATCACTTCATGAGTCAGTAGTCCTCCAGACAAACGATCAATGTAATTGTATTCCTCATGGAATATAATGTAAGAAGTAATATGTGATATTATAATTAATTATGTATAATAATATCATAAAAAAAATATAAATATATTAAATCCATTATTACATCTAGCCACAAAAGGTGTTTATGAAAAATTAATTACATCAGTTCATGAGGAAGTAGTCTACCATAAAAATTAATGATGATTTCGTAACCCACTTGATGGAAGATGAGAAGTATTTTTGTTATGAAATTGACATGATAACATAAAATTATATAGAATATATTGTGTTTATTATATCACCAAAGTCTCAAAATAATTTTAGGAGTTGGAGGAAGAAATAATATAAAATAATAGGCTAGGAACATTACCTCTTCTTCAAAAAAACATCAATGGTTTGCACCAAAAGGCTTCATCGGATGACATTTTGAACAAAAAACTGAATATATGTTTTGAGGAAAGAATTAAGGAAGGTTTTTTGGCATGTTTTTTCTGAACCAATTTTTTTCTGAATTTTGATTTATAGTAGAGATGGGGTGTCCTTCTATAAGTGAGTTGAGTGGAACACGTGTAATTTTTGAAAATAAAATGATGTACCCGTATTTCTAACATTTCAATGGGGTAAAAAATGGATTAATGTCATGAAAAATACATTATACAGAAGATATATATCTATAAAATTGGTTTTGGGGAATTTTTTGATAACTTTAACCCTTATATTCATAGTTTAACCCCTCATAAATCAATTTTTACCTTAATTGTGGTAAATGTTTACTATTTTTACTATTCATTATTATCAAAAATTAATTTTAAATTATTTTAGAATATAAATAATTATTATTAAAAATATTTAATATATTTTTTCAAGTTCCATTCAATGAATTAGAAAAATTTAATTTAAATATACCAATCCAACGCAATGAGAAATCGAGTTTTCAAAGAGAAAATATTAAAATATATACAAATTTTTTATATAAAAAATCGAAAATAAAATGATTCCAATGACTGAAATTATATTTATATTATATAATTTAATTAATGTCACTTTTAAAAAAATATAATATAATTTATCTTTGTAAATACTTTAAATAGAAGGGAAATGTTTAGAAAAAATCAGTATTATTCACTATTCATATAAAAAAGAAAAATTTCAGAAAAATCCCAAAAAAATCTCCCTAAGATAATTTAAATATAATGATTTAAAATTTTAATTTAGTTTTTTCACATAAATTTTATATAACTTTTAAAAATATATATATTTTTTGCACAAAGCGTGACAAAAACACCTTTTAGAAAAATATTGTTTTTCAGAAGACATTTCTTTTAAATTTAATTTATTATTATTATATTTCTAATCAATATATAACAACTGAATTTATTTTAAACATATGTAAACCATAAAGTTTTAATAATTTATTTATTACTATTCATACCCACTAACTGACTGGATAGGTTATAATGGTCATGATTCAATAATAATATTTTAACAGATTATCATCGTTCATTTAATCATAATGTTGTAGGCATCACAGGATATCAAAGATATTGAATTTATTTATCATTAAATATATCCTAAATTATATGGATGTCATATTATCTTTTAATCTTAGTGTTGTGTATCTTACACATTATAGAACATGATGTTCCTATTTTTGAAAATTGAGGGGTGTTACATTTATCAACCATTTTGAAGGATTTTAATGGATGATTATTATGAATGGAATAGGTTAAACCAAGGGTCATAAAGATTAAAAATACGATTTCATGATTTTGACATCCTATGATTAATTTTTCTTGACTAAATAATTAGTCAATATTATTATTGTTTCTCACAATATGATTTTTAGTCTTAGTCATGGCTGGACCAAGGAGGAATCATATTGACACTAAATATTATGTGAAATGAAATTATTATATCTATGAGAAAGAAAATGATATTAGATTAGGGATGTGAAATCATGTGGATAGATTCACAAAACACTATCAAGTAATAAACTATACATTAATTTATATTAATCATGAAAAATGATAATGGAAGAAACAACTCATAATTGACTCATTTATGTGGCTAAATTTTTATTCCTACAGTGGTTCCATTAATCCACTAATTTATAGGAAGTGTATAATTGAAAATGAATTTTTAATTCTATAGGGTTTAGAACATGAAAACTTTGACCATGTAGTATATCTTCTATAATATAAATTAGTTTAATGGTGAAATCAAAACTATAATATGTGGAATGAGTATTAAATTTACTACTTGGTATTGGAATAGTTTAAGAATGTATTTTTTCATATGTATTCTCCACACAAACATTTAAAGAAAATCGAAATGGAATTCCTAAAAAATGATAATGATGATAAATCCATTAGTATATATGATGAGAAGTTTACTAGATCAATTATATATGATTATGATTTTATCATAGATTCTGAAATCAAAGTTTACTAATTATTTATTTTCTTGAGCCCATGTATCCAAAAGGAATTTTCCATAATATAATTTTATATTGATGAAGTAATTATCCATATTTCCCTGAGGATATAAATGGATATTATATACCTTTATTTTTAAAATGGTCCCCAAGACAAAAATATAATGATAGAACATAGTGGAATTCTAAAAATAATACTCAAGATGAAAATAGAATTTTACATTCCTCCTATAATAATTGTGTCAATATATATGGTGGAAATTGATTTAATGTATTTGGTAAATGTTTTCTATTTGTAAAAAAATCCATTGAGAAAAAAAATATTATGTAATTTGAAGATGCAAGTGAATGAATATAATGGTGAAAAATCTCAATCAAATTTTCCACCCAACCCCTAATGGTATAATTTTTAGATATATGGGAATTATGAAAATCATTATAAAATCCAAGGGTTAGTGGTGAAAATTAATGTGAAAACCCTCTTAATAAAATGGTAAAAGTGAATTCATGTGATATTAGAACTAAAAAAGTGGGTCATGAGAACAAAGTTGTTATAAGTACACTTTTGATGCACTCTATAATATAAAATATTATTTTTCATCATGGTTCTTCTCGACATTTTATATTTGATGAATTTATTAAGTTTTTCTCATCACCAACTCATTGATTAGATATTTATTTATCCATAAAAATATTAATAGTATGATTATCACTTCTTAAGTCTATATCTCTTCTCTGATTGAATTATCTAGGAATATACCTTCATAAAATATTTTGGTTCTCCCAATAGTTGAATTTGATATAATATTGGGAATGGATTGGATCTCTCTACATAGATCCCTTATCAATTTATTAGTAAAGTAATCCATATTTTAAATTATGATTCAACGTATGATCATATTTTAGTGTTAATATGAATATAAACATTCAATGGAAGATACATTCATTTTATGGGTTATACTACATATTTATGAGGGATATTTATATAAAAATAATGGGTAGAAACTCAACATCTATGATATACCTATAGTTTAGTATTATACCGATCTATATCCTAATGAAATTAATATTCATTCCTCGAACCGTGAATTTGAGTTTTTAATAGAGATGTTACATGGTGAAAACCTATTTAAAAAACTACATATAGAATGGCCTTGGTAGAGTTAAAGGGATTTATGAAGAAACTATAGTAGAATATTAATAAGGGATTAATAATCACTATTTCATCACCAAGCGGTTCACCTATTATTGTTTCCAAGAATAAATATGTTCCAATGTGTCTTTGTATTGATTTTTGAGGTCATAAAAATAACTTCATCAAGAACATGTATGTTGTGGCCCGTATCGATGATAATTATTATAAATTATGTGGTGGTCAATAATTTTACAAGATTGATATTTTTTTGGATATCATTAATCGAGATTAAATAAGAAAGATATACTAAGAAATCCTTTTATATGAGGTATGGTCATTATTAATATATAGTGATATAATTTGGAAATATATATAGTCTTGATATCTTCATTGATTTATTGAATAATATTATTATAGATTATAATAATCAGGGTTTGGTTGTATTTATAGATGATATTATTTTATATTTGAAGAGAAATGGAGATAATGAACAATATTTTATGATTTTAACAAGTAAAAAGAAAAATGAGAAGTTATACCATAAATTTAAAACATGTTAATTATTTAATGAGAATGTTTCCTTATTTTATTATATAATATCAAGTGAGGGTTTAATAGTGGATCCTTAAAAGATAGATGTTATTAAACCATAGACCATACTAAGAAGATTAAATGATATATGTCATTTTCATTAGTTTTCCAGATACTATCGATGCATTGTCAGTGGTTTCTCACAACAATCAAATCCAACAACTCTGTTGACTCAAAAGTTAGTGATTTTCCATTTGATAGATGAATGTGAGGAAAATTTCAAGGATCTCAATAGAAAGTTAGTATGTGCACATGTGCTTATACTACCCTATTCTGGAGAGGTTTTTTCATATTTACTGATACATTGAATAAGGTACTAGGATAATTCTTCATTCAAAGTGATATGGTGATAGCTTATGCCTTCTACCAATTGTAAATTCATGATCAAAATTATATGAGTCATTGTTAGGAGTTGGTAGTAGTAAATTTTCCATTTATTAGATTGAGTAATTATCTTATGGTTAATTTTTCAATATATATACTAGTAATTAAATCTTGTTTAATAAATTCATATAGAATTATTTTAATATAAATTAACAGATAAGGTTAGAGATGATTCATGATTCTGACTACTCAATACACTTTGACCCTATAAAGGTGAACAAGGTTAATGATCCTCTAAGTGGGAAATACAATGATAGTTTTCCCATATTTAGTATTTAAAGAGATCAAATATTTATATATTTATAGAGGATGGATCTTAAAATAATGAAGAAATAGGTGATATAATATCTTCCTCATATGAATTTCCAACCTCCCATCTGATGGTTAATGAGGCATATAAGGATGAAGAACTATAGAAGAATTCGAGAAATACTCTAAAGTTAAACTATGATTGTGATGGAATGATAATGTTTGAGAACAATGTATGTGCCCAATTAATACTATACTTGAAGAAGGTTCTATTGGAAGAGTCTCATAGTTCATAATTCTCAATTCATCCTTAAAGTATGAAGATGTATATAGATATGAAATTGTATTTTTGGGGATTGAATTGAATTGGATATTGTAGAGTTTGTATCTTTATATATGGTATGTCAGTAAGTTCTTCTATATAGAGGGTAGTATAAGGTTATTTTATAACAATTACCCATAAAAAAGTGGAAATGGAAAACAATTACCAAGGATCTCATCATTGGACTCCAAAAAACGTATAAAATGGAAAATTCTAATTGGGTTTTAGTTGATCACCCTATGAAAACAACAAATTTCATTACCATTAGAAAAGATTTCACACTTTATCGTCTTTTTAGGATATAAATTAATTATTTGATAAGGTTTCATAGTGTGCCATGTTCTATTGTATTTGATCGGTATTTGAGGAATAAATTGAAGTTATGTATATTTCTTCAATAATCCTTGAATATAATGTTACACATTAGAAATGAATATCATCCTCCAAAATATGTTTGTTTAAGAGGACCATTTAAACACTAGATGATATGAGGAGATCCTACTCTATATGTTTTAGATATGGTAGGGATCAAAAACATTATATGGTATATTTTTTTATAATAATTTCTTTCCCTTGAGGATTATTGTTCCTCTTTATAAAGCCCTCTCTGAAAGGAAGTAAAGAACTAAAACATTATGTGATGAAGATGGAGAAAGAAATATATTATCACTTGAGCTACCTGAGGACATAGTAGAGAAGTTTATGGATATTCAATATCACATAATGGAATCTTTTAGTAGATATAAAAGTTAAACTAACAATAATTTGTGATATTTATAGTATGAAGTTAGTGACAATGTATTCCTATGAGTATCTTCATAGAATAAGTTTATGAGATTTTAAATTAAGGGAAAGTTGAGTAAAATATATTTTGGTCCCTTTAAATTTATTTTTCACATATATATAGTTTCACATTGATTTTTTTCCAATGAATATCTCTAACATTGATAATGTGTTTCATATATATCCATAAAATAATTACATATATGATCCTTCAAATTTATTAAACTCAAAAATTAAAATTGGAGCGCGAAAAATCTTATGGGGAATAAAAAATATAGATTATGTATCCAAGGGTGGATTTGATGAGAAACAAAATCACTAACCTCATCAATGTTTTTTGGTGAATCCATAAATTTGAAGAATCAATCCAGGGACTCAAAGTTACGATGAGGTAGAATTATCCTTAGCTTATGTTATATGAGTGACAAAATTTCATGAAAAAATAATATAAGGGGGTAGAACATAAAACCCATATATTTGAAGATATACTTCCAATTAAATAAATTTAATTTATTCAATATCTTTTTTACACACAACACCGAGTTTAATGGAATCATAATAAATAATTAAAATATTATGATTTAATATGGAATTTATTGCATAGATTTGAAATTAGTGGATATGATTAAAATTAACATAATTATGAAAATTATTTTTTAATTATCTGATAAATTATTTCCTTGGTTATCAATTTGTTATATTTTAAAATAAATGAAACTGAATGTAAACAGATTTCTACTTCTTTTAATTAGTTTTAATATGGAATTTTTTTATCTAAATAAATTATATTAATATCAACTTATAAATGATTAAAGAGAAATTTAAATATTATATATTTAGTAAAATGATTTAACATATATAAAATATTTTTTTCTAATCATAGAAAATGAATAAATATATTTTTATCTTTGAAAATATATTTTCTAAAAAATGAATTTCTTTGGGTTTTTTTGCTTATTTTAAAATTAAAATATGCTAATTATAGACATATAATTTAATAAGACAAATTTCGTATTTGGATTCTAATTTTACAAATTTAATATATTTTTAAAAATTATTTTTGTTTATATTGAATAGTAACATTGGTAAATACTTTTCACCTTGGTACTTATAAATCATGTTGTTATAATTAAAAATAATGTGATAAGGCATTGTAAATCTAAATAACACATTCCTTATTTCATTTGAGTGAGTTTAGTTCAAACATTATCATCCAATATTATATGATATAGAAACATGGTGCAATTTTTCTTTGTAAATGATAATAATATAATTTTAGGTTAATAAAAAATAAAAAATGTAACTCTCATTGTTCAAATAACCTTAATATTCATTCGTAGGGATAAAAGAAGTTTATTTTCCATTATAAAAGGTTTTTTAAAATATTAATTAAGTTTTTTCACATTCTGGTTTATTTTAAATTTTTAATTATATAATAAATATCTTAAATTATTATGGAATGTAACATAGTTCTTGTTCGTGTAATGGAAAAATAAAATAAATAATTTTTAAAATATAAAAATGTAAATTAATTTGGATGAATTATCATGTTCTATGATTTTATTAGATAAATATAACATAGTAATGATGTTTTAATAGTTCATATTTTAATTTCACTTCTATTTTATTTTTTTTAGAGGAAAAATATGTGAATAGTCCCTAAAATAACATTAATGGCATATTATGTATAATAATATTTCATTAGAATATTACAAATTCATAAAAATACTTTCCTTTTAAATTTTAAAGTTATAAAATTTATTATATCTGTCATTTTCCTCTTATGGTCCACTTGTCTGTTAATTCGAAAGTAATAATTTCGACTTTTCCTTTTCTTAGTTTTGGAAATTACAAAAACTTTCTTAAAACCCTATTTTACTGACTATATATATAAAAAGAGTTTTAGAATATATTTTTAGAAAAACACTTTTTATATCATACATAGAAATTTTCTAATGTAAATTGAATATAAAAATTTATTATTCAAATTGTTCCATCGAACAGAAGGTGAGGATAATACATCTATACTGACTAATGGCTGGACTAATGTTCTATATATTAGACTAAAAAAATCCATGCCTGTTGACTTATAATAGTAATAATACATCAAGTTAACCATTGTTCAGTTTATCATATTGAAAAATCATAGTGAGGTCTATCAAACTATCCAATGATTATAATTAGAGTATTTAGAATTTTTTCTGTCATATAAAATCCATAATATGAATTTTATGGTTCTAAACAAAAGGGATTCATAAAAATATAGTATATTTCATTCTTAAATATCAAGATCAAGATCCAGATCATTATAACCTTTCAATGTGTATGATTTCCAAGGTTGTTGTAACCAACTAAGAAATATTACCATCAATGATTACCTATAAATATGATTTCATTTTATGAGTTGGGATTCGATGCCTTCGCATTTCAGCACATCCAAATTTATTCTCTTATTTAACACCTCATTATAAAATATTTATAATTTCATTTAGAGTTGATGTTCTAAGGGATCCGTGTGAGAAATTTTAATTAATTTGAATAATTTTTCTTTTCTATTTTTTGTGTCTGATCTTGATTAGAATGAGGGAATCTGAGGATATGAAGACCGGTGAATCTAATCCATTGGATTGAGTGATCCTGGGGCTAGGATGATAGATATATACTAATCATTATATTAAAGTCTTTCATGGTTAGGAAAGACATAGTTGAATCTGATCCATATGATCGAGGAATTCTGTGGAGGAAAAAGGAGACATTCTCATCATCGTACCAAGGGATTTCCTACTAAGGAAATACAGACCTTTATATTATGTATTGAAACTGGTGATGTTTTATGTCAGGATTTATGACTTCTATAACTCTTATTGTTAAAGTGTAAAATTACCTTTTATTAATAATGTAATCATTTATTACAATTATATTCTATTTTTTTACTTTTTCTACAAGTTAAATATTCCATTGTGCAATAACCTTATAATGTTAGTTATTTAATAAAATTACTAATAAAATTTTTTTATCAGTTTTTCTATGATTTTGATAATAACTATTATATATTGAACTGTAACTAGATCCAATTTTAATACTCTTTTCATCATATGAAGTTTGAGTTCGGTATTTTTTACATAAAAGGTTTTGTGTTTTGTCTTAGTTTAAATTTTTTAAACTGTAATTCACCCCTCCATGTTTCCATCATATACTCTAATGATTCAACAATTGGTATCATATGATGTTCAATAGATATAAATGTCAAGTTTTTAGTTTTTTATATATTAAATTTTGTGAAGAATATTTTATAAACTAAATGTTTATAAACAAATTTTACAGTAACTTTTTTTGTATAAAAGAATTTATATTTGATAAGATGGTGGTTTTGAATGTTCATACTCTAGAAAATATGAATCATATTAGAACACCTATTTTCTATGAGAATGATTATGAATACTGGAGAGACAAAATGAATACTTTTGTTATCAATACCAATGTAGATTACATTGTCATATTAATTAGAGATTATATGATTCTGGATAAGGATGTTAATACTTTTAAAAGTCATTAAAATAAAGAATATCAATTGAATTATACATTTATGAATACCCTAATTTTTCAATGACAAGAAGTATCTGTATTCAAATTTAATCATGTGAGAAAGAAAATAGTATGTAGAAAAATTTAGAGGTTACTGACATTAGAACGTCAAAATTTATTGAAACTAGAAGAGAAATGATGAGATATGACTATCATCCTTTTTTTTACCAAGAGAGATAGTAGATAAAATTTACCAAATATTCATGACTATTTTTAATAATTTACATTCACTTATATAGAAATATCTAACAGATAGAATATTACTAGAAATGATTATTGAGAATATGACTACTGAATGGGAATTTTAATGAACAACTTAATATTACATGAGGATGATTAAAAATATTACACATGAATATATCATTAGTACCCATATGAAGTACGAAGGTAGACTGAAAATGCATGCTGAAAATGAGAAAAACAAAAATGGAGGAGTTTTTTTAGAACTACATATGTTGTTCCTATTAAAGCTCCATATGCTGATATAGTTATGAAATATTCTATGAATATTATTGTTATTTTTTAGTAAGATACTAGTTTATATCAACAGAATCAGAATGAGTTGGATATTCATTCAAGAAGGATCAATATTATTGTTGGTAATAAGACACTTAGTATAGATATAAGAAGATTAATAAAGATAATGGTGATAAGGAAGATTATTTTGATTTTATATGTTATGAGTGTAAGAAAATAGGAAATATAAAGCCTAATTGTCATAAAATTAAATTAATGGATCATAAAGAGAGTAATTTTGATAGAAATTCATATACTTATTAGAAACACAAGAGTAATATGATTCAAAAATATTCAGACACTTGTATTATATGTTGAGGATATATTTATTATGATAATTAGTTGGACAATGAGAGTTTGAGATAGTAAAATATTAGTTTATATAAAAAAATAAAAAAGTTAAGAAAATGTCTTATGCACAAGGTAACTAATTCTGAATCTCTTATAAACCATACATTGAATGATAACAAGATTGGTTAAAATACTGAGAAAAATTATACATATTTAGTTGAAGAATCTTCCTTAACTGAGGAGGATAATACTTTACCATGTAATGTAGAAGTATCTGTGTTTTCTAAAAATTTTGATAATGTTTAAGAAAAAAATCTAAGGAAAATTTAAGGATAACTATTTTAACTACTAAAATATTAGACATTTATAAATATCATGATAAATATACTTTTGAAAAATATAGTATATCAAGTGATTATGAGAAAAATAATTCTTATAAAAATAGTTTACAAACTGATCATATAAAATTATGTTTAAATAGTAATACTACTAAGGATAATAACATATTTTTAAAACTAAAATATGAAATTTCTAGTTTGAATAATATTTTCTCTATGTTTACCTCTTTTAAGAAAAACATTGATAAAATTTATAATCAAATTAGAACTCATAGAGATATTTCTGGATTGGGTTTTACTGACAAAAAAACGGTTTTAGTAACTACATTGTTCCAAAGAGTTCTCTATTTTGTAGAAAATTTCAAATTAGTGGACATTAGAAGAAAAAAATTCATTAAATTGAGTTCAATACCAAGGTTTTCATAAATCATATTTTTAAAAAGAAATGAAATTTTCTCACAAAAATAGTGTTAGAAAAATGTGGATACCTAACATTTTTCATTTTGATAATACCATACCCAAGAAGATTTGGGTTTCAAAACAATATTTTTTATTATTTGAGAAAAATAAATAATGTTTCAATAATAATAAATTTTGGTACAAGGATAATGGTTATTATAGACATATTAATGTCAATATTTATTTCATTAAGAATATAATGAAGATAAATGGTGGAAATGTCACCTTCATAGATAATTCTCAAGGAGAAATTATCAGTATAGGTAATATTTTTCTTCTAAGGAAATCTATAATTTGAAATGTTTTAATCTTTTTTTACTTAATTACAACCTTATAATCATAAGTCAATTATGTGATGTGGGTAATATTGTGTCTTTAGGAATGATAAATTTATTGTTCATAGTTCAAAATATGAATTTATTCATTCTTCTAATCGGTAGGAGAATGTCTCCGCATTAAACATAGAAAAACTTAAGAGACAATATCCACCTTATCATAGTTCTATGTAAGACCAATAATGGTTATGGTATAGAATAATAAGACACTAAATCATAGAAAATTATCTAGGTTGTCTATGAAGGGAGTTTTTATGGATCTACCAAAACTTATATTTGATTCTCTAAAATTATTTTATCCCTGTCAATTTGATAAGAAATATAAGTCATGTTTTAAATCTATTAGTGAAGTCCCAGTTTATAATGGTTTAAATAGAGTGAAAATAGAATTATTTGGTCTGACAAAAACTGGAATTATTGATGGGAAATACTATGTACATGTTTTAGTTGATGATTATAGTAGATATACTGGGGTCTGATTTATATAAATAAAATCCAAATAATTTATTTATTTTAAAACTCTTTTATCTAGAGATAAAAATGAGAAAATCAAATCCATGATAACTATTCATAATGATCGTGGTTGAGAATTTGAAAAATTTTATTTTGAAACTTTTTTTAGTAAAATAAGAATTATATATTACTTTCTGGCACCTATAACCCCACAATAAAATTATTTATTTGAAAGAAGAATGAGATTTCTTCAAGAGATTAATAGAACCATGCTGAGTGAATACTCAATTGATAATGATTTTTTGGATGAAGTAGTTATTACATACTATTATACTATAAATAAAATTTAAATTAGAAATTTTATTAAAAAAACTACTTATGAGTTGTGGATAGGTAGAAAACCAAAACTTTATTACTTAAATGTTTTTGGATACAAAGTGTTCATACTGAATACTAATAATAACTTAAATAAATTTTCACCAAAATATTATGTAGGAATATGTTTAGTTTATTCCAAAATAAGTAATGCATATAGAGTGTTAAATAAAATAAATTCAATATAAACTCAATGAGTTTAAAAGTAACAAGTTCAAGACATTAGTTAAAATTCCTAAAGATACTTCTATAATTGGAGTAAAATGCATCCTTCGGTATAAATTTTATGAAAATAGTATAATTGTTATAAATAAAGTTGGACTTGTTTCTAAGGGTTATAATAAATAATATGGAATATACTATTATGAAACTAATGCTCTTGTAGCTAGACATGAGGTTATTCTAATACTTATAACTTATGAAACATGAATAAATTTCAAACTATTTCAAATAGTTATGAAGTGTGATTTACTTAATGTGTGTGTTTAGGTGTAATTTTATGTAGAATAACCACCTAGTTTTGAAAATAAAAACCATCAAGAACATTTTTTTAACCTTACTAAATCACTTTATAGATATATAAATTCACCTAGAAAATAGTATGATTGGTTAAACAGATTTTTGTTACAAAACCATTTTGATGAGGGAGAAAAGGATCCAACTCATTTTCTAATAGAAGATAATAAAAATTTTATTATTTTAAAAAACTATGTTTATGAAATTATATTTGGTTTAAATAAAAATACTTTAACAAATTCATTTGTGGATCTTATGATGTATATGTTTGAAATGAGTATGATGGGTGAGTTAACATACTTTTTAGGTTTTCAAAATTCATAAAACTAGAATGAAATATTATATCTAAACAAAAGTATATATAATATCTTCTTAATAAATTTTGTTATGAAAATACTAAATGTATTAGTACTCTTATCAGAAACTCAAATTCATTAGATGTTTATTAAGATGGAAACCATATGATCCAAATACATTATAGTTATGATTGGAAGTTTACATTACTTAATATCAACTCATCTATATTTAATGTTCTTAGTATTCATATATACTAGATTTAAATCCAATACAAAAGAGTCACATCTTAAGGATGTGAAATTAATTTTTCATTACCTTAAGGGAACTATGGATTAAGGTTTATTTTACTCCTATGAACGTGATTTTGAGTTAACTTTTTTTTGGATGCTGAGTTTTTTAGATATAGAATGGATATGAAAAGTACATTCATATCATGTCATATTTTATGTGAATATTTTGTTTCTTGTTATTGAAAGAAAAAATACTTAGTATCACATTACACTACTGAAGATGAATATATATCATCTAGAATTCGTTATGCTCTACTGATGTGGATGCAATACACACTCAATTACTATGACTTGAGATTTACTAAAACTAATTTTTTTTTGAAAAAAAAAAGTACCATTGTGTTAAGTAAAAATACAACACATCACTCATGTTCTAAATACATATACATAATACACCATTTCCTTTAGGGTCATATATATAAATGATATAGCATTTTACCATTCATTAGAATACAAGAATAAGTTTCTAATAATTTTACTAAAACCCTCAGTTCAGATAGATTTTAATACATTAAAAATAATCATGGAATGGTCAATATTAAATGATTATTCATATATAATTATTTTTTAGAAATATATTTACATTAATTAAATGCTTCTCAAAAGGGGTTACATATGTTTATTTATTTTTCTAAAGCATTTACTTTTCTAATAAATTTATATTTATAAAATCTTTTGTTTTTTTACAAGCTAATTTTTCATAAAAGCTTTTATTATTCTAAAAAGTTTTTAGTTTTTCAAATTCCAAATATTTTATAAAAAAAATTTTATTCATATGTTTTATAAAAATTTTGGGGAAGGAGTTTTTATTACAGAAAAATATTTTTAAAAAAAATAATTAAAGTAATGTTTTTTTCTATAGACTCAGAAATGGATATAAAATTTTTCCAAACAATATTGATGTTATAAAATTTATCATAAAATATTTATATTACAAAAATTAATAAAAATAGGACACTCAAATATTGGAAATATTTATACTACCAAATTTATTGTTCATTTAGTTTCTGTACTTATTCATTACATTATCTTATATATGTTGTTTTTTATGTACTCCTTAAGTTTTATAAACATTATTTTGTTACAAATATTATTTTTTCAAATTTTATTATAATTTAATCATATAAAAGTATTTCTTAAAAAATATTAAGAGTTCATTATTATTTTTTTTAAATTATTCTTCAATTAAATCTTGATTATTGGATCAGATAATGGTATTAAATTTGAGATATTTAATTTTTTGTTAATGTTAAACGTCACTTCCTGGGCCTATATAAAGTTGGTTCACCCAATTTCCCATAGTAGTTTTTAGATAATTCACTCCTAACTATCACCACCTATTTTAGTGCTCAGTCTATTACATTATAATTCATCTGATCTCCAGCACCAAACATAGTACGAAGGTCATTGATGATGAATTTGTGAAAAGATATGATTTTAGGGTTATAATAATAGAGAAAACATTTCTTGAGAAATATGATTCCATATTGAATGAAATTATAATGTTTCATTTTTGGGAAAATATATGCATCTAAAAGATGATTTTGAATTGTTTCAGCATGAAATTGTGAGAGAGTTTTACGTTTTAGTTAAATTTATTTATGAATAGGTTATGAAAGAATTTTTATTTACTTTTTTGTTAAAAAATATAAAATTTATTGTCATCATGAATCTGAGTTAGTGAAATTACACTTAGGGGGTGAATCTTATCTCCCTTCCCACAAGAATCCAGACAAGAATGAAATTTTTGTGAAGTCAATGGTAGAAGAAACATTATTTTCATAATTTGAGATAGTAATAAAGGTTTTCCATTTTACACTAGATGAAAGTTTTAATAAATTATTGATGTAGGGTTATTTGATTCCATGAAAGTGTGATAAGGATACCCTAAAAGTTATTAATATATTTTTCTTAAATTTTCTAATGAACATGAGATATATCAACCTAGTTAAAAAAAATTATCAATGAAATCAATTATGAAGGATTTAATGAATTCTAATATTTTAATGTTTCCTAATTTCATTAAAAAAATTAGTTAGTTTCATGGTATTTTTCCATATTAGGAATCAGACATATCCTATGATGGAAATGATTTTTTTGATTAGTTAAGAGACCATGGCCCTTGTGAAGTAAACTTTTCATTCCAAGTTAATGAAATTTTTGGATATAATATAAATATCCCTATTTTATTCCCAACCAATAAAATAAATGTAAATTGTAAAAGAAAAAAGGAATAAATAGTTTGTAAATATGAAAATTCGTATGCAGAAAAAAAATAGTAGACTAACAAAAAAACAAAAGTTTATGGAACAAAAGTCGCGAATTAAACCTGAAAATCCTTATTTTTTATTCAGTAAGGTTGAGGCCTTATCCCTTAAAATTAATAAAACTGATTAGTTGAAGAATTAAGGAAATGAAAATAAAATACAAAAAGGTTTTTGGAGGAAATATTAGTAGAATTTTTAATGAAGGGGGTTTAGAAATATTCAGAAGATCCAGTTTTACCCATTTCTCTTTTTTCAGTTATGAAACTATTTTCAATGTCTATAACCAATCCTCATACCAATAAAAAAACTCCTTCAATAGGATTGTAGTTTTTTGAATAATTTTTTATTTCTTTATTCATTACAATAGTTTATGATAAAGGGAAAGGAAAAGATGTTATAGAATAAGATACAAAATCACTCCCACTACAAGTTGAGAATACAGTTAAAAATAAGAAAACCAAATCAATTAGGAATGTTGTTAAATGATTTATAAGAACTGTATAGTAGTTTGAAAATTAACTCCAATAGTAAGTGGAATAAAAACAACAATAAGAAGAAATAGATACTAGGGAAGAAACAAAAGAAGAAGGAAGTACTTTGAAATAAACCTCCAAATCATCTCAGCTATAGTATATATCAGAAAATAATCTATAGATAGAAGTTTAAGAGTATTTTAAATCATATTAATGAGAAAAAATATATTATATTCCTTCTTGAATGAATATTTTAGGCCTGGCCAAGATATAGAGGGATGTTGATATTTTAAATGTTTCATAAAAAGGAAAATTTCAAGGGGAGAAGAAGTCAGATGATGGTCATTAATAACCATGTGTTTCATAAATTCAATCAGATCCATTATATTATACATCCATAGAGCCACAAAATAAAATTTACTAAATATTTCAAACTTTTATATGTTTAACTGATTTAATAATTTAACTTCTAAGCATTGAAACTAGATTAAAAAAAATTCAATAATTCATGAATGAAAAATTGGAATCATTGAAGATGTTAAGATATTAATCCAAAATGAGGAAGAAATTTAAAACTTCAAGAATAATTAAAATGATCACAAGAAAAGTTTTAATTATATGGTGATATGGTCAATAAAAATTTATATTGACTGGAAGGATCATGAAGATCAATTAGTTGAATTTCAGAAATAATATCTTGAGTGTGCTAACTCTTTTGACAAGTTTTCATCAGATGTTTTGTACAAAGTGATTTTTGATAAAAAAAATTCAGTGATATAACTAAAAATAATGATGAGTGATTCATAATTTTGAATGAAAAGTATCATATGTTGGAATTATAAAATAGTAGGCTCCAATTTTTTAAAGGTGAGTTATTCAACATAAAGGAAGAAAATAAAAAAAAACTATGAGAAGGTCAAGAATATGGATGAAGAAATATAGATACTATTAGTTATGGAGGAGATGATGGTAAATCTTAAATAACCAGTTTATGAAGCTATGACGGATCATGAATATGTGAATAAATTAAAGGTGATTATTAATATGCTTTATAGGAAATAAAAAACTTTTTTTGTAAATTCATGAATTAATTAAAACCTTTGAATGAAAATGTTTATAATGTGTTTTTCTCTAATTATCTTTGGTATGAATGTTTCTTAATCTATCTTGGATTAATATTGTATATAATTTCAAGGATAAACACCTATTTAAATTAATTTTTTTATGTTATTCCTCTATAACATTTAAGGAGGTTATATACTTTCCCTGTTACTTTTTTAAAATCACAAAGGGGGAGAAAAATTAGGGTAGAAGTTTTTGGTAGAATTTCAGGAGAGTTTCTTTAAGGGGGAGTTTGTTTAAAAATGAATGGAAGAGTCCTAGTGAGTGATATTATTTGAAATGGGATAATATTTCTAATGAGGACTTTTATTAAGGGGTATAATCCTAAGTATCAATATATTCTAACAGATAATAAATAATTTCTTAACTTACGGTGAGATAAGATATGAAGAATATATTTGATGTTCATAAAAGAACCAAAGGGATGCAAGTATTTCAAAAGTTATTAGTTTTCCATTTTTAGAATTGTGTTTTTTATTTCAATAAGGGGGATATTGTGGAGTAAAAATTTATACGTTCCACTTTTCCTTTTACTAGTTTTGGAAATCATAAACACTTTCTTAAAACCCTATTTTACTAAATTTATATATCCCAGGTGTTGTAGTATGATTTTTTCATAATCAATATTTTATATCAAATGTATAAATTATTAAAATATAAAACAAATGTTTTCTTTTTTTATTAAAATTGATGCATAAGACTAAAGGTGTGTCTGTTACATCAAAAAAACTACTTTACTAACTAGTGGTTTGATTAATGTCATGTCTATTAGACATAAAAAAGTCATGGCCATCATAATTAAAATAGTAATGATACATCATATAAAACTTTGTTCTATCTATTGGATTGACAAATAATAGTGATGTTTATCAAACTATCTGAAGTTTATAAATATAGTATTTGGAATTTTTTCTATTAAAATGAATCCATAATCTCATTGTAATGGTGCTAAAAATTACTTTGGACAAATATAGTATAGTTTATATTTAGATACTTTGATCATGATCTAGATATTTATGAGATATCACATCAAAATATGTTTGACGTCATTGCAGCCATCTAATGAATATTATGATTGAAGTATCCCAATAAATATAAGGACATTTGAATAGTTGTAAACTAATGACTTTTCTACTCAACATGTTGATTTTTTTCTCTCTTAGAACATCTCTTTATAAACACTTTATAATTTCATAGAGATTTGAATTCCAATGAAAACTCTGTGAGGATTATAAATTCCATAGAACATGGTTTATTTTATATTAAATATTTATGATCTTTGTTACATCATGGGATTATAGGGATAGTAATATGGTTGAATACAATCCATTGGATTGAGGAATTTTGAGGCTTGTAAGAAAAAAAATTACTGTGAATAATATCAATGGATTTCTGATTTAATAAATATAGAGCTAAATTTGATCCATCAAATAGAGGGCTTCTGAGGATATGAAGTTGGATACATTCAGATTATCATATCATGGGATTTATTAATAAGGAAATACATACCTTTATAAGTGATACTAAAACTATGGATAACTTAATTCAAGATTTCTTACTTCCTGAACTCCTAATGTTAAAGAGTAAAATTTCATTTTATTAATATTTTATGACATTCTTAATATTATAATCTTTTTATTTTTCATTTTTCTACTCGTTGAAGATTCCTTTTTTCATTAACATTCAAAAATTAGTTCATTATATATCTTTCTAATAAAATCTTTTATTAGTGTGTCTGTGATACCAATATTAACTCTAATATATCAGACATCTATTAGATCTAATTTTAATACTGTGATCATGAGACAAAGTATGAGTCCAATATTTTTCACCTATGAGGTTTTTGTGTTTTTTCATTCCTTAAAATTTTTAAACTACAATCCACCCCCCTCGTACTATAGAAAATATATAATCTTATGATCTAACATTATCCTTTTATAGTTACATTAATAGTCCCTAAAGATTCAAAACCATTTATATCTCAATAACTATAAAAATAGTAAATAAGGTTTAAAACTAAAATAAAAATATTAAAACATAACATAAAATTGGATAAAAAAAATTATTCCATTGTATCATCTAATAAAAATACTATATTTTGAAATATTTTAATTTATTTTTACTTGATCAGGAAAAATAATATGTAATAATTTATTAATTTAGGTAATTTCAATGGTTCCCCTTTTCTCACTTATAAAGTAGATTCACCTCTTCTCCCTTATTTGAAAAGTTAGATAATTTTTTATTATCAAATACCTACCATAATACCTTTCAATATTTATCTATCATGTCTGATATCTTCTATTATTCTCAATATTAAATTCTATTAAGGCCTAAGGAATAGTGACCCATACTTTTGAAACATATATATTGCATCTTAATAGATAAATATTCATTAGAAAACATTTCAACCCACACTGATATATTTTTGGTTTAGTATCATTTTAAATATGGAAATATAAGTAACTAATTCCTAAAATATCTATATCATCTCCCACTTATTTATTTATAACTACCACCCTTCTTAGACACATCATGTTTAACACCTTTGTAACCTAGGGAAAGGAATCATAAAAAAAGGGTAATAATATATTTTTATTATGGGAAAACAAGGTAGATATCAAAGGTCACATAAGAATAACATTATCATAAGGTAATAAGAACATGTTTTTAATGTTTAAAAACCATAAAATGTATATAAAAATTCATAATCTTAAGTCATTTAATAAATCATGGTAGTTCATGAGACATGAATCATAAAGGAGCCAAAAAACCTAAACCATTAATGTTTAACCTAGTCATAATACATTGATTTGTGAAATAAACATAATCTTTGAAAATAATTTTATTTATAGTCAATTTTGATTTATAGTGATATCATATTGGAATGGTTTCACTCCCTAAACCTTCATTGTAGTCAAGGAAAACTCCCAAGACTATCATAGTGGATATTTTCCCTTTTTAAACTGGGTTCACTCCCCATTCTAGCCCTGTTTATCACATGAGATATAAATCATTGTCCAATGCATTTGTTAAATATATAGGCCCCAAATGTCACATAATGAAAATAATATAAATGAGTTCCAAAATATCATAAAACATTCATCTTATCATAATTCATGAAAAGAAATTATTTTTAAACATTTTCTCATTTCATCATAGAATAACCCATGCAAAATAAATGGGCTTTATAAAAATATTATCATTATAAACATAAACCATCTAGGGAATGAATAAAGAAGGTATTATTGGATCATATCTCTAGTAAATCATTATAGTAATCATGTTTTTTTCTTTTATGAATATAAAAACCATTAAATTATCATTAAAACGTTCTTTAGGAAAATAACTTTACATTTTGAAATCATTAATAAAAAATATGTGCATTTATATAGAGAATAATTTTAATCAAAAGTAACACATTAAACATATAAAGGAATATTCAAATTAAAAGTTATTTATGATGGTAGGACATGACATTCAAGATGTATAAGTTAAAAAAAATCCTTCCATAATGTTGAAAAGGTTAAATGGTACCTCATTAGGAATAAAACAAGAATATTTCTTTCAAATAATTTTTAAAAATTTAAATCATGGGTAAAAATGAATTTAAAAATCATATTAGAATATTAAAAACCTTCAATAATATATTTTTATAAAATATTTATATGGAAGAAATTAGTTTTTTGACAAACGAGTGAAATGAAGTCAACTTTACATAAAAATATCTTTGATCACTTGAGAACATTAGATGTTGAAAATGATAGTCCAAATTTATTTTAATGATATAAAAATAAGATAATAAATGAAATAAGTTTTCATGAGTTAAAGATCATAATATTTCATCATTAGAGGCATAGTTAAAAATAATCCTGACAAATTATGAGAATATGACATAAAACCATTACCTCTAGTTTTACTTTCTTCAAAATCACTTTATCCTCCTATAAAAAATATATGTATTTATTTTAATTTCACAAAATATTATTTTTCATACTTATAATATATTATAGGATCCTTTTATAACATTTCAACACCAATTTTATCAATAATTCCATATTAAAAATGTGATTTTATGGTGTAAACTGTTTCATTTATCCTGTGTATTTCAGCCCAATAGTTCTAGAAATTGTACATTTATCTTGGTTCCACCATCTCTAAAAAATTATTTATGATATAAAATCATATATATTATTCATATACATATTTATATTAATCCATTAATTTTAGAGATAGAAAAATGCATTATATCATTCATGGAGACAGTTGGACGTATGTATGCATAAACATTATTTTCATTTTTAAAGGATAGAACTAAATAAATTTAACTATTAATTCACCATTATATGATAATTATTATATCATAAACATCATATATGTTCATTAAATTATTTATCATTACCCTACATGTAAAATATAATTGAAAAACAAATCGCATCGCTTCGTTGAAGTGGTAGTCCACACATACGCATGGATGATGTTATCATTTCCCAAATGATTAGTTGGTAAGTAGTATGATGTGATATAATAAATCTAGAATTATTTTTTTTTTCATAAATATAATATATAATAATTTAAACAATCATATTATCCATTAATCAAATATGGTTTTGAAAAATAAATTATATCATTATCTGAAGATGGTAGGCTATACGTACGTACAAGACACACCTTCACTTATCATTTGATAAGAAATATGATGTATAATTTTGTTTTCATAATCATGAAAATATTTAATAATATTTATTAAAATGTTTCCGTTATTTTATGACAAATACTATATATTTATAGAAGGTAAATAAAAGTATAGAATAATGTGATCAGGTAAAGAAATTACCTTTTATCTAAAAATACTCCTTTAGATCCCCTCTATTGGGCACTAGGGTTGGTCATATTGGAAGATCATATGCTCTAGAATGTTCATAGGGAAGACTAAAAGAGAAAATAATAGTCTTTTTTTGAGCTATAAGGCTCAATATAGTGTAATGAAGTGAAGGAAGAGGTGTTCTTTTATAATTGACATAAGTGGAACTTTCGTAATTTATTGTAATGTTTAATTATAAAAAATCATTATCAATAAAAGGCCTCTAAATGGACTGGTATTCAAATATAAGGTAGGAAAATGTTTTATCCCCATCAAACAATATAATTTATATATTTTTTGGTTTTATTTTCAAAATTATCAATCTGATTAACAATTAGTTAACCAATTTTAATTTTATCTATGATAATAACATTTTCAATATTAAAGAGTTTTAATTTTTACAAAAAAGGTGAATATTAGACCATAAATGGCCATTTTATGGTATTTTTTCCATATCATATCCATATCATCATATTTCAATTTTTTATGATTTTTAGAAAAATTAATAAAATATTATTTTAATAAAATATAATTATTTCCAATTTTAAAACAATTTATTTAATTTGAAATAAAATAAATATATGCAATATTATAATTTTAATAGAGTATTTTAACACAATAGTAATTTTTCATATTTGCCTATAAAATTCAAGTAACAATATAAATTACTAAAATTTTATCACCTTTAATATTTTCAATATCATTTATTTTATTTTTCCATTAATTAAGTAAATATTTTTTTTCATTGTGTAAACATTTAAATAATTATAAAATACATAAAATTTATAATTAATTACCACCATTATTACAATTTCTTTAGTCAAAAAATTACAATATATACTCATTTGTGACATGTTTTTGTTACTATGTGAACATATAAAGGTTATTTAAAAATAAGAGAGTGAAATTTTGTAACATTATTTGATTTAAATAATATATAAATAATTTTCAAGGAAAAGTTTCCATTAAAATAATAAATTTTTATCCTAGGGTGATATGGATAGAATTAATTTTATATAATAAGAACTATGATGAAAAACTATGGAATTATTATTTATTATTAATCTATTTTAACCAGATTTACCCTTTACAGAGGTGATGAATTTCTCCACAGTTACTATTAATATTGACCAAAAATAAAAGGTTCCAATTTACCAAATTTGAAACTCATAATTTGTTAGGTCCACTATGTTATATACCCTAAGAGGGGGGGTGAATCAGGGTATGACAGATTAAAATAACTGCCTCTATTGATCTTGTCTCGCTGTTAAGCAAGACTTTCTTCTCTCTCTTTCCTACAGCAAAGTATAAACAAAAATTAAAGCATGCAGAGGATATGGCGATTTTTACTTGGTTCACCCTCATTGGGCTATGTCCAAGGAGCATACACCGGCAATGTTCCGATGTACCAAATCCACTAAAAGCGCACTGCTATTTACAAAGTTCGAGATAGATCACTTCTATTCCCAGGCTCACTACCTTTACAATGTTTAGGGTCAGCTCACTACTTTCCCAAGGGTCACTCCCTGTTTCTTTCTCTATGGCTCACTGCCAGTGGAGAGGATCACCATATTCCTCTTCCTTTACTCACTTCTCTAGAAAGGATCCACTCACAGTTTATAGACTTGTAGGTCTCTTCATTATCAATAATGAATACGTCCTTTTTTGTATGTATATGCTATGTTGAAGTCCAACTTTCACCCGTAGATGAATATCACTTTGCACCGAAGGTATCGGGAAATCTTCCAGCTTTCACACAGCCCTAAAAAGACTGGTGTGCTTCAACCATACCTGGAGCGCTTCTCCAAGCCAACGTGCAAGTTCCGGTGTGCAATTTCAAACCGGCGTACAAGTTCACCTCAACCACTTGCGCGACACTCGCTCCTTCAACTCCAAACTTGCGTGACTCACACCCTTTTACACCCAAACCAATTTTGACGTGCAACTGTCAACGTTCACGCTTCTTCAAATCTTGGCGCGCAAGTGTCACCAAACCATCTGTGTGACACCCCCTTCTTCAACTCTAAACTTGAGAGACTCACACACTTTCTCGCCCAAATCACTTTGGATGAGCAACTATCAACTGGCGCACAACTTCTGAATGTCTTTATACTTGCGCGACCACACCACCACTTGCGCGACCACAACACCTGCGTGACGGGAGCTCTGATTTTCTCTAAGTTTTGAACTCTCTACAGAATGAGGAGGGGTCGATCTCTATTTATAGGAATTTGGACACCCCGCACGGCAGCGTGCAAGTCTCTTATCAGCGCGCAAGTCCAGCCACCCTAGTCTCTGTCACCCTAGTCACTTGCGCGACCAAACCCAAAACTTGGGCGCCCCTTTTTCCTTTTCTATATTTTGATGTTCTAGTATTTAATAACATATGGCGCGCAAGTTTCCAATCCTCCAAGATAACGGAACGCAATTCCCTTTTCCAAAAACATTTTTCTCCATTTGTCGATTTTGAGGTCCAAAAATTTGGCAAACACTGGAAAACGGCACCACCTTATATCTGCTATTTTTGAACTACCTCCAGATCGACCATTCCTTTGTCTAGATTCTTGAATCAATCATGGATAGTTAACAACATTCCTTGAACTCGACATGCCACCATGAAATCCCCTTTGTCAACAAATTTGTATGTCATGGTTTGCTTTGTCAACAAACACAACACAGAGGCCCACTTTGTCAACAAACACGATCACCTCAAAAATGATTCAATGATACCTTGAGGGATTTTTGCCCAACATAATTCTAAATATATTAATCATTTTATCAAATTCAATACATATAAATTTAAGAAATAAATATTAATTATTGTGTCCAAAATGTGAAAAAAACAGTTGTTCAGACACATATATTATTAAGCATAAAATTGGAATTATTATTATCCTTTCAATAGAAAAATATTTTATTAATGTTTAAAAAAATTGATCATATAGATAATATATAAATTTCATTAAAATAATTCACCAATTGATATTAATTGAATTTATTTATATAAAAATACATTTTGTTCAAAAAAATTAGAAAAAACATGGCTTTTGTGTTTAAGTAATTTTTGTTTTTAATTATAATCATTTTAAAACTAATACATTCATTTTATAAGTATATAAACCATATATTTTTCATGATTTAGGTTTTACTATTCAAATCCAATAATCCAAAATCTATGAAATAGCCGTCATTTTAAATAATAATATTTTAATAGTATATAACGGTTTATTTAAAATCGATATTGCGTGTAATACAAGATATCAATACAATTGTATTTATTTTAAAAATATATTTCATAAAATATCTTGGTGTAATATTCCACCCCCCCCCCTAAATTCAATTTTACCCTATAAATTCATTACTAAGATGCATATAGTTGTGGATACTTCTGCATCGTCACATCCTCAAGTTCTTGTGTAGCTTCCTAGAATTGGTGGGTTTGACACAAAATATTGAAAAGGTGAGTATTCTTTATTTGTAATACTATCTCTATACAATATATAATCTCTACTCGTTATTCTTTATAATAGTGATCTTTCTCTAGTGGTACGACTTATGATTTCAGTACATGTGAATGATCAAGTATGGACTTCCGCCGGATAGATGCATGGAATTCATTATGAGCTTGATAGAGATTAGGTGGAATCTCCAAATGATAAGATATTATCCTTATATGATAATTAAATTCAAAAATACCAATATACCAACAACATAGCTTCCCCTCCTTTACAAATCTCATAACCATATTCCATGGAATTATTCATATGAATACCTTGTCACTAAATTCAAACTCTACATATTTCCAATTATTGTAAGTATGAATTTTTTTGGTGCATTTTAGATTCTCTTATGTGTTGTTGAGTGGATCTGACAATCTTTTCCATTTTCACAACTATATCAGGTCTCAACATATTTCTTTATCCAACTTCATTCCAGCATGATGGTTCTATACTCATCCAATAATAGTATGATTCATAAGGATTAATGTGAATTCTATATTAAAATCTATTATTCTAGGAAAATTCCACTAAATGAGATCTAATGCAACCTATTTATAATTATTCCATTTAGATGTTTTTTTGATCCTGATCAAAAAATCCATGGTGATGTTTTCCAATTTCAATTTTGGTATGGGTAATGGTTTTTAAAACCTATTAGACTTATATCTCTCACTCTTAACTGATTTACATACCAATAACCAAGAAATAAACTTTTCAATATCTCTATTCATTCCATCATACTAGAAAATACTCTTTCAAATCCATATAAATCTTCATACTTCTTGGATGAATATATAATGAATAATTATGAGAATCATCAATCAGCTCCTTTATCAAATAATTTACTAAAGGAATGCATAAATAGTTCCTAAAACTTATTATTCTAACACATACAAGGTTCAAATTAGGAATAATTATTACTAGCATTTTTAGTTCTACATCTTCCTTATGTTCTCATTAATCAGTAATTGGATAGATGGTTAAGAAATCATTTGAGAAAGATGATATTCACCACCTTCCATAATGATTTAAAAATCCAGACTTTTCAATTATATAAATATCAGATCTTTTGTAATCCTTATAATATAAAATTTATTAAAATCCTTAAAACTTAGAGCATCTTCCACCTTGTTTGTTTTCCCAGTGTGGTAATGTATTGAGAATCCATAATCATTAATCAGATCTAAATATTTTGTTTAAAACATGATCATTTCTTTTTTAGTGAAAATATAAATTAAACTTTTTTAAATGGTATATATTTCACACATTTATATATAGATATAACACATCTATATATTTAATTAAAAAACCATCATAATAATCTCCAAATCAAGTGTTTGGTAATTTTTCTCATGGAACTTCAATTTTCGGGAATAATAATATTCAATAATATTGTTCTTTATGATAATTCATCTCATTCATTTATTTGATGCATAACTATAGATTAAAACCCCTTATCCATTTAATAGTAGTGTAATCATAGGGGCACAGACTATCCTTCTATTTAGTTACTTAAAATATTTCTCACATTCATCTGTCCAAAGTAACATGTACCCCTTCTGAGTTAACATGGTTAATGGAATTTATATCCACAAAACATTATACAAAAGGCATAAATAATATCCTTATAACCAAGAAAACTATGGATCTCTGTCACAGTGGTTGTTTTGGGCTAATTTTCAATAACTTATGACTTTAAAGCTTCAACTGGTATACCCATACTGGAGATTTTATCACCCAACAATAAAGTATTTCAATGAAAAAAATCATAAATGGTAAATTTTCCATAATGATTATCCTTAATTAGAGGATTAATCACAATTATCAAACAATATTCATGATCTTCCTTACTCTGTGAATAAATAATAATATCATCTATAAATACTAACATAAATTGATCAAGTTAATTTCAATATATCAAATTCAATAATTCTATGATGATAGTGGGAGAATTATTAAGAAATAAATAATCAATATAAATCGATATTGTTCATAAAATATACATAATGCTATCTTGAGTATATTCCATTTCTTGATCCTCAATTACTGATATCCAGAACGAAGATCAATCTTGTAAAATTATTGATCTCCATGATGTTTATCAAACAAGTCATCAATTCATGGTAGTGAATACTTATTCTTTATATCAATCTTTTTATATTTTCTATATTCAATACATAGTCACATTGATCCATTATTCTTCTTAAAAAACATAATAGGTGGACCACAAGGTGACATGCTTGAAATAATGAATCCATTTTCAAATTTTTCCTAGAGTTCCTTATTTAATTATTGCAACTCAAACAGGGCTATTCTATAAGGATTCTTGGAAATAGGTGTAACAACAAGTTTTATTTCTATTACAGACTCACATAATGATTCAAGGGTAGTCTAAATAACTATTCTAGAAAGACATAAATAATCTCCCACATAATAGGCATATCATTAATGTTGATTTTCTCCCCAACCATCTGAGATAAACTCCCCTATCTAGTATAAATCATTACTCATAAAATGGATATAATTTTTATTAGAAGTTTATTTTTGTCATCATACTGATAGGAAATGATAGGTTAGTTCATAATATCAATTGAAACTTCCCATCATCTGTAATTGATGTGGGATTTATGTAATGAAATACAATCCATTCCCAAAATAACATGCAATTCAACTAATGGAATATTAAAAAGATTTATATGAATCAAATTCACATAAACTTAAACTGAAGAAGAATCATACACTTTTGATTTTATCATTGCACCATTATGGGTTATTAATGCTAAATCAACATATATTTTCATAGGTGGTGATATGATAACCATATTAAAGTATTTAGATAAAAATGAGTAGTTGATCAAGAATAAAATATGAAAGTATATGTTCCATAGTTGATGGTAAGTATTTCATTCACCATGTCACTATAATATCCCTTATCAAAAATAGATATCGCATGATATTTCTCTTTTTCTATGGTCTTAGAATTTTATTAACATTAATAATCATAATTAACCTTAGTATTTGGTCACTGGTTATCATATTCCCCATACTCATTTAATTTAAAACATTGTATTGTAGGTAGTTAATTCTATGTATATTTTCACATTTCTTTCGATGATGAAACATTTACTAGTTACCTTAATAAAATTTCCCCCTTTTTTCCTTCAATACTTGTGGCATATATTAAGGATCATCTTCTTATCTATATTGTTTTTATAATTTCCTTTGAATTTAATTTTATTATATTGTAAAAAAAATAGGTTCATGGATAAATTCAATATCCAACTTCACCTTGAAAGAAAATTGAATGATTTATTCATAACTACTAAACTCTATTATGTCTAATTCTCTTCAGTGTATTTATTTTAAGACATCGAAGAATCAATCAATATTACTTTTAGGTAGGTTGATAATGTAATAATTGTTCCTCACATATCATTTAAAAGTTTAGTCATTTTTAAAAATGTATTCAGCATCATTCTATTTTAACTCAAGGAGTTACTTCTACACTGTCTTATAAATATTATAAGGAAAATAATTACTGAGAAATGTTCTATTAATAATTTCTTCTTTTTTTCTTCATGTTCTTTATAACAGTCCACCATTGATTTTCTTTAACTTCAAAATGATAAATTTCTAGAATAAGCTTCTCATATTCCAAATACTATAGAATGAAAAATATCTTCTTAGTTGTACTAATCCATTTCTTCATGAATAGTGGATCGTTGGATTCACTAAAATAATTTGGAAGTTTATTATTAAGGAATAAACATATCATTGTTCCCTTCTTTTCATGTTTGGAATATCATCTTAATTGATAACTTGATAAATATGTGTGAGATTAACAATTAGATTTTGAATTCTGAATCCCATAACATTTGGTTTCTCAAGAGGGTAACTGGTCCATTTTCCAAATAATTCATAATTAACATGATTCATTTTGGTTTTATCCATGGAAAAAATCATAGTATGATAAATAATAATTAGAGTGGGAAACTACATAATCAAAGACAATCATTTATCAGGTTCTAAATCATTACACTTTCTTCTATGATACCTTAGGCTTAACCATTATAATTCATGATCATTACCAAAACATTGGGATTTTATCCAATATATAAAATTATCACATGGGATATTACTAATGTTTTGTCATCCTATTTTCTAATTTTTAACTAAACATTTCTCTTTTACCAACTACAGAGGTCTATACATTAAATACAAAAATATTACATCTTAATAGATTAATATTCATTAAATAACATTTTGATCCCCACCAAAATAATTTAGGTAAAGTATATTTGTATACTTGGTAATATAAATAAATGTTTTATAAAATAGATACACTATCTCCCACTTATTTCATCAAAACTTTTATTCTTTATGTATATATTAAATTTAATACCTTTCTCCATAACCTAGTGAAAGGATAATTATGAAAAGGGGATCCTAGATTCTTATTAAGGGTAAACAAAGGATTATAAATGGTCATATATGGATAAAGTGAGCATAAGGATATAATAACATGATATTAAGGTTTAAAAACCATACCATTCATATCAAATATTATAACCTTTTATCATTTAATAAATTAAGGAATTTCATAAGACATTAATCATAAGTTAATTAAAGAACATGAACCTTGAAAGTCCAAAATAGGCCTATGGAATTTAACTATGGAATGAACATGATAATAGAGAATCATTTCCTTAATATCCAAGACACATTTACAAGTCTATCATAGTGGATTTGTTTTACTCCCCAAACAATAATTATAGTCAATGTTAGATCTTAAGACTATCATTGTGGATATATTCACTTAATGAAATGGTTTAACCCCCATTCTATTACTATTATTCTAATAAGATATTGATCTTTACCAAATTAACTAGAGGGAGATATAGGTCCCACCAATCACATATTAAAAATTATACATATATGTTCCACTAGATCATATAATATTATTTATATCAGAGCCCATGAAAATAAATGGATTTCTTAAAAATTTCTTTATTTCATCATTGCAAAACCAATGGAAAAGAAATGGGTTCTATAAAAATATTATCCACATAAACATAAACTATCATTGTAATCAATAATGATGGTATCACTAGATTATATCCCCTATAAATCATAATTGAAATCAAGGGATGTATTCATTAATGAAAAGAAACACCATTAAAAGATTATTAAACTATTATTTAGGAAAATAACCTTTCTATTTCAAAATCACTTATTATATAAAACTATTCAAATATAAATGGAAAAATATTTTTTGAATATATCATTGTACAATTTTAATGGATTATATAAAGAAAAAATTATTCATGATGGTGTTAAAAACTATTCAAGCCATATAAGTTATAAAATTCCTTTCACATTGTTCAAAAATATAAAAATTGCGTCATTCGAAAAATGAAAAGAAGATTCTTTTAAAATGACTTTTAAAAAATTCATACATGTGAAAAAATAAATTTGAAATATCATAGGATAATATTAAAAACCACAAGTAAAATAAATTTAGAATATATGGGCATGGAAGGAAAATATTTTTCTATTAAAGATAGAAATGAAGTAAATTTTATGTAAAAAAAAATTATCTCTTGAGTAAATAAGATGAGGAAAATGAAATAAAAACATATATTTTAAATAAATAATAAAAGGAGAAGAAAAATACGTGTGTTTTATTGTGTGTTTGATAATAATATTTCATCATCAGAGGCATTTTCATAATCAATCCCAATAAACAATGAAATTGTGACATGATGTACATACATCAACTTCACCTGAATTCAAAAGAAATATAACCTCCTTTATAATAAATACTATTTTATTATACCTATATATCATACTCATGTTCATGGTTATAATATCATATATGATCCATTTATAACATTACAACACCTCATTTTATCAACAATTCCTTATTAAAATCATCATTTCTAGGTGTTAGATGTTTCATTTATCATGAGTATTTCAGCTCATCAGTTCATGTACTTGTACATTTATATTGGTTCCATAATATATAGAAACTTAAATATGATATAAATATCTTATGTATTTATTATATATATATTAATATTTATCCATTCATTTGAGAGAGAAAAATTAATTACTCCTTTTATGGAGATGGTTTCTCTTATGTACGCCTGAAAACTTTTTAACATTTTTCGACAGATAGATCGAAAGAAAAGTAAATATTAACTCAAATTTATAGAATCATTATTATATAATATATATTATATATTCATCAAATTATTCCTCAATAAAATATAATTAAAATATAATTCAAAAATGAATCACATCGCTTCATGGTGGTGGTAATCTATACTTATGCACAAACGATGTTATCATTTCCCACAGGATTGGATGGTTGGTATATAGATGTGATAATATAGTTAAAGAATTATATTTATTTAATATATATTATATATAAGAATTAAAAACATCATAATACAAATTATTAAAATATAGTGAAGAAAAATGAATTGTATTTCTCTTTGGAGATGGTATGTCATATGTACGCATGAGTGATACATTCACCTATCGATAGGTAGAAAAAATAGTGTCTAATAGAATTTTAATAATAATAATAATATTTCAGGTTATTATGGGTAATTAATTTATTATTTTGTGATAAATACCATATATTTATAGGATTTATTAAAGAGTATAAAATAATTTCATTGGGTAAGGTGATTGCCTCTTCATTCAAACAACTCCTTTAGATATCCTCTAATGGGATCTACATATAGTCTTTTGGGAAGACCAGAACCTATAGAATGTGTATATAGATGTTTATAAGAGAAAAGTTTAGTTTCTTTATGATATATAAGGCTCAATGTGGTGTGATGAAGCGAGGGAGGAGGTTTCCTTTTAAAATTGAGGTGTGTGGAACATTCATAATTTCTCAAAAACAATAAATTAAAAGAAATTAATTCTTAAGAAAAATGCCTTAAAATATCTTGGAAAACAATGGTATGGTTGGATAGGGTTATAATTCCATAATCCAATAGAATTTATACATGTTTTTCTTCATTTAAAATTTCTAATTTTGATAAACTCGTAGTTAACATATTTTAATTTTTACTACGGTAAATAATTTTTAATATTAAAGGGTTTTATTTTTTACATATAAAGTGAAAATTAACCCATAAATATAAAATATATAAAATTTTTTAAAAAAATATATCTACCTTGTCTTATTTTTGGATTTTTAGGTTTTTCAAAAAAAATAATTAAATATTTGTTTGATAAAATATCATTATTTTAAATTTTGACACTATTCATTTATTTTGACCTAAAAATCATAAATAAAAATAATAAATTCAAATGTAATCATTCAAAACAAAAAAAAAATTTACAATTATCTATAAAAATCATGGAACACTATAAATTATTCAAATTATATCAATTTTTATATTTTCAATATCATATATTTTATTTTATTTTTTAATTGAATAAATAATTTTTTAGAATTGTGTATGTATTTTTGGTAATTATAAGATATAAAAAAATTAGAAATAAATTTCCATTATGAATATAATTTCATTATTCACAAAATTACTCTTTATATTTCTTTATAACTAGTTTTTATCAATACGTAAACACATAATTTATATTTAAAACTAAGAGAGTAAAATTTTGAAACATTCTTTGATTTAAATAATATATAAATCATTTTCAAGGACAAGTGGCAATTAAAGTAATAAATGTCATGAATAATATGATAATGGTACCACAAATGACTTATAAATAATGAATATTTCCAATATAATGATTATTGAGTGATGATATTTGTGTGATCTGATCTCTACTTGGTTCATGATTTCATTTCATTAGGAATGGGAACACTCCTTCAATGATGCAGTATGTACATCTTCCAAAAATAAGAAGAAATATGTTGAAGTCCTAAATCTTTATGGGGGTGTTTGGAAAATGAAAATAAAAAAGAATAAATTTTGTGTAACATCTTCTTTCTGTGGATAAGTAAAATGAGGTTATTCTTTGACCTTCTCTGTTGAAAAAAAAATATAGGATGGGAGCTTCTCAATAGTCTCAGATTTGGTATCCCTTCAACAAAAACTATATTTATGAAAAGTACTTATCCTTGGGGTTATTATGTACTATAAGGTTAAAAAACCAAATCCACTCTAGGCCTTAAATCAAGAATTGTTCATTTTCTGGGAGGTATTGAATGGAAGATGAATCTAATATGATTTAGCTTCTTCAACATTCTTATGGGGAGTAAAGATGACCTTAATCTAGTGTTTATAATTGGGAATATTAATTTAAAACCCATAATTTTGAGATTCTCCTAATATGGAAGTAATTTTAATCCCTTAAATAAAAGATATTCAACATCCCAAATTTGGGTTATATTACATGGTTTTAATTGGGTGTTTTAGGATCCTAAAATTCGAAATGATCTCACTGATTTCATTGGAATTACTACAAATATAGATCATCGTACTCTTATTGGTAAACTAGGACTATATTCCAGATTCTTGGAAGATTCTAGTGTTTATTTCAGGCACCTAGATGTGATTAATTTCAAATCCAATTATCACAAAACTGAATTGAAGGTAGGGTGTATATATATATGTACCCAATTTTCTGATGTTTTCATAATTGTAGGATATTACATTGTTAATTGAAGAGTTATCTAGAATTATGTAAATCCAACATATTTTGTTAATTAATATAAATATTTAAATATAAATAGTAAAGGAAAATCTATTTTTTGGAAAACTGTGAGCCTCTAAGAAAGTATGACTCTGGGAAATAAGTGAAAAAGAAATAAAATTACTTTGACTAAGAGAGTACTAGTGGAATGTTATGTGATACTTTTGTTAATGAAGAATAAATAGAGGATGATTTACTTGTCCCTTAAATTGTTGTGCATCTTTGTGGTAATGTGAGTGTTAATAGAATCATTAATAGTGGGGATGAAAGTATTTATCTCTAATTTGTTAATGAAATTAAGATCTTTGTTGAATCTATGAAAGTGGATAACATCAATGAATCCACTAAAAAAATATAAAGTTTCTACAATCTCTAATCTTAATTTTGGTTAATACATAATAAACAAATCTTTAGAACCTCAATATACCAATATTTCTATACAAACTCATCATAATATGGACATAGATAATGATGGTGAAATCAATATGAATCCTCATAAAATAAATAATATACCTATATTATCATATTAAGGAAATGCTACTGACAACATTCCTATCAATTATACTATGGATTATGGAGAAGAAATAAGAAAAAACCCTATAGAACCTACATCTCCCAATATTAAAGGTCAAATTCATCATTAGATACATACATATAATGATAGAAAATGAATAAGGTTAATCGTCAAATATAAATATTCTAAAAGTCATAATCTTCACATAAAGGTAGGGTTTCAGATGACATTCCACACAGATCCTCTGTGAATTCCATTAGAGACATGAAAAAAGACATCATATAACCTCATGGTAATATTTATCAAGATATCATCATGATAAATCATTATCATAACATTAAATATTTAGATAATTATGTAAATTCTATGATGACTCATTTTTCAAGTGATAATGTTTCCACTTCTACTGAAAATAGAAATTTAAAGGAAGTTAAAACCAATAGTAGTGGAAAACATGAAACCATAATAGAATCCACCTATATACCTAAAATAAATGATATCTTAATAGAGCATTAAAATGACCATGGATTTTTGAAATTTGAGGGATTTCCTAAGTTTGTTTCTATTAAAATCCATTACCTTGCTGATAATAAATTTTTAGATCAAAAGAAGACAATGAGTTTCTATAGTCTAGACACATTATGAAATGAAAAATTAAATTTCCCTATATGTGATTGGAAAAATCCCATTTCCATCAAAAGATCAACTAGGGAAAAAAATATTTTTGGAAAGTAGAATGGGGTTCAGGATCCAAACACAATATTAAATGAGGATTCTAATTAAAAAAATATAGGGCCTGGACAGCCGTGAAACAATTATCTCTCTTAGAATTTTTATTAATAAGCATAACCCATATCTTCTAGGTATTTATAAACTATATAGGTTTCTTTATGATAGGATTTATTCTTTTGATAATATGGAATATATACTTATAAACACTAATCAGTCTTGAAATGACATCAAAATACATTAGGTCTTAGATAATTCGAAACTAAATGTATTATCATCTATCAATTATATAGAATAGATTATCACTCATATCTATAATTTAGTGGAGATGAAATAATTTCCATCTATAATTTATTATTAATATGGAAACTATGAAATAATAGAACTATGGAAGAACATAAAGGTTCTGATAAGGTCAATAAATGGTTTATGGACTCTTATCAGTGACTTCAAATCCATCCTAAATATAGATAAGAGGATGGTAATGGTTAACTCTTATACATTATTTATATATTTTAGGGAATTTATTTATAACATCATCCTACATGATGCTAACTTGGTGGGTTTCAAATATAAAATTTACAAAAGGAACCTGAATATAATGGTCTCTAATAAATTCGATAGTGAATTTGTTAATGATGTGGAACTTGATGTTTAGGCTTCCATTTCCTGCTCCACTTTTGAAAAAAATAATTTAGATCACTAAAAAATATTTAAATATCTTTTAAATAGATATGGTAAACCTTCCTTTTCATCCAGATTCAACAATTATTAGGCCTTGCATATTGAATATAAAAAATTGGTTCAAGACACCATGATCTATATAAATTATAAGGATGATTCCTTGTATTTTTTTTGAAATCTCATAAAATCATATGAGAAATATAAAAAAAATTGAGAATTATTTAGTCACATTAATGAAAATATTTATCTTTTTGAATCTTTGCTTCACATTATCAAATAGAATGACATTGGTTTTTTTTAGGTCTTGAGGAATAAAGTTTGATCACTCATGAACTCTATACCCTCTTAAATATAAATGAACTTATTCAATGAGAATAATTTAAAGTTAAATAGATTAAATAGGGTGATAGGAATACCAATTTTTTAAATTTAATTTAAAATATATAAAATCTCAACATACCTCTGGATACTATCAGTAATAGTAGGGAGTTTTTTATAAAAGATAATCTGTGGATGATCATATTGTCTCTTATTATAAGAACATCATTCATGGACCCAAAACTAGCACTGAACTATTGGAATACATCATTCCCAGGCTTTTTCGACATGAATATAATTCAATTCTTAATATTATTCCCCTTGATTTTTTTATCAAAGATTTTATCTTTAGTCTAAAATATGATTTCTCCCATAGTTCAGATGTGTTTAATAACTCTTTCTTTAAGGCTATTTATGAAATTAATCATGGTGATATATGAATTATTAGCAGTCATTTTTTCAAGGTTTTCTAGCTAACATAGGGCATTAATGCTAAATTTATTCCACTCATTCATAAATTGGATAATGAAAATTAGATTCATATTTTCATACCTATGGACCATGTTAATAGAATATATTAAATTATTTTAAAATTTCTTAATAACAGGATTTATATCATTGAAAATAGGACTGTGTCTCTGAAACAGTCTGGATTCATTAAAGTCAGAACTATTAGAGAATACCTTATTTATACCTCTGAATGTATTAACCTCCTTAATAAATCCATTATAGGAGGTAATATATCTCTAAAAATTGATGTTAAGAAAACTTTTATATTATATTTTAGGGATTTATATTCAACGTATTAACTAGTTTTGGATTTTTATGAGATAATTATTAAATAGGTTTGAATCCTTTTTAGCCCATACAATATCATAGTTTTTATTAATGTATTTCACAAGGAATACATCACATTCTCTAGAGGTGTTATATGTGATGATCCTATCTCAAAAAAAATTATATATTTATGAAGATTACATAAATAGGATTCTTCACATAGTTAGTTCCAACAAAATCATAGCCATAAGAGATTCTAGAGGCCTTGCTTCCCCACCCATTTACTATATAGTGATGACATTTACCTCTTCACTCGAGTTGATAAAATAAACATTATGAACATTAAGACTTATATCCTTTATTATGAAAAAATCTTGTGGAAATAGATTAGTTGGAAAAGGTCATTATTATGCATTGTAAAAATTATTCATATTGATTGAAATGTGGAAATAATCAATGATATGGGAATTAGATAAGGTGTTCTTCCATTTATTTATATTGGTGTCCCTGTGTTTTTTGGAAGAAAAATATGTTTGTTATTTTTCTCACATTGTGTGCTAGATTATAAATAAGACGGCTTCATAGAATGGAAGGATGATGTCGATGGTAGATAGGGTAATCATTTTGAATTCTATTTTTTTTTAAATTACTCATTTATGGTCTATAAATGGATGTATGAACACATTAGTTATAAAATAACTTTGATAAAAAACATTTTTTGAGTGGATGAATTATTCAAAGAATACTTTTTGACTCTCCCATGGAAGCAATATTGTCTAAATATTGATTATGGAGGGCATGGTATTAAAAATCTTGGAAAATTCAATCAATAATTAAAGTTTCATTTCTTGTGGAGGGTCATCAATGAGAATTTGATGGCACTTCCTTTTTTGAGATCTAGATTTTTAAGCATGATCAAAAACAATAATTTAAAATATGTGGATTTCTCCACATGGAATTCCCTAAAGGGTTATTAATCTATTATTTTAGTGAATTCTCAATGGATTAACAACATTAATCCATCCATTAATTTCTATATAGATAACTGGAAATGTATACCCCTTCAATACATCTTAAATTATTCTTATCCATAACATAACACAAATGTGTTGATCATGGAGGAGGTGGAGAATTTCTTAGAAATTAATTTTTCTGAAATCATATAAATGCATTTGAATTGCATATTCATTAATGTAGAAGAAACATTAGTATGGTAACCTACATATAATGAGAGGATATTATCAAAACTATTCTACTAATAGGTTGTGTAGGGGAATATTAAAAGTTATGTTAGCACTTTGAGTGTGTCAACATTATGAGATTGCAAGGTCTCTTATTTCTTTTAATCAGTTTGGGTTTGTTCCTGGAAGGAGCATACAGAATTGTCTATTCACTGCTTTAGAGTGTGTCAACATTATGAGAACCAAAGTCGGGGATGGTAATATGGCCCTAAAGGTTGACATATCAAAATCCTTTGACACCATCATATGCGATTTCATCTTCAAAGTCTTGAGCATGCATGGCTTCTCAGATAAATTTATTGGTATGGTACGTTGTATTCTGGAAAGTGCTAGATTATCTATTCTGGTCAATGGATCACCCAGGGGATTTTTTCAATGCTCTTGGGGTGTTAGGAAAGGTGATCCTTTATCTGGGTTTTTGTTCTCTTTGGATTAAGACTACCTGAGCACATGCCTTCATGATCTTGTAAATTCTAGGATCTATCAGAGGATGACATATGGGAGGAATTGTTTTACTCCTTATCACTTATTCTATGCTGATGGTATTCTGCTCTTCTCCAAAGCTGAAAGTAAGACCATCTCTTGTATAAAGGCTATTTTCAATCATTATGAGGAAGTGGCAGTCCAGGTCATAAGCTGGACGAAATCATTTGTTGTCTTTGGGGAAGGAATTCGAATAGTGAAGCAAAATAGAATAGCTAGCAGGCTTGGTGTTAAGAGAGGTGCATTGCCCTTTAATTACCTTGGGCTGCCTTTGTTTTGGGGAAGAGTGAAAAGAGTCTACCTAGAGGGTATTTCACTTAAAATCATAAATCAGTTAGCCAGTTGAAAAGGGAAGACCATGTCTCAAGCTGGTAGGATATGTCTTGTGAACTCTGTTATCACTTCAATGTTTGTTTACTCGTTTTCACTCTATAAATGGCCAGCTGATCTACTCAGGTAACTTAGTGGTATGATCAAAAATTTCATTTAGATTGGTTCAATACAATAGAGGAATATAATAATCGTGGCATTGAAGGACTGTATAAAGCCTCTGGCAATGGGAGGAATGGGGGTTAAATATGTCAGGATATTCAATGATGCATTGATTCAAAACTTCACCTGGAGACTTTTATCTGGTACTGAATTTTCTCTGGAATTTCTGTATAGTAGAATTGTTGGTAGGTTACAAAAGAATTCGATTGTGTATTTGAAATACTCTATTTGGTCGTCAGTCAGAAATGAATGCTCCTACATTATGACACAGGTCAAATGGCTGGTTTGTGCAAATTCTCAACTGAATTGCTGGAGCACTCAGTGGTTGTCCTCCCCAATTAATCACTCTACTAACATTCCTTTATCTTTAAGGAGTATGTCTATTTCTGACCTGCAGGGGAATTCATAGGCTCACTTCATTATACCTATTCTTCTCTAGACATAGATTTCTAAATATGAATATGTCGACTATGACATCCTCATATAGAAATCGGCGCCTAGTGGATGCTTCTCTATCCGTGACTCCTATAATCTTCAATGTGGCAATGATCCTGGAGTACCTGCTTGGGTGGAGGGAGTGAGGAGTCCTTACATATTACCTTCTAATTCACTTCTAATATGGTGTATATGGAAGCAGCGGCTGCCGACCCAATCTGCACTGCAGAAAACTGGAATGAGTGTTGCACCGGTATGCTTCCTTTGCTTGGCTGCGGATGAAACTGTTACTCATGTTTTTATTCACTGTCCATTTTCTTCTTGATTATGGAGATATTTGAATGTCATTTTCCACTATCAATTAGCCTCTAATTCGGTTAATGCACTGATAACCTCGGCCATGCAAGATGATCGCAGTGATCAGGTCAAATCCATGCTCATTGCTGCTACTGTTTCTCTTATATCATATATCTGGAAGGCCCACAACAATATTGTTTTGGACAATGGAAGGCCCTCCTTCAAGGAGGGTATTATGATGATGCACTGATGCATTAAGTCTACTTCGGTGAATCAATCCGGTTCAATGAATAATGACATTTCTGATTTTCTTCTGTTGAGATCTCTCGATGTAAGTGGTAGGGAGAGGAGGCCCAAAATGGTGAAATATATCAGGTGGATTCTACCAATAATTTATTGGCTAATGGTGAATGTGGATGGGGCAGTCGTTGGTGCGCCTGGACCTACTAGATGTGGTGGTGTGTTCAGTACGTATCGAGGATTTTTCAAATGATTCTTCTTTCACTATATAGGCAATAGAAATGCAATCGAGGCTGAATTATGGGCAATGACAAAGGCGATTAGATATGCGGCTTGTTATGGTTGGAGGAAGATTTGGCTTGAATCGGACTCTTCCGTTGCAACACATATTTTGAAGGAATGGTCCAGGAATGTGCCATGAAAGATGTTTTCTGCCTGGGTAAATTCTCTGCACCATGCTAAGTTGATTTCTTTGGATGTGTCTCGTGTGTATAGAGAGGAAAATCAGGTGGTGGATGCTCTCTCAGAAAGGGAAATTATGGATGCTAGCACAAGTTGGTCATTTGTACTACCTGAATACTGCAACAATCTTGTCCACAATGATAGGATTGGAACTGTGTACACAAGGCTGTCTAAGGCTCCCCTTTTCTGAGTTGTCTTGTACTGTTTACTCTTTTTATATATAATTTTTTGGGAGCAGGTCCCCACCTGTCTCTTGGACTTTTTGGCTATATTCTCCCAACAATTTATTCCCTTTATGATACGGTTTTTTATTCCATGCTTCCTACTAATACTTTTTAAAAGTCTATTGGAATTAATCCATCTTTGAGATGTGTCTAATGTAATAAACATAGGGCTGACATCAAGCATCTGTTTCTTATATGTGTTACTACCACTTCATTATGGATAGCCATAGTTTAATTTTTTAAATTCAGGTTTCCTTGTATAGCTAGAATTTGAGAGCGCATATTTTTATGTATTAAGATTCCCCATTCCTAATGACTTATGAAACTCTTCCTAGTGGGAATCTCTGAATTCATTCATGTGATATGAAAAATCTGGAAAAAAACAGTTCATGAGAACACATTTTTCTTTCTATATTCGGATTTATCTTAGGTCATAATTACTATGAAAAATTAAAATACCCTCCAAAATGAATATTGGGATAATTATATACATGATATTACCATACTTAAGAGAGTTGGTGTTATGTGTAATTATCCTCCTCCTTTTGGAACATTTGGAGTCATGTGTATCACTCCATTTTTGGGTTGGATCAAAGGTATCAAAGATAAATCTTCAATAGGAAATACATGACACGCTAGATATGGTGCGATCTTTAGAAATACTAATAACAATGCAATGGGATTCCAATTTAGTCCGTTTTGAATTAGTACATAACAAGAAACTAAAGTTATCAGTATAATCAGTGTGGTTATAATGTAATTATAATGAGTACGGTTCAACGTGTGGCTTGAATCTGATTCCACCACATTAGTGAAAGCTATTAGAAAGGGAACTATTAATCTCTCATGGAAACTGACATCTAGGAAATGCAACTGCATGTACTCTCTTTATTCCATGAATTATATAATAATTCATGCATATAATAAACCAAACTATTTGGATAATGGTATCATGAACAAACTAATTGATTCTCCAAAAATGACCTTGCTCAATGACATAATTGATGAGATTTTTTTTCAATGGTAATATTGTAAAAAACATTATTTCATACCTCTATAATTTTACTTTTATTAAATAAAATAGTCTTAACCTTTTGGGAAAGTTTCCATTCTCCCAAAAAAAGGTGATAAGGGTCGAGTTTCCTTAATTTAATAAGAATTATGATGAAACATTATGGATTCTATCTTATTCTTAATCTAGATTAATCTGATATACTCTTAACTAAGGTGATAAATTTTACCATGATTACAATTCATATTGACAAAAAAAATGGGGACTATTTACCAAATTATAACCACCTAATTATAAATATGTAACTCATTTTATCTAGTTCATTAACTATAAAGAGTCAAAATTATTTTTAATGTATGTGCACAAAATATGAAAAAACTAATTTTAAGAAAGTATACATTTTAAGATTAAATCTTGATTTACTCATATATTACGCTTAGAAAAATATTTGATGGTTTTTTAAAGAAAAATTACCATGTAAATAATATAAACATTACATTAAAAGCATTCGAGAATATAGATTAATTTATATTATTAATATAAAAAAACAGTGCGTGCATAAGAACAATTTTATTAGAAAAACATCATTTTTATTTTCAAATATTTTTTTAAATTTATGATAATTTGATAGGTAATGAATTCATTTTATAAATTTTTAGATCATATATTTTTCTTAATTTTTTTATTACTATTCATACCCACTAATCTAACAGCTAGGTGATAACTATCATTTTAAATAATAATATTTTAATAATATATTGTTGATTGTTTCAACTCGATGGTTCATGTAACACAAGATATTGAATAAATTATCGATTTTAAAATTAAATATTTCATAAAATGTCAGGGTATTATATAATGTGTATGAAACTATAGGTTTCTCAATAAATATGTATAATTATTTACCATATTATTTCAATTTTATTTCTTCTTCCATCTTCTCTAAATATTGGTCATTTTTTTAAAATAAGTGTATTACGTATCCCTAATATAATAAATTTTTATTTTGATGATGGATAAACCATTTTCCAAAACATATCCATCAAATTTAAAATGAATGTATCGCTCGTGAAAATGTATGAACTGTCATCTTTGTGAAGTATTATAATTCATTATTCAACACTAGTTTATATAACTAATTATAAAAGTGTATTTGATAAATAACTATTATAATTATTTAATAAATAGTATTTTAGATATAATGAAATCATGATAATTTTTCAATTACTAGAATCATAAAATTGATACATGCATGGAATACAGACCAATTTTCACTGGAATGTTCATTTTAATGAATAAATTGTTAATGAAAAGATAATTGGAAACCAAAATGAAATGATATATAGTATTTTATGCAAGAATATCGTTATGGAAAATATTTTGAATAATTATACACATTATATAGACTATTCGTGGAAGTATGATGTAAGATGGGACTTGTGGTAAGAGGTTAACATGCCAATCTTATATCTTTTCTATATTTTCGATTCTAAATCAACATTGAGGGAGATTATATTGATATTATAAATTAAACACCATTTTTTACACTCATTTTTTTATTTAATTTTTTATGTATTATTACCACTTCCATCCCTTTGGTACCAAAAATTTTTGAGAAAATGTTTTTATAGAAAGGTCAACCTTTTTTTCTCATTTCATAATAGATGTTTGATCCATGTCTGTGCACTTAAAAATTTATTTATGAAATTTTCTATAATTAAATAAAATGTTTTAAAATTTTCATTACGTTTTATATTATTTAAAATATTTTAAACATAAATATTTTTAATGAACCATTTTTTTCAAAGAATTCATTTTTGACTTTTTACAAAGGTGTGGAAGGAATGTTTTCATCTGAAGTATACGACATAAAAGGATTTTTACGCCATTAGGACCATCCAATTCATTAAATCTTCCATTACATGTATCCTTACTTATTTTCAAATATAATTATTTTCTAAATATTATAATAATTTTTAGTTGAAATATTATCAAAAGGGTAGGATGTTTTATCATTTTTTCAAATAAATAATCAAATGAATTTTCAAGGGTATTTTTAATCAATATAATAATCTATTAAGTATTTTTATGCTTCACTAAGTATATGATATTATGATATACTCCACATTCATTCTATATTTGTCTTATATTGATTATTATTTAATTATGATTCTATGAAACCCATTTCATTCTCATTTATTAATTAATATATGATGAACCCTTTTTGAAACATATTTCTTTTCCATGGGTTATGCTATGATGGAACGGTGAAATGATTCTGAGATGAGTTTTTTAGGGTTATAATATGATGATATGTTTAATGTTTTATGATATTTTGTAATAAATTTATATGGTTTTCATTATCTGATAGTGGGGAATGAAATTATATACCCTTATAATTCCTTAATCAATAATGATAGAGTTGAGAATATCCTAATAGAAAATAATTCTTACAAAATCCAAAGAGATGATGAAGCTAACTATATAAAATTTACTCCTAATAGAATATTATAAATGACTGGGTAGGCATTTCCAATATGGGACTCAATCCAATCAGATAGTATTAGTTGTAAAACTTCACTATGAAAATAATGAAACAGGGAATGACCCTAATCCAAAATAATAGTATTATAAGTGAGACCTTACTAAGAAAATGTATTACTATGGTTATTTTAATGATAGAAACTTATTTATTATTATTATGATATGTTCTCATGGATTGTGATTGATTATTGGTGATTCCAAACACTTATGAATTATGACTTTTTTAATGATAATTCTGTAGACCATTATTTATAATAAATGACCCATGAATAATTTGTCACTATTTTTTTATATTATAATCACATCCTCATGCCATAATTCTTATCTTATAATCACTTGGGATAATTTATTGATATCTCATAAGTTTTCCATTATTTTGTATATGATATCACACATTATTATGTTTCCATTTTCTAGGATTTCAATAAAAAAATTAGTAGTTTATGTTTTTGAATTTTACTATATGATAAAGTCTTTGTGAAAATTATTAAATATCATTCATGAAATAATTCTAATATGTATCTAATTTCCAATGATAGTAAAAAAAATCCATGATGTGTTTTTATGATATATATTGACTATTTATCAAAAATGGTGTAATATCTATGTATGTTATGATTAGGTCACCCTTCTAAGCATCTAACTGATCCTTATAGAAAAAAACATCCTTGATAGCCATAACATGGTATATAAATTCCATTTCTCAACCCTATTAGTGGTATCTATATAGTTACCAAATTTTTTTAATTTTAATTATAGAAAAAAACTACATGTGAAAACAACATATATTTTTTTATAGAATTTAATATATCATTACCAATTTTCTCATGGGAAACCACACCCATCCATGTATTAGACCATAGGAATTAAATTATTGTACTAACCTTTATATGATCATTATACATCCTTTTCCCAAAGGTACTATATAGACATCATTATAGGATTCTTCAACATAAGATCAACATTTCCTACCATAAAAAAGTAGATCTTAGCCCAAAATTATTGTCAATATGACTAAAATTCCATCAAAATTTTATATAAGGAAATTCAATTATAGTTTTTTTTACTTTGTAAATTGATAAACATTAATTTTGTAAAAAACGCACAAATTAATGCATATTCTATTTGAATCAAAATTTCCTAAAAATAAAGGTGTAAAATGTTGTTTTTTCAATGGTCCTAGATCTAAAACCTTAAATCCCCCCCCCCTCCAAGAATCATATCTAATAAACATGTCTTTCATAAAAAAAACCATGAACAAAAATATCATACTCTAGTAACCAACACTACCCACAAGAAAGGTATCCATGACACACAAGTCTAAGATCTATCAAATTCTTTGACACATTCCTATATCATGATTTTCCATATCCCAAGAAAAATAAATTCATTGATACTATTTTGTTGTGACCCAATTCTGAGCCACTCAATAATTTATGGGATATTATTTTATGAAATCACTAGCATATCTTACCATATGACATAGGATTATAACTTTTGATAAGGGAATAAGTCATACATTGAATACATTATACCCTCTATATCATAACAGTCAATCATAATTAAATTAGAAAATATCTTCACATCAGTTTGAAAAAAATAAATACACATGACTAATAAAAAATTGATTTTTTATATGGAAACATACATCCAATAACCAACTAAGTAGATTACATATAAAAAAATATTTATATATAATACATGCCTAATTCATATATCCATCCACATGCATCAATGACCACATCCCCAATATTTAATTGCTTCTCTAGCCTGATCTACACAACATACATTTTTAAACCAAAAAACCCACATAAGTTTCTCACTTGTGTCGGAGTTCCCATGTAGAGTTCGAGTGTCTAACTCAGTAGGGTATCAATAAAAACCCCTAATATAGGTCTCTATATTTTTTTCTATACATTAGGAATGTATATATGTCACACAATCATGTTGGACATCATGTTTTATCTGGGAGAGTATAATTCCTTGTGCATAAGGAAATCATGTTTTAACCAGTTCACTATGATATCTAATCATATCAGTTCCAGAAGTATGCTCAAACCCCATCATCACTACAATCCACCATGAATGTTTCTTAGTCGATAATCGATGACTTGTGGTATAACAACTAGAAATTCCTGACAACTACCCTCTATCTCAGGGTAGTGTCCCACATCCATGTCCTAAAAGTTCCCTCTCACTTAAGTTTGTTCTACCAAAAAATTCACACTCTTGGTGAGGCCATATATATCATTATGACTAACTTTTATTCCAAGGTAGGTTATACTATCAGCATAATGTAACATATCACATCCCAACCAAGACCTCTTTCTCAAGGTTTTCAACACATATAATCTACCACACCCTCACTCAGGATAGGGTCATATCATAACCACTCACCTCTTTCAAATTATCTCTCTCGATAATAGGTACACCAATACCCTACAGTAAGGGTAGTCATAACCTATACCCTATCACATAATGAAAGTTCATATATTCGACTAAATACCCTCTCACATAGGTTAGGGTCTATATCACACTCATTTGAGGCCCTTTCTCACTAATGGAAGTCATTCCAGTTCTATATCACCCATAGATGTTATAGGGATCATCCTCTTCATTCTATCATTGATCAAAATCACATCACACATGGAATGTAACCCATCATTGAATATCACTAACTCTTCATAAGTAGTTTGTTACCCTATTCAATTCACTTCACCTTGAACACATCTCATTTTTCATCCAAAACGTGTCATTCCTCAAGTAATTTTCAATCCACGTGTCATGGAATCCACATGGTTCACTCAAACCCATCCAAGTCCCTAGTTTCTATTATCTTCTCATCTATGTCACAATTATGTCACTACATATCCTATAGTCTCTTCCTATCCCTGGGAATGATAGTTAGGTACTGTTTTTTATCTAAACCCCTGGGAATAAAAATTCAAATTCCTTAATCATTTCTATTAATCCATACCTGTGTCTTGGACCACATATCATATGGGTGACCATACATCCCATAACCTAGTGATAATCATCTCTATCTCTCATTTAAATCCTTATAGGACTTATCTTACTCATACCCCACACTAAGATAGTAATCTAACCATAGGAGGGATTCCTTTTTTTCTCATGTTATGTATAACCATATCTCATGTCATTACCCAGCACTACACCCCATAGGCCTGCTCGACTTCTATATATAACTCACCTAAGCTACCACACATCACTAATCTTACCCAGATACCTACCAAAGGCCTCATGTTATTTCAATTTACACTATAACACATTTTTGACATAGTTTATGGGTGATACCATATTATTTATTAGCTAAAGAGAAATTATTAATAGTATATGAGGCTTAGTGTCATCCTATACCTTCTACATAGGGGTCCCTTACTCTGAAATTCCCAAATACAAACCCATTAAACTATACATGAAAACATTATCATAAGTAAACATGGTCATAAGTACGTATCATAGGGTCCACCTACCTTAATACTAGATTTAATCCCTCACCAAGCCTATACAGAACATCAACAATGCTTGTAAATTTCTTTTCTAAGTCCGTACTACCACATGGTCTATTGTCTCACATAATTACACATGAAAAAATTTATTATAACACAATATAAATTTTTTTATCATTTTAAAAATGAGTAATAATAAATGATAAACTCATCATTCTCAGTGTTAAGGAAAAAATAAAAGGTACCTTGTGCATTCATCCACCCAAAGACCCCACTTTCCATAATGCATGAAAGGGAAATAATCCTCACTTAATTATTTAATTTTGTGGTGGAATTAGAAACAAAAACAACCCGTCATGAAACCATAATCAGTTACAAATAGGGAGAAAACAATGTATGGATTGGAAAAGTAGTATATACAATGAAATATCATTAAAACACCTCATGAGTATCCCCTCGGCATAGGGGGTCCATGTGAGGAAGAGGTAGGTGGAGGTATAGATGAATAGCCTCTATCAACTCCCATAATCCTCTATAATAATGGGGTCTAGGTGACCCTAAATAGACAAGTCTTCCACTCTTAGATATACCACCCAATAAATGATCTTGTAATGACATGGACTGTCATGGTGTGATTTCGACATTCACTCGACATGTTAAAGGGTTTATTGAGGGTCATGGGTTGATGGTCCATTTGAAAAAGTCATTAAAATCAAAAAAATCACCATCATGTGATCTAAGGTTTACAGTATGACTAACTTCATAAGGTTCATGAACCATAAAATCCCACCATGTCATGAATCCCTTAGTTGTGGGTTGGCGCATCTAGGTTGTAGTATTTCGTTGAGAAACCTATGTTTCATGAAGTGACCTTATTGAGTAGTACCATTTTATCAAGGATCTCAATCCTTACAACAACACTCTTCTAGGAACCCAAACTACCAACTAGTCATTGTTCCATATCAAAAAAATATCATTGAGATGCTTCAATTCTTATATTATTAATCCAAATAATAATTCATGATGCAACCCATGATGAATTCCAAAAAATAAATCTCCCTCAAAAATTAACTACACTTAAAATGAGTTGGACATTACAACATTATTTTGTTTGATGTCTATCAAAAATGACCTATTATCCTTACTCTCATAATATAAAGAATCAAAATAAATAATTTGAATTATTTTCATATCATATATGAAAAATAATAATATAGTTTAATCTTGAAAAATAAAATTCCTCTGCTATGATACGGTTAGTCTATTAAAAAATTCAATATGTCAGTTATTCCATGATCGATAATATTATAGATTATGTTATATAGAATTAAAAAATATGGGAATATTTTATTAGATAATAAAATTAGAAACATTTCAACCAACACCATCTTTATTCGATCCAACTCTCTCATATTAGTTATCCACCTAATTCGAATTTCCTTTGACAATGAGGGGACAATTCTATGTAGAAGAGAAGATATAATAAAGAAAAATATGAAAATTTTGAATAAAACCATATTCAATTCATGAAATATCGATCATACAAAGAATTATATACCCATGTTCACAATGGGGAAGCTAACAAAGGTAATTCAAAATCATATATATGGTGAACTCACTAGGTTAAAACCCTAGTTTCTTCACCTTTCAACCAATAACTGCCCTATTTGGTTATATAGTTTCAATTTTTAAATTCCTACAAAGAACTCATGAAATATCTCTGGTCAAATTTTCTTTATCTCGTCCAATAATATAACAAGGTTTTTTCAATTAATATCAGCAACCGTGCATTTCATTCTATGAAGGATCTTTTTTGGTGAAAACATATTCTTAAAATAAACTATTTAATGACTTTTATATGACTTTGACATAATACAATATATTATAGTACAATGGTACTTTTATATTCATCATAACATACATCACTTAATTATCCTCATAGTAATAGTGTATCCCATGCATACTTCTCATTATCCTTATTATAAAAGTATGAAAATATTTAATCCCATTTTCCTCATCACTATACAATTCAATAGTTTTATCCACAAAACAGACATTAATAGGAAGCATGAATAGGTCCTATGATCACCACTAATGTAGTGAAAAACTTTGGATGAAACACATACCATTCATATAAAATCTCATAAAGGTATCTCCTTATACATATGTGTATATGTTGTAGAAACTATTCCAAGGAGTGTAATAAAATTTCTCATGGTGATACCCATTTTCCCTTGGTGTGAAAAGGCTATACACTTTTGTATACTCAAGGATTTCTGATGTAGTATCGTAGTCATAGAGAAAATTTAACCTTCTTTTTTTATCTTCATTTTCCAAATTCTTTATCTTACAATTTCATATTATTCCAAGAATATTATCATTTTTTTAGTATAGAGAAATTTTAATAGATATATAAATGTATCACTTATAGTTGATCATTTTTAATATTATTTTATAAGTTTTTTGATTATCGATGAATAATTTCATGTAAGTAAATTATTATTCTTTTCTTTTCTTTCTATTAATTATTGTTTAGTAATGATTTATTATCAATTTATTACTAGTCAATAAAAATTATAAGTGGAGAAAATTATGAGTGTGTGAATTATTATGTAATTTTTTAATGAAAATACACCTTTGAATAAATTTTATTTAAAAACATCATATCTAGACTTGTATTTTATTAGTATTATTAATGTTTTGATAAATTTTATAATAAGTTTCTAGATCCAATATTATTGAGTATATAAATTATTTGAATTTTTTTTTATTCAAATATTACAGAGTGTATTTTCACATGATTTAATTTAAACTATTTTATTAAATTTTATAATGATAGTTGGGATCGTTAATATAATATTATCTGAAATATTTATATTCATGCCCATTACATTGGTAATCATAAATTTATTTAATTGAATGGATTTCATAAGTGAGTAGAATTTATATATTTTTGAAAAACTATCCTTTTTAATTACTGCAAAATGTTTTTTTAAGATGTTTTATTAATTTATTAATTTTTCTTTCTGATTAGATTACATTACTAACATGTATTATGTAGATATAAAAATTGTTATAAAATTATATATAATATTAAAGTACTCATTATGGTGTCAATATAACACTACCCCTTTATTATATCATAGAAATTTGTTATAGGGAGGATAAAAATAAAATAAATATTTATAAATATTTTATCAGAATTACACTATAGATGAATATAATATTTTTTGTTATTATGGATGATGAAAATTTAAACCATAAACTATTGGTAGATTATATCATATCTTTTCTTATTAAATTTGTTTCAAAACTATTATTGTCAACCATATAGGGAAAGTAATCGCACTCCCTTATAAAACCAACAAGGAGGAGGAAAAGCATCAAGTTAAAACTACATTTTACATCATCAATGATAATAACCATTCAGGAAATAATTACAAACCATGCCTATATATAGTCATAATTTATAGAATCCACCATAAAAATGAGGATATCCTATATTAGTGGAGATTCTGATCAAGTATATTACTTAAAATTACCAATGGATAAAAAATCCTGAAATGTTATTTAGAAAATAGAATTCATTAATAATGAACATAGATCTTCCAACATAGCTAATAATAATATTACACGATACACTTTTTTTTAATACATACATGAATCCTTACTTAAGGGAAAGGTCATATATCAAGATACAAGGATAAATGCTCATTTATTTTGTTAATTCTAGATGGAGATATAGATAATACGTTGAAAATGAAATGAAATAGTATTAATCTAGAATTCATAATTTGGATTATCCATATTCAAAAAATCATTATAAAGATTAAAATTATTCAAAATTATATCCATACAAGAATTATATTACATTTCTATTGGGGGTAGTGAAGGAAAAATAGAGGCTTTATCACGAACCATTTAGGGTCGACCCTAAACCGGTCACCTGGGCCGCTCCGTGACAAATCCTGAGAGGCATTCATGATCCTACAAAGATGGAGACAAGTGTCTAGGGAATTAGTTAGACTGATAAGGGAACACTTTTTTCCAAAAATAAACAATAACTAAGAAGCATAAAGAAACAGATATCCCAACATACATTTATATGAAACTTGAAGTAAACATAAATTGTACATGAAATTGAAAGTACAACTGAACCAGAAAACTCAACTAACCAAAACTAACAACCAAATAACTCCATGTAACCCCAATGGTCACTCTCCAATACATCAATTATACATCTCCCAATGTGATCGAACTCGATCTGAAACTTACACAAGGTCTAAAAATAGATGACTATAGGCGTGAGTATTGAAACTCAGTAGGTTAGCCTAATATTCTATTCCCAATGCACTTATTTAAAATAAAAGAAACATAAATTCAAAGTTTGAAATAAAATATATAAAATTATGTTTTCTAAACATGGTTCTATGCTATAATCATTATAAAATAAAATGGTTTCAAGTTTTTATAACTAGAGAATGCTAGTAACCAATTTCAAATAGATACAAATTCAAAATAAAAACAGTTTTCAAGAGGGTTTCTTTAAAGAATGTACACTTTTAAATAAAACAGACATGCTTCTGAATTTATGAACCAAACACACTATATTCTGATGGTGAGTATAAAATATCCAATAATCACAAGTTACGAGAATATCCCTAGGCACTAGCTAGCTGTGGGCCCCAGGTACCTCGTATCTCGGTGAAAAGTAACCATAAAAAATATATGTTCTCATTCACGATACACTAGTAGAAAAAAAATACCCATAAACTATTGTTCCCCAACATCATCATCATAGTTTAGTTAGTGTTTTCATCGTTAAACTTGCTACGTGAAATAGGGATGAAACCACTCTGGATCACTAGCATACTAGTACGCGTCTGCCCACCTAGATGCACAGGTTTTCCTCTTTGTGCCCAATCAAGTTCCACATGTTATCACATACACTTTGAAAATTAAAATTTCATTCCTAAATCATACACAAACCAAACATCCCTCTACCATGTTTCACATATCCTTCTCAGGTCAATAAACCACTTAAAATTCTCATAAAACAATTTCAAGTAGTATAATGAGGCTTTGCACATAAAATCCATTTAAAAATGCTCGTTTAAGGCCAAACACAAAACAATACCAAATCAAACCAGATTTTTCAGCCCTAAAAAACATTTAATAAATCAATTTCATGAATCATAAAATGACCCCAATAATACAACATGTAATACACATGAAAACCAGTTTTACATGAAAAATGTCAAATAGGACTTTAAGAATTCTTCACAAAAACAATATTTATCAAAATAACCAATTCCACTATTCACAAATAGGTGCAAACACAACATTGGAAGAAACAAAACATTAAATAAACCCCTTAAAAATTTAGTTACATGTTCAAAACCCATCCATTTCTATAGAGATGGAAAACATGCCATTTATCAGGAACACATGCCAAAACACCCTAAAAACCCATACTCATTTCATTATAAAACCCAAAACCAGATTGGAACCTACATAATTAACCAAAAAAATTTATTCATATTATTCCAATATTTTTCTAAATCCAAACCAATCATTTTAAATCACCTTGAACACACAAAAGCCAGCCGGGCACTTTCTTGAAAATGTGGCTTGAAACATTTAATGAAAACAATTTTATTTAACACTAAAAAGGTTATAAAATAAAATTTTCATGCCAAAAATTTATTTAAATTGATAAACCAGGTTCTAAACATCAAAAGCTATGTGTGAAAAATAACAGAACATTTAAACAAACAATTGTTGTGCACTCTTATAACAAAACAACACTTCTTTTCACAAAACAAGGAATAAACACCACCTTACCCACCAAATAATGTTATTGAAGGCTTATAGAAAATACTCAGAATTTTTATAGGGTTCAAATACCATGAAAAAGATGAATCATAAATAAAAAGTACAATTGAAATGGGTAACCTACCTCAAAATCAAGGCGAAATGGAAACGCACACCCAAAAACCATCCACGAGTGTTCAAAAACCTAATATCTATAAAGACCAGAACTAAAAGAATGAAACCCCCATAAAAATCAGGGTATAATATAACCCTAAGTCTTGAATGACCAGGGAGGAAGAGATATCTAATAAATAATGGAAGGAGGAGGAGGAGGGAGGAGGATAAAGGATATGGAAACTCACCTTGAAAAGTAGAGAACTCTTCATCTTCCCTTATATCCACACCCTTAGAGGAGAGGGAATGGTTTGGAACTCAATGGAGAGTCTCCTTAGGTCTTTATGAACCAAGGAAAGAAGACTTGGGGGGAAAGAGAAAAAAATGAATGATTCATGAAAGAAACAAAATACCTTACCAAATCTAGATAATTTGAGAAGACTTGAGAAATTTCGCCCTAATCTGCAACTAAGATGAGCTCCAAAGAGGGAAAATGGAACATGGGGGTGAGACTAGGGTCTTTGGGCTCTATTGAGAGGTTTAATCAATGAGAAATTTTAAAAATGAATAATATATAAAAGAAACAAATTATTTTTTTTATAACAATAAATGGGCTCACGGTCTAGCCTAATACCTGAATAAATAACCCAAATCCACCATGATTATGAATTCATAAGGGGTCCAAATGGATATGGTGGTTTTAATAGGTTAGTGGAATACAATTGGAAAGTGGAATAAGTGAAAAAATTTGAAGCACATAGGAGTTATAAAAGAAACAAATTTTGTTTTTAAATATGGAAATGGGCTCACAGTTGACCCAAATCTTGAAGTAACCACCATTTTCTTCAAAAACTCACAAAAATCTAGGGGAAACCATGTTTGGATGATTAGAAATATATGTAACTTCAAAAATAAACATTAAACTCACCCAAAATCCAATAAAAGTATTGGGATTTCCAAAAAACTGAATCAAAACCAAGACATGAAAAATCAGGTGTGACAATTCTCCCCACCATTAAAGCTTTTCACCCCCAAAAAGCCATAACACTTTCCAGCTGAAAGATAAAAACCTAAGGATTATTTATCAACACAGTCTATCCTCTTAAGACAAGGAAACATAATCTAGAATCAATATAAATTAATCCTTTTTCCCAAAAAAATTCCAACTCACAACCACTTTCTGAGAATTAATAGAAAGACCAAGCCACCACCTCCACAACTCAGCCAAGAACCAGATTATTGGGCCTTCTCCCAATGAACCCAAAGATCACCCAAACAAAAGGGTGCTCATGAAATCCAACAACTTGGGGGTAGGGTTGGAATGGTATTCCCACTATAAAATCATAACTACCATCTGACAAATACTTAAAGGAATGATCTTTGAGATCCATAGTGGGTCTCCCCACCATTAGAGACCAACTATAAATGAACAAAAAAGAATTCGAAATGAACTAGAATCGGGCCTCACCTACATAGGCCCACCAAAAATTTCCCACAACAACATACAAACCCAAGTTAAGAGGGTTATAATGTGAACATTTAAACTACCCACTCCCAAATGGAGGGGACAAGAAATGGACCAACACTTTCTACACGGATCAAACCCCCCACAACTCTGGGCGAGGAGGGAATGGGACCCAATTGTTGGTACACTAAAACCATAAATGAAATATATTAACCACCCAAAACTCTCCACATATGAATATTTAAAACCAATGTTGCACCTGATTCACATTGGCGGTCCACATAGGGACATTGATCGGAAACCCGCATCCGAGAAGGCGTAACCTTATACACTGCATGAGGGTAAGTCCACTACACTCTTTACGGAAAAAGGAAAATCACACTAATGAGAAACCACAATAAAAACATAGAAATTTTGTTACCACAACAGTGAAGGAAGAAGCATATTCGAGCTCCCCACACCTCTGGTGATTTCCTGACTGTGTGAAAATATTCACTCTAAAGCCTATGGCTGGAGCCCTAATGTTTAAAGCATATGTTGCATCGCAGCCAGAAGATAAGGATCACAACACCCCAAATAACTCACTTTCTCAACAAAACACCTTCTTCTAAATAGAAACTCATAGATACATATCACTATTCTCTCTCACTCTGAATGAGGGGAAGAATGGAAAAGGAATACAGTGAAACGCATCAACATCACCAAACACAACTTCTACATCCAAAAGAATTATCACAATAGGTAAACACTTTAAATCAAGCCTAAATAGATCTTTATTCCATCAAATGAGTTAAGTCATCATCTTAAGAGGTGGATTTAATGTTTGAAACGAATCATTAGGATAATCAACTGGAAGTCTTTCCAACAGATAACCATCTTTGGACACATCACAACATCCAACATATCCTTAGAAACCCACTGAACATTGCTCCAAAATCGATCCATCAACAAGATCCCATCTCAAGACACACCAAGAGTATCACTTTAAGATCATTAGGAAGTATACCAAACAAACCACACTTCTAAAACATGAAAAACCAACCCACATAAACACTAGTTTACAAAAATATAACAAATTTTCAGATTAAAAAAACTTTTGAAAAACAAACTAACTTAGTGTATTTTCACATTCACCAATGGTGTTTAATCAAGTCTCACTCACATGAACATTCCCAAGCCACCATGGGAACCCAAACACCATTCCATACCAGGCAACCATCAATATATCTATACAAAACCATGCATGTGACCACCCATGAAAACACCAAAGTCTAAAACAAACATCCTCATTTTACAAGCCAGAACATTCAAACCATCTCAAAAATCATGTACCTTCCATAGGCACACTAACAACCAAGTCAAAAACCATTTTCATATTTCCACACAACAAACCATTTTACCAAGCTTGAAAAATAAACCCCATAGGTCTCTATCAAAATCCTCTCCCTTTATTAAAAATATTTATCAGCATCTCAACAAACCACACTTTTTTAAGAAATATTTTATTTTAAACCCATTCCATTTCATTTAGTACAACTTCCAACCAAACATTATATTCCAACCAAACCTTTCCCATTTCAAAAATTCATCATGGTCTCTTTTCTTAATATGGCATCCAGAAAGGCCAAAACCCTTTTTCAAAAAAACACCAACCATTCAAAACTGATTCCAAAACCCACTATCCACTTTTTAAAATCCCACCATTTCATGAAAACCCATTTTCACAATTCTCACATGAGGATTTTCAAAACAAAATTCATAATTCAATAAAGGTCCAAGATACCCAGATAAGGGAACTGGTGTCGATGGGTGACTTGACCATATGGTTGGCGGCCATATGTCAAACACACCCCCAACATGGAGAGCCTTATTAGGACCATTATACAGCTCTGCATGGATTTCCATGCCCTGTGAGCTCACAGAGGCTATTATTCCATCTCCCCTTTTCATATCCCAATCACCAAACAATCCCTAAGAACCAAAGAAACTAATAAAACTGGACTTCCCATGGACACCTGAGGATCGGAATGAGCAAGAGTTCATGACGCACTTCCTAAACCTACCCCTCAAGTTATGAAAATCCTATTACATATACCATGACATACCCCCAATAAAAAAGGTTCTCTAAAAATTAATGTCCACTAAGATTCGACCTCCTCTGATACCGTTTTGTCCCAAAAGAGTCTGATTCAACCTTGAAATGGTCACCTGGGCCACTCCGTGACAAGTCTTGAGAGGCATTCCTGATCCTCTTGGGATGGATACAAGTGATGAGGGAATTAATTAGAGTGACAAGGGAATTGTTTCTCCCAAAAATAAACAATAAATAAGCAGTATAAATAAACATACATCCCAACATACATTTATATAAAATTTGAACTAAACATAAATTGTACATGAAACTGAAAGTACAAATGAACCAAACAACTCAACCGACCAAACCTTAAAACCAACAAACTCCATTTAATCTTATTGTTAACTCTCCAATACATCAATTAAATGTTTCCCAAGGTGCTCGAACTCAAGATAAAACTTGCATAAGGTATAAAAATAGAATAATACTATAGGTGTGAGTATTGAAACTCTGTAGGTTATCCCGGTATTATGTTCCCAATGCACTTTCTTTAAAATAAAAGAAACATCAACTCCAAGATTGAAATAAAATATATAAAATTATGTTTTACAAACATGGTTACATGTTATAATCATTATAAAATAAAATGGTTGCATGTTTTTATAACTAGGAAATGATAGTAACCAATTTCAAAGAGATGCAACTTCAAAATAAAAATAGTTTTCAAGAGGTCTGCTATAAAGAATGTACACTTTTAAATAAAATACACATGCTACTTAATTTATTAACCAAACACACCATATGCTGATGGTGAGTACAAAATATCCAATGAGCACGAGTCACAGGAACATCCCTAGGCACTAGCTAGTTATGGGTTATAGGTACCACGTATCTCGGTGAAAAGTAACCATAAAAAATATTTATTCTCATGCAAGAGCCACTAGTAGGGAACAATACCCATAACCTAGTGGTCCCAAAAACCATCATCATAGTTTATTTAGTGTTTTCATCTTTAAACTTGCTACGTGAAATAGGGACGAAACCACTCTGGATCACTAGCATACTAGTACACGTCTGCCCACCTAGATACCCAAGTTTCCCTATTTGTGCTCAATCAAGTTACAGATGTTATCACATAAACTTTTCACATGAAAATTTCATTTCCAAATCATACACGCACCAAAAATCTCTCAACCATGTTTCACATATCTTTCATGGGTCAATAAACCACTTAAAATGTTCATAAAACAATTTCAAGAAGTATAACAAGGATTTGCACATAAAATCCATTTAATAAAGCTACTTTAAGGCCAATAACCAACCAATAACATATCAAACTAGATTTTTTATCTCCAAATCCATTTAATAAATCAATTTCATGAATCATAAAATGAACCCAATGATACAACATGGAATACACATGAAAACCAGTTTTACAAGAAAAATGTCAAATGGGCCATTAAAAATTCATCACAAAAACAACATTTATCAAAAGAACCAATTAAAAAATTCGTGAAGAGGTGTAAACACACCATTGGAATCAAAAAACATTACATAAAACCCTTAAAAATTCAGGTTACAAATTCAAAACCCATCCATTTCTATAGAGATGCCAAAAAGGCCATTTATCAGGAATACATGCCAAAACACCCTAAAAACCCATAATAATTTCATTGTAAAACCCAAAACCATATTGGAACCCATATAATGAACCCAAAAACATTTATTCACATGCTTAAAATATTTTTCATAAGCCAAACCAATCATTTTATATCACCTTGAGCACACAAAAGCCAATCAGACACTTTCCTGAAAATGTGGCATGCAACATGTAATGAAACCAATTATATTTAAAAAGGTTATAGAATCAAATTTTTATGAAAAATATTTATTTAAATTGATAAAAAATGTTTAAAACATCAAAAACTAGGTTCAAAAAATAACAGAACATTTAAACAAACAATTGGTGTGCACTCTTGTAATAAAACAATACTGATTTTCACAAAACAAGGAATAAACACCACCTTACCCAGAAAATAAAGTTATTAAAGGCTTATAAAACAATACTAAAAATGTTTAGAGGGTTAAAATACCATGAAAAATATTAATCTTAAATAAAAAAGGGCAAGTACAATGGGAAACCTACCTCAAAACCAAGGCGGAATGGAAACGCACACCTGAAAACCTTCCACGAGGGTTTACAAACACTATATCTATGAATACCATCCCTAAAATAATTAAAACACTATAAAAAATCATGGTATAACATAACCCTAGGTATTTAATGACCAGGTAGGAAGATAGAGCCAAGAAATAATGGAAGTAGGAGGATGAAGGAGGAGAAAGGAGAAGGAAACTCACCTTGAAAACTAGATAAATCTTCATCTTCCCTTAGATCCACACCCTTAGAGGATATAGAATGTCTTGGAACTCAATGGAGAGTTTAATTAAGTCTAAAAGAATCAGGGAAAGAATATTTGGGGTGGGAAAGAGAAAAAAAATAATGATTCATGAAAGAAACAAATTACCTCACCAAATCTGGGTGATTTGACAAGCCTTCAGAAATTTCACCCTAATCCTCAACTAAGATGAGATACAAAGAGGGAAAATGGAACATGGGGGAGAGACTAGGTATTTTGGGCTTAATTGAAATGTTTAATCACCTAACAATATTAAAAAAATAATAATAAGATATAAACAAATCAAAATATTTTTTTAAAACTGGAAATCGGCTCATGGGCTGGCCCAATACCTAAATAAATAACCCAAATCTACCATGATTATGAATTTATAAGGGGTAAAAATAGATATTTAGGTTTTAATAGTTCATGTTAGGCCAATTTGGAAATATAATTAGTGATAAATGTTTAATAATTAAGGAGTTATAAAAGAAACAAATTTTATTTTTAAATCTGGAAATGGGATCACAGTTGGCCCAAATCTTGAAGTAACCACCCTTTTCTCCAAAAACTCCCAAACAAGCTAGGTGGAACCCCTGTTAGGATTATTAGACATATATGGAACTTCAAAAATCAACATTTATATCTTCCAAAACCCAAGAAAATGATCGGTATTTCTAAAAAACCGAATAGAAACCAAGACATGAAAAAGCGGATGTGACGGGATTTATATGAAATGCCCATATAATTTTTCAAATATAATTTTGTTAACATATTGTTTACCAATATAGTTTTATAAAATTTAGACTATAGTAATTATATGATATAGTTTTTTTCAAATTAATATAAGTACAAAATAATTTGATTCATTTTGACAAATTTTTATTTCGCATTCTTGATGTAATTATTGATACATTAAAGAACTGGGATCTTAGAAGATTTTATATTCCTTGTATTTTAAAATTGATCACTTTTAATAAATCAATTCATGTCTTAAGTAAAATATTATATTTAATTTCCACTACATTTTTTAAAAATATGGGCAATAAAGAACTAAAATTTTAATAATTATTAATTATACCTAATGAAATATCATTAAAATATCCTTTTGAATCTCTAGAAGATGTGTACTTGAATGTGGGGATGTTTTCACTATTTGATTCTCTTATATAAATGATAAAATAATAAATTGATATTAAAATTATCATTAGGATATCCTTCTTTAATATTGGTAATTTTTTATTTTATTTTTAACCTAGTGTATTTGATATTCTTTTTCAGGGAATAGTATTACACATTTCAACACATGAAGTTTGTTAATCAGAGATAATAAGTGGATGTTTATAAATATATATTTTCCTTAGATTATTTTTTTGAATATATTAATATGAAACTAAATTAATTAAAAATGATCATATAGGTGATTTATGTGGTAGAAGAATATATAGGTTGAAATAGATCCATAGAAAAAGAAAAGAAATAAGATAAGGATAATGATGATGTGTTGTTATAACACCTTTCTAGGGACTGATGTCCATATAAGGAAAATTTTATTATCATAATACTAAATATATACCTAATTTTTTTATCCACAATTATACATCTATTTATATAAGGTGGTGTGTAATGACCCACTTATTCCCATTGGCTTGAGAATATAATGAATCATTACTAGGCCTTAAGTGACATCCCCAAGACAAAAAAGGCTGGAAATAAATGCCAAAGGGTTTCAAATACAAGTGGATGATGATTTGTCCTTTAAGAAATAAAACCATTAACCTAACAAACCATAACCAAGCAACTCACTATATGATGCATGAATAAATGAAAGACGCACAACCACTTTATTTATTTCTGAACCACCCAAGTGTACCACAGTGGAAGAAAAAATGCTATCAAAGAAAACATCGGAAAGAAATAAATCACTCTAAGATGACAAAAATACTCTATGATCCACAATCTCCATGATTCAACATCACCAAACAGCCCATGTATCATGAGGTGGTGCTAAAAATGTGTGATACTTTACCTTTACCGTTATCTCGAAAGATAGAATTTATAAAAGCACCAAAGTGCCAAATTAGGGATGAGTATAAAACTCAGTACGCATTCCCCAATGACCTCAGTAGGCTTTCCCCAATGACTTCCCTACTCACTCTTCTATGATAGAAAGGTTATCCATATTTATATAAAACCATCTATATAAAACAATTCTGTAAAATGGTTTATAACACAACATAAACCAGTTCAAAAATCATTTGTAACCAAATGAAAACAAGTGCTATTTAAACCAAATTCTCATAAAGTCATAGTTCCAATAAAACTACCCAACAATTATTTAAAATAAAATCATAATATTTTTTTAGCATGCCCATTCCATTGTTCACAACACACCAACACATGTATGCAAATAAAACTCCTTAAACTCACGAGTGGTGAGTTATCCTTCCACTAAGCCTTCACTTAGTGGACCACTTTGACAGGGGTACTTCACACCCATATTCATACCAAAATTTTTATGGTGGTTCTTCACACCTTTATCCATCCCTTTCCATGCATATGAAAACACACCACAACCCATTCTAATCCCATTCCAAATCCAAGTGTGTTCAACCAATTCAAACCCTTTCAATAAAACTATTCTTTTATTGAAAACCATTAAGAAATCCAATTCAAACAAACCAATTAATTTCAATAAAAAAATCCTTTTTTTGAAAACATATTAATAAAATTCATGTGAAACTATTCCAAAAAATCCCCATTTTAAAATCCACGTTTTAAAACCATGATCAAAATCACCTTATTCAAATGACCCAATTTTCCATATTTCCACAATTTACAAAACCATCACATAAGAGGGTTTCTAAAAATTGTTCAACAGGAAAATCACAATCAATTCAACACAATATATTCAATTTTAAATAATAAAAATCAGTTCTACTATGTGGAGAGTGAGTCCACCTACCTCAATGGTTTTGAAAAAAACCAAAACTGGATAAAGAACGCTCAATAAAATCGAGTTGATTCTTCATGGAACCGCTTTAGATATATTCTCCTAGAAAGATAAAGACCAAATCTAAACTTATTTTGAATCCACATTGATAAATCTACCCATAAAAGGATTAAATATGAGAAACCAAGAATATAGTAGAATTAGATCTAAGTAGATCTAATATAACGTGACAAGACGGTGAATAACGTCACTTACTGCAAGAATCGGGCTTGAAACCCCAAAGGAGGGATCTGTATTGACTCCAAAACACTTAGGAGAAGTTCTTCTACCTTAATTAGAGAGGAATATAGGATTAAGGGTTCAAAGTAAAAAAAAGAGTTATGTCAAAAACAAGTGAGATCCTATTTTTAAGGATCTAGATTTGACTCTTTGCACGGTTAGACCGCACAGTTAGAGAAACTGTGTTCTAACCATGTGTTGTATACTTGCTTAAGGAAACCCCTGCATGACCTCCTTGCACAGTCTCCCTAACTGTGTGTACACCATGCTGAAGCTTCTATCCAAAATCTTCTAGTGTGAACGGATTCTCCTAGGATTTCTGCATGATTTGGAAAAACAGTGCACAAACCATGCACATCTCCTTTAGCCCTAAAAACTTATTCAAAGTTCTCCAAACTCTCCCAACCTTCACCCTTACACCTTAAAACAAATAAAAATTGCAAAGTGTTACATACTAGAAACTGAGGATACTATATTCCCCCCACCATTGGTCTTTCCATCCTTAGAAAGTAGAAAACTACCATTGCCCTGAAAGAGTTTTGGCCATTGCTCTTTCATTTTCTTCTCGTGATCCCAAGTCTCTTATTTAATATGACCATGTTTCCATAAAAACCACACTAGAATGATGCTTTTTCCATGCAAGAATTTCTCTTGCCTATCCATAATCTGCACCGGGATATGTACCAATGAATCATCCAACTCTAGGTCAATGTGATCTCATCTGATCACATGGTTATGATCAGGTTGATACTTTTTCAACTGAGATAAGTGGAACACATTATGTACTGAACTGAATCATGGTGGAAACGCCAACCAATATGCCACCTATCCAACCCATTTCAGTATCTCAAAAGGGCCAATATATCTAGGAGATAACTTTACCCTCTTCCCCAAATGATGATGTCCAAGCCTTGGAGAGATCCTCAAGAACACATGTTCACTCACCACGAATGACAAAGGTCTTTAGTGATGATCTACATACGATTTCTGACGACTCTGAGCCATCTCCATCCTCTTTCTGATCAACTAAATCTTCTCCATTGTTTCTTGGAAAAGTCTTGACCCAACTAGTGATGTCTTACCTATTTTCACCCAACATAATGTAAAATGATAAGGATGCCCATACAAGGCTTTGAAATGAGATATATGTATCAAGTCCTGATATTTTTTATTATATGAGAACTCCGCTAATGGTGTGTGCTCTTCCCATGAGCCACCAAAATCCGTTACGCAAACCCGAAACATGTCTTCCAAAGTTTGTATAATCCTTTTGGATTGTCCATCCATCTGAGGATGATACACCATACTCATAGTAAACTGAGTCCCAAGGGATTTTTGTAAGGATTTCCATAAATGAGATGTGAACCTCAGATATCTTTTTGAAACTATTCAAATTGGTACTTCATGTCTCTTTACCACTTCTTGGATATAAATTTTGGACAAATCCTCCGCCATAAAAGTTTCATGAATAGGGATGAAATGAGCCCACTTTGTGAGATGATCCACTATCACTCATATGGAATTGTGTTTTTGAACCGTTCTTGGTAGACCTGTAACAAAATCCATTACTATCTACTCCCATTTTCACACTAGAATCAGTATAGACTGCAACATACCTCCTGTTCTTTGATGCTCTGTCTTAACTTGCTGACAAGTTAAGCACTTTGAAACAAACTCATCCACTTTCTGTTTCGTACCAATCCACCAAAATTGTGCCTTCAATTCCTTATACATCTTCTGTATTCTCAGATTTATAGCCCATCTCGAATAGTGGTAAGCATGAAGAAGTTGTTCCTAAAAAGCCATAGTTACAACCATTCGATCTATGAACCACAAAACCAAAATCCCATCAAGTTCCAGCCCTTAATGGTCTCCTCACCATTGATTTTTGAACTCATAACTAGGAATTATGCATTTTATGTTTGTTCTTATTTGACCTTATTTACCAAATAAGGAACCACAGAGACTAAACATAAAATCAAAACATCACCTCGATCTTCATATTCCACATGCATGTCGGCTAGGACCGACATCAACTGCCACTCTTCTGAAGCCTCTTTCACTAACTGAGTATATGAATTTCTACTTAATGAATCTACCACCATATTTACTTTTCTTGATGTATACATCAAGTCAAATTCAAATATCTGAAGATACTCTATCCATATCCTTTTCCTCATATTCAAATCCCGTTGTGAGAAAATATGTTTCAAGATCTTATGATCTGTAAAAATAGTAAATTTCTCACCAAAGAGGTAATGGAACCAAGTCTTCAAAGCATGAATGATTGAAGCTAACTTCAAGTCATGTGTTGGGTAGTTATTCTCATGTACTCTTAGCTACCTTGAACCATAAGCAACCACATGGTCTCCTTGCATGAGAACACATCCAAACCTAGATCCTGAAGCATCATAGTACACCACATATCCCTATATTGATTCTAGTAAAATCAAGATAGGTGATAATTTAAGTCGAACTTTCAACTCTTGAAAAGACTTATGGCATTCCTCAGTCCATCGGAATGGAACATTCTTCTTTTTCAAAGCTATCATAGACAAATCTAGTCATGATAAGTCGTGAAAAAAGTGTCAGTAATAACCAGATAGACCCAAAAAACTTTTTATCTCAAAGAAATTCTTTAGGGGTTTCTAAGAGATAACGGCTTCTATATTTTCAGGATCCACTAAAATACCAATTTCAAAAATTATGTTTCCAAGAAAGAGTACCTATTGTATCCAAAAAAACACACTTTGATAATTTGGAATACAAATGATTATCTCTTAATATTTATAACATTGTTTCCAAGTTTTTCTCATGATCAGACCTTGTCCTAGAATACACCAATATGTAATCCACAAATACCACAACAAAATAATCAAGATATCTCTAAAATATCCAATTCATAAAATCCATGAAGACCACTGGTACATTCATAAGACCGAAAGGAATTACTACATATTAATAGTGGCCATATCTTCTTCTGAAAGATGTCTTTGAAATATATTCCTTCTCAACTCGTAATTGATGATATCCTGATTGCAAGTCAATTTTAGAGAACCACTGAGCTCCCCTCAAGTGATAAAACAAATCATCAATGCATGGAAGTGGATATCTGTACTTTATCGTAACTTAGTTAATATTACGATAATCAATGCATAGCCTTAGTGTTCCATCTACTTTCATCACGAACAAGACCAGTGCTTCCCACAGAGACGTAATTGGATAAATAAAACCTTTTCTTTTTAGATCCTCCAACTGCACCTTCAATTACCTTAATTTTATTGGTGTCATCTTATAATACATAAGGGAAATAGGACTAATCCCCAATAGGAGATCAATTGTAAACTCCACTTCCCTTATAGGTGTTAACCCTGATAAGTTCTTGAGAAATACATCTATAAATTGATCCAAAACTACTGTAAAACTTCTAACCTTGATCTCTTCCATCGATGACAAAGTAAACTCCACCAATTGATAAGAGATCATTCCCACCACTGGTGCCAAAAAAGTCGTTTCACCCTTCTTTACAACCCTCTCTCCTCTAAAGATGTCGTCCTCAGTTATGAAATTATTTATTCTTCTATAATAGTCGATGTGAGCCTTTGATGTTTTTAACCAATCCATACCCAAGATTACATCATGGACATCCATCTCCAACACTAAGAGGTTCCACTTTAGCTCATCTTCATCAACAATTATAGAACATGATCTACACAGGAAGGCTCTACATTCTCTTTCCCTGAGAGGATTTTGAAGTTTTGACACATAGGGCATCATCTCGAGTTTTAAACATAGAAAATCAATAGCACAAGAATCAATGAAGGAATGTGATGAAGTAGTATCAAACAACACTTTCATAAGGGTGTAATTCAAAATAATCATACCCCTCACCATAGATGTTCCAACCTGATCATCCACAATTATCTACTCAGCTCTATAAAACTGCTTCATTGCTACACTCTACTCCTTATTTCCTTGCTATGATTTCCCTTACTGAGGATTCATGGTGTTCCTAGAATCACCATGTATAGATCTACCCTTCTTATGAGAATGATTCTACTTTCCTCTCCCTATCAAAGCATATAATGCTTGTGACACCTGAGAAGTGTCTCGAGCACCTGACCTCAGAGCACTACAACAATAGTGCTAAAGATAAATCTTTTTCTTATAGTTATGTAATGATCTATATTGTGATGTACACTCTCATTTCATGCGGTCAAGTGGTCCACATTGTAAATAGACTTGTTTTATCTTAGTTTGTGGAGAAAGGTTCACTGATCTAGTCATCTAATTTTGAGTCCCACTCTCACATTGTAAATAGGTTTCCTTCTTCCACTTGCTCCTAGAATTTGAGTTCCCACCATTTCCTATAGGTATAATCATACTTCCTCCTCCCATAGATCCTAAGATATCACATTCATCCACTATCACATGTCCATTATATATGTATAATCCATAATATAGAGCACCACAATCTTTGAGTGAATCTCCTACCTTATCCCTAATTCGAAGATGCGTGCTTTCAAGGTCGCACTCGCGGAAAATTTTGGTGAAAACACACTAAATGAATGAATTTATCTGCATACTCTATGACAGAGAGATTTTACTACTTTAGGCTAAAGAAATTTGTTATTTTCTGGATCCTGAACATGTGAGGATAGAATTTTTTGTTAAAAAATTCCTCAAAAAACTCTCAGGTAAGGCCTTGATCCAGTTTAGTTTTCACTTATAGATCCCACCACTGACGTGAAAGATCCTCGAGCATATAAGTCTCCATCTTGAATTTCATCTCTGATGTTGTGATGATGAAATAAAATATATGATTTATCCTTTTCAGCCACACCTCTTCCTTTTCCAGTTCAGAATCTCCCTGGAAGATGGGTGGATTCTACTTCATAAACTGGATGGAAAGAATCACATGCCTTGGATCATCCCTCCAGTTCCCTATATCAACATATTGGAATGATTGGACAATAATTTGAACCGGGTATTGGTTCACCTATGGTCCTAGTGAAACCACATTCTCCATAGCTTCTTCAAGTTGGTTTATATAACACCTACCGAGTGCTATTTTATAAATAAAAAAAAACTTGATAAGTCTCACTCTCTAGCAACTAATGGCTTAGAATTTCCAATTATATCACATCAATTATCACAACATTCCTTTTCCAAAATCAACCATTTTTTAAAACTTGTAGATTTCTTTTTGAAAATCAAACCATTTTCAAAATACATCAACCATACTCTTTTCAAAATCTTTCATTTGAAAATGATCTCATACTTTTTCAAAAAGAATCAAATTTTCAAAAAACATAAATCATTACTTCCAAAATTAAATACACAATCCTAGTGGGAAGTCATTCCTCTTAAATGCATGTGATGCTCATCTCATTGACTAAACCTATGATAATGATATTTCCATAATCCTATAAGTGTATCCAAAACACTTATGTACCCAACTCTCTGGTAACTTGAATTTCAGCATAAAAAGGTTAGCTATGTCTTTTTATGCTCTATATTTCACATCCCGACAATCCTACTCCTTTCTAAGATCACCACCCAAGGAATAGTAAATAATGACTTTCAACTCCAAGACCAAGAAAAATGATGAATACTTGTTCTGCAAGGACCGAACAAGCTAATTCTACTTGTAATTACCCACTTATTCTCATTGGATTGATAATATACAATAAATCATTACTAGGCCTTAAGTGACATCTCCAAGACTCCAAAGTCTAGAAATAAATGCTGAAGGGTTTCAAATATAATTGGGGGATGATTTACCCTTTAATAAATAAAACCATTAACCTAAAAAATCATATCCAAATAACTCACTATATGATTCATGAATAAATGAAAGATTACACAACCACTTCATTTATTTCAGAACCACCCAAGTGTACCACAACGGAAAACAAACTACTATCAAAGAAAATAGAAAAAGTATACAAATAACTCCAATATGAAAACAAGACTCCATGCTCCATAAGCTATATGCTTCAACATCACTAAACAGCCTAAGTATCATGAGGTGGCACTAAAAACTTGTGATACTTTACCTTTTCCCATGTCTCATAAGATAGTATCAACAAAAGCACCAAAGTGCCAAAGCAGGGGTGAGTATAAATATCAGTAGGATTTCCCCAATGACTTCCCTACTCACACCACTAGAATATAAAGGTTATCCATATTTATATAAAACCATCTATATAAAATAATTCTACAAAATAGTTTATAACACAATATAAACCAGTTCAAAAACTGTTTGTAACCAAATGAAAACAAGTGATATTTAAACCAATTTCCCAACAAGTCATATTTTGAGTAAAAAAACCCAATAAGGCTTTAAAACCAAATCTTAATATTGTTTTATCATTCCCATTCCATTGTTCACAACACACCCACACATGCATGTAAATAAAACTCCCTATACTTATGAGTAGTGATTTATCCTTCCACTAATACTTCACTTAGTTGACCACTTTGATGGGGGTACTTCATGCCAATATCTATCCCAACCTTTTTATGGTGGTCCTTCACACCCTTATCCATCCCTTTAAAATTTATATCAGCACACAACATGACCCATACTAAACCCATTCCAAATCCACTTGTGTTCAACCAATTCAAACTCTTTCAATAAAACTATTCTTTTATTGAAAAACATTAAGCACGACAATTAAAACAAATAAATTCATTTCAATAAAGCATTCCTTGTATTGAAAATATTTTAATAAAATTCATGTGACACTATTCTATAAAATCCCCATTTTTAAATCCCCATTTTAAAACCAAGATCAAAAGTACCTTATTCAAAATACCCAATTTTCCAGATTTCCACAATTTACCAAACCATCAAAAAAGAGGGTTTCTAAGAATTATTCAACAGAAAAATAACAATAAATTAAACACAATATATTAAATTTAAAATCATTACAATCATTTCTACTATATGGAGTTGAGAGTGAAGCCACCTACCATAAATATTTTGACGAAAACCGAAAACGGATGAAGAACGCTCAAGAAAACCAGGTTGATTCTTCATAGATCTACCCATAACAAGAATATATCTAAGAAACTAAGAATATATGATAAGTAGATCTATGTAGATCTAAGATAACGTGACAAGAACGATGAAGAATGTCACTTACCACAAGAATAGGGATTGAAAATGAAAAAGGATGACTCCATATTGACTCCAAAATGATTGGGATAAGTTATCCTACCTTCTATGGAGAGAAATATTTAATTAGGGTCACATAGAAGCATAAAAGAAGGAGTTATGTCAAAAACGAGTGAGATCCTATTTTTAAGGATCTCGATTTGACTCTGCGCACGATTAGAACACATTGTTAGACAAACCATGCACTAACCATGTCTTAGATAATACCTTTAGGAAACCCCTACATATCCTCCTTCATGGTCTCCCTAACCATGCATACACCATGTGGAAGTTTCTATCCAAAATCTGCTAGTGTACATGATTTCTCTTGGGATTTTCACATGGTTTGGACAAACCATGCACAGACCGTGTACCTCTCTTTTAGCCCTAAAAACTTATTCAAATTTCTCCCAAATCTCCTAAACTTCACCCTTACACCTTAAAACCATAAAAAATACAAATTAAGGGTTACATACCAGAAATATGGGGTTCTACATGATGAATGAATTTTGATTATCAAAAATATTTAATTAAGAGATTAATAAGAGGTCCAGTTTGTGATGGTTCTTATAGTATAAAAAAAGTTAAATTGAATGGTACAAGAAGAAAAATAAGTGAATTATCAATAGCATATACACCTAAAAAATTTTATAAGATGAAATGATTAATTCATGTAAAAAAATAAAATGAATATTGAATCCTCATATTAATAAATTTATCAATCAAAAAGTTGTAATATTCATTAATGCATGTATCAAAAATATCATCTCTAATAGTGTGTGGGTATGTATATTCATAGTTTTAAATAATATATATGGTATAATAGATATTATGAATTAAATAAAAAGTAAATCCCTAATCAATCTGTCACTAGGTGTGACAATGTTTGGATTTCCTAAATCTATAAAATTCAATAAATAAAACACTCTTCACATTTTATTTTGAGGGTAAATTTTCATAGTGTTTAGTATTTAATTTTTATTATTTATATTTTGTATGGATATTCATTCTATAATAATATTCCAATGAATCCTAAAGGTAAATAAAAAAATGAATTTCTTATGCCAATATGTAAATATTTCTTTATATTTCATCTAGGATGTGTAATGGTTGGGACCAATGGGTTAAAATATATATCCCAAGGCATTCTATTAGGTGGGGTGTGGGGTGGATAGGGAGAGGATATTCAATGTGTAATAAAATTTAAAAAATATCATTTAAATATATCCCTTACCCTATAATAAATATATTTACATCACTTGATTAAACTAATTCAATTTATCATTCCCCCTCAATTGAACTCACAAATAATACCAATCATAGATAATGAAATGTGAATAAAAAGAGCATACATACTTTTACTTGGTTTAGAAATACCTAGATATGTCGAAAGAGAGTACCCATAATGATGTACTAGTATAAAAAAATTCTTTAATAATACATTTTTTTCATGGTTAACCAAGGATATGGCATGCGACCTAAAAAATTATTTGGGCTTACTCACTAAAAACCCAAGGGACAGTATCTTTATCTTCTTCTCTATACACTTCATATATGAATGAATAAGTTTATATATTTTTACATCACTTATAGATTAATATATAGAAAATAATTTGTTTGCATCAAGTGTATCCATATTTAATGTATTTTTAAACTCCACTCCACTCTAATCCTCTTCCAAGGCTATATGATATTAAATTATCAATAAGGGAACTAAATATATGACTTATAAAATAAAAAAAAATATAAATATAAAACTCCAACTTTGAATAATTTTATAGTACAGTTGTTTGGTAAAAATCCCTTAAGGTGTCCTCTCAGTATGTTTTGGGTGTGATAGTGTTTTTTGACATATCCAGATGACCGAAAATGAGTATGGTTGGTGTTTACTGAAGTAAGTGTTTAAGGTGACGTAGTTTCCTAGTGTTTTCCAAATTTATGGGCCTTAAAATCAAGAGTTTGGTTTTTGGAAAAAGAAGATTTCCATGTAGGATTAAGCAGTATGCAGACTATGAAGCTTAGTTCATAGATTTAAAAAGTGGTATTTGAAACATTTAATTAAATTGGAAAAGGAAGGGAACTGTGAAGTGCGAGATGCAAGCCATGTACGGGAACAGTTCGTGGGGAGAAAACAGTTTATGATGAAGTCATGTGGTGTGTGAAAGGATTGTGGAACGTGGGATAAATTTTCATTCACATAAATAAAGTGGTGTTTTGAAAAGACACAAAGGGTGTCATTCGAAAAAATGTGATGGTTATTTTGGACACTATTAAGGAAGAGAGGTGGTATGCAGACTGCGTAGGGTAGAATGGTTCATGGTAGGAGATACAATACGCAGCGAAGGCGGCACCACATTGAAGATTTGGGTAATCTTGACTTAGCGTATTTTTTGGATATTTTTGCCTATATAATGACCATTAATCCCATAATTAAGGAGAGTGTATTCCATTAGATAAAATCATTGCTTTAGGAATTCAGTGAAGTCTAAAGGAAGTTCACGAGGGAGAATTCCATAAAGGATGAAGTAGTTCGCGTGGAAGAAATTCTAGCAAAAGATTTTTATGAGGAAATATATCCTATAAAGGAATAAGGGTATGCATGAAAAAGGTGGTCTGTGGAGGAATAACTCACCTATATAAGCAGGGCAGTACGCGGAAGTAGTAAGCAGAGGCATTCACAGAGTTGGTATGTGATAGCGCAAGCAGAGGCAGTCCGCGAAGGAGATTGGTTCGTGGAAGCAAAGGCAGTATGCAGAAGAGGCGATTCACATACTATACCTGTTACATAGTACGCAGAGGAAGAAATTTGGTACATGGAATAGGCAAGGTGGTTCGCTGAGGACTCAAGGAAGCTTGAAAAATCTCTAAAATAGCTTGTCAAAGAAATTTACACTAACCTAACAGTATGAAAAAAGTGGATTTCATCTATGGGTGAAAAAGGAACTTAAATAGAAAATATACCTCTAGTTGAGGATGTGTTCTTTCATGAAAATTAAGTAACCTACAAGTCCAAAAATTGTGAGTGGATCCCCTTCCAAGAGTAGTGAGTGAAGGAAGAGGAAGACGGTGATTCTTCCCACCGATAGTGAGCCAGAGGAAGAGACATGGGGAGTGAAACTTGCGAATTCAGTGAGTAGACCCTAAACCTTGTAAAGGCAGTGAGCCTAGAAATATAAGATCTAGCCCAAACCTTGTAATTGGAATTGATCTTTAGTGGATTTTTTATATCGACACAGCGTCGTTGTATGCTCCTTGGACGTAGCCCAAAGAGGGTGAACCAAGTAAAAATCATTATGCCATGTGCATGATTCCATTTCTAATCATATATTTCTATGGGAGTAAGAGCGACATGTGTTTTTTTAAAGATAAAACAATGTATGATGGGGAATTATTTTTAATATGTCAAACACTGATTCAACCACCCCTCCCCCTTAGGGTATTTGACTTAGTGGACCTAAAAATTGGTATCAAGGCAAAAGGTTAAAAGTTAGTGGTTCTCTCTTAGTAGAAGAAATGGAGGTGTTCAATCACAAAGTAATTATTATCTTCGACAGAAACAATTTTCAACTATGGAATAATCGGATGTAGTACTACTTCTGATCATTAAGAATAAGTGTCTTCACAACAGCTATGCATGGAATATTAGCCAATATCAATAGTGGTGCTTTATAAGAAGCTGAAAAAAGATAATTGGATATAGATTCTAAAGGGATCAATGATTTATAAGGATCCATATAAAATTTAATTTATATGAAGGTGATGTTAGGAAAAACATCACATGCTATGTGGGAAAAGCTATTGAATATCTATGAAGGAGATTTAAAGGTCATAGAGGCAAAGCTACAGATTCTGTGAAACAAGTATGAAGATCTGAGAATGAACCCAAATGAATCCATTGATGCATTCTTTGATAGGGTGAATTTTGTATTGAAATACATGCATGGTCTTGGAGAATTCATTAAAGATATAAAAGATTTTGAAGTGTATCATGAGGAAACTTCCACCTCGATTTAATCTGAAAGTTTCGGTATTAGAAGATAAAGATCCAAAGGAGATAACACTGGATAACTTTCATAGTACCCTTATTGCAAATGAAATGATAATGATGAAAATGATGTTGTGGAAAAGGGGAAATCCAAAGAAGTGGCATTCAAGTCCATGAAGAATCTCTCTGTTGAATATGATCAGGATAAAGATAATTTTGATGATGTCATGTCATTTCTATCTTCAAATCTGTAAAGATGAAGAGGAAAGTTTAAAGGTAAACTTCCACTTTCATGCTTCTAATATGGAAAGATTGTACATTTTATAATGAAGTACCCTAAGAAGTTTGAAGATGATGATAAAGACGATGATGAAATTTCCTAAAAGAAGTATTAATCAAATTTGAATGGTAGGAAAAGTACAAAAAGAAAGTTCTTAAAAAAGAATAATTTTATTTCAAAAGAAGATTAAATTTTAGATGAATCTAAGGTAGAAGAGTTGTAGGACTAAAAGGATTACTAGGTAGATGTTTTGGTGGTAGTTTTCAGAAATTATGTAACAAAATAATAAAGAAACAATGATGAAGGATAAGTTGAAGGAAGAGTGGACCTTTAGGATGAATTAGAAGATGATCTTGAATAGAAAGATGTTTGGAGATCCAAAACAAATAAAGCTAACAAAGTTGTTTGTGATTCCCAACAGTAGGAATAAGATAAGTTTGAGCTAAATGAAGAAATTAAAAAACTAAAGTCTCCAATGCCTGAAATCTCAAAAAATGTGGTTGAGTAAAAACTCAAAATTGAATAATAGAAAAGGGAGATTGGTAGTTTAACTAAAACTGAAAAAAAAAACAAATCAAATATATTGAAGAACTTTAAGAGGAAGTCGTTGGTCTACAATGAAGTGTTAAAGATCAATAAAAATTGTTGAATCTAGGTACGACAATAGGAAAGAAGATCATATAGAAAACATAGATGAAAAAAGTTGAGCATAGTGGTCCAGAAGAACAGAAGTAACAGAAAAATCAAAATGGTAAGGCTGGAATGGGTCTTGATCGAAAACAGAAAGCAGTAACAGTTGAATTCATACCAAAATCACCTACTCCAAGAATTAATATTGATCTGGGTGTGAAGCAGAATCAGAAAATTCAGATAACCCATGGGATAACCAGTGGTGCAGTATTTTCACACAAGAATGTACCCCACATAAGATGCTATTGTTGTGGCAAGATAAGGAACGTAAAAAAAATTTGTTCCATAGAAAAGTGATACCGAAGGAAATATGATCAATAGAGGAATGCATATAGAGCTCAATTTTCTAGGTCATCATTTGATGGTCACTATTTTAGGTGTGGAGGATTTAGACACATGGAAAGATATTTCTCATCAACAATACAAAGGAATGTGCCAAAGCAGAATGAGGTTGGTTATAAGTAGCAGACAAATATATCATCAAATGAGATGAAAATGAAAAATCAATTTGTAGCTCTACAAGATAAATCTAGTCTTTCATATTCTAAGTAATGTGAAGAGTATCAATCCAAACCATGTATTAAATCAAAAACATAGATCAAAAAGAAAAGATCTGAGCAAGTATTGGTTGTAGAAATTATGTTCAAAGCATCGTATCGCACTGGGATATGGATCATTGATAGTGGATACACCTCCCATATGACAGGAAACAAGGATCTGGTGATGGGAATCAGGTACAATATAGAAGGTATCGTAAAATTTTGAAATGATGAAGGTTTGAAAATTAATGGCTCTAGGAAAAAAAAGTTTGGAGGAAAAGATATGATATGTGTAGATGTATTGGTTGTTGAAGGTCTTAGTTACTACTTATTAAGTGTAATTAAATTGTGTGAATCTGGTTATGTCATAATATTTTCTAGGAAATTATGTGTCATCAAGGAAAAATATGGTGCTTTTTTATTGTTTGAAAGGCGTACAAAATGGAATCTTTATCTTGTAATTGGACAAGAAGATATGTTATTTTTATCTAAGGAAGAATAAAATAAGTTGGGTCATAAACATATTGAACACATGAGCCAAAAATCCTTATAATATTTGGTGAAATTTGATGCTGCTCGAGATCTCCTTAGATTATCACATGATTGTACGCATATGTGTGATGCCTACCAACAAGGGAAGATCATTCGAAAGACATATAAGGAAAAAGAGCATAGGTCAACAATATTGATTGAGTTGGTTCATATTGATGTTTGTGGACCAATTTAACCAAGATCTTTGGATGGGAGGAGATATTATGTTCTCTTTATTGATGATTATAGCATAATGGCATGGGTTTCAATCATCACCCACAAATCTGAGGTATTCAGTTTCATAAAAACATATCGAAGGGAAGTTGAGGAGATTCTAGGTCGAACAATCTGGAAGATCCGAATAGATAATGGAAAAACATTCACAAATTTCCAAGTAGAGGGTTATCTTGAGAAACATGGGAGAAGGCATCAAGTTTTAGCAGTAAGAACTCCATAGAAAAATGGAATAGTTGAGAGAAAAAATTAAATTGTCAAAAACATGGTTATAACAATGCTCATTGAGAAATTCCTTCCAGAGAAATTTTGGAAATAAGCAGTAATGACAATAGTCTATACATCAAATAGAGTGTTGTTATGTCTAAAAGAAGATAAGACTCTATATGAGCTATGGTATGGAAAGAATCCATCATAGAAGTACTTTCGAATCTTTGGAAGTATGTGTTTCATTATAAACAAGGAGAAACATAGAAAGTTTGAATCTTATTGAGATGAAGGTATATTTCTTGGATACTAAAATAAAAGAAAAGAATATATATGTTTCAATAAGAGGATATGAAATATTTTTGAAATCCATGATGTAGCCATAGTGGAAAATGAGAAGAATATTCAGCAATTTCATGATCATTCTCAAGAGGATAGTGATGAAGAAATAAGCAGATCAGGGGATGCTCTAGTTCTATAGGATGATTCAGAAGAATACTCAGATGATGAGAAGGATGATGATAAATCAGTATCTGCACAAAGATAGAAGAGAAGAGTAGAAATTGATAGACAAAACATAATTGGTGATCAGACAGTGTCAGTGCAGACAAGGAGGGAGAAGAATATACAACGAGCATCATACTTATCATAGGTATAGCCTAAATTTTTAGGTGAAGTAGCTAGTGATGAGAATTGGGTTCAATATATGAATAAAGATCTTGACTAAATTGAGAAGAATCAGACATGAGAGATTGTTTCGAGGCCAACAGATAAAAATTTCATCGGGACTAAATGGTTCTTTCACAACAAAATGAAGGAAGATGGTGTTGTGATTCAAAACAAAGAAAAACTAGTGTGAAAAGGGTACTCCTATATAGATGGTATTGATGTTGATGAATTTTTTTCACCTATTGAAAGGCTAGGGACAATTTTTTTATTCTTGGCCATAGCAGTGAAAAGAATGTTCATGGTTTTTCAGATAGACATCAAGTCATCATTTCAGAATGGGGTTCTAGAAGAAGAAGTTTATATTGAGAAGATATATGGTTTTCTCATTCATGAAGATGAGATCATAGTTTTTTGGATGAAGAATGATTTATATGTCTTAAAGAAAGAACCAATATAACGGTATTCAAGACTAGATCGATTTCTAAAAAAGCTCGGTTTTTAGTGTGGTGGAGTTGATTAAAATCTATACGTCAATCATGAAATTAATAAAAGTATGATGGTTCTGGTATATGTCGATGACATTTACTTTGGAGGATCAAATGAAGCGCTATGTAGATAGTTTTTTGAATTCATGAAAATTTAGTTTAAAATGACAATGATTGGTGAACTGATGTTTTTCCTTGGTTTACAAGTAACACAAGGAAAGAATGGAACATTCATTTCTGAATCTAAATATGAAAAGGAATTTTTGAGAAGGTTTGGAATGAATAATTCCAAGGAGATGAAGACTCTGGTGGATACTCGGATGAAACTATATCAAGATAATGAAGGCAAAGCAGTCAATGTCATAGAATATTGGCAGATCATTGGAAGTCTATTGTACTTAATAGTGACATGACTAGATATTGTTTTTTCCACATACCAAGTAGTGAGATATCAAAGAAATACCAAGGAAATCCACACGCTTGCAGTAAAAATAATACTCTGGTATATCAAGGTCACTGTGGATTTTGGTTTTATGTACAATGATAAATATCAATAAGAGTTATTGGGATATACAAATGCAGATTGGGCTGGATCAGAAGATGAGAGAAAATCAACATTAGGAGATTCTTTTTATCTTGGTGGGTTTTGTATTTCTTGTCTAAGTAAGAAACAAGATTGCATTTCATTGAGCACCATAGAATATTAATACATTGTGGCCACTCAAGAGTGCACTCAAATATTATAGATGAGGTAGTATCTTGATGATATGGGAGTTGAAGTGAAGTCTTCAATTAGAATCCATCGTGATAATTCAAGTGCTATAAATCTCAGCAAAAATATCATCCATAATTCGAGGAAAAATAACATTGAAATAAAATATCATTTTATCAAGGAGATGGTGGATCAAGTACTAGTGAAGTTGGAGTATGTGCCTACAAAACTACAAGTTTTATACATTCTAACAAAGGCCTTACCCAATGAATCATTTGAAAGGCATAGACTGGCTCTAGGAGTTCATTCGAATCCCTAAACTTAAAAAAGTGTGTATTTGGGACCCCCCCCCCCCCCCCTCTCCCCAAGGTAATGTGTGTTTTCTCTATTATGATCATATGTGTTCTTTTCCCTGTTTCAGACCTAAAAAAAATAACCTTCGGTTTGATTAACAAATAGGGAAAAATTATACTATTAAAAGGAAGAAGATGATAGGTGGAGTAGTGAGAAATGGGGATTTGAAGTTGTTGGGGGATTAGTTTCATATGAGGAGTATTAAATATGACAATTATAGATGTAGTCTATCAAATTATATATATCATGACAGTTGAGGTTCGTGATAAAAGTAGTAGAGTTGTTTTGGAATGGAATGAAGTGTTTAATTGATGAACTTTTCATCGTACTCTTGTTTCTCATGTAGAGTGTGGATCATGTGGGATTAGATTATGTGTTGAGTAAATCCTTGATCGCTATCTTAATTTTAGGAAGAGAATGATGGAAAATTCTAAAAGATGCTTTAATGAGATATCAAATTATGAAAGTGTTGTCAACAAACCCAAAGGGGGAGATTGTTGGGTAAAAATTCCTCAAGGTGTCCTCTCAGTATGTTTTAGGTGTGATTGTGTTTTTTGACAAAGCCAGATGACCAAAAATTAGCATGGTTGGTGTTTGACTAAGCAAGTGTTTAAGGTGGCATAGTTTCCCAGCATTTGCTAAATTTTTGGGCCTCAAAATCAGAAGTTTGGTTTTTGGAAAAGGAATATTATCACGTTGGAGTAAGCAGTATGCAAACCCTAAAGCCTGGTTCATGGATGGAAAAAGTGGTATGTGAAACATTGAAGTAAATTAGAAAAGTAAGGGAACCTTGAAGTGCAAGATACAGACCACGTACAGGAACAATTCGAGGGGAGAAAATGGTTCACGATGAAGTCATGCGGTACGCAAAAGGCTGGCAGTAAGTGGGATGGATTTTTATTCGTGGAAATGAAGTGGTGTTTTGAAAAGCTATTAAGGGTGTCATTCGTGAAAATTTGGTAGTTATTTTGGCCTCTAAGAAGTAAGAGAGGTGGCATGCAGACCACGTAGGGTATAACGGTTCGTGGTAGGAGATGCGATACACGGTGAAGGCAGTACCACATTGAAGATTTGAGTAATCTCGGATTAGAAGATTTTTCATATATTTTTTCCTATATAAGTAGTGTTGATCCCGTCATTAAGTAGAGTGAATTTCATTAGATAAAATCATTAATCCAGGAATTCAGTGATGTCTGAAGGAAGTTTGTAGGGGATAATTCCATGAAGGGTGACGTAGTTCGCACAGAATAAATTCTGGCAAAGGATTTTTGTGAGGCACTATAGCCCACAAAGGAAGAAGGTTTTGTGGAAGGAAGGTGTTCCATGGAGGAAGAACTCACCTGTAGAAGTAGGGAGGTACGCGGAAGAGATAAACAGAGGAAGTTCGCGGAGTCAGTATGGGAAGGTGGTATGCGACAGTGCAAGCGAAGGCAGTCCACAGGAGAAGCAATCCATGAAGGAGATCAGTTTGTGGAAGCAGAGGCAGTATGTGGAAGAGGCGATTTGTATACCATACCCTCTACATAGTACACAGCAGAAGTAAGGTGGTACACGGAATAGCAAGGTGGTTCACAGAGGACTCAAGGAAGATTTCAAATGCTCTAAAACAGTTTGTGAAAGCAATTTCCACTAACCTAACAATATGCAAAAAGTGGATTTCATCTACAGGTGAAAAGGGAACTTCAACAGAGCATTTTCCTATAATTGAGGATGAATATTTTCATTAAAATTAAGGGACCTACAATTCTATAAACTATGAGTGGATCCCTTCTAAGAGTAGTGAGTGAAGGAAGAGTAAGACGGTGATCCTTACCACTGGTAGTGAGTCATAGGAAGAGACATAGGGAGAGGCGCTTAGGAATGTAGTGAGAAGACTTTAAACCTTATAAATGTAGTGAGTCTGGGAATAGAAGATCTAGACTGAACCTTGTAATTAGTAGTGATATTTAGTGGATTTGGTACATCATAACATCATCATTGTATGCTCCTTGGACACAGCCCAGTGAGGGTGAACCAAGTAAAAATTGTTGTGTCTTGTGCATGATTTCATTTATGTTCATATATTGCTATGGGAGAAATTGAGATATTTGTTTTGTTTAACTACGAAATAAGATCTGATGGGGTAGTAGTTTAAATCTTCCATACCCTCATTCACCCCCCCCCCCTCTTCGGGTATTTGACCTAGTGTAATTAACAACAGTTATCCTTTATTTACTCTATCTTCTCCTTCAATAGTAAGATATATCAATGAGACTACATATAAATTGATCATTCATTCTAAACCATATATAGTAGTGTATTCCCTAATTTTTAGAACTCCTCTGATCCTATTTGAGAATACATATATATTAATTATATTCATTATTTTTTGATCTACCATAGAGTTTTTTATAAAACTCGTCATCATCGAAGAGTTTTTTTCATTATTGATAATAAATTATAATTTATATCATGATATAATTTCAAGATAAATATCCAATATGAATTATTGTGGTTAAATTTATCCATCTAATTTGAGTGTCTCTTTGTAGTATTAAGAAACAACATTCTACATTTTCATTCAATCATAATATTCAAAAGAACAATTATTTTACTATACCATGGTGTGATTCTCCTTCTTGCAGTGTGTTACCCTTTGACCTCTATAACATTATAGCCTGATAACTTTGATTACATCATGAAATTAAATTCAATCATAGATCCTCATAATATGAATTGTATTTTTTTCTATTAAACTCTTTGAAGTACATATTGAGATCCTTTGAATCTTTACAGATCATGGATTTATTACTATGTGATGTATATCATAACAACACAACACTCTTTTGTAATGAGACACTAGATAATCACATTTACTATTTCATATGATATTACATCAATCCAAATCTCCAAATATTTCATGACTATGTCTTGGAATAACTTAATCTACATGATATATCTTTATTTATTCTTCCATAACATAGTTTTATTTCTATGAAAGACCTTTGAATACTGATATTCTATTTCATAAAAAATTTGTCCATCCAGTACTTCAATTTACCCATGGATAGTATTTGAGCCTATGGAGTTAATTATATGAACCATTTTAAAATATATGTTTTAATATTATAAATCTATTTTTATATATTTTTATCTATGAGTTTTTAAATAAAATGTTATGTTAATCTTATACCTCATTTTAAAAATTACTTTTCATATTATATATCTATATATTATTTAAAATTTTACATTTCCTAATGAAAATAATTTCAAATACATAATACATTGGAATAAATAAAGTTATCCCATTATAAAATTCATCAATGATAGATCAATCCATCATTCATCAATCAAGAACCATGTGTTTAAATTAAATTTATCATTTCTAAGCTATAAACAGATAAATTTTTTCTTACTCCAAGTAATCACTATAGTCAATTTAGTAATTCCACAATTGATAGTTTATTCTCATCCTCAGAAAACAATTATATGGAAATGATAACAAATCATTACTTATATAATATAATAAAATAATGTTTTAAAAAATACATCTCATAAACAGTCACATAACCAAATTACCATAAGGTTTTGTGACTTCAAGACAGGCTATATAAATATATTATTTTATAATTCTTGAAAAAATTTCTCCATAATTATTCTACTCTAAACCTCTTTATATAAATATCACATGATATAATAATCTTTATTTTCAAGGGATTATTATCATAGGTATGGGGTGAGCTAATTTTCACGGTAAATGAAAAGCATATCATAATGTAAAGGAAAGCATGATTAAAACAAAATTATGATAATAAATTATCAATATACAATTGATATTAATCATAAAACATGTTATAGTAATATATGATCTTAAAAAGTCCAAAATGGAAGCATAAATCTTTTAAATTTTCTCACAAATCATCTCAATAGTCATATAACAGGTGGTTATTACATAGATGTGTGAGATGCATTAAAAATAATGCATACTCTTGAAACCACATAATCTAATGGAAATTAAATGAAAAATGAAAATTTATCATAAATTTTTTAACAACATGGAAATGATCCATATCCATAAGAGTAGAAAATTATTCTGATCAAAGCCTTTCACATGATGTTGAAAGAATATTTTTTTGAACAAACATTCCCAAAAAAATCACACAATAAAGTTGTGAACAAAGAATCCCTCATCTCATTCACACAAAAAATAAGTGAAAAATACTTCCCACATCACATTCATGCAAAATTACATTATCTCATATGTTATGAAAACTTCCCCAAAGAATCTTAGGGAGATAGAGGACCCCACCTATCATCAACCATACAAATGTGTGCTAGTAAAAATCAATCATAAGAGTATGTTAAGGAAACTGTAGAAAAAATATGGGTTTATAAAACAATTATAAACATCATATTTGGTTATCTTATAAAATCATAGGATATTATAACTCCCATTTATAAAAATAAATTATAACATAATAAAAAATAGGGGTTGATCAAAATATCATTTCATCAAAGATAAACCAAGGAGGATAAATAGATATGAAGATGAAAAATTAGTCTCCAAACAATTTAAAACATTAAATTATGAAACATTTTTGTAAAGACCCGGAAATTTCAAGGAAATTTTTTTCTTAATTTTCTTTGGAATTTTACAAGAACGCAGTTTCTGACGGCGCCTGAATCCGAGGTCCGGTGTACCCGGAATCAATTTCCGAAGTTTAGATCGGGTACGTTCAGTGAATGAACGAGCGGGAATTTCTAACTTTTGAACAGGTGCTCGGAATCAAATTCTGAGGGCACCGATGGAACCTTAGCGTCGGTAATTTCTTAGGAACTCCTGTTCCAGAGTTGCGTTTACACGAGAGAAGTTGATAAAAATTGTGGAAGTTAAAAATAAAAATTTAACAACAATTTTTATTTTACTCTAAGTGTTTTTATCCTTTGGGAGGAATTTGGGTAACTACCCAACTTCCCTTTGTAGGTTATGAAGGAGGTGGGGCCCACACAAACCCCACCCCTTCATATTCTTCAACTCTTCAAATCCCCATTAACTCCCCTTCATTTAATTTGACAACTTGTGTAATTTAATGAGGTGAGTTAATTCAAACTCTTGAATTTCAAAGGTTTTGTGGTGTTAATAAATTAAGTGAGGCTTAATTTATTTATGGGTTAGTTTCTTAGTTGCTTGAGAGCCTTTGGAGAAGAAAATCTAAGGAAAGCTAGAGTTCTTCATCCTCTTCGACGAAGAACACGAGGAACGCGAAGAACGCATCGAACTCCGTCGAAGAACGCCGATTCCTTGAAGACCGACTCCGCGACACCGATCTGCAACGCGACGTCTCTTTCCGCAACGGTTCTTCCGCAACGTCTCTCTTTCCGCGACGCCGTACCCGCGACGCGACTTCCTCCTTCCAAGTCGCCTCTTTCCGCGACGGTTATACCGCGACGTTTTCTCTTCGATGAACCTCTGAACAAGCTCCGCTCTTGAAACCAAGGTAGGGGTTTTAATTTTATTTATTTATTTTGTTCGTGAATACCAACTTGACAATCTTCGTGGTTTAAAACCAATAGTTATCGAATAATGCGAGGGGGCTGGACCGCACAAACACGGCCGACCCTCCTCTTTTTTTTCATGTTGGTTCCTTTATAGTTTGGTACGAGAAGGCGTGGTGTCGTCGCACCACGTGGAATCATGCGACAAGGAAATGTGTGGCGCCGTCGCGTCGCGCCGTGAAAAGAAGAACAAGGACGTGATGCCGTCGTGCCGCGTCGGAGAAACCCGAAGACATCTGCGGACGGAGTCGGGCCACGACGAAGGGGCGTGGCATCAACGCGCCGCGCCGGAGAGCCACGAAGATGGCGCGTTTTGTTAATAGACGTGCGGATTGACGGGCGACGACAAAACGGGGCCGTAATGTAATTTTGAATCTTGCACAGTAAAGTTTGAGACCCGAGATGAACACCGGCTCAGACGGTTTTGAAAACGGACCACCGGAGCAACTCCGGTGGCCCGCGGAAACACCCGGAGGCGCGGGTCGCCGGTGCGGCGCCGCCGGTGACCGGAGGTGGCGGCCGGAGCCGTCCGGCCGCCAGGAGGCGGCGGCGCCCGAGCGCGCCGCCGGAAGATGGGCGGCGGCGGTTCGCCGCCGGCCCCAATTAGCGGCGAGGGCGGCCGCACACCGCCCCCCGCTCCGCGACTTCGGCTCGGCCACTCCGAGCCGCGGCTGGCCGGTCGGGCCGGGCCGGACCGGTTCCAGCCGGGTCGGACCCGGGTCGGGTCGACCCAGGGGGGTCAGACCCGGGTCGGGTCGACCCAGGGGGGGTCGGCCCGGGTCGGCCCGGGCCCAGACCCCCCGTTTTCAGACCACTTTCGGTCAAATGCCCATATCTTGGGCTACGGACCTCCGATAGATGCACCATTAGTTGCATAGCGATCCTTGGAATGAGACGGTCATTTAGGTATATTACACTCAAGGTTTCTGAGAACTTTGGGTTCGGCCGGGTTGGTTCGTACATGAAACCAACCGGCCCCTCGGAGCGGAAACGCTTATATCTTTAGCATCGGACGTCCGATTGACGTGCTGTCGACTTTGATGGATTACTCTAAGTGAGACGGATCTTTTGGCTTACTCCGGTCAAGGTTTGGATGCCGTCGGAGTGTGGTTGGGTTGGTTCGCTCACGAAACCAACCGGGCTCCTGGAACAAAAAAGCCAATAACTCACAGACCGGGCGTCCGATTGACGCGCCGTCTGTTTCGTTAAATCCCTCTTGATGAGACGGAACTTTTGGCATACTTCGTTCGAGATTTGGATACAGTTGGATAGTGGCCTGGTTGGATTGCTCCCAAAATCCAACCGAGCCCCTGGAACGGAAAAGCTGATATCTTTCAGACAGGACGTCTGTTTGACGAACCGTCAGCGGCGTTGATGATCTCGTTGAGAAACGGTCCCTATGAGTATACCCTATGAGAGTTCGGGGTATAGTTGAGATACGGCCGGGATTGGTTCGCTCACGAAACCAACCGGGCCCCTGGGATGAAAAGGCTAGTAACTCACAGACCGGGCGTCCGATTGACGCGTCGTCTGTTGCGTTGAGACCCCTATAACGAGGCGGTCCTTTGAGATACTTCTTCATGGGACTTTGAGATACTTGGAGTATCGACCAGTAGCTTGTGGAGCAGACCCTCCCAGAGACGAGCGTACGAAGTACGGAGACCGTGTAGCTGGATGAGACTTGAAGACTGCTTGTCTGATTCGAGTCGGAGAGACTTGTATTGCCTAGTGGGGAGCATTACTGTGTTTAGGTGGCAGACCCACAGCGGGGAGCACTACTGTGTTTGGGTGGCAGACCCGCGGTACTCGACAGGAGGAGTACCTCTGTAGGCTATGAGGGGGGAGCACTACTGTGTTTGGGTGGAAGACCCCGGTGGGAAGCACTACTATGTGAGGTGGCAGGCCCGAGTTACTCGACAGGAGGAGTACCTCAGTAGTCTTAGGTTAGTGAGCAGTACCTCGGAGTCGTGACAGGACCACTGTACACTCTAGAGACAGGGCTCTTCAGCAGTTACGGTTTCGATAATGAAAATCCTGGTTTGAGCTGAGACTTTTGACCTTTGTGTTTACCTCATGATTGATATGGGTCACTTAATAACTTAGGTATATGTATGGGCATATACCTAGGTAGTGGTTATCTGTTGATTTCATGATCTTGGTGTTTTCCTCATGATTGAGATGGGTTACTTGATAACTTATGTATATGCATGGGCATATATCTAAGTAGAGGTTATCTGTTGAGATCTTCTTTGTGCTTATCCTTGTTGGTTTTTAGTGAGACCTCGAGGGTCTCGGGGTCCCTACTGAGTATCGTTATACTCACCCCTGCACGGGCTATGCCCGCACCTCGTTGTGTTGGTTGCAGACGATGGGCAGTGCTGATGGAGGCCGAGTGTTCGAGGACTGGATGGTACCTGGAGGTGGACTACACGACGAGTCAGTATCCGGAGGTGGACTTCACGGCGAGACGACACTCAGAGGAGGTTGACGGGCGAGAGTGTTGTGGAGGCTATCTGTACCTACCCTTCAGGTAGGATCCGCGGTGGATGATCCAGGAGTTGTGCCATCTGTACCTACCCATCAGGTAGGATCTGAGGAGGATGACCCAGGAGCTGCTTCCGTCCCTCCAACTGTTGTCTTTTTCTGTTGTACTTTGTTCAGTTGTAGTTGTACTTTATTTTGGGTTTGTATTCTGGCCCATTTACCTTTCAGCACTTCTCTTTGTACTTAGTGTTTTACTTCCGCTTGTACTCTGTGGTGTTTTGTTTACTTTTATAAAGGCAATGACTTCCCAGTTATCGGGATTTACGCCTTTGGTGCTGGTCTCCACCCCCTGGCCTATGGAAGGCGGGCTTGGGGTAGTCACGGCACGGGCCCCGAGGACGGGTCGTGATAATTTTTCTCAAAGGAAACATAATTATTTTGAAATACTTATAAATAGTTTAAAATAAAATAACCTTGTAAAAAATGATTGTCGATATAATATGTGGATTTGATTATAAAACTTTTTATTTTTAGAGGATGAAAAATCATTTTGAATATATTGATATAGCCTTATTAAAATACAATTTAATTAAAATGGTGACAAAACATTTGGTTTAAAATGAATATAGGGGAGAAAAAAGGATCATTAGAGATAAAAAAATAGTTTCTACTATGTAAAGGGTGTCATTGGTGGGATGTAAAAAAATACATATGGATGAAAAATTCATTAAATTAAATGGAAATAATTCTTAAAAAATATTCATTAAAATGAAACATTATAATAAATTAGGAAGAATAAATTGTTTTGAAACATGTTTTGTTGATAAAAAAGTTGAAATGTATCCTAAAATAATCATTGGTTAAAATATATCACTCTAGAATGATAATAGACAATGAAGAGTGATTATGATCCAACAAAAATAATTAAGTCACAAAAAATACAATTCCTTTGAAAATATGGAATAAATACCCCATTCGATCTATAAAATTAAATTGAAAATTTAATATCATGAAATATTTAAGGATAAAGATAAAAGATTAAAATATTGATGTATTTAAACAATTGAAATTGAAACAAAATTTACATTTTAAATATGACTCAAGGGTTCAAATTTGAGACAAGAAAACCCTAAGATATTTAGATACATTCTAATAAAACACCTTGAAAGATATACAGAGTGATGTTAAAGTTTAAGTATAATTTGAAATTAAAATTCATGTTATTATATATTCTATTAGAAATAAAAAAAAACCAATTTAATTAAATTTGATGTGTAAAAGAACATGTGTCTCAAATAAAGATATTTTGATATTAAACTCTTATGAAGTGGGTAAAAATTATATCAAAACCCCCCATAAATGATATATCGTGTAATTAAGATTAAAATACAATGAATAAAAGATAATTCAGGAAATTTTATTCCAAATATTATGTATACACACAACATAATTAATAATTAATTTGTAAATATGAGTTGTGTCCCAATGAATGGAAATTGAGTAAAAAAATATATTATGTTGTTCCAGATTAGTTCTAGTATGTTCTTAACATCATGAATAATAAAATTAATGTTTATTATATAAATCTATAAGAACCATATTATTATATTTTTAATTTAATATGGACCATTTATCATCACATTTAATTAATTTATTATATTTATTTTCCTCCTGATTTCGTGAAAACTGAATCGGTGGCAGCTTATTTTGGTAATCTTAAAGATCAAAGATGATATTTTTATATTATGTTGGAAGACTAATATAACCATTTTAGAACCAAAATAAAAAGATTAATTTCTTATTAAATTTTATTTATACTAGTATTTATGTTCCCATATTCACCTTGATAAATTTGATTATATTTAATCAAATAGATGGTTACCCCAACACAAACATCAACACACTTTAACTCAGTGGGTAGGTATGGTTAATAAGGTGATTTTTTTGAAATAAAGTCATTATTAAGTAATATTAATGGTATAATTTTTATTTTTTTAATATATTTAATTATTTTTGTAATTTTTTTATAAAATAATGAAATTTTGAATGAAAAAAAAAGTTTTTTCAAGCTGGAGGTTGTCTGCGCACAAGCACGATTGATGGTCCCTTTTTTCCGAGTGGTGAAAAATAGATAAATAAGGGTTGTTACTTTAGTATAATGGAATATAAATATAATAAAATACATAATTAATCATATTATTATGGTTATATGTTATTTATAAAAGTATTATTAAGAATAAAACTAAAGAAAGAGTTAATAATTATGTTAGAGACTTGACCATTCATTGGAAGTATCCATAAAATTGAAGGAATATGCTTAATATGAGTGACCTAAATATTAATTTCATGGGATAGTGTTCTAAATAGTGTATGGTTTTCTTTATTCAAGGGTGAATTCAAATGATATATGTATTTTTTAATGGTTGTAAATGACCCCATTTTATAAGAGAGAAAAAAAGCACTTTTTGAAACACCGTTTTATATATTAATAATTCCATGAATCTATTACATTTTTTATGGATACATATTTTGTAAATAATAGTTAGTGGGATATTTTTGGGTGGAGAAAGTATCATACATTTTTTTCTATACCTTTTTTAATCATGTTATAGGTTTTTTACTATTATGTTTGTATATTTTCTTCTATTACATTGAATTTTGGTAACCACTTTTTAACTAAGTATTTTATGTTCTATTAAATATATAACATGACCTATATAGAAAATTATGGTTGTTCTAGAAAAAATATCCTCTATTTAATCTATTTCAATTTCAAAATATTATTAAATTAAATTTTAATATAAAACAGATAATGTGTAGAAAAACTATTTTATTATAAAGGTGACATTGTATACATTATGGATTATTAATCTCATTTTGTATTCATAACCAAATAAATATGTGTTAAAATATTAATTTTGGTTTTGATACATCATAATTTATTCATTATTTAATGTATTTAAATTTAATAGACTCTATATAAATTTTTTAATATTAATAAAACAATAATTTTAAATCAATAGATTTACAATCATTGTGGAAATTAGTAATAATCCTAACAATCTATATTTTCTAGATGAAAATGAAATTGGTTATACTAAATAATACTGAAATTATTATCTAAAATATGAATATCATTTTTCAAATGAACGTTATATTTTTAGGGTATTTTTTCTTCACATTAGCGCATATAACGTGTCAAAACATTTTTTTATAAATGTTTATTTTTAAACATAATGTTTTATGTATATAGAAAAATTTGAAAATTTATGTATTATAATGATATTAAGAATTTTAGAATTTTTCAATGGCCAGTCATGTGATATGAAACTAAATCAAAAAACTATTTTTCCTGTGTGAAAATTTAAATAGAGAAACAATTTAAAAATTGTTTTCATAGCATATTACATGAATTTATAAAACTGTATTGATGGGTATTTGAAATTGAAAATTTTACTTTCCAATGATTTATTCTAATTTATAAAAATATTTCTCTATATTAAAAATATTTTTAATAAATCAATGTTATATAAAAGTGGTGGTATTAGAAAAATAATTATTTATCAATATTCATATGAAAATCAATTATTTTAGAGAAATAAAAAATATACATCTTAATTTTATTTTGTTTGAGGAATTATAAAAATAATTTTACATTATCAAATTAAAATTTTAATTTTATTATTATTTTTGTTTAGATAAAAAATCATATTTTAAAGAAAATATATTTTTGTTGAAAATAGCCTTTTCAATATTAATTCATCTTAATTAGTTACCTTACAATGGTAATAAATATTAATGATTTATTATTATAACTTTTACTATGGATTTATTAATAATTCATTGTTATAATTTTGTTGTTTATTTACATTGGTTGTAACATGGTAGAAAATTTATAGAGCATAGTATTTATTTGATGGGATCCTAAATCATGGGTCATTATATTCTACCCAGATAAAATAAATTATGTCTTCTAAATTTAATTATCTTATATATTTTGGAATTTTTATACATTTTGAAAATATTTACAAGCCTAAAGATATTATACCTAACAGTATATGATCATAAATATCAAAGGGGAGACTTAAAAATAATTATTTTCCATAAACATTTCAAGGGAATGTGTATCATAACTAGGTATTATGGCCCATGTGAAGGATTCGATTTTACTATTAGATAATTTATATTTTTCCTTGCACTAATATATGGTCACAATAGATTTAGAATGTGTTTTCCATATTCTATAAATATATGTAGAGTCAAAATAAATAGAAAATTTCTATTTCAAAATTTAAATCAATTTTTATAAAGGTGGATATTATGATTTTCAAAATTTTAATTTACAAAAACATAATAATTACACTAAAAAATGTTTTCTATAAAAGATGGATAATAGCGGATGGTGACATGATGTAATTTGAAAATACCTTAGATTTAATAGGGTTTACATAACTTGAATACGTCAATTAATTCAAGTTGAAGGGTACAATAAACCTAATTACCATTATCTTCTTCATTGATAGTCAATGCATATGTTTTTTGATGTTTCATGGGTATTTAAGGTTATATATTTTTACCATTTTTTAAATCCTTGGATTTTGGCTATGGATTTTGGTAATGGTTGAGTAATACACACATACGAAATTGAATTTCTAGTGTTAAATAAGGATGAGTTCTATATTCATTCCTTGTATTAATTGAATTATTCATTTTCCCTTGAATAATTTTTGCATGATGGCCACATTTACCACAAGTAAAGCATCTTCCACTCACCTTGATGTAAATAACATGGTCCTTCTTTCCATATTTTTTACTTATATGAATTTGAAAAAATATTCCTCCATCATATTAATAATATGGTATTTCAAGAAATTCTATCATTCCCTACTTTAGTGTGTTTGGTACATCATCTTTGTACACCTTTTTAATCATATTATGTGATAGTTTTTTTTGTAATAATCCCAAATTTCTCATTCCAGATCTAATTTGGATGGGTTTTTCATTGAGTTATTCATCACATTGTCTCACACAATGATGGTTCCTTCTTGTTTTTTATATTACTAAAACCTTAATGTAAGAAATATGTAACAAAATATTAAAAATATTTGATAAAATTATCATAATTATAAAATGAATTTCAACCATAAAATGTATTATTCCATTAAATTTTCATGTTTCCCCTAGTTATTTTTTTCAACCAATATAAATATCATTATAACATCATTTACATTATGTTTGGTTATCTTTAATTTCTCAACATAATCACTAAATGTAACTATAAAATCAATCCTTCATAGAATTTTGTAAAGATAAAATGATCACTAAAGAATATTTTGTGGTAGTGTCAAACTAGGTATGTGATTATCCTATATTGAATTTGTGTTGTATTTTTTTCAATGTTTTAGTATGTGATGAATCAATAGTTTTAAATATATATTGGAAGAGAAAAATAGTTTGGATGTTCCTTGGTTTTCTGAAGAATTTGTTTTGAAGCTTTGAATAAGATCCGTCGAGAGAGGTTAAATAGTCATATATTATATTTTGGATGAAGTGGATTTATGTATAATGATTTTTTAATGGTTATAAATTCTCAAGGAAATATTCTAAAAGTTTTTTTATCAAATCATTGTCTACTACAATGAATAATGATGGTTATCAATCTAACAGAACATCATATTGGATGATGTTTAAGGATGTTAATTGAAGATAATGAAAATAGATATTTTCAAGAAGAGGGAATATATGAAGACCATTAAAACTGAATATTTATCATCATGATATTCATTGAATCCATGAAAAAAATAGTTAAAAATATATTTTTTATAAGGAACATTCTTCAAGAAGTAAACAAGTTAGAATGGAAATTCTCTACATGGTAGTTATACTAAGTATATGACATGGACCATAATAAAAAAATGTGCCAAATATAGACAAAAAATTAGGGCCATCTCAAACACATATTAGATATAAGCTCTAACACATGGGACACAACCCATACATGGTAAACCATAGCGGAAGAGAAGCTCCTACACATGTACAAATGAAGTGGTCATGCATAGAACCCACATGTAGTTCTCATGGAATGAAAGAGGATGTATATGGGATAAAAGAAGGGTTTTACTAGGTTCATGAGGGTGTGTGTGTGAAGGGTGTTCTGTTTGTTTACCCTAGATCCATCATTAGAGGTGAATGGTAACAAGAATTTTATTATTAATCCTATTAAAAATGCAAAAAATTGATGTTGGATTCGACATAATGTGGAAACTGTTCATTCATTCAAATTTTTTTGACAATATGATAACCACTTGATCAGATAATCTTATTTCATATAATAAAATGATTTAATTGACTTTGACCTTATAAAATTGTGTCTTTTCTACATGTTCTATAGGATATCACCAAGCTGGTGACGTTTTCATCTTGGTCGTAACTAATACCTATGATTCATACCATCACCACTGATCAAGCTGATGTGATGTTAGGAAGATATGCTCTATATAATGAATACAATCTATGTTTTTCATGCATGAATTGTCCTAAATAAATTTATACCATTCTATATAATTCAATAGAGTTGATGAATGTGATTCCATGTCACTATAATATGAGACTGTGTCACATGGTACAAAGCTAGTTACATAAGGATGACAATTTTTTGGCATTAGGAAAGTCTCGTGATAAAAAAGGAATCCCACATGGAAATTTAGAGATAATTCTGATATATTTGGTTTTATAAATGTGACATTTTAATGACATAAAAAGTAGATCAAACATGAAATTATTCCTGATGGATTGGAATTTTTCCTCATTTACAAATATTGAGGGACCTTTCATAGTTTAAGTTTCTAAAAAATCATTGAGGGGCATCATTTTTATTTGAAAATAAGAGAATATAATCAAGCCTTAAAAAAATAATCTTCTTTGAATAAGAGCCTCCATGACTCATTTATGGGATGTAAATATACAAACCTCCTTGGTTACATGAATAAGGGAAACTCCATGAACCTCTTTATTTATGTGAAGGATGAACTGATGAGAATCATGGTTATGTTAAGAATAAGAAGGAAAAAAGTAGACTAAACTAGTTAGCCAATAGAGATGTTTTGTATAGATCTCTCTATTTATAAATAATAAGATCATGGATGATTTAAGTCATCATTTGTGTGAAGAATAAAACAGTTCACTTTCAGTTGCAAGAAAGAGAAGAAAATCACAAAGAATCTCATTATTTTTCAAAGAAGAGAAGGTTATATTAATATTTTGTTTCAATGATGTAGTAAATGTAACATCTCATTACCTTTATTAGGTAAATTTCCACCTTTTCTAAGTTCCCATTTAGTTAAAAATCCTTTTATGTGGTTTTTTTGGGTTCACTTCAGACTACCGAATAGGTACACGTCATGTACTTGGTTTCGGTTTCAGGTCATGAATGGGGAGGTCATGTCATGAGTTGGTACATGTCGTGTACCTGAGGTACACATCATGTGGTGGTTAAATATTGGTTTTTTTAACCTGGGGCGGTGGTTTTTTTGGCGTACTTATCTAGTGTGGCCTTCACATCGTGACTAGGGGGTACACGTCATGACCCGACCCGCGCCTAGGTTAAACCCATGTGTTTGGTAGTACCGCTAAGTATTTTATTACTAGACCTATTGGATCTCAACCTCATATTCTCCCTAGGTAATTTTTAAAGGTTCCTCTCCTTCCAGTTCGATCCGATCAGCTTCGGATCTTTGGTGCATTTGCAGTGTGATTCCCAGGTAAGGGTTCTCCCTTGTTCTTCAAGTTTCTCTCCTTCTCTCCTCTTGGTTTTTCAATGGATCGTCTAGGGATTTATGGATCTATTCCATGTGGTGTTGGATCTTGCTTCTAGGTTGTGTTTCAAGAACTCCTTCACCTTCGTTCTTGTTGATGGGTGTCGTTGCGAGTGTCGTCCTTTAGGAAAGAGGTAGGTGGTTCCATCCTGATTTGCCAAATTGATTACCATTTTATTGCTTAATTTATTTCAATTGCCGATTTAAATTCAAATGTTTAATCTTTCTTTAAATTGATTTTATAAAATCTAATTCTGTTGAATTGGGAGATTTTAAATGGTTTTGGCATGAAAATTTAGAAAACCCCCAATTCCATTGAATTGGGGTGGGTTTATGGAAATTGTCGGATTTAAATTGTTGAATTTAAATTGGGGATTTTATGAAAATGTTTTCAATTAAATTTTTGAATTTAATTGTGAAGATGAATTTTGAAAAGGATGGAATTGGTTTTTAATGGATTTTAAACTCATGCAAATGGCTTAAAACGATTTGATAGAAACCCAGTGGTTTTATCTTGTAAAAAATGCATGTTTTTGAATAAAACCTATTTTGGTTTTAAATGGAAAGGAATTGGAATTTTTGAAATGGAAGAATGGGATTGATCATATTTTAAGCAGTCTTAAAATAGTTCACCCATCATGTAAGATCACATGCAAGTCTTAGGTAGTTAGTGAGTTATTTGGATACACTCTACACTACAAAAACGTTCTAAATATACATGTGGTGGGTAACATCCCTGATGGGTTGGTGACGAGTCTCATTTGGCAAGTGTCATAGGGACGTGTGTATACACATTTTTCTGAGTTCACTTAGAGATTTTGGAATCCTATAGGTGTTCAATACTATCGTACCTTTTGGTAGATGACCATGTTGCTCGCTTGTTTATTTATATTTGAGATATAAATGTATGCTAATGTTTATTTTAACTGCTTTACATTCCTTATGAATTTATATAAACTGTTTTATATAAATGTTTTACTTAATTCATTATTTTAGAAATATTTCATCCCTTATAATGTAAAGTATGTGCTTTGAATGAATTTTCCATCATTTTAAAAATGTATAGCATGTTTGTTTAAATATGATTTTAAATTTCCAAACTTATTTTCTCTGAAAAATTGAAAACTTTTATTTGAAAAATATATATTTGGAATTTTTTATGGAATCTTTGGTGGTATCCTACTAGGATTTGTCTCACACCCTACTTTTTCCTTCGGGTGTTTGTAGACTTTCTTCTTTCAGGCTCAAGAAAAGGGAAGTGATCTCTTGGAGGTGGATCCAACTATTGAGCTTTGGAATTGGTGAGTTGTGTCCTTAGGGACCTTGGGGTTGTTTTTCTATTTTAGTACTTGGGTTTTAGTACTTTGGCTTTATGCCTTTTTGTATTCTGGTACTTTTAATCCCAATGGATTTTTCCTATTGCTATGCATACTGTCTTTTATCTTTCACTTCCACATTCTTGTGGAAAAATCGTTCCCACTTATATGTTGTACAATGCTAGGTGCTAGTTTCCAGCCCATGGGGATCGGGAACGCCCTTCAAGTCATGTTAGGGTCGGCTCAGTTATCGGTTTACCATAGTACCTGGGTTGGTTCATGACAAATTTGTATCAAAGGAGGTTTTTGATATTTTCTTTGAAGTTAGTATGCATTTTTGAAATCTTGTCAGGACTTAGGAGGTAGTTGTGATTGAGTGTCTAGTCATCTCTCACTGCAATGAACCTTAAGTCTCTAGGGATAGTTAGGTAAATACATCTTGTGGATTAGTTCTAGTATTTTCCCTATAGATATTTGGATAAAGAGAAATCCAATTCTTATTTATCCCTTCTATTAAGAATATTTTCTCTTTTTACTCGGTTTGGGTGTCAATCTAATGTATTCTTTTATCTGTTGATGTTGTGTAGCATCATGCCTACGAGAAGACGTGAAAATCAGATATAGGAAAAGGATTCTGTTGAACCTCAACAAGAAAATCCTGTTGTTGATCCAAATCTAGTTGAGGTGATTGTGCGCACTGTCCAAGCACTGGGAGAGGCATCACCTCCAGTTCCCGCTCAGGCTCTAGCTATGAATCCTCAGGGGGTGTTCTTTGAAATTGTTCTCAAGAGTTAATTTTCTATAATCCACCAGTCTTCAAAGGCTCCACTGATCCTTATCATGCTGAGTAATGGTTGGGCAAGATAGAATGTTTGTTTGAGTTCTTGGAGACACCAGAAGTGATTAAGGTGAAGTGTGCCACCTTCATGCCAGAGAGACCGAGTAGGAGATGGTGGGACATGATGGTGGCGATAGGGAAACATTAGGGATTATAGTGGAAAGAGTTTAAGTTTATTTTAACCAATCAGTTCTATCCATATTCAATGGTGTTGGTCAAGGTTGTGGAGTTTTTCAAGCTTGAGCAGGCCAGCAAAACCATGATTGAGTATTCAAATTGATTTTCTGAGCTGGTTCAGTTTGTTCCTGAGATTTTATCTATTGAGAGGATGAAGGCTAGAAGGATTGAGTTGGGACTTAGATCAGATATCTATTCTCAAGTTTTCTTGTTAAAGATACCCACTTATGTTTATGTGATGGATAGGGTGATGATGGTTGATATTGACTTGGATAACAAGTCAGGTTTGACGGGATTTCCATTTTCTCTCAGTAGAATCATTGGTTCCTTCAAAGGAAAACAGAAGTGTGATGATCCTCATAGAATTTATCGATGGCAGAGTCATTATATACCTCTTATATCTCCAGGAGGAAGTTCTTTGACTTGCTACCAGTGTGGAAATCCAGGACATTCTAGGAGGGTTTTCACTAAGGAACCAAAGAACTGTAGCTCCTACGGACGTTCAGGATACTTACAAAGGTTATGTCATCACTTCTCTACTCTGCGTAGTGGGATAGGATCATTAGATCCTATTAACACTACAGGGAAATCAAATGCTTCACATTCAAAAGGGTTCTAGCCATAAGCATCTGGAACGAAGCTTCTTCGTGCAGTGGAAGAGTCTCCAGACACTACTAAAAATTCAGGCTATAGAGACCGCCATTGGCGGTCGCTCTAGGCCTCTAGAGACCGCCCAGCGACCGCCATTGGCGGTTGCTTTAGCCTCATCGCAATAGGCCAACAGTGACGGCCAATGGTAGTCGCTATAGGTGGCCGAAATTCCGGCCTACAGTGACCGCCTGGCAGTCGATGTGCTATTTGATGGGTCAACATTAGCGACCGCCAATGGCGGTTGCTATAGGTGGCCAAAATTCTGGCCTAAAGCGACTGCTAATGGCGGTCGGTAATGTTGACCCGGTAGCCTATAGCGATCTCCATAGGCAGTCGCTGGTCTGGGAAAATTTAAAAAAAAATCACGGTGCATATAAATGAAATATTTTTAAGATTACAAATGTGTTTTATTATAATAGAAAATAAATAAAATACATTTATTTAAGGTTATTATTGAAAGAAATATATATATATGTATAATATTAAATAAAATATTTTTCTTATTCATCCAATAGGTTTGTTAAGCATATGGTAATAATAAATCAAATTTTATGCTTAAAATTTGTATTTCTCTAAAAATGTAATTTTACTACCTCTTAATGAAGAGCCTATTTTAAATATAAATTCTAGCATATTTATAAATTTTTTATTTCAATATAAACTTATCTTTTTAAAAACTTAACATAAAAATGTGTTAGGGTTAATTTGTGGTATTTTTTGTGGATTTTCATTTTTTTAATGAAATGTACAAATTGTGTTTTTTTAATTCACGGTGCAAAATCAGAGATAAAACAAGGTAAAAATCATAAAAAATGGAAAACAATTTCAAACATCATAAACATCAAGATCGTCATAAACAATAAATGATAAACGTGCTTCAGCGATCCGAGCAGATCCATCCATTTCAATCTTCTGCTTCAATAAACCTACAATAAGACAAAAAAACAACTAAACAAATCAAACGTAAATTAAAAATATTTATTCAGTTATTATATACATATAATAAAATTAAATCTGACATCAAATCATGGTGCTATAATAATTTAAAATCCCCAATTTAAGAAATGCTATCATTTCAGGATTTTTTTTTCTTATTTCGTTTAGTTTGTCAAATTGTTTTGTTATCTAAAAAGGAATGTTATACACATGCACCACACGCCTGATGGGTGCGTCATCTCCTCCTACACATCACAAATAATATTACTATTATTTTCGTGTGGTTTTAGGTCATTCAGAGCACGTTTGCTCCGAATTCGACCGTATCACGCCGTTTTGGTGTTTTATGACTCCGGAAACGTGTTTCCAGTCACCGCGGTCAAATGACACCTCTGATTGACGTGTATTCTACTAGACCATTTTACAATTCACACATCGGCTATTGTCGTATGATTTCATGGAATTCCGAGGTCGTTCGGGTGGTTTTGACCCCCCAACGCGCCCTTTTAGCGCGCGCTGAGGTGCTGAAAACGACACAATCGGTCGTACCACGCGCACCGCACATCCGATGGGAATGTCTTCTCCTTCTACACATCACAACTAATATTCCTATTGTTTTTGTGTGGTTTCAGGTCATTCGGAGACGTTTTCTCCGAATTCAACCGTCTCACGCCGTTTTGGTGTTTTATGACTCCAGAAAAGTGTTTCCGGTCACCGCGGTCAAACGACACCTCCGATTGACGTTTCTTCTACCCGACCATTTCACAATTCACAAACCGGATATTGTCATGTGATTTCATGGCATTATGAGGTCATTCTGGTGGTTTTGACCCCCCAACGCACCCTTTTAGCGCGCGCAGAGGTGCTGAAAACGACACAATCGGTCGTATCGTGCGCACCGCACATCCAATGGGTGTTCCATCTCCTCATACACGTCATGAATAATATTAATATTGTTTTAGTGTGGTTTTAGGTCATTAAGATCACGTTTGCTCCGAATTCGACCGTCTCATGCCGTTTTGGTGTTTTATGACTCCGGAAACGTGTTTTCGGTCACCGCGGTCAAACAACACCTCTGATTGATGTGTTTTCTACCTGACCATTTCACAATTCACACAACGGCTATTGTCGTATGATTTCATGGCATTCTGAGGTCATTCGGGTGGTTTTGACCCCCCAACGTGCCCTTTTAGCGCGCAGCCGAGCTGCTGCAAACGACACAATCGGTCGTACCGCGTGCACCGCACATCCGATGGGTGTGAGGTCTCCTCCTACACATAAAAAATAATATTCCTATCATTTTTGTGTGGTTTCAGGTCATTCGGAGCACGTTTTCTCTGAATTCGACCGTCTCACGCCGTTTTGGTGTTTTATGACTCCGAAAACGCGTTTCCGGTCACCGCGGTCAAACGACACCTCCGATTGACGTGTCGTCTGCCCGAATATTTCACAATTCACACAATGGTTGTTTTCGTATGATTTCATGGCATTCTGAGATTTTTCGGGTGGTTTTGACCCCCCAACGCGTCCTTTTAGCGCGCGCCGAGGTGCTTAAAACGACACAATCGGTCGTACCGCGCGCACCGCACGTCTGATGGGAATGTCGTCTCCTCCTACACATCACAAATAATATTAATATTGTTTTTGTGTGGTTTCAGGTCATTCGGAGCACTTTTTCTCCGAATTCGACCGTCTCACGCCGTTTTGGTGTTTTATGACTCCGGAAACGTGTTTCCGGTCAACGCGGTCAAACAACACCTCCGATTGATGTGTCGTCTGACCGACCATTTTAAAATTCACACAAAAGTTGTTGTCGTATGATTTTATGGCATTCCTAGGTCGTTCGGGTGGTTTTGACCCCCCAACGCACCCTTTTAGCGCGCGCTGAGCTGCTGAAAACGACACAATCGGTCGTACCGTGCGCACCGCACATCTGATGGGCGTTTCGTCTCCTTCTACACATCATGAATAATATCACTATTTTTTAGTGTGGTTTAAAGTCATTCGAAGCACGTTTGCTCTGAATTCGACCATATCACGTCGTTTTGGTGTTTTATGACTCCGGAAACGCGTTTCCGATCACTGCGGTCAAACGACACCTCCAATTGACATGTCGTCTCCCCAACCATTTCACAATTCACACAAAGGAAGTTGTCGAATGATTTCATGGCATTCCGAGGTTGTTCGCGTGGTTTTGACCCCCCAACGCGCCCTTTTAGCGCGCACCGAGCTGCTGAAAACGACACAATCGGTCGTACCGCGCACACCGCACGTCCGATGGGCGTGTCCTCTCCTCCTACACGTCAAGAATAATATTCTTATTGTTTTCATGTGGTTTTAGGTCATTCAGAGCACGTTTGCTCCGAATTCGACCGTCTCACGCCGTTTTGGTGTTTTATGACTCCGGAAACGCGTTTCCGGTCACCGCGGTCAAACGACACCTCTGATTGATGTGCCATCTACCCGACCATTTCACAATTCACACAAAGGCTGTTGTCGTATGATTTCATGGCATTACGAGGTCGTTCGAGTGGTTTTGACCCCCCAACGCGCCCTTTTAGCGCGCGCTGAGGTGCTGAAAATGACACAATCGGTCATACCGCACACACCGCACATCTGATGGGAGTTCTGCCTCCTCTTACATGTCACGAATAATATTCCTATTGTTTTCATGTGGTTTCAGGTTATTCGGAGCACGTTTGCTACGAATTCGACCGTCTCACACCGTTTTGGTATTTTATGACTCTGGAAACGCGTTTTCGGTCACCGTGGTCAAACGACACCTCCGATTGACGTATTGTATGCTCAACCATTTCACAATTCACACAACGGCTGTTGTCGTATGATTTCATGGCATTCTGAGGTCATTCGGGTGGTTTTGACCCCCTAAGCACCCTTTTAGCGCGCACCGAGCTGCTGAAAATGACACAATCTATCGTATTGTGCGCACCGCACATCCGATGGGCATTTCGTCTCCTACTACACATCACAAATAATATTTATATTGTTTTCCTGTGGTTTCAGGTCATTTAGAGCACGTCTGCTCCGAATTCGACCGTCTCACGCCGTTTTAGTGTTTTATGACTCCGGAAACGCGTTTCCGGTCACCGCGGTCAAACGACACCTCTGATTGATGTGTCGTCTGCCCTACCATTTCACAATTCACACAAAGGCTGTTTTCGTATGATTTCATGGCATTTCGATGTCGTTCGGGTGGTTTTGACCCCCCAACGCGCCCTTTTAGCGCCCGCCGAGCTGCTGAAAATGACACAACCGGTCGTACCGCGCGCACCGCACGTCCGATGGGTGTGTCGTCTCCTCCTAAACGTCAAGAATAATATTCCTATTATTTTCGTGTGGTTTCAGGTCATTCGGAGCACGTTTTCTTCGAATTCTACCGTCTCACGCCGTTTTGGTGTTTTATGACTCCGGAAAAACGTGTTTCCGGTCACTGCGGTCAAACAACACCTCCGATTGACGTGTCGTCTACCCGACCATTTCACAATTCACACAACGGCTGTTGTCGTATGATTTCATGGTATTCTGAGGTCGTTCGGGTGGTTTTGACCCCCCAACGCGCCCTTTTAGCGCGCGCCGAGGTGCTGAAAACGACATAATCGGTTGTACCTCACGTACCGCATGTCCGATGGGCATGTCGTCTCCTCCTACATGTCATGAATAATATTCCTATTTTTTTCGTGTGGTTTCAGGTCATTCATAGCACATTTGCTCTGAATTCGACCGTCTCACGACGTTTTGGTGTTTTATGAATCCGGAAACGCGTTTCCAGTCACCGCGGTCAAACGACTCCTCCGATTGACGTGTCTTTTGCCTGACCATTTTACAATTCATAAAACAGCTGTTCTTGTATGATTTCATGGCATTCCAAGGTCGTTCGGGTGGTTTTGACCCCCCAACGCGCCCTTTTAGCGCGCCGAGCTGCTGAAAACGACACAATCGGTCGTACCGCGCGCACCGCACGTCCGATGGGTGTGTTGTCTCCTCCTACATGTCATGAATAATATTCCTCTTATTTTCGTGTGTTTTCAGGTCATTCGGATCACGTTTGCTCCGAATTCGACCGTCTCACGCCGTTTTGGTGTTTTATGACTCCGGAAACACGTTTCCGATCACCGCGGTCAAACGACTCCTCCGATTGACGTGTTGTCTGCCCAACCATTTCACAATTCACACAACGGATGTTATCGTATTATTTTATGGCATTCCGAGATCGTTTGGGTGGTTTTGACCCCCCAATGTGCCCTTTTAGCGCGCGCCGAGGTGCTGAAAATGACACAATCGGTCGTACTGCGCACACCGCACGTCTGATGGGCGTGATGTCTCCTCCTACATGTCAAGAATAATATTCCTATTGTTTGCATGTGGTTTCAAGTCATTCGGAGCACGTTTTTTCTGAATTTGACTGTCTCACGCCGTTTTGGTGTTTTATGACTCCGGAAACGCGTTTCCGATCACCGTGGTCAAACGACACCTCCGATTGACGTGCCTTCTCCTCCTACACATCATGAATAATATTCATATTGTTTTCATGTGGTTTCAGGTCATTTGGATCACGTTTTCTCCGAATTCGATCATCTCACGCCGTTTTGGTGTTTTATGACTCTGGAAACGCGTTTCTGGTCACCGCGGTCAAACGACACCTCTGATTGACGTGTTGTCTGCCCGACCATTTCTCAATTCACACAACAGATGTTGTCATACGAGGGTAGGGATGTCCGGGGTGCGGGAGGGGGGCTGTCCGAGGTGCTGGGGGGTTGTCCGGGGTGCGGGGGGGCTGTCCGGGGTGCTGGGGGCTGTCTGGGGTGCGAGGGGGGCTGTCTGGGGTGCGGGGAGGGCTGTCTGGGGTGGGGGGGATATCCGGGGTGTGGGGGGGCTGTCCGGGGTGCGGGGAGGGGTGTCCGGAGTGCGGGGCGGCCTGTTCGGAGTGCGGGGAGGGCTGTCCGGGGTGCGGGAGGGGCTGTCCGGGGTGCGGGGGGCCTGTCCGGGGTGCAGGGGGGATGTCTGGGGTGCGGGGAGGGTTGTCCGGGGTGTGGGGGGGGTTGTCCGGGGTGAGGGGGGGTTGTCCGGGGTGCGAGGAGGGTTGTCCGGGGTGCGGGGCGGCCTGTCCGGAGTGCAGGGAGGGTTGTCCGGGGTGCGGGGGGGATGTCTGGGGTGTGGGGGGCTATCTGAGGTGTTGGGGGGTTGTCCGGGGTGTGGGGAGAGGCTGTCTGGGGTGTGGGGGGGGTGCTGTTTTGGGTGCGGGGAGGCTGTCCGGAGTGCGGGGGGGTGTCCAGGGTGCAGGGAGGGCTGTCCGGGGTGCAGGGGGGCTGTCCGGGGTGCGGGGGGGCTGTCCAGGGTGAGGGGAGGGCTGTCCGGAGTGCGGGGAGGGATGTTCGGAGTGCGGGGAGGACTGTCCGGGGTGCGGGGGGGGGGGGGTGTCCGGGGTGCGGGGGGGTTGTCCGAGGTGCGGGGGGGGGTTGTCCAGGGTGCGAGGAGGGGCTGTCTGGGGTGTGGGGAGGGTTGTTCGGGGTGTGGGGGCCTGTTCTGGGTGCGGGGAGGGCTGTCCGAGGTGTGGGGAGGGTTGTCCGAGGTGCGGGGGGGCTGTCCGGGGTGCGGGGAGGGCTGTCCGGAGTGCGGGGAGGGCTGTCCGGGGTGGGTCGGGGACTACAAATAGTGAACCTCAGCTCATTAATCAAAAACAAGTTTCATGGTTTATATTAGGAATCACATGGTTTTTTCAAAAATATTACAAAACATGCAATTGAAAACATTGAAGAATTAAATGAACAAAAAATATCCAAATCATTAATCAGTTTCATGGTTACTTCTCAATTCATGCACACAAACATTGCATCAGGCCAAAACACACATGATACCCCCAAATCACAAAAAATCTCACTAGAAACCCAACCTAAATATCAATAACAACCCCACCATTAAAAACAGAAACAAACCTCGTGACTATGATGCGTCATGCGTGGTCATGACTACTACCTCCATCAGGTGGGTCAGGGGCCTACAACAAAAAAACATTATGAATATTTTCATAACAAAAATAATATAAATTAAATAAATAAATATAGTATAAATCTGCATCGTCTGATCCCCTGCACCATCACCTGGACGCACATATTGCCGCAGTGCTCTAACCTCGACAATCAATTGCGCATTTACCTCCTCGGAAGCGCGCAGCCATGCCTCAAAATCTGACAACTGTTGTGTCATCTAAGCAATAGCAGGACCAACAACCGCAACACGTGACACTACAGAACGAGGAATACATGTTCCATAGGTCAAACTATATCCATGCTCGTCCTGACCAATAATGCGATGAAAGATCTCATCCCTTCGCATGGGAAGCTGTCGCTGGTCCTCTGGAAGATGTTCTAACTCAGCTTTAAATTGAGCCTGTGAAATATTTAAATATATATACATATATTAATATATAGATTTTATGTAAGTATTGGTAATGAGTACAAGCACTTACTATCAATGTTGCAGCCTCTGGATTATTGTGATCATGAGTCCTCATCCACACTGACATTTTATCAGTCGGTGCACCTTGCTCCCAAAACTGTATATGAATAGAATATAAACACAAAACCATATTAATTAATAAATTAAAAAATGAATAATAAATACCTCATGTCGGATCTGAGACACGTGACGAGTCCTGAGCCTGTGAGGTGGTCCCTGCAACGCTTGATTCTTAGAATGGCGTGTTGACACCTCCTACATTCAATTCATTCAAATTTCAAACAAATCACACATTCTTGAAAATATATATACCAAAATAAATATACAAACTGCAACACCCTCAGTAGACCAATATGAAACTAAATCATGCCACTGAGCCGGGGAGGACACCTCTCGGGACTTTTTCCAGAATGTCTGGGGCACCCACATTTGGTACCCAGTGGTCCCTCTTGACTTTGCCTTTATAGTCTTTCCACATCTTACGGCATTTTCTCATACACAATGGCCGAAACTCATCGGGACATACTTTCAAATTTTTCTATTAAAGAAAAAAAATCACATATGTTATTATTGATTATACATAGGGAATAAAGTAAAATGGTCTTCTTACCTGAACCTCCCTCCAAAGATGATCTAATGTGTCCTGAGGGATAAAAGCCCAGTCACGCGTGGTCAATAGAAATCGATGTGGGTCACGTATGATATAACACAGCTGATGAATAAATGCAGGGGAATTCCTTCCCACAAGATGAAATGCCTCATCAAATGAAACATCAAAAGTCGTGTTGTAATTCCATGATAATATTCCACGACCAGGGCCTCTCTTGCGAGAGGAAGAAGCAGTCGAGTCTGATCCTGTTGAAAACAATTTTATATATAATTTGACAGATGTTATAAATATATATATATATATATGTTTATTAATTACATAAAAAATAGAGACAATGACATTCAAACATACCTCGACCCTAAGACATAGATGCCTCAGATGGATGATGTGGATCTGCTTCCTCTTCCCGTGACATGCCTACAGTCATGTAAAACATTAGTAAGGGGACTATCCAAAGTGTCCAAATGATAAATTGGATTGTTTTAAAAAAAATCAAACTTGTTCAGTTGTTAATCAAACAAAAAGGTATTGAATAATTAGTTGTGAATGAATTTTAAAAAATCATAAAGTTAACAAAACATATATAAAAATTATGTACAAAACCAATCAATGCATAGCCAAATTTCAAATTGAATTAATAAAAATTCAAGCAGCACATGAACCAAATGAAGAATACCTCAATAGGAAGATACACCGAAAATAACATCAATATAACATGAGTTAAATCACCCTAAATATTTATAACTGAATAAACTTCTAAAAGTGAGGATTAAAACTTACAAGGATTTATAAAATGGTTAGATAATTTATGATATCCTAGGCTGAATGGTGGGAAACAATTATACCTTTCATTAAGCATGCAAATCGACCGTTTCTCCTTCAACAGCTGCTCTGACCCAATAAATATCTTCTTCACGTTGAACTATGGTATGTTGATTAAGCTGTTGGGAAACAAAAGGAACAGTCTCGAGTTCATCTTGTTCAAATACAAACACTCCTCGCCGAGACATTTTGACAACAACTTGCCAACTTGGATTCGAAGGCAAAGTAACGAAGAATACTTGTTCCGCTTGTGATGTCAAAATGAAAGGTTCATTATCAACTCATTCATTTCTGTATAACATATAGTTAAAATTCACCAATGAAAACTGATATTGATCGACTTTACATCCACACACTGGATCAACCCAATTACACTTTAACAATATGTACTTCAACCCGTGTGTGTATACAACTTCAATGATGTCTATCAATTGACCATAGTAATAACCAGAATCAAAAAATGGACAAATGATTCCACTGTTTTGTGTTGATTTTTTTTCGTCAACATCTTTAATGAGAAATCGAAAACCATTAGCATCTATAGATTTATAACGACGAGCCGTTATAGATGGACCCTCAGCCAGTTGGATAAATTCTTCAGTTAGCGTGGGTTCCCCTAACTCCCTCAGCTTATAAACCTACATAATTTATAGAATTCAATAATGATATATGCAGAAATAAATTATTATAATACTTCACTTATAATGAAAATCAATTTATACGTATATAATCCTTGAACCAATCATGAAATGACGCATAATGAGATTGTTGAATTTGCAACTCAGTCGAACGATACATCTCTTCTTTTATCTCATTAATGTGTTTCCTACAAATGATAACACGATGTTTAAATGATCAACTTATGCAAAAAAAACATGTAAAAGTTAAACAATAAAAGTGATAAGATACTTACTGCATTAATGGAGAAACTGATGGAGTATTGAACAAGATATATCAATGCACTTGTATCCGCTCGATGTTGTCCATATCATATGTGGTTCCCTCTCCAACTGGACCATCATGAATCTGAGAGGGGTTATCTAATTTTGTTTCAACATCTGTAAGATATTCTGCACAAAAAGTAGTACACTCATCCATCAAATAACCATTGGCTATTGATGCCTCCGGACGAGCTCTGTTGCGTAAAAATCGTTTCAATGTACTCAAATACCGCTCAATAGGATACATCCACCTGAATTGCACTGGACCAGCAGTCATTACTTCATCAGTTAGGTGCACTTTCAAGTGGACCATAACATCGAAAAATGAGGGGGGAAATAGTCTCTCAAAGTGACAAAGCGTAAGTACAATTTGGTCCTGTAAACTTTTTAAATCACTCATTTGTTGATTTCTTAAACAAATCTGTCTAAAAAAATTACTCATCTCAATCAACGGCTAAACAACATTGGGGGATAAACAATCACAAATTATGATTGGAATCAACTGATGATGTAGTATGTGATTGTTATGACTTTTCAACCCTTGTAATGTCTTTCTCATCAGGTTCACACACTTTGAAATATTATAAGAGTAACCATCAGGCACCTTGAGCATCTTCAAAATGGAAATAAATGTCTCTTTCTCTTTTGTAGTCATCGTATACTGTGCAGCAGGTATATATGTCTTGTTTCCCTCAGCTAACTGTAAATGCAACTGTTTCCTTAAACCCATTTCTTCCAAATCACGGCGTGCATTAACATGGTCCTTTGATTTTCCACTGACACCTAAAATGGTCCACAATATGTTATCACAAACATTTTTTTCAATGTGCATGACATCCAAATTATGCCTCAGCATGTTAGTTTTCCAATATGGAAGACTATAAAAAATACTTTTCTTTTTCCAATTGTGACTGCGCTGCCTACCCGCAGCACGAATATTACATACCGGAAGAGCCACCAAATCCTGAATTTCATATACCGTGCGGATGTTTTCTTCCTCAATCTACGATAACATTTCGACTCCTGCCATGATCTTTGGTGTTGGGCTGAACTCTCTAGAACCATCAAATGTCACTCTGTCCTTTCTGAACCTGTGTTGAGGGGGGAGAAAATGTCTGTGACCCATGTATGCCCATTTTTTGGAATGCTTAAGCCATACAGATTTTTTACTTTTGTTGAAACAAGGGCAAGAAAATTCCCCTTTCGTACTCCAGCCTGATAAATTTTCATAATCTGGGAAGTCGTTGATTGTCCACAATAAAGCATCCTGCAGTTTGAACATTTCATTCATTTCACAGTCATAAGTCATCACACCATCGCCCCAAAATTCATTCAACTCATCAATCAATGGATGAAGGTAAACATCAATCTTATCCTCGGACTTTTAGGACCATCAATAAGAGTGGAAAGTAATATAAATTGTTTCTTCATACAAAGCCACGGAAGAAGATTATACAGAACCAACACCACGGTCCATGTGCTATGAGTTGCACCAACCATAGACTTGAATGGATTGAAACCATCTGCTGCCAATCCCAATCATACATTACGAACATCTTTAGCAAAGTCGGGATGTCTCTTATCAAAATCCTTCCATGCATGAGAGTCTATCGGGTGGGTTAACATATCACTTTCATGAACTCTTTCTGCATGCCATCTCATTAAATTAGAAACTTTAGATGACATAAAAAATCTTTTCAACCTCGGTTTAAGGGGAAAGTAACGCATTTGCTTTACGACAATCGGTTTCCCCTGTATCGCAATATGACTTTGATGAATCTGATTTACCCTGTTCTCTTTCTACCTGGAAGCACCACAAACCGTACAAATATCCAAATGGGCAGTTTCCTTTCTAAACAACATAAAGTTGTTTGCACATGCATCTATGGTCTCATATGTAAAACCTAATTTCTCTGTCAACTTACGAGCATGGTAATACGACTTGGGAATCTTAGCGTCGACAGGAAGAACCTTTTTCAATAACACCAACAACATGTCAAATGATGTTTCTTACCAATGATTCAAAGTCCTCAAATGAAACAACTCCACGATAAACGACAATTTATTGTAAGAAGTACATCCAGGATATAATTCGGTTTTTGAATCATCAAGTGCTTCATAAAACCTCCTCGAATCACGATCTTCACTAGAGCGAAGATTTATCTCACCGGTCTCAAGATTCTGGATGTCAATGCCTTCAGGATCCAACCCACATAACATTTCAGTAAGCATTTCATGCATTGGATCATTAATCCTTGCATCAACATCCATCTGAAATGCATCCTTATTTTGACAATGAACATATTCTTCTCCATGACAAGTCTAACTCTTATAATTTTTCAGAAATCCATTAAAGAATAGGTTCTCCCTCACAGTATCTCGTGTGAATTGATATTTGTTAGTACATTTTCTACATGGACAACTAATATAGTCACTTTCAAATCCTCTGGTGAAGTCAATAAACTGCATAATGCCATTGAAATATTCTCTAGACGTTCGATTTGGAAGATAAATCCAACTCTTATCCATAATAAGATCCCTATAACAAACATTTACACAAGACTTATTACATTTTCATTTTTCATATCAAATATATTTAAAATAAATACTAATTAATTTTTTGTGAACCATTTATAAAATAATAATGTAATTGAAATCCCATGTCATACCTGATTGCGCTACAAACCTGGAAGGGGGGGAGCTGAAGGCGGTGCTGCGAAGGAGAGGAGAGGCAGTGGAGGGGAGCTGGAGCCGGAGGCGGTGCGGCGAGGGAGGGGACGGGTGGTGGCGGCGACGGGGAGCCAGAGGAGAGGAGGCGGTGAGGTGGAGACGGTGCGGCGAGGGTGGGACGACGAGGGAGGGGACCGAGGACAGGGGGAGCCAGAGTGGATGGGCGGCATCAACGAGGGGACGAGTAGCGGTTGTGCGGGGAGGGAGGGGACTGGGCGGCGGTGGTTCGGAAAGCGAGAGGATGGTGAGGGAGGGGACGGGCGGCGGTGGTGCAGAGAGGGAGGAGAAGAAGACGGAGGGGATGAGGGTTGGCGGGGTGCGGGGGGGGGGGGGGGGGGGTCCGGGGTGCGGGGGGGAGGGCCGAGGGGGCGGAGGGTCGAGGGTGGAGGCCAGAGGGCAGAGGGGTCGAAGGCCGGAGGGGCTGGAGGCCGAAGGCGGGGTGGCGGGAGGCCAGAGGGCAGAGGGCGGCCAGAGGGCGGCCGAAGGGATACCGGAGGGCTACCAGAGGCGGGTGGCAGGAGGCCCGAGGGAAAAGGGAGGCCGGAGGGCGGTCGTAGGGCGGAGGGCGGCTGGAGCCAGAGGGTAGAGGCGGAGGAAGCCCGGAGGAGATGGAGGGCAGGGCGGAGGGCAGCTGGAGGGCAGACGGCGGAGGGCAAAGGCCGATAGGGCGACGAGGGACGACGGTGAGGGAGGGTGCGCGGCGATGGGGCAGTGCGCGCAGCGACGGGGGACGGCGGCGAGGGAGGGAGCACGACGATGGGGGAGGGCATGCAGCAAGGCGAGGGAGGAGGAGGGTTTGGGGGGGCGAAGCGGCAAGGCGAGAGGAGGGAGAGGAGGGAGAGGAAGGGGGGGAAGCCCCCCTTTTTTTTGGGAAAACCTAGCGACCGCCATTGGCGGTCGCTATTGGTTAACTATAGCGACCTCCAGTGGCGATTGTTATAGGTAAGGGGCCTCCAAATCCCAGATTTCTAGTAGTGAGAGGATGTAGACACAAATCCAGCGACTATGAGAGGTACCATTATCATTGCTTCATTATTAGCGACTACTCTATTTAATATTGGTGCATCTCACTCTTTTATTTAAACCTGTATTGTTAATCTTCCTAATCTTCCTATGGAGTAACTATCTTGTTCAATGGATATTACAACACCCCTTGGTCTGAATAGAGAGCAGGGTCTCCATAGTCTTGCATGTGTCTTCTCTCTATCAGATGTCGAGCTAGATTGTAGTTTTCTAGTTCTTGATATTAATTCTCTCGAAGCCATATTTGGGATGGATTGGCTCATATAAAACAAAGCCTGGATTGATTATTATCTTCGGCGGGTCTACTTTACTACACCCAGTGGTGTGCCTCTTGTTTTTCAAGGAGAATGAGACCCAATCTCGAGCAGAATTGGAACTTATTATCCAGAGTTGGGGAAAGTGATATCAGTGTTTTCTTTTGACTTGGAGCGAGATTCAATGGGTGGTGATATTCCTCCAGTTATCACTGAGTTTTCCTATATTTTTCCTTCATATTTCTCTAGTCTGGCACCAGTGAGAGAGGTTGAGTTTTCTATTGACTTAATGTCTGATACTTTTTATCAAATTTGGAATCCCCAATGACTGATCTGACTCATAAGGGGTGAAGTTTTCATGGAATGATAAATGTCATAGTTCTTTTGCTGAGCTGAAATGTCTGTTGACTACTTCCCTGGTGTTGACTCTTCCAGAAGCCAGGTAGGGCTATGTGGTCTTTTGTGATACAACAGGTTCTGGCTTGGGTCATATTCTTATGCAGGGTGATCATGTAGTGGCATATGGATCTCGTCATATTAGTCCACGTGAGAAGAATTATCCAACCCATGACCTGGAACTTGCATATATGGTAAACGCACTTAAAATTTGGCGGCACTACCTTTTTGGATAAAGGTTTATGGTGTATTCAGACCACAAAATCTAGAGTTATATCTTCTCTCAAAAATATTTGAATCTTCGGCAGAGATGTTGGGTAGAGTACGTATAGTCTTTTGACTTTAAAATCACATATACCCCAGGGAAAGAAAATATTGTTACTTATGCTTTGAGAAGTAAACTTCTAACCCAAGCAGTGAAAGAGTCTTTAGAAGAGTGTAATTTGATGGCTCTCTTTGCACAGTTACATATTAAAGTTCAGAAGGAAGGGGATGATGTTTCTTTAGCCATTGTGTAGTTTAAATCTTCTCTTCTCAAGATGATTCTCTAAGATCAATATATTTATGATGAGTTTCGTAGAATTAGAGAATCCCTTTATGGTGGGGAGACAATTTCTTAGTGTTCATTCTCCAAAGAGGGTGTTTTATGCTATTAGAATCTCTTTGTTGTTCTGTTAGCAGTAAGAAAGACAATGATGGGGGATTGCCATAATTCTCAGTGGGTTGTGCACACAAGAACCACAAAAATGTTCTATGACATGAGGTAGTAGTTCTGGTGTCCAGGTATGAGACGGTATATTGCTCAGTTTGTCTCTCATTTCTATACGTGCCAACAGGTGAAAGCAGAGCACCAGAAACCTTCGGGTTTACATCATCCACTTCTAGTTTCTACATGGATGTGGGATGAGTTCTCTATGTAATTTGTGGTTGGGTTTCCTTGTACCCTGAGGAAGAATAATTCAATATGGGTTGTGATTGACAGGATAACCAAGTCAGCTCACTTTATACCCATTCGCGATACAGCCAAGGTTGAGGAGTTGGTAAATATCTATGTGAAAGATATTGTTCGTTTTTACGGAGTTCCATCTGCTATAGTCTCTGATAGGGATCCTCATTTTACTTCTTTCTTTTGGAGAGGCCTTTAAGAGTCACTGGGATCTCAGGTTCATTTGAGCATGACCTACCATCTACAGTTGGATAGCCAGATAGAAAGAGCTATATAGATTCTTGAGGATATACTTCTCGCCTGTGTTCTCAACTTCGGCGGGGCATGGGATGATCACTTAGGGTTGGTTGAGTTTTCTTACAACAATAGTTACCAATATATAATCAGAATGGAATCCTTCGAGGCCTTGTATGGCTGGCCTTGTAAATCTCCATTGTGTTGGTTGGAGGTCAGTGAAAGTTATTTGGTTAGACCAAGCATGGTATAGGAGATTACATCAAATTTTCTTCTGATACATCATAGGATTTTGATAGCACATAGCCAATATAAGTCTTATGTTGATCGACGTTATAGACCTTTGGAGTTTTTGGTTGGTGACTAGGTGTTTTTGAAAGTTTCACCCCAGTTGGGTCATCGACGTCTTGGGAAGCAAGGGAAGCTTACTCCTCGCTTTGTGGGGACTTTAGAGGTAGTTGAGAAGGTGGGTAAAGTTGTGTATCATTTGTCACTTTCACCACAACTGATGTCGATACATAACATGTTCCATGTATCATATCTGAGAAAGTATCTATCTGGTCCATCTCATGTTTTGAGTTGGAGTGATCTTGAGATCAAGCCTAATTTATCTCTAACTGAGAAACTAGTTAGGATAGTTGATTCTGAGACCAAGGTACTTCATGAGAGGACGATACCTTTGGTTCATATGCTATGGTATCATGGTGCTGATAATCACGAGACGTGGGAACTCAAGGCACTGATGAGAGAGAAGTGTCCTCATCTTTTGGGCATGGAAGCTTCTTCATAGGATTTATGGGGACAAAAAGTTTTTATGGTGGGGAGGTTGTAACATCTTATTACCTTGATCATGTAAATTTTCACCTTTTCTAAGTTCCTATTCGATTAAAAATCCTTTTATGTGATTTTTTTGGGTTCACTACAGACTGTATAACAAGTACATGATGTGTACCTGAAGTACACGTTGTGTACTTGGTGTCGATTTCAGGTCATGAATGGGGAGTTCATGTCGTGAGATGGTACATGTCATGTACCTAAGTTACACATCATGTAGTGGTTAAATAGTGGGTTTTTTAATCCGAGGCGACAAGTTTTTCGGCATACTTTTCCAGCGTAGCGTTCACATCATGACCAGGGGGTACACGTCGTGACCTGGCCCGTGCCCAGGTCAAAACCACGCGTTTGGAAGTACCGATCGGTCTTTTATTCTCAAGCCTCTTGGATATCAACCCTATACTCTCCCTAGTTGATTTTTAAAGTCACCCCACCTTCTGGTTCAATACGATCAACTTCGGATCTTCGTTGCATCTGTGGTGTGATTCCCGGGTAAGGGTTCTCCCTTATTCTTAAATTTTCTTTCCTTATCTCCTATTGGTTTTTCAATGGATCATCTATAGATTGATGGATCTATGCCATGTGGTGTTTTATATTTCTTCTAGGTTGTGTTTCAATAACTCCTTCACCTTCTTTCTCATTAATGTGTGTCATTGTGAGTGTCGTCCTTCGAGAAAGAGGTAGGTGGTTCCATCCCGATTTTCCAAATTTATTACCATCATATTTCTTGATTTATTTCAATTGCTGATTTAAATTCAATTGCTCAATATTGCTTTCAATTACTTTGATAAAACCCAATTCCGGTGAATTGGGAGATTTGAAATGGTTTTGTTACAAAAATTTGGAAAACCCCAATTCCATTGAATTGGGGTGGGTTTATGGAAATTGTCTGATTTAAAATTGTTGAATTTAAATAGTGGATTTGATGGAAATGATTTTAATTAAATTATGGAATTTAATTGTGAAAATGAATTGTGAAAAGGATAGAATTGGTTTTGAATGGATTTCAAACTCATGAAAATGGATTAAAATGATTTGATAGAAACCTAATGGTTTTATCTTGTGAAAAGGACATATTTTTTTAATAAAACCTGTTTTGGTTTTAAATGGAAAGGAATTGGAATTTTTGAAATGGAAGAATGGGATTGATCATATTTTAAGAATTCTTAAAATAGTTCATCCATCATGTAAGAGCGCATGCAAGCCTTGGGTAGTTAGTGAGTTATTTGGATACACTCTATGCTACGACAACGTTCTAAAACATACATGTGGTGGGTCACATCCCCGATGGGTTGGTGACAAGTATCATTTGGATAGTGTCATAGGTATGTGTGTATACACATTTTGCTGAGTTTACTTAGAGAGTATGGAATCTTATAGCTGGTGAATACTATCGTACCTTTTGGCAGATAACCATATTGCTCGCTTGTTTATTTATATTTGAGATATAAATGTATGTCAATATTTGTTTGAACTGCTTTACATGCCTGCTGAATTTATATAAACTGTTTTATATAAATGTTTTACTTAAGCCATTGTTTTAGAAATATTCCATACCTTATAATGTAAATCATGTGCTTTGAATGTATTTTCCATCATTTTGAAAATATATAGCATGTTTTGTTTAAATATGCTTTTAAATTTCCAAACTTGTTTGTTCTGAAAAATTGAAACCTTTTCATTGGATAATCTATATTTGGCATCTATTATGGAATCTTTGGTGGTATTCTACTGGGCTTAGGATCACACTCTACTTTTTCCTTCTGGTGTTTGTAGACTTTCTTCTTCCAAGCTCGAGCAAAGGGAAGGGATATCTTGGAGGTGGATCCAGCTGTTGAGTTTTAGACTTGGTGATTTGTTTCCTTAGGGACCTTGGGGTTATTTTCCTATTTTAGTACTTGGGTTTCAGTACTTTGTCTTTATGCTTTTTTGTATTCTGGTACTTTTACTCCCAATAGAGTTTTCCTATTGTTATGTGTACTGTGCTTTATCTTTTGCTTCTGCATTCTTGTGTTAAAATCGTTCCCACTTGTATGTTGTACGATGTCAGGTGCTAATCGTCAGCCCGTGGGGATCGGGAACGCCCATCAGGTCATGTTAGGGCTGGTTCTGTTATCGGGTTACTAGGGTACCTGGGCTAGTTTGTGATAGTAAATCTCATGTACTATATTCAAATGAAAGATAAGAAGAATGTTATTTTCATTGGTTCATGAAAACCAATTGAAAACCCATGCACCTCCTTGTTTATGTGAAGGATGAACCCATGAGAATAGTGGTTATGTTAAGAATAATAAGAAACATGTGGATTAAACTAGTTATCCAATGGAGATGTTTTGTATAGATTTATCCTTGTATAAATAATAAGATAATGGATGATTGAAATAATCATTTGTGTGAAGAACTAAATGATACACTTTCAGTTGCAAGAAGGATAAAAAACTCACAAAGAATCTCATTATTTTGTGAAGAAGAGAAGGGTACATCGACACTTGGTTTATGTGATGGAGTAAATATCATGTGCTATTATCACATGAAAGATAAGAAGAATATTATTTTTCATTGGTTCATGAAAACCAATTGAAATATTGTGAATATATAGTTTCACTTCATGAACTATACACATAAAAGAATACATTGGTGAAGAAAATCATTACATTTAATAGCAGAAGAAAAAATTGCAATAATGAAGAAAATAAAAAAAATTCATGAAGGAATCCATTAACTTTAACCATGAAACTCATAGAATGAATAAAATATAACATACAATAATAAAGTAATATAAAAAAGTATTACATTACCTGTGATAAATCAAAAATAATATATTAGATTTGATAAATTAAAAATTGTTTATCTTGTGTGGATGATGAGTTAGTGACTGCATTGTTATATGCTTATTATCATTTGGGTCGAATAAGAATTATTGATATTATAAGTCCACAATATATTCACATTATTCTTACTGAAGAGATGAATGAAGATACAGTCTACTTGATTGTGGAATTTCTGAGACAAACCTTTTGATTATTGCATTCGAGGAATCCATTTGACTTTTGTATTAATAGGAAAATGATTTGAGTTTACTAGTATCTATTGAAGAGTAATTTTTCTATGTTTTCTAATCACGTATATTAATGGTAGGCTGACCTTCGACATCCTATGTATAAAAGTTAATTATTTCATTGTCTCTAGTCTGTTAGAGGAGAACATGATCATGATCATAGCATTTGCTATGCTTTTATTAATAATAAAAATAATGATTCGTTTGTGGGATAATAACCACCATACATTGAGGTACAGTCCATAAAAGAGATGAACCTCATTATCAAACTTAGGTTCCCTTTGTGATTTATTATTTTATGTACATTGTTTCTAACTATAGGTTTAGAATACAAGGGATCCATTCACTAAATAAGTGATATATGTATGAATGGGATACAAGTTTTAATGTGATAAAAAGTCATCTTACACTAATTCTTACCCCTCCCAGTGTTTTCATCCAATGTGATCCTAAAAATATGTATTAGATATAGGTTACACCTCTGATTGGATTCTTTGATTTTAAGCCTAATGAAAATTTGATACAGCTCATCTCATTTCAAAATGGAGCGAAAATAATAATGGGTTATATCCATTTCATATCATAATTTTATCACAATCATTACATTGAATAATAGAAAGAAGAAATGTTTTTTTGAAAGGTGAAATGGTAATCCCTCTTGGTAAAATATGTAGAATTATCAATTTCCCAATGTGGTGATTCTAATAGAGGCATGTATAACATTGAAGCATAAAATATGGTTGTACATTATAGTACCAAAGAGACAAAAAAATATTCTTCCTCATGTTGTTCTTTATTCTTACATGAAGAGGAAGAAAAAAAATCCATTTCCAATTTTCCCTTGGGATGATCCAAGCATTAGTGGGAGTGATCGCACATCAGAAGAATTAAATATTGTATCTTTTTTTTACTTTGAATGATATGATACCCAATTCTACAAAGAAAATAGTCACATTCATCTATATCTCATTAAATGCAGTGATTGAAGAGATAACTGAGTTTAAAGAAGAGATGGAGAACATAAAATATTATTTTAATGAAAGAATGAAATCCATTTTCATTATTTCCAAACAAATTAAAGGCAAAGATGAAGTGATAGTTTAACTTGAAGAAATATGATCCCATTTTGAATATCAGTGGCTATGTGCAATTGATTATAAGATGATTCCATAGTGAAATTTTAAAACAAGTACCATTCATTAGAATAAAAATATAAATCCAACATTTATTTCAAGAATGGTCTACTTTAGATCAAAGAAAACATGATCAAGGTTATGACAACCCTGCTTTTTATTACAACTTAAACATGATTCATTACATAAAACTTCACTTGATACAACAAAGAAGATCGAGAGGTTTAGTGTCTTTGGGGATTAGGATCATTACATAAAAACTTAAAACATGAAATACAACATCTTTATTGAAAACTTCATTTACATGACCACTACATTCCTTCGTACTTAGCATTGCATGGGATAACCTGAGGACATGCATAAGAAAAGGGTGAGCTATAAAGCTCAGTAAGGGAGTACACATGGAATAACATGAGGAGTACAATACATGTTAGACAATAGGAATATCAATATATCATAAAAGAAACATGAACATAAATGCATGATAAAGCATGATAATCATAACATGGAGATGTGGCAACAACACTTATCATGGAATTAGCATGAGCCAAGGCTCATTGCACATAAAGCATGAGTAAACCCTCATTGCACATGAAGAACGAGTAAACCCTCGTTGCACTTGAATTAGCATGAGTCAACACTCATTGCACATGACGTATCATGATACTATACTTTACCCAATGCATTGGAGCGCTATAAGGGCGCACCCTTCTTAAACATTTCATTTCATGCATAAGTGTGTCACATGGATCATAAAACATGGATTTGTAAAACATAATCATTTATTCCACAATAAAGGAATGTGGAGTTCATACATGAAACTTTACAATCAATAAGTAAATGTGAATAAAGGTGAATACCCTTGATGGATAAATGGGCATGGTATTCACTACACAATGATATTGGCTTAGAAAATCGGTGTGATTTCAGCAGCGTAACAGCGTGACATAAAAATTCATAAAAATGGTTGATGAGAGAGAAAGGGGTTCCTCATCATATTTACATGTAATGGAAAGTAATGAGGTCATAAAGATACATGTCCCAACAATTTTAATGGAATTTAGATTCATGATACAAAAGTATTGCTTAAATGTAAAAGAGGAGAGAGAAGTTCCTTTCAGAATTTCGGTATAGTAACGGGTGTACATGGGAGGAATTTAATGAGAGAGAAAGGGGTCTCCCATCATTAAAACAATAAGAGGGAAGTATCTGGGAGGTGAGAAACCATACCCCAACATTCATAATTGAAATTAAAAGGGAAATACAACTTAAAGAAAATTGACAAAAATTAGAAAGGAAGAAAAAACCCTTACTTGGAAGTGTGCTTCCAAAGGCTAGAGAGAGGCTTGTGAGAGGATTCTTGGGAGCTTGGGGCACCTTGGGAGGATTATAGAGAGAGTAGGGCAGAGTTTGGACGAAATCCAAGGGATTTTAGTGAGGATAAAGTGGGATCTTGGGTGGGTTTATATAGGAAAGGTGGGGGAATTCTTTATTATTTAGGTTTGGGTCCCCTTACATTAAATTAATCCAAACCACAAACCATCCCATGGTTTTTGCCTATGGTTTTTGGAAAAGGAAAGAGGAAAACAATATTTTATAAGGCCAAAGTCTGAACTTCTTAAAATAATAAGGTTTCTTATGTGGAGGTGAGTCACACTCCCATGGAAATTAATTTAAAAAGACAAAGTGTTGAATATGTCTTGAGGGGTCCTTTAATGATTTGAAAAGTAAGTCAAACAAACCCAAAATCACATTATTTTAATGGTAAAACATATATTGGCCGAACATAAAGATTATATTATTTTATTACATCACTATTGGGTCATTATGATGTCATAAAACGCATTATATATTTAAACGGTATTTAATTTTTACCCAAAAATTTGACTGTCTCAGAAAATTATGAAAAATTCACCGTTGGATAATTTCGACATCCTAATTCCATAAATGACATTTATTTTATATAAAAAAATTTCTAAATATGTTAATTTTCACTTTTAAAATAAAAACCAACATTTATCGAAAATTCACGGGTTTTGACAGAAATGGCTTTCAAACCTTAATATAAAATTTTAATTGCATTCATAAAATTATAAGATCATTTATATTTAATAAAAATTAATTTAATAATATTATTATTATTTTACTAAAATATTATTTAATTCAAAAATCCCTTAATTTAATAAAATATATTTCTTAATTAAATAATAACTAAAAACATCATTTGTACTTTAAAAAACTATTTACAATGTATCAAAAATGACTAGAAATTATATTCATTATTATATAAAAAAATAATGTACATGAACATAGTACTACTTATTTGTTACATAACCCCTTAAAATAGTCGCATGAGACCTAAGGGTAAGGTGTGCGATGGTGACAGACTCTTGGGGTGGCTCGGATAACATCGCTTGAGTGGTAATCTCTATCAACTTCCACTTTTCCCGTAGACGGTCCCGTTCGAGCTTGACATGGTGAAGCTCAGCTTGGGCTTGGTCAAGGGCGAAGCCCAAGGATGCCACCTCTTTTCCGAGCTCTGACAAATGGGCTTCGTACGGAGTAATTCTACTGGACGAGACCATCGCTTCTTTTGTCTAAGTAAAATTGGATGTGTTAAAGCCCTATATTTATACTAATCATGTGATCATTGTTCAATGGCTATATTAACAACGGTCAAAAATCTTAACATAAAACCAAAGAATTTGACATCTTATAAAAACATTTTTCATAAAGAGACATTTAACTGGATTAAGAGGGATTTTCCATTAATGAAACTTTGGGTCATTACAATATTCCCCCCTTAAGAAATTTCGCCCTTGAAATTTTCCTTTTCCCACACTAAAACAAATGTGGGTAACTCAGATTCATCATATCCTCTGATTCCCAAGTCGCTTCTTCAAACTTGTGGTTTCTCCACAACACCTTGACGAGGGGCATTGTCTTATTTCGTAGAACTTTTTATCTACGATCTAAGATCTTCACTGGTTGCTCCTCATAAGAAAGATAGTCTTCCAATTATACCACCTCAGAAGAGAGTACATGTGAAGGGTCCGGTATGTACTTCCTTAAGAGGGATACATGAAAGACATCATGTACTTTGGCCATAGTAGGTGGAAGTGCTAGTCGATAGGTCACAGCCCCAACACGATCAAGAACCTTGAAGGGGCCGATGTACCTTGGAATTAACTTCCCTTTCTTTCCAAACCTCATGACCTTTTTCCACAGAGATATGCGTAGAAACACCATGTCTCCAACTTTAAATTCAAGGTCTCGTCGACGATTATCTGTGTAACTCTTCTGTCGACTCTGGGCTACCTTGATATGCTGCTGAATGTTTTTCACCTTCTCCACCATTTCTTCGACCATTTCTGGTCCAAGCAGCTTACGTTCACCAACCTCATCCCAACATGTCGGTGTTCTGCACCTTTTCCCATACAGGGCTTCATATGGTGCCATTTGGATGCTCGAGTGGAAACTGTTATTATAAGAGAACTCAACCAGAGGAAGATGTTGATCCCATCCTCCTTTAAAGTCCATTGAGCATGCTCTCAACATATCCTCAAGTGTTTGGATAGTCTTCTCGGATTGGCCATCAGTTTGAGGATGATAGGCCGTACTGAAGTTCAGTTCAGTATTCAGAGCATGTTGAAGACTCTTCCAAAACTTAGAGGTGAATCTTGGATCTCGGTCAGACACAATAGATAGTGGTACTCCATGCAACCTTACCACTTCCCTGATATATATCTGTGCTAGTTAATCCAATGAGAAATCCTCCCGAATAGTAATGAAGTGTGCAGTCTTTGTTAGACGATCCACAACAACCCAGATTGCATTGTTGCCTTTGGATGTCCTTGGAAGTCCGGTGACAAAGTCCATGGTGATGTTCTCCCATTTCCATTCTGGTATGGGCAATGGTTTCATCATCCCCTTATACTTCTACCTCTCTGCCTTCACTTGCTGACACACCAAGCACTTTGATGTATATTCAGCGATCTCCTTCTTCATATTATCCCACCAAAAGTTTTCTCGGAGATCTCGATACATCTTTGTGCTCCCTAGGTGAATAGATAAATTTGAACTATGTGCATCATCCAAAAGTTCCTTCTTTAGCTCCGGACTTGATGGAACACATAGTCTTTTCCCAAACTGCACAATTCCTTCTTCATTAACATTAAACTCCGAGGATTTCCCCTTTTTTATATCTTCCACTTTTTCTTGAATTCCCACATCATCCTTTTGAGCATCCTTTAACCTTTCCAAAAGAGATGGTTGAGCAACCATTTGTGAAAGGATTGATAATGTTCCCTTCTCTATGATTCCCATGTCCATCTTCATCAAGTCTAAGAAGATTGGATCCTTCTCAATTCTCATCATTGATAGAATCGCAGGATCCTTTCTACTTAGGGCATCTGCCACCTTGTTCGCTTTCCCAGGGTGGTAATGTATTGAACAATCATAATCCTTGATGAGCTCTATCCATCTTCTTTGGCTCATATTAATCTCTTTCTGTGTGAATATATATTTAAGACTCTTGTGGTTAGTATATATCTCACATTTCTCTCCATAGAGATAATGCCGCCAGATTTTCAAGGCAAAGATCACAGCCGCCAACTCCAGATCATGCGTTGGATAGTTTCGCTCATGGATTTTCAACTGCCTTGAGGCATAGGATATCACTTTATCATTTTGCATCAGCACACATCCTAAGCCCTTCTTTGAAGCATCACTGAATACCACAAAAATTTCCCCACTTGTGGGTAAAGTGAGCACAGGTGCAGTGATAAGCCTCATTTTCAACTCCTTGAAGCTTTATTCGCATTCATCACTCCAAGCAAACTTTACTCCCTTTCTAGTTAGCTTAGTAATAGGGTTGGACAATCGTGAGAAATTTCTCACAAATCATCGATAATATCCAGCTAACCCCAAGAAGCTACGGATATCCGTTACCGATGTTGGCCTCGGCCATCCCTCAATTGCATCTGTTTTGGAGGGGTCCACAGATATCCCATTTCTTGTGATGATATGGACCAAGAATGAGACCTCCTTAAACTAGAACTCACACTTGTTGTACTTTGCATAGAGCTTCTCCTTGCGCAAAGTCTCTAGTACAGTTTTTAAATGCTCCTCATGATCCTCCTTGGTTTTGGAGTATATTAGAATATCATCTATAAAGACTACCACAAATTTGTCAAGGTAATCTCTAAAGACTCTATTCATCAAGTCCATGAATATTGCTGGAGCATTGGTGAGTCTGAAAGGCATTACTATGAATTCATAGTGCCCGTACCTTGTACGAAAAGAAGTCTTGGGGACATCTTCCTTCTTCACCCTTACTTGATAATATCCCGACCATAAATCCACCTTGGAGAAGTATTGTGCTCCACGCAGCTGATCAAACAAGTCATCGATTCTTGGGAGAGGATACTTGTTCTTTATCGTGATTTTGTTAAGTTCATGATAATCGATGCAAAGCCGCATTGACCCATCCTTCTTCTTGACGAAGAGGACTGGTGCACCCCATGGTGAAGCACTTGGGCGTATAAACCCTTTATCCAGATTCTCCTGTGGTTGTTTCTTCAGCTCTTTAAGCTCAAAAACAGCCATTCTATATGGAGTCTTGGATATTGGTAGCTCCCCTGGTATAAGTTCAATTGAGAACTCAACATCTCTTCTTGGAGGAAGACCAGGCAGTTCCTCGGGAAACACTTCAGCGAATTCCCTCACAATAGGCATTTCTTCAAGGATGGTTTCTTCCTTTGACTCAATCATCTGAGCCAGATATGCATGCTCATAAGGCAGTAATATCCATGCTTGAGATGATGGAGCTAAAGGAGATTCATCTTCCTCCTAACACTTGTAAATAATCAGGGGTCGATTCTCTATATGGAGTGTGATTTCCCTCTCTCGACAATTTATATTGGCTCTATATAAGGAAAGTAAATTCATGCCAAAAATTGCATCAAATTTCACCAGAGGGAGTATGATGAGGTTCGCCAGGAAATTCAATCCACAGATTAAAACAGGGGAGGACTTATATTCATGGGATGCAATGATTGCCCCATTTTCCGTACTCACCGACATCTTTACTTCCATGATTTGTGGTGCTGTTGAGATTGTTCTACTAAACTTTCGAGATATAAAAGAATGCGTAGAACCTGAATCAAAAAGTACGTTCGCTATTCTTGAGTGAATAACTAGCATACTTGTCACCACTTCGTTGTCGGGGTTCACTTCGGAAGAAGTGATGGCAAAAGCTCTTCCTTGTTGTCTTGGAGGTTGTTGGTTGCCTCCGATAACCCTTGGATTAGGGCACTGATTTGCAAAGTGACCCGGTTTTTTGCATTTGTAGCATTGAACAATGCGTTGAGGTTCGAACGGAGCGTTCCTCTCCTCTGTCACAGCCGTAGGTCCTTCTTGCCGACAGTTAATAGCTAGGTGCCCTTCTCTTCCACACCTGAAGTATTTTCTCGTCCCCTTAAGGCAATTTCCAGGGTGCATCTTTCCACACTTTTGGCAAGTGGGGTGCTGGATCTTCTTAACACCATTGGATTTATCCATCGGACCACCAGCATTGAAGTCCACCTTACACTTCTTGTCCCCATGATACCCATGTGATTCCCCGATCTCCATTTCAACCTTTAGGGCACATCGGACAATTTTCTCATAGCTATCGAAGTCACGGATCACTAATGTTTTCCGTAAGCTAGACTTCATCCCACTAAAGAAGCGGTCAACCTTGTATTCGGGGGTAACGACAAAGCCAGAAGCGTATCGTGAAAGACTTGTGAAATTTGCCTCATACACTCCAATAGATTCTTCATCTTTTTTCTTGAGGGAAAGGAAGTCCCTTTCCATCTTAAGCCGGAGGGTGCACGGAAAATATTTATCAAAAAACATCTTCCAGAAATCCTTCCATTCCCATGCCTCGATCTCCTCCTCAGGCTTCATATTTTTGATCAACGTCCACCATTGATCAGTTTCACCCTCCATACGATAGGCAGCTAGGAGAACCTTCTCTTGTTCAGAACATTGAAGGATGGAGAAGATCTTTTCAATGGAGTTGATCCATTGTTCAGCGATCGTGGGATCGGATGATCCACTAAAAGTAGGAGGCCTTTGTCTCATGAAGCTCTCGATAGTGACTTGTTCTTTCTTAGGGGGGTTTGGACGTTCCTCTTGACCCGTGTTTCTATTCAAAACTTGAGTTAGTTGAGAGAGAAGCGTGACAAAGTTCATGATTCCCGCTCCCATTGGATTGGGCATCTCATTAGTACAATCATCACACTGATCTTCACATCGATTGTTAGCCCGAGTCCTCCTATTACCGGTCATTGGCTGGAATAAAAGGAATGTTAGGGGTAACACATAAAGAGTAATCCAAAGACAAAAGTTGATGACTTATAAATAAACTTTCATTTCTTAACTCATGAGTCTATAGGCTTCAATCTTGGCTTTTCATGATCTACTTTCTAACATATATTCGTAGGGGCAATTTTTTTTAATTCCCTTAATAAGGGTCCATACTAAGCTTGTGAATTTATCAAAACATATCCCCCGGGAGTGTCGTAACCAAGAGTGCAACAAGGCCCGTTGTCGTGCACCAGTTCCCGTCCGAGTCTAGCTCAAAGCAGTTTTTTCGGGTTTTACCCTTAGGATACATCTGTGTCAGAGCCGCCTTTACCTGCTCGTATCCATACAGGGATGTATTTGCTTGATAACCCACTTACTTAATACTCACCAAAACTTAGGGACGTTTTTATTGTACTTAGTCTTGTATCTAAGGCTTTACTAGGGTTTCCTAATCCCAAAAATAACTAAACCTATCCTCTGATACCAACTATAACAACCCTGCTTTTTATTACAACTTAAACATGATTCATTACATAAAACTTCACTTGATACAACAAAGAAGATCGAGAGGTTTAGTGTCTTTGGGGCTTAGAATCATTACATAAAAACTTAAAACATGAAATAAAACATCTTTATTGAAAACTTCCTTTACATGACCACTACATTCCTTCGTACTTAGCATTGCATGGGATAACCTGAGGACATGCATAAGAAAAAGGTGAGCTATAAAGCCCAGTAAGGGAGTACACATGGAATAACATGAGGAGTACAATATATGTTAGACAATAGGCATATCAATAGAGCATAAAAGAAACATGAACATAAAGGCATGATAAAGCATGATAATCATAACATGGAGATGTGACAACAACACTTATCATGGAATTAGCATGAGCCAAGGCTCATTACACATAAAGCGTGAGTAAACCCTCATTACACATGATGCACGAGTAAACCCTCGTTGCACTTGAATTAGCATGAGTCAACACTCATTGCACATGATGTATCATGATACTATACTTTACCCAATGCATTGGAGCGCCATAAGGGCGCACCCTTCTTAAACATTTCATTTCATGCATAAGTGTGCCACATGGATCTTAAAACATGGATTCGTAAAACATAATCATTTATTCCACGATAAAGGAATGTGGAGTTCATACATGAAACTTTACAATCAATAAGTAAATGTGCATAAAGGTGAATACCCTTTGATGGAGAAATGGGCATGGTATTCACTACACAATGATATTGGCTTAGAAAATCGGTGCGATTTCGGCAGCGTAACGGCGTGACATAAAAATTCATAAAAATGGTTGATGAGAGAGAAATAGGTTCCTCATCATATTTACATGTAATGGAAAGTAAGGAGGTCATAAAGATACATGTCCCTACAATTTTAATGGAATTTATATTCATGATACAAAAGTATTGCTTGAATGTAAAAGAGGAGAGAGAAGTTCCTTTTGGAATTTCGGCATAGTAACGGGTGTACATGGGAGGCATTTAATGAGAGAGAAATGGGTCTCCCATCATTCAAACAATAAGAGGGAAGTATGGGGGAGGTGTGAAACCATACCCCAACATTCATAATTGAAATTAAAAGGGCAATACAACTTAAAGAAAATTGACAAAAATGAGAAAGGAAGAAAAAAACCTTACTTGGAAGTGTGCTTCCAAAGGCTAGAGAGAGGCTTGTGAGAGGCTTCTTGGGAGCTTGGGGCACCTTGGGAGGATTCTAAAGAGAGTAGGGCAGAGTTTGGACGAACTCCAAGGGATTTTAGTGAGGAGGAAGTGGGAGCTTGGGTGGGTTTATATAGGAAAGGTGAAGGAATTCTTTATTATTTAGGTTTGGGTCCCCTTACATTAAATTAATCCAAACCACAAACCATCCCATGGTTTTTGCCTATGGTTTTTGGCAAAGGGAAGAGGAAAACAATATTTTATAAGGCCCAAGTCCGAACTTCTTAAAATAATAAGGTTGCTTGTGTGGAGGTGAGTCACACTCCCATGGAAATTAATTTAAAAAGGCAAATTGTTGAATATGTCTTGAGGGGTCCTTTAATGTTTTGAAAAGTAAGTCAAACAAACCCAAAATCACATTATTTTAATGGTAAAACATATATTGGCCGAACATAAAGATTATAGTATTTTATTACATCACTATTGGGTTATTATGATGTCATAAAACACATTATATATTTAAACGGTATTTAATTTTTACCCAAAAATTTGACTGTCTCAGAAAATTATGAAAAATTCACCGTTGGATAATTTCGACGTCCTGATTCCAGAAATGACATTTATTTTATCTAAAAAAATTTCTAAATATGTTAATTTTTACTTTTAAAATAAAAACCAACATTTATCGAAAATTCACGGGTTTTGACAGAAATGGCTTTCAAACCTTAATATAAAATTTTAATTGCATTCATAAAATTATAAGATCATTTATATTTAATAAAAATTAATTTAATAATAATATTATTATTTTATTAAAATATTATTTAATTCAAAAATCCCTTAATTTAATAAAATAGATTTCTTAATTAAATAATAACTAAAAACACCATTTGTACTTTAAAAAACTATTTACAATGTATCAAAAATGACTAGAAATTATATTCATTATTATATACAAAAATAATGTACATGAACATAGTACTACTTATTTGTTACATAACCCCTTAAAACAGCCGCATAAGACCTAAGGGTAAGGTGTGTGATGGTGACAGACTCTTGGGGTGGCTCAGATAACATCGCTCGAGTGGTAATCTCTATCAACTTCCACTTTTCCCGTAGACGGTCCCGTTCGAGCTTGACATGGTGAAGCTCAGCTTGGGTTTGGTCAAGGCCGAAGCCCAAAGATGTCACCTCTTTTCCGAGCTCCGACAAATGGGCTTCGTACGGAGCAATTCTACTGGACGAGACCATCGCTTCTTTTGTCTAAGTAAAATTGGATGTGTTAAAACCCTATATTTATACTAATCATGTGATCACTGTTCAACGGCTATATTAACAACAGTAAAAAATCTTAACATAAAACCAAAGAAGTTGACATCTTATAAAAACATTTTTCATAAAGAGACATTTAACTGGATCAAGAGGGATTTTCCATTAATGAAACTTTGAGTCGTTACAAAGGTGCAATACACCTCGCTGTAGAAGAAACCTAAAACACAGGAATATGAAGTTATGAATATCAAGAATAAATTTGATGACCAAATGAAATTAGTGGAGGATGATAAATTCATCCTAAAAATGGAATTACATAAACTTGGATTGAAAATAGAATTCATTGAAAAAGTTTTAAGTGTGTCTTCACAACTAGTTGAAATAAGAGTTGTTACAACAATATTTACTTACGAAAAAATCTTATAAGGAGGATTATTATGCTAAAATAAGTTCATATGGTGCAATGAATATATTAAAGTCATCCATATATCATAACCAAGTAGTATATAAGAAAAAGGTACCATCCATCTCTATTAATGAAGATTGCGTTGACTTTGGTCTTATGAATGATGTAGGTTCAAAATCAAAACTTGTACATAATTGGATGATGAATGAAAATAAAGTGATTACCACAATATTTATAGTGAAAAAAGTAAAATGTAAAATAAGTTGTTCCCATGTGGAAGCCTAACAGAAGAATAAAATCACAATGATAGTAATTGTATCAATATATCCCTATAGCTATTTAAAAGAAAAGATAATGATTTTATCTTAAAATAAATCCATGCCCGCATCATTGGGGGGAAATTTAGTGAAGATAATAAGACCATAGATGAAAGGGAGAAATGTTCCTATCGAGCCTGTCTACGGCGGTGCTTCCTTTCGATGCGGCGGATCCCATTCTCCTTCCTCCCTCTGAAGGTATGACAATGGCCTCGTTGGCTTCCTCAGATAGGTTGGCCCCTCTAGTCGCGCCTAGGTCTCACCAGTTAAGTTCTCCCTTTATAGATTATTTGCTCCGCCCCTCGACCATCCAGACGTCTTCACTCTCGCCACTTCTGGAACATGAGTCGGTGGACCCCTAATCTTCCTCGTAGAATGGAATAAAGAGGCCTCCTTCACCAGGGATGCTTTCTTCGCAGCGGAGGATATCCTGAAGTGGTCTGTGTTGGCCAGATTTGGGAGGGAAAAACCTCTGTTGGCTGTCTTCCACAACTTTATCGCTCCCTGGGATCTCAGTGCTCCGGCTAGGGTCTCAATGCTAAAACCCCGATCCTTCATTTTGATTCTCTCCTACCGGGATGATTTTTACAAGGCGTGGTTGCGCCCGGGCAGGTCTTTTGGAAGGTGGACATTTTCCCTATTCTGTTGTTCCATGGATGTTCACTTTGGAAGACACTCCCACCGCTGCGGTCTGGATCGAACTCCATGGTCTCCCGCTTCCCTTATATAACATGGCGTTTCTTAGAGGTATCAGGGATTCCCTTGGATCCTTCCTCTGTGCGGAAGATAGTATGCTGAGCCTTCTTGAAGCGGAAGCGGCTTGGATCTGCGTGGAACTCAATGTTTCCAAGGTTCTTCAGTCGTTCGCCCGGCTAACTTTGGGTGAGAGCTTCTCTTGGAAGCTGAATCTCTATTTTCCCTCTCTGGCAAGCTGAATCTCGAATGAAGGAGGGCCTTCATCTACCCTGGGCTCAGCTTCCCCTCCCCCAGGGGATCCAGTGCTTCCCAAAGCCTTGGTGGAAAAAGGGGATTAGGCCTGCTGCGCCTTAGTTGTCTTTAATCCAGGTTATTTCGATACCCTAGTTATCCTACCTCAGGTCTGGCCTGTGGCATCGGTGGAAGCTTTCAGTGGTGGTAATCCGGCCTTGCTTCCATCGTCTCCTTCTGATGATTATAAAGACAAAGAGCCAGATTTATCAGTTTCTCCTTCCATCATCACCATGAATGCTTTCGGTGTTCTCACAGAACCATTAACGCTGATATTCCAAAGAATCTGGAAGGTGAGGGAGGTTCTCTGGTCAGTGGTGTGCACACCAGGTCTTGTTCCAAGAGGTAACTGTCCAACCTTTCTTCCACACCGTCAAGGAGTTGCTCAATGCCGGGGGAGGGGAAGCTGCCTGTATGGTGATCCGATTAATAAACATATTTTGTTATTCTGGAATCACTTGACCAGTTTGGTGCAACTTCCTCTCTCCAATCAACACATCTCGATGAAGGTTAGCATTGTAAATCATTGTTTCCTTTTCTCATTTGTGTATGAGAATTGAAGATCTGTTGAAAGGGAGTCACTTTGGCATGATCTTGGAACTTTTAATCCATGGGAATCCCCCTGGATGGTTGGTGGGGATTTTAATAAAGTTATGGAGGCTGCCGAGAAGAAAGTTGAGGGCCTAATTCCTTGGAAAGACAATGAATATTTTACTGGCTTCCCTTCAGGAAATGGTTTAATTGATATTGGCTTTTCTGGGGACTGTTTTGGTCCAATAACCAGCATGGCATTCACCGAATCAGGAGCATACTTGATCGTTGTTTAGCAAATCTTCATGCCTCATCTTCATTTCCGACTGCTCGAGCTTCCAATCTAACTCGGTCTCTTACTGACAACTCACCTATTCTTGCTTCCCTTGAAGCTATTAGAGGATGGAATAAACTGTTCTTCTTTGCCAGGTGGGCAGTGGATCCGAATTTATCCAGGTGGTTCACAGGTCCTAGACCAAACCCATGCAGGGAATATTATGGGTGGTATTTCAGAACAAACTTATGCGGTTGAAGCAGGACCTCTAAAAATGGAGCATCAACCGTCCATCTTGAATGTTGGGGATGGAGACAGTTAATGAAGACATTGATGGAGGTTAGACTTGAAGAAGTCTGGGATGATTTCATTTTCAAGGAGCTTGCTGACAAAAAAAATTATATTATCCGATATGATCTTGGAATTGGAGTGAGTGGCCCCTAAGCTTTCCAGAGCATTGTAGCCTAGGGAAGGGGATCATAACTATGCTTATTTCCATGAATGTATCAAAGAGAATAAGAGGTCCTTTATCCTCAATATCTAAATGGAATATGGATCATATATAAATGACTTGGACGTGGCAGGTATGATGGAATCTCATTTTGAATCCTTGTTTGTTGATCTTGAGAGAGTGGGCCATGAGCTTTCCAGAGCATTGTAGCTTAGGGAAGGGGATCGTAACTATGCTTATTTCCATGAATGCATCGAAGAGAAGAAGAGGTCCTTTATCCTCAATATCTAAATGGAATATGGATCATATAGAAATGACTTGGACGTTGTGGCAGGTATGATGGAATCTCATTTTGAATCCTTGTTTGTTGATCCCAATCCTTCTATGACAGGTCGGGTGTCCTACATGACAATCGTACATCCTTGATTGTATCCCAAGGGTGGTTACCGAGATGATCAACACTTACTTTGGCAGTATCCTTGAGGAGGTAGAGGTGTGGGAGGTGGTCCGCTCCTTGAATTCAGAAAGCTCTCTAGGGCTTGATGGATTCCCAGACTCATTCTACGTGGCCTCTTAGGGTATCATCATGTCGGATCTTTTTGAAACCATCCAAGATTTCTTCGGGGGGGGGGGGGTAGTCTCCCATGGGTGGCTTATGCTAAAACAATGGTTCTTATTCCGAAAGTCAATAAACCATCAACTGTCAAGGAATTTCGTCCCATAAGTTTGTGCAATCTCTCCTATAAGGTTCTGAATGACATTATTAATAGAAGACTTTCTATCCATCTGCACAACTGGGTTCTTGATGATCGACATAGATTTATTAAAGAAATATCTATCCAAGCCTCTATTGGCCTAGCTCAAGAATTGTTGGATACATTAACTTGAAATCTTTGGGCTCTAACATTGCCCTCACGATTGATATGGATAAGGAGTTCAACAGAGTTAAGTGGTGCTTTATCATAAAAGTTATGTCGAAGATGGTTTTCTCTAATGATGTTGTGGACTTGTTTTTTAGATGTTATAGCTCCACATGGCTCTCCATTGCTCTCATGGGAAAGATGTTTAGTTTCTTTAAGTCGGTAAGGGGCCTCTGACAGGGAGATCCCTTTCTCCCAACCTTCATCCTAGTTCAACATTCTCTTAACAAATATATTATAAGGAGCATGTCCAACAGTATCATTCTTCTTGTTTCCCGTCTTCATTTTGCAGATGATGATTTGATCTTTGTTAGTGGGAATAGTTGATCTATCTGGAACCTTAATCAAATAATTGAGGAGTACACCAAGTGGAGTGGCCAATTTATTAACAAGGAGAAAATTAATGTTTACATTTCAGCCCATTGCTCGGAGAGAAGAGTTAAAAAGATTTTGTACTCTCTTGGAGTTGATATAAAACACTTTCCTATGGAGTACTTGGGGGCCTTGATTGCAGCGGGATGGGTGCATATTCATCACATTGGCAAGCTGGTTGAAAAAATATCTTGTCGCATCCTAAATTGGAAAAATTGTTTTCTATTTTTTGGTGATCACATTTCTCTCATTAATAGTGTACTCACATCAATCCCCATGCACGTCATTTTTACCCTATGTGTGCCCAAAATAGTGTTAAGAAGGATGGGGAATATACTGACTAAATTAAAATGGGATGCACATGATGTGGGAAAGTACCATTGGGCGGTGTGGGAAAGAATGGAAAAAGGTCTGGAGGCATGGGGTATTAATCTCAGGAGTATCGAAGAAACCATGCACTGCATGTAGAGTAGGTTGGTTAGGGAGTCAATGGAGGGCAGATCCTTGTCGTCTAGGTTCATCTCCCTCATGTATGGTTTGATCTTAAACGAACCGCATGGTGGGAGCTCAGGGATTTGGAAGAGAATCTATGGTGATGTGGATAAACTCCAGCAACACTCAAGATGGATAATTGTCCATAGAGACATTAACTTTTGGTATCAGAACTGGATAGGCACGATGTTAGGCTTTCCAGGTTGTTTGGGTCCAAAAAACTATTTCGCTCAAACAAGAAGGTTCTCCACTTTTATTTGTTCGGTCCTAAGTCTACACCAACAGGAATTCTTTGGGGATATCGTTTTTTTAGAAGAATGAGCACATCGACTCTTATTATAAATGAAACAAGAAGTTACATCAGACGGAAAGAAGGGAGTTTACAATTGTCGTTCTCAAGAATAGGTAAGAGATCAAGCGGGATCGCATCAGCATGAGTGCAGGCGTCTTGGACAACTCCTTTGTTAGCAAGTGCATCAACAATAGTATTAGCTTCTCGGAAGGTATGAGTTATTATGTAGTTCATTGTAGCTAACTTGTTCAGGCAATCTGACCATCTTGTAGTGAGCTTCCATGAAATATGAATGATACCAAACCTCACCGCCTGTACAATAGTGGTCGAGTCACATTCGAACCAGACCTCATTCCAATTCTTTTGCTTAGCTGTGTGGACAACAATAATGAAAGCAGTCATTTCAGCTTCGATTGCAGTGCAATGTCCACAAGGCCCGTAAATGCAGTTAATAATCTCTCCATTATGATCCCTGGTGATGACCCCAAAGTTCGCTGGACTAGGGTTGCCTTTGGAAGCGCCGTCTGTGTTGCACTTTTTTCCATCCAACGAACGGGGAGATCCAAAAAACTTCAAGCATGCCACTATTGGGAGTGTAGTTACCTTGGATATTGAGGTGCCTGAGAACAGTGAAGTTGCCAACAGAGTTGTTACAGTGCCCTTTTTGAAGCTAGTTGGTATTTTGAATGGCCATTGTGATTTCTGAGAAAGCAGATTGAAGCAGAAAAGGGGTGCGGTCATGTATAAGTTCGTTTCTCCCATGCCAAACCACCTGTAGCAGTTTTGCATAGGCCACATGAAGCAGGTTTTTAATCTGTTTGGACAGCTGTAAACGCAGCATTTACATGAGATCAATATTGTAGGTATGAAAGGTATGCAGGCCGAATTAATTAAACAGGCCCTTCCATAATGCTGAAGCAGTGTCACAGGAAAGGAATAGGTGATCGACGTCTTCTCGGTGTTGATGGCATAGAGCGCACCTGGAACAGAGGGTAATACCTCTTTGCTGCAGACAAATATCCACTGGAACACATCAGTTGGCTACTCTCCAAAGCAATGAGAAGCGGGACTGTTGCATCCAGCTGTGGTTGAATTCCCCAATCCAACTTTGAATCCCTTGCATCTCATGATTGTAGAAGGTTTTCGAGTCCAACATACCGCTTGGGGATGGTTCCCAAACCAGGAAATCATCATGTTCCATGAAAACTACATTCAAAATGGCAGCTTGGATCTCATCAGGGAGATGAGTCATGTTACTCAACTGGTCCTTAATAATGATCCTGGCAAACTGGTTTTCATGAGCTCTTATTCTGGTATTTTTTTTTTTCTGGAATAGTGTATCGTTCCCTGAGGGATGACTCTTCCAACTCCTCGGCCCAAGATGAATGTAGCGGCATCCTCTGGTGTCGGGTGCTCCCTCCAAAGTTTTTCTTCCATGTATGGCGTATGAAGGCTCATTCTATCCCTATTGATAAAGAATTCATGGGTAAGGGAGTCTTCCAAGCTTCAAGGTGTGCATTCTGTAGAGATCCCACGATAGAAAATATGGTGCACCTTTTTTTCCACAACGAATAGGCAGATGCGGTGGGGGGTAAGTTGGGTGAGATCTTCAGCTTCAACTTGTAACCTGGACCTATAAATGATTTCCTATGTAATTGGTTTCAGGGTTACGCAAACTAAAATAACGAACAAAGGGTCGGGTCGTCTCTTCTGGTGGCAGGGTGTAGGACCATATAGTCTGCTCGCAATAAATCTTTCCATGAAGGCCTAGGTAGCTCCTAGACGGCTGTGGTGGCTAGATCCTGAAGCTTGGCAGCTGATCTCGAGGCTCTGTTTAAGAACTGGGATAAATCTCCCTATCTAAGAACACTCGTTGCTGGTAATTCATTCTCCCCCTTGTTTCAGGATGTGCGCTCGCATGGAAGTTGGGTGAAATGGGGTCCTCCTAGCCATTGTCTAAAACTGAACACTAACAGGTCTTGGATGGATGGTTTAATGAGGGGAATAGGTGTTATTCATGATTTCAGGGGATCGGTTGTAGTGGCATTCTCAACCATCTACAACCAGGGGGATTCCCTTAGGGTAGAAGCCCATGAAATGCTAAATGGTATCCTTTTCTGTCGGGATAGGGACTTCTCCTTGGAGTCAGTGGAAATTGATTCCTTTATCCCATGCCATGGACCATTAGATAACTCATTCGGAGAATTAAGCGACTTCTCAATGACCGGGTGGAGACCCGTCAGACTTGGAGAGAAGGTAATAAGGTGGAAGACTTCCTTGCTTCTCAGAGCACCCAAGCTAGTCACTTCTATTTGTTTTATGATATGGGGTCCCTTCTTTTTGAGTGTGCGGATTTAGTTATGGCCAATGCCCTGGGCTTATACCATTTCTGCACTTCATGACTTTTCTTTTGCGGTGTTCCTTTTTGTCTCCCTAAAAAAAGTACTAATTTTGGTGAAAATGGGTATTTTCATGGAGAGAATAAATAAAGACCATTAACAAAGAATCTTCATTTTCATGAAGATGTTTATGCGAAGGCTTTGAAAAAATATAATTACATATATACTTTTCATGAAGTGAATTCATAGAGAAGGCAACTTGTCACCATGACCATTATATTCTAGGTAATTATACTATGAATTAGAGTTGGGCCTTAAAAAAATTAGCCAACCATAGTGGCCCACGTCGGGCCAGATCATACACAAAAGTGTGCTACGCTCTACCCCATGGTAGCTAGCCAATGCATGGGAAACCACGGTGGTAGGGAAGCACCCTCACATGATGGCGTGAAGTTCAATTACATAATGCCATCATGGAGCATTCATGGCTTAAAGGTGAATGCCAAAGGGATAGAGCATGTGTGTGACATGCCCGGGAGGTGCGAAGGGTTTTTGGGTGCCAGCCATGGAGATAGCTTGAGAGGATTGTTCCATATAATAAAATATTACATCATATTAAACCTCATCCACTTGAGGGTTTTACCAAACCACTATATTACTTGTCTAATCTTTGGATTCTTTCATGTTGGACATCACTGATATCTGTGATTTCAGACACTACCACAAATCAAAATGATGCAAATAATGGATGAAATGATTAAAATATTGAATGAAATATATCACTTTCATTCACGAAATAACTTAAATAATTTTAAACTATCCATGATGATTTGGAGGAGTTGATAAATTTGATTTCATATCACATGCACGTGAGATTGCTTTGAGAGGGAAGAAGAAGCTTACACGAGGATGCAATCTTTTAGGTTTCATGAAAGTCACATGATAAAAGAGGAATCACTCATGGAAATTTTGAGGTGCAACTGATATCTTATCAACTATTTGAATTGGTCATTGAACGGGATAAAAAAAGATTGCACCCAACATTATTCCTAGAGGAAGGCATGGTTCCTCATATATATAAATAATGAGGGACCTAGCTATGTTCATGATTTTGAAAAACTATGGGAGGTCTAGTTGTTATCTAAAAAAACATTGCATGTGATTGAGCCTCCATGTATAATCGTACAAGAAGAAGAGCCCGTGTGACTCATTCAAGTGAAGTTCCACAAGCCACCATGGTTACATTATGAAGGAAAAACCTACGATCCTCCTTGGTCACTTTGATGAAAAACCAATGAGCCACTAGTTTATGTGGTGAATAAGAAGGAACCCAAAGACTAACCTAATCATGAGAAGGACATGTGATACAAATCCCTCTATTTGCATGAATAAAAAGATAGAACTTCGTTAATTTGAGCACTTGTGTTAAAAACTGAACCCCTCCATTGTTGTTTCATGGAAAAAAGAAACACGTGTAACATCTCCTACTTTCACGAACAATGAAGGTTAGTATCTCTCTTGGTGTTTGTTGTGGAGTGGATCTTATGTTCTTTGTTAGAATAATTGGTAAGAAGAATATTACGTAAACTAGTTCTTAAAAATCATTTTAAATATTCTGAACATATAGTTTCACTATGTCACCTACATTCATACAAAAAAATATTGGTAAAGCAACTCATTACATTTATTAGTAGAAGAAAATAGTTTCATGAAGGATTAAATAAACATGTTGCATGAAAGAATCCTTGAGCTGTAAACATGTTAATATTTTCCTGAAGAAATGATATCATAAATGCTTGAAGTATTAGATTAAAGTATTATACTGCATGTGATGAATCAATAATAAGAGAATCAATTATATTCAATTAAAATTGTTTATCATTTGTGGAAGAAGAGTTTGTGACTGAGTTGATTTCTATGTATTTTCATTTGGGTAGAAGAATAATTCTTGAGATTACCGGTCCACATAATTTTCATATTATTCATACTAAAGACAGAAATGAAATGGAAGCCTATATTAAGAACTCGTGTTTTTGAACCAGATGAAATTCTGAGGGAATTTGATTTTTTTTGGTCAAGTATTGGACGGTTTGTTTTTAAAAAGGAACTTCGGAATGTATTTCCGAGAGTTTGGATGTTTAAAAGAGATGTTTTTGGACTTGGGTGAAGGCCTGAGAACTTTCCTGGGAAGCTCGAGGAGTTTCAGGAGCGCCGAACCGGGAATGGTAGGTTTTTAAGGACCTACAGAGGGCGCACAGGCAGCGCACGAGCGACACACGGTCTGTTAAATCGTGCGATCTAAACTGTGCAGCTTATTTCAGGTGGGCAGAGGTGTGTGTATGAACTGCACACAGTTTTCCAAACCGTGCGCATAGCTTGCACGACTGATGTTTTGAGGCAGTAGCTATGTACTATTCATCGCATGGTCTGCGCACGGTTAGACTAACCATGCGTGATAAACCATGCGAGGTGGATCTCTTAAGCAGGGGGTGCTGCAGGGTAGGCGCACGGTTTGGCTAACTGTGCATCCCAAACCGTGCGGTGTATTAATTTTTAAGAAATTAATTAATTTAAATTAAATTAAAATTAAAATAAAACATACCCTCCCCTCTCTCCCTCATACGCACGACGGACCAGGTGGGGGGCTCCCCTTTGAGCACGTGACCCCCTCTCCGGCTCCGATTTCTCACGGGTTTCCGCCAGATCTTCATCCCAATCTTTAAGGTATGGGTTTCTCCTCCTCCTCTCGGTTCCTGATGATTTTTCGGACTCCCCTTCGCCCTTGATGGTTTGACTGAAACCCTAGCTTAGGGTTTGATCTGATTTTCGGTTTCCTTCAGTTTTAGGGTTGTGAAAATGGCCTCTCGGGTGATATTGGTCTGTGTTCCGACAACCACCGCCGAAGGTGAGGCTGTTTAGGTCGTTTCGCTCCGCCGCCATCGATTTGGGGTAAGCTCCTAAACCCGTTGTTGGTTTCACACCTCATATTTGAGAACCTTAAGTTGTTTATGAGTTCCGGTTATCATGTGCAGTGAGTTTCGATACCTTTGGAAGACTCAGAGGCATATACGAAGGTATGTGTATATATATATATATATATAAGTATGTATATCCTCCTTGTGCATATTCCTTCCAGAATCTGGCTCTTCTACAATCAATTGGTAATTCCATTGGCCGCTTCCTGTGCGCAGATTGGAGGACATCTACTCTAAAACATCCAATAGTAGCACGAATTTGTGTTTAAATGGAACTCTCAAGGCCTCCTCCATACATGGTGTGGATCGTGATTGAGGAAGAATACAGGTACGCCCAATCCATAGTTTATGAATCATGGATGAAGTTTTGCTCCTCCTGCTTTAGGCAAGGGCACTGTTATCTTGATTGCTGCAAAAGGCCTCCGGGTGTGTGGGCTGAACCTCCCATGGTGCTCGAAGAGCTTCCTGCTTTGGTTGTGTCTGGCGAGGAGTGTTCTGCTCGTGCGTCTGGTTCAGCAGGGACTGCAAAGAGGTGCGGGGAAGTCTCTAGAGATGCGGTACCTACTATTCCGCAGACTTCCACCGCTATGGTAGCCAAGGGTGCCCATGATCCTTTGGGTGAGGTGGCAACCAGCCATGTCCTTCCCCATTCGGAGGTACCTCCAGGTTCGGGGTTGGGATGTTCTTCAGGCGCAGTGAAGAAAGCAATCCCTAAAGATCCAGAGCCACGAGTTTCAGAAGTTTTTGATCGTTTGAGAAGGGATTTGGGTGTTGGTTCTTTGTCAAGTGGATCGGGGGTGGCAGCGCAGGGGTCTGAGGTTGGGCTCGGGGAGCGGTGCCCCCAATCGGATGTTGTTTCAGCCAGGCAATCAGAATTCTCTAGAAACACTACCGAAGATGCTACACGAAAGGAAGTCTTTCCTAGTGCTGGCGGTCAGTTTCACAGTGCGGGTTGGGAAGTCACAAACAAACATTTTTAGTACATGGGCCGTGGATTGGAGCAGCCTAGAGGTTTAGAGTTTCCCAAGCGGGTCTCACAGACCAGTTCATCTTATGCTGATACGGTGAAGTTCGGTGGAATGGATAGTCTTTCTCCTAACCATTTCGCAGTGTTGGAAGGTGAAGAGCACCATGTGGTGGAGGGAAGGGATACTGAAGAGGCTGATCATGTAAAGATCAGTACCTTGCGACTGGAGGGTTCCCAGGAGGAAAGCGATTCAGACTTGGACTCCCCTGTTGAGCCAAAGGAAGTGAGACTTGCAGAGGAATACATTAGATTCTCCTCAAAGAAGGATAAAAACACCATCATTGACCCAGAAGGTTTCATAAAGCACTCTCGGAGGCCGCGGAAGAAGAAAGACTACTCCTTTTTACCTAGCCCTGCGGTCACCGGGTCCTCAAGCAAAGGGCAGTTTCCTCAGAAGGCGCTCAAGCAGGTCGGGATAAATTCTGCAAAGGAGCTTGAACCACCTGCAGGGGAACCATTAACCACTGACATGGCGGATGCAAGAAAGGAGATGATTGAATCAAACATTCCTCAAAGCGGGAGTGAATTGATGGAATGTGATGAGTGGGAAACCATACTCGATTGTAATGAAGAATTCTCGGAAAAGAGTTTGGAGGTCATCACTACACAAGCGAAATTTGACAGGCTTGTAGGGAGGCGAATCCCGACCAACCTTTCCAAGGAGAAGGGTGCATGGGGCCATTAACAACTTGGAATTCTGGCAAATGGATTCAACGGGCAGAAGATGACTGTGGAAGAGCTCATACAAACTTGGGATAAGATGGTTTACAGCTTTGAAAACCTCCTTAATGCAGATCCGGACAGGAAGGATCCCGACCTCCAATGGACTCTTCTCAGAGGTAAGGTATCTAAAAGGCTCAAATTGCAACTCATAGATTCAACTATTTCATATCATGTTGTTTGACTATTTCTTGTGTCTGGACTGGTTCTCACTTTTCCCTAAAGTGTTTTTCATAAATAAAAATATATATTTAGATGATAGAAGTATGTGTGCGTGAGTGGACGATAGATTGAGTTAGAAGGCATCAAATGTCAAGCGTTGACTTGGTCTGCTTGAGGTAGGATCCCTATCCTTGACCTCTTTATTTAAGAATGATTTAATTGCTTCTTTAAATAAGCTGATTTATGAGTTGCCTAGTTTAATGGAACAACATAGCTTGAATAAATGCTTAAGGATGAGAAATGACTTGTTGTTTGATAAAGTCATGCTTTTATAATAAAACCTCTCCAACGGAGGTGTGCTTCCTTCAAACTAGTGATAACTGTTATATCATCTTTTCTTGTGGTTTGAGCTTTCCATATATCTTCCTGTTGGTTTTGATATACGATATGTTAATGCATGCCCCCTTTGATATTATTGAATGATTTTTCCCACATGAGTTAATTGAGGACTTAGCCATATAGTTTTTATTAAGCAGGCAATGCTTTGTATCGCTTGTTGCCAACATGAGTTATCTTTAAATCTATACCATGAGATAGGTTGTTAAGGTTGAAGCACCCCTTTGGGTTCGCTTGTTAAATGGGCTTCAATGACGTTTAGCCCTGGACACCTTTGGTGTGCCTTTTTACCCCATGTCATGGGATGATAAATATGTAATTGATTTGTATATCAATTGGTGAATTAAATGAATTAATTGGGAAAGGATGTTTGACTAAGACCCTTGGCCCTTATTATGCCATTGCTTGATTAAGCATGTTTTGCCTTGTATGGCTTTTCCCGCGTGAGTTAGATACTACCACGTTGTGTAGTAGGTTGTTAAGCTCTAGAGGCTTGTTATATTGAAACCATCCATGTGAGTATTTGAAGGCAATCCCTTGAGCTTGGCCTTATTTTGCAATTGCCTTAATAGGAATGAATTTCACCCTTTATTGATATGCCCACATGAGTTAAATGATGTTTAAGCCATGTAATATTTTAATTTACATGAATGCTTGTTATGAGAAATGTTCCCATGTGAGTAAATGAAAGGCCAAGCCTTTTGAGGTTGGTCCTTACTTGTGACACCCTTTGGTGGTGAGTTATATTAGATGCTAGTTGTTAGACCTTGGCATGCCTAATGAAATGTTTAAATGTTTGATATGGTAAATAGCATTAGGTGAATCATGGATTTAGATTAGAATGTCATGGATGAGCTTATATGACTATTGTACTTTTGTACCTTGAGTGAACCATGGATTTAGTTTAGAATTCCATGGACAGGCTCAAAGGGTTTATTATGATTAAGCCGTGAGTGAACCATGGATTTCATGGACGAGCTCATAGCGGTTGTACTTATATGCCAAGTGAATCATGGATCCTTTGAGGGATGCCATGGACGAGCTCAAGAGGCATTTTGTTATATGTCATGAGTGATACTTTGTGCTTCCTTACAGGACCGCCAAGGATGAGCTCAGTTGACATGGACTTATACCACACCTAGAGTGATATCGAGTTCCTGAGAAGTTTTCCAAGACGGGCTTGTTGGCTGTTGGTGGAAATTTCACCTTTAGTGATACTTGAATTCCAGCTTAGGAATGTCAAGGAAAATCTCAGGTTATAAATTGAATATTGAATGAATTGATTTGTGACGCGTTTGCCAAGCCAAAGCACAAGCTTGGATTCGGTCTAGAATTCTATTGTTTAGATGGCCTTCTGAGGCATCTGTTGCACTTATAGTTATACGGGGGATGCCGACCCTAGGATGGATCCTGAGACTTATAAATTCATTGAAATGAAATGTTAAAGTTTGGTTAAATGAAATGGATATTAAATGAGTACCTACATATGAAGGATGTTTACTTTAGAGTACTTATTTACTTGTTATATATATGCTTGCACTGCTAGTTTTGCATTGCCCAGGATGGATTGGGCTTGACATCGTGGGTGTCGGCCTACTGATATTAGTATGTCACACCTCGCCCGGGTACCATTGGCGGCCTAGTAGACCTACTTGTTTGCAGGGCTATGGACCTTGCTTTTGCTGCATTGCTTGTATCTGGAAATTGGGATCAAAGGACCGAGCTGGTGCTCGAGATGCTCACGATGATTGCCTTTGGGGTTTCTATCTTTTCTTCATTTTGTATTGTAATGAAAAGCATGTTGTACCGTTTACTACTTTCAAATAGGTATCATTATATGGCATACATGCATTGTAAAACTGGCATTGGCCACAATTTGTATTCAGTTGTTATTACAATTCTCTTATGCTGCTTTGATTATTGCTTATTACTGCTTCCGCTGATATATGAGTTTTACTATCTGGTTACTGTTGTTCACTCTAAGATTGAGGGTATAGTCTCCCCACTGAACTACCTTTACACCCTCACTGCTAGTTGGCAGCCTCTGACGTATGGGGAGACACGTTTGAGGTCATGTGGCGACCGATTTGGCTACCGGTTTAGTGGTAAGTCGGGTTGAGATGTTACGAAGTGGTATCAGAGGTTGTTTTTCCATTGTCTTTCTGTTTTGGGCTGGTAGACATGAGAATAGGAATGTGTCAGTGCTTGGTAGATAGTCTTGCCTGAGACTGATCACCCGACGTACGAGAAATGACCAAGTGGCCAGAGTTGGGAATTGCTGTTTATACTGTTCGATGTTACTGTTGATGTGATTTCACCTTGGGTGAATGATGTCTTTTTCATGGCTTTTGGATTTATGGAAATTTATGGTATTTTTCCCTTGGCCTGAATGGCAAGGAGGTGACATGATATGCATCATATTAGGCACTTGGAAATTCACATGTCATGCATATGCCATGCCATGTAGCTGCATTAGTAGGTTTCCTGCTAAGTATGTTGTGTGCCTTGAGTGATGCCATGCTTTGTTTTGTACCTGTTGAGGTAATCTGTTAGCATGCCTGTTTATTTTGCATGTTTTCCTTATAGTGTAACATGCTCAGATGATATATGCCATGCTTAGTTCTTGTTATAACATGCTCGTTTTGATTTGTAATATAGTTGCATGTGCTGGAAATTGTTGATTTCGGGTTAGGCGGGAGCCAATTTTCAATTGTAATGTGTATGGGCACCATATGATTTGGAAAAGGGTATCCTGTATACTCGAACCAACTCTAGATCTTTAAAAATGTTTATAGACTTTGTTGAAAAGAAAAAGGCTGCTAAAGTTAAATGTTAAAATGGAATGTTTTCATTGAATGAGATCCAAATGCCAACCGTATGGTGTATGTGCGCCTTATGGATTAGTAGATGGCCACCCATGTGACTGAGCCTTTGTATAACCATGGCATGTTTGGGAATGATTATGATTATGAAAGTTGTTAGGTTTTGAACTTGAATGGTTGGTTCACTTTTAAAATGCTCAACTGAACCTAAGTAGGTCAATTGGGGCATACTGTTATAAGATAAACCGTTATGGTGTTTATGATTTTTATGGTTAAACAACTGCTAATGGGTGGATTTTTAACAAATCTAGTTTGGTTTAATGGGACCCTCAGAGGTTTCCTAATCGGTTAAAAGGAATTTATGTGCTAAATTGCCCATTTTTTCTTTGAGCTGTTAGCTAAAGTGTATGCCTAGTTCCTTGTTTTGTAGAACAGTGCTTGAGGTTTTGCTTAAAATTCTTTCAAATGTTTAAAGGTTGAAATGGATTAATGTAATGAATTAAATTGGAACCTGAAATAGTTCCCTTTGCTTAGACCCTCGTGTAAGGGTGGTTTAAATGTTCTCAGTGATATGCATTGGAACGAAGACGTGGGCATTCATCCATAGGCTGTTTTTTAGCTTTGGCTTAAATGAAATAGGATCCTAAGCCTGGAAGAATCTATTTCGTGTGACCTAGTGATGGGATCGATGCGTGTGCTTCGCAAGGGGTTAGGCCGTGGTAGGTAGCACCCTTAGAGCTTGATACTTTGCTTTCCACTGCGAGGTTTTTGACGTTTGGTGTCGTTTGATGGGTGTTCATTGCATCTTGACCCTTGATATGGGAGTGAGCATTGAGGAATGCCCAGTTTAGTAGGTTAGACATGTCTTGAGCATGGTCAACTGTTAGGAGGTCTTGTAAACCTCTATTTTCTTCGGTGATGGACGACTCAGTACGTCGTCATCAGAGTAAATGGATGTTTGGGATGGTGTGCTTTTAAGCCGGTTTCTACGTGAGCCATCTGGTACTTGATTGCCTAGGGAGGATATCCTATGGATGGTACTCAAGATGTTCTATTTGCTTTTGTAAACTTTGGGTGGTATGTGTTGACATAAGCAGTACTCGTCGAGTGTTAATGTTAAAACGAACCATTTGAGTTCGGTTAAATCGTGAGCTTTGAGCTGTTGTGTTGTTTTTGGGTTATCTCCGGAGTAGAGTGACCTGAGCATTTGAAAATCAAGTTCGTCCCACTGCTCAGGATAAGTTTCTGGGACTCGAGTGTTTTGACACACCGATTAGTTTAATTTCGGCTTTTGTGACCAAATGCATTAGTGTAAGTGAACGTGGCTCAGGGGAAGTGTCACATCGGTTCTGGAGTACATGTTGGTGCTTGCTTGGAAACATGACTTTAATGAGGTTGGTGGTATGCACAACCCTTTAAAAACACTATTAATCTTGGAAGGGTTTCGGTAGTAAAGTTTGAAAGAACCCGAATGCCTCGGGTGGTATAAGCATCGTGGTTCAGTTGATGACGCGTCGACAAGTGAAGTTGAGCTTGTTGTAAAGAGTCGACCAATAGTGGTTCGACTGATCTTCTTGGTAACCTTTGGTTTACTCTTAGCGTACTCTTATGAATGAGACGAGCATGCCCCCTATCACGACTGTCACGACCCGCCTTCACCAAAAGGAGGGAAGGGTCAGCAGACTGCCAGACCCTTCCTTCTTTAAGTTGAAGGAGAGATAATGACCCCCGAAACCCGCCTTCAATAGGTCCCAGAGTGGCGACTAGCACCAAGGGTATAGGATCACACACTAAATGGAAGGCATTACCCTTTTTCTGTTTTACAAGATCGGGAGATAAGATGATGGAACCCAACAACTCCAAAACTAAAAGAAAAGTAAAGCCAAAAGTAAACCATTCCCACATGCATGTTTCAAAAGTAAAAGCCACAAGGTACAAAAGGTGACTACAAAGGTAAGTACCAAAGAAAGAAAAACAGCAACAGCAACTACCCCAAAGGTCCGAGCTAGTATGGTCCCACGCGATCCCCGAAGTCCTCCCGGAAACTTAAAAGCAGTTTTATATACGTAGGGTGAGCATACAAGTACACTCAGTAGGGAAAACCAAAGACTCTCGTGCACAAGTGGGGGAACGTACTAAAGTCCCGTGAGAAAAAGGAGTAAACCAAACACCTTTCAAGGTAAACTATCCACCCAAGCCTCACCAAGGAACACTCCCCAAATAACGCAAGTCAAGTAATATATATAATAAGAGCACATCGATGTTTGGGTACCCCACACCACTTTCCCACTAGTTATTGAGACATCCTACGCATCGAACCAATCCCGCCATTCTCACCGCAGTCCCACTGCCACACCCGCCTGCACACACCTGGGCCACAACCGCACACAGTCCCACTGCCGAATCCCGCCCGCAAACACCTGAGCCACAACTGTCACACGTAATCACGTCTGCAAACACCTAGGTCAGAACAACTACCACCACGCCCGAAGACACCTGGGCTAGAAGATCCACTGCCACGCCTGAAGACACCTGGGCCTCATCCCGCAGACACTTGGGAAACCACCTGCCGCACACACCTGGCCAACCATCACACTACCCCGCCCGAAGGTTCTTGGGCTAATAATGGAACTCAGGCCATCACAGCCTGCCCGAAGATACTTGGGCTATCCGGGAAAGAGAGCAGAAAAGGAGCTAATAACCAGCCACTAAGAATAGTGTTGGGAAAAACACCCTCCCCCATGAATGGGGGTGTTCGACACTAAGTGCTCAACTTGGGTGGGGTGCGAATAAGAAACACAAAGATACAAGTATATATATAGGTAACAAGCACTCACCCAAGCTAGGTTTTTCTTCAGACAACCTACATATCACAACAACACGCAAGTCCGAGTCATGAATCTCACCAACAAAACCCATTTGTCCCATTCTTGTTTCATGTTCAGTGATAATGTTCAAATAAGTTCATGCACTACTGGGAAACTAACACCATAAGCATAACCAAGGAAAATAATCCAGTCAATCGTCAATTTAAACATTCACACCCGGTTCTCTTGTAATGTTACAACAACAAGGGAATAAGTGAGATCCCTCGAAGTACTGGAACCAAAGAAAGACCCTCGAGACACTACCCCGTGTCCCCCGAAATGGTTTCTCATCAACAGAGGATCCCAACCCAATTCGTGATATAAACAAGTACCCACCTGGTCTTAAAAATCACAACCACCGAATCCATACCAACAGGGGATCCCATCCCCAATTTCACACAACCACCGAGAGCATAAAAAAAAACAGGGATCCCATCCCCTCCCGTATTTCCACCAATCGGCCCATGAAAGAAAACAACCAAACCACTGTCACCAACACTAAGAAGGGTCATGACTGTATTTTCAGATTTATAAGATTTAACACACTCCATGATTTCAATTCCGTGTTTTGACCGGGGTTAGCACAGAAGGGATTGATCCTGGTGCTTTCAATTTATTCAGCCGGGTATACGTGATTAACCAATTTACTTTTCACAGTAGGAGTTTACAATTAGGAACAAGCCATTGAAAACACCACGAGGGGTTCATTAGTGCACAAACAACGACCACCAACGACCTCAATTTTCAGAAGGTGCAAGCCGACACAAATCAGAAAGATGATCATAATTTAAACAACATCAACGATCACAGCCCCCCCTTCATTCTTTATAGAAACAATTTATTATCTTTATTTAGGTCTGGTTTATCCAATTCTACAGAATCAAAAGCACGCCCACCCCGCATGATACACAAAAGAGAGAGATGAAGGAGAAATTCCCTACCTGTTGGATCAACGATCTACGCTGAGGCCGGGGGAGGAAGTTCACGGATAGCGATGCGGCTCGCCTGAACGAAAATCGCTTCGTTTATCAATGCATAGGTCGGGAGCGGAACTCTACGCATAACGATGCGGCTCGCCCGATGCACCAGAAGCTGTTCGTGAAAATCCGCAATCGAGGAAAGAAGAAACCACGACTAACCCTTAGTTTATAAGAGCCGCAGACAGTTGAGATGAGAATGCCAAACCGTGTAAGGAGCGGGGGTCGTGGGTTGACCACGCGATTGGGTAGTTACACACGGAGGTCTCTCGGGATTTTTAGGAATTAATTATGGGATTTAAATGGGTTTAAAAGGAGTAAAAGAATTTATTTATGTCGAAACTTACGTTGCGGGAGAGGAAAAGTCAGGTACTGGAAAAAGAACGAAAGGGGACACGGTGCCACCGTCACGGTGTCACCCTCACGGTGCCACCCTCACGGTGCCACCCTCACGGTGTCACCCTCACGGTGTCACCGTCACGGTGCCACCGTGACCGGTGTCACCCTCACGGTGCCACCGTCACGGTGCCACCCTGACCGGTGTCACCCTCACGGTGCCACCGTTTTGGTGGAGCCTTACTTTGAAAAAGTAATGGGCCGGGAGGGTCCGGGCCATTACAACGATGTCGTCCATGATGCGCTAAGAGAACGTCAGCTATACGCCGCTCTAAAGTTTGGAAGTCGTTGGGTTGGATCGTAATCTCTTCTGTGTGGTACCCTAATGTGTTGTTTTTTCGGAGGCTTGGTTAATCCTGAGTGATACTTGGTTTCCCATGTAGGAATGCCTTGAACGGACTCATGGATGCCTGCTGCTTCTTTTTAAGTGACCACCAGGCGAATGCCATTCTGGGCTCAGTCAGTGTTCTTATGTGGATGTTTTGGCCTTGTACCAACATCTCACTTGTAGCATGTGGGCATGGGCTACCTAGGGATAGTTCCATGGACTCCAGTGGGTTGACTCCGAGGTTATCCCAAACTTTTGTCGAGCTTGGATGTAATGCGTTGAGGGTAGGGTTTCCAGTGGGATGGAACCGGTCCACGCCTTCATTTGTGCCGAGGAACAACAGTTTTAAATGGCCAAGTGATGGTTTGTTCTTGAAAAGTCACTAGAGGTCAGGTGTGAGCTTCAGTGGACTCGTTTGTTGTGAAACACTTAGGGGTGTGTTTGTTTGTAAGGCAATTCCAACTGTGGGGAGAAAGCCTTGCTTGGGAATTGACCTCTTTCTAATGTTAAAGCCTAAGGTGGGGAGCACCTTTGGCCAGTTGCATAAAGACGACGACATGATCATGTCTTAGTTAAGAAGGCTCGGGTTGGAGCTGCTTTGGCATTTCAATTGGAAATCGAGCGCTAGCTCGAGTTTTGGTGGTGTGAGTGACGTGCGCCTAAGAGGTACTTGAGGTGCGTTGGGCGTTTGAGAACGCAACATGTCCGTTTGAATGAAGATTATCCACCCTAGTAGGTTGGGTGAGGTCTTTGTTGTTTTCCCCAAGGATTCTTGAGGATGAGAAATTCTAAGGCTGGAAGTTTGTAAGAACCCGTGTTTTTGAACTAGATGAAATTTCGAGGGAATTTAATTTTTTTTGTAAGTAATAGACTGGTCATTTTTAAAATGGAACTTTAGAATGTAATTCCAAGAGTTTGGATGTTTACAAGTGATGTTTTTGGACTTGGGTGAAGGCCTGAGAACTTTCCTGGGCAGCTCGAGGAGTTTTAGGAGCGCCAGACTGGGAAGGGTAGGTTTTTAAGGACTTGCAGAGGGCGAATGGGCGACACATGATTTGTTAAACCATGCGGCCTAAACCATGCGTCTTGTTTCAGGCGGACAGAGGCATGCACACTGGATGCACACAGTTTTCCAAACCGTGTGCCTAGCCCGCACGGTCGATGTTTTTAGGCAGTAGCTATGCACTATTCATCACACGGTCTGCACACGATTAGACTAACCGTGTGAGATAAACCATGCGGGGTGGATCTCTTAAGAAGGGGGTGCAACACGATCGGTGCATGGTTTGTCTAACCATGCGACCCAAACCATGCAGTGTATTAATTTAAATTAAATAAAAATAAAAATAAAACACACCCTCCTCTCTCCCTTATACGTGTGATGCACCAGGTGGGCGGTCACCTTTGAGCGCGTGACCACCTCTCCGGCTCTCTCCTTTCGGCTTTGATTTCTCATGAGTTTCCACCATATCTTCATCCCAATCTTCAAGGTATGGGTTTCTCCTCCCTCTCCTCTCTATTCCCGATGATTTTTTTGGACTCCCCTTCAACCTGGATGGTTCAGTTGAAACCCTACCTTAGGGTTTGATCTGATTTTTTGTTTCCTTCAGTTTTAGGGTTGTGCAAATGGACTCTCAGGTGATATTGGTCCGTGTTCTGACAATCGCCGCCGAAGACGATGCGATTTAGGTCATTTCGCTCCACTACTGTCGATTTGGGGTAAGCTGCTAAACTTGTTGTTGGTTTCGCACCTCCTATTTGAGAACCTTAAGATGTTTATGGGTTCCAGTTGTCATGTGTAGTGAGTTTCGGTACCTTTGGAGGACTCACAGGCATATACGAGGGTATATATATATATATATAAATATGTATATCCTCCATGTGCGCATTACCACATGGCACGAGGAACACGAGCATTGGTTTAAGGGTGTATATGAATATATATGGAAGTATGTATGTGTGAGCGGACAACAACTTGAGTTAGAAAGCGTCAAATGCCAAGCATTGGCTTGGTCTGCTTGAGGTAGGATCCCTATCTTTGACCTCTTTATTTAATAATTCTTTAATTGTTTCTTTAAATAATTCAATTTATGATTTTCCTAGTTTATTGGAACTGCATAGCTTGAATAAATGCTTAAGGATGAGAAATGACTTGTTGTTTGATGAAGTCATGTTTTTATAATAAAACCCCTCTAACGGAGGTGCGCTGCCTTCAAACCAAAAAGTAGTGATAACTGTTATATCATGCTTGCTTGTGGTTTGAGCTTTCCATATATCTTCCTGTTGGTGTTGATATATGATATGTTAATGCATAGCCCCTTTTATATTATTGAATGGTGTTTCCACCGTGAGTTAATTGGGGACTTAGCCATGTAGTTGTTATTAAGCAAGTAATTCTTTGTATCGCTTGTTGCCCATGTGAGTTATCTTTAAATCTATACCATGAGATAAATTGTTAAGGTTTAAGCACACCTTTGGATTCTCTTATTAAATGGGACTTCAATGGCATTTGGCCTTGGACACCTTTAGGTGGGCCTTTTTACCCCATGTCATGGGATGATAAATATGCAATTGATTTGTATATCAATTGGTGAATTAAATGAATTAATTAGGAAGGGATGAGTGACTAAGACCCTTGGCCCTTATTATGTCATTGCTTGATTAAGCATGTTTTTCCTTGTATGGCTTTGCCCATGTGAGTTAGATACTACAATGTTGTGTAGTAGGTTGTTAAGCTTGAGGGGCTTGTTATATTGAAATTGACCATGTGAGTATTTTAAGGCAAGCCCTTGAGCTTGGCCTTGTTTTTCAATTGCCTTAATAGGAGTGAATTTCACCCTTTGTTGATATTCCCATGCGAGTTAAATGATGTTTAAGCCATGTAATAGTTTAATTTACATGAATGCTTATTATGAGAAATGTTACCATGTGAGTAAATGAAAGTCCAAGACTTTTGAGGTTAGTCCTTATTTGTGACACCCTTTGGTGGTGAGTTATATTAGATGCCAGTGGTTTGACCTTAGCATACCTAATGAAATGTTTAAATGTTTGATATGGTGAATAGCATTGGGTGAATCCTGGATTCAGATTAAAATTCCATGGATGGGCTCATAAGACTATTGTACTTTTATACCTTGAGTGAACCATGGATTCAGTTTAGAATGCCTTGGACGAGCTCAAAGGGTTTATTATGTTTAAGCCATGAGTGAACCATAGATTCCATGGACAGACACATAGAGGCTGTACTTATATACCGAGTGAATCATGGATCCATTGAGGGATGCCATGGATGGGCTCAAGAGGCATTTGGTTATATGTCATGAGTGATACTTGGGGATTCCTTATAGGACCATCAAGGATGGGCTTAGATGACATGGACTTATACCACACCTAGAGTGATACCGGGTTCCTAAGAGGTTCGTCGGGACAGGCTTGTAGGATGTTGGTGGAAATTTCACCTGGTGTGATACTTAAATTCTATCTTTGGAATGTCAAGGATGAGATTAGGTTATAAATTGAATATTGAATGAATTGATTTGCGATGCGTCTGCCAAGCCAAAGCACAAGCTTGGATTCAGTCTAGACTTGTATTGTTGAGATGGCCTTCTGAGGCATCTGTTGTGCTTATAGTTATATAGGGGATGCCAAAATTATGCCAGATCTCGAGACTTATAAATTCATTGAAATGAAATGTTAACTTTTGGTTAAATTAAATGGATATAAATTAGTACCTGCATATGAAGGATGTTTACTTTAGAGTACTTCCTTACTTGTTATATATCTGCTTTCACTGCTAGTCTTTCATTGCACAATATGGATTGAGCTTGACACTGTGGGTGCCAACCTATTGAGATTATTATCTCACACCCTGCTCGGGTACCATTGGTGCCCGAGTAGACCTACTTGTTTGTAGGGATATGGACCTTGTTTTTTTTTGCATTGCTTGTATCTGGAAATTGGGGGCAAAGGGCCGAGTTGGAGCTCGGGATGCTCTTGGTGATTGCCTTTGGGCTTATTGTATTTTCTTCATTTTGTATTGTAATGAAAAGCATGCTGTACTGTTTACTGCTTTCTGATAGGTATCATCATATGGCATGCATGCATTGTAAAATTGGCATTGGCCACAATATGTATTCATTTGTTATTACAATTCTCTTCCACTGCTTTGATTATTGCTTATTACTAAATCCGTTGATATCTGAGTTTTACTATCTGGTTACCACTGTGCACCCTAATATTTAGGGTATAGTCTCCTCACTGAACTACCTTTACACCCTAGCTGCTAGTCGGTAGCCTCTGGCGTACCGAGAGACACACTTGAGGTCATGTGGCCACCGGTTTGGCTACCAGTTTAGTGGTATGTCGACCCGAGACATTACACTATATGATTACTATATTTCATAGAGATCCCTTTTGATTGATGTGTTTTAGGTAGCCATTTTATAATTGCATTTAAATTATTTTTATCATAGTTTATTGGTGTTTATTAAAGAGGAAAAGTTCCATATTTTCTTATCACTATAGAAGGGGAAGGTTGACATCCTGCATCTTGTTCTTCAATGATAATGCATTAATTATAGATAGTCGGTGGCAGGAGAATAGTTTCAAGATCATTACAATTTCAAGTGATTATCTTCATTATGAAATTAATTATATGTGTGTGGGATAATAGCCACCATACATCAATAACTAGTACTTATAGGTGATGAACCTTAATAATAAAACCCACTGTACATTGTGCATTATTGTTTTATGTGAATGCTTGTTAACTAGAGGTGAGAAACAAAATAGAACCATTCATTGAATATGTGACATAGGTATAAAAAGGGATAATATATTTGAATTGATAAATAGTCATCTCACACTGATTCACCCCCTCTTAGTGTGTTCATCCCTAAGTGATCCTAGTAGTGTGCAATTAGGACACTTTTTCATGCACCTAGTGTTGATTATGTTAATAAACCACACACCCTTTTTAGGTTTATTAACACATTCTAAATATGTACTAAATCCCACACCCACTTGTACTATCCTAAAATTGATTTATTTCTAGGGAAAATAATATACTCAATACATAAACAATATATTTTTATATCATCCTATACATAGAATCTTGTCACGGCTTTGACTAAGGGTCTCTTAACTAATCCACAAAATAAGTAATCTAATCATAAAAATAACTAAACCCTACTTTGATACCAATAATGACAACTCAAACTAATCATGATTTAAATTATACAATAATCTCATGAATTATATAATACAACTCACAAATAGTTGCATGACCCAATGACCAAATTGTTTAGTGTCTTAGAGATTATCATTATACACAACTTAAAAATTTAAAATAGATCTCCATAATTGTTATCCTATAATAAATGTTTTAGATATCTCACATTATATAATCATCATCATAACATGGGGATTGGATAAATGGAAAATAATAGAGATAAAAGGCTTAATAATGAAAAAACATACAATAATATGATGGAAAACATGATGAAGGCATAAGTATCAAAATAAGTTATCAAAAGTCATTTGATTGTAATAAAAAAACATGTTATAATGACATATATTCTTGAAGATATCATTATGGAACCATAAAATACATGACCAAGCTAGAGACACATATCAATAGGAACATAACATGCGAACATGACATAAAATTGTAGAAAACATTAAAAATATGACATAATCTTGAAAACATGGTACCACATTGAAGTGAAATACATCTCGAAAAATCAACATTACATGATTAACAACTTGAAAATGTGGTACAATCATAATAATAATCTAATATTAGGTATGATGAATTTTTATCATGTTTTCAAAATAATTTGTGATCAAAGATTCCAAAATCTCATTTAAAAAAAATCTTGTGAAAAATATTTTTCGCACCTCATTTAAAAAACAAATTGTGAAAAAAGATTATTGAAAAAAAATCCACCAGTAAAGGGTATTTTATGATATCATATATCATAATATGAGTATACACACCACATAAATATGAATTGGTTGATAAATACAAACTATGTCTCAATTAAGGGAAATTGAGATGAAATCCCTCAACATGTTCCAGATTCATTTTGTGCATATGGTTAACATACAAAATAATAAAATTAATATTATTTTATAACTCCTTATGATAATAAGTCTTATATATTTTATTTAATATAGACCATTTCTTATCATTATTAATTAATTTATTATATATTTTTCCCTCTATTTATGTATACATTGAATTAGTGTTAGTTAATTTGGCTATTCTTTATAATCAAAGATTATATTTAAATAAATAGTTAAAATCATAATATAACCATTCCAGAATAATAAAAGATATATAAATTGTTAATAAAGTATAATATTACAAGTATTTATGTCCCCAAAGTTAAACTTGATAATGTTTTACAACATTTATTCAAATAAGTTGTCAAACCAACCTAATCATGAATATACATTAACTTGATAGGTGAATATTGCTAAGAATGTGTTTCTTTTGACATAACACCATTATTAAAGAATAATAATGATATATTTTGATTTATTTATGATGCATAACTTTTTTTTAATATTTTTGGATAATTGAATGAAAATACAGATGAAAAATGGAAAAAGTATTTTTGTGGAGGTCGTAGTCCTTACACAAGAAAGATTGATATTCTGTTATTTTCATAAATTGAATAAAATGAATAAATAAGGTCTTTAAAATTTATATAACAACATATTAGTATACTAGTGATATTTTTAAACTCAAACTATTATGCTGATAAGTTATTTATAAAATTATGATTACGAATAAAACATAAGAATGATATAATACTTATGTTGGAGAGTCTGTCTTTCCTTGGAAGTCTCTATGAAATTGAAGGAAATAGGATAACTATGTGTGAACAGAGTCCTATATTCATGGTATAGGGATCTATTTAGAGTGAAATTGAAGAATTTAAAGGATTAATTCAAATGGGAGGTGTATGTTTTAAAGTTTGTAAGTGATCCCCATTTATAATAGATAAAAAGAATTTTTGGAAACACCAATTATAATTTATTGATTCCATGAAAATATTGCAATGTTAATGGAAAAAAAACTTATTAAATAATGTAGTGTGGGTTATTTTTTGGGTGATAAAGGTTCAAACAATGGTTTTCAACCATTTTTAAACATGTTATTATGTTTTTACCCTTAAGTTATTACATTTCACTCATTTATATTTAAACTAGATAAATATTTTTTAACAAAGTGGATTAATGTTTTCATAAACATATAAAATAACCTATAAAACAAAATATGGTTTTCATACAACTAAATTTAAAATCTATTTAATCCATTTCAATTTATAAATTTATAAAATTAACTTTTAAAATAAAACAAATCATGTGTAAGAAAATTGTTTTACTAAAAAAATGAAATTTTTATCATTATGGTTTTATAATCTTATTTATAATAATTTTCAAAAGAAATTAGTATTAATATATTTATTTATGTTTTTATGTATAATTTAAATTAATTATATAAATAATTTACATATAATTTATTTTACAAAAATTCAATTATATTAATATAACAATAATTTTAAAATAATCGTTTCACCATTAACATGGTAATTAGTATTAATCATAACAAGCTATATTTTATATCCAAAAATAAAAATGGATATATTTAATAACATAATCATTAATATTATTATTATAATTAAAATTTTTGTCACATTAACTTTCTATGTGTAGGGAAACTAATATTAATGTTAGCGAATGTAACACATAAAACCTCGTTTTTTAGAAAATGTTATTTTAATCACAATTTTTTATAGGAAAAAATTATCAATGTTATTGATTATATTGTTATTATGAACAATATAATTTTTTAAATTTTAGTTATGTGACATTAAAATAAATCCTAATCGTAGTTTATGCTTTCTTAAATTGAATTAGAGAAATATATGGAAAATATATTTCATAAAATATTAATTGATTTTCTAAAATGATATTCATGGGTTTTATATTTTGAAAATATTCCTAATATTTTTTTTATTTTAATTTATAAATATTTATATTTTTATAAAAAAATATTGAAAATATTCTAAGTCATATAAAATTGAATGTATGATTAAAATCGATATTTTTCATTATTCAACAAAAAATAAAATATTTTATAAAATTATAATTAGTATATTCTAAGACAATTCTTTTGTGAGGAATTAAAAACTTAATTTTATTTTTTCAAATTTAAATTCTTACAAATTTATTTTTATTTTTTAAAAAGAAAATATACAATTTATGGAAACATCTTATCAAATGTAACCTTTTCAATATTAACCCATAAATATTTTTTACCATTAAAAGGTAATATCTATTAATGGTTTCCATATTATATAACTATTAATAACATATTCATACTATGTTGTGGTTTTTTTACGTTTGTTGTAGCGTGTGACACATGTTATATAACATAGTATGTATTTTAAACGATGAAATGTCTCAGGTCATTACAAATTCTATGTTTTTTAATTTAATGTATTCATCATTGATATCGATAAAAAATTATTCCATAATTGCAACATTATTTACTTTTCATCACATTACATTTTGGTTTATGTTGGCTTCCCTCTATATTTTCTTGTACTCTTTACCATGATCATCTTTAATGTACAACATGAAAAACACATAGTTTCCATTTAATTTTAAACAATACTTTGTAGAAATATATTCATCATCTCTAATATATCCAAAAATAATTGATAAAAAATATAATACCTACCCTATGGGTTAATTACTATCACCATTATATTTTTTTTTCAATTAATACTTAAATATATCTCCATAATCAATCATTAAAAATATCTATAGTGTCATGTGTATTTATTATGGAATAATTCTGTTACCATGGATAATAAAACTCCAATGGCCTCTCGATTAGATTTATCCTATTTTTTAAATCCCTTTTTAATTAATATATAATGTGGTATATTCATTAAATATTCATATCCTTTTCATACTCCTTTTAAGATCCAATAAATTATTGATTTATAGAGACAATTCCCCCCTTTGATATTCACTTCAAGACTCTAATAATTTCCATCACATTAATTTCTTATATAAAAATAGAGATTAAGTGATCCATAACTCTCCCTTTTACATATGACTCATTCAAAACATTTATCTCTTATATTTTTTTTGTTGAATCAAAGACATGTAGGTTCTATAAACAAATTATAATCACCATTTTTCATCTCTAATTTACTATTTTGAAATAATTCTTAATTTTCTAATACCAATTATATAAAATGAAATTCCATATTTTTAATTTCATAGTTATAAACAATTCCAACTAAAGTTTCACTCTCATAAAAAATAAACATGTAAACATTAAACATTTTAATGATTTGATAATAAATCCTCAAAACCTACCAAGTCATAACTTAGTGTAGGAAATGAAATTGTATGTTAAAAATATCAATATTGTCCATTTCATTCACTTACTTACATAAAAACATTAATATCGAGATTTAAGAACATTCAAATTTCTCCATGTGAACTCAATCACACATAAAAAAGACCTTTAGTGAAGAATAAATAAATTAAAAAGTGTGTGAGTCAGGACACATAACAGAAATTACTGAGATATATTCTCATTTTTAACATTTATTCCCCTTTTTCCATATATTTCATAAATGTCTATTAATTATTTATAAAAACTAACCTACAATTACTTCAACTATTGAATATAAACATAAAATTTATTTGAACCATTGGAGTCTCTTTTCAATTACTTTTAGTATCCTAAAAAATAATTATATGATACAAATTTATCAAGTAAGCATGAAATAAAATAGGAACTCCAATAGGAATGTTGTTTCTTGTCTATCAATATATCCTATACTTTATTAATATTATTATAAAAAATTATATGATGTGATATGTTATAATATCCATGTGTGTATTTCATGATCTATCTCGAGAAAACATGCAATACTAGATTATTTATTTTGGATCAGTTTAAAACCATTTGTAAAACTCATATTGTTATTTTATACCCCTATAATTTTTATTTTATATATTCACCTCATGGATTGAAACACTACATTAAACCTGAATCACACTAAAAATAGTTATCTCTAATAAACTTATGAGGTGTAGGGTATATATCAAACATGATAATGTAGAAAAATACAGTTGGTTATGGGGAACTAAAATTTTTATTCTATCATTACTCCAATCCTATGTAGTGGTTTTACTTTGAGTAATAACACTTTTAATAACATCAATAAGGTTATTTTTTTTATATCCTCCATCTTCATTATCATATAATTTAACTCTAATATGGTACTAATCCAACACACACATTATCCCTCTTTTGAAGCCTCATTAGTGAATACTTTTCCATAATTCCTCAACCATATGAGCACTGTCTAATCCATAATCTTAATTTTTACAATAGTTTTATATATGAGGAAACATATCAATGAATCATTATTTTATTATTTAAAATGAATCAAGAATACATAGTATTTATGTCCATGGTAAGTCATTCTTCACACATTTTTCCTTTATTTGTTCAACAGGGACATATATCTTTTCTATTCTCTAAATTCACTCATGTTACATCATTGATTATTATTATATAAACATATCTAGTGGTGTATAATTAACCCTTCATTTCTTTCCATCACCAATTTCCTCTAATGCTATAAATTCAATTTTCCAAAATATAATAGTTTTTATTTTCCTATACTTACCTTTAAATTAAAAAATGTGATTTTTTTATTGAGACCATCATCACATCCCTCAATATAATACATTTACTCATCTACTTCAGTATAATATGTAAAAAACATCTAAATATTGTATTACCTCATCATTATTTTCTTTAGTTGAGATAAATAATTTTATTTACATTCCTTTTGTGAACTTTTTATTCCACACAAACATCCATTGTATATCTATTAGCTCTATAAATTTTTTATCTATTTAGAAACATCCTTTTAAGAATTTTACTTCCTTATTATGAGTAATATTATACCTATTAATTGATTCTAGATTCACCCTATTTCAAACTCCATCATTTGATTCTTCTATCATAGAAAATTTTTTACTTTCATTTGGGGATTTTAACCTCATTTCAGGGATTATGATCTTCATATTTTTCACCTTCATCTATGAAGCCATTTGATCCTTCCATGAATATGATAACATTCATAATTATATATTCTCTTCAGGTTTTATTCATAGAGTTTTAAAATTTTATTTAATCTCACACCTCTTGAGAATTTCATATTCTATTTTTTGTAAATATTATTTGTGTTTGTCAATTTTCCATTTTATCTTTACATCTATTCATACAATGTATTATATTAAAACAATAACATCATCCATAAAAATATTGATATCCAAAAAATAGATATTCCATGAAAACATAACCCACTAAATGGTGGTTGTTATGTTGATCCACATTTTAATAAATAGAATATATCTTTTATTTATTTCTGCAATATTTTTTTTCTTCTGATTATCAAAAAATTATCATTTCAACTTCTAACATTGAATCGACATGCTCATCAATATCTATAGGGGAATATGGGGTTCTATATTTCAATGAATATTATCTTATAATTATATATATAAATATAAATAAATAAATATATTTATCTCACAAAAATAATTTACACTTACCTCATTTGGTGTTTCATTCTTCTTTGGAAACCTCATCTTTTTACTTTACATGTTCTTCATTTTTTACATTAAGAATTTTCACCAGAATTATTCATTAATAACTCATAGAAACCATATTTATATCATTAATATGACTTAGTCTCTACATAATATTTTAATGCCAATAATTTATATGCACCTATTAAAAAATATTCTATTTATTAAATTTATTAGGACAATGAACCATTTTACGTAATACCTCACTTGATATAACTCTAATCAATAGTACTTTTGTCTCTATGTCATGAACTCCCTCATTTTGATTTCATAATTTAGCATCATAATATATATATTGTAATAGATAATGACTAATACCATATAAAAATAAAGGAATCACTTTCTTATAACCATAAAATTAACACCATTAAAAATGTAAGTCCACATTAATGTTTTGTTCAATATAAAGGATAAAAAAAAATATTAATTGAACTCAAAATGAGATCCATTATTCTGAATTTCAATTTCTTATATCATTTGGTCACATTATATTTCGTAATACAGCTTTATAAATGGGAATATAATGGTATAATATAATTTAAAACATTTTATTCAAATATAGCCCTAACCCATGAACAACTGATATCACATAATTAGAACAAAATCATTCAATATATAGTTCTACCATAATCATACTCTCAACAAATATCAATATAATTTATTGAAATATAGTTCACAAGATCAAATATAATGGTTCATGGTTCACCAAAACCTGTCTATGTCCAAGGATCATACATACAGAGATGTTCTTGGGGTACCAAAATAAACAAATAAACTCATTGTTTCAGTGGATATAAATTTTGGTCATGGTTACTCTAAGAAAAGGAATAAATTACTTAATATATTTAAGTATCACTTATAACTCACCCAAGGTTTACTCACATTGTTTTCTTATCCACAAACTACTTCCTAGGATTAATATGTTAATAGTCTTATAGGCATCTTTCAAATCCATGTGTGAAATAGAATCATTGTGCATCAAGAATCTGCATGTTCTATGAATCGTTAAACTCAAGATATTTGTGATTATTTTACAAGGATATATGATATGATTTTTTTCATGAGAGGGAAAAATATACGTCTTCTAATCGATCATAGTAGTGGTAATATAAAACTCTATATGAGAACATTACATTATTGTAAGTATCATTTATTTTCTCTATCTTCTCCTTTAATAGTTAGAAATGTCTATGAAACAACATCAATATAAAAAAAAAATTCTAAAAAAGTTAAAAAAATGACTCCCATGTCATTGTGTTCTCCTTTCACACTCTTTAAAAAACTATATGTATTAATTTCATTCAATTTTTTAATACATTCAAAATTTATTTTAAAAAAAATTTGAATATATAATTCATTCATTAAATGGAAGGGATAAAATCTCATTTATATAATGATCTAAGATCATTATTTTTTACCCACATGAATTAGTGTTACCATATTCATCCACTAAAGTTCATCCATTCTATCCAATCTTAGGCCAGATCATTCTCTGTTTTAATTTAAACTAAATATTCAACGAAACATACATGTTTTCAAAATTATGGTGTGACACTCCTCTATGATGTGTGGTTTTGTTAATACTCCATGTCATTATAGTGTCATATAATACATTTACAAATGATATTGAAGTGAAATTAAGATATATAAAATCTAATAAATATCTCAGTTTAATACTCCTTAATGTTTATTATGTGATCCATCAAATATTCATAGATTTCATCCTTGTCACGGTGTGATACACTTCATCATAGAGAAACACTCAATTCCAGTGAGCCAATAAATAAACATGGATCTTATTTTTTAGTGTGATACATAAATATTAATTTATATACCTCATATAATTTTTTCATGGCATACCTACTACAGGGTGATAAATAAATATTTATTCTTATGTAGCATAGTTTTTGTAATACCTAAAATTTTATACAAATAAATAAACATATGGTATTACAAGTATAATGTAATACAAATAAATGATAAAAGTTCATTAAGACTATAGTTTAGAATGTATACTATATTATAAAAAATAATTAATGTACAATTTATATGAATCATAGATTTTTTTCTCCAATAAGTGTCTTGAAAATAATAAATATATTATAAAATAAAAATATTACAAGATATAAAACTGATATTTTTGACAAACTAAATGTGAAAAGTATTATTTTTTAGATTGGTATGAATGAATTTAGAATAAGTAATATTAAAAAAGAGTATTATATTACCATTGGTGATATATCCATTATATGGTTACTATTAGAATAATGCATACTAATAATGGTATTAATGAGAGAACATTTTTTTAGAAGGGAGAAACAAAGTAATTAAAAAATTAGAATATACCTTATGAAGTATCCTTATTAGACTATTATATGGGGGTTTCATAAATATGGTTTTACCCAGATAGGGCCCATGTACAACATCATTAACTATGGTTTGAGTGTAATTGTCTTCGAGAGATGTTCATGTTAGTATAAATCACAACCATAATACTATTGGTGAATTCACCCCATGGAAGTATCACTATTCAAAATATTTCTATTAAGGACTATTATTGGGTTATAAGGGGTTTTATATATAGGGGTTATGTATTATTAATGTGTAAAATATTTTATTAATGAAATATATATACACAAAAAAAAATTTCATTGATTTTGTCATTATTATTTAAAAGTTAAAATTATAAATAATAGATTATTACATTTAAAACAATGAATTGAAACTTTGGAACTCAGATATCAAGATTAGTTAAGTTGTGTTGGTTTAATGATTTTTTTAAAAACAGTAAAATAGGGTAAAAATTAGTGAAATATAGGAAATATAACACCATATATATGTATGCATTAAAAATATCCCAAAATATAGTGTTCATTATATAATTTTGGAAGAAAAAAATATATTGGATCATTATTATAGGTAATGGAGAACTATGGAGAGTAATAGAACGATTGATATAATGGGAAAATTAAGTTTTGAACCCTTTATTTTGTGGGTCTCCACCCACCACATATATAAATACCCACCCCTATTATCATTTCTCCACAAAAAAGATTAAACTCTCTATTAATATAACTTTCAAGGACTTTATCACTTATATATCTCATTCATTATAAATATTTTGGCCTGATCTAATGGTCTAATCAAAGAAAATATATTTAATAAATGTCAAGGTTACACTTTATCCCTCTTAATTTTTATTTAAAAAACATATGTTATATTATATTTTAGAGTCCTAGTTAAAATTATTCCTTGTTTAAAAATATATGTTTTTTATCATTCATTTTAACAATTATAAACTATATATTCCACAAATTTGATATTAAAATTTTCATAAGTCATTACCATGCTAATGTAGGGGTTAATTTTATCTCTTTTTAAAATCCCTATTTGAATATTAATTATATTAACTTTCACAATTTCTATGTTCATATTGTAATATTATTTTGATATCGCTGTAGATATTTCCCTTATGGGTTCCTAAGTATGTGATCCCCATATCAATCACATCATACTCCATTTATAAGACATTGTAATAAAAAATATCTAAAGAAGCATAAAACTTCATATTGTCACATATCCAAAAATCACTTCATTTACCATATTTTTTTTATTAATTACTTTTTATTTCTATGGGTGTAAATTCTACTAGGGAAGGATGACTATGATTAGTTAGTCGATACTCTATTAGGTCCAAAATGGATTAAACTCAATTTTACCATTGGTTCATCTTTTTTAACAAAAATACTAACATATTTATTTTTAATATCTCTAATTAAAAAAATATATTGGAATTCATAAACATTATTTTTCTATTGGATTTACATATAAATTATTTATTATCCTCACATTTAAAATCAATGTATTCAATTTCAAAAATTTATCAATCAACATAATCTTCCAATCTACCTAACAACTAAGTTTCCATATTCATCACCCATTGACTGGGGAGATCCATTATTACGTATGTGTTATAATTTTTTCTATATAGTGATATTTAATATGAAAACCGTCATTGTAAATTTATTTTATATATTTTTGATTTGTTCATAATTAATCATTATTCCATGTATTGAATATGAACTTTTAGTATATTGTGGAATGCATTATACTTTAATGTTATTAGTGGAGGCCAAAATTGTATATCTCCTTGGTGTACTGGTGTCAACAATCCATGATAAGGGGGAGAGGTAGTGTTGAGTTACATTGTAGAGGAGGTTCATATTGTGCATTACTGGTTGTGGTTATTAGATTATGATACGGAAACTATATTTTTAGACCAATCATCTACACATTTTCAGATAGGGTGAGAGTAAGGAAATTATTTTATGGATAAGAAATAACAACATTATGATAATAATAATAACATTATAAAATAATAAAAGGGTGACATAAACAATTGAGGTGCACACACATGCATGAAATGAGATGGGGGAGGGGAAAGCATGTAGAATTCCCATGATTATGTGTGACCCCCAATAATTTTATATTAATATAGTATATATTAATAATATTAATATAAAATATATTAATAATATTAATAATATTATCTATAATATTATAATTATATTTATTAAATGATTTAGGTTTAAATTTTTACCGAGACATATGTTTGACGATCCATTAACAACATGGTAACCTAGACATAAAGACAAGTGACTCAAGACCAATATTTTATACCAAATAAAACTCATTTCATAATCCCTAGGTATCATAATGTAATAGAATTCACTTTCTATATAATAAAATCAACATTTTTCACATGTTTCCAATTTTTGATACATGAATAGTCTATCGTAGATATTTATTTATGTATATAGAAATGGGTTGTCCATTCAGAAATCTTAGTCTATTCATGCAATTAGATATGAATATTTTTTATTTATCTCTTTAGGGATGATGATGGCACTCATGTGTGATCTTCATAGTGATATTTTTTTTCGGTATCCTCTCATTTTTGGTTTCTTATAGTGAGGAATGGGTTCTACAATTCATTTAAAGGATATGTTTTTAGTATATACCTAATTATATGGGGAATTATCTCCTCTACTAGATTTATTTACATGATATCATTATCACCATGGTATGCGAAAAAGGTTGGGGCAAACCCCTTTATTAGAAATAGAAGAAAAAGAACAAACCCTTTTTGAACTGGGTTAAGGGAGAACCCATTAAAAACCAAAGGCCCAAAGGAAAATAGACTTAAAATTATTCCCTTGGAACCATAGTGTGACATACTCTATCCCCAATATATTCTACAAACCAGTTTTTGGTATCTTCTTAATTTAGTGAGGCATGAGATCCTCCATCTTAGTATTCTACAGGGTTAGGTATTTCTATTATTTAATGAGGTGAGAGATATTATATACATGAGGATCATTTTTAAAATGAGGTATTTTTTAGTGAGGTTTGATGTCCCAATAGTTTTAATAGAGATGGTACATTGATTAATTAGATGTAATAGTTTAGATGTTTTTTTAATGATAAGGTATTAATTGGTATGAGGATACAGTTTTCTCTCAAATGGTTTCTTTGATTTTTCAATGTAAAGGTTCCCATTCTTATAATTTCTTAGTGGAAGTATTATATTTTGAAAGGATATATAGTGAATAATTATTATATATTCATTACTATTTAGTATCCCATGGTTATCCTAGGTTGGTTATATTTATCTAACTATCAAATTCAAATTTTTTGGACTCTTTAGTGATCCAATCACTCATGTTTCCTAATATGGTATGACATTGAGAGTATGATAAAATAATAATAAGAAATTTCTATGTTTTTGAGACTTATAATGGTTGAGAATATCAACATTATTCCTTATTTTCTCTATTATAAACGTTCTTTTAGAATCGGGAGACTTGATCTAACTTGGGGTCCTATTTTTCATCATTCTCAAGTTGACCTCACAAACCAAAAATTGATCTAAGATGTTATTTTTTATCACCTTTATATTATTTGGGACATTAAACTAAGTATTATTATATATACCCTTAAAACATCATTTTCTCCATATATTTTGTTTATATGTATTTGATACACTTGTTAAGATATTGGTTGAGTAGATATAGAGATGGTGCATTTTTTCAAAGTTCATTTTTCATGATTTTTTTTGTGATGGAGTATTGTCACGACCCGCCTTCACCAAAAGGAGGGAAGGGTCAGCAGGTTGCCAGGCCCTTCCTTCTTTAAGTTGAAGGAGAGATAATGACCCCCGAAACCCACCTTCAATAGGTCCCGAAGTGGCGACTAGCACCAAGGGTATAGGAAAATCTCGCAAATGGAAGGCATTACCCTTTTTATTTTATAAGATCGAAAGATAAGGAGGAGAAAACCCAACAACACCAAGGTAGAAGGGAAAAGTAAAGCCAAAAAAAAAAACCATTTCCACATGCATGTTTCAAAAGTGAAAGCCACAAAGTGCAAGAGGGTGACTACAAGGTAAGTACCCAAAAAGAAAAAAAAGAAAAACAACTGCAACTGCTCTAAAAGTCCGAGCTAGTAAGGTCCTGCGTGATCCCCGAAGTCCTCCTGGAAACCTGAAAGCAGTTTTATATACGTAGGGTGAGCATACAAGTACACTCAGTAGGGAAAAACCAAGACTCTCGTGCACAAGTGGGGGAACGTACTAAAGTCCCGTGAGAAAGAGTAAACCAAACACCTAACAAGGCAACTATCCATCCCAGACCTCACCAAGGCTCGCTCCCCAAATAACGCAAGTCAAGTAATATATATATAAGAGCACATCGATGTTTGGGTACCCCGCGCCACTTTCCCACTGGTTATTGAGACATCCTACGCATCAGACCAATCCCGCCATTCTGTCACCGCAGTCCCACTGCCGCACCCGCCCGCACACACCTGGGCCACAACCACACGCAGTCCCACTGCCAAATCCCTCCCGCACACACCTGGGCCACAACCACACGCAGTCCCACTGCCAAATCCCGCCCGCACACACCTGGGCCTCAACTGTCACAAGTAACCATGCCTGCAAACACCTAGGCCAGAACAACCACCGCTACGCCCGAAGACACCTGGGCTAAAGGATCCACTGCCACGCCCGAAAACACCTGGGCCTCATCCCGAAGACACTTGGGAAACCACCTGCCGTACACACGTGGCCAACCACCACAACACCCTGCCCGATGGTTCTTGGGCTATCCGGGAAAGGGAGCAGAAAAGGAGCTAATAACCAGCCACTAAGTATAGTGTTGGGAAAAACACCCTTCCCCCATAAATGGGGGTGTTCGACACTAAGTGCTCAACTTGGGTGGGGCGCGAATAAGAAACACAATGCTACAAGTATAGATATAGGTAACAAACACTCACCCAAAACTTAGGTTTTCCTAGCCAACCTACAGAACACAATACCACAGCGTCCAAGTCACAATTCACGACCCTTGCCCACAAAACCATTTGTCCCATTCTTGTTTCACGTTCAGTCAAAATGTTCAATTAATTTTAAGCACTACTGGGCAACTACCATAAGCATAACCAAGGAAAACGTCAAAGCATAGATCAACCAAAACACTCACACCCGATTCTGCCAACAGAAGATCTCTCCCCAATTTGTGATAAAAACTCACAACCACTGAAACCATGCCAACATGAGATCCCATCCCCCAAATTCACACAGCCACCGAGAGTATAAAAAGGAACAGGGGATCCCATCCCCTCCCACATTTCCAGCAAACGGACCGAAGGGAAAACAACCACTAACCACTACCAACACAAGTCAGGGATTTTCAGATTTAAACGATTTAACACACTCCATGATTTCAAATTCCGTGTGTTCTAACCGGGAGTTATCACAGAAGGGCCGATCCTGGTGCTTTCAATTATTCAGCCGGATATACGTGGTTAACCAATTTCACAGCAGGAGTTCACAATTTTAGCAACCCATTTAAAACATCATGAGGGGATTCAAGTGCACACACACGACCACCAACGGCCTCAATTTTCAGAAAACATAAACCAGTACAAAAAAAAGGGATGATCACAAGATAAAGCATAACAACGATCACAACCCCTTCCCCTTCTTCCTTTAGAACTTCGTTTATTATCTTCATTAGGGTTTGGTTCAACCAATTCCATAGGAACAAAAGTAACGCCCACCCCGCATGATACACAAAAGTGAGAGACGAGAGAAATTCCCTACTTGTTGATAGATGATCGACGTTTAGGCCGGGGGCGCGGAACTTTACGGATAACGACACGGCGGTCCCGATGCACCAGAAGAGCCACGATCGAAGAAGGGGGGAAACCACGGCCTAACCCTTAATTATAAGAGCTGGGGACGGTTGAGATGAAACACAAAACCACGGAAGACGAGGGAGTCGTGGGTTGACCACGTGGCTTGACTCATCATTAATGGCACTGGGTGGTTTTAACCGACCCATGAATTAATGAAGCATTTAATTAAAACCTTTGTGCGCGTTTCGGATTCCCAAGATATTTTTAACAAGGCAGAATAGGGTTTAAAACCCTATTTGCGAAAAAGGAACGTTACTGGAACAACTTGGAAAGGCCGGGCGACGTCGGCCGGTCTCACCGATCGGTCTCATCGATCGGTCTCACCGATCGGTCTCTCCGCAAGGAAACCGGATTTTTGGCAAAGGAAGGGACCAAGGGGGGTCTGGGTCATCACATCAGATACCTCTTAAACGATTCTCGTCCCCGAGAATCAAAACAAACCAGAAGGAAAGAGAGGATCCGAACAACCATCTTCGAAGATACCTCTTAGGAGTGGACCCCCGCTAATTGAAAACACTCCCTGTCAAGAACCAAGCAACATACCACGCCAAACCGCCCGGTCATGTGGGTTTGGGGAGTTCCCCTCCCCCATGTCAAGATATTATCCGCTTTGGGCGGCACTGACTCGCCCGCACGGGTTTAATCGCATCCACCTTAATGCGTCCTGATTAGGGGTCGGGTTTCCCCTTCTCTTTAGCCGGGGCTTTCCACACATAATAGAGGAAAGGAACTAGCACATTTCATAGGCAAAAAGGTAAAACGTTCTGTCACAACAGGAACCAAAGGTTCAAAGCTCAGAACAACTCGGGGTATTGGGCACGCATCTGTGCTTCCCTCTCCCACGTACTCTCTTCGAGGCCGCCATGTCTCCACAACACACGAACCAGGCCGAAGGTTCGTCCACGGAGCACTTTCTCCTTGCGATCCTCGATTCTGACTGCCGTTACTCGAAGGTCGCGTCTCCTCCCACATCTAGCTCTCCCCAGTTGATGACATGAGAGTCATCATGTAAGTACTGACGAAGCTGGGAGACATGGAAGACGTCATGGACCCTCTCCAACTAAGGTGGTAGGGCCAGCTGATATGCTACCTCGCCAACTCGCCTCAGCACCTCGAAAGGTCCGATGAACCTAGGGGAGAGCTTACTCCCCTTTCCGAACCTCCGCTGCCCCCGTCGAGGGGAAACCTTCAAAAACACATGATCTCCCACCTCGAACTTCAGGGGCCTCCTCCGACGATCAGCATAAGATTTCTGCCGATCCTGAGCTGCTTTCATCCTCTCCCGCACTAGCTGGACTTTCTCCGTGGTGCTCTGCACTACTTCTGGTCCAAGAGTACCAGTCTCACCAACCTCTGCCCAGCATAAGGGTGAACGACATGGTCTTCCATACAAAGCCTCAAAAGGAGCCATGCCAATAGTAGAGTGAAAACTGTTGTTGTAGGCAAACTCTACTAAAGGCAAGTGTCGTACCCATGATCCTCCGAAATCCAGAACACATGCTCGCAGCATGTCCTCCAAGGTCTGGATAGTCCGCTCTGTCTGCCCATCAGTCTGAGGGTGAAAAGCAGTGCTAAGGCGTAGTTGGGTGCCAAAAGCATGCTGTAACCCCTTCCAGACTCGTGAGGTGAATCGAGTGTCCCGATCTGAGACGATCGTTTTCGGAACTCCATGCAAACGCACCACCTCATCCACGTACCTCTGTGCTAAGGTACTCACGGGTCCTGACTCCTTGATAGCCAAGAAGTGAGCAGATTTTGTCAATCGATCCACCACTACCCAGATAGCATCATGCCCGCCCTGAGCTCTGGGTAGTCCTGTGACGAAGTCCATCGAGACGTCGTCCCACTTCCACTCGGGAACATCTAAAGGATGCAACAAACCACCAGGAACGCGGTGTTCAGCCTTCACCTGCTGACACACCAGGTATTTAGCCACAAACTCTGCCACTGCCCATTTCACCCCGGGCCACCAAAACTGTCCCCTCAGGCCTTGGTACATTTTCGAAACACCCGGATGTACTGCCAAGGCTGAGCTATGGAACTCACGAAGGACTTAATCACGCATCGCCTCTGGAACAAACAACCTCCCATGAAGGAGCATCCGACGTCGGCTGTCCTCCGACCATCCTTCCGGAGCGTTCCCCTGATCGACACGATCCCGCAACACTTCCACCTCAGGATCTCCCCACTGAGACTCTTCCACTTGCTGCAACAAAGAGGACTGTACCGTCATATGAAACAAATAGCCTCTAGTACCTTCCACCCTTGCATCCAAGTGCAAGGCAGCCAACTCCCCCATCGCCTTCCAAGCATCAGCAGATTCCCGAACCACCTCCTGATGCGGCTTCCTGCTCAGGGCATCAGCCACAATGTTTCCCTTACCTTCAGTGTATGAGATCTCAAAGTCGTAGTCCTGGAGAAACTCGACCCACCTCCACTGTCGCAAGTTCAAGTCACGCTGGGAGAAGATATAGCGCAAGCTTTTGTGGTCGGTGAAGACCACAAAGTGCTCCCCAAAGAGGTAATGTCGCCACAGCTTCAATGCGAACACTACCGCTGCAAGCTCCAAATCATGGGTGGCATAGTTCCGCTCATGGGGGCGTAGCTGCCTAGACCCGTAAGAGATCACCCCTTGTTGCTGCATCAATACGCACCCCAGGCCCTGTCCTGAAGCATCACAGAATACCTCATAGGCCATCCCTTCTTCTGGTAATCTCAACACTGGAGCACTAACCAGTTTTTCTTTTAGGTAGCTGAAGGACGACTCACATTGCTCGCTCCTCATGAAAACCTGGTCCTTCTTGGTCAAAGCCGTCAAAGGGGCTGCTACTCGGGAGAAGTTGGGTACGAATCTCCGGTAGTAGCCTGCCAGTCCGAGGAAACTCCGAACTTCCGCCACATTCTTGGGTGCTGCCCAAAAAACAACTGCCTCGACCTTTGATGGGTCGACTGCTACTCCCCGCTCAGACACTACATGTCCGAGGAAGTGCACTTCTCGTGCCCAGAACTTGCACTTTGACAACTTCCCATAGAGCTGGTGCTGTCGGAGGACCTCCAAAACTGTCCTCAGGTGCTCTGCATGGTCCTCTTCTGACCTTGAATAGATCAGGATATCGTCGATGAACACCACCACAAACCGATCCAGGTACTCCCGAAAGATGGAGTTCATAAGCCCCATGAACACGGCCGGGGAGTTCGTAACACCAAAGGGCATGACCACGAACTCGAAGTGCCCATACCTGCACCTGAATGCCGTCTTCGGGACGTCGCTATCCTTCACCCTCAGCTGGTGGTACCCGGACCGCAGGTCGATCTTCGAGAACCATCCTGCTCCCTTCAGCTGGTCAAAAAGATCATCTATCCTCGGAAGAGGGTAGCGATTCTTGATCGTTACCTGATTCAGCCTCCTGTAATCGATGCACAACCTGAGGCCACCATCTTCCTTCTTTGCGAACAAGACTGGGGCACCCCACGGTGATGCACTTGGATGAACATAACCCCTCTTCATCAGATCGTCAATCTGTATCCGCAACTCCCGTAGCTCCGAAGGTGCCATCCGGTAAGGAGCCATCGAGACTGGTCGAGACCCGGGCTGCAGGTCTATCCCGAACTCGATATCACGTCGAGGGGGTAGAGTCGTCACCTCCTCAGGAAAGACGTCCATAAATTCACGAACGATCTCTGGTACTTCCACCATTTCCGCATCTGTTGATTCTATCGTCAGTTCGGTCAACAAGGAGAGGAGAGGTTCCTCCCTCCCGTTTCCCTTCGAACAGCTCCGCTCGCCGGTGAAAGTAACACGCTGGCCGTCCAAACCGGAGAACACCACCCTCCCTTGGGAACAGTCGATGACGGCGCACACAGAATATAGCCAGTCGATGCCTAGGATGACATCGTACGGCTGAATCTGTAGCAGAAGGAGATCCCTAACCAACTGATGTGGCCCCAACATCAGTCTACATCCCCGACAAACGAACAGCAAGTCGGTCTGACCTCCAACTGGTGTGCTCAACACCAGGGGCACTGGAAGTCTCTCGGCATCTAGACCCAAGGCGCGGGCTAGACTGGGTGCAACAAAGGAGTGCGAAGCTCCGGTATCGAACAAAGCATAAGCAAGAGTGCTGAACACACTGATCGTACCTCAAACAACCTCTGGCCCTGCTGGAATTGTTGCTTCTGCGGCGTGTAACTGTCCACGCCCAGCTCCCCTGCCCCTCGGCTGTCGGCCACCTCCCCGACCACGCCCTGGTCGAGGTCCCTGGGGAGCGCCCTGAGGTCGGCCTCCTCCTCCAACGCCTGCCTGCGGAGGAGCGGGAGCTTGCTGTCCCTGCTGCTGCTGCTGGAAGGATCTGGCTGGAAACTGCTGCTGCGGCGGATGCTGGGGATGACTGCCACTACTGTACTGCACTCGATCGGGGCACTGACTCCAGATATGTCCAGGGATCCCGCAGATGAAGCACCGTGGTCCCGAGCCTGAAGGGAAAGAACGTGGGCCAGGGGATTGAAACCGAAACTGCTGCGGTCTGCTCCCTACGGGTCGGAACCTGGAGGGTCCTGATGCTGGAGGCCTGGTGCTGACGGCCTTCCCCTTCGATGGTCCCAGCTGGATCCCTTCTCGTGACAGTCCGCCTAGAGCGTGCATCCTTTCCACCACTTCGGCCTTCTTCTGAACCTCTAAGTATGTCGGAAGGGTAAAGGAGGTAACATCATACTGGAGGGAGGGTCGGAGCGCCTCCTCCAAACGTCTTGCCCGAGACTCCTCATCGGGAAAGAGGTCCGGAGCAAAACGTAGGAGGTCCTTGAACTTGATTCCAAGTTCCCTCACAGACATGCTCCCCTGCTGGAGGGAGAGTAGCTCCTGCCTCTTCTCCGCCTTCATTGTCGAGGAGAGAAACTCCGCCCGGAACTCCTTCTCGAAATCCGCCCAGGCAACCTCAGACTCTTTCCTACCCCACAGGTGAAGCATCCACCACTGACGTGCCGCTCCTCGCATCTGGCTAACAGCCAGAGGAACCCAGTACTCAGTCGGGGCCCGAATCAGGCCGAAGGCTATGACTAACTCTTCTAGCCAGCCTTCCGTCTTCGTATCGGAGGTGCTTCCCTCATACTTCTCGAGGGCCTATCGTTGGAAGGCTCGAAGAGTCTTCTGCCACTGGTCGTCCTCTTCCTCTCGATCAGCTCTCTGCCGATTGGCCAAAGTAGTCTCAGGAGTCTTGATCGCCTGTACCACACGTGGTCGCCTTCCAGGTGCCATAGCTGCAAGGTAAACAAGGAATGCCTAAGCCCAGTAGTGCAAAGAAAATCGTTCTTAAAACTTATTAAGATTTAATTTATTCTTAATTTCCCAAGACATCCCAGAAACGTAAGAACACAAGTCATTATGATGCATGTACCTTTCCTAGGGTCTCTACCCTGCAATCAGTGTGGCCTCACTTGGTCGTTCGGTAGGTCCAGAGTCCTTGCATCGGATCACGGGGGGCCCTAAAATCCCGTGTCCTAGCCGGTCTTCCCTGGCCTAATTCACGCTCCAAGGTCACCCAACACAGTTGCCTTACCACCCCATGCAATCCTCACTGTGCCTAACTCCAGACTCCGTCCTATCTCTCAACCATCGCCTCTGATACCATTCTGTCACGACCCGCCTTCACCAAAAGGAGGGAAGGGTCAGCAGGTTGCCAGGACCTTCCTTCTTTAAGTTGAAGGAGAGATAATGACCCCCGAAACCCGCCTTCAATAAGTCCCGGAGTGGCGACTAGCACCAAGGGTATAGGAAAATCTCGCAAATGGAAGGCATTACCCTTTTTATTTTATAAGATCGAAAGATAAGGAGGAGAAAACCCAACAACACCAAGGTAGAAGGGAAAAGTAAAGCCAAAAAAAATAAACCATTTCCACATGCATGTTTCAAAAGTGAAAGCCACAAAGTGCAAGAGGGTGACTACAAGGTAAGTACCCAAAAAGAAAAAAAAAGAAAAACAACTGCAACTGCTCCAAAAGTCCGAGCTAGTAAGGTCCTGCGTGATCCCCGAAGTCCTCCTGGAAACCTGAAAGCAGTTTTATATACGTAGGGTGAGCATACAAGTACACTCAGTAGGGAAAAACCAAGACTCTCGTGCACAAGTGGGGGAACGTACTAAAGTCCCGTGAGAAAGAGTAAACCAAACACCTAACAAGGCAACTATCCATCCCAGACCTCACCAAGGCTCGCTCCCCAAATAACGCAAGTCAAGTAATATATATATAAGAGCACATCGATGTTTGGGTACCCCGCGCCACTTTCCCACTGGTTATTGAGACATCCTACGCATCGGACCAATCCCGCCATTCTGTCACCGCAGTCCCACTGCCTCACCCGCCCGCACACACCTGGGCCACAACCACACGCAGTCCCACTGCCAAATCCCGCCCGCACACACCTGGGCCACAACCACACGCAGTCCCACTGCCAAATCCCGCCCGCACACACCTGGGCCTCAACTGTCACAAGTAACCATGCCTGCAAACACCTAGGCCAGAACAACCACCGCTACGCCCGAAGACACCTGGGCTAAAGGATCCACTGCCACGCCCGAAAACACCTGGGCCTCATCCCGAAGACACTTGGGAAACCACCTGCCGCACACACCTGGCCAACCACCACAACACCCTGCCCGATGGTTCTTGGGCTAATAATGGACTTCAGGCCATCACAGCCTGCCCGAAGGTACTTGGGCTATCCGGGAAAGGGAGCAGAAAAGGAGCTAATAACCAGCCACTAAGTATAGTGTTGGAAAAAACACCCTTCCCCCATAAATGGGGGTGTTCGGCACTAAGTGCTCAACTTGGGTGGGGCGCGAATAAGAAACACAAAGCTACAAGTATAGATATAGGTAACAAACACTCACCCAAAACTTAGGTTTTCCTAGCCAACCTACAGAACACAATACCACAGCGTCCGAGTCACAATTCACAACCCTTGCCCACAAAACCATTTGTCCCATTCTTGTTTCACGTTCAGTAAAAATGTTCAATTAATTTTAAGCACTACTGGGCAACTACCATAAGCATAACCAAGGAAAACGTCAAAGCATAGATCAACCAAAACACTCACACCCGGTTCTGCCAACAGAAGATCTCTCCCCAATTTGTGATAAAAACTCACAACCACTGAAACCATGCCAACAGAAGATCCCATCCCCCAAATTCACACAGCCACCGAGAGTATAAAAAGGAACAGGGGATCCCATCCCCTCCCACATTTCCAGCAAACAGCCCGAAGGGAAAACAACCACTAACCACTACCAACACAAGTCAGGGATTTTCAGATTTAAACGATTTAACACACTCCATGATTTCAAATTCCGTGTGTTCTAACCGGGATTTATCACAGAAGGGCCGATCCTGGTGCTTTCAATTATTCAGCCGGATATACGTGGTTAACCAATTTCACAGCAGGAGTTCACAATTTCAGCAACCCATTTAAAACATCATGAGGGGATTCAAGTGCACACACACGACCACCAATGGCCTCAATTTTCAGAAAACATAAACCAGTACAAAAAAAAAGGGATGATCACAAGATAAAGCATAACAACGATCACAACCCCTTCCCCTTCTTCCTTTAGAACTTCGTTTATTATCTTCATTAGGGTTTGGTTCAACCAATTCCATAGGAACAAAAGTAACGCCCACCCCGCATGATACACAAAAGTGAGAGACGAGAGAAATTCCCTACTTGTTGATAGATGATCGACGTTTAGGCTGGGGGCGCGGAACTTTACGGATAACGACCCGGCGGTCCCGATGCACCAGAAGAGCCACGATCGAAGAAGGGGGGAAACCACGACCTAACCCTTAATTATAAGAGCTGGGGACGGTTGAGATGAAACACAAAACCACGGAAGACGAGGGAGTCGTGGGTTGACCACGTGGCTTGACTCATCATTAATGGCACTGGGTGGTTTTAACCGACCCATGAATTAATGAAGCATTTAATTAAAACCTTTGTGCGCGTTTCGGATTCCCAAGATATTTTTAACAAGGCAGAATAGGGTTTAAAACCCTATTTGCGAAAAAGGAACGTTACTGGAACAACTTGGCAAGGCCGGGCGACGTCGGCCGGTGTCACCGATCGGTCTCACCGATCGGTCTCACCGATCGGTCTCTCCGCAAGGAAACCGGATTTTTGGCAAAGGAAGGGACCAAGGGGGGTCTGGGTCATCACAAGTATAGATAAGGGTAATCTATGATGGTATAATTATCTGTAGTGGATGTATTTTAATGAAAGAATTTAGTTAAAAAGGAGGATCTTCACAGTTTTTTTTTTGTCTCAGAGACTTATATGGTGTTTTTTCTTCTCGGTTAATATTTCATTTATGTTTATTTATCAATACATATTTCTCATGGACATATTGAATACAGTTCATTTCAAAAAATATATTTTTCATACATTCATTTTATTCAATTATTATGATTTTTTATATTTTTATAAGTTACAGGTTGTTAGAGACTAAGGCCTCCCATATTTTGAGATATGCCTTCTCAATGACATTTACTAGCTCGTAACATATTGGATGTATTCTTGGGGTGACACTATTAGCTTATTGACATCCTAGGAATTCCTATTATGTTTTAGGTCCTATCATACTTTCATCAAAGAGAGTTATCCTATATATAGAGTTTGTAGTTATTATTCATGTGTGTAATTCTTTGGAAACATAGGGAAATGATTCTAACTGTGTATTGAGTTTTTTTACCAAATCATGGAGACCAAAAAGGTTCATTTCTTGACATATCCTTTCACCAGGTCTCTAAAAATATTTTTTCATCATATAAATCTATAGTATCATTGGGGGTATGAGTTTGTGGTAGTTGTATCATATAGTTGTCTGATATGATATATTATATCCTTCATGTGTTGGATAATTTTTTTTATTATACTACCCTTGTGAGTTTATCCAATCAAATAATGGGTGATACCCATTCAAAGACAGCTTCTTTGAAGAGGAAAGTTCTTAATGTTCCCATGTATATTATTGGGCCACTATCCACCAATTAATGAGTGATGATGTATTGTTTCTAGAGGTTTGGATGAGAGATATTAATTCATTGGTTTTAGGATGATTAACTTCTTGATACAATTAGTGTCGATAATTATTTAATATTATATGGTCATTTCAACTGATTTTGATAAGACTACTCATTTTTTAGACATGGTTTCTGTGTTATGATGGTAGAGACCTCGTGGTTTTCTCAGGAGTTTGAACCTTGAGAGAAAAATTATTGGATAGAGTCTTCGACACACATTTTTATTTGGATTAGGAATTTTTATTACCAAATATCAATTCTTGTGTGGATTATTCTATAAAGAATTATGGGAGGTTGAAATTGGAAATATTCTAAACATGTGATGGGAATGAACTACTGTGGCTGTATTTTGTGTCTTTTTTGGTATGTTATAACTTATAGGAAGTTTAACCATCTATAGGGTGATGGGAACATCACTTAGTGAACATATAGCAATACATAACTCATGAGGTGTTCTTGATATATGTTTCAAAATGGAAATTTTAATTCTTAGTGATTCATGAGAGGACCCCAAATAGATGAGTTTTTGATCTGTGGTTTTGTTTTAATGAAAACCACATATGACTATTTCTTATTGGGTGTATAGTTTTGATAACCATATTTATGGGATTATGTGTCTAATGAATAGATATGATAAGGAATCAGAAATATTATAATAGGATATACTTTTTTTTTCATGGGCCCTCATATTTGTAGATATTGTCATTAGATAATCATCGTTCATGATTTTTTTGGGTGATTGAAGTTCCAATATAATCCCTAGCATAACTCTATTAAGAAAGAGGTTTTCTATAAATAGTGAACATCATTCACTATTTCCTTATAGTTATGTTATTATATAGTTTTTAGAGAAATATTTGTTTTAAATTTTTTCTGATGAGGTTATTATTTTCTTCAGTAGTAAGTGATACCTCCTCTACCATAGTGAGCATGGCCAACCTAAGTGTAGTTACGATCGATAACCTAGTTAGTAGTTAGAATGAATTAATACACTATATGTATAAGGAACCATTATTAAAAATTACATTATTTAGTTCCTTTATAATAGAATTAATATACTTTGACCCTTAAAGATATTTTAGGTTTAGTGTTTTAGAGAATTAGGTCATAACTCCTACATAACAAACCAATATATTGAAAAGCAGACACTTCTACCTAGTATCCTTTTCCCCATAATATAACACTTTTAGAAATTATCATTTTATAATTTTTGAAAAATATTCCTGACATTCATCTTGATCGTATGAAATAAATCATATGCATATGAAAATCATACACTTTTTTCTCAATGAAAACATCTAAAACCCATTATAAGTATATAGAATCCTATTTGTAAAAATTAGAGAATTATACTCATAATCCATGTTAGAAATAAATTTATCCTAGTAAAATCTATATTATACACCATCCTGGATAACTCTATCCTTCTTTATATTAAAAAAAAGAATAATACCCAATACATTGGAGAGATATATTAGGCTCACCCATCATATAAGCTCTATCAAACACACCCATTCACATAAGTTGTATCAGGATCACTTGTTATATAAGCTGTACCAAGTTCAACCATCATATAAGATCTATCAGGATCACCCATCATAATATATAATTCTCGAGTACCATGAATAAAAAAATTAAGACTACACATTTTCATCATAAATCCCTTGAAAAACACTTTTCAATTAATATGAAAAATACTCTTAGAAATCGAAATACCCTTCCCTTTAAAACTCCATTTTAAAAATAAAATTACAATGAAAAATGGAAATAGGTTTTTTATTTGAATAAAACATGAAATATTGTACAGGAATCCAAACATAAAATAATGTTTATAGTGGTGGTAAAACATATTGACATCGTATACATTAAAATTGATCATATATTTGGCACTTATTTTGTTAAAATTATTTGTAAAATGATTCATTTTTAAAGTCATTGAAATAAATTAAAGAGAGACATAAAATATACTCTAAATTTCATTTATATCCATATAAATACATAAAACTAATAATTTTACGAATAAGGACATGGAAGAAATATATTTAAAAAATAAATCTTGAAAACATTTAAAGCAAGGTTTTTAAGGCAATGTGTCCCTTACCTCAAGTTCGAATAATAATATACATTCATTATATTTATGAATAATAAAATTATTTTAATTATTTAAAATTTTAATAACAATTATCATGTTTAGAATTCAATTTTTTTCAATAATATTTTATATAAAATTACATAATAAATTATGTTCACATAGGATGTTTTGATAATATTCAGCTCATATGTTCAAAATGATATTGGTAAGTTGTATGGTAAAAGATGTAATTATTATATCATATATATAATGATAATAATTAAATTATTTTAATTTTTATACATCAATTATTATTTTAAAAATAACCATGAATGATGGTTATGGAAAAATTCATAATATTACAATCATGCAGAAAGTAGGTCGTACATATGCATGAGTAAAGTTTTCATTTGTAAATGATAATGATGGAAATAAGAATGTATTATTTTATCCTTAAAAAATTATTATTATATCATAATTTTTTTATTAAATTATTAAATTATCATATATAAAAAATTCATGTAATTTGGTATTGAAAAACGAATGACATCGCTTCATAGTGGTGGTAATCCAAACGTATGCATGAATAATTTTATCACGTTTCAATGGACTGAAAGGTAAGTAATTAAATGATATATTATATTTATAGAATGATAAATATTTCATCAATATCCTATATATACATTAAATAATTCATTATAACCATCTTTTAGAGGTGGTTATAGAAAAAAAATTACATCGGTTTATGATGCGCTAGTCCACTATACACATGAATGATGGTTTCATTTCCAATTTGATCGAAGATGAGATAGAAATAGAATATTCCATTAAAAAAAAATAAAATATAAGTAAATATATGATATTTATGTTATTATTTTATAATTTTTGAAGAAGATTTGTAGGAGGTAGAAAAAGAAATATCCTGAAAATTCTTTATTAAGAAATATACCTCTTCTCTGAAAAGTGACTTTAGGTTTAAACCATATTTCTTCATAAGATGGTTCTATAATCAATATATTTCAACTAGTAGTAAACTTGGGGATAGATTTGGGAAGGGATAGTTCTTAAAAATGTGTTAGGGATAGAGGATAGGATAATCAATTTTACATGTATGGGGAGGAGCACCCTTGGAATTACTTAATGTATTAAATCTATATAAAGTAATTTTCAATGAAATATAAAAAAAATTAGTAAAATTAGAAGAAAAAGTGGTAATGTTTTGAAATCCTCTCATATAATAAATTTTATACATGTTTATGTGAGGATTTCAACCTTATATTTTTCTTTTAAACCTCACTAACTCTTTTTGACAATTAGCACGATGTCATGTATTTTTACACATTATGGGTCATGAAATTTATTATAATAGGGAAAGTGGCACATTAACAATCCATGGTTTTTATTCCAAAAAATATCCCATTAATGTAATGACCCGAGTCCGAAGCCCCTCCACTTGTGCCCCGTACCCGGTTCGCCACATGACCTCAAGCGCGTTTCTCCGAACACCAGAGGCTGCCGACTAGCAGCGAGGGCCTTGGTGAGTCAGTGGGGAAACTATTCCCTCATTCGGTAAGGTATACAAGGTAAGAAAACAACAATAAACAGCGGAAGCAGTAAACAACATTCATAATAATAGAAACCAAACAGCGGAAGCAATGTAGATATATAACTATGATGAAAATGATGCAGCAGGTACAAGTATATAAGGAAAACAGCAAACACAACAACGTGCAAAAATAAAACTAAAACCAAGTGCAAAAGAAAAAAAAGTAAGCTCCTCAGCATCGCGAGCCACGGCTCGGTCCCATGCTCCCTAGCTCCAGATGCAGTCAAGATCCTAAAGTAGAAGGGCGCTTGCCCTTATCTATACCTGCATCAACATAGTCTGCCTGGGCCCAAAATCATGGTCCAAACAGGGTGTGAGATACAATCCCAGTAGGAAATCACCCAAAGATTTGTGCCTAACAGTCAATGAATACACGACAGTAATAAAACAAGAAGCAGTAAACAGAAAAGCACAAGCAGCTACAATCCACAGTTCTGGAAAACAAAGTACACAAGTAAACAACCAGCAACAAAAGAAGAAATAGGTAACCCTCTGGGTAGCTCTCATAGTCTAACCCCTATGGTTCAACCTATAAGTACTAGCAACCCTCTGGGAAGCACACACCGTCTCACCCCTCTGGTTCATCTACGTAATTAAGCAGACTCTCTGGGGAAGCACTCACCGTCAATTCCCCCTATAGTCTCGTATCGTGCTAAAGGCTCTCTGGGGAATCACTCAACGTCAATTCCCCCTGTAGACCGTGTCATGGATCTACAGACTCTCTGAGGAAGAACTCAACGTCAATTCCCCCTATAGTCTCGCATCGTAATTAAAAGACACTCTGGAGAAGCCCTTCCGTCAATTCTCCCTTTGGTCTATTACTCTAGGTTCTCACAGTCCTGAGTATAACTAAACATGACCAGTGCGCATGCATCGTCCAAGTAAACCTCAAGAACTAATTGGCTAACAACTAAGGCTCAACAACAATAATAAAACAATAGTTCCACTATCCTACAACTAGGAATGGCAACTAGAAAAACGCCAAACAGGAAGAACAAGCATGGAAAAGAAATCTGAGCACAAAAAAATTACTCTAATCACAAGCAATAACCTCTACTAAAGAAATCAAGCAAAGCAGGAAAGTAACAAGGGAAAAATAGGAAACATGCAATACCCCGTTCATGGGTAATTTTGGAATTTGCACATAATACTCATCAACTTTTTACAGAAAGACACAAACCACCTACCTCAATCCTAGGAGATCGATATATGTGAACCACGATGACAGATTCTTCTTAGAACAATATAGATCTGAGAAAACGCACAAAATATTCATCCCACGATAACTTGGAAACAAGGAGGAATCAAGAAACAAGGATAAAGCAGAAGGAAGAACTCACCACTGCGATTCTAACGCAATCGACCGTGCTCAAATCGGAGAATGGACGGAGAGGCGGGAGCTCATCGAAGATCCGACCATACGGTCACTCTTGGACGGAAGAAATATGGAGAAGAAGATGAATTTGGGGGTTAGGCGCAACCCCAGTCCGTTTAATGAAAAAAAAATAAAGTACATGGCGTGTACTTCTTGAGTACACGACGTGTACTTAAATTTTTTCCATACTCCGAATTAATTGTCCTCCACCTCAGCCTTACACACTGTGTGTGTGGCCCGGGCACGACTAGCACATGGTTTCGATCCGGGGAAGAGTACACGGCGTGTTCTCAGAAAGTACACGACGTGTACTTATGAAATTTTAAGAAAATTCATTTTTCTCAAAAACTCCAGAAAAAGGAAAAACGTACCTGAAAAGAAGATCCAGGTTCTTAGAAACTTCCCCCCTTAAAGAAATTCATCCCCAAATTTCCCTAACGAGTTGGAGAAGAAGAAACCTCGAACAGCTCTGACCATTGCGATCGTACATCGACCTCCCTCTCCCAGGTCTCATCCTATACTCGCCCGTGCTGCCATAGCACTCGTGCCAGAGGAAGAGACCACCTGCGGAGAACCTTCGTACTACGATCGACAATCTGGATAGGATGCTCCTCGAATGACGCATCCTCTTCAAGCTCGACTTCCTCGGGCTGAAAGATGTGAGAAGGGTCTAAAAAGTAACGTTAGAGTTGAGAGACATGGAAGACGTTGTGCATAGCCCGATACCTCTGAGGTAGATGCAACCGATAGGCGACCGACCCCACTCTCTCCAAGACCTCAAATGGCCCAACGTACCGCGGTGAAAGCTTACCCTATCTACAAATCCTTTTGTGTCCTAACCTTGGTGCGACACGTAGGAAAACTTGATCACTGACCTCGAACTCCAGAGGTCGTCTCCGCTGATCAGCATAAGAATTCTGTCGAGACTGCGCTGTAGCCATCTTCTTTCGAATCAGCTCTATATGCTCTGAAGTCTCCTGAACATGATGAGGTCCCAGCAAATCTACCTCTCCTGCCTCCAGCCAGCATAAGGGTGATCGACATGGCCTACCATACAAAGCCTCGTATGGCACCATCTGAATGGTCGCCTAGAAACTGTTGTTGTAGGCGAACTCCACCAGAGGAATATGCTTCTCCCAAGAACCTCCAAAGTCAAGGATGTAAGCTCGGAGCATATCCTCAAGCACCTGGATCGTGTGCTCGGACTGGCCATCAGTCTGGGGATGGTATGCTGTACTCAAAATTACCTGTGTACCCAAGGCCTTCTGAAGTCCCTGCCAGAACCGAGAGGTAAAGTGCACATCTCTGTCTGAAACAATAGAGCGTGGAACTCCATGCAGACGAACGATCTCTCCGATGTAAAGTTGTCCCAGATCATCGACACTGAAGGTATCCTTGATCGGAAAGAAGTGAGAAACCTTCTCAAGCCTATCAACGACAACCCAAACAGCATCGTTCCCTCGAGGTGATCTCAGTAAACTGGTCACGAAGTCCATCACAACATCGTTCCACTTCCACTCCGGAATGGGTAACTGCTGTAAAAGGCCTGTTGGTCGCTGATGCTCTGCTTTCACCTGCTAACAAGTAGAACATATCATGAAAAAACCAGCAACATCCTTCTTCATATCTGGCCACCAGTACTGGCGATGAAGATCCCGATACATCATGGTGACTCTAGGATGAACTGCCCAAACTAAAGAATGGAAATACCGCATCATCTCCTCGCGTATGTCTGCTGGCACCCATACGCGTCCTTGGAAACACAAGATCTCATCCTCGCCCACTGTCCATCTAGGAAGAGGGTCCTCTCTTGACACACTCTCCTGCAGGACTAAGCCTTCCGAGTCTGATAGCTGCCTCATCCGTACCCGATCAAGTAGCGTAGAGGTAACAGCTACAGAAGATAGAAAAGTCTATCCCTGTCTGTGATGTACCTCCAGATGCATCTCAGAGAACAGAGCCATCAGCTTCCACTCACTAATGGCCTCCTGAACTGCCTGAATCTGAGTTCTCCTGCTCAACGTGTCTGCCACGACGTTTCCCTTTCCCGGCGTATAGGCAAGATCGAAATCAAAAGACTGAAGATACTCGACCCACCTGCGCTGCCTTAGATTTAGATCACGCTGAGTGAAGATATACTTGAGACTCTTGTGGTTAGTGAAGACCACAAAGTTCTCTCCTAGAAGATAGCGTCTACAACAGTGCAAGGCATGAACAACAACTGCCAACTCCAGATCGTGTGTAGGGTAGTTCCTCTCATGTGGCCTCAACTGCCGAGACCCATACGCAACGACTCTATCTCCCTGCATAAGCACATCTCCCAGCCCGATACCCGAAGCATCACAGTAAACAGTGTAGCTCTTGCCTGGCCCTGGAAATACTAGTATCGGTGCTGATCTCAGCCTCCCTTTCAGCTCCTGAAAGGCTGTCTCACAAGAATATGACCATAATAACTTCTCCCCCTTCTTGGTCATACCTGTCAAGGGTGCTGCTAGATGAGAAAAGTCCCGAATGAAGCTTTTGTAGTATCCAGCCAGCCCTAGAAAGCTCCGTACCTCAAAAACGTTCTTTAAATGATCCCAAGAAACTATAGGTCTCACTTTCTCTGGGTCCACAGATACTCCTGCCTCTAAGATGACGTGACCCAAGAAGTGAATCCGATCCATCCAGAACTGGCACTTCGAGAGTTTAGCATAAAGCCGATGCTCTCTCAGTGTACTCAGAACGATCTCAAGATGTGTGGCATGGTCGTGTTGAGTGTGAGAGTACACCAAGATATCGTCCATGAAGACCACGACGAAGGAATCCAAGTAAGGATGGAATACTCAGTTTATCAGTGCCATGAAAACTACAGGTGAGTTCGTGAGTCCGAAAGGCATGACTATATACTCATAAAGACCGTACCTACTCCTGAAGGCTGTTAGAGGTATATCTGATGGTCTAACGCACAACTGATGATAACTGGAACTCAAGTCGATCTTCGAGAACACCCGGGATCCTCGAAGATGATCGAAAAGGTCATAAATCCTCGAAAAAGGATATCGGTTCTTGACCGTCAACTGGTTCAGATTCCGATAATCCACACAAAGCCGAAGGGTACCGTCTGCCTTCTTCGCAAACAGAACAGGCGAACCCCAAGGAGAAGTACTGAGTCGGATGAAACCCTTAGCCTGTAGCTCCTCCAACTGCTTCTTGAGCTCCTGCAACTCAGGTGTGGCTATCCTATAGGGAGGAATGGACACCGGTGCCGCTCCTGACATGAGCTCAATAGAGAAGTCTACCTCACGCTCTGGAGGAAAACCTGAAAAGTCCTCTGGAAAGACATCCCTAAAGCGATCCAAAACTGGAGGAAAGTCCAACTGTGGAGTCCCCTGATCATCCAGATAAAGACTAGCAATCTGGGCCGTCACTCCACCTAGCCCAAGATGCTCGAGTCCCGCCCGACTCGCCTGAATGTCCTATTCGCCTCTATGAAGGAAATATTCACCCTCTGGTGAAATGAAACTGACTCTACGACGATAAAAGTCAATGACTGTCTGGAAGGGAATTAACCAGTCCATGCCAAGGATGACATCATAGCCTGTCATCTCTAAGACATAGATATACCATAAGAAGTGATACCCTGCCACCTCGAGAGGGCACTCTCTACACTGGAATACACTAGATGTCCTTGTTCCCAAAGGTGTGTCTAGTGTCAACGAGTCAACAGAAGAAAAGATGCAGAGTCCAAGGCTCTCCACAACGGCAACAGAGATAAAGCTATGCGTATAAATAGTATCAAAAAGGGCTGAAGATAAAACTGAGGCTACTAAAATTGTACCTAGAACAGTAGAAGGGTCGGGATCCTGCTTATGATAAGTCTGCTCCACGGTGAAGGGCTGGCCCGTGCCGCGACCCTACGCCCCTAGCTGAACACTCTAAGATGAACCTCCCTGTTGGTGCTGAGGAACTGGTGGCTGATCGCCATGGCCTCGACCTCTACCTCGGACCAAACGGCCGGAAGAACTCCAGTTCCCTGACTGGTGAGAGACCGGTGGGGCTGCTCCTGAACGAGGAGTCATGGAAGAACCCCGGTCACCTGCTGCTGGTGAGAAAACTTGGCAGAAACGCTGAAGGTGACCCATCTTGCCGCAAGATCGACACTCCACGGGGTATTTCTGGCACTGCGGCCTCGTGTGCCCTGTCCGGCCACACTGGTAGCATGTCACCTGGCTGCCTGATGATGCATCTCGCTTCCTCGAATCACCGCGCGTAGGCTTCCTATGGCGCTTCTTGCTGTCATCTGAAGGAAAGCTAGCTCTGGAAGCAGAACCACCCTGACTCGCAACTCCAGAGTCTCTCAGATTGCACTCCGCAATCAGTGCCTAGTTGACGATGGAGGTAATGGAAGTTAGCTGGAAGATGTTCACCTGTGAGTGAATCTCCCGCCTAAGTCCATCCTCAAACTTCCTCACCAAGAACACCCCACTCCCATCCCGAAGGGGTGTAAAAAACTGTAGCTTAGTGAAACGAGAGGAATACTCCATGACAGATAGAGTACCTTGCTCTAAGCTCATGAAATCCCGAGCTCGATCGGCCCCCAGGGTCTCCGGGTAGAAGTAGTCGTAGAACACGCGCTGGAACTCCTCCCAAGCCATAACCTGCTGTTGACCTGCCTGTGAGACCACGTCCCACCACCTATTGGTAGAGTCTCGGAGCATGTAGGTGGCGAGCTTGACCCGCCTCTCTGGAGGCGTCTCTAGATGATCGAAGATAGTCAGCATGGCTTCCAGCCATGACTCTGTAACCCGAGGTCCTCCCTCCCCCGAGAACGTGGGAGGATGCTGCTGCTAAAAAACCCACGTCAAGTCTTCCATAGACAAGGCAAAAGGCGGTGCTCCCTGGAAGGCCTACATCATCCTCATGAAACCTTCCCTGAACTGTGCATCAACGCCCGCGACTGGTACAACAACTGGTGCCAAGGCTGGCTCGGCTGGGGGATCGATAGGAAGTCCCTAATCAGCCCTGTCTGGCGTCTGATCATTTCCTGACGACAGACGTACGACCATAGGACGTCTCATAGGCATAGTTCTGAAAGATCAAAATCACACCTTAGATCAGGAAAACAAGGATATAGAACACAAGAATACAAAATGGGAACAAGGAAAAAACACACACAAGATTGCAAAAAAATGACTACACGATGTGTATAAAAACTACACGGCGTGTCTACTTAAGCCACTGACATGGGCGTGTACTTTTTCCCTACAAGTCGTGTACACTACAAACTACACGGCGTGTTGACCCCCAGAAGCCATCCAATAGACCTACCATCCACCTGCATAAAAAAACATTGCAAAAGCCCTCAATATACCCTCCACTATACACCTATATAAAAAATATCACAAAAACCACATACATATTTCAAACAGTATAAAAAACACCGAAAATAGCCCAAAAAACACATATGACAACAATCATCCGGTGGTAATTCACCTCACTCATGCACAACCCCCCCACCAGCACACCTCCCCATCAAATTATAATAGGCAGAATAGTTTGATAAATATCTATTAGAGTTAAATAATAATTTCAAATTGGCTAAAATCCCTTTTTTTGTGATCCTAGGTTTGGGTATGTAATGATTTGTGATGAATTTTGCATTGAACTTGTATTGTTTATAATATATGGGGAAAAGGTATTTTCTTAGGAGTCTCGTCACTTATGACCCCATTAGTGAAACTACCCAACTCATGAAAAATAGTTTGCGACTATCGTTGATGAGTGTAAATTTCAGTTGTATTCACTTAAAATGATTTCCTTTTGAAATAAAAGAGAGACTTTGAGTGGTGTCGTCCACACCACGCCTCAGATTGAGGCGGAGTTGACTCGTACACGTCACAAATGACCCATGGATCATTTTCCTAAAGTATCAACACAATCCGAATGCGTTTGGTTGGTTTCCCATATGCCGATTGTTTTTACATAAAAGCGTATCCATTTTAAACAAAAGAAATACACTTTGAGTGATACCAACCACACCATGCCTCGGATTGAGGCAGGGTTGACTCGTACACATCACAAATGACCCATATATCCTTGTCCTAAAGTATCAATAGTATCTGAATGTGTTTGGTCCGTTTTCCGTATGTCAGTTGTTGTTTTTACTTAAACTGTTGTCCATTTCAAAAAATAGTTAGACACTTTGAGTGGTTCCGCCCACACCTCGCCTCAGATTGAGGTGGGGTTGATTCCTACACGTCACAAATGACCCATGGATCGTTTTCCTAAAGTTTCAACAGAATCCAAATGCGTTTGGTCAGTTTTCCGTATGTGTTTTTTTTTACTTAAAAGCGCATCCATTTTAAACAAAAGAAAGACATTTTGAGTGGTACCGGCCACACCGGCCCTCGGATTGAGGCGGGGTTGACTCCTACACATCACAAATGACCCATGGATACATGTCCTTAAGTATCAATAGTATCTGAATGCCTTGGTCTATTTTCCGTATGGCAGTTGTTTTTTTAACTTAAACTGTTGTCCATTTCAAATAAAAGTGACACACTTTGAGTGGTGCCAGACACACTGGCCCTCGGATTGAGGCAGGATTCACTCATACACGTCACATATGATGCATGGATCGTTTTCCTAAAGTTTCAACAGAATCTGAATGCCTTTGGTCGGTTTTCCGTATGTTAGTTGTTGTTTTTACTTAAACTGTTGTCCATTTTAAATAAAAGTTAGACACTTTGAGTGGTGTCGACCACACCGCGCCTCAGATTGTGGTGGGTTTGACTCATACAAGTCAAAAATGACACATGGATCATTTTACTACAGTTTCAACAGAATCTTAATGGGTTTGGTCAGTTTTCCGTATGTCAGTTGTTGTTTTTACTTAAACTGTTGTCCATTTCAAAGAAAAGTTAGACACTTTGAGTGGTGTCGGCCACATCGCGCCTCGGATTGAGGCGGGGTTGACTCGTACACGTCACAAATTTCCCATGGATACATGTCCTAATGTATCAATAGTATCCGAATGCCTTTGGTCCATTTTCCGTATGTGGTTTTTTTTACTTAAAAGCGCATCCATTTTAAACAAAAGAAAGACACTTTGAGTGGTACCAGCCACACCGGCCCTCGGATTGAGGCGGGGTTGACTCGTACACGTCACATATGACCCATGGATCCTTTTCCTATAGTTTAAACAGAATCCAAATGCGTTTGATCTATTTTCCGTACGCCAGTTGTTGTTTTCACTTAAAATCATGTCCATTTCAAATAAAAGTTAGACACTTTGAGTGGTTCCGGCCACACCATGCCTCGGATTGAGGCGGGGTTGACTCCTACATGCCAAAAATGACCCATGGATACATTTCCTAAAGTATCAATAGTATCTGAAAGCCTTTGGTCCGTTTTCCATATGTGGTTTTTTTACTTAAAAGCGCATCAATTTTAAATAAAAGAAAGACACTTTGAGTGGTACCGGCCACACCGGCCCTCAGATTGAGGAGGTATTGACTCGTACACGTCACATATGACCCATGGATCGTTTTCCTATAGTTTAAATAGAATCTGAATGCGTTTGGTCTGTTTTCCGTATGCCAGTTGTTGTTTTCACTTAAAATCCTGTCCATTTCAAATAAAAGTTAGACACTTTGAGTGGTGCCGGCCACACCGCACCTCGGATTGAGGCGGGGTTGACTCCTACATGCCACAAATGACCCATAGATACATTTCCTAAAGTATCAACAGTATCTGAATGCCTTTGTTCCATTTTCCGTATGTGGTTTTTTTTACTTAAAAGCGCATCAATTTTAAACAAAAGAAAGACACTTTGAGTGGTACCGGCCACACCGGCCCTCGGATTGAGGCGGGGTTAACTCGTACACGTCACATATGACCCATGGATACATTTCCTAAAGTATAAATAGTATCCAAATGCGTTTGGTCCATTTTCCATATGTGGTTTTTTTTACTTAAAAGCGCATCCATTTTAAACAAAAGAAAGACACTTTGAGTGGTACCAGCCACACCGGCCCTCGGATTGAGGCGGGGTTGACTCGTACACGTCACATATGACCCATGGATCGTTGTCCTATAGTTTAAATAGAATCCAAATGCATTTGGTCTGTTTTCCGTATGCCAGTTGTTGTTTTGACTTAAAATCTTGTCCATTTCAAATAAAAGTTAGACACTTTGAGTGGTGCCGGCCACACCGTGCCTCGGATTTAGGCAGGGTTGACTCTTACACATCACATATGACCCATGGATACATGTCCTAAAGTATCAATAGTATCTGAATGCGTTTTTTCCATTTTCTGTATGTGTTTTTTTTTACTTAAAAGCGCATCCATTTTAAACAAAAGAAAGACACTTTGAGTGGTACCGGCCACACCGGCCCTCATATTGAGGCGGGGTTGACTCGTACACATCACATATGACCCATGGATTGTTGTCCTATAGTTTAAACAGAATCCGAATGCGTTTGGTCTGTTTTCCGTATGCCAGTTGTTGTTTTCACTTAAAATCCTGTCCATTTCAAATAAAAGTTAGACACTTTGAGTGGTCCGACCACTACTTCAAAGCACATTTTCCATATCATTTTCCACATGCATAAACATGAAATACATGGCTAACTAAGAAAGCTAAGTAAAAAAAAATAGAAAAATGAGTATCACAGTACCAAGGAATACTGAAGGTCTAGGTAGTAGATTAATCATACAATAAGAATCAAGTGCAAAAAACAGAATCCGAATGCAACGTCCCTATGAAGCAGAGGAAAACCCCAAAGTGGAAAACCATGTTCAAAAATAAAGAGTTATACAGAATTCAAAAATGTAATGGATCAATCTACCTCTGATCACCATCACCATCACCACTATCATCATTAGCCTCATCCTCGCCGCCATCTCTGTCCTCGTCGTCGTCCTCGTCATCGTCCCCATGCTCATCATCGGCCTCATCCTCGTCCTCGACATCATCCTCACCCTCGGCCCCATCCTCACCCTTAGCCCCATCCTCGCCCTCGTCCACATCCTCATCCTCGCCCTCTTCCTCTTCAGCATCCTCGTCATCACCAGGAACATCATCATCTCGATCGCCACTAGAGCTACCGCCTGGTGCATTGGATGATGCACCCATCGGCGACATAAATGTCTAACAAGCCGCACTAGCCTCTGATGGAAGTGATGAATATAATGCTTTCATCAGTTTCATAAATTCTCTGTCTCTTGTTTGAACTTGTACTTCCAACTTTGTGACCCTTTTATCAGACTGTCTTGCCTGATCCTTGACCTGTTCCAACTCGGTGGTACTAGAATGGATACCTGGAGACGACCAATACCTCTTCGGGACTATATTCTTACCAGGTCGGCAGCGTACTCGACCAGAGTGCTCATCTCCCAAAACCTGATATAAATGATCGTGTGGCCCAAAATTGTCAGGCTCCTGGGCATCAAGAGCCTCTAAAGCAGCCTGTAAAAAATATTAATAGATTATTAAATTCTAAATTAGATATTAAACTTTGAAATAAAAAAATTAAAACTTACAATCTTCTCTTGGGTCGATTCATTTACCGCAGTTCCATCTTTTTTTCTTCTACTTGAGCAAAACAATTTTGCTCAAGGGATATGTCCTTCAATATTCATTTTGTGCTTCTGTAATGACATTGAAACAATATAAAGTGAAAGTATAATCATATATTAATTATTCAATAAATCACATAATTTAAGTAGGATCCAATAAAAAGGGAAAGTCCTAAAGAAAAATTATAAACAACTATATCGTACCTGCTACCTCTCATGATCTGCCATAGTTGTGCGCCCCAAAGTGTGGAGGTATTTCTTTGAATCAATGTTTTTTTTGTTTTTTTCAGAAGATTCCTAAATAATGATTAATAATTAATAAGATTATATTAATGCAAAATATGAAAACTCTAATTTAAATAACTCAAATGAGATTAATAACTTAAATTTGGCAGTCGCCCAATGGGTAATCATTTGGCGATATTGCTCTATCGGGTAGTCATCCACGATAGGTAATGTATCTAACTCCATGCCCACTCTATCACACCAGCCAACATATAGCTCATGCTTATAAGCTCTCCAAAGCTCTCCTAGATCTTTTAAACGCACTGGTCGTGCACCTTCGCCATCAGGGAAGTTAAACTGAAGCTGAAACCAAATTGATTAGTTCATTTAAATAAAAAAATATACTACATTAAATCCAATAGATTTTTTACCCATATTTGTGCCCACGCGTTATCCTTGACTTCGGGTGGCAGATGTCTCCAAGAGAGAGGGCTGACCGGAATGATATCGGAGTATTTGGCTAGCGTCGCCAAAAAACCCCGACATTGCTGCCTATATTTCTCAATCATTTGTCCATCAACATTGTATTCAACCGTCAAATGTGTCTGGCAGTTCCATACCACACGCAAGAGAGTATGCCCCCTCCCTCGCCTCCTATCTGTAGATGAATATGTTATTAAAGAAAAATAATATCAATACAAGTTATAATAAAAATAAATTTTGGTATAAAAATTTAATAGATTTATATAAATATACTTGTGGTAGTTGGATAAATGGGTGCAGAAGCTGAAGGAATATCCTGTACAGGTGGAGTGTCCCTCAGTGTATGCTCCTCAGCCACATACTGTGTCGCAGCAGGAGTCAAAGAAGATGGAATATAATAGCCCGGAGATAATGAACCAAAAGAAAAAGATGATGGTATAGAAGTCTGGCCAGCTGGTAGTGTAAACATCGGAGGTCTAAATATGTCATATGTCCCTGAAGACACGCCAGGATCAAAATAGGGCGTAGAAGATACGTCTGTGGTAGTGGGTCGTCTAACTCTCGCCCCACGAGCCCTCCTACCACCGGCCTTAGTACCGAGACCACTAGATGATCGTCCATCTCTGACACCACCCCCCCTCCTACCACCAACCTCTCTACTGGGAGAAATATCAGGGTCCTCGTCAGATATCTGTCGTCTAGGGGGTGGATCCTGAAAAAAAGTTTGACAGAAAAGTAAACACATGATATTATAAGTTATTGAAATATTTATATTTGAAATAAAATACTCACAACAGGGATGAGTGGAGGAACACCCATCTGTACCATGCGACGATTATTATCTGTCATCTTTTTCCGCTGCCTCTCTTCAATGGGTGTCATTTCCTGCAATGAAAACAAATATGGAAGTAATTAGAAACAGATAACTAATGTGTAACCCAAAAAACAAAATATAGAAAAACCATTATGATAAAAAGAACATAATGAAACATAAGATTTATGGTGTTATGAAGGTAAGTACTAGGATACACACTCTGAATGATGTAGGTGAAACATGTAGGCGAGAACACGACTGTATGATTCTATATATTTCCCACCACAACTTTGGGTTCACAATCAACTCTGACAATTGAGCTGTTGGGGTCATCATTAGTAAAAAACGGATTGCTTCCAATTGCAGTAGGGATAGTTTCAACTTCATCATCACCATCATCAAAAGCATGTCTGGGATTTACTTCAATAATTACACCGAATTTAGGATGACGATGATCTTTGACATAAAAAACTTGTTTCACCATTGATGCCAATACATATGGTTCATCGGTGGAAAGAGTGAGAGTCATGTAAATAACTCGAAATCCATAATCATTAATAAAGGTGCCTTGCCTCGTCATTGAATCAAACCATTGAAATTTCATCATCGTGACTCGACCATGCGAGTAATAATCCAAAAATTATTATTTTCTCCACGACACCATAATAAGAAACATTTTCAGAACGAGGTCTAGTGTCCGATGAACTGGCATAACAGTCTGTTGTGGCAGTTAGCATAACACCATTATGCTGTGTTCTCATGTTTTTTGCTCGTTCAGTGATAATAAATTTGTATCCATTGATCACAAGTGATTTACAAGCACGAACCATGGTATTAGGACCAAAAGCCAAAGCTCTTATTTCCTCAGAAACAGAGTCTGTAGGAAAACTCGATACCTGAAATATAAACAAATAGTAAACTTAATTAAATATTATTTTTATTTAGTTATTATAGAAATATTTTTACCTTCAATTTCAACCAAGTAGAAAACCCTTTGCTATGCAAAGTCTCCTTCTTTCTCAAAGATAAAGAACGATGCTTTCTATATATCAATTCTTTATGTTCCCTGTAGATAAAAATAATAATAGTTTAACAAATATTTAAAATTAAAAGAGATAAGATAAGAGATACATGTACAATTAACTTACTTGATATACTCATCGAACAAATCAAAATTGAACAACACTGTGCGATGTGCCATCTCTCGCTCTTCAAGGCTTAATGTTGTCAATGTATATGATCCCGGAATTCATCCTGTCTAAGGAAGTGATGGAAAACTGGGTTCAATTTTCCCATACTGTTCTTCTTCATTTCTCATTGGTCTGTTTATTCTCGTAGAATGATCAGACAAATACATTGAGTAGAAATCCATACATTCTTGAGACAAGTAACCGTTCACAATAGAACCTTCGGGATAATTCCTATTCCAAACATATGATTTCAATGTGCACATGTTTCTTTCAGTTGGATACATCCAACGAAAAGCAATGGGTCCTCCAAGAAGTATTTCGGTCGGAAGATGGACAGTCAGATGCAACATGCATGTAAAAAATTATGGAGGGAATATTTTCTCTAACTCACACAAAATTAATGGTGTCTCTGCCAACATTTTTTGCATGAGGGATTTGGACAACCTCTTAGCACAAAGATCTCTAAACAAATAGCACAACTAAATAACTGAGACTCTAACATTATTGGAAAAGATATGACGGATTGCTATTGGAATAAACTCATGCAAAATGATGTGATAATCATGAGTCTTCAAAGATTTCAACTTCAACTCTTTTATGTTGACCCATTTTGATATATTTCTTGAATAGCCATCATGAACTTTAATAGTCTCTAGCACTTCCAGAAATTGATTTTTTTCAGCAGGAGTCATCACATAAGAAGCACATGGAACTTGCCATTTATTTTCACTGATACAGACAGGATGTAATTATGGTCTGATCCCCCAATCTACCAAGTCGCGTCGAGATTGTAAATCATCTTTTGTCTTCCCCTTGACATTTAGAATAATCGAAAGCAACATTTCACATATATTCTTTTCAATGTGCATTACGTCTAAGCAATGACGTAACAAGTTGGTTGACCAATATGACAACTCAAAGAATATACTCTTCTTCTTCCAATTGTAACAGGTATCATTGGAAACATTTTTCCTCTTTCTAGATTTCATTACACTCTTCCCAAATGAATAACTGAAATCTTTCAATTCATTAAGCACATAAGTTCCAGACATACGCTGAGGTGGATCATCATTCTCCATGGTATTGTCAAATCTTCGACGATTGTTTCTATATGGATGGTTCATTGGAAAGAATCGTCGATGTCCCATAAAACTAAAACTACGACGATATTTCAGTCTTCTCGATCAAGTATTCTTCATACAAACAGGACATGAAAATTTTCCTTTTGTGCTCCATCCAGACATCATTGCATAAGCAGGAAAATCATTGATAGTCCACATAAGTGCAACACGCATCTGAAATATGTCCTTCGAACATGCATCGTATGTGGTCACACCCACATCCACTAGTGCAGAAAACATTTTTTACGTCGGTTATTTTTCATTATTTACGTCGGTTTTTAGGCGACGTTAATACGGAAGACATTATAAATAACGTTTTTTACGTCGGTTATTTAAAACCCGACGTAACATCCCTAACATCACGGTGTTTATCACGTCGGTTCATTAATAACCGACGTGATAAATATGCGCGGGGGGGGGGGGGGGGGGTTTTATCACGTCGGTTATGTTCTAAACCGACGTGATAAAACGCCTGGGATAATCGTTTATCACGTCGGTTATGACATAACCGACGTGATTAACCCTACCCCGGGCCTATTATCACGTCGGTTTCTTAAATAACCGACGTGATAAAAAGGCCTGGGAAACGTTTTAGCACGTCGGTTATCCAATAACCGACGTGGTAAATCAATTCCCAGGCCTTTTAGCACGTCGGTTATATTAAGAACCGACGTGATAAAAGGCCCGGGAACGGTTTATCACGTCGGTTCTCGAAAAAACCGACGTGATAAAACCCCTACCGATTTATTTACCACGTCGGTTATAAAATAACCGACGTGAAAGCGATATTTTTTTTTTAAAATAATTGCACTGCTCTCACCAAAAAGCAACCAGAAACCAAACAACAAAAATAACCATGCCAGCCCTCCCCCAAGCCCCAACTGAACCCCACCCTCATCTATACCCACCTAACAACCTGACCAGCCCTCCCCCACCACATTGGAGCCCCACCACAACCCTTGGACCCCCCCACCCCTTGGACAGCCCCCCCACCCTCATTTACACCCCCACGACCCCTAGTACAGCCTCAAACACCCATTGGACACCCCTCCCATATCCCTTGGACACCCCCACCCCTTGGACACCCCCACCCCTTGGACAGCCCCCCACCCTCATTTACACCCCCAAGACCCCTAGTACAGCCTCAAACACCCATTGGACACCCCCCCACACCTTGACAGCCCTCCCAGACCCCTTGGACACCCCCGACCCCTGGACACCCCCCCGAGCCCTTGGACAACCCCAAACACCCCTCCCATATCCCTTGGACACCCCCCCACCCCTTGTACACCCCCACCCCTTGGACAGCCCCCCCACCCTCATTTACACCCAACCGGCCCCTTGGACAGAACTCCCAGACACCTTGGACACCACTCCCATATCCCTTGGACACCCCCACCCCTTGGACACCCCCACCCCTTCGACAGCCCCCCCACCCTCATTTACACCCCCCGAACACTAGGACAACCCCAAACACCCCTTGGACACCCCTCCCATATCCCTTGGACACCCCCACCCCTTGGACACCCCCCACCCCTTGGACAGCCCCCCCACCCCCTGGACACCCCCCCGACCCCTTGGAAACCCCCTACCCCTTGGAAACCCCCCCATCCCCTTGGACAACCCCAAACACCCCTTGGACACCCCTCCTATATCCCTTGGACACCCCCCACCACTTGGACACCCCCCACCCCTTGGACAGCCCCCCCCCCCACCCTCATTTACACCCAACCGACTCCTTGGACAGCACCAAACACACCTTGGACACCCCTCCCATATCCCTTGGACACCCCCACCCCTTGGACACCCCCACCCTCATTTACACCCCCCGACCCCTAGGACAGCCCCAAACACACCTTGGACACCCCTCCCATATCCCTTGGACACCCCCCAAACACCCACCCACCCCCTTGGAACCTCTCCCCCCATACCAAAATCCAGACCAGAAAAACCATCAATAGTAGACCAAAACAAGAAGTAGAGAAAAATTAAACATTCACTTATATAACATTCAAAACTTACACTGTCAACTTCAAAAAAAACTAAATCCAACCTAAATGACTACGAAATACACAATTACATTGACAATATTCAAAATTACATTTTACATTACAAACAACTAAAAGTCAATCAAACCTGTAAAATAATTTGACCACTCCACTTGTAAGTGTTTGATATCTTCAGCAGTAAAGGGTTGAGGGTCATCAAAAATCTACAAAGGAAAAGGATAGTAGTCAATGTGTATAATGAATAAATCAAATTGAAATATTATGAGAAATAGGAAATCTTACCAGGTCAAAACTCAGAACTGTCCCAGTTGTTATTATTTCATACATAAATCTTAACATGTAATATCCGCATTCGATGATGCCTTGTTGCTCATGACATTTCTATTTGAATGAGTGTAAATTCAATATATTATTTTTATGTAATAAATCAAAATGTACAAATTATAAATGGATATTTACCTTCGCATGTACATATTTGATCTTGAAATTCCTTTTCTTTGCGCTTTTTCGAAAGTGGACCCATGCCCTGTTAGAAAATAATACGAATGGGGTAAATTTAAAATTCATTATAGTATATAAAACTATTGTGAAATTGAAACTTACGTTTCCAATATATTCTTAAAACTTTCTCGCACATCATCATGGAGAGAGCATATCCAATAAAGTGTTTTCTCCCTAGGGCAAAAAACCCCTAACATCCAATGATCCCTGATAAAAGGAAATTTAACGTTAGTGGTTTTTTATGTTAAAAGATAATTAACTCTTTGAGAGGGATGTGTTTCATACCTCTCACAAAAAGGCATCATCCAACACTGTGTGATTACATTCTTTTCAAATCTATCAGCAATATAAAGCATTCTTTGTTCCTCATCCAATGCACATGCTTCAGGGGAAATCAATTGTGGGTCCACGAATCCATATACATCTGTCAGCTCATTCCTCTCACAAATTTTATACAGATACCTAATACAAAGCAGACATAAGTATACATTTTTAATAAATATAACGCAAGGAAAAGGTGTTAAGACTTACATGATAAAAATTTGCACCACGTTGATGCCCAACTTATCTCCAGTGACAAACTCCATGATATCAGTTTTCATAATCCCCACACTTAGTTCACGTCCACAGACATGAGCTTCCATTGTAAAGTCATAATGATCTTCCAACAAATTTGAATATCTTGACAATTTGTCAAGACTGCTAGTATCTGCATCTGATGTCATAGCTATCTGTCTTTGTTGTTGTCTATACAGTATTTCTTTACCTTTGAAGTATTCCTGTAAAAATAAATTGAAAAATATATTAGTTTTCAAATGATAAAACATTAATAAAAATATAAAATAAAAGATATAACATCCATACCTCTATGGTAATGAGTCGAAGAAGTCTGGATGGACAAAGTAAAAAATGGCCGATACTATGTCCAACTGTCGTCATCTCATCTGTAGGTAATGGTATCCGAGCTGATCTATCTATAATATCCTGTACAGTGACCCTCTGATTCTCTACCTCTAACTTTTGATGATGAAATGTATCTCCTATACAATATACCATCCCATATGCAACTATATGATGTTGAGGATCATCAACATACAACTCACAATAAGTAGGTAGCTGCGGCGGAGGAGGAGGATCAAAAATGGGGTCCGCAGGCTGAGGTGGGGGAGTGGGAGCTACTGGGAGAGGTGGAGTGGGAGCTGCACCCTGAAATTGTCTTTGCAAGTCTGCAAACATAAACTGCACCGATGCTCTAATCTTGTCCTCCATTGTCGCATTAATATTATGGACTTCAGCCTCCAAGGATTCAATTTTTTTATAAACTCCCTCAACGTTAGAAGTTGAGGAACGTGGAAACACTTTTCTTACCGATACACCTACCAGATATCCTCTTACACGGCCAGGATGTTCGGGCTTTCCCAATGCCACATATAAAATATCTTCCCTCCCAGATGGTGTAAATGTCCCCTGTGAACTCTGCTCCTCAAGAGAGTCCTGTAATAATTAATTGAACATTTCTATAATGATTGGAAATATATGACGAAAATAGTAAACTTAAATAAATAAAATAGATATCTTACAATCCTCTCAACTACGAGTCTCGATTCTTACGAAAGATATTGTCCTTTTTTGCCCTTCCGAGCTCTTTTCCATTTCTCATGTCTAGATGGAGGGGATGGAGGGGCCACCTCTCTAGAGCTTGAAGACTCAGCTCTTAGTTGTTGAAATTTTTGTGCCATCATTTGTTCTTCCAATAATGCATACCCTCCCCGAGATAAACTATGAGGGTATACATTTTTAGATTGGATCTCTTGATGAGCTTTCCTTGTTTGCTGTAAATTAAGAATAAGTAATCATTAACAAAACAATAATAATATCATTTATATAAGAAAGCTTATAAAAGTTTACATTGCCCTTACCAAAAATGATTCTTTTCTTCTACTTTCAAAAAATTGTCTCCATGTGTCTTCATCTATAAAAGGATATATACGACATGGATTCTCACGACTCCTATGACCATAAATGAAATCAGATGAGAGGGTTGATTTGAAATCCCTCCATCTACTAGCATCCAACGATAAGCATTTCTTCCTGACTCCTCCAGTGTCAGGAATATCAAATGTCATCTGATAAAAAAGAGGTTAAAAATATTATATATACTAGAAACATTTAAAGAACAGTAAAACAATAGCAAAAGATCTTACCAAAATGGTCTCCCACAGCTGAGAAATTATCGCCTTATCCACACTTCTCCAATCATCATAGAGAATGCTTACTTTTCTCTTAGCCTGAGTTGCTACAAAACCCTTAAAATCTTTAGCATTTGGACCTCTAGGAAGATCATCATCATCAAACTCCACGACTATCCTCTCCTCCTTCGTACGGGCAAGTGATAATTTTGGTAAACGTCTGCACCCACACTTACCAACCTTTGAACTCTTTTTCGTAATAGGAGCATGTGAATGTTCCTCCCCAGATGTATGACCAATATGCTCATCTCCAGAATCATGTGGCTGATCAACTGATTGGTCTGTCATTTTCCTTCAAATCAAAAAAACAAACATTAGTTCACAAATATACAAATTCAAATATTGTAATACTACTTAATCAGAAAATAGAAAAGTGTACTAAATTACATAATAGTAAACACTGGTAATATGGTAAGCATGTTAAACAATGATAAACATGGTAAACATAGGCAAAAGGTTGCCAAGGAGTTGGCCCAAAAAAGCTGAAAAGTGGACTCACTGAGTCCACCGGTCAGCCGGTGTGAGCTCACCGGCCAGCCGGAGGACCCAGGCAGTAGACTTGCCCACTGCCTGGTGCCACCGGCCGGCCGCTGGCTCACCACCGGCCGGCCGCTGGACCAGACAGAGCCTTCCTGTCTGGACCACCGGCCGGCCGGTGGACCAGACAGAGCTTTGCTCTGGACCACCGGCCAACCGGTGATCCACCACCGGCCAGCCGGTGCGCCCAGGACTTCTCCTCTTTATGGTTTTTATTGTTTTATCGTTTTGGTTTGATATATGTTTTAATAAGTAAAAAATTTACAATATCTAACATTATATGAAAAAACTAAATGTAAACAAGAAATAAACATGTGTTACCTGTAATTTTAGGAATATACAGTTGGATTGTTTTCCCAAATTCCTTCGTCGTGATCGTTCCTTATGGCACAAACCATGTCTTCAACATACTCATCATTATGTTCTGTTAATCTTTCCATGGAAGTAGGGATCTCACATAAATCAGCATCTTCATCAAATTCATCCTCACCAACATATTGTTTTTTCCCTTGTAAAACAACATCCCACTGCATATCTGATTGATCTACTACATAGAAAATTTGTTTGGCATGTGTTTCCATTATAAAAGAATCAGCTGTGTCTTCCAATCTATTCAGATTAACAAGTGTCATTCCAAATTCATCGTGTCTGACACTGTTGTTACCGATAAACCATTTACAGTTAAAAACATGAACTTTAATTTTAAAGTAATCAGCCTCCCATATGTCTTCAATCACTCCATAATATGCACTTGATGCCGAAATTGGGTTTCTGTCCTTAGCACTCGAAAAATGCATTGCTTCTGCAAACACCAATACACCACTATTCTAAACTGCACTTCTGTTGTCCTGAGCTTTCGTATGAAATGTATAGCCATTAATGTCATAAGCGGACCATGTTATCACATTTAAAGATGGACCACCCACTATCCATTTTAATGTCTCTGATACATCTGATCTACCAAGCAAGGTCTTTTTAAACCATGGCAAAAAAGTTTTGTTGTGCTCATTCAAAATCCACATTTCTTTCTTCTTTGGATGACATTGTTTCAACTCATTAATATGCAATTTGATATACGGTTGAACATCAGTTATGTTATTCAAGATGTATGATTCTAACTTCTTCATATGTTCAGCTGACAGTGATTTGACTTTCAAGCCACGAATCCCCTTTCCCTCATTATTAACCCGTTCATGGAAAGATGGAGGCAAACCTATGTGTTGCGCCGTAGCCAAGTAGCTCGTACAAAACTCTGCTACCTCCTCAGAAATATACTTTTCAATAATGGAGGCTTCAGGTCGATATGGATTTTTAACATATCCCTTTAATATTTTCATATACCTTTCAAAAGGATACATCCAACGAAGATATACAGGTCCACAAAGCTTTATTTCTCGAACCAGATGAATCATTAAATGCACCATCATATCAAAAAAAGTTGGAGGAAAATACATTTCCAAATGACAAAGTATAAAAATTGTATCCTTTTCCAAAATGTTCAAAGCATTCACATCAATCGCCTTGTTACAAATTGAATTGAAAAAATAACACAACCTCATTATAGTCTTTCTGACACGGATGGGCAATATTCCACGCAGTGCAACTGGTAGAATTTGTTGCATCATGACGTGACAATCATGTGATTTCATACCTATCAACTTCAAGTCTTTAAATGAGACAAAATTTTTTACATTTGAAGAATAACCTTGAGGCACTTTGATATCATGAAGACACTGACAGAAGCTACTTTTCTCCCTCTTCGATAATGTATGACAAGCCGGGGGAAGAAATGTTCATCTTCCTTTAGGAGTGGGAGCTAACTCCAAACGTATTCCCATTGATAGTAGGTCTAACCTTGCATTCAACCCATCTTTTGTCCTTCCTTTAATATCTAGCAATGTTCCGATCAAAGAATCACATATATTCTTCTCCACGTGCATGACATCAATATTATGTTTGACTTAATGATACCTCCAATATGGTAGCTCAAAAAATATTGAACTTTTCTTCCAAATATGTCTATCATTACCAGATTTCTGTGTCTTTCCCAATGTCACATCAAGGTTTTTCACCCTCTCAAAATACAAATCTGGGGATAAAGGTTTTGGAGCAGTATCAAATTATTGTGAGCCATTGAATGCCTTTTTTAGTCTTCTATAAGGGTGATCCATAGGCAAAAACTTTCGATGACCCATGTACACTGTTTTCCTCCCATGATGCAATTGACAATATGACGTCTGTTGTTCGCAAATTGGACATGCTTTATGCCCTTTAACACTGTATCCAGACAAATTTCCATATGCTGGGAAGTCATTTATAGTGAATAGAAGCACTGCATGCAGTTGAAAATATTCCATTTTATAAGAATCATACACCCTAATACCATCAGCCCATAACAGTTTCAAATCATCAATCAGCGGTGACAAGTATACATCAATATCATTGCCGGGTTGCTTTGGACCAGAGATCATGATACTCAACATGACATATTTGTGCTTCATACAAACTTCAGGAGAGAGGTTGTAAATTACCAATAAAACAGGCCATGAACTATGTGTGCTACTGAGGGTTCGGTATGGATTCATTCCATCTGTGCACAAGCCTAGTCTCAGATTTCTAATTTAATTTCCAAATGTAGGGTACTGGGCATCAATTTTCTTCCATTGTGGACAATCATCTGGATGACATATTTTTCCATCACATACCCTCTCATCAGCATGCCATCTTAACCTTTTTGCATCATGTGAATTAGCAAATAAACGTTTGAAACGAGGAATTATAGAAAGATACCAAAATACCTTTGAAGGGAGCTTTGTAATCTCTACATCAGCTTGTGATTTTTCTTTCACCTTATACCGTGATGTCCCACATTTAGGACACTCTTTCATAAATTCATATTCCTTCCTATATATAATGCAGTCATTCGGACAGGCATGTATTTTCCTGTATCCCAATCCCATCGGGCATAATATTTTTTTGGCCTTATAATGTTAATCTGGAAGATCGTTATCTTTTGGAAGAATGTCTTTCATCAATTTTAGCAGCTCTGTAAAACTTCTGTCACTCCATCCATGTTTCGCCTTCAGGTTAATCAATCTTAACACCACCGACAAAACCGTAAAATTTGTACAACCAGGATATAATGGTTTTTCGGCATCACCATATAGACGTGCAACTGTCGGTTCTATCTCAATTTGTTCTGCTACAATATCGTGAATCATTTCTTCAATTCCATCGGAGTTACCATCTTGCGATTCATTATCATCAGTGACATTCTGTCCAGTTTCGCCATGCCAAATCCAAGGGTTGTAACTCGGATTGAAACCATGACAAATCAGATGATCTTTTATCTATCTACTTTTCAACTTCTTCATATTCAGACATTTCAGGCATGGACAGAAAAAAATGTCACTACTTGGAACATTTCGTTTAGCAAATTCCAAAAAGGCATCAACACCTTCCTCATATTCATTGCTCATTCGATGTGCCGTAATCCAACTTCGACTCATTATTACCTATAACAAATAGAAAAAATATATATATTTTTTAGATAAGACAAATATATGTTTATATGAAAAAAATCATAATTTGAATGTAAAAAATTTTGAAATATAAAACAAATCGATGTGTATTTAAAAAAATATGCTTGAATATTATTTTTTAAACAAAATATAGTAAGATTTAACACCCCCCCTGGACACCACCCCCACCCCCTACCCCCTTGGACACCCCCCTGGACACCCCCCAACACCCACCCACACCCTTGGACAGCCCCCCACACCCACCCACCCCCTTGTAAACCCCCCTGGACACCCCCCGACCCCTCTGGACAGCCCCCCGCCCCTCCTGAACACCACCCCCCACCCCCTACCCCCTTGGACACCCCCCTGGACATCCCCCAACCCTCTAGACAGCCCCCCCACCCACCCGGACAACCCCAAATACCCTCTGGAGAGGCCGCCACCCACTTGGACAGCCCCCCACACCCATCCAACCCCTTGGACACCCCCCTGGACACCCCACCGACCCCTCTGGACAGGCCGCCACCCCCTTGGACAGCCCCCCACACCCACCCATCCCCTTGGACACCACCCTGGACACCCCCCGACCCCTCTGGACAGCCCCCGACCCCTCTAGAAAGCACCCCCACCCCTCCTGGACACAACCCCCCACCCCCGACCTGCTTGGACACCCCCCTGGACACCCCCCAACCCTCTGGACAGCCCCCCACCCCTCCTAAACACCACCCCCACCCCCTACCCCCCTTGGACACCCCCCTGGACACCCCCCAACACCCACCCACACCCTTGGACAGCCCCCCACACCCACCCACCCCCTTGTAAACCCCCCTGGACACCCCCCGACCCCTCTGGACAGCCCCCCGCCCCTCCTGGACACCACCCCCCACCCCCTACCCCCTTGGACACCCCCTGGACATCCCCCAACCCTCTGGACAGCCCCCCACCCACCCGGACAACCCCAAATACCCTCTGGAGAGGCCGCCACCCACTTGGACAGCCCCCCACACCCATCCAACCCCTTGGACACCCCCCTGGACACCCCACCGACCCCTCTGGACAGGCCGCCACCCCCTTGGACAGCCCCCCACACCCACCCATCCCCTTGGACACCACCCTGGACACCCCCCGATCCCTCTGGACAGCCCCCGACCCCTCTAGAAAGCACCCCCACCCCTCCTGGACACAACCCCCCACCCCCGACCTGCTTGGACACCCCCCTGGACACCCCCAACCCTCTGGACAGCCCCCCCACCCCTCCTAAACACCACCCCCACCCCCTACCCCCCTTGGACACCCCCTGGACACCCCCAACACCCACCCACACCCTTGGACAGCCCCCCACACCCACCCACCCCCTTGTAAACCCCCCTGGACACCCCCCGACCCCTCTGGACAGCCCCCCACCCCTCCTGGACACCACCCCCCACACCCTACCCCCTTGGACACCCCCCTGGACACCCCCCAACCCTCTTGATAGCCCTCCCACCCCCCTGGAATCACTGAAAATTTACCATAACAAGAAGTTGGGCCATTCAAAGAATGTTTTTAGGTGTGGAGGAAGAACTGAGTTTCAATAGATAGAGAAGGAACTCGACATTAGGTTGTCTATTCCAGGTGTGGATTTGAAGGAGTTAATGTTTGTTCAGTGACCCAAGAGATTGAATCAGAAATTCAGATGTTGTGCCATTTTCTCATGATGAGGATGAATAATTGGTGGGGTTTGACTTTTAAATGGAGAGCTTAACAGACCATCATATTTTCTATAGATCAGTAAAGGATGTTAGCATCGAACATAAGGCTTAAGGGATGCTTTCAGATCCAAATATGTATGTTGATGGATGCAGTGGATCTAGTAGAGGTTCTAGAAAGAATGGTGGTTTTATTTGTTTAGGATAAGTAGTGAAGAAAAAACTAGTTAATTTTTTACTTACTGAAAAGAGGGTATCTAAAATTTTTAACATGCCGAGGGGAAATCTGGCGAGTCCTCCTTGTGAAACTTTGTTTGCAGGGGGTGAAAATGGTGATGTGATCCCAAATCCATGCACCTATGCCATGGTTGTGTGTGAATAAAGTAGTAACAACTGTAAAAGGGCAACCCATCCAAATGGACACGCCCCAACCCTCTCGGGGATTTATAGAAAACAATGAAAAATTAGTGAAATCATAAAATTAGTCAATATTGAAAGTCGAACTAATAGATCTAGGGATGATAAATAAGATTATGGTGCCAAAACGAGTTAAAAGGGTTCGCAATCGAAGAATCTTAGCTAGTTTCAACAAAAAAATCACAACACATATATATATACTATCCGCGAAAAAAAACGAACGAGTGGGAGGATTACCTGAGTGCTGCGAGTTTAGATGATTGATCTGAGGAGATTAAATATGAGAAACGATGATCGCAAAACGAATCTAAACCCATGAAATGGACGAGCCGATTCGGGTTTACGCGCGAGAGAGACGAGTCGCGACTGTCGAAGGTAAACTCGCGAATGACAATCCACGGGTCTGGGTAAATTTTTAAATGAGTTATCACGTCGGTTATTCAATAACCGACGTTATAATTTTTTTAAAAACATTTATAACGTCGGTTATTCAATAACCGACGTAAAAACCTTCCTCTGATTCTTTTTTTACGTCGGTTATTTTATAACCGACGTTATAAAGGGCTCAAAATCCGCGTTTTATTACGTCGGTTATTCCATAACCGACGTCAAAAACATCTGCGGATTCTTTTTTTACGTCGGTTATAAAATAACCGACGTAAAAAGGCCTTCAAAAACCGCGTTTTTTACGTCGGTTATTGAATAACCGACGTAACAAACACCCCCCGCTTCTGTTTTTTACGTCGGTTAATGTATAACCGACGTAAAAAACGAAGCCGCATGATTAATAACGTCGGTTATAAAAATAACCGACGTTAAAGGTGTACTAAACACAGGTTTTTACGTCAGTTATTAAATAACCGACGTAAAAAACCTCGTTTTACATATTATGACGTCGGTTTTATATAACCGACGTAAAAAATGGTGACGTAAAAAACGTTTTCTGCACTAGTGATCCCAAAGAAGTTTCAACTCTTTTATTAAAGGTTGCATGTATAAATCTATATCATTGCCGGGATCAGAAGGGCCAGATATCAGTATACTCAAGAAAGTGTAAGGCTTTTTCATACACAACCAAGGGGGAAGGTTATAAATGTGTATGAAAATCGGCCATGTGCTGTGTGAAGTAAGCATCTGCCCAAATGGATTAAAACCGTCACATGAAAGAACTAGTCTCACATTACGCACGTCGGCTACAAATTCAGGATATCGAGCATCAAATATCTGCCATGCAAATCTATCTGCAGGGTGAACCAACTCTTCATTATTCTTTTTTCTCTCGGTGTCATGCCATCGCATTTTTACGGATATTTCATCAGACATGAAAATGTTATGTAATCTGGGGATCAATGGAAAGTGCCACATTACTTTTGTGGCACACGAGATGGTGTTCCTTCATCTTTTGGCTTCCATCGGGAGGTTCCGCATTTTATACAATTATTTCTTTCAGCAGTTTCCTCCCAAAATAAGCTGCAATCATTCAGGCAAGCATGATTTTTTTTGAGAATCCAAGTTCATCAACCAACTTCCATGCCATATAGTGGTTTGAGGGAATATCTGCATCATCTGGAAGTAAGTCCTTCAAGAAGGTAATAATGTAATCAATTGCAGTATTTGAAATCCCATACATAGTTTTCCCATGAAACAATCAGATTAAAAATTCCAACTTTTTCATTTTATCACATTGCCGATATACTGGAGTCGTCGCAGCATCATTCAATTTTTTCACCCTATCAACATCATCATTTTCATTGGACGCATCATGTGTGCTTGTATCGAAATCTTGTTGGCTGGACATCCTTTCCTTCTCATGGTGTCGAATAAATGGAAACCAATCATATATCAAACTCTCCAATTCAGTCCTATCATTTGGATCATCAACATTTTGAGATTCCATTTTCTCTCCATTGTGATACCACACATAATAGTTTGTTTGGAAACCATATTTGGTTATATGATAGTTAACTGCTTCATGACTCAACCAAGGTCTTCCAACACAATTAAAACATGGGCAGTGTATGCGACCAATATCTGAAGCCTTGTCAAATGCAAAATCTAGAAAGCTGTTCAAATTATTTTGAAAATCGGTTGAAATCCGATCAGTTTCGTACATCCAACTTCTATCCATTCTGTAAAAAAATCGCAATAAGTCATTTCAAAGCAATTAAATAATATTAAAGTTTAATCAAAAACATATTTATGTAAATGACAATTGTTTACTCTATATAAAATCATAACTGACACATTACTCTATATGAGAATCATATTAATAAATACAACAAAATACAATGTATATAAGAAAATAAGATACAAAATTTCTAATGCCTATATTCAAGGATTGACCAGTAAGATATTGGAAGTGGATCAAGGAATATATAATCCTTAAGGGTCTTGTTGGGAGTATATGAGTTTTATACTTTAACTTCTTCAAGTAGATCAGGATGAGGAGTAGGATGAGGATCATGGGAGTGGCGGGACTGTCCAAGGGGGGTGTGGCGTGCCCAGGGGGGGTGCGGGGTGTCTAGGGGGTGGTGGGGCCGTCCGGGGGGTCGGAGGTGTCCAGGGGGTGGGGGGATGTCTAGGGGGGTCAGGGTGTCCAGGTGGGCGGGCTGTCTGTGGGGGTGGTCAGGTTGTCCAAGGGGGTCAGGGTGTATAGGTATATTTATATGAAAAGAATACCCCCACAATAATCATGCAGCCCTGTCATTAGTCTAAACCCCTACAACACATAAAAGAAGCTAGTATGGACATTTACTAAAATATTTAACACCATACGAATGAAAATACACTCTAAATATAGTTTGATAGGATATAATGGTGTGTGTGAAAAAAATGATATTAAATCAATTTAAATGAATATGGAACAAATGAGGGTTTATAATACACTAAGAGTACCTCAAACAATCCAAAACCACTATAGAACCACATATTCAACTTCATGAAACAGGACTTGGAAGTCTTACCTACGACTTTACTGATGACCACCTAATTGGAACACTCTATTTATGGTTCTTGAACACAAGGAACAAACAATGTTTGGTCTCTACCAACTCAATCACCCCCTTGTAGATCATAATCTTGTTTCCCCTTATACTAAAATGGTCTCACTGGAAGCTACTATTAATACCGGACCTAAACCATTCATTCTCCACAAAACAATGATCAAAGAACCATCAGAGGTATCTCTCATATAACCATAACCATTTTATCTATGATGTAACGAAATTTAGAAGAATAACTTTTATTCAATAACCTTTTGGTATATAATTTGCATCAACAATGGTTCAATTATATGGTTCATCACATTCCAATTTATTAATCACCCATACATGATAAAAATTGAACATTGAATTTCATTTAATTACAACCATCATATTTCATTTAATTCTTAACAAGCATAGAAGAATGGAAATTGGAATCTAATAAATTTAATTAGTCCCCAAAACTTTTTAATAAATTTAACATGAAAAATAAAACACTTTGAAATCTAAATAATCACTATGAAGTAACATGAGCTTGGAATTCTATTGCACAAGTAAAAACACTCAACGATGGAATATATGAAAAGATTATTAATATAAATTATTGACACAAGATAATAAAGTAACTATGAATGTTAAAACTAAACATGTGATTGAATTTTATAACATATAATAAAAATTTCTTGGTAATGAAACATGAAAGGCACATCAAAAAATTAGACAACCGTCTAATGAAATCTATATGGGCTGGAATATGCATGGAATTTAATAAAGAACCGAAACATAAATAGGGCTGGAACATAAATTGGGTGGGAATATGAGAATAAAAATTGGTCTCATACTAAAGAGAAACATATACACATCAAAATCGAAAATAAAAACTGAAAGTTAAAGAAAATAACTCACCTTGGATGGGATGGAGGAAGAGAACCAGAAGCACCTCCAAAATCGCCGATAGCTTCCGTTTAGGGCTCTGGATCACGAATGGGGGAGAGGACGGGCTACTGCCAATTTGGGGGAAATTTTTACCAATGGTTTTTAAAAACCGTTGGTATATACATTCAGCCCAAACCTTTACCAACGGTTCTCATTGAACCGTTGGTAAAAGGCCACCGAAATCCAACTTTTACCAACGGTTCTCATTGAACCATTGGTAAAAACTCCTCTATACCAACGGTTGTAATGAACTGTTGGTAAAAGTGTCTATAAAACCATCTATACCAATGGTTTCTGAGAACCGTTGGTATAGATGGATATTCCCAACAGTTTAGTAAATCGTTGGGATATAACCGTTGGTAAAAATAGGATTTCCAGTAGTGAGCATGTACTTGAAAACTATTCCCCTGCCCGATTCTCCTTACACGGCTAACCCACATGGTCCGACTCAACCCGAGGCTACACAGCGTGTTCGAAACAAACACGGCGTGTACTAGACAAGGCTTCGGTGGCCCGTGTTGTTAAGTACATGGCCGTCTACACGGATGGACCTTACACGGCGTGCTCCGAACAAGCACGATATGAATAGGTGAAGGTGACACCATCCCGTGTTGTTCGTGACACAGCTGGGTACCTGGGAAAGACTACACGGCGTGTTCCGAACAAACACGGCGTGTCGAAAGGAAGGTAATGTCGGCCTGTGTTGTTCGTGACACGGACGGGTACCTGGACAAGACTACACGGCATGTTCCCTATGGACACGGCGTGTTCTACCCGAGCTTCCCCGACCCGTGTTGTTAGTGACACAGCCGGGTACATGACTCCGGACTCACATGGCGTGTACCAATGGTACACGGCGTGTTCCCGAAGTTACTCCCATGACACCGTGTTCTGCTCACACGGTCAGTGACACCGCCTGAAAACTACACGGCGTGTATCTAAAAAGTACATGCCATGTATTCTGGGTTTTTCTGGGCAGTAGCTCAGAAACTGCGCAGAATTCCAGAAACACTAAAAACAAGGGAAAAGATGCCAAATTCTGATCCATGAGGGCCAAGAACACCTCAAGAACCAAAATTTGGCGTTCATTTTAAGAAAGGAACAAAAAAAAAACCGTTTCCTAACATAACAGCAGAGAATCTATCAAGCATCTATCACAACAGCATGCATAACCTACACAGAGCCTATCACAACAACATGCAATCACTAATGCACCCTAGATGGCATGGAAAGAATGCATGACATGTGATTTCTACAAGTGCCTATATGATGAATGAGATGGCATACCCTCATCTCATCGGGTTGAGACAGAAATAGAACTGAAATATCAAAACAATAACCGCACAAGTCATATGAATCACTCTAGGTGAATACATACCAACCATAAAATCTCAAAACCAGAAAAGCTGCAATTAACGAGGTAGTATGGATTTTCCCTATACACGAGTTAGCTAATCCCGAGAACAGCTTAATGCCAAGTACTGAATCCGTCCTTTCCCCGGATAAAGTCTCCAAATAGCAAGCAAGAGAAAATAATCTCTCTGATACCACTTTGTAACGACCCAAGTCCAGAGCCCCTCCACTGGTGCCCCGTACTCGGTTCGCCACATGACCTCAAGCGCGTTCCCCCAAATGCCAGAGGCTGCCGACTAACAGCGAGGGCCTTGGTGAGTCGGTGGGGAAACTATGCCCTCATTCGGTAAGGTATACAAGGTAAGAAAATAACAATAAATAGCGGAAGCAGTAAAAAACATGCATAACAACAGAAACCAAACAACGGAAGTAATGTAGATATATAACTATGATGAAAATGATGCAGCAGGTACAAGTATCTAAAGAAAACAGCAAACACAACAACGTGCTGAAATACAACTGAAACCAAGTGCAAAATAAAAACAAAGTAAGCTCCTTAGGATCGCGATCCACGACTCGGTCCCATGATCCCCAGCTCCAGATGCAGTCAAGATCCTGAAGTAGAAGGGTGCTTTCCCTTATCTATACCTACAACAACATAGTCTACTTGGGCCCAAAAGCATGGCCCAAACAGGGTGTGAGATACAATCCCAGTAGGAAATCACCCAAAGATTTGTGCCTAACAGTCAATGAATACATGGCAGTAATAAAACAAGAAGCAGTAAACAGAAAAGCACAAACAACTACAATCCACAGTTCTGGAAAACAAAGTACACAAGTAAACAGCCAGCAACAAAAGAAGAAACAGGTAACCCTCTAGGTATATCTCACAGTATAACCCTTATGGTTCAACCTATAAGTACTATCAACCCTCTGGGAAGCACACACAGTCTCACCCCTCTGGTTCAGCTATGTAATTAAGCACTCTCTGGGGAATCACTCACCGTCAATTCCCCCTATAGTCTCATATCGTGCTAAAGACTCTCTGGGGAAGCACTCAATGTCAATTCCCCCTGTGTCCCACGTCGTGGATCTACAGACTCTCTGAGGAAGCACTCAACGTCAATTCCCCCTATAGTCTCACATCGTAATTAAAAGACACTCTGGAGAAGCTATAGCATCCCGCCTTTTTATCACATAAACTTTCATTACATTTTATAAAACCGAGGATCTTTAAGGTTTAGTGTCTTGGAAACCAGGAACTTAAAACATGAAAACATAAAACATTCTTCTTAAACACTTGAAAGGCTTCTCCTCATGTTCATCCTAGGTTAATTATTGCATCTCATAACCTGGGGACATACATCAAAAGAAAGGGTGAGCAGAAGGCCCAGTAAGGGAAACCAGAGAAACATTTAACATGTGAACTTGAGATACATCAACTATGTCATGAAAAAGAACTTTAAGGCATGAGAAAGAATCATGTGGAATATCATAATAAAAATAACATTTTTTATAACTTGAAGATGTGGCTACATCATTTAACATATACAATCATGAACATATCACCAAGGTCCATCCCCAAGGTTTCATTTGAAAATTACCAAGGTTATTCACCAAGATATCGTGAAAATTGTAATCTCTAGTGGTTACATCATTACCCAATGCATTGGAGCGCTATCAGGGTGAACCCTTAAATTTTACTTTATTATCATGTGAGCCACATATATCATCATCAAAAATTTCATAAATAACCCATATAGCATAAAATAAATGGGTTTCATTTCATAATCATAACGTTTTAAAAACTGCTTTAAAGACATGATCTTTACATCACTTTAAACCCACGGAAAAGGGAAAGCGGGTTTCATGTATGTAAATACCAGAATTTAAAATAGAACATTTTGGTATATATGTGAATACCCCTCTAGAAATAAGATCTTTGAGTATTCACTTTATAACATAAAATAATTTTGAGAAAAGAGAGAGGCATTTTGAGACAAAAATTCTGCAGCATAACGGCTATGTTACAGGGTTTTAGAAAACATTGAAAAGAGAGGGGACATGGGTCAAACATTCATAAATGACCCATAAAACAGTATAGGGACAGAATATAAGGTATTTAAGAACATGGTAATGAAATTTGAAAATATACCATATGAAATGAAGAACATGAAATGAAGAAAAAAAATAAGATTTCTCTTATGAAAATTCGGCAGCCTAACGACATCACATAAACTTCAACCAAAAATGAATTGATGAGATAAAATAGGGTCTCTCATAATATGAACATAAAAGATCAGTATGATAGATATAGATATCATACCCCAACATAATAAAAAGGAACTTGAAAGACTTGACATGAAAATAGATCTTGAAAACGAGAAGGGTGAAAGAATCCCTTAAAAATTCGGCAGCCTAACGACGCCACTTAAAACTTCAAAATACTGCATTGAAGAGATAAAATAGGGTCTCTCATCATATGAACATAAGAGTTCAGTATGATAGATATAGAGATCATACCCCAACATAATAAAAAGGAATTTGAATGACTTGACATGAAAGTAGAACTTCAAAACGAGAAGGGTGAAAGAATCCGTTACAAAAATTTCGGCAGCCTAACGACGCCACTTAAACTTTCATAAAATGAAATGATGAGAGTAAGAGGGGGTATCTAATCATATGAACATAAAAATGACAGTATAATGAATATAAAAGAACATCCTCTAACATAAGAACATGGAGCATAAAAGAAATGACATAAAAGAGATCACTTGAAAAGAAAGAGAGGGGGTCGGATCCCTTACCTTAAAACGCAACTCTTAAAACTCAAAGGTTGGGACCTTGAGGGATTGGGGGCACCTTGGGAGGACTCCTTGGGAGGTAATGAGACCAGAACTTCGTTGGGGGAGAGTGGAGAGTCGAATGTATGAGAGGATGTCTTGGTATTTATAGGGAAAGTGAGGGGACAAGACATTAATGGCCAAGAGACACCTCATTAGTGGTTTTGGCAAAACCATGGGCTTGACCATGGTATTTGCCCATGGTATTGGCCACTTGGGACACCTAATACCTTATCTTACTATTCATAAGTCGACCATATTGATTACATACTTAATACATCATTTAATGATGTCATTAAACACCCGTAACTTAAAAACTGTATTTTCACTATTCATCGAAAATTCAACTTTCTCAGAATAATCCCAAAATTTAACCTTAACCAAATATCAATGATCTGATTTCAAAAATGAAATCCATTTTATAAAAAAATATTTCTAAATATTTTTAATTAAATTTTTAATTAAAAAACACTATTCACCAAAAATTCATTTTTTTCAGAAAAATCCCCAAAAATTACCTTAACATAATATCGATGCTCTGAGTTCAAAAATGAAGTCCATTTTATAAAAATAATTTTCTAAATATTTTTAATTAAATTTTTAATTAAAAAACACTATTCACCCGAAAAAACTAATACTTGAATAATAATTTATGAAGCCGTTATTTAACCATTTTATTGAATCACATTACTTAATCAAAGTGCCTAGCTTATTTTAATACTTTATTTAAGTGAGATTACTAGTACATTTGGTCACATTACCAATCCTTAGCATAAAATCACTATTCATAATTTACTATTCATCAAAAATTAATTTGATCTTATTAGAATCTAAATTTCGTACTGAACATAATTGTAGAAGATCATTTTTTGAAAATCATTATACATTTTTAATTATTTAAGGTTTACCTAAACATTTTTAAAATATCCTTTTTATAAAATTCATCAAAATTATGCATACTATATTTATCCGGACATTTGAAAATTCATAAACTTCATCATAAGAAGAAATAAATTTTTTTATTTAAAACAAAGGATTACACAGGGCAGTTACAGTCTCCTTACATAGCCCCTTATCACACCAGCATAGGACCTAAGTGTAAGGTGTGCTAAGGTGAGAGAATCCGAGGGAGGCTCGGCCGACATCGCACGAGTAGTAATTTCTATCAGTTTGAACTTCTCGCGAAGGTGATCCCGTTCTAGCTTCACACGATGAAGTTCAGCTTGGGTTTGGTCCAAAGCAAAGCCCAGTGGTGCTACCTCCTTCCCAAGTTCTGTTAGATGGGCTTCGATCGGTCCAAGACTACTGGGTGAGGCCATCAAATCTTCTTTCTATATTAATTAACCAAGATTACTTGTATTTAGAGAAAATAATCGAAACGTTTAGTTTACAGCGGTCATATTGACCAATGGCCATATAACAGTCAAAACCCAACGGTCTCATTTTAATTATACTCATGTTATCAAATGAAACATTTTTGTTGAGTATAAAAATAAAATAAAATAAAACAACACAAAAAATTAGGAAACAAGATTTATTCAAAATTTCAGGTTGTTACAGAAGCCCTTCCGTCAATTCTCCCTTTGGTCTACTACTCTAGGTTCTCACAGTCCTGAGTATAACTAAACATGCTCAGCACGCGTGCATCATCCAAGTAAACCTCAAGAACTACTTGGTTAACAACTAAGGCTCAACAACAATAATAAAACAAAAGTTCCACTATCCTACAACTAGGCATAGTAATTGGAAAAATGCCAAACAGGTAGAATAAGCATGGAAAAGCAATATGAGCACAAACAAATTACTCTAATCACAAGAAATAACCTCTACTAAAGAAATCAAGCAAAGTAGACAAGTAACAAGGGAAAAACAGGAAACACGCAATACCCCGTTCACGGGTATTGGTGGAATTTTCACATAATACTCATAAAATTTCTACAGAAAGGCACAAACCACCTACCTCGATCCTAGGAGATCGATATATGTGAACCACAATGACAGATTCCTCTTAGAACAACATAGATCTGAGAAAACGCACAAAACGTTCATCCCACGATAACTTGGAAACAATGAGGAATCAAGAAACAAGGCTAAAGCAGAAGGAAGAATTCACCGCTGCGATTCCGACGCAATCGATCGTGCTCAAATCGGAGAACGGACGATGAGGCGGGAGCTCGTCGAAGATCCGGCCATATGGTCACTCTCAGACGGACAGAATCTGGAGAAGAAGATGAATTTGGGGGTTAGGCACGACCCCGGTCCGTTTAATGAAAAAAAAGAAAGTACACGGTGTTTACTTCTTGAGTACACGATGTGTACTTAAATTTTTTTCATACTCCGAATTAATCGGCCTCCACCTCAACCTTACACACTGTGTGTGTGGCCCGGGCACGAACAACACATGGCTTCGAGCCGGGGAAGAGTATACGGCGTGTACTCAGAAAGTACACGACGTGTACTTCTGAAATTTCTAGAAAATTCATTTTTCTCAAAAACTCCAGAAAAAGGAAAAACGTACCTGAAAAGAAGATCCGGGTTCTTACAATTAACTTGTCAGAAGGAAATATTCTTGTGATTTTTTAATCATTTAATTATATATTGTTTATTTTATAATATCCTTAATTTAATTTGTGGAACTATTAATATAATTTAAATTTAACAACATCAATATAGTAACATAATTAAAATAAAAATAGTTCAGGCATCCAAAATACATTATTCAATCTTTTAAATTTTTGGGGCACTATAACTCACCCAAACCATATTACTTTTATATAATTTAATAAAAATCTCGATTTTTCTACTTCTTTCGTAAGCACTGTATTTGTGTTGTGAAAAAATTTAAGATAATTATTTCATCAGTATAGAATATAAATAAATTACAATGATAAAAATAATTATTCTAAAGTTTAACATTTATAACACAACACATCAGATTTTAATTGTTATGGAAATAATTTAAAGATATTAATTTAAATATAGTGTCATTTTATTTTTATTATTTATTTAAAATTTTATTAATTTCATTATCAACAGATTATGGAAGGAAATTTCCATATTTTCAAACCATTTATTTTAAAAGAATAATTTTTTTACTAATGAAATAAATATGAGTTTTATGCATATTTTAGACAATAAATTAGTCTTTTGAACATTAATTACCATATTTACCCTTATTGAGGTGATATATATTTACCATAGTTACAATTAATAATATTAAGAAAATAAAAGGGACCTATTTACAAAATATTGGCCTCCAGAATCTAGATATGAAATCAATTTTTCATGAATTTATTTTTACAACTGGCATAAATTAATTAAATATGAGAACACAAAATGAAATCAAAAACAATTTTTACAAAAATAAATTTTAATGAAAAATAAAATAACATATTCCAATATCATGAATAATGAGGATTAATATATAATTAATTGAGTTATTAATAATATAATCTAATTTTTTCATTAATAATCTATTTTAAATTAAAATGGAACTTCTTAATTGGTTTAAATGAAATGATAGTTTTTAATAAAAATATATATTTTCACTATTTATTGAAAAACTAAAATTTTCTAAAAATCATTAATAAAATAATCATAGGCTAATTCTCACATTCTGAATTAAGAAATGAATTCTATTTTTGAAAATTCAAATTATAAAAATTAGAAATCATTCCTTTAAATAAAACCATATAATATTTATAAAAAAATTAAGAATAAACCTATTTACCTTTTGACTGTAAAATTACATAATATTCATATAGTAAATATATATATATATATATAAAATTTAATTAATAAATTTCAATAATAAATGAAATATATTTATTATAATATTACATGGGTTTTTACTTTCTTCTTCCTTTTTGAAAATTGGATGCTCACAATTTTATTTATTACTTGAACAAGTGGAGATATTTTTCCTTAATAGAATTTTATGATTTTTATTTTCCTTCCTTAACCATATGGTTTTTCTAAAAAACCATAATGTGATGAATTATCTTATTTTTCAATAGTTACGCTATGTGGTCTTGAATTTGTATTAGTTGTTCCTTATTTGAAAGGTTTCTATCCAAATGAACTACTTGAGGGCACAATATATGATATGAATCATGAAATTTTTTTATTTACAATGAAGAATGAAACCTATCATGTTACTAAGATAAAATTAGAGGAAATTTTATTTGGTACTATCACAAACTAAGTTGGGATATCATCCAAACTGACACCTGACTCGGTCCGTGACAGGGCCCGAAGGGCATTCCTGACCCAAAGCCGGAAACTAGTGCTGAGAATCAAAATTAAATAGATGGGAAATATTTTACCCAAAAACTAAAGATAGAAAAAAATATAAACTGAATAATAAAAATTAAATCTAGTGGTAGAAAGAAGATAAAACTATACGTATGTAATGGACCAGAACTCTCTGGTCCATTCCTTCGTGAAAATATGGTGTTTGAGGTGTTCTGGGAGGTCAAAGTGACTTATCCCCAACACTTTTCCAAATTTACAGTTCGGTGAACAGTTCCAATGGTAGACCATTGTGAACAGTGCAACAGTGACCTTTTGTGAATAGTTCCAACGGTAGACCGTTGTGAACAGTGCAATGGTAACCTTAAGTGAACAGTTCCAATGGTAGACCGTTGTGAACAGTGCAACAGTGACCTTCTGTGAACAGTCCCAACAGTAGACCATTGTGAATAGTGCATTGGTGACCTTCTGTGAACAGTTCCAATGGTAGACCGTTGTGAACAATGCAACAGTATCCTTAGGTGAACAGTTCCAATGGTAGACCATTGTCAATAGTGCAATGGTAACCTTAGGTGAACAGTGTCAACATTAACCTTCTATGAATAGTGAAATGGTAACCTTAGGTGAATAGTGTCAACATTAACCTTCTGTGAATAGTGCAACGGTAACCTTTGGTGAACAATGTCAACATTAACCTTTTGTGAATAGAGAAAAAGTGAGGTTCATGAATAGTGTTTCCAGAATGGTGAGGTTCCAACGGTGAGGTTCATGAACAGTGTTTCCAGAACGACGAGGTTCCAACGGTGAGATTCATGAACAATGTTTCCAGAACGGTGAGGTTCCAACAATGAGGTTCATGAATAGTGTTTCCAAAATAGTGAGGTTCCAATGGTGAGGTTCTAATGGTGAGGTTCATGAATTTTTTTTCCAAAACGGTGAGGTTCATGAACAGTGTTTCTAGAATGGTGAGGTTCCAACGGTGAACAATGTTTCCAGCTTCCTACTTTCTCACCCCTTTAACATTTCATTTGATGTAAAATGAATTTAAAGCCTCATTTTAAGGACTCTAAGGCTGATTCAATGGAAATAACTCCTATATTAATTATCCCTAAGTCTCAGGATGTTTTTACTTGGTCAAACCGCGTGGTTTAATGCGATCCACTTTTAATGGGAAATTAAGCGTATCTTAAACCGTCGCTCCGTTAAATCTTCTAAAGGGACATGATATCTTCCTCCCTAATTATTTCTCCTTGTTCTCAGGTGTGATACGCTCAAACATCCCATTCTTTCTCATAAGAGTTTCACAATCAAACTTTCCTCCTCAGATTGGTTCTACTCTGTTTTGATGCAACCAAGCTGTATCAATCAATCTTCAATATAAGGTATGTTTTATCATCATTCTTTTGGGGTTAATCTTCTCATTTTTCTCCTTTACATATTATAGCATGTGATCTCCATGCTTCTAATGGAGTTTTCTTGGGTTTTGATTGGTGCGGTCGTACCGTGGCATCCTCGGGTGGATGCAGTTGTCACGAGAGGAGGATCGTGACCCGTTGTGTGAACTGTTCTCATATAAAGAACGTCAATAACTGTTGAGGTAGGGGATTCATTTATTCTCTCTTCTTTTACGTGAAACTGTATTGTTAACATGATTTATCCCACTGGATCACAATGGAATTGACCTAATAAATATTTGAATCAGATAAAAAAATTGATATCGGTCGTATGTTATTGCATCTTGTTTTGCTAGATAGTGTGATATCAATACTTGCTGTGTTTAGATTTTAATTATTGATAGAAATTGGTAAAGAACGTAAAGCCATAATTAATTTATAATGGTTTGGATAAAGATAAAGAGGCATGTTAATGAATCTGGTTCTCCTTGTTGTATTTTGATGTTAATCAAATTGGCGCACTAAGAATGTTTAATTATTTATAATAGATTACTGATTAGGTTTCCAAAATTTGGAACCTATGAATAATAAATCAGTTAATTAAAGATGGATTAAAGAACTGATTGTTTGATAATCCCTTGAAGGGTTCTGAGTTACCCTCTTGATTGTTAAAGGGCCAAGAGCCCAATTGTTAAGATGTATGTTTTACTGCTGCTTGTATTGTGATGTGAGCTTGGATGGCTTTGGTGATATGTGGGGGCATGAAGGCCTTTTGGTTGTGGTAGCAGATGACACCTAGAGTGGTGAGATGCATCGGTTTATGCATGTGGGTGCCGAGGAGGACACCAGGGATGATGGAGCAGGATGGATGTGATTGTTGGATGCTTGCTTTTTCTTATTGGTTGATTATTTGCTTTAATTTTCACCACTGCTCATGTTAGCTAGTCTTGCTTAACCTTCTTTCAAAAGAGGTGAAGACGCATGGGGTATGCTACGTGCTTTCCGTGTTTAGCTTCTCAAGGGAGGATGAGTCTACTCTCTTGTTATAGGCGACAAAGACTCAACAGGTAGTACATTTACTCACCGTGTTGAGCCCCCTTGTGTTTAGTAGCATAGAATGTTTTTTCTAGAATGCCTGGGAATGTGGGAAAGTAATTCTTTAATGAATAATTGAATAAATTGTGTTAACCCATGGGGTTGGAGTTTGCTGGAACATAATGATGAGGGTGTAATTTTTAAGGAACAATATACTTTGGGTGTGATGTTAATGAACTTTAATGTAGAATTGTTCTTAGTTAATTAATGTTTAAAGAATTAATTAACGTAAAGTGGAACTGATAAAAAGGGAATAAAGTAATATAATAAAGTTCTTTAAATAGTTGTGTGCTTATAGGATACCTAGTCTTAGAAGTGGCAGCCCGGAGTCCGAGAGACGTTAGCTGCAGTTGAGTCTAAGACTAGGTTATACCCATAGTGTGGTTGTGAGATATAGTATATTCTGTACTTTTTGTGTTTCTATACGCTACTCCACCCTTTCATTAAGGGAAACTGACACCTCAGGGATTCTGAGCCCGGGGGGGGGGGGGGGGGGTGTTTTCCCCAACATTTTTGTTGAGGATGAATAGATGACTACCCCTTTTGGCCCCTCTCTTCTCTTGGTAGATACTTGTGCTGGTAGGCACAATGGTTAGTTTTCCCCATATATGTGTGTAGAGGGATGTAATGGATTGTATTTATTCACACACATATATTCTGGATATAGTATCCTATGGACTACTATAGGTGTAACGTGTATAGGCTGTGATGGCTTGAGGATATTTACTCGGTGTATGGGTTGTAATGGCTTGAGGTATAATACCCGATGTATGATACACGTTATGTGGGCTGTGGTGGCTCCTAGAAACTACCTGGTTACTTCTCTTATGTGGATGTGGTGGTTTTGTTGCACGAGGTGCATGTTGTGGTGCTTCACCTAGGTGTCTGTGGGCAAGCCTTTTTGGAGAGAGATGCTTAGGACATGCGATTTTGGGGCAAAGTGGAAAACCATTGGGGAATAAGTAGCGGGGTACCGTTGATATTATTTATTATATTATATACTCTTGTATGCGTTACTTGGTGAGACTATCCACGGTGAGGTTGGGAACTTAGTATACCTATTTAGGTGACAAGTTAGTTTCACTTGTTGTTCACTGTGCTTTAACATGATTCCTTTACTTTTGCATGAGAGGCTTTGGGGAGGATCCTACTGAGTCTACTGTTATACTCACCCTATGTATATATAAACTATTTTTCAGGTCACTTGGAGCAGGTTGGAGATCAGGCTGGTTACTGCTAGCTTTTGGTTGCAGGAGCTGTTCGGGCTTGTGGTTGCTGTTGTTTTACTTTATTTTGGATACTTGCAGTTTTTCCCCTTTTAGTTGTAGTAGTTTTGCATGAAATTTCATATGTGTACTTGGTATTTCTTTTATCTTACTGGTTGAGTTGGAGTTGGTTGGTGTCTATCTTATATCTCTCTTCTGCATGTGTTCTCTTAGAGGGTAATGCCTCCCATTTGTGTGTTTACTATACCCTCAGTGATAGTTGCCAACCCAGGGCCTACTGGAGGTGGGACTCAGGGATCATTATCTCCCTTATCATATTTCCGGCCTAGGAGGGGTACACTTTGTGGGGAGGGGGTCATGACAGAGAGGTATTAGATCTCTAGTTGAGGGATAAGATAGAGTTTGGAGTTAGGCACAGGTGAGGTTGCATGGGTTGGTAGGGAAACAATGTCATTCATTTTTAGAAAGTTATGTAAACACTGGAGACCGACTTAGACATAGTCTTTTAGGGCCCCCTATGATCTGATGTACGAGCCTTTAAGTTTACAATGGCTATTAAATAAGGTGATAATAGTTGCAGGGTAGAGACCTAGGAAAGGATCATGCATCATTCTTCTTTGTGCCTGTGTTTGAATGGGTAGACCTTGGGACAGGTTAAACTAAAATCAATGAAAGAAAAAAATTAATTAATTAATGTTGAGTCTTCCATATTCCAGGTTTAGGAGCTCTAATGGTTTGTTATTTTATAGGTATGGCTCCAGGTCGACGTCCTTGTCAGGTTTGCGCAGAAGTTGTCCAGCAGGCTGTTCCAACAGATCGCTGTAGGGTAGAGGTTAACGATGAAGACACTTGGAGGAAGACACTCTGATAATTTCATCACCAGATTCTGCAGAAGTATGAGGGCTCCGTTTCAGATGCAGTCATAGAAGACTGGTTGGAGGAGGTCGAGATACTCTTCAGTTCAATCCATGCTCAGAAGGAGCACTAGGTGTCCTTGGTTGTGACGATGCTACATGGAGCAGCGAGGCAGTGGTAGTTCCTGTTCCTTGAGGATCGTGAGGAGTTAGTGATCTCATGGGTGGAGTTCCGAGACAAGTTTAGAGTTGAGTTTCTTTCTTTGACTACAAAGGCATCCAGTCGTCCGAAGATTCTTACCCTTCAATAGGGGAGCTCTAGTGTTTGAGAGTTTGGAATCCGTTTCAGGAACCTTTTACGATATGCTTTGGACCTACTGCCAGATGAGGAGGCCAGGGTGAGGCATTTCGAGGAGGATTTGTGTCTAGAGATCCAGCACCAGGTCACCTCATTTATGCTAAAACATATCTTGAGGTGCTGGCGAGGGTAGAGGTTGTCGACAAGACTTTGTCTAGGACTGGATCATCACGAGAGGGGAATTTTCATGATTCCTCATGAGGTAGATCTGTGGTCCGGGGTTCCTAGTTTTTAGGACAGAAGAGTTTCCATTCAGTCGGGGGTAGGTCCCAGACCTTCACATCTCGTTTATCCAGAGGAAGTAACTCTTAGGCCTTTTCCAAGGGATCATGTGATTATTATTCTTGTGGTGGTCGTGGTCATCAGTAGCGGGAGTGCCCGACCTTTCAGAGCAGTCATCGTGCACCAGGTGCTACGCTCCAGGTTCCTCCGTTGAGGAAATTCCAGCCGAGGCAGTAGCAAAAAGTTTCACCAGCTTTAGATCAGCAGAGGGTAGATGGGGCAGACAGAGGACAACCCCATGGTGCTCCCCATCCTCAGAGAGCAGAGTGTGACTATGGTGGTGGTCGTCATCAGGGTCAGAGAGGCCATGGAGGAGGTCGTGTTCAGCTTCATGCTCTAGCGTTTCCAGCTCCAGGCGAGCCAGACGTCATTCGAGGTACCCTTTTCTTATTTTATACCTTGGTGTATGACTTGTTTGATTCAGTAGAAACACACTCCTTCATATCACCTACCCTTGTCCATGCTTTGGGACTTGAGGTAGAGAGGATTACAGTGCCCTTGGTGTTGACTACGCCCGTTGGAGGTCGATCTAACTTGTTTGAAGTATGTAGAGACTATGATCTAGTGTTGGGGAAACACCTCTCTTGGGGAGATTTCCTATGTTTAAAAATAAACCATATGATGTCATCCTCAACATGAATTGGTTGTATTCAGTGCAGGCTATCGTGGATTGCTTCAGGAAGAAGGTTGTTTTCATTGGTGTGGATGGAGAGCCGGTGGTGTTTTTCGGCGAGCGAGATCCTCGTATGGGTCATAGGCGCATTCTGTCCTTATCACCCATGATGGCTGAGATAATTTTGAGTTATTCATAGGTTCATTAGTTGGCGTTTCCTAGGGTCGTAGAAGAGTACCCTGAAGTCTTTCTCGAAGAGGTTGTGGCATTACCCCCCTCAACAAGAGATTGAGTTTGGGATCGAACTACAACCAAGAGTGTCTCCTATCTCTATGTCCCCATATAGGATGGCCCCTTCTATGTTACTAGAGCTACGTATACATCTTGATGCTCTGTTACTATACAGTTTTGTTCGGACAAATGTGTCACTATGGGGTGCACCAGTTTTGTTCATGAAGAAGTCTGGTGACAATTTGTAGTTGTGTGTCGATTATCATCACTTAAACAAAGTGAAAATAAAGAATCTCTATCCTCTTTTATAGATTTATGATTTATTCGATCAACTGAAGGGTGAAAGTTGGTTCTCAAAGATCTACTTGCGGTCAGGATATCATCAGATGCATGTGAAGGATGAGGATATCCCGAAGACTGCTTTCAGTTTCTGTCATGGGCATTATGAGTTCATTGTAATGCCGTTAGGCATGAAGAATTATCTATCTATGTTCATGGGATTGATGAATGCTGTGTTCCGTGAGTTCCTGGACAAGTTATTAGTGGTTTTCATTGATGATATCCTTGTGTACTCTAAATCTGAGGAGAAGCATGAAGAGCATCTACACGCCGTTTTGAGAGTTCTTTGTCAACATCAACTGTTTGGTAAGTTGTTGAAGTGTGATATTTGGTCTTGGGAAGTCCATTTATTGGGGCATGTTGTGTCCCAGTAGGGAGTAGCTATGGATCCATCGAATATAGAAGTAGTTGTGTCTTGGACATCCCCCAAGACAATGTTAGTGGTGTGAAGTTTCCTTGGTCTCACAGGCTACTACAGGAGGTTCATATCCAATTTATCACGAGTTGCGACTCCTATAACAGTTTTTATCAGGAATTATTAGGCATTCATATGGACTGATCAGTGTCAGGCAGCTTTCGAGTATCTAAAGGAGAAGTTAGTAAGTGCTCAAGTTCTTTGTCTTCCAGCTGAGGGAGTTCAGTTTGATGTTTTCTGCGACACTTCACATCTGGGGTTAGGCTGTGTTCTCATGAAACAGAGGTTAATTATTTCTTATGGGTCTCAGCAGTTGCATCTCCATGAAAGTAACTATGCCACCCATGATCTTGAGTTGGCAGCCGTAGTGTTTTCTCTGAAGTTGTGGAGACATTACCTCATTGGAGAGCGCTTTGTGGTTTTCACCGATCATAAGAGTTTGAGGTATGCTTTCTCCCAGCATGACTTGAACTTATGATAGCATCGGTGGATGGAGTTCTTACAGGAATATGACTTCGGAATATCATATACACCTGGAAAGGGGAATGTTATAGCTGATACGCTGAGTCGAAAGTCACGTAGTGCTGCTGTGCGTGAATCCAGTGATTACTAGAGAGTAATGGAAGAACTGTTAGTATTAAATATTGATATGGTAGAAGTTGAGGTAGAGTTTGTCTTTTTTAGATGATGGTACAGTCATCCCTGATGCAGAAGGTGGAAGATTCCCAGTTGGGGGATCTAGAGGTGGAGGTCTGGAGAGACCGAGTTATTTGTGGTGAGGCCCCTGATGGTTGGTCAGAGGATGAATAACACCGAGTGTTATATCACGGAAGGATTTTTGTTCCTTTGACGATACACGAGATGGTTCTCAGAGAGTTTCATAGTTCACCTTTAGCGGTGCATCCTAGTGTGAAAAAGATGTACCGAGCCTTGAGGATCTAGTTTTGGTGTCCAGGGCTGAAGCGTGCAGTTGCGGATTTTGTGTCTTGATGTTTGGTCTGCCAGAAGGTGAAGGTTGAACACCATGTTCCTGGTGGTCTTCTCCAGCCATTAAAGATTCCTCAGTGGAAGTGGGAGGACATCTCAATGGACTTTTTTACTGGTTTACCTCGATCTCCGGGAGGACATGATGATATTTGGGTGGTAGTGGATCATTTAACAAAATCATCCCACTTCATAGCGATCAAGGAGTTGAGCTCAGTGGAAGTTTTGTCGAGCCAGTATCTAGAGGAGGTGGTGAGACTTCATGGAGTCCTAAGGACGATCATTTTTGATCGAGATCCTCGTTTTACCTCTAGGGTGTGGAGAGGTCTCCAATATGATTTCGGTTCTCAACTATGACTTAACACTGCTTTTCATCCTCAAATGGATGGTCAGATAGAGAGAACCATCTAGACTCTTGAAGACATGTTACACTCTTATGTTCTTGATTTTGGAGGTTCATGGATGAGGCACTTACCCTTGGTGGAGTTCGTTTACAATAATAGTTTTCACTCCACCATCGGTATGGCTCCATTTGAAGCCTTGTACGTACAAACTTGCTGTTCTCTGTTGTGCTGGACTAGGGTCAGAGAGTCAGCAATTCTCGGATCGGAACTAGTGCAGAATGCAACAGAGATGGTTCAGGTGATTCATGAGAGGATGAAAACAACACAGGATCGTCATAAATCATATGCTGATCAAATGAGGAGACCCTTAAAGTTTAATGTTGGGGATCACGTGTTTCTGAAGGTGTATCCCCGTCGTGGGCAGTGAAGGTTTGGTCGTGGGAGTAAGCTTTCTCCCAGGTTTGTTGGGCCTTTTGAGGTGTTATATCGTGTTGGAGCTATGGTGTATTGAGTAGCACTTCCCCCGTAGATGATTCAGATACATGATGTTTTCCATGTATCACAACTCCGTCGTTATCTTCATGATGACTCTCACGTCATCGATTGGGGAGAGATCGATGTTGATGATGATGCGACCTTTGAGGAGTGACTGGTGGAGATCCAAGACCGCAAGGAGAAGGTGTTGCGCGGGCATTCTATCCCCTTGGTTCGTGTCCTGTGGTGAAACAGTGGCATGGAGGAGAGTACCTAGGAACGTGAGTCACAGATACGTGCTCAGTACCCAGAGTTTTTTAATGTTTAACTCTTTTCATGTATCGATGTAGCCTTTGTGGTTATAAACCTTTCATGTTTATGAGATGGCTTCCTTTTTTTTCTTTTTGTGGCTTGCTATCTTTTGAGAGGTATCTTGATGGGTGGTTGTTCGGACCCTGTTTAGTTTTCCCTTTAGATGAGTTTTGAATTCTCGAGGATGTGAATGTTTTGAGAGGTATCAGATGTAATGGCCCGAAACTCTCTGGTCCATTCCTTTGTGAAAATATGGTGTTTGAGGTGTTCTGGTAGGTCAAGGTGACTTATCCCCAACACTTTTACAAATTTACAGTTTGGTGAATAGTTCCAACGGTAGACCGTTGTGAACAGTGCAACGGTGACCTTCTGTGAACAGTTCCAATGGTAGACCATTGTGAACAGTGCAATGGTAACCTTAGGTGAACAGTTCCAATGGTAGACCATTGTGAACAGTGCAATGGTGACCTTCTGTGAATAGTTCCAATGGTTGACCATTGTGAACAGTGCAATGGTGACCTTTTGGGAATAATTAAAACGGTAGACCATTGTGAACAGTGCAACAATAACCTTAGGTGAACAGTTCCAACGGTAGACTGTTGTGAAAAGTGCAATGGTAACCTTAGGTGAACAGTGTCAACATTAACCTTCTATGAATAGTGAAATGGTAACCTTAGGTGAATATTATCAACATTAACCTTCTATGAATAGTGAAATGGTAACCTTAAGTGAACAGTGTCAACATTAACCTTTTGTGAATAGTGCAACGGTGAGGTTCATGAACCGTGTTTCCAGAACAGTGAGGTTCATGAACAGTGTTTCCAGAATGGTGAGGTTCCAATAGTGAGGTTCCAACGGTGAGGTTCATGAATAGGGTTTCCAGAACAGTGAGGTTCTAACAGTGAGGTTCATGAATAGTGTTTCCAGAACGCTGAGGTTCCAATGGTGAACAGTGTTTCCAGCTTCCTACTATTTCACCCCTTTAACGTTTCCTTTGACGTAAAATGCATTTAAAGCTTCATTTTAAGGACTCTAAGGCTGATTCAATGGACATAACTCCTATATTAATTATTCCTAAGGCTCGTTATGTTTTTACTCGGTTAAACTACGTGGTTTAATGTGATTCGCTTTTAATGGGAAATTAAGCGTATCTTAAACCGTCACTCCATTAAATCTTCTAAAGGGACGAGATATCTTCCTCCCAAATTCTTTCTCCTTTTTCTAAGGTGTGACATGCTCAAACATCCCATTTTTCTCATAAGAGTTTCACAATCAAACTTTACTCCTCGGATTGGTTCCGCTCTGTTTTGATGCAACCAAGTTGTATCAACCAATATTCGATATAAGGTATGTTTTATCGTCGTTATTTTTGGGTTCATCTTCTCATATTTCTTCTTTCCATATTATAACATGCGATCTTCATGCTTCTAATGGAGTTTTCTTGGGTTTCGGTTGGTATGGTCGTACCGTGGTATCCTCGAGTGGATATAGTTGTCGCGAGAGGAGGATTGTGACCCGTTGTGTGGACTATTATCGTATAAAGAACATAAATAACTATTGAGGTAGGGGATTTGTTGCTTCTCTCTTCTTTTATGTGCAACTGTATTGTTAGCATGATTTATCCCAATAGATCACAATGGAATTGAACTATGAAATATTTGAACCTGATAAACAAATTGATATTGGTCGTATGTTATTGCCTCTTGTTTTTCTAGATAGTGTGATATCAATGTTTGTTGTGTTTAGCTTTTTGTTCTTGATAGAAATTGGTAAATAAAGTAAATCCAGAATTAATTGATAACAGTTTGGATAAAGATAAAGAGGCATGTAAATGAATCTAGTCCTCCTTGTTGAAATTTGATGTTAATAAAATTGGTGCAGTAAGCATGTTTAATTATTTATAATAGCTTACTGATTAGATTTTATGAATTTGGAACCTATGAATAATAAATCTGTTAATTCAAGATAGATTAAAGAACTGATTGTTTGATAATCCCTTGAAGGGTTCTGAGTTACCCTCTTGATTGTTAAAGACCCAAGAGCCCAATTGTTAAGATGTCTGTTTTACTGCTGCTTGTGTTGTGATGTGACCCTGGATGGTTGTGGTGATATGTGGGGGGCATGGAGGCCTTTTGGTTGTGACATCAAATGACACATAGAGTGGCGAGATGCATCGGTTTATGCATGTGGGTGTCGGGGAGGACATCAGGGATGATAGAACGGGATGGATGTGAGTGTTGGATGCTTGCTATTTATTATTGGTTGATTATCTTCCTTACGTTTCCCCACTGCTCAAGGCAGTTGGTCTTGCTTACCCTTATTTTGAAAGAGGTGAAGACGCACAGGGTATGACACTTGATTTCCGTGTTTAGCTTCTCAAGGGAGGATGGGTCTATGCTCTTGTTATAGGAGGCAAAGACTCGACGGGTAGTATATCTACTCACCGTGTTGATCCCCCTTGTGCTTAGTAGCATAGAATGTTTTTTCTAGAATGCCTGGGAATGTGGGAAAGTAATTATGTAATGAATAATTGAATAAATGGTGTTAAACCATGGGGTTGGAGTTTGCTGGAACATAATTATGAGGCTGTAATTTTGAAGGAATAGTGTAATTTGGGTGTGATGCTAATGAACTTTAATGTGGAATTGTTCTTGGTTAATTAATTTTTAAAGAATTAATTAATGTAAATTGGAAATGATAAAAAAAGAATGAAGTAATCTAATAAAGCTCTTTAAATGGTTGTGTTCTTATAGGATACCTAGTCTTAGAAGTGGCAGCCCAAAGTCTGAGAGATGTTAGCTACAACCGAGTCTAAGACTTGGTTATGCCCACAGTGTGGTTGTGAGATATACTATATTCTATACTTTTTGTGTTTCTATACACTACTCCACCATGTCAGTAAGGGAAACTTACACCCCGGGGATTCTGAGCCCGAGGGGGGGGGGGGTGTTTTCCCCAACATTTCGGTGGGAGGATGAATGGCTGAATACCCCCTTTGGCCCCACTCTCTTCTCTTGGTAGATACTTGTGCTGATAGGCACAGTGGTTAGTTTTCCCCATATATGTGTGTAAAGGGATGTAATGGCTTGTGGTTATTCACACACACATATATTCTATATATAGTATCCTATGGACTACTATAGGTGTAACATGTATAGGTTGTGATGGCTTGAGGATCCTTACTCAGTGTATGGGCTGTAATGGCTTGAGGTATAATACCCAACATATGATACACGTTATGCAGGCTGTGGTGGCTCCTAGAAACTACCTGGTTACTTCTCTTATGTGGTCGTGGTGGTTTTGTTGCACAAGGGTCATGTTGTGGTGCTTCGCCCAGGTGTCTATGGGTAAACCTTTTTGGAGAGAGATACTTAGGATGTGCGACGTTGGGGAAAAGAGGCAAACCAGTGGGGAAGTAGTAGCGGGGTACCATTGATATTATTTATTATATTATATACTCTTTTATTTGTTACTTGGTGAGAGTAGCCATGGTGAGGTCGGGAACTTAGTATACCTGTTTAGGTGATGAGTTAGTTTCACTTGTTGTTCACTGTGCTTTAACATGCTTTCTTTACTTTTGCACGAGAGGCTTCAAGGAGGATCCTACTGAGTATACTGTTATACTCACCCTATGTATATATAAACTATTTTTCAGGTCACTTGGAGCAGGTTGGAGATCAGGTTGGTTACTACTAGCTTGTGGTTGCAGGAGCTGTTCGGGCTTGTGGTTGCTGCTGTTTTACTTTCTTTTGGGTACTTGCAGTTTTCACCTTTCAGTTGTAGTAGTTTTGCATGAAATTTCATATGTGTACTTGAGATTTCTTTTATCTTAGTGGTTGAGTTGGAGTTGGTTGGTGTCTGTCTTATCTCTCTCTTCCGCATGTGTTCTCTTAGAGGGTAATGCCTCCCATTTGTGTGTTTACTATACCCTCGGTGTTAGTCGCCAACCCGAGGCCTACTGGAGGTGGGACTTGGGGGTCATTATCTCCCTTCTCACATTTCTGGACCAAGAGGGGTACACTTTGTGGGGAGGGTGTCATGACAACGTACCTTCATGTGACCCTATGGGTCACCACCGAACTCAAACCAATGTCGCACTACAATGATCGAATCCGAGAAAGAAGTAGCACTTGAAGCTAAAAAAGATAAAAATATAGGTGTGAGTATTAAAACTCAATAGGAATGCCCACGTAATCTATTCCCTAATGCATTTCCTTTAAAAAATTAATCATCAATTTCAGGTTTGAACTAAAATATATAAAACATAGGATTTTACTCATGTTCATTTTAAAGTAAAAAAATCACAATCCATTTCCCTCATAATTTTTAAAAAGGCAACCTTTTATATAGAACAATTTAGTTCTTAGGGAAAAGGGAAAGGAAACCAAATGAGAAATGTTTATTTTTCTTTCAAGGGGAAAAAATGAAAACATTCATTATTTAAAAACATATTTCTTAAAACATTTTAAAGAAAAAATACACATTATATATTTACCCAAAAACACCAAGAAACAAGGGAAAAGAATATGATCATAGAATAAGGGAAATGGGCTAACAATACTAGTTCTAGAGAAAATAAGGGAACACCTAGGAACTCAGAGGAAAATCAAAACATACTATACATCTAACTCATCCTGAAGGAATGCCTTACTAAATTACATCATAACAATCAAATGCTCGATCATTTTCCTACCTGGCCTGACCAAGGGGCCCAATCTCATAGAAATAATAAAAAAATATCCCCCTGATATGGGCCACTAGATAGTGTATAAAATAAACTAGTGAAATAATCATTCTTATAAATTCTTGTAGCTGTACTAGGTTCCCATGTAATATGTTCACAAAGGGGTGTTCCAAACAAACCAAGTAAAAAATAAAACATAAAATCCATCATATAATCACACAAACCAACACAAAATTGGCCTCCTTGATGAGTATTCCCTTTAATTAAAATAATTACCACACAAGGGAAGTCCCAAATTGAGGACACTACCATATCATCATCAACTAATAAGGCAAGTGACTCCCTCTATGAAGGGTTTTCCACAAAACCATTTTAAAAGTACCAATCGGGCCTCACATAACCTTCACATGTTAAAATATTTATTAAAGAACCATACACACAACACTTTGAAAACCAAAAAACTACATGAAAACCCATTTGAGAAAACCAAACCAGCAATTTAAATTCAAAACACGTTAATAAGATCCAACCAAGCATTTCATCATACACTTGGCATGAAAAACACAATTAAATCATTTCATACAACATAATACAAGAGTGAAACCACTTTATTTCAAGTCTAACAATTATTATAAAAACCATACACCACTAATTAATATAGAAACTATGTGTGAAAAACAAGTAATAAATAATTCTTTGAATTTAAAGTTCAATGCATAGGGGGACCTGCCTCAAAAAAGGAAGCTTAGAAAAATGAACACTTTTGGCACTTGAAAAAATTAGGCAGTGACCACTCGAAACTTCCCTACAGTGACATGAACATACACCCTTATATATATCCTTTAGTCCAAGTCATGTATTCCCCGCACCATGAGGGAATACGCCCAAGGGAGACACGCACACACACACATATAGATACATACATATTTATGTGCGTTCACACCACCAAGGAGTCACTGAACATCCAAAAAACAATTCCTATGTACCCTAAATCACCAAAGGGACCCAAAATAAATGTGAAAAATTGAATAGTGGAAGAAAACCCTTACCCCGAGTGGCGTCAATAAGACGATACGTGCCAATCTACCTCACCTTCGGAGGAGGATACCGGAATACAGACGAGGTCAACCCGAGAGACCTTCTATACAACCTAATGACAGAAGAAACCAACAAAAACCAGATTAAGCCCAACCTAGGGTTTCAGCTGAGCTACATCGGGGGATAGAAGACCCAAAAACAGCTAAAGTGAAGTAAGAGAAGGAGAGAGAAGGACTTACCTTGAAGATCTGGAGAGGATTTGTGAAGAAATGGCCTTGAATCGGTTAATAAAGGTGGGATCCAGAAGGGGGGGTATGTATACATCGAAGGAGAAGGGAGGGGGGGCTACTTGTGCAGATAAGGCAAGGGGAGAGGGAGGATAAAGAAAGAAAAAGAAAGAAAGAAAATGAAAATAAAAATAAAGAAAAAGAAAAACTAAAAACCTAAATTGATAATAATAATAATAATAATATTCATTATTATTATTATTATTATTAAAAAACATTATTAAAATTTATTTTATTTATATATATTTTTTGAATATAGGTAGCTTACATGGTTTGCACATGGTTTACCAGACCATGCGCTGACCGCGTGATGGCCACTGCCTGACCAGGCACCCTCGCATGATTACCTATAGGCAGACACACAATTAAGAAAACCATGCTCCAACCATGCCAAATGGAACTGTCTGATGACAGTCCCTCATACACGGTTGTCGCACGATTATTCTTGACAGTGCACAACCCATGTATAAGGACCCCACTTCACTAGAAAATTTTAAAATTCAACCCACACCGGCTCGAAAACAATAGGAAGGATAGAAATAATTAAAATAATTAAAATAATTAAAATAATTAAAATTTTGAGGTCGAGGTGTGATAATTCTCCCCAACACAAAAAATTTCTACCCCCAGAAAGTCACCTAGTCAAACAAGGAATCAAACTCAATACCAATGAAACCATGAACTAGGTGTGATCTCTCATTCTACCAGTCACACCCAACCAATTCTAAGGGAAACCACAATGAGAAGAACTGTGAGAGAAAGAGGAGGGTTCTCCACACCATAAGAAATTATCTAGTACCGATGATGCGGCTCTATTTTTACATAGTTTTTCCACATATTTTATTTAATTTATAACAATTTTATTATGTATTTCTACTCTTTTTAATAAATAATGTAACTTTTGTATTTTTTATACTAAATCTATTAATTAATCATTTTTATAATAAAATTTGTGTTTTTAGTATTTTTATTTAGTCATTATAATTAATATAATTATATTAAATTACTTTTTAGTTTAATAATCTTAATCTTCTCACCTTTTAATAATTTGACTTTAATAATAAATAATCATTTAATTTCCTTATTTGTGTTTTAAATAATTTAGACTATATTTTAATATTTTATCCTTTAATTATGATTTATTAGAATAAATTAACTTTGTTAAATAATATTTTTAACCATTATGTTTAATAAATATGTTAAAAAATTAAGTTAAAGTTTAATAAAATAATATGTTCTTAATTTTAAGTTTTCATTTTTTCATTTAATTATTTAACTTTATTGTTTAATATCTTTATTTTTTTAATTTCATGTTGGCGGTTAATTCTCTGTATGAGTTTTGCATTAATCTTAATTTTTATATTCTTAGTTAATAATCAAGTAACTTTTATTTTTAGTTTGTTAAATAATTTAGTTAGATTTTAGTTACAGTTAATTATTTAGTTTTTAACAATTTAGTTGATTTGACTTTTGTTTTAATTAATTAATGTTTTGTTCATTTTATTATTTGTTATAAATTATTTTTTATTGTTAACATTTTAATTTTTGCTATCAGTGAGTGATGAATCGATGTTACGTCACACTGATTATTTGACTCACTGATCTCAAATCACTATTTTTTTTGTCACACCGAAGTTTTTTATAACTATCGGTGAGTCATCACTCACCGATCATTTTTGGAACAGCTTCGGTCTCTTTTGTGCATCAGTTTCAGTCTCTCATTTCATAAGTGAGTCACTGACTCACCAATATCCCAAATCATCATCGGTTTCACATCATGCCGATTACTTATTATTATTTTAACTATCAGTGAGTCGTTTTTTTCTTCCATCGGTGTGTCACACACCAATACTTTTTATTTCAATTTTCTGTTAATTATTTTGACTCACTGTTTTCTTCACCACTCACCGATAGTTCATTTATTTTATTTAGCCTACTCAAGACACACCAATACACATTTTCTCATCCTCCGTGAGTCACCGATCCTATCCTCTACCTTCCACCGATCCACTTCTTACTATCGGTCTCTCTACCTCGCTTATCTCAAATCACCCACCAACGCTGTTCTTCTTATCTAGCAGCATCCATTATGAAATATTCCATCATAACCCCTGATTTTACCCCATTTTTATAGAATATATTCTCAAAAACTCAAAATATGAGAATCAAAGTAGCTCATAATACAGACTCGAACCATAAATATTCAATTCCAGATTCAAATCAACACACCAAATTTTCCACAAAATCAGTTTTTCATATAGTTCTACTGTGATGTGTGTGAATCATCATGGAGGAATCCTCGTGTGCCACTGTGGTGAACCTAGAGCCACTTTTTTTCCGCTATTGAAGGTTGGAATTGAGCTGATCAGATCAGGAATCCGGACTCATTCTACTGCCATCGAGCTGTCCTTCTTTATCACAATACTACAGTTAGAAGGGAAAGGCTGTGCTGACCCACCGCTTGATGCTGAGTCGAGGTCTACCACACTGACACTGAAATCTTGCTAGAGGAAGATTCGAGTAGGGAGTCCGTTGCGCCATTGGGTTGATGAGCAGGAGCCACGCGATCTGACTCTAAAGAAGAAACCAAACTGCCGCTGCCCATTGTCGCTGTTGATGGGAGCTCGAGCTGCTGGAGATGCCGCGTCGCCGAGGAAGCAGAGGAGGATGCCACTGCAACCTTCGAGAGGAAGAAAACCCTCCTTCCCCTAGGGTTCTGCCGAAATGGGGGGGGGAGAATTTAATTAAAAAAATTAAATTAACTAAATTAATTAGTTTAAATATAACTAAAATAAAAACTTAAATTTTAAAAAACGTAACCAAATTAAAATGATAAATAAATAATAGTTATGAGATAATTAATAAAAAAATTATAAATCTAATTAACTTTAAACATTATTAAACTTAATTAATTAATCTTCTAATTTTAGTTTAAAAAAATTATTGTTTAGTGTTACATATTAAATAAGTGTTTAATAATATATTAAATAAAATACCAATAATAATTTATAAATAAAACTAGAATAAAACAAACTTTTTAATTAGTTAATAATATAATGTTCAAGATAATAATTTATTTAATAACTATTTTAACATTATTAATTAATCATAAATATCAACTTGACTATAATGTTTAGAACTAAAATTTTAACAACTTATAAATTTAAATAATGTAACTTAATTTAATGCATTAATTAACTAACAGATATCTTTGTTCGCAATTTAAATTAAATTTAATTAATTAAATTAGTTAATTATTTAATTACTTAAAAATAATATTTAATAATTAATAATTTAAGTTTTAGATTAATTATATTAAATATCCAGCTAATAACGGTTAAGTGATCTATTTTTTATCAAACTGTTTTATTTTTGTGTTTTAACAGCTTTAACTTTGTTTTGATGTTATTTACCTTACAGGTACATAACAAGGCCTTAAAAACATCTAGGTTCATGCAACTAAATCACTCTAAGTTAGTTACAAGGGTAAAATTAGTGTGACATGCTAGTCGCGAAAAAACACACGTGTGCGGTGCATACATGAAGAACATTTAAAGTCGGTGGAGACGTGCGGTGACAAGCAGCGGATGACCAAACATACAAAAACAGGGAAACAACATTACTAGGGGGTGAAATTAATAGGAGGAGACATTCATACAACACATTCACGAATCTAGTTCGGAGAGAGGTAGTATAGAGGGCGACTCTGGTACCACTTCCTGGAGATGGAGGAGTTCAGGAGCAGAGCATCGTCTTAGGAGTTTATATTTCATTTTGATTCTAGTTTTTGTACTCTTTTTTAGTATGTTTTTAGTTTCTATAATGATAATGAACAAAATAGTAGGCTAAATCATATAGTTCGGGGATAGATTGAAGTTCCACTAGTTATCTTTTAACTTTATTTTCACTTAATCATTTCAATGAATTCAGTAACGATCGGTGAGATCGATACCGAGTTCATCTAATTGCTTGTACCACTAGAACATAATCTTAATATTTCATAGTCATTTGGTGAGATTGGTTGTGGAAATACTTTTTGAAATATAATAAATTCAAAATACTTCATGACTTATGGTGAGTTCGTCTTTTTGCCATTTTTCAAACGGTTCACAGTTGATTAATTTTGGAGTGGCGAACTCTTAAATTGATTGGCTTTTGTGACTTAACTCCTGGTGAGGGAGGTTAGTCATTTTTTTTGATATGGTACTCTGCAATAACCTTTAAGTGAATTTAAATACCTCTAAAACTAGTAGAATGGAGATTTTTCCCTGAGCGTTTACTCTGATAGTTTTTTTATCAACACTCTATATTTTAGTTGTTTACACTTTTCAATTGGTTTTATATTTCATTCTAGTCTAGATCAAAAACATAAAAAAATAGTGTTACATTTATTCTTTAATAGAAAAATTATAAAAAAATATATAAAAAGAAAAACATAAAAAAATAGAAAATCATATCCGCTGCTAACAACATTGGAGTTTTCTAAAGTTTTTTAGAAGAATAGTGGCCAAAATTGCCTTCCTTGTGGGTTCGACCCTACTTTCCACATATACTATAGTTAGTAGGAATATAAAATTTTAAACTTTGACCAACTTCAACGATGGTCTAGGTTAACTGACCAATGAAAAAATAAACCACGACGAGATCCATGGTGGGTCTCTCCTCAATTTAAGAACCAACTAGCTTAGAAAAACTCTAGGAACTTCTATCACTAACCAACTCTAGAACTACCAATACAGACCGAAGCAAGAACCCCCGATAAGGACTGACCCTCGGAACTCCTACACATACCAAACCCCACCACAAGGGGTGCCCAAAGAAAAACCCCAAAGTGAGAAATGAACCAAAACACAATTTATAACCTCCATAGGATGCAAGCATCTCCAAATCTAAAACTGAGATTGACCCGCATAAGAGCTAAGAACATTTTCATGAAAGGTAAAATGATTCAAAGAGACACATTCAAACCAAAAGGATGAGATTGCAAGAAAACAGGATTAATAGTTCTCTTACATAGATAAAATAAACTCACAATAAGAAGGAAATTACACCAGGATAATGGAGCTATCCCCACTCCAACACCAGATGCCAAAAATTCATCCAGGTTTTTTCACTCCCTTAGTGATTTCCTGACTGTGCATGATCTTTATTTCAAGGCCTATGGATGGATCCCTGATGAGCGAAGCATCAACAGCCTCATAGTCAGGTGCTGAAATCCTCTAATCACAATGTTTTCTTCAAGCGACACTTCCTTCAAAACTTATCTAGGTGAACCATACATCCACAATGATGAAATATTTTCAGAGGACAATGACAGGATAACTTTGAATGCCCGAACCATCCAAACTGGTGGAAAACAACCAAAAAGTCTGAATAAATGGAGATCAGACTCAATTAGAGAGACCTTTCCAAAACATGATCCTCTGACACACTCCTCTCGCTAGATAGGGAACCTTTACAAGCAATAAGAGAAACCATATTTCCAACTTCCCATGCTTCGGAACCCAACTCAGCTAAAAATAATTCATCCAAAAACTTCCCAAACTAATCTTCTAACAATACCTCCAAAGAAAAGGAAACCAACTCTTTAATCTAATCAACATGAGCCTTCATCGTCCAACATACTTTCTGAATGCTCATGAGCTCCATCACATTCCTATACTTTACCTCCTCAAGCACACATCACTTGATGAAAGTGGTCTTAAATAATCCCCATGACACTCCAACTTGAAATGATGATGGAATGAACACCCTCCACCTGTTCAAAGTCAGACCTCCAAACAAACTCAAAATAACTTGAACCCTTACCACTTCAGGAGTTCCTAAAAATGCTTTCGACTTATTCAATCCATTACATTACCTCTAACAAAACTTGATCACCATGAAAAATAGGCAACAACCCAAACAAACTTGATCACACCACTCCACTAGGATTATGGGAAAGGCCAAATACTAAAGGACACAAGAAACATTTGGGAAATTTCTGGGAATCAAAATTAGAATAACAAAAGAATACCAAACCAAATCAACACCCAACCAAAGATCAACTAGAAATCAAATCTCTAACCAAATTCCAAGATCATATACCAACACATCACAAACCAAATTGAAGCTAAATCATATATCAACCAAAATAAAACCACAAAGACTTCACAAAACAATCTAATAATCATCTCTTGAAAATCACCATCTTCCAAATTCACCCACCTTCAAATTTAATCCTTGTTTGAAATCAAAAGTAATTTTACATTTCCAAAATAATTCTAGTACATCTGCTTAAAAATTAAAAACATCATCACATTTTCCCCCTTAAAACCACAAGTCTCTGTAGAAAAGAAGACTCTTTTTATCAGAAACCATTTTTATTTTCTAAAACAACTTTGAAAAACTAGATCAATATTTGATTTTCAAATACTCACCCATGGTATCCTATGAACCATCACATATGTGTTCATCCCCACTTCTGATTATATCATCCACACATACATGCCAACATTCAACATCCCTACAAACCTAAACATATGTGAACGTCCATAAGGAACACTAAGGGCCACACATACCCTTTATCCATCAAAACCAATAATTTCCAACTTAATTCTCATTTAATATTTTATAAAAAGTTTAAAAACCAAAATAGTTTTCCTTATATTCTCAAAACAACTGAAGGTTTTCATTTGTGAAATCTAACCTTTGCAAATCAAGCCCCATTTCATAAATCAATAAATCACCCCTAAACCAATTTAAATTCACACTAACCAAAAACCAAAACAAAAACAAAACTTGCATCAAAGAACCTAAATGAGGAAATAGTGGTCATGCCTAACCCGACTAAATGGTTTAACAGAACATACTCTAAGAAAGAATCGACTAATAGGAGTGTCTCAAACTGTACACTCAACCTCCACATGGGTCGATACTCCATCTAAGTCTAGAGTGAAACACCGACTCACTCCCTTGGTTATCCCCCATAAACACAAACCAAATACCAAGAATCAAATCCCAGAATACCCCTAGAAACTCAAGGATTAGAATAAGAAAGAGTTCAAAACTCTCTTCTCGCACCTACCTCCTTAGTCTCAATAGTCCTAATATCCAACTACCTAACACCCCAAATAACAAATGGCCTCATTTTATACCATTTTTTCAAGAACCAAGCATGGATTTCATCCAACCCAACATATGACCCATTCCAAAACAAGGCTCAAAGGATGTTCCTGATCCCCACAGGCTAGAAACTAGTGCCAAACATCAAAATTAAACAGATGGGAATGATTTCACCCTAAAACGAAAGACCAAAAATAAATACAAACTAAAAAATAAAAATAAAAGCTATCAGTGGAAAGAATATAAAACTAAACATACCTCCATGTGACCCTATAGGTCACCACCAACCTCAAACCAATGTCACACTATGATGACCGAATCCGAGAAAGAAGAAGCACCTAAATCTAAAAAAAGATAAAACTATTAGAATGAGTATTAAAACTTAGTAGGCATTCCCAAGTAATCTATACCCTAATGAATTTTCTTTAAACAAAAGAATCATTAATTTCAAGTTTGAAATACAATATATAAAACATAGGTTTTTACTCATGTTAATTTTAAAGTAAACAAATCACAATCCATTTCCCTCATAATTTTAAAACAAGCCACCTTTCCTAAAAGAAAATTGAGTTATTAGGGAAAAGGGAAAGGAAAATAAATAATAAATGTTCATTTTTCATTAAAGGGTAAAATAGGAAAAACATTCATTCTTTCAAAACATATTTCTTGAAACATTTTTAAGAAAAAAACATTCTATATTTACCAAGAAAACACTAAGAACTAAGAGTAGATACTATGATCACACAACGAGGGAAATAGGATAATGATACTAGTGCTGGAGAAAACACAAGAATAACCAGGAACTTAGAGGAAAACCAAAACATACTATAAATGTGAATCATCCTAAAGAAATTCCTCACCTGATGACATCATAACACCTAAACTTTCGATCATTGCCCACCTGGCCTAACTGTGGGGACCAACCCATAGCAATAATAACAAAATATACCCCTCCTATGGGCCACTAGCTAGTATATAAACTAAACTAGTGCATAATTCATTCTTAGGAATCCTCGTAGCTATACTAAGTTCCCATGTCATATATTCACAAAGGGGTGTGCCAAAAAAACCAAGCAACAAATAAAAAATACATTCCATCATATAATCACACAAACTAGCACTACCCTGACCTCCTCCAGGAGTAGTATATTTCCTTAAAATAGTTATCACACAAGGGAAGTCCCAAACTGAGGAGACTCCAATATCATCATCAACCAATAAGGCAAGTGACTCCATCCAATAATGGGTTTACACAAAACCATTTCAAAAGTACCAACCAGGCCTCACATAACCTTCACATGTTAAACAATTTTTTAAAGAACCATACGCATGCCACTTTGAAAACCAAAAACCTACTTGGAAACCCATTTGAGAAAACCAAACCATCACTTTAAATTAAAAACACATTAATAAGAGCCAACCAGGCATTTCATCTTACACTTGGAATGAAAAACATAATTAAATCATTTCATACAACATAATACAAGAGATAAACCTCTTTATTTCAAGTCTAAAAATTATTCTAAAAACTATAAATCAGTAACTAATATGGAAACTATGTGATAAAAAAAAGTAATAAAAATTTATTTGAATTTAAAGGCCAATGCATACGGGGAACTACCTAAAAAGGAAGCAGATAAAAACAAACACTTTGGAACTCGAAAAATTAGGTGGAGACCACTCAAAACTTCCCCACACTTTCACACACATACACCCTTATATATATATATCCGTTAGTACAGGGAACTTATTCCCCACCCCACAAGGGAATACACTTGAGGGAGATATATATATATATATAGATACATATCTATTTATGCATTTGCATACCACCAAAGAGTCACTAAAAATCCTAAAAACCATTCATATGTACCCTAAATCACCAAAGGGACCCAAAATAAAGGTTAAAAATTAAATGGTGGAATAAAAACCTTACCCTGAGTGGCTTCAGTAAGCTAAGATGTGCTAATCTTCCTCACCTTTGGCATCATATACTGAAATATAGGCAAGGTCGACCCAAGAGACCTTCCACACAACCTAACGATGGAAGAAACCAATAAAAATCATATTTTCCCTAACCTAGGGTTTCATCCAAGCTACAACAAGAGACAGAAGACCCAAAAAAGGCTGAAGTGAAGGAGGAGAAAGAGGTAGAAGGAATTACCTCGAAGATCAGAAGAGGATTCATGAAGAAATAGAATTGAATCGACTGACAGAGGAGGGATCCATAAGGGGGGTCCATGTATGTTGATGGAGAAGTGAGGGGGGGGGGCTTCTCACGTGGACCAGACAAGGGGAGAGGGAGGAGGAATAAAGAAAAATAAAGAATGAAAAAGAAAGGAATAAAATGAAAAGAAAAATAAAGAAAAAGAAAAAAATCTAAAAAACTAACATGATGATGATAATAATAATAATAATAATAATAATTATTATTATTATTAAAACACTTTCTTAAACTTTATTTTATTTTCATTTGATTAATTTTATTTTTTTGATCATAGGCAGCATGCACGGTGTACGCATGGTATACCAGACCGTTTGTTGGCCACTGCCCGGCCATGCACCCTTACACAATTACCTATAGGAAAACACACAGTTCTGAAAACCATGCTCCAACCATGCCAAATGGAACTGTCCTATGATAGGACCTCACACATGGTTGTTTCACAATTATTTTTAACCATGCACAACTTGTGCGTAGGACCCCACTTTTCTTGAAAATTTTAAAATTCAACCCAGACCGGACTGAAAACAAAAGAGAGGATAGAAATAATTAAGATAATTAAAATAATTAACATTTTGAGGTTGGGGTGTGATGGGTGTGATAATAATCCAACATTTCATTGGTTTTATATAATATAATGAATAACATGCTTAACTATCTCTTTTTACAGACATGCGTAACAATTTTTTATAGAGATAATTTAATAAAAACATGATCACTTAACACAAATTAAACATATCTCATTTAATTATCTATATAAATTTTCTTATTAATTTCATCCATTATCATATATTTCTAATTCATCTTCACATTATCAAACAATTATTCTAACAATAATAGTCCTGATAAATTTCTATTTATTGCTTCATCCAATCTAGATGGAGTCTGAAAATTTATTCCATATAACGTGAAAAAATGGTGACATCCGTATATTTAGAATAAATAGTATTATTATTTGAAAACTAAAATAATTAAAGAAGATGATCCCAATTTCCTTGGTAGTCTATTTAATATTAATTACAGATGTATTCAAACATATGTATCAGTTACTTATACTATCCATCATATTGAGGATTAAAATCTACATTGAAATTTTAATTAGTACCCATCTAATTCTGATAACCTTTAAAAAAATTAGAAATAAATATGAGATCATAGAATGAAATATTATACAGTGTAACTCCACGATACATGAATGTAACCTTGAGGTACATTATATAAAGATGATATAATGACATAGTATATCAAATGGTAAGGAAATTTGAATATTTATTTAGTCGATCAATAGTAACCCAAATCACATTATTACCTCATGATATATTTAGAAATCATACAATGAAATCTATTGATATTGTCTCTTATATCCATTATACAACTAGAAAATGACAAAGAATCCACTTTTTTAATTATAATTTTCATTAACCTATTGAAAAGTTATAAATTTCATGGTAACATCAACAATTTTTTTTATTCCATTCCATCAATAATACTCATGATGTCTCTATATATCATAATGATTCCAGGATTAATAAAAAATATGGAACTATGAGCTTCACTAAAAAATTCTATTTTCAACTTGGAATCATAAGGAACAAAGAATCTCCATCCAGATATTATTAAACCTTCCTCATAAAATTTAAACTCTAAAAACATACCCTTCTTAATAGATTATACATTTTCTTGTAAAAAATTATTTTCCTTATGTTCTTGCTTAATTGTTTCTAAAGATTTTAACTGTATTAAAACCTAAAAAAAATATAATAAGTTTAATAAATCATAAATTCTAGGAAAATATTCATCAAATAATTTAAAAATGGTTTATATTAAAAAATCAAAATGTTACTGTAGTGTTTTATTTTCATTTTATTAATTAAATCCATTGAATACTCTTTCTGGATGTTAATGAATCATGAAACCACATTCCATAATCACTTATAATCATATTATCATCATCATATTCAAATATTTATGACTGAATATACAATTTAATCTATTATTATCAGTATATGTTTCACACAATACTACTTATAAAATAATTAAAAAATTTTTTAACGAAAAAACCACATCAGCTAATTCTAGATAATGTGTAGGATAATTTAACTAATTAGGTTTTAGTTGACCTGAAGCATAAGAAATTACATATTTTTCTGTATTAAAACACAACAATTTCCCTTCAATAAATAATCAATTTGGATAAAAAAATGAAGATTTCTTAAGGGAAGGGGGGAAATTATAACATTCACCAATCATCTATTCAGTTCCTTGAAACAATTAGCACATACTTTCGTCTATAATATGTTTTCCTCTTTTTGAGATAACTATGAATATGGAATAGAAAAAAGATCAATTTTTCACCAAAGAAACTATAGTAACTCCATAATCTAATAAAACTAGGAATAAATTTATCATTTTTGGGTCTTTAACATTCTTCAACAACTTTAGTATTATTAGGATCTATATTTATTCCATCTTTATAAATAATATTTCCATGGAAAAAATTTATTGCATCCAAAATTCATAGGTACTAAATTTTCAAAATATTATCATTTATTTTTTGTTTTTAAATATTATCCTTGCTTTTCATTCATGATCCTATTGATTTTATAATATACCAATAAATCATAATTAAACAAAACAAAAAACTTATCAATGTAATCATTGAAAACACTATTCAAAAGATCCATGAATACTGATGGTGCATTAGACATGACAAAGGGAATAACCAAAAACTCATAATTTCCATATCTACCCAAAAATTATATCTTTATAAAATATTCTCCCTCACCTTAAACTGATGGTATCATCTAGTAGTATTAATATTTGAAAAAAACTATTCTCCTTGATAATGATCAGTCAAATAATTGATTTGAGGAAAATGATACTTCCTCTTAATAGTGATATTATTAAAGGCTCTATAATAAATGAAAAGACACATTTTTTATCTTTCTTTTTAATATAAATAATAGGAGAACCCCATGGTGAAGTTTTAGGATGAATGAAACCTTTATTTAGTGACCCCTTTAATTATGGTTTCAATTCCAAAATTTATATATGAGCTATTTGATAGTGGGGTTTTAAAATAGGCTAATCTTTTGGAAATAAGTTAATAGTAATCCCAATATCCCAATTTGGAATAAAACTAAAAAATTTATTTGTAAATAAATCTATATATTCATTATCTTATAGAACATCACTAATATGAACAATTTTTTTTCAACAACATGAGCAAGGTAACCTCCACTTTCATCTATAACTAATTTATTAGCCTCTCAATATGTTATCAATATTATGAAAAAAATGATTATAACTTTATTATCTCTAAAATATATCTTGGTATGATAAAATAAAACCCATTACATATAAAAAAATAATATTAAACACCACTAGGGGTAGTTCAATAATAATATTATTAAAGAATATTACACTAATAATAATATGAATACACTTATAAATAATAGTTTCTTTGATATTTCCACACGTTGTTTTTGAAAAAATATCTATAATATTTTAATGAAGTTACATTACAATTTTACATAAATTTGTTTCTTAAATTATGTAATGTGAATATACAGACTCAAACATGTACATTTCATCACTATAATTTGAATAATCAAGTAATATACCTCTTACAACTTCAATAGATGGCCAAAAATCAACTATAGTAGTATCAAAGGATTTTTCCACACATTTTTTATTTAGATCATGATTATTTACTCCCTATGTAACTATATTCATAACCACATAATAATAATTATCTAATTAATTACAATTAATACATATTAAAATAGTTGGGCTTTAAGTTTTACTATTATTTTATTATTCATGACACAATTCATTGAAAACATGAGCCATATGACCAAACATATGACATTAGTAACACTTTCCAGATTCTATAAATAATTCCTTCAAAAATAATTTATTCAATTGGAATATGATAGGTTCCTACCTCTATATTTCATAGTCTACAACTTCTCCATTGCTTTACACCTTGGTCTCTTATTACTCTTGTCATCTTGAGGAATATACTTTTCAGAAAACTCTATCTCAACCTTCACAACAAATTGATAATTTTTTTAATTTTTTTAAATTCTCTTGTACCCAAATCATTTCATTAACATGTATTCAATTCTAATAAAAATATATTAATTTTACAATCATATAATTTAATGAAATTTGGTGCATGCTTAGATAATTCTATAAAATTTACTTCATACTCACCACTGAATTGTTATATTTTTAACTCAATTAAATGAATTCCATCTCCAATATTATTCAAAAAACCATTGGGAAATATTTCCCTAAAAAATTAATTTTTAATATAACCCATTACATTGAATCATCCCCTTCACTCACTCTTGTATTCTTATCCAAATAACACCATTAATAAGATTAACATTCAAGATGATAAATGGAAACTGTTACCTTTTTATGTTTTTAACATCTCATGACATTGAAAATCTTTTCCAATGATTTTTTCCATCATTACACTACCACTACATCTGAATTTATACAAAATTCCAGAGGGTTTTGCTTCATAAAATTTTACACTGTAGGTATTTTCCACTACAGTATATATTGTGTCTCTATAATACATATTCCACCATAATTTATATCATTCCTCAATAAATACAGAAGATATTTTTTTTACAATTCTAATTCCAACCATTTCATGATGCTGATTTAGAAGGAAAATATCCTTTTAATACCTTTTAACACCAGCTTCGTTGTTTCCTCTATAGGAAACCATTCTAAATAGAAATTGATTAAAAGAAGAAAAATTTGTAATCTTTAAATAAAACGACATTTTAATTTAACCTTAAAGTAACATCTCTCAAGGGTATTCTATTATATTTATCCTAACCTCTACAATTATCTAAACCTTGTATTTGATAATAACTATAATGAACTAACATTATACATTATATAATATAGTGCCTTTAAACATTAATTCACATTCTATAATTCCCAATTTTATTTTGGGTTTATATTTTTATATAATTATGACATAAATATTATATACAAAACCCATATAATAGAAAGTGGAAACTTTAACTTAGTATACATTTTTCCCTCAATATAATTATTTTAAAAAGAAAGATGTTTCCTTTTCATGTAAAATATTTATAACATTCAAATAGACTTATTATTTACTCTTTATGATCATTAATACCATTGAAAAACCATTAAAAACATAGAGTGAGAAAAAAATCTCAGTAAGTGACATAAAATAATGAAATCTATTAGTTGAGTGAAAAACATGAGAACCCAAAAAATTTTTACCATTTGAAATTATTATTTTTTGTATGTAGAAATCATATCCAAATGAAAATAAAAAACATTTTAATAAATATAGCATTGAATTTCCATAGAAAGATAATATAAACCTTTTTAGAAAACAAAGATAATTATATTTATAAAACATGTCTGAAATAACTTAAGATGAGTTAAATCCATAGAAGATACCTCACCACATAACTCCATCCTTATTTCCTTTTACGAAAATTAACATTACCTAATACATTGGATAAATATATCAGTCTTACTTGTTATGTAGTTTGTATAGGGATCACCTGTTTATATAATATATATAAGGATTTCCCATCATATATGTTGTACTAGGATCAACCTTCATATAAGTTATATCAAGATCACCCATTATCATCTATAATTCTCATATACCATGAATAAAACATTTTAATATTTTAACTTTTCATCATAAAAACCATGAAAATATATTTTAATTCATTTGAAAAACAAATTTGAATATAAAAATATATTTTCATTTTAGAAACTGATATTCAAAACTAAAATACTCAACACAAAATGTAAGAGGGTTTTTATTTGAGTAAATCACAAAATATTGTAATGGAATCCAAAAATCACATAACACTAATGATTTTAGGAATTTTTTTGATGTTTAATATATTAAAACAGAACATTCCTTTTTTCATTATTTTTATTTTTTTTTGTAAAATATTTAATTTTAAAAACATATAAAAGAAATAAAAAAGTGAAATATAATTTTTATTATAATTTATTTATGTCCAAATAAATACATCAATAAAATTAGTTTAAATTTTTTTATATGGATGAAAAGGATTTAGAAAATGAATTTTGTAAACAAATTGAAAGCTGATTTTAAGGTAATGTATCACTTACCTCATTTCCGAGTCATCACATTCATTAATTATATCCCCAAATAATAAACGTATATTAAATATTTAAAATCTAATGATATTTTTTTAATATTTATTATTCATTTTAAATTTTTAATGACTATATTTTATATAATTACTTAATCAATTATGTTCACAGCAAAAGTTTTCATGATATTCATCTCCTATGTTTGAAATGACTTTGGTAAGTTGACTATGGTTAAATAGTTCATTATTCCATAATATCTAGAATAATATTCATGAAATAATTATAATTATTATACATTATATATACTTTTAAAACTGACTATGAAATATGGTTATGAAAAGTTTACTACAATATAGTTATGGAGATAGTAGGTCATACATATGCATGAGTAACATTTACATTTTTCAATAACCATGATGTAAAGAGGGTAATTATTATTTTAACTTTCCTAAATAATGATTATATTATAAATATAATATTATATTTTTAAATAAACATATATAACTCATCCAGATTTGGAAGATAAATGTTAGTATTCCATATACAAGAATAATGGTTTTATTTTCCTTATTATGGAAGTGGAGATTGATATATATTATTACCTTAACATAATAATATATAAGTATATATAAGACACTAATATAATTATTTCATAATATTTGAAGAATATTTGAAATAGGTAGAAAAAGAAATATAATGAAAATGTTTGGTTAATATCTATATCTATTCAACGAACAACTCTAGGATTAAACCAAAATCCATCTTATGATGGTTTACTAATCAAACTAGGGCCACAATGAAAATATTAGTGAAGTTGGGGAGAGACTTGGGAAGGTATTTTCTAAAAAAAGTGTAATGAACCAACCCACCGAGTCCAGTTGGCCGGTGGAAGACTGAACTTCCATAACCCCAAGCCCACCTCCATAGGCTAGGGGATATAGACAAGTGCAGATACAACATAACTAAAATTGTATGTATTTCTGTAAATCATATATATGTATGCTCCCAACTATATCCATGAAGAATTACAAATGAATAATAATATAATATAGTAACATATATAGTAAAAAAAAATTCATGTAATAACCTCTAGGTGATATAAAATAGTGTGAGAGTGTAATCCAAAATGTAAAGGGAAAAATAAATTCCCACCTAATAAAGATGTCTTAACCTAACAACAGCAAGAATAGAAAACAATTTAGAGATCCCAGATCCTGATCTCTAAGAACTGACCACCATACATAGTCTGTGAACCCATGTATCCCTATCCCCTATAAAATCACCGAATATCATTCTATCATATGTACATGACACAACATGAATGGTAAAATCCCATGCTAGGGTAAGTATATAGAAACTTAGTATGATTCCCCAAAAAATGAAGAGGGAGAAATAAGAAGATACGACAGATGTTGTCAGCGCAACCCAAAGAAAAATGGAAATAAAACCAAACAACATAGATATATGCTCATATAAAAAATAAATAAGAGAGAGAATAGAGAACACCATCTTACAGCCTAGCCCATAATAATGAGTCTTCCTGAAGCTCCAAAGATCCATCATTGATGCTCAAAATCCCATGTTTTTTTTCTTAAAAATTCATGAGGAGGGACCACACCTCACAACTTATCGACATCCCAAGGGATCCCAATCTCCAAATAATTGAGGAACCACACCCTAGAAAAATAGCGGGACACCACTCAGTAGATAGGGGACCGACACCTGTGTAGGGGTGTATTTTTTCTATATATGTGTACAAAATATAGGGGACCTATGCACTTATGTGACTAGGTAGTACCAATACCATATATAGAGGACCCATGACCATGTAGGGGAGTTATATTACTTCTTATAATGATGATTATGAAGAACTTGTGACCTGGTGCGACAAGAGATCACTATTTCCATTTATAGAGGACCTATTGTAACAACCCCAACCCCAATATCTCAGAGCTGGTGCCTTAATTTATTACATTATCATAAATACAATATTCGAACCCAATGTACTAATCATTTTAGCTATTTTGAAATCCATATATATACATGATACCTATTTTACATTGGGAATAGAAAATAAAACATAATACATAACAAAATCTAATAGAATACATCCTTGAAAACTCAGTCAATGATTTCTTCATCGTAACCTGGGGAAATGAAAAAAATAAGGGTGATCTAAAATGATCAGTAAGGGTTATTTATAGTGGAATCTATCATAATTCAATAAATAATAATCATCATGTCAAGATAAATTACTGAAACACATGAAAATTAATCAATAACATGAGGATAATATGGAAGGAATAAAAGATGATGGAATAATTCCATATAAAAAGTCATATGATCTTGAAATTTGACCATGGATATTCTAACTAATAAAATAATCAAATGGAATAAAAATAATAATGGAATGTATAATTTTTTATGTCTAAACTATCATTATCTCCTCAAGATAGTTAATGTCAAGATCTACCCTCAAGACATTTTAAGTGTTTGGGTAGAAATCCATCTAATTTTCCCAAATTATTCTTCTCATGAGACTAAAAATGAATGGGTATGCAATAAATGATATCCAAATGGTTTACTAAATGTAATAAACCTTCCTCATATATCATATAGTCAATTTAAATCATAAATGTTCCTTATCATAATACATATTGGGTAATGGATACAAATTTATCAATATTTATCCAATAAATCATATAACATTCAATGTAAACACCATATGTAAGAATGGTATACAATTTAAGAAATAATCATATACATCATGTAAGAATATGGATATTAAAGGAAATATAATATCCAATGAAAATTGATTAAAAGAAATTTATTTTTTAAAGAAACAGTTAACAATCCGAAATGGAATTGAGATTCTCTGATAACATTTATTAATTGGAAAATTTCAAGTCAAACCCCCTTGCATGAGACAATTCAATGTGAATCCTAATATACCAGGAAGTATAAATTAATCCTGATATTAAAATTCAACTAGATATTTTATAGACCACATAAAAGTGAATTTCTGCATAAAAAGAAATAAAGATCAATAGAATTTAAATTGAGATGAAATCTCTTACCATATGATTCCTTTTTGTTAAATTATCTTTAACCTCATTTATTATAGATTTATGAATGTTATTAAATTATTATAGAAACATATTAACATTTATAATATCATATATGAGACTTTTTAAAATATTATCACCCATTTGTTTGATAATATTTCATTAATTTCATTGTTTTAAGTGTTAATTACCATATTTTTCGAGTATTTTTTAACTATTTATTTTTTATTTCTCTTAATTAGATCATGATTTCATCATCTCCAGAATGTAAAAAATTTATGTAAATATCATATATATTTAGTACATATGTATTTAGTTTAATCCATAAAATTTGGTAATATGAAATGAAATACACCATTCAAAGAGATGGTAGGCCGTACATATGCATGAGTATTGTTACCATTTTATTATTATATTGAATGAAATAAAATAAAATTTCACACACATATCTATATATTATCATTCTAGTATCATTTTAATGTCATATATACAACATATTTTTATTAAACCAATATTTAATACATTTCATGCAAATCATGAATGAATCACACCACTTCACATGGCAGTAGTCCACCGTACACATGAGAAATGATATCGTATTGTCACAAAATGAAAATAATGAAGGTATGTGTGATATAATAATTATAAAAGAATAATAACATTATAAATATCATATATATTATATATTAACTATAAATAAATCATTATTCCTAACCTAGAAATGTGGTAATGGAAAAAAACAACATAGGTTCACAAGGAGGTAGTCCACTATACACACGAATGATGATTTTGTAAACCATGGTATAATAGAAATTGAAGGAGGTGGAGAAGAAAATAAATAGAAAATGAATTTAGAAAAAATTTTAGTCTTCTTTAGGTATCCTCATTTGAGTTACAATAAATACATAAAAGGATTTATTTCTACCCAAACTAAGGTTTCTAGGATGAGGGGAGGGATGTTGGGAAGTGGTTTTGGAAGAGGATGATCGATTCAAATGGCTTGATAGTAGTAAGTAAGTTAGGGAGTGAGTTCCCTTTTATAGTGAGGAGGAGTGACATTCTTATAAATAATAAAAATTATTAACTATTGGTAGGTATCACTTACTTCATGTGGCAACAAGATTGATAATTAATAGAGTGGAAGGATGATATGGTTGATACATACCTCCACCACAAAATATAACACATTTTTTAAACATTTTGTTCCTTAACTCATGTTTTTTTTATTTTATCATTTTGGTTTTTCATTATGTTAACTAGTTTTATAACATAAGTAATTTATCCATTAAGAATCATTTTAAGTGAACACTATTATATAATTTGTACCCATGGATTCTAAATATAATATCTAATTTATAAAATAAAATCCCTATCTATGTTGGAAATTAATTTTAACATAAGAACAAGTAATGTACAAAAACATAGCTTTAACCATAACCACACTAACTGAGTTTTTTTTGTATTTAACAATCAATATAATCATTATATTAGAAAAATTGGTCTATTAATAGAACATATATGATATTTTTTAAAATTTTAAAAAAATTTGATAGACTATAGCAGTTTTAGTAATTTTAAATCTATTAATAAAATATCATTTATTATAAAATAACATTAATGTAAATTTTGAAATTATTCATTTAATTTGAATTTAAAAATATCAAGAAAATAATGAAATTTGAATCTATTAATTATTTTTCTTTACAAAATGATATATTCATTTGAAAAATTAATTTAATACAATAATTTATTCAAATTACCTCACTTTTAATGTTTTTTATATCATTTAATTCATTTTATTATTAACTAAATATTCATGCATTGGTATTTCCTAGGGATTTATTGTATTGATATCACCTATAAAAAATTAAAATATATTATAATTATAAAAAAACAACATTTATATTTCAAAATAATATTTATAACTGAACCTACCCAAATATTTATTGATATTAAAATCAAGGAAGGTACATTTTTGTCTTTTTCTTTACTTAACTTATTATATGGGTCAAATTCATGTACATGTGTCCCAAAAACACATCAAATTAGAGCCTATGTACATAAGATTCTAAATATTCATATCTGATGGGTTTTGGAAATGTACTAGTTTATTTTTACACCTTATAGTTTAAGTTATACCATTAAGTAAACTCTTTTTTACCTTAATCACTATAATCAATTTTAATTGTTTTCACTAATATTTTTTATATATTTTTTTATCATATTAGTCATTATAAATTGTTCCTATTCCTAATATGGAATAATTTTTTTTAAATTCAATATAAAAATGTAAAAAAAATAAAAATAAAATTAATCCCATAGATGGGATGAGAAAGCGGGGTTTTAAAGAAAAATATTTAGAATCATACTATGTTTTTATATATAAATTCAATATAAAAATTATTCCAATGACCTAAATAAGATTAATATATCTATAATTGATCTAATTTTTCTTTAAAACTAATTTATAATTTAATTTATTATTATAAATTATTTATAATAAAAGCCACTTTTCAATTTAAATTCATTATTTTTTACTATTCAGCAGAAAATTAAACTTCTTCAAAAAATACTATAAATTCACCGTAAGATAATATTGAAATTAATATTTTAAAAATTATATTTATTTTTTTAACTAAATTTTTGAAAATTTTAAAAATCTTATTTTATAATAAGTTCTCCATCAAAAGGCTATGAAACTTCCTTTAGAAAAATACATCTTTTGTGCATAAAATTGGATTTGTTCTTGTCTTATACCTATCAAATCTATTATATGATTTTAATAACATTTTATTGAATATATGTTATATATATTTCTTAAATATCATTCAATAATAATAATTAATTTAATTATGATGATAAAAATACTTTGGGATATTAATAATAATTTTTTTTCTTTTATATTCAATTGGTTTTTATTTACATTTCTTGTTCATTGGTAACTAATGAATTCAACCATATATTTTAATATGTTATTAAATCCTATTCAAAACCTCCAATTTAACTTCTAGGAGGTAATTTTAATTTTAAATGATAATATTTATAGTATTTGGTAGAACTCAGTCTTGCATATCACACAAGCTATCGAAGAAAGGTGTTGTTGCATGTAACACAATCTAAAATAGTGTTGTGCGCATTTCCAGCTATATCATATATTGAATTTATTTAAAATAGTAAATATATTTTAAAGTATTTGGATTTTATATTCCCTCAAATTCTTTTTGTTTTGTTTAGTGCACGCTATTGAATAAAATGTTATTCTATAAGAATTTCATGGTGTTATATTATCCCCATATTAAATAAATTGTGTAATTTTAACTTCATCTTGATAATCAAGGGTTTGATATTTAAAAATAAAATTATTGGAATCCCAAATCATGATAAGGGTTGGTAAAAAATACTCTTAATAATAGATAATGGTAATTATAAAAGTCATATGGAATGATCACATAACTAGGTTTCCAGATAAGAGAAAATATCCATGAAATTAAAACATTGACATAAATGAGAAAACTAACACTAATTTAATGAGGGATATTGATAGGTAAAATGTTTATGAAAATTTTAATGACCACAAATACCTGAACTAGATGTGGAAAACATTCATTGATATCATAAAATATGATGACAATCGTACAATTTTTTTTATTTTAAGACCCTTTTCCCATAGTTTAGGAATTCTTTCACTCTCTAAGAAAATAAGGAAATATAATTACGTGATATTTTTCTTTTACAAAAGAATAATATTATCCTTTGGTTGTTCCATGAAATATTTTAAAATCATCTCTTAGAAAAGTTTTAATCATATGGGGATGTAATACAATAATATCTAAAACCACACATGAAGTTCAACTTATACCATTTCATAAATGTTTAACCTTATAAACCTTCCAAATTTTATGATCCAAAAACTCAAGAATTAGTTCCAAGGTAGTTAGTAGTATCCAATTAACTTTATCCATACCAATAATCTCTTTATCCAGACAACATTATCTCAACATTATGAACATATTTAGGGTTATTTTTCCATCATCCACATGTTTTCAAAAAAGATTAACTTTCTAATGTATAAATTTTCTTGGTACTATTCAATATATGCTCTCAAAATCCTTAATAAAATAGTAAATCTTCACAATCCTAATATATTTAAATAATTCATATGAGAATTTCATCAATAAAATAATTTTAAATCAAATTTCATGGATTAAAATACCCAAGAAAATTAATCATTCCACTTCAATTTCATTAATAAAATTATCTTGATCTGAATACCATAGATTCTTATGATGTATATTCCCTTGAAACTTGGGATATTTATTTGAATAGTGAACCATTTCACTATAGTTTAATCAGATAATATATTTCTTTTCTACCTTCCCTTTGCATTATTTTTTCTAGTGACCATTTTCTCTGCACTTATAACAAACTCCCAACCCTTTAAAACATTTCCCAGGGTGATTCTTTCCACAATTATCACTTATGGGAAAATATTTCATTAATTTATCCCCTTTATCTATGATTAGTTATACTATACTCTTCTTTTATTACTTCATTTTAAATCAATAATACTTGTATAATTATTTCTATATCTTGATAGAAAGTAAAACAATTTCATAATAAGAATAAAATGTTTGAGACACCATTTCCCTCCATTGAGACAATACAATGAAAGTGTAAAATTTTCTTTTTCACCAAATCCAAATTCCATAAATATATTATCCAAAGACTTAATAAATTTTATAGCTAGTCCCACTAAATAATGGAATCATCTACCGTATAAAACTATACCGCATCATAGAATATCACTTTGGAATAGGTTTCTCTATCCATATAAGGATATTGGTCATAACATGATCAATCTTCCCTAATATATCCATAACATTCTCAGTTCCAATACTAGCTATATCAGATTCCATAATAGGGAAAAATCTATATTTGAAATGAGTATTGATACCCTTATTCTATCCAAGTCTGATTTCTAAACAATGAAATACAATATATTAGATGATAACATTATGTAACATAATTTTTAATCCCAAAACTAGGGAAATAATTATCATAAATTTAAAATTTATTCATAAATAATCTAAAAATCATAAACATGGTTTCTGTTGGGATATCCTTACATTAAAATCCTTCATAATGTTTGTAAATAAATTTTGAATTATACTAATCATATCCCCCAGGAGTGTCAAACCAGGTTCATTGTAAGGAATGTTTTTGTATACCAAGTTATGCTCATGTCATGCTTGACACACTCTTTTCAGAGTTACTAACCCTAGGTACATCTGTGTGAGGACCATGTCAACTTATATTATCTAGTGAGGGAAGATTTTCTAGGAAGACACACATAATATCTAGCTTAACATAACATTCATATGTTCTTCTATAAATAACCTAAAATTCTATCATTGGGTTAGGTTCCCTAATCCATGTTTTCCTAAATATAGTTTCTATGGTTTCTATTAAACATTCACTGATACCAATTGTAATGACCTCAACCTCGGTAGTCTAGAGATACCATAAATTATTACATTGGCATAAATATAATATTATAATTCCAATGGACTGATTACCTTTGAAATTTTTTAAACCAGATATATACATGACATCTATTTTACTTTGGTAATTAAAAATAAATCATAATATATAACAAAAGATAATAAACTACATCCTTGATAAGTCATTCAATGTTATCTTCTTCATAACCTAGGGAAATGAAACAAAATAAGGGTGAAATCAAATTCTTAGTAAGGGTTATTTACAGTGGAATATTTCATAAATCAATAAAATATTATCATTATGGAATGTTAAATGACTAAAATACATGAAAATTAATCATTAACTTGAGAATAATATATAAGGAATAAGAGATTATCAAATAAATACATATATATAATAACATGAGATTGAAACTTAACCATAGATTTTATATATGATAAAATAATCACATAAAAATAACAATAATGATGGAATGAACAATATTTGATGTCTAAACTATCAATATCTACCCTAAATATATTTACTGTCAAGATCTATCCTCAAGATAGTTTATGTGTGTGGGTAGAAACCCATATGATTTGGAAAAATGATTATTCTAATGAGATTACTAATGAATTGAAGGGAATTCATTAACCAGAACCCAAACCTTATTATGTAAGTCAAAAACACTCCTCATATATCAAATAATCAATTTAAATCATAAAAAATTCTCCTTAAAAAAATATTCTTATTGATTAAAGGATACAAATTGATCAATATCTCCCCAATAAAACATTTCACATTTAAAGTAATCAATTTATATAAAATGGTTTAAGGTTTAATAAATAATAATATGCATAAAAAAATATTATAGATATTATAAGTAAATATAATATATAATAAAAAATTATGACAAGGAAGTAGTTGTTTCAAGATAAAGTTAACAACCACAAAAGGAATTGATGTCGTACAATAACTTTTACCACATGGTAATTTTCAATTTAAACCCCACTGGATGATATGATTCAAATTGAAACTTAAAATATTATGAAGTATGAATGAATCATGATATTATATGTCAAAGAGATAATATTTACACCACATAAACATTAATTTGTGCATAAAAACAAATAATTCTCAATGGAATATAAATTGAGATGAAATCACTTACCTTACACTTAATTTCTGTTGAATTCTATTTAATATATTTTTAATAGTTTTAATCATGTTATTAATTTATTACATAACAATATTAATATTTATAATATATTATATTTTCCATTTATAACATATTATCCCCTATTTGTTAATAGTCTTTAATTATTTTCATTGTTTCATGTGTAAATTGCTATATTTTTCAACTATTTGTTAACTTGATATTTTTTTATTCCTATTACATAAATCATGATTTCAAAATCTATAAAATCTAAAAAACGATTCAAATATCATATATATTCAATATATATATATAGTTTAATCCATAATATTTGTTTATATGAAATTAAATACACCGTTCATGGAGATGGTAGACATTACGTACGCAAGAACATTGTTTCCATTTTCATGTCATAATGAAAGAAAGAAAAGTAAAATTAATATATATATGTTATCATTATATAATTTTTTTTATAATATATACCTCATATGTTTATTAAACCCATCCTTATTACATTAAATATAAAGTGTGAATGAATCACATCGCTTTGCTAGGTGGTTGTCCATCGTACACATGAGCGACAATATCATATTCTAGAAAAATAGAATGAATGAAGGTATGTGTGATATAGTAATTATATAGGAATAATAACATTATAAATATCATATATATTTTATATAAACTATAATTTCATCATTATTACCAACATTGAATGGTGGAAATGGAAAAAGGAATGACATCGGTTCGGGAGGCGGTAGTCCACTGTGCACACGAATGATGATTTTGTAACCCATTTGATGGAAGTTTGTGAAGATGTTAGTCATAAATTTGTTTTAGAAAAATATCAGTATAAATAGGATATTTAGGTTTTTATATAAACATGGTATAATATAAATTTAATTAGGTGGAGAAGGATATAAAATAATTTTTTTTAGAAGAACATTAAATCTTCTTAAGGTATCCTCATTATTTTTTCACTAAAACCATAAAAATTTGGATTTATGACCATATGAATGATTATATGATGTTGTGAGTGAATTTGAGAAGTTATTTTTGGAGTTTTTTTAATCCAAATGGAATGATAGGTGTGTATAAGTGAGGGTAGTGAGTTCCCTTTTACACTCGAGGAGGAGTGGAAGTTTTGGAAATACTCAAAAGTATTAACTATTGGGAGGCCTTTAATACCTCATGTGGATCCAATATTGATAATTAATTTGGTGTAAGGATGATATTTTATATCCTCACATCTAATAATTAATATAACACATGTTTTAAACATTTTTTTCAGTAACTTCTATGTTTCTTTATTTTACCATTTTGATTTTTTATTATGTCAACTAGTTTTATAACATATGTAATTTATCCTTTAAGACTAATTTTATGTAGTAATTTTTATATTTTCTTTACCCATTGATTATAAATATAAATTATAATTTTTAATATAAAAAACCTATGTGTGTTGGAAATTAATTTTAACAAAAGTGTAAGTGATGTGAAAAAACAACAATTTAACCGTAAATGCACTATGTTTTTTATATTTAAATTTCATTATAGTAATTATTGTAGAAAAAATAGTCTATGAATAGATTTTTTTTATATTTATTAATTTTTAAAATTCACTTGATATAAGATAATATTTTTAGTAATTCTAAATCAATTAATAAAATATCATTTATTATAAAATAACACTAATGCCAATTTTGACATTATTCATTTAATTTGAATTTATAAATATCATTATAATTATAGAATTCATAGATATTTAGTTAAAATTATGAGAAAAAAGATATATTAATCTAAAAAATTAATTTAATACCATAAATCATTAAATTTACCTCACTTTTAATGTTTGCAATATCATTTAATTTATTTAATTATTAACTAAATAATTCTTTAATTGGTGTTTCCAAATAATTTGAATAATTATATAATCTATAAATTATTAAAATAAATTATAATGATAAATAAAAATCATTTATATTTCAAATTATTTATTATATCTAAACCTATGTAGTTTTTTTCTATCCAAAATACTTATTGATATTAAAATCAATTAAGGTACTTTTTTTTATTTTTCATTACTTAACTTATTATATGGGTCACATTAATGTACATTTGTCCCAAAAACTCATAAAAATGGTCCTAAGATTCTAAATATGGACAACCAATGGGTGTTGGAGATGTTTCAGGTTATCTTTACATCTTATATTCTAAGTTTAACCATTAAGTTAACTTGTTTTTACCTTAATCAATGTAATTAATTTTAATTATTTTTTCTAATCATTTTGATCAAAAATTAATTTGAAATTATTATAAATTATAAATTATTATTATTCCAAACATGGAATCCATTTTTTGAAAATTCAATCCATAAGAGTGTTAATAATTAGTTTAAAATTAATCCCACAAACAGGATGAGAAAGCTCAGTTTTATAGTAAAAATGTTCAAAACTTTACGATGTTTTATAACTAAATTCAAAATAAAAATGATTTTTATTACCTAAATTGAAATAATATATGTATAATTTATATAATTTTACTTTAAAACTAATTTTAAATATAATTTTACATTATAAATTACTTAGATGAAAAGTCAGTTTTCTATTAAAATTTATTATTTTCACTATTACTCAAAAAATAAAAATTTGATGAAAAAATAAAAAACATTCTCCCAAAGATAATTTTGAAATTAAAATTTTAAAAATTAATTTTATTTCTTTAAATATATTTTATAAAATTTTAAAAATTTAGTTTTAAAACAAGTTCTCCATTATATAGCGACAAAACTACCTTTAGAAAAATAAATATTTTGTGTGTAAAATTGTATATATTCTTATATTATTCCTATAAAATGTAATATATGAATGCTATAAAATTTTATTAAATATAAAATATAAAAATTTAATTAATATCATTCACTAATTGAAATTAATTTTATTTTTTATGATAAATAGACTGCAGGGGCATAAAAATAAAAATATTTCCTTTATATTCATTTGATTTTAATTTTAATTTATCATTAATTAGTAACCAATGAATTGAACTACATAATTTTATAAGTTATTTAATCCTATTAATGACCATAAATTTAATATATATGAGATAATTTTCATTTTAAATGATAATATTAATAGTATCCGACAAAACATAATCTTTCTTGTAATACAAGCTATAAGTGAAAGTTTTCGTTGTGTGCAATGAAATCTAGTGAGTTGCATGCATTGAAAATTATATCATATATTTAATTTATATAAAGTATTAAATAAATTCTAAAGTCATGGGATATTATATTCCATTCTAATCTTAGTGTTTCATGACATACACACTATTGAATAAAATGTTTTTTTTAATATTTTTAGTTTGTTACACCCGCACCCCAGTGTGATAGTGGAGTACCATTTAAATTTCAAAAATGATTATCGAGTACCTAAACCCCGGTGTGACATGGAAGTATAATCTATATATGAACAATGAGTTTGGATGACCTATTCCCCGATGCTACATAGGAGTACCATCTCTCTAGATAGATTACTTGCACCCTGGTGTGACAGGGTAGTACCATCTGTATCTAAACAATTAGTATAGAGGAAACATGCCCTGATGTGAAGGGGAGGGGCGGGGGGGGGGGGGGGGGGTACTATATCTATGTATAGAGGACCCACACACTAGTGTGATAAGGGATTTCCATCTCTATCATAGCAATGAGTATGGAGAACCAACTCCCTCGTGCGATAAGTTATACTCTCAACATGGAATAATGAGTATAGGGGACTTGTGACTTGGTGAAAAAGTGGAGTACCTTCCCCATATATAGAGGATATTCACCCCAGTGTGAAAGGGGAGTACTGTCTATAGCTATAATCTATCTGATGATCCTTCTAGATTACTACAATCACTGATTTTTCAACTAAAGTAGTATCACTCTTGTAACATCTCACATAATATATCAAAATAAATTATGAAGGAAATTATCTCATTATATAAGAAAAAACACTCAGGATATGCTACTTGTAGGAAAAAAATGAGTTAAATTTTTTTTATATGAGAGGAATAAGTTTATAAAAATGGGAGTATAGGGAATATATAGGGTTCACATGTCATGCGGTCCCTCTTCGATATCTGGCCATGTTCTCCATTGGACATGGATTAGTGGAAATGTAACCATAAACAATGTGTATATGACCACACATCATGTTTCATCAACTAGCGTCCTTCTTGTGTACTTTTAGCCAAGCCCGTGACTGTCTAGATGGGCCATGTATCTGGTTGTGATTGTGTACTCCTAGAGTACACGATGTGTCCTCTAGCTTGGGATCTGGGGTGTGTGAAACTTTCACATGAAATAACTACATAGGGAGGTCAGATGGTGCGAGGCCCATTCACATGGCGTGTGATATATATATTTTAATCGAAACCCTAGCCACTGCAGCTGGGTGGCTACACGGTGTGTGTTAATACTAGTAAATGTTATGTAGTCAGGAATTTAAAAAAAAATATTCCTTTGAATTATATATTAATGGACTCCACTATGAATCCCACCATTTAACCACCCAAAACTAGTGGAGTTTTCTTTAGGCCATTGATTTTGGCCCTCTAGTGCCTAAAAATCAGATCCCGATCACTTAAGGTGGTCCTTCATTCATACATCTCACTTCTGGTCACTTGTGAATCATGTAAGATCCTATATCCATAGAAATAATCAATTGTTTCCCTAAAAAAATATTGATCCATCTGAAAATCACCATCCCAATCATCATTTACACAACTTCTATGAATCTAAGTGTTCAATCACACTATAACCCACCCAAAAAATTCAAACTATGACCCCATAGGATAATAGAGAATAACATGAATAAATATTGGGGAAAATCACCATAAAATAGTGATAATTTTTTTAGAAAAGTATTCTTTGAAAACTATTTCAGTTTGGGGAATATAGGGTGTGATCAGGGAAAAGGAAATAATAAATTTATTAAAATGATTCAATTCATCAATGAGATCATGCGAAACATGAGAATATGTAAAAATAAAAGAAAATTGTAAAATATCTACTCTAAAATGTTTAATCAAGTGTATAAACCTCAATTTATGAGGCCTAACTTGATTTTGGATCCATAATTTAGTAATAACACATTTTCCAGTGAAGAGGATGATCTGATACTTCTAAATCCAATCGATCCACCATGATCCGATCAATAATAGTTTTCCAATGTTGATTCTCCAACAATTTTCATCAGAGATCCTATCAATTCAACTAGGGTTTATATATCTGAAATTAGATAATATTTATAATGGATTATCTATAGAGGATTTAAATATGACATTTAATAAAACAAAAAAACTGATTTATTTATTTTAATTATAGAGACCCTCCAACAAATGACTCAACCGAACATCTAATACCAACCAAACTTAGGTCATTCCTTGGATAAATCCCACACTATAGATTCAATCTTAGTCTCAGATATTTTATTTCAGACTCTTTTTATAGGATAATCCATTATTTATAAAAAACACCACAGGTGTGATATAAATTTATTAATTTTTTTATAAAATTATTTAGGGGATCACTGGGCCTTAGAATCTTGTGGTGACTTAGTGCCTAGATTTGAAAATACTTATAAAAATATTTCAAATCATTACTAGGAAAATATAGAGTGTCAATATTATTTTTTTCCTTCATTTATTTTTTTCCTAAAAAAGCACAAAAAGTGAGGGGATAGTAACCCCACATCTATCTCTCCCACTACAAGGTGCTCTCCTGTATTCTCATGTTCTTCAACAACATAAAAACCAATGGATTGGTCTATCCTTTTGGATCCTCTCTTTTTGATCCTCGATCACCACCAGGTACTCTATGAAGGAAGATCAATCCTTAAATTATAGCTTTCCCAAGTTAATAACTTATGTAGTATTGTGTAGGTATCTCCTCAGCTACAACATATAGAATATTTCATGCACCCAATCCAATTTTGGGGGTTAGGATATGTGGAAAGGAACCTCACCAACACTCTGTATGATCTTAAAAATCCCAATAAACCATATTGATAACTTTAATCCATTGTAGAATCTGTAAAAACCTCATCATAGAGAGACTCATAGAAATGTGGTCTCTCTACTCTAACCACAATGACCTACGATGTTGATCTTTATAAGATTTATGAAAACTTTGGGCTATCCTCATCCATTATCGAATTACTTGGACCTTCTATGTCATCGTCTATAACATATCTTTCCCAACTAATTTTACTTCACTAATCTAAGTCTATTATAAGGGGGACCTATAGGGTCTCCCATATAGGGTATGAAAGTATCCATGTTGATAGTAGAGTGATATATATTATTTTAATCAAACTCTACCCAAGCTAAGTGATCCTACTATCTTTGGCTAAAGTCTAACATTCAAGACCTCAACATATCCTCCAACACCTAGATAACACACTCGATCTAAAATTTCTTTAGGGGTGAAAATCTGTACTCATCCTCAACTGCATCACAAATTTCTCCTACATGCCTATCTACAATCATGTTGTGAACAACACATCATAGTCAAAGACAATCATCACGGAAATCCCTTGAATAAATATGACCTCCCAAATGAAAAATTTACCAAACACTCTACTGAACACTAATCAATTATAGAAAGAAATTGCACTGACTTGGAATGTTTTTCAGCCATAACACATATGGCATTGTAGCTTATCACAATTTGTGGAAACCCTGTCAGAATTTCCATGGATATGTTATCACATTTCCCCTCTGGGATATCAAGAGGCTGCAATAATCATGACGAAACCAGGTGATTAGGCTTCACCCACTTACATGCGAGACAATAAGGGAAGAAATCAACAATATTAAACCTCATTTAATACCACAAAAAACTCCCATTTAATGTATTTTTACATATTCCCTACACTAGGATGTACAATCAAGAGAAAATATTGAAACTCCCTCTTCACATATTCTCAAAATGTGACCATAACCATGTTCTTACCCTAGAAAACGATGATGTTATTCCCTCCATCATAGAATACATTTGGTAAGTATCATGAGTATATGTGGTCACTTAAGAGCTCACAGTCGATGCCCCTTAACTAGGATTCCCTTATAAGATGGAGAAGCATAGGATTCAGAACCATCGAATAAAGATATTCCACACCCATATTATCTACTAGGGTCAACAACAATAAATCCAAGTACTATGATTCATACTCCTCTAGATGAGAAAGAGACATACTACTAAGATCATTTTCCACCATGTTGCCCATATGAGGATTATATACTATCTCAATGTAATAGTCCTACAGGAACTCCATCTAGTACCTATGACTGAAGTTTATATCTCTATACATGAAGATATACATATGAATCTAATGGATTGAGTAAACAACAAAGTGCTCTATCAGAAGATAGTTCCTCTACATCCTTAGAGAGAAGACTACCACTTCCAAATCTAGATCATGAGTCAAAGATTTATTCATACGAGGTATCAATTACCTCAACCCATAGGAAATTATTTCCTATATTTACATCAATACTCAACAAAGCCTATCTTCATATGCATTGAAATATACTACATAATCTACAACCATCTCTGGTAGTATCAAAACATGATCACTTAGAATCCTCATCCACAAATCATCAAAGTATCTATGAAACTTCTTAGTCCAGGTAAACAGATAGCCTTTACACTTTAGGGTGGTTAGAGGGGATGAAATCTGGGATATTTCCACCAAAACCACATGTAGTATCCTTCCAAGATAATAAAAATTCACACCATTGACATTATCTTGGGTGGATCATGGGGATACATTGAAAAAATATTCACCTACTCAAAATCTCATCAATTTTTATAAATTACATGCCCCATAAAGTTAATATTTTAAATCCAAAAATGGAACTTTGAGATCTTACCAAAATTCTGGTGGTCCCGATGAAAGTCTAGGAACATCCTAAAGTTCTATTCATGCTCCTCCTCTAATATGGAGTAGATGAGTATGCCATTAATGAGGAAAACCAATAAATATTCCACGTATGTTTGGATTATTCAGTTCATCAGATCCATAAAAATAGCGGTGTCATTAATCACAGGGAAGGAATCACCAAGAACTAAAAATTTCTATAGCGTCATCAAAATTACAACTTCATAATGTTAATCTTGAGAACCCATAATTAGTGGTAGATAAAATTTAGATTTATCTTCATGAACCACATTTCTTTAAAAAAAATATCATAGTAGGATCCAATACTTGATAATGTGAAATTTTTCATTATCATGGCCTAATTTAGGTGATGATAATCAACACAAATCCATAACATCTTGACTGCCTTTATCAGGAATAAAATTGAAGCTAGCCATGGGGACACACTAATATAATAAAACCCTTATCTCAAACATCTTCCAAATTTACGCTCATCTCCTGAAACTTAGAATGGGCCATCCAATATTTCATAGAATATATCATAGGATTCTTGGGGTGTATGTTGATGCAAAACTCAATCTCCTTCCTCAGAGGTAGTCTCAAAATTTCCTTGAGGAAGACATACCTAAAATAGTCCATGAATGAAGGAAACTATATGAATATAAAGACCAATGCACTAAGGGATAATAATTCCAACTAATAGTTAATGGGTTGAAGATTCCTTCTCAGAAGACCCATTCACTCCACCAAGAGATCTCTCTCACCCACAAATGAGAATATTGACTTATCTGTCTGAATGAATATGAAAAATCTATGGTGATAGTAAATCTTGGACTAGACTATGGAAGACTATTAAATACCTAAGATAACATCATTATGTCTCATCATGATGACCAAGAGGACACATAATAATCTATCACCACCTAGAGATACATTTCACTACCCATATATAATTGATATTTAAGAAGTGTTCCATGTAGGAACCTCATGAAAAATCCATTAGGCTAAAGTCTAAACTGGGTGACATAGCTCTTAGAATAGAAGTAAGGAGATGAATGGTGGAATTAAAATTATGTATACTATTACTGAAGAATGATTAGAATAAAAATATATCATACTTATAATCATATTGTGAGTTATTGAGTAATAATTCTCTAAAGCCTCTAGTTGCTTTAGGCCCCAAAAACCATATCTATGAGCCTAGTGTGGGAATCTTGGTGGTAGTGGAGGTGGATGTAGCTCAAAAAGTCATCCAATATGAGATGATCCTCCCTCCATAGCTACTCCTACTCCTCTACTAGCATTTCCTACCTGGAAATTTTACTTTCCTTTCCTGGGAGATCCATGAACATGTTGGTGCCTCTACCATGGTGGTCCATCCACGGTCTGCATTCAATCCTCTTATCGACGGGTAAGGAAGTCAAGGGCCATGTGATCAAGGCCATCACATGCATAACATCACCCATCCTTGGGTTACCCAGTCCTCTGTATGGTCCCTAATCCGCATGACCGCATGCCCAAGTCTAAGCATCAGTACACCTCCAATGTGTTGACACCAGTCATCTTCCAGTCACTCTAGATGACCCATCCAAGGGATTCATATAGACAGATCCATCTAAATGGAATACCTTAGATAGTATTCTCTTTATTAGCACACCCATATTATCACTCCATCATATGTGGGAATGCATAGGGGTACCATACTGGCATGGATATATCTATGAAGACTTTACTCAAACTTCCTCACTCAAAAGTAACCATACCAAAATCATGTTGAGGTACTACCGAATATGTCTAGTTATTATCACAACATGTGCAACAACTATTATCACTCAGCTCTAAAATATCCTTTATCTAAATTGATTTCAAGAATGAAGGGTAATACTCATCATGAAATAGCTACTGGATGTATGACCATGAGAGTGCCTACTCATCACACATCTAAATGGCTAGAATCCTTCATCTCCCAACTTATCTATGGAATTTTCTATCTTCCTGTGAAACCATATGATTGGTTTGGGTCTAAAAAATTCCAAAAACTTAGATAACTAACTCATTCCAATCAATCATTCATGGAGATTCAGGTCACCGCAGAACCTCAGTGGCCTCTGGCCCTAGAACTCACAAAGTGTGCTAATCCTAAGTACATCCACAACATGATCTACTAGTATAATTTTCTACACAATAATTGTGGGTGATTCTACCTTCTTTCTATGAGGAAAGATCATTCATATGTACCCTAGACTAAGGACCCATCACTCATCAGATCATCTTCATGATCTTGAATTGGTAACCTGGCTGGATGTATTCACAGAGGTATCTTGAAAGTAATCATGATGTATCCCATTCATATTAGAATATATATATATATATAGAGTGATGAATCATGAATTTTATTTGAAGGAATAAACATTATATGATGAAAGTACCCATGTTCGTTGAAAACTATGTCACGGTTTGCTGAGTTGGAAAACAAGTAGTTAGGATCTTAGTTTATGAATACCTCAACTACCAAACAAACACTGGGTTATTTGTACTTAAATCCAAACTAAAGAAAATTTAACACGGTTGACTAAAATTCCCAACCAAGGCTTATATGGGGATAAAACTCCAAACACAATCCCAAGGTCAAACCACCATTGATACAAATTTTTAATGACCAAAACCACTGTGGTCCACATGGCCAGTTGAATAATGGAACACCAAAACCCAAATCTCACCTCTATAGGAAAAGGGATTGAAACCAGTTTTGAGAAGGTATAACTAAAATTGGAGTCCTTTTTCTAAAGTATATGTACACATGTGATCAACCATCTCCATGCAGAAATGTATAGGAGTAATAATAAAAGATAATAACATCTAGTGTAAAACCCATGCATGAAGTAACCTTAAGGGAATACAAAAGTGGGAGACAGTGTAATCCAATATTTAAAGGGTAAAATAAACTCCCACTAAGAAAATATGTCCCAACATAACAAAAACTTGAATAAAAAAATAGTTGGGAGAGATATTCCCGTAATCAACATACCAAAAACACTGTATGCGGTCAATACACTAGTGTATCACTATGCCCCTTTGAAATCATCAATTATCTATCCTTCATCTATATATGATATGAAATATGTGGGAAAAACCTATAAAGGGGTGTGTATATTCATAATTATTAGGATGCCCCAACAATTGGAGATGAAGAAATAGAATACACGATCGAAGCATTCATCTTAACCAAAATAAAGAGGGAAATTAAACCCAAAATCATATACATGATCTCATATAATAAACCCATATGAGAGTGAAAGGGGATCTTCATCACACAACTCATCCCAAGATGATGTGTATTCCAGCAGCATCATAGTTCCATCATTGATGTCCAATATCTCATGTGTCAATCTGAATAATTCATAAGGAGGGAACATACCTCACCACTACTCTATACCCAAAGGGATAATATTAATAAAATGATAGAGGACCCACACCCTATTACAATAGGGGGATGATAATTATTAGACATAGGACTCGAACCCATGTAGAGGAGTATAATATATATATCTATTTATAGAATATTGGAGAACTGTGCTTATGTTAGAGTGTACTATTTAAAAATTGAATAAAAAGTGTAAAGGAACCATGATATAGTGAGAAAAGTGAGTATCATATCCATGTATTGATGACTAGCACCCTTATGAGATAGGGAAGGGATATCTCAATCTATAAAATGAGTATATAGGGCCTTCACTCTAGTGCGATAGGGGAGTACTATCTCCATGGATATATGAATCGAGTCCTGCTGCGACAGGGGAGTAGAATCTCTATCTGAACAACATTTATTGTGGACCCATTCCCTGGTGAGAAAGGGGAGTACCATCTCAATATAAACAACGAGTATGGAGTACCTATTCCCAGGTGTGATATGTGAGTACTATCTTTATGGATAGGGGACTCATGCCTTAGAGAGATAGGGGAGTACAATTTATATCTGAAAACTGAGTAAGGAGGAATCATGCCCAGGTGTGATATGGGAGCACCACCACCATTGATTACTGAGTATAGGGGAACCACAACCTTGTGAGATAGGGGAGTATCGTCCCCATAAATTGAAGACCCATTTACTCGTATGATTGGGGAGTACCATATCTACCTTTAATCTCTCTGATGATACCGCTTGATCACTGCCATCATTGAGTGTCACCTAAAGCAGCATAATTCTTGGAACATCTAACATCATATCTCTCAATCCACTATGAAGGCTTCCATCTCATTCTAGAAGGATAAATTCTTCACATAGGCTACTCGAGGGTCAAAATACAATTGAAAATGAAGGAGATTCAAGAGGTTGATATTTCTCAAGAAGGGAGTACACGACATGTAAGGGGTCCGAACGGTGTGTGGTCCCACTCTATTGCATGTCCATGTTCTTATATGGACATGGAGGAGAATCCATGTAACCATACATGGAGTATATGAGACCTAACACCATGTATCAACCACACATGGACTACCCCTATGATTCTAGCCATGCCTATGTCTTTTAGGTTGTGTCATGTATGATGTTGTGTCTGTGTACTCCTAGAGTACATGGAATGTACTCCCCCTTATAGTATTGTGAGTGTTTAATTAGATAAAGACCTAGATACCTAGGTATATTAACATGGTTTTTGGCATAGCCACACAATGTGTGATCATTATCTTTTTACCTAAACCATAGCTCCCACAACTGGGTGAATATATGGTATGTCTTTATCCTAGTACATGCATTGTTGTTAGGATTTTCATAGAATCCATTGAAATCATCACAAACATTCTATATTTGTAAAACCCCCATTATTACCAAATTTTTAGCACTATAAAGTGATAGGGGTGTTCCTCTTATAATAGATTTTGGACTTCTTGTGGCCGTAAATCAGATATTGATCACCGCGGTGGTTTGCCACATGTCCCCTACACCCACCATCACTCATTGATTGTCTTGAATCCCATAACCAGGGAAAAACCATGCATATCCCAGAACAAATCTTAGTCTATATAAAAATCTCATTTACAATAATATTTTTTTCCAACCAACATGAATCTTGGGATTTGATCATTCTTGAACTTTCCTCGGAAAAGTTGAACCATGACCCCATACTCAAACGATGAAGAACATATGGAAAATTAGTGAAAAAAACTATAAAAGGGGTAATAAACATAATTTCCCAATATTTATTGGCCATCTATTTCAAATTGGAGAATTTATTATGATATCATGTCTTAAGAAAATAATAAATTTAATAAAATGATTCAATTTGACAAATGGATTATGAAGAGGGTGAGAATACACAAAATCCAAATAAGAGAATAAAATATACAATATCAAAAATTTAATCAATGGTTGAAACTAAAATTGGTGATCTTTAAATATATTTTGGATTGATTGTTGGTGAATAAAGTGTTTTCTAATTATGAGTATGATCCACTGTGTCTTCTTCCTATCGATCCACCATGATATGATCACCGATTATTTAATGATGGAGATTCACCAATGAAGGTCATCAAAGATCCTCTCAATTCTCATAGGGTTTCTAAAGATAACACTAGATAATCTATATAATATATTATTTATAATTTATTAAATTTTTTCATTTAATAAATATAATATATAATTTAATAATTTATTTTAAGTAAACACACCCAACAATAGATGCCTCAACTGGATGTCCAATACTGAACAACTTTAGGTTACTCATAGCGTAAACCCCATACTTCAGATTTAACTCTGGTATTAGGATTTCATTTTGAGTCTCTATTCGGGAGAGATTCCATTATTTCTAAAAAATTGAGCACACATGATATAAATACAGTTAATATTTTATATAATTAATTCCGGCCTCACTGTGCCTCATAATATCACACAATCTCAAAACTGGGCTCCAAAATTATTTCTTAAAATATTTTGAAGTGTTACAAATAAGAAAAAAAAGTCTCAAAAAATAGTGCTTAAATGGTTTGAGAAGGATATGAGATGAGGTGACCTTTTATAATTGAGGGGATAAACACTCTTGTAATTACTAAAAGTATTAAATTAATATAAATTATTGTTTAGGGAAAATGGATAAAAATTGATATAATTCAATTGTAATATGAGAATGAGTCTATATGTACCCATGAAATAAAATTTGGACATGTTTTGGTGATGTTTTCAACCTTGTATTTTTTCTTTAACCTGTATTAATTCTTTTTTACAATTTCCACAACATCAAAATTTTATACTCAATAGGGGTCCTAAAAGTTACTATAAAAAGAAAAGTGGCCATAAATAGACTATGGTTGATTTTATCAACCTTATCCCATTAAATAGGATTAATATATGTTTTTTTAATAATTTAATAAAATTTAAATTATTATAAAATATAATTAATACCATTTTTTGAACTGTTTATTTAATTTAAGATTAGTTGAATCAATATAGTAATAGAATTTAAATATAAAACTTTCAAAAAGTCCAAATATGTTATTTTAATCTAGAAAGTCTATGGGAAGCTAATACTCATGAAAATAATATTAAATTTAGATTATTTAATATAATTTACATGATTTTATTACTACATGCATAAGCATTATGTTGGTGTTGTGTATGAATTTAAGAAAATTATTTAATTAAAAAATTTAAAATTAATTACTCTAAAAAAATAATTTATATTTCAAATGACCATTTAAAACATAGAACATCTTCCATTTATCACTATGAACAAAATTGTGTGATATTAAAATAGAGGGTGTGACATTTTTTTATTCTTTATTTAAAAATATATTATGATCATTATCAATTGAACGTGGAAAGAAAATGAAACATTTTTAAAAAAATTGATATAAAAGGTTAAAAAACATATATAATAAAACAAATAAAAATATTATGTATAGATTTGGCCTTATCAAATTATTCTTAACCTTAATTACATAATATTCTTATACTGAGGTGGTAAATATTTATTATGGTTACTACTTATAATAACCAAAATTTAAAGTGACATATTTATGAATGATAGGCCCTCTAATTCCAAATTTAAAATGTATTTTCATGATTCAATTTCCTAAAGTGGAAAAAAATAATTTAATATTAAAATTAAAAAGAATTTAAATAGCTCAAAAATGAACTTATATAAAAATAGGGTGTAATGATAATTACTATGCAAATAATCAAAATATTTTTAATATAAATGAACTAAAAATACATTTAAACCATTTTAAGACCAAATAAAACTACATATATTTATAAAATGGAAATACTTTTAAAAAATAATTAGCATATTCCACTACTCATTGAAAAATTAATCATTTCTGAAAAATCTAAAAAATTCAGCATAAGAAAAGTTTGAAATGAATAATTCATGAATTAAGATAATTTTATAGTTTGAGAAATATAAAATTTTAAAATAAATACTTTTAATAAAACCATATAATATATGTAAACCAATTTAGTAACTATTAAACTATTTTTGTTTTGAATGGAAAAATAATTAATATTTACATAGTTAATATATAACCGTAAAATATATTTAATAAAAAATAATAACACATGAAAATTATTTATTCTAAAATTATATATGTTATTACAACATGTTTGGATATGTTTTTTATTTCTATGTGTACGGAAAAATACATGGTTGATTTTGAATAATATCAAATTGTTAAACACAATTAAAATGTAGATATATGCATCATCTTGCATTCTTAGGATTAGGTTTATTTTTTTTAATTTGTTGTTGATAATTACTTTTGAATTTGATCGAATATGGACCAAAATTATTTTATTTTTTTGGGAATTATATTTTTTTATGTCAAGGGGTATTTTCTTTCCCTTAAATGACAGTTCCATATGTGTAGCAAACTATCATAATATATTATTTATTTGTGGGGTAATTTTGGCCTCTATTATGTTTATCCCATAGTGATTGGTTGGATTTGAGTAACATAGAAGATTAATGTTTGAAAAATATTAATAGAGGAATATATTTCCAAATTTCAATGGTGGTTTTGAGTATCTAGTTTCCAGGATATTGTGTTTAACATGGATAAGGAGATGTTTTTCACCTTTTATCAGTGATATATATAACTAAACTTATGAAAAATCGTATCATTCATTCACATTATTTCATTATTTATTGAAAAAAGTTAAATTTAATAAAACTCCATAATAATGTGACACCATGTGTATTTGTGTAATTAGGTTAATAGAATAACAACATTAATATTAAATAAAAATACATATACTAAAAAACCCATAACTTTCACTTATATTTACCTGATCACTTAAAACATTGAAGGATATCCTGGGATTGTACAAAAGAAAATGGTGAGCTGTAAATCATAGTAGGGGAATAATAAAATAATAAAATAATTTAATGTGGTAAATTTGATTCAAGAGGGATGCCAATGTAATATAATATGGATAATAATCAAACACTTCAACATTGAAGCATCATATAAGATAACATAAAGGTGATATGGGAATGTGGAAACAACTTAAAACATGTCATCATAATAATACATTAAGGATAATAACCAATTAATCATAACATATCTTGCTCAGGATAACCTAAAATGCACTATATATGGTATATCATGAGATTAACTCATCAACGAAGCATTGTATTTCTATATATTTGTGGTACCAACCATCACATTCATATCATGTACAAGCATAAGTGTACCACATAAATCAAACAAAATAATGACATCCTTCATTATTTTTAATCCCATGATTAAGAAGTATGATTTATATATGTTGATGTCCCCAATTAATGGAGTATATATTGACCTAGGTGAATACAAATGAGTGGGAATGTGGATGGGTATTCACTACACAAATTATTGGCATGAAAAAAGTGCAAGATAATTTTGGTAAGAAAAAGGGGGTACATAATGATTCATGAAAGGGATTAATGATAGTGAAATATATCTCTAAACATAGTGAAATCATAAGGATGGAATGTGGGATTTATAAAAACATATCTTAACAAAAACAATTCTAAATCAAATAGTTTAATATAAATAAAGTAAATAAATAATGATGAGAAGGAGAGGATCTATTACCTTTAGAGGGTGATTCAAAAAGAATGAGAGGATCCTATTAATATAATGTAGGTATCATTATATAGATCTAGATAGGTAATGGTAGAGTAAAATCATACTTCAATGGTTTTTAGTAAATATGATAGATAGGTTGGGGGGGGGTTATAGAAAAAATGTTGCATAATTTATTATTAATTTGTAGACTTAGGTATTGGACTCTATATGTAACATCCTAGGTAATTATAGAATAATAAGTTTTCATATTTATTAATATTTATGAATTAGATAGTAATTTTAACTTAACATGGATGCTATGTCTAATAGCTTACCCAAAACCCAACAATGAGTTTCTCCGAAATCCTACGTTGTAGACAAGACTGAGTTATACTGAAAAATAATATATTATTAATATTATTATTTTAAATGGTAGTTATCACCAAACCGTTGTATTGGAAAGAATGAAAATAACTAACTATGTTATGATTACACATGTTTATTAAATATTTTTACTTTTTTCAAATAACTTTTAGAGGATTAAAGTGAGAATAAATAAATTTTTAATCATAAAATACTCTAATATTTTTAAAAGGTAGTTTTACTACCTTTTGATGGATAACCCTTTTTAAATATAGTTTTTTTTTCACTTTTATATGTTTTATTTGACAAAATAAACTTCTTCTTTGGAATAAGTACATAAAAATTTACCTCGGTTGATTTTTTGGCATTTTTCGGATTAAATTCATATTTTAATGAATAGTAAAAAATAGTACATTTTAATTCAAAATGCATCATCATCCAATTTATTTATATTATTAGATTATCATTTTAAAATATTTTAAGGTATAATTAGATGCATTTTTTATCAGTTAATACAATTTAGTTCAATGGATGTTTTTTCAAATTAAAATTAAATAGAAAAACTATGTGAACTTTTGAACGTTTTACTTAAAAAATCCATTTTCTCGATCTGTCAATGGGATTAGTGTTAAAAATAATTTAACTACTTATGTGAATTAAATTTTTAAAAATGTACATACGTGGTCATACTAAATATAACAAATGTGGTCCAATAGGATCAAAATAATTTTTGGTGAATAGTAACTTTAGTATTTTATTTACCACACTTAAAGGTAAAAAGGGTAATTAAAGGTAAAATTAATATTATAATATTATAAAATAAACCTAACACTTTTCCTAATATTATTGGATGAGTTATTATCAACCATGAACATCCTTGGGCTGAAATTGTGACCTTTAGAAGCCACTTGGGTGTGATTATGACATTTATAACATTTAATTTAAAGTTAATGAAAATATATCATAAATATTTCTCTTCTTACTAAAACAATGTTAATATTGGGTTATGTAAGTGATATATTCAAATATTAATAGTCCTTATAAATATAAAAATATTACCTACATCATGGTAATTTATTTATAATTTTTAGGAACTTAATAATTAACATTAATTATGACGGAACGATGATGCAGTAATAGATCTATTAAAGAAAGAATCAAATAAATGATAAATATAATATTAAAATAAATATAATTTGAAATATTTGATGCCAAAAAGGAATTTTTTTGGACAAATATGACATTTTAGGATTGAGTTAATTTAGTTTGTTTGAAGGAATACATTTTTTATGATATTTAAAAAAAGTCATGTAATGAATAATGTCAAAATTGATATAATTCATAACTTAAATTATAAAATATCTAATTAAATGATATAAAATTTATAAAAATACAATATTCAACCAAAAATTTTATATAATCCTTAAAATAGTATTAATGACTCATTAATTGGTCTTTTTTCATGACTTAGTAATTATTTTAACTCAAAGTGTAAATTACTTGATAAAATGGTAAGAGTTAAATAGGTTTAAACAAAATGATAACGATTAAAAATTATTAAAAACATTTATAATTATCATTATATGATTATATTTAGACCCATACTTATACTATCCTTGAACTAAATGAGTTTGGAACCATTTGTAATCAAAATTGAACTTATATTAATTTAATAATTTTAATAATTCTAAGGGTACCCCTCCCCTCTCATATAAAAAAGCACCCATTCCAATCTATTAATCACACTTCCAAAACCTTTTGGTTTGGCCAATATCTGACCAAAAAACTTTCTATAATCCATTAACACATTCTTGAGGCCTTATTTTAGTTAGAACACCCTTCTTAGAGGTGTATTGTGTTAAGAATGGTGATCATCTGAAGGAAATGTAATGTTTTTATTTAAGTATTTCTATTTTATTTCTTATTCAATTTCATTCAACTATTATTCATCCATGATGAAATAATAACCCCAGTATCCTCAATATACTAATATTTTATTATGTTAATATCAACACCTAAATCCATATCCACTTCCATTAAATGGGAAATGAATTAATTGTTTGTGCGTACGTGTGAACTATCACCTCCACGAACTGATCTAATTCGTTTTCCATAAACATCCCTCATGAGTGGTTATAAAAATGGAATTAATTTTTATATGTTATATTAATGACATATTAATCATTATAATACAATAATATATTAATTATTTTCTTACTTTCTATACACATAAAAATGATAACATCGTTCATGCGTACATGTGAACTATCACCTTCACAAAGCGATGTAACTTGTTTTTATTCGTTATATCACTTTTATGATATATATAATTATATTTAAATGATTATTATTATATTAATGATTTTATTATCATTATTTAAAGATAAAATAATACTTACCTTCTTTCCATAATGATTAATGAATAATGGAAAACCTTACTCATGAATACGTACGACTTACCATTTCCATGGATATAGCGTTGTTCATTTTTCATAACCATACTTAATGGTTTGATTTAAAAGAATAATTTATTTATAAATATGATAATAATATCATAAATATTATTCATTATATGATTTACTTATGACCACATGGACTATTGACATTGTACCAAGTTCATTTTCGACTCAAGTATTGAATATCAACAAAACATCCTACATGAAAATAAATAATTAAGTAATTGTTATAAAATTATAAATAATTGAAATAAAGGGAATAATAAACTTGAAAATGTTCTCAAGAAATTATAAATTATCCTAATTTTATTATTTAGGAATAATAAGAAATATACGCGATGAATCGAACTCAAGGTAAGAGACTTCTTCTAAATCTTCTTTCATTGAGGCATATTTTGATGTTATACACCACCTTATTTTATATAGTGTATAATTAACCCCTTTTAATTTTAATTTCATTAAAATGTTTTTGAAAGGAATGTTTTTATATGAAGTATTTTACATTTTTACAAAAATACAAAAGGAATGTTTTTTAACATATGCGGTGACAATGACTTCCCAGCCACCATGACCATTATTTGATATTTGGATTTCTCTACAAGTCTTATTTTTTTTAAAAAAAAGAAATCCCTTATTCCCTTTTTAGGTATTTTTCTATTGAAAATGGTTTTGAATGTGTATTGACCATTTTAATATCTTGAAATGATTTCTTGTGATTGAAAATGAAATTTTATGAGTGAAATGTTGATAATTGAAATATTTTAGGGGTTATAATTATATAACGATACTTGAAAATTGTATGGGTGGTTATGTGATAAACCAAAGATGGGTGGTTACGTGATAAACCAAAGATGGGTGGTTTTGTGATAAACTAAGGATGATTGGTTACGTTATAACCTATAATGCATTGGGTATAGAAGTCAACCATATGACTATTATATTTGTAAGAGTGATATGTGTGGAAGTAGAGCATACGATTATTCCATTTAATAATGATTATATACAAGGTTATCATTATATGTTATATGTTTCTTTATATTATTTAAAGGTAATATTTTGATTACAAAAGGGTAAGAAACCAGATTATATTCAGTGAAGTGTGTTTACTACTTCTTAAAGGTGAAGAGAATTACTTTGTGATAAAGTATTCATGGTTTACATGTTTTCTAAAAAATAATAGTTTTCTTTCTTTGTGTATCCCTTACTAGGAGTTTTATGCTCATCCCAAGTTTTGAAATGTTTTTCCTAGGATTTAAAGAAGAATAGAGTTAAGGATGAGATCAAAGAAAATTTATGAAGTTTAAACATGAAATGAAAACATGTTTTTTTAAATGTTTTTTGTTTTATAAAAAAATGGATAGTGAGTAGAAGTGTCTAATTTGTAATATTTAAGTTGTTATGTATAAGTTATGGCCTAATTCTCTGAATCTCTAAACATAAAAATATCCTCAATGTGAATGAAAGTCAAATTATTGAATTAACTCAATATTAAGTAATGATTAAGGCCAGGGCCTTATAGTTAGTATAAAAGGTCAGTTTAGATAAATTTTGGAGTTAGAATATTGTTAATATAATATCCATAAATTATTTTTTACTTTATGGTCAAATTGAAATGATATAGAATTTAAAGATTACAATGTTTCTTTATCAAATTTATGTATGTTAAGAATGGTTTTCTATAGAGGAAACAATAATATTTTGATGAGAAGACATATAGAGAGAAAAACCTTCCAAATCATCACCCTAAGATGGTCAGAATATGAACCAAACTATTTTTTACAGTGATGGATTAGTTGACTCAGGAAATAAATTATGGTGCTATCCATACATGAGATTAACCAGATTAACCGAAGAGGAATATGTAGGTAGTGGAGAATTTCATGAGTCATTGTCCCCCATCACTCATAGGATCATATGACCATGTGATAACTAAATGGTGGATTAAAGAACTAGAAAATATTTTTGATGTAATGGGTTGTTCAGGCAATCAAAAGGTTAGTCTTGTTGTTTACTAGTTTGATAGTGAAGCTAATCAATGGTGGCCATTGATTAAAATATCAGAGTAAGTGAAGAGATTGATGCCATATAATGGTTTTAATTTAAGAATATATTCCATGAGAAATATTTTCCTAAGGCTATTAGAATTATGGTGGAAAAGAATTTCTTGGAATTGAGAAAAAAGGAGGAATATTATGTGGCTAAATATGAAGAAAATTTGACTAGTTTATCAAGGTAAATCTCAAATTTTATATGAGATATTGATAGTAATATAAATCTGTTTTACTCAGGATTGAAGCTGAAATATCGAAGGGAATTAGCTTCTCATGAGTTCAAAATCTATGAGAAACTTCTTTGATGTGCTAAGAAGGTAAAAATGGAGTTTTCTGATGATTATGTACTTCAAAAGATCAAGAAAAATAAGCGATGCAGTTGGCAGGAAATGAGAAAGCATTCATCAATGAAGTTTGTAGGTGAGAAAAATAAATTTTCATATTGTAATAAGTGTGGTAAAAATCATCCCGGAGAATGTCTCTCAAAGTCTAGGAAGTTATTACGATGTGGTAATATTGGTCATATTTCTCATGAATGTAAGGGATAATATGTTTTTGTTTCAATGGGTTAGGGAATTATGCCAATGTGTGTCCAAAGTTGATTACCCAGGATGGAAACCCGCAAGAACGAAAGTAGGAGGAAATGGAAAAATCATTTGATACTACTAAATTTGATGCGGGACCATCAAATGAAGTGGTGAAAGGTATGTTATGGGTTTTTTTAAAATATACCAATACCCTATTTTACTCTGGATCTTCACATTCATTCATTTCTGAGAGATTTTCAAGTAAATTAGAAATATCACCTCATGAATGTGATATATAACTTTTGGTAAAAACTTTGGGTGGAAGTATAAAAAAACCAAGATTTATGGAAATCTTCTTATTATAATTAGTGGGATGGTTTTTGCTTTAAATATTATTGAACTTCCCATAGTGGAATTTGATATCATTTTGGGTTTGGATTGGATTTTAGTTTATTAGGATAAAATAGATTTTAAATATAAGGAAGTTTTATTCAATGATTTCATACCTTTGATAACATACCAAGAAGCTAATATATTGATTAAATATGGGAGTGAAAGTTATCTAGATCATGTTGATGAAAATAAAGAAACTGATTTGATCAGTTAAATTCTACTAGTGAATGAATTTATATATGTTTTTCCTGATGAATTTCCTAGTATTGTTCCTGATTGGGTGGTTGAATTTAGTATTGATTTAGTTCGTAATGATAGTCCTATTTATAAACCCATTATCTAATAAATTAAGTGGAATTGGTGGAATTGAAAAAATAGTTGAAATAATTACTTGATAAAGGTTTTAGTTGACCTGGAACTTCACCATGGGGTGATCCTATTTTATTTTTGAAAAATAAAGATGGTTATATGAGTCTTTGTATTGGTTATATATCCTTGAATAAAATCACTATTAAGAACAAGTATTTGTTTTATCATATCTATGATTTGTTTGATCAGCTCTAGGGAGCTTAGAATTTTTCAAAGATTGATTTGAGGTCTGGGTACCATCAGCTAAAGGTGAAGGAGAATGAAATTCCAAATACAACATTCTAAACAAGATATGATCATTATGAATTTTTAGTTATTTATTTTGGGTTATCTAATACCCCTGTTGTATTTAAAAATCTCATGAATGGAGTCTTTCATTAGTTTTTGGACCAATTTGTGGTTGTGTTTATAGATTATATTTTGGTATATTATAAAAGCCAGGAAGAACATGAAAGTCACTTAAGGATTGTTTTTCAAACCTTAAAATAAAAGAAAATATATGGAAATTTTAGTAAGTGTGACTTTTGGTTTCAATTAATTTCATTCCTTGGTCATATTGTTTCTAAAGATGACATAACTATTGAACTTCTAAAACAAAAGTTGTTGAGGAGTGGACAAGACCTACCAAAATCATAGAGATTAATAGTTTTCTTGGATTAATAGGTTATTATTAAATGATTTTTGAAAACTTTTCTCTTTTATATAGCCCACAAACTAAGTTAACATGTATGGGAGTTAAGTTAATCTAGACAAAATAATGCGATGATTGTTTTCAGGAACTGAAAAAGAAGAATAGTAAATGCTCCAGTTTTTACCTTACTTCCACAAATAGTGAATTTTCTATCTATATTGATGCTTCATTGAAAGGAATTGGTTGTGTCCTAATATATAATGATCAGGTAATTTCTTATGCTTCATGTAAATTGAAACCTCATGAGTTAAATTACACTACAAATGATTTGGAATTAGCTGTTATTGTTTTTTCTTTAAAAATTTGGAGGCATCATTTTATGGCATAAAGTGTGAAATATATACTAATCACAAAAGTTTGAAGTATATATTCACTCATAAATAATTGAACATGATACAAATAAGACAGATAGAATTAGTCATGGATTATGATTGCACAATTAATTAACATCTAGAGAAAGAAAATAAAGTGGCTGATGATTTGAGTAGAAATATTAATTCTACATTAAACATGATACATTTGGAACAATATCTTTTGGTTAATGATTTGATGAATTTTATCTTGGAATTTGTTGGTGCAGGAAATTCCTCTATTTTTTTTTCTGGTGTGAGTAAAATCATTTCTATGAGACAGAATTAGGAAATCATAGAAGGAATTTAGTGAGTTGTAGAAAAAGGTAGAATTATTTTAGAAGGGTAAGTTACCTGAATTTAACATTGATAAAGATTGTGTTTTAAGGTTTGGAAAGAGATTATATGTCTTGTGATCACAATTGAGGAAATATTTTCTATGTGAAGCTCAAAGTTCTCTATTTTTAGTTCATCCATGTTGCAATAAGGTTGTACAGAGACCTTGGGGACTATTACTGGTGGGTTGGAATGAAAAGAGATTTTTTTGACTTTACTTTGAGATATTTGATTTGTTAGTAGGTTAAAGTAGAGTGGAAGTTACCGAAAGGGATGTTTCAATATTTTCTAGTTTTAGAGTGGAAATGGGAAAATATATCCATGGATTTCATAGTGGGATTACCAAATAATTCTTGAGGTAACAACTCAATCTGGGTTATTGTTGATCGATTGACTAAATCTTCTCATTTTCTTCCTATTGGAGATACTATATATCTAGATCAACTTTATCACTTGTATATTAAAGAGATAGTCAGGTTATATGGAATTAACCTCTATATTGTATCTGGTCATGATTGTAGGTTCACTTATAACATTTTAAAAGTCCATCAAAATTCATTGGGTACTGAATTAAATTTTTGTACAGCTTTTCATCCTCAATCAGATGGGCAATCAGAACGAACAATTCAGATGTTGGAGGATCTTCTATGTGCATGTTCAATGAATTATAAGAGAAGTTGGGATCAATATATTTCTTTGGTTTAGTTTTCTTATAATAACATTTTTCATTCCAATATACATATGGAAACATTTAAGGCATTATATGGAAAGTAGTATCTAACTCCAACTTTTTGGGATGAAGTGGGTGAAAGGAAGTTGATGAGACCAGAATTGGTAAGGGAAATGGCAGAGAAATTTCAGTTGATTCAGAGACATATGAGGAAAACATAGAGCAAGTAGAAAAGGTATGAGAATAACTGGAGGAAGGATCCTTATTTCAAGTTAGGTGATCACATTTTTCTCAAAGTTTCACCATGAAAAAGTGTGATGCTTTTTGATAAGAAAGGGAAGCTGAGTCCACGGTTCATTGGACCCTACAAAATCCTGGAGCAAGTAGGACTAGTTACCTACCAAGTGGATTTACCTATAATTATATCCTAGTTACACTATATTTTTATGTTTCAAAGTTAAGAAAGTATATGCCAGATCCATCTCATGTTTTGAGTCCAAAATTAGTTCAGTTGGAAGAGAATCTTTATTATGCGGAATAGACAATCGAGATTCTTGAATTCATAGAGCAAGTGTTGTGGAATAATGAAATTCATTGGGTTAAGGTTTTATGGAAAAACCATATGGAAGAAGAGAAAACATGATAATATGAAAATGATTTGAGGGAGAAATACCCCCACTTATTTGATAAGTGAATAAAATTGCGAGGACACAATTTCCAAAAGGGGGGAATGATGTAATATCCCAAGTAATTATAGAATAAGAACTTTTCATATTTGTTAATATTTATGAATTATATAGTGATTTTAACTTAATAGGGACTCTATGTCTGATATCATACCCAACGCATAAAAATGGGTTTCTTCGAAATCCTATGTTGCACACATGACTGAGTTATACCGAAAAATAATATATTATTAATATTATTATTTTAAATGGTTATTTTCACCTATACATTGTATTGGAAGGAAGGAATAGAACTAAATATATTATGTTTACACATAATTGTTATTTTGTTTACTTTCTTCAAATAAAGTTTATAGGCTTAAAGTGAGAATAAATCCAATTTTATACATAAAATACTCTAATATTTTTAAAAGGTAGTTTTACCTCCTTTTGACAGAGAACCTTAAATATAGTTTTTGTCACTTTTATATGTTATATTTGAGAAAATAAACTTATTATTTTTAATTGGGGCATCAAAATTTACTTCAGTTGGTTTTTTAGTATTTTTCTGATTAAATTCATATTTTAATGAATAGTAAAAAATACTACATTTTAATTCAAACTGCCTTTTCATCCAATTAATTTATATTGTTAGATTATCCTTTTACATGGTTTTAAGGTATAGTTAGATGATTTTTTAATCATTTAATACAATTTAGTTCATTTGATGCTTTCTCAAATTAAAATTAAATAGAAAAATTATGTAAACTTTTGAACGTTTTACTTAAAAAACCTGTTTTCTCGATTCTTCAATGAAATTAGTGTTAAAAATAATTTAACCAATTTTGTGAATTGAATTTTTAAAAAATGGACATACATGTTTATACTTAGTACAAAAATTTTGGTCCAATAGGATCAAAATAATTTTTTGTGAATAGTAACTTTAGTATTTTATTTACCACAATTAAAGGTAAATAGAGAAATTAAAGGTAAAATTAATATTATAATATTATAAAATTACCCTTACACATGTCATAATATTCTTGGATGAGTTATTATCAACCATAAAAATTATTGGGCTGAAATTGTGACCTTTGGAAGCCACTTGGGTGTGATTATGACATTTATAACATTTAATTTAAAGTTAAGGAAAATATGTCATAAATATGTCTCTTCTTACTAATTTTTTTTAATATCAGGTTATATAAGTGATATATTCAACCATGAATAGTCATTATAAATCTAAAAAAATTACCTACATCAGGATAATTTATTTATAATTTTTAATAATTAAATAATTAAATTTAATTATGACATAATGATGATGCAATAATAGATCTATTAAAGAAGGAATCAAATAAATGATAATAATAATATTAAGATAAATATGATTTTAAATATTTGATTCGATCCAGAAATTTTCTGGATAACTATGACTGTCAGGATTAAGTTAATGTGGTTTTTTCAAAGGAATCAAGTTGTTACGATATTTTTAAAAAGTCATATAATGAATAGTGTCAAAATTGACATAATTTATAACTTAAAATATAAAATATCTAATTAAATGATATAAAATTTCTAAAAATACAAGAGTATACCAAAAAGTTTATATAGGTCTATAAATGTCATTAATGACTCATTAATCTGTCTTTTGGCATGATTTGGTAATTATTTTAACTCTCAAAGTGCAATTTACTTGATAAAACGGTAAGACTAAAAAATGTTAAAACAAAAAGATAAGGATACAAAATTACTCAAAACTTATCTAATTCACATTGTATGATTATATTTATACCCATAACCATCATATAATTTAACTAAATGAGTTTGGACCCATTTGAAATCTAAATTGAACTTATATTAATTTAATACTTTTAATAATTCCAAGGGTGACCCTCCGCTCTCCTATAAAAAGGCACCCATTCCACTCTATTAATCACCCCTACAAAACATTTTAGTTCAGAAAATATCAACCCAAACCAATTCTTAGAATCCATTACCACATTATTGAGGCCTTATTTTAGGCAGAACACACTTCTTAGAGGTGTTAAGGTGTTAGTAAAGGTGATCATCCTAAGGAAAGGTAATGTTTTTATTTAAGTATTTATATTTTATTTATTCTTCCATTTCATTAAAATATTATTCATACATGATGAAATAATAACTCCATTATACTCAATATAATTATATTATATTATGTTAATATCATCACCTAAATCCATATCCACTTCCATTAAATGGGAAAGGAATTAATAGTTCGTGCGTACGTGGGAACTATCTCCTCCACGAACCGATCTAATTCGTTTTCCATAACCATCTCTCATGACTGGCTATAATAATGGGATTAATTTTTATATATGATATTCATGAATTATTAATAAATATAAGATAATAATATATCAATTATTTTATTACTTTCCATGTGCATAAAAATGATAACATCATTCGTGCGTACATGTGAACTATCACCTACACAAAGCGATGTGACTCATTTTTATTCATTATATCACTTGTATGATATATATAAGTATATTTAAATTATTATTATGATATTAATTATTTTATGATCATTATAGAAGATAAAATAATACTTACCTTCTTTCCATAATGATCAAAGAAAAATGAAAAATGTTACTCATGCGTACGTACGACTTACCATCTCCATGAATATAACATTATTAATTTTTCATAATTAACCATAATTCATAGTTTGATTTAAAAGTATAATTTATGTATTAATATGATAATAATTTCATGAATATAATTCTAAGGGTGCCCCTCCCCTCTCCTATAAAAGGAACCCATCTCTATTACTCACACTTCCAAAACCTTTTAGTTTGGCCAACATCTCCCCAAACCACTTCCTATAATTCCTTCCCACATTATTGAGGCCTTAGTTTAGGTAGAACACCCTTCTTAGAAGTGTTTAGGTGTTAAGAAAGGTGATTATCCAAAGGAAAGGTAATGTTTTTTTTAAATATTTCTATTTTATTTATTCTTCCATTTCATTCAAATATTCTCCATCCATGATGAAATAATAAATTTAGTATCCTCAATATAATGATATTTTATTATGTTAATATCATCACCTAAATCCATATCCACTTCCATTAAATGGGAATGAAATTAATCATTCATGCGTACGTATGAACTATCACCTCCACGAACCGATCTAATTCATCTTCCATAACTGTCTCTCATGAATGGTTATAATAATTGAATTAATTTTTATATGTTATATTAATGACATATTAATCATTATAAGATAATAATATATCAATTATGTTCTTACTTTCCATGTGCATAAAAATGATAATGTCGCTCGTGCGTTCATGTGAACTATCACCTGCATGAATCGATGTGACTCGTTTTTATTATTTATATCACTTGTATGATATATATTAGTATATTTAAATTATTATTATTATATTAATGATTTTATGATCATTATATAGAGATAAAATAATACTTACCTTCTTTATATAATGATCAATGAAAAATGGAATATGTTACTCATGCATATGTACGACTTACTGTTTCCATGAATATAACATTGTTCATTTTTCATAACCATACATCCTGGTTTGATTCAAAAGTATAATTTATGTATAAATATGATAATAATTTCATGAATATTATTTAGGGGTGATTGAATTATTACCACATGAACTATTGATATCGTACTGAGTTCATTTTTGACTCAAGTGTCGAATATTGACCAAATTTTTGACATGAACATAAATAATTAAGTAATTGTTATGAAATTATAAATAAGTGAAATAAAGGGAATAATTAACTTGAAAAAGGTTCTAAATCAAGTATAAGTTAACATAAGTTTTTTATTAAGGAAGAACAAGGGACATACGTGATGAATTGAACTCAAGGTAAGGGACTTCGTCTCAATCTCTTTTCATTGAGGCATATTTTGATATTATATACCACCTTTTTTTATATAATATATAATTAACCCTTTGAATTTTAATTTAATTTAAAGGTTTTAAAAAGGAATATTTTAGTAATAATTGTTTTAATTTCTTTACAAAACAAAAAAATGAATTTTTTTAATGTATGTGGTGATAACGACTTCTCTACCGCTGTGACCATTATTTGATATTTAGATTCCTCTAAAAGCCTTATTTTTTTAAAAAGAAATAACTTATTCCTTTTTTGGATATTTTGGTATTGAAAATGGTTTAGAATGTGGATTAAATATTTAAATATCTTGAAATTATTTCTTTTTATTACAAATGAAATTTTATGAGTAAAATGTTGATAATTGAAATCTTTTATGTTTTATGATTATATAATGGTACTTTGAAATTTGATGGGAGGTTACGTGATAAACCAAATATGGGTGGATAAATGATAAAATAAATATGTGTGGTTCCGTGATAAACCAAGGATGGGTGGTTACATTATAACCTCTAATGCATTGGGTATGGAAGTCGACCGTATGGATCTCCCATTTGTAACAGTGATATGTGTGGAAGTGGACTGTATGGTTATTCCATTTAAGTATTATAATGTCTAAGGTTACCTTTATATGTTTTATGATTATTTATATGTGTTAAATTTAATATTTTGATTACACAAAGGGTTAACAAGGATCTTATATTCATTGAATTATTTTTATTACTTCTTAATGGCGAAAATCATTACTTTATGATAAAGTATTCATGGTTTACAAGTTTTCACAAGACCAAAAGTTTTCTTTCCTTTTGCATCCCTTAATGAGATTTTTATTCTCATCCCAAATTTTGAAATGTTTTTCACATTATTTAAAGAAGAATAAAGTCAAGGATGGGATCAAGGAAAAGTTATGAAGTTTAAACATGAAACGAAAACATGTTTCTTTTTAAACATTTTTTGTTTTAGAAAAAAATGGATAGAGAGAAGAGGTGTCTAATTTGTAATATTTGAGTTGTTATGTATGAGTTATGGTCTAATTATCTAAACTCTAAACCTAAAAAGATCCTCGATGTGAATAAAAGTCAAATTATTGAATTAACTAAAGATTAAGTGATGATTAAGGCTAGGGACTTATACTATATGATAAAGTAATAAAAAATAAAAAACATATAATTATTTTTTCCAATGGTTTCTTTCAAAGAGGAGTGGTCTTAATTATTTTGTATAACTAAGAATGGGAAACATTAAAATTATTTCCTTGGTGATGTTGAGGTGAGTCATGTTCATAAATAATTGGTTTCAAAAAATTAAAATATAATGTAGGTTGGGTAGTATTCATTAAGGGTTCATAAAATTAATTAAATTACAGAAAAACATTATTTTAAGGTTGAAATATAGATTGGGTTGTATATACTATTATAGTATTTATTACATAACTTTTGGTCTTTTATAATGTCATAATACACACCATATATGTATACTGTATTTAATTTTTAGCAAAAAATATGACATTCTTTGAAAATTATGAAAATATTTTCATTGGATATTTTAATTTTTTTAATTCAAAAGTAAAATTTATTTTTCCATAATAATTATCTAAATATAATATTTTTATCTTTTAAATAAATTTTCCCATTTATTGAAAAATAATGGTTTTTTATGAGAACAGTTTCTATCCCTTAATAAATTATAGACTACTTCATTAAATTATATTTAATTAAATATTACTTAATTATATTATTTAATTAAAATTCAATTTATTTCAAAAATTATTTTATTCATTCAATATAATGTCATTATTGAAACAATTTACATTCCACAAAAATAAAATTTTAGATTCATTTTATTACTATCTAATTTTTATCACAATCATTATTTAATCATATATAATTTATTAATAAAAATGGATAAATAAAATCATTATTTGAAAAATAAAAATATACATAGTAATAATATTTGTTTCTATATACAAATGGCCTTATTACACTAGGGTACGCTCTAAAGGTAAGGTGTACGATAGTAACACTTTCTTAGTGTGGTTAAACGAACACTATTTGTTTTGTTTTCTTGATAAAATTAAAATTGTCCTATAAAAATATTTTCTCAATATTTAGTTGTTAGTTATAATCACATAATTCATCAAGGGAGAATAAAAATGATTCGATCTCCCTTAGAAGCTCCTATAAATAGACTTCATAGTGTACAATACTACTGGTTCATGCCATCACTTCTTTCATCTGTATCAATTGAATTTATCACAACCCTTAACATATATTAATCATAATGTCCACTATACAATGACTATAATATAAACAATTATGATTTGTAGTTATCATTTAAATATAATAGGATAAAACTTATAATCGCACAAAATAAATAGTGCAGTGCACATGTGTTCTATAATTTCATTGTTTAATAAGTAATTTATTCATTTTAAGAAGGAATTTTATTTATAAAACATTAGGTCATTACATTCTTAGACTATTACAAAATTTCACCATTGAAATTTCCATTTTATGCATTAAAATTGATGAGGGTATTTTTTTCATTTTCTTTTTAAACTACCATGTCACTCTATCAAACTCGGGGTTCTTCCACAACACTTTGACCAGGGTAAGTTTTGTTATTTCATAGAAATTTTTCTCTACATTCTAAGATCTTCACCAGATACCCGTCATATAAAATATCATTCTCTAATGGTACCACCTATTAATTCAATAAATATAAGGGGTTTGGTATGTACTTCCATAATAAGGATACATGGAACACATCATGTAATTGAGATAAGTTTGATGGAATTTATAATCGATATTCTATAACTCTATTATGACCAAGGATCAAAAATGGGATGATGGAACTTAAACTAATATTTTACTTCTTCCAAAACCTTATGAAATTATTCCATAGTGATATATGAAAGGAAAATTTATCAATAACCTCAGACCCTAGGTATCATTGATGATTGTCTCATAGTTTTCTATCATCTTTTTGAGGATATAATATAATATTTAATGTTTAAAACCACTTTTATCTTCTCATGGATTAGAATAGGTCCCATAAACTTCTACTCTCAAACATCATCCAAGAATGTCAGTGTGAAAAACCTCTTCCCATACATATCCTCATTAGGAGCCATTTAAATTCTTGAATGGAAACTATTTTTATATGATAACACCACTAAGGTAATGTGTTGATCCAAATAGCCTTGTAAATCCATTGAAAATGATCATAAAATATCCTCTAGAGTTTTATTGGTTCATTCATATTAATTATATGTGTGGTAGTGATAATTTGTCTGGATCCATATTTATTTATATAATTCTTACTGGAGGATTTTCCATAACATGGAGGTATAACTTATATCTCGATCAGATTCAATGGAGAGTGGAACTCCATGAATTTTTACCACATCCCTTATTTATATCTGTATGAGTTGTTCAAGAGAGAAATATTCCTTGATAGAATTGAAATTCCATGATATGGTAAGTGAATATACTACCACTGAGATGGTGTTATTGACTTTATATGTCCTGGGGAGTTTAATTTTACCATTTCCATTATGGTATAGAAAATGGTTTAATCATACCCCTAGATATTTTTTAGTCATCCTTGAATTATTTATGTACCAATATTCATTATAGATACTATAAAAAAATTCCTCTTCATTTTATCCAACCATATTTTTTTCTTAAAATATCTATACATCTTTGTGCTTCTAATATGAATTGAGAGGGATGATCTTTGAGCATCATCCAAAAGTTCTCACATTAGTTTTGGTTTTAAGGGGGAATATATCTGAGTTTCAAATATTACAAATCTATCATAAGAAATGTGTAACATTAGAATATTCTCTTCCCTTTTCTATATAACCTCATCATCCTTTTGAGAACCCTTGATCCTCAACGTAATAGATACTTGATAAGTCATTTAGCCAAGGTAATATGAATACCATTTTATTATTCCCATATCCATCCTTTTAATATCTAAGAATATTAGATCCCATGAAATCCTCATCATGGATAGGGTTGTGATATCCTTTATAAATATATAATATGACACTTTGTTTTATATCCCAAGATTATAATGGATTGAACAACCATAACCCATTATTATCCCCAACAACCTCTATTGAAAATATTGACCTACTTTTTATGAATATATACCTAAGTATTTTGTGATCTATATATATTTCACACATCTCCCCATAGAGATAATATCACCAAATATTCAATGAAAATAACAATATAGATAATTATAGATCATGAATTTTGTAGTATTGGTCATGGATATTTAATTTTAAGGAGGCATGGGATTGTACTTTTTCCTCTTGCATGAGTAATCAACCCAACACCTTTTTGGATGCATTGCTTCAGATCAGAAATCCTTCCCCCTAGTGGGTAATATGAGAAAATTTGTTGTGATTAACCTCATTATAAACCTTTTAATATTCTATTAAAATTAATCAGAGAATACAAATGATATATAATTCTAAGTTATCTTCATTAGTGGTGTTGAAAATAATTAGATATTTTTCATAAATAGATGACAGTTCCTTTCTAATATAATGAAATTATATATTTGGATCATATATGTCAGTTTGGACCGTCCCTTAATTTCCTATTTTTTGTAGGATCCACAAATATACCATTCATAGTGAAAACCTTCCCTAGGAATATTAATTTCTCTATCCAAAACACACATTTATAGTACATCAAAAATATAATTTCCTTTTACAAATTCATTAGTACATCATTAAAATTCTACTCATGTTTCACCTTACTTTTGGTGTAGATAAAAATATATTCTATAAAGACTAAAAATAAAATTCAAGGTAAACTGTAAATTCTATATACATCAAGTCCATGAAGATTGATGGGGAATTATTGAGTCAAAATAGAATCACTATGAACTTGTAGTTCTTGTACCTCATATGAAAAGTAGCCTTAGGTATATCATCCTTATTCATCTTTACACAGTAATATCATGACCAAATATCCACATTGGAGAAGTACTTTGATCCACATATGTAAAGACCCGGAAATTTCAAGGAATTTTTTTTTCTTAATTTTATTTGGAATTTTACAAGAACAAAGTTTCTGACGGCGCCTGATTCCGAGGCCCGGTGTGCCCGGAATTAATTTCCGAAGTTTGGCTCGGGTATGTTCAGTGAACGAACGAGCGGGTTTTTCTAACTTTTGAACCAGTGTTTGGAATCAAATTCCGAGGGCACCGATGGAATCGCAGCACCGGTATTTGCTTAGAAATGCCTCTTCCGGAGTTGCGTTTTCTCGGTTGTGGTTTTTAATTTTTGGGTTTTAAGTTAAGAAATAAAATAAAGTTGTGCGACAATTTTATTTTTATTTCACTTAAAGCCGCTTGAAGACCACTTTAAGCTGCTTAAGCTCAGTTGAAACAGATAGGGTGCAATCCAAAATATCCTATCCACTTGATAGGATATTTGTGGGGTGGGGCCCACACGAGCCCCACCATTTCTTTCCGCTAAGTAACGCACCCGCGAAAACCCCTATTAAATAAAAAGTCAACTGGGGAGTTTTCTTAAACAATTAAATGGGCGGTTTATTCATTGAAATTAATTCTATGAATTAATTTCGTTCGTTTCTTAACACTTTTTCGTTTTGTTGGCATGTTAATAAAATAAGGCCAACACACCTTCCTTTTGAAATGTTGTGTTAAACCTTTGAAGAATCTATAAGGATCTTCCTCGTTCTTCGCGAAGAACGCGAAGAACGCGAAGAACGCGAAGAACGCGAAGAACGCGAAGAACGCCGGACTCCGACGAAGAACGCTGAACCCGCGGAGATCAGCGACGCGACGCTGTGTACCACGACGCCGACGATTCTCCCTCCGCGACGCTTCTTCCGCGACGATCCAACCCCACGACAACCTTCGATCGACAACAACAAGGTAGGGGATTGCGGTCCTTTAATCTTCCTTGTGGATTATAACTCAATAAGGATTTAATTATTAAAATTAAATCTGTTGTTTCTTGATCCTCGGAGATCGTCGATGCGATGCCTTTCTGCGACGACGCGACGCCGTTCTGCGACGACACGACTCCCTTTCACGACGCGACGATCGCCTCCTTCCACGGCGATCATTTCCGCGAAGAACGTGCGTGCACCATTCGTGAACCGAGGTAGGGGTTTGAATCTTTTTTTTAAGTTGGTGATTCTTTCCTTCATATATCAAAGATAAATCTGATGGACATGTTCCAATTTTTATTTAAAATTAAAAATTGTGAAGGTTAAATGTTTTACGTTTCGGCCAACTGCTATCGATATAACGGGAGGGGATCGGTCCGCACAAACACGGCCGATACCACTCACCCCTTTGCTATTCTTAGTTTGATTAGCGAAGACGGTAATGCATCGTTGCACCGCGCTTGAGTGGAAGGAGACGTGAACGATTCGGGCCACGACAAAGAAACGCGACGCCGTCGCGCCATGCCAAGGATTGCGAACAAGGCCGTGGTCGGAGTTGGGCCACGGCGAAGGGGCGCGGCGCCATCGGGTCGCGCTGGAAAACCACAAAGACGACGCTATTCGTTTTAACGTGCGGATTGGTGGGCGACGACAAAACGTGGTACAAGGGCGATTTGATGTTTCTGCAGTGAAGAACGGGACCCGGGAGGAGCAACGGAGTAGACGGGAAGGAAAACGGACCACCGGAGCAACTCTGGGGGCCCGCGGAAGCCGCCGGCGGACAGGGCCGCGGCGGCGGTGGCGGCTAGTGGACCCGCGGCCGCGCGGGTCCGGCCCTCACGTGGGACGCGGCAAAAGCCGCGTCCGCTGATCTCCAGCGCGGCCCCACGCGGGGCCGCGACTCTTCGAACCCGCGGGGGCAGCGCCCCGTGGCTGCCGCGCTTGACCGCTCGGCCGAGCCGAGCCGGGACGGGTTGGGTCGACCCGGTTCGGTCGACCCAGGGGGGGTCGGGCCGGGTCGGCCCGGGCCCAGACCCCCCGTCTTCAGACCGTTTTCGGTCTTTTACCCGTAACTTGAGCTACGGGCCTCCGAACGACGCGCCTTCAGCGGCGATGCGATCCTTGGATCGAGACAGTCATTTAGGTATATCGCACTCAAGGTTTTGGAATACTTTGGGTTCGGCCGGGTTGGTTCGTACACGAAACCAACCGGGCCCTCGGAGCGGAAACACTCATATCTTGAGCTCCGGACGTCCGATTGACGTGCCATCGACTTTGGTGGATTCCTCTAAGTGAGACAGATCTTTTGGCATACTCCGCCCGAGGTTTGGACATAGGTGGAGTACGGTCGGGTTGGTTTGCCTTAAAAACCAACCGGGCCCCTGGGACGAAAAAGCCAATAACTCTCAGACCGGGCATCCGATTGACCCGCCGTCTGCGACGTTGAGTTCCTGTTGACGATACGGAACTTTTGGATACATCAACTCTGGAATTTGAGTCAGTTGATGTATCAAACTCTCGGCTCATGGAGCGGACCCTCCCGAACGAGCTTGCTGTGTGCGGGAACCTTAGAGCTGGCTGCTACTACTGCTGTGACGGCAATGACTGTACAGATATCCATAGTGGATTCGACTGTGACGATGATGAAAACTGTATGGGAATCCTCCGTGTTTTCGATAGTGACCACTACGGTACATCTTGGGATACATCAACTCTGGACTACATGTCAGTTGATGCATCGACCTCTTAGCTCGTGGAGTGGACCCTCCCGAAACGAGCATGCTGTGTGCGGAAACCCTAGATCTGGTTGAGACTTGACGACTGCTGATCGAACGACTCAGTGTGTTACGGATAGCGGCACAGGGGAGCGCTTGGTTGTAGCGGCAGTCCCACGACGGAGGAGCGCTTGGTTGTAGCGGCACAGGGGTGCGCTTGGTTGTAGCGGCAGACCCACGACGGAGGAGCGCTTGGTTGTAGCGGCACAGGGGAGCGCTTGGTTGTAGCGGTAGACCCACAACGGAGGAGCGCTTGGTTGTAGCCGCACAGGGGAGCGCTTGGTTGTAGAGGCAGACCCACGACAGAGGTGCGCTTGGTTGTAGCGGCACAGGGGAGCGCTTGGTTGTAGCGGTAAACCCACGACAGAGGTGCGCTTGGTTGTAGCGGCACAGGGGAGCACTTGGTCATAGCGGCAGACCCACGATAGAGGTGCGCTTGGTTGTAGCGGCACAGGGGAGCACTTGGTTGTAGCGGCAGACCCACGACGGAGGAGTACTTGGTTGTAACGGCATGGGGGAGGGATTAGAGGTAGCAACAGACCCTCAATACCCGATAGGTGGAGAACTACAGCAGTCCAAGGTAAGAGGTAAGTGCTTGGTTGTAGCGGCATAACCACTGCACTTGATGGAGAAGGAGTTTCCCAATAGCTTTGGGTTTAACTTCATGATCGAACCTGTGTGAGCTGAATCCTGTTTGCTTTCCTGTGTGGATTGTGTTCTGATATCCTGTGTGGATTACGTTTTTCTCTCCTGTGTGGAATACATATACTTTCCTGTGTGGACTGAGTTGTACTTGGGCTCGGAGGTTGGAGCGTATTGGAATTGTTGACTTAGGTATATGTATGGGCTTATACCTAAGCAGTGTCGGTTGTTACTTCGTGATTGTATCTTTCCTTTGTAGTTTATCTTTTGTGGATTTTGGGAGACCCTATGGGGTCTTGGGGTCCCTACTGAGTAGCTTATACTCACCCCTGCATGGGCTATGCCCGCACTACATTGTGTTGGTTGCAGACGACGGACATCATTGATCGTGGTTGAGGCTTGCAGAGCAGGACGGTACCTGGAGAAGGACCACTGGGCGGGACGTACTCGGAGTAGACGGAGGGACCCGAGGAGCAGTGGAGCTATCTGTACCCACCCTTCAGGTGGTATTTCTAGTGGACAGCTCGACGTAGCAGCTTTTACCTTTTAGTTGCTGTTTTCCCTTTTGACTTGTACTTTACTTTCAGTTTGGGTTTGTATTCTGGCCCACTTACTTTCCACACTTGCAGTTGTACTCTGTTTTTACTTAGTGGTTACTTTTTTCCACTTGCTTACTCTGTGGTGCTTGTTTACTTTACAAAGGCAATTCCTTCCCTGTTTATCGGGATTTACGCCTTGGTGCTAGTCGCCAGCCCCTGGCCTATGGAAGGCGGGCTTGGGGTAGTCACGACACGGGCCCCGAGGACGGGTCGTGACAACATAGTTGATCAAATAGGTTATAAATTTATGATAGAGATTATGTTTTTTCTATCATGATCTTATTGGGATCATGATAATCATGGTTAATGCACATTGACTGAACCATCTTCTTGAAAAAAATAAACTTTACACCTCCTGGTGAAGCACTTGGAATTTTAAACCCTTTATAAAGATTCTCTTGTAGTTTCTTCTTTATCTCATCAAGTTCATCAATGGAAATTTTATATAATGTATTGGATATTTGAAAAGACCTAGTTATAAGATAAATAAATAACTTAACCACTAATATATGAGGAAGTCCATGAAATTAATCAGGAAACACATCATAAAATTCCGTTACAATGTACATGTCATCAAGGATGAACTTTTTGTTTGAATCATTTAATCTAGATATTATTGATCATTTGGACCATAATATTCATGCATTAGATGATGATACCAAATGAGATTCATCCTTATCCTTTCACTTGTATTGAATCAGATGGCTATTTGTGATACGATTGGTGATTTCCTTTTCTCAAACATTTATGTTGGCTATATACAAGGAATCCCAATACATTCCTAGAATAACATTCAATTCATCTTAATTTATTGTCATAATAATTTATTGTAAACTAATCCCCTATATTTGGATAGGATATTAGTTATATAATTAGAATAAATCAATTGATATATTTTTTATTTCCACAGATAATTATACTTCAATGTTTTGTGGGGGTGTTTGAATTGTTCTACTAAACTTGCATGATAATACTGAATGTGTATAATAATAATAAAATATTATGTTCACTATTCATAAATGAATAACTATTTTACCTATCACCACATCTTGTTTGGGATCTATATATACAACTATTGTGGAATAAGATCTCCTTTTCTCTCTAGGCCTTGGAAGTTGTTTTCATCGGTTATCATTAATAACCCTTTACTTATTGCACTGATAGAAATATTATCCTTGTTCATTGCAGTTGAAACATTGGAAAATCGAACTCAGTTGACTAGATAATTCCTTTATTACATCACATTTCTTGGTTTCTGTAGTTGGAAATCTCTAGCTATGTTCCCTTCCTTCCCATAACTAAATCAATTCATTATCCCCTTTAGGAAATTTATGGGATGCTTATTTCCACACATTAAACAAGTGGGATGTTGTAATGTTTTTTCACCATGATTTCCCCTATCTCACCCCAGGGTTAAAATCAATTTTCCACTTCTTATATCCTAACCCATGATACTCGTGATATTCAAAAATATTTATTTTGACTTTGAGGGAACATCTGAAAAATTCATAATGGTTATAAAATTCATTAATTTTAAATTTTTTTTCATAGACACAGAATTATCCCACCAAATAAGCAGAAAACATTACATTCAAGGGAGATTAAAATTCTAGAGTAGTGTCCTGAACATTTTTTGAAATTAACCTTATAATCCCTGATAGATTAATTAATTTTATTTACTTAAGTATAAGGACATCAATCTCCCTTTTATGTCAAAGAGTGTTAGGTATTTTTTTCTTGAAAAACACTGTAAATAACTATTTCCACTCAATAAATTTGATCCCCCCCTTGGACTCTACATTTTTTTGACCAACATCCACCTTTTATATGTTTCACTAACCATATGATAAAAAGACTTCATGCAATTCTATTTCTTAGATAATTGACATATGATAAATATATTTTCAATGGATTTATCCATTTTAAGTGATTAAGTGATCAGTATATATTCTGAAACTCAAAGGCCTTTATCACATAAAGGTCTCAATTTAAAAATACATGTTCTTTTAGAGATTATGAAATTAAAAATAATTCACGTATGATTCAAAAAATTAGTTAATTGATAATTTTTTTGTGATTATGGTCTATACTCTTACTTCCATCGGGGTGGGAATCTCATTTGTGAAGAAATCACATTGCCCCTCACATTTTTTGTTGACCTAGTTTCTCCTATTTAGATCCATTGATTAAACAAAGGGGAAATTATTAATGAGAATTTTTAAAACTATCATAGAATTAAATCTCAAACCATGAATATTAATGGGATGAATTCTAAATAACATATGTTTATTAATCTATGATTTTATAGGTTTCATCCAAAGTTATCAATGGTCTATTTCTTAATATAAATTATTATGGGAATTTCCCCCCTTAAAATTGGTTCATAATGATATTTAAAATTTAGTAAAGCATATCCCCTATGAGTGTAAAACCATTTTTTTAGTATGATTGATTTTAATTAATTATTTTATGATATATTTAATGCCCAATGCTCAATTTTTTGGATTAGTACCCCTAGGAAGAATGGTGTCAAATCCATGACCACATGTTGTTTCCTTCAAGGGATGCATTTTCTTAGAAACCACTTACCCTACAGTTTACTAAAATTTAGAGATGTTTTCTTATATTTATCCCGAACATTAATATTTCACTATGTTTTTCTAATATTAATCCCAAAAAAATACTAGACTATTCTATGTTTTTAATTTAAAAAACCCATATATTTCATACTCTATTTCATGATTTATTCCAAAATAATACACATAATACAAACCCAAAATATCGTGAGGCCTAGGGTAGTGGAGAATTTTGGTACATAACATAACAACATGAAATATAAATACAATGATGTAAACTAAACCACCATAACACGACCTTAATTTTCGTTGATCTTCTAAATCTTCATCAGATAACCTGGGGAATATAAGTGAAATGTGAGAGATATAAATCCCAATAAGGTAATAATCAAAACAAATATTTATTTAAAGTAGTATGTGTGAGTAAATTTTATTTTCAATGTAACATAAGAGGTATGATAGTTATAAACATAAAGATCAAATCATGATATAAGATGATAACATTAAGGAAACTTGGAAATGTGGAAATAATAAAAAACATGATATTATAAGCATAATTCATGGCTGGCCACTAATTCACCATAACATAGTGCTCTTAGGATAACCTACCATAAACCATAAATGGAATCTCATAAGATAAAAAACATTACCCAATTCATTAGAGTGAAATATGATTTCAATTCTACCCATAAAATTTATATCATGTACATGTATAAGTGTTACACATATATCATACACTATAGGAATGTATTTCATTACTTTTAATCTAATGATTAAGAATTTTGGGTTACATGCATGGAATTCCACAATAAATGTAGGAATTACACACTTAGTTTAATATCCTTGAGTTATAAAGGTAAAGGGTACTCACTACCTGCATTTTTGACATGGAAAAATCACAAGATAATTTCAGTAGCATAACAAGAGTATAGAAAAATTCATTAAAGGGTATAATGAGAGGTAAAGGGGTCTATAACCACATTAAAATCATAATAAAAGTAATAGGATTGTGTAAAAAATATCTAAACAAGAAAAATTGGTAATAACAAGGTATAACATAAATTGGGTGCTTGAGTAAATCGGAGAAGGAGATAATTAATTACCATGAAGGGGGGGGGGTTATTAAAGCATGGACGGATCTTCTTATGTGTTTAAGGTTAGAATGAGAGTTACCTAGAGAGGGAAGGTTAGAGTAACATATTTATAAATGGATTTTCATTGAAATAGAAAGGGGGGAAGAGTGGGTTTTTATAGAAAAAGAATGGATAATTTATTATTAATTTGTAAACATGGGTTTTTGAGTTTATATAATAAAGTAATAAAAACCAAAAACTACCCCATATTTTTTTATCATGGTATCTACCAAAGAGGAGAAATTTTCGTTTTTTATTTTTATATAAACCTAAATAATTAAAATAATTCCCTTGGTGATGTAGAAGTAAGTCACCTTCATAAATAATTATTTTAAAAAACATAAAATAAAATATCATTTTTAGAGGATTCATTATGGGTTTACAAAATTAATACAATAAATTAAAAAATATCTATTTTTTATTTAATATATAATTTAGGTCTTGGATACTCATTATAGTATTTATTACAACACTTCTAGACATTTATGATTTCATAATACAAACCATATATGTTTACCATATTTAATTTCTAACAAATAATTTGATTGTATTTAAAATTATAAAATTAACCGTTGTATAATTTAAATGTATTGAGTTCAAAAATAATATTTATTTTATCAAAATAATTATCTAAATATAATAATTTAGACTATTAATTTTAAATCATTATTTATTGAAAATTATTGGTGTTTTGGCGATAAAATTTTTATATCCCTTGTAAAATTAAATAAGACTTCATACAAATATATTATCATTTATATTTTATTAATTTTTTTTACTAAAAATAATTTATTAGAATATAATTTATTTTAATAATTCTTAAAATCATAAAAAACAGTGTCTTGATTGGATCTATATATTTCCCAAAAATATAATTCATGTTTAATTATATTTTTTTTATCAAAATAATTATTTATTCATTTATAAAGTAATAATAAAAAAGTATAAAAATAGTAATTATTTATAAAAATAAAAATATTTAAATTAATACCATTAGGATTTAGATACATGAACCATTATTACACTAGAGTACACCATAAGGGTAGGGTGTGTAATGTTGATACTTTCTTAGGATGGTCTATGAACATGGTTTGTGTCATGATCTTGATAATATTAAACTTCTCCTATAAACTTTTTTATCATTCATTAGTTATTAAAAAATTACATCAAGTTGTTAATGTAAAAGAATAGTGATTCCAGATCAATTAGAATCTTTAATTAATGGAATTCATAGGGTACAATCCTGCAAGTCGAGGTTATCACTAATTTATGATGTGTCAATTGGATTTATCATAAAGCATAATATATCATAATCATAATAATCACTTTATAAAGGCTATATTATCATCATATTTTATGTGTAAAAATATGTTAAATAAAAAATGATACAACTTATAATGGTCGAAAAAATGAAAGTACTAAATGTGTTTTATATAATCTTAATATTTAATATGGTATTCATTAATTTGAAAATGGATTTTTTTATAATATATCATGTCATTGTAGATATATTATTTTTTTGATATTGGATCACAATGATGATGTTGAATAGGTCATTTAGTGTGACTTTTAATTCTGAAATGGTATACCTAGAGGGTTTTTCTTGAAGGTGGTGAGAATAAAAACCACTTCTTCTAGAGGAATGTTCTTCCACCCATGGTGTTTTTCTATGAATCATTGGGGAATACTATGTTAATTCTACCTTTTAAATGTAAGACCTTCAAATTTTAGTATCCAATTGATATTTTTAGTGTACCCATTATATATAAATAATTTATTTGTGGTGGAGGAAGATTTTTTCACTACTTTTTATTAATTTTTGTTACTTGGGTAGGTGATAACATGGGGTATGGAGTAAGAAAATCATATTCATATGAACAATAAATATCATATACATTATATTGTGGGGGTATTATTACACTAAATTAGTAGAGATGGTGATGTAAATGGTATGGTAAATGAAGTTATTGTTCATATAGTTCTTACATGTATATTTTTTGAAAGATCTAGGACAACACATCCAGTATATCTTCCATTGTTGGTGTGATCTAGTTGGACATCATTGTGTGGACATGGTAATTATCATTGATGTTCATATTTATTATTTTGATAAAGTACTATAATTCTATTATTAAATAACCTAGTAAAAATTTCACCCATTTCTTCATTGGGAGGACATGGAAGTGAATTTAACATATATCTAAAGTTTCATTCTACATAGTTACCCATTGATTGGTAGTGTCAGAGCATTATAAAGAACAAATAATTTGATTGTAGTGTATATGGGTTGTTCTCATATGAAATCTAGCTATAATTATCCTTAAATATGAGGAGTGAGGTTCTCAAACTAGTGACAACATTGTTAATGGGACCTTATGGTATGAGTTTCAATGATTTAGGATTTCATTTTAATTTCATATAAAGGGATGTCCTGTAAATACAGTATGGGTTTAGTTAATTATTCTTGATAATAAATTATATGAGAATATGTGTGTTTATAGTTACTTATTTTATTGAGATGTTTAGAAGTTAAATATTTACTGATATAACCAAGTGTTCCCTTCCTAGGATGTTTTTAATGTTTCTGTGTATCTTTGACCTTTGGATGTGAATGAATTATGTTTGATGGTGTGTTTTGTTCTGTATATGTTAGTGTTCATATATTCTCTAATAAAAAAACTCCAATTTTTTTACTTTACTATGGTTGAAAATGTATTTTAGGTGTTGATGATTTAATGTCGCACCATACCCATTTATTTTACTAATATTATATTTAATTATATAGATATCTAGTCCGTTAATGATTTCCATGTTGAATTTCATTTAAAATTAGGTATTTTGATGTTTTAGTGTAGGGAGAAGGAATAGAGAATGACCAGTACTAACCGTTTAGATGGCCATGAAAAACCTATAACTCATCATCAGTGGTGATTTTCATATTCCTCACTTGGTTAGTCCAACTGTGTGGAAAATACATGAATCTCTCTAGGTGTTTCTAGTTAGGGGAACATGGCTTGTGCATTACTTGGTAAATCATGACTGAAAATTAACTTTTTATTATTTCTATACACATTTAAGTAACAAATTGAGAAAGCAAACAAAAAACCATGAGAATTAATCATTTTTATTTAAACTTTTTTTATATATATTTTTTTCATTTCTTTTTTTTCTATCCATAAATGGGTTATTATATTCCATAATAAACTGAGGATCATTAATTGGGTTCCTTGTTTGTATCCCATTATTTTCCACCAATGAATTTTTAGGCTTAACCCATCAATGATCAGGTGGTTTCTAACATAGTTACAACTTTTCCTCCTCTTCCATTATTGTATTCCACTTTTTATCATAATGTGAATCCTCTTAGACAAACCCTAGTGTGTGGAATTGATGAAATTACTTGGTAATAATGATTTTATTATTTGTGTGACATCATTTAGATTTTTATTTTTGATATTTTATTTCATGGAAACACACCCTCTCTATTTAAGGTAGTTTTTTCAACGAGTTTTCATTTTTCTAATATACCATAAATTCATTGGATCTTGAAATTTATTTTCCAAGAAAATTAATATAGTTTTAGAAGTTATTGATGCATTTTTATGTTTAAGATATGGCATATGAAATCAATTTTGGTTTTAAAAGATATTTTTATATTCTAGGTGTATGATAAATTGAAAATTATTTTTTCCTGAGGTGTTTAGTTTATTTATTGTTGATTTGGAAATTTTTATGATCCCATGATATTTGAATTAAGTGTTTAAGTAATTTATAGACTTAGATTTAAACTTCATAGTAATTTTTATATGTCTATCTTATGAAGTCACGTCATTTTATTTTGTGATGTATGTTTATTATTTTTTAATCAAAATTTTTTGGATCCATTGTTGATATGAATACTAAATATTTTCCATGAATTTATTTTCAAGGATGTTTCCAAATTATAATAGTAAAGGTCATTCAACAAGTTTCCGAGTATTTCTATTTTATAATGATTTAAAAATGGCATTAAAATTTAATTACAAATGTAATTTATAGTTTTTAGGTATATTTCATATTTGAAAACATCTAAATGGATTGCTATAATTAGAAATAGCCTAAATTGAATCCCAATATCTTTTTTTTGTGATATTATAACTTAAAATTATTGGTGTGTTTTTATGGATAGAATAGATTGGATTTTACTTGATTTTCTATAGAGGTGGGATGCAATTATGATATCTTGGTGTGTTGGTTATGTTTAAATTGTGATTAACATTACCTCACCTATAGTCACTATCATTTTGGGGACCCTTGGTATCTTATCAAGGTACTGATTAAAGTTACTATCTAGTCAATATGATATAGAATATACCCCCTTAGAATAGCATATCACATTTCCTTGTGGGAATTCACTTATTGAGGCTATGTTAGATAATTCAAAAGGATATATATTATGGATGCATTGATTGGAAGGTATAATGTTTTTCCCAAATACATGTAGTATCATATTATTGTGTGTTTAGGAATTTCTCATGATTATTTATCATTTAATATTTTTTTATATTACAATTTTTAAATTAAATGATATATTTTTTATTTATATCATGATATGATTTACCAAATTTACATTCATATTACCTTTCTTTAATACTTGAAAGAGTTATTATGGATCCCTATATTAAATTATTTTATTGAAATATGAAAATTGATTCTACTATATTATTTTTTATTATTAATTTAGCACATTTACATAGTTCATGTTTTATTATGATAAATTTTGAGTTCCTTTATAGTGGTTTTGAAGGGTTATTTTAAAATAGTTTTTAATAGTGGTGTTTTAAAATGGAAATAGGAAAGGTTTTAGAAATGTATATTTAAATAACATATTTTGTTTTTATAAACTGGTTTTTGGGATAGAACAAGAATCTTTTCTAGAGGCCAAGAGCATATAAAAAAGGTAGTGTAGAATCAATGAGCCTTAGTGAAAAAGAGATTTAGTGATTTTTGGTACTATTGTGGGGATTCACATATTATGTGATTGAATGTGGTCATTAGATGAAGATAAGTGTAACATAGAGGTGGACCATTCATTTGTGTTTTCAACATATGGGAATAAGGGGGATGTTTTTCTTTTGGGGAATAAAGAAAATTAAGAGAATTAATAATATATTAATAAAAAAAATTGCGATGATTAATTAGATGTGTGCCTGTATTCATGGAAGGTGATGGGGTAAGGAGGAAGCACATGGATCCTCATTCATTAAATGTGACCCCTAAATCTTATATATTATTGTATTATATATTAAATTTATTAATATTAATATGAGTAACATTATTTTTATTAATACATGTTTTTAGTGTAACATTTTACCAAAATTCTTGATTAATGCTCAATATATGAAATCATTACCTATACATCATGAATAATGATTCAAGAACAATATGGGGTACCATAATTTGACAAATAGTGAGAGCCTCATGTCCCATCATGTGACAACGCGTGTGATTGATATTATAAAACATTAAATTTTTATGTGTTTCCTATTATTGATATTTGAATAGTTTATCCTAAGTATATTAACTCATAGATCACAATGACATAGTCTATATAGCCATTTTATGTTATTGTGAGGTGTGATATACATATATTGTATTTACCTTTATTGGGTCGACAATGGGAATCATGTGTGATATTCATAACTATATGAGGGTTAGAATCATCACATCTTAGGTGTCTTCTAGTAATTCATGGGAAATAAATTTCCATTAAATGATAGGGTTTTAATATCATCCTTAATAGAGGAGGCATGGTATCCTCTATCTCAGTCGACTAATTTGGTTTCATTATATTCCCCTATAATTAGGTTATGAGATCTTCTATATTAACAAAAAATAATGGATCATTATCTTCTTATACACTAGGTTTAATGATAATTTATCAATAATATTCTCATTAGATAAGGTTTTGGTTCATCTCTCATCCAATGAGTTTTGAGTTCCTTATTCTCAGCTTATAGTTGGTTAGTTTCTCCCCTCTTTTTTAGAGGAGAAATATCCTCTATATATGAGGTTCAATTTTTATAGTGAGGATTGAAATCCCCCTTATATTTGTAGAGAGGTAACATGGTTTTGTTAACTATAATAGATCTTATGGTCGATCAATGATTCCATATTGATGCTATAGAGGATATGTTATTCCCTTGATTAGTGAGTGTACTGCAGTGATGGGAAGCTTCCTCATAGTTGAATTTTTAGGAGGTGGTTTCATAGTTCGAATGCCTTTGCATTGTATAAATTATTATGACTTATGACTCCTTAGTACCCCAAGGGTTATACTAGGAGGTGAAATATAGATCACTATCAACATTAAGTTTCATAGAATATTATTTGTTGTAATATTTCTTTTTTACTCGCATGGATTATTTTTTTTAAAATTTAGATTTGAGATAATTAATCTATCAATATTTTCATGAGAATTATAGTGGAAAGGATATCTTGAATATCATCTCTTATTTCCACCTTGGGAAATCTTTTATAATTGGAAGCTTTGATATAACTATGTGTTTTGTTTTTTATCATCCTTCTAGTCACCTATCAATACAAGACTTAATATGACATATTTATTTGTGTCTCCTTTATGGTTTATATGTTCATAATATTGACTATGTTTATACTCACCCTTTTATGGGGTTTGATACCACACCTATTGAATCTATTTAGTTAATGCACTGGTTTAGATATGGAAAATGTAAACATGGAGTTGGTGTATTTTGTTTGGGGTTCATACATGGAATTTGTTGTCAATATATTATTGAGAAAGGTGACTTGTGAAGGTGTAAGTGAATTTTTGTGGTCATATATTTATTGAGGATGGAATTCATCACATGAGAGATTAACAATTCATTATGTAATAGATGATTATTACATGTTATATCTCCCCTATTACTTTTTCCATTATGGTGATGTATTTTTACATAATGTGTCATTCATAATATGTATACAATTTAGTTGATTATATATATATATATATTATTTAGTTGTTTCTATCTAGTTTTATGAATTGTAAATATGTGTTTGTTTTATGTTTTTATAGTCTAAAGACTCTGGAATTGTGATATATACCTACTCAATGCAAGGAAGTAGCCCCTGGCCTATTGGAGGTGGGCTTGGGGTGACAATCTCAGCTTACTATCTACCGGTTAGGGATTTAGTCTATAGTGTTGTGTCATTATTGAACTGGTAACTCTCATGAGAAAAAAATACATGGTATTTGGTGTATAACTAGTACTTATATAATAATTTCCAAAAAATACCTTGGAAATATATTAATGATAACTGATGTTATTAATTCCCATGATTTCAATTATTCTAAAATCATTTAATTTTATTCATGTGATTATTTATTTCTTTTTTCATCGATGGATTATGTTATGCTTAGTTTTTTATTGATATTTCATCATTTATTTATATATTGTTTTTTTGTATTATTTATTACAGTGCTATAAATTGTTATCTTTTTTTGTATACAATCCCATACTACACACCCGAGTTGACACCTTTAATATGATTTCCATTTCACAAGGTAATAAAAAGGTAAAATATGTATGATGGACTCCAAGGGATTCAATAAAGTAAAGTAATATATATTTTAATGATGCGAAATATTTATTTTTTAATGTATATATTCTTATTGTATATAGTTTTTAAAGGACTATCTAACCTATATCATTAGTATGTGATCACATGTAATCTGAATAAAATATAAAAATAACCTATCAGATCCAAGTGATAATGTTAAAGGGAATTATAGTTGGTATCAAAGGATGTTATAATATAAACCCTTGGATCTAGATTTATAAGAATGAAGAAAAATAAAATTTATTCTACCCATAAAAACATCTAAAAATTATTAAATAATTTGTTTGATAGGTATCATATAATATCTATTGAACCGCATTTTTGGAAAGAATGATATGTAAATGATATTTATTACACTATTAGTTCATAATATTACTAAATATTTTTAGTTATTATTTAATAATGTATCATACTAAAAGTAATTTAAATCAAGCCAACAATCTTGGAAGATGTGGTGGTTTTCTGAATGATCATGATAATCTTGGTGCTGAATAAATAATTACAAATCTAGGGAAATTAACATAGTTAACATCGAAAAAAAATTACCTCATCGTGTGACCAATTTCTTATTTTCATGTTATATCTAATTTAGATAAATTTATATGGAAATAACCTACATCATTTAGTGGTTTCACTAATCCAATGATAAAAAATCAATTGATAATTTATTTATTTAATATCTCTATATAATTTGATTGTATTGGGAAATACAATTTATCAAGTTTTTATATGATAAAATATACCATAAATCTAGTGATATATATTATATATTTTCAAAATATCATCTGGTATGACATAAATTGTTCATATTATTTGAAATATTTTTAAACCAAGTCAAATGATATACCATGGATTATGTGATATTTTAATGTATATATTTCTATCCCAATAATAATAGACAATATATTTTTTATAACTTATTAATTTTTATTGTAATATAATAATAAAATATCATATTTAGGGAATACTAATAGAATTTTAAGAGGTGGAATTTATATTTAATCATTCAACGAATACCATTATAATAAATCCATATTATGATGAAACATTAAGGATTTTTTTTCATGGGGATATAAGGAGTAGTAAAAGTAATCCATTTACTCATACCTAAATGGCCTAACGGCCTGAATTTTTTTATTGATTTTTGAAAACACCCATTTCAAGGGATGAGGGGGAACCCTCAAAAGGCCCGAAAGCTTAAGTGACATTACGCGACCTTTAGGTATTAGGAAATTGGCCCAAAAAAAAGACAACTTGGAACTGCCCCTCCCCAAAAAATGTCGTGATGTCAGATCTCCACCTTCACATGGATGATTGGATAGCTATCTTGTGTAGTGCTTTATAGGCCCAGTACCAAGGAAAATTCCATACCCTCTCAATCTTACAAATCTGGTTAGCTTTGCTATGGTGAATGCGACTGCTCTGAATCCTCATCAAGAGCCTTGTTCCTTGTAATCTACCTGGTACACCTGCATTTTCAGATGGCCTAAAGGATATTTATATATCATTGATGAAGGGAGTTTCATACTTGAAGGGATTGTCTTACTTGTGATATTTATAATTCAAATCAAACCCTCGGTAATCCATGGAGGTATGAACCCATTAGTTTCTTTATCAGGATTTTCATCAAACCATTTCTATAAATGATAGGAATAAAGTTCTATTTTGGAGAATAGTCCACATTCTTCATTTTATATTTATACAGTTTTAGTTTTTTATATCTTGGTGATCTTGGGAATGAGGTTATAATTATATTTTTTTTCATTAATCAAGTAATATTATATACTTTTAAACCTAATTGTGTTATTGGAGCCTCACTATATTTCATTATTCTCACAATCAAATTGAAATTGAACAAATTATGATATATGCATTGTCAATCATAAAATACGACAGTAAATTTGAATTACTAATAGAATTATGATATATGATATAATAAGATACTATATTTTCTTTCCATGTGATTTATGATATCATAGGTATAAAAGAAGTTCAATTCCATTGATTTTTCATATATTGTAGTGTATGATACAAGATATCATATGTGGTGATATCATCGATCCATGTTTTCTAAACTGAGTTTCACATCATCCTAATGATATAAGTGATGTAATAAGTTATGAAACCTTAGGAATGATTAATGAAACCACAACCATATATAATCAATCATATAATATGATAGAAAATGTAAAATTATTCACCTTATGATATAAAAATATCATAATATATGATATAAAAATATCATAATATATGATATTCTTATGAAAATTAGATTTCTCAAAATTTTGATTATTAATGAAATAAATATTTTCAAGTAAAATTAAATTAGATTAAATAAATATATTGTAATATTTATTTAATATATAAATATGTTTATAAATTAATTAATTATAAAATGATTTAAATTATGTATTATATATTTCTAAAACATTGATTAAATAAATAAAAATAATATTATCTGTTAATATGAAATATATATTGAAATTATATGGAATGAAATTTAATATTTATATAAATGATTTATAAAGAAATTAATTTTTTTGTTATAAAATTTTTATAAATAAAAATGGAGGTAAAATATAAAGTAGTATATATTTAATATTATGATTTTTTCATAATTTTAAATTTGAATTGTTTTAATTAAAGGTCTTATTTTAGAAACTATTTAACCCATATCTTAAGGAGTTTTGAAAATTAATATGGTTATGTTTTAAATACTATTAAACTTGTGATATTCAAATTTTTTAAATAATTTATTATTTTTCATATATAAAATTTTAATATTTTAGATATCATATCGTTATGATTAATTTCATATAAAATGATAACATGATGGTGTTCATATAATAATTAAATATTTTAATTTTATATTTATTTAAATCTATAATTTATATAATTCATGTCTAAATTATAAGGGTATTATATTTACCTTATTTATTAATCTTCATAATTTTTTTAGTATTATTCCACGATTTATTCGTTATTTTTTTAATATTAATAATTGTGATATATTACTTATTTTCAAGTGTTAAACTACTAAAGTAAATTACTACACACATATATAAGGAGTTACATGCATGGTATGATAATTGATTTTGTCTTTTTATAGCATGAAATTTCATTGTATTAGGATATCATACTAAATTAAGAATATAATTATATTTATTACATATCAGTTTTCATAAATGTAATGGAGTTTATGTCTACCATGATTAATTTATTCTTATATAGAAATACTTTGTATTTGACTTCTCACTGTCCTAGGGGATTAGGACTTGTATATAGCCCGAATGGCTTGAAAGACTTCTTTTTTATTTTATTATAGATAATCCCCCTTTTATGGGTTGAAGGGGAACCCGTACATGACTCGTAGGCCCAAGGAACAAGGCCCGACATAACCCGTAATACATGACCCGAAGGCCTAGAGGCATACCATGCCCAATACATGACCCGTAGGCCCATCCCACTAGAACTGCCCCTCCTCAGCTTCTGCATCATTTATTTCCTTTAGCTCCCCACCTGCATTGCTGATCGTCTAGCATTGCCCCGTACAAAGCTACACAGTGCCTGGTCCCGATGGTTGTTTCCATACCCTCTCATTCTTCCAATCCGATTAGCTCTACTTCTGGTGACTACTACTGGTGCTTTGATCCTCATCTATGGCCTGCTCTATGTGAACTGGTCTGTAATATAATTATGGGTATTTTTTTATTTCATATGATTCAAACCAAATTCATGAAAGTTTTTTATGCACATTATTCATTGGTTGAATTTGGATAATTTTAAATACATTTAGATTTTAATTTTTGTTAGTAACACTAACTATGAATTTTGTAAATTGTTACACATCAATATATTTTTAGAATCATTATTTGGTTAAAGAAATAGGGATTCCAAATTAAATCATTAGAGTCACTCTTAAATATTGGGAATAAAATTTGATGAGACAATATGATTAAATCCCATATAAAAATATCATGGTTTATATTCATTCTATAGAAAAATAAATTTAGGAAATCAATAGACAAGCCAATAAAGTTCATGGAAAAGAATGGTTCTTTGAGCTTATCTTGTGTATGTAAAACAAGTAATGAGGTAACCCAATGAGTTAATTTCCATATTTTTGGCATTTTATTTAGGTTGAACATATTTAGTAAATAGTTAAGAAGGACACCAAAGAAATTGTATTGAGATTATTAAAATGATGTATTGGAAAAATAGTTTTTTGTACACTCATTAAATATTCATATAAGATATATTTGGAATATCTAATTACATTAATAAAAAATACATTTTTTACTATATAGGGGAAATTTCCCACATAAATACAGATATTTCCCCACTAATGGATATGATGGAATCCTAAAATTGGTTGTCTTTTATGTGGGAGAAGGTTTAACAAAAATAATCATTAAATTAATGTAAAATAGGATAATCGTTTGATAAAATATTATCTATAGATATAATTGAATTATGATAAACAAGAATAACCTTAAGAAAAATACTTTGGAAACATAAGTGTAATTTATGAAAATTCATTGACTTGAATAGAATAAATGAATAGTTCTTAAATGAGAAATTAAAATTGAAATGTTAATGTTTATAATTCTTGGATAAACTAATATTATAGTTATTCAATAAGTGAATATAGATTATTTTAAGAAGAATAAGTGAAAAAATTAAATTTTAAAAAACATTATATCCAAGATATTAAAAGGGATTTCATTCATCTCCCTAATATTCATTATGATTCGATATGTTTATGACATTTAGGGATATGATTTTTCCTTTAAGTATTGTTCCTACTATAGAATTCATTTTATAATCATCATTATAGATTTTATAACAGTGTGAATGAGTTAGATATATATTTAAAATATCTTCTTAAAGTGTGTAGGAAATATGAGAATGAAATATGAAATCCAAACTATAGTGGTTTGATGAAATAGAGGAGGGAGAAGGTTTGAGCTAGATAAAAATTAGTGGACTTAATTAATAGTTATCCTAGGTTATTAAAACAAAACATATGTTTTAGAAATGAAGAGAAATATTTCAAGATAAGGTTGAATTATTCATGATAAAAGATAGAGTTTACAAAACTCTATATAATGTCTAAATTACATATCAATGTTATAGAAAATAATTTTATGATTTTGATCTGTATTTGACATTAAATGTGTACTCACTATATGTATTGATGAGTTTAAAATCCATAAAATATTTGATGGATCTTTTTTTTAGTTTTGAAATGATAATAAAAACGGTTATTGAAACATGTATTTTAATGAAAATGAATTTATATGTATATATCAATATTATATAGATCTTTATAATGGATAAGTAAAATCATATCATCTATCTTATATTATAACATAAATTTTTTCCAATAAATATTTGTTCTAAATAACATGATATGATTATTTCAATACATATGGGTTATAAATCATTAAATATATTGATATATTTAAAAATATGATAGGGATAAAGTAATTATCCATGATAAATTTTTATCCAATTTATTTGTTAAAATATGATAAACATGATCCCAAAACGTATTATTTGAATATTTTAAACTATAATGTCTCCATTTTAGAATAATTATCTAGACACATAAAATAAAGTATATGATATTGAAGTTTATATCTTGCATAATATGTAATTCAAAAAAATGAGCATGAATGTTGATTCCTAACGCAATTATGTTTATGTATCTCATAAATTTATTATAATGAGAATATAGTTTATATAAGGATATTGGGAGTGTATTTGAACAATGATATGTTCATTGATAACAATTATTGGATTATATTGGTCAAAATTTAATTTCAATGTCACTAAATATCATAATGAAGTATAATATATGTTAATAAAAAAATTTAAGGATTTCTATTTTGTTACCAATGTTAATGTATCTTAATACAATAAAATATTTTTGGATTTATTGGTAAATAATCATGTACAACATTATATTTTGTCACCAAAGCAACATTATGAAAAATTTGGATGAAAAATTCCAATATTGATAATGATTATAAACCTAAAAGTTTTACTATTTGGTCAACCAATGTTATCGAAATTATAATGTATTATTATGTGAAGTTAAGGAGTTCAAAAAATATGTTTAATGTGTTATAAATGTGGAATATGATTCCTAATTATCACCATTATTATAATGTTCTTATATCATTGATGTTACTCACTAAAAGGGTTAAGTGGGAGTTTTTTATTAGATGGACCCATAAATATGTGAAGAGGTTTACATAAAGATGTAACTATTATAATTAATACTTAAAATGAGTATCCATTATATATAATATCTAGTGGTTTATCATATGTGATACGATTATACAATGATTATGTATTGTTTTTTTAGTTCCCTTTAAAGAGTTCATGAGTATAAAATGTAATAATTTCTAAAAAAGGTAGTAGCCTATGTTTTATTCTCTTATATTGATTTCATATTACTCATGAAGTGAAACAATAGTTAACTAGTAAATGTATGACTTTGATTAATCCCTATACAATGTTCATCATGTAATATTACGATTAATGATGAAATTATATAGTCAATATTATTAGGATTATTAATAGAGATTTCAAATATTCTCATTAGACAAAAAATAATTTTTATATGTTTGACGAATCACATATTATTCCATATAGAGTGTCATACATTATGTATTTGTTATACTATAAAAGAATGATTCATATTGGGATTTATTTATACATATGTTTGATATGTCACCTAAAATAATAACCTTTATACATTGATAAAATTATTTTAAAAGCCTCGATTTATATATAATTAGGACTGGTTGGGTGTGTTGATCATTTCATCAGTCTATCTATATCCATGATGTAATTTGTTCTATCGTATGTCATGAATGAAATTTGGATTCTTGATTAAGATAGAAATAACTAATCTATGGTCGTACCTAGACACTAAATGTGTTATTCTTATATAATGGATGATAGTAATGTGTTGTTCTTAACCATAAGGATGAATAATAGAAGATATATTCATTAACTAGATTATTCTATACATGAAGAATTGAGAACATTTGAGTAGTTATATGTGATTAAAAAACTCTATGCCCCAAGAATACTTGATTTATTAGTGAAATGGATAATATGAAAATGCATGATTTTATATGATGTAGCTGATTGACCCAAGTATAGGTATAAATGTTTTTTATTAAGATCATTCTAGACAACTTTCTAGATTGAAAGGAATTTTTTCTTTGTTATAGGTTGATACTAATATAAATATAAGTTTTTAGGAAATTATATTTTTTAATAATGATATAAAGGCTCATGGGGTCACACATTGGGGATCAGAGGTTATGGATTGAGTTTTTAAAAACAAAAATTGTTGCACTAATTTTTTTAATGTTTATCCACAAGGAATTTTTTATTGATTTTTAAAATATATTTCATATGATGTTTTACATTGTAAAATTAATTATATATTTCCAAATATTATTTAGAATATTTTAAAAATAATTTTTTGGTATGATTTCTAAAGTTATTGTATTTGATAAAATATAAGGTGTTTTGGAACTAAGTTTAATATGATTTAGTGAAATGGATAGATTGCTGGAAATATTCCATAAAGACATAAATAAATATTTTGTATTTTTATCATATAATATTTTGTGATATAAATGTATCATAGAGTAAAAAAATTAATGATATTTAAGGAATAATATATTCCATGGAATGAGGGATATCATAGGTCTTGTAATGAACCCAACCCGAATACCCTCTCAAACTAGTATCTGAACTGAATTTACACATACCTAAAGGGATTTCCTAATTTCCAAGGTCTGGTGACTAGAACCCTGGAATCAAACAACAACTAGAAATAATAATTTCTCTCAACTAGAATATAAAACAAGTAATATATATATAATAGAATGAAACATGATAACAAATAAATATATTCCATAACTGAATGAAGATAATGGAAATGATACAATTATAAGTAATAAAAAAAAATCCCAAGTACAATTTCAATCATCAATGTACATGTAAAATAGGAAACCAACAACCCCATGTGATAACATTGGAAACAACCACCCTCTCACAACTAGCTACTTAGACTCAGCTATAAGATACCTCACCGCCTCATCACAACTCCTTTCCTCTCCCTTCATCAAAATAAATACAAAGGTATATTCACCACTAAAGTGATGTTCATGGTGTTAGATAATAGGTTTAGTAGGATCCCACCTTGGTGTTCCATAAAAAGTATATATACAATAATCTAAACAATACTAAAAATTAAGAAAACAAGTAATGATAAAATGTCTTCTATTTTTATATAAAAAACATTAAAAACCCTTATTTTTCCCTTTTCAAAATTTACAAATAAAACCAGGTAAAACATTTTCAAATAATTTCATATACATATATAAAAGTAGATGTATAAAATAAATTAAAAACACCTATCATATATTGTATCAAATCCATGGAAGTACAACTAAAATAGTACAGGAAAAAAACAAAATTAACTTCACTCCAAGGACCAATCAAGGTCAGGATAGCTTGGACATTCGTACCCCCAATAATGAAAATTATGTGCGTCAAGATCCTATATATATGCATTGAATCTATCAATCATAGGAACACACTAGAAACTTAACCTCCCATCAAGTCTATCCAATTATTAGAATAATAGTAATTTGGAGTAGAGGAATACCCCAAGAGTGAAACCCCAAGAGTATGAACATATGAGTCCTATTACTAAACATTAAACCTATATACCCAAGGTTTCCCATAAGATATATTTTCCAAACAAATTCATAAAAACAATGAATTGAAAACTATTTCAGAATTCCATTTAATATTGATTTAAATGTACATTTTATTTTAAAAAAACTTGGGAAAACATATTTTTATCAAAAACCCATTTCCACACACACTAAAAACCATCAATAAATCATGAAATTTAATTTATATAATAATTTATCAAAACCAGAGTAATGAAATTCATCCAAAATTGGATATAGATGGATCCAATTATCTCAAACTCATGTCGTACATGACCATGAAGAGATCCAACAACAAGGGAGAATACAATGAAGTAAATAGTGTACCTAGAATCAATCTACACATTTCATAGAATTTATTCAACAAAAAAATAGATGAAAAAAGGGTAGATCATGAAAAACCTAGAATAATTAACACCCGCTACCCCACAACTGATAAAGGAATGACCTTTAGGGTATGATCACACAACAGATCTAGATGTAATCAATATAAGTACCATTATAGAAAGAAAAAAAATCCAATAATGCAACAAAAAACCTCTACAAATCTAAAATTAATTTAAAAATCATAATGATTATCTTACCTGGAGAGACATTTCACACAAAACTAATGACCAAACACTGAACAAATCAATCCAAAAGTAGTGGAGGTTTCCAAAATATCTTGGTAAGACATCTAGGTTGATAGTAATGAGGCTGAACATTGAATGAATAAGGAATCAACCACACAATTACCTAAGAACCCACCCTCACAATAGTTACATGGAAGGAAATCCCATTACATGTCTTGTAATCTATGGGGTCTATAAACACTGAAAAACCCATTGGAATTTTACAAAAATATATATTTGAAAATTAAAAGTCATTTTAACATTTTCCATGATGTATAACCATTAATGTTCAGTATTTATCTCATGAAACAATCCTGATGAATCATATACATCATGTACCCCCATTACCTAGTGTGTACATTCCCAACAGACAACAGAAACTCAAGCATTCAATAAAAAACTCCAAACTACCTTTAGAATTATACAACATCATGGAGAACCCTACTAATACATTACATGTTTATATAGAGACTCCATTAATTAAAACAGAAAAACATCCCTAACCATTATATCATTTTCCAAAAAAATTCTCTCATCCTCAGGAGTCCCACGATGCACCCAAATAGAGAAAAAAATGAATAAAGAGAAGTGAAATGCTTGAAAGAGGGTAATGGGATGTTTCAATATTCACATTACATGTATTTATTTCCAAGGGAATTCATGTGAAATAATGATGCCTAGTAATGAGGTGAGACCACTTCTCCCTCATCAATAACTCACACTCCTAAGTCTCGTCAGAATATGATCTGTTCTGCCACAAATGATGGAACCAAAAAAACAACTTTCCATTCAAGACTTTCACTCAATATTCTATAATCTCTATTAGATGATCCACAATATAAAACTCTAGCTCTAACTCAATCTCTTCTCAAATGAGAATGTGATAGAGATCATGGTTGTATTTCCTAAGATATGATATGTAGAAAACATCATGAATTCCCATCAACTAAACCAAAAATTAAAACTAATAATAAACTGTCCCAAGCTATTAAATGACCTAAAGTAGTCTAACATTTTTTATATCCAACATTCCCTATTTTACAAGATGATAGTGACCCATGTGAGGAGAAATTTTTGAGAAAACATAATAACCTATAGAAAATTCCAATGCACAATATAATTGATTTGAAAAATATTTCTATCAACTATAAGATTTAACTAAATGTTGACATATATCCTAAATCCTTACTAACATCTCCTAAACCAGACTCAATCCCACTAAAGAAGGTTTACCCCCCTCTTTACAACAAATAGGTGACCTACATGGGTTACCATAAAGTGCCTCAAAATGCTCCATTTTGATCAAAAAATGATAAATATTATAATAAGTAATGTCAATAAGTTCTATTTGGATATCCCAATATCCACAAAAATCCAATACATAGGCATGGATAATATCCTATTGGATCTGAATAGAACACTCCATTTGACCATTAGTCTGAGGATAATAATCTCTGCTCAACTTGACCTTTATCCCCATCACCTCTTAGAGACTACTCCAGAACCTCATAGTAAACCTAGGACCCCTAAATGAAATAAAAATAGAAGGAATCCCATGTAACCTCAAAATATCATGAACATACTACTTACATATATCATTGTCTCCGGTGGTGTCACTAATTGAAATGAAGTGATAAGACATTTTCAACTGATCTATCACCACCCAAATAAAATTCCTCTCTTGGGGAGTACATGGTAATATAAAAAAATCCATGGAAACATCTTCCCATTTCAAAATTTCTTTCAAAATATGTTGAAGTAAAATAAAAGTTTTAAATTCTCATCCATTATTTGATGGTGGTGTAATAGTAAGACCCATAATCAACAATGTCACAATTCATACCTAGCCATCAAATTCTCCATCTCATGTCACAAAACATCTTTATAATTCTTGGATGAAAAAGACATAAATAATCTTTGAAATAAAAAATAAGTGATCTCCTACTATATGTTGGTATGAAAAACCAATCCCTAAACTGGAGAATACCATCTAAAGAGAGAGACCAACCAAAAATAGTCTCCCTTCCATATATGGGTTCTTGAATTACTTTGAAATAATCACCCTTCTACTAATTCTATATGATAGACTGAATGAGAGATGATAACAAATAAACACTCATCAATACCATACCAGAAAAATCCTTATAAATATCCCGATGAAACTAAGAAAAGAGCCATATAATGTTCCTCTATTCCTTTGGTTATATAATATATTGTAAGGGTACTTTTCTACTAAGATATTTTGAAACTACATTCCTCTTACCCTAAGTGTATGTGATATCAAAGTTAAAGATCTGATGTTATTCAACCCATCATATTTGTTTGAGATTCAATCATTTCTAAGAAATGATATATATTTTTCTCTTATGGTCAAGAAAAGACTATTAATCTCTACACAAAAAGATAGTGCCACCAAAAATTGAGTGCATAAATATCCGAGGAGTTATTTATATCATAAGCGGGGAATTTCTCCCCTTGAGGATGAAGTTGAACAAATACATAAGCCACCACATGATCATTTTTCATAATCATGTAACCTATACTAGCACTATAAGAAACACTAAAAACCATATACCCCTTATCGGGACAAGTTAAGAACAAAATAGAAGCTGATGTTGGAATTCATTTTAGCTAATCAAAAGAAGACTGGAACTTTTCATCCTATATTAATTTCAGCCCTTTATTAGTATGATAAGTAAAATGTAACACGAAATTTGAGAAATTCATGATGAATTGTCAATATTATCCTATAATAACAAGGAAGATATAAATATCAGAGATGTTACATAGTTTTTACAATGAAAAGAAAGTGTTTACCTTTTCAGGGTCAACTGATATGACCTACTTAGAAATAACATTCCCCAAGATCATCATATGTTTAATCTTGAAACATCATTTTTAAATATCTCTATACAAACAGTGACTCCTCAGGATTTATAGAAACAAACTCAAATGGTTCTGGTTCTTATGATAGGATCTAGAATAAAAAAATATCATTCACAAACACCACCAAATAATGTGTTGATATATTGATGTAATATCTGATTCATAGAAGACATAAAAACTTCAGATATGTTATTCATACAAAACCAAATCACAAAATATTCATAATTACCATAATATTTATTTAAATATATCTTCAGTACATTGTAATCCCAAAATATGAGCTGATGATAACCTATTTGAAGATCAATCATCAAGAATCACTTTTCCCCCTTTAATAGTTCAAAAAAAAAAAAAATTATACACATGAGGATAAATATACATACTCTTAATTGTTACTAGTTTTATTTTTTGATATCCAACACACAATTATATTTAAGCATATATATCATTAGGAAAGATAATTGGGGCATCACAATGAGAAACACTAGGGAAAACAAAAAATCTTCATCGTAAGATCATATAACTAAATATTGATCTCTTTGAGATCTATGGTTTTCATATGATAATAAGGTATATAAATCATTTCCATACCTAACACCAAGTCAATTTTAAAGTGTACCTCCAATGTTGGAGGAAGCCCATATAAATCATATCATAAAATAATAGGATAATACTAAACAACATATGGAAGATAAACTATAGATAAAACATCATTGGGGTAAAATGCTACAAAAAAATACAAAATATTGAGCTATGAGAGGTAAGGTCCTGCATGACCAGACCCCAGATCACAGTCTCCCTGAAACACCCGTGAGCTCCCATCGATCATAAGAAATGAGACATGTTGATGATAATAATCAACCTTAGTATGATGAGAAAAAAGGAAACCCATTCCTATGATGACACCAAAAAAATATAGTTCAAGTATGGGAAAATACCATACTAACTCCAAATCAACTATCGATAGTTCATAAGGATACCAAAAACCATTCTCTATACTATTCCCAAGACGTGATAATAACCAAATAATGAGGTACACGATTTCTATTTAAAGCTAATTCATATCAACAAAATGAAAAAATATAAATGAGTGGGAAGAACTAGCATGACATAATCAAATCACTACAGAATATAAAACAATGATGGTTTCTATCATCATTTCTAGATAAACATATACCACCACTAAAAAATCATTTACTGGTAGAAGGTTCTTCAATATTGGGGCCTATGGAAATATCCCTATAGTCTTTGGAGCATTTGAATTCATCGTAGTAGAATTTAGAGCTGAAGATCCCTGACTATATCTAGGTGTATACATAGCATTCTAACAAGTATATAGATGACCATAACATCCACATTTGTTAAAAAACTTCACATGTGTATTAAAAGAATGTCAAATGTTTCCAATCATGTTACAATGATAAAAATTCAAAGGCACACTAATAAATATAACTAAAGGTACAAAGGAGGCCTGTTATAGAAAACCACCTCTACTACTTCTCTGATGATACTTCCACTTCCTCTCTTTCCCCAGTGCACCACTGAAGTTTATATTTGGAGGAAGAGAAGTGGAAGAATAAACAAAAATCACTTCTATATTTATACCATCCATCATAATATTATCTACCATCTCCACATCATTTTAAATCATCAGTATAAATACTTATGATATGATATTTAGTCACAAACCCTAAAGGTTCGGAGCATTTATATGGTCATTCTTTACCACCTCTTGAGAAAAAAAACCAACTTAGTAAACTGATTAGTATACACTCCCACTGAACTATCTTACCATTGCAAAGATAAGAACTCCATAGATACTTACAGAATTAGTGAATCTAGAAAAAAATACTAGAAAAGAGAGTTTTGAAACCCTTCAAGTCCATCCCACGTTCCTATCAACCTATACCATGAAATCCCACCATCACATGATGGGAACCTAAAGTCTTAACACTATACATATCACCTTGGTACTCTCATGTCTATCCAAGATTTAAAAGATCTAATAAATCTTTTTATGCAATTTATCTACCTTTTTGGGTTCATTTTTATCCTTAAAGGATGGTGGCTTCTCATGTAAGAACTTCTATGATCGATCTATACCTCCTAGAGCTTCTGGTTGTACCTTAATAAAAACATTATGTACTTTAGGTACATTCTATATGACATAAAAAACTACCCACATGATAGACTTGATAAATCTTTGATCTATAAGAAGATTCCCCTGAGTAGAAACCAATGAACACACTTAAAGAACCTATGGAAAATGTCTCTGAGGAATAATGCTGCTCACTAGAATAGAGGAAGCAATTATACAATAGAATAATCTCAGTTAAAACTAGAAAACCATAATAAACATATATGATTAAGATCAGGAACTCAAAACATGAGACACATATCCCAACAGACCAAGGTAACTTGAGTCTCATCATGGAAAGAGATTCTTATGCACTCACTACATCTTACCTCTCAATTCATAAAAACCCTAGATCTAGACTACCAAAAATCCCAAGATAAGGAATCTTGAGGAAATACCTCATTTGATACCAAAATATGACAAAACCCACCCAAATACCCTCTCAAAACTAAAACCTAACCCAAATTTCCACATACTGAATGGGTGTTCTAGATATCCATGGGTTGGAAAATAGAAGCTGGTCATAAAAAAAATAGTGGGAATGATTTCACCCATCCAAAAGAAACATAAAGGTATATATATATAATATAAATAAGAATCAAAATAAATAAATATATTCTATAACTAAAAGAAGGTAGTGAAAATAAAATAAATCAAACCAGTCAGAAAAATCCCAAGTACAATTTTAATCATTAAAGGTAAGATAAATCAATAAACCAACTAATCCATGTGATAACATGGGAAAATTCCCAACACCGCACCACTAACTACCTATAATCATCTTATATATACATCATAACATCTCTATAATTCCTTTCCTTTCCTTGCATCAAAATACAGACAATTTTCTTTTCACTACTGAAGTGGTGAACATGGTGTGAGCTATAAGGCTCAGAATGACCCCACTCAGGTTTTACATAACAAGATAATTTATAATAATACAAATAATTATCAACTTTAATACAATAAGGTATGATAAATAGTTTGATTTTTCTATATCAAAATCATGGAAAAAAATTAATTTCCCCTTTTTCTACATTTACAAATAAATTTGGGTAAAATAGTTTCAAATAATTTTATATACATATATCAAATAAGATATATAAAAGGATTTAAAGTAATGTATCACACATCATATCAAATTAACAGATGTACTACTAAAACATTACAAGAAAAAATAATAGGTAACATCATTGAAAGGATCACTCTAGGCTAGGAGAGCTAGGAAAATCATTCCCTCAACATAGAAAATTGTGTGCATCAAGCTCCTAGTTATATGAATAAAATCTAGTTAGTAGAGGAAAAAACCATAAATAGAACCTCCCAAGATGTCTATCCAGTCCCTAAAAAAGGCCTTTTGAGTAGAGGAACACCCTATGAGTAAAATCCTTGAATCTATCCAAAGATGACACATAATACCAAATCTTACACCTATGTACCTAAGATTTACCATGTGATCTATTTTCCAATCAAATTTATAAAAACTATGCTTATAAAGTCATTTCAGAAATCCATTTCACTAGTAATTGAAAATACCGTTTCTTTTATTCAAACAAGGGGTAAAACATTTTTATCAAAAAATTATTTCAAAAAAAACCCAACTCTATAAATCAATCATTACATTTAAATTATAAAACAATTTATCAAAAGCCAAGCAATGTATTTCATCCAAAATTGGCTGGAGTTGAAACCACCTACCACAAACTGGTGTCATATGTGCTCACAATGGGATCCAACAATAAGGAAGAACAAAATGTAGAAAAAAGAGGCCCTGAAATAAATCTAAACATCTCTCATAATTTATTCAACAATAAAATAGATGGAAGAAAGTGTATATCATGACAAACCTGGATTAACAAACACCCTCCACACTGTAACCAATAAAGGAAACCCCCTAAGGAAGATCACACAAATGTTCTAGAAAAAAAAATATAATTACCACTATAGATCAAAAAATCCAACAGAGAAACACAACAATTCTTCTATGATAAATAGAAATTAAAATGAAAATAGATTCCCTTAATTGGAGAGACATTGTGAATAACCCTGATGATCAAACAACCAAAAAATCAAATAGGAAGGGGAGGAGGTTCCAAAATTCTCTAGGGAAGATATCTGGGATGATATGAAAGAGTATGCACATAGAATTAATATGGAATCACTCAAACAGAACCCTAAAAAGAGACCCTCTTGAGAATTATACATCATGTAATCCCTTTACATGACATATAATCCAAAGGTCCATATACTCCAAAAAAAACCCATTTCTTTTTTAAAATGACTAATATTTATACATTACATGCAACATAAACATTTTTTATAGTGTGTATCCATTTGGGATATGTATTCAGATAATGAAAAGATATTTATGACCAATACACATCTTGTACTCCCATTACATGGTGTGGATATTCACTGAAGACAATAGAAACTCATTTTTTCAATAGGAAAACTCCAAACTACCACCTATATTCTCTGAAATCAGGGAGAACCCCATTAATCCATTACCCATTTATACCTAGACTCCACTAATTAAAAAAAATACATGCCCAAAAATTAGGCCATTTTCTTCATCAAATGGCGTCCATCCTCTAAGGTCCCAAGATGCACCCTAATAGAGTGTAAAACTAATAAAAAGGGGAAATACCTGAAAGATGTCAACAAGTTATTATAGTTAATCCTTATTGAATCTAACTATACTGCAAAATAATTTTCATAATAATGTTTTGATTATATTTTATGATAAATATTACATAATATTATTAAGTATTGGTAGTTTAACTCTAAGAGATAACATTATAAAAGCTTCCACTTATGAAGATAACTATTAAAAATGGATCTGGAATATTCAATATTTTGATCATTACCTAAAATTATGAAAAATTACCCATTTCTCTATTCTTTATCATTATTTTCCACCCAAAATTTGAGAATATCATGGAAAATAGAGTCTTATTAGATTTTTGGTGATCTATATCAACCCTTGGATAAAAAATTAAGTGAGGAATCTATGGGTTCTTCCTCATATATCATCCTCAATAAACTATGATTAATAATAATAAAAGTAGCCAATAATGATGAAATATACAATTGAATTATTTTATATTACCATGTTTTGGGGTTTTATCACATGGTGATCCTGGGAATGAGGATTTTATCATCTTGTACTACCTCATACTTGTATTTTTATATCATCAGATTCCTAAAATGTATAACATCAAGGGGGGATGCAGACTAACGGTGTTCATTACCTCAATTCACTAAGAGTATGGAGGATATATAAAACATGTTTTGTATTGAATTTATATTTTTTTCTAGTAAAATATATCTCCTGAGATAAATTTGCTGAAATGGAAATTCATTTCCTAAAACTAAGAAAAATGGAAGAAGATATGGTGGCATAATATGGGGATAATTTCATAACAACATGATGATATGTTTTATATTATCTTTTTAATCCAAAATGAAATATATATGATCTATTTTACTATTTAAAATGAATCCTTTGAACAAATTTATCCATTAGAAATATTTCAACATATGATGATAAAATAATGAGTGTTATCATGAAGGAGAAAGACCTTTCTAAATCATTCATTTACAAATAATAATCTAAAATTAAATGGTTTGATAATCAACACTTGTGAAGAACATAAAAAAATTAAAAGAATAGAATGGTGGAGTTATCTATATATATTAAATGTGGTAAGAAACACCTAGTAAATTATTTAAAAATATGGAGTGTATATTTTAACTATGGTGAAAATTAAATTAATCACATCAGTGTAAGGGTAAGAAGGACACTACCAAAGTACAACGATACAAAAACAAAGAGATATATCATATCTATAATCATTTCCTTGATCACCAAGATGCTATACTACAAATGTGTCCAATGGATCTAGATTAAACATTTGAAATTACAGTGTCTTAAGTAGAAGATCCAAATCATTTGAGAGAATGTAATAATATTATATCAACCACCCCTAAAATAATTAGGATTGTGTTATAAGATTTAAACTGAGTGGTCTACTGAATTAAAACAATATATACCACGTAACACCAATTATAATTCATGTATAGTAACATGAAAAAATATAAGTATCATACATTTGGTGGATTTTGTGTTATTTTTTTGGATTTATTAAATTTTTAATAATATAGAAATAATTTATTATAAAAAAAGAAGATAAAATTATTGAAAATGGTAAGGAATTACTTGTATTTGGGGTAGAAATATCACTACCTGAGTCATATTAGGAACCACCCACAATGGTTCATATTAATAATATTGTTTGAGAAGAAATTGACGAAATTAATTTAGTAAAGGGGAAGAAGTTTTTGAGAATAGAAGACTTAACCTTTGTATAAGAATATATTGATTTATTTCCCTATCAAATTTTCTTGATTACCATCTTATTGATAAGTTTAATTTTCTATTAATTTTAACTCTATTTAAATACATATAATAAGGCCACTATATAAATAGATTATAGTAGAAAAATTGAGATAATGAATTAATATCATGTTATATATGATTAGGTTTTCATTCATAATGATATTTTAATATGGGGATCACATATTTTGTTTTTGAAGTAGATGTATGGTTCCAAGAGATCTTTATTGATTTTATAAAAATAAATGGAATTATTAAAATCAATATGTATCCATTAAAATATATTGGTGAATTTTTAAATCAAATTATAGTGGATAAATATTTATCAATAATTGATCTTTGTTCTGTTAATCATCGATTAAAATTTATATGGGATATTTTAAAGGCATCCATTCATATGATATATGTTAGTTATAAGTTCACATTAATTCCTTTTGGGTTAAAAAATGTACCATCAGTTCATATGTATTTTATAAATAGTGTTCTTGCCCCACCGTTGGTGGTGGGGTGGTACGGGTTTGGGGGGGGGGGGGTGGGGTGAGGAGTAGGTCGCGGGGTCAAGTCCCTGGGCTTGCGATTTAATGTAATTTTCTTCCTTGAGTGTGTGCCACTTTTGTGGTTGTACCCAATTTTTTATAAATAGTGTGCTAAAGGATTATCATGATAATATTTTCTCATACTTACAGATGATATTGTTGTATAATCTAAAATATATGAGGATTATGAATTTGATTTGATGATTTTGAGTCCTATTATGAGGGAAAATCATGTTATATTAGAAATATGGTAAATGTGAAGTTAGTATTCAATATGTTTATTTCCTCGATCACACTATATATGAGGGAAGTATGTATGTTTTACTTACTTAAACAATGGTTTCCATGGATTTCCATAAACTACATACATTACTAAAATATGTATTTTCCTAGATTTGTTAAAAACTATCAGTGAATTTTTGAAATCATTTCTTGATTAGATAATATTTTAGCCAAGTTAACACCTAAGGGGTAGTATGTGCATGTATAATTCCTTGTGAATATAGAATTGAGAAATTAAATATAATATTGATAAATGGACCTCTTTTTTAGTTTTACATATACTAGATATCAGTTTCATATTTATAGAGATACATTAATGAACTATGTTAGATGAGTTATACTAAAAAATGAATGAATTGTGGAATATGTATAGTAATAATTTAAACCCTATGAGATTAATTATCAACATCCTGATTTAGAGTTGGTAATGGAGAGTTTGTCACTAATTCTATTGAGAAATTATTTCTATGGTGAGAAATTATATACATATACCCTCTTCAAGAGTTAAAAATATATATTTACTATGAAATATCTTAATATAAGGAAAATTAGATGGTTATAAATACTCAAGGATTATAATTGTGTTAAAGATTTTCATCATTTAAAATAAAAAAGGTCATTATATGCACAACGTAAAAATGACCATGGAATCTTATAAATGATGAATGTAAAAAAATATATAATAACCAATGATTTAGAAATAATTAGCATGTGTATTATAATGGAATAAGAAATATAATATTTTTCCCATGTAAATTCCCAAAATTACTTATTATGTTGATTAAGAATATTCAATGTGAGGAAAAATAATTATTACAGAAAATGAAAGATATGAGAAATGAGAATTATTGAAGTTTAATATTTTTGATAATGGAGATTTAATAATTGGTAAGAGTTTATATGTTCCATCAATACTAATGGTAACAAATGACTTATTGGATGAAGTTAATAAAAAAAATCATAAAACATCCTAGGTGCACTATAATGTATATGTATATCTAAAATAATTTATTAAGGGATAATATAAAGTAATATATTGGTTATTATTCTACAATATTCTTAGTATACCAACAAGTGAATTCTAAAACGCAATTTCACTATGGAATTATGAATCCTTTTTTATATAATATAGTGGAATGTATTGACACATTGATTTATAGGCTCTTCCTTTTATTTTGAATTTTATTATTTTGTATTGGAGTATGGTTGAGTGTCCTAACATTGAATTTTAGTAGTTAGTTGATCATCAAACCATGTTGGGTGAGGGTTTCAATATTTCAAGGTGACAATTGAGGATCACATTATAGCCTCTGGATCCACCAATATATGAATATAGTAGGTAAAATCCCGATCAAAGGATTTCATGACATGGAAAATGAATTTTATAAGAGTTAATTTGTGGGATCCATAGGCTGTGGGGTGAATAAGGGGTTTCAAAATGATATTCATGTATGCAGGATCCATACACAGTGGAAGCCTGATAGTTGGGAGGGCCCAAATTTTATTTTTCCATAATTAATGACAAATATAGGATCAATACAATGATGAATGCTAGTATCCATGGATTAAAATCAAATTTTTAAACAAAGATAAGAATAACACCAGATATGAGAAATAGGATCTTTCACATCATGTTTATAATTAATTTAATAATTTCTGAAGAAATTAAATGCATGGATCTTTGGTACTTTCTTTGTTAATGATCATTGATTGTCCAGAATGATATTTCCGGATTTCCTTCGTTTCTCTTGTGGGGATCCAAAGTATAATACCTCTTGTGGTGATCCACATGTTCTCTAATGGTCTCCAATAAACACCACTCGTTGTCTGGGTGATATTGTGGTGGAACGAATGTCTTTCGTTGATTGTTCTTGATTTCTCATTCTTTGGTCTTGAATAACTTCTCTCATTCTTGAGAGGGAGATATGAGAGGAGTTGAGAGAGAAAATGTTTGGCTAAACAATTCTCTATTCACCATGGTTTGTCACAATAGACATACCTACCTATTAATCAACATGGGGTTTCAGTTACAATCTTTAATTGTGAAATAGAAATTAAATGCAATTATAACTATTAGAGAAAACCCATTCCACATAATAATAATAACAGAACCATTATTTGTAGTGAAACAAATTTCAAAAAATAGAACCATAAATGAAATCCTGTGCCACATAATGATAATAATAATAATATTATTTCTTACGTCAAATAGATAACATTATTTACCGGCTTATAAATAATTAATTTATCAATGGGCATGATATTGGTACATTCTAACACCTCTTCCATTTATTTAACTATCGAATAAAATATTTTATTTTCTTAAATAAATATTTTTATTTACAAACTTGTAAATAAATATTTATTAAATATTTAATAAAATAAATAAATATATTTTATTCAAATTTCAGTGAATAAATATTTATTTAATTTATGATATCATTTTAACATAAATAAAATAATTCCTTAGTCTTGAGAATAATATTTATTCCATTAATTAAATATAAATTTAATTCAATCGAGACCACCAGAAACACTTAGTGTGTTTCCCTCTAGGATTCTTTCTCACTGGCATTAAGTGAGCTTGCCCAAATTCCAAGATTACCATCTAGCAATGGGTCAAGTAACCCAAGATAAATAACTTAAAGTCACGATGATGACATCCACATAAGAACACTCACTGTGTAATATAATCCCTTTGTCACAATATCTCATCAAGTAGGTTTCATAATAATTTCATCAACCTATATGCTTGATACACCATTCTTTGACAACCTAAAGTAAACTCATCATTACACCATGGCCATGGAATTTAGGGCAACAGTTCTATTTCAATCAAGGGCCCAAGATATCAAATTCCATAAATGAAAGGGACAAATACTTACTTAACTTATCCATTAATAACATGTCATTCGTGACACACCCAATGTACCCTACCTCCCGCCAACATATGGCATGACTATTTTCATCAGCAAATCTAAGTGTGCACGTCATGACATGTATTAATGATAATATTAAAGTATAAGGACCATTACACACACTCTTAGATAGAAATATCCAATGACACCAAAACATGTGGAATTCTTATTGGTGGGTCTGTTCTCATAATCTCCCATCTTGGAGATTACCAAGTGCAAACTTCATGAGAAGAAGCCTCATCTACTTATGAGTACTCTCACTTGAAGGTTTGTATACTATGTGTCCCATAATAGTATGTCATACAACCATAGAACTATATTTAAGAATATTTTCATATCACTTCATGGTTCTCATCATATAGGGGAACTTCTATGACCTTATTAATGTGATAAATACTCTAGGAAATTATTACATTATCGTCATAAAGAAAAATTAAAATATATAGCAAGATGTTTTATATTTAAATAAATTAAATATTCATGTAATCAATGTAAAAAAAATTGGTTCTAGGACACCAAATCCAAAAAACCGCCACTTAGAGTAGAGCCAACTGCCTACGACTTTCAGTCTGCTAGACCTCACATGATGATCATGTTTCTATCGAGTCAAGGATTTAGTCAAGGGGTACTCCATGTTGTCTTCTATAGAGATACTGATCATTGAAACTTGACCTCTCTGAGAAAAATCTCTCAAGAGATGATACTTTTTTAGTATTTGGTTTGTCCGCTGATGTGACCTTGGCTCTTTTGTGAGATCCACTGATGCAGTTTTATCACAATAAAGTATGATGGGATCTTTACTACTAGGTAATGTGTCTAGATATTGGATGAAGCTACACATCCAAACTACTTCTTTAGTTGATTCAGAAGCTGTGATATACTCAGGCTCTACTGTAGAATATATGACCACACCTTTCTTTGAGCTCTTCCAGCTCACATCACCTCCATTCAAAGTGAAGATGCATCCCGTTTGTGACTTCATGTCATCTTGATCAATCTAGAAACTATCATATTCATATCCTCTAATGACTATTTCCTCATATCCTCTATAAACCAGGAACATATTCTTAGTATTCCTTAGATACTTAAGTATAGTCTTGATTTACTTCCAATGTAGGTCACCTGGATCAGCTTGATTTCTTCATACCACACTCAATGCATAGGCGAAATCTAGACTAGTACATAGCATAACATATATGACTGACCCAATCCCTGATGTGTATGGAATTCACTCCATTATCTTACTTTCCTCATGTATATGAGGAAATTTTTTCTTAGAATGATGAATTCCATGTGATGTTGGTAAAAACCCCCTCTTGGATTGTTCCATACTGAATCACTTCAGTATCTTGTCAATGTGTGTACTTTGACTTAGGCCTAGAAAAATCTTGGATCTTTCATGATGGATCTTGATCCCAAGAATATATGCTGCCTCACCCAAGTACTTCATAGAGAAGAATTTATTCAACCATACCTTAACAGGCTGTTAGACTAGTATTTTGTTTCCAATAAGTAATATGTCATCAATATATACTATTAGAAAAACGACTGCACTCCCACTAAACTGTTTTTAGACACAAGTATAACATTCATTCTTTAAAAAATAAAATTACCTTATGGATTCATCAAAAAAAATGTTCCATTACATAGATGCTTTCTTTGATTCATAAATATATTTTTGAAACAAGCATATCTTATTGGAATCCTTTGGAGTCAAAAACCCTTCAGATTGTGTCATATAGACATATTCTTGAAGGTTCCCATTAAGGAAGGTTATTTTGATGTCCATTTTCCAAATCTCATAGTCATATTAAGAGATAATGGCCAATAGAATTCTGAGGGATTTTAACATTGAAACTGGTGAAAATTTTCCGTCATAGTTAATGACTTAACCCCATTTAAACCCTTTTGAAACTAGTCATTACTTATATGTACCGACTTGTCCTTCCATGTCCATTTTCTTCTTGAATTACCATTTTTAATGAACTGGATTTACATATACTAGAGGATATACCAAACTCTAGACTTGGTTTTGGCGCATGGAATCCATTTTAGAATTCATGGATTCTTTCTACTTGACAACGTCTGTTCCACATACTAATTACTTATAGGTTGGAGGATCATTATTATCAACTAATAAGGAGTCACCATCCTCAGTAACTAGAAAAATGTACTGTTTTGATTCTCTAACCTCTCTTTTACTCATATGTAGTACTTGTGTCTTTAGAATAGATACTTATTCCATGAGGCTTTATGGAATCTTCTCCTATACCAACTCTTGTGTACCTTGAGCCTTGACTTCATCGAAGTCTATATGTCTCCCACTATCTCTTTTAGAGATGTTCTCCCTATCAAGGAATATGTCATGTCTTTCCACTATATACTTTTTGTATGATGGGTCATATAGGTAATATCTCTTTATTTCCTTGGGTTATTCTATAAAGGTACACTTTATAACTCAGTGTACGAGTTTGTTACCTAAAGAGGCCTTAACAAAAACTTTGCTTCCCCACAATTGTAAATTCAATAACATGGATTTTCTTCCACTCCAAAGATTGTATAGAATACCATTTATCAAATTATTTGGTACTTGGTTTAGTATATGTGTTTCTGTTTGTAACGCATATCCCCCAAAGGATAATGGAATACTTTCATGACTCATCATTTATCTCACCATGTCTAAAAAGGTGTGTTTCCTCCTTTCACTTACACCATTCCATTGGGGTGTGTAAGGGGAAGTGAGTTGGGATAGAATCCCAAACTCTCATAAGTAATAAGTGTAGTCTTGATTAAGATATTGTCAACCTCAGTCTAAGTGGAGGTTCTTAATCTTTTTACCAAGTTGGTTCTAAACTTCATTCTTGTATTCCGTTAACTTATCAAAAGAATCCAACTTATTCCTCATTAATTAGATATATCCATATCTACTAAAATCATTAGTAAAAGTTATGCATTATGAGTAATCACCCATTGCTTCAACTAGAAATGTTCCACACACATCGATATGAACCAATTCAATAATCTCTTTATATCTTTCACCTTTTCCACAAAATGGGGCTTTAGTCATTTTTCCTTGTAAACATTCATGACATACACTAAGTGGTTTTAGTTTAAAAGAATCTAAATATCCATCTTGATGTAACTTTGTCAAGCATTTCTCATTTACATGACCTAGACGGTGATTCCAAAGTTGGGTGTGGTACGAGTCATGTGAAGTAGTTTTGTTATTGATTTCCGTTACATGGTTTGTGCAATCCAACATGTAAATACCGTTATATAAATGTTCCTTACCAAAACAAATGATATATTTATAAAAAAAGAAAAATTCATTTCTGAACATGAAAATAAATCCATATGTATCTAGTATGGATACATAAATAATGTTTTTTGTTACAGAAGGCACATAATAACAAACTTTTAATACCAAGATCATCCTAGTTGGCAACATGAGGTGGTAGTCCCTGACAACTACATCAACAAGTCTATCTCTATTGGATTCTCATAGATCTACCTCCCCTTGGTCAATTTCCTTGAATCTACTTGGCTCTTTTATTTGGATACATATGTGAGTACCATAGGTTGTATCTAACACCCAATTTATAGAAATAGATAAATTACACTTGATAACAAACGCACCTAAAGCTTCCCCTTACTTCTTTAACAGGGTGTAGTTTTTCTTCCAGTTTCCCTTCTTGCCACATGCGAAACAAATAGATTCTTGTTCCCTTCCTCCCCCCTTGATCTTCCTTTTCTTGGAAGGTCATGAAGAATATTTGGTCTTAAATCTCTTCACCTTCCCTTTCCTCATATTCTCCATAAGGACAAAAGGATTTTCACGCTTTATGTATTTGTACACTTGGAGAAGAAGGATAAAAAGATCTGGTAGAGTCATCTCAATGTTGTTCATATTTAAATTTACAAAAAAACTTGAGAAGATCTGAGGGAGTGATGTGAGAATGATATTAGTACCCAGTTCTTCTGGGATTTTAAACCCTAGAACCTCCAGATGATCAATATATCCTATGAGCTTGACTACGTGTGGCCCAGATGAGGCACCCTCTCCATGCTTACTCTGAAAGAGTGCCTTAGAGATCTCAAACTATTCCCATCTTTCTCTCTCATGGTAAAGACCACAGAGGTTCTCAAGTATGCTATTGGCATCCATGTTTTTGTGAGACTTCATGAGTTCCACATACATTGATTATAAGATCAAACATTGAACATCAACCATGTGGTTCATATATTTTTAGTAGACTAAGAACTCTTTATCACTCACCTCTTGGATAGGTAGACCAGGTAATGAGGACTCAAACATGTAATATTTTCATTCATGGTGTAGAATGACCCAAAAGATTCTCTACCATTCCTAGAAGTTACTACTAGTGAGGATGTTGTCTTTATCCAGTATTGATCAATTGGATAGTGTGGTTGAAAAGTTTTTAATTTTTATTATACAATTAAAAGAGTAGAAAATTAGTACTTTTCTGATTACATTTTATGAGAAATAATAAATTAATTTTATTAATTCTCCCACTATTTTATTAATTCCTAATATCCCTCACCATTGAACTTAGAATTTATAGTTTCTTGGACATTCTAGTTTAAAGGATCCATATTACCCTACATATAACCCCAACAAGGTTTGGCCAAGCTATTTGAAGGTATTTAGGTAGGAAGGTCAACTGTGAGATTGCAACTCCTTGATCCATTAAGTGGAATCCCCAATCATGATATCCTGACTTGGATTTCCTCAACACTTGCCTCCAATATTAAACCAATTCTAGCAAGAGATACTCCTCTTAATTTCATATGGTTAAGTCAACCTCAAATATTCATAAGGGCTTCCTATATAAAAGTAAGCATACCAACAAGGGTTGGTAAAACACATAACTTTATTTAGTCTTTCCCTTAATCAAGTAACAAAAGGCTTAGTCTGACTTAATATTTTATTGAGGGATTTTTATATCTTATGCATAAATTTATTATTATCTTTATTACATGATTTTTAATATTAAGTGGAACTCACTTAAGTGATTATCCATGTCTTGATAATATTTACGCATAATCCTGGTTTATTTTAGTTCCATCTTGCATGCTTGTTTAATTCATTAATTATGTGATCGTGAAAACACATCCATAATGATAAACCATGAAACTAATAGAAATAAAATAAAGTAAAGGGCATGATCATGATATTTTCTAATGGTTAGTTTATCTATATGTTGATAAATTAACCCTGACCTAGGGGAGAAACACCTTGAAACATTTGGGGTTCATGTTTACATCTTTCCACCTGTCCACCTTTGTCTCTCTTGGGATTGGTTTCTTATCAGATCCAGCTTGAACTGCCTCCAATTTCTTGGGATATCCATCCATTAAATATGCTATTTAACTCACAGACAAGTGAGGGGTAAAAAGGGGGTTTACATAAAATAAACAATGGGCATGCATGCCCTACATATTAATGAGGAGAGATGGAACAAATACCAACAATTTAATTTAAAATAAATTAAAAGTAAACCAATCACATATAGAGGTATGGTCTATCTCATGATCATTTACATAAATGAAATGAATTATGCATTTAATAAAAATAGAATTCAATTATATAATCATTCTTATTAAGGTAAATCATGCTCGAATCGATTAATTATTATCTTTAATTAATCAATCAATTTATCTTAATCCTTTTCTGAATTTCCCTGAGATTCTCATCCATAACCTTGGAGGTAACACAGTGATCACCCATTTGAATCTACATGATATGTAATTCTGAACATTACAAAAACATTAATGTTTTAATTATATGTATTTTGGTAAAGTACATGGCAAGTAGTTCTGACTACACAGCGTGTACTACTGTCACCATATTATCCAAAGTACATGCCTAGGGACTCAACATGTGAGGTGTACTTCAAAAATATTGGAGTACATGGTGTGTCCAATGGGACACATGCCATGTTATATCCGGGTTACATAGTTACAAGTCAGATTAGCTGTGTATGGGATACATGGTTTGGACCTTGACCCGAAGGGACCACACACCATGTCTAGTGGGCCACACAACATGTAATCCAGATAACAGTGTGCTAGTCAATCTTGGTCAACATGCTGTGTAAGAATTAACTACACCATGTGTTATTAATGCACACAAATTGAGTAATTTCTAAATTACTTTTGATGCACTGAACACAACTACACGGTGTGTAATCCGAATTACATGACATGTATGGAATATTACACAATATGTAACTCCAAATACACAACGTGCATTGTCATGCTACCTAGACAAAATTGTCGGTGCCTCCTGATGAGATCCTCTATTTAATTTTAATCAATAAATTATTTGTTTCTATTAGATCTGTGAGAAACAAGAATAGGAAAAAAAAATATCAAAATTCAGATTACAAGAATGATTAAACATAAATTAAAAAACTAAATGATTAAAATGTAGATCATCAATTAATTATTCAAATAATTATAAATGATGATAATCCTTGCTCTAATACCACTTAAAGGATCTAGATGCATTGAAATTGTGGAAGTTGAGAGGGACCAACTTTTATTTTTCCGTAATCGATGACCAATCCGTGATCAATATGATGATGAAAGATAGTATCTAGAGATTGAAATAAAAGATTTAGACCAAGAGAAGAATAGAGTCAGATCTGATAAAGAGGATCTTACACATCATTTTTATAATTAATTTAATAATTTATAAAGAAATTAAATACCCGAGTCTTTGGTACATTCTTTATTGATAATAGTTGATCATCCAGAATGAACCTTCCAGATTTCCTACAATGCGCTTTTGAGGATCCAAAGTAGAATCCCTCTAGAAGTGATCTACACATTCTTCAATGGTCTCTGATCAATGCCACTCCTTCTCTGGGTTCTAGCACAACAGAAGGAATTTCATGCGTCGATCATTCTTGATTGCTAATTCTTAGGTCTTGAAGAACTTCTCTCATTCTTGAGAGGGAGAGATGAGAGGAGTAGAGAGAGAAAATGTTTGGCACAACAATTCTCAATTCTCTAGGATTTGGCACAATAGATGCACATGCCTATTAATCGACATGGGGTTTTAGTTACAATATTTAATTGTGAAACAATAATGAAATTATAACTATTATAGAAAACCCATGCCATATAATAAAAATAATAAAACCATTATTTATAGTGGACCAACTTGCACAAAATGGAACTATAAATGAAATCTTGTGCCATATAATGATAAAAATATTATTATTATTTCTTGTGCTAACTGGATAAACATTATTTATCAACTTTTAAATAATTAATTTATCAACGAACATGGTTTTGGTCAGTTCAAACTCCTCTTCCATTTATTGAACACTCGAATAAAATATTTTATTCTCTTAGATAAATATTTTTATTTAAAAACTAGTAAATAAATATTTATTAAATGTTAAATAAAATAAATAAAAAAATTTATTCACAATACAGTGAATAAATATTTATTTAATTTATGAGATCAATTTAGCTTTAATAAAATTATTCCTTAGTCTTGATAATAATATTTATTTCATTAATAAAATTCAAATAGAATCCAATCGAGGCCACAAGAAACACTTAGTGTGTAACCCTATAGGATTCTTTCTCATTCGCATTAGGTAGGCTTGACTAAATTCCAAGATTACTATCTAGAAATGGGTTAAGGGACCCAAGATAAAGAACTTATCAATGATGAAATCGAAATACAAATTCACACTATGTAATATAATCCATTTTCACAATATCTCTTCAAGAAGGTTTTATGATAGTGTCATCAACCTATATGCTTGATGCATCATTATTTGGCTACATGAAATAAACTCATCATTACAATATGGCCATGGAATTTAGGGCGACGATTCTATTTCAGTTAAAGGGTCAAGATATAAAATTCCATAAATAGAAGGGAAAAATCCTTCCCCAACTTATCCATTAATAAAATTTCATTTGGGATGTACCTAACATTCCCTTCTTCCCGCCAACATATGGCATGGAGGTTTTAATCATAAAATATAACTACGTGAGTCATGACATGTATTAATGATAATCTTAAAGTATAAGGACCATTACACATACTCAAAGATACAAATATCTGATGACACCAAAACATGTGGAATTCCTACTGGTGGGTCTGTTCTCATAATCTACAATCTTGGAAATTACTAAGTGTGAACTTCATGAGAAGAAGTATCCTTTTATTAAAATTTCTCACACCTCATGGTCTATATACTATGTGTACTATCATAACATGTCATCCAACCATAGAACTATATTTAAGAATATTGTCATAGAACTTAAAGGTTCTTATCATAGTGGGGAACTGATATAACCTTATTAATGCAAAAAATACTCTAAGATATTATTACATTATAGTCATGCATAACAATGAAAAATATGTAATAAGATGTTTAATATTTAAATAAATTAAATATTCTTGTAATCAATGTACAAACTATTGGTTCTAGGACACAAACTCCAACAATTTTGAGGTTATATAATGAAATGTGTTGGAAATATGGGATGGAGTTCACACATAACACCATGAACACTAGGTGACATGGTTTGGTTATGTTTTTCTGGTCTTATATACTTAAGGATGAGGTAAATTCACACTATAGATGAAGGAATCTAACCATGGTGGTGATTCATATTTATAGGGACAAAGAAACCATATATATTACTTTTTGAGTTTTACCCATGGTGGGATGCTCATGTAATGTTAAGAGTTGTAACCATGGTGTTAAGGAGGATTGTGGCACTATGAAAAATGTGAGTAATGATGTAGATAATGAATAAGAATTTAGAAATCTACAAATTCCTTATATTTAAGGGTTATTGAATGAATAATAAGGTGAATTTTTATAATTCTTCAAGAAATCGTGATAGTTTACAATGGAGGTTGGTCACTCCATGAAGGTCTTCCCAAGGGGAGGCTTCAAAGTGAGGACCAAAATGGGTGTTCTATGATAGGGGAGAAAATTATGGGAATTTAGAAGGAGACTTAATATAGGATTGCAACATAGATAATGGTTTTACTCTAGAATTTATGACATCATGTAACCGAAGGGTTCACACCATGATGGGTAACCTAACAAGTGTTTCAAACTATGGTTCCTTTAGGTCACACCATGATGGGTCCCTTATCCATTTGGTATAAAAAGGAACACATATCTTTTATAAGTATGAAACTTTGTGGTTTATGGTTGAACAACCCTGTAGGGAAGATAATTTTTGCATGTTTTTTTTCTCTTCATCATACCAAATCTTCCCATTTATATGAAGTGAATCTTGGTATTTCTATATGGTTATCCTCTATAACACCCACGAAAAGTTAAACTTAAAAGTATAAATGTTACTACCCATTTCAACATGGTGGAACTTTATTTTATGGAGTCTACCCAATTAGATCTCCAAAATTAAGCACACTTGGTCACCTATTGTGATCAAGATGGGTGGCCTTATGGAATGTTTTCATATGTATGTGTGATTGAGGAAAAAACACACATAAATAAAATGTTTTAGCTTGTGGGGATAATAATTGGTTCATGGATTAAGGAATATGGGTCCTGAAAAATGGTATTAGAACCAATACCCATCCATAAGTATAGAGTCACTTTATAGGTTTGATGTTGGGGTCCACAATGATAAAATTGTGCTTTAAAGGGGTGGAGAGTTTAACACTTGTAGAAAAGTAAGACTTAAATGGATAAATGTTACAACCAATTTCAATAAGGTATACCTTTCATTTCAGGAGTCTACATGATTTTAAATCCCTAGGTAACCATGATTTTATTAGAGTAGTGATTAGGATGAGAGACCTTCTAGGAAGTTTTCCAGTGTGTGTGTGAGTGAGGGAAAAACACAATGAAAGAACATGTGTTGGTGTATTGGTATAGTCATTATTCTAAGAAACAACCCTAGTGATTTATATCTTGTGGTGTGTTGGGAAGGAAACCAAGGTATTATAGGAGACTAATGGGTTTAAATGAATAGGTTCATGGATCAAGGAAGGAGGGTCATGAAATCCTAGATATAATTTCCTCCTTTATCTTTATATTTTATTAGTCCTCCTTAGTCAATGGTTATAGATTTTATAGTCTTGGGTTTAATGATGATTCATAATGAAGAATAGTGTAAACCATCCTGAATATTGTGGATTTATTTTTTCATTTATAGATAGGGATGTCAGAGGACAAACACACTAGGTTTTTAATAGTATTAGCGATTTAGTGTTTATTAGTGTGTTTTTGTCATTTATGCCTCCTTTTAGTAGATTAAATAATGAAATATATGATATTATAATAAAATATGTGGATATTATGGCTCTAGATAAGGTCTTGGAAGTCCAATGATTCTTTGATAAGCTAAGGTAAATGACTACATTCCTTCTTTTAGGGAATAATTTAGTGTTTGAGGTCGGAGGTCTATATAATACTAAATCATATACTATTTGATGAATATGTGTGCATGCATGAATGAGATATATGTATTCGGTAAATATGGATAGGTACTATGTGGGACCAATATAATAAAATAGGGTTGAATGTGGAATAATTAATGTGTAAAAAGAGCTCGATTATGGATTGGGTATTTTGGGAACCACCTATAGACTTAGTTGGAATGTGAAAAAATATATTGGTTGGAGTTATGAGACAAACATGATAAGACCTTGTTCATGAAATGAGGTGTTGATATAATAAGTTATTTTTTAGGTACAATTGGGTATAAATTACAATCTTAGGCCTATGTAAAATGAGTAAGAGAACAATATATCCAATGAATGGTTGGAAACAAACTCTTAATAGGCGAGAAGTGTCTTGGTGTGTATGATGAGATAGATGATTCCATTGGGGATATAGCTACATTAACTAGAGTTTTTACTCCAATTGATGGATTGATAGTTCTCTAAAGGGAGATTTATGAATTTTAAGAGTGTTCAAGTTAGCCTCTTAAGGCTAGGATTAGATAGGGTCTAAAGGTTTCTGAATCATTATGGTGGGATGATTGAAATCTAGTATCATTGATTAGAGACAATATTGGGTTTAGGAAACATAGTATATTCTATTTATGGTGAGTCTAGGATTTTGAGTGGTATGGAATAATAACAATTTATGTTCAATTATGCATAGGTATATTACCATTTTAGGTTATGAATTTAATACAATGTTTTCAAATTGTTGGGAAGGGTACAGATTCACAATAACTAAGTTATCAGATAACCACATGAGAATGTTTGTTTCTACATGTATAATCCTATTGTGTTGCGGTATGCGATTTGATAGTGTGGCCTCATAAGATAAAGAGGAGTCAGTAAGATCCTAATTTGAGTGAGAAGGCAGAGGTTAGTATGTGATTTGGTATGAATATGTTTTCCAATGATGTTTAACATAGCAGCCTCTCCCTAAGTAATAAGGTTGGGTTTATATTTTTATTTGGTTTATGATTATGATTAATGGACACACTTACTATGAGTGATAAGATAGAGGGAGAACCCATTTTTGAGTGAGAGGTTAGTGGACTTGTTTTTATTATGGGAACCTACCTTGTGTGAGAGTGTATAGGTCAAGCCATAATATTATGTGGATGAGGGTTGGTATGGAACCCTAACCTAAGTGATAAGGTACCAGTCGAGAAATATTATGGAACCCTACAATGTAGAATATTTAATAGTTTGGGGTTTTTGGGATGAAGTGAATGTATTATAACATGAGTGGAATCATGTATAGTAAAGGGATTTGGGGGTCTGATTATCACATTATTAATAAAAATTCATTCTTGTATGAAGTATATCAATTATTTATTTTCTATCACACATACACTTGGAAATAATGGTTTATAGTATGAGATTTTTTTAGGCCTTACTGAATGATATTTCTCATAAAAAACATTTAACCCTATCATGAAATAATAACATGTGTTATTTATACATGATGAGAATAGATCGTATAGTGGATTAGGCCTAAGAATATTGATAATAATTAGAGATGGGATTGAGGTGAGGCTCAAAATTACTAGGGAGCCTCCATATAAGGACCCGACCATAAACATTACATAATCTGGAGTTAAGTCAATATTTTGAATTTATTTCACATTTAGGATATTTTCAAGTTTATATTTTTAGATAATTAGTTCACAAATCATACATAAAAACTTAAATATTACAAATTATACACTTCTACTCACTATCAATTTTTTTTATAAAAAAAAAACTTTTAAAAATAAATATGATTTCATTTTATGTTTAATAATCGTAACATTTCTGTGATCCCATAATTGACTCTATTACCCTTTAAATCCTATGAAAAACATTAAAAAATATGGTATGAGCATAAAAATATCAATAAGGGATAAAAAATAAGGAAAATAGTTAGTCTTATGAAAACATGTAAACCCATGAATAATTTATCATAACGTAACACATTTCACCCTTAAGAATTAGTAAATACTTTAATTTGAATATAAGACAATGGATTAAATTTTCTATAATCAAAATATTACCATAAAAACCATAGAAACCATATATAAAATATTAAGGTAACTTGGGGACATAATTATACTTAAATGTAGTAACCATACAGTCGACTTCCATACATATCTCTCTTACAAATGGAATAACCATACGATCGAATTCCATACCCAATGTATTGGAGGTTATAACATAACCACACATCCTTGGTTTATCAAAACACCACCCATATTTGGTTTATCATGTAACCAACCATATTTGGTTTATCACGTAACCACCCTTTAAATGTCCAAGTACCATTATATAACCTTAACACATAAATGATTGCAATTATCAACACTTCACTCATAAAATTTCATTTTATATCACAAGAAATCATTTCAAGATATTTAAATAGTGAATCCAATTTCAAAAAAAATTTCAATACCAAAACATCCAAAAAATAGAATAAGTGATTTCTTTTTTATTTAAAAACATTAAGGCTTATAGAGGAAGCCAAATATCAAATAATAGTTACGGTGGCAGAGAAGTTGTTATGGCCATATATGTTAAAAACATTCCTTTTGTCATTTTTTAAAATAATTAATATAAAAATATTCTTTTTTTTAATAAATTTTAATGATTTTAAAATTAAAAGGGGTTTATTTTACACTTTATAAAATAAGTTAGTGTATAACTTCAAAATGCGCCTCAATGAAAGGAGATTGAGATGAAGTCCCTTACCTCGAGTCTGAATCATCTCGTACATTCATTATCTTCCTGAATAATAAATTTAGATTAATTTATAATTTATTTAAAACATTTTTAATGTTTATTATCCCATTTATAACACTTAATATCATGTTATAACAATTATATAATTATTTAAGTTCAAATCGGATGTTTTGTCAATATTCGGTACATGAGTTCAAAATGAACTTGGTACAATATATATATTCTATATGGTCATAAGTAATTCATGTAAATAATAATATTCATTAAATTATTACCATTTTTAAACATGAATTATACCTTTAAATAAATCCATTAAGTGTGGTTATGAAAAATGAACAATGTTATAATCATGTAGATGGTAAGCCGTACGTACGCATGAGTAATATTTTCAATTTTCATTGATCATTACAAAAATAAGGTAATTATTATTTTATCTTTACATAATTATAATATAATCATTAATATAATATTAAAAATTTAAATATACTTATATATATCATACAAGTGACATAATGAATAAAAACGAGTCACATTGCTTCATGAAGGTGATAGTTCACATGTATGCACGAACGACATTATCAATTTTATGTGCATATAAAGTAAGAATTTAATTGATATATTATTATTGTATAATTATTAAAATGTAATTAATATCACATATTAAAATTAATTAAATTATTATAACCAGTCCTAAGAGACAATTTTGGAAAACGAATTAGATTGGTTCGTGGAGGTGATAGTCCACATGTACACACAAACGACTAATTCCTTTCACATTTAATGGAAGTGGAGATGGATTTAGGTGATGATATTACAATGATAATATATAATTATATTGATTATACTGGAGTTATTATTTCAACTAGTAAGACTAAGATTTTATGGAAGTGGAATAATAAATAAAATAGAAATACTTAAAGAAAACGATACCTCTTCTTCGGTTGATCACCTTTAAAGAACACCTTAACACCTCTAAGGAGGGTGTTATGCCTAAAATAAGGCCTCAATAATGTGGGGAGGGATTATAGGAATGGGTTTTGAAATATCATGACCAAAACAAAATGTTTTTGAAGTGTGAGTAAAAGAGAGGAATGGGTGCCTTTTTATAAGAGAGGGGAGGAGTACCCTTGAAATTATTAAAAGTATTAAATTAACATTAATTGAATTCCGATTCAAAATGGGTCCGAACTCATTTAGTTAAAATATAGTATGGGTATGGGTATGAATATAATAATCCAATTAAAATTAAAAAAGTTTTAGTATTTTTTTAATCCCAATATTTTTGTTTTAACCACTTTTAACTCTTACCAATTTATTAAGCAATTTACACTTTGAGGGTTAAAATAATTACGAAATCCGGCCAAATTTCCACTAAATGATTCATTGATGAAATTTTTATAGTTATAATTTTTTTTCCAAATATGTTATTTTTATAAATTTTATATCATTTAATTAAATATTATATATTTTAAAATATGGATTATGTCAATTTTGACACTATTCATTACATGAATTTTTTAAAATATCATAACAACTTGATTACTTCATAAAACTACATTAACTCAATACTAACATGTCATATTAATCTTAAGAATTTATTTATATCGTCAAATATTTCAAATTATATTTATTTTAATATTATTAATATCATTTATTTGATTCTTTCTTTAATAAATCTATTACTGCATCATCTTTGTGTCATAATTAAATTTAATTATTTAATTCCTAAAAATTATAAATAAATTACCATGATTTAGGTAATATTTTTATCTTTATAATTAATATTCATAGTAGAATATATCACTTACATAACTCTATATTAAATTTTTTTTTAGTAATAAGATGCATGTTTATGACATCTTTGTTTTTACTTTAAATAAAATGTTATTAATGTCATATTCACCCCCAAGTAGCTTACAAAGGCCAAAATTTTGGCCCAAGTATTGTATTTTTCGACAATAACTCATCAAATAAGATTAGGAAATTTTTTATGGTAGTTTTGTATTATTATAATATTATTTTGATATTTAATTACCCGATTTATCTTTAGCCTTGGTAAATAAAATACCAAAATTACTATTCACAAAAAAATATTTTGATCCTATTGGACCAAATTTTTCATACTGAGTACAACCATATTTTCCTATTTTTGAAATTTCAATTAATAGAAGTTGTTAAATTTGGTTTAACACTAATCCCATTAACGGATCGAGAAAACAAGTTTTTAAGTAAAACGTTCCAATGTTCACATAGCTTTTCTGTTTAATTTTAATTTGAAAAAGAATACAATGAACTAAATTTGATTAAATGATAAAAAATTTATCTAATTATACATTAAAATCATGTAAATGGATAATCTTACAATATAAATAAATTAGACAAAAATGCGGGTTTGAATTAAAATGCAGTTTTTTTTACTATTCATTAAAATATCAATTTTATCAGAAAAATAAAAAAATACCAACCAAAGTGAATTTTTATGTCTCTATTCTAAATAATAAGATTATTTTTTAAAATAGAACATATAAAAGTGACAAAAAATATATTTAAAAAGGGTTTACCATCAAAAGGTGGTAATACCACCTTTTAGAGTATTTTATAATTAAAATTGAATTTATTGTCATTTTACGCCAATAATGTTTATTGGAAGAAAGTAAAAAAATTTAACAAACATGTTTAAACATAATATATTTAGTTATATTAATTCTCTCCAATACAATTTCTCGGTGATAAATATCATTTAAAATAATAATATTACAATATATTTTTTTATAACTCAATCTTTTGTGCAATGTAAGATTTAGGAGAAACCCATTGTTGCATGTCGAGTACTCTATAGAACATAGTCCCCTTTATGGTAAAATTAATATCTAATTAATAATATTAATAAATATGAAAAATTATTATTCTATAATTAAAAGGGATGTTACATCCTTCCCCCCTTTTGGAAATTGCATCCTTTCAATTTTAAATTTGGGCTTGGTAACTTCATTGAAATATCATATCGGAAAACGATTCAATAAAACCTCCACTTTAAAAGAAGGAAAGTGAAGTACAAATTTCACATGAAATAAAAAATACTAGGGTTCCATGTAGGAAAACATAGATATGGAAGAGTAAACTAACCATCAAGTTCTGATGGAGAGTGATAGAAAACATTTTCAGAAAAAATTTTACCATCCCAAAGTTATAAATTTGTGATGGGTTAAAAGGTATTTTATTTTGTAGTAGGAAAAGTAAATGGATAATGTTTTTGTTATGATATCCTTTTCATCTACATTTATAATTAATTTAATTCCTTGTTGAAGAACATAAATAAACATACTTACCTGAGAAGTAGAGTTTTATCCTTTTTGTCAATTTCCACTATAAAATCATTTTTTTCTCTAAACAATGAGTATTTAAGATGATTTTTTTATGACTAAAGCACTAGAATAAACTTCTAGAGAATCACATAATCCAAAAATACTAACTATATGTTTATCCCATCTTGAAACATTAACTAAAACCAATATGGTTAGGATAATATAAAACAATTCTCTAAAAAGAATAAACCATTGAATGAAGAAAAAATACTTTTAATCTCAAAAATTAAATTGTAATATCAAAAAATCAACATAGAACACTCAAAAAATAACTTTATTTAAGATTACTAAAATAATTTAAACTAATATTGAAACCCAAAATTCTGATGGATTTGATCACATAGTCATCTTGGATAAGTTTTAACATTTATATACAAATAACACAAATCACTCCTAATGTCTCATACCAAAAAGTAACCCCCTAATCACATATTCTCCATGATAGGTTAATTATTTCCATAAATAACCTAATTACCCATAAGTCCATAATTAAAAATCATAGATTCTTCAAAAATGAAATTCAACCATTACTCCTCAAATAAAACCCCACAGTATTCTATTTACCTTAATCATGTAAAGTTTCTAAAATATTGAAAGTATTCCAAAATAACATTTATCACTTAATCCCCAAATATTTTTCCAATAATAAGGATATCCATTTGATAAAACATAAGTACCCAAAAGAAAATTATTATTATTCCATAAACTCACTTAACTAAAAAGAAAAAAATTCATACTAACCAGAGACTTCACGTAGGCTAGTGGTAGGTGATAAAGCCTTTTCACACTTCGGTTGTGGGTATGATTTATAAATCCTTGTCTAAAAAATTGGGTTGTCACCCTTCCTAAGATTTTTCCTTTTCCTAATATTATATAATTTTATAACATTCCAAAAATGAGATAAAATCCTCAAAAAATAACCTTAACATGTTTTATCCTAAAATTTTATCTCATACATACACTAATGGTTATCCATACATTTATAATTATTCCCTCACAAGAAAAGATAATTCTTCATCAATTTTTTTTTTCATATAACAAACTTCAGGTTTACACATACTAAAAAATATTCATCCAATGTAATACCATCATCAAAAGATCATTGATACTTTTAAACATTTCATTATCCTATAGTCTACCATATCCCTTGAATCTTTTATATGTAGAGTTTTTAATCATTAAAAATTCTTCATGATCCTTTAACCATGATTTTCCATATTATTCCTTAATACTTATTTCCTATAAACAAAAATAATAATCATGTCATAAGATTCAATAATTTCAAAAAATGAGATAAGAAGTAATACAAACCTTTCATAGGTCATTTTTAGTTTCCTCATCTTCAATTGGAATAGAATTATGTATTTATAGACATATATTTGTACGGTCCTCATGATCCCATTCATGAACCTTCTTCACAGGCCATTGATTTTAATAATGACCATACTCCCAACATTTTAAACATTTAATTGATAACTCAGAAATAAATTCCTTCCCTTTCTTGGAGTCAACTAAACACTTCCTTTATCCTAGAAGGTTATGGCTTTATGACCTTCATTACCACATATATAACATATTCCCATCCCTTTAAAACATTTTTCCTAGGTGTTTCTTTCCACATCCACAACACATATGTCATTTAATACACTTACCTTTATGATTATTACCTAAAATTCCATAAGGTATTATTTCCCCCATATATGATGCATTAAAAAAATCACCAAGGTTTCAGTGGTTAATCACGACTCTTGATATTTGGTTTAGAACAACCACAAGAGTTCCCATTATAACTCCTATTTCATTCAGTTTCTTATTCAAAGAACCACCACATTTTCCGTCACATCCATTGTTACTTTGGTGCCTGCTGGATCTAGCCATTTAATAAAACCAAAACGGTAAGTGTGAGTATATCAATAAAATCATCATATACCATCTTATGAGGAAGATAAAAAATAAGATATACTTATTCATGTTATCTCAAACTCATTAAATTTATTTAAAATAACTATTTATCTTTCTATATTTCTAACCATTGTGGTTATATATAACTTGTAACTTATTCTTAAATATCACCCTAACCTCTAAATTTATCTAAACTGTAATCTAATACCAACTATAAGGCCCTATAATTAAACATTACATAATCTTGAGTTATGTCAATAAATTGAATTTATTTCACATTGAGTATCTTTTCAAGTTTATATATTTAGATAATTAGTCCATAAATCATACATAACAACTTAAATATTATAAAGTAGACACTTCTACTCACTATCTATTTTTTTAATAAAACAAAAACTTTTAAAAATAAACATGGTTTAGTTTCATGTTTAATCATTAAAACTTTCATTGATCCCATCCTTGACTAAATTTTCCTTTAAATCCTGTGGAAAAAATTTCAAAAAATGGGATGAGAATAAAAATCTCAGTAAGGGATACACAAGAAGGAAAGCAGTTAGTCTTATAAAAACATGAAAACCCATGAATACTTTATCATAAAGTAATAAATTTCACCCTTAATAAGTAGTAAATACTTTAATTTGAATATAATATCATTTCTAAATTTTTCTATAATCAATATATTACCATAAAACCCATAGAAATAATATATAACATATAAAGGTAAATTGGGACATAATCATACCTAAATGGAATAACCGTACGGTTGAATTCCATACATATCACTCTTACAAATGGAATAACCATATGGCTGACTTCTATACCCAATGCATTGAATGTTATAATGTAACCACACATCCTTGGTTTATCATAGAACCACCCATATATGGTTTGTCACGTAACCACCTGTCAAATGTCCAAGTACCATATATAATCATAACACATAAAAGATTGCCGTTATCAACATTTCACTCATAAAATTTTATATGCAATCACAAGAAATCATTTCAAGATCTTGAAATAGTAAATCCACTTTCAAAACCATTTTTAATACCAAAACACCAAAAAAATGTAATAAGTGTTTTCATTTCCATTTAAAAAAATTAATGCTTATATAGAAATCCAAATATAAAATAACAGTTACAACGACAGAGAAGTTGTTATCGCCATATATGTTAAAACAATTCCTCTTTTTGTTTCATAAAATAATTCATATAAAAATATTACTTTTTAATACATTTTAATGATATTAAAAGTAAAAGTGGTTTATTTTACACTTTTAAAAGAAGATGGTGTGTAACTTGAAAATACGCCTCAATGAAAGGAGATTGAGATGAAGTCCCTTACCCCAAGTCCAAATCATCTCGTACATTATTTATACTCCTAAATAATAAACTTAAGTTAATTTATAATTTATTGAGAACCATTTTAAATTTCATTATTCCTTTTTTATAACTTATTACCATGTTATAACAATTATATAATGATTTAAGTTCACATGAGACATTTTTTCAATATTCGGTACTTGAGTCAAAAATGAACTTGGTACGATGTCAATAGTCCATGAGGTCATAATTCCTTTATATCTAGAATAATATTCATGAAATTATTATCATTTGTATACAAAAATTGTATCTTCAAATCAAACCATGATGTGTTGTTATTCAAAATGAACAGTGTTATAATCATGGAGATGGTAAGCCGTACGTACACATGAGTACCGTTTTCAATTTTCATTGATCATTATGGAAAAAAGGTAATTATTATTTTATCTTTCCATAATGATCATATCATCATTAATATAATATTAATAATTTAAATATAATTATATATATATGTCATACAAGTGACATAATCAATAAAAATGAGTCACATCGCTTCGTCGAGGTGATAGTTCACACATACATATGAATAAAGTTATCATTTTTATGCGCATGGAAAGTGAGAAATTAATTGATATATTATTATCTTATAATTATTAATATTTAATTAATATAAAATATGAATATTAATTCCATTATTATGACTAATCATTATAGATAGTTATGGAAAACTAATTAGATCGGTTCGTGGAGGTGATAGTTAACACGTACACATGAATGATTAATTCCATTCACATTTAATGGATGTGTATATTGATTTAGGTGATGATATTTTCATGATAAAATCTCATTATATTGATTATATTGGAGTTATTATTTCATATAGGAAGAAGAATATTTTATGGAAGTGGAAGAATAAATAAAAGATAAATACTTACAGAAAACGATACCTCTTCTACAGTTGATCACCTTTGAAGAACACCTCAACACCTATAAGAAGGGTGTTCTACCTAAAATATGGCCTCAAGAATATGGGTAGGGATTATAGGAAGGGATATGGGTATATCTTTTCTGAAACAAAATTTTTTGTAAGTGTGAGCTATAGAGAGGAATGTGTGCCTTTTTATAGGAGAGGGGAGGGGCACCCTTGGAATTATCAAAAGTATTAAATTAGTATAAATTGAATTTCAATTCCAAATGGGTCCAAACTAATTTATTTCAAATATAGGATAAGTATGGGTAGAAATAGAATCATTAAATAAAAATTATATAAGTTTTAGTATTTTTTAATCACATATTTTGGTTTTAACCCCTTTTAACTCTTATCAATTTATCGATTAATTTACATTTATAGGGTTAAAATAATTACCAAATCATACCAAACTTCGAATGAATGAGTCATTAGTGAAATTTTTAGAGTTATATCAGATTTTTTCCAAATATTATATTTTTATAAATGTTTTATCACTTAATTAAATATTTTATATTTTGAAATATGAATTATGTCAATTTTGATACTATTCATTACATGACTTTTTGAAATTATCATAAAAACTTGATTACTTCAAAAAACTACATTAAATCAATCCTATAATTTCATATTCATATATAAAATTCGTGTATGAGATCAAATATTTTAAATTAGATTTATTTTATATTATTAATATCATTTATTTGAATATTTCTTTAATAAATCTATTACTACATCATCTTTGTGTCATAATTAAATCTAATTATTTAATTCCTAAAAATTTTAAATAAATTAACATGATGTAGTTAATTTTTTTAGATTTATAAGTACTATTAATAGTAGAAGATATCACTTACATAATACCATATTAAGTTTTTTTAGTAATAAGATACATGTTTACGACATCTTTATTTTTTACTTAAAATAAAATGTTATTAATGTCATAATCACACCAAAGTTGCTTAAAAAGGACAAAATTTAAGACAATGTATTGTATTGGTTGACAATAAATCATCCAATGATATTATTACAAGTGTTAGGGTAGTTTTATATTTTTATAATACTATTTTTATCTTTAATTACCCGATTCACCTTTAACCATGGTAAATAAAATACTAAAGTTACTATTCACTAAAAATTATTTTGATCCTATTGGACCAAATTTTTCATATTAATTACAACCATGTATGTTAGTTCTTGAAAATTAAATTCAAATAAATGGTTAAATTAGGTTTAACACTAATCTCATTGATGAATCAAGAAAACTTGGTTTTAAGTAAAATGTTCAATAATTCACATAGTTTTTCTATTTAATTTTAATTTAAAAAATAATCCAATGAACTAAATTTGATTAAATAATAAAAAAATTATCTAATTATACCTTAAAAACACATAAAAGGATAATCTTGCAATATAAATAAATTATATTGAAAGGATTTTTTGAATTAAAATGTAGTATTTTTTACTATTTATTAAAATAAGAATTTTATCAGAAAAATACCAAAAATTCAACCAAAGTAAATTTTGACATCCCTATTAAAAATAAATAGTTTATTTAGTAAAATAAAACATATAAAAGTAAAAAAAACTATATTTAAAAAGGTTTCTCCATCAAAAGGTGGTAAGACTACATTTTAGAGTATTTTAAGCTTAAAATTGGATTTATTCTCATTTTAAACCTCTAATGTTTATTGGAAGAAAGTAAAACTATTTAATAAACATGTTTAAAAATAATATAATTATTTATATTCATTCCTTCCAATATAACTCCAAGGTGATAGTTACCCTTTAAAATAATAATATTTCAATTTATTATTATTTTTGGTATAACTCAGTCTTGTATACAACATAAGATTTTGGAAAAACCCATTGTTTCTTGTCAGGTATGATATATAACATAGTCCCATTTATGGTAAAATTACTATCTAATTAATAATATTAATATATATGAAAAATTATAATTCTATAATTACCTAGGATGTTACACTCCAGGTGTATTTTATTCTCTTATTAATTGATATATGAGATCTTCCCATTGAGATATTTTTTGGGATATATAGTATCATGGTTCCGTACTCATATTTTATAATGTCGATATTTTTTTCTTAGTATGATTATATATTGTGAATGATTATTGTAAATTTAGTTATTATTAAATATTATTATATCAATGTTATATTCTCCAAAATGTATTATTTAGTCCCTTTCCTCTTATTGGTGGACTCAATCTTACCATTAGTCATGAATGAGGTTATATATAACACACAAATGAGTAGTGTTAAGTGATTTAATATGGGTAATTAAAAATTTATATCCATTCAATGTTTGTTTTTTTACTCTATCGGCTATTATAATATGGAAATTGGAATATGTTAGAGATTTTGATGGACCTCAGGCTAGGGAGACATGAACACATTTTAAATACAATGTATGGAGTACTGAGTTTTTGGGATTTTGGTTATTAGTTTTTAACTTTTTAAATGAGAGATATATATAATGTTGTTGAAATCATTTAAGATTGATATTTAAATATATTGATTTTGTCTTATATTATCATGAGGCATGTTTACATGAATTATACCTAGCATGAAAGATTAACATGAAATTAATATTCTTATTTTAAATTAATTTTTATTACAATTTGTGGTTTAGTTTTTTATTGTGTCAATATATATATATATAGGGATTTCCTATATAAAATTTCAGTGGATTTATACTCAGTTAGACAATGGTTTTTCCCAAAATAAATGTAATGATTATGGGTGATGTGGATGCAGTATTAGGATGTTCATTGATAATAATTATAATATTCGTGGGTGAAAGGGATGTATAGAAACCCTCAGTTGGTTTGTTCATGCATTGGGATCCATTGTGAATGTTTCGTGTAAGAGAGGTATTCCTAAGATGATTTTTAATAGTATGGGTTTTCATGAAGAGTGGTATACCCTTGTGAAGGTGGAGAGTAAATTCACGTGGGATACCCTATTCTTTTATTATGTAGACCACTTATAGTGATTTTGGTATTGAGGTTTATTTTAGAAGTAAGGATTGGTATGATTCCAATCTTGTTAATTTGGGGGATGGTTTCTAATTAGATAGTGAATATTGATCTTAGACGGATGTGTATTTGATATGTATAGTGTTGGTGTAAATTTTATAGTTTTGAAATGACTTCTATGTGGTTGGTGGTATTTATTGTCCTTGGTAGGAGTGGGATTCCTCAGGTATATTGGAAATGATACACTAAGTGATTTTTAACAATGAAATTAAAATACAGAGAAATCATGGTCCACAGTTTTGGAATGTTAATATATATTAAATGGGATGTTACACATTGGAGAAAGAAATATTATTTTACAAAAAAGTGGTAAATAAGTCAAAACCCATTAGGATTGTATGATATCTATTTTGATGGTGTAATTATAAAAAAATAGCATTCTTAGGGGATCAATTTACCTTGGAGGAAAATAGTGAGAGTATTCATAGAATTTCTAGTAAAATCCTTGAAGAATGGGGTCAATTTTAAGCTAGTAATGCAAAGTTCTCATTCATTTAATAGATTAGAGAGTGGGATGTATAACATTCTATTTGAAAATTTATAGTATTTAAGGTGCATGAAGGGATTAATGATAATGGTGTGATGATAAATAAACTTATTTTTAATTTCATGGTGTTGACATATGGTACATTGACATGACTCAATTAAGGGGTGAATTTTGTAGTAAAGTAGTCTTGGTGATCTATGAGATAGTTTTTGACATAGTGTCCTAATGTTTTATTGAGAATGAGAACTTTTATCTAAATGATAAGGGGTAAAATTATAACATTATTGGAGTATCATGGAATGGTAAATAAAGGATTTGTTCATAGAAAGGGTTCTTAGAGTGGAATACTGGTATCATAGTGCATTGTGAGGAATGATCACACTCAGGGTTTAACTAAGGATGATTGTGGGCTAGGAGGAGGAACATATATTTGATAATGGAAAAAATGTAGGTCAATTATTGGGAGATGTATAATGAATTTCACATCATTGTGGTCTAGGATTACCATTTTTAGTAAAAGGGTGAGACCCTTGTTGTGTGTGAATTTTTTTGGACATTAAATATGAAATTCATAGTATTTCTATTTTTTAGGTGGATGGTCTATTTTTGGAACTCTAATATGAGAGAGTCAGTCATGTCTAGTAATAACATTGATTAAAAAAATATGATATGGGGCTTGGATATTAAAATTTTATTTTTATAAGGAAAATGATATGGAACCTTCTATAGTGGGGAGTATCTAATATATCGATATTGTATGTCTCTCATTATAGAATATTTAGGGATGCGGTGAGACTAGTTGATGGATGGATAACATGGTGCCAAGATTCTAGTGGGATGGTACATTTGAATTTACCTGGTTCCTTAGTTAATTTCATATTTCAGAATAAAATACAGTGTAAGATGGATTTAATGTATTAATTGTAGAAATCAGATGGTATTGGGAACAATCACATAGTGAGTGAGATCACAGTTTCCTTAGTTTTAAAGGGTGGAGTATGATATAAAATTTGGTTGGTTGAGGTTGAAACCACAACATTACACTAAGTATCATGTTCAAATATTAGTGTTGGTGTTTTGGATATTTTTTGATGCCTTTGAGAGTTAATTCATCATCATTGGGTGTGCTGATGATGTCGGGGTGTGGGGAAAATATTTCTAGGAAATTTTTATTAGAGAAGATATGAATATTTTTGTTGATTTAGTTAGGTGTAATATACTTTAAGAGAATCATTTGTATTGTGGAAAATGTTTTTTACTGATAAAATATAGATTTTTATGAAAATAATGCTTCATGGATAGTATAAATGTGTATAGTCTAGTTTGACATCAGGAAAGAGGATTTGTATTATGTTTCAATTTTGGGATCAAAAGTTAAAAATAATTACTAGGTGATTATTATGGATGAAATTCTATTTGGTAGAGATTTTGTGAAAACCTCCGGATTTATAAGTAAATTTTTTTATAGGAAATATTAATTTTTAGTATTAATGGAGGTTTAGGGTGGCCTTATAGTGAATATTTTTTATATGTATATCATTACACTATTATGGGTAAGGGTGTCACTATGATATAGAGATGACCATGGATCATAGTGAATCCTAAGGAGAATATACAACATAAAGGTATTTGATTATGACATGACCATTGGATTTTAGAGTGTGTTAAATCTATTGTGTGGGTGATAACATGTTTGTGGTATATGGTGTTTGGTGGGAACCATTATGTGAAAGTATATATGGTTTTAATAGGATTTGGGACCATGAAATGATGGATTCTGGTTAGGTCATGACTATTGGTATGCAGACATGGAGAAATTTTGGCTAGAATTGGATAATTTTTGGAATCCTTTTATACTGAAGTGTTAGAAGAAGTCATGTTGTGACCAATAAAGTAATGTTATAATGATAAAACATATTCAAATGGATTTTGGAGAACCATATGTATTCATTTTCCTATTTTACATGAGGATGGATGGTCACATCATACCAATAGTTCATACCATAGTGTGAAGGTAGTGTGTAATGTCACAACTAGTGTGTGTTATGGAATTGTTGTTGTGTATTAGTTGGGAAATTGACTATTTCACTATGTATATAAGTAAACCTACAACACATAGAAGTTACTATACTAATGGGATCCAAAAATTTCCATATTATAAAATTGTGGATAGTCATATTGTGACTCAAGTGTCATGTAATGATGGTTTTCTCAAAAGGAGATGTTATAGTGTAGAGTGTCATGACTTTGTCATTATATGGGTGTCCATTCCATGAAGAGATGAGGTTGTGTTGTGAAATTATTAGGTAATGGATGTTGGTTTTTTAAGGGGAATTAATTCAACACTATTATTAGTAGGGCCTCACCATGAGGGATGATTGGGAAAGGGAATAATAATTTAGCCTTATATTTCATATCATAATGGGTAACTTATCTAGATTTTTTTAAGAAATGGAAGATTAGTTTTTTAAAGGAAGGAACATTTTGATTTAGGGTCAAATGGGCGTATGAGGAGGAATATTTAATCCATATATCCATATATACTTCTTTCATTTATGAACCTTGATGGGGGTGTCTCTTAATCATATTCTATAGTTATGCATGGTATAATTTCAAATTTCAAATTTTATATTTTTTCCACCTCATTAGTAACTGTTTTTTGAATTCCTTGGCTAGATTAAGTTAATTAATTACACTGGAGAATAATGAAAACCTTCCAGAATAGTTGGGATTTTGTTTTCCTTTAATAGAGGGTCCAATCATGGTTAATGAACTATAGTTACAATAGGTATTGAGTCGGAATTTATACTTATTACTTTTAGATGTATTTAGTATTGTAAATCACAAGCACTTTCTTAAAAACATGTTTACTAAATTTTTATGTCCTAAGTGATTTGGTATATTTTTTGTAGAAAACATTATCTTGTACTATACATAGAAAAATTTCTATTTAATTATGAATATAAAATTACTATTTTTCATTATGATCATAGGATTGAGAATGCATCTGATTAATCAGAATTAACTTTAATTAGACCAAAGGTTATAATTTTTCCTTATTTATCATGCTAATAAAATTCATGAAGATCAGAAAAATTTTGGAATCAATAAAACCAGATTGAATCTCACAAGGATTATTATATTGAAAATTGATAAGGAATTTCCTTGGACAAACATAAGTTTATAATCATAATACATGGTCTCATTTCTATCATAAGTAGTATCTTTAACACTGTAATTTTGTTAAAAAAAACTGATGTTAGACATTCATTTAATGACAATCTATCAGGAATTAGCTTTCTGAGGACATTTCAAAAAACTAAAAAATATTTCCTTTAGAGGATAACCTATATATAGAGAGTCATTTTAAGAGTTTGATTCCAATTTCATTTGCAACTCAAGTCATATGATGATTATAAGCATGAACTTCTCTTTATTAGTCTTTGTAATTATTTATAGATTTGGTAGTTCAAAGGAATACTTGTTAGAGTTGTTTCCTTATAAACATGTGTTTTTGTAATCACGTCTGATCATTATTATGATTGAGGGTTTTCATATATCAAAAGATAGTGAATCCAATCCATTAGATAGAGGGACTCCAAGGCTTGGAATGCATACACTGATCAGAGTATCGAGGTATTGTGGGGATATAATACATATCTATTTAGATAATCAAATAATGAGCCTTCCTAGTAAGGAAATACAGGCTTGATAGTATGTATAGAATGATGGATACCTTTAGTCAAGTTTATTGAATATCTTAATCTTAAGGTTAAATGTGGTAAATATTTTAATAATATATTGTAAAAAATTCTTACTATTACTAGTTATTTTATCTAAATTTTTTTACAAGTTTCCATGTCACTATGAATGTAATATAAAGTTAGTCATAATACTCAACTTTATTTTTAAATTATTTTATCAGTTTAACTCTACTTATGATAAAAAAACATTGATTTAATCAGATCCATAGAGATTACGATTCTTTTACTAAAAAATAATCATACATTTTAGAGTTCTGATTTTGTTACTCTGATAATCATACTATGTTTGAGTGAGATAATATTACTTTAAAAGGTTTTTGTTTTGTTTAGTTTTAATCTTTTAAACTATATTTTTAAACTATAATTCACCCCTCTTGTATATATAGCTATATATGCTAATTCTTATGATCCTACAATTGGTATCAGATATGGGTTCTATATATTACATACTTGATGAGGTTTTACTTTATTTACTTGTTGCATGTTGTTCAAGTTTTTTATAAACCTTTTGTTTATAAACATTTCTATAATAACATGTATTTGTGTAAAATAATATCTATTTTTTTAAATATGGAAGGTATGAATTTAGAATATCTAAAAAATTTAAATTATAGTCAACGAAATATCTTTGATGGTAATGACTATGAATATTAGAGATAAATAATGAAGGATTTTTTTGATCAATATTAGGGTTGATAAATTTTTTATTATTACTAGAAAATATAAGATTCCATATAAGGAAGTTTCTAATTTTACAAATGATGAGAAATGAGAATATCAATTGAATTTCAAAGTTATAAATAATCTATTATGTTCTATTATATAGAATATCTATAGATATATTTCATCTTGTGAATATACAAATAGTATTTGGATTAAATTGGAAGTTACTCATTTTGGTACATCCGGAGTTACAGAAAAAAGGAGAGTTATGTTAAGAGTTGATTACCAAGAATTTTTTTTATTCTTAGAGAGTTTGTTGCAAAGATGTATCTAAGATTAATTACTATTATAAATAATTTACAATATATTTGAGAATAATTTCTTGATGATGATATTATTTTTTAATTGATTATTGATATTATGACCAATGATTGGGAATAAAATTGAACATTTATTGATTATATAAAGAAGTTTACAAATATTAACCTTGATTATTTTAATGGTACCCTTATATAGTATAAGGGAATAATTAAATGATATATTGAGAAAGGAAAAAAATATGAAAATGTCTGTGTTTCTTTTTCCACAACATCTAATGTACCTTCAATAATCTAGTAAGCTAATAATGTTGTAAAATCATCAAGGATGAAAAAATTTGTTGTTCATTTAGATTCTAGCACATCATAAAATTTGGAGAATGAGTTATATAATCTAGATATAATAATGTATAATATTTTTTGAAAGAAATATTTTCAATACTAATATAAAAAAGGATAAAAGATAATGGTTACAAGAAATATTCTCAATTCACTTGTTATGAATGTAAGAAATATAGACTTATCTGACATGATTTTCCAAAGTTTAAAAGAAAAGAAAGAAAGGATAAGAATTTATAATGAGAACTCCAGGAATATAAACATTGATATTTTTTCTAAATTATCTATGGTAAATTAATGTTTAATTAAAAATTTAAGAATAGTTGAATAACTTAAAAATTTATCTTTAAATTCCAATTACACTAATTGTGATAATGAAAAAAATTATTGCATCATCTGATGGAGAATATTCCTCAAATAGTGAGGATAATACATTACCTACTCATGATGAAGTTTATATATTTTCAAAACTTATAGAAAATGAAAATTGTATGATTTTGAAGAAACAAAATAATGATAAATATGAACTTGATAAGGATGATTCAATATTAACTATTTTGAAAAATGAAATATTAGATGTTTTTAAAGATATTGAGGAAAATATTTATGAAAAGTATATTATTGTAAAATATTATTAAAAATTTATTTCTAAGAAAAATGTTTAAGAAGGGAAGTTTAGTTTTAAAAGTAATACTAACGAGGGTAAATTTTTTGTTGTGAAACAAAAATCCAAAATCACTTTTTTTTAAAATGTTTTATCAATGTTTACCACTAGAAATGAGAATTTTGATAAAGTGTATAAAAAACAAGACCTCCTGGTAATATTATTGAGATGGGCTTTACAAATGAAAAATATATTTTTTATTAATAATTAATTTATTCCTAAAAGTGAATCTTTTTTCACTATGTGCTAAAGTGGTTGGAACTGGACAAAAAATTGTTTCTTAAATAGAGTACAATCTATTGTTTTTCATAAATATTATTTTTCAAAAGAAATAACATTTTCCCAAAATAAAATTGGAAAAAATGAGGTTACCTAATTTTTTTTTCTAACAATACCGGAACCATGACTGTTTCCATTTCTAAAAATTAATATTTTTGATTTTAGGATAACAAAGATAGTACCAGAAACAAAAAAATTTGGTAAATGGATAACAAGTTTTCTAGTTACATGACTAAAAAGAAATATTTCATCAAGAAGATAATCAATATGAAATGTAAAAATGTAACTTTCTAAGATAATGCTCAAGGATAGATTATAAAATTGGTATCATTATTATTCTTAGAAAATATTCTATTTCAAATGTTTTATTATTTTTTATATATTATATACAAACTTATAAGAAATAAGTAAATTATGTGATGATATTTTTCTTTTTATATTTAGGAATAATAAAGGTTTAATACATAGTTCCATGGATGAATTATTTCTTTCTGGAAATCGTCATGTGAATGTTTACATAGTTAACTTAGAGGACAATGAGATCCAAGACTTACCATAACTTACTGCAATGAATGATCAATATTGGTTATGGAATAGAATACAAGGAAACTATAATCACAGAAACATATATAATTTTACTAATAAAGTAATTTTTAAGTATATAATAGAACATAGGCTTGATACTTCAAAAGTATATGACCCTTGTTAATAAGTTAAGAAATAGAAGTCAAGTATTAAATATATTGGAGATGTCTTGAATTATGATTCTTTAGAGTTAGTGCACAAGGACTTATTTGGTAAAAAAAACTGGAAGTATTGGAAGTAAATACTATTTATATGTATTAGTTAATTATTACACTATATATACTAGGGTATATTTTCTATCAATAAAATCTAAATCTTTTAGTTATTTTAAAACATTTTTAGCCAAAGAAAAAAATGAGAAAAAACAATCCTTGACAACTATTCAAAGCGATCATGGTGGAGAATTTTTAAATTATGATTTCGAAACATTTTTTAGTAATAAAGGTATTGAACATAACTTATTAGTATATAGAACCCCCCATAAAAATGGTGTAGTTGAAAGAATAAATAGAATTATTCAAGAAAAAACTAGAACCATGATTAGTGAATACTGAGTTGCTAAACATTGTTTTCTCTGAATATATTAGTACTACCTACTAAACTATAAAATGAGTTTTAATTATACATTTTTCTTAATAAAACTTCTTCCTATTTGTGGATAGGAAGAAAAGTTTCTTACTTAAGTGTTTTAGGATGCAAAGTATTTATCCTGAATATGAATGATAATTTATATAAGTTTTCACTCAAATCAGATGGGGGGGATATTGTTAGGTTATTGAACAACATCTAAGTATTATATGGTTCATAATAAAATTTCACATACTTTTTAGGAAAAAATACATGTTACATTTGATGAAACTGATCCTTTTATTTTCAAACAACCTCAACTAATATCCTTAGATTTTATTTCTAAAATTAATTTTAAAATATTGTAAGAAATTTATTCTCATAATGAAATAACTCATGAATTTATTTGTAAATTTATTTATTAGGATAATTTTATACTTATTATTGAAGAATATACATTTGAAAAACCAAGAAGTCAGTTGTTTCTTAGGAATCATCATAGTGAAAGTATCATAGGTAATGTAGATCAACCAGTTAAGACTGTAAGATCCCTAAGAAATTAAATTAAACATATAGATTTATTATCCCATTTCTAACCTAAGGATACTGATGAGTCTTTATTTGATTAGTATTGGGTTAAGGAAATTAAATATGAAATCTAGGAATTTTAATGAATCAAAGTATGGACGTTAGTTGAATGACCTATATAAACTTTTATATTTGGATTAAAATGTGTTTTTCAGAATAAGTGTGATGAAAAAGTCATAATAGTTTGAAATAAATCTTGAATTGTTTCTAATGGATATAACCAAAAAAGGAATTTATTATAAAGAAAATTATTCTCCAATAGAAAGACTTTATGATATTAAAATACTTTACCCATTACAACATTCTTTAATTCCATACTATTTTAAATCGATGTGAAGTGTGATTTTATCAATGGATATGTTCAAGATGAAGTTTATGTTTTAAAAACACTTGGTTTCAAAAATAAAAAACATCTTGAACATTTTTATAAACATACCAAATAAATATATTGACTTATACAAGCCCTTTGAGTTTGGTATATATGATTAACTGTATTTTTTTACAAAAAAATATTTTAAGGGTGCTGCAGATCCAACTATTTTTATAAAAGAAGTAAATATAAAAATTATTATTGAACAAATTTATGTTGAATAAATTATACATGGTTCAAATAAACAATCTTTAATATATTAGTTTTTGGATATCATGAATTCTGAGTATTAATTTAGTAGGGTGAGTTAAGATATTTTATTTATTTTCAAATTTCTCAAAAATTAAAAGGAACTAATATATCTCAACATAAGTATATAAATATCATCTTAATAAATTTGGATTAAAAAATATTAAATTATTATTAATCCATTTTTACCTCAAATACTTTATATATTGATGAGCCTAGGAAACTAGTTGATAACAAAACGTTTTTATCTATGATAGGAAGTTTACTTTACTTAACTGCAACTTATCTAAATTTAATGTTTCCTCTCAAAAATGATTTTATGACTTAGATATTCTTATATAATTTATAGAACTATATTATGTAGAAATTTATTTTTCAAATTAAAATACACACATAATCAGTTTTATTTAAAAAAACTATCATAATAAGTTTAATTTACAAAATCTAAAAAGAATAAGCTTATCATACTGATCAAACTTTCCCCTCTAAAATGTATTCTTCTATTATTTTAGTTTTTTAAATATTTCATTACATTAGTTTATAATTTCTGTTTTTATAATTTTTGTTTTATAGAAAGTTTTAAAAAAAATATATATTTTAAAAGTTTTCTCAATCAGAATGAACCTCACTGAAATAAAAATATGAAAAGCCTCGAGTCCTCAAAATTAAAATTTAAAAACTTTCTTTGGATAAATATTAACCACCAGATAAAAATGGGTTTTTATATCAAATGTTAGTTTTTGATAGAAGATGAATCATCACTCCCATTGAATATATAATTGTGGTTCACCCTGTGTCCCACATCAGTTCTTCATTGTTTTTAACCTCAAACTATTTCACCCTTTAAAGGATCTAGTATAATTGTCTTTATTATCATATGTTCTATGGTTCCAGAATCCAGATCCGATAGAGACCAAGGAATATTATACAAAGTGGATTTTCTTTAGGTAGAGGTTTATTAAAAGCTCATGGTTTTACAAGTATTATTACACACATAAAAATATTATTTCATTCTAAGGATAAAAAATGATATGTGTTAAAAAACCTGATATGGATTTCAATTTTTATTACCTCGAGGTTGTTTTATAATTTAATTAATTTGTTCCAATTTTAAAAGAATATGGGAAAGATAAAGTGTCTTTCATGATGTTTTAGAATAGGTATATGTTTTCTTACATAACAGTTTATGATTTGGTTGGAGTTCCCTTAGATGTATAAGAACATCAACCTTCTCACATGATTTCTAACAATCTCAAAAATTCTAAAAATAACAGGGATTGGGATTATTTGTTTTTAGAATATGTGAAAGTAAGGAAAGATTCTCACTTAACACTAGATAGTCGAGTAATTTACCTATGGATTCAAGGATAAATGATTATGAGAAAAGGTTACATATACACCTTAAAGGATTCTGATGTGTTTGTTTTGGATTGTATTCTGAATAGGGGGAAGATTGGTTTGGAAAATTTTAGCTTCATTATAGTGGATAGTATCAAAATATCCTAAAAAATGTCAAATATTATAATGTTTCTATCATTCGTAAGTATGGTTTTTAAGGTGTATGGATATTTTTAAAGGTGAGAACAAATCATATCTAGTTAGTGATAATATTTCCTATATCTACGAGGATAAGATACTGATAATGAATCTTGTCATTGAATCTAAATGAAATAAGTTTTTAGAAAATGTTGATGGGGATAAATTTGATTCTAAACTATCAAGGAAAGATAAGAAATAAGATAATAAGAAAAAGATAAATGAAAATAATTTTGATCTAGAAAATAGAAAGAAAGAAAAGAATATTTCTGATGACGTTTTTGAAGAAATGATGAAACATAAGGCTCAGAAGAATCCTTGGGATCTGGAATTCATAATCAATACTATACAAGAAATGTATTTTAGAATTCAGGCTATAGAGATGCTAAAATAAGAAGATAAAAAAATAATCAAAAGAATATATTACAAGAAGCAAAACTTGTGAACCGGTTTTAAAGGTGTAGAAATAGATTTTGAAACCCCCATGATTTCAGTCTCCCATAACAATAAGATAAATTTGGAAGTAGGTTTAGTTTTTTAAGAAACATATATTATTCTTGAAAACATCCCTTTAGTTGGTTAATATAAAAATAAAGGTTGTTATGGATGAATTGGATCTAATTATTCCTAAGAAAAAAATCAGAACCAGAGTTACTCAGAAAGGGAAGTGTGAGAATGACATAAATTCTAGAAGAAGAAATTGAGAAATAATATTATGAGGATGTTTAAGAAGGAAAATAGAAATAATTTCAAGAATTAGAATAAGAGGATGAGTTTAAAGTGGAAGTAAAAGAAAATGAAGAACAAAAATATAAGAAAGAATCTTATAGTGATGAATCTAAGTTAGAAAAGGATTCATCAGAATAGTCCTCATTGAAATCGATATTACCCTAAAAATATAGTAAGTCTAATAATATATAATGTTCTCAAGAGGAATGATATTCTTTATATAATGAAGAAGAATCACCATCAAATAAATAACAAAAATATCAATAGTACAAGACCAATGTTTATGAAAAAGCCGAGACTGATAAAGATGAAGAGAATATGGAAATCTCGTATGGTAATGAAGTCTCTATGAATGATAATAATAAAGGCAATGAATTTGTTGTTGGAACTAGTAGAATAATACATCATAAGGTTGCACCTAATCAATAGGACTAAGAGGCAATGCTAACTCAAAAAGGTTTTGATTATTTTCTTCTTGTCTTTGGGAGATTAGAAGATATAATTACATACTTTAATAACCATGAAGAAAGGTTTCACCTAGTATAAGTGAGAAATCAGAGTCAATAAAAGTTGTAACAGAATAAGTGGGTTAGATTGAATTTGATTTGAAATCTTGTCTAGAAATTTTCTGTACTCACAAAAGATCATTCAATCAGATGGTTATGTGGACAAGTCAGGTTGATTCCAATATTCATATACATGATGATATGTTTGGTGATGTAAAGAAACTTATTTTAGAATAGAATGATCCATTTAAAAATTTATCATTATACATGGATGATAGAGTAAATTTTGTTGAATAATTAATATATTCAACTGATGAAGGGACTAAAATGTTTTGAAACAAAATATGTGAGATATGGTGTTGGAGAAGATAATACTCAGATCATGTGGATATGAGTTTATCATAATTAGTGATCTAGAAAAAATAACTATATGATGAAGTAAAAAGGTTTAAGACTTAAGAAAAAATGAAAGAATAAAGGATTAGAAATATTTATAAATATAATCATGTGTTCAAGAAGATGAAATCCTTTGTCCAAAATCTCATGAAGAAGGAATGATTTTCTTTTATTTTGAACTATCAAATGTATTTTTTGTAAAAATTTTATACTACTAATAAATTAATTATCTTTTTATACAATTATATTGTTATTGAATGTTTTAAAATTCTTATTTTTTATGTGTTATTTCATATTTACATGGATGATTGTCTAGTTCAATATTGTTTCATATGTTTTACTTCCAACATTTCAAGAAACACTAGATTATTTCCCAATTTTTTTGAAAGACACGAAGGGGATATTATTTTACAAAAGTGAATAAATATTTATAAATGGATAAATCTTTATAAATGGTAAAAATGACATATTAAGTGTGAATATTTCTTTCAAAGGGGAGAATGTTTTATCAAAATAAGAAGATACAACCCTAAGGGGGAGTATGATTCATTAAAGGGAGAAGTATTCATTATAAAATAACTATTATTATAATCTTCATCATATTCAACATAGTATTCAGAAGAGTTACAAAATCAAGGGGAGTTAGGTTTTAAAGAATAAATTAATAGTTCTTAAAACAGTAAAGTTCAGAATATTTTTTCAAAGTTAATTTTCTTTTTATGTTTTGTGGTTTTTGCTTTCCAAAAAGGGGATAAAAATGAGTTTGAATATTTACTTATTATTTTTCCATTCCTTTAGTTTTGAAAATCATAAACCATTTCTTAAAAACTTGTTTACTAACTATTTATATCATAATTATTATAGTATATGTTTTTGAAGAAAACAATATCATTTTCCATACAAAGAAAAATTTATAATTAATTATGAATATAAAAAAACTATTATTCATTACGATTAACGGATCAAGAATGCATCTAATTAACAAGACTTACCTTTAATTAGGATAGAGGATAGAATTTTGTCTTTTCTATCATACTGAAAAAATTCCTTACCATCGTACTGATTTTGGTTTTGATAAAATTAGACTGACTCTTATAAGGATTATCCTATTGAAAATTAAAAAGGAAGTAAATTGAACCAACCTATGTTTATAATATAAATAGACAGACTTGTTTCCATAATAAATAATATATTTAAAACTATAATGGTGTTAAGAAAAAATAACATCAGAAATTTAGATAAAGATGAGCTGTCATGCACCAGCTGTCTAAGGCAGTTTCAATAAGCTCATAAATATAACCATTGGAGCATATCCTATAAATAGAGATTCATTTGATGAGTTTGGAACTGATTTCATTCAAAAATCAAGTATCTTGGATATTTCTAATCATGAGATGCTCATTATTAGTGTTTTTAATTCATTAGAGAGTTGGTAGTTCTAAGGAATCCTTGTAAGGGTTGTTTCCTTATGATTTTTTTTGTAATCACATACGATCATTGTTATGTTCAAGGGATTATAGGGATAGAAATATGGTGAATCTGATCCATCATAGAGAGGGATTTAGGGTCTATGATGATATATTCTAATCATTGTATCGAGGGATTCGAGGGATTGGAAGATAGAGCCGTTCTGATCATCGTATAAAGGGAATTTCTATTAAGGAATAAAAGACATGATAATAAATCTAAAACTATGGATACATTTAGTCAAGGATATTGAATTCCTTACTCATAATGTTTAAAGAGGTAAATATTTTAATAATATCTTATATATCATTCTTATTATTTTTAGTTATTGTATTTCTTATTTTTAAAAGTTTTTATTCCACTCTACATGTAATAGAAATTTATTCATCATAAAAAACTTTATGTTCTAATTGTTTTATCATAGTTACTATGATTATGATAAAAAAATACTTTTATTTAATCAATTCTATTTTGTTACAATTCTTTTAAAATGATATAATCAAACATTTTCTAGTTCTAATTTTTTTAATCTGATAATCAGACTAAGTCTTAGTCTGATAATATTAATTTTTGAGGTTTGTGTTTTTCTAGTTCAAATCCTTTAAACTATTTTTTAACAATAATTCACCCCCTACTGTAAGTATATCCATCTATGCTAATTCTTATGATCCTACAATTGGGACACTCCCCATAGTTATAAAGGGGAACCACCTCTAATAAACACATCACACTTTTGATCACACTATCTTAGCTAACATCTACCTAAATCTCTTCATTTAATCCCTATCAAAATCCTCTTAGTTATAGTCTCACTAGAAGAACAACTTAATAAGGCATATGACATAAGCTAAAGGGGGATTTCCAATGAAAGGGTATAAGTATTAATTGATTTATTTCATATTATTTATTCTTATACCTTCATCAATTAAATCCCAACCAGGCTAACATAACCATATAATGATATTGTTTTTGATGGAATGACTCTTCATTATATCCTTTGTAATCCTATGGGTAAGAAAAACACCCCTCATGATTATGTGTTTACTGCCACATCCATGAAGTGATTTTCTTTGTTTATCATCACCACCACACAAGGATAGTAATCATTGATGTATTAAATAAATTTATATATTATTCATGAAGTAAATATGTTTGTATAGAAATAAAATATTATAGAAATTCTTAAAATTCTAATCACTAATGCATGAACACATTTCTCATGTGTATATGTAAAGTGCCTCCCCCATAAAGTGATTCCATTCATTTTTCATTTTTACCATTCATAGATGATTCAAAAATTGTATTAATTATATATAACTAATGATATTTTAGGAATAATATTTTATAGATTATAGGAGAATGAAAACATTTTACATTGGTCAACATACCAAAGTTGTTATGGGGATTATGAATCGAACATCTGCAAAAGGTCAAAATAGAACCTAATCGACTTTGTAACTATAATAGAAATTGAAATAAATTATATTAACAAGATTATTTTAAGGTAATAAAACTGAAAATGGATATTATATTGGTAAATAATTAATATGTGTTTAGTATACAATATCAAAAGAGCATATGTGGAAAATCCAGAAAGAGGTAAGGGATTTCCTATATCAATTTTCTTCAATGAGACTCATACCATGTTCCACACATGTTTTCCTTTGTGTTGTTTATATACTACAATATGGATTATTTTAATTACTAATATATTTTTTCAAGTGTTTTTAAAAACATTTCCATGTTATATCCTTAAATTTTTTCTTAACACAAATGTTTCTGAATTTATACTAGATTTCTATTTAAAAAAGTATTTCAAATTATTTGACACCTTTTCGTCAATTTCCAGGTTCATTAAAATTATTCATGAATATTATTATTTATACATAAAATTATGTTAAATTACATCAGCAATAAATTTATTTCATTATTTATAGATATTAAATGAGTAATGTTTTGAATATATTATGTATGTGTTTCTTTTAAATTATTTTATAAATGTGAAAGTAATGTTGTATGAAATATAAGGAATCAATGGAATTTCATTCCACAATGTCCTTTTTTATAAATATTACTCTTTCAATTTCGATGATTTTTGAAATTAAATTCTATTCCTATTTTAATGTAATTTTTTTATTTTAAACATTTTTCAAAATAAATGGGTATTTCTCCCAATTGTTATATGAAAATGGAAAGCATGTTGATTATTTTTTGAATGCGTTCTTAAATATTTTCATCATAAAAAGGTTCCTGATTATATATTTTTTATTCATGATATAGTATATTAATATTATGGATGATGGAAATTTAACACAATATTTCTCATGATGATGGGTGAGCCAAATATATCTCTAAAATGTATTAGGTAATGCTATATTCTTCAAAGTAGAAAATTATTGAAGATAACTGATTGGGTTAATTATATTGAATTGAATAGGCATTAGTTACTTAGACACAGGTTAGAAAAAAGTTATTATATGTTATGAATATGAATCTACAAGATACTTATTTTCATGATTTCTAAAGTTTTTATGTAATTATTTTTATCTCATATGGTAAGGAATGATTGTGAAAGTTTACAAATGATTAATTTTTTTTCAATGAAAAATTTTCATGAATCGTTCGTTGATTTTATATAATTTCTAATGGGTTTCAAATTTTTTCATTAAAATGTATAATTTTATCATGGGGATATGTTCTATTTATGTTCTAAAAGTTTTATTGTAAAAAGGTTATTCATTATTACGGGGATTCATTTTTTTCACTGGACTAACATGATTCCTTTATTTATATATCAAGTATAATGATTTTTTCTCATACCATTATTTAAAATAATTTTCATAGGGATTACAGAAGTATATGAACTTTAGTATGAAAAATATTCCCACTTTGGTGATTCTTCTTAAAATATGGAGAAGTGTCTTTTAATTAAATTGGGGTTTAAATCTACGATTATTGTATTGTGGTACAAAATGGGAATTTTTTTTCGTATTCCCAATATAATTTAATATTTTTCCTTATCCTCCAAAACATTAAACTGAAATGATCCTAAATATTTATTAATGTTTAACCATTATTACGTATCATATAATTATTAGTTTTTTAAGTTATGTGGCACTATAGATACTAAAGTTTAAAAAATCCATCATTACCTTATAAAATGCAAAAAAAGGAAAGGGTGAGCCCAGATGCTCAGTATGGTTAAACATAGAAGACACCAATAAATTATTTTAATTTTTCATAATATAAAAATAAGGGTATAATAACCTGATCATGACTTAAAAATGTTATAATCTATTACTCAATGATTATTATTAATGAGTTATGCAAGAATAATTTTTCATAATAAATGATATGACTAAGTAATAATCAATAATCAATCACATTCCATGAGAATATATATTAATAATAAGACACAAGTTCATAGAATACACATATCTATAGAAAATATTCTCTTAGTCAAATATCACACCCAAGACTATTATAGTGGATAGAGTTCCTTATTGAACAAGTTTTAATCCCAATTAATGTTTACATTATATCATAAGATATAAATATTTATATTATAAATTAGAGGGTTATATAATTATAGACCCTACCATATAATAATTAAATCCACACATACTTTTTGCACAACATCATAATGATCTTCACCATAGCATAACCTCTTGAAAAGAAATGGGTTTATTAAAGATTTAATTATAACAAAACCAATACATGGGAAATGTAACAGGATTCATAAAACTATAATTAAAACACAATCATCATCATCGTTATAAATACAAATAAAAAAATCGATAGAATAATATTATAATATTCACAGTATGTCATCAAAATAATTAAATTATTTTTTCATAGATAAAAAATCATTATTATAAAAATACACTTTGAAAATCAAGAGAAAACATCCATTTTATTTTAGTTTCCATTAAAAAACACAATTCCTAAAAAAATTGGAATAGTATTATCTTGTGAAAACATTGAAACAAGAAAAATTAAGTATAATGAATAATTATGTTCATGATGGTGGGAAAGTCTATTAATATCACATACTTTAATAGAGAACTTTCATTGCACACTATTGTAAAAATCTAAAAGTGAGTCACTTGAGAGACATTTGAATATATTCCATTTAATTATTTGTAATTATTGTTAAATATAGTGAAAATGACATATCTAAAACAATTATGTGTATATATAAATATTCATAATTCATTTTTAATAATATGTACTGTTAGAGAAATATTTTTGACCACAAAAAATGGTCATCGCTTTTAAAAACTCTCAGTCATTTTGAGTACCATATAGAGGATAATGGTAAAATAAAATGAATAAAAAAATAAATAAAATTATTATAAGTGAATTTTTTCTATTTTAAATATAAGTATCATATAATTTCTTATAATGCATATTTACTGATGATAGTGTCAAAAAATTAGATTGTAACAAAAATGCATACCTCAAGTGTAACATCCCAGGTAAATAAAGAAAAAATACATTTTTTTAATTAATAATTTTTGAATTAAATATTAATTTTACCTTAAAGGTTTTTCTATGTTCGATGGCGTACCCGATACGCAACGATGAGTTTCTTTGAAATTTTACGTTGCACAATAATAATATAATATTATTATTTTAAATGATAGTTAACGCCTTGCCATTGTATTGGCAGGAATGAACAGAACTACCTAAAATATGATTATACATGTTTGTTAAATGTTTTTACATTTATCCAATAAAATTTAGAGGCTTAAAATGTGAATGAATATAATTTTAAGCATAATTTACTTTAAAAGGTTGATTTACCACCTTTTAATGGAGAACCCTCTTTAAATCTAGTTTTGGTCACTTTTATTTGTTCTATTTGACAAAATAAAATTCTTCTTTATAATTAGGACATCAAAATTTACTTTGGATGAAATTTTGGTATTTTTTTGATAAAATTCATTTTTTAATGAATAGTAAAAATATTGTATTTTAATTCAGAACTACCTTTTAATCTAATTTATTTATATGGTTAGATTATATTTTTAATTGGTTTTAAAGTGTAGTTAGAATATATTTTCACCATCTAATCCAATTTTAGTCATTTTAAGTAATTTCACATTGAAATTGGATATAAACAAGTGTCAATATTTTGATAGTTATTTCTTAAAAACATGTTTTTTGTTTTAACAGCGGGAATTAATTTTAAATTAATTTATTCCACTTATGTGTTTTTAATTTTAAAAAATGGATTCCATATTTAGAATCAGGAGGTCCAAAGTGTGTAAATAGTTAATTTTTTTAGACATTATGAATATTTACTTTAGTAAATATTTTATTTACTATGGTTAAAGGATAAATCTAATAAACAAGGGAAAAAAATATTACTATAATAAAATAAAATTATCCTAACATGTGTCCTAATCCTATTGTTTGATACCGTTCTAACCATGATCATCCTTGGGTCTATTTTGGGACCCCATGAAGCCACATAAGTGTGATAATGACACTTTATTTTAATTAACTTAAAGTAAAGACAAAAATGACATAAAGAAATATCTTTTAGTAAATTAATTTTTACATAGGGTTATATAAGATATATTTTCTACTATAAATATAATTTGGAAATCTAAAAATATTTCCTAAATCATGGTATTTTTTTATAATTTATATAAATAAAATAAATAAAAATATTTATGACACAGTAATGATGCAGTGTTTACCTCATTAATAAATGATTTAAATAAATAAGATTATAAAGATTAAAACAATATCCAAAACCTGTCCAATTATTATTGGATGATTTTATTTAGAAAATTAGTCATTGTATCTTTGAATTTAATAAGTTTTTGACCTTTAGAAACTGAAAATAATTATATAATAAAATAATATTTTCACACTTTCCTAAAGAGCCCCTCCCCCCCTTATAAAAATACCTCACCTCTAACCCATTCCTCACACTTCACAATCCCCTTGGCTCGTCCAAACCCTACCCTAATAATCTATAAATATTCCTATATTCAACTTAGAATCTTTACTTTAGGAATAAGTCACTTCAATAAGTCCTTTTGGTTCAAACCAAAGGGAGTTACCCGAATTAAAGGTAACTATTTTTCTTAATTTTTTTTTGTTTTATTTTACTTATCCAACCCCATAAACTCTTTTTATTACTTTATTTTATAAAAAAACATGTATCCTCAATATAAAATATTGTTTTTATGATATTTATTCTAACTACACTTACACACACCTCCGTCTAATGGGTAAAGAACATACTGTTTCTGCGGACGGCGAACTACTGCCTCACGAAATGATGATTGTTCAAATATATCCAACCGCCTCTCATAGTGGATATTATGATGGAACAATATTTATATATGATATATATTATATTTATATTTTTTTTATGATTCTGTATTTTTCATTTATAGAATACCTTTATGGTTTTCGTAGTGGGTAAATACGATAATCTCATTTGAGGAAGTGCGGACTACTACCTCCTCAAAGGGATATAACTCATTAATGGAATATGTGGGACATATAAAGGATAGATTTAATGATATTATATATGATATTATACTGGAATTATAATATACCTATGTATCATTTTCTTTTAATTCCATTAAAATAAGAAATAGAAATGAAAGTAGCATTCATGCGTACGTACTACTTACCGTCTCCATGAACGGTACATTTAATTTATTATCTCAAAATGTTATGTACTATTATAAATACATAAATATACTAGATATATATTATATATATGATATCTACATCATGAATATCATTATGTAGATTATGGATATTTGACCACATGAACAACTTGTAATTATAAGAAGTTCATTTTGGACTCAAGTACCAAATACCGAAAAAACAACTGTTATTAACTTAAATGATTACATAATGTTATAGCATGGTAATAAGTGATTTAAAATGAATTATAAAGTTAAAAAAGGTTCTTAATAAAGTAGAAATTAACTTTAGTTTATTATTCATGAGATTAAAGAACCAACGGGTCAAGTCAGATACGAGGTAAGGGACTTCATCTCAATCACCTTTCATTGAGGCATATTTTGTCTTAATACACAACTTTCTTTTATACACTGTATAAACACCTTTGAATTTTCATTTCATTGAAAGGTAATATTTTTCTAAGAATCATTTTACTAAATGACAAAAAATAATGTTTCTTTTAACATAAGCGGTGACAATGATCTTCATCCACCGTGAGTATTATTTGATCTTTGGATTCCTTAATAAGCTGTAATTTTTTTAAAGGAAAATAAATACCATATACTCTTTTATGTATTTTGGTATTGAAAATGGATTTGTTATGTCAATATATTTAAGTGATATATTATGATTGAAATGTGGAAATGTTTTCATTCCTTTATATTTGATGTATGTGTTATGATTTTATAATGGTACTTGGACATTTGATGGGTGGTTACGTGATAAACCAAATTACGGGTGGTGGATTGATAAACTAGGATGAGTGGTTACGTTATAAACTCCAATTCATTGGGTATGGAAGTCATCCATATTGCTATTCTATTTAGTGATATGTGTGGATGTCGACCGTATGGTTATTCCATTTAATGATATTTATGTCCCAAGTTACCTTTAGATGTTATGTGTTCTTTATATGGATTTTATGGTAATATTTTGGTTACAAAAGGGTAAGAAATGATCTTTTATTCAGTGAAGAGTATTTAATACTTCATAAAGGTGAAACGTATTACTTATGATAAAGTATTCATGGTTTTCTTGTTGTTTTAAAAAACTAATAGTTTTCCTTCTTTGTGTATCCCTTATTGAGATTTTTATACTCATCCCAAGTTTTTGAAAGGTTTTTCACAGGAAATAAAGTGGAATAGGGTCAAGGATGAGATCAAGGAAATGTCATGCTATCTAAAACATGGAACTAGACATGACTATTTTTTTCAAGAATTTTTATTTTTTGAAAAATATGGGAACTAAGTAGAAGTGTCTACTTTGTAACTTTTGGGATGTATTGTTACAGTTATGACCTAATTCTCTAAAACTCTAAATCTGAAAAGATCCTCAATGTGAATTATTTATTTAATCCAATATTATGTAATGTTTTATGGTCGGGTTCTTATAGTTGGTATCAGAGGTCATTTTAGATATCTTTGGGAGTTAAGGTATTGTTAAATTAATATCCATAAATAAATTTATGATAAGACTGAAGTGATATAGAATTTACAGATTACCTTGTTGATTTGCCTAAGATATTTCTATGTTCAGAATGGATTTCCATATAGGAAACATGGAAGCTGTTTTGGGACGACATCAGGGGGAAGACAACCTTCCAAATCAGCAACTTGAGATGGTCAAAATTAGAACTGAACAGTTTGTTGCAGTGATGGCACAATTGGCTCAGGCTATAAATGGTGGTGGTATCCATGCACGAGATCAGCCAGATCAACCACAGATGAACATTTCAGTATTGAGTCATTTCATGAGGAAACAACCCTCATCATTCAGAGGATCATCTGAACCTGTGCTAGCTGAAGGGTGGATTTAAGCACTAGAGAAAATTTTCGATGTCATTGGGTGTTCAGAACATTAAAAGGTTAGTCTCGCTATTTATCGTTTTGAAGGTGAAGCTGATCAGTGGTGGTCAATGGTGAAAAATATCAGGGATAGTGAGAAGATTGATGATCTTAATTGGGATAAATTCAAAGGTATATTCCTTGAGAAATATTTTCCTAAGGTGGTTCGACTTAGGATAGAAAAAAAATCTTAGAATTGAGGTAGGAGGATGACTCAGTGGCTGCTTACGAAGGAAAGTTCACTCTACTGTCAAGGTATGCTCTAAATTTCATCTGATATCTTGATAGTAAGATAAATCAATTTTAATCAAGACTGAATCCGCGATATTAAAGATCATTATCCTCTCGTGAGTTCAAAAGTTATGAAAAACTTGTTCAATGTGTGGAGAAGGTGGAAATGGAGTTTTTCGATGATCAGGTGTTCTTTGACAAACAATAGAATAAGAGGTCCAGTTGGCAGGAAAAGGGAAAGAATTCATCAAAGAAGCATGGAGGTAAGAAAACTAAATATCCAACTTGTGAGAAGTGTGGTAAAAAGCATCTTGGAGAATGTTTATCAAAGTCTAGAAAGTTCTTACGGTGTGGTAAGTCTAGTCATATTGCTCGTAACTATAAGGAAGATGACCAAGCATGCAATGAAATGCCAGCGGTAAGATGTTTTAAGTGAAATGAAATGGGTCATTAGGAAAATGAGTGTCCAACAAAGAACTCAATTGAGGGAAACCATATATACTACAAGTAGAAAGGGGTGGTTAAATCCTTTTCAACTACTTTAGTAGATGTTGGGCCATCAAATGAAGTAATATCGGGTACACTGTTTGTTTGTTCAGATTATGCCAATGTGTTGTTTGATTCAGGGTATACACATTCATTCATTTCTGATAAGGTTTCTAGTAAATTTGGAATTCCATATCAATATATGAATCCTGAACTTATGGTAAAAACACATGAATGAAATGTTGAAACAAAAAGAAATTATAAGAACCTTCATGTCCTTGTGTGCAGAAAGAATCTACCTGCAAACCTTATTGTTTTACCTCTAGTAGAGTTTGATGTTATTTTGGGCATGGATTGGTTGTCTGTTTATCATGATAAGATTGACTACCAAGCTAAAGAGATTTCTTTTCATAAGGATTTTCATTTTGTGCACAATAATGAACCCTTAATTTTGATAACATATCAGGAAGCTGAGAAACTAGTAAAAGATGGAAATGAATGTTACCTTGAAAATATTGTTGAAAACAAAGAAACAGTTTAGATTAATGATGTTCCAGTGGTAAATGAGTATCGTGATGTTTTTCTTGATGAGTTTCCTGGTATTATATCTGACCAGGAAGTTGAATATACTATTGACTTAGTTTCTGATGCTAATCCAATTTCAAAACCCCCTTATCGAATGTCTCAAATTGAACTTTTAGAGTTAAAGAAGCAATTATAGGAGTTCTTAGATAAAGGTTTCATTCAACCTAGCACATCACCATGGGGTGATCCTCTCTTGTTTGTTAAAAAGAAAGATGGTTTAATGAGAATATGCATTGATTATAGATAATTTAATAACATCACTATTAAGAACAAGCATCCTTTGCCTCATATTGATGATTTGTTTGATCAACTCTTGGGAGATCAGTATTTTTTGAAGATTGACTTGAGGTCGGGGTACCATCATTTGAAAGTAAATGATGCTGACATTATGAAGACTGTGTTTCATACTAGATATGGCCATTATGAATTTGTAGTTATGACTTTTGGTTTAACCAATGAACCTACTATATTCATGGATCTTATGAATATAATTTTCCACGAGTTCTTTGATAAGTTTGTGGTTGTGTTCATTGATGATATTTTGGTTTATTCTAAAAGAAAAGAGGAATATGAAAGTCATTTAAGGGTTTTATTACAAATCTTAAATGAAAAGGAACTGTATGGGAAATTCATCAAGTGTGATTTTTGGTTAAAACAAATTTCTTTCCTTGGTCACATTGTTTCAAAAAATGGCATAACTGTTGATCCTGCTAAAACAAAAGTTGTTGAAGAATGTCCAAGACCCACAAATATAATCGAGATCCGTAGTTTTCTTGGTTTAGCAGGTTATTACTGGAGGGTTGTTGATAATTTTTCACGGTTATCTAGTCCAGTGGCTAAGTTAAATTGAAAAGGTGTTATGTTCATTTGGACAAAATAATGTGATGATTCTTTTTAGGAATTGAAAATAATATTGGAGAATGATCCAGTTTTGGCACTTCCTTCTAGAAATGGTGAGTTTTTTATTTATAGTGATGCTTTGTTGAAAGGAATTGGTTGTTTCCTTATGCAGAATGATCAGGTAATTGCTTATGCTTCACATTAGTTGAAACCTCATGAGTTAAATTACCCTACACATGATTTGGAATTAGCTGTTGTTTTTTTGCTTTAAAAATTTGGAGGCATTATTTGTATGGAGTAAAATGTGAAATATATACCGACCACAAAAGTTTAAAGTATATATTCACTCAAAAATAATTGAACATGATACAGAGGAGATGGATTGAATTAATCAAGGATTATGATTGCACGATCCTTTACTATTCGTGAAAAGAAAATAAAGAGGCTGATGCTTGGAGTCAAAAAATTTATGCTTTATTAACCATGCTATGTTTTAAATGATATCCTTTGGTTTTTGATTTGATAAACTTTGTCATAGAAGTTGTTGGTGCATAAAATTCTTCTGTTTTGTTTCAGATGTTAGTGAGATCATCTCTATCAGACAGAATTAAGCAAGTGCATAAGGAAGACAGTGAGTTGCAAAAAAAGGTAGAGTTGGTTTAAAAGGGTAAGTTGCCTAATTTTAACTTTTATAATGATTGTTTTTTGAGTTTTGGGAAGAGATTATGCGTGCCTTGTAATTCACAGTTGATTAATGAGTTGTTATGTGAAGCTCATAGTTCCCCATTTTCAGTTCATCATGGTAGTATTAAGATTCATAGATATCTTCAGGAGTATTACTGGCAGGATGGAATAAAAAGAGATATTACTGATTTTACTGTGAAGTATTTGACCTATCAGCAGGTTAAAGTAGAGCGATAGTTACTGAATGGGATGATTCAGTCTTTACCGGTGCTAGAGTGGAAATGGGAAAATATATCCATGGACTTCATTGTGGGATTACCAAAGAGATCTCTAGGTAACAATGAAATCTGGGTTATTGTTGATCGATTGATTAAATCTGCTCATTTACTTCCTATTCGAGATACTTTGAATATCGATCAACTTTCTCAGTTGTATGTTAAAGAGATAGTCAGGTTACATGGTGTTTCCCTCTCTATTATATCTGATCTTGATTCTAGGTTTACTTCTAACTTTTGGAAAGGACTTCAGAATTCATTGGGTACTGAATTAAATTTTATTATAGATTTTCATCCACAATCACATGGGAATTCAGAACGAACAATTTAGACCTTGGAGGATATGCTACATGATTACTTAATGGATTACCAAGGAAGATGTGACCAACAACTTTTTTTGGTTGAATTTTCTTATAATAACAGTTTTCATTACAGTATACAGATGGCTCTGTTTGAAGCATTATATAGAAAGCATTGTCGAACTCCAAATTTTTGGGATGAAGTAGGTGAAAGGAAGCTGATGGGACTAGAATTGGTAGAAGAGATGGTAGAAAAAATTTAGTGGATTCATAAGCACATGAGAACATCTTAGAGCAGGTAGAAAAGTTATACGGATAATAAAAGGAAAGATCTTTATTTTAAGGTAGGTGATCATGTATTTCTTAGAGTTTCTCCATGAAAGAGTGTGATGTGTTTTGGTAAGAAGGGAAAGTTGAGTCCGAGGTTCATTGGATCTTATAGAATCCTGGAGAAAGTTAGATCAGTTGTATACAATGTGGCTTTACCTCCATGTTTGTCCCAAGTACACAATGTTTTTCATATTTCAATGTTGAGAAAGTATATTCCAGATCCATCTCATGTTTTGAGCCCAGAGGTAGTTCAGTTGGAAGAGAATCTCTCTTATAAGGAACAACCGGTCCAGATTCTTGACCATAGAGAGAAAGTGTTGTGGAATAAGGTAATTCACTAGGTAAAGGTTTTTTGGAAAAACTATATGGTTGAAGAGGAAACGTGGGAATCTGAAAATTCTATGAGGGATAAATACTCCCATTTATTTGATAAGTGAATAAAATTGCAAGGACACAATTTCCAAAAGGGGGGAAGGATGTAACATCCCAGGTAAATAAAGAAATAATACATTTTCTTTTTAATTAATATTTTGTGAATTAAATATTAATTTTACCTTAAAGGGTTTTCTATGTTCGATGGCGTACCCGATACGCAACAACGAGTTTCTTTGAAATCTTACGTTGCACAATAATAATATAATATTATTATTTTAAATGGTAGTTAACGCCTAGACGTTGTATTGGCAGGAATGAACATAACTAACTACAATGTGATTATGAATGTTTGTTAAATGTTCATACATTTATCCAATAAAATTTAGAGGCTTAAAATGTGAATGAATCTAATTTTAACCACAATTTACTTTAAAAGGTTGATTTACCGCCTTTTAATGGAGAACCCTATTTAAATCTTGTTTTGGTCACTTTTATATGTTCTATTTGACAAATTAAAATTCTTATTTAGAATCGGGACAACAAAATTTACTTTGGATGAAATTTTGTTATTTTTCTGATAAAATTCATTTTTAATGAATAGTGAAAATACTGTATTTTACTTCAAAACTGCCTTTTAATCTAATTTATTTATATAGTTATATTATATTTTTAATTGTTTTTAAAGTTTAATTAGAATATATTTTTACCATTTAATCCAATTTTGGTCATTGTATGTAATTTCACATGGAAATTGGACATAAACAAGTGCCAATCTTTTGATAGTTATTTCTTAAAAACACGCTTTTTTGTTTTAACAGCAGGAATTAATTTTAAATTATTTTATGCCACTTCTATGTTTTGAATTTGGAAAAATGGATTCCATATTTGGAATCATTAGGTCCAAATTGTGTAAATAGTTAACTTTTATTTTTAGACATTATGAATATTTACTATAGTAAATATTTTATTTACAATGGTTAAAGGGTAAATATGGTAAATAAGGGTAAAAAAATATTAATATAATAATATAAAATTACACTAACATGTGTCCTAATCCTAATGGTTGATAAAATTCCAACCATGAACATACTTGGGTAGATTTTGGGACCCCATGGATCCACCTACGAGTGATAATGACACTTTATTTTAATTAACTTAAAGTTAAGAAAAAAATGACACAAACAAATATCTTTTAGTAAATTAATTTTTATATAGGGTTATATAAGATATATTTTCAACTATAAATGTTCTTTTTAAATAAAAAAATATTTCCTACATCATGATATTTTTTTATAATTTTTAGACATGAAATAACTAAAATTATTTATGACACAATAATGATGCAGTGTTTACCTCATTAATAAATGATTTAAATAAATAAGATTATAAATATAAAAATAATATCCAAAACCTATCCAATTCTTATTGTATGATTTTATTTATAACATGAGTCATGTTATCTTCTACTTTAATATGTTTTGGACATTTATAAACCGAAAATAATTATATAATAAAATAATATTTTCACACTTTTTTAAAGAGCCCCTCCTCCCACTTATAAAAATCCCTCACCTCTAACCCATTCCTCACACTTCACAAGCCCCTTGGTTCGTCCAACCCCTTACCAAATAAGCTATCAAGATCCCTATATTCCACCTAGAAGCCTTATATTAGTCATAAGGTACTTCAAGAAGTCCTTTTGGTTCAAACCAAAGGGAGTTACCCGAATTAAAGGTAACGATTTCTCTTAATTTTTTTTTATTTTTTTTGTTTTGTTTTACTTCTCCAACCACATAAAATATTTTTATTCCTTTATTTTACAAAATCACTAGTATAATATATATACTAGGTTGTTTTTATGAAAATTATTCTAACTACACTTACACACACCTCCGTCTAATGGGTAAAGAACATACTGTTTCTGTGGACGACGAACTACTGCCTCACGAAATGATTATTGTTCAAATATCTCCAACCGCCTATCATGGTGGCCATTATGATGACACTATATTTATATATTATATATATTATATTTATATTGTTTCTATTATTCTTCATTTTTCATTTATTGAATACCTTTATGGTTTCCATGGTGGGTAAATATGATAATCTCATTTGAGGAAGTGCGGACTACCACCCCCTCAAAGTGATATGACTCGTTAATGTCATATGTGGGATGTATAAAGGATGGATTTAAGGATATTATATATGATATTATACTGGAATTATAATATACCTATGTATCATTTTGTTTTAATTCCATTAAAATAAGAAATATAAATGAAAGTAGCGTTCATGCATACGTACGACTTACGACCTCCATGAACGATGCATTTCATTTCTTATATCCAAATGTTATGTACTATTATAAATACATACATATACTGGATATATATGATATATATTATATCTAAATCATGAATATCATTCTAGAGATAATGAATATTTGATCACATGAATAACTTGTAATTATAAGAAGTTTATTTTTGACTCAAGTACCAAATATCGACAAAACGACCGTTATTAACTTAAATGATTACATAATGTTATAACATGGTAATAAGTGATTTAAAAGGAATGATAATGTTAAAAATAAGTTCTTAATCGAGTATAAATTAATTTTAGTTTATTATTCAGGAGATTAAACAATGAACAGGTCAAGTCAGACACGAGGTAACAGACATCGTCTCAATCTCCTTTCATTGAGGCATATTTTATTTTAATACATGAATTTATTTTATACGCTATCTAAATTACGTTGACTTTTAATTTCACTCAAAGGGAATATTTTTCTACAAATCATTTTACTAAAAAAAAGAATGTTTCTTTTAATGTAAGCGGTGACAACAACCTTCAGCCACCACAAGTATTATTTGATCTTTGGATTCCTTAACAAGCCATAATTTTTTTAGAAGGAAAATAAATATCATATACTTTTTTATGTATTTTTTTTTATTGAAAATGGTTTTGATAATTTATTTGTTATGTCAATATATTTAAGTGATATATTGTGATTCAAATGTGGAAATTTTTTCATTCCTTTATATTTTTTGTATGTGTTGTGATTTTATAATGGTACTTAGACACTTGATGGGTGGTTATGTGATAAACCAAATGAAGGGTGGTGCCATGATAAACCAATATGGGTGGTTACATTATAACCTCCAATGCATTGGCTATGGAATTTAGCCGTATAACTATTCCATTTAGTGATATGTGTGGAAGTCGACCATCTGGTTATTCCATTTAAGTATGTTTATGTCCCAAGTTACCTTTATATGTTATGTGTTCTTTATATGGATTTTATGGTAATATTTTGTTTAAAAAAGGGTAAGAAATGATCTTTTATTATGTGAAGAGTATTTATTACTACATAAAGGTAAAAAGTATTACTTATGAAAAAGTATTCATGGTTTACTTGTTGTTTTAAAAAAACTAATAGTTTTCCTTCTTTGTGTATCCCTTATTGAGATTTTTATGCTCATACCAAGTTTTTGAAATTATTTTCATAGGACATAAAGTGGAATAGGTTCAAGTATGGGATCAAGGAAAAGTCACGCTGTCTTAAACATGGAACTAGACTTGACTCTTTTTTTTCAAGAATTGTTATTTTGTGAAAAATATGGGAACAAAGTAGAAGTATCTACTTTGTAACTTTTGGGATTTAATGTAACAGTTATAACGTAATTATCTAAAACTCTAAACCTAAAAATATCCTTATTGTGAATTATTCATTTAATTCAATATTATGTTATGTTTTAAGGCATGGTCCTTATATCAAGACCCCTCCTGCATTGTATATGATCAAACATCATGTATAATAAATATATATTTATTTTACTTATATTAAATAAATATATTAAAATAAATATAACTATATATAATTCCATTATAATTTAAAATTACCCTTTTATTTATAATTCTTTATTAAAATCATTTTTGGGTGTAAACTAGTCTATTTTCCATCCATGTTTGGTGTTTAATGGTTGTTGTACAAAAACGTTTTTTAGGGTTCATTCATATCAAAAATATAAATATTGTAATAAATATAATATTTATTAATTATATTTAATTTTTTAACCATTATTATAGGATTTTTATGAAAAAAAATTTCATTTCTTCATAGAGACAATAGTCCATACACACAATTGAGTAATTTTTCAAATTTTAAGTGTATAGAATAAAAGAAACATAATTTTTAATTTACATTTAAATTTAAATTATTATAATATAAATGTTATATATATTCATTAAATTAACCTATATAACCATCCATGAGAAATTTTGAATAAAAATGAATCACACACTATGGAGGTGGTAGCCAACACATAAGAACAAACACCATTTTCATTTTATATAAGATGTAAATATAAATGATAATTTGGTTTAACATTAACATAATAATGTTTATGTGAACTATATATAATGATGATATTATAATAGTATGGTTATAATATTTTTATGTAGGTAATATAAGAAATACACATAATGGAACTTAGTTAAGAGAAATACACTTCATTGGAAAACCACCATTGACTTAGACAATAAGAATTATATATTGGTAATTTGGGGAGACCAATACCTATATCTTATGGGGATGAAATTTGGTAGAATTTTTAGGTTGATAATTTTCTTGGGAAAGTGATCAGGTTGTGATTATAAGTGATAATATTAGGTTCTCTTTTATAAGTGAGGTGGGTAGAGAACTTGTAAATACTTGAAACATTATTATTTAATATTTGTCTTAGGCTAGTAAAATGGATATAAATTTTTAAAAAAACATATATAATAAGGTTATGGATAAAATAAAATCATAAAATAAAATTAAATAAAGTGTTTGGGATATTTTTAAAGCATATATTTTATATAAACACCTCTCTTAGCACCATTAACCATTTTCCTAGAAACAAGACTTTTACCATGGTAACTAATTATTATGGAAAATATTAAGTTGAACGCATTACCTAATATTAATTTTTTTGATTAAAAATATGGATTAATTTTTAAAATACTAAATTCTTCCATGTGGTATAAATTAATTATAATATCCAAGAAGGAGGAAGTAAAATATAATTTTTAGAGAAAATATATACATTTTTTAATAAAAATGATTTCATCTGCATTATATTCCTAGTAACATATATAAGATGAATTTTAATATATTTTATTGGTTATAATTTTTAAAAAATTAATTAAAAACACTCATTTTCATTGATTAATTCAATTTATTAAGATAAAATACATTATTCTATAAACAGTTTTTTTAAAAAAATAATTTTTTATACTATTAAATTAATTTATCATTAATTATACCAATTGGAAATAATTCCATGAATGACTATTAATTGGATTAAATTAAATACCAAAATAATTCATCAAAATCCTTGTTCATTATTGATCATAGTACACAACATATATAATAATGATATACATTTATAATATATGATCTTTAAAAAAAATTATATCACTTTTAAAGTAAAACGTTTCTACATATTTTCTAGGAAGTTATCAATATTTATTTAACAATTATAAGTTTTTTTAATAATTTATTTAGTTCTAGTTAAACCATTTATTCCAATGGTTATTAAATAATAACCGCATTTAATAATAATATTTCAACCGTATATCATGGCTCATTTAGGTTTAGGTTTTCATATAAATAAAGTTGTCAAACAATATAAATTTACCAAATAAAAATTTATATTTTAAAATTATTAGGTTATAAAAATGATATTCTAACTATTTTAGAGACAAAAAAATGTTCCTCTGGATTGATAATCCATACTAATAGTTCATGGATCAAAAAACATCTACTTGATTTTCCATTATTAGTGAGAATAACAACAATGTAAAGATGACAACACCACCCTAGAGCTTCAGTAAAGGGGACCGTATCACCAAGATACTATTATAGCTTCACTGATGAAAAAATTACCACCACTGGAATTTGAATCAATTAAAAATATAATTAACTCCTTGTTTTCATCAAACATATTTAATTTTGTGGGAGGCTGTCAATAATCCATGGTTGCACAAATCAAAATCCATCAAAACATCACGAACTTATGATCCTTAGCATGAGATGTAGGTTGAAGAACCATATCTATACTGGGGAAGGGAAGAGGGTACAACAACTCATTGTACTAGAAGTAATACCAAACAATCCATGAAGTTCCCATATAAAAGAAATTTAAAACAACTGATATAGAGAAGCACCACCAATGGTTTATTCAAGGAATCTAAAACAATCTAAAGAAAGTGTATATGGATGGAGAAACAATTGACTCAAAAAAAGATGAGTAAAACCAATGGTAACTAGATAACTCAAAAATGAAGTTGGAACAATAGTATGGAAGATATGATAAAATAACATAAACACAAAAAAGAGGATAAAACTAAGAATATGGATTTACAACAGCAAAATAGTTGAAGAATAAAGGGGAGACTGTAGGAAAACCATAGTAATCTAGAGGGGGCCATCCTATGAGTGTTGAGCCATTTTTTAATTCTCATATACATCATTATTAATTCACTAAATAGGGATAAATATTTAAATCTCTATATTATCTATTGTTATAGATTGGAAAATAATAAAAGCTAATATTCATTTATTATTTATGGAATGAGAATTTAATTTATTCATTATTGAACATTTCACCTTGTATTTACTATATAATTTTCATATATGATGGAATACATAGGACTTTATGTCATATATGTGGACATAAATTAGACAACCCCTTGATGAATTAATATGTATCATGAAAAAAAATAATAGGTATTTTGTGTACATCTACCATTTTATATATGAATTATTGAAATGGTCCCTTAATAATGTTATTATGAGGTCTATAGGTATATATTATAATTATAATGTATTGAATGAGATTAATTTATGACTAGATACTTTAATAGATACTTGGTGCACTGGTAGTTCTAAAGAGATAATAAAAAAGTTTATTCCATGTTTACCAATGACTAATCTATTATGTCTTGGTAAAAGTACTAGAAATAATTTTTATAATGTCTTGGATTATGAATTCCAATAATTTATATAATTATGAGGACATTTAATTTTATACATGATTTTATCTATATTAATTTTCATCCATATATTATGTTTAGATTACATGTTCATTGTTATGGAATCATTCATTTTTGTATTCATAATACATTATTTTTTTCATAGCTATTAAATGATAACTTCTACTATATGGTCAAAATTGAGGGTATTATTGAAGGATGATAAAATATTTCTAAATAATATGTAATGATTATTTTATAATTTAATTTAATATTGATTTATCTTGTCTCATTATGACTATGAAACCTTGATATGAGGTATTTGATATCTTTTAATATGACTACCTTTTAATAAATAACCCACAACCTCTAGTGGATTGATGCCAGGGACATTATTGTTTTATTTGTATGAAAGGATAATGCACTGTAGTTTCCTCCCTCAAGATGAATTTATTTATCCATCACATTATTTTAATTAAACAAAATATTTGATATGTTGAATTTAATAAAACATGCAATATGAATTTTTATTATTATTATATTTGTCTTTTTCCTTATTTTTAATCTTCTATATCCCATTGAATCTTAATATTAATCTTACATGACATTAGAAAGACCCATTTTGATCTTATATAGATATATATTATTATAATGTTCTCAATAAATTCATGCTATTATTTTAAATAAATTATACATTACAATAAACATGGATATCCTATCATAATAACCATCAATGAATGATCAAACCATAATTTTTAAATAAATAACACAGTTAATAAATCATTTTTAGCATTTCCATGCATGACTACATTAAAATTTTCATAACTCTAGGTAGTCACAGTATTGTCTTTAATATTTCCACTATATTTATTTTGTGGTTATACTAACACACCAAAACCATTTATTTAAATGTCTAGTATCCTTTAGCAATATTATTTACAATTTATTCCATGTTAGTAACATTCTTTACATTTCAACACATCATCATTGGGTGCATGTTAGCTCCTCCATTTTTTTACAATCATCACCATGTTCAGAATCCCAATCCAATTCATAACCTTTTTATTGAAATTAAGTATTAACATATTCCTTATAGGTAATCATTCATTATCTCTAACTTATCCAATATTTATTGATAATAACTCCAATACATAACCTCTAATTAAAACATTATTTCCAAAAATATCATTCAAATAAGAATGAAACTTATCATTAATTGGATGGAAGAGGAGTAACTAGGCCTATTCAAGGAAAAAATTTCAATATATTTTAGATATTTTGAAACATACCTAATGAAACATGGAATGGTGTTAGAGTGATGTGAAATATATTTCTTTTGGGACAAAGTTGAATTGAAACATAATGGTTTTTTGTTTGACACTAGAAGCATATAGAGGGATTGAGGTGGATCCAAGAAAAATAAATGTTATTAAATGTTTAATAAAATATATAATAATTTATTATTTTTTCCATATGCTGGAAAAACAATTTTTATTAAAATGAAACCCACAATAAAATTCAACGTGTTCACTGTATGGTGAATCACCTTTGTAGGCCCATATTTTAATTCCATCATTTAAAAATATAACCTTTTAAGATGTGATTTTATATAAAATTAGTTTGAATTAAGATAAATAGAAAAATAATACCTTCTAATATTAGCTAAAATTTCTATCATGTTTTATCACGTTAAAGAACCTTGCATAGTTATCAATAATTAGGTAATACACAAAAAATGTTTTTTATTTGGGACTAAAAATAAAATATAGAGTTTTTCATTTTATAGTAACCCAATACCACCCACAAAATAATACTTATGTTGATGTATTTAACAATGATATAATGTATATTAGGGATAAAATTATGATTTTTTTAAAAAATATATCATAATAAATCCTAGTAAATCTCCTTCAGAATATAGGATAATATTTAAAACTATATTTGGTACATCACCTTGTTAGTCAACATATGGGATATAATGCTATGAAAATGTGGAACTATAGTTTACAAACTATTATTTCATCACAACATTAAACTTGGATGACCATTTATATAGAAAGGTAATTGAATGTATATTAGGAGGGATTATGAAAATAATGAAAAATTTATAAAAAGATAATAGAACCCCTGAATGACTGAAATTTCAATTGATGAATGTTTTGTATTAGTGAAAACACACATTTGTTTAATATCAATTTGTTATTATTCATAGGGAACTAATTTGGCCCTAAAATTTTTATGTTTAGGGGGGTTTCTATAGTTAGTAATAGATATTAAAGACAATTAAAGAGAACCTTTTATGGTTAAAGGATTGGTAATAAATATCTTCATTATGTTCTCTTTGTTTGGATGAATCATATCAAAATATTTTATTGACTTTCTATATAGACGTCTATATATACACATTTAATATTTTTTTTTTAATTTGGTGGAAACCATACTATGTTTCTAAATCATTAAGAAAACTTTTTAGGATGAGAACTTCACAAATTTATTTTGTTATTTTACATTTTGAAAGGATTATTATTATATAACCTTATATAAACTCATTAGAAAATTAACTAGAACTATAAATAAATTATAGAATTATTATAATTTTTTTAAATAATATATTCATCATTTGAGAATGCTGGATTAATTAGAGTTTTTATTACAAACCACAACATGCAGGGAAAATAAACATTCTAGTTAAACTTGAAAAAATAATCTAGAATAAAACTATGAACACTTTACTTACATACAATATATATTCTAATATATGTTTTATCGTTTCCTATAGACTATAAACAAAAAAATCCAACTTTATACCCCACCACACTAGTTCTAAATCACTCAAAAATGCATCAATTCTTCATAGAAATTAAACCAAAATGAATAACTACATATCTCAAGAGTTTTTATATTAAAAATTTATAAATCAATATTATTATTAATTTACAAATGATTTTTTTTGAAAAACCATAGAATCAATTAGTATATATATATATATATATAACTATTCCCATAAATTTTGTTCCCAATCAATTTTGTTCCCAATCAATTTTATTAGGACATATTTCAACCCCAACTATTATCCACATATATCAAAAGTTCATGTTCCATATCATTTAACAATCATTTAATTTAATGTACATTCAAGAGAAATTTTTTATCTTTTTAAAAACAATTTAAGGTTGATTTCATATTTGTTCTATAAGTATCTTGTTTTTATGAGTGATTATATGTTGTCACAGGGGCCCTATTACTAAATTGAGTTAGTAGGAGCTACTAGGTAGCCATGACATGAACATAATCTAATATGTGGGAAATTTAGGAGGAAATGGCACTTAGATTCCCACTAGCTACCTATAAGGCCTTGTAAAAAGTCAACAACAAGGAACTAGGTACCCAAAATGAGTTTTCTAGGTACTTAGTGGTCCTAGTTCTTCCATACCATTAAATTAATTTAGGTATTTTCATTATAAGAACAATTTTAATACTTATTTTCCACCTTCACCCAAGACAAAATGAGTGGGAGATCCATCAAGTATTCCCCCCTCTCATTCACCCAATATATCTATAAGATTATTTTCAATGAAAAATTAATCCACATCAATTGTTTATTCCCCTATTAATTTAGATTACCCTTATGCATGACTAATTATGAATTTCAGTCATTACTTCTTCTTATCTCTATCAAATCCTTATATTTTGGATTTTATTTGGATTTATATCTAGAGTAAATTAACATTGAATCAAATGAATTACCTTATCAAGGATGGTCCTTATAGTATAAGGTATGTGATTTTTAACATACATATATGTTTCATTTTCATATATGATCTCACATAGTATATGGGTTTTGTAGTTATGTGTTTTTATTTAACCAAGAATCATAGGATATCTGGACAAGATTATTTGGATAAGAATAACTTCTAAAAAATAGTTAGACCATGTTCAACCATGTTACAACATCCTGTTATGGGGATTATGATTCTTCTATATAGGACTATTCACATATGATATTAAATACCATGATGGGTGTTTGAGTTTTGAAAGTGGTTGGGTGGGAAATTTTTTGACAATAACCTTAATAATGACCCTACATTCACAGTTGGGTAAGGAAAAGTTCAATAAACCTCTAAAATATCATGATTGGATTTGATTTTTTTTATTTTTAGCTAAAATATAGGATTAACCACTAGTTTGAGTTGGAATATGATTATGGTTCAGTTCCCATCCAATGTGTCTGAATCACATGATAGCTAGTGGACATAATTTCATGGAAACCAAGGATACATATGATATATCACTGATTCAAGTTGGGTATAAAAAATTCAACGAGCTATATTATCTGTAATGATTAAGTTATTTTTTTAAATTGTATATATGTTCATTGTCAATATGTGAGACATGATTAGGCACATATTTAGATTAGTATGAACTTACAAACTATTTTGACTTATAAATTTAGTGGGAGATAAACATAATGAATTATTAGTTATTCTATTCCATTCCCTTGGTGCCTTGTTTGTGGTTTATTTTTGGTAGAAAATAAATGTGTAAGCCCATATCACAATTTAAATTTAAATATCCACTATATTGGTATTTAGGGGAACTAATAGTGATTCGTTGTACCTTATTTTTTATTCTTTCATGAGGAAAAAATAATTTTTTTTTCTTATTCATTACCAAAACCATGGTATATCATTTTCCTCTTGGTTATAGAAATGATAAATCTATACCCATTTTTCAAATTACCACATTTATTATTGAAGTAATATTGATTTTTTTTCACTGATATGATTATGACACCATAATATGTGGGAATAAAAAAGGTGTTAAAATATTATAAACTCATAAAGGATATTTTTCTCTTGTTTTATGCACAATTATAACCTATTAATTTTTACAGATTAAATTTATTTAGAATAAAAAAGTAAAATAGATACACATAATTTTAACATGGTTCAAAAAAAATGTGTCATCCAAGAATCATGTGTGGATAGTGTGTCAACATACAAGGTATTATTCTATGCATTGTGACTATTAGAATTTTTCTAGAATGGTGAAATGTAAATCCATGGGAAATCAATCTTCTTCTATAATTTCATACTACATTTAAAAAAGGAATAAATTGGGGTTGTGATATAATAATAAAATAAAATTATTTTACAAAACAAGAATAATTACAATCCAATGAGGGTTTTTTATGATCTTTAATTTCATTTTCAGGTCTTAATATTCAATAGAGTTATTCTCTTTGATATTCAGATCATCTTCATATTTCTTATTTATGTTATTTATACTTTCCAATATTCCCACATGTCCGTCTATTTCTCTCTACTTATTTATCATTTTATTTAGGGAATTATTTCACTAAAACTCATTCCCACTATATTACACATGTTACCCAATTAATTTAATTTTAAACAACTCATTAAGTCATCTACCACCCATGTTTTCTTAACAAAATTTGGAAAACTATAATTTTCTGGGTGAACTATTTACATGGAATAAATACTTTAATATGGAGTGATAATTTTAAAAACTCTATGATTGTGTTTTTGATTATTTTTGTACAACCGGGTCTCTATCATTCAATCTAATCTGAAATCTTCAATCAACTCCCTCATTCAATTTCTTTAAAATTGTGACATAACCATCCCTATATTTTCACAATATATGGATCTATTCAATTGAGGTATATATTAATTTTAAAGGGTATCCAAAACACATATTATTATAATAAGTATTTCTTTTCTATCTACACACTATGACCATCATCTGACATCCTGCTCTATCTACAATCATATTTTATTGATTGGGTCTATTACAGAATGGAATATTCTGCACAGTATGGGTAACTCAAAAAACTAGTTCCATTGAAATCTAACTCAAAATATTTTTAAATGTGGAACCCATTAATTGAATGAAATCCTTAAAATTAATCAATCCATGATGGTCTACAAATCATAAAATGTTGTGTGATCACCTATATTGCATTATCGATCCCAAAACACCAATCCTAGAAACGTGTATAAGATGATGTTCAAACCAAAATAAAATTCCGTAACTATAGTCACAAGGTGGTCCACTTATTTAAACTATTATTTTATTCAGTTTTCTTTATCAAATCCTTCATAATACTTGTATTCTAATCAATACTACAAATTTCAATCTCATTCAAAATACTTCTAATCAACCACTAATTCAAAATAAATCCAAAAATACAATACAATTGTGCCAAAATTCTCTCCATTTTTAGATATTTTCAATACTATAATAATAATAACTCATAAATAAAATATCTATATATTTCACTCCATATCTATTCATTACAATTCTTGGACAATCATTCTCTATACTTTCACCCACTAGTGTCCTTAAATTTCACCCAGTTTGGAAATAAAATTCAAAGTCTTCATCAACTAGAATTGAGATCACTTATTATTATTATTAATTACCCCATTGGTCTAAATATTATAATATAACACTTAAATATTTTCAATTAAAATATTAGTAATATATTTATTTAAAAAATAAGATAAATAGTATGCTGTGAAAATGTTACAAATATATTTTTTAGATCAGAATTCACTCTCTACTAAATAACCATTGATTATATATCTCTGTGTCATTAACACAAAAAACCTAATAAATTCAAATAATATAAAATAATTTCTAGATAATGAATTATATTCAATGGTGAGAGGGTAAATCTTATAAACCTTCCCATTCATTATTAGTTGGTTAGACATTAAGGCTCAACCAATCCTTCTAAAATTCTAGTGTGGCCAATTAATTTTTAATGATGGATGCCGCAAGTTAATTTGTACCCACATGATCTTATATTATGGTTCCTTTTTAAACATTAAGAATAATAAAGTGTTACCATATCTTAATATTATTTTTTCAATATCTATGTATTTTTTTGTGGTCCGATTTATTACACTTTAGGTGTCATAATAGATACCACTAGTAGGTTTACATCCACTCTAAGATACTACAATTTTTGTTTCATCAATTCTAGATGTGCATATGCCTTTAATACTAAAATATATGTATATTTAGTTGAATTGAATGAGGTTTTTTCTTATTCTTATCGATCAACCTAATACACCCACTCTTAATGAAAAAGTCTCATTAACTTGTTGATTTCTATAAAAAATATCGCAAACCAAATCTGTGTTTTTGAAGGAATATAATTATCTTTAATTTTATATTGAAAATATCATACCATAATGACATGTGTATAAAATGTACCTCATTATATGATTTAGAACCTATATATTATCCACATTGGGTAAACCTTGATATAGGGTACCCAACGTGTTTCAAGGAACATATATCTTCATACTATTGTTAAATAAAACTTTCATCCAAACATCAATTAGTAGAAATCTTGATCAATTGATTTAATATAACCATTTATTTCAACCTTGATAATAATAATTATTGGTATGGAAATTGGATTTATATCATGTATCTTGAATTTATTGATCAACGATTTAGAAAATTTATCCTGAGAAGAAAAATTATAACTCCCTTTTTAGAAAACATGAGGCCCAATGAAAAACATAAACCCACCCATCATAAAGACTTCAAAAATAATGCTCATAATTTAAGTAAAATAGTATAAAAAATTATACTTTTTCCTTTGAATATGATGGATTAAAGATAAATGAGCTTCATAATCAAGTACTGCATTATTTACTTCACATATATTTTATGATCTAATCATCGTCTTCGAAATTCAATTTTCTTCAAGAATGTCTCCAACCAAGAATACCCAGTTTGTAGCACTTGTTTCAAACCATATAACACATTCGTAAATATTCATAGTATTGATGCATTATCTCTATTAAAAAACCCTTGGTAATTCAATATAATGAACTTCCTTGATATTTATATTTATGAATGTTGTATTAACATCTATTTGGTATATTTTTAACTTTATTTTGATAGACATTATAAAGAAGCATATTATAAACTAATTTCATTTATCTAAATCAATGGTTTCTTTAAATAAATTTCTTACACATGAGTATACCCCTTAAAAATTAATTTTCCCTATTTTAGAACATATTTCATTTAACAACATGTATATTTATGAATAAAAGTTTTATCCTATAGATGTTGAGATTTTAAAAACTATCAATGTTCCAAAATTTTGGATTACTCTCTGTCACGACCTGTACCCCAGGGCCCGTGCCGTGACTACCCCAAGTCCGCCTTCCATTGGCCAGGGGCTGACGACTAGCACCGAAAGGCATATTCCATAAAACTTGGAAGACATTGCCTTTATAACCTATAAACCCACACAACCAAGAACACAACAAGATATGAACAACAAGTAAACTGTATAAAAAGTGAGTAGAGTAAGTAAAAGGTGATAGAATTCAAGACCAACTGGAAAGTACAAGGACTGAAAGTATGAGTAAACTGGAGAAAAAAGGAAGACAGCTGTGGGGTCGTCCTATGAGGTGCCTACCTAATGGGTAGGTACAGATTGCTTCCTCAACACTCCATGTCCGTCTATATCCTCTACGTACCGTCACGTTGTATGGTCCACCACCAGGCACCGTCCAGTCCTGGTATCCTCAGTCTCAATCAACGATGTCCATCGTCTGCACCAAACACAACAAGGTGCGAGTATAGCCCATGCAGGGGTTTGTATAATGATACTCAGTAGGGACCCCGAGAGCCTCAAGGTCTCAAAAAATCCACAAAGGATAAATCTCAAATCATTAAGTCAATTGTCAACCCTACTTTGGTATATTCCCATACATATACCTAAGTTATCAAGTATACCCTTCTCAATCATGAGGAAACACAGGGTCTAACCCAAAATCCCAAAGCTCAACTGTTCCACAAAGGAAGGAAAACCACAAAGGCAAGTACCACACAGGTACACCACATAGAATAATACCACCAAGGTATTACCATAAAGGAAAGTACCACATAGGTATGAACTCATCTCATTCCCGGTATACTTAAGTATGGTAGTAGAGAAGATTAGTTATAGCTACTAAATCATCTTAATACATTAAGAGGCTCTACTGCTGACCCACACATGATTTCTAGGAGCTGACCCACACAGGATCGCTAGGAGATGACCCACATTGGATCACTAGGAGATGAACCACATAGGATCGCTAGGAGCTGACCCACACAGGATCTCTAGGAGCTGACCCACACAGGATCGCTAGGAGATGACCCACACAGGATTTCTAGTTAGTCTTCACGTCATAGCCAGCTACTGGGTTCCCGCACTATGCTCGCTCCTCTCCGGGAGGATCCGCCCCACAAGTTACTGGTCAATACACCAACTTCCATGAAGTCCCACAAAGAAGTATCAAAAAGGACCGGCACATCATAGAGGTCTCAAAGCAATAGATGACACATCATTCGGACGCCCGATCTGTGAGTTATTAGCCTTTTTGTCCTGAGGGACCGGTTGGATTCGTGCTCAATACAACCCAACTTTATTCCAACTTTATCTAAAACTCCAGGGGGTATACTCAAAGGGACTGTCTCGCTTCATGATTTCCATCGCTGCTAGCGGTTCGTCAATCAGACGCCTGGTGACAATGTTATTACCAAAAGAGCGTAAATGGGTCGTAGTGGGTCCGGGTTCGGTCTGACCCGATCGGATCGACCCAGCCCGACCCGGCCTAGGCCGACCCAATTCGGGTTGACCCGTCCTGACCCGCTGGGTCCGGCCCAGCCCGCGAGGGCCGCGGGGGGCCGTGGGGGTTGTTGAGGCTGTGAGGGGCCGCAGAAGGCCACAGAGGGCCATAGGAGCAATGGGACCATGGGGGCGGTGCGTTGCCGTAGGGTCCGTGAGGGCATAGGGTAGCTCGGACGTAGGGAAGCTCGGCCATAGATGGCTCGAGATCATGGGATGGCTCATCTGCGGGGGTGTGGTGAGGGCGCTGGACGGCTCGGCTGCGGACAACGTGAGGTCATGGGGTGGCTCGGAGGGCCACGGGCGGTGCAGCTAGGCCGCAGGGCAGTGCCGTTGCCTTCGTCGCCTTCATATCCTTTGTCATGGTAGATATCTGTCCTCCTCTATTGCAAATAACACAAGAATTATCCCAAGAATATCAGAGAGGACGGTCCATGTTTGTTTGGCCCACACTCTTCGCATTAGAGTGGTAGCATGCGGCTAATACTTGAATCACAAGAATATCAAGAACGGGTAAGGGGAATAATTCAAACAACCTCTCTACCTCGTTCATTTGATTTGTTGAGGATTGTCCGCGGAGAAAGAGACGATGTCGTTGGGAATTAACGGACATCGGTGACATCGATGTTTCCTCGATCATCGGTTCGTTGACATTGAAGATGTTCCTCATCAATGATTGTCCTGAGGAAGATGTCGAAGTCAAAGTTGGCATTCTTTATTGGAGAGCTTTTCCCAATTCTCCAAGTTCCTCCCTTTTTCCAAGACTTTCCCCCAATTCCACCAAAATGAGGGATATCCAACTTAATAGATTATGTTGGCATAATTTCAAATTGGTTTAATTAATTAATTGATGGGTTGGATTAATTAATTAATGTGGGAGAGTTGTCATAATAAGTGAGGGAGCTCAAGAGGTTTCTCCCCACTTAATAGAGAGTTCAAGAGGTTTCAAGCCTCAGGTTGTCCCCACCACCATTACCTCTCATGGGAGTTTAGAATCGGTGGTCCCCACCTCCATAACCTCTCATGGGAGGTTTTAGTTACATGGTCCCCACATGTGAAACATCCACATGGGAGTTTCAAAAGAAAATAAAAATAAAATGTTACACCATTTTATTTTATTTTAATATTTCACGAATATGTGAAAAGATAACTTCCACCTTTGACCTACTGCGGTCGAGGTGAAGGTATCCTTAAGCAAATACCGGTGCTACGAGTTCAACGATGCCCTCTGATTTTAATTCCGAGCACCATTTCAAAAGATAGAAAACCCCGCTCGCACGTTTATTAAATGTACCCAAAATAAAGTTCAAAAATTCATTCCGAGCACTACAGACCTCGGAATCACGTTCCATAAATATTCACGGACTCATAAAATTCCCATTTAATTAAAAAAAATTACATGGAATTTCCTGGTCTTTACATTCTCCCCACCTCAGGGCTTTGCGTCCCTAAAATCCACATCACAAAACTAAGAAAACAAGTGGGAGTACTGAGCATGTATCTGAGCCTCATGCTCCCATGTACTCTCCTGGAGGTCCCCATGCTGCCAACAAACACGCACCAGAGGTATCGACCGCCCACGAAGGATCCACTCCTATCAATCCTCAATCTCTACTGGAACCTCTGTAACAGTCACCCCATCGTTGACATCTAGCTCTCCGTGGTCGATGATGTGAGAAGGGCCATGCTCGTATCTCCTCAGCTAGGATACGTGGAAGACTTCGTGCACCTGGTGCAACTGAGGTGGAAGAGATAAGTGGTAAGCCACCTTGCCAACTCTGCTAAGGACATGAAAGGGTCCAATGAACCTCATAGATAAATTTCCACCTTGGACAAATATCTGCAAACCTCGTCGAGGTAAGACCCATAGAAAGACGTGGTCGCCATCCTCGAACTCCATAGGTCTCCGTCTCCTATCGACATACAACTTATGCCTGCTCTGTGCAGTCTTCATCTTCTCTTGAATGATCTTCAACTTCACTGTGGTAGATCGACCATCTCTTGTCCCACTAGTTCTGACTTCCCTGGGTCAGTCTAGCACAAAGGTGATCTGTAGGGTATCCCGTACAACACCTCAAAATGTGCCATCCCAATGGTGGAGTGATAACTGTTGTTGTATGAAAACTCCGCCAAAGGCAAGTGATCCTCCCAGCTGTGACCGAAGTCGAGGACGCAAGCATGTAGCATGTATTCGAGGGTCTAAATGGTCCGCTTAGTCCGACCATCCATCTAAGGATGGAAGGTGGTGCTAAAACGAAGATGTGTCCCAAAAGCCTCCTGCAACCCCTTCCATAGCCGGAAAGTAAAACATGTATCACGATCAGAGACAATCATTGAGGGTACTCCATGTAGCCGCAAAATCTCCTACACATAGAGGCATCCCAAGCTCTCTACTGAACCCTAATCTCTGATCAGTAGGAGGTGGGCCAACTTGGTGATTCGGTTGGAGATCACCCAAATCGATTCATATCCACTAGATGTACGTGGAAGTTCTGTCATGAAGTCCATGGATATCCCATCCCACTTCCACTCTGGGACCTTTAAAGGATGAACCAAGCCTGCTGGTACCTGATGCTCCACCTTCACTTGTGGAAAAGTGAGGAACCAATAAAAAAACTTTTCAACTGCTTTCTTTATTCTTGGACACCAATGCTGTCGTCGGAGATCCTGGTACATCTTCGCCACTCCTGGATGTACTACTAGAGGGGACGTGTGGAACTCCCTCATCACTTCATCCTGAAGTGACACTGGTACCACTGTATATCCTCTTAAGAGGATGACGTTCTCTCCACCTTCAGAAAATCCATCAGTTTCCATCCCTCTGGATATCTGAGCATGTAGAGACTCGCAGTCAGCGTCCCCACGCTGCGCCTCCCTGAATCGCTAATGAAGCGAGGGAGTGACTGTAAGAGACTGAAGGAAAGCTACTCCATCACGTTCCATGAAGGAAATCTACAAAGTGGCCAGCTGCTCCGTCGCCTCACCTAGCAGCTGTATACCAGGTCTATGGCTGAGTGCATCTACCACAATGTTCCGCTTCCTAGGAGTATATACTATCTCAAAGTCATAGTTATGGAGGAAATCAAGACAACGTCGCTACCTCCGATTCTAGTCCTTCTGAGAGAAGATATACTTTAGAATCTTGTGATCAGAGTGCACTGTAAAGCATTCACCCATCAGATAGTGTAACCACATCTTCAAGGCGAAGACCACTGCTGCTAACTCCAGGTAATGGGTAGTGTAGTTATACTCATGTTGTCTCAGCTGTCAAGAACCATAATAAATTGCTTCTTTCTCCTGCATCAGGACACATCCGAGCCCGATACCTGATGCGTCATAGTAGAATACGTACCCTACACCCTCCTCCGGAAGCCTCAAGATGGGGGTACTAGTCATCCTCTGCCTCATCTCCTGAAAACTCCACTAGAATATCTCTAACCACACGAAGGGTTGCCCCTTCTTTTTCAACGCTGAAAGTGGTGTTGAAACTCTGGAGAAATCTGGCACAAACCTCCAATAGTATCTAGAAAAACCCATGAAACTCCATACCTCCGTCACACTCCTGGGTGGCTCCCAAGAAAGTACCACCTCAATCTTCACTGGATCCACTAAAACTCTAGTCTTCGATATGACATGTCCTAGAAAGTGAACCTCTCAGATTCATAACTGGATCTTCGAGAGCTTAGATAAAGCTGGTGCTCTCATATTGTGTCCAGTACTACCTGCAAGTGATAGGAATGCTCCTCAGTAGCCGAGTAGATCAGAATGTCCTCAATGAAGACTACTACAAAGTGATCAAGGTATGGATGAAATATCCTATTCATGAGTCCCATGAACACTACTGGAGCATTGGTTACATATAATGGAATAACCAAGAACTCATAATGGCCGTACCGACATCTAAAAGCTGTCTTCTGTATATCCTCGTCTCGTACTATGAGCTGGTGATAGCCTGATCTGAGTTCTATATTCGAGAACCACTATGCTCCCTTCAGCTAATCAAAGAGGTCGTCAATCCTCAATAGTGGGTACTTGTCCTTCACGGTCACCTGGTTCAGGAACCGATAGTCAACACAAAGTCTCAAGCTCCCATCCGCCTTCTTGGAGAACAACATCAGGGCTGCCCAAGGTGAAACACTGGGATGAATGAATCCATTCCCCTGCAATTCCTCTAGCTGTACCCATAGCTCACGAAGCTCCAAGGGAGCCATCAGATATGCTGGTGTAGATATCGGTGCCATCCTGGGGTATAAGTCAATGGAAAATTTCCACCTATCTATGAGGAGGTAGACCTGGAACATCATTAGGTTAGACATCCACGTACTGGTCCACCACTATAGGATAGCTCGGACTCTCCACATCAACCGCTCCTAGGGTAAGGCTATACAACTGATGAGTGATCGGCTGTACTCTCCTCTGGGTAAGTCCATCTTATACTACAAAGGATCCCTTCTCACTGGTGAAGGTAAACCTGGTCCCAACAGTGCGGACAAACCACACTTTGCACCTAATATAGTTAATATGAGGATGAACTGTAGATAACCAGTCCATACCCATGATGATGTCATAAGTCCTCGACGCTGCTACTAGAAGATCCCATCCGAAGCTCTCACCTCCTAGTGTAAGCTCACACTGCCGGAACCAGTGAGTAATCATCGAATCTGCTCCCTTAGGAGTCTCTAACCGTAAGGATCGAGCTAACGGATCTGTCAGAATCTCCGAGCTTCGAATGAGGGCAGTGGAAATAAAAGAATGGCTGGAACCTGTGTTTATAAGTACTGTAGTTAAGGTGGAGTAGACACAGATTGTACCTCGTATCATCTCCGGAGCACCGTGATCGTAGGTCTCAGCTGCCTGGAGCTGGGCTCTCCCCTGTCCACCTACTCCCTGTGGTCGGGCTGGACCTCCTGGTGGTGGTGGCAGTAACATCTTGAATCTTCACCCACCGCCAGCTGCACAACCAGCTCCTCTTCCACGTCTTCTTGCTTCTAGAGGACCTCCTAGGTCGAATCTCTATCTCTTCCTGGGTAGTCCTTTGACCATATGCTGATCATCCATATAGCAGGTTGGATAGTCACAAGCTATGTGACCCTGCCCACCGCATGCGTAACACTACCCGATCCTGGCATGACTCGCTCTGTCTTGGGTGCCCCACACAACTGACCCTGAATCATGCGGTCATCCACCTGTAGGTATGGTCCTCTTAGACCTCTACGACATTTGTCTGCTTTTAGCTACAGAAGACTCCTCTACATGAAGACTGGTGGTGGGTCTCACTGCTAGTGACTGCTTAGCAAGGAAAATATCAACTAGGAGGGATCTCTCTAACACCCCCTCCTGCATCAAGATGCTGAGTGAGACCATCAAAGCCCTGATCTCCTTCCTGAGTCCCTGCTCAAAGGTCAGAGCATTGAAGAATGGGTTCCGCACCATATCTGTCGAGTAGCGTGAGAGGCCAGTGAACCTTGCTGAGTACTGATCCACAGTCATGCTTCCCTTCTGCAGATGAAGTAGCTCCTATATGCGCACTGCATGAAGAGTCGCTGGAACAAACTCTACTCGAAACAGGCTATCGAATTCTATCTAGAGAAGAATCACCTCTTCATGAACCTGGAGCATCAAGCTCCACCATCTGCCTACTGTTGTCTGTAGTAGACTGGTGGAAAAGATCACCATGAGATCGGCTGGTGTCCCTACTAGTCAGAAAACTCTCACGACGACCTCCAACCAGTCCTCAGCCGCATCTGGGTCCATCTCTCCCCGTTACCTAGGTGGCTTCTGGCGCTGGAACTCATGCAACATGATCAAAAATTCAGAGTCTACTTCCTGAACCTGAAGTTTGGAGTCTACTTCCTGATCCAAAAATTCAGAGTCTACTTCCTGAAACTGAAGTTCAGAGTCTACTTCCTGATCTAGAAATTTGGAGTCTACTTCCTGAGCCATAAATTTGGAGTCTACTTCCTGAACCTGAAGTTTGGAGTCTACTTCCTGAGCCAGAAATTTGGAGTCTACTTCCTGAAGCCAGAATGTTCAGAGTTTACTTCCTGAGCCAGAACTTCAGAGTCTACTTCCTGAGCCAGAAATTCGGAGTCTACTTTCTGAACCTAATGTTTGGAGTCTACTTCCTGAGCCAGAAATTTAGAGTCTACTTCCTAAAGCCAGAAAGTTCAAAGCCTACTTCCTGATCCAAAAATTCGAGTCTACTTGCTAAACCTGAAGTTCAGAGTCTACTTGCTGAGCCTAAAGTTCGAAGTCTACTTGCTAAGCCTGAAGTTCGGAGTCTACCTCATGAGCCAGAAATTCGTAGTATACTTTCTGAGCCTGAAGTTCGGAGTCTACTTTCTAAGCCTGAAGTTCGGAATCTACTTGTTGAGAAATCCGGAATGACAATCCTGATCAACATGCTGGGAATTCGTAATGACAATCCTGAGCAACATGCTGAGAAATTCAGAATGACAATTCTGAGTTCAAGAAAACCAAAATTTCAACTTTGCTTAAATCTCAGAGAAATTTAAGGAGATTTGAAGAAGTCAAAGATTGAAGATTAAATGCGAGAGATTTTCAAAGTTTTTGAGATTTGAGGAAGTGAGAAAGATTTTTAAGTTTCCCGCCTTTGTTTTCTGAGTTTCCAATAAATATGTGCTCAGATCATTCGCTCATTAGAAACTTTTTACACACATGGAAAAAGGAAGAGCACTGGAGAATTCAAAGTAAAACGCTTCTACCATTTTGAAGAAGTTTTCTTGAGTGTTTGAGAAGAATAGAATCAGAGTCATATTTCCTTGCTGAGAAGACCGATTTCAGAAAATCGGATTCAAGAAATCTGAATTGAGTATTCGAAGCAGGCATTTGTGAGGAATCATTATTTCCTTGCTAAGAAGACCGGTTTCAGAAAATCGGATTCAAGAAAACCGGATTGAGTATTAGGAGTGGGCATTTGTGTGGAATCATTATTTCCTTGCTGAGAAGACCGGTTTCAGAAAAATCGGATTCAAGAAATCGGATTGAAGATTCGGAGTGATCATTCGAAGTGAGCATTTGTGGAGAAGCTTATCAAAGTTATTATTCTTGTTTTTGGCTCATTTGTTCTTTAAGGAAACATTGTAAACTTACAGGAGTCAGTATAATATTTCTTATCGGGAGATAAAAGGTGTCCAACGGGAGTTGGCACAAGTTGTATTCACTTCTTCATTATAGTGGATTTCCATAGACCCACGATAGTGACTATGGCAAGGATGTAGGTTCTCTTACTGACGCCAAACCTTGTAAATCTTGTGTGCCTTTCTTGATTTTACTTTCTTGAATGCTTGAGTTTCTTGTTAAAGTTTGATAAGGAAATAAATCTTAATAGGTTGCAAGGGTTAAGTTTATTAAAGTTTTAAAACTTATAAAAATTAAAACAATTGATTCAACCCCCCTTCTTAGTTGTTATTCGATCCTTGGAACTTCAAAATACATATGAAAAATAATGAAAATATTATCTATATTAATTCCCCCACACATAGAACATAGAATCCTTAATCAATCATCAACAAAATCAATTATAATTAACTTCAAAATATATACCCATGAGATCCAAAAATTTGAAAACAAGAGACAAAATATATCATCCCTACTCAAAAACCATTATTTAATGTTATCCATTCAGATCATTAAATATATTTATTCTTTATTTATCCTCTAATTCAAACAAAACAATTAACTTATTTTCATTTTCAATCATCACACAAATGTCAATTTTCAAAAAATATTTTCTTATCCAAAACCATGAAAGTGTCCATATAGTATTGATAAATTCGTAAATCTCCATCTAATGTGAGTCAAGGAAATGTTTTTATCATGACTAAATTTTAGGGTTGTTTTTTGGATTCTAGTTTGAAGTTCCAAGGATCGAATAACAACTGAGAAGGGGGGTTGAATCAGTTGTTTTACTTTTTTTAAGTTTTAAAACTTTAATAAACTTAACCCTTGCAACCTGTTAAGATTTATTGCCTTATCAACCTTTAACAAGAAACTCAAGCATGTAAGAATGGTAAATCAAGAAAGGAACACTAGATTTACAAGGTTTGGCCTCAATAAGAGAACCTACTTCCTTGTCATAGCCACTCCCATGGGTCTATAGAAATCCACTATAATGAAGAAGTGAATACAACTTGTGCCAACTCCCATTAGATACCTTCTATCTCCCGATAGGAAAGATTATTCTGACTCCCGTCAATTTACAATGTTTACTTAAAGAAAAAATGAGCCAAACACAAGAATAAGAACTTTGATAAGCTGCTCCACAAATGCTCATTCTGAATGATCACTCCAAATCATCAATCTGATTTATTGAATCTGATTTTTCTGAAACCAGTCTTCTCAGCAAGGAAATAATGATTCCACAGAAATGACCACTCTGAATACTCAATCCAAATTTCTTGAATCTGATTTTCTGAAACCGATCTTCTCAGTAAGGAAATAATGATTCCGCAAAAATTCCAACTTTGAATACTCAATCCAGATTTCTTGAATCCGATTTTATGAAACTAGTCTTCTCAGCAAGCAAATATGACTCTGATTCTCTTCTTCTCAAACACTCAAGAAAACTTCTTCTAAATGGTAGATGCTTTTTTAATTTGAATTCTCCAGCGCTCCGCCTTTGCCACATGTGTAAAAAGTTGCTAATGAGCGAATGATCTGAGCACATATTTATAGGAAACTCAGAAAACAAAGGCAGGAAACTTGAAAATCTTTCCTGCTTCCTCAAATCTCAAAAACTCCGCAAATCTCTCACATTTAATCTTTAATCTTTGACTTCTTCAAATCTCCTTAAATTTATCCGAGATTTAAGAAAAGTTGAAATTCCGGTTTTCTTGAACTCAGAATTGTCATTCCGAATTTCTCAGCATGTTGCTCAGGATTGTCATTATGAATTCCCAGTATGTTGATCAAGATTTTCATTCCGGATTTCTTAGTAAGTAGACTCTGAACTTCAGGCTTGGAAAGTAGACTGCAAACTTCAGGCTCAGCAAGTAGACTATGAATTTCTGGCTCAGGAGGTAGACTTCGAACTTCAGGCTCAGCAAGTAGACTCCGAACTTCAGGCTCAGCAAGTAGACTTCGAACTTTAGGTTTAGCAAGTAGACTTAGAATTTCTGGTTCAGGAAGTAGACTCCGAACTTTCTGGCTTCAGGAAGTAGACTCCGAATTTCTAGCTCAGGAAGTAGACTCCAATTTTCTGGCTCAGGAAGTAGACTCAAAACTTCAGGTTCAGGAAGTAGACACTGAATTTATAGCTGAGGAAGTAGACTGCGAATTTCTAGCTCAGGAAGTAGACTCTGAACTTCTGACTCAGGAAGTCGACTCTGAATTTCTGGATCTGAACTTTCTCAGAATTTTTCTTAGAGAAAAACACCAATCTTCTTCACCATTTCATTAACCAGATTTCGTGAAATTTTCTTAATTTTTGAGTACTTTAAGATTAGAAAAGCATCGTCTGATTTTGTTTAGAAAGTTTGAGAAACATTCTTAACTTCTGAATTCTTATTCTTCAACATAATCTTCTTTAAGAAAATCTTCAGCAACTAGAAAATTCAACTTTCTGTAACTCAAAAACACTCTTCAACAAAGAGGTTAGTTGTCAAAAAATACAAAAATTTGTTAAACAAAACACCACAAAGGTTCTTCAATCTCCCCCTTTGGATTTGTTGGCAACCCTTGGTAACAAGTTTTCACCTCTCAAAAATTTTACATCTCAAGTTCTTGAATTTTACCAAACCATAGCCTTTTTCAAAAAGAGTGTCCTGACACCACACTACTAGATAAAGTAATGTTTTTGAAGGATTTTTATCTCTCGGTGAAAAGAAAAAATTTGTAGCCATGTAAAGATAAACTTAACCTTACTCAAACTCCCCCTCAACTTTTATCTTATTCTTTCTCACTTTTCCTTTCTTCTCTCATTTTTCTTTCTCTCTCATTTTTCTTTTTCTCTCACCCATTATATGATAACCACAGCTTTAGATTCATAAAAGAAAACTTACTCTCCCCCTTTGTAAGCTTAATCCAAAGCACGATAGGAGATACTTCCTTATAAGTTTTAGGAAGTCATGGGAGGAGGCTGAACAAGGAGTTGCAGCCTCAATTCAACAAACCTTTCCTTTGACATTGCTTTTGTAAAAATATCAGCAATCTGATATTTTGTTGAAATATATTCCATCAATATTTCTCTAGTAGCAGCTTTCTCTTTTAAAAATTGATACTTTATATCAATGTGTTTTGATCTTGAATGTTGAACAGGATTCTTAGAAAGATCAATGACACTTTTATTATCACAGAGTATATTCAAAGGTTTAGAAACTTTCACTTTCAAATATTCCAGCTGAACTTTCATCCACATCATTTGAGTACAAGACTGAGTAGCTACAACATATTCAGATTCAGCTGTACTTAAAGTTACTGAACTTTGTTTCTTGCTGTGCCAACTCACACAACATTCCCCTAAGAAAAATGTTCCTCCTGATGTTTATTTTCTATCATTATAATCACCAGCCCAATCAGCATCGGTATAACTATGAAACTTCATCTCATTGTTTCTCTTGTATAATAGCCCATGTGAAGTTGTTCCTTTAACATATCTCAGAATCCTCATAACTTCCAACATGTGTGATTATTTTGGATTACTTTGATATCGAGAACAGAGAGTCACAACATAAGCAATATCAGTCCATGAAGCTATAAGATAAAGAAGACTTCCTATCAACTTTCGAAAGTATTTCTGATTCACACTGTTCCATTAATCATCTTTTCTCAACTTTGTGCTCACTGATATAGGAGTTGAAACTTCCTTTTATTCTTCCATCCCAAACTTCTTTAACAATTCCTTGGCATACTTTTCTTAGGACAAGAAAATGTAGTTTTCTTGTTGTTAAACTTGTAATCCAAGGAAGAAAGTTAATTCTACCAACATTGAAATTTCAAAATTTTTCTTCATCTCTTTAGAAAACTTTTCACTAACCTTTTCTTCATCTCTAGAAAAAATTATATCATCAACATAAACGATTACAATTAAAGTTCTGGAGTCAACATCCTTAACATACAAGTTTCTATCAACCTTTCCTTTAGAAAAATTCATCTTTCTCAATGAATTGTCAAGCTTCGAATACCATGATATTGGAGCTTGTTTCAGCCCATATAAGGCTTTCTTCAATTTGAAAACTTTGTTTTCATTCTCATCAAGTAAAAACCCACAAGGTTGTTAAATGTAAACTTATTCCTCAATCTCACCATTTAGGAAAGCTGACTTTACATCCATCTGGTAAACCTTGTAATTCTGATGAGCAGCCACTACAAGAAACATTAAAATAGTTTCCAACCTTGCAATAGGGGCAAATTTTTCATCAAAATCCACACCTTCCACTTGTGCATACCCTTTACACACAAGCCTTTCTTTGTTTCTTGTAACTTATCCATGCTCATTCAATTTATTTCTATAAACCCACTTGGTTCCGATAACATTCTTATTTTCTGGCCTTGGAACAAGTTCCCATGTTTCATTCTTCTCAATATGATCCAGTTCTTCATTCATAGCATCCAACCATTCTTTATGTTGAGTAGCTTCTGAAACTGATTCTTGTTCAACTTTTGAGATAAGGGAAGTTTGATTTTCTAATCTTAACTTCCTTTTTGTCTAAACTAGAGCCTTCTGATCCCCAATAATATTTTCAAATTCAACATGTTTTTGTAATGTAGGAAAACTCACATTTCCTTTCCCAGCATCACTTTCTTCCCAATGTGACTCATCTGAGTCACTTTCACTCTGGTAGGGATTCTATGATTTATCTTCCTCAGTATTCGTAATAGATTTTGTGAAGGAACTTGGATTTACAATTACATTTACATCATATGAGTCCTCCAACTTCTGTAAACATTTGTTCCAGCATTTAAAACTTCTTACATTCGGTGAATAACCTATAAATATTCCTTCTTCAGCTTTCTCATAAAACTTTCCTAAGTTTGGATTTTTGATTTTGAGGAAGCATGAACTTCCAAAAACATTGAAGTAATTAAAAGAAGGTTTTTTGTTATACCACATCTCATAAGGAGTCATGTAGGTTTCTGGTCTCAACAAGCATCTATTTTGAACACGTAAAACAGTGCTAACAGCTTTTCTCCAAAATTATTTTGAAATTTTGTATTCTGATAACATACTTCTTCCCATTTCCACCAAACTTCTATTTTCCCTTTTCGTAACTACATTTTGTTGTGGTGTATAGGTAGAACTATACTTATGTTTGATACCATGCTTCCTTAGGTAAGTTTCAAAAGAATTTCTTGTGAATTCGATACTGTTGTCTATTCTCAATTTCTTTATGGAAGCCCCCAATTCTTTCTCGACATCTCTTCTGAAGAATTTAAACATTTCAATAGCCTCTGACTTATGCTTCATGAACTTGATGTTTGTCATCCGAGTGAAGTCATCAATAAAAGCGATAAAGTATAAATCTCATTTTTTTATTGATGTCTCATCAGCCCACACAAATCGGAATGAATAAGATCAAGTGGTTTGTTAGATTGAATCTCAACTATTTCATGGCCTTTGTTAGTCATCTTTCCTTTCTGGAAAGTAATAAAAACATATTCATCTCTTCTTTTCAGTTCTGGAAAATTCTGAACAACATCAACTTTAGAAATCTTACTCATGTTCTTCTACCCAAGGTGGCCAAGTCTTGAATGCCACAACTTATTTTCATCTTCATCACTCAAATAACAAGAGTTATTGGATTCTCCAATTTGAAATAGATTTCCGCTGGTTATTTCTCCTTTTGTAATCACTCACAATTTTGATGAGACAAGAATCCTTTCTAAAGATAACTTCTTTTTCCATCATCAAAAAGTTGACTTACACTAAGTAAGTTATGTTTTATCCCATCAACAATCAATACTTCCTTAGATTTTAGTTTCTATGCTTCAATCTCTACCATTCTGATTCCCTTAATTTTTAGGTAAATATCATTTCCAAATGTAACCGCTCCTCCATCATGACTTTCAACATGTTACAATATTTTTATATCACCTATGATGTGTGAAGAACAACCACTATCAAGAATCCATGGTTTGTTCCTCTTACTTGCTTTCAAAGTTGTCTCAACAAAAAAAGCTCTCTCATCAAACTTCTTATTTTCAGCATTCTTTTCTTTCTTATCATAAGAAACTTGTTTTGGAAGGAGTGTCATACATCGTTCGGCATGATAACCAAACTGATCACATCTTCCAAAAACTTCTTCCAAACATTCAAATTGATTCTTTGTTGGAATGTTTCTAACATCTTGAGAATTTACCTTTTCAACTTTCTGTGAGTATGGAGAGTTACTCATCCTTCTTTCATTATTTATTCTACTTTGCTCAAACCTTCTTCTGGGTAGAGACAAATTGTGCCAAAAATTATAAGCTCTATGCCCATATATTCCACAACACCAGCAATATCCATAAAATATTGATTTTCTATTAATGAATGATCTTTTATTATAGAAACTTTGTTGAGGTTGATAACTTCTTTCAGCTCTAGAAAACTCAGGATGTAGGCCATCACTTCTTTTGAGTGAGTCTACTACATTTATAGGATTGATATATTTATTACATCCTTTCTCCACCCAATATTTACTAACACTTCTTCCGAAACCTGAAATGTTAGAAGAATCAGATGAAACATTATTTTTGGTAAGAGAATATTTCAACTGATTCTCGTAATGAGCCTTCATAGCATTTTTAGAGGTCTCAGCTTTTACTTTTGTAGCTTTGTTGAAGTTTTCATTCATCTTCCTTAGGGTATTTTAGAAATGAAGGAGTTTTGATTTCACATTGTTTACTTCTTCTTCCTTATCTTCCAGCTTCTTGCTAAGATCTTAAATCATCTTTCCTTGTTCAGTAATTCTAAGTTTGTAACTTAAAATTTCTTGAATGTATTCAACTTCCTTCTTGGTGACATATTTACTTCCATCATGAACTTCTTCATGATTTTTCTTCATCACACACATTTATTTCTGGAGATATTTGTTTTTCTCAAGACATGCAAGGAGTTCAGATCTTAGTTGATATTCTCTGTAAGATTCTTCACCACCTTCTTCACTTTCTGAGGAAATATTTGTTTTCTCAACTTTATTAATGAAGGTTCTGAATCTTTCTTTACTTTCATCTTCTGAGGAATCATTGTCAAATGATTCTGATTCAACCTTCTTGCTCAACATACTTCTTTTATTTCCTGAAAACTTATTCTTGAATTCTTTTGAAGTCTTCTCTTATTTTTCATTCTTGTTATAATTCTTCCACCGAGAATTATCATTAGAAACATCTTGATATTCGCTAACTTTCTTCTTAGGGAAATTCATAGCAAAGTGTCCAATTCCCCCACACTCAAAACATTTGAGAGGAAGTTTCCCTCTATACTTTCCTCTTCCTCTTAGATAATTCTTGGATATGAGAGACATGATTTTTTCATTCAACTCTTCATCTTCCTTATCAACAGACTCACAAGGGTCAGCTTCTTCATCATCTTGGATTTTCATCTTTCCCATAGCTTCAAAAGACATTACATCTTTGATCTTATTCTTAAATATTGGAGCTTTCCTTATTTCATAGGCAACAAGAAAGTTATGCAGTTCATCAAGAGATAAATCATCCTTATCTTCTAAAGCTGAAATTTTAGAATCAAACCTATTTGGAAAGTTTCTCATAAGTTTCTTCACAATTGTAGAATCTTCCAAGTTTTCTCTAAATCCTCTGATGTCGCATACAATTTCATTAACTCTAGTGAAGTATTCATCAATTTTTTCATCATCTCTCATCCTGATGTCTTCAAACTTACTACACTAGATTTGCAGCTTGGCCTCCTTGACTTTTGTGTTTCCTTCAAAAACACTTTCCAGCTTGTCCCACATGATTTTTGATGTTGTGAGACCCATTACCTTTTGATAAAAATTTTCTAATAAGGACATGAGAATAAAATTTCTATCCTTTCCATCAACTTATATATTTCTCTTGTCAGAAAATGTCATAGGAGCATTTTTCTCAATAGGTGGAAAGCCAATAGTAGCAGCATCAACAACTTCAAGGCCAAGAGATAGGAGATAAGGAATCATCCTATTTTTCCATCCATAATAATTATTGCCATCGAATGTAGGAATTACTCTACTATTGACAGAATTTATATTCTCCATGATAAGGATTAAATAAGGGAACCTCCCTTTGATACCACTTGAAGTTCCAAGGATCGAATAACAACTGAGAAGGGGGGTTGAATCAGTTGTTTTAATTTTTATAAGTTTCAAAACTTTAAGAAACCTAACCCTTGAAACATGTTAAGATTTCTTTCCTTATCAACCTTTAAAAAGAAATTCAAGCATGCAAGAAAGGTAAATCAAGAAAGGCACACAAGATTTACAAGGTTTAGCCTCAATAAGAGAACCAAAGTCCTTGCCATAGCCACTCTCGTGGGTCTATGGAAATCCACTATAATGAAGAAGTGAATACAACTTGTGCCAACTCCCATTGGACACCTTCTATCTCCCGATAGGAAAGATTATACTGACTCCTGTCAGTTTACAATGTTTCCTTAAAGAACAAATGATCTAAACACAATAATAAGAACTTTGATAAGCTGCTCCAAAAATTCTCACTCTGAATGATCACTCCGAATCTTCAATCCGATTTCTTGAATCTGATTTTTCTGAAACCGGTCTTCTTAGCAACGAAATAATGATTCCACACAAATGACCACTCCGAATACTCAATCCAGATTTCTTGAATCCGATTTTCTGAAACCGGTCTTCTCAGAAAGGAAATAATGATTCCGCACAAATTCCCACTCCGAATACTGAATCTGGATTTCTTGAATCTGATTTTCTAAAACCGGTCTTATCAGCAAGGAAATATGACTCTGATTCTCTTCTTCTCAAACACTCAAGAAAAATTATTCAAAATGGTTAAAGATTTTTAATTTTAATTCTCCAGCGCTTCGTCTTTTCCGTGTGTGTAAAAAGTTACTAATGAGCGAATGATCTAAGCACATATTTGTAGGAAACTCAGAAAAAAAGGTGGGAAACTTGAGAATCTTTCCTGCTTCCTCAAATCTCAAAAACACCGCAAATCTCTCGCATTTAATCTTCAATCTTTGACTTCTTAAAATCTCCTTAAATTTCTCCGAGATTTAAGAAAAGTTGAAATTCTGGTTTTCTTAAACATAGAATTGTCATTTTGAATGTCTCAGCATGTTTCTCAGGATTGTCATTACGAATTCCCATCATGTTGATCAGGATTATCATTCCTAATTTCTCAGCAAGTAGACTCCAAACTTCAGGCTTAGAAAGTAGACTCTGAACTTCAGGCTCAGTAAGTAGACTACAAATTTCTGGCTCAGGAGGTAGAATCCGAACTTTAGGCTCAGCAAGTAGACTCCAAACTTCAGGCTCAGCAAGTAGACTATGAACTTTAGGTTTAGCAAGTTGACTCCAAATTTCTAGCTCAAGAAGTAGACTCCAAACTTTCTGGCTTTAGGAAGTAGACTCCGAATTTATGGCTCAGGAAGTAGACTCTAAACTTCAGTTTCAGGAAGTATACTCCGAATTTCTGTCACAGGTAGTAGACTCCGAATTTCGGGCTCAGGAAGTAGACTCCGAACTTTCTGGCTTCAGAAAGTAGACTCCGAATTTCTGGCTCAGGAAGTAGACTCCGAATTTCTGGCTCAGGAAGTAGACTCCGAACTTCAGGTTCAGGAATTAGACTCTGAATTTATGGCTCAGGAAGTAGACTTCGAACTTCTGACTTAGGAAGTCGACTCTGAATTTCTGGCTCCGAACTTTCTCTGAATTTTTCTTAGAGAAAAACACCAATCTTCTTCACCATTTCTTCAACCAGCTTTTATCATGAAATTTTCATGATTTTTGAGAACTTTAAGATCAGCAATGCATCGTTTAATTTTGTTTATAAAGTTTGAGACTCTTTCTTTACTTCTGAATTCTTATTCTTCAACATAATCTTTTTTAAGGAAATCTTCAGTAATCAGAAACTTCAACATTCTGTAACTCAAAAAAATTATTCAACAAAGAGGTTAGTTGTCAATAAATACAAAACTTTGTTAAACAAAACACCACAAAGGTTCTTCATAGTTGGTAGGATTTATATGTAAAAAATTATGAGGTAAAGAATGGGGGTTTGGCTCTTCTTGAATAAAAATTTCAGGATTTTAATTTTAAGTCAAGTACAGTCTCATCCTCACCCCCCTTAGAAGAAAAATAAACTCCATTAATTTTTCAAAATTTCATGGACATCCCACACCATCAAAATTTTAGCAGCCACAAATAACATTTATTTTCTCCTTATTTTCTTGAAAGCTCTAGATAGGAACAACTTTGTTTCTACTTTGGAATCTCCTGAAAGTCACAACGTCTTTTATCATGAAATCCCATAAGGGAAAAAGTATTCAATATAATGATTTTTTATAAGAAAAAATATCTTATATATTTCATTTTCCACCAAATGTATCAACAAATGAGTATCAGAAAATAGGATAACTCCCCCACATTCACATAAGTTTAACTATATCATGAAATTTCACTTCAAGAGAATGTTGGATAGGAAAAATAGGCTTTTAATATAGCTAAAAAATAGGAATATATTGTATTATAAAGTATATAAGGATTAAATGTACATGGAAGGCCATGATAAAATGGATTCACTTAAAAAACGGGACTTTAAAACCAAATAAATGCATCAATTATTTTCAAAACATATACCTCAAACCATTATGTTTTGATAAGAATAAATCAAATTCTTGTTAAAGAATTCATGGTTTATCTCTCTCAAGAAGTGTGGTGAATGTAATGAAAATTAAAATTATTTTCTAGAAGCCCAACATGAAAGTGATTTCAAATACAATGTTAGTGATATGTGGCATGAGATTAAAAAATCCAAGGAATTTTCATGAGATTCCCAAAGATTTGAACTTGAAACAAATTTATATTCATCATTTATATAATCTCAATTTAATGGGATGAATAGGTTCATTCTTTTAAATGGGTTCCAAAAATGGAAAAGATAATCATTTGAGCTTACAGGTTTCTAAAACAAAAATTAAAAAACACATAAAATTTTGAAAAACCCATTTTTATTGAATAATAGAAAAAAGGGAAATTCCTAAAACAATAAGGTTACCACCCCCACACTTAAATGATTTAGTTTTCATAATGCATTATTTTTAATTTTAAATTTATTAATATTTGAAATTTAATCACAAAAAGAAATAAAGTGTTAAAGAGAGGTATGGCCAGATGGCCGTGATTGATAAACATGTTTTAGGAGTATGATCTCATCCACTAGATCTAATGCAATGGTCCCATATAATTTATTCATATTATATCTTTTAATAATAAATGGACCACAATCTCTGTCCTTAAAATTCTATCATAGGCCTGAGTATTGATTTTAATAACAACAATTTTTCTCTTATATGAATATATTTTTGTTTAATATTCTTTTTATAACCACTATTTATCTCTCTTTTTAAATCATGTAAACTTTAAAATCATAACTTCTAATTTCCTATAACTCATGAAAATATAATCTTACTTATTTTCTAGTTCTTTTAAGTTCCAAATTCATCTTTCTCACAACCATGTATTCATTAGGTTTTTATTCCATAGGCAAGTGATGAATTTTCCCATAAATCAATCTATATGGAATCATTCCAATTAGGGTTTTTTATGCTATCATGCATGACCATAATGTGTTTCTAACCTTTGGATTTAATAATTGCTATTCATTTTAGCAGTCTTTTCCAAAATTCATTTGATTTACCTATTAGATACTTCATCTTGACCATTAGTCTGTGGATAATAGGAAGTTTACATTTTTATGAAGCACCACATACATTATCAGCAAATCCAAAATTCTATTACTAAAAAAGTGAGTCCCTTAATAACTGATGATGGATTTGGGCACTCAAAAACCCATAAAATATGTTATCCCTAATAAAATCCCAAACAAATTTAGCATCATCAGTACTGGTGGATTTTTCATCCACTCATTTTGAAACATAATGAACTATAAGAAACCTATAATTATTTCCAAGTGACACTGGGAAAGGGAAGATAAGATATATCCCCTATATTTCAAAAATGTCAAAAATATTAGGTGGATTTTGGAGAATTTCATGTCTCTTTTTAATATTTCTATAAAACATAAATTTCTCACACATTTTAAAAATTCATTAGTATCTTCCAAAATGTAGGGCTGATAAATTCCATATTCTAAAAGTTAACTTATTATCATATGATGTACAAAGTAATATCTATAAGATAAATTATGAAAAAAAACTCAAATATATAATCAATTTCAATTTCAAGAAACGATCTTCTTACAACTTGATTATTTTAAATATTAAAAAAATGGATCTTCCCAAATATAATATCTTGATCTAGATTTTAGATTTTAGATTTAGGTAGAATTAAAATGAGATAGGACTTGAGATTTTACCAAATAACTGGTCATTTACATATACCAAGGAACTTCTCCTTTAATATAGTAAAACTTCTAACCTTGAAGGTGATCATTTAGTGGTTCTTTATATGGAATTTAAACATTGTTAGTGTTGGGAATTATACTTATGTGATCGACCCCTCAGATCTCAAATTTATTTTTATCTATTAATTCAATTTTGAACATTGGGAAAATTAACATATATATCACTAACCTTAGTTTATCATTAGCCTTTCTAATCAAGTAACTAAGATCCACATGAGCATAAAAAATGACTTTTGTTCCAAGAAGATATGATATAGATATTACCAATGAAAAGAATACTGATAATTTTTTCCATGGTTTTGTAATTTTATTTGGATGCATTTAAGGTTCTAAAAGAATAAGAATTGAATTATAACTTTCTATCAAATTGATTTGAAAGTAATGCTCCAACTGCTTGGTTATAGGCATCAAAATGTAGATCAAATGGTTCATCCTAATTTAGTGACTGCTTCACTAGTGGTGTAATAAATCATCTCTATATCCCATCATAAGATTCCCTAAAATCACAATTTAAATCATGATAATAAAAATTAAAATTAAATATATATAGTTTGAGAGTAATTATACTGAAATATTCGATAAACCTCATGTAGAATCATGTATGTCCAAAAAATTATCTAACATGTTTCACACAAGATGGTTAAGGTAGTGAATTAAGCACTTCAATGATTTATTTATCCACTTCAACGAATTTTTTTAAATGGAATTACAAAAGAAAATTTCACTATAAATAATGAAATAAATGTTTTCAATGTTTAAAAAATTATTTTATAATGAAGTTTTTCAAAACTTTTTCTTGATTTTTTAAAACAATTGTCAAAATAATTTCCAAAAAACTATGAGATGATATAATAAAAACTCTAAGGAATATTCAATGTGATATGAAAATATACATACTATAATCCTATAAAATTTACATGGATCATTGAATAATCTGAATTCCATCCTTTTTTAATCCAAAGTGATGATGAGACAAGTAAAGGTAGTCTCTTCTTGATCCTCAAAAGAAATGGGTACTAGAAAAAACAAGGAAATCCATCCAAAAATAAATAATTAGTTATCCATATTAATATATATATGATATTTTAAATTATTTGGATGTGTAAATGATCTTTTAGAGTGACCTAATCCAACTTTCTAAAATCTATGCACACTCTAAAGATATTCTAAATTCTTATAGGTATTTTTTTTATTCCTTATTATGGTTATTCCATTTTTTAAGAACTACATTGATGGATCTAACCCATTGTGAATTTGAAATGGGATATATTATCCCTATGTCTAATATCTTCTCAACATTCTTCTTGAAAATCTCTATCATAGTAGGATTCAAACTCATTTGGGATATCTGAGAGGTTAGAATCTTCCTCAAGAATAATTCTATGTGAGAATATTTTTGAGTTTATTTCTAGGATATCATCTAATATCCACCTTATTTATAGGTAATTATATCTCAAAGTCTTATTCAAAGATTAATCATGGGTTGTAGATAGATTATTAGCAATTTTAACTGGAAATTTTTCTCCCTCCATGCGGTGAAAATATTTCAAATGAATTGAGAGTGGTTTTAATTACAAATATGGGGATACTCAAGGAATTAAATTAAATTAGGTTTTCCCTCTGCAAAAGGTTTGAACTCATGAATACATGAAATTATATCATTTTCCTCATGATTTAACAAATCTTCAAAGAAATAAGATTTTACCCCATCTTCCCACATGAAATCACAATCTCTAATGTTTTGGGTATTCATATGTTCAATGACATTTTCAATGAAAAAATTATCTCCAAAGACTAAGAATTCATGGAACATACCTAATTCTTAAATTGGTTCAATTCCAAATTTATGGGAGAGTGAAAATCATGAGTGATCCTCTAATGGGTGCCTCATAGAGTAAAAAATATAGAATTGGGTAGTGCTATCTCCAAACTCTAGGGTGAGTGTCCCTTCATGGAGAATGATGGTGGTTTTAGAAATCTTTAGGAAAGGTCTCCCAATAGCATCCCACCTTTTTATCAAATAAACTTTCATTACATTTTACAAAAACCGAGGATCTTTAAGGTTTACTGTCTTGGAAACCAGGAACTTAATACATGAAACAATAAAAAAACATTCTTCTTAAACTCATTAAAGGCTTCTCCTTATGTTCATCCCAGGTTCATGACTGCATCTCATAACCTGGGGACATACATCAAAAGAAAGGGTAAGCATAAGGCCCAGTAAGGGAAACAAGAGGAACATTTTACATGTGAACTTGATATACTTCAATAAAGACACGAAAAGAATTTTAAGGCATGAGAAAGAAATCATGAGGCATTTCATAATAAAAATAACATTTTTCATAACTTGAAGATGTGACTACATAATTTAACATAGACAATCATGAACATATCACCAAGGTCCATCCCCAAGGTGTCATTTGAAAATTACCAAGGTTATTCACCAAGGTATCGTGAAAATTGTAATCTCTAGTGGTTACATCATTACCCAATGCATTGGAGCGCTATCAGGGCACACCCTTAAATTTGCCTTTATTATCATGTGAGCCACATATATCATCATCAAACATTTCATAAATAACCCACATAACATAAAATAAATGGGTTTCATTTCATAATCATAACGTTTTAAAAACTACTTTAAAGACATGATCTTTACGGCACTTTAAACCCACGGAAAGGGAAAGAGGGTTTCATATATGTAAATCCAAGAATTCAAAATAGAACATTTTGATATATATGTGAATACACCTGTAGAAATAAGAGCTTTGAGTATTCACTTTATAACATAAAATAATTTTTAGAAAAGAGAGAGAGGCACTTTGAGACGAAAATTCTACAGTATAACGACTATGTTTCGGGGTTTTAGAAAACATTGAGAAGAGAGGGGACATGGGTCAAACATTCATAAATGACACATCAAACAGTAGAGAGGAAAAATATAAGGGATTTAAGAACATGGTAATGAAATTTGAAAATATACCATATGAAATGAAGAACATGAATGGAAGAAAAAAAAAGATTTCTCTTGTGAGAATTCGGCAGCCTAACGGCGCCACTTAAACTTCAACAAAATTGAATTGACAAGGTCAAATAGGGTCTCTCATCATATGAACATAAGAGTCCAGTATGATAGATATAGAGATCATACCCCAACATAATAGAAAGGAACTTGAAAGAATTGACATGAAAGTAGAACTTCAAAACGAGAATGGTGAAGAACCACTTAAAAATTCGGCAGCCTAACAGCGCCACTTAAACTTCAACAAAATTGAATTGACAAGGTCAAATAGGGTCTCTAATCATATGAACATAAGAGTACAGTATGATAGATATAGAGATCATACCCCAACATAATAGAAAGGAACTTGAAATAATTGACATGAAAGTAGAACTTCAAAACGAGAATGGTGAAGAACCACTTAAAAATTCGGCAGCCTAACGGCGCCACTTAAATCTTCAAAATACTGAATTGAAGTGATCAAATGGGGTATCTCATCATATGATCATAAAATATCAGTATGATAAATTTAGAGATCATACCCCAACATAATAAAAAAAGGAACATGAAATACTTTACATGAAAATAGATCTTGAAAAATGAGAAGGGAGAAAGAATCTGTTACAAAAATTTCGGCAGCCTAACGGAGCCACTTAAAACTTCATAAAACGAAATAATGAGAGTAAGAGGAGATATATCATTATATTAACATGAAAAGGGCAGTAAGAGGAGTATAAAAGAACATCCTCAAACATAAGAACATGGAGCATAAAAGGAATGACATAAAAGAGATTACTTGAAATGAAAGAGAGAGGTCGGATCCCTTACCTTAAAACGTAACTCTTAAAACTCAAAGGTTTGGACCTTGAGGGATTGGGGGAACCTTGGGAGGACTCCTTGGGAGGTAATGAGACCAGAACTTCGTTGGGTAAGAGTGGGGAGTCGAATGGATGAGAGGAGGGCTTGGTATTTATAGGGAAAGTGAGGGGACAAGGCATTAATGGCCAAAGGACACCTCACATGTGCTTTTCTCAAACCCATGTGCTCTCCCTTGGAATTTATCATGGAGTTAGGCCACATGGGGCCCCCAAAACAATAATTTATCACCCTTGGCCGTCCAACCCTTAAAATAACTCATGACATCATCATGACACATCTATGATGTCATTAAACATACCGAACCCCTAAAACTGTATTTTTACTATTCACTGAAAATTCAACTTTCTCAGAAAGATCCCAAAATTTCACCATAATCAAATATCAACGCTCTGATTAAAAATATGAACTCCATTTTATAAAAATAATTTTCTAAATATTTTTAATTTAATTTTTAAATAAAAACACTATTCACCAAAAATTCGTTTTTTCAGAAAAAACCCCAAAAATTACCATAGCATAATATCGGTGCTCTGAGTTCAAAAATGAAATCTGTTTTATAAAAATAATTTTCTAAATATTTTTAATTAAATTTTTAATTAAAAAACACTATTCACCCGAAAAAAACTAATACTTGAATAATAATTTATGAAACCATTATTTAACCATTTTATTGAATCACATTACTTAATCAAGGTGCCTAGATTATTTTAAAACTTTCTTTAAGTTAGATTACTAATCCATTTGGTCATATTACTAATCCAAATCATAAAATCACTATTCATAATTTACTATTCATCAAAAATCAAGTTGATCTTATTAGACTCCAAATTTCGTACTGAACATAATTGTAGAAGACCATTTTTTGAAAATCATTACACATTTTAAGTTATTTAAGGTTTACATAAATTTTTTTTTTCAAAATATTCTTTTGAAAATTCATCAAAAATATGCATACTATTTTTATCCGGTCATTTGAAAATTCATAAACTTCATCATAAGCAGAAATCCCAATTTTTATTTAAAACAAGGATTACACAAGGCAGTTACGGTCTCGTTACATAGACCCTTATAATACCAGCATAGGACCTAAGAGTAAGGTGTGCTAGGGTGATAGAATCTTGGGGCGGCTCGGTCAACATTTCCCGAGTAGTAATTTCTATCAGTTTGAACTTCTCGCGAAGGCGATTCCGTTCTAGCTTCACATGATGAAGTTCGGCTTGGGTTTGGTCCAGAGCAAAGCCCAATGGTGCTACCTCCTTCCCAATCTCTGTTAGATGGGCTTCGATCGGTCCAAGACTACTAGGTGAGGCCATCAAATCTTCTTTCTATAATAATCAACCAAGATTACTTATATATAGAGACAATAATCAAAACATTTTGTTCACAGTGGTCATATTGACCGATGGTCATATAACAGTCAAAACCCAATGGTCTCATTCTAATTATAATCATGTTTATCAAATAAAACATTTGTTGAGTATAAAAATAACACATAAAAATTAGGAAACAATATTTATTTAATATTTCGGGTCGTTACAATCTTCCCCCCTTAAGAAATTACGTCCTCGCAATTTTTTTAAAATTGGGTTTTGAAATTTCATTGAAAGTCCCACATCGGAAAAGGAGTCAGTAAAACTATTACTTTAAAAGAAAGAAAGGGAAGTACAAAGGTCACCTGAGTTAACCCACACTAGGGTTCCATGTAGGAAAACATGGACATGGAGGAGAAAACAAAGGGTCAAGTTCTGAGGGAGAGTGATAGAGAACATGATTAGGAGAAAGTTAACCCTGAGAAAATCCCAAACTTATGATGTGTTTAAACGGTCTTTGATTACCTAATAGGAAACGTAAACCAACAACGTTTTTGTTTTACGTTCCTTTTCATAATTTTGAGGAATTCATTTACAACATAGAACAAAACATAAGGAAATATACTTATCTTCATGTAGAGTTTCATCCTTTAATAAGTTTCTACCCAAAACTAATCTTTTCTCCAAATTATGAGCATTCAAAACTACTTGGTCTCATCAAAACACAAGAATCATCTTCATAATCCACAAAATATTAACTATCTATTTCTTCTATCTTTAAACATTATCCCAAAAACAGAAAGGGTAAGGTAAAACAACTCTTCAAAAAGAAACAATTCCATAGGAATGGAAACTACTTTTAAATCTTCAAATTTCCATGGTACTACCCAAAGTTCATCATAGTCCATTCCATAAATAACTATCCTTAAAAATCCTCAAAATAAACCAAACTAAGATTGAATCCCAAATACAAGAAGGATTTGATAACATAGTCTTCCAAGGTAAACTTTATCATTCATCTCCAAACAACATCAACCACTCCTGACATCTTATAAAAAAAGTAACTAACCTAAACATATTTACCCCAAGATAGGTTAATAATTTCCATAAGTAACCTAAATTACTATAATTCCACCTTAAATTCATCGATTCTTCAAAATATAAGTCAACCCTACTCTTCAAAGAAAATACCGTAGTAGTCTATTTACCTCGATCATATAGGGTCCCCAAAATAGTGAACATCTTCCAAAATAATAATCAGCTTTTAATCCCCTAATCATCTCTTTCATATTAATATGGAAATCGTTGCATTTCCTATCACATTGGTTATTGGGACATGTTCTTCCATCTCCCACCATTAACTAAGAAGAGAAATTATAATTAGAGGCTTAAATACTTAACCAATAATCATGAAAAGGAGCTTAAATCATATAAGGATAACTTGTAGAAGAAAAGTATACCCTAACTTGTGATCCCCTAGGTTCCAATCTAGGTTATCCATGATCATATATTCTTATGTGAATCTTTATTTTATTTTATCTTTGTTCCTTTAGTAATGGTTCATACTAAGCTTATGAATTTACCAAAGCATATCCCCCGGGAGTGTCGTAACCAAGAGTGCAGCAAGGCCCGTTGTCGTGTACCAGTTCCCGTTCGAGTCTAGCTCAAAGCGGTGTTTTCGGGTTTTACCCCTATGTACATCTGTGCCAGAGCCACCTCTACCTGCTCGTATCCAGACAGGGATTTATTTGCTTGGCAACCCCTTACTCAATACTCACCAAAATACCAGGAAGATTTCCTATATTTAAACTTTTCTATAGGGTTCTTCCTAAAGTTTTCATATCCTAATTTCCACAAATAACTAAACCATCCTTTGATACCAACTATAACATCCCACCTTTTTATCAAATAAACTTTCATTACATTTTACAAAAACCGAGGATCTTTAAGGTTTAGTGTCTTGGAAACCAGGAACTTAATACATGAAACAATAAAAAAAACATTCTTCTTAAACACTTTAAAGGCTTCTCCTTATGTTCATCCTAGGTTCATGACTGCATCTCATAACTTGGGGACATACATCAAAAGAAAGGGTAAGCATAAGGCCCAGTAAGGGAAACAAGAGGAACATTTTACATGTGAACTTGATATACTTCAATAAAGACACGAAAAGAATTTTAAGGCATGAGAAAGAAATCATGAGGAATTTCATAATAAAAATAACATTTTTCATAACATGAAGATGTGGCTAAATCATTTAACATAGACAATCATGAACATATCACCAAGGTCCATCCCCAAGGTTTCATTTGAAAATTACCAAGGTTATTCACCAAGGTATCGTGAAAATTGTAATCTCTAGTGGTTACATCATTACCCAATGCATTGGAGCGCTATCAGGGCGCACCCTTAAATTTGCCTTTATTATCATGTGAGCCACATATATCATCATCAAAAATTTCATAAATAACCCACATAACATAAAATAAATGGGTTTCATTTCATAATCATAACGTTTTAAAAACTGCTTTAAAGACATGATCTTTACGGCACTTTAAACCCACGGAAATGGAAAGAGGGTTTCATATATGTAAATCCCAGAATTTAAAATAGAAAATTTTGATATATATGTGAATACCCCTGTAGAAATAAGAGCTTTGAGTATTCACTTTATAACATAAAATAATTTTTAGAAAAGAGAGAGAGGCACTTTGAGACGAAAATTCTACAGCATAACGACTATGTTTCGGGGTTTTAGAAAACATTGAGAAGAGAGGGGACATGGGTCAAACATTCATAAATGACCCATCAAACAGTATAGAAGAAAAATATAAGGGATTTAAGAACATGGTAATGAAATTTGAAAATATACCATATGAAATGAAGAACATGAAAGGAAGAAAAAAAAAAGATTTCTCTTGTGAGAATTCGGCAGCCTAACGGCGCCACTTAAACATCAACAAAATTGAATTGACAAGGTCAAATAGGGTCTCTCATCATATGAACATAAGAGTCCAGTATGATAGATATAGAGATCATACCCCAACATAATAGAAAGGAACTTGAAAGAATTGACATGAAAGTAGAACTTCAAAACGAGAATGGTGAAGAACCACTTAAAAATTCGGCAGCCTAACGACGCCACTTAAACTTCAACAAAATTGAATTGACAAGGTCAAATAGGGTCTCTCATCATATGAACATAAGAGTCCAATATGATAGATATAGAGATCATACCCCAACATAATAGAAAGGAATTTGAAAAAATTGACATGAAAGTAGAACTTCAAAACGAGAATGGTGAAGAACCACTTAAAAATTCGGCAGCCTAACGGCGCCACTTAAAACTTCAAAATACTGAATTGAAGTGATCAAATGGGGTCTCTCATCATATGATCATAAAAGATCAGTATGATAAATTTAGAGATCATACCCCAACATAATAAAAAAAGGAACATGAAATACTTTACATGAAAATAGATCTTGAAAAATGAGAAGGGAGAAAGAATCCGTTACAAAAATTTCGGCAGCCTAACAACGCCACTTAAAACTTCATAAAATGAAATAATGAGAGTAAGAGGAGATATATCATTATATTAACATGAAAAGGGCAGTAAGAGGAGTATAAAAGAACATCCTCAAACATAAGAACATGGAGCATAAAAGGAATGACATAAAAGAGATTACTTGAAATGAAAGAGAGAGGTCGGATCCCTTACCTTAAAACGTAACTCTTAAAACTCAAAGGTTTGGACCTTGAGGGCTTGGGGGCACCTTGGGAGGACTCCTTGGGAGGTAATGAGACCAGAACTTAGTTGGGGAAGAGTGGGGAGTCGAATGGATGAGAGGAGGGCTTGATATTTACAGGGAAAGTGAGGGGACAAGGCATTAATGGCCAAAGGACACCTCACATGTGCTTTTCTCAAACCCATGTGCTCTCCCTTGGAATTTATCATGGAGTTAGGCCACATGGGGCCCCAAAAACAATAATTTATCACCCTTGGCCGGCCATCCCTTAAAATAACTCATGAAATCATCATGACACAGCTATGATGTCATTAAACATACCGAACCCCTAAAACTGTATTTTTACTATTCACTGAAAATTCAACTTTCTCAGAAAGATCCCAAAATTTCACCATAATCAAATATCAACGCTCTGATTACAAATATGAACTCCATTTTATAAAAATAATTTTCTAAATATTTTTAATTTAATTTTTAAATAAAAACACTATTCACCAAAAATTCGTTTTTTCAGAAAAAACCCCAAAAATTACCATAGCATAATATCGGTGCTCTGAGTTCAAAAATGAAATCTGTTTTATAAAAATAATTTTCTAAATATTTTTAATTAAATTTTTAATTAAAAAACACTATTCACCCGAAAAAACTAATACTTGAATAATAATTTATGAAACCATTATTTAACCATTTTATTGAATCACATTACTTAATCAAGGTGCCTAGATTATTTTAAAACTTTCTTTAAGTTAGATTACTAATCCATTTGGTCATATTACTAATCCTAATCATAAAATCACTATTCATAATTTACTATTCATCAAAAATCAAGTTGATCTTATTAGACTCCAAATTTCGTACTGAACATAATTGTAGAAGACCATTTTTTGAAAATCATTACACATTTTAAGTTATTTAAGGTTTACATAAACATTTTTTTTTCAAAATATTCTTTTGAAAATTCATCAAAAATATGCATACTATTTTTATCCGGTCATTTGAAAATTCATAAACTTCATCATAAGCAGAAATCCCAATTTTTATTTAAAATAAGGATTACACAAGGCAGTTACGGTCTCGTTACATAGCCCCTTATAATACCAGCATAGGACCTAAGAGTAAGGTGTGCTAGGGTGATAGAATCTTGGGGCGGCTCGGTCAACATTGCCCGAGTAGTAATTTCTATCAGTTTGAACTTCTCGCGAAGGCAATTCCGTTCTAGCTTCACATGATGAAGTTCGGCTTGGGTTTGGTCCAGAGCAAAGCCCAATGGTGCTACCTCCTTCCCAATATCTGTTAGATGGGCTTCGATCGGTCCAAGACTACTAGGTGAGGCCATCGAATCTTCTTTCTATAATAATCAACCAAGATTACTTATATATAGAGACAATAATCAAAACATTTTGTTCACAGCGGTCATATTGACCGATGGTCATATAACAGTAAAAACCCAATGGTCTCATTCTAATTATAATCATGTTTATCAAATAAAACATTTGTTGAGTATAAAAATAACACATAAAAATTAGGAAACAATATTTATTTAGTATTTCGGGTCGTTACACTCCCCAATTTTTTTTTTGTGTTTGATGGGATCCTATCTTCTTCAATATTAGTCACATAGAAGTCATATGGGAACAAGATATCATTAAATTTCATAAGGATATCCACCATAACTTCTAATAAGAAAACTATGGATCTATTTTTAATATGGAGGACCACTCAGGTGGTATGAAAGTATCCCATATAAAAATAAGTGTATACTGAGTGAGTAAATAAATTAATTGAAAACATAGATCAAATAAATCATTATACAAATTTAATGATCCAACAGTGCATGGAATGAAAAAAATACATGGATCATGACATTTGGTTGGAAGTTTTGGTGTGATAAGGATTGAGAAGCTTCATCCCATGTTAATACTCTCACTCAATTGAATAATCCAGTTATTTTTGAAAATATCTATTAAAAATTTAAAATACCTTAGAATTTTTTTAGTTCTTCAAGAATGGTGTGTCAATCTCCAACTTTTGTAAGGTGTCCATAATTTATTTTTGAAGTGATTCTTAATAAAATATATTTGATTCTATCATATTTAAAGGAAATAGTAAAGGGTTTTATTTATTCTAATTTTTTTGTCTCTGAAATGGTGTTTCTTGTATATTTTTCCATGTACTATACTTCTCCTTATCCTATTTCTTTTTCTTATTCTCAGTGAATTTTCATTGAATTTTCATAAATCCCAACATAATTCTCCCTTAGAACATGTAATTTTTTCTCTGTCAATGTTGGCTAGTGGTGAGAGTTATTTTCCAATTATTATTGTTTTCATATTGAAATTATCCTTTTTTGTTTTCACTACTTTAGATTGTAGTTTTCATGGGTTTTTAGAAAGGATTTCCAAAATACTTCCAACCCATTTTTCATACTTATCAAACATATCCTTTAGGCCATAAACCTTGTATTGTAGCTATTTGATAGGTGTTTATAAACTAGTATATGGTTTTTCATAGAATTTTTTGAAGGTGGGTAGCTCGTGGTGAGTTTTATGGTTATAATATTTCTACTATTTACATAGTGGTGTGTTTTGGAATAGTTTCTGGAATGGGGCTTTGTTTTGAAATTGGTTTTTGAATGAGGGTGTAGATTTATCCTACTGATTTACAAATCTATATTTATGGTTATCAACTCTGCAACCTTGGTTTTTTTTCAAACTTCCTTATCTTAAAGGATACTAAACAACATTCTATTATCTATATTATATCACACTAGTCAATTAAATTATTTTTTTGATGAGAATAAGCCTCATAAAGTAGCTAATTATTTTTATCTCACAAATTTTTAGGTTTATTTGTATCAAAAAACTAGTTATCTCTTCCATACTAATTTCTAATATGGATGATGGATGAGATTTTTTTAACTCATGAGTACCTGTTGTTCCATTACCTCTTGAAACTAATTGTTTTGATTTCATTGAAATCCTCTTCGATCAATAAATTAACTTCTTCTGGTAAAATTTCAATCAATATACCTCTAAATGATGCATCCTGAAGGTTTATATAATTGTCCTGTAAGCCTTGATAAAAGACAATAATTATGTGATGCTACTAAATTTACTTATGTGGGTATCTAAAATATATATTATTAAATATCTTGAAGTAATCATAAAGATTTTATATAGATGTCTATATAACGGAATTATTTTCTTTTTTACAGTTGTTCTCCTAGAGGTTGGGAAGAATATCTACATAGATAATCATATTAATTCACTCTAGGCATAATAATATCATGATTTTAATCCATAAAACCACTCATTTTAATATCCTTCCAATGAAAATTGGAATACATTCCACTTTACATGCTACTTAGCTACTCCTCGAGGTCTGAAAGATGGAAAAACATATTTGAACTTTTCCATACGTTTTTTGGGTATTCTCCTACTAAGAAATGATATTTTTGAAGCAATGTGGTCATGTTAGGTTTCATCTCAAAATCATTTTTTAATTATGGGATGCCATGTTTATTTTCTTTATTAAGGAATTTTGGTTCACATAGGTCTCTAAGGGTTTGGTTGTGATTTACATCCATGATGATAAGATCAAATAGAACACTTGATTTTTCACTCAACTCTACAAGAGAAATTACTCAAAATAATTTTTTAAATTATTATTTCTAATTATATTTAACAAATTTTTTTTTCAGGATCTTGGTGGAATGGATCAATGTTAGTGATTATAGTCATGCAATTTGAAAAATTATATTATTGGAAACACCTACCCCATAACGGATCCATGTTTTCACTTGTTCCTATCATGGGGTGTGTTAAAAAAATTATTTACTACATAAAAAAATCGATTAATGTGGTTAACATAGTTTTTCTCTATATATAAGCATACAATAATCAAGATATCACATTTATTTAGAGGGAAAATTTAGTGTTCTTGATATTTTTTGACTTTGAAAAGTAAATAAAGCAACTAAGAAATAGAAAATAGTTAAAAAAATATTGAGAATAAATTGAAAAATAAAGTGATTAAAACCCATTATATGATAAGGGTTACTAGTTTGGGATTATTTTCCCACTTTTAAGGCCATATTAGTTCCAATTTACCCAATCCTCTTCTGTTAAGTCAATAAAAGGGAGATTCCACAATCTCTTTCTTTCAGTACGTTGGTCAAATAGAAATGGTGAGAATAAACCTTACCAAAAATCTCAAAATGGTTTACACTCCTTCCAATATGTGAGATATTTGTAGAGAATACCACCAATAAACTTGGGAAATTCTCAATTGGTCCTTTTTTATCCCAAAAAAACCAATAATGTCCCCTACTCATCCCACATGTACTCGTGACCATCGAGTAATTCACAACTAATACCTGGTATATTCCATCATATATAAAACAGAACATAGTGGGGGGAGATAATTATAATTGAATAATGAAATAACAACAATAGAATATCAAATCAAATATGACTGTACATGATAATAAAAACTACTATTATAAATTGAATCCATATTTATAGAAGAGAGAAAAGTATATTAAACCATTGATTTCATGAAATAAATAATTACAAAAGTAAAATCCTATCCTTCCCCAATAACATAAAATTTTACCCCTATATGGTAAGGTTATCCATTATGAAGGGGTATGAATAATGATTTAAACAACTAAGAAGATCAAAATATATAAAATAAATAACAAAAAACTTTCTCCACTAGAATTTGTCTACTTGAATTTTTCTTCTATTTTTACCACCAAATGAATTTTTTTGATAATTTTCCTTCTTAAAATATCTTAAAAAAATATTTTTCTATCAAATATCAATATTTCAAAGTTTTTTGATTAATTGAAAAGATTTTATGGATGTATTAATGGTTTTGAGCTCATTTCACCATGATAATTCATTTCCACCTTACCCTTTGAGTCCTATTTTTAAATTATTTGATGTCACCTCATTTGGAACCTTGTATCCCATGATATAACTCATTTATTGAGGTGGGGAATTTCTACCTGTAACGACCCAAAGTTTTATAAATGGAATCACGTTCTTATAATTATGCTTTATAGTATAATCAAATTAGTAAGCACAATGAAATATAATGATACTAAATATTATGTGACCATTAAAAATAATTTTTCCACTTATTTGTTTTGAATTTCGAAAATCTGACATACACGATTGTGTTGAGGATGATTTTTGGAGTCTAATAGAACAAACATAATTTTTAGTGAATAGTAACATACCCTTATGAATAGTAACCTACCCTTATGAATATTAATATGACCCTTATGTATAGTAAATCATCAAAAGTAATAGTAACTTTACCCTTGAAAGATTAAATGAACTTTAGGCATCTAATAAGTGAAAATTTGACCTTAGTAAAAATATTGGTATTTTTGTAAGTCATAAATAAATAATTGTAATTAATTAGTTAATTTAAAAGAAAATTTAATTTATTAAAATGTGTTCGTAAATTATAAATTCTATGTCTTCTAGTTTTAAGATAATTTTATAAGACCTTATATAATTTTTGAAAGCATTATAAAATCAGTTTTAATTTTAAAAACTGTATTTTTCAAGTAAATTATGATTTTAATTAAATATTAAATTAATCATATTTAGAAAATTATTTTTGAAAAATGGACTTTATTTATGGATTCTAATTTTAAAAAAAAATTTAGGATGATTTTTTTGGGTTTTTTCTGAAAAACTTCATTTTTTAGGTGAATAGTAAAAATACAGTTTTCCAAATAACCGATGTATCATAAATTGCATCATTCATGATGTAATGATGACATAAAATTTCTAGAACTTTATATTAGGCCATGTTATATTTAATTTAATAATGTTTTCATTAAAATACAATAAACTCAATTTCCAAACCTAAAAAGAACTTTCCAAAGCATAAAGTCAAAAGGTCATTCCTTAAAGTATCTTTTTATCTTTCTTTCACTTTCCTTTTAATAAATTAATAAATTCGAATTATAAATATGATTTATAGTATAACAATAATTATATTATATTAATATATGATTTATTATTTAAAAAAAAACTACTATTACAAGTCTAACATTTGATATATTAATTTATTTAATATTTTATTCTAAAAACACCCCCTCCTCATGTATAAATAACCCCTCTCCCTCCGCATTCCAAAAAAGACCTCTAAAGATTAAAAACTTGTCTAAAATCTGACCAAGAATCATCCCTAGCCCCTCTCCCACGTCCAAAATCTTCTGGTCTCATCAAGAGACCAGGCCTAGCTTCCTTAAGGAGGATCTCAAGAGGAGGATTCAAGAGGTAATTCCTCTCTCTCTTTTCCTTTAATTTCCTTTCAATTAGAAGTTATTTTCTTATTATATCCTCAACTATCTTCATAAAAATGGTATGTTTACTCCAGTATCACAAATATATTTGAATTTTGTGATACTAATCAGATATTATATCATCCAACCCACTTCTCCTCTTCTTTTTTATTTTAGAAAGGAACACATTGTTCTGGAGGTGTTAATTTATCACCTTCAAGAACGACATGTTTTCTTTTTTCCTTTACTGCCTTCAGATCTGGTCTTGAAAACATTTTAATGGATGAAACAAAATATTTTATTTGTATTTTATCCTATTTAATGTTCTATAACTAACTTATGTACATATTACTAAATAATTAAAAGAAACAAGTTGGTTGTGGGTGAAAACCGCCGAATTAACCCTTACGATCATAATTAAGATACTATCTAATGATTCATCCACATGGTATATAATATAATTAATTATAAGACAATTTAAACTCCTATAAGATAATTAATAACATTTAATATCAGTTCTATATGTATACTCATGTTCTACATGAACTTTTATTTATGAATACAAGTGAACCACTAAAAAAACCATAAAAACAAACATTCCCGAACAATGTTTTTAAAATATATAACTAATCCAAAGGACCATAAAATAACTTAATGAAACCATAATTAACCATATTCATATAAAATAGGTTCTTTATTTGTTAATTAATGAATCTAATGTGGTTATAGAGGACATTAAAGCGAAGAAATCATTCCGATACAAGGTAAGGGGAAATTCTCGAACCCAACTTTCTTTCTTCAGGGTCTCCCTCTTTCATTAAATTTTTGGTATGGTCACTCCTTAAAAATAATTTATTCTTAATTATATTACCTTTTCTAGGATATACATTTTTTTACATTGGATTTTATGTCAAACAAATATTTTCTAAAATAACTCTTCTTTCATAAACACACATTTAATTTCTCACTCAAGGTTGATGGTTATTGTATCAAGTATGTTATTCCCACTTTATTTTGAGAACCCAAAGTTTATTAATGTGTTCTTATTATATGAAACCCATTAATTTCCATGGGTTAGTTATGTTAATTTTTGATATATGTTCTATGTGGAATTCTTGATAATGATAATGTTATGATGTGACAAGTGTGCCCAGAATTATACAACGCTCCAATGCGTTGGGTTAAGTTATAAATCTAATGATTTAAAGTAAAATTATGTGTGAAAAATATTCTATATTTTTTCACAAATATGTGTGGTATTTAACCACTAAGACATGATGTTTTATTTTTTATGAATTTCCACATATCATGTCTTTTATTAATTCTACCTCTCATGTTCATGATCCTTTTCCTATGTTATAATTATGCTCACCCATTGTTATATTGTTCATATCTATCCTCTTTCTAGGAATTTAGATCACCCATTTCTTATGTATATTCTTAGATGACTACATATACTAAGGAGTGGTCAAGTTCCAATAGGAAGCTAGAGAAGAATGAATTAAATAAATGTTTATGTTTGATGTTGTAAATGTTATGTATGGTCCTAGTTTTCCCAAGAAACTAAAACTTTGGATCATATATGTTTAATTATATTATTTTGTTTATCTTTATAATGATGTAATAGTAATGTAATAAAAGGCAGGGTCTCTATACTACCAGTCAGAAGTAATTTTTAAATTGAATGGTTTTTAGGCCTGTGTATGTTCAAATGGGATCTGGGTTCTAAAGAAGAAGTTGAATCCCACAAATAAAGTAATCCTAAAAAACAAGTCACTGAATTTGGATCATTGTTTTAATTTTTATTCTTGAAAAAATGTGATCGAAATTTTATAAAATTTCAGAATTAATCAATTTTTACATTTTAGCCCAAAATTCACCAAAAATATGAAAATGATGTTAGTCAAGTAAAATGGTTAATTTGGTATGGATTAAATAAATGAAATACCTATGAAATATTTTGAATATATTATTTCTATCGGTAGTGATGTTTTTATGTGTCACCATAAAACATGAATATATAGAGTGAGCTTAATATTGTTGGAATAACAAGGATATGTTTCACACTTGAGAGCCTAACCTCTGTTATGCATGATGTATTGGGTGTATGGACAACCCATGTTATTTTATTTTAGAAGTTACTTGGTGGATGTGATACCCAAAAATTAGTGATTATATGGGGTTCCTAATAATTCCTAGGATCTAGAAGTTGATCATGGTGATTATATATGAATCTAGAGAAGTCTAATATTGGTTTGATAGATATGATTTTATTGGGAGATATCCCTAGTGATTTTTAGAATATGAACTTTACCTTTTTATTATAGGAGATGTTCCTAGTGATTCCTTGGATCTATTTTTGTAACATTTGATGACACGTAAGATTCAACTTTATTCATATAATCATATGATTATATTGGGAGAGATTCTAAGTAATTCCCAGGATTAAGTGTTGTATATTATGGTGTTGTGAGAGATTGATATGGATTCCTAGGATCAATAATTTTACCATATGATGATAGGGGATATTCATAGGAAGAAGTTTTTATACATGATGGTGTTTTTTGAGATTATATTTAATGAAAAGAATATAGAAGTTATTTCTAATGTTGTATGATTATCCAGGGATGTTACAAGGATTAGATGGTGGTTTATTATACTATGATATTCCTATAATAATTTCTAGTATCTGGTGTTTAACCCATTTGTAGGAACACTCATGATATTTCTATATAGTACTTTAATCCCCCATATTATTATGTGATATGCTCATAGAAAATCTAGAACCGAATAAAGCTAGTATTTTCGGTCCCAGGTTCAACATTTTAACATATCGATTGATTTTATTTATTTATTAATGTTTCACCATAGTAATTTTATACTTAGCTATGAATATTATATATTTATATAATAAAATAATTATTAATTTTTCGACCCTAATAGTTGTACCCTACTAAATTGCATTGACACGCTCCTTGGGTTTCCTTGGAACATGGGTACCCAAGTATACTCCACCGATCTTAGGTTCAGGTTGAGAATAGGCCTAGGGTTACATGATCAGGTGGGATAACTCATACGAGATTATAGATTAGGATGAGGTAAGGCTCAAGGATTGTAATAGAGCCTCACTATATATTTATTATCTTGTTAATTTTTTATATATTATTCCACTAGGGGTGATTATATAATCTATGATGTTGTGAACATGTCTATGAATGATTTTACATGTTTTCATTCCATTTGATATATTTTTTTTTGTCATTTATCACTTATTTGTAATAATATTATTTAGGATGAATGTTTTTTATTTTCTTTAATGTTATGTTTTACTCTTATATGAGTGAATAATATCCAAAATTGTGACACCCTAGAACCTCGATACTATTTGAAATCCTCTACCACATAGATAGGTGTTATTGTAGTCATGTAACAACCACTATTCGAAAAACCAATTGAGTGGTCTAGGGTTCCAAGGTAATACAACATGGTATCGGAGCATAAATTATTTTTTTATAGTATTTGGAATGATAGTATACATTTGATATAGGAACATGTTAGTGCATTTGATAGTAATCATAATAGTGAATCATGAACACATTTTCTGATGAAAACTCTTGGTTACGATGGATATGGGACTGGTCATTTTGATTTTCTATTTTTCAGTTGTGTGAGGTCCCCTAGTGAGAAATTATTAGGTTGAGATTTATAATTTGTGGGTTTTTTATATTACTCCATTGACATAATTCATGTGTGCATGAATTATATATGGAACATAAAAATAAAATGAAATTAATGTGACAATGTTTTATTGTTATAGAGGATGATGAGGGTGTAGTTTTTAAAGTGTTAACAATAACTTATATGGAATTTTTCTATATAACATATTGGTGGAAATCTAATATATTGAACCACTGAATATTTTCCAAAATGACAGTTCATGGGAATATTAGAGATGGATTCTCCATGATAAGGACTATATAATCAAAAACCCAATTTAAGGGTCGTATATATACACTTAGTAGGTTGGGATATGCATTAGATTCCTTTATAATAAACTTGATGCTTGAAATAATAATATTGTTTCGAAAAATAAAATATTTATTGATATATAAAGTGTAAAAAAACCTATAAGGTATTTTTCCACAAATATTCTTGTTTAAATGTTACATAACCTAAATATATGATCCAATAATAATATTCTTAGGGAAATAACATTATATATAAAATAATGTGAGATTCGGGTCCTCAAGGGGGTATTCTTCTATATGAATACCCAGTGAGGATAATATCAGGACCCTATGTTTCTTATATCACTATTAAATCATTTTAAAGATAAACAATGTAAAATCATTACAATACAGGATCCAATGGTTTATTATCTTGGGAAAATTGGGACCATACAAAATTTGAACATATTAAAATGGAAGCATTTATTTAAATCCTCCAACTTTATCCTTAAAATATCATATTATCCTTAATATATATAATCACCAGAGGATATACATCAAGGAAAGGGGTGGGTAAAAGCCCAATAATAGGACTAATAAAGAACTTGAATCTATAAATAATGGATGAGAATAATAATCATATTCATAAAAAATAATAGGTTAGTCATCATAATCATGGGAGGAATAATTAGGTATAGGAATGGAATGTGTTAATGCACAAAAATAAAACATCATGTCTTAGTGTTTAAATAACAAAAATAGTTGGGAATAATGATAACATCATGTTTATTCATAAAATATGTGCATAATCATAAAATAATAATTTTTACTAAATATTGAATCTTTTTTATTCATAATACACATCATATCATGAGATACATCACATTACCTTATGCATTGGAGCACTATATAATAATGGCTGCACCCATAACATCATAACATTTTCATAATCATGTATGCCACATGGAATTTATATCAACCAAATTCATAAAGTAAAATATATAAATGAATGTGTTTCATAAGTATTTCATCTATCAAGAATGAACTTTTAGTTCCTGAATGAAAAAGAAAAAACATGTTTGTTTTAAGATTCATCATTCTTGAGCGAAGAATAATTAACTCAATAGAACTGAGAATGTGTTTTGGATAGAAGAGTTATTTTGGAAAATATTTATATTTTTCTTAAAATAATATTAAAAATAGGTATATCCTTTAAAGTAAATTCGAATTAAAATGAAATAATATTTTAGGAATATTAAAAGAATATCCCCATCGAGATTTTTTATGAAATTGGAATGATGCCAAGAAAATGTGTTGGGCTTGAGAATCTATATAACTTATGTTTGAATACATTCTTCACTTTAATATCCTATATAATAAAATTAGATTAATTATTTACTAAATATATTACATGTTATTCATTTATTTTATTTTTTTATAATTTTATTTAGTTTATTTATAGGAATAATTATGAGTTATAGAGTTCAATTTCATGGTTTTGGGAGTGTTTGTTTTCCTAGATTTCATGATCGGTTCACTTGTATACTAGTACGAGAGTTCATATAAAATGAGAATAATTCTCTAGAATTGAAATTATATATTATTAATGAACATAAAGAAGTTTTAATGGTATTATATATATATATATATATCATATTTTTATATGAGTATGGTTCATTAGATAAAACATTAATGATAAATCTTTAGTTTATTTTCTTGGGTTTTCCACCCATCAAAAAATAATTTAGTTTTATTAAATATTATGTTTATAAATTATTTCTAGAATATAAAAATGTTATAATATGAATATTAATTTTTTTAACCATAATAATAGTTTTATTAACATTATTTAAGGCATTAATGGAAAATGAAAACTCGTCATCCACAAAGGCAATAAATCAACACATTATGGATAATGTTTTAATTTTTAGAATAAAAGTAGAGGAGAAGCAGTTTGATGATTGATATTTAGTTAAGATAATAAAATTTCAGTATACATATGAGTCTATAGTTATAATTTCTCTTTGGATAAAATATGTGAGGATAAAATAAGAAAAGAAAATAAATTAAAAGGGAATGAAGGAGGGTTTTACCTCCTCAATTTCTTCTCCTTAAGATCCTCTTCATGACACCTGGGTTTATTCATTTGTTGAGAAAAGTAGCTCATAGATGTGGGGAAGAGGCATGGTAATGGAATAATGTGGAATTTAGAAAAGATACAAGGCTTGTATGGGGTGAGGAGATGAGGTGTTGAAGGGTGGTATATATAGGGGGAGGAAAGGAGTATTTTTTTTTATTTTCAATATTTTATTTTTTTAGATCAATAATATAAATAATTTTGATACTTATAACTAAATATGTTAAATAATTCATTAGAGTTAGATATTATGGTGATTAAATCATCCATGAATCAATATTTTATTTATTTAACATATAATGTTAAATACCATAAATTACTGTATTTTACTTTGCAGCAAAAATTCAACTATTTTAGAAAAATCCCAAAAAATAACCCTAAAATTTTTTTGACATTTTTATTTAAAAAATGAACTCTATTTTATGAAAATAATTTTCTATGTATGAGAAATTTTTATTTTTAATTAAAATCACTATTTATTTGAAAATAATGATTTTAATATTATAACAGATTTTATGACACTTGGAAAAATTAATTAAGGTCTCATAAAATTATCTTATAATTATAAGACAATAAAATTATAATTTATGAACATATTTTATGATAATAAATTTTCTTTTAAATCATTATATTAATTATAGATCATTAAATAAATATTTATGTTACACAAAAATACCAACACTGAAGTTATCATTTTTAAAACATTTATTTACCTATTAAATGATATAAATATATCATATTTTTATTTATAAGATAAATAAATTTTATTTATACATTAATAGGTGGGGTTACTATTCTATTTTATGGATGTCTATTCATAATGGCCATGTTACTATTTCGACGGTTAGATTACTATTTCATTAGTATAGGTTTCTTATTTACTATAAATATCACTTATTTCATTATTAATTCATGAGAATTATGTTTTTATTGGGATCTCAATTCTTTGTATTTATTTTATAAAATATAACATCATAATAATAAGGGAAAAAATATCATTGATAAATGTATGGGTCATTACATTCTTCCCCCCTTTTGAAAATTTTCATTCAAAATTTCCTTTTACAATCTAAGTTGAAAACAGGTGGGGGTAAATCTCCTTAATTGCTTACTCCAGTTCCCACATCTCCTCTTCATACTTATTATTCCTCCCAAAAACCTTGAAAAGTTTAGATGTATTTTTTCATAGGACTTTGTCTATATGTTCCATGATCTTTACTGGATGCTCTTAATACGAGAGATAATTCTCAAGTTGTACCACCTCCTGATTCATTGAATGTGAGATGTCAAGTATGTAATTACTTAGGAGAGATACATGAATCATATCAATAAATTGATCCATACATGGTGGAAGTGAGAGATGATAGGTGGATTTTCCTATGTGGTCAAGGATCTCAATGGGACCAATGTACTTTGGGATAAAATCCCACTTCTTTCCAAGCCGCATGACTCTCTTACATGGTGATTTTCAAAGGAAAACATTTTTCCAAATTCAAACACCTATTCCCTTAAATTATTTTCATAACATCTCTTATTATGACTCTGATGAACCTTAATATGTTGTTGTATGGATTGAAACTTATCAGTAATCTCTTACATAAGATCAATTCCAAGTATCTTTCATTCTCAAACTTCATCCCAATAGGTTGGACTTATGAAACGCTTCCCATATAGAGCTTTATATGGAGCCATGTAAATAATAAAGTTGAAAATATTGTCATATGAGAGATCAACAAATGGGAGATAATTATTCCATCAAACTTTAAATTCTATTGAGTAGTCTCTCATCATGTCCTCAAGTTTCTAAATTGTCCTTTCAGATTGTCCATCAGTTTGGGGGTGATAAGCCATGCTAAAATTCAATTAAATGATCAAAGTATACTGAATACTTATCTGTAATTTATATATGAACCTTAGTTCATGACCAAATATGATAGAATTTGGAACCTCATAAAGCCTCACTATTTACTTCGCATATATATTTTCATGTTTTTAAATTGAGAAATATTCCCGAATTGTGATAAAGTGGGCAATCTTGGTGAGTCGATCAACTATAACCCATATCACATTATTTCATTTGGATTCTATTGAGATACCATTTACAGAGTCCATAATGACATTATTACATTTCCAAATGGATATAGGAAATGTTTTATCATCCCATTGGACTTATGTCACTTTAATTTATCTTGTTGGAATTCAAAGAACATTGAGATATACTCTGCAATCACCATTTTTATATTGTCCCACCAATAGTGTTCTCAAATATCATTGTACATCTTTGTACTTGCAGGGAACATGGAGAAACGTGAGATATATGAATTATACAATATATCCTTCTTTATCTCAGATGATTAAGGAACAAACAACCTCATTCCAAACTAAATCAAACCATCATCATCGATTTAGAACTCAAGTATCTTTCCTTTCATTACTACATTCACCTTCTTTTGTAACTCCAGATCATCCCATTGTTCCTCCTCAATCTTCACTTGTATATATGGTTAGGAAATAATTTTTGAAAGGTATTATTTATTCCCTACTATTTTATTTCCAAATCCATCCTTTATATATCAATTAAGATAGGCTCTTTCACAATCTGCATCATGGATAAATCCGTAGGTTCTTTTCTACTAAGGGCATCAAATACCATGTTCACCTTTTCCAGATGGTAGTAAATAGAGAAATATAGTCCTCAGTTAAATCTAACCTACTTCATTGAATCATTTTGAGCTCATTTTTTTGGAATATATACTATATAAAATTTTGGTTAGTATATATGTCACAATGATCACCATATATGTAGTTTTTATAGACTTTCAAGGAAAAAATCATAGCTTCTAGTTCAAGATCATGCATCAGGGTAGTTATTATCTTGGATCACCAATTGTCATGAAGTGTAGTCTATCATTTTATCATTCTACATGAGTACAAAACCCAGGACTTTCTTTAAGGAATCACTATATATCAAAAAACCATATCAACTTTTTTCTAGTGTGGGTAAAACTACAGTGGTTATCATTTTCTTGATTTCCATGAAGTATTAATCAAATTTTTATGTCTTGACATAATTTACCCCTTTCCATGTTAACATAGTAAATGGGATATAAAATGATGAGAAATATCTTTCAAAACGTCAGTAATAACCTGATAATCCATGAAAACTACATATTTCCATGACACTAGTGGGTCTGGGTCATTCCTCAATTTCCATTGTTTTTTAAAGGTCCACATAAATTCCCCCACTTGTGATCAGGTGTCCCAAGGATGCGACTTTTGGCATCCAAATGTCACACTTTCTAAACATGACATACAATTTATCCTTCCTTAATGTCACAACAACAATCCATATATATTATTCATGTTCCCCCTTTTAATAGAATTATTTGAGAATATCTTCAATAAGAACTACCATAAGTTTGTCAAGGTAGCTTTAAAAGACTATATTCCTCAAATCCATTAAGATTTTAGGTGAATTAGTAAGTCTTAAGGGAATCACTGGAAACTCATAATGGCCATACCTTGTATGGAAGGTTGTCCTGTGAATATTTTAATTCTCAACATTTATTTGATGATATCTAAAATGAAGATCCAATATTGAGAAGTAATTGGATCCTCATAGTTTATCGAATGATTCATTAATCCTTGGAAGATGATATTTTTTCTTTAAGGTGATCTTATTGAGCTCTCAGTAATCAATATACTAATGCATTGATCTATCATTTTTCCTTAAAAAGAGCATGAGTTCACCCCAAGATGATGTACTATGGAGTATGCTCCATTTTTAGAAATTATATTGTGGCTAATTCTATAACTACTATAATTCTATAAGGTCCATCCTTTAGGTATATTTTTATATAGTAGTGTCTTCGAGTATAACTTATATTTAGAAATCTACCACATGATCCAGGGGAAGTCCGAGTAACTCATCTGGAAATACATCAGTGTATTCCATAAAAATGGTAAATTCCTCTATGTTGATACCTTCCATTGACTTATCAATTTGAGTGAGGTATGATTCTTTATAGGTCATCAACACCCACACTGTTGATGTATTTTTAAATAGATATTAATGGTCTTCCTTGAATTTATATTGGATAATGGGCTGGTTCGAAATATGAAAACATGTTTCCTTTTCCCAATAGTTGATGTCTTATCTATATAAAGATATCCAATCTATGCACAATATAGCATCAAATTCCACCTAGGGTAGTATTATGATATTTTATGGAAGAATATTATCACATATGCAAATAGGGGTAGAGTCTAACACTTGGGTTGAAATGATTGCTTGACTAGGTGTTTTTATGGATATCTCTACTTCAAGGTATCTGTATTTGATTCAATAGTTATATAAAATGTGAAAGATAAAAATGAATTAATAGAACCATAATCAAATAATAATTTTGAAATTCATGAGTGAATTGAATGTGTACCTTATATGACTTCATTTTCTTGATCCACTTTAGCTGTAGTGATGGAATAAAATTTCCCTTTATCATTTGGCTTTAGTGTCTGTTATCACTAATTTACCTTAAGGAGTTGAGGTTTATTTCACTCACTCACATAGTTCCCTTTCTCCCTATAGTTTAATCATTTAATAATGGATGGATCTCTCCTTTACTCCATTATAATTGTTGGATTCTTTATATCTCTTTTTCATTCACGAGCTTGGGGGCCTTATCAACCACACATGGAGCATTTCCCCATCCCTTTTATGAAATTACCATGGTTCTTCTTCAAACATGTTTTACATGTGACTGGTTGAGTTTTCTTTCCACCATTTTCAATAGGTCCATGATCTAGAAACTCTATCTTTTGTTTCTTATCTCAATATCCATGGGACCGTTCTCCCAACTCCATATCCCATTTTATATAACATTGACCATCTTCTTTATAACTCCAAAAGTCTCTAATTTATATATCCTTGGAATATTGTGGTTTTAAACCACTATATAATGTCTCTATTTATCTATCATCATAGATTCCAAAACCTTAGGCATACCTTGGAATCCTTGTGATTTTTTTTGTAAGCTATGACAAATTTAGATTCTCTTTTTATTTAGCTCAATGAATTCTCCCTCCATATTTTTTTTGAAGAGTTTGAGGGAAATACTTATTAAGAAATATTTCTATAATGTCTTCCCAGTCCATATCTTATATCTCATCATTAATATTGGTATTCTTAATCAATTTCATCCATTTATGGGACTATCCATATAAATGATAAAAATCTAGAGTCACCTCCTCCTTCTCAAAATTGTGAAGCATATAAAAGATCATATCTATTGAGTTGAACAACTATTATGTAATGAGTTAATTGGAATATCCACTAAATGTTGATGGTAATTTCCATATAAAGGTTAGATATCTAGTTTTCCCATCTTTTATGAAGGAGGATGTTCCACATTTCTCAGGTTATTGTTCATATCCTAATAAATATAGGTAAATATAACCATTAAATTTTGAACTCCACCTCCCAAAGAATTGGGAATTTCATATAGGAAATCACTATAATGTTCCTAACATGGGTTTTTGGCTTGATTTATCTTATTTTCCACTATATTATAAAATATAAATGGTTTTGAAAAAAATAAGTCAACATGTCATGAAAATCTAATTCATTTATTTGTGCAATTAACTTTAATGGAATATCTTGTGGGATCCCTATGTTTATAATTTTTCTAAAAAAAAGATTCTTTGATTCTTATATATAAACAGTCTCATACTAAGAGTTTTAACTAATATTACCTAATCCTAATTCCTCAAATTAACTAATCTGTGCTCTGATAGCAACTAAAAAAACCCTACTTTTTTACATTATAATTATAATATTTTAAAGATAAAAAATATAAAAGTGTTACAATCCAATGTAAAATGGTTTGGTATTTTAGGAAAATTAGGAACATAAATAATTTGAACATAATAAAAAATAAATATTAATTTAAATCCTATATATTTATCCATAAATATAATGTTTTCCATAGTACAAATAATCATCTAAAGATATATATCAAATAAAGGTGTGAGGTAAAATCCTAGTTAGTGGATTTATAAAGAACATGAATCAATATAGAATTTATGAGAATAATAATCACCATAATATCCAAATTATTGGATCATATTTGTAATCATGAGTGGAAGTATTAGGTAAAGGCATGGAATGTGGCAATTCATAAAAATGAAATACCATTTCTTATTGGTCAAATACCACACATAGCTTGAAGAAAACTAGCATAATTTTTACACATATCATTTGTGCATAATCATAAAATCATCATTGTGAAAAAGTATATCATCATGTTCATACATAATACAAATCACCTCATGAGATACATCACATTACCTAATGAATTTGATGGACATATAATTTCTGGCGCACCTATCATATCATAACATCTACATAATCATGCATGCCACCTAGACTATATCAATACATGTAATGAAGTAAAACATATACATAAATGGTTTTCATAAAAATTTCATCAATAATGAATAAAATTTGGGTAACTAAATGAAAATGGGAAAATAATATTTGGTGTAAGATTCACCATTATTGAGCAAAGATGAAACAACCTAAGAGAAGTCAAAATGTTTTCTGGAAAGAAGAGTTATTTTGTAAAATATTGTTATTTTTCATAAAACTGTATTGGGAACATTTTTATACCAGAAATTAAAAGTTAAGGTCAATGAAATTAAATTTGAGTAATATTAAAATAATATACACACTGAAATTTAGAATGAAAGAGTAATAACCCAAAGACAATGAGTCAGGTATGAGAATCCCCTTACATTATATTGGAATTCTTAATTCACTTTAATATCTTGAATAATATTTTTTGATTAATTAAATACTAAATCCATAATCTCTAATATATATTTTTATTTATTATAATTTTAATAAGTTCATTTATGGACATTTTTATGAGTTATAAAGTTCAATTTCATCATTCCTGGAGTGTTTATTTTCTTGGTTTTCATAATTGATTCACTTGTATAAAAGTATGGAAGTTTATGTAAAATGAGAATAATTCTCTAAAATTTTAATTATATATTTTTTATTAACTTAATTATGTTTAAATTATATTATATATCATTTTTATTTGATTATTATTCCGTAGATAAAACGTTAATGATATATCATTAGTTTATGTTGGTGGGTTTTCTGTACATCATGATATAATTTAATTTTATTAAATATTATTATTTTAAATTAGTTACAAAACATTGAAAACATTTATACTATGAATATTAAAATATATTTTAACCATAATAATGGTTTTATAACCAGCCTTGGAGATGATAATGGAAAATGAAAACTCATCATCCATGAAGGTGATAAATCAACATATCACAGAAAATTTATTCATTTTTAGAATAAAAGGAGAGGAGAAGTGGTTTGATTATTGATATTAAATTAAAAAATAACATTAAATTATATATATTATATTGGAGTTATCATGCCTCTTTGGATGGGATGGCTGAGGAGAGAATAAGAAAAGAAAAGAAATTAAAAGGGAATGAATGCATATTTTATTTCTTGAATTTCTTCTTCTTAAGAACCTCAATAACGAACTAGGGTTTGGAATTTTGTTGAGACCAATAGCTATTGGAAGTGGGGAAGAGGCTCAAGAAGGTAATTGGATTAATTTATACAACATATAAGGATTTTATGGTGTGGGAAGTAGATGTGGTGAGGGATGGTATTTATCAGGGGAGGAGAGGAGTATTTTTTATTATTATATTCATTATTTTGTTATTTTGGATCAAGACTATAAAAGTGTTGATCCATATCCATAAATATATTAAATTATTAATTAAAATGAGAGATTATGGTAGTTATATAATCCATAACTCAATAATTCATGTATGTAACTTATAATGTTAAATACTGTAAATTGGATTTATCTGACCTGAGATGGAGCTTCCACCCTTAAGCGGTCCTGGACGAAACCCTAGCTCTCGTGTGGGGACCCAAGATGCCATATTCTTTGCAGATTTCGTAGCCAGACGTTCTAATCCCAAAGAATCAAATACCTCCGAATTTGTCTCTCCAAAAGCATACAAACATCGAGGTTTATTAGTGATCTCATTCACACCGGAAGAGGTAAATCTTCTCTCGACGGACCTCCGATTTGCTTTATTAGGTAAATTCAAAAAACTTCGGCCTTATTTGGATTTTCTTCGCAAAACCATGAAAACCATTGGATTTATAAATTTTCATATCGGACTCTTGAATTATTTGCATGTTCTTTTTCGGTTTACACCGGATAGCGATTACTATAGATTTTGGACCCGTGGTTCGTGGTCCATTGGGGGTTCTATCATGAAAGTATTAAAATGGTCACCAAATTTTGATTATGATGATGAACCCCCCATTGCGCCTATTTGGATTGCCTTCTCGGGTCTACCCTTACATCTCTTCAAGAAGAATACCCTAAGCTCTATTACACAACTATTCGATCATCCTCTCAAAATTGATAATGCTACAATTAATCTTTCACGCCCCTCAGTTGCTAGGATTTGCATAGAAATTGACATTTCTCAGGATATGACTTTGAGATTTTGGATTCAGAATGGGGAGAATGGTTATTTATAGGATGTGATATTTGAGAACACCCCATACTTTTGTAAGAAATGTTTTCTATTTAGACATACTGCAAAAGGATGTGGGATTACCCCTCATCCCCTTCCATATTTCAAACCAATTTGGGTTGAAAAGACTACTCCAGAAGGGATTATTCCCAGGAATTGTAGTTGCACCTTGATCCCCATGGATGATCTAAACCCTAAATCAGCCTATCCCCATGAAAATGATATCCCTCATAATTCCATGATGGAGGTCTCCATTCCTGAGGGCCATGGGACTAAATAAGAGGGTCATGAGACTAATAAGGCAACACAACTAGAAGCTGATGAGTATTTTCAGGAAGATGCTGATAAGATATCCCTAGTGGAGGAAGACTTTCATTTGAAAGATCGAACAAGAAAAAAGGCTATTGTTGACCCTGATGGCTTCATCACCCCGAATCCTAGGATAACTCCAAAACATAAGGAAAATGTCAATAATGAGAGGACTATTATCACTAGATCATTATCTGCAAAGATTATTGAAAATGAGGTCCCTCCACAACCTGTCCCTATTAAACCCTTACCTGAATCCTCACAATCCTCTGATTGTTCTGACTTAGAAGCTTCCTCAAGTGAGGATGAGGAAAATGATCCTGCATTTATGGATTCCTATCAATATAAGGAGAAATTGGATTTCTCAAAATAACGTGACTCCTGGTTTGTAGAAAATGACACAACTACCTTCCGAAAAAATAAAAATGATGAAATTATTGCAGATTCTTATATGGATATTAGAAAAATTATGTTTATCAGAGTGGATGAGGATTTAAGAAAGACCCAAACTTTGATTTTAAAGACATACTTTGGCATTGACTTCTGTCTACTGGTTATTTGGAGTTTTTTTAGTTTTTTGTTCAGTTTGGGGTTTTTATTTTCATTTTTCTATCGATTAGAAACTATCTAACATCTGGATTTGTTTTGACCTCCTTCTCTGGAAACCTGATTACTCTTGGACCTCTCATTCTGAATTTTGGAATTTATCTTCAATATCCTTCTCTTTTCTTATTCTGTATTTGAAAATGTGAATTTGGAGCTTATGAACTCCTTTTCATGGTTTTTTATGCCTCTGGTTTGGTTCCTAGAATCTGTCCAGTTGTTTGGAATGCTGTTACCACCAATGGATGAAGGTCAATGAGTGTATTGGTGCAGCTGTTCTCATTTTTTGGTCCCTACCGACTTTGGAGGATTTTTCTTCATCGGTTATGGTTTTTTATGCTGGTTATGAGACTATTTAGCAGAATGGATTTGTATATTTTAGTGGAGATTCTTTTGTGATATATGTTGCTCATCTAGACACATTTTTCCTGTTCTCGGTTTACAGTTTGTCCTCTCTTTAAAACAGAGTTTATTCTGTTTTTGTTTATTGTTTTGCTGGCTTAAGTGTGATTTTTATCTGGTTATTTTTCTCTATTTTGCTAGCTTGCTGACTTGTGAGGAGGCCAGATGCATTGCTACCTCTCTAAATTTTCCCTCCATCCTCATTAATTTCTAGAATTGTAGATGAAGAAGTCTGGATTTGATCTTGGCTTGCTATATATTTCTACTGGTTTATCTTGACTTCTTTATATGTTGTCTCTTTTATTCCCTGCTGGCATAATCCATTTACACCTCGAGTCTGTAATGCTACTCTTATTTTTAATAAATTCCTTCGAGGGCATGAATTGGGAAACCAATTCATGCCACCATCTTCTTAAAAACAATGTTAAATACTGTAAATTACTATATTTTACTCTTCATAAAAAATCAACTATTTTAGAAAAATATAAAAAACTCACCATAATCATTTCTTGATGTGTATATTTCAAAACATAACTCCATTTTATAAAAATAAATTTCTAAATTTGATAAATTTTCATTTTTAATTAAAATGTAGTTGGGGTTTGGCTTAGTGGTAAGCACCCCGTAATCCTACATGAAAAATGGGGGTTCAAAACCCATTGGGCGCAGGTACTGTAGTAGTACTATAGTGGCACTGTAGCAGCGGAGACACTGTTCATCGGCGGGTACTGTACTAGCGGCATGGAACTGTAGCAGCGGCGGTACTATGCGGTACTGTAGAAGACGGGTTACTATTCACAGAATGTGAATTGGGCCAAAAATTTGGGCCTACGGGCTATGTAATGGGCTATAAGCCCCCTGGGCCTTCGGGCTATGTAATGGGTTTCCATCTACCCATTTAAAAGAGGTCTTTGCTTGATTTAGTAATAAAAATGAGGCTTCGGCCCCAACCTTTAAAAAAAAAATTAATTAAAATCATCATTAATATGAAAAATACCGATTTGAATATTTTATCTGATTTAATAACACTAAATTTTTTTAAGCTCTCTTAAAATTATATTATAATTATATGATAAAAAATATTAATTTATTAATCTATTTTATAAAAACTTATTTTTAAGTACTTATATTAATTATGAAATTATAAATAAATATTTATGTTTCAAAAACATACCAACACTTAGTTTATCATTTTAAAAACATTTATTCATAACTTCCATGATATAAAAATATCCCATTTTTATTGATAAGATAACTAAAATGTATTTATACTTTTATAAGTGAGGTTACTATTCTATTGGAGGAATTACTATTCCTAATGGTCATGTTACTATTGAAATGGTCTAGTTACTATTCGGTCGGTATATGTTCCTTAATTTCTATAAATATCACTATTTTCCTTCTTCAGTTAGGAGAATGATGTTTTTCTTGGGATATCTATGATATGTATGTGTTTTATTTCATAAAACATTATTATAAGGATATAAAAAAATTGAACTGATAAATGTTTGGATTATTATAGATAAGTTCACTTATAGGTAGATAAATTATAAGGTTATGCCTATTATCATTATACATTCATTCTATACATATATAGAGAAACATAGATGTGAATGTGTATTTTTAGTGGGAAAAATGAAGTTAGATTTTGAAAAATATGTATCACTATCCTTCCTATATCATCAAGTTATGTTTGAGAGATATAAATCGAAAGGTATTTTATAACCATTACCCATACCAGAATAGACATGGTAACATATCTCCTTTTATTTCATCATTAAAAACACCCCAAAAATAGAAATGAAGTAATTGTAATTGTGTTATAGGTGACCAATATAAAAATTCAACACATTTCATTACAATCATAAATTATTTCACTGTTGATTAGTATTCCGAGAAATACATTAATGTAGTGGAATTTTTTCATGGAATAAAACATTCTATTGTATCTATTCAAGATCCGAGTTTTTAATAAATGTTTTAGTGATTTCATTAGAAATATATCCATATTGAGGTTTGTTTCAATTCATATTATCATCCATAAATAGATATCCAATCTGAAAGAAACAATTAAACCCTAGATGATATTCTATGGTGATGTTCTCTAGATTTAAATGGTTTTTTGGATCAATATCTTCCTCTTATGGAATTCAATTATAAATATATCTTTCTCTTGAGAATTATGATTGATCCTTTTTACGACCTCGATGGAACGATGTGAAAACACAATTTTTATATAATGATGATGGAGAAATAATTTTTTCAGGGCTTGAGCTAGTTATGAATTTGGGAGACAATGTTATTGTCATTATGTGGAACATCATGATAGCTCGCGTATGATAGAAGAGTAATGCTAAAAATCATAGAAAAGATTATAAATTTGATGATTTTGAGTAGGAAATCCTAAAAAGATATACATGGAATAAGGTTATGAGATCTACAATGAATGTAAATATGATACCTTGATATATCATCCCTTTCATTATTCTTGATTAGATTGGGAGGCTTTATTATCTCTTGTAACTTCTACAAAACCACTCTTAGGTTCAAAGTGTGTTCCATGAATCACTTTTGAGAAAGTATATACCTAATCCATAAAATGATATTTTCTTATATGTTGTACCACATGAGAATTATCTTTCATATGATAAAGAAAACATTAATATCATAAATAATAAAGACAAATTGATATATAACAATAATACTAACCTGGTTAATATTCTCTACATGAATAAAAAATTAATTGAAGCTACATGTTAACCAGATGATGTGATATAGTAGATATGACTTCATTTTTTTATATCAAAATAATGGAATTCCAAGGGATAAATTCATTTTAAAGTGGGTATAATGTAACACTATAATATTTTTATGTATTTCCATTAAAATAGACCAAATGTATTTTATATTTTTATTTTCATGAATCTCAGAGTATAATTGATCATATGATATAATATAACATTATAACATAGATGTTGGATTTAAGGGTATTAATAGGATAAACAAAATTATTTAATATATATAATTTTCCCCCGTAAATTCATATGTGTTGAAAAATTCTTAAGAAATAATAAATAAATTTTTAATAAAATAATATAATGATTAGAATACATGTTATTTGAAGATATGTATTTTTATACATGTTATGTATTTTTATTTAATCAAAGAATATTAAAAACTATTAAAAATTAGTTAAATTTAAATGAATTTTCAATGTATTAATAAACACTACAACATTAGTAATACAAAGTTTAGGAATAAAGATGATATCAGTTAAAGGTAAAAGAGTTGTTTTCATAAAACTATTTTAGGTGAGAAATGTTTTTTTACAAAAAAATAGAATAAATAATTATAAATTATTATTTTAATAAAAAATTATATATTATATATTCAATTTAATATTATATATATATTTTTGTTTTTACTAAGAAAGTACTGAAATTAAATTCGGTTTAAGGATTAAAAATTCATTTTTCCTAAAAACATGTTTTATTTTCATTTCACATGGTTTATTTAAAATTAATTTATTCTACTTATTGAAATACATTTAAATAAAATTGATTATATTTTTTTAATTAAAATCTCAAAATTTGGTAATATGGGTAGTTTCATTATTTTCTAATGAATCATAAAATAAATGAAATATATTACCATGGTTATTGACAAAACAATTATACCCAGGGGTTAATATAATAGTTAAGGGTAAGAATGCCAAATAAAATTTTCTAAATATTATTGGATGAAGATATTTAGACCTTATATTATATTATCTTTGAATAGTTTTATACTTTTATCCACTTTAAGTATAATTAAAATTTATATTATTTAAATAGTTTTAGAAATTCTATGTGTCATCTCCCTACTTATAAAAGGGTTTCTCATATTCTACGTAATTAATGAATTGTGAGCATTTTATCTAGTCCAATCAATAAAGAAATACCTTCCTATATACTATCTAATTGATATAGATCCCCTTTTCTTCTCCTCTGAAAAATCATTCAAGGATTAATTATTATGAAAAATGTATTCTTTTAAAGAATAAATAAAAATTTTAACAAATCATTCATTTATTCTTTCATCTCTTATAATCAAATTTTATACATCCTAGGATTATTAATATAATATCATAAAAATATAGATATTTTATTACAAATATGTAAAAAAATATTATCCTCATATCAATAAAATGTGAAATGAAATCATTACTCATGTGTAAGTGTGGACAACCATGTCCACATATTGACATGATTCATTTTCAATCACCAAATAAAATTGATCAATATAATGATAGTTTTATTAAATATATATTATATTTATAATATATCTATTACACTCTATTTAATAAACATAATTTACTGATATTTCCTTCTTTTAATTAGAAAATGAAAATAGTGTTCATGTGTAAGTACATAAAGTTGTATCCGTGAATGGTGTAATTCAGTTTTCCATCAATAACTTTTATGGAAGGTTACCAATATGTATATAATTAATATAAATTATACTTATATCATTTAAAAAACCATAATTTCATGGAACTATGACCAACATGCAAGGACAACAACAATAAAATCAAACCATATATGAAAAATGAAACAGTTATCACATGGAATGGTGATTTTAATAACCAATTTAATGTAAATGAGTGATAATATATTATAAGTAAACCATTTAGGGTATTATATGTTTAAATATGGCTCTGGTAAATATTTATATTAAATTTAATTATATTATACATGAGTTAAGAGTGTGTATAAAGCAAGTAAAAATTGAGGTAAGGGTTTTACGTTATAACATCATTTTCACAAGGATTGTTTATTATTGAATTTACAATGATGAAATTATATTATGTAACTCTAATAGATACATTTTATGTTCTGATACTAAATATATCTGTAGAAATTATATGTTTTACTTTCATTTATCTCTCTCTAGGTAATCAATTTTTTAAAATTATTTTTAATGGTAACCATCATTGTTTTCTATACAGTCGGGAATATTTTTTCCATACCTATTTTTTGCTTAAAATGTTTTAAAAAATGTTTTAAATATTCTAAAAGGATTCATCATTTAATTTTTTAATTTTTTTTAACTTTTCTATAAAATGGTTTTAATGTCCTATTATTATTATTATTATCATTTTTTAAATTAGGTTCTTTTGATTAAAGGTGTGAATGAAATAACTATTTTAATATATACAACATGAATAAACTTTCCCACAATCATGATTATAATTTGATTTTATGATTCCATTAAAAGTATCAAAATTTCTATTTAAATAAAATTATTTTCATAATATTCTATAAAATTGTAGATTTTATATAAATGGTTTCAACTTAAAAAATGTATTTTCTTAAATAAATGTTCCATTAATTTTTAAAATGTATTTGTATATATAAAAACATCCATTAATGATATTTCTACTTCACTAGGGATATTATAAAATAAGAGAATATTTTTTAATTACCTATATAGTTTATTTTTATTTTGATGAAATATTGGTAAAACCATTTTATTTTCCATAGGTTAAGCTATGATGAAATGATATATATTTTCATCATTATGTGGCATTCATATGAATAGATTATTATTATGTGGTGTGTGGGTCCATTATAAACCTCCATTTTTTTGTAATGATTATTTTTTTAACATCTATTGTTATACAAGAGGTTATAGAAATCATAATAAGGGTACATGGGAGGTTACCTAAAACCTAAAGTAGGTACACATGTGGTTATACCATGAAAAAATTTGATGATTTTGTTTGTGGGTATTCTTAAAATATGGTTTCTATTATTATTAATATTATGATACACTTTAAGCCACAATTTAATGAGATGATGTCATGCTAATAATATGATGTTATTTATTATAATCTTTGAATCTCTTATGAATCATGTCTTATGAACTTTCAAGATTTATATCATGAATCATAATTATAATCTATAAAATTTTGGGTAGGATTTTCAAATGTTAATGTCATGTTCTGATACCCTAATGTACATATTATTCATATACATGATAATTGATTGATAACTCATATGTTTTGTAATGCCCCGACCCCAGCTACCCAGAGTCGGTGCATTACTTCGTAACATTGGCATGATCACAAAAGATCAAGTCTCGAAAGACCGTTTAGTTTAGTAGCCTTGGAAACACTAGATACATTCATAAGTCTTACATTACATCATAAAGTAAAACAAAACTACAACATATTCTCTTCATATCCCCTTATATTATCCCTCCAGGTCATTCATAATATACTTCTTCACATCCTGGAAAAATTAAAACATTGAAAGGGGTGAGCTCAGATGCTCAGTACGGATAATAATATAGCGGAAGCTTTCATAAATAAACATTAACATTTAAGGCAATGTATAACTAAAACAAAAGTCTTTTAAACTTGAACATTAGCATAATATGGAAAAAGTAAACTGAAATAATTCCATTTACTTACTCACATGGATATTCTACTAGTCGAATAATCACATGAAATATCAATAACCACTTTCATAATGATGGAATGCATAATGCCAGACTATCATAACCACGTAGCCAAGGCCTCGTGCCAAGACCACAAATAAGATTTTGTCAAGGCCTCGTGCCAAGACACTAGTTTGTCTCATGAGACCTACCGATTCATCGAGGAGCTATAGCGGGCTCCACCCGTCACTTATTAAGTCCAATGCATTCCTCATATGAATAGGTTTAAACATATCATAAACCATAACATAGTCGTATCACATAAAACATGCATAAAGGAAACATAACATTTCCACATTTCAATCACAAGATATCAATACAACACATTGATATAATAAAAACACCTTCAAAACCATTTTCAATACCAAAATAAAAGAAAGTTAAAACATCGTATTTATTTTTCATTAAAAAAAGTGATGGATTGTAGAGGAAGCCGAAACTCAAATAATGGTCACGGCAGTGGAGAAGTCGTTGTCGCCACATAAGTATGGAAAAAAAAAATTCCCTTTTTGTCGTTTAGTAAAACGTTTCGTATAAAAAATATTCCTTTTGGATAAACGTAAAAGTCAAAGGGGTTTATACACCGTATAAAAGAAAGTTGTGTATAAAACCAAATATGCCTCAATGAAAGGATATTGAGACGAAGTCCCATACAAAGATCATTTTTAAAATAAAATAGATATATTATGTGTATTCACTATAATTACACATAAATAAAGTACAAATACAAGATATGACATAATAATATAATGACATAATTTGAAAGTAGGAGATTAACCCAAAGAATGGAAATTGGGTTAAGAAATTCCCTTACCTTGTGTCCGACTTGATTCGACCATTCTTTAACCTCCTGAATAATAAACTAGAGTTAATATATAATTTATTAAGAACCATTTTCAATTTCATTATCCCTTTTATATCACTTATTACAATGTTATGAACATTATGTAATTATTTAAGTTAATAACAGTCGTTTTGTCGATCTTTGGTACTTGAGTCAACAATAAACTTCTTATAATTACAAGTTGTTTATGTGGTAGAATATCCATTATCTCCATAATTATATTCATGATTTATATGTCATATATATCATATATATCCAGTATATACATTCATTCATAATATTACTTAACATTTAGAGGTAAGAAATGAAATGCACCGTTCATGGAGACGGTAAGCCGTACGTATGCATGAACGCTACTTTCATTTCTATTTCGTATTTCATGGAATGAAATCATAATAGTATAAAGGTGTATTATAATTCAAGTATAATATTATATACAATATCATTTACTCCATCCTTTATGCATCCCACATATGGCATTAACGATTCAATCACTTTGAGGGGGCGGTAGTCCGCACTTCCTAAAATGAAATTATTGCGTTTAGCCATAATGGAAATCATAAAGTATGCCATAAATGAGAAATAAATAAGGATAATGAAAAAATAAACATAATATATATATCATATATGAAAATAGTGTCATAAAAATGGCCACCATTATAGGTGTTAAAATAATTTGAACAATCATCGTTTCGTGAGGCAGTATTTCGCCACCCACAGAAACAGTATGTTCTTTAACCATTAGACAAAGGTGTGTGTAAGTGTAAACCAAATAATTATCATAACAACATCCTATTATATTGTATATAATGATGTTGTTACAAAATAAAGGAATAAAAGGAGTTTAAGGGGTTGGAGAAGCAAAATAAAACAAAAGAACATAAGAGAAAACACTACCTTTAAAACGGGTAACTCTTTTTGATTTGAGACAAAGGCTTCCTTGGGAAGAATTATGCCCAAAGTGAGGCTTCTAGGAGTAACAGAGGGAAGTTGGGAGAGTATTTGGGCAGAGGTTGGCCGAGCCAAAAGGCTTTGAAAGTGTGAGTAAGGTGGTAGAGGTGGGGGCCTTTTATAAGTGGAGAGGAGTGGCACTTTTGGAAAGTAATAAAAGGTTACTTTATTATACAATGATTTTCGGATTCTAAAGGTCCCACACTTATATAATTAGAGGATAAGGTTATAAGGGTTAGAAATCTACTCATACAATAGGTTTTTGACAAGTGTAAGCCTTGTATTTTACATTATGTTTTCATTTTATTTAAATCGTTAATTAATGAGGTAATCGCTGCATCATCATGGTGTCATAAATAATTTAATTTATTTAATGTCTAAAAATTATTAAAAAAATATCATGATGTAGGAAATATTTTTCTCTTTCTAATGAATATTTATAGTAAAAAATATGACTTTTATAACACCATTTAAAAATTGTTTTAGTAAAACAACTCTTGTTTGTGACCTTTTTATTTTAACATTAAATAAAAAGTTGTTTATGTCCTTTTCCTACCAAAGTGGCTCCATGGGGTCCCCAAGTTGACCCATGGATTTTCTTGGTCTGCCATGACACATACAATGAGGGTAGGACATGTGTCAAGCTCATCTCATATTATTAAAACATTATTTTTACCTTAAACTACACTAATTACCTCTAATCGCGATTAAGAACTTAAAAGTTACTATTCACCAAAAATTATTTTAATCTCATTGAACCACATTTTACTTCCTAATGACAACCATGTATGTCGGATTTTTGAAATTCAAAACACAGAAGTGGTAAAATTTCATTTAAACGAAAGAATCAGTTTTTATAAGTACCACTTAGTGGTTTCACTATTCATCAAAAATTGAAGTTTTTTAGAAAAATCCCAAAAATTCACCCTAAGCTATATTTGATATTCTGATTTAAAAAATGATGTCTATTTTATAAAATTCTAAACATGTAAGTTGTATTAATTAATTTTATAATTAATTCCCACTGTCACAACAAATAGCATGTTTTTTAAGAAACAATTTATATCAAAAGATTGACAATTGTTCATGCCCATTTTCAATGTTAAATTAATTCTAATGACCACCATTGGATAAAATGGTAAAAATATATTCTAATTATACTTTAAAACCACTAAATAGTATAATTTATCACAATAAATTATTTTGATTAAAAAAGTTGTTTTAAGTATTTTTCACTATTCATAAAAAAATTGGAAGTTCTCAGAAAGTTACAAAAAATTCAACTTAGGATAATTTTGATATTACAAATACAAAAACGAAGTCCATTTGGAAATTTATAAAATTTCAAAAATTAGGTATTACTATTCATAACGGCTACTTTGATTGGTTGTGGTGTGTGTTAGAACTTGAAGTTGTGTACAACACACGCTACTGTATTAATCAAAGAGAAGAGTACCGAGGAAGCTTGGGGTGTTACATTCTCCCCTCCTTCAAATAATTTCGTCCTCGAAATTTCATATAATATCACTGTATAAAAAGACTCGGGTGATTCTTCATCATAAGTTCCTCGGGTTCCCACGTTGCCTCCTCTATCTTATGGTTTCTCCATAGAACCTTTACCAGACGAGTCGTCCGGTTTCTCAGCACTTGTTCTCTTGTATCAAGAATCCTGACGGGATCTTCGCAATAAGACAGATCGGGTTCCAGTTCTAATTCCTCATAGGTGAGTATATGCGTTGGGTCAGGCATGTATTTTCTCAACAATGATACATGGAATACATCATGAACTTTGGAGAGACTTGGAGGCATTGCCAAACGGTAAGCTACAGCCCCAATTCGTTCTAGAATTTCGAAGGGTTCGATGTACCTGGGACTCAATTTACCCTTCTTACCGAAACGTATAACTCCCTTCCATGGAGATACCTTCAAGAAAACATGATCTCCTACCAGAAATTCCAAATCCTTCCTTCGGTTGTCGGCATAGCTCTTCTGCCTACTTTGAGTTGCTTTGATGTGGTTTTGGATTACTTTCACCTTTTCCATCGTTTCCTCCATCAGTTCTGGGCCTACAAGTTTTCTTTCACCAACGTCATCCCAACAGGTTGGTGTGCGACATCTCTTTCCGTATAACGCTTCATATGGTGCCATCTGAATACTTGAATGGAAGCTATTGTTATAAGAAAATTATACCAGAGGTAAATATTGATCCCACATTCCTTGAAAGTCAAGTGAGCATGATCTCAACATGTCTTCTAAGGTTTGAATAGTTCTTTCTTATTTTCCATCTGTTTGAGGGTGGTAAGCAGTGCTCAAACGAAGTTCAGTATCCAAGGCCTTCTGAAGACTTTTCCAGAATCTTGATGTAAAACGGGGATCACGATCCGAGACAATCGACAGGGGTACTCCATGAAGTCTCACAACTTCATTAATATACAGTCTTGTTAGACGTTTAAGTGGTAGATCTTCCCTTATAGCAAGAAAATGTGCTGACTTCGTGAGACGATCAACAATGACCCATATTGCGTCATTTATTCTAGGAGTCTTTGGTAGTCCCATGACAAAATCCATCGTAATATTATCCCATTTCCACTCAGGTATGGGAAGAGGTTGCAATACTCCACCAGGCAGTTGCCTTCCAGCTTTCACTTATTGACAAACCATACATCTTTACACAAAATCAGCAATCTCCCTCTTCATGTTGTCCCACCAAAAATGTCCCTTTAAATCTCTATACATTTTGGTTCTCCCAGGGTGTATAGAGAAATTGGAACTATGAGAATCATCTAACAATTCCCCCTTTAAATCAGGTATATCGGGAACACAGAGTCTCCTCCCAAATTTCAAAATTCCATCTTCATACACAAAGTCCCTCAACCGCCCATCATTCACAGCTTTAATCTTCTTTTTCAACACTTCATCATCGGACTGAGAACTATTTATCCTTTATATTAAAGATGGTTTGGCAACCATTTGAAAAAGTTTTGATGTTTCACCCACCATGGTGATTCCCATATCCATCTTTACTAGATCCATGAAAATAGGATCCCTTTCCACTCTCATCATGTTCAAAACTCCATGATCTTTTCTACTCAAAGCATCTACAACCTTATTTGCCTTCCCTGGGTGGTAGTGTATCGTGCAATCATAATCCTTGAGTAGTTCAAGCCATCGCCTTTGCCTCATGTTGAGTTCTTTTTGTGAGAAAATATATTTCAAACTCTTGTGATCGGTATATATCTCACATTTTTCACCATAGAGATAATGTCTCCATATCTTCAAGGCAAAGATTACAGCATCTAACTCGAGATCATGAGTAGGGTAGTTCTGATCATGAATTTTCAGCTGTCGTGATGCATAGGCAATAACCCTATCGTTCTGCATAAGGACACAACCAAGTCCTTTCATTGATGCATCACTATAAATAACGAACCCATCATTCCCTGATTGCAGGGTCAATATAGGATCATTGACTAATATTCTCTTCAGTTCTTCAAAACATTCTTCACACTCTTTTGTCCAGACAAATTTAACCCCTTTACGTGTGAGCTTCGTCAATGGGTTAGCCAATCGGGCAAAATTCTGGACAAAACGTCGATAATAACCTGCCAAACTAATAAAGCTTCGTACCTCAGTTATACTTGTCGGTGCTGGCCATTCTTGGATTGCCTTGGTCTTAGAAGGATCAGCAGAAATTCCATCCTTAGAGACAATGTGGCCAAGAAAAGAAATTTCCTGAAGCCAGAATTCACACTTGCTAAACTTCCCATATAATTCATGCCTCCTAAGAGTCTTCAAAATAATACGCAAACTATTTTCATGATCTTCGTAGCTTTTGGAGTACACCAAGATGTCATCAATAAATACCACCACAAAATCATCTAGATATTCCTTGAAAACTCTATTCATTAGATCCATGAATACATAGGGTGCATTAGTCAATCCAAAAGGCATTACTGTAAACTCGTAATGCCCATACCTTTTTTGAAATGCTGTCTTCTGAATATCTTCCTTCTTCACGCACAATTGATGGTATCCAGATCGAAGGTCAATCTTTGAAAAGTATTGAGCTCCATGCAATTGGTCAAATAAATTATCAATGCGAGGTAGGGGATACTTGTTCTTTATTGTTATAGAATTGATCTCCCTGTAGTCAACGCACAACCTCATAGATCCATCTTTCTTCTTAACAAAAAGGACAGGGGCTCCCCATGGAGAAACACTAGGGTGAATAAATCCCTTATTACTCAATTACTCTAGTTGTTTCTTTAGTTCAACTAATTCCACAGTGGCCATCCTATAAGGGGTCTTTGATATGGGCCTCGATCCAGGAATTAAATCAATGGAAAACTCAACTTCTCGTTCTGGAGGATGTCCAGGTAAATATTCCGGAAAAACATCTACATATTCTTTTACAATAGGAACATCCTCTAATTGAACATTCATTTCCTCGCTATTAGTCATTTCATTTTCTTTCTCCCCAATAATTGAACTTAGTTGAGCCACTGGGGGTGGATCTAAATAAGAATTAGGTGGTGATGATTCTGCTCTAAAAATAAGGTGTTCCTTATCATCATCATCAAAAATCGTAACCTCCTTCTTCTTACAATAAATCTTTGCATCATAGTCCGAAAGCCAATCCATACCGAGGATTATATCAAACTCAATTATAGGTATGACAATGAGATCAGCGGATAAAGAACAGTTATGTGCTCTAATGGGGACTGATTCACAAAACTTTGTTGCAATAATACTTCCCTTAGGAGTTTTGACTGACAATTCTCTTGTTAAATCAAACTAGAAATATCTAATTTTCTTAGCAAACTGGGAAGATATGAAACAATGCGATGATCCAGAATCAAATAATGCATTTTCTAAACTTGAGGAAACCATTAAATTACCTGCCACCACGTCTTTTGGAGCTTCAACCTCAGTAGTAGTGATAGCATAAGCTTTGCCTTGATCCCTTGGCCTCTTCTGAGGTAAGTTCCCCTGACACTTAGGACATTCATTTGCATAATGTCCCATCTCTCTACAATTATAGCATTCCACATTCACTGCAACTTTCTTTCCCTTGCAATCATGAACTTGGTGGCCTTTTTCACCACACTTATAACAGACTCTCATTCTCTTCAAGCAATTACCAGGGTGTTTCTTCCCACACTTACTGCAGGACTGATATTCAACTCTTCCATTCTTCCCCTTATTTCCATTTCCAGATTGATCAGAAGATATATTCTTCTCTTGCTTTGATTTAAAGTCATAAGACTTAGATAATTCCTTTTTCGTCTTGATAGCACACGAGACAATATCTTCGTATGTTGAGAAAGATTGTGATACTAAAGCTCGACGGAGAAATGGTTTTAACCTATCAAAGAAATGATCAATCTTACTTCTTGGGTTACGTATATAATCTGCAGCATGCCTCGCTAACCTTGTAATGTTAGCCTCATACTTTGCGACATTCTCATCATCCTTCTGCCTTAGACTCAGAAATTGACTTTCCATATCTGCTCGATGGTCACGAGGAAAGTATTTTTCTAAGAAAAGCTCTTTGAACTCCCTCCATTCCATATTCGATATGTCATCATCTTACTTTGTGTTTTGAATCAGCGACCACCACTGATCGGCATCTCCAGCGAGGCGGTAAACTGCCATGACAACCTTCTCCCTTTTGCTACTCCCCAAGGCATGGAATATTTTCTCTAAGGAGTTTATCCATTGCTCAACTACTAATGGATTTGTACCCCCATTAAATTTTGGCGGTTTTTGCCTCAGGAAGCGGTCTAACATTGATCCTCCACGTTGTGGATCAGGGTGATCCATACGAGTAAGGTTATTATTCATAACTTGAGTGAGTTGTCCCAGTATGGTAATAAGTTGATCAACACCAGTTGTATCTCCAGATCCACAATAATTATCTTGAGCAGGAGGAAAATCCCTACACGGAGTGCGTGCATTGATACGGTTTCCATTCCTTCCACTAGGCGCCATTTCTATACAATGGCATAAACTAGATTAGTTTATGAATCAAAATACATAATTCCATACTTATTAAATACTTAACATAAATTGAACTATTTATGGATATAATCCATAATTATAAAAATGTTTTCTTTGAGGATGTATATACTCATAACCCTTCATAGTGGTTTGTAAATAAAACGAGAATTATCCTAAGCATATCCCCCGGGAGTGTCGTAACCAAGAGTGCAGCAAGGCCCGTTGTCATGCACCAGTTCCCGTTCGAGTCTGTCTCAAAGAGGTGTTTTTGGGTTTTACCCCTAGGTACATCTGTTCCAGAGCCGCCTCTACCTGCTCGTATCCAGACAGGGATGTATTGCTCGGAAAACTCACAAAATCTCTATAATACCAAAATTTAGGAAGTTCTTCTATACTAATCCTCAAAGTCTATCTTCGGGCTATGTGCTCTAATCAGAGTTTATCTAAATCTAGCTTCCAAGGTTAGTACTAAACTTCCTCTGATACCAACTGTAACGCCCTGACCCCAGCTACCCAGAGTCGGTGCATTACTTCGTAACATTGGCATGATCACAAAAGATCAAGTCTCGAAAGACTGTTTAGTTTAGTAGCCTTGGAAACACTAGATACATTCATAAGTCTTATATTACATCATAAAGTAAAACAAAACTAAAACATCTTCTCTTCATATCCCCTTATATTATCCCTACAGGTCATTCATAATATATTTCTTCACATCCTGGGAAAATTAAAACATTGAAAGGGGTGAGCTCAGATGCTCAGTAAGTATAACAATATAGCGGAAGCTTTCATAAATAAACATTAACATTTAAGGCAATGTATAACTAAAACAAAAGCCTTTTAAACTTGAACTTTATCATAATATGGAAAAAGTAAACTGAAATAATTCCATTTACTTACTCACATGGATATTCTACTAGTCGAATAATCACATGAAATATCAATAACCACTTTCATAATGATGGAATGCATAATGCCAGACTATCATAACCATGTAGCCAAGGCCTCATGCCAAGACCACAAATAAGATTTTGTCAAGGCCTCGTGCCAAGACACTAGTTTGTCTCATGAGACCTACCGATGCATCAAGGAGCTATAGTGGGCTCCCCCCGTCACTTATTAAGTCCAATTCGTTCCTCATATGAATAGGTTTAAACATATCATAAACCATAACATAGTCATATCACATAAAACACGCATAAAGGAAACATAAAATTTCCACATTTCAATCACAAGATATCAATACAACACATTGATATAATAAAAATGCTTTCAAAACCATTTTCAATACCAAAATAAAAGAAAGTTAAAACTTCGTATTTATTTTTCATTAAAAAAAAGTGATGGCTTGTAGAGGAAGCCGAAACTCAAATAATGGTCACGACGGCGGAGAAGTCGTTGTCGCCACATAAGTACGGAAGGAAAAACATTCCCTTTTTGTCGTTTAGTAAAACGCTTCGTATAAAAAAGATTCCTTTTGGATAAACGTAAAAGTCAAAGGGGTTTATACACCGTATAAAAGAAAGTTGTGTATAAAACCAAATATGGCTCAATGAAAGGATATTGAGAAAAAGTCCCATACAAAGATCATTTTTAAAATAAAATAGATATATTATTTGTATTCACTATAATTACACATAAAAAAAGTACAAATACAAGATATGACATAATAATATAATGACATAATTTGAAAGTAGGAGATTAACCCAAAGAATGGAAATTGGGTTAAGAAATTCCCTTACCTTGTGTCCGACTTGATTCGACCATTCTTTAACCTCCTGAATAATAAACTAGAGTTAATATCTACTTTATTAAGAACCATTTTCAATTTCATTATCCCTTTTATATCACTTATTACAATGTTATGAACATTATGTAATTATTTAAGTTAATAACAGTCGTTTTGTCGATCTTTGGTACTTGAGTCAACAATAAACTTCTTATAATTACAATTTGTTTATGTGGTATAATATCCATTATCTCCAGAATTATATTCATGATTTAGATGTCATATATATCATATATATCCAGTATATACATTCATTCATAATATTACGTAACATTTAGAGGTAAGAAATGAAATGCACCGTTCATGGAGACGGTAAGCCGTACATACGCATGAACGCTACTTTCATTTCTATTTCGTATTTAATGGAATGAAATCATAATAGTATAAAGGTGTATTATAATTAAAGTATAATATCATATACAATATCATTTACTCCATCCTTTATACATCCCACATATGGCATTAATTATTCAATCACTTTGAGGGGGCGGTAGTCCGCACTTCCTAAAATGAAATTATCGCGTTTACCCATAATGGAAATCATAAAGTATGCCATAAATGAGAAATACAGAAGGATTAGGAAAACATAAACATAATATATATATCATATATTAAAATAGTGTCATAAAAATGGCCACCATTATAGGTGTTAAAAGAATTTGAACAATCATCGTTTCGTGAGGCAGTATTTCACCACCCACAGAAACAGTATGTTCTTTAACCATTAGACAAAGGTGTGTGTAAGTGTAAACCAAATACTTATCATAAAAACATCCTAGTATATTTTAGATACTGATTTTGTTACAAAATAAAGGAATAAAAGGAGTTTAAGGTCTTGGAGAAGCAAAATAAAACAAAAGAACATAAGAGAAAACACTACCTTTAAAACGGGTAACTCTTTTTGATTTGAGCCAAAGGATTCCTTGGGAAGAATTATGCCCAAAGTGAGGCTTCTAGGAGTAAGGTAGGGAATTTGGGAGAGTATTTGGGAAGAGTTTGGCTGATCCAAAAGGCTTTTAAAGTGTGATTAAGGTGGTAGAGGTGGGGGCCTTTTATAAGTGGAGAGGAGGGGCACTTTTGGAAAGTAATAAAATGTTACTTTATTATACAATGATTTTCGGATTATAAAGGTCCCACACATATATAATTCAAGGCTAAGGTGATAAGGGTTCGAAATATACTAATAAAATAGGTTTTTGACAAGTGTAAGCCTTGGATTTTACATTATCTTTTCATTTTATTTAAATCATTAATTAATGAGGTACTCGCTGCATCATCATAGTGTCATAAATAATTTAATTTATTTAATGTCTAAAAATTATTAAAAAAATATCATGATGTAGGAAATCTTTTTATATTTCTAATGAATATTTATAGTCAAAAATATGACTTGTATAACCCCATTTAAAAATTGTTTTTGTAAAACAACTCTTGTTTGTGACCTTTTTATTTTAATATTAAATAAAAGGTTGTTTATGTCCTTTTCCTACCAAAGTGTCTCCATGGGGTCCCCAAGTTGACCCATGGATTTTATTGGTCGTCCATGACACATCAAATGAGGGTAGGACATGTGTCAAGCTCATCTCATATTATTAAAACATTATTTTTACCTTAAACTACACTAATTACCTCTAATCGCGATTAAGAACTTAAAAGTTACTATTCACCAAAAATTATTTTAATCTCATTGAACCACATTTTAATTCCTAATGACAATCATATATGTCGGATTTTTTAAATTCAAAACACAGAAGTGGTAAAATTTTATTTAAACAAAAAAATCAGTTTTTATAAGTACCACTTAGTGGTTTCACTATTCATCAAAAATTGAAGTTTTTTCAGAAAAATCCCAAAAATTCACCCTAAGCTATATTTGATATTCCGGTTTCAAAAATGATGTCTATTTTACAAAATTCCAAACATGTAAGTTGTATTAATTAATTTTATAATTAATTCCCGCTGTCACAACAAATAGCGTGTTTTTTAAGAAACAATTTATATCAAAAGATTGACAATTGTTCATGCCCATTTTCAATGTTAAATTAATTATAATGACCACAATTGGATAAAATGGTAAAAATATATTCTAATTATACTTTAAAACCACTAAATAGTATAATTTATCACAATAAATTATTTTGATTAAAAAAGTTGTTTTAAGTATTTTTCACTATTTATAAAAAAATTGGAAGTTCTCAGAAAGTTACAAAAAATTCAACTTAGGATAATTTTGATATTACGAATAAAAAATGAAGTCCATTTGGAAATTTATAAAATTTCAAAAATTAGGTGTTACTATTCATAACGGCTACTTTGATTGGTTGTGGTGTGTGTTAGAACTCGAAGTTGCATACAACACACGCTACTGTATTAATCAAAGAGAAGAGTACCGAGGAAGCTTGGGGTGTTACATGTTTACCCTTACTAAGAATCTGATATCACACTTTATTTTTTTCCTTTCCCCAAGATAGGAAGTAAAGTATTAACTGTGATATGTATAAATAAGGTTCTAGACATGAAAAATATAGTGGGATTTGATTTCAATCATTTATGTACCAGCTGATTATATTTCCAAGTATCCAATGTTATTAAATCATTATGGTGATGGAATGAAATTATTGAAATTTCATTAATGTTCATCGAACATAAAGTAATATATTTGTATAAATTGTTTGGTTAACCCTATTAGAGGCCTAGAGCCACATGATGGAGTTGGATAACATGGTTGGGATTGAGGAATTGGATACAGTGAGGGTTGGTGGTGGAATTAGAGCCTCAATGGGAATTTATTTTTTTATTTATTATATATATTGAACATCCCAATGGAGAATCATCATATTTATTCTAGTATGACAATGATTTATAATAACTGCATGCTTCGAAATTTTATTGGATATAACATTGTTGTTATTTATTAGCTCTCTGTAAACTGATTATTTATGCTGGATGATGTTTTATTAAATTTATACTATGTTTCATTTGTAAAACTACAAGACTTTATGGTTTGTATCCTTTAAAATTTAACATATTCAATAGATTATGCTTTACAAAACACTGAGTTTATAACCGTAATATGCAATTAAATATGATTATTGAAATAATAATGTGGCCATTATGAATAATAATACAACCAATTTAATAGTAACTTCACCTATTAAAGTATACATAAAAATTAGGTATCTTAAAAATGAAAATATGGAATATTTATAACTTGGAATAAGTAAATAAATGTTAAAAAAATGATAAATTGAGTGTTGGTATTTTTGTGTAAAACTAATGTTTATATAGAATTTTATAATTAATATAATTATGTAAAAGAAATTTCATTTTCATAAAATATATTCATAAATTAATATTTTGTTATCATATGATTATAATATAATTTTATGAGGCTGCAATTTATTTTTCAAAGTGTGATAAAATAGTTATAATATTAAAATTAGTATTTTTTTGAGTAAATCAATAATTTAATTAAAAATTAAATTTATAAAATTTCAAAAATTATTCTCATAAAATAGAGACCATTTTTGAGTTCTACATGTCAAAAAATGGTTATGGTGATTTTTTGGGATTATTTAAAATAGTTAAATTTTTGTTAATATATGGTAATTTACTGTATTTAACATTATATGTAAATAATGAAATATTGAGTCATGATTGAGTCATGATTGAGTCATGGATTATCTAATTGGCCATTATATCAAACTCACATTCTCTAGTAATTGTATTTATTCAAAATAATCAACACTATTTCTTATCTTTATGATAAATAATAATAAAATGAATAAAATAATAAAAAATCACCTCTCTCCTCAACTATAAATACCACCCCTCACCACATCTTTCCCACACACCTAAAAAGATTTTATGCTTTACCAAATTATGGGAAATACCTCTCTCGAACCTATCCCCCATGTTCTGGTCTTGCTGGTCTCACCCAATAGACCATTTCAATTTTTCTTATGGAGGTTATCAAGGAGAATAATTCAAGAGATAAAATCTCATTTTGTTCTTTTAATTTTATTTCAATTTTGTTTCTTTTATAATTATTTCTATAAATCCTCTATCCAAAAAGTCTATATAACTCATGTATCTTATATATCATGTAATTTTATTATGTTAATGGGATATTGTATCACCCTGGTTTCAAGTAAGCAACCCTTTCTTTTTGCTTTTTTATGTAAATAAAGTGTTTTGATGAAGTTTGGGAGAGTTTAGATGAATTTTGGAATGTTTTTGGGGATTTTATAAGGGTACATGGTTGTTTCATGGTTTGGGAAAACCATGAAACATATAGAAGAAACTGTTCAGTTTGAGAAAGGGGCTAAGGGGAAGGTGCACGGGCGGTGCACAGTGTTTAGAAACCATTCGACTGCCTAGGAGAAACTATGATTTTTAAGATAGTAGGATTTGAAATATTTGGAGCATGTTTTGGAAACTGTGTGATCCAACCATGAAAGATTCATCCTTGAGGCTATGCTTTACACATGGGTAGCGCATGATTTTTTTAACCGTGAATGGTTAAAAAATAAATCCGCAAAAAATGTTTTTAGGTTGGGATCATGTTTTAACCCATATATTATGCACCAAATTGACACAAAATCAGGAATTATTCCTCTCAAAGGCTAAGGATTATTCTCCCATTGATGTGAAGGTTATTCAAAGGTTTTTATAGGTGCGTTAGAGCTGAATTCTGATGTTAAGTCTTTGTTCTTGGTAGTATCCCTTGGTTTTACTTAGATCGTATCCTAAATCTCTCTCATATTCTTAGATATATGTTGGTTTTAGATAGATATAAGGTATTTTATTCCATATATTATTATATTTGTCTTTTTTTTGTTAGTGGAAGATATTTAATGTGGGTTTTTGAATATTTGACCTCTTTCCATTGACCTTTTCAATCCATTTTCTGTTTTCACCAAGTTTTCAGATGTAGGTTACTTCACTATCCACTCCTCTATTTAGAACATGAAGGATTGATTTAAAATTTATTTTTCTGAATGAAATAGGATATGAAATTTATGATATTTTCTTGTTGGAAACCCTATTTGGTGATGGTTTAAAGAACTGCGAAAATGGTGCGTTTTGGTGGAAAGTGGAATTGGTAACATGATTTTAAAATGATAATTATGAAATTATTGTCTGGTTTTGATGCATGAGAAAGGGTTTTCAATAAAATATTGGATTTATTGACATGGTTTGTTTGAATTTTTTTCAATAAAAAGTATGTTTTTATTGAAATGGATAATTTTTTTTGTTTTGGCATTGGTTTTTGGAATAATGGTTGTGTGTTTTTATGTGCATTCAGGATAGACAAGGGTAAGAAGTCTCCCCCATAATTAGTGGGATGGATAAGGGTTAGGGATCTAACCTATCAAAATGGTTCCTTAAGTGAATTCTTTTTGAATAGATGACTCAAAATTCACGAGTATAGGGAGGTCCATGTTATATTCATGGTTGGATGTGTGGCTATATGGAATGGAATGGATTAGGACAAATTTGAACTTGTGAATTATTTTAAAGTATTGTTTGGTTTCCTTCCATGGAACTTGATATGGTTTTTTGAAAACTTCATAGTTATGGAACTTGTTTATATTTTGATATAAACTATTTAGATTTTTTTATATAAATTGTTTTTTATAAATGTGCTAAAATGGTTTATCCTAGTGGCATGAGTAGGGAAGTCATTTTAGGGAAGCCTACTAAGTTTCATTACTCACCCCTACTTCAAAACTTTGGTGCTTTTTTAGACGTTGTTTATTAGGGCATGGGAAAAGGTAAAGTATCAAACTTATCCAGTGGTGCTTAATGATACTTGGGTTGTTTTAGGGAGTGGTTAATGGAGAATATTGGAGCTTTGGAGTTTGGTGGTAATTGATTTTTCTTGGTTTTGTAGTCTTCTGCAGCGTACTTAGTTGTTTTATAGTCTTTCTATGTTGTACTTTTGTAGCTGGTTTTGATATAATTAAATGTTGAGTTGTATTTCATTGTTATCATGAATCATATAATGGTTTAATTGGTTATGTCTTCTTATGTTGGTTGTTTTTTTCAAAGGGAAAATCATCCCCTAATTTTAAATGAAGCTCTAAAAATTTATTTCTATCCATTGGCATCTTGGGGATGTCTCTTATGGAAATTTATTGTTACTCTATCTTATCAAGACAATGTGAAGAAGATGGATGTTACAAGATTGTAAATATCCCACATCAAATGAGGAGGAGCATGGAGAACCCATTTATAAGTTTGTTTGGATACCTATCTCATCATGAGGTATTTTCTTGGGGGATGTTTGATTGCCATAGAACATGGATAGAAAAACTCTGCGGGCTAGGCCCAAAGAGGACAATATCATGATCGTTGGATGGACCAGGCCATTAAAAATGGTATAAGATATAATGTCCATTCGATATTTCACCAAGGATAACATGAACTTCTAGGGGGTATTATTATGGAAATCCCACATTGAAGGAGGAGGAGCATGAAGAACCCTTTTATAAGGTGGTTTTGATACCTCTCCTATCATGAGGCCTTTGCTTAAGGGATGATTGAGGGAAAAAGCCTAGGGAAATAAAAACTATGTGGTCTAGGTCCAAATAATAAAATATCATGTTCATGGGATGGACTGGGCCATTACAAATATACACCATTAATTCTTTTCTTTTATCCTTTTTATTCTAAAAATAAAAACATCATCCGTGATGTTCCAATTTACCGCCTTTGTGGATGAAGTGTTTTCAATTTTCTAATTTTGATTTAAATTATTATCATCAAACCATTTTTAGGGTTAAATAAGACTTCATTATATTTAATAAAACTTATTTAATGTTCTATAACTTGTATATAAACATAATATTAATTAATAAAACAAAACAAGTGGGTGATGGTGGAAAAAATTCCAAAATAATCCAAACGGTTATCATGAACATTTTATCTAATGAATCATCCTCATATATAGAAACAAAATAATATATAAGACCATTAAGTCTTCATGAATTTCATTAATAACATACAGTTTAAATTCTTTATAACTATTTCAATTTCACATGATCTTTCGTACATGTATATAAATGAACCAATCATGAAAATTAAGAAAATAAACACTTCTAAATGAAGAGATAGAATCTTATAACCCATAAAGACCATAAATGAACTTAATAAAATTTTACTAAATAAAATACATGTTTAATTAGTTATTAATTAAAATTATTAATGAATTTAATTTCATTATATCTGATTTTATGTATAATCACAGAATGCTTTCACACATAAGGTGAGGGTTTCTTCCTAAAACTCCAATTTTCATTTGAGTTACACTTTTCCTATCACTACCCCAATGAAATTGTTATTTATTTTTATATAATTCTTTTAAAATATGTTTTTATGTTCCAAAATCATTTATCCAGATCAATTCATTTTTATTTTATGGGTAATTAAATATTTTATAAGGTTACCTTTTCAATTCCTCCCGATAAACAAAACATATTAAAGGGAACATCCCAATTTCTTACCCATTTTTAAGTACACTCCATAATCTGTTTTAAGACACAAAAATTATTCTAAAATAAATTTTTTATTATTAAAAACTATCTTATATATTTTCTAGTTTTATGCGAACAATTAATTTTTTTTATACTTTAAATACTCTTTTACATTTTCCCTTAAGTTGCACTAAAGTGGACCATTTTTAAAGTTGCTTAGTTTTTTTACATTTTTTTCACTTTAGTTGGATATAATTTATGAATAAATAATAATTTTATTGTCTTTATCTTTTATTTTCTAGGATACACATGTTTAAAATTTTATATTATGACAAATACAAATGATTTTTAAAAAATAACTCTTCTTTGAAAAGTAAAAGTATATTTCTCTCAAGAATTTATTAATGATTTTATTAGATTATTTTCTTATATTTCATCAACCTATGTTTAATATCATGATTACATGCGATTTATCTCTTATGTTACCATGTACCATGTTTTATTGAATAGTTTATGATTTCTTTGACTGGGGACGTACTATCTTAATAACATTCATCACATTACTCTGGATAGTTTAGGATTATGTTTAGTGATTGAAGAAATAATTTAAATTTCATATTCTAGTTTCAATATGAATGTATATGTTGATTCTGATTTATAAATTTCATATGAGTAATTCATTGGACTTATTGAGTGAAGGTTGGGGATCACTATATCCCATCGATGCATCAGTAGGTTTCATGAGACAAACTAGACTGGAGTTTTTACCCATTTATGTATGGTGTCTTGGCCGAAGACTTGATGGTATGTTTATGATTTATGGAAGTATTAATTCCCTCACTATGATATTAGTAATTGACATACTATGTGATTATTCGACTTATATAATATCCTTGGTTAATTTTTATTATTAGTGGATTATCTATATAAACTTATTTATTCATCTTTTATTCCATCCATATTATGCTCAAGATTCTGTTTTAATGGAATGTGATTTAGTTATTTACCTTGGATTATTTCTAATTTTTCTGATATATTATGCTATGTTTCATACCCTTATTGAGAATCTGATCCCACCCCTTTATTATGATTTATTTTTCCTCAGTATGCAAATATGTATATTATGAATGACTTGTATGAATAATCTAGGAGTTTATGTATGTTTCCAATGGAGTTGCTATGTTGTTTTTTACTTTAAAGTTGTAATTTAAAACTTATGTTTGTATCTATTTTTACAAAGCTACTAAACAATTAGGTCCTTCAGGATGATACTTACCTATTTATCATACTAATGTAATAAAGTAAAAAATCAGCTCTAGACTAATGCGGTTGGGGACCTTACAGTTTGTATCAGAGAAATTTTACTAGAAACCTTAGAAAATTGATTTATAAATCATAGATTAGGGAACATAACTATATTATAAAAATTGAGGATATGCATAGAAGAAATTTCTATAATTTTGGTATAGTAGATATTATATGAGTCTTCCTAGAAACATATCCCTATCTAGATACTACAAGTAGACGTGGATCTGGAATAAACATTCTTAGAGGTATAAAAAATGATAAGGTGCATTGAGCCAAAGTCCGCTATCAGGATGCAGATACTGGGGAGGGGCAGTTCCTTGTAGGTAGTCTGGTTGAATTCCCTATGACCTTTGGGTCATGTAATCTCCTAAGCCTACGAGCCATGTAATCTATGAGCCTACGGGCCTTGTAAGGGTTACCCCTCATCCCTTGAAAAAGGGGTTATCAAAAATTAATAAAAATAAAGGCCTTCGGCCCATTCAGGCATTGAGAAAAAGTCCATATATCCTGGTATAAGACAAAATTGATATACCATGCACATGGTGTTACACTCCTAAGGGATATTTGTAGGATAATTCACATTTTCTTTATAAACCATTATAAATTATTTAAAAGTAAAAATTTCCCTAAAGAAACTATGTTTATGATTATGAGATTATATATGAATGATTTTTTTAATTTATTTGTAGTTTTTTACTAGTTTTAAATTATGAATTATGACTCATAATGTAATTTAGTGTATTAAATTGGTTTGAAATGGAACCTAGTTGAAGGAATGTAAACCGTATAAATGTGCATATCCCATGTTTGGATTTCCCACCTATGCAAGATAATGATGTTGGAGAAGGAGATGAAACTGGAGATGAAAAACTTATAACTATGCTGGGATAGCTGACTCCTGTTATGAATAATAACCTTACTCGTATATATCATCTTGATCCACAATGTGGAGGAATAGTTTTACACATCTTTATGATACAACAACCTCAATCATTCAGTGGGACTAAAAAACCATTTGTAGCTGAGTATTGAATAAGTTCCTTAGAGAAGATATTTCTCATTTTAGGAAGTAATAAAAGGGAGAAGGTTATCATGGTATTTTATTATCTATCAGGATATTCAGTTCAATAGCGGTCTTTAATTTAAAACACAATAGAGGAGTAATAAATTACAGGTGTGTAATGAAAGGATTTTAATGAAATTTTATTGGAGAAATATTTCCCTCGTGAACAGAGAGAAGATACAGATAAAATATTCTTGAGTTTGAGGAAAAAAGGATAAATATTTTAACATGTATGACACCAAATTTATAAGGTTATCAAGGCATGACGTAGACTAAATACATAATATAAGGAGAAATATTGATCGATTATTTCATGGGTTAAAACTATTTCTCTTAAAGGAACAGGACTCCCAAAAGTTTTCACCATACAAATTTATAGTCTCATTTGTTTATCAAGATAGATAAATAATTCTATAGGTATTATGAATTTAAAAGAAAAAAATGATAAAAAGAGGTCTTCTAAACACTCTAGAAAAGGAAATAAGGAAAAGGGGAAGAAGGGAATAATTGACTTTGTAACTTGTAATAAATGTGTAAATAAACATTATGGAACATGCCGATTTGGGATGGGAGTTTGTTACAACTGTGGAGAAAAATGCCATTAATCCTGTGATTTCAAAGGAAATAAATAAGCTACCAATTTTCAATGATACAATTGTAAATAGATGATAAAATTTTCAAATTCTTATCCTAAGCATCAAGAAAATATTCCCCAAAAAAGGAAAATGAAAAAATGCCATGCTTATGAAGTCACAACAATTGAGTTTGATGTTCCAAATGATGTGGTTGTAGGTAATTTAATCATCTCCTCAAATTTACCTAACTATTTATTTGATTATGTATCATAAAATTACCTTATATCATCATAGTTTTCATTAAAAAATAGATATTTACATTCAACCTTGACAAGGGAGTTGCCAGTAAAGACTCTTAGTAGAAACCTTATTGAAAAAAAATGTGTCAAGTAGTTTCTATTAAGAAACATAAATTTGTTTTAATGGATGATTTTATGATCATAAAAATGGTTTATTTTTATATAATCCTTGGTATGGACTAGATTTCAAAATATAATGCAAAAATATATTTCATAGAGAAATAAATTATGACTTGTGATGAAGGTATAGAATTTCTCACCTTTAGAGGGGATACTTCATCATCTGAGCCATATCTAGATCCACCTCCAATAGGTATTCTAAATGAAATTCTGGGGGAAGAAGAGAAAACATCATCTATGGATGAGGAAAGAAATATTAAAATTATAGATGTACCTATTTTACAAAAATACATTGATGTATTCCCAGAGAGTTTACCTAGAAATACTTTAGAGTGAGAAGTTGAGTTTTCAATTGATTTAATCCTTGATAAAATATCAATATCAATAATTCCCTATAGAATGGTCACAATGGAGTTAATATAGTAAAATAAACTGCTATAAGTATTGAGTGCTAAGGGATTTATATTCGTTAGTGTTTCACCTTAGGGAGATCCAATTCTTTTTTATATGAAGAAAGATGGATATATTAGGCTTTTCATCAAAAAAACAATATCTATGCTATTATGATAAATAACAAGTATCTCCTACCTCACATTGTTGACTTATTTGACCAACATCATAGAGCTCAATATTATTTAAAGATTTATATTTGATCTGGATATTATCAATTGCATGTTAAGAAAGAATATATTCTATAGAAATCAATTTAGAAAAGGTATGGACATTATAAGTTTACATTAATTCGATTTGGACTGACTAATATACCCTATGTTTTTATGAATCCAATGAATATATTATTTAAGGAATATCTTGATGATTTTGTTGTGGTATTTATTGATGATATCTTGATATATTCCAAAATATAGGAAGACCGTGAGAAATAATTGTGGGTAGTTATAGAGAATCATATAAAATAGATTTATATATAATCTTAGTTGATCCTATAAAGAAAAAGGTAGTCCAGGAATGGCCTATACCAATGAACATAACTGAGGTATGTAGTTTTATTGGTTTAAAAGGTTACTATCAGCATTTTATTCATAAATTTTCCCAATTATCTAACATGTTAACTAAGATTAATCGTAAATGTGTTAAGTTTATATGGAAAATATAATATAAATAATTTTTTTAATAATTTAATAAGATATTATTGAATTCAACTATCTTAAGGCCATGTTGCAAGAAGAATCAGGTGATTGGTTGGGTTGACTCGGGCTAGTTCTTGACAAAATTATATAAGAGTATCCTTTTTCTTTTTTATAATATTTGTTGAGTTTATAGACATGATATATAGGAATTTTTTGGAGATTATGATGCATATTGAGTTAGTGCATCATGAACACCTATTCTAAAAGGAATATTGAGTCAAAATACTTATGGGATTACTATTCTTGGTTTTTGATGTTAAAGTTTTATGATGTTCACCATGAGTGATGTTCTAATGTTTCATGGTTTTATGATTTAAATTTTTTTGGCTCATTTAATTATGGAAATAGTCTCATGGTCATGCATCATGATATTTATATAGGATCCTCCAAATATTTTCCTGATTCTATGTTTTTTTTACGATGATGGAGGTTTAATTTTATAAAGAGTTAACAACAAACTATATAAATTTATTCCATATATATTATTGTAGGAATTCAAATCAGCTAAACCATAAGTATTATTCTTATCATGATATTTTATGTGAATCACATGAATATATTATCTATGGTGGAAGATATGAAGTCCATTCATCAAGGGATTCTTTGAAAACCTTCTCAGTTTGAGTTTTATTTGGTATGAACTACTAGTGTTATTTTCCTGATGAATTAAATGAAACTTGATAGATATTTTGATCCAACATGAGATTTAATAAGGGATTTATTTATCTTGGAAGTTTTTTGGTGAGGCTGAGGTTCCTATGGGTTTTTGAGTTGGAGATATAGGAGTTATCTAAACATTGAAGTAATTTTTAGAGGGCCATATTGGTTAGATTTTGGACCCTATTAGTTATGGTTTCACTTTGGGTAGTGTAGTTATTTCATGGTTCGATGCTTGTAGCTTTGGATAAATTCTCGATTGGAGGGTGGTAATGTGGTGGATGATGGAATGAGAAATATTCCATGATTTAAAGAGGAGTTTTGAGGGTGATCTATTTTGTTATAACTATTCTACATGAGGAGCATGGTTTTTGGTTTATGTTTCATATCATGGGATCCTTAGGTCATGGATAATTTGAGTTGGAGAACTAGTGAGAGGTATTTGTGATAGAACACTTTCTTAAAGAGGATAGTAGCGGTTAGAGTGGATTATTGTAAGAAAGCCTTATTGTGTGAGTAAAGCTTGAGGGTGGGGAGTGAGCCATTAAAATTCATATATGGTGGTCATAATTTCATGAGATTCATTAAGTGATGAGGATATCATTCCTAGTGAGTAAAAAATCTGTGGTTGTTGATGATTCATGTTTACATTCCACTATGAGAAGTTTCCCACATCTATCCAATATTTTTGGTAGTGAATTAAGAGTAGACCATGGGGTATAATGTTTTGTTGAGGTGTTATGAGAAGGATTCTCATATTGTGGGGAGTATTAGATCAGTGATTGTTGAATTTCCCTTAATTTGGGATAATCATTGGATCCGTGATATTAGTTGACAGACTATCATGGTAATCTCAGAAGCACAACTTTTTCGGTTAAATCTTGGTAGGTGGTTGACTAGTAAGGCTTTATAGAGGTGCAAGAATCATTTATGGAGTGATGTTTGTCATGAACCGTGGAATAATGTTTTGTGAATATTATTTATAATTTTAATTTCTCCTCTCATATAGTTTTTGAGGGGAAAATAATCCTTTCACATATTAAATGATCTCAGATAAAATTTATAACAAATCTATTTGACTTAGGATAGGGTATTTACCCAAGGGTATGAATTTGATAGTATTCTGAGAAATTTGAATTTTGTTTAAATATTTAATAATTAAAAACTATCATTATTATTTATTTTGACCTTTTCTTTTGATGTTATCTATTGTTTAATGTGTTATATTGAAATTTTGACACCATGGTTGAGTCTGGAAAGAGTATTTTTTTAGGCTATGTATAACCATTCACTAGGAAATAGATCCGTGGTCATAACCCCTTTTATTTTATTTTATTTTCATTTCATTTTTAATTATTTCAATTTACCTTTTTCTTCTATCTTTCCTCATCCCACTTAAATTTAAGTTACCCTTTAGGGATTCCTGAAAGAGAGAAATATAAGAACTGGAAGAGAGATAAATAGATAGAGAGGGTGAGAGGGAGGTTTCTTCATGGATTTTAGGAGGTGAAAAATCATCATAAGGTAGCTTCAGATCACAGATTAGTCCAAAGCATAGGTGTTCTCCAACCAAATGTTAGATATTTTTAATATTTTCATCACAAATCCCCAAAAATAAGATGATTTATGTTTCAATATTTTTTTTGTTTAGAACCCATAGTGGGTTGATCTTGTCAGTTTTAGGAAAAATTAGAGGTTTTGGGATGATCTTAGGTTTTTCTGATCAGAATTACCAATAACACAATTTTTGATTTAAAACAATACTTGTGTTATTTTTTTAGAAATATTGATTTTATGGAACTAAAAAACATACAATTCTATATAGTTATATGGATGGGTTCATGGGAAGACACCATGTGAGTTTTTGGAACTACACGCTATGTACATGGAGTACACATCGTGTAGTAGTACATGGATATGTGGCCATGTACATGGGAAGATACCCCATGTGAGGGGTACATGTTCACGTGGTTAAACATTTCCAAACCCTGTGTATACCATATCCAATACTGGTATATTTTCAAACATTGAGTGTTATCTATCTATGTTTATCTACATGACAAGGTTCACATTTTAGAGTATAATATATATCTTTAGAAGTACATTTAATGTACCTTTTACATTAAAACTATCCCAATTAGAGAATTATACTTATGAGTGTTCCATTATGAGTTTTTTTCATGTGGATCATAATGGTTGAATAATATTTGTGTTTAGATCCTTTATGGATATTATTTTGGGCCAAAAGATTTTAGTGGAGGATTACTTCATGATTGTTGTTCTAAAATCCTCCCATGGATGGGGTTATGAGTTGTGAGGCCTAGGTGAGGGTGTCTTTTTAATGATCACCATGGTTGATGATTTTGTGTGAGTTGATTTTATTTTCTTAAATATATCCCAATAGGTGGGATCAAGTGGATTCTTATGTGAGCTTCTCTAGTTTTTCTTCTCATGGTGTGGTTTTTTAGGATCCTTTGTAATGGGAAAATGTACTAATATGTAATATATTATTGGGTTTCATTATATTAGTTTTATATTTTTCTAACATATTTTTTTTGTAATTCACCCTCATGTTTTATATGTCGTGAGGTTTCCATTATATTCATGGTGCTATATGGGGTTTCACTTCTTGTTGGGTGATTTTTGGGTTGTGTGTTTTGTGGATGGTTGTCATTCCTTTATGTAAAGAATAATATGTGATATGATTTTACTAGTGGATCCCCTTGTAGGGTTTCCCTATTGATCTGAATCTATATGGACCATGGATTGTTCCCTAGGATTTCATGTCCTTTTACACGGCCAGTGATTGTTTCAGTTGTTTTGTTTTGCGGGTTTATGTGCTAGCCCACCACATATTTGGAGATTTTGTAATTGAGGTTTGAGGTTGTTCTTGTATAAGATATAATGGATGGGTATACCATTGGGGTTTTACTTGGAATTGTGTTATCTAAGTTATTGATATAGTTTCTCTCCTCTATTTTTTGTTTGTTTTGATGAGTTTTAGAGACCTAATGGAAAATCTAGGTGAGTACAACCAACCTAGTACAGTTGATCACCCTAGAAGGGGGTAATGGATCAAGGAGGATATTTCAATCATGGGTATTGATTTTTTGGTTTGGTCCTAGAATAGTTTTATTTCAGTAATAGGTATGTTATAGACTAGTTTTTTAGCAAGATTTCCGGGACATGGGTTAGAATCTCATAGGGTTGATAGGAGTTCCAACTGACTATTAAGATTTTACTACTGGATTTACAGAGATTAATATATATATATTTTTTTCTAGATTCCTAGTATGAGGTAATACGATTTTAAATCCATTCTTCTCCTATTTTGGGACTTTTGGAGCTCCTACATGATTAGGGAGATGAGCCTGATGTTGTTGTTGGGTGAGTTATGTTCTACAATTTCTATGGATGGGGATATAATCGGGTATATTTACCATGGAAGTTGGGCTAAAACCAGAGGATAAATACTTTTCTTTTTTAAAAATTATGTTTTATTTTCTATCTTTTGGTTATTTTTATTCCATTAGTATTTTTTAAAAAAGGGTTTTAGTATCACGTGTTTCATGAACATGTCATAAATATTGATATTAGGACACCATCAGGGATCACCTAATAGGATTTTTTTTTCAGATTATGTACATTCCCCTCAGTTTTCTCATAACTTATGACTACCTTGAGGATGATAAAAATATGTGGGGAATCAAGTGTAATCCTAATGTTTCATGATCAAGTGGAGCTGCTAGCGTGGAGTCTAAGGCTAGTGCTGGAGTAGTTTGAAAATTATGGGGACTAGGTATGTGGTTTGTATTAGAGTCGAATTATATACTTTTTTAATTATTTTACCTTATTTTCTATATTAAGTATTCATCCATTGGGATTTTTTTAATGTGTTATATTTGATTCTACATATTGTAGTCCATTAATCATAGAATGTTTCTATTTTGGTTATCTATTAATGTGAACTTTGATGTTCTGTGTTGTGTATGTGTTTAGTTTCATTAAATTCTTGTTGATATATTATCTATGTCCATAGTCTCACCACATTAACCTTTATTCCCTCAATACTAGTCATTAGTTTCTATCATATAGGGGTGAATCTTTGAGGATTTGTCAAGAACCAGATCGGGTGACGAGTTGGGTCCACCTGATCCAGTTTTCGACATTTATATTACTTATATAGTTTTATATATGATTTATTTTCATGATCTATTAATAATATGATTATTATTTCCATATTTTTGTGTTCCTATTTGAATGCAGTAGATGAGATTTACTGAAAAGTATAGCATGAAATAGCTCCTCAATGTAGTGGAAAGTCAAAAGAGACAACTAAAAACTGTATTCTAGGTATACCTACCTCTAATGAATTTTATTTTGTATAATTCCTAGAATTTAGGTTTATTTTTTATTTTATTATGTATTTCCATAATTTCTATTAGTATGAGGTTATTTAATATTATACATGTTTTTGTATATTTTCCTGTTCATCTATGGATTATTTTTTATGTGTTCACAGATACGAGATCAATATTTTTTATATTGATATTATATTATTTATTTCACTACAATTTTAAGTTATCTTACACTATATAACCAACATCACTGGTATCACTAATTTAAAATAGTATATATTTGAATGACGTGAAATGAAAATTTTATAATGTAATGTAATGTTTATGTATCTAGTCTTTTAAGGACACTTTAAAAATTTATATTTGGTAAATTATCTCATTTAGTCTTATTACCATGTATTAGATAACCCATATCCTCTAAAAAAACTAATTTTAGGGGTGTTATAGTTTTATCCATATACAATACTACTGCATTATGGGTTTGTCCCTCATAATTCATTTATTTATCCATCACATTAATTTAATTAATCAAAATATTTTAAAAATAAAATATTATAATACGTGATATTTGAAAACAAAAGGAGTCTTATATATCCACTTTTCTATATTTTTAATCATATGTAGCCCATAGAATCATAATTTAAATCTTACAACAGGTTATAAAGATTCATTTTGATCTTACATGAATCTAGACTATTCCAAATTTCTCCTTGTGTTATTATATTCATTTATATACATGATATATAAGAATATAAAATATCATCCTATAATAAAGATCATCAAGTAAATTTAAAGAAAATAGTATTTATGAAATCAACTTGTCCAGAAATAGTTTTTATCCTTTCTATGCATGACCACTTTCACTTTCTCATAAGTCTAGAAAGTCACTATAGTGACATCAATATTTCAACTATTATCCTTCTAGGATTATACTCATACAAAAATACCATTTAATAATATTTTTAATATCCATCACTAACACCCACTACCATGTATTCCATGATAATAACATTATTTCCATTTCATCACATCAAATTTGGATGCTTGTTAGTTTCTGAATATGGATTCAATAACTCTTATCATTATGATTATCTTTCCTGTCAAATACATAACCAGTTTTCAAAAATTTTATATTATTCTATTCCTTATAGGTATCCACTCATTATATCCAAAATATCCACCATTAGTTGACAATAAATCAAATATATAACAACTATTTTCAACCATAATGAACCACAAATATTTCATTGGTTTATGAAAAACAACATTAATAAGATGGAATAGGAGTTACCAGAGATATTCTAGGATGATTCTTTAGCTTAAGGGAGATCTTTATAAATATCCATAATTAATATTAACATGGTTCTAGATTGATCAGGAATATAATTTAAATGAATTACTATAGATAAGTGAAACTTAAGGGGATTTTCTTAGACACCCAATGTAATAGAAGAGAAATTCATTTGATCCAAAAAATCTAAGTGATTAAATTCTTCATAAAATTTATATTAGTACATCGTTTATTTGAAAATATTTAAAAAGAAATTATTTTAAAATAAAAAACTGTAAAATTGGATGTGTTCATTATTTTTGGAATCACCATTATATGACCATATTTGAATTCCTTAGATAATAAATATATACATTTAACTGGTGATAAGAGGTAAAAGTTTGTTGATGTAAAGAAAATATAAAAAATACCACTATAAAATATTTTATAAACTATAAAATATTTTATCACATTAATGTACCTTACTTACTTATTAGTGATCCAAGATCACGCCTAATAAAATTAGTCATGGGGATATTAAGAAAATATAGATTTTTCTATAATATGGGAACCCTATACATCCCATAATATAGAAGATATATTGAGATAATTAACCATGATATAAAGTATATGATGAATCAGATGATGAATTCCAATAAAAAAGATTTCTTTAAGAATCTATATAATACTCCTTTAGAATATTGTATTATATTCAAAACTATATTAAGTGCATCACACTACTAGTTTTAGTGTGGGATACTATTCTATCTGTAGGTGAAACTGATGTGTAGATCCTATTATTTCACTAAAACATTAAACATAAATGGATATTTTGTTATAAAATTAATATTATAGGTATTAGTATGGATGAATATAAGAATGAAAATTTTATAAAGGGATAATGAAAACTTTTCATGATTGAAATCACCATCAATGAATGTTTTGTAACATATAAAAAATTATTTGTTCAATATAATTTTTTTAATGTTCTTATGGTACTACTATGGTCTTCACTATTTATGTTCACAGGGGTGTTACCAAAAGGAATAGTGGATATTAATGATGATATAATTGAACGTTATGTGTTTAATGGAAAAGAAATTGATATGTCCATTGTGTATCCTTAGCTGGGATAACTCATCTCCCAATATTTGATTTTAAATTTATATATTTGTTTATCTCTATAAGTTTAATAAAGTTTTAATTAGATTGAAACCCATGCATGTTTTTAAACCCCCATGATGATTTTTTAGTATCAACATGATACATATTTATTTATTTATACATTAATATTTTTTTTATATTCCTTATGGATACTCATTAAAACATTCCATAGAACGCCGAACCTTTATTAATTAATGAAACATAATAAAAACATTAAGGAAATAAGGGATTCATCAAAACATTAATTTGTAAATTTTATATGTTTTACTATAAAACAAGACATTGTGGGAATAAAAATGTTGTGGTTGAACTTTCATATTCAATCCATCATAAAATTATGACCACATTCTTCATATCAAACATTAATTTACTTATATATTTTTTCTTTTTCTATATATTATGAAAAATTGTGCTAGCTCTTTACCCCAACTAACTATTTCACAATAACACCTAAATTCCTTTATTTATAGAGTTACTGATTGAAAATGAAAGACTTCATATATTAGGAGTTTTTAGGATAAAAATTTATGAATCTATATTACTAAAATTTATAAATTATTTTTGGAATAAACAATAAATATTTATTTAAAGATAAAAAATTCTGATAATTCTATGCATATTCCATTTTACAAGGACATGTTTCATCCATAATTTTTAATTACACAAATCCAATAATTATGTCATAGTTATTACAATAAAAATATAATTTAATTTAAATTTATGAGTTAATTTTAATAATTTTATTAAATTATAATAGATGATTTTATATATATTCTAGAAGTATCTGGTGTTGGTGATGAGTAGAGTTTGGGAACTGGGGACCTATTGCTACATTGAAGTAGAAACATACACTAGGTAGCCTCAACTAGAACTAAAACTACATAGTATAAAATAAATGTAGTAATAACTCTTGGTTTCCCTCTGGTTTTCCATTTTTCCTTTTATGTGGTTGTAGGAAATGAACCATGTACTCGATAGGTGTTTACTATGTTCTCTGTGGACTTATTTCTTGTATCCCAATAATTAAATTGTTTTTTATACTTGTAATAAAATTTAATAAACCTTATTACCCTTCACCCAATCCCACATGAGTTATATATCCTTCACTTATTACTCTCTTAATTTCATCCAAGATCTATAAAAGATTCATTTCAAGGATGAATTAATCCACTTTAATTTTGTATACCCTGTTAAAGTATATTAATGATTTGAAAGGCTAATCAGGGATTTCACTCATTGTTTCTAATTCTATATCTAAAATCTCTAAATTATGGGTTTATTATTTGGTTTTATATTTATTGTAGATTAAAATTTAATGAAATGAATTCCCTTAGAAATTTTAGTCATATTTGTAAAATGTTGGTGGATCATAACATTCTTATATGTTTTTATGGTAATAGATTAGAATCCATTATATATTATTTGTAAAAGTGTGAATTTCTTTTTAACCTATAATACTAAGATATCTAGGTTGGATTTGTGGGATATGATCAACTTCATGGAATCAACTTGACCTATTGAACCAATTTTGAAATTTTTTAATGGGATTTATTATTTTTTATATAGGAAAACCCACATGTAAAATTAAACATTAAGATGGGTTTTTGAGTTTTTAAAGGGGGTGGTTGGTTATTTTCATTACACATCCACTTTGGAAAGACCCTTAATTAATTTTTTTGGAATAAAATTTTCAATAAAAAACTTATTTATGATGGTTTTAGTGGAGTTTTTTTATTTTATTTAGTATATAGGATCAACCTCTAGTTTTTAAATGAATGGGATTGTGGTACAGGTCCCACCAAAGGTAGAATAATCATTATAGAGTTAGTTTACATAACGTAATTGAATCCACATATTCTATTTATCTATAAACTATCCAAGTTGGTTATGAATAGTAAATAATTTACATCCTCTATAATGATTGAATAATTTTTTGGATTTTACATATGTTCATTAAAGAAGTGTGATACATGATTAAGCACACATTATGATTCATATGAAAATATATCTATGTTATGAAATTGTGGGAATGAAATTAATTCATAGTAACTAATTAGTTATTCTTTTATTTGGACTTGGTACCTTTCATGTGGTTCTTTTTTGATAGATGAAGTATGATTTGGACCATTTCAAATTTTGAACAGGAATATCGACTATTTTTTGTGTTTATGGATACTAATAATGAATCATGGTATATGAATGGTTATTTATTCTCAAGGAAATGGTACCATATTTGTTATTATTTCCCAATTCCATAGTAAGTAATTATTCTCATGGTTTTAGAAATGATTAGGCTCTGTCCATTATTCTAATTCCAACATTGAGTTATGAAAAATGATTGATTATGTTGTACCCACATGACAAACAAATAGTGTGAGGAGGGGATAAATAGGGTGTTAAAATTTTATTATTTTATTATAGGATCTATTCTCATGTTAGAAAGAAAAACAAAAACAATCAATTATCACAAATAAATCATATTTAAATGCAAGAATGTAAAATAGGGAGTCACTTGTTTTATGTGGTTTCACATAAAGGTTCCATACAAAGGTCATATATTGATTGTGTGTCAACATAATATGTATTTACACTATACTCTATGTCCCGTATAATTCTTATAAAAAGGTGAACTATTGATCCTTGGGAAACCAATCATCATATATATTTTCACACTACATCAAGAAAAGTATTACAATGGAGATGTCATATAAGAATCATTTATAATGATTTCACAAAAACAAAATAATACCAATGAAATGAGGGTGTTTTTGATATGTTTTTATGTATACTTAATATCCTGATATTTAAACTGATTTATCCTCTTAAAAATAAATATATTTAATAGATTAATATTTTTTGATATATGACTTTCCCATTTTCCAACATCTCTTTCTCATTATCCCTATTGTGTCTTATTGTATTGAGGAATTTCACTCTATATAACATGCTAAATATATTACACATGTTACTCAATTAATGGACCTTAAAACCAACTATTAAGTCATAAATCTCCCATGATTTATTAAAAAAAATATCAATAAATGAAATTTTCTTATTCAAATATTTTCATGAAACTAAAGATTTTTTTGGAGAATTGTTTCTAGAATCTTTTAGTTTTCCTTGTGAATACCTTCAATAAAACATGTTAAATTTGATTGAATCTGATACACAATCTTCAATTAACACCCCCATTTAATTTATATTAAATTAAAAGACTATCATCTATATATTTATAGAAACTATTGATGTGTTATTTTATATTAAACATTACCTTGAAAGGAATACTAAAAAAATATAAATCTATTTCAAATAATATGACTATTTTCAAAACGTGTCCACCACATCATTTCTTATTATACTAGAAATCATATTTTGGAATGGTGTTTATGGATGAGTATAATTTCCTTTACAGTATTTATAGATCCAAAACTCAAGTTCTATTTAAATAAAAATTGAGATTATTATGATGTGGGACCCAGTAATGGAATTAACCATTTAAAATTAATAGATTCATGATGGGTTACCATTAAAATATTACAATATATCCAACTATACTACAATGTGGAACCCAAAAAAATAGATATGGAAAAGTATATAACCTAACATTTAGACAAAATAACTTTTTAAAACTCTATTCATGGTGTTTTACACTTACATACACTATTATTTTGATCAAATTTCTTCATAAACTCTTCTAGAATACTTCTCTTGTTATTAATTAAAAAAGAATCACACTCATTCACATGACTTGTAATCTACCAATGATTGGAAAATAACACAAAATTACTATGAAATTATGGAAAAATTCTCCCCCTTTTTATTTATTTCCAATCCTATAACAATCCTCATTTATCAATAAATGATTTACGTATTTCAGTCATTAGATAGTGATTTCAATCCATGGTTAATCATTCTCCAGACATTCTCCCCTATACTATTGAAATCCAAAAAATTTTATAATAAAATTACAAGGGTTCGTAAACTAAAATTGAGGAATTTTTTCGATAATTGATACCACCATTAGTCTAAATCATAGAAAATTCCATTTAACTATTCTATATGCCAACATTATTTAAATCATGACATTTTAAATAATTCAAATAGTTCATTGATATAATTATATCCATATTATTAGATAAGGTTTCTATATCTTTTCAAATGCCATTGATTATATCTCTTACTTTTTTCAAAACCAAATTCATGGAATATCCATACAAGAGAAGAATTATTCCATATAATGAATTGTATTCAATTGGTATAGTGGAGAATATCTGAACAACCTCAATATTTGTGAGGTTATAGACAACAAGGACAAAAAATGATTCTTAATTACTATTTTGGTTAGTGATTTTTTTAATGATGTCCACCACTTGTTTAATTATACCCACATGTTCTAGATTAAATGTACCCTTTTACAATTTGACATTAAAAAAGTGATACCATTTATTGATATGAATTGTTCATGATTTATGAATCAGATTATGGTAGTATTGTTACCATTGGTTGTCACAATAGACTACCATGAGTATGTTATCCACCTCTATAAGATCCTATATTCATTATTTAATTTATTCTAAATGTTTCTATGGAATTAATAATGAAATATAATTAAATATAGTTTTATTAAGTGAGGTGAATTATTACATGAGACACTAGATATCATCACTCTGAATGAAAAGTGTTATTCACTAGTGGATTTCTATCTAAAATTTCACTATCCTAATCTATATATGAGCATGAATATTATGACAAACCTTCTATATGTTACATATTAATTAATTATGTATAACATAAAATCATACATAATACAACCTGGAAGACTGATAAGTCTAGTGTCTTTGAAAATTAGGTACATTACATAACAAATTAAAATAGGGAATACATCATCTTTATTGAAAACATCCTTATCATGATCATATTATTCCATCACACATAACATAGTATGGGATAACCTGGGGACATACATAAAAAAGGGGTGACATAAAATACCATTAAGTGACTTTACATGACATAACATGAAGCAATTAATATATGTTAGACAATAGTAATATCAATGAGACATAAAAGGGGTGGGAATCATAAACATGGACAATAACACATGATATAACCTGAAAATCATAATGAACTAATACAAAAGTTGCTTTTATCAGAGCTACAAAACCCATTTCTTAGCGCTTTTATGAGAGATGTAAAGCGCAATGCTAATAAAGGGGGCCCCCTTTTATCAGCGCTCAAAAAACCGCTGATAAAGGGTACTTTTATCAGCGCTAAAAATAGCACTGATAAAAGACCCCTTTATCAGCGTTTTTTTTAGCACTGATAAAAGGGGTCTTTTATCAGCACTATTTTTTAGCACTGATAAAAGTGGTCTTTTATCAGTGCTATACAAATAGGGCTGATAAATGTCAAAAAAAATGAAAAAAATTAAAAAAAATATATAATTCGTGGGCGGTTTTCACACGCTGATTGCCCCCCGATTCACTGTGCCTGAGCCCCCTTCAACCTGCGCACTGCACCCCACTTCGCTGTGCCCGTGCGACCCTACTGCCACTGGAATTGAACACAGGACCTCCCCCCTTGCACACTGCAACTTTACCACTTAGCCATTTTGTTTTGTTCTCCCTTTAAGGATATATCATGTTATATATATATATAGTTATATGTATTCGTATATTAATACAGATCCATATTAATATAAATTTATTTAGTTATATTAATATATATATATATATAGATATAGTTATAATTTTTTATCCGTATGTTTATTTGTATATTAATATATATATATATATAGTTATAATTTTTTATCTATATGTTTATTTGTATATTAATATATATATTTATAATATTAATTTCAAATACATTTATAGAATATGTGTTTTTATGCGTGTTTATAAATAAATAAATAAATACATACATATATACAACACACACACACACACAGATATATATATATATATATATATATATATATATATATATATAGTTATGAATGAATACATAGAAATGTGGATGTCAAAATCCATCGAGAATGTTAAAAAACTATAACTTCTAATCCAGAAGTCTGTTTCAACTCCAAAACCATTCAAATCGACAAACATGAAATAATCTTCGATATGATATGTGGTACAAGCAAAACAGACGTCCGGATCAGAAGTTAGAGGCGTTTGAATGTTAAAATTACCATAACTTCTAATCTAGGAGTCCATTTCAACTCCAAAATTAGTAAAATCGAATAAAATGAAACTATCTTTGATATGATATATGGTACACATTTATCATACATCGGTATCAGAAGTTATAGCTATTTGAATGAAAAAAATCAGAGTACCCTAACTAAAAACTCAGTTTTTGAGGCATTCTGGGCCTTTTTTTCCTCGAAAAAACATTGGATTAGTTTTATCCATTAATAAAGCTGTAGATCTGGTCGCATTCTTCAATTTGATATGCTGTAGAGCTCAAACGGAGTCCTGGATCAAAATTTATGGCCGTTTGAAGTTTGAGTTGTGTTTTCAACATATTTTTGATGTTTTATTTTATTTATTTTTTTTATACTCAAAGTGTTATTACATGACTATTGGTGGATAAAAATTACATAATTATAAATTAAACATATTTTTTAAATAATTTTATAATCCTCTTTTACTAAATATCATATACATTCATATTTTATTTCCATTCATTATTTCTAAAACATATTTAAAAAATAAATATTATATTTATATCAATATAAATAGATTTATATCTTTATATATTAATAAAAATTTTTATTTTTTTTGAATTTTACCCTTTATCAGTGCTTTTTATAAAAGTGCTGATAAATGGGGGTCTTTATCAGCACTTTTACAGAAGTGCTGATAGGGGGGGGGGGGTCTTTATCAGGGCTAAAAAAAGCACTGATAAAGACCCCCCTTTATTAATGCTTTTTTACTAGTGCTTATAAAGGGGGTATTTATCAGTGCTTTTTTTAGCGCTGATAAAGACCCCCTTTATCAGCACTTTTAAAAAGCACTGATAAGCGTGTAGCGCTTCCCTTGTCCCATTTTTTAGTAGTGAAGGGAACATGGGAAAAGTGGAAACATATTAAAAATCTCCATCATAAACATAGGTAAATGATAACATCCAAGAAATTAGGATATAAAATGTCTTTTGATAGATTAAGATCACTCCATAATCCCTTTTATGATGTCTTATGGGACTAAAACATTACCCAATGCATTGGAGCACTATATATTTCTAGGCGTACCCATCCCTTTCATTTCATTCTCATGAATAGGTGTTCCATATAGATCATAAAACATGGAATAAATTTTCATCAATTTATACTCAAATATATAGGACTGTAGAATAGATACATGTAATCCCATAATAAAATAAGTATAAGTTCATAATGGTGAAGACCCTTTATAGGAATTGGGTATGGGTATTCCCTACAAAATTATTTGGAATAAAAAAACATAGTGACATTTTGACATCATCACATGGGTGAATAAATGTTAATTGAAGGGATTAATGAGATTTAAAGAGGTTTTTCATCATTTAGGAATCACAGGGGAAGTTTATGGCATATGTAATAACATATCCTAAAATTAGGAGTTTTAGAAAAAGGGTATAAGATAATGAAGATTCTAGAATAATGGGGAGAATAAAAAGAACACTTACCTTGAGAGTGTGACTTCCAATGCTTGTGAGGAGTTTATTGAGAGCTTGGTGGTACCTCGTGAGGACTTAATATAGGGGTGGTACATGTATGCGAATTCCTAAATGATTTTTAGTGAATAAAAATGGGAGCTTGGATCAGTTTATATAGAAAAAGAGTAGGGAGTTCTTTATTATTTCCCAAATATAGGTTTTGGACTCTACATAATAAAATAATGAAAACCATAAACATTCACATGGGTTTTCCCATTATTTCTGCAAAAGAGGTCAGTTTTTTATTATTTTATAAGTCCAAGGTTAGTAAATTTTAAAATCATACCCCTACTGATGTGAAAGTGAGTCAAACTCTTAAATAAAAGGTTTTAAAACATAAAAATATATTATAGGTTTTGGATAATTCATTAAGGATTTATAAAATTAATCTTATAAACTTAAAATAATATTATTTTAAATGTAAAACATACATTTGGTCATGTATACCCTTTATGGAATTTATTATATCACTTTTGGGTCATTATGATGTCATAATACACACCGTATATTTATACCATATTTAATTTTTACCTGAAAATTTGACTGTCTTTGAAAATTATCAAAAATTCACCATTGAATAATTTAAATATTCTGACTCCAAAAAAATATTCATTTTAACAAAACAGTTTTATAAATCTTTGTATTTTTACTTTAAAAATATATTCTACATTTATTGATATATGTTGGGTTTTTTTTCATAATAATAGTTTTTAAACCCTTATAATAATTAAATTTTACATCATAAAAACTATAAGATCATTTATTTTTAAAAAAACTCTTTAATAATAATATTTTATTAAAGTGCTATTTATTTCAAAAAAAAAATTATTTCATCAAAATAAGTTCTTTAATTGAAACTGAATACTAAATTATAATAAAATTTGTGTTTTATTAAATATGTATCAAAATAATTTTAAAGTAGCGATAAGAAGTAAATATAAACATCATTTTATTGAAAATACAATATAAATTTTCATATTATTATGTTCTTGATACATATCTATATAATACACCAGAAAATTCCCTTAGGGTAATGTGTGAGATGGTGAAATTTTTATTTGGTGGTTTGAAGTACATGGTTTGGGATATGATCTTTATGAGATTAAACCTCTCTTGTAAATTGTTTTTCTCACGATTTAGTGGTTGGATCTCAGCTTGGTCTTGGTCAAGGGATAACCCCAGTGATTCTATCTCCCTCTTAAGGTTCGATAAATGAGATTCATATGGTATGATCCTACTGGTTAAAGCCATTACTTTATTTATATCTATCAATTATATTGTTCAAAACCCTGTATTTATATTAATCATAAGATCACTTTTCAATAACTATATTATCAATGGTAAAGATTCTTAACAGTATTTTAAATCCAATTTTATATTATCAAACCAATGAAGTGCATGTTTTTTCTATGACCATAATATATACTAATACATTTAATTGAATCATAATGGTAATTTGATTAATGAAAGTTCGGGTTGTTACAAATACAATTATGGTTCATATATAATATACCATACAAAAATGAAGAGTACCTCCAATATACCTCTTGATCAACTATACAAGCTAAAAATGATCCCCATTGTGGAAACATTGATAGTCGGTAGCCAGACACGATTCAATGAAGATATCCTATATTTTTGTAATCAGAAACAAAAAGCTTAAAATCAACCTTTTATAAAGATTTTGATCAATAGATTTCCCTTTCTCATTTTTATAGACCTCAGATACAATAATTATTGGTTTTAGAACTGAATTTAAATAATGTGTCTAAAATGACCTCTAAAACTCCTTTGCACATTTATCATGAAAAAAAAGTATAACTGCCTCTCTAGAGACATTTTATCCAAGGTAAATAACATGAACTCCCAAATAATATATTTTTCAAACATAAATATCCTAATTTAATACAAATATTCTATAGAAGTCTTATTTTTCCCATTAATTATGATGTCTTCATCATAAATAAGAACCCTAGATTATTATTACTTGGTTTACATCACATATATATTGTGATCAAATCCACCCTTTTTAGTTCCACCATCTTCAACAATATATCCATCCAAGCATATAAGGTCTAATTAAGATGTTTATAATAATATAGTGCATTATTTAATATTAATGACATTGATTAATTATCACTAATAAAAAACCTGTAATATTTGATAGAAATATATTCTCTGAGGTTTACATGTAATAATGTTGTATTAAAATATATTTGGTAGATTTTAAAAATTATTTGGAAAACCAAAATAAGGAAGAGTCAGAGGGATTCATTTATTCTAAAAAATGAAAATTTTCTTTCATATCCATTCCTTAAACATGATCATACCCCTTTCACACTAAAAATTCCTCGTTTTAGATCACCTTTCCTTTCACATCATGCTTATTTTTGAAAACCGATTTTATTTAATTAAAATTTATATTTTTTTTAAAATACATTAGATCCAATTTTTCATTTATATTAGTATTATATAACACTTTATACAAAACCTTGACCCATATCTAAACCTTTATTACATCTTCAAATTAGTAAATCTCCATATGAGATAGTATAGTACTGCTCCATGTATTTATTATCCTGTACGTTTTTCTAGGAAAAGTTTTAACATTGGTTATATTCAACTCATATAAATAATATTGTTTTATTCTCGGTGGATCCACTAGTTTTCTCTTTTATGTATATTCATCATAAAAAAATAATTCTCAAAATAAACCTCACATTTTGGACTATGGGAACATTTTTGGTTTGTATCCAGTTGTTATTTATTTTTACTCACAATTCATAGATACATAATTAAATATTTATTTATTCATTTTCATTCAACAATATTTTCATTTATTATATCTAAAATAAAATTATAAATTCATTGATACATATATTTTCATTAATATTGAATTATTATCCATGAAAATACGTTTTTCATCATCATCACTTAATTGAACATGGTTTCTATCCATTTTCTCAATGTTTAATCATATTTTATACACTCTAAAATTATTACTTGTTGGAATTATTATATTCCAAATTTTATAGAGTGTTCTTCTATAGAGATATTAAAAAAGAATATATCTTGGCTTAAACATAAACATGCACATCTTACTTCTAATGGTGATGTGATAATACATTATCAATGAGTAATGTTAGGGTCATGGTATTCCTAATTCATTTTTTCTATATTCTAATATTTTTATACTGTGTTCACCTTTATCAAAACTTTTACTTTAACCCATGTTTCTTCAAATATTATAATACCTCATGAGACGTATACGTCTTGAAATTTTATATTTAATAAACTTAATGGTTCGTCATTTTTTTCTAAGTAATCCTATAAAATCACTCAATGCATTCAATCACTTATATCTTGACTTTCAAAATTCATCTAAAAACCAATATACTATAATCATCTACATATTTTTTAGGATCCATAATGGGTCAAAAAAAAACATTTTTTGATCAATTATATTATATTTGAGTCCCTATTCTTCATTGGATGGAAATGGACTCTCATAAAGTTCCCTATTAAACATGAATCTAGTGTCTAATTATGATATCTTATCAGATTTAGAGTTTACACGACAACTTTATTTTTGAAAAATTATCCACACATTTCAAATTATTGTGGTTGAGCATTCAATTAAGTAGGTTATTTTATTCCTCCACTATATGAAAAATAAAATCATTTTAATCTACTTGATCTATATTTCAATTGGTTATCTATCATTTAAGGAAACTTTATCTAGTTTAGGATTACAAAGACAAACCTTGCGATGAATCATTTAATCTACTCTAAGATCATAATGTTGGATTACACTATGAATTTTATGCTGAACTCTACCCACATAAATAACTTATGAATTATTTTTAACATCTCTAGCTATCCTGAAATATCAACTTATTTTATTTTTAATGCTCCATTACTATCGAATATGGATGTGTCCTCACCATGGAGCTTCACATTCTCTAATAAGATTACTTTATCAATCATGTGAGATACCAAATCACTATCAAGGATCAAGGAGTTACCATTTGGGGTTTCCATAAGAGAAATATCCATAAATATTTCTTGTCATTATTCATCATATACTTCTAAGAAATCCTTAATTATGTTCAAACACAAGGTGGAATCACCTCATTTTCTTCACTATAATATGTGAGATCATACCCCTCATATACTAATAGATAAAATCTATTTTGGAAAGTAATTTTATATGAATTTTCAATAATCATTCTCCAATTACACATATCATAGTATTTCTTACATCTTTATTTCCAAATATTTATCACCTTGTAAACAAAATTATTGAATCTATAACAATAGAATTGAAATTACCTATGACTTTTTGATTTAGGAAATCCTTTATTACATACTCCATGGATATCAAGAACTCTAATATCATTCAAATTTTGGACACAAGGTCAACAAATTCCCAATAAATTTATAGAATTTATGTTTTATTAAAATAAAAATATTTGAATCACAATCCCTCCACATGTTTATAACATTCTATATATTTAATTATTGTAGATGTGTACCTAATGATTTAGTATTTTCACTATTTTTTAAATTTATTACAAATATTAGTTCCACGAGAATTGGATTTATAAACATCACATTTTAGTTGAACTCTATCTATTGTCCTAATCCTTGGATTATTTATGATATTATCATTTACCGAAATCAGTTTAGTATACATTATATCAATTATTTATTATAGTTATTTTAATTATATATTTTTTATAACCATAAACATTTTCATCAACAAAATAAAAAACAATAATGATAATTATTCTTTGAGAGAGATTCAACAACATTCTTTCTTTATTATAACTAGGTACTACGATCATCAACTATTTTCATATGTTATCATATTTAAAAAATGATACCTACCAATTTATCAAAAATATATTTATAAGTATCCTTATCTACTATTACCTTCTTTAATTGATTAATTTCACCATAATTTTTATTAACATATATGGTTGATTCTTTTAGAAACCCACAAATCTTCTTATTCTTCATAAATTGAATTTCTATCTCTTCTACAGAGAATTAAATTTCAAACAAGCTGTTATCAAATTTATTAGGTTGATATTATATTTAATTATTTAAAACATTACCTTAAACTATAGTTATGATAATATCTTATCTATTAGAAATGAACTCATCATCATCATCATCATCAAAGAACCTTTCCTCTTATTTTTATTTACAAAAAAAAATAATTTTTTTCATTGAAACATTATTCAAGTTTAACTCCCCAAATTAAAATTTAATTTTGGGGGGAACATTATTTATTATGTTGATTTAACATAATCTCTTGCTCCAATTTCCATCTTCTATAGTAATCTTGCAACAATATGTCAAACATTTCAACAATTAAAAAAAGAAAATAGTATATTACCTTCATTTTATCCATTTGATCAAATTAATCTATTTTAAAAAATTAATGAATCATGTCATCATTAGTCATGAATTTAAAAGGAAATTTTAATATTGTACTTATAATGATGGAGTGGTTTGGATAAGTGAATCATGGATTAGAATTTGGAGACCTAGGGAATCCAAAAGAGGTGTTTAGGGATATCAGATGAAATTTTTAATTTTGAAAATTTATTTTCCTTATGATCAGTTTCCAAAAGTGTTGATAATAAAATTTGGGAAAACTTTTCTTACATAGGTTTTCATGGGGATTGGTTCATTATTTTTACACGGATTGAAGAAAATTAATATAAAGCCTAAATTTTTTTCCTCTTGGTTAAATATACATTTTTAAAAAATTATATAAAACTGTGTTGAAATCACATTTTATGGGGATGTATTAATATAAACATCACCATATGGTTAGTGAAGCATTTGGACAACCATGAAACAAAACTATATAGCTTCCACGATTTTGTTATAAATTATAAATTAAAAATTTTCCCCATTAAATTTAAATCCAAACTACAACTTACTCCCCAAAACTTTCTACCAATACAAGAGGATCCCTATCCACGTTCCATATCTATAAAAATTCTTTTTATTGCTTCATTAATGGGGTAATTACTTCAAAAATGAAGATTATATATCTGATATATATTCAACTCTAGTTTTAACATTGTAACCCTTTTGGTTTTGGTTTTATGGAATATGGTTTTAAGGAAAATATTTAATAAATTATGGTTGAAAACATTCAATACGATGACTATTTATCTTAATATATCTAGAGTAAACTTCCTGATGATGAAAACACATGGTTTTATAAATTTACATTGAAGGTACATCCCATATTGGATTTTAAAATGTTTTTTATTGAAATTAAGTGAAATTTTTTATTCAATCGAGTGTAATAATTGGGTCATTTGTGTGGAATTGTAATAAAATTTTCATTCCCTTATATTTTTATATGCTTCTCAGTGATTTCAATTCCATAAAATTGCATTATTAAGTAAAATTACATTATTTGTATATATTTTGGTGAATTTTTATCTTAACTATGAAAAAAATATTTTTTTTATATTTTCATCAATTTTTTTTCACTTTGTTATATTTGGAATAATATATTCCATTCTAATACAAATTGAAAATAAGCATTCATTAGGATTCTATGTGTATTGTGCATCAATTATCTCAACTGGTGTACATAATATTTCAAAATATACGATGAACAAATATTACATGCAATGTGAAATTCTTTTGTCATATAGACTTGTAAAACCTTCATTTAATGTTGCATATCATAGTCTAAAAAACTCAAATTAGGGTTATTCAATTTCAAATTGAAATATTACAAGATAGTGAGAAATAAAAATAAATTTATATAAAAAATTAATTAATTACATAATAGATAAATCATTCAAATTGGTGGAATTCGAATAGTATCTTCATCCATAAATATTTTCCCAAGCTAAAATATCATAAAAATGAATAAATTAATCAAAAAATGATGATGTTTATAGGGTACATTCTTTATACATAGATAGAAATAGATTACGTATTCCACATGACGTGCTTCATCAATTTACCTAGCCAAAAAAATCCTTTATCAAAGGGTATATTACATAGGGATGATTTCTGCCACATTTCTGTAATAAAAATGTGACTCCACCTCCATTCATAGTTTATATATATGGGGACATGGAGAATGAATTACAGACGATGGTTATATGATATCAATAAGAGAATTAACAAGTGGGGGTATCTAATATTTCCATGTTTTTATAAACTTCTAATTGTTTTTAGTGGTGGAGGTCAAAGGATATGTTCTTCTTTTGTGTTTTATATCAAAATGTATTATTTTTATGCTTCTCTAGAAACAATTTTATTTAATAAATGCAATGCATTTCATTCATGTTTTCACTTTATTCTAATCGATCCTAATTATTAATCTACTTATTATTGAAAAATAATTATTCCCATTTTTTAAATAACATTGGGAGAGGAATATCTAAATAATATAAAAGGTTCTGCATGTTTTGGTTGCTCAGAGATCATTAAGAAGTTAAATCACATTTGTAAGGGGATAAAATACCAATATTTTAGGTATCAATTTGGTTTCTATGAATCTAAGGTGTTAAAATAGAGTTATATTGGTGATTATTATCAAATAAAAATTCATAATTATATTATACTATGATTAAAGGGAGAGTCTGATGATCAACACATTTCTAAAACTGCTAAACTCAAATCTAATTTCAATTTCCATTTTAATATATTATGTATAAAAATTCTCATACCATGTTTATTTTTCATTCCTTTCAGTTCTCTTTCATTCTTCATCCAAAAAATGTGGAATTTATTTTTCGCCTTCAACCTTTTATGATTCTCTCTAGACTTTCTTAGCCTCCATCTCTTTCTCCCCCTCCCTTATAGAAATCTTCAGTGGCTTCTCTATGTGACGACGAGACCAATTTTCTATCCTCATGTGAATACCCCTCATCCTACAACTCTTTACTAGGATAGATAATTTTTGTGTAGATATAAATGGTGGAAGTCTCTCATCCAACATTGGGTAACTCGATCAGTGGTGGAAGTATCATGATGTTAGATGTTGAGTGTCGAGGTGATCATGGTGTCTTATACTATTCATCTTGTTTAGGAATCGTGTGGGGTAGATTTTATCATAAATTAAATTAGAGGTGGTGGTTCTTTCTCCATGCTGGTGGGAGTTAGGAAGGTGGATGGAAGAGCCCTTTTTCCGTGCTGAAGATGTTTTATATTTTTGGTGATGATATCATTCACAATAGAGGGAAGGTTGATTCTATTATTCATGTTGATGTTGAAAACATTTCCCCATTATAGGTGGTAGATAGTTTTAATTGTGGTTTATTTCAGTATGGGTGAAATTTTTGTTCTATTATTCATTTGGAGAGTAATTTCTAGTTTTCTAGTTGATGTTTAGGTATATTTGGTCATGGGAATAGCTGTATGATGGGATGCATATGTCATTGTGAGATTTAGATTTTTTATCATTGTATTTGGTATGTGGTTCTGATTCTTATTGGTAGCGGTGGGTGGGAGGCCACAAAGGAGTGATGTGGGTGCTGAAACCAATCATTCATCCATCTATAATCATTTTTTATGGAAGTATGGGTACCCTATCCTTGATTTTTTCATAGTGTTTTCTTTCTAATTTTTTGGTGCATCAATTTGACAGTGCAATAGGTGCCTTGAAAGAACCATCAGTTGTTAATATCAATAGAGATTGGTATGATGGAACCCATCATCTGATCCTATTCTCACATGTTAGTGAGGTACAGAGGAGTTCTATTCATGCTATTCCACCAGAACAATGTAATTCTTTGCAGGGGTGGTGCATCATCTTATATGGGTTTTACTATTTCATTGTTTTACAGAGGGAGATGAGGCTCTTGGATGGTACTTGTTATGACGTGTGTGTGTGTGTGTGTTATTTTACATTTGGGATCATGCACGGGCCTTTGGGTCATTTTAATGTTATGATGTTTTCATAATGATCAAGTAATGGGTTCCCTCTATTCTCTGTTTTCAAATGAGTCACTTCTATTTATTTTCAATAAATGGGGATTAACCATAAACCTTTAAAAACAAATTAAAATATGAATATTTATAAAAAATAGTCTAAAACATTCTAATGAAGTAACCCCCCATTATAAGGGATAAATAATCCACTGAGGTAACACAAATGAGTTATGATTATCACTTAGGTTCTGGTGTGTGTCAGGAGTTTTTTGTACCAATTTTCCCAAGATCTCACTGAGTAGATAGTGAAGGGTGATTTTATATGAAAATATTATAATTATATTAAATTTAATAATTAATTATAAATTATTATAATTGAATTATTTAGTTGATATAACATGAGATAACCCCTTATGATGACGGGCGATGTCCAATTGGACATGGATGATATGGGGTCTATGTTATCAAGAAAATTTAATGGGAATAAATATATATAAGATATGTGGCACCTATATATTTCCCTATGGTTTATTAATTATATTTTTCAACCATGCAATTTATAGTTTCACCATTGCGGGTGACTGACCTTTTAAAAAGAACAAAAATGTTTCATTAAAAATGAATTTATGTGAATGAATGTGTGGTGTTTCAATTACTATGAATCTCCATTGATTGCGAGCTTGATACATTATCCTATGATGGTTAATGAATATATTATAAACTTATTCCATGATATATTATTACTTTTTCCACTTTGTTGCACTCAAATCCATAGTTGGTTGGGAGATTGATTTTTAAAATGGGTTCTCAGATAGAAAAACTTATAAGGGGTTGAAATTAAATGATGTGATGATAACTTAGTGGGTTTAGTATAGGTTCCCTCAGGTAGATCCTTTTTTAAGAGATTATTTGACTAATATTATTTTCCTGAGTGGTTCAAGAATGAACTATGAGGCATATTATATCAAGTTTTTTAGATGGATAAAGAGTGGGGTGTGTGTTTCTCTCTATCTAGAATGTGAGTACCATAGTAGGTATATACTGGGGAGGATTATGGATAGGTTGGGTGAGTGGAATGTCCTATATTGACTTGAGATGCGATATGGGAAATATTAAATCATTCAAGAGTGGTGTGAGTTGGTCTTATCTGATTAGGGCATTGAGGAAAATATTTGATCCTGAGGATGTCGTGGGACATTATGAACTCTGATTAATAAGCATGGATGAATATATGATATTAATATAAGGGAACCCACATGAAGTTTCCATGACATGGGTAGACCTAGGGGATCTAATCAGGTGCCCCGTGTGATATGTTACCCTTATGAGGGATAATGTGGGAGATAGTGTGATGATTTTATTTTCCACATTGGAACTTGAATCCAGAGTGTGATCTTGATTTTTTTGGTGTATCGAGGATAGGTTTGGTACTTTATAGGTAGATCCTAGTTATGTATTAAATACTATGTGGATGGAAAACCCTTATTATTTTATTTGAGATGTTCTTAGGTGGATTTGGGACCAAAAAATGAATGAAAATATAGATTACCTAATCCTTCCTAGGATATGTAAGTTGATCATTATGATTATATGGAATTCTTAAAATGTTATTATCTATTGGATATACATAATGTTATTAAGTTATTTTCCTAGTGATTACTAGAATCTAGAAATTCCTTTATTTATGTTGGTAGAGATTACTATAGATTCGTATGATAAATGTTTGTATCCTGTGATGTTATAAAAGAAATGTAGTTAATGATAATATCTAGTGTTATAACTTATGAGGATGTCGTGAGATATTCACAAGGATTTATAGGATCTATTGGGTCATGTTATGGTGTTGGTAGGAAGAAAACGGGATTAATATAATATAGAATTCTACCATATGATGTTAGGATATATTCCTAGTGATTCCTAGGATAAAATTTTTATAGGTGATTGTTCATTTTAAGATGCTCTCCGATTTATAGAATCTAGTGATTATGGATAATGTTTTATGAGTTTCTTAGTATGTTCCTATGATCTGATGGTTGTTGATTAATCTTTGATATTCTAAGAATAATTTTAGGGATTGGGTGTTCACAACGTGTAGATGAAAACACGTGGTATTTTTGGGTATGGAATTTACCCCTCTAATGACGACATGACATGCTTAGAGACACTCCAACACTAACTGATGTAGCTATAGTCACTATTAGGTTTCACTTTATAACCTTTATATCAAGGTATGTAATTTATTTATGTTTTTACAATATAATTATGCATTAAAATATGAAAATATTATATTAATACAATAAATTATTAGTTATTTTTTATGTGATTAATAGTGCCCTATGAATGTTTACTATCACACTACATGGGTATCCATGGAACATGCGTAACTAAGTACACTTCACTAATATTTTTTTCTAGTAGGGAAGATTGTAGAGTTTGTTTTATAAAGAGGGATATCTCTAAATATATTATAGATTAGGATGAGGTAAGTCTTGGGGATGGAATTTGAGCATTAGTATACCCTTATTCATTTGATCACTTTTTATATGTCGTTGGACTAGAAGGTGACCAAATATGGTATTCTTATATGACTATGTTTTTGAATGAATTTATTCATTTTCAATCACATTTTTATATCATGGATGAGATTTATTACCTCCTCTTACTCTAATTTTATAGGATAGATCTTGTCTGTTTATTTTTCACCTACGTTTTACTATAAAATGAGGTTATAGTCTCACCATGGTAACACCCTAGACCATCACAAATATTTTAATTCCTATAGAATAATGGGATGTGTGCCTGTGGTCATGTATTAACCACTGTTCTAAAAATTAGTAATTTATTCTAGTTAATGAGGATTTATAATGTGGAATAAAAGTGTCTTTAATTTCCCATACTAGTTTGAATGATAGTAGACATGTGAAATATGAATGGTTTAAATATTTTGATATTCATCATAATAGTACATCATGAGAATAATTTCTAATTGAAGGACTTTATTACTAGTTACATGTGACAATTCTTTCTAGTTTTCAATTTTTTGATTATGTGAGGCCACCAAGTGTGATGCACTTGGGATAAGATTTATAATGAATGGGTCTTTGTCTTCTTTCTCGTTATATGTATGATGTGTACATGTATTATATTTTTAATATAAGTATCACATGAAATTAGTGTTCTTGTGTGTGATTATTACCACTAATTATGAGGGTGTAGTTATTAAAGAGTAAATAATATCTTAAATGGAGTTTTCCTATATAACTTTTTGGTTAAATTATACTATATCAAAGTACATTATATTTTACCTGGTAATAGGTCATGTGGATCATACATAGGAATTATCCTTTATAAAATCTATATATTCGATATCTAAGGGGATTTATATTGACCCTTACTAGGATAATATAAGCATTGGATGCCTTCATGTTACTCATTATGTGGGTAATTATAATACTAGTTCTGAAAAGAAAAAAATATTCATTAACAAAAGTGTAAAAAACCAATATAATTTTCCCCACATAAATTCATTGTGTAATTTTACATAACCAACCCATTTGAATCAACTCAAATAATATTAGGTAAATGTATTAATATATAACTTGTGTGAGATCATGGTCCTCAAGGGGGTTGTCTCCTATAAATATACCAAATGAGGATCTGTTCTCTTATAGGATGATGAATTGGAAAGTGATAAGTTATGAATAAATCTATGCGCTTATGTATGTGAACCCTTGATATATATTTTTAGCATGGGATTCCCATATCGATATTTGATACAAAAATAGAGGTGTTTCCCCCTGATTTGTGACATATATGAGACATGATTTATTTTCTAGGTGGGAGAGCCTAGTGTCATTAAGATGGGACTCAGGATATTGGTGAGATGGGTGTTTTGACTATGTTGAACGATGTTTCATATTATTTTGATATGTGATGTATATATATATGAGGGTATCCCAATAGATTGGCTCACCTTGAATTGTGAATTAATTATAGGTGGAGCAATGGGTAGATGCTTTTGGATGTGTTACTGATGAATATGATGTTCTATCAATTGAGAGATGTATAGACGTTGACAAATTAAATGTTATTAATGTGAAATAATTTGTGGTTCTTAGGTTATAGAATGTATAACCTTTAATGAAGGGATATTCATCTAGTTATAGGCATGTGTGATGCCTTATATTGTTTTTTGATAAAGGTACATCGATTTATTTTGGTTTCAATGTGGGATTTTAAGGGAATAGTCAGTAGGATTCTTAGAATGACTGATTAAAAGAATGGTTCAAAATGAGGGAATGAATTTTGAACCAAGAAAATATGATATATGATTTTTACAGAGTTAGTATATTATTCTTTTTTAGAAATTATTTTCATTTGGTAGGTGATTTTTTGATTTACCTAGACATATGGGAGAGGCCAATTTTTTGGAAATGAAGTCATTTTGGTTCTCTTCGATAGATTATATTTACAATATATAACCATGGAATGTTGATTTTGGGAATGATCCTATATTAAATGGAGTGAAACTCATTAGATCATGAGAATAGTTCTATTATTTGGATCAATAAGGGTGTAAACCAATTCTATTTCAATAAGATTTGTATATTATGTGCAATAGTTATGCACCATACCCGTGAGTAACTATATTAGTTAGTATCCATGAACAAATTGATGATTAATTGATTTGATGAAACAAATTATAATTTTTTTTGTTACGATTTATTATGAAATGAGAAATTTCCCTTTTGGGGAGAGGAAGTATTATAGATAGATTGAGGTATTGTTGTATGGTTAACCTAAGTGTGTTCCTTAACACAGATTATCAGGTTGGTGTGTTATTGGAAACTATTAAGGTTTCATTTTAGGAGTGGTACATAGGAGGTCATATGTTGGGGAGGGATCCATTGATTCATTGAGTGTGTGACCCTCATTGAAGATATAATTTTAGTGGATTCTAATTATACCATTTCATTTTTTCTGGAAACATTTAACAATTGATGTTTTTCATAAGTGATCATGTATGATAAAGATGGTCATGTGTAGTCATTAGATGTAATATTATATTGTAACACTCTTCCACTCCTCATTCACTTGAGAATGCATAAAGACATTACTTGGCCTTAAGCAACATTCACAAGGCACAAAAAGGCTAGAAATAAATGCCAAGGGATCCATTAATATATGGATGATGATTTTAACTTTAAAAATAAAACAACCCAACCAAACATGTTATCATAGTAGACCACTAAATGATGCATGATAACAATGTAAAACAAAATAGTAATAATATTGATATCAAAATTAAATTATAAATGATTACCACAATAGAAGACTACAAATATCAATGTACATAGTGAAATACAGAACCAACAAAACTCAAAGGCTCTGAAGGTATTACTCCATGCTTCCAATATGCTCCATGCTAAAACTCTATGAAATATCCCAATTAGCATGAAACACCACTAAAGAAGTGTGATATTTTACCTTTTACTATTTATTAATAAACGAAATCTGTAAAATAACCAAAGTAACAAACTAGGGGCGAGTAATGAAACTCAATAGGTTTTCCCCAAATGACTTCCCTACTCATGCCACTAGGATAGAAAATATTATCACATTTATATAAAAAAATTTAAATAAAAAATTTATATAAAACATGTTTATAAAACAATTTAAAATAGTTTGTGAGAAAACCAAATCTATTTCTAAGAAAATCAGTTTTCCATACCTAAACCATTTTTCTAAGGAAGTAACCAAGAATGTTCTTTTACACCATTTCATATCCCCTTTTCTCATATTCTATTTAAATCAAAAAACCCACACATCCCCACATTCATGAATTTTTATGAAATTTCCATACTCATGAGATGTTTCTCATCGATCTTCCAAGTTATCAAAAGGTAATTAAGGCCCATGTACCATTACACATTTGGAACTGAGTGTCAATTCATATTTCAAATGTTCATCATAAAATTAAACATTAACACACACCACCATGTATTCCCAAAAACCATTCCAAAACCATTTTAGTAAAACAATATTTTTTTTGAAAACCTATTTCACAAAAACTTTTTCCATGTTTTTAACATAGTAAATATTATAAAATCAACATTATAAAATAATTTATCAAATCACATTGCACAAAAATTCCATAATTCCAAAAAAAATCCACAAAACTCATAAACAATAACTAAGGAGGATTTATACCATGATTTGTACAAAAAATTCACAATTAGTTTCAATAAATACAAATTTTTTAATGTAATAAATCATGTTCTAATAAGAGGAGTCAAGAGTAAAGCCACCAACCTCTATAATTATGGTGAAAATGATGAAGGGTGTGACAACACCAAAAAAACCGAGTTGAATCTCTAAAAACCTGACACATATCACTCCCCTTGACATGAGAAATGTCAAATATCATAATGATTGATTTCAACCACCTTGGATATTTATCAAGAATACTAGATCTAGGAAACTAATAAAGGGAGGAATGTAGATCTAGGAAAAACTACAAAAAACTACCATAAATTAAGACTTGTTGTGGGAATCAAGCTTTAATGCATGGAGAAACACCTTAGTAGCCCTTAATATTTGATGGGGGAGGCCTCTACAACCTTTGGGAGTAAGGAATATTGAGTTTGAATCAATTTGGAGAATAAAAAATAGGGGATTAAAGTTAATCTCGACCCAAATCTACTTTTTTAGGAACTTGTTTTTAAACTATGCCTAGATAGTCACACAGTTAGGAAAAACAGAGCAATAACCATGCATTGGGCTCTTCTGCAAGGATGAACTTTCATGGTTTTTCTATATAGTTTGAAAAACCATTCACCAAACATGAAAAGTATCACTATACCACTTTTCATGGTTTCTCTTGGGTGAACACACAGTTTGGAAAAACCGTGCACCTAATCAAGTTCCTTCACCTTAGCCCATGTATCACTATGAACAGTTTCTTGTAGGAGGTTCATTGTTTCGACAAATCATATACCAACCATTAATATTTATAAAACCCCCAAAAATATTCCAAATTTCATCCAAAACCACCCGAAATTCACCAAAACAATTTATATAATTAAAAATCATAAAGAAAGGGATACTTACATGAAACTAGGGTTCTACATTCTCCACACCATTGGCCTTTACATCCTTAGAATGTAGAAAAACAAAACTACTCTGAATGATTTATGGGATTTCTTCTTTCATTTTCTTATTCTCTGATGTCTCTTCCTGAATCATACCATTATTTCACAAAACCCACACTAGACTGAATGTTTTCCCACACAAGGAATTCTTTTGGCTATCCACAATCCGCACCGGCACATATACCCATGAAGCATACGACTCTTGGTCAACGCGATCTCATTGAATCACATGGTCAAGATCATGCTGATACATTTTCAACTAAGATATCTAAAACACATTATGCACCTCTCAAAAAATTAGTGGAAAAGACAACCGATATTCTTTTTCACCAACCCATTCAAGTATCTAAAAAGGGCCTATGTATTGAGGAGATAGCTTGTACTACATCCCAAAATGATGATATACAATCCTTGGAGATCTCCTCAAAAAACACATGATCAATCACCTAAAATGATAACAACCATAAAAAATGATACACATACAATTTATGATGGATCCGAGTAATCTCCATATATTTCCCGATTAACTAAATCTTCTATATTTTTTATTATACAAGGCTCGGTCCATTTAATGAAGTCTCACTTGTTTCCTCCCAATAATGTGGATAATGACAATGATTCTCATACAATGCTTAAAAAGAATTCATATTTATCAAGGCTTGATAACTGCTATTATATGATAACCCCACTAACAGTATTTTCTCCTCCCAAGAGCCACAAAAATCCATTAAAAAAAGCCTACACCATATCTTCCAACATTTGTATCATCCATTTGTATTGAAAATTCATCCGAGGAAGATATGTTGTAATTTTGGTCAACTGATTCCTATGGGATTTCAATAAGGATTCCCTAAAATGATTCATAATCCTCAGATCTCTATATGATATTATAGAAAATGGTATTCCATGCCTCTTTCCCACTTATTATATATAGATTTTTTTATATTTCCTCCACCACATGGAATTCAAAAATATGGATGAAATGAGTCAAAATTGAGATATGATCCAGTATCATACATATGAAATCATGTTTCCAAACCATTATTGAGATAAATGTTAAAAAAATACATACCTTATTTCTACCATTTATGAATAGGTATATCTAATGACTACAACATACCTGATAGTTGCTGATACTCTAGCTTAACTTGCTAAAAAGATTAGAATCCGAAAAAAAACTCATCCACCTTTCTTTTCATACTGACCAACTAAAACTATTCTTTCAACTTCTTATACATCTTATGTATTCTAGGATGAACAACCCATCTTGAATAGTGTTATGAATAAAGAATTTATTACTGAAAATCCAAAGGTATGACCATTAAATTTATAAGTTTTGACTTCACATACACACATTCTGCATTATATATCCATGCCTCTCCATTTTCAAAAAAACCAGGAATGAAAAAAATTGGAAAGAAAACCACAAATTCACTTTGGTATTCACATTCCAATTGAATATCATATAAGACCAACATCAACTACCACTTATATGAAGCTTCTTTTTCTAACTGGGCATATGACTTTTTTCTTAATGTATATTCCACTGAATTGCCTTTACTCGATTTATACATCATGTTAAAGTCAAACATTTAGAGATACTCCATCCATATTCATTGTCTTACATTAAAATGTCATTGTGAGAAAATATTTTTCAATATTTTATTATTTGTAAACACTATTAATTTCTCACCAAAGAGTTATTGACACAAGTATTCATAGCATGGACTATGATAGATAACTATAAATAATGTTTTGGGTAATTATTCTCATGAAACCCTAACTATATAGAGCCATAAGAAACAACATGGTCTCCCTGTGTGAGAACACATCCCATCATAGATCCTAAAGCATCACAATACAACATGTAAACTTATTCTACTACTATAAAAATCATGATTTTTTCTAATGTAAGGTGAACATTAATCTCATTAAAAGACCTATGAAAAACACCATTCAATTGAAATAGATCAATTATTATTTTTAAAATCTATTATAGGTGTGTCCATTCATGAAAAATCATGAACAAAACGTATATAATAACTATCTAGACAAAGAACACTTCATATCTTGAATATAATTTTTAGTGGCTTTCCAGAGATAAGATCTTCTATATTTTCAAGATCCACAGAAACACATTTTTTAGAGATTACATGGCCATGTAAATGTACCTATTGTATTGAAAAAACACACTTTGATAATTTGGAATACATGCAATGATCCCATATGATTCCCAACAATGTATCTAAGTGTTCTTCATGCTCAGACCTTGTCCATCAATACACCAATATGTTACCCACAAACACCATTAAAAAAGAATATAGATACCTCTAAAATATCTGATTCATAACTTCCATAAAGACTGATGGTGAATTCATAAGATCGAAAGGCATTACCATATACTCATAATGGAAACATATACTTCTAAAGGTTTTGTTTGGAATATCCTCCTTCCGAACCTGTAATTGGTGACATCCCAATCACAAGTCAATCTTAGAGAACCACTAATATCCCTTAAATTGATCAAACAGATCATCAATGTGTGGATGTGGATACTGATTATTTATCTCATCTTGGTTAAGATTACAATAATCCACACTAAACCGAAGAGTTCCATCTACATTTTTGAAAAACAAGACTAGTGCTACCCATAGAGACGGGCTAGTCTGAATGAAACCTTTTCATTTCATATATTTCAACTGCACTTTAAATTCCATTAATTCCATTGGTTTCATATGATATGATGGAATTGAAATAGAATAGGTCCCCAAAAAGAGAATAATCACAATCTCTACTTCCCTCATTAGTGTAATCCTTGAGAAATTTTCAGGAAAAAACATTGAAACTGATCAAAAACCGATGAAAAAAATACACTTCTCAATCTCTTGAATTGATTCCAAAGTTAATCCTACAAACTGTTCTGAGATTGTTCCTACTACTGTTTCTAAAAATCTCATTTCACCTACATTTCTATTCCTTTCCCCTATATAGATATGTTCAATGCCAACATTAGTTGTAAAACTGACCCTTCGAGTATAGTAGTCGATGTGAGCCTTAAACGTTGTCAACCAATCCATACCCATTATTATATCATATAAATCCATCCCAATCATAAAGAAGTCCCATATTAATTCTCCTATATCAATAGTTATTGAAAATTCTCTACACGTAATGGATCGAAATTATATTTTACCAAGAAGAGTTTTAATTTTCAACATTGAAGGCATAATCTCAACATTAATACACTGAAAATAAAAAACATGAGAAGTAATAAAATAATTGGATGAACCCATATAAAAAAAACTTTCAAAATGGTAGATTTCAAAATATTTGTTCCACTCACAATTGATGGTCTAGATTGATCATCAATAATAACTTAATCATCTCTATATAACTACTTAATTAATTCACGTTGTTCCTTATTGCCTTGTTGATATTTACCTTTCTTAAGAGTTATGGTATTCCTATAATCACCATGTTAATATATTATCTGATGGAAAGAGGTATTCTACTTCCCTTGTTCCATTGAAGCATATGATGTTTGCGACACAAGATAAGTGTCACAGACACCCTCCATCATAGAAATGTGATAATAATGCTAAATATTCCCCATTTATTTTTGAAATCGTGGCATGAACTTGATGGTTTTTTACACTCTCAGTTAATGTGGTGGAGGGAATCACATTATAGACTTCTGTATTTAGTCATGGGTCTCGAAGGAAGATTCACTAATATAGCCACATGGTTCTGAGCCATACTCCCATCCTGGAAATATGTTTCCCTCTTCCAAATTCTACCAATATTAGATTTTCCACCATCTCATGTTGGAATCAACATTATTCCTCCACCCATAGATCCTAATATGTCTCTTTTTTCCACCATCTTTCTATTTACTATATATATAATCCATAATAAATATCACAACAATCTTTGAGTGAATCCCCTATCTCAACCCCAATTCAAAAATGTGTTTCTTCTAGGAAACACTAGAATCAAATTTGTATGAAAAAATCACTAAATTCATGAATTTATCCATATACACTATTACTGAGGATATTGTGATTCAATTTAAATAAATCCTTCATTTTTGCAATACTGAATGTATGAATATTTAATTATATATTGAATAATTCTTCAAAATACTCTCATGTAAGGCCTCTCTCTAATTTAGCCAAAAATTATAAATCCCACCATTTTCATACAAGATACTATGATATATACATTTCATTATTGAAATTCAACTCTAATGGTGTGCCATGGAAATAAAAGATTAGATTCATCCTATTCAGCCACACCATTGCTTCCACTTATTCTGAATCACCATGATTGATGGGTAGATTTTTCTTCTAAAACTGGAAGTACAGATCCAATTTCCTTGGTTTATTTCCCATGTTCCCTCTATCTATATCCTCAAAATATTAGACTATGCTATAAACCAGATGTTGGTTCACCTACATGTCAGGTGTAACCACATTCTCAACAGCTTCCTCTAGATAGATTCTAATATTCCTACTAGGTTCCATTTTTTATAAAAACAACAGACACTATAAGTCTCACTATGTAGAAACCAAAGTCTTGAAAATTTAAAATTCCACCACCTAAAAACTATCGCAACAGTGCTCTCCAAAATTTAGTATTTCCATATTCATCCATTTTGGAAAAATTTCAACTTGCGTTTGAAAATATAACCATTTTCGAAATACAGAAACCTTGCTTTTTTCAAAATAATACATTTGAAAAAAATTCAAAATTTTTAAAAAATTAAAAAATATCACCAAATAATTACTCAAAATGAGATATTCACTCCATGTTGGAATTAATTTATAAAATACATTTCATTATCTTCTCATTTGATTAAACCATGATAATGAGATTCAAAATCCTATAAGTATCTCCAAAACACTTATATAGCCAACTCCCTAGTAACTTTAAGTTCATCATAAAAACGTTTAGCTACATTTTTTTATGATAAAAAATTCACGTCCCATTAATCTTACTACTTTATACTAACCCCACACAAGGAATAGACATGAATGAATTACAACTCCAAGACTAAGAGAATTAAAAACCAGTTGTTGTTGAGGGACCAAAAAAGATTATACAACTAGTAACATCCCACCGCTACTCATCGGATTGAGAAGGTGGAATGACATTACATGTCCTTAAGTGGCATCCCCAAGGTTCTAAAGAATGGAAATAAATTCTAATGGAATCATTAATAGATGGGGGATGGTACTCCCTTTAAAAATAAAACAACCCCACAAAACATGTCATTACAAAAGACCACTACATGATAAATGATAACAATGTAATACAACACAGTAATACTATTTATATCAAAATAAAACTACAAACAAGGTCCAAAACTAAATACTACTAATATCAAATTATATAGTGGAATAACAAACCAAAAAAACTCAAAGACTCGAAATACACTACTCTAAGCTCCCAACATGCTCCATGCTTCAACTCCATGAAACAACCCTATTTCTATGAATAACCACTAAATGTGTTTAATACTCTACCTTTTTCTTTTCCCCAATAAATGAAATCTATAAAAGTTATAATGTTCTAAAGTAGGAGTGAGTAATGAAACTGATTATATTTTCCCCAAATGACTTCCCTTCTAACTTCACTAGGATAGAACATATTATCACACTTATATAAAAAACGTATATAAAATATTCATAAAAAAATTTATATTAACATTTATATAAAAATTTTAAACATTTTACCACAAAACAAAAACTATTTCAATTAAAAATATATTTCAATACCAAAACCATTTTTCTAAGGAATATAATAATAAAGTTCTTCTATATCATTTCATATTCCCTTTTTGGAATATTTCATTTTCCCTTTTTGGCATATTTCATTTAAATCCACAAACCCATGCATCCACACATGCATTCTTCATTATGATAGTTCCATACTCATTAGTGGTTTCTCATTGATATACCAATTAATCCCAAGGTGTTTAAGTACCATGTTCCATTACACCATTGGAACCAAGAACCAGATCATATTTCAACTGGGCCTCATAAAATGAAACATGAACATGCACCACCAAGTATTCCCAAAAACCATGCCAATGTAATCATGCCAAAACCATTTCAATAAAAAATATTTTTATTGATTTTTTTTAAAAAACATTTTCCATGTATCAAACTATGAAAATATTTTAAAATAAAAAATTTAAAATCATTTATCAATGCAATTTACACCAAAATTACATAATTCCTAAAAAATCCAAAAAACCCACAATCGATCACTAAAGAGGGTTTCCACCTTGGTTTTTATGACAATTTCCCAATGAATTTAAATTAGTATAAACGTTTTGAAACTAAGCCTTCATTTTCTAATAAGAGGATTCAATAGTGGAGACACCTACCTTAGGAATTATGGATGAAAAGAAAAAGGAAATGAAAACACCCACAAAACCATGTTGAATCTCTGAAAACCTTACTTATCTATCTTCCCCTAACATCAATAAGACAAAATATCATTGTGATTAGTATCAAACACCTTATATCCATCCACATTATACCATATTTAAGAAAATGAGAGTGGTTGGATAGTAGATATAAGTAAAACCACCAAAAACTACCTTAAAAGAAGATAACTGTGAGAGTTGAGCTTCAATACACTAATAAATTACTCCAGACCACTTATGATTTGATGGGATAATACTAAAAAGACTTTGGTATGAAGGAATATTTAGTTAGGGTTGATTTTGAGAAAATAAAATGGGTTTAACATTAATCCCAACCCATTTAATCTTTATTTGGATATTAACCATTCACAGTTAGTCACACTGTTAGGAAAAATAATGCCCTAATTGTGCACCAGGATCTACCTCAAAGAGTACCTCATATGGTTGGATGACATGGTTAAACAAAATGTGTTCCAACCATGAAAAATATGAATATAACACTTTACATAGTTTCTCTGGGGTGGACGCATGGTTTTGACAAACCATATTCCTAACAGTGTGCATTCTCCTTGTCCCTAGTCTCACTATGCATGATTTCCTGTAAAAGTATCACATTTTCCACAAACCGTGCACCTTTAAAAATCCCTAAAAACACTCCAAAAGTCTTTCAAAATCTCCCAAACATAACCCAAACACTTAACATACATAAAAAACATAAAGGAAAGGTTACACACTTGAAATAGGGGGTGCTAAATATAAGGATAATTGGTCATATAGAAACAACCCCATATGGATAGGTTCATGGTTGTGATATGACTAGTTATAGGACAATGGATGTGGTCTTTGGATAATAGTGTGGATATGGAATAGTTTTTTCTATTTCTTTATTACCAATAAATTTATATTTCCAAAGGAGTCATTACATTGATATCTAACTCATGATAGTTATTCATATGAGTTGGGGGTGATTTGGACTGGATACATGATATTAATATTGAGATGATTCTGATGAAAGATTTAGTTTTTCAAGGATCCAACCATGAAATTATAGTGATAGTCATGTTTCTAATCTAGTGTTTTTAGTTGATAAATTTTAGAAAAATTATTCAAATATGGGATAAACAATTATATTAAGTATGATTGGACATGATGAGATGAAAATTTCAACGACTTAATCAATAGACAATGAAGTTTATATTTCAGTATGTAGTCCATATAGAGGTTAGCATAATTTCTCTGAAGTAGCCCATAAAAGATTATTCTTATGGGGGAGAGAACCATAATCCTTTGAATAAATTCGTTAATGACACCATGGTGTATTGTAATAGATGAGTAAAATTCAGAAAAATATTGATTTTTGTGGTTGTTATGATTAGTAGATAGAGATTTAAGGAATGGAGTGCCTCATGTAAGATTTTATGTAGTGAATTCTCATTCATCATTATATAATAGGATGCAATGAGTTGATAGTGAATTGAAAAGCTAGTTATGTTGATATTAACAATTTAAGGGACACTATGACTTCTCAGTGATGAGAAGTATTATTTTGGGGAGTTTGTAATGACATGCATCATTATAGGCCATGAATTTATATGGGAATTTTGAATATTTAAATTCTAAAGTGGGATTATTTTTGAGAAATAAGATTAATATTATGATTTCATAAGTAATTAATCCAAAATATTATTTTTTTGGTTATGGATCGTGGCCTGAGAGGTGCCTCAACTGAATCATGAGTGTTTCAGATTAAAATTATAAATTTTTAAAAGTGTTTTTTCTTATGAAAGGTTTTCCCAAGTTTAAGGAAACCCATAAGAAAAATCCTTTAAATTTTATATTCTATTTTTTCAAATGGTTTGTTCAATATTGTAGATAACCTATTGAAAACATGAAATTTTTTCTTCATAGGGAATTTAATGATTGGTGCACCTTTTTTGAAATAAATCTGAAAAAATCATCTATATAGGATGGATTAAGATATAAAAAAATATAAAATTGGTCCATGGATTTTAACACCATATGTAAAAACTATGTTGCTACCAATATTTCATTAAATAGTCAAAATTATCCTTCACCACCATCATATTTTAAGATTAAAAAACCCTTACACTCCCTTTCATGTGGTTGAGGGAGTGTATCCAAATCCATATTATATATCCATTGATATCCTTTTAAGAGTGGTTGTTTATGTTGATTCCTTTTTAAAATTAAGGTGAAATTCCAAATCTTCATTCTACATTAGATTTCCCATTATTCCTGGTTTTATTTCAATTTTTTTCCTTATGGTTGTAGTGATGATTTCTACCACAACATGGTAGAAATGGAAAGATAGGTGGGTACTTTTTTTAAACATAGATATAAGATGTTTGAAGATGATGAAAATAAACATTGTATTCTATTAGGATTAAGTTATACCACCGAGTGGATTTTCATATTGTTTTATTGATATTTGATCAAAATTTTCATATATTAAGGAGTAATAATTAGTTTTTTCATATAGATTTGGTTTTCATGCCTATAGGAAGTGGACATCACCAAATTTATTATGGTTTTAGCTATTATATTACTTAGAATGAGTTTATAGAAAATTATGAATATTTCAACTAAATTTTATATTTAATTATAATTTTTTATAATATATTTATTTAACATTTATAGTTTTTTATTGGGAATTGTAATGATGGGAATTGATCAGTTTGAATTGTAAAATATTGAGTAAGATGTATCGATATTCTTCAAAGGTAATAAATCTCTATGAGGTAGGTGGGTTATATGTAATTCCTTATGGTTGTTGATTTTTTTAATGAAACATATGTTTTTTTCATAGTTTTGATTGATTAAAATTTTTAAATTAAATTAATTATTTGGTGAGAATTGATTATCTGTGAATCAGTGGATGATGTTTTAAGGTTCGTCTTGGACTGATGATCTTCTTCTTGATGTCTTAACTATTGATTGTTGTGGCCATTATTTTAATGTGTTCCATGAGATATAATATCCTTAAAAAATAGATTACACCCTCAGTATACTATTGTCATGGGAATAATTATGAAAGTTTGTTATGTGATAGATGAGACCCTAAGGGGTATAAATTAAATTACATAAACTTAACTAAGATCCCCCAGTATAGGTTCCCTCTGAATCCTCCTTGAAGAGGATTTTTATTGAAAGATATGAATGGAATGAGTATGATACAATGAAACTATGACATATCATATAGATTTTGGGATAGATGATTAGAGTGTGGGGAGATAATTTATCAAACTCTAATACATGAGTACCCATGTAGATATATGAAAATGATTATTATGGATAGGTTGGTTGAGGTGACCAACCTAGGATGAATTTGGTTGTGATATGGGAATCATGTCATCATCATATAGTGGTTCTGGTGGGGAATATCCTATGAGGATAGGGAGTTTAAAACATGACCCTGATGATGTGAAGGGACAAAATGCCTTTAGATAGATAGTATTATCCCACGATATTAGATTGAGAAAATAAAACCCTTATAGGTTGTCTATTCTACATTGTGTCTTAGAGGACCCACGAGGGTGATCGTGTGTTACATAATCCATGCAAGGGTTAGTGCGGGGATTTTTAGTTATGATTATTGGAATCACCTTATAACATATGTCAATGATGTGATACATATATGGATGTATTCATGAGGGTAGGCTAGAAAAATTTATGGTTAACCCCAGTTATGTATGATTGGTTGGGTGGATGGTTGACCCATATTATTTTATATGAGTTGTTATTTGGTGAATGTAAGACCAAGAAATTAATTACGATATGGGATGCATACTGATTCCTAAGAACATGAAGTTAAACCATACTATTACATGTGACACTTAGTATGTTGAGGATTTCGTTTATATATATGATGATGATAGTGGGAAAATTCACAGAGCTTTATACAATCACCATTTATAACTTATGATGATGGGAGATATTCCAAGTGATTCCTAGGATCTCATGTTATAACAGAGGATGTTGGGAGAGATGCCTAGTGATTCCTAGGATATAAAATTATTTATATTTGAGTTAGGAGATATTAATAGTGATTTATATGATCTAGAATTGTACACTACTGTCATGTATTAAAGACTAACGTTCAAAACTAGGAGGGTTAGGAATTTCATGTTAATGTAGATTCAATATAGAAGGTATTATAGAATTACTATAGTAGTTTCACTATTAAATTAGTTTGGGAAGTTTTTCCCTATAATTTAACCTTATGGATACATTTTATACATGATAAAATATTCAAGCTATTTAGGAATATGGGCCCCTAGGAAATTAAGTAGAGAATATTAGACTTTATAGAGCATCCCATTGTTGATGTATTAATATAAAAGTAGTCATCATGTGACCCAAACAAAACCTAGGATTGTGAGAGGGATATTTATCCAAACATCAATATATGAAGCTCTACACATGGGTGATACAATATATTTTAAACATCATAATGTGATTTGATACAGACTTGATGAGGTTATGTAGAGGGGTTGTTCAAGCGTAGTTCAGTCGTAATGATGTATGTGGATTCTTCTAATTCACTTATTGACCATGTACATCAGCCATTGTGTCTTTTGGGACTATAATTCATGTAAGGGTTCCCTCTAGATCCATTTAAAACTAGAAATTATCAGATAATTACATTTATGGGATTTGGGCATTATGGTATTAGGATAGATCCCTACTGATTCTGAGGACCTGATCGTTATTCTAATCGGTTTTTAATCAAAGGTATAGTGATTCATATACTATAAATATTGTTCCAAATGTTTTAATGTTTTTTTAGAATATTTTATGGATATAATTTTTTTTTCATGGCAGTATTATATTATTATAATTATTCATATTCTTTCATGTTCACACCTCAAGGAGAAATCCTCATGATATTACAGTTTAGCATATATATCCCCATAATGATATCATGATGGAATCGAAGGCACTCCGACACTAGAAAATAACGGTATATTCAATATTAGGTGTCACTTTAAACCTTAGGATTCATCATTATTATTTATTTATGCATATAAATTTTAATCATTTACTTATAAGATCATATCATATGTGTGTACACTACATCAATGGTTATCTTATAGACCTCGTTGATGGTTCCACAATAAATTTTACTCATACTATACTCAGGTGGCCTTGGATCCGTGTTTCCTGAGAAGAATTCAATGATTTGAGGTTCACAATTGGTATATGTAATACCCAATGATTATATATGTATTTCCTTTGAAATAAAAAATAACTATTTGATATCTAGTTTACACAAAACCCCATGTCTAAAATAACTCATAATATATTATAACTTTATATTGTTGCAATTTTATTTGAGATTATTTATATAAATAAAAAATTTATTAAATATATATAAAAATATTTACCAAATAAGAATTATTTATAAATTTCTTAGAAATAGTGATTAAATTTTTGATAAATTCATTTAATTAATAAAAAACCTATTTTTCAAAGAAACGTATCTTTCTACATGTTAAATATTTATTTATAAATATACAATTTAACAACCCAAAATTTTATTAATGAAAATTAATATTGTTATAATTAAATGACTTATTATGTAAAATTGTTATATAAGACATATGCACTTCCTTGGTTTTATGTTTTTGGATTTTAAAATACCCTTCATAATTGTTACCGTTTCTAATATCTTGAACAGTGATCACATTATTAGTATAAATATAGGGATTTAACAAATCTAATTTACTCAGAAAAAGGAAGTGATGACCTCATCCAGTAGAATTTCTCCATAAAAGCCAATTTTTCGGAGTTCGGAAAGGGGGTAGTGTCATTGGGATTTACTCTTTACCAAGCCCAAGCCGAGTTTCAACATGTTAAGATTTAACGGAACCGCCTATAAGAGAAGTGGAAGTTAATAGAGATCACCACCCAAGAGATGTTATCCAAGCCTCCCCAAGAGTCTGTCACCATATCACACCTTACCCTTAGGTCTTATGAGGATGATATAAGTGGTTATGTAACAATACCCTAGAACTATGATTATGTTCATAAAGAATAAACATTTATTTTTTTTATTGTTACTTTGTAAATTATTTTTAAATCACAAATAGTATGTTTAGATAATATTCAATTAAGAAATATATTTTTATGAATTAAAGGATTTTTGAATTAAATTCTATTTTAAAAAAATATTATTACTAAATTACTTTTTATTTAATATAAATGATCATATAATTTTTAGAATCACAATTGTAATTATTATTTAGGTTTGAAAACTATTTTTGTCAAAACCCATGAATTTTCAATAAATATCAGTTTTTATTTTAAAATTGAAAATTCACATATTTATAAAATTATTTAGATAAAATGAATATCATTTTTGGATTTAGGTAGTCAAAATTATCTAATGGTGAATTTTTCATAATATTTTGAGACGATCGATTTTTTGGGTAAAAATTAAATACCATTTAAATATATAATGTGTTTTATGACATAATAATGAAAAAATAGTGATATAATAAAATACTAAAAAAATTATTTTCGTCCAATATATTTTTTATCTTTATAATAATGTGATTTTATATTTTTTTTGATTAATTTTATGGTGCCTTAGTGGACCCTCCAAGACTTATAAAATATTTTAACATTTTAAAATGATTTCCTTGAGAGTGTGACTCACCTCCACATAAGAATGCCTAATATTTTAATAAGTTACGCCATTAGACTTATAAAATAATGTTTTCCACTCAAATTTGGTAAGAACCATGGGATGGTTTGTTGTTTTGATTAGTTTAATGTGTGGTGTCCAAAACCAAAATAATAAAGAATTCCCTCTCCTTTCCTATATAAACCCACTCAATCTATCATTCCACTTCACTAAAAACCTTTGGATCTTGGCCAAACTCTTCCTTCCTCTCTCTATAATCCTATCAAGGCTCCCCAATCTACCCGTAATCATCTCTCAAGCCTCTCTCAAGCCTTTGGAATCACACTTCAAGTAAGGGATTTCTTCCTTTCTCATTTTTGTCTAAATAAATTTATGTTTCTATACCATTTTATTTTCAATTACAGTTGTTGGGGTATGATTTCAAAAATCTCCCATACTTCGCTCCATATGTTTTAATGATGAGATATCTCTTTCTCTCTCATCAATTCCACCCATGTACACCTGTTACCATGCTAAAATTCCACAAGGAATTTCTCTCATCTCATTTACATTCAAGAAATTATTTTATATTACGTATAAAAATTCTATTACATATGTTGAGATATTATGTTCTGTGACCCCCTTAGGGTTAATTTCATGTATAAATGATGAGTGACCCATTTTTCTCTCATCAAACAATTTTATAATATCTATTTTACATTGCGATGCTGCCAATGTTACACCAAAATTTACCATTACAAAATGATCGTGTAAGTGAATACCATACCAATTTCTCTATCAAGGATATTCACCTTCATGAACATGTACTTGTTGATTGAGGACATACATTTATGTATTCTACATCTCTTATTTTTTGAATAAATTATGATGTTCAATGAATCCATGTTTTATGATATATGTGGTACACTTTTTCATGAAATGAAATGTTTATAAAGGGTGTGCCCTGATAGCGCTCTAATGCATTGGGTAAAGATTAGTATCATGATACGTCAAGTGCAATGAAGGTTTACTCATGAAAATTCATGTGAAATGAGGGTTTACTCAAGGTAATTCAAGTTAAATGAGGGTTTACTCATGCTTCATGTGAAATGATCCATGGCTCATGGTAATATCATGTTGTATGTTGTTTCCACATTTCCATGTTATGAAAACCATGCTATATAATGTCTTTAAATTCATGTTTATTTTATGCTCCATTGATATAACTATTTCCTAACATGTATTTTATTCTTCATGTTATGACTTGTTTACTCTCTTACTAGGCTTTATAGCTCACCCTTTTCCTATATTTTTCCTCAGGTTATCCCATGCAATGCTAAGTACAAATTGATGTTGTGGTCTTCTAAAATATGTTTTAAGTAAAGATGTTGGGTTTTATGTTATAAGTTGTTATGTAGTGTTCCTAATTTCCTAATACACTAGACCTCTCAGTCCTCTGAGTTATATTAGGTGCAAGTTTATTTAATAATTCATGTTTTTGTGTAATAAAGAGCAGGGTTGTTATAGTTCATATCAGAGGATATGTTTAGTTATTTTTGGGATTAGGATTAGAAAACCCTAGTGAATGCCTTAGGGATAATACTAAGTATAATAAAAACATACCTCAATTTCAGTGAGTATATATTATGTGGTTTATCAATAAAATACATCCCTGTGTGGACATGAATAAGTAGAGGGGGCTCTGACATAGATGTATCTTGGGGTAAAACCCAAAAACATCACTTTTATCTAGACTCGAATGGGAACTGGTGCACAAAAATAATCCTTCTTGCACTCTTGGTTATGACACTCCACGGGGATATGTTTTGGTAAATTCATATGTTTAGTATGAACCATTATTAAGGGAATAAACATTTTTTCCTAATAATATATGTTGGGAAGTATACCATGGATAACATATATTGAAGTCTATAAATTCATAAGTTAAGGAAATAAATGTAATTTATAAGTTATCCCTTTTTTTCAATGGATTCCCCTTTATGTGTTACCCCTAAATATCCTTTTATTCCAACCAATGGTTGGTAATAATAGGACTCGTGCTAACAACTGATGCAAAGATCAATGTGATGACTGTTCTAATGCGATGCCCAATTCGATGAGAGCAGGAATCACAAACTTTGTCATGATACTCTGTCAGTTAACTCAAGTATTGAATAGAAATATGGGTTAAGAGGAATGTACAACCCCCCTAATAAAGAACGATCCACAATCTAGAGCTTCACGAGACAAAGGCCTCCTACTTTTAATGGATCATTCAATCCCTCAATCACCGAACAATTGATCAACTCCATAAAAAAGATCTTCTCCATCCTTCAATGTTCTAAACAAGAGAAAGTTCTTCTAGATAATTATCATATAGATAGTAATGCTGATCAATGGTGGACATTGATAAAAAATATGAGGCATGAGGAAGATATTGGAGCATTATAATGAAAGGATTTCAAGAAAATGTATTTCGATAAATATTCTCCTCACATTATCCGACTTAAGATGGAATGGGAATTCATTGTCCTAATGATAAAAATAAGATTAATCCATTAGAGTGTATGAGGAAAACTTTTCATGTATTTCATGATATGCCTCGAGCTTTATCGTTACCCCTGAATGCAAGGTTTTCCACTTCGTTGGTGGGCTAAAACCTAGCCTATGGAAAGACCTGGCGATTCATGAATTCGATAGATATGAGGAAATTTTCCGATGTTCCATCAAAGTAGAAATGAAGATCAGAGAGTTATAGGGGTATCATTGGGATAAGAATTGGAAAATGGACTTTAATTCTTGCGAACCGATGGATAAATCAAATAGTGTTGAAAATTCTAGCATGCCACATACCATAGGTGCAGAAAAAATCACCCCAAAAATTTCCTGAAGGGGAGGAGAAAATGTTTTAGGTTTGGAAGAGAAGTGTACCTGGACATTAATTTCTAGAAAGAAAAACCTGCTGCTGTGATATAGGAGAGAAACACTCCGTTCGAACCCCAAAATAATGTTCATTACTTCAACTGCAAATATCTAGGGAACTTTGAAAACTAGTTCCCTAAGAAAAGGATTTTAATAGGCAACCAACAATCTCCAAGGCAGCAAGGGATATATTTTTCTATCATTAATGATGATGAGAACCCCTAAAACGAAGTGGTGATAGGTATGCTATTTATTCATTTAGGAATAGAGAACATACTTTTTGATTCTGGTTCTACGCATTCTTTTATATCCTGAAAGTTTAGTAGAAAATCCCAACACCACTACAAATCAAGGAAGTAAAGATGTTAGTGAGAATGAAAAATTGGGCAATCATTTCATCCCATGAATATAACTCCTCACCTATCATAATTTTTGGTTTTAACTTCCCTGTGAACCTTGTCATACTCCCTCTGGTGGAATTTGATGCAATTATTATAATGGATTGGTTTTCTCAATAAAGATCCAACATAAATTGCTTTGAGAGGGAAATCAATCTCCATATGGAAAATAAAACCCTGTTTTAGTACATGTTCAAGGAGGATGATGAATCTTCTTTAGAACTATTTTCTCAACCATGGATAATACTACTCTATGAGAACGTGTATCTTGCTCAAATGATTGAGTCTAGGGAAGAAACCATCTTTGAAGACATGCCTATTATAAGGGAATTCGCTGAAGTGTTTCCTGAGGAATTTCATAGTCTTCCTCCTAGAAGAGATGTTTAATTCTCTATTTATCTTATACATGGGGTTTTTCCAATATCCATGACCCAGTATAGAATGGATGTTGTGGATCTTGAGAGGATAAAGAAAAAACTACAAGAGAATTTGGATAAAGGGTTTATACTCCCAAGTGCTCCACCATGGGGTGGACCAGTCCTCTTCGTCAAGAGGAAGGATGGATCAATTCACCTTTGCATTAATTATCATGAGATCAACAAAATCATGACAATGAACAAGTAATATCTGCCGTGAATTAATGACTTATTCGATCAGCTATCTGGATCACAATATTTCTACAAGGTGGATCTGTAGTCGGGATATTACCAAGTAAGGGTGAAGAAGGAGGATATCCCCAAGACTACTTTTTGTATAAGGTACATGCACTATGAGTTCATAGTAATTACTTTCAGACTTAGTAATGCTCCATAAATATTCATGGACTTGATGAATAGAGTCTTTAGAGATTATCTCAAAAAATTTATGGTAGTATTTATGGACAATATTCTAATATACTCCAAAACCAAGGAGGAGAATGAGGAGCATCTTAGAACTGTACTATATAACTCTCGAAAGGAAAATATTTATGAAAAGTACAATAAGTGTGAGTTCTGGTTGAAGGAAGTATCATTCTTGGGTCATATCATCACAATAAATGATATATCTATAGATTCCTCCAAGATAAATGCAATCAAGGGATGTCCAAGGCTGACATCTGTGACGGATATCCATTTCTTCATTGGGTTAGCTAGATAATATCACTGGTTTGTGAGAAATTTCTCACGATTGTCAAACCCTCTTACCAAGATAATTCTTAAGGGAGTCATGTTTTTATGGAGTGATAAATGAGAATAGAGCTTCAAGGAGTTGAAAATAAGGCTTATCACTATGATCGTGCTCATATATCCAACATGAAATATTTTATTATTGATTGAAAAAAACATCAAAGTCTAAGGGGGTCTAAAATAATGGAGACCCAAAGCATCTCCTCTAATCAGGTTAGCCCACTATAGCTTGAAAATGTGTGTATTGGGGAGAATAGTTAGCCCTGATTCTACCATGGAAGAAAGATGATCCACAACCTTGTTCCCTACTCTCCATGTGTGAACCATCTGTGTGTTATTATTCAGAAGTATTTTTCACTTTCTGACTGCATAAGATATGGACCAAGGGGTAAAAATTCTTCCATTAAAAGTGTCATGGAGTATCAAAGAACCAGTTTCCACTTAGGATATCTCTCGATTTTCCTACCTGTATAGGTATAAACCTGTCATCATAGCTCTCACCTCATCTTGCAGAGGGTTAATTTTTCCATAAGTCTCCATAAAGGCTAGAATGATGATCCCTCGGGTGTCCCTCACCACACCCCGCCTTTCATTTTTACCCAAATGCATGAACCATATATATTAAGCTTATATCCCTCTATCGATGGGTTCCAACGAACCCATTGGCCCTCTGGTTTGTTGAAGAAGACATGGGCTACCATGACTTGTGCTTTTATAAATATCTGCAAGGGAGCATCAATGGTGTCTTTGAAGTGGGAAGACATGTCGATTAGCAGGTTCTATATACATACCAAGATAATCCTTGAAGTAGGATTGAGTCTCTCATACCTAGCTTGGTTCCTTTCCTACCACAGACACTAGCAGATGCTTCTAAGGATGATGGATCTCACCATTCTTTCAGGACCAACCTCTGAAGTCCCATTAAACCACCTATCCAAGAATTATTCCCCATCATGTGCATGACCATGGGAAAAAATGATGCCACCAAAGAAGGACCAGACATTCCAGGTCCATTTGCCTTCAAAGAAGAGATGTAATGTTCTTTCCTCCCATTCTCACACTACCCACAAGTGAATAATTTTTTTTGGTATTCAGAGATGCTTTGAAGAAGGTACCAGCCTGTGTGTTGATGCAAAATAAAAAAAACCATTTCCTATGCTTCAAGGAAATTGAATGTTCTTGAGAAAAAGTATCTAACACATGATCTGGAGTTGGACGCAGTAATCTTCGCTTTCAAAATTTGGCAGCATTACCTCTTTGGGGAGAAGTGTGAAATATATAAAGATCACAAAATCCTCAAGTATATATTTACAAAGAAAGAGTTGAACATGTGCCAACAAATATGGTTAGAGATGATCAAATTCTATTACTGATCAATCCATTTAAACCCTGGGAAAGTGAACAAGGTGGCATATTATCTATGTAGAAATCACACAACCATTATTTCATTGATGAGAATTTAAAATGATCCAATATTCTTAGATTTGATGAAGTTGGAAATGGGAATCATAAATAAGGGAACATCATCAATACTTTAAAAAATTAGTTCTCAATAGTCTCTTTTGTAAAAGTTAAAGGATGATCAAAAGGATGATGTGGAAATTCAGAAGAAAGTGGAAACTATCAGAAAAGGGAAATCCTTGGAGTTCAATGTTAATGATGAAGGAATTATGATATTTGGGTCAAGAATATGTGTTCCATAAATCCGGAGTTAATGAAAGATATTTTGGATGATGCATATAGTTCAAATTTCTCTATTCACCCAGGAAATACAAAAATGTATCGAGATCTCTGAGATCATTATTTGTGGGATAACATGAAGAAGGAGATAAAATAGTTTACATCAAAGTGCTTGGTATGTCAATAAGTGAAGGATGAGGGGAAGAATTATAATTGGATGATGAAAACATTACCCATACCAACATGGAAATGGGAAAACATCACCATGAACTTTTTCAGAGGAATTACTAAGACATCCAATGGAAAAACTATTATCTGGGTTATTGTGGATCATCTTACAAAGACTGCACACTTCATTGTAATTCCAGATGATTCCTCATTGGATCATCTGGAACATATATACATTAGAGAAGTGCTAAATATTCATGGATTACCACTATCTATTATATCTGATCGAGATCCAAGATTCACCTATAAGTTCTGGAAGATTCTTCAACACACTCAGAATACTGAGCTGAACTTTAGTATGGATTATCATCCTCAAACTGATGTCCAATCTAATCAGACTATCTGAACACTTGAGAACATGTTGAGAGCATGATAAATTGAATTCAAAGGAGGAAGGTATCAACATATTCCTTTGGTTGAGTTCTCTTACAACATCAACTTCCACTCTAGAATCAAAATGTCTCCTTATGAAGCCCTTTATGGGAAAAGGTGCAGAACACTAACATGTTTAGATGATGTTGGGGAGAGGAAAACCCTACATCTTAAAATGGTCGAAGAAATAGTGGGGAAGGTTAAGAAAATACAAAATCACATTAAATATGATCAGAGTCGACAAAAGAGCTATGCTAATAATCATCGACAAGACCTAGAGTTTGATGTCAAAGACATGTTATTCCTCTGCATATCATAGTGTAAGAGATTTATGAGATTTGGGAATAATGGAAGGCTTAGTCCAAAGTACACCAGACCTTTTGATATCCTTGATCTTATTAGAGAAGTGGCCTATTAAATATAAGTTCCACCGAACCTATCTCAAGTACATGATGTATTCCATGTATCACTCTTAAAGAAGAACATACCTGATCCATCACATGTACTTAATCCAGAGGTGGTACCATTAGAGAATTACCTCTCCTATGAAGAGAAGTTGGTGAAGATCTTAGATTATAGAGAAAAAGTTCTATGAAATAAGAAAATGACCCTCGTCAAGGTGTTCTGGTGAAACCAAAAGTTTGAAAAAGCAATGAGGGAACCAAAGGAAGTGATAAGGCAGAGTTACCCACATCCATTTTAGTGTGGGAAAAAGAAATTTCAAGGGAGAAATTTCTTAAGGGGGGAAGATTGTAACAACCAAAAATTTTATTAATGAAAATTACACTTGATCTAATTAAATACATTATTATGTAAAATGGTTATATAAGACATATTCACTTCCTTGGTTTTATGTTTTTATATTTTAAAATATTGTTAATTTTTTTTACCATTGCTAATGTAGCTGTTTAACAATGATCACATGATCAGAATAATTATAGGGCTTTAACAAATCCAATTTACCCAGAAAATGAAAGCGATGGACTCATATAGTAGAATTTCACCATATGAACCCCATTTATTGGAGCTTATAAAGGAGTTTTCATCATTGGGATTCACTCTTGACCTAGCCCAAACCATGCTTTAACATGTTAAGTTGAACAGAACCGCCTATGGGAGAAGTGGAAGTTAATAGAGATTACCACCCGAGCGATGTTAACTGAGATTCCCCAAGAGTCTGTCACCATCACACACCTTACCCTTAAGTATTATACAAGTGTCATAAAGGGTTATGTAACAATACCCTAGCACTATTATTATGTTCATAATGAATATACATTCATTTTATTATTGTTATCTTGTAAATGGGTTTTAAATCACAAATAGTATTTTTAGTTAACATTTAATTAAGAAATCTATTTCAATGAATTAATGGATTTTTAAATTAAATAATATTTTAAAAAAATATTTTTACTAAATGAATTTTTATTAAATATAAATGATTCAATAGTTTTTATGAACACAATTGTAATTTTTATTAAGGTTATAAAACTATTTTTGTCAAAACTCATAAATTTTCAATAAATGTAGTTTTTTATTTTAAAATTTATATTTTCCCATATTTAGAAAATTTTTTATATAAAATCAATATCATTTTTGGATATAGGACGTCAAAATTATCTAAAGGGTAAATTTTCATTTTTTTCTGAGACAATATATTTTTTGTGTAAAAATTAAATACCGTTTAAAAATATAATATGTTTTATGACATAATAATGAAATAATTGTGATGTAATAAAATACTATAAATAGGGTTTTCAGCCAATATATATTTTATCTTTAAAATAATGTGATTTTATATTTTTTTTTATTAATTTTATTATGCCTTAGTGGACCCTCCAAGACTAATAATGTTTTTAACTTTTTAAAATGATTTACTTGAGAGTGTTACTCAAATCCATATAAGAAAGAATAATAATTTAATAAGTTTGGACATTAGACTTATAAAATATTTTTTCCACACCCCTTAGGAAAAAACCATGGGGAAAAATCATTGGATGGTTGGGGTTTTGATTAGTTTAATGTGTGGTGTCCAAAACCTAAATAATAAAGAATTCACTCTCCTTTCCTATATAAACCATTCAATATCCCCTTCCACTCCACTAAAAACGTTTTGATCTCAACCAAAATCTTCCCTAATCTCTCTAGAATCCTTTCAAGGTGCCACAAGCTCCCAATAAGCCTCTATCAAGACTCTCCAAAGCCTTTGAGATCACACTTCAAGTAAGGAATTTCTTCCTTTCTCATTTTTGTCCAAATTTATTTATGTTGTTATACCCTTTTAGTTTCAATTAAAAATGTTGGGGTATGATTTAAAACGTCCCCCATACTTCCATACTTATATTTTAATGATGATAGACATCTTTCTATTTCATTAATTCCTCCCATATACAACCATTACCATGCTAAAATTTATATAAATAATTTATCTCTTATCATTTACATTCAAGAAATTATTTTATATTATGCATCTAAATTCCATTACATATGTTGGGATATTATGTTCCGTCACCCCCTTACTTTCCATTTCATGTATAAATGATGAGAGACTCCTTTATCTCTCATAAAACCATTTTAAAATTTCTATTTAACGTCACTTTGATGCCGATGTTACACCAAAATTTTGCATGTCAAAATCATCATGTAAGTGAATACCATACACATTTATCTATCAAGGGTATTCAAATTTATGCAAATTTACTTGTTGATTGAGGACTTATATTTATGTATTACACATATCTTATTCATGGAATAGATTATGATGTTTAATGAATCATTGTTGTATGATCTATGTGGCACACTTATGTTTAAGTGAAAGGTTTATAAAGGCTACGCTCTGATAACGCTCCAATGCATTGGGTAAATATTAGTATCATGATACGTAGTGTGAAATAAGGGTTTACTCATGCTAATTCAAGTGAAATGAGGGATTAATCATGCTAATTCAAGTGTAATGGGGTTTACTCATGATCCATGTGCAATGAACCTTTTCTCATACTAATATCATGTTGTATGTCATTGCCACATTTCCAGGTTATGACAATCATGCTATATCATGCCTTTACATTAATTTTTCTATTATGATCCATTGATATTCCTATTGCCAAACACGTATTGTATTCTTCATGTTATTCTTTATTTACTCCCTTACTGGGCTTTATAGCTCACCATTTTCTCATGTGTGTCCTTAGGTTATCCCATGCAATGTTATGTACGAAGGAATGTTGTGGTAATGTAAAAGAATTTTCAATAAAGATGTTGTGTTTTATGCTCTAAGTTTTTATGTAATGTTCCTAATTTCCCAATACACAAGACCTATTAATCCTCAGAGTTGTATTAAGTGCACGTTTATGTAATAAATCATGTTTATGTGTGTAATAAAGTGTAGGGTTTTTATATATAAAATATATTTCGCAATATAAAAAAATTTCTAAATGTAATATATTTTTATTTAATGAATAAATATCTAAAGATTTTCTATCGAAAGTTTAGTAATGAAGATAAAATCATTTAAAGTTAAAATAGTTATTTTTCATAAATTTTTTTTGTGTGCAATGTTTTTTATCATAATAAATATAATATATATTTTTAATTAATGATTTTAATAAACTTTATAGATAATATATTAAATCAAAAATTTTAAAATTAATTTTATTGGTTTTACTATGAATGGAGTGTAAGTAAATTCTATTTTATTCTTAAAAATACATTCCTCTAAACACGAGGTTTTTGATGAATTTCACAATCATATTTTAAAATTAATTTCTATCACAAAAGTAAATATAATATTAAAAATTTATTCCATATTTATAATAATAATTTACATATTTTTGAAATGAGGACACATTATTATTTAGAAAATATATAGTAAAAATAGTAAAATTTAGTACCATCTATATGGTTAATAAGAGATTATAGTGGCTAGGGGTGGGAGAAAAACTAAGAGGTGGGGAAAATAATTTCTGATAAATTTTTTTAAATCAAATCTAATGAAGATATTTCAAATTTATCTCCTCATACCTTATAATTATTTTCCATTTAGAGCCACTATCACTAGAAAAAGACTTTATGTTATTTAAATCCATTATGTAATTCTATATGTGTTGTCTCCCTCACATAGAAATAGTAATATCCTCTCCTACCAAATTAATGAATTTTTGGAATTGAATAATATAGGCCCATAAATTTTTTAAATATATATTACATCATATTAGATGAATATTTAATACAAATTTTTTTTATCGATGCCAAAATCATAGAGGTCTTGTTTATTTGGAATCATTAAAACATAAACAACTAGTTCATAGAAATTCTATATCGATTCATACTTATTTATGAATAACTAGAACCCTTCATATACATATAATAATTATTATATCTCTTTATAACTTAGGGATTGGAAACATAAGAGAAAAACGATCTCAGATGCTCAATAATGATGAAAAAGGGAGATTTCATTAGCCACACAAGAATGACATGAACATAAGTGTATATGAACATTATATTTACATTTTAAAACCAAATCCTACATATAAATAATCATAATATTAAGTCGTGGAATAAATCATGGAAGTTCATAAGATATGAATCATAAGGGAATCGGTGAACACAAACTATAAGATCATAACATAGCCATAAGACATAAAACTATGGAATACACAAAAGTATAAATATTCAATTCTTTTGTAGTTCAGTCTCATTGAAAAGAAAATCATAGTGGAATTGGTTCACTCCCAAAATCTTCATAGTTTTCTATTATCACACCCAATACCATCATAGTATAAGTAGACCATTATTGAACTGGATTCACTCCCCATTCTAGTCCTATTCATCTCATAAGATATAAATAGTTACCCAATAAATTGGTGAGATATATAGTTCTCATCCATAATATAATTTAAATCATAAATATGTGTTCTACAAGATCATAAACCATTAATTATATAAAAAACCATGAAAACGAATGGGTTCCATAAACATTTCATCATAGTATAACCCATGGAAAGGAAATTTGGTTCAAAAACATTTCATCATTTCATCATACAATTACCTATCGAAAAGAAACAAGATTCATGAAAATATTATAATCATAATGATAAAATATACAAAGAAATAATAATTATGGTATCATTGGATCATATTCTGAGTAAATAAAAATTTAAATCAAGGGGTTTTGTCTTAAAAAAAATAAAATATCATTAAAAGTGTATTAATTAATTTTTGAGTATAATAAAATTTTCATTTTGAAATCACGTATTAAAATAACAATGTAAATATAAATGAAACTACTTTCTTTTAAAGGAACAATATACGTTTTTAAAGTAATCTTAAAATAAAAATAAATTGTCTTGATGGTGGGAAAATCCATTGATACCATATAAGTTAAAAATAATTCCTCCCTTAATTTTTTCAAAAGAAATCCCAAAGTAACTTGTTTGAAAAAAACCCTTTAAAAAAGTTTTTAAAAAATTTAACCATGAGTAAAGATTCCTTTAAAAAATCATAGGAGAATTGTAAAAATATTCTTTAATTTATTTTTAGAAAATATGGATATGAAAGAAAACAAGTTTTCAAACAAATCGATAAATGAAGCCAATATTAAATGAAAAAATAATATAAGTCTCTTTAGAACATAATATGTGTAAAATTAAAGGAAAAACTTTATTTTAAAGAAATAATAAGAGGATAAAAAAAGTTAGAAGTGTCCTCAGAGATAGATCATGAGATTTAATCACCAACACATGATTATAAAAATTCCCAATAAATAATGATGTTGTGACATAAAATCCCAGAAATATTTGTTAACTTTTTAGTCATAAGTAACATTAGATAAATAACCTTAAAACAAGATGCTTATATGTTATGTTTCCCATAGAAATAAGAGTGATATGAAAATCCAATATCACTTTGGTAACATTTGAATCATAATCCCCACGAAATAATAACATCAATTGAAACTTTTTAATATTATTAAAATAATTATATAGATTATATTATTTTTAAAATGGAAATTATATACACCAAAAAAATAAAATGAGTGGTGAATTTGGCATAATTCTCCTAGAAATAAAAGTTAAACTAGAAATCCCTTACCTCAGGCCTATCTTCCTCATTGATTTTTAAACATCCTATATTATAAATATAGGTTTATTATAAATCTTATTCCAAAAAACATAGTCATATATTTCAAACCATATTAAATTTTATTAATAATTTTATCACTTATTTATTAATAATTCATTATTAAAATCATTATTTCATGTGATAATTGCTTCAGATTTCATGTATGTTTTGTTTTTTATTTTCGGTCCTTATAAAATGATCATAGTTAACTTATTAGAATAATGTTAAACATGTGGTAAATATCATATATAATAATTATATTTATATATTTTTAGTCAATAATATATTTTAGTGATTAAAAATTAAATTACAACATTCAAGGATATGGTAGGCCGTGACCATATATTAACACTATTTTTATTTTTGAATGGATGGATTGAAAGAAATATAAATATTAATTCAAAATTATTGGATATTTTTTATATTATATACATAACAGATATTCAAAAATTATAATCATTTCCAACCATGTAAAATAGAAATGAAAAATTAATCATATCACTTCTTGAAGGTGGTGGTCCACACATACACACAAATGATGTTATTATTTCACAAAATATTGGACAAAAGTAGGTATATGTGATATTATAATCAATAAAATATATTTATTTCATAAATTTTATATATTAACATAAAAACCTTCACAATACTCAACTATAAAATCTGGTGATGAAAAATTAATTCACCGCTATGAGGAAATGGTATGTCGTACATACGAACGAGTGATACTTTCACTTATCTTTTGATGGGAAAGAGGGTCTATAATGGTTTTCAAAAAATAATAATAAAGAATAATAATATTTAGTTTTAATAATTTTTATTTTATGATAAATACCATTAATTTAATGTATTTAAATAATAGTATAAACAAATGTGATCGGTTATGGCGATTACCTATTCTTTTAAATGACTAATTTAGATCTCTTTAAAAGGGCACTAGTATTGGTCTTTTTGGAAGGATATGACATATATAATGAAGATATAGAATTATAGAAGATAAATGGGAATATTTATTTGGATATATAAGTCTTAATGTGGGAAAAATAAGTGGGTGAGTTGGTTCTTTTTATAATTGAGGTGAGGGCACTTTTCGAATTTTATAAAATATGGAATTATAATGAATTTATTTAAAAAAAATGCCCCCAAATGGCCACAGATTTGATGGGAAGGAATTATAGAGTTTTAATAATATCATACAATAGAATTTAGATATTTTTTGTGTCTTTTAAACCAAACCAATTTGATTAACCCTTAGTTAACTAATTTTATTTTTAACCATGATAATTAATTTTTCATTATTAAAGGGTTTAATTTTTTGCATATAATGTGAAAATTGTATAATAAATGTAAATTATTACATTTTATACCATATTATATCTAAATTATTTTATTTAAATATTTTTATGGTTTTTAAATAATTTAATAAAAAATCATTTTTATAAAATACGATTATTGTCAATTTTGATAGAATTCATTTAATTTTACATAAAAGACATAAGAAAAAAATTAATAATTCAAATATAATATTTTTAATAAACTTTAATACATCATATGAACCTATAAAGTTCATTAAGAACTATTAATAATTCATATTATATCACTTTTAATATTTTTGATATCATTTATTTTATTTTACAATTAATTGAATAAATTCCGTTCTTCCATGTTGTAAACATTTAAGGTAATTATATAATACCTAAAAAATTATAAATAAATTAAAATAATGAATATGTTTTTATTATTAAAATTATTATTATTATTCTTTCATCACTAGATTTTTTCCCTTTGTGAACACATAATTGATATTAAAAACTAAGAGAGTAACATTTTGTAACATTTTTTATTTAAATAATATATAATACATTTTCATGGAAATGTATCCATTAGAAAAATAAATTTTGTACATAATATAATAATGTTACAATTATATTCATACAATATGATATATTATGAAACATGATGGAATTATCACATTTTTTTTCACATAGATTATCCCAATTTACTGTTTACTGATGTGATTAATTTTTCCACGGTTACTATAAATATTGGAAAAAATAAAAGGGGAAAATTTACCACATTTGGACATACTGATTGGAAATATTTAATTAATATTATCTAATTCAATACCTATAAATGGATTAAATTTATTTTAAAATTATTTTGTAAAATGCAATGAACAAATTTTTAGAAAAATACAATTTTTAAGAACAAGATATAGCTTATTTTTGTCCCATGTATTGTTAAGATATTATATTTATGATAAAATTTTTTATTCAATATATAATATATAAATTTAATTATAATTTTTATCTAATAGTGTATAATTTAATTTTTTACGAAAAAAATATATTTCACTGGCAAAACTAGTTTTCAGAAAAATGAATTTTTGCGTATTGAAATGTTTTGAATCCAAAATAAACATAAAAATTATTACAGTAAACATAATAAATTTTTTTAAGTTTTAAGATAAATAATTTTCTTTGAAATTTTTTTATAAAAAATGTTACATTGTACAATATTGAAATGAAAATACAGTTTTCAATAAAAATCAACATTTTTTACTCTTCTTTAAAAAAATCATATTTTCAAAAAATTATTAAAACATTATCTTAATATAATTGTGACATTATGAATCAAAAAATTATTTCCTTTTTTGTTATATATATTTTATAAATGTTCCAAAAATTAATTATTACTTTTTTCCCAGAAAAATTAACAAAAACCATTTTTGAAGAAAACTTGTCTTTTAAGAATAAAATGGATTTATTAAAAATTGATTGTTTATTATATATGAATTAATACATAAATTTATATTGTTTAAGACCTTTATATTAATTTTATAGAGTATATCATCCAATTCATAGTTTCCCATTTTAATGTCTAGTTTATAGCTATTACATAATATTATAATAATATATCAATGTTTATTTAAACTCGATGTTTCATGTAGTGAATGATGTCAAAGAAATAATTTTATTTAGAGATATATGTTTTCTAAGAACTTCGGGTTTTTTTACTCTCCATTGTACCTTTAATAAATCAAATCCTCTTAATTTTATCTTGTGGGGGACAATCATGATTTTAATATTTGAATAACCATTTTGTGAAAACCCAACTCGTAAAAAGGGTTTATAACACATCCCCTTAAAATAGAGAAAGTAAATTACAAAGGAACCAAAAAAAATTGTTTTAAAAAAGTTTCAGATCAATAGGATGTTAATATATGGACAAGTAATAGAAAAATAAAACCCAAGGACTAATAAGGAGTTATAGAAAACATTATAAAGGTAACAATAACAACTAGAAAACCATGAATCAACTAGGGGTTAAAAGAAAATCAATTCATTATAATTATATGTTATAAGAAAATAATTTTGTCCAAATATAAGTTTCCTAGTATCTAAAAATTTATTTACTATATAGACTAAGAAAATAATAAAATATAATTACTTGAAATGTATAATTTCTTAATTTAATAAATTTATACCTCAATCTAATCTGTTTCCCTAAACGATGAGTATTAAAGATGATTTTTTTTCATTCCTAAGTACTAAAATCAACCTTTTATCATTCAAAAAAGTATTTGAAGATATTTATAATAAAATTACTAATTAATAAAAATGAAAAAAATTTAGCATGATGTATGGTAATTCCCATATTGTATACTATTTTATATAAAGAAATGTAAAATTAATCTCTAAATCCTTAAAAATTAAATCAATGGTTTGATGGAATAAATAATACAATATCCCAAATTACCTATATAAATTCAAAATTAAAAATGTTTTAACCTGAAAGAATATTTCATACCCTTCAACATACATCATAAAAAAATTGATTTCATTCACTCCAATAAATATTTCATGTTAAATCACCTGTTAAAACATGGAGTTACATAAACATCTACCCAATGAAATATATCCGATATATCATTATTCACTATTATAAATCACTATATATTATTTTAGTTCTTTTAAATTCACCAAAATATCATGAATTAAATTTATATACTAACATGAAAGCTAATCCTTAACATGACTATAAATACCTGTGAAAATATCACCCATTCAACGATTAAATTTTTAAGCATCAAGATTTATTATATCGCAAATTCCAATAGACCATAATTAACTTATCAATGTCATATTTGACCACAAATGAGTTACTTAATCTTTATTAGATTAATCTTTATAATTCTATGTAGAAGATTAAAAACCCAACAAATACCATATCTTAAAACATTAAAAGGTGATCTTTATCCCTTTGAATTTATGATCAACTTAATCATATAAACCCATGATGATATCCATAACATCTTAGATAACCTCACATGAAATCATACATGCATCTAAAAATTAACACAATTATTATGTAAGATCTCGTGTTTTGAACCGGGTAAAAACACGAATGTTTTTGAATTTCCTTTTTTGGTTTATCAATATGTATTTATTTTTAAACCAAGCTCTGGGATTTTCTTCCGAGTGCTGGAACACCTAAAGATGTCATTTTTATAACTTTTATTGAAGTTTTGAGGCAAAGGGGAAGTCGCATGGGCGGTGCACAGTTTTTCTAACCATGCAGCCAAACCGTGTGTAGTTGAAGTTTTGAGGCAGTGGATAATGCACGGTTAGCGCACAGTTTGTCTAACTGTGTGGCCTAACCATGCGAGGAGTGTTTGCTGAGGCAGTAGCTAATGCACAATTAGCATACAATTTGTCTAACCGTGCGAGAAAACCGTGTGGGAACTTAAGTGAGATCCTAAAAAAGTGGATCTCACATGTTTTTTCCCCTAGATGCCGTGTTTTTCATCCTAAGCAGCCATAACTTGGGATCCCCCTTCCTTGAAGGTATGAGAACCTCTCTCAAGCCTTTTGGAGGTGATCTGAAGGCTTCTCTTGGCGAATCGAAGCCTAATTCTTGATGTAGGTAGATGTTCTTCTTCGTTCTTATTCTGCTTCTTAGATCTACATCTCCTCTTATCTCGGTTTCTTAGATCTACACATGTTATTAGTAAATATAAGTGTGTGGATGAAAAGTATGATGATTTTTGGTCTTGGTATTGCTAAAAGAAGTGATCTAAGGCAGGTTCATGAAGAATCAACTATTTCCCTTGAGTGTTCTTCATTCGTTGTGGTTTTCATCAAAACCCTGAGGTAGGGACCCAAATATTTAACACTTTATATGAGAATTTGAGCTCCTTTTGATAAATTGATATTGTGAGTTTCCTGGATTATGATATGTCGATGTATGGAACTTTTGATGTTATTAAATAATGCTTCCCACATGAGATAAATGAGGACTTGAACACGTGTTGATTTTAAGCATGGGTTACTAATTTAGTTAAAGTGATATGATTAAAAAGTTGAATGATTTGAATGGGAAGAATGATTAATAGGGTAATTAATGGTATAATTAATTATCAAGTCATGAGTTGGAATGAAATTGTGGATTTTACTGATTATTGAGAATATTGAATATTTTACATGTTCGGTATATAATTTAGAAACCAGTGATAATTAATGGATGGATTAATTATTACATGTTAAATGGTAAATAGTTAAATAATTGATGGTTTGTTAAAGAGATGATATTAATTAATTAATTACTGAATTAATTAATTTTCATGCATTAAATTACGATTTTGAATTGATTGTTTGTTAAGATTGTTATCCAGGAGTACTTTTGATGTGTATTAGTTTTCCATGCCTTAAGTTGTCTTGTATGGAGCTAATTGAAAATATGATATGTTGTGTGAGATGGTTGCTAAATATCTTGGATTTGTTCAGTATGTTTTGTGATGATTATATGGTGCTTGTAGATTATTAAAGTCCGAGATGAATCATTGTTTAAGTGGACAGGTTTAGACTTGTTAAGGAATTTTGATAATTAAGTGTTGAGTTAATTATTCAATTGGCTTGCTAAAAATAGTTAATTGTTAATTAATAATTAATTAATGAGATTTTGTATGGTTAATTAAGTGTTGAATTATCTGGAGAGTGATTTGTGTTGTCAATTAGTTTTTGAATTAATTAATGGATTGGTTTTATGGTGTTAGACATGGAATTCTACACCAATGATAAACATATATGTATGATTCATGAATGGGTTGTGAGACAAGGACTGAGGCTCCAAATACTCACAGGGGGTTAGACACGGCGTTCAACACCAATGATAGATGTATATGTATGTTTGATAAATGGGTTGTGAGAAAAGGACTGATTCTCCAAATACTCACGGGGTGCTAGACATGGCATTCTACACCCATCTTGAAAGCGAATATTCTTTTATGGGACAATGACTGATTCTCCAAATACCCATGGGTTATGAGACAAGGACTGATGCTCCGAATACTCACGAGGGTGCTAGACATGAGGATCTACACCCATTAATTAACATTGTACTGTGGGTCCAATTGTTCGTGCATGAAATGAAGTGGTGTGAAATAAAAGTGGTTGTGACATAATGATTCTGTGATTTGATTATGAGAAAGGGATCATACTTATTAATGAATTGGGTGAATCACTATTAGTGGACGGACCTAGGAACAAATCTCTATTTTTGTGGATGAGCTCAGTCTTAGTGTATGGAAGATTAAATTGAATAAATTATGACGCGTTATCTAAGCCAAAGCACAAGCTTGGATTCTGTCTTTGCTTTGAGTATTTAGATGGTCTTTAGAGACATCTGTGGTGAGTGACTTATACAAGAGATGCCGGGTGTAGGCAAAATCTCAAGAATTTAATAATTTATTTAGATTGGAATAATTGATAAACAATAAATCATTATGTAATTACTTTTGAGTATGCATGAAAAATGTATAATGCACGTTCAGACATCAGCTGGGGGCTGAAGCAGGTACTTGGGTTTATAGTTACTTGTACTGCTTACTTTATTTTAAGCATGCCTTCACATGTTTTAAATTAATTATTAAATGTCTAGAAATGGGGTAGACACCGGTGGTCCCGGCCTACTGAGATTTATATCTCACACCTTACTCGGGCCGCCATTGCACTGGGTACCTGAGTAGATTCTATTTGGTTATAGGACTATGCTGTTTGCATTTACTTGGGAGATAGGAGTAGAGGACTGAGCGGATGCTCGAGATGCTCAACGAGATCTCCCCTGGAGAATTGATTCATTATTTATTTTTTTCTGTATTGGAATGTAAAGCATGATGTTTTGTTCAGTGTTTTCTACTTTGTATCATTATCATATCATGCATGCATCTCCTATATAATTTGGCATTGGCAATTTGTTTTGTACAAGATTGATAAAATCGGTTTTCCGCTACTTTATCATTATTAGACCTTTTTTTCTACTTATTGACTTTGTCTATTTTTGAACACTAAAATGAGGGTATAGTCTCCCCAATGACTATCCTTAAAACCTCACAGCTAGTCGAAAACCTCTAGTGTAAGGGGAGACGCACTTGAGGTCATGTGGCGACCAGTCCGGTCACCGGTTCAAGGGTGACCCGGGTCGGGATGTTACAAAGTGGTATCAGAGGCAGGTTTAGGTTTCTTCCTTTTCCTTTATCTTACTGTTTTGGGGTTGGTAGACAGGAGACTAGGAACGTGTCAGCACTTGGGTTAATAGCCGTGCTGGGGACTGATCACCTAATGTATGGGAAATGACCTAGTGGCCAGGGATGGGAATTGATGTTTGTACTATTAAAGGTTACAATTGATATGATTTCACCTTGAGTGACTGGTGTATTTTCCGCTGTTTATTGATTTTGAGAATTTGGAAAAGAATAATTTTCTTGGCCTGATATGGAAAGAAAGTTTCATACATGCATCATCTTAGGCACTTAGATATTCACATGTGATGCATATAACATGCCATGTAGTTTCATTAGTAGGATTCCTGCTAATTTGGATTGTGTTCCTTGGGTGCACTTCCATGTTTGATCTGCTTTAGCATACCTCTCTAGATAGCATGTTTCAGTGATAGATTTAACATGCTTGAATGATTATATACCATACTACCTCAGTTATTAGCATGTTTTGTTGTTGTTCAATGCTTTTGTGCTATATTATGCTATTGTGTTATTGCTTATGTTAACATGTTAGAGATGTTTTAGATAGTTGAAAGAGGCACTAAAGATAAAATATGAAATAAATGTTGATTGTGTTAAATGGGAGCCAAAATCCAGCGATATGGTGTGTGGGTGCCTTATCGATTGGTAGGTGGCCACCCATATAATTTTGACCATTAGGTTAGTCATGTTAATTTCTGAATTGACATTGGTATCGATTAGTGAGAGCCAATTTTCAATCCATGGAGTGTATGTGCACTTCATGAATTGGGAAATGACGACTCAAATTAAATGTGATGACTTGATGCCTTGTGAAATTCTTATAAATGTAAAAGATGTTTAATGTTGATCTAAAATCAAATGGATAGCTTCCAAAATGAAACTGGACCCAAGTAGGTCAGTTGGGGAGTGTTCTTATGGGATGACCCATTTGGGTGTTTGGAATTTTAATACCTATGCATTTTCTATTTGGTGGCGTTATAGAGAACCCAGGTTGGTTAAAATGAGATCCTCATAGGTCTCCTTATCTTCTTAAAAGGAATTGAATTTGTTAAATTTATTGAAAATTATGGGTTTCCAACTAACATAAATGTTTTAAAAAGGGAGTTTTGTGAGACTTGCCTATTTTTCCCTTGGGGCTTTTTGAAAATGGTACATTGATGTTTTGATTAAATCTTTGATGATTAAAGATTACAAGTGATTAAATATAAGAGTCTTGGAAATGGAACCTTTTGTGGTGTCCATTATTTAAAAACCTCATGTAAAGGGTAGTTCAGACATTTCTTGAGTTTCCATGGAATGGAAGCATGGGTACTTTCTGTAGGCATTCTTCTTCTTAGCAATGGGCTTACGTTCGGCTTTTAAGTCTATTGACTTGTTTGATGTGAACCGGTTTAGTGTTGACACTTATTCTTCATTAGGGGATAACTTGTGGATGGTAGGGCCCTAATAACTTCAATTCCTTGCTAGCGCTATGTATTTTTTTCACTCTTTTGGTGTTGTTTGGTGCCGTTGTCCCAGGTAAGACTTCCAGTTTCCAATGAAACCCTTTTTGGAATGGGTGGTGATGTGTTTCTTGACCTTGTTATGAGCTTGAGCATCGAGAAATGATCTTTGTCAGCTGGTTAGACATGACTCAGGCATGGTCAAATGCTTTGTTGGTTATTTGACCCGTCCTTCTTAGTAATGGATGACCAGTTATACCATCGTCCCAGAAAATGGTCGTATGAGGCAATATGACTCCGTAATAAGTCTTTTTTCTACTATTGAGTACGGTCTCGGGTCAACTCCTGGTAGAGTGACTTGAGCGTTATAGAATCAGTTTCTTTTGAATACATGGAATGGTTTTCGAAAGACCCAGGTGTTATGACACGCCAATATTATTGTTAATCTAGCACACTGGTGAGTGGATGATCATTTCTTGAGACGTCTTGGGAAATCATAAGGTGGGTATTTCCACTTTGTTCTCGATGAACGTGTTGGAAGGTGATGCCGAGATTTTAGAATAGAGTTTTCTGGTAATAGTTTGACTGATCTTCTTCATGACCTTGGTTTTCTCTTAGTGTGCTCTTCTAGACACGCCATCAGATAAAGGGCGGAAATGGATTTTGGGTCCGCAGCGTCTTTTAAGGGAAACATGTGAAACCTTTTCCATTGTTTTATCAAGGTTCAACCTTTTACATTGACAAGTTCCTTCTAATGACCTTAGATATAAGATCTGTTTTGATGTTTAAGCGTTAGAGTAATCTTTGGATCTAGTTATAAAGGCTTATCCATGAGGTTTAAGAAGGGTTGAAGGTGTGTTTGGTGTTGGGAACACAACACGTCACTTATAACGAGATTAAATGACCTTGGTAGGTTGATTGTTTTAGAAGTGGTTCCCGATGGCTTCTTGGGGAAGAGAAGTTTTTAAGGTGGGTATAATGTAAGATCCCGTGTTCTAAACTGGGTTAAAACACAAATGTTTTTGAATTTCCTTTTTTTCGGTTTATCAACAGGTCGTTCTTTTTAAACTGAGCTCTGGGATTTTATTTCGAGTGTTAGAACACCTAAATATGTCATTTTTCAAACATTTATTGAAGTATTGAGGAGAAGGGGATGTCACATGGGTGGTGCACAGTTTGTCTAACTGTGCATAGTTGAAGTTTTGAGGCAGTGGATAATGCATGGTTAGTTCACAGTTTTTCTAACTGTGTGGCCTAACTGTGTGAGGAGTGTTTTCTGAGGCAGAATCTAACACACAGTTAGTGCACGGTTTGTCTAACCGTGTGAGCAAATCGTGTGGGCACTTAAGTGAGATCCTAAATAAGTGGATCTCACACGTTTTTGCCCCTAGATGGCTCGTTTTTCCTCATAAGCAGCCATAACTCGGGGTCACCCTTCCTTGAAGGTAGGAGAACCTCTACCAAGCATTTTGGAGGTGATCCTGAGGCTTCTATTGGTGGATCGAATCCGAATTCTTGAGGTAGGTAGATGTTATTATTCATTCTTTTTCAGTTTCTTAGATCTACTTAGATCTACAACTACTCTTCTCTCACTTTCTTAGATCTACGCCCATTATGAGTAAATCTAAGTGCATGGATGACAAGTATGATGAGTTTTGGTCTTGGTATTTCTAGGAGAACTGATCTAAGGAGGGTTCTTGAAGAATTAATTGTTTCTCTTGAGTGATCTTCATCCGTTGTGGTTTTCGTCAAAACCCCGAGGTAGGGTCCCATATCTTTAACACTTTATATGAGAATTTGATCTCCTTTTGATAAATTGATAATGTGAGTTTCCTTGATTATGATATGTCGATGCGTGGAACTTTTGATGTTATTAAATAATGTCGCCCACATGATATAAATGAGGACTTGAACATGTGTTGATTTTAAGCATGGGTTACTAATTTAGTTAAAGTGATATGATTAAACAGTTGAATGATTTGAATGGGAAGAATGAGTAATAGGGTAATTAATGGTATAATTAATTATCAAGTCATGAGTTGGAATGAAATTATGGCTTTTACTGATTATTGGGAATATTGAATATTTGAAATTTTCAGTATATAATTTAGAAACTGGTAATAATTAATGGATGGATTAATTATTACATGTTAAATGGTAAATGGTTAACTAATTGATGATTGGTTAAAGAGACGAGATTAATTAATTAATTATTGAATTAATTAATTTTCATGCATTAAATTAAGACTGTGAATTGATTATTTGTTACGATTATTAGCCAGGAGTACTTTTGATGCGTATTAGTTTTCCATGCCTTAAGTTGTCTTTGATGGAGCTGAATGAAAATATGATATGTTGTGTGAGATGTTTGCTAAATATCTTGGCTTTTTTTAGTATGTTTTGTGATGATTATGAGGTACTTGTAGATTGTTGAAGTCCTGGATGAATCACTATTTGAGTGGATGGGTTCAGACTTGTTAAGGAATTTGGATAATTAAGTGTTGAGTTAATTATTCAATTGGCTTGATAAAAATAGTTAATTGTTAAATAATCATTAATTAATGAGATTTTTAATGGTTAATTAAGTGTTGAATTATCTAAAGAGTGGTTTGTGTTGTTAATTAGTTGTTGAATTAATTAACGGATTGGTTTTGTGGTGTTAGACATGTTATTATACACCAATGATAAATATATATGTATGATTGATGAATGGGTTGTGAGACATGGACTCAGGTTCCAAATACTCATAGGGGGTTAGAAATGGAATTCGACACCAATGATAGATGTATATGTATGATTGATAAATTGGTTCCGAGATAAAGAATGATGCTCCAAATACTCACGGGGTGCTAGACATGGTGTTCTACACCCATATTGCAAGCGAATATTCTTTTATGGGATAGGGATTGATGCTCCAAATACCCATGGGTTGTTAGATAAGGAATGATGCTCCGAATACTCACGAGGGTGCTATACATGATGTTTTACACCCATTAATTAACATTGGACTATGGGTCCAATTGTTCGTGCATGAAATGAAGTAATGGGAAATAAAATCGGTTGTGACATAATGATTTTGTGCTTTGATTTGAGAAAGGTCTCAGACTTATTAATGAATTGGGTGAATCACTGTTAGTGGACAGACCCAGGAACAGATCTCTATTTTAGTGGACGAGCTCAGACTTAGTGTATGAAAGATTAAATTGAATAACTTATGATGAATTATCTAATCCAAATCACAATCTTGGATTCTCTCTTTGCTTTTAGTATTTAGATGGTCTTTAGAGACATCTGTGGTGAGTGACTTATACGGGAGATGTTGGGCATAATCCATATCTCAATACTTTCATAATTTATTTAGATTGGAGTAATTGATAAACAATAAATGATTGTGTAATTATTTTTGAGTATGCATGACAGATGTATAATGCACATTTAGAAACCAGCTAGGGGCTGAAGCAGGTACTTGGGTTTATAGTTTCTTGTACTGCTTACTTTATTTTATGCATGCCTTCACATGTTTTAAATTAATTATTAATTTTATAGATTTGGGGTAGACACCGGTGGTCCCAGCCTACTGAGATTTATATCTCACACCCTACTCGGGCCACCATTATACTGGGTACCCGAGTAGATTATATTTGGTTGCAGGACTATGTTGTTTGCATTTACTTGGGGGATAAGAGTAGAGGGCCGAGCAGATGCTCGGGATGATTTAGGAGATCGCCCTTGGGGATTTGAGTCATTATTTATTTATTTCTGTATTGGAATGTAAAGCATTCTGTTTTGTTCATTGTTTTCTACTTTTGTATCATTAGCATGTCATGCATGGATCTCCTATATAATTTAGGGTTGGGATTTTTTTTGTACAAGATTTATAAAATTTGTTTTCCACTACTTTATCATTATTAGATTATTTCTAGTACTTATTGCCTTGTTCTATTTTTGAACACTAAAATGAGGGTATAGTCTCCCCACTGACTATCCTTAGACCCTCGGTGCTAGTCAGATGCCTTTGGCGTAAGGGGAGACGTGCTTGAGGTCATGTGGCGACCGGTCTGGTCACTAGTTCAGGGGTGACCTGGGTCAGGAAGTTACATATTATGTCTTAAATAAGGTCATAAACTATTGGATATATTCCATAAATATAAAAATTAAATAAACATCCTCAAAGATGACCTAAACTGCATTGTTATATTTTATTTAATTTCAATGTCACTAATAGTATTATTTTTAATCATTTCTTTTCCAAAAAAAACATTATTAACTCAACATTTGAAACTTATTAAGGAGTATATTTCCTTTAATCATGATTTCCCAAAAAATATCACATTACTACTAAATATAATTTCTTGGTTATTAGTACAATTCAAATTTTGTTTTCAAAGACATGAAGAATAAGTACTACAGAAAAATCCATAGTTGTTTTTTCATGACCCCCTCCCCATAAAGTGTACCCCTCCTAGACCAGAAATGGGAGAAGAGAGATAGTGACACCTGAGTCCTGCCTCTAGTAGGCCTCGGGTTGGTGACTAGCATCGAGGGTATAAAAAACAAATAGATTAGAGACATTACCTCGTAAGAGAACATATGTGAAAGAGAGTGATAATATAGACACCATCTAACTCCTACACATGCTAAAATATAAAAAGAAAACCCAAGTGCACATATGTAATGACAAGAAAGAACTACTACAATTGAAGGGAAAACTACAAGTACCAAAAGAAATCAAATATTACCTAACCAAAAATCCCAACCATCTCCTGTTAAACCCTAATCTACTAGATACAGCCTGATTTCTAACCTACTCCAACTAACCTAAAAAACTTTTATATACATAGGGTGATTATACCTATATACTTTGTGGGATCCTCCCCGGATCCTCTAGTGAAAAATTTAAAGAAAGCATGCTAAATAATAGTTAACAACAAGTGGAACTAACTTTTCACCTAAACAGGTATACTAATTTCCCATCCTCACCCTGGACAGTCTCACAAATTATCACATAAAAGAGAATATATTATAATAAAGAATATCAAGGGTACCTTTCCATCGTTTCCCCACTAGTTTTCCGCTTTCCCCTAATGTCGCATGTCTGGAACATCTCTCTCCAAAAGGCTAGGCCACTGAAACTTGGGTGAAGCACCACAACATGCATCTCGTGTAACAAACCACCACTTTCACATAACTAAAAGAAACTAGGTTGTTTCTAGGATCAACCAAAACCCATATAAAATCTATCTTACATCAGGAATTAAACCTCAAGACATCACATCCCATACACTGAGTACAGAACCTCAAGAAATAACAAACCGAAAATGTTATACCTATAATAGTCCCTATGAAAATATATCCAGAATACATATGTGTGAAAATAAAAATAATCCAATATATATTTCTACACACATATATGTGGAAATATAACCATCGTGCATACCAAAAAATTAGATACTACGAAAAAAAAGTGTGGTAAAAGGGGGTTTTCATCCATCCTTCCTCCCATTCAGATATTGGGGAAAAAACCCCCTAGGGATCATAATTCTAGGGGTTTCAGTTTTCCTAAAAAATGGGGTGGATTAGCATATAAAAACACAAAATTTACATGATATAATGTATCTTACAAACACACTATGGGCATAACCAAGTCTCAAACTCAACTGTAGCTAATGTCTCTCAGACTCCAGGCTACCATTGCTAAGAAAAGATATCGTATAAGCACAAAAAAAATTTAAAGTGATACATTAAATTATTTAATTCCTTTTCCACTTTTCAATTTTAATTAATTAATTAATTAACCATTAATTAACCATTTTCATTCCCCACATTACATTACATTATCATTACAAAAAATTTCCATGGCCTCCAGGCATAAGAAAATTGAGTAATTGACTTCTCAGAATTATAACCTCAATATTTCATCCTTGAAATCTCCATCCCCATTGGTCAAAAATTTATTAATTTATTAATATTATTACATTATATATTACTAGGTACTCTATGAAAACATCCTAAGCTACCAAAAAATGTAATCAACCGAGAAAATCCATCCCCCTCAAGTAGTGGGGAATGGAAAGAATATAAATAAATAATATGGCTATCTGCCAAACAATAGATTCAAACAAGAATCCATCTTTCATATGAACGGGTAATCATAGCTTCAACCTATTCCATCATCCTCAGTGTCCTCCCCGATACCCACATATATATCTCGATGCATCATCCCATCATAAGATTACACTACATCCAAAACAACTGGTCCTCCTCGCCCCACACACCATAACAACCCTCCTGGATCAGACATCCTAGGATCACATCACATCATGGTATCCTCACCCCTCAAACAAAAACAACCCTCTAGGCTCACATCATATCAAAAGAAGTGGGGAAAAAAATTTCAACCAAACTCTTGGCCTTAAAACAAGGTATTCAACATTTACACACAAAGATCCCTCATATATCTAAGAACAAGGTGCTCAACATTTACAAGAAAGCAGGAAACTCAGGCTCTAAAAAGACATTATTTTTTATCACACAACCAATTCTTATTCCATCCTAAATTAAAAGATTCATTATTTATAGGTTCTAAATATGGGAAAACAAAGAAGAAAACCTTTACAAGCTATCTCAAATTAATTGAACATACCTTTAATTATTTTATCAATAACCATAATCATGATTGATGTTCATTAACCAATTGAATTAAACAAGCATACTAACATCAATTGATTATCATCGAATTATAATGACTACCAGATACATTAAGCATACCTAATTAATATTTTATCCAATTAATTATAATTTAATTATGACATGAAATTATTTACCAATTTCACATTCCAAACCAAGAATAACAAGCACAACATTGATACCACACTATCTGGGTGATCAATAGACAACCCATTATCAAAGTTCAAAATAAAAACATCTCCATGAAATCGATAACAATTATTTAATATAGTTAAATTAATTAATTGGTTAATTTCATATTGACCCAAGGGGATAAATCATGTTAGGTCTATGAGTTCACATAAATAAAATAGAAATATCAAATATTATACCTAAAATGGTTTTAACATTCTTTGCATGAGAATAAACCAACAAAACAGATCGCCATCGCCTCTCCTTGAAGAACTATATCCACCTGAGGATGTCGCACCACAAACTCACCAAAAAACAACTAAAAAGTCTCTATTAGAAATATAGAGATCAAGTTCTACCACATGGAAAAGAAGAAAAGGAGGAAACAGATTGAAGAAACTGCAAGAATGGAGATAGAATATACCATGTATCAAAGATGAATCAATGGAGGGAATCTTAGGATTGATCCTTGATAAAGGAATCCTCAAAATGTCGAAGAGGGGTCACAGGGTTTCTAGGAATTAGAAGATAGCCCCTAAAGCTGTACTGATTGACAAAACTGAGGGAATGAAAACATTATAAATTGTATAGCATCATTGATTTACATGATGTTTAATACCCATTAACATCATGTAATCCTCACGGTTTAGTTCTTCCAGAAAATTCATTACTTTTTTATTTATTTAACCCAAAAAACTTACACATCATGAACTTAAAATACACAAAGTGTTTTTATCACTATTTAAATCAATTAATAGTTAAATTCCTCTGGACTTCCTCTGACCCACCTCTAAGTACCTTGATCTTTGGAAACACCTAGATAATTAGTCTTTACAGATCCAAGATCTTACATTAGATACCTATAAAAACATTCTCTTACTCAAGAATATAAAATAATCCCAGAGAGGAAACATAAGGGGTCATCCGAGCAACCACCCCTTGAGATACCTCTCATGGCTCTCATCACCACAAGGGATCAACCACTTCATCCAAGCACAAGAATATCAACAGAGTTAGTAGATGAAATACTCATCGATTCTTCAAAACCTATAATAGGAGAGTAGAATCATCCAACCATATAAAGTTAAAAAAAATAAAGCACATGGAATACCCTTAGTTTCTTTGACTCCCATGAAAAAATAGTAATCCATAATAAGATATAAGATAAATCTATCTCACAAACTAGAAAAGGTCTATAACCACATAAAGAACATCCTTACAAGAGAAGATATAAACAAAATAATATCTGGGTAATGAGATAATATCTGAAAATAACATTCCTAGGTACCCTCATCCACACCACCATGTCTCCACAAGACACAAACCTATAGCATAAAGTTCCCACACAACACCGTATTTTGGTGGACCTGTATCTCTACATGCCACTCCTCGAAGGTTTCATAATCATCAACATCAATTTTTCCCAGATCAATGATGTGAGAATATTTATGAAGAGAATGATGGAGCTATGACATGTGAATAACATAATTTATCCAACTCATTTGTGGGGGAAGCACTATCTGATACACCACGTCTCCAGCTCAAGCCTACACATCAAAAGGAACAAAAAACTAGGGAGAAACCTTACTCCCATAACCAAACCTTTGTAGCCCACGATGGGGAGTCACCTTCATGAACACATGACCCCCAACATCTAACTCCAAATGTCTCCTCATATGACCAGAATATGATTTATGATGATCCTATGCTGCCTTAATCCCCTAAAAATAACTTAAACCATCTCTATCATATTTTGTATCAGTTCCATCCAAATAATTGATAACTCACTGACCCCATTCCAACATAATAGAGAAAATAATGGTAATCCATACAAGGATTCAAACAGTGCCTACCAATGGTGTAGTGAAAAATTTTGTTTTAAGATAACTATCCCAAGGGAAGGTTCCTAATACATGAATCTATAAAATACATGAAATAAGAGAAAAACATGTCTTCAAGAGTCTGGATGGTTCACTTTTTCTGACCATTTGTATGAATATGAAAAGACATAGTAAAGCTTATATAAGAACCATAATAATTATAAAGACCTATAAATCCTGGAGGTAAAATGAGGATCTCAATTAGAAATGACCATCCTTGGGAACCCGTGGTGTCTCACCACCTCCTCCATTTATGACCTCAACAAAACCTCTATTAAGAATGACTCCTTGATCACTATAAAGTGGGATGATTTTTTCAAATGATGCACTACTACCCATATAGTTTCATATCCTCAATGACCATGTGGTAAAATGGTAAGAAAGTACATTGATATTCCCTCCACTTCCACTGGGGAACATCTAAAAGCTAGAGAAAACCACCAGGAATAGGGTACTCGCCCTTCACCTTATGGAAGATCAAACATTGAGACACAAACCCTACAACTACATAGTTCAACCTAGGTCACCAAAAATAACCCCTAAAATCTTGGTAAATCTCTTTCAGGAAAGGATATACCACTAAAGGTGAACTATGGAAATCAAAGAGAACCATCTCATGCATCACCAAAGGAAAAAAATCCTTCACTGAAACAAAAATTGGTGTTATTCATCCTCATACAAACTATCAGGGGCCTCACCAAAAGTAACTAGGTATCTACAGACCTCCAAATCAAGATCTCCCAAATGAGATACCCCCACCTACTTCACCATAGATGGATACACGATCATCTAAAAAAGAAAACTTATGCCTATGAATTCTATCATATATAAATTTAATGTTAAATGTTCTTCTATCACCCTCTAGGTATTGGTTGATCCACACACCACATCACTTTGTGACCTCTTACTAAGCGCATCAGCTACAACATTCCCTATTCTAGTTGTATATGAAATCTCAAAATCATAATACTATATAAAATCCAAACATCAATGTTGGCGCATGTTCAAGTCATGTTGCGATAAAACATAGATCATGATATTATGATCAGTGAAGACCCCGAAACACTCGCAGATGCGGTAATGTCTCCAAAAATTCAGGGAAATCAACACTGCTACCAACATGAGATGTTAGGTGAAATAGTTACAGTAATGGGTAAATAAATACTGAGACCCATAAGAAATGGATGATCTATTCTACATTAGATCACAACCCATCCAAAGATGCCCACCATCATACAGAACTTCAAAATGAACTCCTTCTACTGGAAAACAATGAACTAGATCACTGACTAAATTCTCCTTTAGATACTGAAAATTCATCTGACACTGATCAATGTAAAGGAACACTTGATTCTTTATGGTCAATACTATGAGAGGAGTCAAAACCTAAGAGAAATCAGCTACAATCCTCCTGTAGTAGCTTGCAAGACCAATGAAACTTCTCACCTCTGCCACTTTCATGGATGATTTCCAATAAAAAACTTCTTCTATATTCAATAGATCCACAATTAATCCTTAATAGGATAAAACATTACCCAATAAACAGAATTTTTGAGCCCAAAACACACACTTCAGATACTTCCCAAACAACTTCTCACAACACAGTACTCCCAAAACATCACATATATGCTCTGTATACCCCTTCCCAGATACAGAGTACACATAGATGTTTCAATGAAAACCACCATAGACTTGTCCAAGAATTCATTGAATATAGTGTTCATTAAACCCATTAACATAGCTATAGCATTCATCACACTAAACGACATCACAACAAACATATAATACCTATTACGACAATGAAAATCAGCCTTTGGTTTATCCTCATCCTTCACATGCATCCAAGTATATCCTGAACACAAATAGATCTTCAAGATCCAACTTGAACCCTTAATTTGATCAAGTAAATAATCAATCCATGGAAGATTATAGTGCTTATTCACTATCACATGGTTCAAGAGATGATAATAGATACCCAACTGCTAACATCCATCAACCTTATTTATATACAAAAATGGTGCACCCCATGGTAACAATCATATAAAAACCAAACCACACCACAATAGACCATCATGTCATACAAAAATATCTAAAAACTCATAATTAGCCATCCTATACTGTGACATTGAGAAAGGTGACACGCCTGGCTATAGTTTGATCCTGAACTTCATCTATCATCAAGGGTGTAATGCTAAAACCTCATATAGAAATTCATCAGGGTACTCTTCTACGACCGTGGGAAAATCTGACTACTGAACATACAATAAAGTAAGCATCATACCATCTATCAAGGATGATAATGACAGAACACACCTCTGACCCATCTGAGTGTCTTTCTCACTAACAAACACTATTGTCTCTCCATCAGCATTGAATAACACAACCCACCTCATAAATAAATCCACGATATCTTGAACCAAATACAACCAATCTATGTTGAGGATGATTTCATATTGTTGTATCTATAAAAATAATAAATCCTCCTAAGAGTGTTGCTTCCCCAGCAATAGATCACAATCTCTATATATGCCAAACAAGTCATCTCAACTACCAACTAGCATAGTCAACAAGAATGAAACTTTTATTATATATACCTTAAGTACCAACTCATGGAAAAGGGTAGGTGATATGAAGAGGTGTGTCACTTCTAGATAAAATAAGGCATAAATCCATGTAGAAAACAAGAAAAGGGTTCCTCGAACGATGTCTATATATCCCGGCATTGGCAATACTAAAACATAAAGCTTACCACGACCTGCACCATGACCTCTCTTAACATGCCGAAGGTCACCTCCATGACCACACTCTACACTCTATGAACTTGGAATATCCCGAGACTTTCCTATACCTACTCTATCCACTATTTGTTGATTCCATACTGGAGCAACCTGTTTCTACTGCCTCGGCTGGAACTTCCTGAATGGAGGAACCTAAAGTAGAAAAACTAGAGTACACTAACTAATTACAAAATTCGAGAACTATCATCACTAATGAACTTGTCGTAAATAAAATAATAATAATTCTAATACCTTAGAATAGGCCTGAGATATCTCACCCCTAGAGAAATGAGACATTAAGGGCTGGGTCCTACCCTCAGCTGATCTAAAACTCTTCTATCATGATAATTGGTATCCTCATACCACAACTCTACTTCATGTGGAATCATGAAGACTCCCCTCTTGTTATGATCGAGTTCTAGATAATATTCTCTTTATGACCGTTTTTTCTTGACAAAACCTCTAGATACATCTTCAACATAAATGGGGTGACCTGGTGATGGATCTATGGATTCATAGCCTCCTTGAAATGCCTCTCCATGGCCTCCTCATCAGGAAAAAAATCCAAAGAATATTGTAAAAGGTTCCCAAAATAAATCCCGTACTCTGGCATAATGGAGCTCCCCATTCGAAGGGTAAGAAGCTCCTAGAGACTGGCCAACTTCACAGTTGAAGAAAGAAAATCGACTCCAAACTGGTATCAGAACTCTTCCCACAAGACTACTGACTCCTCATGATCTCTGAGGAAAAAGAACCACCACTTCCTCGATGACCCATATAACATCATCATAACCAATGACAACCCATGATCTATCAGATCACAGATCAAACTGAAGGATATCTCATCCTTTTCTAACTAGTATTCTATAAATTCATCTAAAACATACCCCTCATACATCTACATAATCCGGCACTAAAAAACTTAGAGTGTCCTCCTCCAATTGTCATCGTCCCTAGACTACACTCTATAAAGATATATTGGGGAACCTTTCTGAACATCTTCTACATGAACATGATGAGGACACGAACATGGAGTCATTCCTTCATGAGAAAAAATAGTTAGATCTTATAAAGCTAGAATATGTAAGTCCTTAAAATTAATTAATTATTTTCTTTTTTTCATTTTTTTAACCTATACCAAGGTCAACCCATTCAAACATAGGTGAAAAGAATAATGATATATGATCCTTTCCTAGGTCTCTACCCTAAAACTAGTATCACCTTGTTTAGTAGCCACTGTAAGCTTAAAGGTCCATGCATCAGATCATAAGGGGCCCTAAATAACTGTGTCTAAGCTAGCATTCCATGTTTACAATACTTTTTAAACTTAGCTGATACCATTTCACTACCAGCTTATGAAAACTCACTGGTTCCTAATTCCGAACTCCATCCTATCCCTCAACCAGAATCTCCCTTTTATACCACTATTTCATGACCCCCTCCCCACAATGTGTACCTATCCTAGTTCAGAAATGGGAGAAGAGAGATAATAACACCCGAGTTCCGCCTCCAGTAGGCCCCAGGTTGGAGACTAGCACAGAGGGTATAGTAAAAACATAGATGATAGGCATTACCCTCTAAGATAACAAATTATATAGAATGAGATAAGGCAGGCACCAAAAAAATCCTACTCAGACTACAATATAAAAATAAAACCCTAGTTCGTATTTGTAATGACATAAAAGAACAACTACAAGTTAAGGGAAAAGTGTAAGTACCAAAAGAAAGTAAAGAGGACAATGACCATGAAGCCTAAAACACTCACACTAAATCCCAAGATATTATTTACTATAATAATCTCCAACCGTCTCTAACTGACCTCAAAAAGAGTTTATATATACTTAGGGTGTCTATAACAGTATAATCTATCGGATCCTCCCTAGATCCTCTTGTGAAAAAGATAAATAAATCATTTTGAAGCACAATAAAAAATATATGAAACTAACTCATCACCTAAACATGTATACTAAGTTCCTGACCTCTCCATGTTTACTCTCACCAAGTATCTTATACAAGAGAATATAATATAATAAATAATATCAAGGGTACCTGGCTATAGATTCCCCACTGGTAATCTGTTTTTCCCCAATATCGCATGTCGTGAGAATCTCTCTCCAAAAAGGCTAGCCCACAAACACATGGGTGAGGCACCACAATATGAACCTCATACAACACAACACCACATCTATATAAACAATAGTAACCAGGTAGTTTATAGGAGCCAGCACATCCTATATAACTTGTTTCATACATCAGGTATTATACCTCAATCCATCAAAACCCATAAACTAAGTAAGGAACCTCAAGCCATCACAACCTACAAATGTTATACCTATACCAGTCCTTAGGAAACTATATCCATAATACATGTGTATGAAAAAACCACAATCCATTATAACCATCTACACACATATATGGGGAAAACTAACCATCGTGCATACCAGCATAAGTAACTACCAAGAGAAGATAACAGGGTTAGAGGGGGTAGTATTCCATATGTCCTTCCATTAGGATGTTGCAAAAAACCCTCAGGGATCATAGTCCTTTGGGTGTCATTTTCTATAAATGAAAAAGTTTATTAGTGTATAGAAACAAAAAATGTACATGATATAATAAATCTCACAACCACACTATGAACAGAACATTGTCTCAGACTCAACTGAAAGTAACTTCTCTCAGACTCATGGCTTCCACTATTAAGTCTATATATCCTGTAAGGACACAACCATTTAAAGAGCTACATTAAATTATTTGATTCCTTTTCATTAGTTTCAATTTACGTTAATTAATTCATTAACCATTATTTAACAATTTTCATTTCCCACATTGAATTACATTAGCATTGCAACAATGTTCCATGCCCTCCAGACATATGAAAACCAAGTTCAAGAATTCTATGAATTATAAACTCATCATTTCATCTCTGTAAGATCCATCCCCATGGGTTAAAAATTTATTCATTTATTGAAATTATTATATTCCTTATTACCAATTACTCTAGGGAAAAAATCCTAATATACAAAACAAAGTAAAAAACCAAGAACATCCATCTTCCTCAAGTAGTGGGGAAAGGAAATAAGATAAACAAACAACATGACGGTCGTCCAAACGACATAATCAAACAATTATACTATTTTTATATCAAATATTAATACCATATTCAACCCATTTTTCATACTTAATGTTCTCCCCAACACACACATGCATATACTGATGCATCTTTCCATCATAAGCGTAAATTATTTCCACACCAATCGAGCCTCCCCACCTCACATACCACAATATCCCTCTAGGATCATCCATTATAGGATCACATCACATCTGGGAATCCCCACCACATAAAACAAAACAACCTTCCAGGATCACATCATATCACAAGCAGTAGGGAAGAAACATAGAAATCATACTGTTAGACCTAAAACAAGGAATTCATCCTTTGCACACAAGGATCCCTCATGGATCTAAGCACAAGGAACTTATCCTTTACAAGAAAGTGGGAAACTCATAACCTAAAAAAGGCATTATCATTTATCATACAACCAATTCTCATTCCATCTTGAATTAAAAGATTCATTATTTATAGTTCTTACTACGGGAAACCTAAGTAGAAAGATATCATAAATTAATTAAATAATTAATTTAACATGCCTTTAATTCTTTTAACAATAACCATCATCATGCTTCAGATTCATTAACCAATTCAATTATACATGCATATTTGAATCAATTTACTATCATTAAATTACAATGAAAACTAGATACATTAAATATTCCTACTTAATCTTTTGTAAAATTAATTATCAATTAATTTTTGATTTATGTTTTTTACTAATTTCATATTCCAAAAGAAGAATAAAAAGAAAAACATAGATACCATACTATCTATAAAATAAAGAGGCAACCTATTATCACAATAAAAAATAGTAACATTGCCATGTGATCAATAAAAATTCATTAACCTGGTTCAAGAAATTATTTGGATATTTTCATTGTCATTTAAGGGGATAAATCACGTTATCTCTATGATTGCACATAAATAAAAGAGAAGCAACAAAACCCCTATCTCAAAAGGGTGTCAATGTTTTTCGCATGAGAATGTACCAACATTATAGATCCCAATCGCCTCTCCCACAAGAACTGCATCCACTCAACAATACCATACCACAACTGTTCCAACAAACAACCAACAAATATCCATTAGAAACATGGTGATCAATCACCATCACATGGAAAAGAGGAATGAGAGAAAACATATCAAATAAACTAAAAGAAAAGAGGTAGGAAATACCTTGGATCAAATATGGATCAAAGGAGGGAAGCTAGGGATTGATCCTTGATGAAGGAATCCCCAAAAGGTCAAGGAGGGGGATCGTCGGGTCACCTAGAATCGAGAGAGAGGCGCTGCAGCTATAGGGTTTGATAAACCCGAGCGGTTGAAAACGTTATAAAATATAAAACATCGTGTATTTACATGATATATAATACCATTTAACATCATGTAATCCTTAGGGTTTTGTTCCACAAAAAAACACATTTACTTTTTATTTATTTAACCCTAACAACTTACATGTCAACAATCTAGCTTGCATGACATGTCATCATTACACGATGTGTAATTTTTCCTATTTCTATAATTCTTATCCAAAATTCTCTAGAATTCCTCCTACCCTCCTCCGAGCACATCTATCTTTGGAATCACACAAAGGGTCGATCCACATAGATACATTCCAATACATGTTTCATGATTTTTATAACTATAATATCATTAGTATAACATTTATACAACATAATTCTTGAATTCAAATATATAAATCGTTAAATAATACCACATTATTTTCAAACAATTAACTAGAATACATTTCTATATTACCCAATATTATATTCATAATATATGAAATATGAATCATGCATTAAGATTCATCAACTTCAACTTAATCATGATTATTACTTTTATCATAATAAACACTACTAACACTAACCATTAAATTAATACATCACTTTTAGTATCTTCATAATAATTAGTAAAATAATTAATCATAAAACATTTATAATTATCTTCTTGAGAAATCCTAGAGGAAATCAATTTGTTTAATTCCCATACATTCCACATTAAATACATTCAACCACTTATGATATCATATAGAGATCATGATTCACATATCTTTTGTTAATCAAACTTTTAATTTTTCTATAGTAATTATTTTCCTTTTATCATTATTTATAAACTTGTAACACCTTTTTATTCCTCTAAGTCAATCATTTGAGTGATTCATCCCACATTCTAGAAATTTTGGAAGCTGAATATTAATTTCTCAATAGTGTTTATGAAACATCAATATTATAATATTTGGTGTGTCATGAATCTCACCAATATTGAGATTTTTAATCATATAATGAGATAGTTTATTATATTTACTCACAATATTTTTCATTTATTAACTTATTTAAATTGGTTTCTCATGATTATAATTATTTCATTGACCGTTACATTCAAGAATAACATGATTCTATCAGGATACAACCATTGATTAAAACTAAAAATCACAGCATGAGAAAGAATAATTATAGTAAGAAATCACATATTCTTGAAAAATGATTTAATGAATTTCTAAATCACAACACTTCTTCCTTAATATTTGGCACCTTATGTTTTACCTAGGATATATATGATAATTTAAAAAACATTACAAATTTATCTTATATATAGAATTATCCCAATGGTTCTCACTAAATTTTTATAATCATATTTTTAAAGGATAAAAAACATCAATATGATACCATATATATATATACATATCTATAGATTTTTAACATATATATCACATCTTAATAGATTAATTTTCATTACACCACATTTCGTTCAATGAGAGAATAATTTAGGCATAATATCGTTAGATGCATATAAAAATAAATAATTGGTTCATAAAATAGATACATTGTCATACAATTATTTCTCCACAACTATAATTTTTTATAGACATATCATATGTAATTACATTCCTTAAAACACAGGCAATAAAAACATATGTAAAAGGCGAGATCTAATTCTTAGTAAGGGTAAAAAAGGGATATATAAATGGTATCTTAAGGTTAAATCAAACATAATTGTGTTATGATATGATATTCAATTTTTAAAATCACACCCTTTATATCAATTATCATAATCATAACTCAAAGAATAAATCCTGGTAGTTTATAAATAGGAATCATAAATGAATCAAAGAACATGAACCGTGAGAGCATAACATAGCCAGAATACATGGAATTGTGGTATAAAAAATATGAATCGAAAATAATTTATATAGTAGACACGTATATTTTCTAAGACTATCCTAATGAAATGTGTTATCTCACTAAACATTCATAGTATTCAAGGATCACACCTAAGACTATCATAGTGGACAATGTCTCTTACTAAACTTGGTTCACTCCCCATTACAGTCATGATTATCTCATGAGATATCAATATTTATCCTATGAAATGGAAGATGTTACAGGTACCACATATCACATAATTAAATTAATACATATATGTGGAACAAGATCATAAAACACTGATTATATTAGAACCCATGAAAAAATAGTGTTTTTAAAAATGTCATCACAACATTACCCATGTAAATAAAATGTGTTCCATAAACATTTCATCATTTCATCATAGCATAACCCATAGAGAATAAATGGATTTTATAAATAATTTTTTATTATAAACATAGACCATATAGAGAATTAATAAGAGTGGTATTATTTGATCTTTTCCCCAGTAAATAATAAGTTAAATAAAGGGTTGTTATCTTTGAGGAAAAAATTCTATTAAAATATCCTTAAAATTTTATTGAGGAAAATAAACTTTCCATTTTTAATCACATAATAAAAAACAATGAATATAAAAATTAATATAATTTATTTTAAAAGAAATGTGTAAAATATTAAAGTAATATTCAATGAAATTTTTTTCATGATAGCAAGAAATGACATTCAGGTAGTAAAATTTAAAAAAACATTCCTTGTATTTGTCAACAAATTTATGAATTACCATGTTTGAAAAAGAAAAAAAATATTTCTTTCAAACTATTTCATAAAATTAAAAAAATGGTTAAAAATTACATTAAAAATAATTTTAGAATAATAAGAACTAATATTAATATATTTTTAGGAAACATGGATATGAATGAGAAAGGTTTTTTGACCAAAGGTATAAATGAATTCAATTTTCCGAAAAAATGAATTTTCAGTATCTTGAGTACATAATCAAATAAATTTTAAAGGAATACAATTATATTAATTAAATAAATATAGGAGAAGGAAATTAATTTCTTTAGAGGTTTACAATAGGATTTCATTATCAAAAGTTAATTTCAAACAATCCCAATAAAAAATGAGACTATAAAATAAAACCTCTTACCACATTGGTATGTTTTCCATCATAATTGACATGAATGGAAGATCCATATATGTATAATAAATTATCACAATTTTCATGATAATGAAAAAATACATTGGTTATTACCATATTCACGACTCAAAAGAAACAAATGGTGTATAATTTATGTGTCCCACAAAAAAAGTGAGACAAAAATCCCTTACCACTTTGGGAACATATGAATTTGAAGAAACCTAAAATAATTACTAAAATTTCAACAAAGTTTCTCATGAAAATAATTTTATTAATTATATTACATGTCATAATATAACTATATACTCTAGAAAAAGGAAAGGAGTGGTGAATTTGGCTTATGTTTCCAAAAATAAAAGTGATACTATAAATCACATACACCGTCTCTAACATCCTTTGTACATTTTCAAACACAATGCATAATAAATTTATGCTTATCAAACATCTAATAACTGAACCATACTCATATATAAAACCATATATACATTAATTTTAACCTTTTACCAGTATTTTAATAACAATTCTTTATTATAATCACTATTCCACCAGATAATTACATCATTTTTCATTTACATTTTGGTTTTTGAGGATTTGTAATTAAAATATGACCATAGATACATCATCTAAATAATTTTAATCATGATATAAATATCATATATATATATTCAATACATATATATTCATCCATAAAAGATATATTTTATAAAATGATTTACACCGTTCATAGAGATGGTAGGTCGAACGTACACACGAACCCTTTTTCATTTTTCGAATGATGGAAAAAAAGTAAATAATAATTCAAATATCTAAAATAATTATTATATAATATATAATATACATTATAAACATTATTCCTTATTAAAATCAATGAAAAATATAAATCTAAAAAATTCTTACAACACCATAGAGTTTGTAGTCCACATGTATTCATGAACGATGTTGTAATTTCTCAATGGATTGTATAGTAAGTAGGTAGATATGTTATTATAATTCTAGAATTTTAATTATGTTTTAAATATAATATATAAACATTAATCCCATCAAATTACTAACACATAAAGGATTCTTATAAAAATTAATTTTATCTTTACATGTAGATGGTAAGTCGTACGTATGCACAGTCTATACATTCACTTCATATTTACTAGAAAATAGAGTGTATACTAAAGTTTTAATAATAATAAAAAAATAATAACATTGAGAATATGGAATATAACATTATATCATAAATAAAATAGATTTATATGAGTTAAATATGAGTAGAAAAAAGTGACCGGTTATGGATATTGCCTCTTCTTTGAAACAAAACTTTTACATATCCCTAAAAGGTCTCTAGGATTGGACTTTTTGTAAGATTAGAACCATTATAATATGGAAATTGAATTTTATAATTTAAATTGGAATATTTTTTTTCAATAAATAATAATCAATTTGTTTTAATGAAGTTATGTAGGATGTGGCATTTTATAATTGAGGTGAGGTAAACTATTGGAATTTCACAAATGATTATTTTATAATAAATTCATTCTCATGACATATGCCTCAAAATAGATAGAGATTAAATGATCATATAGAATATGGTATTAAAACCATCAAAAAATATAATTTATATATTTTTTGGTTTCATTTTAGACCTTATAATTTTGATTAACACTTAATTAACCAATTTTAAATTTAGTTATGACAATAAATTATTCAATTCTAAAGGGTTGTAATTTTTTTTATTATAAGGTGAAAATTTAATTATCAATGTAAAATATATGAAATTTTAGACCATATCATATCAACCTTGTATTATTTAAATATATTAATGTGTTTAAAATTATTTAATAAAATAATATTTTGATAAAATATCCTTATAGTCAATTTTGGAACTAATCATTAAATTTTACTTAAAATACATAGCGAAAAAACAATACTTTCAATATAATGAATCCAAAAAACATTAATATTTAATAACCACCTATAATATTTTTGTATCACAATAAATATATCAAAATATGTAAATTTTAATATTTTCTTTATCTTTTATTTTTTTTCCATTAATTAAATAAGCAATGTTTTTGAATTTTTAGAGAATTTAATATAAATATATAATACCTAAATATTACAAATAAATTTTCCTAAAAAATATAATTTCATTATTTAAAAAATAACGGTTATGATTTAGTCATAACTATTTTTTCTTCTATGAAGATGTAAGAGTATTTAAAATTAAGACAATGACATTGTGCGACTTTCTTTAATTTAAATAATATATAAGTCATTTCCATGGAAAAGTGTCCTTTAAACAAGAAAATGTATATTCTAATGTTATAAGTGTTGATTTAAATTCATTAAATAAGAAATTGGATGAAATTTATGGCCTTATATCATAATTCAAACCACGAGTGACCTAATTTACCCTTTACTTGGGTGATAAATTTTATGACTGTCACTATTCATAATTACTAACAAATAGAAGGGGAATATTTTCAAAAATTGTAAATATTGATTATATATATGTAATTAATTTTTTATTATTAAATAATTATAAATAATAAATATTAATTTTATTTAATGTTTTCAAAATGTGACGAAATCAACTTTTAGAAAAATACAATTTTAAGAATAAAACGTTATTTATTCTTATCACATGGATTAAAAAAATATTAGATGTATATTAAAAACTTTTTTTAAATATATACTATCAAAATTTATTTAACATAAATACACAATAGTGATTAATTTTATTTATTACTATAGAAAATAGATTGCGCAATTAAAAATAGTTCCTTAGAAAAATTAATTTCTTACATATAATTTTTTTGATTTAAATATTGCATATAAAATTGATTCCAATTAACTTAATTGATTTTTTAAATTATAATATAATTTTTTTACTTATAAAACATTTATAAAAAGGAAATTTTGTACGTTCTTGAAATGAAATTACATTTTTCCATAAAAATTATTATTTTTTTACTATTCTTTGAATAATATTAATTTTTAGAAAATTCTAAAAAAAGTTCATAATATAAATTCAATGTTTTGAATTAAAAATTGATATATTTTTTATCAAACATTATTTCTAAAATCCCAAAACATTATTATAATGTTTTTGCAGTAAAATTAATGAAAACAATTTCAAATGAAAATTTGTTAGTTAAAAACTAAAATGGATTTAATAAAATTGAGTGATTATTTCCTTAGAATTATTCAATAAATTAATATTGAGTTTGAAATTTTTAATTATTTCATAAACTAGTTAATTCTATTAATTCCATCTAATTTTAAAAGATAAGTTAAAAAAGTCCCATAATATTTTAATTTTATATTAGAGTTTGATTAATGTTGATGTTGTGTGTGGCACAAGTGAGAAAACAAATGAAATTATTTAAATATATTTTTCTTTTCTAAAAAAATTGAGTGTTATATCTAACTCAATTAATCCATCAACAAAAACCATCATAGATTAATTCGATTTATAATAGTTCCCCTAGAATTATCTTAGTAGCAATCATTCATTATTCAAGGTTTATGTGAAATGTAGTTTAGAATAGATATAATATTAATAGAGATCTTTCAATTTAATTTATTCTTATAAATACTGTAGACTAACTATATAAAAATGATCATTACTACTATATTTTAAAAAATATACTAAGAAATTATAATGATGAAGAAAAAACCATTTTACACCTCATTTCAATCAAATGGGAAACTAATGTATCACTCATGTGTATGAGTGGACCACCACCACCACATTACGATATGATTTATTTTAATTATTTTCACCACATTAATGAATGTAATGATTTATTTAATTTATATTTAATAAAATAATTATATAATTATTAATATATAATTATTAAATATTATTTAACATTCTTTTCCTATTATGATTAAAAATAAAAAAAAAATTCTTATCTATATAAGGACTAACATATCCACGAAAAATCTAAATTATATTTATATCTATGTTATTTATATAGGGGAAAATAATTATATAATAAATATATATTATATTTATATCATTATTAACATTCTTGAGATGATGAGACAATGATCCAGATGCAAGGACCATAATAGTCAAGTCAAAATATTCTTGAACAAGTAAATAGTTATCACCCAAAAAGTTATTTTAATATTGAATCATTAATGTATGGGTGATAAGATGTTATAAGTAAATTATGAATATTATTATAAGTATGATCATGGTTTAATATATTTATTAAATATTAATTTTATTACATATGGGGTAAGAGTGGTTACAAAGAAAGTCTAACTTATGGTAAGGGTTTTGTGCTACAATCTCCTTTTTAACGAGATTATTTTGGATAAAATTTTAGATTACAAAATTATAATATCTATTTATAATATATATAACATATTTTATTCTCCTATAATAATTTATTGATTTTTACCTATCTTATTGATCTCTCTATGTACTCAAAAACATGATGCATTTTTTTAGTGAAAATCAAAATTGTTTTCCAATTCTGTGAGGGGTATTTTCCTTCCTTATCCATATTTTCATTAATATTTTTTCAAAAATTATATTAATATTATATAATTACAGATCAAATTAAATTTTTTAAATGTTTGAATTTATCTAAAAATGATTAAAAATAATCTTCTTCTAATTTTCTGAATGAGGTATTTTATACCAATGTTTCGATTGTAATATTTTATTTAACATGTACTGCACAATTGGATTTTCCTCTATCATGACTATTATTTTAATTTAATATTTCAAAAAAAAATTCTATGGTACTTTTCTAATAATTGTTTTTCTTTGAAATTTTAAAAAATTTTAGATTTTAAAAAATTGATTTCCAAATGGAAAGGATATGTTACTTAAGAAATATTTCAGTTATATTTTGAAGGTATTATCATCAATGAAAATATCAATTGATTTTACTTATGCGTCAATAGGGATATGATCCAATGATACTATATTTATTATTTATCTGGATGGTTTATGACTCTGACAAATAAATATTGATGAAATTTATTTTCTACTCCACATGATAAACTATGATGAAATGATAAATGTTTTTATGATCGTGTTGAATATATATGAATGGATTATGACATTGGGATGGGTGGATATATTGTATACCTATAATTAATTGGGTAAAGAATAATATTTTATAAGATGAAAATGTATATGATAGGTTATCACAATCCCATCCTGGGTACACAGGAGGGTATCCCAAGCCTGAAGTCGGTACAAGGGTGGTTAAACCAAGCCTTTCATGTGTTGATTTTTTAGTGGGTATCCTTGAAATAATATTTCTATAAATTTGATTATGATACACTTTCTACTAAACTTTTATGAAATGATATTATTACAAGGTTATTATCTCATACATAATTTTCTTCGATAATAGAACAATTCATGTCTTATGAACTACTAAAAAATTATTCTCAGACTCATGAATATGATATATGAATTTTTGGGCACTATATTGAAATATTAAGGTCAGGTTCTCACATAATTAAGTTAATGTTTTGCTTAAAAGTCATAATTCACTTATACCTCAATTTTTTACGCTTACCGAACCTTTGAAATCACTTATTATAATTTTTTCATTTCCGCATGACATAAATAATGGTTTCATGTATGATATATCCATAAGGGTACTAGATTTGAAGATTGTGTTGGGATATGATATAGGTTTTTTATGTACCATTTATCAATCTATCAAATCTTTCAGTGAATATAAAACATTATAGAACTATCATGAACTATAGCGATATGTAATTAATATTCATCTAATAATATGTAATACATATGTATTTAATTTTTGGATTTCATTAGATTCTATCAAAGTAAGGGTTAGTTATTTTTGGAAATTAGAAGGTGAAAACAATAGTGAAAATATTTAGGATAAGATAATGTGTATAATAACTACATAAGTTATAGTAAACAATGGTATATAGTTTTCCTTATAAATATATCTATATATTGATCTTGGGAAGAAAATTTCATTGTTCCATAGATTCCCCATGGGGTAAAAACTTTGAAAGGTGATGGCTGGGTGATAAATCAATCTTCACTGGTAAATGATGAGTGTACATAAGAATACACACATGGATAGACACTCTCATGTAATTTTCATCGATTAATCCACATTACTATTATAATATATTATCATTATTGTTGAATATTGATGACCATCTATGTATAAGGATAAACATATGGTATCTTTGAATTAAATTATTTTTTTTCCCGATTTTGAAATCTTATAAATAGTTTTATGGATTATATAGTAGCTCGATATAATTATTGTTGACCAGACTATAATTTTTATAGTAGTCAACAACTCGAATGAGAAGGAACCTTTTTTAATTCTAAATGTGATATACAATGAAATGATTTCCCTCTTAAATAAATAAATAAATGTAATTGGATTTGGAATGAACAATCTCATTGTAAAAATTATGAATCTTTATCAAGCCACAAATCATGAAGAGCATCCCGATAACCAAAAGTCAGAATAATGCTCTATTGATTACTTTCTATAGAAACATCAACCTTTTATTAGTGGGTTCATTGATCCACAAACTAATAAGAAATGGGATAGTTCCATTGAAAATATATTATTCATTCTCCAAAGTTTAGAGCATGAAAAATTTATTTGTACATTTTTATTATTTGGATGGTGAAGTAGATACATAGTGGACTCTTATGTGGAACATGAGGGAACATGGTGAAATTTAAAATATAGAGTGGGGAGAGTTTAGAATTTTATTTTTCAACATGTACATTCCATATATTATTTATATAAAAATGAATAAGGGATTTTTTGATATAAAGTAGAAGGATAATTAATCCATTTGTACAAATGAGGCCCATTTTTGAAGTCTTATTAGGTCCATATATTGTATCATAATCTCACAAAAAAGAAATATTGATTGATTATTTAGTTCCCTAAAACCAATTATTTGGATTAAATCATCCATAATGAACTTAAATATCTATGAAGATATAAATTTATGTTATCTCAAGGTATAAATGAATACCATAGTGACCCATAAATCTAATTTTATTAATAATAAAAAATTGATTGAAATAAAATTAAATTTAAATAATAACAATAATGGAAGGAATGCATTGTTTATTCCATAATTCAAGATGTATAGAAATAAGGATGTAGAAAATTGGCTTAAGGGGGTGATTAAATGAGTTATATATGAAAATGAAGGTCATTGGAAATCTAATGATGAAGTTATGAAAGATGTTATCTAATGATGTGAATGGAGTGTGTTATACATAAAATACCCAACCCACACACTATTGTTTCAATTTTTAGGATTAGACAATAATATTAACCAATGCTCGAATACGAAGGGAAGTCACATATTATATTCTAAACCAACATAATATCATCAATTAATGTGGGGATTAATAAGAACAACCTATGAGTATTACATTCAGTATGTGGGTCTTGATTCCTCTTCTTAAGGTGTATTTATCTCAGATGGTTATAGAGAAACTCAACATCAATTATAATCTTATTTTTGGGAGTTATATGATATCTTTATGAAAGCGTTTTCTAATATTCCTTTGAATAATGTAGTTTTTTTTCAATAGAACTCATTGCTATAGAGACACCTATTTTAAAAATACATATATAATAGATCTGAATGAGTTATATAAATTGAAGAAGAAACTCTATTAAAATATATATTAGGGATTCATTCAGCCAACCGACTCTCTATAGGATGAACCTATTAATTTTATTATGATTAATGATGGATCAATGTTACTTTACATTTATTTTTTAGAAATTAAAACGTTCATGAAAAATAATTAGTATCATATATCATGTATTAACGATTTCATTTCTAAATTATAAAGAGACCAATATTTTATGAATATTGACCTTTGATCTAGAAACTATATTTTGTCGATAAAAATTTAATAAATAACCAACAATAGAGTCTATATGAGGTATGTACATGGTGAATTTATAGTGATTCCATTTTTTCATACTAATTCCCTCATATTATTTATGGATTTAAAGAATAAATTCATTATATATTACCATGATCAGTTTATGGAAGTATTCATAGAATATATTTTTATTTTCTCAGTGGGTTGTAAGGGAATAAATATCAATTAATTATTGTAATAAAGATCAAATTAAAGGACATGATTTATTAAAATCTTTCCATTTTTGGATTCTTGAAATATAATGTTTCATTTTTTGGTTCATATAATCTCAGGCATGGTTATAATGATAGAGCCATAAAAGATGAGTATTATTGAAAACTGGCCTAGACCGACCACTATGACTAAAATACATAGTTCACTTGGATAAGAAAGACATTATATATTCTTTCTGAATAATTCTGTGTTGCTACAAAATACATAGACCATGTTAACTCAGATTGAATTCATGTTCCATTGGATTGATGAATATGATGAAAATTTCATAGAACTGAAAAAATATTGATCAATTCACCAATTCATAAACTTCCATCTGGTAAAGAAATATTTTTTATTTACTGTGATTCAAAAAATAAGGGGATGACATGTTTTTCTTATGTAGAATTACAATGTGATAACTTACTCTACTTCCCATTAAAAAGTTCATGAGAAGAATTACCTAATCCATGAAATGGAGTTAGTAGTTGTAGTTTTTTAATTATATATATTTAGGAATTATCATTATCGATACTGGTGTGACTTATATACATAAAATAAATGTTTATAGTATATATTCACCTATAAAGCATTGAAGTTTCACTAGAGAAGACAATTGGATTTGATTTAAGATTATGAATTCTCATTACATTGGCACCCTAGTAAAGAGACACATGCGAATTTTTCTTTATCTTGAAATGATAATTAATGAATATCAATAACGAGGATCACAAAATTTATAATACTTGTGTAATTATAATGCATGAGCATTGAAATAATGTAAAAATGGGAGAAATCAAGTATTTCTAAAGGTAGGGTTCAAACCTAAAACCATGTAATGATTATTGATGTAAATAAGTAAGACGTAGAGTTAACAATTAATGTGTGAAATAATATGTTGTTCAAACTATATTTCCATAGAATTATTCAAATTTAAATACTTAGTATCTATCTCATCATTAACAGATTCTAGGAAGGAATTATTAGAAAAAAATCAAAACTCATCAATATTTATTCATAATATATGTATGTAATTGTTTAGAATTGCAAAATAATATTTATAGTGAAAAATGAAATAAATTAGATCTTGAATATTATGTATCTCAGTTCTTGGTATGTCATAAAGTTAAGGGTAAGAGAAAAATTTCTGTTGTATTTTATAACATTTATGCATACCATAATGGGAATGAAAAAATATCTTTAGAATTTCTTGGTCAGAATACCCAAAAAAACTATGGGGAATAATACTATTTGGTTTATTGTCGACCACCTTGAAATTTAGACAAATTTTATTGAAATATTATAAGAATTCCCTCATGACTATATTTTTAAGACAAACATTAGTGAACTGGTATGTTTTCATGTTGAAATCCATTCAATTGTATCTGATCAAGATCCGAGGCTTACCTCAATGGTTCTGTGATTATTTTAGAATGATCTATATATGAATTTTTGTTTTAGTACAACAATAAATCTGAAGATACATGTCTAGTTTGATAGTAACACTTAAACACTAGAGGTCATTATATTATCCTATTCTCTATATTCTAATGTTGGTTGGGATCAACACCCCCCTCTTATTGTAATCTCTTATAATAGAAGAATTCTCTCAAGAATTCACACTGGTCATTCTAAATACCTCTAAAAAATAATAAGTGGATAAATCCAAAATTATAGGATGAAGTTAGAGAAAAAAATCTATAGGGATCTAAAATAGATAAAAAATGGATGAAAATTTTAGGGCCATTCAGTATCACATCAAGGCCTCTCATATTCAATAGAATTATAATTTTAAAAATTCTCAAAATGATATAAAATTAGAAATTCATGAGAATGTTGTCCTATAATATTCCATATTGAATAAGGTTATGATATTTGGAGATAAATGAAATATGATACCTAGATATATCATCCTTTTCAATATTCTTAATCAGATCGACACTGTTTCATATCACATTCCACTTCCACAAAACCTCTATCATGTTCATAATGTATTTCATGTATCTCTTTTGAGAATGTATATACATGACCCATCACATGTATTTAACTCCATATTTTTACCCCTAGAGAATTATATTTCTTAAGATGAAAAAATAATATAAATATTTTATCATAGATACAATGTTATATAGGAAAAGTGTACTCATCTTGTTAATGTTATTTTGAGGAATCATAAATTCAAGGAAGATACATGGAAACCTTGGGATGTGATAAAGAAAATATAACAAAAAAATTTAATATCTAAGTGATGAGATATCATGGGATAAATTCATTTTAATGGGTTTAAAATGTAAAACCCATGAATTTTATGCATTTAAATTGAAATGGTCATAATGTATTTGATAGCTACCATTACAAACAACCTTAGTCAAATTTTTAATGTAATATAGTAAACCATTATAAATAGATACTGTATTGGATAATATTAATAGGATTAACCATATTATGAAATATATATAATATTTTTCCAAAATTCGGATTTTTTATTTACTACTAATGAACCAATCATTAAAATTTAAATAAAATCATTCAATGATTAAAAAACCAATTTATGATAAAATTTATTTTTATACATGTTATGTATTTATATTTATAAAATTATTTGGATAATTATTAAAAATTTATTATAAAGAAATATATTGGCAATTTACTAATAAAACTAAATACAATAGTTATCTTAGGGTTAGGAATGAAGGTGAAATATTTTTAAGGTAAAATTATATGTTTTTACCTAAATATTTTTATGTCTGTGATGTGTTGTTATCATAATAAATAAATATATATTACTAATTAATGATTTTATTAAAATTTATATATTATATATTCATTGAAACCATTTATCATTCATTTGATAAATTTTACAAGGAGGAGAATGAAATTAAATTCAGTTTTAGACATAATATATTCTTTTTGAAAAAACAGGTTGTCAAAAATTTTGATACTGTTTTTGAAAAATAATTTCTTCTGCATACAGAAATAGAATTTTATATAATAGTTTCCACATTTTCAATCATCACATCCAAATTATTCAATGTGGTAAGATTTATTTTATTCTTAATGAATAGAAGAAAACAATAAATTGTTACCATGATCACTATTAAAACATGTTTACCTAGGGGTTAACTAAGAGTTAAGGGTTATAATGCCACAAAAATATTCATAATTTTTTTTTCATATGGTATATTTATTAATAAAATAAAATAAAATATTTATTTTATATCTTTTCAATACATAAATGGTTTCACCTGATTAATTAAAGCGAGGATTAATATATATTTTTTGATTAGTTATTTAAAAAATCATTGATATTCATATTTATACATGTTCTATGAGCATTAAAAATATGTGTATTTTGAGTAGTGGTACCCAGGGTTCATATACTATGGTTATTAGTGGATTCCATCAGCCTTATGTAACTTTACATCTAACTTATTGTTGGGAGATAAAATTGGTCATCATATAATAGTGCATCTAACCTTGATAAATGTTAATGGTTAAAATTTCATTGAAATTATTTAATTTCAATGTTCTGATTTTTCTTGACAATTCCTCAATGAATAAATTCCATGGAATGGTACAAGGAATATTTTGATATTTTTTTATTGTTGAGTATTATCTAGATATTAAACTAATTATTAATGAGTACATCATGCACTATGGGACATTTCAATCATACGAGTTGTGATACCCATTTGTGATATGGTTTCTTACTTAGTAACAAAATTTTGCAATGGTATACATCAAGATGTGTCTATTATAGTAGATGTTATACACGAGACCAAAATTCCAAATCCTCCAACTCTATAATGAACAAGAGGCACCCAAGATACCAATTACTATATTGATATTATTTAGAGATTTGTTCACATTATTGAGCAATATAAGGATAAATCGGTGAAGATAACCAATTTCTTACTTCAGTACTTGCCCAAAGATCACAAGGTGTGATGGTTAAGGGTAGGAGGAATGGAGGATTTATACGATATGGTTACAAGTACTTTTTAAATTATGAGTTATTTTATGATATTTGTATTCTATAATAGATAAAATAGTTTAAATAACACCATCAAGGAGTGATGTTAGGGAGAAAAAATATTACATGGTTATATTTGCCTCTTTATTTTTCTCTATTCCATCTTATGGATGAGGAAAAGAACAATATTGAATTATGATGGGTAATTTTATAGTCCTAATGTAGTATTTCATGATGCTAAATAAGATATAATATTATAAGATGGGTTTGAATGATATTATTCTAGAGATTGGTATTATAGAGAGTGGTAGGGTGGCTACTTTTTCTCTCTATATTTTTCCACTTGGAATTTTCTATAGTTTTATTTATAATGCGTCATATAGTTGTAAAGTGACGAGAGATACGAAAATATGTTAGGATGGTAACTAATAGACTAGTTATAAAAGATATTTTCCAGTAACTTTATTTTGAGGACCCATATGGATATTCTTTTAGTGTTAGTAGATTTGTCTTATATAGCTATCTTATCAGTTTATATTGAAATATTTTTATACCCAAAAGATGATGGGGCCCAACAATGTTTTTATATGAGGATACCATTACAATTTTTATAACAAGGCTCAAGAAAAACCTTGGTTTCTTGACTGTAGGGTTCACAATAGAAGCATAAAATGTCTTCTCCTAGTAGTTATATATATGATGTTTTATGAGAGTCCCAGTGGTAGTAGCACCACATTCCATAATGGAAATTATATCATAAAATTTAGACATTTGGGGTGTATTATTTTATTAAATTTAGGTTGGAATATTTTACTGAACCAAGTTATATTATATATCATCGAGTTTACTTTGATAGTTAACAATACTTTTTTTTGTTTCAAGGTTATCTAATGATTTTATTGACATGGGGTACCCATTCCTATACATCTCAAAATTATTGTTTCAAATTGGGGATTATATTGGAGAATTATTTTAGGGTTTCAACCTTATATATTATATTATTGAAGTGTTTAAATTAGATGTGACGCTTCATGAGGTGTTCCATAGTGGTTAGAGGTTATACTCACTTATGATATTTAATTGTTTCAGATATGACCAACATAGACATTATCATTCTTATGCAGTTTGTAATGCACAATCATGATCACATTTACTTCTAATGAAGTTGTGAGTAATTATATTACCTAATTGTGGATTTTTAAAAATTCTATAGGGAATGAGGCATTGAGAAAATACTTGCTAGACATGACATTAGGATGTAAGGATTTATCAAAACATATAAAGAGTGGTTGTAATTTATAGTAGAAAATGTAATGGGTTTATATATTTTTACCCAACTAGTGGATCACTTTTTGGATGAATTCACTAATGTCCTCTATTTTTTATCCATTTTGGATGGGAGTTTCCATAATTGATTTTACATCACATTATTGGTTAATATCTATACTATTATAGTTTATGGCATTGATTGAGTTGGGGGATAATAATATTCTTCTTGAGTATATCTAAGAATATGGTATATATGTCCTGGTACCTCTCTATAGGGTGATCTATTAACTTTAACTAATGATATGATAGATTGATATTGTTCTTGTGGAATAAAAAGCTTAAAAAATTCATAGTTAAGAAAAATTATAATATATTATATTTAGATTATAGTTTAAATAATTTATGTTTAAATGAATAGTTATCTATATTTTATCTATAGTCGGGGAAGCATATATTTAGATTCATGATTGTGAGTACACCACATAAAATGTTTTATAATAGTTATATACTATATTAGTTCCAAGGGGTGTTCAATATAATAAATGCATCAACAATGTTTAGGGATATTATAAATAGATCATTCAATCCTGGATGAATGTTCTTCATCATAGTAATTTTCAATGATATTTGTATATAATATTTGACCAAAGAGTCTCATTGAGATAATTTAAAAATTATTTGGATAATTATTTGATTATATTTGATATATGATATTCCCTTGATGTTCCAATTTTGGGTTCAATAGATTTTTTTATTTGTAATTTCATATCCAAAGTGACCATGCTAGTTAATATATAGAATTTAGTGGTAGTGATATCATTGGTTCTACCCATGAATATGTTTGGGGTCAAATTTTTCTTCAGATATTCTTGATATTTTTTTGACTCATTAAATATTTCTCTTAATTGGTAGTTACTATAATGAGATTATCCATGAACAAGGTAAAATTGGATTGGACTATTCAATGAAATGTTTCATTTCCAAAGTCGAATGAATGGTTTATATATTATCTAATTCTTATTCTAGTGGAACATGAAAATTTTTATATTTATATTTTGATTCATAGAGGGTTGTTTTGAAATTTATTATGATTTGGAAGGTTAAAGGATATATTTTTTCAGACACATCAATTGAGACTTCATGGACGGACTTAATGACACATGATTTAGAGAATAATATAATTATCTATTATTTAATGTTCTAGAATAACGATATATTAATTAGATAGTTTTGTCTACTAGGACTATATGATGTTATAATATATCATCTTAAAATAGGACATAAACAAGTAATATATTCATTAGATGGAATATATTAGAAATTGAAATTTGAGATGGAATATTCCATGATAATGATGAATGTCATGGATAATAAATTTAATAATAAGATATGTGAGTAGGTAGTGTTTGAGACTATTATGTAATGGTTATTGATGAACCTATTTTCAATATGGAACCTGGATATTATTGTGGATTAGTAGATAGTGAATTTTTCTACACAAACCTTTATGTTTTTGATCATGGATAAGGTAAAAGATATCTAAAAGAATAATTCATATTATTTAATTATTAAAGATAAGATATTTAATGAAAATATTATTCTAAGGTGGACTCAAGATGAGGGTGTGTTTCTCTATATTAATAGTTATTTTATAGTCAATATTTCAATTAGGAGATATTTGATAATGGATTCTAACAATTCATGATGGTTTTTATATCTCGGGAAGGAAAAAATATTCCATGATATCATGTGTTACTATATTTGCTTAGTTGGGTAGGGGAATTATCAGTATCAATATTTTATATGACACCCAATAGAGGGTGAAGAAATAAAACTTATCAACTGAAGGAATAATTTATACACATCCAATGATGACATAGATTTGGGTTGATGTGACCATATTGCTCATCACTATGATTCAATGAGTACCAAAGGGACATAATATAGAGTGAAATGTATTATAAATATTATTAATGTTATTTTAGTTCATGTTTATCATAAAAAATCAGTTAGTGTATTTTCCTAGTAAACAATGTGTGGGAGATAGAAAAATTACATTGGAATTCTTTGAGTATAATATTAGACCAGGATTCCCATTTAACACCCTATTTCAGGAAAGGATTATAGAAATACAAGGGAATTAATTTGAAAATGAGTAATAATTATTAGTTATAGATAGATGTGTAACTTGATAAGACGACCAAGATACTAAAGTATATTCTATATGTTTTTTTGGATTTTAGGGGGTTTTAGAAAGACTATCAAGACATGATGGAGAATAGGTAAAACATTTCTATCAGTACATGATACATATAGAACCCTATTATTTGGTTTATAGTTAACCATAATGCTTATATCAATGATGGTAAATTTTTTGTGATTGGTGATCATAAATCCGAGCATAGAGAATGAGACCACTGAGATGGTGTAGATTATTTGTAAGTGTATTTTCACTTCCTGGTGAACAAAAATATCATATACTAGTTGCTAAAAATATATCTCACTATTCATAATGGTTTCATAGTTATACTTATAGTTATTTCCTCAATTATTTTATCTCATATTTAAGATGTAAGAGAAGCACAAATCAAAATTTTTTAGATCACTTGAGTTATTATAATAGTACACTAATTTGTCCTAAAAATTGGCTCTTCCAATCAGAAAGAAATTTATATATTAATTATTTCATGTTTTGAAGTTCTGATTATATGAATCAAACCTCAAAAACATGATAAATAACAATGGTATTGAATTTGATGAATTTGTATCCTTTTATAACAGAATGGGGAATATAATATATGAAACTTAGAATTTTATTTGAGTAAATATTTCTATAGTAGTTCACATACCATGGTAGTATCAGAACATTTAATAAGATAAATTGGAGTGGGAGTCTAATTTAAAACCATAGTATTTGATAGTTTTTGAGAATATCCATAGATATACTTTTTCAAGATGATAATCTCAAAGTAATGGATATTGAACTGATCCCTGATATTGAGTTTCATTCTACTCTTTGTTTATAGAATGTAATTAAATTTCAATGTATAATTTTAAAAATGATTAGAAATATTAATATCAGAGATGTATATGAGGATATAAAATGTAGCTCAGATGCTAATTTAAAGTACTTGGATCCATTTGGTACCTTTTTTAGGAAACTGGGTTCCCAGTTTAAATTCCATCAGCGTAGTAGCCCAAGGATGCCCATTGTCTAGTTAGAATTCTATTTATTAATGGGATTCTATGACACCATATACACTATACTAGCTAAACTATTACCCAGTGGTCTGAAAAATTATATTCCAATATGGTAAATATTTAATTTTCCTTTTCAACCCCATTATATTAAATCCTCCTCCCCTCCACTCAAGTAAACATGAATTGAAACAATTCCTTGAATCCACTCATAATTATTGGACAACTGTTGTATTTTTCTGAAGGCTGAATCAACCCCCATTAGTTTAATTATTACCCATTAAGAATGATTAATATTTTTCAAGACATTATCTTAGAATTTTCTTGTTGTTCCTTATTATCTATATCAAATTCATAAATTATGTGATTTATTAGGTTTTTTATTTCATTGGGTTTAGTATTGAACCAGATGTAGTCCCATGGAATGGTTTCTCAAAGTAATAAAAAGTAGTTGGTTTTTTGAATTATTTGATGTTTTTATAGTCAACATGAACTTATCATTATATATGGGTTGTGTGAGTGTGTATTTTGATTACTCCTTATTTCATATGATGTGTAAATTATCTTAATGGGAAATGATCTTCTTCTTTGAATTTACATGACCTTCTTCTAACAGATTCATTGACCCACTTTACATCACTTGTACTAAAAACCATGAAACACTTCATGAAAATATTGATCTACATTAATGGTTTTTTACATTTTTGTTTACAATATGTATAATCACATTCAATTAAATACATATATCATAAGATTTAATTAAATAACAATCTAAATAATTTATGAAAATATGATATCTAATGTAATTTTTTTAAAAATATAATTTTAAGGTTTTTATATGAAGTGCTAGAGTGGTGTTGAACCAAACTACCAGTAGCTATGGAAATATTCCATGTCTATAATAACATGAATAGTAAACTGTAGATGATTCTATGGAAACTATCTCTATGATTTGAATAATATTAAAGTTGAATAATTTCTATTTTATAGAGACTGAAATGATGGATTATAAGGATAAATAATATGCATAGTACAAAAGTTAGAGATGATTCAGAACTTTTATGATCATCTTGAGGACTAAAAGTCTCATATTACTTTTGTTCTCTTGTTCAGTGTAATATTACTTTTTCTAAGTATTTATTCTATCATCTACCATTTTAAAAGGAAATCCTTATAAAAATTATCTAGTTATATTGTATTTTTTTACTAATCTTCCAGTTATGTACTAGTATACCAATATAAATCTAATATAGGAGGACATATTGTGCTATCAGTTGTAGTAACAGAATTACCAATCTTATGGTATAATTAGTGGAAAAATTGAGATACCAATCTCTATATCATGTTATATATAACTACCTATTATTTTGATAATTTAAATGCTTCCAGTTATAGTTTTGGAATATTTTATATATTATTTTTAGATCTTAGGAAGGTGATAGAGTGAGATTTTGAGGCCCAGTGATCCAAGAAATAATATATGAAACATAATAAATATAATAAATATCATTCATGGAAAATATTCATAAAAATTGGAAGAAAATATAAAAATATGGTTGAATCATAAATCTAATACTTCTGTTGAGTTCAGATCATGGGTCTTACCCTAGGTATGACATAACATTGTAGTGCATCATACACTTCAGTTGGTCGCCGTTATGGGAGGACAATTAAATAAATTAATATATATAATAATTACCATGACCTAATGATTATATATAAATAAAAATTTATGATCTAATCCTAGGGTAAGCTATATAATCCTGGATATTTGAGAGAGATAGAGTTGAAGGAGTTTCTGTTAGGGAATGGTGACCTGATCGTGGATTATCGATTAGTGTGAGATGGAGCTAGAGGTTCTCTCAAATGATAATGGAACAGAACCATTATTCTCTATAAATTGATACAAATCAAATAAGGATGTTTTATTTTTATATTATTTCCCCATTGTTTATTTATAATATGAAATCAATTTAATATACATAGGGATTGATTTGAAGATCAATATTGTAATGGGTATGGTATTATCTATGGGTATTATTGGGAGAATTGTTTATTTATTATCATTCATAAATTGTTGTTATAACAAAAAGTTATTGAGGAAAAAAAAATATGGCCAAGGTTCCTCCCATCATTTCATGTTTCATGCATTTCTCCCACCGTTCATTATTTATTGTGGACAAATAATTTGGCACGTGGTTCAAAAAATACATGAAAATCAATCATTGTGCATTCGTTTAATAACAAAATGTATTGATACAGCTAATCCAGGTATGGATCAATGATACATCGAGCCGTGATGATGGAGACAAATGATTAAGTTTAGATTTAAGGTATTCTTGTGTGGGGTTTTTTTCATTCGATGATGGTGTGGATTTGTATAAATTTTCCTAGTGAATCATAACCTGGAATCATGCAAACCGATGATGATAGTGGATGGTGGAACCTAGGATTGAGATCCTCAGAAACAACGATAATGAGGTTAGAAGCAATAGTGGTGTGGAGTACGTAGAGGAAGAACCATGGGTTTAGTGAAATCCCCCAAAACAAGGCATGTAATCTGGGATTACATGGTGTGTGGGGTCCTAGCCGTGGTGCTAGGGTTTTTATGATATTGTTAAATATAACACACCATGTGAGCCCTATCACATAGTGTTTGACTTGGCTTGGATGCTCAGTGGTTACCATAGAGAGTACACATACAAGTTCAAGAGTATACATTCTTGGATATGTAGTGTTCTCTAACAGGGAAATGGACAGACCATGTGTGTATAGATAGATCCATGAACATGGAAATGATTAGGAATAAAAAGGGTCAAACACACTCTATAATTTGACATATACATGAACACAAACATGTGCATATTCATGGGCTGTGATATAGAGGCTGGAACCGATACTGAAGGGAGACACCATATACTATCATAACACACTGCATAATCCTTAAAAACATTTCCTAAAACTCATTTCCTATTCATCTGGGATGATTTTATTTAGAATGAGTTCCCTTTTTTTCTTTCGCTGAGAGTTATTATAAAATCAAAAACTACATGTACAATTGTTATCCCTTCAGTGGAACTTCTTGGATAGAGTTGTTGGAATCCTTTTGTCAGGTCCATAATGAGATTATCTATCATGATCTTTCCCTAGGTGGATTTCTTGGTATCTTTGTGACCAAAAATACATAGGAATCAAACCTCTATTAAGAGGGTTATTCCATATTGAGTTATTGGTGTACCCCATGGCCTTTTTTGGGATCCTCATTTGTGTATCATCCTCTTCAAACTTCCATATTTTACTATTTATGGTGATAATTTTTGAGCACGACATCACAGACAGACATCATCAGTGCTTTGTGATGCATGGAGTGTGTTCTCACAGCAGGGAACTATATGGAACCATCAAGAAAGAATCTGAGTATGGTAGTATAGCTGTGACATTAAATTGATAGGTTGCGTCATTATTGTGTATATCTGGATAATATTGTTATATGCGTTGTAGACATATACATATGATGAGATGAATGTTATTCTTGATGTTATATGATTAGTGATATTAAGGTTTCATACTAGGTATTGTTATACTGCCACCTTCATGGAAATTACCCACATGTGTCTTGTATTATGAAAATGATATACCTTTTTATGGAGATTTAGAGACAGCAGGATTAGGCAGATCATAGGGAGATTGACAGATCAAGGTGTGTTCCTAAAGTTTCATTAATATCAATCCCCTTCTAGACATTTTAGGATGGATTTTTTTAGAATATTTTTTATTGGGAGTTTGTTTTTACTCTTTTTTTATTTCCAGTACTTATTGTCATACTTTTATGGTGGGAAATAGATGTATGTTTTCATGGATTATCAGTTGTTTTAAATTTCATCATTGTATGGGATTAGATATATGTTATTATGTAGAATTATATTAGGCCAAATAATCCCATCTATCTGATATTCCTAAACAATTCCAGTTTTCAGACACTGACATATTAGATAAGGGATGAAGGTTATTTGGAAATATAACCTATTAGGATGGTTCATGTTATAGGGAAGCTACAAAGACAAAGGGGAATCATTAAGAGACATGATAGAAATAGAAAATTAAACCCATATAAAGAGATTAACAAAACATAACCACATGGATACAATAAAATATTCTCATAAAAGAAACCCAAATGAGAGATTTTTTAGATAATCAATTAGTGGATGAAGAATACATATAATCATCATAATCTCTATGTGGACCAATGAAAGAGGCCTCTAGAGTTAAAGGGGGGAGACCATGTATTTATGAGTGTCTCCACTCAATGTGGATTATAGATATTTGGTTGGGGTGGATAACTATATCTGGGATTCATTGGCCATTTTCAAGCACTATGTACAGTTGGATAGGGTGTGTACCACTTCTCTCTACTATTGTATTTTGACTAAGCACATGATGTTTTTCATGTGTCACATCTGAGGAGGTACATGTAATATTCAACACATTTTATCAACTGGGGTGAGATAGACATCAAATATAGAGATACCATTATTGAGTAACCGGTAGATATATATGATTTTATGGGGATTTTCCTTCGCGGATGACCAATACCCATAGTGTGTGTCATGGGGCATCACTATAATCATTAATGAAAGACATATAAAAAGGTGACCCAAATGCATGATCAGTACCCACCTCTCTTTATTTACCTTTTTTTGGATATTGGGACATAAATCTCTAAGGTGGGGAGAATTAAATGAATCCTATTTGTCGATGTATTTCTTTGAAGTATTATATGGATTATTTTTTGATCTAGGAACAGAGATAGAGTGATATTACGAGGTCCAGTATTCCTAGAATTTGTTATTGAAATATATTAAATATATTAAATATCTAGTATGACTAGTTTTTCTAAGAAAGTAGAATAATTCTAAACAAAATCCTGGATATGAAATATTAGTCCTCCCTTGAGTTCAAATCATGGATTTTACAATAAGAATGACCTATACGTGGAGCGCGTCATATAATCGGGTTGGGAAAGTCATGGGAGGATGTTTAAATAAATATATATAACAAATTTATTTGTTTTATTAATTACCATGAACTACTGATTATATATTCATATTATATGAATATAGAATCCACGGGTTAGCTATATAACCCTATAATTTGAGATAGAGAGAACATTGGAAGAGTTTTTGTTGGCAAACTATGGATGGATATTGGATCATCGATAAGTGTGTGATGGAACACAAATGTCTCTTCAAAGAAAACTATAAAGAACTATTCATCACTAGTTATTATTATAAATCAACATTGGATTTTTTTTAATTTTATTCTTTCCATATTGTTTATTTTTACTAAAATCTAAAATCAATCGATCAATGAATTGATTAGAAGATTGACCATGTTTCAGGTGAAGGATTATCTGTGTGGATTATTGGGAGAATTTTTTATTTGTTATAATTCAATTTTTTATCTAAAGGAAATAGATCAAGGACATCTGAGCATAGATGAGGTTTGTTCCATCTTTATTTTTTTCATGTATTTCTCCCACGATTCTTCACTCATCGAAGGAAATAAATTTGGTCCATGGTTGGATTAATACCTAGAAATAAATTATTATTAACCCCTTTCTTGGTTTAATAGATTGATACTGAAAATTTGGGTATGGATTAAGGATACAACAATCTTCAGTAATGGAAATGAAAGATCTGGTTCATATCAGATGTGTTCTAGAATGGTTTTTTTGGTGATAATGATGTGTCTTCAGGTAACATTTATTGGTGAATCAGAACTTATAATCTGGACAAACAATAGTGGTAGTTGACTATTATCTGTAAATATGAGATCCCCAACAACAATGGTGGTGGAATTAGTAGAAAAGGAATCATGATGTAGGTGGAGGAAGAACTATAGGTTTTGTGAATTCCCACAGAATATGGAATCTAATATGGATTACACGGTGTGTGGGGACATAGATATGAATCTAAGGTTTCTGTGAGAAAATTTAATATCACACATTGTGTGAAACCTATAATACATCATGGTACTCAACCTAGAATATCATCATGTAATTCGATGGGTACATGGACATAGAAGAGAGTACACAGTCTCAAACACATTGTGTACTCTGATAGGGGCACATCCAGGTCAGATGTGCATGGAAAAATCCATGTATTTGGATATAGTCAAGATTATATGGGCTCAGTAATGTCATGTACTCTGAGGAATACTTGGACATAGTCATGAAAACAAGAATGGTTAGTGATACATTAGTATGACCCCATCCCAATGGGACACACCATGTACTACCAGTACACACCGTGTACTCCATCAAATATAGATTATAAGCCTTATCCTCTTCATATTGGACAAGTATGGTTTGGGTATGTTCCCTTGTTCTATTTATTATAGGTTAGTATGGAATCACATCCTACATGTAGGGTGGTGATCCTTTTAATGTGAATTCATGGGTAGAGTTGTTGGAAACCTTCCATGAGGCTCGGATTGAGACCCTCTATCTTAATTTTCTCTATGTTGAGTTTTTGGTATCATCATTACTAACACAACACAGACATCGATCAACTACTTTGAGGGGTATTTCACTATGATTTATTAGAATACCCATATCTATGGTTGTTATCCTCATCTAAATATCATTCTGTTTAGACTCCAGAGTGTAATTCTGATGGATATATTTGATGATATTGATATCATAAACAGACATCATCAGTACTATGTGACCTAATAAGTGTATTCTCCTAGACAAGAACTATATGGAACCTTCAAGAAATAATTAAAGGATATAATTACAGCTATGAAATTACATTGAGATGGTGTGTACTTGTTGATTATATATTTATATTCATTTTATATGAGATTTACACATATACCTGTGGTGATATGAATCTTATTCTTGATGTTATATGGGTAGTGATTTAGGGGTGTCCAACTATGTACTATTATACTCACCCCATCATGGGAGTTTCCTACACGTATTGTGTCACATGCGGAAGATCTACCTTTTGATGGATTTCTAGAGGGACTATGACCAAGATAAGCTTAGTGAGCCAGAAAAACTGAGGTTTGTTCTAGTGGAATCATTGATATCAGTCCCCTTCTATACGTTTTAGGTTGTAATTGTTTTCAGAATCATTTTGGATTCCTGATATTTGACCATTTTTAAATTCTAGTACTTATTGTCATACTCTTATGTTAGAATTTATATGTATTTATGAATAATTTATTAATTGTTTCGCATTCCAGTATTGTATGGGATTATAGATGTGAGTGTGTGTACATGTACATTATTCTAAGACCTCCCATGTTATTGATACACATACTTGGTGTTAGTCACCAACCCCTAGCCAATTGGAGGCATGTTTGGTGTTATTGTAGTATGAGCCTCATTAGGAATGGTCGTGATAGTTATATAGAATAATAAAGTGACCTACCAATATTTGTAGTGGGAAATTTTGAAATCGATAAGATTGAGGGATTTTAGGGTAAGTATTATAGAATCAAGATTCATACATTAAAAAGAGGATAAATGTTGATAGGCTTATTGTCATGGATACCTCATATAAGGATTACAATTTTAATTTTTATATTGGAAAAATAGTAATGTTTAACAACATCCTTTTTAAGGAGTACTTGGCTCTCTATCCATTACTCTTTATAGATTTTCTTAATAATCAATTATTGTTTTGACAATTTATACTTTAGTTTTTGTAATTATGTTTGATTCAATTTCCATTTGTGCTAATTATTTTATACATAGATTTTGATATCAATTATCCTTTAAATAATCTTGGGTATATTTATTCTACTATTAATATGAAAAACCAATTCTTTAAATATGAATTAGATTTTAATTCCAAGTGTTAATTTTTTATCACATATTAATAATAATTTTAAATTCAATTTGATTCAATTGGATCTTCAAAAATAAAGATAAATTGATCGTTCAATGACTATAAAATAAATTTTGTAGTTTTTAAACTATAACTCCACACCAAACCTCATTAGTTTTATTGTAATAAATTTATAAACTAAATATCATATAATATATGGTTTCTATGTTAGAAAGTGAATCTAGTATTCATATTCTCTATTTACAGTGATTATCATATTTTCAAATTTATGTTTTTACTAGTACATAAAAGACATGTATTGATTTTTAATGCATGTAATGTATATATAATGGATCAATTAATAATTTTAATACGAATAGAACACCAATAATTTATGGAAATAACAATGATATCTATATAGAAAGAATGAAATAATATATTATCAACACAAGAAATGAAAGTTTTATTATTCTTAATAAATAGTATATTGTTCACGATTTTTTTATTTAACAAGATAAGACAAAATTATTTTCAATTTAATTTCATTATAAAAAATAATTTATATATTCTGTACAATGAAATACCTACAAAAAAATTTCTTATTCTTAGACTTTGGGTGGAATCAGAAAGAAGTTAGAAGTTTCTCATTCGTAAACATTGATAATTCACGAAACAAAACAATAAATGCTATGATGTGAATAGCAAGAATTTTATTTTTGATGTGGATAAAAAGTTTCTCAAATTCAACATTGATTTTTAAAAACTATAATTTTTTTTAGAATTCCATGGTGAGAAATAATATTTCGATGAATAGTAATTTTAAAAAGTGATTGGTATCTTAACACATAAATGAGAATAAAAATTATTTCAATTAATGAAAGAATTCATATCACTAGGTTAGATATAGATGAAATAATTATTATTTTATACACAATAAATGTTACTTAATGAGGGATGTTGAAAAAGAGATAAGGAAAATATAGTTTACTTTATAATTAGTGGAACCTCAAATACTAAAAAACATAAAACTATCTTATAAAAAAAATGTAAAATAGATTATGAATAATGTGAATTTGGGCAAAATAATGAAGAATATTATAATATAGAAAGAAGGATTTTTAAATAGAATAAATTTTATAGAAATTATCTCAAGTAATTGAATGTGAAATGTAAGACTTTAGAACCAATCATTTTATAATGAATAAAACAAGGACACAATAGAACTAATTACCCAGAAATGAAAATGAAAGAAAATATATGTTATGTAAATTTTTCTAATATGGGATGTATGAAAATATTGAGATACATGGAAAAATAGAGTTCTAGTGAATTTGATACTATATCAAAAAGTTCATATAAGAAAATTATGATTGAAAAATGTTCACTAGATTCTATAAATATTTTCTATAATCAATAAAATGTCCCAAGAGAATACATACTTCTAAAGATCACAAAAACCAACCTCTATATTGTAAATTCTTTTATTCTTCAAAAAATGAATGTAAAGGTGATGCCGAAAATTATTTTAGATCAGAAGAAGAAATAAGTATATGGAATATTATAGGGGAAAATAGTATATTTATTACTGTAAAATTATATATTAGAAGTTATATAAAATGTGTACTGAGGTGAATGGAGAATCTACTATATGAAAATAAAACTTCAAAAAAATTTAAGTTGAGTGGTCTGAGATTTGGAAGGAAAATTTCAAAACCAATTGTATATTTAGAAAATTATAAAATATAATTTTTCAAAATTTAATGATGGTCTAAATAGAAAATATAATGTTATAGAATATGAATATTTGAAATCTGGTAATCTAAAATAGAAGATAGAAACGTCAAAAAAATTTATTTTTTCTCAACATAAGTATGAGATGGTAAAATATAAGTCTGGGATTGAAAGAATGAAAATGATTATAAACAAGTTTACCACTATAATAATGGTGTCTGATAAGATTGGAATATAAATAATACTTATCAAGAAACTGCATCTAGATTAGTAAGTAAAACTATATTAAGATCAATTTATAGATAAAGTTATTATATCCCATGTAATGAATGTTCCTATACTCAATGACATAAAGGGGGATGATGAAAGAGAAATTGTTCCCTTAAAAGAGATCAATTATTTTGATATAAAAAAGAATATATCATTAAAACCTGATATATATGAAAATAGATTATATAATCAAGTTATGGTGAAAAATATTTCATTTTATAATTCTTCGACACCCATTGAGGGTTTTCTACCAAGAAAATTACTCTAATAATATTTAAATGTATTTCATCAATAATTATATTTCTATCCATGCTACCCTATGAAATCCTTATATAATTTTATATATATCTTTTAATTTTATGTTTTCTTATTATATTTCTCTTGTAACCTAATTTTAGGAACACTACATATTGAATTATGTTTCGCTATCTTTATATAAGAAATTAATTTTTAGAGAAGATAATCATTATGTCCAAAATTTTATCAAACTATCTTTTAGAGAATATTTACATGATATTCTCAAAATAATAGATAACATCAAAATTTATTTGGAAAATATTTTTTGTTGAATATATTTTTATAGATTTATTTATCTTTTCCGTATTTAAAAAATATTATTTACTAAAAAATATTTTATTTTTTAAGTGTGTCATTTTCAGAATTTTGAAATACTATTAATTTTTACTAAATACGTACTTATATTTCATTTTTATTTGAATTTAATTTTCATATTTTTTTAAAATAACATCTACCTTTATTAATGTTATTTTATTTATATATAAGTAAATCATTAAGAATTTAATAATTTAACAAATTTATAAAATATTTATGAAATTATGTATTTTTTAAGGAAAGTTTCTAATACATTGAATCAATACAATCTCTAGAAGAATTCTGAATTCCCAAGATAACTTTATAAATTAGTGGTCTAAAAATTCAATTTGACATATTATCTATAATCGAAAGTGAATCCCTTTTTTTCTAGATATTATTGTTTAACATATAATACTTTTCCATATACTATTTTTAATCATGTTTTCTTTTAATATTTTTCCACCTAAGAAATATATAGATAATTATTGATGGATTAACATTTTTTATGGAAGCAAAATTTTATGTTGAAATATATTCTTTTTGAGTGAATCCTTGAACCATTTTATGTTTTTATAATTAAAATGTTTTTTAATTCCTTTAAATATCTTAATACTTTTAATTTATTTGTGATTAAAGAATGATTAATCAATATCATGTAATAATATTTCTATGATTAATAAATTATTGGTTTTAATTTTATTATTATTTATAACTTGTTCTACAAGTTTCATATAGTGTTATATAGATAAATATATCATTTGGGGCCTTAAAATATCATTTATACATTTCTTTACTATTAACATGTATCCCATTCATGCATTCACTTTTCTAAAGTATCCCATTAACATAACTGATTATCTTATGGAGCTGATTTACTATTCACAATGTAGCTAATTTTAAAAAATCAGTTTCCTTATTTCAACCATTACATGGGATAAAAAACACCAAAGTGATTGATTTTTTTTCTAGTTACGATAATAAACATATCTATATTTAATTAGAATAATTAATATTCCACATATAATTATATTAGTTCAGAAATTATGTTATAAATAACTATATGTCTTCATTATTAATTTTTCTTTTTTTTCAAAACTTTTTTATTTTATTTTTAGTAATATCAGGTTCTATTGATATATGATCCTAGTTATTGAATATAATTTGGACAGATAATAAAATTTTAAAACATAATTAAACTATATAAAAACAGATTCCTTAATTTATTATGTATATTTTTGGTCTGAAATTAGATAACTCATTTTTTTTTAAATTTTTAGAAATTCAGTTACAAGAATTGCCTACGTGAATCACCTACATAGACTCGATTACATAAATCACCTATGGTGATTTGATAATGTTAATATACTACATCCATTAATCTATATGAATTACTTATGTGGTGAATTATAACAGTATATAGGAAACAACTATGTCAAAAATAATTATATGAATTTTCCTATGTGGTTAAATAAAATTTCTACTGGTTTTTAAAAAATATATATGCTTCCTTTGTTTTATTTATTATTTCATATCTAAATTTTATACATGTTCATTTAAAATATTAAAATTTTTCAAATGAATCTTAATATACATAACCTATGTGAAGTGTCTTATACTTTTAAAATATGTTTTTATGAAGAGTAAATGGTGTTTTATTTGCATGAATAAAACTTATAACTTGAAATTAAAGAAATTATTTTCATTATTTTATGTTGTCGGTATTGATTATATTATTTTAAAATTAGTGTTAGTTGATATTTCACTCATTCAATCCTTTTATTAATATTTTTATTGTAGTGCTATAAATTTTAATTATTGTCCACATTTTTACATTTTTTTTAAAATAAAATATTTATGAGTTTTTCATTTCAAATTAGAACATGTTATTTTCATTTTATTTTTATTAACCTATAGCTATGAAGGATTTTTATATTATTTAAAATGAATTTTAAATTGTTTTGAACCATTATTTAATGTTTTTTGAAAATTTGTTTGTTTATAAATTATTATGAAATGATAATTTCTTTATTTTCTCTCCCTTTTTAATAGTATAGATTTATCATTTTGTAATTGTGAATTATCTAACCTCTCTCAACTATATTGAGTTTATTTATTTTTTAAAAAAGAGTTTGATCCTTGATAAAATGTTGTAAGGAAGTAAAAAACTACTCATGCAATAGATATTTGATGACATCATTCATATAATCATGTGTAATATTTGGAGGTTTGTGGGAAATGTTGATACTCTGATGTTTTGTACATTATACACATTATGAAAATTTATCACTAATTCTATTTAAAATCTCAAGGTATGAAAAAAACATATTTGAATTATACTACATTGAAAAGATGATTTGATCCTATACCTATGAAATATTACTTCTGTTTTACCCTTATTTTATATATTTCCTTCATGATACTATATTTGGTAACACTTATTCCCATAATTCATGTGATTTTACTTTCTATTTATGCCTTTTCCAAAAAAATAATTTCCTATCTATGGATTGAGACTCTGAGTATCTACATTTATGGTTCTAATTTTTGGAGTTGGTGCCCAAGAACCAACTTATTTGTACTTTATGATAAACATGTAATTATTTTTTGAATATTAATAAACTAATTACCACATCGTAATTGTTATTCTACAAGACTTTGTATGTGATAATGTCCTAAGAGTAGATGTCGCACTAAATGGTCATAGCAGTTCCTCTCTATGATGAAAACCTGAAAGTGCTATGAAACTAATCTTGAATATATGTTCTATAGGCGGAGGGTATAATTTGAGGGACACAAATGATATAGTCTTTTAGGTGTGGAGACTCATAGGACTTTGATACACCGTCTCAGGGTGTACACCCTTGGTAATATCAAGTAGGATATTATGATAACGAGACCTGCTTGGAGGAAATCCACATTCATACATGTCATTGGACGTTACAATCTTCATACATGTGTATTGGTCATTAGACTTTAAGATTGATATTAATGAGTATTATGAGTCCCACACTTAAATGTATGGATGAAAAGTGTGACGATAGATATTCGCATTGAGGTAGGATGCATTAGGTGTTAAATGAGTAATCTTGCATTAACGAATAATGAGACAAAGGATTTATCCATTTTGTTAATTAAAAAAAGTTAATATCCCAGGATCTTTGATGGAAATGATATAGCCTAAATAAATCCATGGCCATGGTGTTCTATAGGCAAGTTCTATTTCTAGAAATTCAAATAAAGAGATATTGAGAATATAGATTAATGGAAATCGCATGCAACCTACTTGATTTGAGATATTGTGATAAATGGTTTATATTACATGGTATGAATTCATATGATGTTACATTTCATTACAAAATTAACATCTTTCAATATGGGTGTCCTGGCATATTGTAAGATGCTAACCTTGTACTTTAGGCTGCTTTGCCTATTGCTGCTAAGAAAAAGGTCTAGAGGGTCACACAATAAGTGTATCTAGAATCTCATTTAAATAATATATTATTATTTTTTATCTAACAGGTTGAATAAATACTATTCATGGGATTGGTTTAATAATTATCAGAGCATGAAAAAATTGTTTATAATTATTTAAGATCTTTAGTGATTTACAAATTTATAATTTAGTTTTTTCAATTCATGATTAATCATTCTTTTAATTTTAATTAAGAGATCTATTTATTCCTCGTACATTTCTCATTAATATAATCATGAAATTTAATTTTTTTATTAAAATAATATCGAGGAACTCATCCGAAGGAGCCAATGATTTTACCTAGATAACATAGTAGTACACACCGTGTAACCAAAGTTACATGTCGTGTAGTTGTGTTCAATACACCAATAGTTCATTTAGAAATTACATAACTTATGTTCATTAATGAAATGTGGTGTGGTTAATTATTACACCATTTGTTGATCAGGACAGACTGGCACATAGTTAACCAAACTATATGCCATGTGGCACATTGGAAACTGCGTGTGGTCCCTTTTAATCAAATATGGGTCGTGTTTTCAATACACAACCTACCTGATGGGTGACCATGTAACACGAAGTCAACATAGCATGTTTACCATTAGACACACTGTGTAATCCAAATTTTTTGAGGCAAATACTACATGATGAGTCCTTTGGCATGTGTCTCGGATAGACGATGATAGGTGTATATGCTATGTAGATTAGATATACATACCTTGTACTTATACCATGTTACATAGATTTAAATTTTTTTATTTTACTATGAAAACCATGAGACTTGTACTTGTGTGTGGTCATAAATATAGGATACACCATGTGATATGATTTACTATACATAGATATTTAAATGTTTGATTAATGTCTGCATAATTTTCAAGATATTTACTTCATGTATGAGTCATTTTACAAGTTTTTACTCCACATACAATGAAGCATAACATGTAACCAAAAATTCATGTAATTCTTGTAATCATCCGTGAAGTACACATTGTGAAAGTATGTGATAAGTCATGTATTCCATATGTCACAAGAGTAAAATATTATATGAGTATAATACATATTAGTTAGATTTAGAGAGGTATTCAATATGTTGATACCGAGAGATATTTATGTACAAGGTTAATTTTAAATGAATTTATTTATTTTGTTTAAAATTATAATGGATGAGAATATAAAAGAAATTCAAATAAGAATTTAGATAAAAATATGGACCGATTAAAGATAATATTTGATAGATTCAAGCATGATTTATCTTAAATAATAATGATTAAATAATTTAATTCTAGTTTTATTAAATTCATAATATGTTTTATGCATGTGGATGATCATGAGATAGTCCATACTGTATGTATGTGATTGGTTTCATTTAATTTATTATTGAATTTTTTTTTCTTGCATGCCTTCTCTCCTCATTATTATGTAGAGCATATGTGCCTATGGTTTCTTTTTTGTAAACCCCATTTTTACCCCACCTATGTGTGAGTAAAAACATATGTAATGGATAGAACTCCAAAGATTGTGGAAGTGGTTCATGTTAAGAGATGAGGCGAAACCAATCCAAGAAAGATACATAGGTGGATTGGTGGAAAGCTGTAAACACGATCCTTGAATTGGTTAAATGTGTTTATCCCCTAGATCAATAGTTATTTTATCAAATGATAGATAAAATAACCATTAGAACAAGCTCATGATCAGTCCCTTTACTTTATTTTTTTTAGTTTCATGGTTATTCATTATGTATGTTTTGTGGCAATCACATAATTAATGAATTAACAAGCATGAAATATGGAACTAAAATAAACTGGCTTATGCATAAATACCATCTAAAGGCATGGTTAATCACTTAAGTAATCCCACATAAAATTAACAAGCATGTGATAAAGATAATAATATAAAATTTATGCATAAAGGATAAAATTCCTCAATAAAATATTAAGCCAGTATAGACTTCCATTACTTTGGTTAGAATCAAACCATATTTCAAAGTGATTGACCAGCCAAATTTGGGGTTCTTTAAATTATAAAGGAATTATAACATGAGTTTTTGGGTTGAATTGACTTGGTTCACATCAAGGGCTAACTTCCAAAGTAGGACATTGTGTAACTCGGAGGAAAAGGTTGAGGCAATCCAATTATAGTATTTCAGGATTGGGGAGTCCACTCAATGGATCAAGGAAATATTATTTAATGCAGTTCTCATTTGGAATGACTTCCTATAACCTTTTAAACTATTAGAAAAACCAAAGTTAGGGTAATGAGAAGGCCAATATGGATCCTTGACGCTACAATATCCAAGAAATAAAATATTCTGAATCCAATGGCGAGTGTTATTAGGTTTTTTTAAATAGTAGGAGACTAATAAATATAATATTTATTTATTTTTCTAAATTTATCAGAAACATTAATGAATATATTCTTATCTTATTTGTAGAAGAAATAATAAAATGACATCAAACATATAACTGTGATCCATACTTGGGAAGTAAAACCTTCCTAATGTCATGAATTTCCATGTTTGGAAGAAGATTTTACACATCATCCTTCACCGTGAAAGGAAATTATATGTGATGGGAGAACATTTACTAGTTGCACCCGGAAATGATGTAACTGATGAAGAATTATCTCTCTATGAGAAACATCTGAATGATTCTACAGATATTCAGTACATCATGCTATCATCCATGTTAAATAAGATTTTAAAGCAACATAAAGAAATGTATGCATATAGAATGATGTCTCACCTTCAGGATATCTACCAATAGAAGGTGATACAAAAGACGTATGAGATCTCCAATACTTTGTTTACCACTACACTTGGAGATTCTATGCCAGTTGGGCCTTAGGTAGTCAAGATTATTGGCTACATTTAATGTCTCAACATCATAGGGTTTAAATTACTGGATGATTTGTATAAAAATTTGATACTTTAATCACTTCCCAAGACCTTATCCAACTTTATTGTAAATTATAATATGAGAAATAATGAAAAGAGTCTTTCAGAAATTAATACTTTAATTCTCCAAATGGATAAGGATGTGGGACATAATAAAACAACATTCTTTATGGTGAATAAAAAGGTAAAGGACAAGGAAACAGGGTCCAAGACTTATATATAGTCTTATGATCCTAAGCACCATCCTACAATGAAGAAGAAGATCCAGAGGAAGGAAAAGGAAAAGGAGGCATTATGTTTTTCATGTGGCAAGCCAGGCCACTGGAAGAGGAACTCCACCCCAAAGTAAGGGGAAGCTAAATGTTTATTCGCTATCGAGTTCTATATTTCCATATCTATACATTGGGTATTAGATATAGCATTTGGTTCTCACATTTACATCCAAATTCATGAACTAAGTAGATTCCAAAGGATTACTAGAGAAGGGGTGGATCTAAGAGCTACTAATTGTGCGAGGTTGGATGTTCTTTCCATTGGTGACTACCACCTTTCATTTCCAATGGGAATTATTTTGGTTTTGCGTGATTGTTATTATGTACCTACTTTTACCAAAGGCATAATTTCTATTGAATGTTAAGATACATATGGGTTTATTTTCATGTTTGGAAATAAAAGGTGTTTCTTTTATAAGGATGAAATATGTTATGGTGTGGAACATTTAAAAAACGGTCTATATTTATTAAATTACAAAAAACAAGTTTTGTAAATTGATAATGAATCAAGTTCACATCACCCATATAACACCCATATTTGGAATCACCATCTTGGTCATGTGAATGTGAAGAATCTGACAATGGTTTTTCAAGATGGCTATTTAGAATCTTTTGAGCTAAAACCACTCGATTGATGTCATTATTGTTTACAAGGTAAAATGAAAAAAACCCCATTTGGTGGACAAGGTGAACATGCAAAATAACTTGCAGGATTGGCACATACTGATGTGTGTGGACCATTTCCAGTAAAATCTAGAGGTGGATATTCTTACTTCATAACTTTTACCGATGACATGAGTAGATATGGCTATATCTACTTGATGAGGTATAAGTCTGATTCCTTTGAGAAATTAATGGAATTTAAGAATGAAGTAGAGAATCATCTTGGTAAGAAGATAAATAAGCTTTGATCAGATCGATGTGGTGGATATCTTAACCAAGAGTTCATTGACTTTCTAAGAGAGTTTGAGATTCTATCTCAAATCACCCCACCTTATACACCACAGTGCAACGGTGTTAGTGAAAGGAATAACCATACCATATTGGATATGGTATGGTCTATGAATACTCATACAGATCTTATATTATCCTTTTGGGGATATGTATTACAAACTACGACATACACATTAATCTAAGTACCATATAAAGAAGAAAATGTAATTCCTTTCAAGATATAGAGTGGAAGAAAACCCATTTTATCACATATACATATACGGGGTTGTGAGGAATTTGTTAAGGTCTTCTCAGGAAACAAAATAGAACCCAGGGGAATGAAGTGTATCTTTATTTGGTATCTTAAGGAAACAAAGGGATACTACCTATACAACCCCTCAGACAAGAAAGTGACTATCTCTATAAAATTAGATTTTCTTGAGAGGGAGAAGATATTAAAAAGGATAGTGGGAGAAATATTGACTTTGATGAAGTTGATTATCAAGATAAAAAGGAGTTGGTGCATGAAAAATTTCTACAGGTCCCCGTGGAAGAAGTAGTTTCTGAAACATAAGTACTTTGTAGGAGTGTAAGAGAGGAAAGGGAACAAGAGAGATATGATTTTATAGTCACTAAGGATGGTGAATCATTATTTTTGGATAATGATGAACCTCCCTCCTACAAAGAGGAATTAGAGAGAATATAAGATGAAATATGGATAGATGATATGAATTCTAAAATGGATTCCATGTTTCAGAAACAAGTTTGGGTTATGGTAGATGTTCCAGTTGATGTAAATCATGTTGGATTAAAATGAGTATTTAAGAGGAAACTGGGCATAGAAGGTAAAGTAAGTACCTATAATGAAAGGTTAGTGGATAAAGGACTTAAAAAACGTTTATGAATTAACTATTACGAAGCATTTTTATCATTTTCCATGTTCAAATCCATCAAAACTATACTTTATATAGTAGCTTACAATGACAATGAGATTTGGCTGATGGATTTCAAAATTGCATTACTTAATGAGAACCATTAGAAAGATGTAAATATAACACAACCAGAAGGGTTTCTGGATCTAGGTGATGCAAAAAGGATTTTTCAAGTTTCAAAGAACCATTTTTAGAATGAATCAATCATCCAGGTCATAGAACATATTATTTGATGAATCCATAAAAGAATTTGTTTTTATTTAGAATGAATGTGAGAAATGTGTTTACAAGATGTTTAATGGTAATGAGGTAATTATCCTTGTAGTGTATATTGATGAAATATTACTTACTGAAAATGACATAACAATCTTATAATCTATTAAGGTCTAGTTAAACATGTGTTTCTCTGTGAATGAATTATGTTAAGAATCATACATTCTAGGGATCAAGATCATTTGCGATGATCGAAGATGATATTTGAACTAAAAAAAAGAACATATATCGACCAGATATGAAATATTTTTAGTATGGAAAAATCCAATAGGGGATTGGTTTCAGTGTCACATGGTTTACATCTTTGAAATAAAATGTGTCCCCAGACACAACATGAGAATGATATAATGAGTAAGATCCCATACACTTTAGTGAAATGATCAATCATGTATGTCATGTTATGTACTATACTTGATTTTTTCTATGCATTAATAATGGTAGGTAGATATCAAGTAGATCTAGGAGAACAACTTTGGACTGTTATTAAGACTATACTTAAGCATCTAAGATGAACTAAGGATATGTTATTGGTGTATTAAGGAGATGAGGATCTTTTCATCAGAGGGTATGATGATGCTAGTTTTTAGAGAGATCAAAATGATATAAATTCACAATTAGGATATGTTTTCTATCTCAATGAAGAAGTGGTGATCTGGAAGAGTTAAAAACAGATAATTTTCACCGATTTTAAAGTAGATTATGAGTATATAATAGCTTATCATGAAACCAAGGAAGCCATTTGGATTTCAAATTTTTCCAGGATCTTGATGTTTTACCTTGAAGTAAATATCGTATCACATTACATAGTGATAATACTATAGTGGTGGATCTTGAAAAAGAGCCAAGGTCACACCAATTTCCAAAACATATATTATGAAAGTATCACCTCTTTAGGTATTTCTATCAGAGGGGTGAATTTTCAGTGAGTAGAGTACCCACAAAATAGAACATTTTGGACCCCTAGACTAAAGGAATATCTCATTAGTATGATGAGTATCATGTGCGATCTTTCATACTGAAGGTTATTAGGAGTTGGCTCAAGTGAAAATGGGAGTCTGTTAAAGTTGGTTCCTCAAAACCAACTTATTTTTACAATATAAAAAACATGTATTTATTGGTCTAATATTTATAAACTAATTATCACATCATGATTGTTATTTTGTGTAAAATATTGTGTGATAATGTTCTTAGAGTATCTTTCACACTAAACGGTCATAAAATTCCCCATTATAATGAGAACTCAAAAGTGCTACGACACTATTCTTGAATATATGTTATATAGTTGGATGATATCATTTTAGGGACAAAAATGATACAGGCTGTCATGGGTGGATACTCATAGGACTTTGAGACACCTTCTCATGGTGTACGCCCTTGGTAATATCCAGTAGGATATTATGAGAATGAGACCCGCCAGTAGGAAATCCACATTCATAAGTTTCATTGGATGTTCATATCTACAGACATGTGTATTGGTCCTTATAATTTAATATTATTATTAATGAGTATTATGAGTTTTACACTTAGATGTATTGATGAAAATCGTGACAACAGATGTTCACGGGGAGGTATGATACATTGGGTACATCAAGAGTAATATTTCATTAATGAATAATGTGAGAAAGGATTTATATTTTCTATTAATTAAAAAAATTAATATCTTAGGACATTTCATGGAAATTATATTTACTAAATAAACCCATGTCTGTGGTGTTCTATAGGCAAGTTCTATTTCTAAAAATTTAAAGGAAGAGATATCGAGCATATAGGTTGATGGTACTAACATGCAACCTGATAAATTTTAGATATTGTGACAAAGGGATTATATTACATGGTAAATGTTTATATGAGGTGGCATGTTGTTGTATCATTAACTTTTTTCTCCATGGGTTCCTTGGCATATTCCTAGATACTATCCTTGGAATTTAGGCTGTTTCGCCTAATTCCACTGAGAAAGAGGCAAAGAGGGTTACATACTAATTGTATCCATAATCTCAGTTAAATAATATATTATTATTTATTATTTAACAGGTTGCATAAATATTATTCCTATGTGTAGTTTAATAATTATTCATGTATTATTGATCACATAAAAATATTTATTTTCTGTTTAGTATATATACTATTTATTTATTTGTTGGTGAATAATGAAGTGATATTTATTTAATAAATAAATAGACATTATTCAAGTCCCGATAAATATTGTGGAGGAATGGAGGACAGAGTTTAATGATCTGATGAGAAATGATAATATCAAATATTATTTAATTAAATAATATTTATTTATAATTCGTAAGTTAAGCGCATGTTCTGAAATAATAATATTACTATCATTATTTAATATGGAGATTTTCTAGGGTTAAATAATAATAATGGAACTTGTGAAATTATTTTATTTTAAAAATAGAAATATAAATACCAAATTATATTATTTTCTTGTAAGCCTAATTAGTTATGCAACATGATTCAAGGAGAATCCTGTCAAGACAAGATAGCTCTCTTCTTCAAAGAACTCTCCAATGAAAGACGATCAATCCTTCTCCACCGGATCAAGGAGAACGCCTTGGAAGCGATTATCAAGAGAATCAAGGGAGAGGACTCAAGCATAAGAAACTTCCATGATAGCACCTAGAGACTCCTTCGAAATTGTATGGAGATTCTTGGAACACGTATGGATCACCGTTAGAGGAAATATACACATGGTTTCTAAAACATAGTGATATTGCATTGCAGATATGTCTCCAGACACATCAATGAAGAAATAATTACTTAGAGGTAATTATTTATGTAATTACATTAATTATAAGAAATATATATTTATCCATCTCTCCCAATTTTGGAACAATTATTCTCTATCTATTTCTTTTACTCAATTCCATAGATCACGACGTTCATTGTCATATAGATCTCATATTGATCATTGATTAGGAAAAAAATGAGAGTTCTATACCACCCATCTCATGCATCGGTTGTACCTAGAACCTACAATAATTGGGTTGTGAATCCTTGTTCAAAAGTGATATGTCCATTAGTTATACTTCCATATGAAAAATAATGATGAAATAAAGTTATGAATATACTAAATAAATTAAAATGATTGAAAAACGTATCTTTCACTGATTAGAGAGTTATAAGAGTCGATTTGGTCTACATTGGACCAAACTACTATATAAAAAAAACCTTCCATTCAATATTTTATTTTATAATGAAAATTAACTTGATTAATTAATTTTTATAATTAATTTTGATCATTAATCTATCGCTTCAAATATTTTAATCTAAATATTCACCACATCTATACCAACTTCAATCATCTATCTTATAAAACAATTTGTATTGAAGGCTGTCCCTAGTAAAGAATTATTATGGTAGCTGTATTATTATTTTTCATGACTCAAAAAAATAGTCTCAAAGGCTATAACTTGTTAAAGGAATATAATATATTCTATTTTTTTTGATATCAAACAATTTGTATCAATAGTTTAAAATTTTAATGATTTTTAGAGTTTTTAGTTAATATTTTATTATGATTATGTGTTTAAAGAACATGAATTTTAAGGAAAATATCTATAAGATGATAGGAATGAATTAAAGTGATGGATGGATTCCTTAAAAACAACCTCATAATGGTGTCAATGATTATGGATACTGGTAATCCAAAAAGGTTGATTACCTTATATATTTAAGGAAATAATATTATTCGATCATAGAAACGCCATAATGTAATGTCCCAGATCCAGGTGCCGCCCAAAGGTGCCCCGTACCCAGTTGGTCACATGGCCTCAAGTGCATTTCCCTAAATGCCAGAGGCTTGTGACTAGAACTGAGGGACTTGGGTGTGATAAAGGGGAAACTATTCCCTTAATGGAAGAGAAACACAATGGAATAATTATAATAAAAAACAACGAAAATAGTAATACCATACAACAGAAGTAAATAACAGAAGAATTATAGTAAATAAACAACCAAGGACATATATAAATGATGCACAAAACATATGTCTAGTAAAGAATCCAAACAAGCCATAATGCTGGAAATATTACACTTAAAACCAAAGTACTAAAAACAGTAAATAACTCCAACAACATCATGCTCTCCAGCTCCAACAGCAATCAAGTACCTAATGTAGAATGAAACTTTCCCTTATCTATACCTACAACTATAGAATATGTATTGGTTGAAAATCTTGACACAAACATGGTGTGAGATGAATCCCAATAGGCAACCACCAAAAGATCTATGCCTAACCATTAGCGAATATATATATCAGCAATATGAAAAATGAATCAATCAATTAGGAAGTACTCATAAGTAAACAATCCTATAGTTTCTAATTAAATTAATTTACATTTATTAAATATACAAATAGTTTAATATTGAAAACTTGGGATCTGGACTAAGTTCTGTATCCCCTGTGTAAAAGAAAAAAAACAAATGTCTTAGAAGACCATATGACAATCAAGTAAGACCGAGTCCAAGGCTGTGCTTTGGCTTGGTAGACTAATCACAACAAATCAATCATTCACAAGAAAACTTCTGTGAAATTTATCATAGCATAACCCCTCTGGTTCAACATATAATCAATTAAATAAAGATATAAAAACCCTATGGGAAAGTTCACATAGTCTAACCCCTTTAGTCTCACAAAAACAAAGACTCTCTGAGGAAGTACACACCATCAATTACCATTATGGTATTTTAATGATAAAATAAAGTCTCTCTGAGGTCTCACTCAACATCAATCACCCCTTGGTCTTGTAACATCATACTATAGACAATATGAGGGAGAACTCACCATAAATCCCCCATTTGGTCTCACAATTTAAATATAACAGACATTCTGGGGAATCCCTCAATGTCAATTCTCCATATTGTCTAACTGCACTAGGTTATCACAACCCTTTATAATAAAATCATAAAAAAACGATATCAAACATCCCAAAGTAATCTTAAATATTACAAGGATAAGAATTTACAATGCATAACACATGCATTTAAAAAGTAGTGACAAGCAATCAATTTTAACCTAATAAGAAAGTCAAGGAAACAAGGTCTGCCTCATAGGAAACCTGGACCAAATGATCATAAAAATTCAAACAAGGAAACACACCCATGGGGTGTCCTCTAAACATGAAATTTAGCATAATATATCAATGAAAAACCCTTAATCTATCAATAAATCTACGACAGATGATAATAGGTTTCAATTCCTTAACACGAAATACCCAAATCATGGGTAATCAGAACATAGGAATATATACCTCAAGACAAACTCTGAAAGGAAACATAAAACCTACCTCTACGTTGTATGATGAACAATCTTGAACTTCGGCCCTTGAATCGACCTTGATCATCGTAGATCTACAAAAAGGTAAAAATGTTCACCCTTGGATAACTCAAGAAATTGGAGAAATCGAGAAGATAGATTCACTAAGAACCAAGAACTCACCAAGGAAATTCCAATGAAACTGATGGTGATTAATTTGGAGAACATATGACAGATAAATGGCTCAGAGAAGAGTTAGAGATTCTGTATGGTCCTTTCCGAGGAACAACCAGAAGAAGATTAAAATAAGTGTTAGACACGACCCCAATCTGATATCTCAATTAAAAAGAAAAGTACACGGAATGATCATTTAATGTACATGACCTGTACATACCTCAACTGGTCTTCTCTTTTGGCGGTCCACACGGCCATGTACTCATCCATTACACAGCAAGTATACAGCTACACGTGGAAATTGGGTACATGATGTGTACTCAAGAGTACACTGTGTGTACTCAGAAAATATCCAAATATTAATATTTCTTCAAAAACAATCCAAAACAAGATCCAAACCTGAAATCAAGATCCAGGTTTATACAAACTTCACCCCTTAAAGAAATTTTCCCCGAATTTTCCTTCAAAGGGTGGTGAAGAAGAAACTTCAAACAACTCTGGCCACTGTGATCATAGGTCGACATCCCTCTCCTAAGTCTCATCTTGTTCTCACCTGTTCTGTCACATCACCCATACCAGAGGAACAAAACAACCATGGAGAACCTTCATGAAATGATCCAAAATCCATATAGGGTGCTCCTCAAAGGATGCATCCTCCTCTAACTCAACCTCCTAAGGTTGAAAAACAAGAGATGAGTCTGAAAAGTAACATTGTAGCTGAGAAACGCGGAAGAAATCATGCATATACTGGTACCTATAAGGTAATTGCAACTGATAGGCTACCGGCCTGACTCTCTCCAAAACCTCAAATGGCCCGACATACCTCAGTTAATGATTTCCCTATCTCCTAATTCTTCTATGTCCCAACCTCAATGTGACATGCAAGAAAACTTGATCTCCAACATCGAACTCTAGAGGTCATCTCCATTGATCAACATAATATTTCAGGTGAGACTCTGTAGTATCTATCCTCTTCTGAATCAACTCCACCTGCTCAGTGTTCTTCTGGACAAGATGAGGTCCCAACATAGCTGCCTCTCCTGCCTCCTACCAACATAGGGGTGATTGGCATGACCTACCGTACAAAGCCTCATAAGGTGCCATCTTAATAGTCACATGGAAACTGTTATAGTAGGAAAACTCCTCTAGGGTATATTTCTCTCCCAATAATGACCAAAATCTAGGACACATGCTCGAAGAATGTCCACTAACAATCAAATTGTTCACTTGGACTGGCCATCTATCTGTGGTTGGTAAGCAGTACTCAGAAGTACTTGGGTTCCCAAATCCATATTTAGTCCCTTCCAGACACGAGAAGTAAAACATGTGTCCCTTTCGGAAATGATAGAGTGTAGAAAACCATACAACCTAATAATCTCTCAGATGTAAAACCTTCCTAGCTCATCAACGTTGAAGGTATCTTTGATTGATAAGAAGTGTGCAGCCTTTATATGTCTGTCAATGAAAACCCAAAATGTATCATTCCATTGAGGTGACCTCAGTAAACCGGTCACAAAATCCATCACTCCATCATTCCAGATCTACTTAGGAATGGTTAACTGCTATAAAATCCATGCCGATCACTGATTCCCCGCCTTCACCTGTTAACATGTGGAACACCTCATAACAAAATAAGAAACATCTCTCTTCACACATGGCCACAAATACTAATGGTTTAGATCTCAATAAATCTTGGTGACAATAGGATGAACTTCCCAAAACGAGGAATGAAAATATCACAAAATCTCCTTCCGTATGTCTACTTACAACCATATGAGCCCATGAAAACACAAGACTTAATCCTTATCTACGGTTTACCCAGGAGTAGGTTCATCGCCTAACGCACTCACCTGTAAGACTAGGCATTTGGAATCTGATAGCTTCCTCATCTGTACTCACTCTAGAAGATTAATGGGAATAGTTATAGTGGAAAGAAAAGTTGGCCCCTGTCTATCGTACATCCCTAAATGAATCTCAAAGAATAGATCCATAACCTGCCACTCACTACTGGTCTCCTGAACTGCCTGTATCTGGGTCCTCCTACTCAACACATCAACCACTGTGTTGCCTTTTCCAAGCTTGTAGGAAAGCTCCAAGTCGAAGGACTAAAGGTACTCAACCCACCTTTGTTATCTCAAATTTAGATCACACTAAGTAAAGATATACTTGAGACTTTTGTGTTCAGTGAAACCCACAAAATAATATCCAAATAGATAATTTCTCCAACAATGTAAAGAATGGAAAACTATAGCTAACTCGAGATCATGCATTATGAAATTACTCACATGTGGACTCAACTGCCGAGACCCGTACGCAATGACTCCTCCCCCCTGCATAAGAACAACACCCATCCCGATACCCGATGCATCATAGAAAACATTGTAACTCTTTCCTGAATCTGGTAAAATTAGTATCGGTGCTGAAGTCAATCTCCATTTAAGCTCTTAAAAGGCTGAATCACATGAATTAGTTCACCAGTACATCTCAACATTCTTAGCCAGGTCCTTCAGTGGAACTGGTATGTGTGAAAAGTCCTATATAAAGTTTCTGTTGTATCTAGCCATCCTCAAAAAACTCTATACCTCAAAGATGTTTTTTTGCTGCTCCTAGGAAACTACTGCTCTCACTTTCTCCGGTTCTACTGATACTCTTATCTATGAGATAACATGACCTAATAAGTGAATATGATCCATCCAAAAGTGGAATTTTGAGATCTTGGCATATAACTGATGCTCTCTAAGTGTACTCAATACGATCTCAATATGGGTGGCATGGTCATCTCAAGTGTGACAGTACATCAAGACATCATCCACTAAAACAACCACAAAGGTTTCCAAGTAAGGATGGAACAATCGGTTCATCAATACCATGAATTTTTTTGGTGTGTTTGTGAGACTGAACGACATAACCACATACTCGCACAGACCATATCTGTTACAAAAGGCATTAAGAGGTATTTATGATGTTCTAATGTGCAACTGATGATAACTGAATCTCAATTCAATATTCTATAACACATGATATCCTTGAATCTAATCAAATAGATCATCAATCCTCGGTAAGGGATACCGATTCTTGACCATCAAGTAGTTCACCTTTCGATAATCCATGAAAAGTCTGAGGGTACCATCTACCTTTTTCACAAAAAGGACAGGTGAACCCCAGTGAGACGTACTGGGTTGGATAAAACCCTTTTTCTGCAACTCCTCTAACTGCTTCATGAGCTCCTTTAACTTTGGTTTAGCCATCCTATATGGAGGAATAGACACTGATGCCACTCCTGGCACAATCTCAACAGAGAAATCTGAATCTCACTCTAGAGGTAAACCTAAAAAGTCATCTGGAAAGACATCCCTGAAATGATTCACCACTGGAGGAAATTCCAAATGTGCAGTCCCCTAGTCATCCAGATATAAACTAGCTATCTGGGTTGTAATTCCTCCCACCCCAAGATGCTTGGGTCCCACTCTGCTCACCTAGACATCCCATTCACCCTTATATAGAAAATACCCACCCTTTGGAGACGTGAAACTCACCCTGTGGTGATAGCAGTGAACAATGTCTTGGAAGGAGAACAACCAGTTCATTCCAAGAATGAAATCTAATCCTGTCATCTCTAAGACGTAGAGGTTACATAAGAAGTGAACCCCACCATCCTCAAATGGGCACTAATTTCACTAATTTACACTAGCTGTTATAATCCCCAACAGTGTTTCCATCATCATAACATACTTATAAGTAAAGATATAGTTTCCAAGGCTCTCCACAACAACAACAGATATGAAACTATGGTGAGACCCTATATCAAAAAGAGAATAAGATAAAACTAAGGAAACTAGAATCATACCTCTAACTGTAGAGGGTTCGAGATCCTGCTCTGGTTGGGTCTACTCTAGTAAAAAGGTCTGAACTATACCGTGGCCATGTGACCCTTCCTGACTACCCTAAGATGATACACCCTACTATCACTAAAAACCTATAGCCTTAATCCCATGAACATGATCTCTTTCTCAGCCTGAACATCTGGATGAAATCCAATTTCCATAATGATGAGAAACTTGTGGTCCTGCTCCTGAATGTGGAGTCACAGTTGAACTACTATCACTAGATGATGGTGAGAAAAACCAAAAAAAATGCTGAAGATGGTCCATCTTCCTAAAATCTTGGCACGCAATTGGGTCTACTGGGCACTGAGGTCTCATATGTCCACTCTCACCACACAGGTAGCATACCACTTGGATTCTTGAAGGAATATTCTGTCTACTCGGATCTCCACACGTAGACTCCCTACGGTTCTTCATACTATCAGTCAGAGAAGTAATAACTCTGAATGCCGAACCACCCTACCTCAAAGCTCCAGACTCCCTCAGATTTTTCTCGGTGATCAGTGCCTAGTTGACTAAGGAAGATATGTAATTCAACCTAAATATGTTCACCTAGGATTAGATATAATGTCTCAGACCATCCTCAAACTTCTTGGCCATAAATAACTCATTTCCCCCAGAATGGGTGTGAATCGTTACAGCTCTGTGAAGCGAGAATAATACTCCATGACTGAAAGAGTACCATTTTATAGACCCATAAACTCTTGGGATTGGTCGTACCTCAAGGTATCTGGGTAGAAATAATCATAGAAGGGCCACTGAAACTTATCCCAATCCCTAACTCATTGGCGTCCCACCTGCGATATCACATCCCACCATCTCATGGAAGAATCTCGAAGCATGTAGGTTACGAGATTCACCCTCCTCTCAAGAGGTGTCTCGAGATTTTCCAAGATAGATAGAATGAGATCTAACCATGAATCTATAGCCTGAGGTCCTCCATCCCCTGAGAATGTGGGAGGATGCTTCTACTGAAAAACTTGCGTCAACTCTGCCATAGATGGGGTAGGATGCAGTGATCCCTAGTAGGTATGCATGAACGTTATAAATCCTTCTTGGAACTATGCATCAACAATTGTGTTTGTTATAATAACTGGTGCCAAGACTATCATGATGGGAGGATCTTCTAGTAGTCCCTGATCTACCATTTCTAATGTCTGATCATTTCCATGTATCTGGCACACAACCGGAGGACGTCTCGGTGGCATGAATATGCAAGGTAAAGCGCACACCTCAGTTCAAGATTATCAAGGTCTGAAACATAGAAGTGCAAGAAAGGAATAGAAGAATAGATCATTAATGTTTACCAAAATAGGGTTACATGGCATGTAAATTCTCAAAACGACGTTTTCCCTAAGGTATAGACATGGACATGTACCTCTTCCCAACCTGGTCTTGTAACACCCATACACAAGACATTTACTTGATCTTTCCCTCCAGCCTGAGTTCTTCTACACAGCTAAACAAAATAGTTCTCTCCTAGGTAACAACATACAATGTGATAAACCTAGGAATATCCTGTACTACTTAAGCCTTAACCACCGGTGTCATTAGTCACATAGTCAAAGACATGGTCAACTTCCACACAGCGTGTTCAAGCTGGACACATCGTGTACTACCTGAAATCCATCCACCTGTGTCATTAGTCACATGGCCAAATACATGGCCTCAACAGCATGGCGTGTACTCCCAGTACATGGAATGTTCTACCAAATAGTTACCAACCTGTTTCTATGATCACACAGTCAGTCACACGGTTATAGACAAGACGACATACATATAAAGTACACGGTGCGAACATAAGAAAAGTGATTTCTTCTAGAACAGAAAAACACATGGCGTGTGTTCATAACACTACACGCTGTGTTGTCTGTGTTTTCATATAGTAGGCCTCTGAAACTTCTCCAAAACCCTTGAAAACCTAAAATTTCATCCAAGGGATGAAAATTTACGACCTGTGAGATACCATACTCCCACTAATCAAAGTTTCACATCCTCATTCACATAATAACATGACAAAATTCAATTAAAGTTCATACACGACCCACCAAATTTTGATCCAAGAGGGCCCATAACAACTTAGGGTCCAAATTTTTGTGTCCATCCAAATGAAACATTTCATATTAGTAATACCCTATCAAATTGAATGTATTATATCATGGAATATATCATAATTGAATGCATATCTTGCACAACATCTATCACAACAACATGAAATCTATAATGCACTCTAAATAGAATAACAAGAATTCCTGACATGTGATCTCTTGTAAGTGACTATATGATTCATGAGATATAATTACTTTGTCTCGTAGGGTTGCAACAAAAATATAACTACAATGATATAAATAATAATAGCTCAAAAGACGTGTATCACCCAATGGTGAAATCAAATAAACTATAACGATTGTAAAATGAGATAAAAATTGCAATATTTGAGGTAACATGGATTTTCCCTATACACGGGTTAGCTACTACCAGGAATAGTTTAATACTAGCTTCCCATTTCTTTATATCCCTATCTATAGGCTCCAAATAGTAAGACCAATCAGAAAAGAAACCGGCCTCTAATACCACTTTGTAACCTCCCAGATCCGGGTGCCGCCCAAAGGTTCCTCGTACCCGGTTGGTCATATGGCCTCAAGCGTATTTCCCTGAATACCAGAGGCTTCTGACTAGAAGTGAGGGCCTTGGTTGTGATTGTGGCGAAACTATGCCCTCATTAGTAGAGAAACACAATAGAATAACAATAATAAACAACATCAGAAATAGTAATACCATTCAACATAAGTAAATAGTGGAAGACTGATAGTAAATAAAAAACTGGAGCACATATATAAATGATGCGTGTCACATATGTCTAGGAAAGTAGAAAAAAAAGTCACAATTCTGTAAATACAACACTTGAAACCAAAGTACTGGAAATAGTAAATAACTCCAACAGCATCGCAAGCCTCAGATTGATCCCATGCTCTCCAGCTCCAATAGAAATCAAGTACCTAATGTAGAAGGGAACGTACCATTATCTATAACTGCAACTGTATAATCTGTTTGGGTTGAAAAGAATGACCCAAACAAGATGTGAGATTAATCCTAGTAGTTAACCATTAAAAGATCTATGCCTAACTGTCAGTTAATATATATAGCAGGAAATATGTAAAATGAAGCAATGAACAAGGAAGTACTCCAAAGTAAACAATCTTATAGTTTCCAATTAAAATCATTTACATCTATTAATTATCCAAACCATTGAATAATGAAAACCCAGGATCTAGCCTAAGATCTATATCACATGTGTAAAAGAGAAAAAACCGATGTCTTAGAAGACCATCTGACAATCAAGTAAGACTAAGTCCAAGCTTCTGATTTGGCTTGGCAGGCTCATCACAATCAATAAATAATTCACAAGAAACCCTATGGGAAAGTTCTCACAACCTAACCAATATGGTTCAACATCTCATCAATTCAATAAAGATATAATGACCCTCTGGGAAAGCTCACATAGTTTAACCCCTTTGGTATCACTAAAAAAAGACTATTTGAGGACGTACTCACCGTCAATTCCCCCCGTAATGTTTTAACGATAAACTACAGACTCTTTGAGGATGTAATCAACATCAATTAACCCTATAGCCTCATAAAAATATACTATAGACACTCTGAGGGAGCACTCACCATCAATCCCCCCTTAGGCCTCACAATGTAAATATAACAGACACTATGGGGAAGCCCTCAAAGTCAATTCCCCATATGGTCTAACTATACTAGGTTCTCATAGCCCTATGTGATATAATGATACACAAAAAATATCCAACAACCCAAAGTAATCTGAACTATTACAAGGACAAGTAGTTAAAATGCATAATAGTGGAATTTAACAAGCAGTAACAAGAAATCAATTCCAACCTAACATGAAAGGAAAGGAAACAAGGTCTACCTCATAGGAAACCTGTACCAAACAGTCATAAACATTCAAATAAGGAAACACACACATGGGGTGTCCCCTAAACATAAAATTTAGTATAATATATCAATTAAAACCCCTTAATATATCAATAAATCTATGGAATATGATATCATGGTTCAATTCCTTAACACAGAATCCCCAAATCAAGTGTAATTAGAACTTAGGCATATATAACTTAACAAAAAATCTGAAAGGAAACAAACCACATACCTCGGCATTGTACAATGACCACTCTTGAACTTCATCCCTTGAATTGACCTAAAATGTCATAGATCTACAAAAAGGTCAAAAAGTTCAACCTTAGATAACTCTAGAAAGAGGAGAAATCAAGAAGATAGATTAAAAAAGAACTAGGAACTCACCAAGGATATTACAATGAAATTTAAGGTGTTTGATTTAGGGAACATATGATGGATTAGTGACTTGGAGAAGATTCTTTGATTCTGCATGATCCATCGTGAGGCACAGCTAGAAGAAGATGAAAATGAGGGTAAGAAGCAAACCTAGATTGATATCTCAATTAAAAGTAAAATTACACGTCATGTTAATTTAATGTACACACCGTGTACATTCCTCAATCGGCCGCCACATTTGGCGTCCGACACGACCATGTACTCATCTGTTACATGGATAGTACACAACTACATGTGGAAACCGAGTACATGGAATGTACTCAAGAGTACACAGTGTGTACTCAAGAGTACACAGTGTGTAGTCAAGAGTACACGGTGTGTACTCATAAATTTTCAAAATCTTCATTTTTCCTCAAAAAACAACCCAAAACAAGATCCATACCTTAAATGAAGATCCAGGTTCTTACACAAAAAATCTAACAAAAAAGGTCTTGGATACACATCTAGTAATAATTATTGTTATATAATTTTTAACTTAAAAATTAGTAAATATATTATATTCCTCTAATATAATATGATGGATTAGTCATAATTATTCATAAAATAAAACAAACAACATGACAGTTATTATATAAGTAGTTCACATTAGAATAGACAATATGATTAGAACAAAACTCACGATTTATCAAGTAAATTAATATTTCACCAAGATGGGTGAATTCAAAACTGTGAATCAAAGGATCCATTGATTCATAGGATATTTTAATGGAATGAATTACATAGGTGAATATTTTTAGAAACTCATAATTGTTAAAATATTCCTAATATATCTACCCAATTTATGGCATCCATATAAGGTTTTGAGAGATAAAATAATATATTTAAAATAATACACATCGAATAAACTCAATAGATGTAAGAACCCATTTTTTATCATAGAATTGGATATTTTTTTGGGTATAAATATTTATTTTGAACCTAATTGGATTCCCTATGAGGTTAGAATGATTTTTTGGGTGTGTGGGGATTTTTTAGATCTCATAACCCTAGATAATGGAGAAAATATCTTGGCCAAATGGTTATTAGAAACTGTGTGATCTAGACCACACGATCTCTCCTTATAGTGTGGGGTTAGAGAGTGGGGTGAAGCCGGGTGCATAGTTTTCCCTAACCATATTTAAAGGGATGAACACCCATATAAGATGTAAGTAGTTTTGTAGTATAGATAATTTTCATGGGTTGATCATGGTTTCTCAAACTGTGCATCCCAACCATGCACCGTAATCGTGTGATTCCCCTCATGAGGTAGTGAGCATCGCATGGTTAGTTTACAGTTTGGACAACCGTGTGGCCAAACTGCGCACATCTATTTTTATTGTGTGAGATGAATAAAATGAACTTAATGAAATTTTTAACTCACATCATTCCTCTTTGGATCATTATATTAGGGAACAACACCTCTCTTCTCTGATTTTGAATATCTCAAACCTCTTTCAATTGATTTTTGATCTTGTTCATCCATATGATCTCTGATTCCACCCCCTTCATTACATTAGATGCACAAAAGAAATTACTCGATTCCTCTTGAGCCATTTTTTGGACTTATTTCATTCGATGATTCTATTTAGATGTAGGCTCAGATGACCTATTTTCTGGTCATATATTCATTATTTATATTTCTTCTCTTATAGGACAAACTAAAAGATGATACTAGATGAGGAGAGTCATACAAGATTGTTGTAGGTGGTATATGATTCATCCCTTGGTATTCTTCATTTTACTAATTTTCATAGTTGTGTGTATGATGAGTTCTTTGTGCGTGACCTATTAAATTTACATTCCTTGATTATTTTCATTAGAATAAGTTTCTAAGATTCTTTTTATACATGTTCTTTATGTAGTTGGAATTTGAAACCTCAATTCTATCTACTCCATGTAGTGTTTTACCTTAGATATACCTTTAGTGGTTGTTATGCATATCTCTACCACCATTCAACTTCTATTTTACATGATCTAGACAATAGTGAGAGTTAATTAAAAAAATTTAATGTAGTGTCTAGCACAAGTATGCTTCTCAATTGACCAATATAAGGTTATTTGTAAAATTGATTAATGAATCTAAATTTTAAATGGAAAGTATATTATATATATCACTAGGCCTATGTAAATGTAATTAAATGGTTTTTTTGGTATGTCAGTATCAACCCTTTCGAAGAATAATGGAAGGTAGTGGAGTGAATCTAATGAGTTGATTATAACTTATACAATCTAATGAATTGTTTCATGTCCTATAAGACTTTTCACATGTTTTAATGGAAAAGGAATGGAATAAATGACTTATTAAATGGCCTGAATATTACATCCCTTAATTCATTAAATGAATCAATTATATAGACATTATTTCATATGGACCTATTAATTATTATATGGGTGTTAAAACTTGATCTATCCTTGGATTCATTAGGTATTTTCTGGAGCACTCATGGATGCCATAATGATTCAAGGATTTTGGTTACCAAGGATGACACTGACCTTGGAACCAGATCTTTATCTACCTGTGGATTTCTGGTATGACACCGTAGGATCCCTCCATTATATTTATAGGATTCATTGGATACACTCATTGGATCCAATGTGATGTATATCAAAATATGGTGCTAGGGACACACTGAATGGTCCTAGTAATTTTTTATCATGTTTTACCCTGGATGAATTCTATAGATTTGACTAGAACTTTTTACAGTGGAATACCTTGGGTGATTCCCATTGGATTACATGTAGAATCTTTATCTAGGATAAAAATTATTAATAAGTTGGATTGATCATTGAGATCAATGATTACTTGTCTTTTACATTATTTACCCTTCATTATTTTCATCATTACATGATTCCATGTTATATCATTGAAAATTAATTATTACTATTATCATGACATGATGTTATTTTTGGTCATACCTCATGTGACATACAACATAAACTAGAACATAATTAATAAATGAAATAGTTCCATGTTAAGACACCATTATACACTAAAGAAAGTATTGGTTGTTTACATTTATATTTTACTTTACATTTTATATGCATTACTACAAACAATTTTAGTTTATATTACATGAAATAGATGTTATAGTTATCATTGATGGTGGCCTACTGAGATTTATCTCACACCCTATCTTGACTGCCATTGAAACCAAGGAATATTACATGTATTCATGTGTTTATAAAGGGAATCATTCTACATTATACACCTGATATCACTTTCTTTCTTAGGATGGATCTTTCCAGCAGATTATTGAGCTAGAGCTCGGGATGCTTGTATAATTTTGGATTTTTTTACTTCTTTTGTATAAAATGTATTGTCAGACACCTCATATACCTATTTTCTAGTTTTTTTTAAAAATATGACATATTTTATCATCATATTTTATGTATTACTATCAGTTTGTTATATTATTTATTATTTTTGTCTTCTTCTGCTATGGTGGGTTACTAGTCCAGTGTTTATAGTGTCTTCTTCTATTACGTCATATGTTTTTCTCACTTATTATTCTTCGTTACCTGACATCCTATTTATCTATTGTTATTAAATTTATTAATTTGGTAACAAAATCCCCATAGACACACTCTATGTCCTTGTTGTTACTCAAATTCCTCTGGAAATCAGGTATATACGCTTAAGTCCATGTGACTAACCAGGATCGAGGACCTTTGAGTAGAAATCGAGTTTGAGATGTCATAATGTGGTATGAGATCGTCTATTATTAACTTACTCTTTAGAAAGAATATACAAGATATTATGAATTATTTGGAACATTGTTATATGTTTTTCTTGGGAGTAACTAACCCATGTTATGTGTAAATTTTGAATTCCTAGTATTAAAAAAATTTGATCTATAGTTATCATATTATAGTTGATTAACATTCACCATTGGGTGACTTACATTATATATGAGAGTTATTATTATTATGATTGAGTATTTCATTTCATCCTTGTCTTGATGACATCATGTCAAGGATAATTGGTTCATGAATCATTGTAGACACATAGATGTCACAGTCCATGCATATTCTTTTCCATGTAAGTGCATTTCATTGATTTCATTTTCCTTTATTACATATGATTGTTGAGTGATACTGATTTATATATGTATTCATGTTACTCTCCTTGGATATTATTGATTGATTTCAAATTACAATTCATGAGGTGTATATCCCCTCATGGGTTGGAATGGGTAGATTACTGAGTCACGACAACATACCTCACACATTACAATTCGAGTCCAAATTTAGATGGGGTTAATTAGAAGCTAAATGGGTGTTGCTTTTAGCTATAAGGTGTATAGGCACAGATTCAATAGGAAGGATAATCCATTTTTTCTATAATTTGTATAATCTTATAATAAATGTTTCCTTAAAAAATTGAAACATGTTATAAAAATGAATAATTTCTATTAGATTAAGAGGAACCATGAAATTAAACAGTTCATCTACTGGAACCCTGTAAATTAAAACATGAACACTTACCAATACATGGACTTCTAAGAAATTTGTTAGGTAGTAAACCTTGGGTAGTGATTCATTCTTATTATATTCTTCATCCAATAGTGTATTTATTTTCCTAATGATTGTTATGAGACATTTTATTAGCATTTTTAGAGATATGACACAACAAAGTTCCAATGTCCTGTGCCCAGTGGGTGGTGATGATCATGATCTAGACATGGTGGACCCTGATCCACCAGTGTTACCTCAAAGAGTTCCAATTGAAATACTGCTTGTTATACTTGATTTGGGAACTAATTCTTATCTTTGTGAGAGTTTCCTATGTATTATAAAGTCCACACAGGTGGCTCTATGAGCTGCACCTATGATGGATGATCAGGCCAATGAGTTCTAGTATTAGAATCCCCCACCTTCTTAGGGAATGATGGTCCACAGGCTGCTAGGTGTTGGCTAGAGAACACCCAATATATCTTTTAGAATCTATAGATTCTTCTAGAGTCTAGGGCCATGATGTCCACCAATATGCATCAGAATTCGGCCAAGTACTAGTGGGATGTGATTATATGGGATGGTTGCCTTCAAGGAATGTTATAGGATGGTTTTCATACTACTGTTTATGATAATTTATTTCCTCAAACACTGAGGTTTGACTGAGAAAGAGAGTTAATGCATCTATATTAGGTTTTATTTTTAGTCATGGACTATTCATCATGTTTTCTTGAGTTACAGTGATTTTCACTACTTATATATAGTGATGATATTTCATGTGATAAATGCTTTGAGGATGAGATCTAGTATTACAACTATACTTATGTGAATTTATTTCATCTACCTACTTTATTTGAGATCTTTTATTTGGATCCTATCACTAAGTGCAACATGATTGAATGTGATAGTTTTGGGAATATAGGATCAGTGTCAAGGTAGTCTAGTAATTCTTTCAGTATATTGAAACATTTCTTTAATGTTTCATGCCATAACAATAGAGGTCTGAGTAACCACACCGAAAACTCTATTTTATGCCATCGGTGTTAATAGTAGGGGTATTCTATTGGGAAAAAATCCCTCAAGGCATACTCTTGTTATGTTTTTGGTGTGATCGTGTTTGTTAAAAAATCCAAATGACTGTGAATGGGCATGGCTGGGGTTTGACAAAGAAATGTTTTTAAGGTGTTGTAGTTTCCCAATGTTTGCTAATTTTTTTGGCATCAAAATTGGTAATTTGTGTTTGGAAATGTAAGGATTTATTCATAGTAATGAATGGTGTGAATAATGGAGAACTAAATCAGAATATTAATAGAAACACGAAGCTTAGGACATGAACCCTGTACCATATTCGAGATGGGTTTGCGGCTGCGTACCAGGAAGTGGGAATGGTACATGGGAATAGTTCACAGAACTGAAAATGGTTTATAGTGACAGTTTGTGATGAAGGGTGTGAATTATGAAGAAGGCATGATGGTTCAAGGAATGAAAGAAAAAAATGTCTTCGCATAAGAGCAAAGACAGTATGTGGACCCCTGTGGAAAAATGGTTCACAGAATGGGTGTGGTTCGGGTTGGAGGATCAATGTGCGGTGGAGGCTATACCAAATCAAAGATTTGGTAAATATTTGATTAGTGGATTTTTAGGAAATATTTTCCTATATAGTGAGAAAAAATGCCACCAATTAGAAGAGATACTAAATACCATTTTATAATATCTCTTTTCTATGGGAATTCAGTGAAGTATGAAAGTGGTTTGTGAGAAGCGATTATGCAAAGGATGATGATGTTTGCGAAACATTTTGAGAAAGTGTTTTTGGAGGACATTATAGTTTGGAAAGGAAGAATGTTTTATGGAAGAATAATGTAGTACAAGGAGGGAGAGCTCTGTTATGTGGAATCGAAGGCATTCCACGAACAGAGAATAGTTCACTAAGAGAGGCTGGTTCGCAGAGGAGGTTCGCTAAGTCGGTACACAAAGGTGGTATTGACAGGGAAAGAAGAGGATTTCGTGGAATAAGGGTGATTCGTGGAAGCAGAAATGGTACGTAGAGGTGGTGTTCATAATACCATACCTTGTACACAGTATGTGGAAGGAGTATGTGGTTCACAAAACACTCAAGGAAGCTTGAAAAAGATTCAAGTCAGTTTGCAGAAGTCATTTCCATTACCTAATAGTACATGGAAATTTGGATTTCATCTATGGGTAAAAAAGTGACTTCAATAGAGAATATACCTATATTTGGGGATGAAATATTAGTGAAAATTAAGGGACTTACATATCCATAAATTTTGTTTGAACTATAAGTCTATAAACCGTGAGTGGATTCTTTTCCAAGAGCAGTGAGCGAAGGAAGAGGAAGACATTGACCCTTTCCACCAGTAGTGAGCCAGAGAAGGAGGAATAGGGAGTGAACCTTGAGAATATAATGAGTAGACCTTAAACATTTCAAAGGTAGTGACCCGAGACATATATGATCTAGCCCAAACATCTTAATCATTATTGAAAGTGATATTTAGTAAATTTTGTACATCGATACACTGTTGTTGTATGCTCCTTGGATGTATCCTAGTAAGGGTGAACCAAGTAAAAATTTCCATGTATCATGCTTGATTTAAATTATTTTCATACGTTTCCATGAGAATGAGAGATATGAGAGTTTTTTTTAATAATGAAACAAGATCTGAAGGGGAATAAATTTTAATCAATCATACCCTGATTCACCTCCCTCTCAGGGTATTCTACCTAGAGGACCTAACATATTTTAAGCCTCATTATGATATAGACCCAATAGAGAATCATTATTGTATTTTTTGGGGAATATTAAGATATTTAGTCAGACCATTCAATCTAATTGCAGTTGAAAGGCTCTGCACCAGCTCCACCTTTAGGGGTATGTTTTTTTATCCCACAATCGGTGGTGAGTTGGAGTAAAACCTGTAAGACATGACAAGGAAAAGTTCATGGTCATGGTATTGAGACTCTATATCATCAGTTCAGACAAAGAGTTCATACTTTGGGTAGTATAGTTGGATCCTAAGGGTGTGGATTAGGTTAGTTTCATGCTTTACAACATCTACCCAAGGATTAGAGTAAAAAATAATATACTTTACAAGTTACTTTTCTAGGGGCCACTAATATAGTATCTACATTATTTGATACATGTAATTAATAATCCTTTATATAATTATCTATTTTGGAAATTATTAGGCTATAAATTTAGTATTACTGTGGGGTTATTCCCCTAGATACACTATTGGGAGTATGTTTAGAGGGTAAATGCCAATGTGGGGACTTCCCCCTTGTGTAGGGAGTTAGATTTATAATGTGAACTCTTTATTCTAAAAATGATAGGGTGATTTACATAGTCATACCATTGGGAGTTAGTTTAGTGGAAAAATAAAAACTAATGGACTGCCCCCTTGAGAAGGGAGTTACAATTTCTTCTGGGAACTCTTTCTTGTCAAAATGTCAAGACTCTGTGTCATTCTAAGGATGGATTGGTTGGTCCCATATACTACCTTTGTAGAAAACTATAACCATAAGGTATCATTTACATCACTAGAGGGAACTATTTTATATATCCAAGGGTGATTGGGATGTTTAAGCTAGTAGATCTGGACAATAGTATCATGGGACAAGGGGATTTACCACCTAGATTTGTAGTCTCCTCATGGGGGGTCAAAGAGTACACCTTGTAGATTTTCCTCTAGTTGTAGATAGTTTCAGGGACTTTGTTTTCGACTATTTTTCTAAATTACTTCCAAATAAGGGTAGCACTTATGATTGATCTTGTTCTAGGTGTAGTGCTAGTGTCTATCCCTCCATATAGGATGACACCTACTAAGCTCGAGGATCTCAAGAGAAATTTGGAGGATCTAGAGGCTAAAGGTTTTATACGGACTAAAACTTGATATTGTGGTTCAACCATTATTTTTTCTAAGTAGTTTGATGGGAACCTTCATTTGTGTGTAGATCAAAAATGGATGAACTATCTTATGATCAAGAACCGGTATCCACTACCTCGAATAGATTATCTATTCGATCATATATGAGGGGATATGGTGCTTTATAAGATCAAGTTGAGATCAGGGTATCATCAGACGTGACTCAGAACATCATACATACCTCATACATATCTCTATACTAGTTATGGTTTGTATGAGTATATATTTATTCCCTTTTATCTAATGAATGTGCCTTATATTCTCATGGAATTAATGAATAGGGGGTTTCATCCCTATACAGATTATTTTTTTCCTGGTATTTTTGGAAGAAATGTTGTAGTATTATTACATTCATAGAGATCATTATAAGAATCATGACGTCATTAAGAAAACACTAAGAGAGAACCATATTTATTCTAGTACTACTAATTCCCACTTTTGGATTGAAAAATCTTACTTCTTGGGTCAAATTATCTCAAATACAGGATTTTCTGTTTACCTGGATAGGTTAAGTGTTGTTTTTTTGGGAGCATCCCAATAACGTGATTTATACAAAGATTATCTTAGGGATGACTGAATATTACATGTGTTTCATATAAGAATTATAATTACTTACTTCACATAATACAGGTATTACAAATAAGGGTTTCAAGTTCTTCTAGACATAAGTGTTAGAAAAATCCTTCTATAATATTAATGGAAGGCTTGTTTCGGCACCTATTCTGGTTCTTCAAGTTCCTGAATGAGGCTATATAGTGTTCTATGATGCATCTGGAATTGGTCTATATGACGTTACGAAATAGGATGATAGTGTCATTCATATGTATTTCTATAGTTGATACGTTGTGAGAAAAATTACCTGATGTGCGACCTCGAGATAGGAGTAGTTGTCTATGCCATACATTATTGGAGACACTATCTGTTGGGTGAGAGATTTGTGTTGTATAAGGACCACAAGATCCTCAAAGATATATTTACACACTATGAAATGAATCTTATATAGATAATAGGGGTCAAATATCTTCAGTCATTCAAATTTGGAATTTCATATCTTCCTGGAATGTGCAATGTAGTAGCGGATGCACCGAGTCAGAAAACTCAGGAATAAGCGATATGGGAAGCTAGTAATTAAAGAAATTTAAGGGTCCTCTTCTCTAAGATACATCTGGAGTTCCATGAATGTCATGATAAGTCTTATCCTTCAGCCTTGATATTTACCTCTTCACTCATTAAGGGGTTAAACTGAAACCAATTTTCATATCTTGGTGTCTTGGTTCCTTGGGAGAGTATTTTAAGAGATGACCCTCCTCTATATTGGTCTATGGATAGAGACAATATCCTACATATAAATGGATGTGTTTGGGTTCCTAAAGATGTGAGAGAATAAATAACGCAAGATTATGATTCTTCATAATTGTTAGTTCATCTAGGAATCTCCATGATGTTTTGAGATATGTGACACCAATATTGGTGCCCTGGGATGAAATGCCAGACAACAGAATTAATCACTATGTGTTCCTCCTATTAGTTGGTGAATGTAGAGAACTGGAGAACTACATGATTTTTATAGCCTGTCACGACCCGACCCTACCCGGTCTCGAGCCACAACTACCCCAATCCCACCTCCATAGGCCAGGGGCTGGTGAAAAGTGCCAAAGGCTAAACAACTCGGGGATGCCTTTGCTTAAGTACCTATACACACACATGAAACCCACTCAATGCAGAAGTGTAGAGTAAAAGGAAAAGTAAAGTACCAACTTCTATAAACAAACCACAAAGGTACATCAAACTCTAGACAGTACAAAGTGAGTACTGAAGGTAAAATGAAAAGAAAAGGGTAAAACATGCGCCCAACCAGAAAAGTGCCACAACCCAGCAACAGGTAAAAAAAAGTAAAACATATGGGAGAGTCCCACACCTAGAACCTGACTACGACCACCACATGTGGTCCAAGCTACCGAACTCATAAGATCCTCTGTAGTCATGAGCAACCTGTCTGTCGTCTGCAAGGTCACACCAAGTGTGGGCAAAGCCCAAGAAGGGGTGAGTATAAAAATACTCAGTAGGATACCCCTAAGTCTCGAGGGAGAAACAAAATAGGTACCGAAGGGTGATCAGTAGATCGAACAAGGAATAGTAAAGTAGTACAACAGAGAGTGCTGCAAAAAGTAACGCTCGACCCAATAAGAGGAAGGAAGTAGAATCATCCTAATACAAGGAGATAGAAATGGTTAGAAGATGAACTTCCTGCCGAGCCTTCGCTACCTATAGATGGAGAGTAGAGTCGTCCAACCATGAGAATATAGACACAAAAAGCACGTGGCATACCCCGAACGTCTTCGCCTCTCCTAGAAAGAGAGTAACCAAAAACTAAGAAGGGGGTACTAGAACAAGTTATATACATATCCATATGCTCAAACAAGAAACCCGAACAAGATCATAAGGGGATCTCCATCTCATAGCTTAGCCCAAGAAAGTGAGTCGCCAACAGTCCCAGAAGTAAACACCATTGATGCCCAATATCCCGCACGTTTGCCCCGAAATACAAGTCAAGGGGATCAAATATCCTCACCTTGACACTATCCACTTTGGGCGGTACTGACTCACCTGCACGGTTTTAGGTTGCATCACAAGGACACATCTCGATGGGGAGAGCGCCCTTCATTCTTGAGAGTTTTGGGGAAAGTCAAACCACACCTCGTCACTGTCACACAGTAAAGAGGTCTTCTCAATGTAAAATTTGTCACATCACTGACCCATAAAACCAATGGTCTTTCTCCAGTAGTCATAGAGAAAATCCACAGACTAGCCTAGTAGAAAGGACTGAGTCTTAGAGAAGTTGTTGGGTAACACACTGCTCGGACCACCTGGATAGTAAACCCTAAGAGGTTGTCGGGTAAACCACTACTCGGCCCCGCTGGAGGGTAAACCCTAAGAGGTCGTCGGGTAACCCATTGCCCAGCCCAGCTAGAGGGTAAACCCTAAGAGGTCATCGGGTAACCCACTGCGCAGCCCAGCTGGAGGGTAAACCCAAAGAGTTCATCGGGTAACCCACTGCCCAGCCCAGCTGGAGTGAAAATCCTAAGAGGTCATCGGGTAACCCACTGCCCAGCCCCGCTTGAGGGTAAACCCTAAGAAGTCGATGAGAAACACACTACCCAGCCCCACTGGAGGGTAAACCTGGAACTGCTCTGGCCATCCCTATCGGATGGAACAAAACTGGCCAATGGAACATGGAGTGGGTATCGCACAACAACCCGACTCTGAAACAACTCACCTACTAGAGGGTCAGCGCCCATGTAGTGTGGGTCATGCCGATACCTGGAACTCTGCCTAAGAAAACACATAACGGTAGATCACAGAAGGAAGATATGATCTTGATACTCGGCTAGGGAGTCTGCACCCAGGGCTTACTGGGCTCCACAACCTACTGGAAACAACCTCCTGAGTAGAGGATTGGTGCCCGCATAAAGTATTTGTCACACCAAATTCACAATAACCCTACCAGGGAATACGAAGGGACATGATACTGAAATCCCACATGGCTAAAAGAAGAGGGGAACCTAAACAACTCCACCGATCAAACTGTCGAGAACAGAACCAGGGGAAACCACTCCACCCTGCTGGTCTAAACCATCATTAACAGAAGGACCCTCTGCATCACGAGAGGTCAAATGTACGTAAAGTGGAACACGGTACGCACATGGGGCCCTCATCACATGTGGCCCTATCTCATATCCAAACCATGTACACAAACATTCTCAGGTACAAACTACAACATGTACCTCTAGGCAAACCCATATACTCCTAGAGTATACCACATTTCCATCCCAAAGGCTATCATGCACATGATTCCCAACGTCAATGCAAAAATGGAGAAAACGTAAGTTCTCCAACTTTCTTCCACCATAGCCCTAGTACGACCAACCACACCTCTTAAAAAATTTACTTTACTCTCACAGGAGTGCTCACAATCACATGCCAAGGGTTCTCTGCAAACACTACGGGAAGAACCTCCACCCGTACACCTTTCATGCCTTCACATTTAATGAGATATCAATGAGGACCCGCACATCCAAACAGATCATAACGTTGTAATCCTCACAAAAAAACATGCGAGATGGATAATCAAATCACCTCAAACAAATATCCGACGTAAAATTTGTCCAACACCGCTATACACCCGAATGACATCCCCTGATCCCGAGCCTCGGTCCCGAAAACAGTCGGGCGCATCGCACCATTGCGATCACCTCAGAAAAAACGTCTAATTGACTACTTACACACGTGGAATAGATATCCGGAGTAAATGATGCATTTAGTCATACCACACATGAGCGGTGCTACGTGGGACTTGAATTAGAGTCCCGAAGCACTGCCAATGGATCACACCATTGTGATCCTCTCGAAGAAGAACCCAACATCAAATATTCACTTGTCTGAAACGGACGCCTGGTGAAGAGGATAGAAATCACTGCCAACACACAAAACGAACTCATGGGGCCTGTTCCACCATTATGAATTAAAGAGGACAGAATTCTTAATTGCAATGCGATCGGAAAAACACCCAGAATCGATTGCTCACACACCCTGAATGGACGTCTGATGAAAAAGTTTCTAAAATCTGCTCGCAGCTTAAAAGACGGGCCATGGGGGCCACACATCAGCTCCGGTTTCAATTCCTTAAACCACCATGGAAAACTCCACCTCAACATCAGGGTCCCAATTCCACTGACGACATTCAAAACGGACTCTGAATGTGTCTGCGCCGCCCAAAACAAAAACCCCCAGAATAACACCAATCCACTTGATGGGCATGTCGTGCCACCGAGGCCCCCCGTCTCGGGAATTAAAGACCACAAAAACCATTTCAAAATGTTAGTTTCGATTCCCAGAACGCATTTCTATAGAGGGCACGTGAATCTGACACTTTTCCTGAGTTTTATCGCAGTTTTAATTTTTAATGGACTGAACGGGTGGGCCGGGCCGGTTCGGCCGACCCACCATATACCAGAACCGGACCGCCTCGCCCGGACCGGCTTAAGCCGGTCTGACTTTACCTTCACAGGACCCGCGTATTGCAGGTCTTTATTTTCCATCCGGGGTCTGAAGACCCCGGTCCCCCGCGCGTGCCGGCCGACAAAAGCCTGTCTGCTCGCGTCGTCGCGCCCTGCTGCCCCCCCCCCCCCCCCCCCCGCTGGTGCCCCCTGCTTGCTCGCCCGACCGCTCGCTGCCTCACACGGCCGACACCTCCTGGCCCAGCTGATGCCGCCTCACCCAGCCAAAGATCGCTTCCACCTGGAAGCCCCCGTGCCACCGCCTATGAAGACCGCTGCCACCTGAAGAGCCGCCGAACCGGCCAGGACCGCCGGAAAAACACCCATATCCTCCCGAAACATTGTCGGATCACGGCGGTCGCCTCATGACTTGGATTTTTAATCTGAAGCATGAATTGGAAAGCTTAGAACAAGACCTAATGTCATATGGTATTCTATAAATAATTTTACAGAGATTTCATGCTGTAATTCAAGCTCGAAGTAGATATGGTAATTGAAAAAAATAAACGCACGATCCTACCTCGGGGGCTTAGCCCGTCGCTTTGCAATGATCCACCGGTTGTAACAGCTTGGAGAGGATGAGGAGATGGAGAGTTTGGTGTTGAGATGGGATCCTTGGTTTAGTTCTACTAGAGGATGCAAATGGGAGGGATGGGAGGCGTTATGACTTAAGTAGAAAATTATGTCAATTTTAAATTAATTAACTTTAATCCCCCACCAGTAGGCATGTTCCCGAACACTCAGCGGTGTCGAGATTAAGCCTCTACTAGGGTAAAATCCTTGTCCTGATCACAATGGAGGTCTTGGAATTTTAATCCGGGCCTCCGTTCAAATGTTATAAAACTTAAGGCCTGAGGCCGCCAAATTACAAAAACTCCCCTGGTGACATTTTCCACCGAAGGGTCGCGCCCATGAAAATTACACCCCTCCTATGGTAAAAGGAATGATCTAGACTCAACGGTACCCTTAGGTTTCCCATCCAAGATACGGTTTAGGAGATATCCTATTTATTTGGCGTTCCCAGTGTAAACACACTGAAAAAAATTTAATTCCAGCCACACCGGGGCATGGAATCGCACGCCGTCTGAAGGCGCTGCTCTGGAATAACATCAATAATTTTCCAAAGTATTTTATAGGAAAACCAGGTTCTTAAATCATTCCATCCTTCAATATTTTCGTCCCCAAAAAGAAAAACCAGGGAAAAACATAGGGTACTAAGCCCACACCTAGCTCTCCCGTACCCAGGAAAACTCTTGCACAGTTCTGTGTCACCGCACACAAAGGATTTGATCCGTTCATGCGAGGTATGCCCTCGCTAATGAAGTGCATAGGATCATGCACACATCTCCTCAGGTATGTCATGTGGGAGGCGTCATGCACCCACTCTAGACATTGGGGGGTTAGGGAAAGGTGGTATCCAACCTCGTCATCCCTTCGCATGGTCTCAAGAAGCCTGATGACCCTTGGGGGTAGTTCACCTCCCCGGTATAACTCTCACGTCGCACACCGCAACTGGAATCACCATTCGGACATGGGACAAAGCCCGGTGATTCTCTCCTTCAGAATATCCATATGGTGAAACCCCCAAGGATATCCGGTCACACAAGTTTTCACAGTCGATGTCCCACGACCAAAACTCTTTTACACACTCGAAAAGCGAAGGAGTCGATACCATCAACTAAAGAAAAGGTTCCATATCTTCTACTCTACTGACACAGGGATACACCAATGTCCCGCATCACCCGGGTAACACCTCAAATAAAGAGTAGGGAGAAAATCGTTTCACATACAGAGTCTAACAATCCTACTTCAAAAAGTAGAAGAGTTGTAGAGCGTACCTCGTATCACCTCATACTCTGCAGGATCGTAGACATCCAAAGCTCGTGGGTGTCTGTGGTCCCAAATGTCAGCTCATAGAGCCTGGCGTGGACCACCTGGTAGTGATGGGAAGACCTCGTAATGTCGTCCCCCACTTCCAGCTCCTCCCGCTCATCTGCTAGCACCAACTCTCTAGGCGCTACTCCGATCACGAAACTTCCTTGGCCATGGTGGGGTGCCTGCTGCCTACCCAAAGTTCTCAGCATACCTGGTCGGGCAGTCCCGTACCAAGTGACCTCGCCCATCACAAGCATAGCACCAACACTCTCTGGGCTGCCCTGGTGCCCTCTGGCTCCACCGTGGTGTATGACCACGAACCGAAGTCCACTCATAGAAGGGTATCCTCGCATGAGGCCCTGAGCTTTTCCACCACAGTGGTGCATGACCACATCTTCGAAACTGGTGGTGGGAAGGAAACCTATGTCGTGGTTCTATTATCCAGTGCCTACTAGATGCGGCAGATGTCTCAGCTCTATCGTTCCTACTGCCACCACCAACTGTAAAATGTGACATGAATCTCTTTGTCACCAGCACCTACTCTAGTACCACATCATAAGTGGGGATGCACAAGGGTATGATGATGGAACAAATCTTTCTTCGGAGACCCTTCTTGAACTTCCGCACTCGAAAGTTTCCATCATGGACCAAGTCTGGGTAAAAGTGTGCACAGTCCCCGAACCTAGTCGCGTACTCAGTCATCGTTATCCCTCCCTGTTGAAACTGCACGAGCTCCTAGATCCGAATGGAGCATAAGCAGGAGGGGTAAAACTCCTCAAGAAACGGAAGCTGAAAGCCATCTCACAAAAGTGACGACTCATTGAGTAACTGAGTCACCAGACTCCACCAACACCTAGCTACTCCATGGAAAATGTTGGCAGCCAAATCCACCATAAGATCTGCCGGCGTCTGCATAAGCCTGAAGAGGGGAACCGTTATCTCTATCCAAACCTATACTACCTGAGGGTCTGGCTCACCGATCAACCTCAGCGTTCTCTGCCGCTAGAACTCACAGAGCATGCTCAACTCGTACTCAAGCTCAGTTTGATCTGCTGAGGCTGTCTGCTGCTCACCAGGAGGAGGTGCTACTACCGGCCCACCCGAAGAAAGGGTCTCACATGATGGGTCCTGGACTGAGACCTCATCGCTCACAGGGTCATCATCATGAACCAAATCCGGTATCCTGTCTTGCTGTCTTTGCAGAGGCATCCTGAATGTTATCAAGGAGCATCACGATCAGATGAGAATATATGTATATGAAAGTAACAACAATGGGAAGATGACTCAAAAAGGATAGTCAAATACTCAATCCTATGTGATGCACAAACCAATTTTTCCCGCAACGGGTGTCTCAACATACTGAGTCGACAAGTGGGTTATCAGGGTCTTGGTGAATGGATACGTTGGCCGTCGCACCATCACTGGACTCCCTGACCCGAGATCCACTCTCGAGACATGTTGACATTATTGCCCTAGATCCCAACCAATTCCTTTTTAGGGACGTCCGAACAACGTCCCAAGGAATGAACCACCTCTGATACCAATTTTTCATGACCCGACCCTACCTGGGCTCGAGCCGCAACTACCCCAAGCCCGCCTCAATAGGCCAGGGGCTGGCGACAAGAACCGAAGGCTAAAAAACTTAAGGAGGCCTTTTCTTAAGTACCTGTAGACACACACAACCCACTCAATGAAGAATTGTAGAGTAAAAGTAAAAGTAAATTACCAAATTCTATAAACAAACCACAAAGGTGCATCGACCTCTAAACAGTACAAAGTGAGTGTTGAATGTAAACTAGAAAGAAAAGGGTAAAACATGCGCCCAACCAGAAAATTGCCACAACCCAACAATAGGTAAACAGAAGTAAAATAGTTGGGAGATTCCCACACCTGGAACCCGACTACGACCACCACATGCGGTCCAAGCTCCAGAACTCCTAAGCTCCTCTATAGTCACAAGAAACCTGTCCGTCATCTGCAAGGGCAGACCAAGTGCAGGAAAAGCCCAAGCAGGGGTGAGTATAAAAATACTTAGTAGGATACCCTAAAGGATCCGGGGAGCAAAAAAGGAAGTACCAAAGGGTGAGCAGTAGATCGTACAAGGAATAGTAAAGGAGTATAATAGAGGGTGTAGTAAAGAGCACAACTCGACCCAATAAGAGGAAGGAAGTAGACTCGTCTTAACATAAGGAGATAGAAATGGTGAGAAGATGAACCTACTATTGAGCCTTCGCTACCTATAGCAGGATAGTAGACTCGTTTAACCACGAGAAGCTAGACACAGAAAGCACGTGGAATACCCTACGTGTCTTCGTCTCTCTTGGAATGAGAGTAACCAAAACCAAAGAAGGGGGTACTAGAACAAGGTATATACATATCCATATGCTCAAACAAGAAACCCGAACAAGATCATAATGGGATCTCTATCTCATAGCTCAGCCCCAGAAAGTGAGTCCCCAACAGTCCCAGAAGTAAACACCATTGATGCCCAGCATCCTGCACATCTGCCCCGAACTACAAGTCAAGGGGCTCAAATCACCGCACCTTGACACTATCCGCTTTGGGCGGTACTGACATGCCTGCACAGTTTTAGGTCACGTCACAAGGACGCATCTCGGTGGAGAGAGCGCCCCTCGTTCATGGGATTTATGGGGAAAGTCAAACCACACCACTGAACCGTACAACCAGGTGTCCCGCTCTGGTAGTCATGGTGAAAATCCAATAACTAGCCTTATAGAAAGGACTGAGTCTGAGAGAAGTAATCGGGTAACCCACTGCCCAACCCAGCTAGAGGGTAAACCCTAAGAGGTTGTCAGGTAACCCACTTCCCAGCCCCGATGGAGGGTAAAACCTAAGAGGTTGTCGGGTAACCCACTGCCCAGCCCAGCGGGAGGGTATACCATATGAGGTCATCGGGTAACCCACTACACAGCCCAGCTAGAGGGTAAACCCTAAGAGGTCATCGGGTAACCCACTGCCTAGCCCAGCTAGAGGGTAAAACTTAATAGGTCGTTGGGTAACCCACTGCCCAGCCCCACTGGAGGGTAAACCCTAAGAAGTCAATGGGAAACCCACTGCCCCGCCCCGCTAGAGGGTAAAACCGGAACTGCTCTGGCCATATCTACTGGATGGTACAACACTGGAAAATGAAACATGGAGTGGGTATCGTACAACAACCCGACTCTGGAAGAACTCACCTAGTAGAGGGTCGGTGCCCGTATAGTGTGGGTCATGCTGATACCTATAACTCTACTTAGGGAAACATGTCATGGTAGATCGTGGAAGGAAGATATGGTCTCGATACTCAGCTAGGGAGTCTGTGCCCAGGGCTCACTGGGATCCGTACCCTACTGGAAACAACCTCTTGGGTAGAGGATCGGTGCCCACGTAAAGTATTGGTCACACCGAATCCACAATAACCCTACCAGGGAACACGAAGGGACGTGATAATGAAATCCCACACGGCTAAAGGAATAGGGGAACCCAAACAACTTCGCTGATCAAACCGTCAAGAACAGAACCAGGAGAAACCACTCCACCCTTCTGGTCTAAACCATCGTTAATAGAAGGACCCTTTGTGTCACGAGAGGTCAAACGTACGTAAATTAGAACACGGTATGCACATGGGGCCCTCACGACCTGTGGCCCTATCTCATCTCCAAACCACGCACACAAACATTCTCAGGTACAAACTACAACATGTACCTCCAGGAAAACCCGTATACTCTCAGAGTATACCACATTTCCAGCCCAAAGGCTATCGTGCACACGATGTCCAACATCAACGCAAAAGGGAGAAAACGTATGTTCTACAACTTTCTTCACCACAGCCCTAGAACGACCAACCACACCACTTCAAACATTTACTTCACTCTCACAGGAGTGCTCACAATCACACACCAAGGGTTCTCTGCAAACACTGCGGGAAGAAGCTCCACCCATACACCTTTCATGCATCCACATTTAATGAGATATCAATGAGGCTCCGCACATCCAAACGGATTTTACCGTTGTAATCCTTGCGAAAAAACACGTGAGATAGACCATCTACTCACCTCAAATGGATATCCGATAGAAAATTTTTCCAACAATGCTTTACACCCGAATGACGTCCCATGGTCCCGATCCTCGGTCCGGGAAACAGTCAGGCGCATCGCACCATTGCGATCCCCTCAGAAAAACCTGTCAAATTGACTGCTTACACTCGTGGAACAGATATCCAGAAAAAATGATGCATTTCGTCATACCGCACACGAGAAGTGCTACGTGGGACCCACATCACAGTCCTGAAGCGCTGCCAACGGATCGCACTATTGCAATCCTCTCGAAGAAGCACCCAAGATTGACTATTCACTTGTTCGAAATGGACACCTGGTGAAGAGGATAGAAATTACCGCCAATGCCCAAAATGACCCCAATGGGGCCCGCTTTATCATGCTGAATTAAAGCGGGTGGATTGCGCCATTGCAATGCCCTTAAAAACACCCATAATCGACTGCTCGTACGCCCCTAATGGACGTCTGATGAAAAAGTTTCTAAACACTACTCACAACTTAAAAGACAGGTCATGGGGCCCACGCCTCAACTCCAGTTTCAATGCATGAAACCACACTAGAAAACTCAGCCTCAGCACCAGGGTCCCAACGCCGCTAACAACACTCAAAACGGACTCCCGATGTGTTCACGCCGCCCAAAACCAGAACCCTCGGAATAACGCCAATCCACTTAACGGGCGTGTTGCACCACCGAGCCCCCCCCCCCCCCCCCGTATTGGGAATTAAAAACCCAAAAAACCATCTAAAAATGTTTGTTTCAATTCTAGGAATGCTTCACCACATACGGAATGTGAATCCGACACCTGGCCTGAGTTTTATGGCCGTTTTAATTTTTAATGGACCGAACGGGCGGGCCGGGCTGGTTCGGCCGGCCCACCATACACCAGAATTGGCCCGCGGTTCCCCACGCGGGCCGACCCACCTCTCCTAGACCGGCTTAAGCCGGTCCAACTTTACCTCCATGGGACCCGTGTATTTAGGGTCCCTGTTTTCCAGCCAGGGTCCGAAGACCACGGTCCCCCGCGTGTGTCGTCCGACAAAAGCTGATCCGGCCACGTCGTCATTGCCCGCTGGTGCCCCCCGTCTACACCCCCTGATCGCTCACCCGGCCACTCTCCACCTCACCTGTCCAACGCCGCCTCACCCGACCGAAGACCGCCCTCCCCTGGGAGCCCCCGCGACGCCACCGCTGATGACCCCTACTGCCCGGAGAGCCGCCGGACCGGCCAGGACCGCTGGAAAAACACCCATATCCCCCCGAAAACTTCGTCGGATCACTGCGGTCACCTCGGGACTCGGATTTTCAATATGAAGAATGCGTTCGAAATCTTAAAACGATATCAACTTGCATATGGAATTCTATTGATATTTTAACAGATATTTAATTCTGTAATTCAAGCTCGAAGTAGATGTTGTAATTGAAAAAAACGCACGATCCTACCTCAGGCGCTTAGCCCATCGCTTCGCAATGATCCACCGGCCGCAACAGCTTAGAGAGGAGGAGGAGATGGAGATTTTGGTGTTTAGAGGGGATCCTTGGTTGAGTTTTTCTAGAAGAATAAAATGGGAGGGATGAGAGGGGTTATGACTTATGTAGAAAATTAGGTCAATTTAAAATTAATTAACTTTAATCCCCCACCAGTAGGCCCATTCCTGAACACTCAGCGGGGTCAAGATTAAGCCTCTCCTAGGGTAAAAACCATTCCCTGAGCACAATGACAGTCTTGGAATTTTCATTCGGGCCTCCGTTCTAAAGTTATAAAACTTAACTCCTCAGGCCGCCAAATTACGAAAACACCCCTGGTGGCATTTTCCACCGAAGGGTCGCGCCCCCAAAAATTACACCCCTACTAGGGTAAACGACATGCTCCGGGCTCAAAGGTTCTCTCAAGTTTCCCATATGAGCTACCGTTTAGAAGCTATTCTATTTATTTGGCGTTCCCAGTGTCAACGCACTAAAAAAAATTTAATTCCGGCCACACCGGGGCTCGGAATCACACGCCGTCTGAAGGCGTTGCTCTGGAATAACATCAAGAATTTTCCAAAGTCTTTTGTTTAAAAAACCGTGTTCTAACATAGCCTATTACAGTCTTGGAATGGAAATGGTAAGATGTTTCAATGGATTTATTATTTGTCTAATCGAGGTCACATCGAGTTAGAGGCACAATTCTGGTTTTCACTGATAGATTGATGAAAGTAGCCCACTACCATATGATATAGGAGACTTTCTTAGTTGATGAGCTGGGAATATTGTACATATGTGAGATTATCCAAATACATAGGTTCCCTAACACTATCATTTCATATAGGTAATCTTTCTTCACTTCATGGTTATGTAAGGGGCTATAGAAGGATTTGGGATACAAGTGATTATTAGCATAGCCTTTCACCCTCAAACCGATAGAAAGTTATAAAGAATGATACAAGTGGTAATGGACTAGATCCAACCATGCGTACTATATTTTAGTGGGTCATGGGTGAATTATATCCCTATCATTGAGTTCACCTACAATAATTTATTTCATGTGATAATTTAGATGGTTCCTTTTGAGGCCTTGTTTTGGTAGGATGCCCGATTCCCCTCGGTAATATATTGAGGAAGGATAGGAATCTATATTAGATCCTCATATCCTGAAAGAGATATTGGATTATATTTGAATGATTTGGAAGGGTATGTATATTTCTCAGGTTAGATAGAAATATAATGTTGATATCCATCAAATACCTCTAGTGTTTGATGTCGAGGATCATTTTTTCTTGTGGGTTTCACCCAGAGATGGGTATAGATTGATATGGTGTCAAGCAAAGATATCACTTCATTAAGTAGGGTTGTTTGAGATTCTGGAGAGATTATAGTGGGTATCCAATTAGTTTTTCCTACCTTTGATATATCATTCCATGTATGAAATCTTCCACATTTCACAAATTCAACATTATCACACTGACCTATCACATAATTGTGCTCCTGAGGAGGTTGAGTAAGATGTTGATGCTTTGTTTATAGAGTATCCTATATGCATGGTTGACTAGAAAAAAAAGTATCTTTGAGGACAGTTTATCCCATTAGTAAGGGTGTTATGATATCATTTACATGTACATGATGAGACATAGGAGCGGGAGGAAGATGTACAAGACCAGTGGAAATGGTTTTTCAAATAATGCTTCATAACCCTTGGAAGGTGAACTCAATGGTGAGTTATTTTATGGGGGGAATATTGAAAGAACATAGTTTTTATCATATGTATGGAACCTTTAAATTATGTTACAATTCTTTATTTTGGACCTAATACGAATGGACTATGAGTTTAGAATGGTTTTAGGGGGGTTTATGGGGATTTTTCGCTGCTTCAGACCACTCTCAGAGGATAAAATCAATAGGATGTGTGGTTAATTGAAACCGTGTGACATAGACCGCATGATCACTCCTCACTATTTGGGGCTGTATAGTGGGATGAAGAATGGTTCATGTTATTCCAAAATCATTTTCTATGAGAATCCACCCATGATAGATGTTTTCATTTTTTTCCAGAGATAAATCGTACGTTTGGCACACATTTTCTCAGACTATATGGCCTAACCATGAAGGTTCCCTCTATAGGTAGTGATCCATTCAAAATTTCTACATGGTATGGCTAGCTGGGTGGGAAAACCATTCACCTATATTTTTCAATGGTGAAATGATGAAAATTATCATAACAAAATATTTATATAAAAACCTTCCTCATTGGCTCATTCAAGAGTACGACAACACCCTTCTTCTCCCATTTTTATGCTGTCAAGCCTCTTTCAATAAATATTGACACCATTAATCCATCCAATGTTTGATTCTATTCAGGTTCATTATGTTGGATGCACAATGGTAAGTACTTGATTTATACTTATCCTTTTTTCTACATTCTTTCCCTCGATGGTGCTATTTAGATATATGCGCATATTCCCTATTTTTAGAGTGTTGACCTGTTCTTTATATTTCATCCAATCCAGGTCAAACTAAAGGCTGATATTGGAAATGGAGAGTTTTATGAGCTTAAAGTGGATGGTCTATGAATCATCCTTCAACTTTCACCATTTTATATATTTTATTAGTTGTGTGCATGATGATTTAACTAGGCGTTTCCTATTAAAATTCCATGCCTTGATAATTGTCAATATTATTTTATTCTAATATACAATTTATTTATTTTATTCATGCCATTTTATGTTGAAACCTCAATGATATACCTCCCATCCTGGGTGTTTCCCTTAGTTATGCCTTTAGTGGATGTTATTCATATTTTCACCATTGTGCATGTGTGCTTTGACATGACATTAATAATGGTATGAGTTAATTAAATAAATTAAATATAGTTTCTATCATAAGTTTTCTTATCACTTGAACCTTATAAGGTAAGTGATTTAGTTGATTCCTAAATATTAATTGTAATTAGAAAATATATTAAATATATAACATGGACTATTTAAATTTAATTAAATGGAGTCGTTTAATGTCTATATCACCCCTTACCATGTATATTAGATGGTAGTATAATGAAACTGATTAATTAATCATAACTTATATAAATTAATGGATGGTTGTGTGTTCCTTTGGCCCTGTCGCTTATATGAAAATAAATACAATGTAAAAAAGTAACTTATTAAATGGAATGGCTATTAAATTTCTAAATTCATTAAATTGATCAATCATATGGTTGGATATTTCATATGGACCAATTAATTATTATAGGAGTGTTCAGACCTGATCTAGCCTTAGATTCCTAAGGGAATTCCTTGAGAACTCATGGACCCCATTATGATTCGAGGATACTGATTCCCAAGGATGATACCCATTTTGGAACCTGACCTTTTTCTACCCATGGAATCCTTGTATGAAATAATAGCATCCCTAAATTATCATTATAGGATACCTTGGATACACTCCATTGAACTAGTGCGACGTCTATGGACATGAGCTTCCATAGATACACCTATTGGGCCTACTCATTTGTTATCCTATTTTTACCTTGGATGAATTCCATAGACTAAGTTAGAATCCTTTTACAGAGAAATTCCATAAGAGATTCCCTTGTATTACACACGAACCCTTTTTCTAAGATACATATTATTAAAGAGTATTTTTGACTCGTGAGGCCAAGGATGCCTTGTTTATTACCTTGAATCCCATTCATTATTATCACAATTACATGTTTCCTTGTTATATCATAGATCCTTAATTAATAATATTATCATTACATGGTGTCAGTGATGGTTATACCTAAAGTGACTTAATACATAAAATGGAACATAATTAATAAATGAAATGGTTACATGTTCAGACATCAGATAAAGATAAAGAAGGTACTATGTGTTTACATTGTGGTACTAATTTATTTTTATATATGCATGCCTTCACAATGTTTTAGATCATATTATATGGACTACATGTTATAGATGTTTTTGGTGGTGGCCAACTATGATTTATATCACCCCCAATCTGGTATGCCATTGGTACCTAGGAAGATTACATGTATGCAGGTGTTGAAAAATGGAATCATCCTTCGTTGAACACCTTATATTTCTTATTTACTTAGGATGTATCATGGTAGCAGATGACAGAGTTGGATCTTGGGATACTTGGGTATTTTTTGGATTTATTTTTATTCTTTTGTATAGCATATATTTCCTACTGCCTTATATACCAGTTTTATAGTTATTTAGACCCATGACATACATTATCATCAGCTTTTGAGTGTTACTATAAGTTAATTCTATTATTTATTATTTGTGTCTTCTTCTACTATAGTGGGTTACTGGTCTATGTCTATTGAGTCTGATTCTACTATAAAATATATTTATCTCACTACTTCCTCTATTTATATGATATCCTATTTATACACCTTTCTATACTCTAGTAATGAGGTTATAGTCTCCCCAATCACAAACCATAGATCCTTGTTTCTAGTTGGAAAACTATGGAATTCAGGGAGATGTGCTTGAGGCCATGTGGACAACCACTCTTAGGGAACCTCTGAGTGAAAACTAGGTTTGGAACATCACAACATTTCACAAATTCAGTATGAACATGTGTATAAAATTATATCATAAAAATAAAATTCAAATAATAAAGGTATTTCTATTAAATAACATATAAAGGTAATTTCTAAAAATTGTGATTCTAGTGTATAAGAAACTAATAGAGGATAAATAATGATTACGAGAAAAGGTATTTATAATTTAACAAAGAGAAAGAAAATTTTCATGAGTATACCATTTAATGATAAAATTAATGACCAAAATGAAAAAAGGTAAGTACATATAGAACCCATATAACCTTTTATGAATATATAGAGAAGGGAAATATCATACCTAACTATCCAAATTTGATCCAAGATGGGAGATATAAAAATAATAATAAATAAATGAAATGTTCTTATCATGATGGGTTGAGTTTCATTGAAAAATATGATTCGTGTAATGAATTTATAAGTGAAAAATAATTCTATAACCCATGATTCATGGAGACAAATATATATAAAGAAGAATTAGATGGAAATATTAAGAAAGAAACATGGTACATGGATAATGGTTTTTCTATTCACATATCAAGTGACCTACTGAATTAACTTTTTTATAAAAAATGCAATGGAGAATCTGTCACTTTTTTAGATTTCTTTATATTAAAGGAAAATGGGTTTGGTGAAGTAGGCATTTTTAATGTTGTTCCAATTTAAAAATTTCTATATTTTGAATGATTAAAACAAAAAATAGTTAGTATTTCACAATTTTACAGTAATGGTATGTACCATAAATTTAAATATAATAAATGTTTTTTAAAATGTTTTTTTTATTTTATGATATTAAATTTTATAATTTTTATTCTATAATTTTTTTTAATTAATCTAACCAAAATGGTATGTGTATCATGGTTATAAAATAGATGATGTTGTTTATCATAGAAGGCTTGGACATTCTCATTTAAAAATGATTCACAAACTATCAAAGTATGGACTTGTTATAGACTTAACCATGTTAATGGTTTGTAATTATTTGGTTTGTGATTCATGCTTAAATGGTAAGAAGGATGAGTAATCATTCAAAAAAATAAATCATGTTTCTACATCTAGACCTTTTGAATTATTTCATCTTTATTTATTTTTCCTAGTGAAATTAACTATATTTGGTGGAAATAATTTTTTTCTCATTGTCGATGATTTCCATAGATTTACATTTGTTTATTTTAGGTAAAATAATAATGAAAATATTGCAAGATTTTTTTTCCTAAAAACTAGATCAAAATTTAAAACATTGTTTAATTATTTCTATTAGAAATGATAATGTAGGTGAATTGATTAATTTTAATTTAAAAAAAAAAGATTAAATTTTGAACACCCTAAAATTTCATGAAATATATTTTTGTCAATAATGTTTATTTTTTCAACAGCTTACTTTACATGAAACAATGAGCTTAAATAAACCACGATATACTATTAAAATATTTTTATTTAGCATGTCCATTATTACCTAACTGCTAAATTTTTAGGTATTAATAAAATTAACGTTTTTTTGAAATATATTTAATTTTCCTACTCATTAAAAATTTATTGATTATTCCTTAGTAAATAATAACTATGTTTAAAAAAAATTAATTTCATTCTTAAAGAATATGTTTTATTAAAAAAATTATTAATTTTGTGAAAAAAAATTATGAAAAATTTCTTAATATTTTATATATTTTATATAGTGGAAATAATTTTTCAAATAAACAAATTAAAATTATCTTCTAATGAATTTGATAAAATTTTATAAAAAGATTAATTTACTAGTGAATAGTGAACTATTCTGATTTTTATTGAAAATTATAATTTTTTTTTCAGGAATGTACAAAGTTAAATTTTGTTTTAATATTTTTAGAAGTAAAATTAGTTCTCTAATATTATAAAAATCCAATTAAAATCATTGGAATAATTTTCAGGTTTGAATATAGTATACAAATATTATTTTTAAACATAAAATGGAATTTTCTTGAAGGCCTAATTGTATGTGCGCACTAAATTATTATATAAATAAATTAATTTCATCAATATTTTAAAATAATTTTAATTATATGTATATATTAAATATTCAATAAATTATTTTAAAATTCATCAAATTTTTTTACTATTTTTGGGTGAAGAATAAATATAGTCTTATGCTTCAAAATTCTATTTTTCTAAAATTAGAATACTTTCTATTCTATAAACTTATTTTAAAATTAATTTCCTCCACATATATGTATTTTATATGATAATATTTATTCCATATTTTGAATTTATAGGTTTAAAATTTTCTAATAGTTACCTTTTATTTTTTTCCAAAATAAATGGTAATCGTGGTAAAATTTATCACTTATATAATGGTTAATCAAGACAATCTTGATTACAACTAAGTGATATGGATGTAGTTTTTTCATCCTAATTGTTATTGGATGAAAATAATTCTTGACTTATCAGCTTAGGAATTAATTTTATTTTATTAATGGATAGGGTTCCATGAAAAAAACCAATATACTATTTATATAAAAGAAACTTACAAACTGTCACTCTGTTAGTTTTAAATGACACTTATATTTCAACATATGGAAGAAATAAATTTTTGAAAAAAAATAAATCTCTATATTTATATTAATTTAAATACATTCATGATTAAAATTTAATTATTATTTTTATAAATTATATCATTTCCTTAAATTCTTACAAAACCCAAAAAATAATATTTATTCAATTAATGTAAATATAAAATAAATTATATTATAAATATTAAAAGTGATATATTTTGTGTGGTTTATACTGTTGCATGATTTTTCTAGTTAATATTTACATATTCATGTTTTGTTAAAATATTATATTCTAATTACATCATTGAATTAATTTCATTTAAGTTAAATTAAATGAATGTTGTCATAATTAAAATTAATGATATTTTAAGAAAATAATATTTAATTAAATTTTTTAATAATTACAACAAACCTGAAATAGTAAAAGTAGGATAATATGTTGTATAACATGTCATCTATGTTTCATTTATGAGCCAATTTTCATCCTATTTCAAAAATTATTACCCTATAGGAGTGAAAAATAGTTTACCGTGGTTAATGTTAATATATGATAACTAAGGGATGAAATCAAAATATAAGGATTAAAAGATAAAATAAATATATCAAGATTTTATTTATTAAGCATGTTACAACAACACAATGTCTTATCATTAAATAAATTTAATTTTTGGAAGAATTTTACATGAGAAAAAGTTTTCTTAATCATTTATGAAATTCCAAATGTGCCCCTCACCTCAATTATAAATGGTCGCATCCTCACCAAGATTATTCACACATTTCCAGCCACCTAGCTCCACCATCCCATACCCAATTCACATATAAACATTAATGTTTACATTATCTAGGAAATGTTCTTCCTAAAATACAAAATCAATGAACCATAATAGGAGACCTAAAGGAATTGTTTCAAACATGTGGTAATTTCCTTAACCAATAACTTTTTCATTAACTATTATTTTACCTCATATTTTTCTATATTAATCATTATAAAATAATAAATTCATTATCATAAATATTCATAAATGTTTTTATAGTTATGAAAGAACATTGTTTCACCATATTTCTCTCAAATAGGCAGCTCCCATGCATACTGTTTTGACCTGAGGTGGATGTATGGGAGCGAAAAAATGTCCTGATGGATAAAAACTAATTTCCTGCTATTATAGAGAGTTTCACATCAGGTTCACAATTTTTTTTTCTACCCAATTTGGGTCGTACCCTTTTTTGTGGGTGATATGGTCATGCCAGGATTAGGCATTATGTCTTTTATTATTTTTCAAAGGAGGTTCCACAGTTGACTGGTCCTAGTGGGTGATTGGAGGGGGCTAAGTATTTTCTAAAATTGACCCCCATCAGGGACCATATCCTTGGATGGTCTCTAAAGAGTATATTTGTGGATCCAGAATTACCCAACGACCCTTTTATAGAGGATTCATGGACCTACTTTCCAAAGGCAGGCGCTCATTGGATGATGATTTAAACAATAACACTAAGGGACGCCATTGGTTGAGAGGACAAGAGGTCAAGATTATCATAATCTTTTTGGGGAAATTATCAACTATTTTGAGACTTTCTTATATATTTAAGCTATGTTCATATGTTCGTTAGTCCTTGGTTCTTTCCCAATTATGTTCCCTCAATTTACTCCTATGTTTCAAGATTGATCCTAGATGCACATAAATCTAGAATCATCTGTATTTATTTGAGGTTCTTCATAAAAATTACCCTTTTGGGGATAGGCCATGAATTCATTTAATAGTTTAATAAGACATCATGGGTTTAATCCATGTGAAGAGGTGATCTAGATTTTATTATCATCCACAGGGATGGGAATTATTCTGATATTGTGGTAAAACTTATAAGATTGGATTCCTACATATCCTCCTGAGTGGAATCAGAGCCCATGTAGTTTGGTTCCACTAAACTGGACAAATCACCTTTTAAGTTCATGTGATGAGGACCCATCTATATAGTTTAACGTAATGAATAGAGGACATCTAGGAAAAATGTGCCTAGTCAGGATTCGATGTGGGGCTTACACCAAGGTGGCTCTGGATGTCCAGAAGAGGTACAGTCTCATGGGGGGATATGAACTGTAACGCCCCGACCCCAGCTACCCAGAGCCGGTGCATTACTTCGTAACATTGGCATGATCCCAAAAGATCAAGTCTCGAAAGACCGATTAGTTTAGTAGCCTTGGAAACACTAGATACATTCATAAGTCTTTCATTACATCAAAATTAAACAAACTACAAAAAAACATGGTCTTCATATTCCACACTCATATCTTCACTGATTATTCTTGCAAGTCAGTCATAAAATACTTCTTCACAACCTGGAAAATTTTTAAACATTGAAAGGGGTGAGCTCAAATGCTCAGTAAGGATAACAATAATGCGGAAGCTTTCATAAATAAACATTAACATTTAAGGCAATGTATAACTAAAACAAAAGCCTCTTAAACATGAACTTCAACATAATATGGCAAAAGTAAAATGAGATAATGCCATTTACTTCTTCACATGGATATTCTACTGGTCGAATAATCACATGCAATATCAATAACCACTTTCATAATGATGGAATGCATAATGCCAGACTATCATAACCACGTAGTCAAGGCCTCGTGCCAAGACCACAAATAAGATTTTGTCAAGGCCTCGTGCCAAGACACTAGTTTGTCTCATGAGACCTGCCGATGCATCGAGGAGCTATAGCGGGCTCCACCCGTCACTTATTAAGTCCAATGCATTCCTCATATGAATAGGTTTAAACATATCATAAACCATAACATAATCATATCACATAAAACATGCATAAAGGAAACATAACATTTCCACATTTCAATCACAAGATATAAATACAACACATTGATATAATAAAAACGCTTTCAAAACCATTTTCAATACCAAAATAAAAGAAAGTTAAAACTTTGTATTTATTTTTCATTAAAAAAAATGATGGCTTGTAGAGGAAGCCGAAAGTCAAATAATGGTCACGGCGGCGGAGAAGTCGTTGTCGCCGCATAAGTACGGAAAGAAAAACATTCCCTTTTTGACGTTTAGTAAAACGCTTCGTATAAAAAAGATTCCTTTTGAATAAACATAAAAGTCAAAGGGGTTTATACACCGTATAAAAGAAAGTTGTGTATAAAACCAAATATGCCTCAATGAAAGGGGATTGAGACGAAGTCCTTAAAAGATCATTTTTAAAATAAAATATATCTATTATGTGTATTCACTATAGGTACACATAAAGAAAGTAAAAATACAAGATAATACATAATAATATCATGACATAATTGGAAAGTAGGAGATTAACCCAAAGAATGGAAGTTGGGTTAAGAAGTTCCCTTACCTTGTGTCCGACTTGACTCAACCGTTCTTTAACCTCCTGAATAATAAACTAGAGTTAATATATACCTTATTAAGAACCATTCTCAATTTCATTATCCTTATTATATCACTTATTACAATGATATGATCATTATGTAATTATTTAAGTTAATAACGGTCGTTTTGTCGATCTTTGGTACTTGAGTCAAAAATAAACTTCTTATGATTACAAGTTGTTAATGTGGTGAAATATCCATTATATCCAGAATGGTATTCATGATGTAGATATCATATATGTCATATATATCCAGTACATACATTCATTTATAATATTACATCACATTTAGAGGTAAGAAATGAAATGCACCGTTCATGGAGACGGTAAGCCGTACGTACGCATGAACGCTACTTCCATTTCTATTTCATATTTTCTGGAATGGAATCATAATGATATAAGAGTATATTATAATTCCAGTATAATAACATATATAATATCATTAACTTTATCCTTCACACATCCCGCATATGGTATTAACGAATCAAATCACTTTCAGGGGGCGGTAGTCCGCGCTTCCTAAAATGAAGATATCGTGTTTTACCCATAATGGAAACCATAAAGGTATGCCCAAAATGAAAAAAAAAACAGAAGCTTAAGGAAAACATAAACATATTATATATCATATATAAAAATAGTGACATCATAATGGCCACCTTTGAAGGTGTTAAATGAGTGTTGAACAATCATCGTTTCAGGAGGCAGAATTTCGCCATCCACGGAAACCTTATGTTCTTTAACCATTTGATGTAGTTGTGTGGAAGTGTAGCTCAAATAAATCTTATAACAACATCCTAGTATATTGAAGATACTGGTGTTGTTACAAAAGAAGTAAATAAAAAGAGTTTAGGGGGTTGGAGAAGCAAAATAAAACAAAAGAACATGAGAGAATGAATTACCTTAAAAAGTGTAACTCCTTTTGAGTTGAGACTAAAGGCTTCCTTTGAAAGGATTCTGCCCAAAGGGAATCCTCTAGGATGAGGAGAGGGATGTGGAGAGAGCAAATGGGCAGGGGTTGGCCGAGCCAATGGCTTGAAGAGTGTGTGAAATGAGGTAGAGGTGGGGGCCTTTTATAAGAGGAGAGGAGGGGCACTTTTGGAAAGTAAAGGAACATTACATTATTTGAAAATGTGTTTCGGTTTTAAAAGGTCCCACATTGATAGAATTCGTGGATAAGGTGATAAGGCATCGCAATCCACTCATCCAATTGGTTTTGGCCATGTGTAGTTCATAGATTTTATATTATCTTTCCATTTTATTTAAATCGTCAAATAATGATGTCATCGCTGCATCATTATTATGTCATAAATACTTTAATTTATTTAATGTCTAAAAATTATAAAACAAATACTATGATGTAGGAAATCTTTTTAGATTTCCAATGACTATTTATAATCAAAATTTGGACTTGTATAACCCCAATTAAAAATTGTTTTAGTAGAACAATTTATGTTAGTGTCATTTTCACTTTAACATTAAATAAAAACTAATTTATGTCATTTCCCAACAAAAGTGGATCCATGGGGTCCCCAAGTTAGGCCATGGCTTGTCTTGGTCGGCCATGACTCAACCAATGAGGTTGGGACATGTGTCTAGGTCATTTAATATTATTAAAGTATTATCTATACCTTAAACTACACTAATTACCACTAATCGCGATTAAGAACTTAATAAGTTACTATTCACCAAAAAATTATTATAATCTCATTGAACCACATTTTACTTCTTAATGACAACCATGTATGTCGGATTTTTGAAAATCAAATCACAGAAGTGGTAATATTTCATTTAAACGAAAAATCAGTTATTTAACTACCACTTAGTGGTTTCACTATTCATCAAAAATTGAAGTTTCTCAGAACAATGCCAAAATTTCATCCTAAGCTATAATTGATATTCCGAATTCAAAAATGATGTCTATTTTACAAAATTCCAAACATATAAGTTGCATTAATTAATTTTATAATTAATTCCCGCTGTTACGACAAATAGCGTGTTTTCAAGAAACAATTTATATCAAAAGATTGGCAATTGTTTATGTCCAAATTCAATGTTAAATTAATTCTAATGACCACCATTGGATAAAATGGTAAAAATATATTCTAATTATACATTAAATCCACTCAATAGTATAACTTATCACTATAAATTATTTTGATTAAAAAAGTTGTTTTAAGTATTTTTCACTATTCATAAAAAAATTAGAAGTTCTCAGAAAAATACCAAAAATTCAACATAGGCTAATTTCGATATTACGAATACAAAAATGAAGTCCATTTTGAAATATAAAATTTCTATAATTTTAAAAAGTGGTTATTACTATTCATAACGGCTAGTTTGATTTGTCGCGATGTTTTAGAACTCGAAGTTGCGTACAATGCAAGCTATTGTATTATTGAATGAGAAGCGTATCGTGGAAGCTCGGGGTGTTACATTCTCCCCTCCTTCAATAAATTGCGTCCTCGCAATTTGAAATTTTTCTTGGAAAATAAAAGGTTGAAAAGAGAAAATACCTTTGAGGAAAACCCACATCGGAAATAAGGTTAATAAATATATAACATTAAAAGAAAGCAGGATAAGTACAAAGGTCACCCGATATAGCCCATTATAGGATTCTATGAAAATATGGATATGGAGGAGAAACAAACCATCAAGGTCTGATGGAGAGTTATAGAAAACAGGATTAGGAGAAAGTTTAACCACAAGAAAATCACAAACTTGTGATTGGTTAAACGGTCATTGAATCCCTAGTTGGAAAAGTTAACCGACAACATTTTTGTTTTAAGTTACCTTTTATAATGTTGAGGATTTTATTTAGGAGATTTACTAAGAACGTAAGGGAATATACATACTTGTTATGTATACTTTCATTCATTAATGAATTTTTACCACAAACCCATCTTTTACTCCAAATGGTAACAGAACTCAAAAATATTCTATTTATCCTAATTGTATAAGGTACCAAAGGTTAACACATACCATTTAGATTAGTAAAATTATTTTGTAATAACCAGGGACTTCCTGTAGGCTAGTGGTAGGAAATAAAGGCCTGTCGCACTTTGATTGTGGGTTCGATTCCTACAGCTTTGTCCGACGCGACGGTTTATTCCCCACCCTGCAGGTTGTCCTTTTCCTAAAACTATAGTATTATAATACTCCAAAAATAATCTTCATAAATTTTTTAACCTTAAACCATACTATCCAAAAATCAACTTAATCCACTCCAACCTTTATAGTTATCCAAAATACCTCTGTCCAGACTTTCTCTAAAAGGTCTCTTAATTCCAAAATCAATTTATCAGATTCCCCAAACAAAGTAAAGTTTCTTTTATTGTCACATACTAAAAATATAATTACCTTCATCATATTAAAACCTTACTGAAACCAACAAGTACTGCAGTACAATCCTTATATAGATCACATTATTCTAATAACCAGAATATAATCCATGAGTCCAAAAGCACCAATACATTAGTTATTCTGCTTCAACTGTAGTAATAGCATAAGATTGTCCTTGATCCCTTGGCCTTTTCTGAGGTAAGTTTCCTTGACGCTTAGGACATTCATTTGCATAATGACCCATTTCTCTACAATTGTAGCATTCAACTTTGACAGCCTCTTTCTTTCCCTTGCAATCACGTGCCTGGTGACCTTTTTCTCCACATTTATAACAGACTCCCATTCCTTTTAGGCAAGTACCAGGGTGATTCTTCCCACAATTATCACATAATGGAAAATCCTTCTTTCCCTTTTTCCCTTTATCTGTCTCTTGTTCCACCGTTCTCTTCTTCTCTTGCTTTACTTTGTTGTCATAAGACTTAGAGAATTCCTTTTCTGTCTTGATAGCACACGAGACAATATCTTCGTATGATGAAAAGGATTGTGATACCAAAGCTCGACGGAGAAATGGTTTTAACCCATCAAAGAAACGATCAATCTTACTCCTTGGGTTACGTATATAATCGGCAGCATGCCTCGCTAACCTTGTAAAGTTAGCCTCATACTTTGCGACATTCTCATCCTCCTTCTGCCTCAGACTCAGAAATTGCCTTTCCATATCTGCTCGATGGTCACGAGGAAAGTATTTTTCTAAGAAAAGCTCTTTGAACTCCCTCCATTCCATATTCGATACGTCATCATCTTCCTTTGTGTTTTGAATCAGCGACCACCACTGATCGGCATCTCCAGTGAGGCGGTAAACTGCCATGACAACCTTCTCCCCTTCACTACTCCCCAAGGCATGGAATATTTTCTCTAAGGAATTTATCCATTGCTCAGCTATTGTAGGATTTGTACTCCCATTGAAGGTTGGCGGTTGTTGCCTCATGAAACGGTCTAGCATTGATCCTCCACGTTGCGGATCAGGGTGCTCCATACGAGTAAGGTTGTTATTCATAACCTGCGTGAGTTGTCCCAGTATGGTAATAAGTTGATCAGCACCAGTTGTATCTCCAGGTCCACAATAATTATCTTGAGCAGGAGGGCAATCCCTACACGGAGTTCGTGCATTGATACAGTTTCCATTCCTTCTACTAGGCGCCATTTCTAAACAATGGCATAATCCAGATTAGTTTATGAATCAAAATACATAATTCCATACTTGTATAATACTTAACATAAATTGAACTATTTATGGATATAATCCATAATCATAAAAAGAAATGTTTCCTTTGAGGAAGTATGTACTCATAAACCTTACATAATGGTTTGTAAAGAAAATGAGAATTATCCTAAGCATATCCCCCGGGAGTGTCGTAACCAAGAGTGCAGCAAGGCCCGTTGTCGTGCACCAGTTCCCGTTCGAGTCTAACTCAAAGCGGTGTTTTCGGGTTTTACCCCTAGGTACATCTGTGCCAGAGCCGCCTCTACCTGCTCGTATCCAGACAGAGATGTATTTCTCGGAAAACTCATAACATCTCTATAACACCAAAATTCTAGGAAGTTCTTCTATACTAATCCTCAAAGTCTATCTTTGGGCTATGTGCTCTAATCAGAGTTTATCTAAATCTAGCTTCCAAGGTTAGTACTAAACTGCCTCTGATACCAACTGTAACGCCCCGACCCCAGCTACCCAGAGCCGGTGCATTACTTCGTAACATTGGCATGATCCCAAAAGATCAAGTCTCGAAATACCGATTAGTTTAGTAGCCTTGGAAACACTAGATACATTCATAAGTCTTTCATTACATCAAAATTAAACAAACTACAAAAAAACATGGTCTTCATATTCCACACTCATATCTTCACTGATTATTCTTGCAAGTCAGTCATAAAATACTTCTTCACAACCTGGAAAATTTTTAAACATTGAAAGGGGTGAGCTCAAATGCTCAGTAAGGATAACAATAATGTGGAAGCTTTCATAAATAAACATTAACATTTAAGGCAATGTATAACTAAAACAAAAGCCTCTTAAACATGAACTTCAACATAATATGGCAAAAGTAAAATGAGATAATGCCATTTACTTCTTCACATGGATATTCTACTGGTCGAATAATCACATGCAATATCAATAACCACTTTCATAATGATGGAATGCATAATGCCAGACTATCATAACCACGTAGTCAAGGCCTCGTGCCAAGACCACAAATAAGATTTTGTCAAGGCCTCGTGCCAAGACACTAGTTTGTCTCATGAGACCTGCCGATGCATCGAGGAGCTATAGCGGGCTCCACCCGTCACTTATTAAGTCCAATGCATTCCTCATATGAATAGGTTTAAACATATCATAAACCATAACATAATCATATCACATAAAACATGCATAAAGGAAACATAACATTTCCACATTTCAATCACAAGATATAAATACAACACATTGATATAATAAAAACGCTTTCAAAACCATTTTCAATACCAAAATAAAAGAAAGTTAAAACTTTGTATTTATTTTTCATTAAAAAAAATGATGGCTTGTAGAGGAAGCCGAAAGTCAAATAATGGTCACGGCGGCGGAGAAGTCGTTGTCGCCGCATAAGTACGGAAAAAAAAACATTCCCTTTTTGACGTTTAGTAAAACGCTTCGTATAAAAAAGATTCCTTTTGAATAAACATAAAAGTCAAAGGGGTTTATACACCGTATAAAAGAAAGTTGTGTATAAAACCAAATATGCCTCAATGAAAGGGGATTGAGACGAAGTCCTTAAAAGATCATTTTTAAAATAAAATATATCTATTATGTGTATTCACTATAGGTACACATAAAGAAAGTAAAAATACAAGATAATACATAATAATATCATGACATAATTGGAAAGTAGGAGATTAACCCAAAGAATGGAAGTTGGGTTAAGAAGTTCCCTTACCTTGTGTCCGACTTGACTCAACCGTTCTTTAACCTCCTGAATAATAAACTAGAGTTAATATATACCTTATTAAGAACCATTCTCAATTTCATTATCCTTATTATATCACTTATTACAATGATATGATCATTATGTAATTATTTAAGTTAATAACGGTCGTTTTGTCGATCTTTGGTACTTGAGTCAAAAATAAACTTCTTATGATTACAAGTTGTTAATGTGGTGAAATATCCATTATATCCAGAATGGTATTCATGATGTAGATATCATATATGTCATATATATCCAGTACATACATTCATTTATAATATTACATCACATTTAGAGGTAAGAAATGAAATGCACCGTTCATGGAGACGGTAAGCCGTACGTACGCATGAACGCTACTTCCATTTCTATTTCATATTTTCTGGAATGGAATCATAATGATATAAGAGTATATTATAATTCCAGTATAATAACATATATAATATCATTAACTTTATCCTTCACACATCCCGCATATGGTATTAACGAATCAAATCACTTTCAGGGGGCGGTAGTCCGCGCTTCCTAAAATGAAGATATCGTGTTTTACCCATAATGGAAACCATAAAGGTATGCCCAAAATGAAAAAAAAAACAGAAGCTTAAGGAAAACATAAACATATTATATATCATATATAAAAATAGTGACATCATAATGGCCACCTTTGAAGGTGTTAAATGAGTGTTGAACAATCATCGTTTCGGGAGGCAGAATTTCGCCATCCACGGAAACCTTATGTTCTTTAACCATTTGATGTAGTTGTGTGGAAGTGTAGCTCAAATAAATCTTATAACAACATCCTAGTATATTGAAGATACTGGTGTTGTTACAAAAGAAGTAAATAAAAAGAGTTTAGGGGGTTGGAGAAGCAAAATAAAACAAAAGAACATGAGAGAATGAATTACCTTAAAAAGTGTAACTCCTTTTGAGTTGAGCCTAAAGGCTTCCTTTGAAAGGATTCTGCCCAAAGGGAATCCTCTAGGATGAGGAGAGGGATGTGGAGAGAGCAAATGGGCAGGGGTTGGCCGAGCCAATGGCTTGAAGAGTGTGTGAAATGAGGTAGAGGTGGGGGCCTTTTATAAGAGGAGAGGAGGGGCACTTTTGGAAAGTAAAGGAACATTACATTATTTGAAAATGTGTTTCGGTTTTAAAAGGTCCCACATTGATAGAATTCGTGGATAAGGTGATAAGGCATCGAAATCCACTCATCCAATTGGTTTTGGCCATGTGTAGTTCATAGATTTTATATTATCTTTCCATTTTATTTAAATCGTCAAATAATGATGTCATCGCTGCATCATTATTATGTCATAAATACTTTAATTTATTTAATGTCTAAAAATTATAAAACAAATACTATGATGTAGGAAATCTTTTTAGATTTCCAATGACTATTTATAATCAAAATTTGGACTTGTATAACCCCAATTAAAAATTGTTTTAGTAGAACAATTTATGTTAGTGTCATTTTCACTTTAACATTAAATAAAAACTAATTTATGTCATTTCCCAACAAAAGTGGATCCATGGGGTCCCCAAGTTAGGCCATGGCTTGTCTTGGTCGGCCATGACTCAACCAATGAGGTTGGGACATGTGTCTAGGTCATTTAATATTATTAAAGTATTATCTATACCTTAAACTACACTAATTACCACTAATCGCGATTAAGAACTTAATAAGTTACTATTCACCAAAAAATTATTATAATCTCATTGAACCACATTTTACTTCTTAATGACAACCATGTATGTCGGATTTTTGAAAATCAAATCACAGAAGTGGTAATATTTCATTTAAACGAAAAATCAGTTATTTAACTACCACTTAGTGGTTTCACTATTCATCAAAAATTGAAGTTTCTCAGAACAATGCCAAAATTTCATCCTAAGCTATAATTGATATTCCGAATTCAAAAATGATGTCTATTTTACAAAATTCCAAACATATAAGTTGCATTAATTAATTTTATAATTAATTCCCGCTGTTACGACAAATAGCGTGTTTTCAAGAAACAATTTATATCAAAAGATTGGCAATTGTTTATGTCCAAATTCAATGTTAAATTAATTCTAATGACCACCATTGGATAAAATGGTAAAAATATATTCTAATTATACATTAAATCCACTCAATAGTATAACTTATCACTATAAATTATTTTGATTAAAAAAGTTGTTTTAAGTATTTTTCACTATTCATAAAAAAATTAGAAGTTCTCAGAAAAATACCAAAAATTCAACATAGGCTAATTTCGATATTACGAATACAAAAATGAAGTCCATTTTGAAATATAAAATTTCTATAATTTTAAAAGGTGGTTATTACTATTCATAACGGCTAGTTTGATTTGTCGCGATGTTTTAGAACTCGAAGTTGCGTACAATGCAAGCTATTGTATTATTGAATGAGAAGCGTATCGTGGAAGCTCGGGGTGTTACATGAACCTACCAAGAACATGGCCTGAAGAATAGTAGAATGATATGGGTAATGAGTTTGGACCTCAGGTAGGGTTCCTATGTATCCCATTTTCTTAGAATCAAATCCCTCATAGTCCAATTTATTTTGAGACTTACACCCTTGAGGCAACCAATCTATGGGGGCATGATTGGGGCTTACACTTGGGAGATTCCCATTTGATAGAAATAAGTTGGGTCTTACTCTTGAAGAGGATAACCTAGCAATTTTGATGGAACATTATTGGGACTAACTTATAAGGAGAATGTCACTTGAGATCATGACTTAGGGAGGCATCCTATATATTCTGATCAGAGAAAGAATTAGAGTTCTCATATTTCTTTTCATTTGTGGATTAAAAATTCCAGGAGGCCCATTCTTTGGGGTTATGTGTATTTCATGATTGCCTCCAGCCTCTAAGCCTGTGTGAGTCATGCTCGGAGTGAGAATTAAGAGGAGGCAGTGGATCTGAAGATTGCACGTCCCACAACATCTGCTAACAGATGGTATTAAAGCCCAAAGGGAGAGATAGAGAGATGTATTTTATCATGCTAATACCCCTATTTTGTTTCCATACCTGAGAGAGTCATATTATCTTTTCTAGGTATTCTTTAGGTAGAGGTAGAAAGGATTACTGATGCAACCTCCTATAATAAAATATAGGAGCTTACCTCAGTGAGAGTTCCCTAAAATTGGTTTTTGGGAAATGGGAATAATGTCACTTATCATTAAAAGGAAAATAAAGCATGATTTTTCTTCTGTATCACTAACCCTCATCGAAGAGAAAGGACAGTAAATACCCTTGACCCCTATAATGGGGTGGTTCATATTATTATACCATGGTTAGATCTCAGTATACCATGAGAATACAAACTTATGGACATTCTGGGGGTCCGTAATGTAGCGGGTAGTTCCTCTATGACTCCACTTACCATGGGTATGTAAACTCAAAAGGGATCGTTGATGCACCCAGTGGTTATATCATATGGGTATGGTGGCTTTGGAAGAGGATTTGGCCTAATGTCGTTGGATGAGTTTGTGGAAGGACTATGGACGAGGTGAAAGAAATGCGAGGAGATGATCAATGCTAGAGAATGGAACATATGAGGGCACCCCATTCCTCATACAATTTCTTTATGCAGGATGGGGGCCTCCCCACGTAGCATGATGATATGATAGAGGAGTGACCGTCCATGTACCATGATGGTATGTAGATTTGTATAAGTTCTATATAGTTTTTTTCTATGCGGGACTAGGTTATGGACGAGTATCATGACGATACATGGTACAGAGTTCCATTCGTGTAGATTGGTGATATGTGGTACAAGGTTTTGTCCACATAGCATGGTGTTACACGGCACAGTGTTCCACCCTTGTAGCCTTGTTCTATATGGGGAACTATAGTGAATAAGGGGAATTTGTTCAGTGCCTTGCAGGAATTTTATCTAAGAAGAAGATATGGCTCCCATTTTCCACATTATTATGTTTCCTTATTTTTTCCCTCTATGAGGTGAGTTTATACCTTCGAATTTTTTTGGAAGAGGTTTGTTCCTCATTAATCAACCTCTTCAAGAATCTATCTCAAAAGTCTTGCCAATTATCATTTTCCTGAAAAATAAGGGTCACCATGCGTCCTTGAACCGATAACTATCTTTCGGCTAACCTAGCCTCCTCCGTCCCTCGGGACCAACAAGGGGTAGTATAGGAATATTGACCTGTTTTCCATCAACTATGCCTTTCGGCGTGATCTTAGGCCCTGACTCACCCTCCGTGGATGAACCTTGCGGAGGAACGCTTAGGTTTTCAGGGCATTGGATTCTCACCAATGTTTGCATTACTCAAGCTGACATTCTCGCTTCCGCTTCGTCCACCGCTGCTTGCGCAGGTGCTTCCCTCTAACTCTAAGGCAGAACGCTCCCCTACCGATGCATTTTGATATCCCACAGCTTCGGCAGAATCTGGTCTAGTTATCAAATCCACTAATGGTCATTTTATTGAGTTTTAGGGAAGTTGGATCTACAGATCTCACATCACCTTTTACAGGATTCCATGAAGAGATCACCTAGCCTATGGACAACACTATTAATAGAGGCCTATGGGGTTTTATTTTGCGGCATAAAAAAATCCCAACCTCAATCCCGTGAATGGCTTCACCTTGTTTCTGGGGTGCTACTGGATTTTCCTCATCTACAAACTATTGTAGTAGTGGAGATGATATGAGGTGGTAGAATTCTCCACCTCCCTTTCTCCAAAAATGAAGTTTGTGGAGACGGTATGTGGGGGTGGAAATCTCCACCTCCCTTCCACCAACAACATGGTTCGCGATGGTCTGCCCCATTTTCTTCGTTCCACATACTACTCGATTCATATGTGATTCCTTCTTCATACAATTCATGGGATTAATTATGTGGAAAAAATATTTTCCTTTTCAAAATTTTTATTTTTCCATAATTTCCTATTGATCATTCATCCCATTTGTTTTCTTTCCTTTATCAAAATAATGAGAGTAAATACATTCCATTTGCAACATTTTTAAGACCCTACAAATTCCCCCATTCAGAATGTGTTTCGATCTGGATGAAGAGGAGGCTATTCTGATTGTGGTAGAATGGTGGAACCATAGGTGTACAATGCCTATATATAGGGGGACCAGGTCATTTTTCATTTACCAAACTTCTTGGTGAAATGCAATTGAAAATTTTCTCTTGGTACTCCTTGCATTCATGTACTAAAGATGCATCATAAAGTTCCTCATCCTCGAACCATTATTTGCATCTCATGAACCAAAACACCTTCATGGTCTCCCTCATCCCTGAACTAACTTTTTTTTAAATCTGAAAACTGGAATTTTATTTTTGAAATGAACATTAAGTCTTCACACTATAAGCTTTGTATAACAACGTAGAAAGTATCAGTGCATGACTTCCTCAATCCATGAACTTTTTACTTCATCAGCCAATGATTCATAGGATAACACCTCTTGGGGTTTCTATGATCTATTGGTTTACAGCAGGTACCTTATGTGTACATTTTTTGGAATTCAGTATGTAGAATACTTTGGGACCTTTTCCAATTTTTATTGGACCATCCTTCTCATATGGTCTTTTGATGTTGGAATGATAATGGATACTCCGTAGGCTACATTCAATAGAACTATTGTTGTTGGTGTTTCTGTCTCTTCCCTTTCTGTCACTTATGAAAGGAAAAAGAATATGATTGAATCTGTTGAAAAAAGGTCCATGTCGTCCCCTTGCATCATTACTTAGTAAAAGTTCTTACCTCGGGGTCATAGGGAGTATCCAATTTTAGACAAGATTACCATTTATAGAATTGGTCTAATATCTGATACAGAGATTCCTACACCATGTCAGGCTGACCAACCTTCTGCTTGGATATTATACAACACCATTCCTAAGGCCCTTATTTCATAAAAAGTATAATTCATGTAGAATGATACTACTACTAGCTCCTCATTGAACTATACCGCTCGACTCTAGAGGGTTCACAATGAAAGACAAATGGGAAGCCCCATTTCTACCATAGCATTACATAGAGGGACATGGAAAATGAGAATCATGGTTAGTCATCAAATTGGGACCTTTCTTATGAAGGTTGTTTTGGTTTAGATTGAGGGTGGCCATTCTTGGTTCATTAGATCTCTAAGAAAATCCATGCTGAATTGTAAGCCATGGGATTGTAATAGACTGTTTGGGTATCTCAGACATAAACTCATCGAACATGCACCTTGATTTCACATCTTCTGAGTATATTGAGTCTAGATAACAATACCTTTCATTTATTCCAAGGGGAGGTTAGCATTGTCCTCTAGGATTTTTGGATTATTTTAGAGGTCCCCATTTTTGGAGATATGTATGACTAATTTTTACCCCCTTCCTCCTCCTCAGATGATGAGGAGAGGGATCCTCCTTTGGCCAAGAAACTTATCTCCCAAGCGAAGACATTTTCAATGAATACCAATCCTCGTTTGAAGCGAGAAATCTCCTTCTCTATCTGGAATAAGGCCTTTTCTAAGTGAAGCGATTCAGAGCCCAGTGTGCACATACCCATGTCTTACCCAACAAAGGAAACTTAAAGGTGAGCACGTTCCTACTATAATATCTTGTATAAGGGTCAATTTCACGAATGGGAATTGGAACTTATCCCCAATTTCAATTTATTATTTTACTTTTTGGCCTTCTTGAACATGTTTCTGAGTGGTTTCATTTTACTAGTACGAGAATATGGCGGTGTGAGAGTCACAACCTTTGTCCTAGAAGCTCAAATGGCCCCTTCAAAATGAATCAACCCAGACATTCTAGTATTGGACAAGATCTATGGCTTAATAGGCTGAGCTAGTAAGGGTAATCCACCTCATTGGGTGATTGGTCCCAACCAAATCCTCTAGGATAGGATAGGATCCCACATAGGGTGTCAGATGTTTATCATTCCCCTAACAATTAAACATGTTGTTCTTTGTCTATATATTCAAATTACCAGATGGGTTAAGCCCACGAGCTAGGTTGTATAATATAAGATGGAAGACCAGACTGAATGGAATGAACTAGAATTCTTGACTCAAATATACTATCACAACCGATTTACTTATCATACTTACACTTCACATATTGGTACCATTTTGAATGATGAATCAGAATAATTTTTTAACCAAGGTTACCACTTTTATTTAATAGACGGTATCACGGTTTCTCGTGTTAACTGAAAACTTATCTTCGAAGGATATGAGCCTTGGAGATTTATCTGTCAGTTTAAATGTGTACAAATGTTGTGTCCCCTACTATTAATAATAAATTCATGGAAACCCATATCATGATAGCCCAATAGTTGTGGATAATGTTTACCTGATATAATACTCAGTGTAAGATCATGCTTTCTGATTCTAAGGGTTATGTACCATTCCTCACAAAAGGTCATGCTGCTTCCTAGGTTCAATTGTATCTAGACAGGCAGTTGGAAAACCTATTTTCCATTGCTACAACCCCTAAGGAATATGGGGATAAGGGGAAACAAAAGAAAACTACTGAGCATTCCCGGCCAGGGAAATATCGTTGGAAGTCTCTTGGTTCTGAACCCCTGAGAAAGGTCTTGAGGACTTGGGGTGTGACCTCTCAAGCTGTCGAAGCTACCGGTGCTACCACTGATAATCAGTTATTCATCCATCCTGATATTTTCTTTCCAGTGGCCTATAAGAAATGGGATACTTTAAGGAATCATTAATCATTTCATTATCAATCCCCTTTTACTTTTTGACACTTTATCTAATGGATTGAAGTTTCCCTTACTCGAATTGGCTATGTGTCAGCACCTACTGATATCTCTTATTATGATAATCCTGGAAAGGTGGATCTTTTCTTGCAGGAGCTTGGGAACCTGATCCATGAACAACAGGGCTGGTGTAAATCTTCTCACTATGTGATGGCCATGATAAGTCCTGAGGTCCATGGGGATGAATGAAATTCCTTTGGAGGTTCTCACCTTGCCAATATTCCAGCTAAGGTTGGGGATGGGGAAAATCATCGTCCACACCCTAAATGTTATAAGCGCCCAGCCCTGAGGGGTTTTGGGGTTGTGAAGGCACCGTGGAAGTAGATGTGGTTTATAGAACCTAGTTCACTTCCTCAGATTTACCATCTAACCTTATTCATTCCCATTACGGATACCTTTCCAAGGACAAAGAAGATCTGGGATGACTTGAGGGTGAATGTTCCTAATGAATACATTTGGGAGATACTCCAAGTAGAATGCTTTGAAATTTCGGGATTTGGATCTTCCATTTCCCCCTTTTGGATTTTTTCTCATTAATATCTAGATTATGTAGCCAAATATCTGAATGAAAAGGGCAGTTGCCTTCATTTTTCAAAAGACAGACTTCATTGGTCTGATTGAGTACCAGAGATGGTGATATGTTTGAACTCGAGCGACACATAAGAAGAGGTAATTTTGCTTTCCGACGATAGATTTTACTTTCCTTCATTGTAAGGATCCTAACTCTATTCCTTACTCTTGTAGGAGTAAAAGGAGACCCTAGAGATGATTCCTTCTCTATTGTACACCCACATAGGTTCTTTAATTGAGTAATGTGTTCCTTCAGATGTGGGGGTTGATGCAGAAGGTTCAATTAGGGCTGGTGAATAGATGGAGGCAGTTATTGAAAATCATGACAGGGCATTCCGTCCTCTGACTCCACTTGATATTCTCAACAGGGATCCATCCCCATGGAAAACTAAGAAATGTTGATAGGTGTCCCAACTATTGCTACGCATCAGAACATGGATTACAAGTAAATTACATATTTATTTATATGGTTGTTATACCAAATGCAATTATCTTGTTGACAAACTATTCCATGCATATTTTGATGTTGAACCAATAAGTAAACTGGCAATAGTTTCCTAGGCATCTGAAGCTCCTATTAATTCCCTAGTAGAGGAAGTACCCCTGAAAATTATGACTGAACAGGGTAGAGAGTCTAGGCCTTCCTAGAAAGTTAGAGGCATTCCCAACCCTCAGAGTATACCTATTTTGGATCGAGAGACAACTACCCAGTGGTGAGATATCCTTAATAGGTTGAAAACCTACTCAAGTAGGTTGAACCCTCCATTGTGGAGAAATACAAGATGAAACTAAAAACACTCGCTGAACTGATTGAAAAGTCCCAATTGCTACATGATATTAGGGTGGTTCCAAGTCTTGAAGATTCGACCACCCCAAGCCAGATGGACCCCACCCTTATAGAGGGAACATCCATGGAGTCCTATACCTCAATTGAGTATATTGATCCTTCATTTAAAGAAGTCACAACCATATGGGAGGATTCTATCCTAGATCTTGAAAATTTAGAATGGGCCATCATGCCTTTTTTCCATAGCTATAGGAGAGGCCATGATTCTGGTTCCCATAAATTCAGAGCTAGCCATTGTGCCTTTTTCCAGAATGATTATCCCTGTGAGCCTGATTTTAATCAGTGATATTATAGAGGATGCTAGTCTAGTTGGGCTTGGTCATGATTGTTGTGTGTCTTTATGTGACCCTAAATCTCAATTTTGCGTTGAAGATGCAGTACCATCTTTATCAGGTAGCGATTCCAAAATGGAAATTGAAGATATTAATGCTTTGGAAGGTGGAGGTCAGTTTTGCACTCTTTTAACCATTTCATGTATATAGATAATTTTTTTTATCTTTAGGAGCTGAGAGTGTGTACTTATATCACTCTTAAATTTAGGATCACAACCAAAAGTGCATACAGTTGCATTTGACACCTCATTCCTACCTCCTGTTGAAACTTTCAGAGATGCGGTTGTCACAGGATCAAATCATGCTAAAGTTATTGAGTAAAGGCCTCCCATTTTTACATTTATTCCTAAATATGCTCTGTAATCTCAGAGTGATTATAATACTAATATAGAGGGATTGTAAAACCTTCATACCGACCTCCAAAGGGCATGGGAAAACATTTGGATATTGATATTTCAAATACCAATCACTGATATATTGATGAAACTACCAAAATTATGTCACAATTTTTGGTTCTGGGGTTGGGAGGATTTAATTAGCATGATATTTATGACATAGTGGAGCAGGTGGTCATGGTCAGGGAGAAAGATTGTGTGCTTGAGTCCCATACTTCTTCTGTAGATTCCATGGTTTATCTGGTTGCAGCCATATAGATTCTTATGAATGAAGTTGCTGACCAATATGGAGTGGTCATGAGGCTGCCGAGTAAACTCATGAAACAAAGGTCCTTAGTGGAGCAGATTTAACACCCCATGCTTCTACGGTACGCTTCTCTTTGAATAATGCGATAGCGTGTGTTGTACGCAACATCGAGTTCTAACACACCACAACCAATCAAACTAGCTGTTATGAATAGTAATACCTAATTTTTGAAATTTTATATATTTTATATTTCAAAATGGACTTCATTTTTGGTTTCGGAATATCAAAATTATCCTAAGATGAATTATTGGTATTTTTATGAGAACTTCCAATTTTTATGAATAGTGAAAAATACTTAAAAACAACTTTTTTAATCAAAATAATTTATAGTGATAAATTATATTATTGAGTGGTTTTAAAGTATAATTAGAATATATTTTTACCATTTTATCCAATGGGGTTCATTAGAATTAATTTCACTTTGAAATTGGACCTAAACAATTGTCAATCTTTTGGTATATATTGTTTCTTGAAAACACGCTATTTGTTGTGACAGCGGGAATTAATTATAAAATTAATTAATGAAACTTATATGTTTGGAATTTTGTAAAATAGACATCATTTTTGAATTCAGAATATCAATTATAGCTTAGGGTGAAATTTTGGCATTGTTCTAAAAAACTTAAATTTTTGATGAATAGTGAAACTACTAAGTGGTAGTTAAAAAACTGAATTTTTCATAAAACTTAATTTTACCGCTTCTGTGAATGGAATTTAGAAAATACAAGAGACAAAATTAATATCAAGAAGTAAAATTTGGTTCAATGAGATGAAAATAATTTTTGGTGAATAGTAACTTTTTACTTTTATTTACCACAGTTAAAAGTAAATAGGGTAATTAAGGGTAAAAATGATATTAATATTACCCTAACACATGTCCTAATTCTATTTTACAGGTGTATCTCGACCAAAAGCAACCTTAGGAATAAAATATTATCATTTAGGTCCACTTGGATTAAATTAGGACATTTATTATTATTTAATTCAAAGAAGAGTTAAAAGAGTTAAAATCAAATGTTATTTACTAAAACATTTTTAATATAGGGTTATACATAAGACAAATTCGATTGTAAATATTCATTAGAAAGATTAAAATATTTCCTACATAATGATATTTTATTTATAATATTTAGACATTAAAAAGCTTAATTTATTTTTGACACAATGATGATGGAGTAATTACCATAATAGTGAAAAATTAAAATACTTGATCTTATAAATACCCAAATAAATATAATTTGAGACTTTTAATGAATTAAACTAATTTTATAGGATAATATGACATATTAGGATTGATTTAAATAACCTTTTTTGATGTAATAATTCTGTTATAAGTTTCAAAAAAATCAACTATTGAATAGTGTCAAAAATGACATAAAAGAGTTTTTAAAACAAATATTATATTATTAATTGATATTAAATTCCTAATAATCTAATGTTCGGCCAAGAGACTTATATCATTATAGGTGTATCATTAATAGGCCACTTGGGGGTCCCTTGGATGTATATAGTATGTTTATTAACTATATAATATAAAAATACAAAGTGACATGGTAAATGTCAAACTAATTAACTAAGAGTTAAAACTAAAATATAAGGTTAATATACTAACCCAAACCTGTCTAAATTCTATCAGTTGAATGGTTTTCGACCTATAACCACCTTAAACTTTGAATAATTAACTTTGGAGCCATTAGAAACCGAATATGAATTTATTATAAATTAATATTTCTAGCTTTTCCAAAGGTGCCCCTCACCCCTCTTATAAAAGGGCACTCCCCCTTCTCATTACTTCACACCTTCAAAGCCTTTTGGTTCGGCCAAACTCTGACCAAATACTCTCTCAACTTCCCTCAATACAACCTAAAGGCATTAGTTTGATCATAAAGCCAACCTAAGGAGCCCTTTTGATCAAATCAAAAGGAAGAACCCGAAGAAGAGGTAATGTTTTCACCACCCTTTTTTCAAATTCATTTTTTCTTCCACTTCTTATTTCTTTGTTATTACCATTCTAAAATAATAACTCCAGTATCTTATATATATTGTGATGTTATTATAAATATGGTACAACCATATTCAGTATTATATCCACCCTTTGAATAACATGTCACCATACGTGCGTACGTACGGCTTACCGTCTCCACGTCGTGATGTAATTGTCATTCAATATATTATTATTTGGATGGGTATAATAATGATGTGTAACTCATTAAAATAATAAATATAATATGATAAATATTCTGTATATATTATATACTATCCAATTATATATTATTTTAATATCAAAAGAATGATATTGTCGCTCGTGCGTACGTACGGACTACCGTCTCCACGAACGTGATGAGATTCATTCTCCATCGTATCCATTAAAGTATAATTATCATTTTATGATTTAAAAATAATGTTTAAGGACTTGATATCATTCTGGATATGAATAATATACAACCTATCCATGACAAACATGTCTTACGTAACAAAACATATAAAAGAAAACGAGTAAGTTAACACTCGAAACGACGATAATACCAAGATATTATTAACAAAGAAATGTTAAAAGATCATATATGATATCATATTAATATATAGGATTCTTGTATAATTTAATAACAATTAATTCAACATTATACAGGAGGTTAACGTACCATCAACCAAGTAAAAGTACAAGGTAAGGCTTTATTTCGCAATCTCTTCATTATCCGAGGTTGTTTATACGTAATAATATACTGGGATTTCTTTATCATCTACATCCATGTTCCTCAAAAATGTATTTCAAAACATTTTTACCATTTACAAGAATATGGGTAAAAGTCATTTATACCCTTGTTTTACTTTTACAAGAGGTTTATAAAAGAATCTTTTCGTCGTTTTCTAAATAAGGTGCTTTTTAACATTTTGACAGAATTAAGGTAAGAAGGTTTTTTTAACTTATACGGCAGGTGAGGCTATTTTCCGCCGTTAAAAAACCGTCGAAGCTTCCCTTACAATATTATAAGAATACTTTCAAAGAAAATGTTTCATTTTATATGACACTTAAATTATTTCAAAATAAAAAGAGGTATTTCTCTAAAAAGAGTTTTGATTTCATCTATGTCAACATCCTTTGATGTATTTTAAGCTTATTTGGAGATGATTTATTATGAAAAAAAACTTCCATATTGTATTGAAGGTTTTGTGATATGTTTGAATATGGATATGTTATTTTCATGGTTTATGGATGAAGTATTTACATTTTGCAAGCTAGTTTTAAAACGAATGTTTATGTTATGTTTAAACATTTTCATATGGGAATGCATTGGACTTAATATGTGACGGGTGGAGCCCACTATAGCTCATCGATGCATCGGTAGGTCTCATGAGACAAACTAGTGTCTTTGCACAAGGCCTTGACAAAATCTTATTTGTATTCTTGGCATGAGGCCTTGGATATGTGGTTATGATAGTCTGGCATTATGCATTCCATCATTATGAAAGTAGTTATTGATATTGCATGTGATTATTCGATTAGTGAAATATCCATGTGAATAAGTAAATGACATTATTTCATTTTAATTTTTCCATACTATGTGGAAGTTCAAGTTTAAAAGGCTTTTGGTTTAGTTATACATTGCCTTAAATGTTTATTCTTATTTATGAAAGTTTCCGCTATATTGTTATCCTTACTGGGCATTTGAGCTCACCCTTTTTCTATTTTTTATTTTTCCAAGGATGTGAAGAAGTAATTTATGAATGACCTGCAGGGATAGTGTGAGGGGATAAGAGTGTGGACTATGGAGACTATGTTGTTGTATTTTTCATTTTATGATGTAATGTAAACCTTATGAATATATCTAGTGTTTCCAAGGCTACTAAACCAATCGGTCTTTTGAGATTTGATCTTTCTTGTGATCATGCCAATGTCATGTAATAATGCACCGACTCTGGGTAACTGGGGTAGGGGCATTACAGTTGGTATCATAGGAAGTTTAGTACAAACCATGGAATCTATATTTTGATAAACTCTGATTAGAGCACATAGATATAAGATGGACTTTGAGGATTAGTATAGAAGAACTTCCTAGAATTTTGGTATTGTAGAGATTTTGTGAGTTTTCCGAGAAATACATCCTTATATGGATACAAGCAGGTAGAGGCGGCTCTGGCACAGATGTACCTAGGGGTAAAACCTGAAAACACTGCTTTGAGCTAGACTCGAACGAGAACTGGTGCACAACAACGGGCCTTGCTGCACTCTTGGTTACGACGCTCCCGGGGGATATGCTTAGGATAACTTTCATTTTCTTTATAAATAATTATGAAGGGTTTATGAGTATATACTTCCTCAAAGAAAACATTCTTATGATTATGGATTATATCCATAAATAGTTCAATTTAGGTTAAGTGTTTTGTAAGTATGGCATTATGTATTTTGATTCATAAACTGATCTAGTTTATACCATTGTTTAGAAATGGAACCTAGTGGAAGAAATGGAAACCGTATCAATGCATGAACTCCATGTAGGGATTGCCCTCCTGATCAAGATAATTATAGTGGAGCTGGTGATGCAACTGGTGCCGATCAGCTAATCACCATACTGGGACAACTTACTCAGGTTATGAATAATAACCTTACCCGTATGGAGAACCCTAATCCAAAGTGTGGAGGATCAATGTTAGATCGCTTCATGAGGAAACAACCACTAATGTTCAATGGGAGTACAAATCCCTTAGTATCTGAGCAATGGATATTTTCCCTTGAGAAAATATTTCAGGCTTTGGGGAGTACTGAAAGGGAAAAAGTTATCATGGTAGTTTACCGCCTCACTGGAGATGCTAATCAATGGTGGTAATTGATTCAAAATATGAAGGAAGATGATGAAGTATGAAATATGTAATGGAGGGAGTTCAAAGATCTATTTTTAGAAAAATACTTTCCTCACGACAATCGAGCAGATATGGAAAGGCAGTTTCTGTGTCTGAGACAAAAGGAGGATGATAATGTCACAAAGTATGAGACTAACTTTACAAGGTTAGCAAGGTATGCTGGAGATTATATACGTAACCCAAGAAGTAAGATTGATCGTTTCATTGATTGGTTAAAGCCATTTCTCCATCGAGAATTACTATCATAATCCTTCTCATCGTACAGAGACATTGTCTCATGTGCTATCAAGACCGAAAAGGAATTCTCTAAGTCTTATGACTTTAAAGCAAAGCAAGAGAAGAAGAGATCTGTTGATCAATATGGGAATGGAAATAAGAGGAAGAAGGGAAATGTTGAATATCCATCCTATGGTAAATGTGGGAAGAAGCACCCTGGTACTTGCTTGAAGGGAACGAGAGTCTGTTACAAGTGTGGTGAAAAAGGCCACCATGCTCGTGATTGCAAAGGGAAGAAGGAAGCTACCAATGTTCAGTGCTACAATTGCAGGGAGATGGGGCATTATGAAAATGAATGTCCTAAGCGTCAGGGGAGCTTACCTCAGAAAATGCCAAGGGATCAAGGCCAAGCTTATGCTATCACTACTGCTGAGGTAGAAGCTCCGAAAGACGTGGTGGAAGGTAATTTAATGGTTTCTTCAAGTTTAGAAAATGCATTATTTGATTCTGGATCATCGCATTGTTTCATATCTTCCCAGTTTTCTAATGAAATTAGATATTTCCAATTTGATTTAACAAGGGAGTTGTCAGTTAAAACTTCTAAGGAAAGTATCATTGCAACAAAGTTTTGTGAGTCAGTCCCCATTAGAGCACATAAATGTTCTTTATCTACTGATCTCATCATCATACCTATGATTGAGTTTGATATAGTCCTCAGTATGGAATGGATTTCAGACTATGATGCGAAGATTTATTGTAAGAAGAAAGAGGTTATGATTCTTGCTGATGATGATAAGGAACACATTATCTTTAGAGCAGAATCGTCACCGCCTAATTCTTATCCAGATCCACCCCCTGTAGCTCAACTAAATTCAATTATTGAGGAGGAAGAGAATGAAATAACTGTGGGTGAGGAAAGGAATGTTCAAATATAGGATGTACCTGTTGTGAAAGAATATGTAGATATATTTTTGGAAGATTTACCTGGACATCCTCCAGAACGAGAAGTTGAGTTTTCCATTGATTTAATTCCTGGATCAAGTCCTATATCGAAGACCCCTTATAGAATGGCCACTATAGAATTATTCGATCTAAAGAAACAACTAGAGGAATTGAGTAATAAAGGATTTATTCTCCCTAGTGTTTCTCCATGGGGAGCCGCTGTTCTTTTTGTTAAAAAGAAAGATGGATCCATGAGGTTATGTATCGACTACATGGAGATCAATGCTATAACAATAAAGAACAAGTATCCCCTACCTCGTATTGATGATTTATTTGACCAACTGCATGGAGATCAATACTTTTCCAAGATTGACCTTCGATCTGGATACCATTAGTTGTTTGTGAAGAAGGAAGACATTCCAAAGACAACATTTCGAACTAGGTACAGGAATTATGAGTTTACAATAATGCCTTTTGGATTGACTAATGCACCCTATGTATTCATGGATCTGATGAATAGAGTTTTCAAGGAATATCTCGATGAATTTTTGGTGGTATTTATTGATGATATCTTGGTATACTCAAAAAGCTACGAAGATCATGAAAATCACTTGCGCATTATCTTGAAGACTCTGAGAAGACATGAATTATATGGGAAGTTTAGCAAGTGTGAATTCTAGCTTCAGGAGATTTGTTTTCTTGGAAATATTGTCTCTAAAGATGGAATCTTTGTTGATCCTTCTAAGACCAAGTCAATCCAAGAATGGCCAGCACCTACGAATATAACTAAGGTACGTAGTTTTATTGGTTTAGCAGGTTTTTAGCGACGTTTCGTCCAGAATTTTGCCCGATTGGCTAACCCATTAACGAAGCTCACACGTAAAGGGGTTAAATTTGTCTGAACAAAAGAGTGTGAAGAATGTTTTGAAGAACTGAAGAGAATATTAGTCAATGCTCTTATATTGACTCTACCATCGGAGAATGATGGGTTCGTTATTTATAGTGATGCATCGAAGAAAGGACTTGGTTGTGTCCTTATGAAAAATGATAGGGTTATTGCCTATGCATCACGACAGTTGAAAATTCATGACCAAAACTATCCTACTCATGATCTCGAGTTATCAGCTATGATATTTTATTTGAAGATATGGAGGCACTACCTCTATGGTGAAAAATGTGAGATTTATACTGATCACAAGAGTTTGAAGTATATTTTCTCACAAAAAGAACTCAACATGAGGCAAAGGAGATGGATTGAATTACTCATGGATTATGATAGTACGATACAATACCACCTGGGGAAAGCAAACAAGGAGGCAGATGCTTTGAGCAGAAAAGACCATGGAGTTTTGAACGTGATGAGAATTGAAGGGGATGCAATTTTCATAGATCTAGTGAATATGGACATGGGAATAACCAGGGAAGGTGAAACATCAATTCTTTTTCAAATGGTTTCCAAACCATCTTTACTAGAAAGGATTAAGAGTTCTCAGACTAATGATGGAGAATTTCAAAAGAAGATTAATCTCTGAATGATGGGAGATTGAGAGATTTTGTGTATGAAAATGGAATTTTGAAATTCGAGAAGAGGATTTGTGTTCCCGATATACCTGATCTAAAAAGGGAATTGTTGGATGATTCTCATAGTTCAAATTTCTATATACACCCTAGGAGCACCAAAATGTATAGATATTTGAAGGAACATTTTTGGTGGGACAACATGAAGAGGGAGATTGCCGATTTTGTGTCAAGATGTATGGTTTGTCAACAAGTGAAAGTTGGAAGGCAACAGCCGGGTGGAGTATTGCAACCTCTTCCCATACCTGAGGGGAAATGGGACAATATTACGATGGACTTTGTCATTGGACTACTAAAGACTCCTAAAAGGAACGATGAAATATGGGTTATTGTTGATCGTCTTACCAAGTAAGCACATTTTCTTGCTATAAGAGAATATCTACCACTGGAACCTCTAGCAAGACTATATATTAATGAGGTTGTGAGACTTCATAGAGTACCCCTATCAATTATTTCTGATCGTGATCCCCATTTTACTTCAAGATTCTGGAAGAGTCTTTAGAAATCCCTGGATACTGAATTTCATTTGAGCACTGCCTACCACCCTCAGACAGACGGACAATCAGAACGGACTATTCAAACCTTAGAAGACATGCTGAGATCATGTTCACTTGACTTTCAGGGTATGTGGGATCAATATTTATGTTAGGAAAAATAGGGGCCTATATACCCTTAGAGGGGGGGTGAATCAGGGTATGGATATTCTTTTTCAAATTTCATTCTACCCCACTGGATCTTGACCTCTTTGTTACAAGGGTCACTTTGTTTGCACTTGTGTGGTTACTATGATCACTTGTCTTCTATACCTAATGATGATGCTTTGAATGCAATGCAGGGATGTAAGCAGGCAGACACAGAGATTTTTACTTGGTTCACCGCTAAGGGCTACGTCCAAGGAGCATACGCCGACAAGTTGCCGGTTCGTACCAAATTCCACTAGACGTCACTAGATGTGGATTACAATGTTCGGGATAGATCACTTCTATGCCCAGGATCACTGCCTATACAATTTTTAGGGTCAGCTCACTGCTTTCCCAAGGGTCACTCCCTGTTTCTCTCTCTCTGGCTCACTTCCGGTGGAGAGGATCACCTTCTTCCTCTTCCTAAGCTCACTTCTCTTGGAAGGGATTCACTCACAGTTTATAGACCTGTAGGTCTCTTCATTTCCATTAAGGAATGCATCTTTCTCTGTATGTAGATGTTCTGTTGAAGTTGAACTTTCACCCGTATATGAATACCCCTTTGCCACTATCCACTGGGCAAACCACTTTGGAAATTACCTTCGCAAAGCACTCAACTTCGCTAGGCTCCCAATTTCGCGAATCTCAACAAGCCTTCGCAAAGCTCCTGCCTTTTCGCGAAGCTCTCTCGCGAAGCTATCTCGCAAAGCTCTCTTGCGAAGAACTCCCGCGAAGCTCAACTCGTTGAAAATCAACTTCTCTCACGAATCTCACTGAGCCAACGCGGAGCACACGCCTTTCGCAGAGCTAAAATAGCCGCCGCGAAGCTCCTCTTTTGCGAAGCACACTACCTTCGCGAACCACCTCCGCGAACCGAGAGCAATGGATTTTCTCTCAAAATTCTCTCTACTTCGCTCGAAGGGGTCGGCCTATATTTATAGGCGATTCCACCGACTCTCTTCCCTTCCACGCGAAGTCAACGCCACGTCATCTCAAATCGCGAAGCTCCAAAGTTTCTGCCGGAATTCTGTCGAAATCGCGAAGCACCACGGCACTTTGCCGTTTGCGAAGCTTGACGTAGTCGCGAAGAATCACCGTCAACATACCTTCGCGACTTCGCCGTGAAGCTCCCTCGTGAAGCCCAACATTCCTTCGCGTCTTCGCCGCGAAGCTCCCTCTCAAAGCCCTTCACCGCCGCGATGCGCTTCAGCCTCTGCCGTTCGTGAAGCTTGACGTAATCGCGAAGACTCACCACCTCCATTCTTCTAGTCTTCGCAAAATCCAATCCATACATCCTATCTTCATGAAATTAATGCCTTTTCCATATTAAAATATGATCTTCATAGAAATCCACTTTTCGCGATGCTCACCAAACTCCAAATTTTGGACCCCAAAAATTTGGCAAACACTGGAAAACGGTGCCACCTTGTACTGCTCTTTTGTACCGCCTCCAGATCGTCCTTTCCTTTGTCATCATTCATTGTAAACAAGGATTGTCAAAAACTTCTTGGGAACTCGACAAATATCCATGGAAACCTGCTTTGTCAACAAACACAATCAACCCATAAAATACTACAATGTTACCTTGAGGGATTTTTGCCCAACAATCTCCCCCTTTGGGTTTGTTGACAACTCTTCACAACTCTGCTCAGAAAGATTTTCTGCACTTTGATACCTCACTGAGTCTTCTTCCAGGCACTACCAACATTCGCCTCTTGCGATTCTGATAGCATTCAAGGATTCACTTAACACGTACTCTAAGCCCACATGAGCAATTCTCGGCGTGAGAAACAAGAGTAGTATGAAAAGTTCATCAATGAATCACTTCATGTCAGACCCCAATTGTCGATTCCACCCTGATACCAATTCTTAAATTGATACCAATTGTTGAACCACACCGATACCAATTAGTGAATTCTTAAGTTGATACCAATTGTTGATAGCTGGACACCATCTCACACCATTCCAACATCATTGTTCTGCTTTTATCACGATCCTCAGCTGTCGTGATTTCTTTTCTTTGATCGATCACTTCTAAAATCGTCAGATTTCATACTCTCCCCCTTTATCATTGCTCCCCATTTCTGGCTGCTCCACCTGTCAGCTTCTCCCCATATCAATTATGATTTATCAACTCTCCGCACTGTCTTCCCCTTGAACAAACACTATTTTCTCCCCCTTTAACAAACACTTTTCTTCCCCTTTGTCAACGAACCCAAAGGTCATTCCTTTGTAGTCTGTAACAGAGTAGAGAACACATTAGCACAATAGGGAAAACACAGCTTACCTCGGGGAGAGGGGGGGGTCCCACATCCACACTATTTCAAGTGCGGGGAATCGACTGGACTCCCAGAGCCAGTCGATGCCTCTCAAAAGCTTCCTTGGGTAAGGCCTTTGTCAGAATGTCTGCAACCTGTAGCTCTGTAGGCACGTACTCCAACTTCACGATTCCCTTCTCAACCTTCTCCTTGATAAAATGATACTTAATCTCAATGTGCTTTGTCCTTGAATGATGGATGGGATTTTTTCTAAGATTTATATCACTTGAGTTGTCGCACTGGATTCCGATCGGAGACTTCACTTCAACTCCCATATCTTCAAGCTGCTACTTCATCCACAATAACTGTGTGCATGCTTGAGTGGCCGCAATATACTCATCTTCTGCGGTGCTCAATGAAATTCAATCTTGCTTCTTGCTAAGCCAAGAAATACACAATCCACCAAGATAGAAAGCACCACCTGACGTTGATTTCCTATCATCTGCTGAACCGGCCCAATCTACTCCAAATACTGATATAGCCTTCAGTACCATGCTCTTGGAGCTTATTTCAGTCCATATAACACCTTCTTCAGACTGCAAACTTTTTTCTCATCCACATGAATGATAAAACCATCTGGCTGCTCAATGTACCCCTCTTCTTCCAAAAACCCATTTAGAGATGTAGTCTTTACATCCATCTGGAACTCTATGAACTTTCTTTTCACTATAATGGCTAGGAATAATCTGATTGTCTCCTACCTTAAAATCGGTGAAAATGTATCATCACCATATATTCCCTCTATCTGGAAGTATCCTTTTCATATCAGTCATGATTTGTTCCGAATCACTGTGCCATATTCATTCATCTTGTCTTAAAAGACCCATTTAGTCCTGATGACGTTTTTATCTGCTGGCCTCGAAAAAATCTCCCACATATGATTCTTCTCAATTCTGATCTAACTCTTCATTCATGGCTTGAACGCAGTTTTCATCTTTAGCTGCATCAGAAAAACATTTCAGCTCAACCTGAGATAGAAAAGATGCTTGCTGTAGTGATTCTATTTTCTTTGTTTGAACTGAATCCGACTGATCACCATTGATATTCTGTCTATCAAATTCAGCTCAACTCTTTGGATTCCTTGTAGACACAGACTTGACACTTTCTAGTTCATCATCAGTGTCTTCTTCTGAATCAGTATCAGCCACTTCTGCTCTCCCTGTGTCTCTTTCTTCCTCAACACATTCGTCAGGAAATTTTTCACTGACTCATTATTCTGTGGCATCATTTCTTTCAGTTACTTTTCTCATATTTTTGTTGACACACCGTTGATTTTCTCTCACAGCTTCTTGGTATCCTGAAAGAAGTCAGTTGATACCACATTGTTAGAACAAAATAGATAATCATGAAAACCTGTGTGTTGCTGTTTTTTCACCAATCATTCTTCATGAGAATAAACATTCATCCTTCATATCATATTGAGATCATTCATCTGATTAGGATATAGAATGCTCCCCCTGTGTTATGCAACTCTTCCAGTTGTTAGGCCCAACAGTTTAGACACATAACAAGTATTTTCCTCCTACATCATTTGTTCTCATCTTCCACTCAGATTTGATCCATTAACAAAATCTCTAAGCCTACTAAGTTGAAACTCGGTGTAGGAAACAAAAGATAAAGTTAATAACACAATCACATTCTATTGTGCTCTGTTGCTCCCTTTCTTCTTCAACTCTGGTACCTGATTTGAATCAATTGAAACTCTAGAGCATATCACATATCCACTTCGCATCCTTAGATGCCACTTCCCCTTGGATCGTATCTCCCTAGAACCTGAAACACATGCATCATCAGTTAATAGCATTTTTATACATAGGGAGAGGGGATGTTGTTTCTCAAATCCTCAAAATGAGGATAGTGGTTGATCGTGACGGGTCAACCCTTTGATTTTTTCTTGGAGGGCATCACACTCCTTTCTTGCTTCCTCCAGCTACCTAGCCAACGTCAACTGTTCTGGCCATATGACTAGGCATTCATTGCCTATATTCTGAGCCTTTTTCTGATATATAGATTCTACAGGCTTGGCCTTGCTCACCATTTGGGGTTTAAACCCACTAGTACACATTTCCTTCTTTGATTTTCCACCAAAATTCCATTTTCCTTGATTATTTCTTTGAGTAGGAATCTCTTTTCTTTCCATCTTCCCTTGCTTCTTCCACCATTGCAGGGATCTTGCACCTTCCTCCACTTTTCTCTGTGAAACACGACATGTAAATTTTTCAATACGTTCTTTGTTCATATTTCTTTTATCAGATGTATGAGTCACCACCATATTTTTCATTGTTGGTGGGTCCTCCACTGAACGTCCATTCTTCTTACTCTCAGCTGTAGCGTTTCCTCCCTTTTTCTTCCAGATTTGATCATGTTCTTTCTTAGGGGGCGGTTGTGAGTGTGATAGATGAGGTGGCTGATACACCTTTCGTTCAGCTCTATATGATTCCTCTGAGGCTCTAAGACTATTCTCAAACTTACCACATTGTCTCCCAGTGTAGAATTTCTCATTATGCATCACTAGGGATGAGAATATCCTTTCGAGTCCCTTTCCATTTCATGCTTTCTTCTTGCTGCAATGTCTTGCCAAATTCCCATAATTAGAACATATAAAACATTTTCTATTAAAGGAATACCTCATTTCATCACTTCTCTGCTGAGATGTTGATGCAACTTGTTTTCTTCTTCTGGAATCGATCTCTTGAGCTTCCTGAAACATACTCATGGTGTGTCCCATCCTTCCACAGTAATAGCATTTGATAAATGTTCTCCTCTGAGAAACTCTTCTCTTTGATTTATCATGATGCTTCTTCTTATTCTCAGATTTAGTAATGTCTCTATTTTCACAGCCTGAAATGTATTCCAGAGCCTTTGAATAGAATCTTGATGTGTGGCCATGAAACCCACAGAAATAGCACATATCTTCACTAATTTTTGTATCTGTCCTTTTAGGATTATCTCCAACACCTATAAGATTTCTTTCCCATCTGGAACTATTCATAGATCTCTTTCTATCTTGCACGGGAGGGGATTCATCAAATCCGATACCAGCTTTTCTGAAACTTTCTGGTCTTTGAGCTGAGAAAATATTCTATTGTTTATCTTCAGAAATAGCATACATATTCTTCATTTTATCATCACTTGTCGAAGGATGATAAAATAGCAAGTGTAAGGCATCCTTCATTTTTGGCATTCCTTTAGCATTGGATTTCTCCACATCCTTCTTTACTGATTCTAGCTCCTCTTACAACTTTTTAATCTTCATCTCCCTTGATTCAAGTTGGACATCCAGTTCTTTCTTGAGAAGCTTCCCGCTACTCACCTCATCTTCTAGTTCCTGTGTGAGCCTTTTCACCATTGCACTTTGCTTCACTACTTTTAATTTTTCCTCAGAAACAGATTTAGAGACAGATTCATTCTCTTATTGTAGGCATCGATTCTTTTGAACTTCTTTAGAAAACTGTGCTGATAGATCATCAGTTCTAGCTTTTAGATTCTGTACTTCATCTGACTTTTTATTCTCTTCATAATCATCAGCCTTTTGTTTGCCTTTCATTTTAGTCATCTTTTGTAGTTCATTGGAATGAGAATCATTCTTCTCTGTTAGGTCAGTAACTATGTCAATAAGCCTTTGATTTAAGCTTCTTATCTTGTTGACCTCAATCTCCAATACTTTGATCCTGATATCTTTGGATTTAAATTCTTCAGTGTTTCCAATGTCAATTGGAATATCAGGTTCTTCGATGCACTTGACTTGATCTTTCACTTTTTTGTTCAAGCCATCGATCTCCCTTTTCTGTTCTTCAATCTTAATCTTATACTCACAAACTGATTCTGAGTTCTCTGGTGCTGATAACATGAGTTTCTCAATTTTATCCATCAACTCAGACTTCTCTTCTTCCTGCTGCTGCATATAGACTTTGGCATCACGAACCACATTGTTAGCATTCTTGGTTTTGTCTCTCCAAACATCTATCTCTTCAAGAGCAGCCTCTAACTCAGCTTTCATATCTATTCTTCCTTCAATTATTTCTTCTTCATCATCGCTTTTTTCAATATCACTTTGATGTTCATGTACTTCACTCATTCCTGCATCATGCTTGTGTGAATCAATCTTTTCCCTATCAGATTCATCCAGACCTTCCTTCAGCAAACTGTTTGATTCTTTTAATTGAATCACACTTTTTCGATAAACACTTCCACATTGACGAATACCACCTGACTTATGCTTCTTCTTGGATGTTTTTCGCTTTTCCATGGCTCACCGAGATAAGAGAAGACTGATTCTTTAAGCACATAGACCGACTACACCAAGTCAGAGCAAACAAATCTGGTAAAAGCAACCTATCCCTTTGATACCAATTGTTAGGACCAATATGGGCCTATATACCCTGAGAGGGGGGTGGGTGAATCAGGGTATGGATATTATTTTTCAAAGTTCTTTCTACCCCACTGGATCTTGACCTCTTTGTTACAAGGGTCACTTTGTTTTCACTTGTGTGGTTACTGTGATCACTTGTCTCCTATACCTAATGATGATGCTTTGAATGCAATGAAGGGATGTAAGCAGGCAGACACAGAGATTTTTACTTGGTTCACCGCTAAGGGCTACGTCCAAGGAGCATACGCCAACAAGTTGCCGGTTCGTACCAAATTTCACTAGACTTCACTAGCTGTGGATTACAATGATCGGGCTAGATCACTTCTATGCCCAGGATCACTGCCTATACAATGTTTAGGGTCAGCTCACTGCTTTCCCAAGGGTCACTCCCTATTTCTCTCTCTCTGGATCACTGCCGGTGGAGAGGATCACCTTCTTCCTCTTCCTAAGCTCACTGCTCTTGGAAGGGATTCACTCACAGTTTATAGACCTGTAGGTCTCTTCATTTCCATTAAGGAATGCATCTTTCTCTGTATGTAGATGCTCTGTTGAAGTTCAACTTTCACCCATAGATGAATACTCCTTTGCCACTATCCACTGGGCAAACCACTTTGGAAAGTACCTTCGCAAAGCACTCAACTTCGCTAGGCTCCCAATTTCACGAAGCTCAACAAGCCTTCGCGAAGCTCCTGCCTTTTCGCGAAGCTCTCTCACGAAGATCTCTCGCGAAGAACTCTCGAGAAGCTCAACTCGTTGCAAAGAAACTTCTCTCACAAAGCTCACTGAGCCAACGCGGAGCACACGCCTTTTTCGGAGCTAAAATAGCCGCCGCGAAGCTCCCCTTTCGCGAAGCACACTGCCTTCGCGAACCACCTCCGCGAACCTAGAGCAATGGATTTTCTCTGAAAATTATCTCTACTTCGCTCGAAGGTATCAGCCTCTATTTATAGGTGATTCCACCGACCCTCGTCCCTTCCATGCAAAGTCAATGCCACGTCATCTCAAATCACGAAGCTCCAAAGTTTCTGCCGGAATTTTGTCCAAATCGCAAAGCACCACTGCACTTTGCCGTTCGCGAAGCTTGACGTAGTCGTGAAGAATCACCGTCATCATACCTTCGCGACTTTTCTGCGAAGCTCCCTCGCGAATCCCAACATTCCTTTGCGCCTTCGCCGCGAAGCTCCCTCGCAAATCCCTTCACCGTCGCGATGCGCTTCAGCCTCTACCGTTCGCGAAGCTTGACGTAATCGCGAAGACTCACCGCCTCCATTCTTCTGGTCTTCGTGAAATCCAATCCATACATCCTATCTTCGCGAAATTCATGCCTTTTCCATATTAAAATATGATCTTCATGGACATCCATTTTTCGCGATGCTCACCAAACTCCAAATTTTGGACCCCAAAAATTTGGCAAACACTGGAAAATGGCGCCACCTTGTACTGCTCTTTTGTACCACCTCCAGATCGTCCTTTCCTTTGTAATCATTCATTGTCAACTAGGATTCTCAACAAATTCTTGGGAAATCGACAAATATCCATGGAAACCTACTTTGTCAACAAACACAATCAACCCATAAAATACTGCAATGTTACCTTGAGGGATTTTTGCCCAACAATTTAGCTCTGGTAGAATTTTTTTATACCAATAGCTTCCATTCGAGTATTCAGATGGCACCATATGAAGCATTATACGGAAATAGATGTCGCACACCAACCTGTTGGGATGAAGTTGGTGAAAGAAAACTTGTAGGTCCAGAACTTGTGGAGGAAACGATGGAAAAGGTGAAGGTAATCCAAAATCACATCAAAGAAGCTCAAAGTAGGAAAAAGAGCTATGCCGATAATTAAAGGAAGGATTTGGAATTTCAAGTCAGTGATTATGTTTTCCTGAAGGTATCTCCATGGAAGGGAGTCATAAGTTTTGGTAAGAAAAGTAAACTGAGTCTCAGGTACATCAGACCTTTCGAAATTCTAGAACGAATTGGGGATGTAGCTTACCGATTGGCAATGCCGCCAAGTCTCTCCAACGTTCATGATGTGTTCCACGTACCTATGTTGAGGAAATACATGCCTGACCCAACAGATGTACTCACCTATGAAGAATTAGAACTGGAACCCGATCTGTCTTATTGTGAAGAGCCTGTCAGGATTCTTGATACAAGAGAACAAGTACTGAGAAACCGTACGATGCGTCTCGTAAAAGTTTTGTGGAGAAACCATAAGATGGAAGAGGCAACGTGGGAACCCGAGGAACTTATGATGAAGAACCACCCGAGTATTTTCATGCGGTAGTATTCTGGAAATTTTGAGAACGAAATTATTTGAAGGAGGGGAGAATGTAACACCCCAAGCTTTTATGGTACACTTCTCTTTAAATAATGATATAGCATGTGTTGTACGGAACATCGATTTCTAACACACCACAACTAGTCAAACTAGCCGTTATGAATAGTAATACCTAATTTTTGAAATTATATATATTTTATATTTCAAAATGGACTTCATTTTTGGTTTCAAAATATCGAAATTATCCTAAGATGAATTTTTGGTATTTTTCTGAGAACATCCAATTTTTATGAACAGTGAAAAATACTTAAAAACAACCTTTTTAATCAAAATAATTTATAGTGATAAATTATATTATTGAGTGATTTTAAAGTATAATTAGAATATATTTTTACCATTTTATCCAATGGTGGTCATTATAATTAATTTCACTTTTAAATTGGACCTAAACAATTGTCAATCTTTTGGTATATATTGTTTCTTAAAAACATGCTATTTGTTGTGACAACGGGAATTAATTATCAAATTAATTAATGCAAATTATATGTTTGGAATTTTGTAAAATAGACATCATTTTTGAATTCAGAATATCAATTATAGCTTAGGGTGAAATTTTGGCATTGTTATGAAAAACTTCAATTTTTTGATGAATAGTGAAACTACTAAGTGGAAGTTAAAAAACTGAATTTTTCATAAAACATAATTTTACTGCTTCTGTGAATAGAATTTCGAAAATCTGAGAAACACGGTTAATATCAAGAAGTAAAATGTGGTTCAATGAGATGAAAATAATTTTGGGTGAATAGTAACTTTTTACTTTTATTTACCACGGTTAAAAGTAAATAGGGTAATTAAGGGTAAAAATGATATTAATTTTACCCTAAAACATGTCCTAATTCTATTGGACAAGTGTATATCGACCAAAAAGAACCTTAGGGATAAAATATTATCATTTAGGTCCACTTGTATTAGATTAGGACATTTATTATTATTTAATTCAAAGAAGAGTTAAAAGAGTTAAAATCAAAGTTTATTTACTAAAAAATTTTTAATATAGGGTTATAAATAAGATAAATTCGATTGTAAATATTCATTAGAAATATAAAACGATTTCCTACATAATGATATTTTATTTATAATTTTTATACATTAAATAATTTAATTTATTTATGACACAATGATGATGTAGTAATTACCATAATAGTGAAAAATTAAAATAATTGATATTATAAATACACAAATAAATATAATTTGAGACTTTTAATTAATTAAAATAATTTTATAGGATAATATGACATATTAGGATTGATTTAATTAACTTTTTTTGAAGTAATCATTCTGTTATAAGTTTCACAAAAATCAACTATTGAATAGTGTCAAAATTGACAAAATAGAGTTTTTAAAACAAATATTATATTATTAATTGATATTAAATTCCTAAAAATATATGGTTCGGAAAAGAGACTTATATAATGATAGGTGTATCATTAATGTACCACTTTGGGGTCTCTTGAATGTATATAGTAAGTTTATTAACTATATAATATAAAAATACAAAGTGACATGGTAAATATCAAACTAATTAACTAAGAGTTAAAACTAAAATATAAGGTTAATATAGTAACCCAAACCTGTCTAATTTCTATTTATTGAATGGGTTTTGACCTATCACCACCTTAACATTTGAATAATAAACTTTTGAGCCATTAGAAACCGAATATGAATTTATTATAAATTAATATTTCTAGCTTTTCCAAAGGTTCCCCTCACCCCTCTTATAAAAGGGCACTCCCCCTTCTCATTACTTCACACCTTCAAAGCCTTTTGGTTCGGCCAAACTCTTCCCAAATACTCTCTAAACTTCCCTCAATACAACCTAGAGGCCTTAGTTTGATCATAAATCCAACCTAAGGAGCCCTTTTGATCAAATCAAAAGGAATAACCCGAAGAAGAGGTAATTTTTTCACCACCCTTTTTTAAATTCATTTCTTCTTAAAATTCTTCATTCTTTGTTATTACCATTATAAAATAATAACTCCATTATCTTATATAAACTGTGATGTTATTATAAATATGGTAAAACCATATTCAGTATTCTATCCACCCTTTGAATAACATGTCACCATACGTGCGTACGTACGGCTTACCGTCTCCACGTCGTGGTGTAATTGTTATTCAATATATTATTATTTGGATGGGTATAATAATGATGTGTAACTCATGTAAATAATAAATATAATATGATAATGATTCTTTATATATGATATACTATCCAATTATATATTATTTTAATATCAAAAGAATGATATTGTCGCTCGTGTGTATGTACGGACTACCGTCTCCACGAACGTGATGAGATTCATTCCCCATCGTATCCATTAAAGTATAATTATCATTTTATGATTTAAAAATAATTTTTAAGGAATTGATATCATTCTGGATATGAATAAGATACAACCTATCCATGATAAACATGGCTTACGTAACAAAACATATAAAATAAAACGAGTAAGTTAACACCCAAAACGACGATAATACTAAGTTATTATTAACAAAGCAATGTTAAAAGATAATATATGATATGATATTAATATATATGATTCTTGTATAATTTAATAACAATTATTTCACCATTATACAGGATGTTAACCTACCCTCAACCAAGGAAAAGTACAAGGTAAGGGTTTATTTCGCAATCTCTTCATTATCCGAGGTTGTTTATACGTAATAATCTACTGGGATTTCTTTATCATCCACATCCATGTTTCTCCAAAATGTATTTCAAAACATTTTTACCATTTACAAGAATATGGGTTAAAGTCATTTATACCATTTTTTTAATTTTATAAGAGGTTTATAAAGGAATCTTTTTGTCGTTTTCTAGACAAGGTGTTTTTTAACCTTTTGACAGAATTAAGGTAAGAATGTTTTTTTTAACTTATACGGAGGGTGCGGCTATTTTCCGCCGTAATAAAATCGTCAAAGCTTCCCTTAAAAGATTATAAGAATACTTTCAAAGAAAATGTTTCATTTTATATGGCTCTTAAATGATTTCAAAATAAAAAGTGACATTTCTCTAAAAAGTGTTTTGATTTCATCTATGTCAACATCCTTTGTTGGATTTTAAGCTTATTTGGAGATGATTTATTATGAAACAAAACTCTCATATTGTATTGAAGGTTTTGTGATATGTTTGACTGTAGATATGTTATTTTCATGGTTTATGGATGATGTATTTACATTTCGTATGATATTTTTAATACGAATGTTTATGTTATGTTTAAACCTTTTCATATGGGAATGCATTGGACTTAATATGTGACGGGTGGAGCCCGCTATAGCTCCTCGATGCATCGGTAGGTCTCATGAGACAAACTAGTGTATTGGTGCAAGGCTTTGACAAAATCTTATTTGTAGTCTTGGCACGAGGCCTTGTATATGTGGTTATAATAGTCTGGAATTATGCATTCCATCATTAAGAAAGTGGTTATTGATATTGCATGTGATTATTCGATTAGTAGAATATCCATGTGAATAAGTAAATGGCATTATTTCATTTTACTTTTGCCATACTATGTTGAAGTTCAAGTTTAAAAGGCTTTTGTTTTAGTTATACATTGCCTTAAATGTTTACTCTTATTTATGAAAGTTTCCGCTATATTGTTATCCTTACTGGGCATTTGAGCTCACCCGTTTTCTATGTTTTATTTTTCCCAGGATGTGAAGAAGTAATTTATGAATGACCTGTAGGGATAGTGTGAGGGGATAAGAGTGTGGACTATGGATACTATGTTGTTGTAGTTTTCGTTTTATGATGTAATGTAAACCTTATTAATATATCTAGTGTTTCCAAGGCTACTAAACAAATCGGTCTTTATAGATTTGATCTTTCTTTTGATCATGACAATTTCATGTAATAATGCACCGACTCTGGGTAACTAGGGTCGGGGCGTTATAGTTGGTATCAGAGGAAGTTTAGTACAAACCTTGGAAGCTATATTTATATAAACTCTGATTAGAGAACCTAGATTTAAGATGGACTTTGAGGATTAATATAGAAGAACTTCCTAGAATTTTGGTATTGTAGAGATTTTGTGAGTTTTCTGAGTAAAACATCCCTGTCTGGATACGAGCAGGTAGAGGAAGCTCTGGCACATATGTACCTAGGGGTAAAAACCGAAAACACTGCTTTGAGCTAGACTCGAACGGGAACTGGTGCACGACAACGGGCCTTGCTTCACTCTTTGTTACGACACTCCCAGGGGATATTCTTAGGGAAACTCTCATTTTCATTACAAATAATTATGAAGGGTTTATGAGTATATACTTACTCAAATAAAACATTCTTATGATTATGGATTATATCCATAAATTGTTCAATTTATGGTAAGTGTTTCGTAAGTATGTGATTATGTATTTTGATTCATAAACTGATCTAGTTTATACCATTGTTTAGAAATGGCGCCTAGTGGAAGAAATGGAAAACATATCAATGCACGCACTCCATGTATGGATTTCCCTCATGCTCAAGATAATTATATTGGAGCTGGTGATGCAACTGGTGCCGATCAGCTAATCACCATACTGGGAAAACTTACTCAGGTTATGAATAATAACCTTACCCGTTTGGAGCACCCTGATCCACAGCGTGGAGGATCAATGTTAGATCACATCATGAGGAAACAACCACCAACGTTCAATGGGAGGAAAAATCCCCTAGTAGCTGATCAATGGATATTTTCCCTAGAGAAAATATTTCAGGCTTTGGGGAGTAATGAAAGGGAAAAAGTTATCATGGTAGTTTACCACCTCACTGGAGATGCTGATCAATGGTGGTCATTGATTCAAAATAAGAAGGAAGATTATGAAGTATCAAATATAAAATGGAGGGAGTTCAAAGATCTGTTTTTAGAAAAATACTTTCCTCGTGACCATCGAGCAGATATGGAAAGGCAGTTTCTGAGTCTGAGACAAAAGGAGGATGAGAATGTCACAAAGTATGAGGCTAACTTTACAAGGTTAGAAAGGTATGCTAGAGATTATATACGTAACCCAAGAAGTAATATTGATCATTTCTTTGATGGGTTAAAACCATTTCTTCGTCGAGCATTAGTATCACAATCCTTCTTGTCGTATGAAGACATTGTCTCATGTGCTATCAAGACCGAAAAGGAATTCTCTAAGTCTTATGAATTTAAAGAAAATCAAGAGAAGAAGAGATCTACTGATCAATCTGGGAATGGAAATAAGCGGAAGAAGGGAAATGTTGAATTTCCATCTTGTGGTAAATGTGGGAAGAAACACCCCGGTACTTGCTTGAATGGAACGAGAGTCTATTAAAAGTGTAGTGAAAAAGGCTACCAAGCACGTGATTGCAAAGGGAAGAAGGAAGCTACCAATGTTCAGTGCTACAATTGCAGGGAGATGGGGCATTATAAAAATGAATTTCCTAAGCATCAGGGGAACTTACCTCAGAAAATTCCAAGGGATCAAGGTCAAGCTTATGCTATCACTACTGTTGAGGTAGAAGCTCCTAAAGACGTGGTTGCAGGTAATTTAATGGTTTCCTCAAGTTTAGCAAATGCATTATTTGATTCTGGATCATCACATTGTTTCATATATTCCCAGTTTGCTATGAGAATTAGATATTTCCAATTTCATTTAACAAGGGAGTTGTCAGTTAAAACTCCTAAGGGAAGTATCATTGCAACAAAGTTTTGTGAGTCAGTCCCCATTAGAGCACATAAATGTTCTTTATCTGCTGATCTCATCGTCATACCTATGATTGAGTTTGATATAATCCTCGCTATGGACTGGATTTTGGACTATGATGCAAAGATTTATTATAAGAAGAAATAGGTTACGATTCTTGATGATGATGATAAGGAACACCTTATCTTTAGAGCAGAATCGTCACCACCTAATTCTTATCTAGATCCACCCCCAATAGCTCAACAAAATTCATGTATTGAGGAGGAAGAGAATGAAATAACTGTGGGTGAGGAAAGGAATGTTCAAATAGAGGATGTACCTGTTGTGAAAGAATATTTAGATGTATTTCCGGAAGATTTACCTGGACATCCTCCAGAATAAGAAGTTGAGTTTTCCATTGATTTAATTCCTGGATCAAGGCCTATATCGAAGACCCATTATAGAATGGCCACTTTAGAATTAGTCGAACTAAAGAAACAACTAGAGGAATTGAGTAATAAAGGATTTATTCTCCCTAGTGTTTCTCCATGGGGAGCCCCAGTTCTTTTTGTTAAAAAGAAAGATGGATCCATGAGGTTATGTATCGACTACAGGGAGATCAATGCTATAAAAATAAAGAACAAGTATCCCCTACCTCGCATTGATGATTTCTTTGACCAACTGCATGGAGATCAATACTTTTCAAAGATTGACCTTCGATCTGGATACCATCAGTTGTGTGTGAAGAAGGAAGACATTCCAAAGACAGCATTTCGAACCAGGTACGTGCATTATGAGTTTACAGTAATGCCTTTTGGATTGACTAATGCACCCTCTGTATTCATGGATCTGATGAATAGAGTTTTCAAGGAATATCTCGATGAATTTGTGGTGGTATTTATTGATGATATCTTGGTATACTCAAAAAGCTACGAAGATCATGAAAATCACTTGCGCATTATCTTGAAGACTCTGAGAAGACATGAATTGTATGTGAAGTTTAGAAAGTGTGAATTTTGGCTTCTGGAGATTTCTTTTCTTGGCCATATTATCTCTAAAGATGGAATCTCTGTTGATCCTTCTATGACCAAGGCAATCCAAGAATGTCCAGCACCTACGAATATAACCGAGGTACGTAGTTTTATTGGTTTAGTAGGTTATTATCGACGTTTCGTCCAGAATTTTGCCCGATTGGCTAACCCATTAATGAAGCTCACACGTAAAGGGGTTAAATTTGTTTTGAAAAAAGAGTGTGAAGAATGTTTTGAAGAACTGAAGACAAGATTAGTCAATGCTCCTATATTGACTCTACCATCGGGGAATGATGGGTTCATTATTTATAGTGATGCATCGAAGAAAGGACTTGGTTGTGTCCTTATGCATAATGATAGGGTTATTGCCTATGCATAACGACAGTTGAAAATTCATGAACAAAACTATCCTACTCATGATATCAAGTTAGCAGCTGTGATCTTTGCTTTGAAGATATGGAGGCACTACCTTGATGGTGAAAAATGTGAGATTTATACTGATCACAAGAGTTTGAAGTATATTTTCTCACAAAAATAACTCAACATGAGGAAAAGGAGATGTCTTGAATTACTCAAGGATTATGATTGTATGATACACTACCACCCGGGGAAAGAAAACAAGGTGGCAGATGCTTTGAGCAGAAAAGACCATGGAGTTTTGAACGTGATGATAATTGAAAGGGATCCAATTTTCACAGATCTAGTGAAGATGGACATGGGAATAACCAAGGAAGGTGAAACATCAATTCTTTTTCAAATGGTTGCCAAACCATCTTTACTAGAAAGGATTAAGAGTTCTCAGACTAATGATGGATAATTTCAAAAGAAGATTAATCTGTGAATGATGGGAGATTGAGAGATTTTGTGTATGAAAATGGAATTTCGAAATTCGGGAAGATGTTTTGTGTTCTTGATATACCTGATCTAAAATGGGAATTGTTGGATGATGCTCATAGTTCCAATTTCTCTATACACCCTAGAAGAACCAAAATGTATAGATATTTGAAGGAACATTTTTGGTGGGACAACATGAAGAGGGAGATTGCTGATTTTGTGTTAAGATGTATGGTTTGTCAACAAGTGAAAGCTGGAAGGCAACAACCTGGTGGAGTATTACAGCCTCTTCCCATACCTAAGTGGAAATGGGACAATATTACGATGGAAATTGTCATGGGACTACCAAAGACTCATAAAAGGAACGATGCAATATGGGTTATTGTTGATCGTCTTACCAAGTCAGCACATTTTCTTGCTATAAGAGAAGATCTACCACTGGAACGTCTAGCAAGAATATATATTAATGAGGTTGTGATACTTCATGGAGTACCCCTATCGATTATTTCTGATCGTGATCCCTGTTTTACTTCAAGATTCTGGAAGAGTCTTTAAAAATCCCTGGATACTGAACTTCATTTGAGCACTACCTACCACCCTCAGACAGACGGACAATCATAACGGACTATTCAAACCTTAGAAGACATGCTGAGATCTTTTTCACTTGACTTTCAGGGTATGTGGGATCAATATTTACCTTCGGTAGAATTTTCCTATAACAATAGCTTCCATTCGAGTATTCAGATGGCACCATATGAAGCGTTATATGGAAAGAGATGTCGCACACCAACCTGTTGGGATGACGTTGGTGAAAGAAAACTTGTAGGTCCAGAACTGGTGGAGGAAACGATGGAAAAGGTGAAGGTAATCCAAAATCATATCCAAGAAGCTCAAAGTAGGCAAAAGAGCTATGCCGATAATCGAAGGAAGGATTTGGAATTTCAAGTCTGTGATCATGTTTTCGTGAAGGTATCTCCATGGAAGGGAGTCATACGTTTTGGTAAGAAAGGTAAATTGAGTCCCAGGTACATCAGACCTTTCGAAATTCTAGAACGAATTGGGGTTGTAGCTTACCAATTGGCAATGCCGCCAAGTCACTTCAAAGTTCATGATGTCTTCCACGTATCTCTGTTGTAGAAATACATGCCTGACCCAACGCATGTACTCACCTATGAAGAATTAGAACTGGAACCTGATCTGTCTTATTGTGAAGAGCTTGTTAGGATTCTTGATACAAGAGAACAAGTACTGAGAAACCGGACGACGCGTCTAGTAAAAGTTTTGTGGAGAAATCATAAGATGGAAGAGGCAACGTGGGAAACTAAGGAACTTATGATGAAGAACCACCCGAGTCTTTTCATGCAGTAGTATTCTGGAAATTTCGAAGAAAAAATTATTTGGAGGAGGGGAGAATGTAACACCCCAAGCTTCTACGGTACGCTTCTCTTTGAATAATGCGATAGCGTGTGTTGTACGCAACATCGAGTTCTAACACATCACAACCAATCAAACTAGCCGTTATGAATAGTAATACCTACTTTTTGAAATTATATATATTTTATATTTCAAAATGGACTTCATTTTTGGTTTTGGAATATCGAAATTCTCCTATGATGAATTTTTGGTATTTTTCTGAGAACATCCAATTTTTATGAATAGTGAAAAATACTTAAAAACAACTTTTTTAATAAAAATAATTTATAGTGATAAATTATGTTATTGAGTGGGTTTAAAGTATAATTAGAATATATTTTTACCATTTTATCCAATGGTGTTCATTAGAATTAATTTCACTTTGAAATTCGACCTAAACAATTGTCAATCTTTTGGTATATATTGTTTCTTAAAAACACGCTATTTGTTGTGACAACGGGAATTAATTATAAAATTAATTAATGAAACTTATATGTTTTTAATTTTTTAAAATAGACATCATTTTTGAATTCGAAATATCAATTATAGCTTAGGGTGAAATTTTGGCATTGTTCTGGAAAACATCAATTTTTGATGAATAGTGAAACTACTAAGTGGTAGTTAAAAAACTGAATTTTTCATAAAACTTAATTTTACCGCTTCTGTGAATAGAATTTCGAAAATCCTAGAGACATGGTTAATATCAAGAATATAAATTTGTTTCAATGAGATGAAAATAATTTTTGGTGAATAGTAACTTTTTACTTTTATTTACCACGGTTAAAAGTAAATAGGGTAATTAAGGGTAAAAATGATATTAATATTACCCTAACACATGTCCTAATTCTATTAGACAAGTGTATCTCGACCGAAAAAAAACTTAGGAATAAAATATTATCATTTAGGTCCACTTGTATTAGATTAGGACATTTATTATTATTTAATTCAAAGAAGAGTTAAAAGAGTTAAAATCAATGTTTATTTACTAAAACATTTTTAATATAGGGTTATACAAAATATAAATTCGATTTTAAATATTAATTAGAAAGATAAATAGATTTCCTATATAATTATATTTTATTTATAAATTTTCGACATTAAATAATTTAATTTAATTATGACACAATGATGATACAGTAATTACCATAATAGTGAGAAATTAAAATAATTGATATTATAAATACCCAAATAAATATAATTTTAGCCTTTTAATGAATTAAACTAATTTTCTAGGATAATATGACATATTATAATTGATTTAATTAAATTTTTTCTATGTAATCATTCTGTTATAAGTTTCACAAAAATCAACTATTGAATAGTGTCAAAATTGACATAAAAGAGTTTTTAAAACAAATATTATATTATTAATTGATATTAAATTCTTAAAAATCTAAGGTTCGTCCAAGAGACTTATATCATGATAGGTGTATAATTAATGGACCACTTGGGGGTCTCTTGGATATATATAGTAAGATTATTAACTATATAATATAAAAATACAAAGTGACATGGTAAATGTCAAACTAATTAACTAAGAGTTAAAACTAAAAGATAAGGTTAATACAGTAATCCAAACCTATCTAAATTCTATTTGTTGAATGGTTTTAGACCTATACCCACCTTAACCTTTTAATAATCAACATTGGAGCCATTATAAACCGAATATGAATTTATTATAAATTAATATTTCTAGCTTTTCCAAAGGTGCCCCTCACCCCTCTTATAAAAGGGCACCCCCCATTCTCATTACTTCACACCTTCAAAGCCATTTGGTTCGGCCAAAATGTGCCCAAATACTCTCTCAACTTCCCTCACTACAACATAGAGGCCTTAGTTTGATCAAAAAGCGAACCTAAGGATCCCTTTTGATCAAATCAATTGGAAGAACCCGAAGAGGAGGTAATGTTTTCACCACCCTTTTTCAAATTCATTTCTTCTTCAACTTCTTCTTTCTTTGTTATTACCATTCTAAAATAATAACTCCAATATCTTATATATACTGTGATGTTATTATAAATATGATACAACCATATTGAGTATTCTATCCACCCTTTGAATAACATGTCACCATACGTGCGTACGTACGTCTTACCGTCTCCACGTCGTGGTGTAATTGTTATTCAATATATTATTATTTGGATGTGTATAATAATGATGTGTAACTCATGTAAATGATAAATATAATATTATAATGATTCTTTATATATGATATACTATGCAATTATATATTATTTTAATATCAAAATAATGATATTGTCGCTCGTGCGTACGTACAGACTACCGTCTCCACGAACGCGATGAGATTCATTCTCCATCGTATCCATTCAAGTATAATTATCATTTTATGATTTAAAAATAATGTTTAAGGACTTGATATCATTCTGGATATGAATAATATAGAACTTACCCATGAAAAACATGGCTTACGTAACAAAACATATAAAAGAAAACGAGTAAGTTAACACCCGAAACGACGATAATACTAAGATATTATTAACAAAGAAACGTTAAAAGATCATATATGATATCATATTAAAATATATGATTCTTGTATAATTTAATAACAATTATTTCACCATTATACAGGAGGTTAACCTACCCTCAACCAAGGAAAAGTACAAGGTAAGGGTTTATTTCGCAATATCTTCATTATCTGAGGTTGTTTATACGTAATAATCTACTGGGATTTATTTATCATCCACATCCATGTTTCTCCAAAATGTATTTCAAAACATTTTTACCATTTACAAGAATATGGGTTAAATTAATTTATACCCTTGTTTGACTTTTATAAGAGGTTTATAAAGGAATCTTTCCGTCGTTTTCTAAACAAGTTGCTTTTTATCCTTTTGACAGAATTAAGGTAAGAATGTTTTTTAACTTATACGGCGGGTGCGGCTATTTTCCACCGTTATAAAATCGTCGAAGCTTCCCTTACAAGCTTATAATAATACTTTCAATTAAAATGTTTCATTTTATATGACTCTTAAATGATTTCAAAATAAAAATAGATATTTCTCTAAAAATAGTTTTGATTTCATCTATGTCAACATCCTTTGATGGATTTTAAGCTTATTTGGAGATGATTTATTATGAAACAAAACTTCCATATTGTATTGAAGGTTTTGTGATATGTTTGACAATGGATTTGTTATTTTCATGGTTTATGGATGAAGTATTTACATTTCGTATTCTAGTTTTAATACGAATGTTTATGTTATGTTTAAACCTTTTCATATGGGAATGCATTGGACTTAATATGTGACGGGTGGAGCCCACTATAGCTCCTCGATGCATCGGTAGGTCTCATGAGACAAAATAGTGTCTTGGCACAATGCCTTGACAAAATCTTATTTGTAGTATTGGCACGAGGCCTTGGCTATGTGGTTATGATAGTCTGGCATTATGCATTCCATCATTATGAAAGTGGTCATTGATATTGCATGTGATTATTCGATTAGTAGAATATCCATGTGGATAAGTAAATGGAATTATTTCATTTTACTTTTGCCATACTATGTTGAAGTTCAAGTTTAAAAGGCTTTTGTTTTAGTTATACATTGCCTTAAATGTTTATTCTTATTTATGAAAGTTTCCGCTATATTGTTATCCTTACTGGGCATTTGAGCTCACCCCTTTTCTTTGTTTTATTTTTCCCAGGATGTGAAGAAGTAATTTATGAATGACCTGCAGGGATAGTGTGAGGGGATAAGAGTGTGGACTATGGAGACTATGTTGTTGTAGTTTTCATTTTATGATGTAATTTAAACCTTATGAGTATATCCAGTGTTTCCAAGGCTACTAAACCAATCGGTCTTTCGAGATTTGATCTTTCTTGTCATCATTCCAATGTCATGTAATAATGCACCGACTCTGGGTAACTGGGGTCGGGGAGTTACAGCAGCTCGATCAGGAAGTAGAGCAGCGACACATATAATTGAAGTGCCTTAAATAGGAATGATTCCACATAAGGACCATAGTTGATGAGGGAAATAGCTATTAGAGGAAGGGTAAAAGGCTAGTATTGACGCAATGTAGGAGGCTAAGGCATTGTGGGAAGGTGTGGAGGCTACGACCACGACTTTGTTAAAGCTTCTCCAGACCATTAAAGAGTTGAATACATCATTTATAAAACTCTATGATTCTACTAAACATCTTTCTTAATGGCCATGTACTGCCCATATAGAGAGGATCTGGGTTATGTTTTTCCTTCAAACCTTTATATAATCGAATAAAATGATTTTTCCCTCCAATTCTTCTCCTTCATTTTCTCCCTATAATATCAATCAACCATGATCAACTATATTTTAAACCATAATCTCGACCAGATATTAATCTGATTCATAATCTTGGATGAAGGAAATAATCAAATCATGCCCTATTTTTTTTCCTGAACCGTGGGGCCTAGAAGAGTAGTTAGACTATAACTATGATTTCCTGAAAACTCTAAAAACGTTTCACCTTGTCTATTATTATCCAAATTTTTTCATAAGCCCATTTTTTTGTAGACTTAGCTGGTATTACTTGAATTTTTATTAGTCCCCCCTTTGTTGGTTTTTGACCTTACAAGCTTTGTGTATCTTGATTTTTGGCTGCTCCAATTTTTTTCATAAATCGTACGTGACATAGGTTTAGCGAGTTGGTGCTTAACTATGGTCCAGGATACCCTTTGTGGGTTTTCTTTATAGTGAGTGTTGTCTCTTTCATGGGAATTTTAAAGTCTTACATACTAGAGTATCATCAATGATGTTTTTGGTAAAACATCATTAACCCATACCGATGTTTTAGGTTGAACAATTTTGACTATGATTTGAAGGCTGAGGGCTTCAATTTTTGAATAGCTAACTGAAAATGTCCCAAAAACATTCAGACATTGATAATGGATTTTTCATTACCCTAACTTCTGTTTTATGAAGAATGGGATATGACATGAAAAATGAACCCACGGGGCATACAGAGATAAGAAAAACCTCTCCTAAGGGTGAATTTTCATTTGGATGATAGACCTTTTTTGTGGGTCCACTTTTGCAGAGCCACCGAGGAATTGTGCGCATAGTCAGGAAAAGGTGTCCAAAGGACACTGGACTTCTATATCCAATGAATAAGAAGTTTTATGAGATTTTTTTTATGTTTTTAGGACCATAGTGGGATTCCTATTGGGGGAATGGTGTCTGTAATTAATAGAGGAATTTATATTTGTTATGGTCTAGAAACCGCTCCCACATGAATTTGACTTGTGTAAAGGAGGGCTAGAGCATGATGCAGTTTAACATCTTAAAAATGGCACATTTGAGAATTATTATTTGAATTAATTTTACTCTAACCGAGGGATAAATGATCTTACTTCATCATGGTGGTATGACCAGAAATGTTCTATGACCTTTAGGCATTAGAGGGGAGGTTGGATGTAAACTGTAATCCGGGGGGTTTCAAAAACTGTGGAATGAGACAAGACATAAACCACATAGGGGTGTACAGAGGTAAGAAAAATATATCATGGTGACTAATTTACCATTGGTTTATATGGATTTTTTTTAGAAACATATGCAGAGCCACCGGGGAATTGTGTGTATAGTCAAACAAAGGTGTCTGCAAGGCAATAACCGTCTATTCTTGATGTCCATGGATGGTTAAGGGGATTCAAACATTTCAGGATATAGAGTATAGTGAGTTAAGAGGGGTTACTGAACCTAAACAGGGGGAATTGTAGGCTGAAGTATGATAGTAATTGGTGAAGACATACTTACTATATATGTGTAAGTAGTATCCCCACAGAGGTTTGACCCATGAATGGGAAGGAACATGAAATTATATTTCTAGGATGGAACAAAAATAAGAGACTTAGTTGACACTACATATCCTATGGTGATAGGAATCAAGACAGAAATAGTTCTTTTAAGTTTTATCCATATGTGGATCTTGTTCATGCCGATGAATGGGGAAATTTTTATTTTTTTTGTGCACGGGGTTACCAATGAAGCAGGTCCCGCATTGAACATTCCTATGTGGATTCATTTCATTCATAAAAACATGAGGGATTACATTATTTGGCATGTAGGGGCCCAATAATGAACAATGATTTTTTAGAATCATGTAGTTTTAATGTCATTTGATTAGAACATTGATGTAGGATCAATTATTTACCATAGGATGGTCAATACAAGGTGTTTTAACTTTTTCAAGACATGTATAGGGAAGAAAGTGTAAGATGAAATTTCAAGGGATCTTAGACTGGGAGAGATGATACGGGGATTGGAAGCTGTTAAGAATACAAGAAGAGGAAAAACCTCTCCCAAGGATGAATTTTTCCTAGGTTGAGTAGACATTTTGTTGGAAAACATATGAAAAGACACAAGGGAATTTCTTTCATAGTCATAGAAAGGTGTTCACAGGACACTGACCTCATATCTGATAGCCGAGGAGGTATATGAGGATCCGAAATCACTCTAAGAATTGAGTTTGATAGATGGAAAAAATATGTCTTGACATGTGAGAAATGTTCAGTCCATGATCACATAGATATAGCTCGCACACAGGGTGAGGCATCTTGATCCCCATGCTAGAGTAGGGCCCAATTTTAAAGATCTTGGTGTCCCAAAATTAGGATCCCTACATTGGTTTGTCCCGTGCATAGGGGGTAAGAAATTTTAGCTATATTTGGGGTACCTTAAAGTTTAATTCCATATGGTTAGGACTTTAGGTTTCCCAACATGGAGGGGAAAACTCTAATATGACTTTTAAAGTAATGCTATCTAGATCAGTCATTGTGGATTAATTTTCCCTGGCTATGTAGGGAATCACCTATTGAAATTCCTACACCCACATAATCTATGATCAGTGTGAGAAAAAAGGGGTGGCAAGGGTTCCACTCCACCACCTTGGGATGGAAGGATCAAAGAAGGGATAATTTTTTGGCCATATAGCTTAACGTCATGTGGTAAGGATGTGGCTGAATCAATGTGAATGAGATATCATTTGAGGGTCAATGCATTTTTATGTCTTTCAGAAAGGAAATTGAAAACACAGTTTAACATCATATTTTAGGGACAAAATATCAAATGAATCATGCATAAATACATGATAATCATTTCAGGATATCTCTAGAATTCCCCAGACCTAGGTGGGGGACTAAAGTGTAAACCATGATTTTGGGAGACCTCAAATTAGGAAGGATGATGTGGGGATTATAAGAAAATGGGCATAAAGAAGTATTAAAAACATCTCTTGATGACTATTTTTCATTTGGTTGAAAGGCCATTTTTGTGGGAAATGTATGCAGAGTCACCGAGGAATTGTTTTCATAGTCAAACAAAAGTGTCCATAGTAAAATGAACATCCATATCCAATAGCCATGGGTGATTATGGGGATTCGATATTTCCAGGTGCATGGATTTTATTGGATGAAAAGCGTATATCAGGGTATGTGAGAAATATCCAAACCATGATTAGTTATGAGCTATGAGATCCTCTATATAGATCTGATTCATATGTAGGGGGCATGATCAATTGAATAATCCTTATTGTAGGATCCAAGGTTTGGAATCTTCATCATAGATTTACATTCTCGTTCAGGAAACCTTGACATTTTTTTTTCATGTAGTTGAACCCAAGATGGGCCAGGTGTCACTACGTATCTTTTCCTACCATAAATCAAGCCACACTTAGATATTGAACGCCTTATTGTTTAATGTTTTGTGGTTAGGAATTCTTCGTCCATGTAATTTAACATCGTGAAGTTAGGACTCATAAATTTACATATGTAAGTCTAACCTATACACAAGGGAGGAATTTTTTCCCTTGTGGATAGACCAAGATATGGGATCTAGCTTTCACTGTGTATCCGATGATGATAGTAATCAAGACACAAGTGGTTCTAAAACCATGTTCCTTGGACTGGTTTGATCTGTGTACAGGGGAAACATTTAATTTTTGAATGGTGGCTGGACAATGATGAAGGATCCTGGTGTCACTATGTATCCTTTGATGGTAGGAATCAAGCCACACATTATCCCATTTTTTTAACGTCATATGGTAAGTATGAGAGTAAACCGACATGAAAAGGATGAGGTGGGTGAATTTTTGGGCTTGAACCTGAGGGAGGTTTCATATAAATCCTAGTTAGTTGGGAATCAAAGTCCATATTGTTCTAAAAACATGTTTCCTATACCAGTATGACCCATGTAGAGAGGGAGAATTTTATTTAATGGTTGTTGGACCATAATTAAGGATACATGCCTCACTACATATCCTATGTATGAAAGAATCAAGCTATAAAAAGTTCTAGATGACTCTCTGTGCCTATCTAACTTGTGCACAAAGTGGGGGGAATTTTTATCATGCAGTGTTTGTACCATGAATTAGGTTCATGTTTTCTCTATGTATCCTACAAGGGAATGAATCATGGAATATATAGTTCTTGATGTTCCTTGTAATTTAATGTTGTATGGTTAGGACTTTTCATGGATTCACCTGCACAAGTTCGACCTATAGGTAGGGAAAGGGGCATTGTTAACATTTACTAGTGGCTAGACCTGGATGTAAGATCTAAGAATCACTATGTATCCCATAAATGAATGGGAATAAAACCATATTTAGTTCTTTAAAAATCCCTCCCTGCATAGCCTCAAGCCATACGCAAGGATGGGGAGCATTGTTTTTTGTGGTGGCTGGACCAGGATGTAGGATTCGAGTGTCACTATGTATCCTACGAGGGAGGAAATCAAGCCACATGTTGTTCTAGAAAGCATGTTCCCTGCACCGGTCTGACCCACTCATAGGGAAGGGTTTCATTTTTTTCCTAATGTTGGTGGCTGTACTACAATGTAGGATCCATGTGTCACTACATATCCCATTAAATAATGGGAATTAAGCCACATGTAGTTCTAAGATACACTCCTTTTGTTTTTCTGAACCATACATTGGAAGGGGTTATTTTTATATTTCCCTTGCAAAAATTTGACTCATGAGTGATGAATCAATATTTAGAACATAATGACCTTCTTACAGTTTAATTTCATGTGATCAGGACACTTTGTGCATGCAGTTTAAGATCATGTAGTTTAGATATTTTTTTGTATAATTTAATTTCATGCAGCATGGGCGTAGGTGGTCCTCTGTAGTTTAACATCACGGATATAATAAAAGCATTGCATAATTACAAAAAGTATTTATTTAGGGATGTTTCTTTGGTGGGAGCTGTAGTGATCTGTCTATCCATAGAAATTGAGGCCTATTCTCCCTTGGAGTATACTTTGTGCATGAAATGTTGTCCTTCCCATTTTGGAAACAATTTTGGAGGTTTCTTTCCAAGTATCATCATATTTCTGAGGACCAACACCATCTCTCCTTCAATAAAAAAAGTTCAAAGGGGAACCTTTTTGTTGAACGCTCATGCGATCCAATTCTGGTAATATTCCAAATGGTGCAAGGTATGTAATTTTTTCTCATCTAACCACAACATATTGTCGAATCATTTTTGGGATTTTTCATCAGTAGATTGATTTCAGATGGTGATGTGGAGTGATGGTAATTAAAATTCAAGGGGTAGAACCATCTCTATCTCATATACTAATGATTTTGGGTTTACTTGTGTGGTGGCACGGGTCAGGGTCCTATAAGTGCACAGAGCATGGAGGATCTTATACGACAATGATTTCTTTCCCTTGTCTAACATCTTCTGAATTATATTTGATAGGGTCTTTTTGAAGGCCTATATTTTTACATTGACTGATGCATGATAGTGGGATGAATGTTTAGCCTTGATTCCATACTCTTGATATAGAATATCCAATTCCATCGAGCTGAAATTGGTGCCATTTTCCATCAATATTATACGAAGGACACCAAATCTGGATATGATGTTGGATTTCACAAAGATGACAATTCTTCTTACCTCAGCCTCTTTAAAGGGTACATCTTCTTCCCATTTGGAAAATAAGTTGGTTACTATGAGAATATAATTGAATTGTCTAGCCGTGGCAGGAGGGTATGGTCCCATGACATCCATTCCCCTTATGTAAATTGGCCAAAATTACTTGGCTATGTAAAGTAATTATAAGGGATGGTGGATGAAATTTTCATGAACATGGAAGGAATGACACTTCTTAGTGAATGTGATAAAATCATATATCATGGTAGTCCAATAGTACCCAAGCCTTTGAATCTGTTTTGAGATCTTGGATGTTGATTTATGCACTCCACAAAATCCATCATGCACTTATTTCTTGACGACTGTAGTCTCTTCTCCATCAATTCACATGAGAAGGACTCCATTGATGTCTTCCTTATAGAGTTCATTTGGCTAGTTTATGCAATAATATAGGAGTATGTTTGTTAGCCGTCTCTAGATATGTTCCCTTCTAGCCCTATCTAGTGGGATCTCTCTCATTTGAAGGTAATATTCAATGAGAGTCTCCCATGAGGTGGTAGGACTATAAAACTCAGAGATGGGACTGATTTTGTTGATTTCATTAGTGTTGGTCTGAATGAATGGTAATACCATCTATTAGTGGGAAATACTGATGACCATTTTGTTTTGATCTAGTTCATCTAGAGTCATGGATATATTTGACAATGCACCGGCTTGTGCATTTGGGGACCGGGGAACATAAGTCAATGCTATCTTTGAAAGTAATTATACCATCGGTTATCGAAAATGATTTTTCAAAGGGATTAACTCATCTTTATTCCTAGAATAGTCACCATTGACTTACTTGATGACCAGTTCCAAATCACCTTTTATCTTCATCTATTCAGCTTTCACTTGGAGTGCTAACTAAAGGCTTGTAATGACGGCCTGGTACTCTCAATCATTTTTTTTATCCTTCTTACAGTAGGAAAGAATAGGGAAAAATATTTTTTGGGGAGATGAGTATGACTCCTAGACCTACCTTGTTGAGTCTAGTATCTTCCATTCTTTTTTTGCCAAACTTTTAGAGGCACCATTTAAATATATCTCCCGTGTCTAGGAACCCTCTTGAATAGAGAATACCTCTTCATCGAGTAGTTCAAAATCCAACGAAGCCATGTCCTCCATGGGGTGCTCTTCTATAATGTTTGCTAATGCCTTACCTTTGATGGTGTTATAAGGCATGGATATTGTACCGAACTACTATAGAATGACTTCCCACTATGATAAGCATCCATTTAACATTGGATGACTGAGAATATTGTTCAACGGGGTGCTACAAGATTAAAAATGAATCTTTGGGTGTTGTAGGTAATTCCCTAGCTTCTGGAACACAAATATTAACCATGGAATATCTTCTTGATATTTGAATAATGAGTCTCATCAATGATCATGGTTTATATGAGGTAATATAGACTTTTCTAACTACCGACATCATTCTTATGTGCGAGGAAGGCAACTTGGGATCACTCTGAGGCGGTCACATACAGAATGTGTGATCTTCCTTCAATAGGCAGCATCAACATTGGTGTTCTTAATAGATATATCTTAATATTTTTGAATTCATCCTGAAAATCATCAACCCATTTATATTTTACCCCTTTTCTAATCAACCTAGTGAAGGGAATGAATTTTCCTGTAAGGATGGATATGAAGCACCAAATCTAGGACATGTGTCCTTGGATTCCTCTCAAATCAGTGAGGTTGTGAGGAGGTGACATTGATTGTATGGACTTTGTGTTCTCAGGGTTGACTTCGATTACATGGTGGCATATGATGATGAAAAAGAATTTCCATGAGGTAACATCGAAAGAACACTTCAGTAGGTTCATTTTTTAGAATGTGATGTCGTAGTTTAGTGAAAACTGGTACACGATCTGACAAGTGATCTGAGCAATATCGAGACTTAACCATAAAATTGTCCAAATATAATTTGAATAACATTCCAAGGAAGGGTTTTAAGATGTAGTTCATGGTTATTTGATATGTGGCGCTAACATTTTTTAAACCAAAGGACACTACCTTGTAGCAGAATACTCCTTGGGGGCAGCTGAAGGTAGTTACTGCTTTATCTTGTTGGGATATCCAGATTTTATTATTACCTAAATAGACATCCATGAAAGAGAGAACCTCATATCCAGTAGTGCAATCAATATAAAATTCATAGATTGGGACCGAAAAATCGTCTTTTGGGAAATGCCAATTGAGATCTCTTAAATTGATAGACTCTAATATGCATGTTTTCCTTTTTTATGGGGGCAATATTATTTAGAATGATGGGGTTTTAGAATTCCTAGATGAAGTTAGATATTATCATCTTGTCAACTTCAACTTCTGTTTTATAATTATGTGTTGGGTGCATCTTTCTAGAAGCTTTCTTATAACCACAATGGTGTTTTGGAAAGATCAGGTGGTGAGTGGCCACCTCTATATTGAGGCCTATATTTTTTTATAATTCCAGGAAGAAACATCTCGATTCTAATTTAGAAAAGAGGTTTATACCTCTTACTCTTTGGAAGTCATGGTCACACTAATCAGAGTAGGTTGCATTCCTTCTTCTATACCCATGTTTATTTCGTTGAGTTCATCAATGGTGGTAGAGACACCTTTATCAAATGCTAGAGGGGAATCCCTTAGGTATTTTTCTAACTCCTATACATCATCAACATCTTCCTCTACATCTTTTTATGGGGAAATAATTCTTGAGATGATTGTCCCATATTTGAGGGATGAGTTGAAAATTTTTATATGGGAGGCGAATCCACCTCTTCTGCCTCGACCATCATTGGTGGCTTCTCTAAAGAAGATGAAATGAGGGGTAAAAGAGTTATTTTATCTTCTTTGTACAAGAATACACTTCATCCTACCTCAGTGGGGGGAGGAAATGATTTTTCTATAGTTTTGATGATGGTTCAGGGGAATTTTTATCTAACCCCACCATTATCTTGGAATCGAGTGAGCTTTTCAACATTATTAGGCTTGGCAGTCATGACCGAAATCATGAGGACTTCTAAATACACAACCAAATTTGGACTTTTTCACATAATATAATTGATGGGAAGTACATATTCTTCCTGATGACACTTGAGGGGATTGGAGGGAACCATTTATAAACTATTTGGGGTGATAATCAAATCAAAAACATTGACATGAAGTTGATTCCCCTTCGGCTCGTAGAACCTTGAAACGATATAGTGTAATTCGAAGAAATCAAATGGGTCCTTATCAGCATGTAGTGTCCCAATATGTACATTATTTATATATTTGAGGCATTCATGGTAAGAGGAGGGGATTATTGTGTGTTGATGTATCCAGGGACTTCCTATAAGTGCATTGACGACCATATCATTTTGGACTACCATAATTTATAGGTGAGCTACGAGGTCACCAAATTGAGTTCCATGATTCATTTGGCCAAATGGATTCTATTTTCTTTGGTCATAGCCCAACTGAGTCGTGGTGTAGGTAGTTAGATCATCCTCATTGCAGCCCAACTGACGAAGTGTCTACAGTGGTAGGGGATTAACTCTAGAGACATTGTCAATGATGACTTTTCGGATATTGACACCATTTATCCCTACAAACACATATAAGGGTTTTATTTGTCCTTGTATGATGGAATATTCATCTAGATTAGTAAATAACATAACTTCCTGGAATTTTGAAGGATTTGTATCCCTTCGGTAGACTTTAGCTGCTGCTACCTCAGATTCAAACTCTTAGTGACTTGGAAAAGCTTCTATGAGTGCTTCCATGAGATCTGATGATAGATAGTGCATATAATATTGATAGGTTGGCTGGTACCGAAGATAACTACTTCAAAATATAATATTTTTTATCTAAATTTTGGTGTTTCCCAGTTTAGGTATGATCTTTCGTAGGCAATTTAGGGGCTTGATCATTTTATGATGATAGCTCGACCATTGGGATCAGATCCAAAGTAGCTTCTATATTTTGTGGATTGGGTCAGTAATTTCTTCTCACCTACCGAGGGAAATTAGTCACATGTTCTTCATCTTATGGATATTCTAGAAGTATTGGACTAGGGTGGCCTCTTATAAGGGTAGGAGAATTTTCTTATCCTTATTGGATCTGCTATAGGGTCCTTCTATGGATATATGAATCACTAACAGTTTGAGAGGGGATGAATCCATAAGCTTGATTTATTCCATGGCTACATGTCCCTTGATATACCTAGGTTATGTGTCATCTTCCTCTGGACCCCTAATTGGGTGTGGGTTATTATGTTTGAAAACCATATTCATCATTGAAGAAGGGATCCATTAAGTGGATGACATTGAAAGATCCAAAAATCATCTACTCTTCTAATGATGGATTTTCCTCATCATCTACCTTCAGTGGTTCTTTTTGGCAGGGCAATTCCTGCTGTGCCATATGGAGGGGCAGTTCCCTTATCTTTAGATTTGTTGGCATGCAATATGACATTTTCAAAGCCAACTTTGGATTTTCTTCAACTTCATATTCCTTCTTCTGCTTTCCTCCCTACTAATTGGACTTATTTTTGTGTGGTCAAACTTTGGAGGAATTTCAGGATGGGGATGTCTACAGTGTTGCATCAGGAGCTATTAGAGGAAATGTTGGTTTCATTAACTCTTCTTAGAGGACACAATGAGATTAGTTGATTTTTTTTTCAAATCATCCAACTAACAAACTTTCTACTCTTTTTGTTAATAATTTTTTTCCATTCCCCTTATTCATCTAGGTCATTGGTGGAAATATATGCCAGTTGCGCTGGCAGTGGTCCCAGCATGACTTTTCTAGAATCTACCAGTCATTGAAGGAGGTATTTAAAGACAAAAAACCTATGGATGTTGTGACCAAATATCCTGTGGAAGGGAAAATAATATAGATGGTCACCAATGCCTACTTTATCTTTCCTCTTTGGCTCGAGAAGGCAGAGCAAGTTGAAGTTCATAGAGGCTACTTCATAGCCACATTCTTGGTCATCATGAAATGAGTAAACATTATTATTATGTTCCTCAAATTAATGTCTCTTGGTTACTTTTATCTCAACTTAACAAGGTAGTGTTGGCCGCTAAAATCCAAGGGTCCCCACACGATTTAGTGTGGGACTGGGAGCCGGAGCCACTGCATGGGGTGGCTTAAACATTACAGAAGATGCTTTATATCTTCCTGATTGTTTGACTATGGCTGATGGGGCTGTTCGGGACTTGAGATTAGTCCGTTGAAAGGAATCTTTTATCCTTTGATCGATGACAACGATGTCCTGAAACCCACTTGTATATTTCATAGGAATAAGTGGTGTTAGAAGCTCATCATGGTGGTTGTCAATGCACATGGACAATATCTCATCTTAGGGGAGTGTTCAGTTCAAGGAGTAAGTCAGAACCTTCCATAAGAAATAAGTCTGAAACTCTCTAATTCTTTCACTATTTGTATCTCATGAGGTCACTGACTTTTACTTTTGGTAACATCGAGATGAACCAGAATATTTGTAGTGCATTAGATGTTGTTTTGGGTCAACTAAGCCATTGAATTTTGGGAATATGGGGTTCCTAAAATTTGGTAGTGGAGGAATGTTTCATACCTTGTTGGGGTAAGGTTTTAATTTTTTTTGTATCAAAGTATGCCTCCCTTCCATGGTTTCTAATCAAGTCATCAATCAATCAATGGTATCCATGATCCCTTGATTCATTTCCTATTGAATCCGAACATGAGTAGGTGAAATAGGGGGAAGGATTTGATGTGTTGGTGCTGCTAGAACTTGAGAAGGATAGCCAGTTGGGGGAATCCTTTGTGGATTCTCCTGAATCTATTCTGGTTGCTTCCCTAATGAAGGGAAATCATGATATCCTACCAATATTGGGTTCATGTATATTGACGGTAACGATGCTACTTTAAATTTTTTTTGGCCTTTATTCATTTATCAGGATGATCCATAGTGGAAAAGGAACCTCTGTTGGAAGTGTGTTATGATGTTCTACCTAAGGAACATAACTGGTAGGATAACTCTCTTATATACACTATGCATTTATTCTCCTTAGTTCTTTAATTTCCTCCTCTTGCTAAGAGAATATCTCCTATAGAATTAGGGATGCATTCTCATTGGGAGGAGGAGGTGGGATTAATGCAAAATTGTTCTTATTATTCTCTTTATTAGGGATTCTCAAAGGGGGAAATGATGTATTAGGTAAGGGAGAAACAAAATATAAGGTGACCCATTGGTTCGGGGTATGCACACCTTTAGGATCAGTGTGGACCACCTCTAGTAGGGAATCGTCTTCTCTTGCATCCTCCTAATTTGGAGTATCTTCAGTAATGTCCATGGGATTAACATCAACAATGTGAACCACTGCATTCCACATTTGAAGTGGTGTACTGGGTATAGAATGGAAGGAGGTTTTCTTTCATTCCTTGTTGGATCTTCTTCTTCAATTATGGGACCCTCTTAATGTTTTTAGAAAAGAGTGACTTGAAGGAATCCTTTACATGACCTATAAGTATGCCTTCACCCCTGGGGACATGAGTTGTGAGATGGGATATAACGAGTAACCTATCTCTTTATCATCCACCCTAGGTGGAAAAATATTGACTTCTACTGGGAAAATGGTTGAGGTAAAAATTACCCCTACCCTATGTGATGGGGTTACTCCCGTTCTCCCATTGATGTGTCTTGACCTAGGTTTGTCTGTCTTATGGGTGTACATTGTGTTAAAAATTCCCCCCGACCCACAGTACTGGGGTTGCTCACGTAATACATATGTTGCTGACGATTTCACCGTTTTCATGATCTCTCGCATTCTAATGTGGGTTTGGGCCAGATATGGTTTCAGATCTACACGTGAATTATTTTATTCCAAAGTCATGATCAGTGCTCGTGGGTTGTATTCCCTTAGGCTAGATGTATACTGAATGTACTCAGTGGCCTGGTTCAAGAGATTCTCGATGGATTTCTCTCATCGGGCCTGACTCTTTTGAGACTTAATAATGGCCAGATCTTGTTTAGCAGACCAATTTTCTTTAATAGGCAATTCATTTTGCTGCCATCTTGGGATGATGACAATGTAGGATTCCATTTCCAGTGGGGTTTTCAGGACGAGACATGGGGTGAAGTGTTGGGATCCATGTTCTCCCCACCCTCAAATGTGAAATCCATATTGGGAATCACTAATGAGTCAACATAATTTATACAAAGCGTGGAGGAAATACAATTCATATTTTTTCTTTTTTATTTTATGATTGTAGTTTTTTTATAAGGAAGGGCTTCTAGGTCAATTTTCTGACGAAGATCCCCCAATATACCGAGTTGGTCTGCAAACCCGTCATATGGTAGACATTTCATTTTCCAAATGCAGAGAGTTTTCTAGACATTAAGGCAAATTTTTTTCATGCATTCTTCTGATAAATCTTTCGGAATGCTGAACTGAGAATTATATTTGGTCAAAAACATAATCGGTACGTTATCCTTGGATAACTATCTTCTCATGAGTAACATATTATGTTCTTCTTATTCTAGGGATTTCTCTACTTTTTGTGACCAACTGGGATTCTTTGTGATGATTTTATCCTGAGTAGTATGGCTAGTAGGAATTTCATTGATGCATGAATAGTGTAGGGGTGGCTCAAAGGACAAGCATGGCCCTAGGCCATCTCCTAGCTTAGAAATTATGTCACTTTTCATTTCCATTGTTTCTAACATATCAAACCTTTTCTTTCCAAGTGCCTCAAAATATGAGGGATTTCTTGTATTTGGACCAGTAGGGGGAGGAACTTCTTGCCAGAGTAAATTTGCGTTATAGGGAGGACCTTTATAGCCGAGAATGTGGTGGTGAGTACTACCATAATAACTTATCATTCGACCGTAGGGAGATTTTCCACAGTTTTTACGCTGGGAATAACCATCAGGGTGGACCGAAGTAAGGGGAGGACCTTCATGCTTTTGGTTTTTATTGTAGGGGGGACTGTTGTAATAAATTCCATCATGTAGAGGGATACCACTATGGCTTGATGTCTAGATGAATGGATAATATATAAAGTGTACATTATGGGGAGTGACTTCAAGATGTACTTCAATGAGGGGAGGTCCATCTCATTGCTTGATGTCACTGAAGGGAGGGCCTTCGCAGCGACTGCCATCATGGTGAGGAATACCATCATATCATGATATTTGACTACAGGGAGAATAATATTAACAGTGTATACCCTAGGGATGACCATTGGGGTGTAAGAAAAAACAGGGAGGGCCTTCTTAATGTTCGGTCATATAGTCAAGTGGAGTGCTACCCTGACGAGCATTAGGAGATAGGCTATTGCGATAATTTATTTCTGGTCCACAAAGTAAGTCCCTGTGGGTGCACTGGGGAGGAACTTCAGAGCTTCTTGTAGAAACATTGTGGGGAGGACTTTCAGAATTTCTACTTCCTCTTCTATAATTTGGCAATGGATCTAAAAATTATTGTGTCTCTATTGATAGATGTATTAAGGAATCATGAACTCCAACTTCCAGCAGAATAGAATCACGAATGTGTTATTTATTTTCCATCTACCTTTGGTGCCTCTCATTTTTGGGTGCTCACAAACAGGAAACTAAGGCCACCTTTTGTTGGTAATAGTCTTTATATGTGGTTCCATGTTTGGTTGGTTCCCATGATGTTTGTGGGATATGCCGATGATCATCTTGAGTTTTGGAAGGGATATATTTTTTCCCTTGAGCATCCACCACATTGGACTGGTGTCCCCCTGTTAAAACATGTGTTTTTCCCGACCCGGTTGTCCTTGTATCACAGAATATAGCCCTCAACCCTAAGGTACTGGAGAAGGGATCCATGTATGCTCCATAGTAACCATCTGGTTTTTGTGGATGAATCACCTTGCCTGGAGAGACCAGGTCATAGGCCCGACTCCTCACTTTTTCTATAGATGCATTGACATATTAAAAGGTTTGGAGGATATAATATGAAATCGATGTTTGATCCTCCATTATTAACTGGATGTGATGAGATATTTCTTTGGCTGGAATAGGTAAAAATGCCAATTCTGATCTTAGAGAAAGAGTTTTTGCCTGCTCTGTTCCTCTATGTGTTTCTAGTGGGTACAGGTAGTTCTCATGTGTCGAGGTATAAGAATGAGTCTTCCCCTGACTTGTATCTAGGATACACAAGCTACTTTCTACGATTTCCATATTATTTGACTGGTCATATTTATATTTATGAGTTGTAATTTGTGTATACTCATTTGTTGTTGTATTTTTCTAACAAGATTGATGTGAATCCTCTATAATTTGACTTTACTTATATTTTAATGCAACCGTTTTTAGCTGGTGGTCTTGATATTTGAATGTAGGAATTTTTATTTTCCTATTGATTTCCACTGTATATAACTGGTGGGATTCATATGAATTGGTAGTGTTTTATGATAGCCCTTAGTTTCATGACTTATTTAGTTGGTGGGCTTGGTATGTGTCAGTAGGAATTTATGCCCGCTTGTAGTTGGTTTCCATCCTATTTGGATGGAGGTATTCTTGTGCATCGATAGAGATTTTCATCAATTGAAAATTTTCCACCCTGATTGCATGGAGGGATGATCGAGCATTAGCAGAAATAGAAATTTGATCATAATGTACCATAATGTTTCCATGGTTGGATTCATAAGAGGGAGAGGGGATATGTGTTTGCTCTTAGGTTGTCACTATAATCTTGTGGTGGGATTTAGAATAAGAGACAATGTTTTATAACTACCCATGGTATTCCATCATGTTTTTATGGAAGATATCCTCCTTCAGAACTGGGGTAATGACATACTACTGATTATGGATTCACCTCCCTTTGTGGGAAGCCCGAGGGCCCCATGTCTGTTGGACTTCAGTAGGTTCCCTCAGCATAAGATCCTCTTTAGAGCGAGGATATTTGGTTGTACACAGCTGGTAGTGACATCCTCTAGTATTATCCCTCGAGAGAGGTTCATGTGCTGTTGGGATGAAGTCATTGGTGTCAAATTCATATTCCTCCTTGAGGTATGGGAGGTACTCATTGTCACATTCCGGGGACAGGCTCCTAAAATGATTTGAGATAGCCAGTGGGGCCATCCTATTCTGAATTACTAGCCTCTACTGAAGAGGTGGGTGGATACCTTTCACTGATTGGAGGGTCGGAATTCCAACCTCAACTGTGTAGAGAGTACCATTTTGGTGGTACTATCTGATTTGTGCATTTGAAACCCAGTGTTGGAGATGTCGGGTTGGTTAGATATTCATTTTCTTCTTTGGGGACCCAGCCGCCTGTGTGGTCACTAGCATTCTTGTCTGAGCAAACTTTGGGATGCCATTATATTGAATGAATATTTGTGTAAGGCATGAAAAAAATATGAAATATATAGGCCAACCCCCCCCCTCAAAGTAGCATCTCATGATCACATGTATAATTGATGATTTGTATTTTCCCTCTTCCTTTTGGATGTGAAACATGCTTGATGTTGGGTACCCTACCACCTTGGTTAAGGATTCATATCAGGTTCACCAATTTTGTTTCAACCCGAGGTACATGTAATGGTCTGATGAATAACAACTAATTTCTTGTAGTTATAGAGAGTTTCACATGGGGTTTACCTTTTTTGTTTCGACCTGATTTTTATCGTACCCTTTTTGTTGGGAGATATGGTCATTCCAGGACTGGGTAGTGTGTGCTTTTTTATGTTTCCAAAGAGGTTCCATAGTTGAATTCTCCTGAAGGGTGATTAGATGGGGTTAAGTGTTTTGTGAAATCGACCCACGTTGAGTATGGTTTCCTCAGATGGTTTCCAATAGGTTTATTCACAGAGCCAGAAACCCCCAGTGACACTTTTATCCCTGATTCGTGGTCATTCTTTCCAAAGGAAGGTGCTCATTGGATGAAGATTTGGCCAACGGCACTTAAGGACTTCATTAGTCGAGAGGATGGGCGGTCAGACTCATTACACCCTTTTGAGGGGAATTATCACATGTTTTGGGACTCTTTTATAGATTTAAAAAAAGCTCATATGTTCATGAATCCTTGGTTATTTCCCAATCATGTTTCCATGGATTACTACTAAGTTTCAAGATTGATCCTAGATACACATAAATCTAGAACCATATTTATGTATCAATGGTTCTTCATCAACATTCCCCTTTTGTGGATAGATAAAAAATTACATTATCGTTTACAGAGACATTGTGGGTTTAAGACATGTGATGACGTACTTTAGAGTTTATTTTTAACTAGGGGGATGTTAATTATTCCAATGTTAGGGTTAAACCCACAATATGGGATTCCTATGTATCCTTATGAGAGGAATCACATACCACATATTTTGGTGACACTAAATTGGCCACATCACCTTTTAAGGTCATGTGACAAGCATCCATCCATACAGTTTGATGTCATGCGGCGAGGAAATCTAGGATAAAGGTTCCTAGTCAAGATTCGATGTGGGGATTACACTGAGGCGGCCCAGTATGTCCAGAAAAGATATAATGTCTTAGGTGGATATGAACCTAATAGGAACATGTTCCGGAGAACCATAAAGTGATATGTGTAATGAGTTTGGACATCAGGGAGGCTTCTTACATATCCCATTTGGTTCAGAATCAAAGACCTAATAGTTTGGTTTGAGTTGGGACTTACACCATCGAGGTGGCCCATTTGCAGGGTCATGATTGGGGGATACACATGGAAGCTTCCCATTTGAGAAAAATAAGTCAGGGCTTACTCTTGAAGAATATTCCATAACGATTTAGGGAGAATTTTATTGGTAATAACTTTTAAGGAGAATGTACCTTGAGCTTGGGCCATAGGAAAGCATATTATGTATCCTAATCAGATACAGAATCAAATTTCTCATGGTTAATTTCATTCGGGGCTTACACCTTCTTGGAGGCCCATGCTTTGGGGTTATGGATATTTCATGATCACCGCTAGCCTATAATCCCATGTGAGTCATGATCGGCATGTGAAAAAAGAGGAGGCAGTGGATCTAAATCTTGAATGCTCCACATCAAATGCTGGTAGATGGTATTGGATCAAAAAGGGAGAGAGAGGGGGGGATTTTAACATCCTAATAACCCTCATTTGTTTTCATACCCTGGAAAGTTATATTATCTTATCCTAGTATTCTATGGGCAGAGGTAGAGAGGAGCATTGATGCAACCACCTGTATGAAAATATAAGTGCTTACATCAGTGGGAGTTCTCTGAAACTAGTTCTGGGAAAGTGGAGTAATGTCGTTTCTTGTTAAAAGGAAAATAAAGAGTGACTTTCCTTTTTTATCACTGAACCTCATCGAATGGAAAGGAAAATGACTACCCCTGACCCCTAAAACATGGTGGTTCACATTATTATCCCAATGCTGGACTCCAGTTTACCATGGGAATGTAAACTTATGGATATTATAGGGGTCCACACCGTTTCATGGATTTCCTACATGACTACGCTTACCATGGGTATGTATACTCAAAGGGCATGATGAGGCATCTAGTGGTTCTATTATATGGGTCTGGTGTCTTTGGAAGAATCTTTGGCCTAATTTCATTGGACTGGTTCATGAAGGGACTAAGAATGAGGTGAAAAAAATGGGAGGAGATGATCCAAGCTAGAGAGTAGAATATCCAAGGGTATCCAATTCTGCGTATCGACTCTTCTTGCGGGATGGGGGCCTCACCACAAAGCATGTTGCTAAATGGGAGGATAGAATATATTCATACCATCATGGTATGTATACTTGTATGTGGTCTATGTATTGTTTTTCTACATGGAACTACGTTCTGTCCGCATAGCATGGTGCTACACAGTGCATGGCTCTATCCTCCTAGCATGGTTCTATGTGGGGAAAGGTTCCCCCTACATACTACATGGGGCTCCTGAGTGAAAATGGGAATGGGTTCACCACATTTAGGAATTTAATCCATCATATAGATACTGTTTTTGATCTGACTATTATTATATTTCATTCATTATTTTTTCTCTATGTGGTGATTTTATACCTACAGGAATTCATCGGAAGAGGTCCACACCTCATCGATCGATCTCATTTTAAATCCATATCAAAAGTCATTAAAATCCTTTGAAATATGGTTTGGTTCTTGGCTCCCCTTACGGTCCTTTTATAGAGTATCCTAGAAGTTAGATTTATAGACCTCACAATAACTTTTACCGAATCCCATGGGGAGATCACTCAGCCTACATACTACTTATTTAATAGAGGCCAATAGGGTTATGGTTCATGGTAGAAAAAATAACCACCTAAATCTCGTAAATGACTTCGTCCTATTCATGGTGTACTACTGGCTTTTCATCATCAGTGAACTATTGCATTTGTGGGGATGGTATGAAGGGGTATAATTCTCTTTCACACATTCTCCAATAATGCAGTTCACAATGACGATATGCGGGGGTGGAAATATCTACCTCCTATTCTCCAGTGACATGGTTCACAGTGGTCTATACCATTTTCTGTGTTCCATATACTACTCATTTCATGGCCAATTCCTTCCACAAACTTTTTCTGGAATTCAATACATGGATAGATTATTTTCCTTTTCCAAAATTGTATTCTTCAATAATTTTATCTAAATCCTTCATCCCATTTGTTTTCTTTCCATTTCGAAAATTATGGGAGTATTTACTTTCCCTTTGCAATGTTTTGAGGACCCTATATATACATTCAGATTACCTTCTACATGAATGTAGTAATTCATTTTTCTATCTATACTTCTATGAATGACTCAAAATAAGTATATAATGAACATATATGATATATATATCATTATTAATATTTTTTAAATGATTGTACCTTGGTCAATGAATAAAAAATAAATCAACTGAATGAAATCATAGATTAAAATCAAAGTAGATATCCCCTGAACAATGAGTTTCTTAATGACTTGTAAATAATCAGGTGATAAAAGGTTATATGAAAATAATATATGGTATATATATATATATATTTTGATAATATATGTATGATATATTAATATTTTTCATAAAGTAGTTTTGTATACATATGAAGGATGTTGGACCTAAGGTAAGGGGTCTTAATCTCACATTTATTTCTATGAACACATTCTATATTCACCATTGGTTTATTTTAAATCATGTATATAACACCCTTTCATTTATATTATGATTATTTTTTAGAAAACCATTTAGATTTAATATCCATATATTGTTATTACATTCATGGGGATTATAATTCCAAAATTACCAAAGTGGTAAGGGTTTTATGTTAAAATATCATAATTTTTCGAGATTGATTTCCATTATGATTCAAATGATGAAAACAAGTGATATAACTCTAAATAAAAAATTGAATTTATTATAATCTTGTTATTTCTTTGGAATAATTTTTTACCACTCATTTACCTCACCATATGCACTCAAGGGACATATAATATATTTTTATGGAAATGTGAAATTATATCACTCTTCGATTGAAAATATTTTTTATTTTTTATCAATATTATGTAAAAAAAATTAAATATGTTTTTTAATATTTTAATATTATTTTTTAAATTTACTATTACCCATGATTTATTTTTTTAATATGTTTAGAAAGTAATTTTATTGTAATATTCTGAAAAAGAAAGTTTATGATTTTTTCTTCAATGTGTGAAAGAAATGTTTAATTTTAACATAAACAATAAGAATTTTTTTTCCAACATCATGATGGAATAATAGATAGAATCTTACATTACATGTTTCTATGATTATTTTCAAATAATTATTTTCTTAATATTTATGAACTTATTTTTTTTGTAATGTTTATTTCACATTGAAAATGATATCTTTTTCAATAAATTTTTTATTGATACCTTAAAATAATATTACATCAATTATTACCTACTTTGATTCTACATAGGATTTAAGAGGTATATGATCCAAGCTAACAATCCTTATTCTCTCTATAGATGGTTATTTTATGATGAAAAGATATAGTTGATTTTTTTTGTGGGTTATGTTATGATGAAAAGATGAACTAATTATGAATACTATTTCTTTTCCATGGGTTATAATGATTTTTTATAAAACATTTGTTTATACATGGGGTCTGATATGGTGAATGTTAAATGATATTTTTTTCACACATATGTATGGTTTTTATTTGTGACACGTAGTTACATTATAATATTAGGATAGTGATTACATTATAATCAAGTATAGTTGTTACACTATAACCAAGGACAATGCTTATAATATAAAGAAGGATGATGAGACAAGAATTAGATCGACCTTTAATGCCTTAGGTAATGATTGAAAACTAATGTGATAAATATAACTAGAATGGGATGTGACCCTATTTTAGTAAGGGACTCTATACACTATTATAGTATTGGTAGTCAACCATGAATACTATGATGGAATTAGCAGTGAAAAAATTCTACAATTATAGTATTGGAAATGTTCATTGACTAATGATGAAATAATCTCCTATGATTATGTGTGTTCCACAAAACTATGTCTTCCTACTATTTCATGCTCTTAGGGATCATTCTCTTTGATTCAATTATGATTCATTTCTTATAACGAATTTTTTTTATTCCTTTTGTCACGAGTTTGGTCTTTGATATTTAGGGTATGATTTTAAAATGTTAATTTCATGTTTTCAAACCCTTATACTCATGGTATAATTTTTTTTATTATTAATATCCCCCATTTTCCATTACTGAGAATGTGAGATCACCCTTTCATTTGTTTCATTTTCCACTAGTTATGATGAATGGTTTTATGAATGATATGTATATAAATGGTTATAGTTATTAAGAACATAATGTGAGTTTCTTATGTACCCGTTTTTATGTGTCTAGGTTCTCAATTTTAGTATACATGTATGATTCTGTAATATATTTTAATGTTACATAATGAATATTTCCCATATAAAATTACATTCCCATGTATGAAAAAGGGGTTCAAGATTGCTGGAATGAGATTAATGTTTAATTAACCTTTAGAAACTAGGATGAGAAAAATTAGTGATAACCCTAGGTGTATGGTTATGATCAGGGACAACCTAAGTAATACATAAGCTATCATAGATTGAAAATATGGGTTCCTGATTTATTCATCCTATAAATTATTTTCCAAGGATCATTATAGTTACTATTATTTCTCACACTATGAATTTTAGTTTTAGTCAATGGATTGAACATGGTGGATTCATGTTAACAATGACATACAATAGAATGTCTATCCTCACGAGAACAAAAATTGAATGGTATATGGATTATAAAACCTCATGATATGTCTAATCAGTTATGAAGTTATGTGATTAACAAGTTAAACCTTGACCAAATCTCAGACTAACAAGAGAAGAGAATGATAGTGTTCAATAATATATTGGTTGGTGGAGACTATGGGGGAAATAGAATTAAACATCATATATATATATAGAACATGGGATAAATCACTCAATTGAATGTATTAGAGGAACAAAAATGAATTTTCTATGTTTAAGAAAAAGGGTATAGAGTAAGTAATTGATGAGAAAAAATGAAACAAACCATAATGCTATAAATAGAAATCCCCTTCCTATAATTGTTTTATAGAGTATAAATCACATAAAATCATATAAATAACACAATACAAACTTTATAAATTAAGAATGAATGAAATGAGAGGCATTTCAAGAAATTAAGGAACCTATACCAATAGAATAGTAACTTGTCCTTTGGAATAGTAATGTGACCATTATGAATAGTAATATTACCAATATAATGGTAACCTCATATGTGAAAGTATAAATAAATTTTAGGAATATTATAAATGAAAATATTTTATAATTCTATGATGGTTTAAGTAAATAAATATTTTAAAAATTATTAATTAAGTGTTGGTACTTTTATGAAATATAATTTTTTGATAATTTTATAAGTAATCTGATTTTTTAAAAGAAAATTTAATTTCATAAAATATATTTATAAATTAACATTTTTCTATCTAAGGAATATAATAAATTTTATGATACCTTAATTAATTTTTCAAAGTATTATAAAATATGTTATAATTTTAAAATCTATATTTTTCAAGTAAATGATGATTTAAATATAAAATTAAAATTTTATATCTAGATAACTATTTTAAGTAAATTTATTTCATTTATGAATTCTAATTTCTCAAAAATGGTTTGGGTGATTTTTTTTGGATTTTCCAAAAATAGTTAAATTTTTGGGGAATAGTAAAATATTGTAATTTACAGTGTATATAAATATATATACATTATAAGTTAAATACACTTTTCCTTCATTCATGTATGAGGTAAGAAATACAATCTAAAATATTCCTTTTTATTTAATATATTTAGTTACATGCTTAAAACTATTCATATTCTTGATCCAAAATAATAAACTAACACTACTAGAAATATCACCTATACCCACAGTTCTATGAACCGTGGGATACCGAGGCATCGGGATAGAGCTATACCCACAGTTCTATAGAACCATGGGTATAGGCCTGGAAAATTCCATAATATCAACATTTTTAGTTGAACCATGGGTATATGTTATCACACCAAAAATAATATACCCATGGTTCAATGAACCGTGGGTATAGATCTTGACCTGTAAAAAAATACAAAATTGATTTGAAGAAAAATGAAGAAAGATGAAGATGAGGGACAAGATACTTGGAAAAACTTATTTTATGGTACAAATGAAGTCTAAAAATAATCATGTGGTTCATATGATACTTCAGGTGACAAAACTTATTTAAGATACATCCCTTCACTAGTGGATTCTGAACATTCCAATGAGACTTCTAGTGAGTTTCGTGTTTTAGGGGAACTCATGGTAGGAAGATTGCATCCTGTTTCTTCAAGTTCCATCGAGCTGTCATCAACCATCACCAAATCATTAAATCCATGCCATATTCAAGTATATCTCTATACTTCCCAGATTTCACTACTGTCCCATCTCTCATAATCTATTTTCCATGTCAACTCAGCACAAACCCACTTCACAAACAATTAAATGGACTAAAGGAAACTCACATATATTTTGTCAAAATTATGCAAGAAGTCAACTTGATGGGTAACCAATAAAATGAAATTTACTTTGAGAATCCCCCTAAAAAATTCCTATAAAAAGAATGTAATGTATCAGGAATGATATATAATTTTATTAAATATACATTGTGGGAATCTACTACACTAAAAACATCATCAAAAAGGTAAATATAAAGATCCTAATAAACAACCCTGGAAACCTGTATCTGCTATCTTTTCCACCACTGAGTTTGATTCCCCGCTCCCCAATTTTAGTCTAGTCCCTGGATTCCATCATTTCCATGTATTTATCCAAACAAAATGCCCAGATGACTTCCCTGTATCTCTCTAGGTTCATCATCAAGACAAAAAAAGTTTTCTTGAATGGTACCGCTTTGAATCTGTGATGTTTGGGAAACGTATGTTGTTGGGACAAAAATCCACACCCGATGAAAGGAAATAAATCATACAAATCTATGGAATAATTAGTACATTCAAGTGATGAGCTAATAAATCAAAAATTAGTCACTGGAAAAGTACAAGACTTCCAATTTTTTGTGCTTTTCACTAAGAATTGAATCCATGAGAGAAGACTTCCTCAATCCAACTGTCCCCATTATGGCTGCAAGCTCCCCCCTGTGAATCTCTAGGTTCAAAATCCTCAAACAAGGTTCTTCGTCATCGTTATCCAAGATAAAAGATCCATTTTTGACCTTGATGGAGATGGAACCATCCCAATTCTCTACTCTCTCTATTTAATCTACAAACAATTCAGCACTGGTCATGTAATGATCCAATATCTTGAGGGAGTTCATGTCTTGGTACATCGAGATCATGGTTTGAGGGAAGGTCCCAATGGGTTCTCTCCAAATCATGAAGAGCATTGTGGTCGTGAAAACCAAAATCACACTGAGTGGCATCCTCAAAATGACCGCAATCCTGAAGGTGAGGGTTGATGCGACCACCAGCGTACTCTATAATATAATAATGCTGCCCATAGTAGAATAGAAGAGATTGGTTATCCATCCATAGAAGAAGGAAATGAAATATGAGATGAAAATGACTTTGAAGAGAAATCCAATAGAGGGATTTAAATACTGATGAAGACCAATGGATACAGTTCATAGATGAATTGGAATAAAAAAACACCCTATATGATAACACAACACAGCAGTATAAGAATCACTTTGAAAGGAATGTTTAGAAGAATAAAAATTCACATCATACCACTACCTTGAGATTATAGACATCCTCCTGTGTAGAATAGAAATGAATAAGATTTTTTTTGATTATACAAAATACATGACATACTAGAAAAAGGGATCATTTAAACATACAAATTAATATGTTTAGATGAGTTTATAATTAATTAAATCTTGTTTTATTTGATGATTATTTCAAACACTGGTAGCCAGATAGAATCAAAACACATGTATTAGAAATTCTAATTGATGATGATTTCAAACACTCAAAATTCATTTAATTTTATTGTAGAATAAATTAAAACCAAAACATTAATGTTCAGAGTGGGAGAACATACTATGGAATTCCCATTTAACAACCAAGATGAAAACATAGTCAAAATGTATGACAATACAGGGAGAAATTCACATCATATCGTAAAAGAAATCATTTTAGAATATTTACTTTTACAAAAAGATTAATGAATTTAAAATATGTAAAATCACCTAAATATTACCCTTCATGATGAAAAATGATAAGCTGAGTGATTACCTTGATCTTAGGAAAATGTGAGAAAAACGAATATCAAAAATGCCATTGTTTAGATCTTAGGAAAACTATACAATTGAAGCAATCCAAACACATAAATGAGCATAGGAGTTCACATGCAAATAGAAATCAAAAGGGATGGTAACTGTAATTTTTTTACCAAAAAAAATTATCCAACACTAATGAAAATCAATGGAAAAAATCATCCCAAAATAACATAATAATTTTTCAAGCTTTCAATACCTAGAACTAATATATATATATATATATATATATTAAAATGTGATACCCAAACTACTATTATTTTATATAAAGTGATATTTACAAGTAGTAGTAATATTACATTCAAGAGTACTGGAATAAATGTTGTTTTCTAAAAGTAACAATAGAGTTTGTGATGAAAACTTGCAATCAAAATAGTATCGTGTTATAGATTCTACCACATTAGATGCTCGAATTCCACTCTTAATAGTATTTTTACATGAACCTGATATAGAATGCAGTTAAATATGAAAAATAATAATTAAATGTGGAAAGTTTACAAAAAAAATTAAATAATAATACAATTACATCTAACAATGCTTGTACAATTAAAAAAACAAAAATTAAATACATAGACGACCCTATAGTGGATGCTCGGTGATACTTGGATTTTAGTCTAGGCAATGGGGTGAAGTAGGGAGTAATCATTGACATCTTTCATCATTCGGTACTCATCTTCATTCTACATGATCTATAATGTCTAACACTAGACATCATAAATAAACATTTAGAAGATTCATTTTTCTAGCCTTGAAAACTCTTCGATCATGTAGGATCATAAAATATCATTACAGAAGAAAAACTATGTGCTTTTATAATGATACTTCAGATAATAGAATCTATTTTGAAAATATAATAAATTTAAAAAATACAATCACAACCGCACTAGTCACGAGATTATGTAGGCTTCAATTAAATTTACAACAATGATTCGTCACATTCATATTTTATAACAACTCATAATCCTCAATGTCATGGTTTAATTTCGAAATGAATTCATTACAAGATCCAATAGTTTTATTCAGAGAGCATCAAGTTTAGATGATACATCATTAGAATAAAAAATAATAACTAAATATTTCACTAAGATAAATTTAGTGAAACATATCTAAGACATATCTATATGCACATTTCAAGTAGTTAATAGTTTTTACGAAATTAATTTAGCTCAATTTACAAATTCTCTATGAAATTGATGAATCTTGTAGTTCGATAGAACATGGAATTAGAAATTATAGTATTCACATAAGGAACCTAAAAAAATATCAAGTTAATGTAAATCAAATTAAAGAGTTCGGTGGTTTTCAAAACAGTGGATATAGAAGGATTAAGAACTCATTATCAAACAATACTGGAATCACAAAAACACCCAATCAGAGGAGAATGATGGGTGAACAGAAGATTCCCCCTAATGAACAAAAACACATCTCAACCTAGAGGGGTGTGCCTCGATGAACAGGAGATTCCAAATGGGATGTGCATCAACAGTGCAGATCAGGGGATAATTCTAGAGGAGTAGAAGGTCATTCTTTGATCAGGTGATAAATTCTCTCGACCAATGGGGGAGAGGGAAATGGACTTGGGGGGGGGGGGTGGGTTGGCCCAATGAGGGAAGGGGGGAGGCCAGAAGTTGGAGTCCGGGAGGTTTAGGTAGAGGGAGGAAGGTGTTTGGGGGAAGGTGCTGAAAGAGAGGCGTGGGAGACGGGAGACAGAGGTCCAGAGGTTAAGGCAAAGGCTAGAAGGTCGAGACTGAGTCAGAGGCTGGGAAGTCGAGGTTGAGGTCGAGGTCAATTTCACGGTTGAGGTTGAGGCCGAGGATGAGGTCGAGGTCGAGGTCTAGGTAGAGGTCTAGGTTGAGCTCGAGGTAGATGTAGAGGTTGAGTTTGAGGTCAAGGTCAATGTCAAGGCATTGATATAGACCTATAATGAAAAACTCCCAACACTATATTGACTCATCAAATTCCACAAAATATTAGTCTTCCCAAACACACACAAAACTATCACACCAATACAAACCCAAGACGCCACCATGCTCCACTGTATAACAACAAAACTAATAAAATTCTTTAACCACCCAAATATCCTACTACACAAATGATGAACCATCCTATCTAAAATCTTCAAGGAATTCACTATACCCTATATATAAACCAAAAAAGAATGACTTTCTCCATAATCCCCATATTCTAATTCCAAAAAGATACACCTACTCACCTCAGGTGCACCTCCAGATCTCTATAGGTTGGTATAAATTAAAAGGGTTGAAAAATAAATTTGTGGGAGGTGGTTTACCTAGTAGGAGTTTCAAATCAAAAATAAAATCCATGATAGGAATTCAACCGGACCTCCAGAGAAGTAGTTCATTACCAAGATAATCATTATATATAATTTCTAGAATATAATAAATATATAATCTATATGAGATTTCATAAACCTTAAACCAAGTTTCAAATAATTTAAAAATCTGTAAAATATGAGAAACTAAATAAACTTCACATGTATAATAAATTCATAAACCAAACAGGACATAAAAATATAAAAAGGTATGTCCAAACTGTGGAGACACCTCTATATCAACCCAGGATACCCCATTGAACTTGTTCTATGTGACTATCATGGAATCAAAAATAACCCAACTGGACTCCATAAAATAAGCATCTAACAACAAACAAGATCAATTAGGCTACATATATCTATTTAGTAACAACATACCTATCTAAACCTGAAATTCTGCATGAAATGATGTATGTCTACTAGTGTTCCTATGAAGGATGTGAGTATATACATGGTCATTAAGGAACTACCTACGATTCCTTAACACAGTGGTGAATAAACAAGTTTATGCATGAGCATGTCTACTCAGTTAAATAAATATAATAAAACAAATTTACAAGAAGTTAACAATGATATAAAAATAATGGTAACAAATAAATGTATTTGTATTTCAAAAAATAGTTATAAATAATAACACACGATACTAATAGGGTCCACACCAATATTATTTGATTTAGGCTAACACAAGGAATATAAGATGAGTGGGGTAGGTCCAATTAATGATCCATCCCTACAAACCATGTGTATGTATTTTCTACCTATGGCGGTTAGGAGAAGACCTCCATCACATGTAAAGGTGAAAGTGTATACCATATTCAATGCTACAGGGTCCCATCCCATTGGTAGAAAGGGGAAAGGGGTATATTTAGACATGGTGTAAGACATATCTCATTCAATCATATACATCATTGGCTAACACACCATTTTATATTTTATTTAAAAAAATATATACACCCATTCTAGTGTAGTCTCAAATCTATTTAAATAGTATCCATTCTTAGGAAAACATTACTAACTATATAAACTATAATGCTTAATAAAATAGGGTGAAATCATGATGTACATATATAAATATAATCTATTCTCAAACACTCTTCAATTATAACAATTTCTATGTTCAATATAATAAATTATGGTAATTATTTTATATCCAATATTAACTATTATACCAGTATAATGAGATTTATATAAGCTACGAATAAAAACATTAAGACCATATTTAGTAAAAAAAATTAGTATAATAACAACTAATCACCCATCTCACTAGTTACAACATGAAATATATATTTTTAGAATGAATCATTATTTCTTTTTTGGTTTTATTCAATCCATTATGGATTAGGTTACGTTGATATGATTAGAATCAGTTCAATAAATTTTAGTTCTAATCAGTTGAAGTCAGGTTAGAATGGGTTTATGAATTTCTATTCTGTTTTGAGAGGTACAAGTTTGGTTGGGTTTGGTTTGGTTTTTTCATTCTACATATAATAATTTTCATATAATGTCCAATCATACCCAAGATCCCTAAACATCAAGAATCAACCTAAAGAAAAACCCAAAAAATGTTCTCTATATAAAAGAATAAAAATGTTTCACATTATAAAAATAGACATGTTCTATATCAAAAAGGTAAACATATCTTTTGGTAAAATAGTATACTAGGTCTGTGCTAAAGTAAATAAACATGCAATAAAAGTAAATCATATTTCAAATGCTTACTATGCACTATTATAACACCATTCTAGTATGATAATAATAACCATGATGTTTAACCATGAAAAATATATTAATATATCCATAAATAATATATAATAGTAATACAATCAAACATGATAATATCAGTCCAAATAAAGAACAGGTATTCCATTTTAAATCATTAAGACATACTAGTGAGATGTCAAATGAAGCTATAGTCATGCCATGAACACCAATATAACTAATGTTAAAGACAAAAAATGAGGCATAAACTAGAGACCAACTACCATGTTTTGAAAAGTATCTAAACATTTCCAGTAATAAAAAAGTACAAGGTTGTAAGGTATTATTTATCAGAAATGGGTTGGTCATAAATGTTAATCTAGACTAATATATCTTAAATCAACACTTTATTAATTTAATACTGCATCTTTAAGGAAAAACATATCTCCTATAGAACATGTAAGTAAATTATTTTTTAAGATATATGTTCCCATGACCTAAAAGAATGTTTGGAAACCAACTTCATCAATCACTATTTTAATAAGGTGTTACAACTCCTATTTTAGAATACATTAGTTTAAAAGATAAAAAAATAAAAGATAAAATGATAAATAATGTGAGTTCATTTACAAACACATTTTGATAAAACACCTAAAGAAGGAAGGTGTTCATTTTTCTCATTCAAATATCAATTTTGATAAAAAATTTCATAATCAATCCTATAATGTCAACAAAAAATCATTATATACTAAAAATATCCTTTAAATCATGGTAATTATGTCTCACACAATACTCTATTTTAAAAAACATATAATATATTATAAATTAGTGCAAATGAATGTCAATCACTATCGAGATTTTTAAAAAATAAAAATCACCCTTTGATATATATATATATATATATATAATATCATAGGAATTTTATTATCAAGATACAAGAACTATATTAAACAATCACCTACCAAATACCAATGAGTTATAATGTGTCCTATCCATTTATCAGAAAAAATTTCAAGATCACAGAACCAAATCATAGGTGAGCTTTCATACTCTAAACAAACTTCAAGAATTACCTAAAAATTAACATAATGAAATCTATCACTAAATAAACTCAATTATATAATAAATAAAATCAAATAATAAATAATAAAGAAGGAAAACCAATGCAATCAACTTCCAAAAATTTAAACCAAAATTTCACAAGCCTAAAGTACAAAATAAATTCAACACAGTATCCTAAAATTTCACCATTAACTCTAGAAAACCATAGGACACAACATACCTTGGACACCTTCCATTAAAATATAGAAAAAGGGTTTTCAGGACACCCACACTAGCATCCTTTATATAATATAATAGATATCCCCTTAAACCAAGATGAATTCCACGATGCTCAGGTGGGATTCACCTAAAAATATTTAATTCATTGATAATGATTAAAAGAACTGAAAAAAGGAAGATTCGAGGAGAATATAAGGAATACATTTTGAGGTCGGGAGGCCGATTCTGGGAGGCAGAGGTTGGGTGGAGGCATATTTCGGTAGTGTAAAAAGGGGGAGGCGGGTGCAGAGGCAAAGGTGAGGGCTGGGAGGTGTAGGCGAGGGCCAGGAGGAAGAGGAGGAGGTGTCCATGTACACAGAGAAGGAGGCAAGATGGAGGAGGGAGGGAGTTGGGGTCAGGAGGTAGAGGCCAGGGTGGGAGGTCAAGGATGGGGAGGGGATGAGAGAGCAGAGAGGTTAGTTCTCAAGGGATATGTAGGAGAGGAAATAGAGAATTGGGAGGTGCATCCCAATAAAAACTTCAAAATGGGGTTAGTATACCTAGGGTTTTAACAAAACCGTGGGAATAACTGTTAATATACCACCTATACCCATAGTTTTGAAAACTGTGGGTATAGATGCATGGGTTTAGATCTGTTTTTTAGTAGTGTAATGAATAAAATAATGAGAAAATACCCTCCTCCTCCCCTATAAATACTACCCCTCCCCACCTCTTCTCCTCACACCTTTTAAGCTTTGATCCATATCCAAATTTTTCCCCATACTCCTACTAATACCCTACCCCACTTCTATAAGCCTTTGGTCTCAAAAAAATGACCAAATCTAGCCCCCCAAAGGAGATTCTCATGGAGAAGGATTCAAGAGGTAAAATCCCCTTTTTTCTTTTAATTTATTTTCAAGTTATTTTGTTTTAGTACTATCTCCTCACCTCCCCACATCCATGTGGAATGATAACTAATTTTCATTCTATATACTCTAATATTATTATTTTAATGTTATAACCCATCATTAAACCCCTTCTACTCTCCATTTAATTATAAAAAATGAAAAATTTCATTCGTGAGGTGTTGATTATCACGTTCATGGATGAAATGTTATCATTTTATTTCACCACCTTCAATAATGGTAAAAAAATTATAATGTTTCAAAAAAAATTAAAATTTATGTTACATTTTATTTTATTTTAGGGATCTACAATATAAACATAATATTAAATGATAAATAAAAACAAGTTCATTGTGATCAAAACATGCCAAATTTAACCTCAAATGATTATCATTACAAATTTATATAATGATTCATCCTCATAAGATATAAAAAATTTATTTAAAACATCATTTAATATTATATAATATCATTAATAACATATAATTTCAATTTTGGATAATTATCCTCATTTTACACAATCTTACACACATGTACACAGGTGAACTGATCATCAAAACCAACAAAACGAACACTATAGAATGATGAAATTGAACATCGTAAATCAGAGTAATTTCCATAAGTGAACTTAATAAAATTATAATGAATAAAGTACATGTATACAAGGTTATATATTGATTAATTAATGAATATAATTTTAATATATAGTAAATTAAAGTAAGGAAATCATTTTGACATAAGGTAAGGGGTTCTCGAACCCAACTCTATTTATTCGTGATTTCCATCATTCACTCTAGTTTCAGTATGGATGTTTCTTTAATGTTCCTTAAAACTCATTTATTATTTCCATACCTTTTATTTTATTGTATATATAGTTTTCCTATATGGTTGTATGAAAAATTCTATGATTTTTAAAAAATAACTCTTCTTTCAAAAAAATCAATTACTTCTCTTAAGATTGTTTCTTCTTCAATCCATATTAAAACCAGGGATTTTATTCTGTTTATATTTTGAGAACATCAATTTTTATTAATGTATGATTTATGAAAAGAACCCCATTCCTTTCCCATGTGAAATTTTAGGTCTACTCTTGATATACGTTCTATTTGTAAAACATGATTATGTGAATGTTATGACGTGATGGGTGCACATAGAATTATATAGAGCTCTAATATTTTGGGTAATGTTATATATAAGATGCTATAATGTTACATATGATTGAAAATAATGATATAGTCGTTAAAATTTATGTTTTTATAATGATTAACATATATTATGTGTGAACATGATATCATCTTTGTTCACAACTATGTATGGTAGTTCACTACTAAGACATGATGTTTAATTTTTACACATTGCCACAATAAATACCTTTTTCTAATATTACTCAAATGATTATGATGTTATGATGATGATTATTCTCACCTCAGTTATATTGTTTCATGTCATTATCTATCCACTTACTAGGATTTATGATCTCCGCTTTCTTTTATGTATATCCTCATGTGATTACTTGTTCTAAGGGGAACAAACAAAACACTATGAATCTAGATAAGAAGAAATTAGAAAAAAAATTATGTTTTATTATTTAAAATATATCTTTGGTATAGATTTTCAAAAGATAATAAACCCTTGGATCCTGGTTTTCTATGAAAATTATTTAGTTTATCATTAAAATTATGAAATAGTCATGTAAGAAAAAGTTGGCTCACTATAGTTAGCATTAGAGCACGGTTATGTTAATTTGTAAATTAGGATTATATAACCTTAGTGATAATCTTTAGTATGACACTAATTATATGTAATACCACAATAATTTTTGTTTTAGAAAGTTCTAAACACAAGTATCCCACAAGATATGCATTTAGAGTTAATTTACCAAATGAATAAATTATTTATCCATGACTTGTTGAATTGTGTTTTTTAGCCTTTTATATTTTAGAAAATGGTGTGATATAATAGAAACAAGGGAAACAACCCATGGGATTGATAATGTAGTGATTTTGAAATCAATATCCCCAATGTCTTGGGAGGTGGAGTTCAAAATATCATGGAGATTCTTTCCCACCTATCACAGCATATGAAAAGTAACCTAGATAATGTGGAACATCATCCTTAACCTAAGAAGGAGCAACGAGATATCGAGTATTCAATGTGGAAATAACCACTGGCATTTAGTGGAACCTCTTATCTTCTTGTCGCAGAACAGTGGGTCAACTCAATAGAGAAGATATTTTTTTTGCTTAACTATTCTGAGACAGAGTAGGTGACTATGTCCATTTATCTTTTATATAGAGATGTAAAAAAATGGTGGGAATTGATTAAGAATACCAATCCAAAGGATGAAATTGAAGAGATAGAATGGGAATAATTTAAGATAATTTTTCTTAACTATTATTTCCCTCGATCTCTACGGACAAATAGAGATAGATAATTCATATAGCTGAAGAATAAGGAAGGTGAATCTATCATGACCTATAAATAAAACTTCACAAGAAATTATAGGTACTCTTCTGGTTTTTCATCAACAATGATAACAAAATAGATAGATTATTTAGTTGTTTAAAACAACACCTTCTAAAGGATCTTCCAATTCAAAACATTGGGAGTTATAATGACGTTGTTTGATGTGAACTCAAAGTGGATATGGAATTTTTATAATGGACCCATGGATATTGATATATGAAATAAAATATGGATTTTCAATCTAGGGGAATAATGACAAAGGAGGAATGAAATCTCAACCACACACATTTTAAAAATTCTGAAAGAAGGAATGTGGGAATTACATCAAAGGCACATGGAAATTCTTCATGTGTGGGAGAGAAGGTGATAGATATAATAGTTCCACTATTTATTATGTTTATTTAAATTATTAAACACAAAATATTTAACAATTTGAGCTTATTTGTATCAATTTTGGATTTATAGTGTGTCTTGGGATAAAAAGTGAAAATTTCTTAATTATGGAATTTTAATAAATTTTAATCACAAGGGTATTTTGGAAATAAAATTCAAAATATTATTCAAAATTTAGTGATATTTTTTTCTAATTTCATGATTTGTTTTCTCCAACATTTCCTTTTGGAACAAGAACTTATTCAAACAACAAGATGCCTGAAAAAATTAATCAAGTTGTATAATTTTTCTGGTGGCAACATGGACCCCACCTCTTTAACAGAAGCATAGCACAGGATATACCATCCAACTTAGGGGATTCAAAATTTGTTTGAAATAGGAAACATATTCATGTTTCTTTAATTAATGTGATGGAGGATTACAATAATTAAGGGGTTATTAGACGTTATACATTGATGTAATAATTCTTTAATTATTTGCAATAAACATTAAATTTAAGTATTTATTCTATAACATCCTCTAGAAGAATCCAATAAATGTGAAATTTTGGGGATAGATTCAAAATATATTTTCAATTTTTTTTGAAGACACCTATTAGATAGTCTGACATTTAAGTGTTTATAAATGTGTAAACTGTCAGATTAAATATTTTGAGTAATAATTATTCACCCATCCCCTTAAAAATATGGGTCTCTTATCCCATTTGAGGAGGAATCCATTTTCCAAGGAAGATATATTAAGAGAGTAAGGGAAATGTTGATATTGAGTTACAGATGAATATTCAGTAGATTGATTCTATAATAGAGAAGATAAAGGCTTTTCAAGTGATGTGAGGTTAAGCACAAAGTGGATGTAGATAGAAAAGACCGACACACACTCTTTTCCGAGTTTCATTCTTATTGTGTAATATCTTTATGAATTTATTTTGAATGAATATTTTTGACCAAATACAATTTTTTCCTTCTTTAATACATTTTCCTCATTTTTCTGTATTTTTTTGTATATGAAGTAAATTAATTTATTACACTATTTAATTTTTTTTTGATGAGGTCATGCCATTAAGAATGGTGATTTTAATTAGGTTTGATTATTTTAGGTCTTCAATTAGTTTAATCACTTATATGGGAGGGTAAAATTCATATTGTGGTATTTTAATAAAAATTATATATAAATTTTATTGTTCACCTGAGAGTCCTTGGGGGGAATTTTGAAATTCAATTGAGAAATATTTTTTTACAAGGAAGAGGGGAGTGTCTGAGAGGTTTAAGCCTATCCACAACTACTGTTTTTATTCTGATTTCAAAACACTTTCATTATTATGATCTTTTTTGTATTTATCTGTTCTTGAACATTAGTTTATATCTTGTATTTTAACTTTTAATCAAATACCCAAATTTTGAAATCTTTCCAAAATAAACAAATAAAAAGTGACAGTATTGTAAGTCAAATTACAACCTATTAGAGAGACAATATAGGGAATTATATATTGCATTTCTCTAAAGGATAAAATTTTTTGTTGAGTTTTTTCATAAAGAAAACACTCACATCAATTGGATGCATTTTCTGGGAGGTTTCTTGATTTGATTTTGTTGAATGTTTTTACATGTCCCGAAATTATGACCTGAACTTGTTACTATTGGATTATAAAATTGATAGAACATTTCACTATAGGGTTAAAGCTACCAGAAATCCCTCTGTCCCATGTTTTGAATCTTACCCTAAAACACTTAAATGAAACCTATTTGAAACTGAAATTCCAATGGATGAAAGAAGAACCATGAATGAATTGTCTTTATCCTGTGATGAAAATCAATAAAATCTTATGGAATATCCTGAAATAGTTTTTGGGTCTGAAACTAAATCTAGTTTCATCCAACAAATTCCGAAATTTAATGGGTTACCAGGTGAAGACCCATGTAAAAACCTTCAAAAATTTAGTGATCTTTGTGTCAACATGAAACCTCTTGGATTTGATTCCATTCAAATGTAATGGAGGTCATTTCCAATTTCATTAGAAGGAGTTTCCAAAGAATGGTTTTTCAATTCACATTAAAATTTGAATAGATATTTGAATGAATTAAAGAAAATTATCCTTGATTTTTTTCCCAACATCATGAACAACTTCCATTAGCAATTATATATGTAGGATTAGGAAAAATCCTGGTGAAACATTTCATGAGTACTGAGAACAATTAAAAAGACTCTGTTTTAGTGTCCCCCAACATCAAATCAATGACTAATTTTTTTTTCCAATTTTTTATGAGGGATTGTGTCTTATTTATAGAACCATGATTGATTCTGTAGAGGGAGGGGTTTTAGTTGACAAAACACATACTGATTCAAGGAAATTAATTGAAAACATGGAAAAAATTCTCTACAATTTAGAACAAGATAACTTCTTCATATAAAATCTACCCAAGAATTCCCACTATTAATCTTGAAAACAACATGATTGTGAGTAAAATCTCTGATATTACCACTATGGTGAGGTCGATGATGTTTTCCAATAACCCACCAACACAACCCTATCCGGATGAAACTATTCAAATGAATGTCCATTGTGGAAATTTATCTTCAAATGAACATTTTAGTGATCAATACCTACAATGGAAAGATCATTTTTAGAAATGTAATTTCGTTTCTCCTAGAAGTCCCTTTAAATAAAACCAAAAAAGAAATTTTAAACTAACCAAAATTTTAATAAGGACTAGAACAACCACATTAATGAAAGATTTCAGAATCACAAACAACATAGAATATTCTTCGAAGGACAATCATGTAATTCTCAACAAATATATTTCAATGAGAAATTAAATTATAATTATGGAAGAAACATTCAGCATACCCCTCCCACTCTGATGACAGAGAGAAACAGTAAATATTAAATGAGGAAAAAAGAGTCAATGAGACAACAACATTAATTCTCCAAACAACAATGTAACATGATGAATACATTGATGAATCAAATGGGTGAACTTGCCTATGATATTAGTTATATGAATAATAAAATGAGTGGTTGATTGCCCTCACAGTCTCAAGTGAATTAGAGAGTTAAAGTGAAGGTATATATGAGTACAATTGAACTTAAGAGTGGTAAAAGATTTAATAACCCTGAAAATGAGAAAGTCAAGACTACTGATGACACTGTTAATGAGAGTCCCACAACAGATGGAAATGATGTAAATTATGAATTTTCATTAAATGGAAACAAAAAGTATATATAATATTTTTTTTGAAAGGACAAATAAGGATTGGGAGAGGATGCATGATAATTTTTTTTCTCAATGTAGTTCTAAGAATATCCTATAAAAATTCAAACCACTGCTACCTTATTCGTGGAGTGAACCATCAATGAATTCGAGTGCTGAAAAAGAGTTGGATAAAGAGGTTTTGGATACTTTTATGAAATTTCAAGTCAACATACCCTTGATTGATGCTGTTAAATTAATTCTATGGTATGATATGTCTCTAAAATAGATGTGTACTCGCAAGAGGAAATTCAATGTATTTAAAAAAGTCAACTTAGGGAGGAATGTTTCATCCATGATTCAACAATATTTTTAGGTAAAATATAAAGACCCAATAACATTTAACAATCCCCGCACTATGGGGAAATGTGAATTCAAGGATGTAATTCTTTATTTAGGGGCTTAAATCAATGTTATGGCATATTTTGTTTACTCATCTCTTTAGGTCAGAGATTTGCAAGCCTCTGGAATTATCATTCACCTTTCCAAAAGAAGTATTACCAAGTCTACTAGATTTATAGATGATGTTCTCATTTAGGTGAGAGAAATGATTTTTCCTATGGATTTTTATGTCTTGGATATAGAAGATGACCAGTTCAGTACCCATGAACCTCTCATTCGTGGGAGACCATTTATTAATACTACAAAAGAAATCATAAATGTTCACAAGGTAACTCTTTCCCTAGAGTTTAGAGGATATATTTTTCATTTGAATTTTTTGATTCGATGAAACCCTTAGTTGAGGATCATTCATCCCCCCAGGTAAATATGATTGATTGGATTTCCACTCAAATGTTCCAGGATTTTTCCCATGAAAAAAAATAACTATGGATTTAAAAGATGAAAATTTTTCTGTTTTCAATTTGATCAACAAGAGAGGGAGAATGAAGCTTGTGATGAGTCTTGGAATGCTGCGACTAATTTACAATATTTTTTTAGGTCTCACCATTGAGGATGATAACTTTATGGAAACCCTTGAACTTGCTAATGGTCTCCCTATATAAGTTTCCAATTTTTTACATGAAACAAGTCTGGAGAAAATTTAAAGTAATCATCATGATGAAGTACCTTTAGCAAAAAGAGATTCACTGAAAAATCACATTGACAAGTAGTGTTCATTGATCAATGGAAATACCCCACATTAGTTATTGTTGAAACTACTTTTTGAGAATATAAAATATGATTTCTTAGGTCAGAATGAACAATTCCTTATCATAATTTCAAATTATTTGTCAACAGACTAGGGGAACAAACTATTAGGATTCCTCAAAACACACAAGAAAGACATATGATGGTCTCTATCTCATTTAATAGGAATCTGTCCCTCAACAAGCATGCATATACTTTTTTTGATGATAATTATAATACCGTGAATCAATTTAAAAAGAGATTGAATCCAACACCTTTAGAGGTTGTCGAGAATTAAATCATCACCTTGTTGGATGTTGTAATTATTTTTCTTATATCTAATAGTCAATGGGTGAGTCCAGTCTAATTTTATCCCAAAAAATGTGGCTTCAAAATATCAAATAAAAAATTTAGTGAGATTATCCTTATTAGGATCCCAAATAAATTTGTAATGTGCATTGATTAGAGGAAGCTAAACTTTGTTATAAGGAAAGAACACTTCCCATTTACATTCCTTAATCAAGTAATTGAAAGACTAGATAGGAAAACCCATTATTATTTTCTTGATGGATTCTCAAGTTATTTAAAAATTCACATTTCACCAGAGGATCAAGAGAAAACCACTTTCACATGCCCCTTTAGAACATTTTCTTATAGGAATATGCCATTCAATTTGTTTAATGATCTTAGAACTTTTAAAAGTTTTATGATGAAAATTTTCTTAAAATTTCTAGAAACATAAATGTATGTTTTAATTAATGACTTCACTATTTGTGGATAATCATTTGATTGTTTCTGAAAATATTGGCTGATGTTATTGAAACTTGAATTATTAAGAATCTTGTTATAAATTATGAAAAATTCCATTTCATTGTGGTTAAGGGTATATTTCTTGGTCATGTTGTTTCCCTCAATGGAATTCATGTTGATCAATCAAAATTTTAGGTCATTTGATCATTTCCATACCAAAAAATAGGGAGATATGTGAGGTCATTCCTTCTTCATGCTAGTTTTTATAGGTGATTCATAAAGTATTTCAGTGAGGTTTCACATCCATTGTCCTGATTACTCTAAAAAGAAACCCCATTTGTCTTTTATGAGAACTATAAATAGGCATTTCATGAGTTGAAACAAAAAATTATAACCCCTCCCATTTTTCATCCACTAAAATTGGATTTTTCATTTGAAATCATGACTGATACATCTGAATTTTATTCTAGGAATGTTTTAGTCAATGGATAGAAAAGAAATATCATGTGATGGACTATGACTATATAACATTATATTAGGCCCAATAAAACTAGATAACAACTTAAACAGAAATGTTGGCTATTTTATTTGAATTGGAAAAATTTAGATGTTATATACTAAGCTCGAATGTGATTTTTTTTCACAGATCATTCTGTAATACATTTTTTTATGAATTAAAATGATGGAAAACCAAGACTTTTGAGATTGATCTTATAGTTAAAAGAGTTTCATGTTTAATTATTGGATAATAAAGGAAGTGAAAACATTTTTTGATCATTTGAGTAGGATACCATTTGTTTTGAATGGAAAACATCAGATCTATCCATAAATTAATGAAACATTTCCAAATGAGGAGTTTTTTTATTGTCAAAGTTAAAGACCATGGTTTTATAATCATGTAAATTATTTGGATACTAATGAAGTTATCCAATGGTTTTCTAATAAAATAATTACTAAACTTTTGAGTGATTCAAAGAATTACATTTGGGATGATCCTTACTTGTGGTGTGTTGGTGTTGATCAAATGATTAAGAGATGCATTAAAAATTCTTAATTTCAATCCAACCTCTATTTTTGTCATAATTGTTTCTATGGAGGACACTTTGGGACCCAAATAATAGAAATAAATGTTATTTATTTTGGTTTGTATTGTCCAGCCATTTTTAAAGATGTTTTTGAATTTTATTGAACCTGAAAAAATTATCAATTTCAATGGAGCATTGCCAAAAGGAATGAGATCCCACACCAACAACTTTTGTATTTAGATAAACTAGATGTATGGGGTATGGATTTCATGGTTCCTTTTACTAATTATTTTTGAATACCTTTACATCCAAATTTATGTTGATTATGTCTCTAGTTGTGTGGAGGCAACTCCCATGAGAACTAATTATTCCAAAATTGTGTCCAAAATTGTGAAAGAAAAAAAAAATCATTTTTAGGGTCTGGATATCCAATGTTTTTTATTATGAATCATGGTACCCACTTTTGTAATAGTACATTGGAATCACTTTTGAATAAATATAGTGTTCAAAATAGGGTCTATACACCCTATCATTCTAAAAAAAATGGAATTGTTGAGTTTTCTAACAGATAAATCAAACATATTTTAGAAAAAAACTATGATCCCAAATATAAAGGATTTCAGGTTGAGACTTAATGATGAAATATAGTCCTATAAGACTGAATTCAAATACCCAATTGGAATGTCACCGTTTATATTAGTATATGGTAAATATTGTAACCTACTTATTAAGTTAGAACATAAAACTTTTTGGGCTGTCAAAACATGTAACATGAATATGTTTTTTTGTAGAAAGGAAAGATAATTTTTTTTGTAGGGGATGGAAGAGATAATAAATAATTCATATGAAAGATCCAAGTTTTATAATGGAAAAATCAAATCCTTTCATGATGTGATGCTCTTAAAAAAAATTTCAAGGAAGGATACGAAGTTTTTCTCTTTGATTCCATATTGAAGTTATTCCCAGGTAAATATTGTTCTAAATCGTATGACCTTTTCATGGTTACTCATGTTTTTACTTTTGGTAAAATATAGATAAAATAATGAGGAAAATGGAAACTATTCACTATCAATGGTACATGATGAAGCTATTTAGAGAGAATGTTCAAGATCATATAGGGGAGGAGATCAATCTTCCTGAAGTTGAATACAATTGAAGTTATGTTGTGTCTTTCCTTCTGACTTAATTTTTTGTTATATCTTTAATTTTAATATTTTAATTCTCATATTAATTTATTGAAAAATTTGATAGTTTCATAGAATTAGCGTGTGTTGAGGCACATGCTTGGTATATTAGGATTTTGTGGGATTTCCGTTAACTTTTTTTGCTATCTTTTCTTCAGTTTTTCATTCAATTTTCGATGTATTTCTTTTAATTTATTATTTTTGACATTTTTTGTGTTTTTATTTAGAACTAGTGAGCTTAAATGATGATAATTTTCTTTTTTTAAAACCATGTAAATAAGTGAACCAATTGATTCCTTGAAACCAAACATAAATGAATGCTGAAAATGACTTTGTTTCAAGTTTAAGATTTTGGAAATTTCATGAAAATACATCTCATTTTTAAATCTCATGCCACATACCACTGTATTTATCTTTGAAATTATATTCCTATGAGGATTCTGAACCCTTTTTTACAACTTCATCATATTCACCACTTTTTGTGAGACAACCAGTCTATTATTTTTTGAACTAGAACTTGATTTATTTCTATAAAAAATTGAGGGATGGGGTACTTTTGATTAAAATAATAGAGGAATTTATTTGGATTTTGAAGACCAATTTTCATGTAATGACCTTTAATTTGTCCTTCCTTGCACATTTGATATTTCTTAATCCCTTAGTAGCCATGTACAACCTCTTCGATTAGCCATATTTAAATCTAATTTTCCCTTTTCAACTTGCCCTGGTAGTATAAACGCATGATCTTAATGAACTTAAGAGTGGGGGAAAGATGACTTGTGATGTGATAAAAAATTTGGTGCTTATTTGGGTTGATATTTACACATTGAAGAGATATTTTTTCTTCTAGAAAGTATTTTTCTGAGAGTTGTGCATATATGAATCTCTCAAATGAAATGTAATTTTGTTTTTCTGGATCTCCTAATAGAATAATTCTATGCCCAATCTGAATATTTCCAAAAAAAGGAAGAAGAAATATCTCATTTTTTCTGCTAAAATATTGATAGAATGGGAAGTAAAAGAGATTATCATAGCAAATTTTATTCAGAGGAGAGTAAGGAGGAAACTTTAATTGAGTGAAAATTTGAATCATGATTTTTTTCATCAAAATAACCTAAACCTCCTTATTCAGCCTTAGAATTTTTTTCACATTTGAAACCCACCACCCTTAATCCATAAAACTACCTATAAATGTCCTCATGATAATCACATGTTCTTGACTCACATTGGGTGGAGATGTAAAAATTTATCCATAATATGGTGATTCCTGCATGAGTTTGGATGATCAAATCCTTATTGAAAATCCATAGTTGTGTATTGAGAGAAAATTATTGTGAGATATGTCTGTTTTGTACATGGGAGGAGAAAAGAAGTGAAAATAATTTGAATGATCTGATTTGAGAACTTTAAATATTGGTTCTTAATGAGGCATGATATCTTTTTATTCTCAGTAATTAATTTGTAAACTTCATTGCAATATGTTTTGAATTTTCATTGATTTGATTTTGGTGCTCACTTGTCTAGGATTCCATGTTCTAAGCATGGGAGAAATGATATATATATATATATTATTTACACTATTTTTATGTCTATTTAAATTATTTTAACCCAAAATTTTTAATAAGTTGATCTTATTGGTATCAATTTTGGATATATAGTGTGTTTTGGGATAAAAATTGAAATCTTCTTAGTTATGGAATTTAACAGATTTTAATTTCCAGAGCAGTTTGGTCATAACTTTTAAAATGTTATTTAAATTTGAGTGATTTTTTTTTTCAGATTATGTTCTTAATTTTCATCAATTATTTCTTCTATACAAAGATCTGATTTGAAAAAAAATATTCCAAAAAAAAGGCTTCAAGTTGAATAATTATTCAGGTGGATAGTGTGGGCTCCAGCTCCGTAACTGAATCATAACTCTGGATAAACACCTCAAATTTTGATTATTAAAAATTTATTTGAAATAGATCACATAAAATATCTTTTGAAATGAATTTTAAGGATGCTTGAACTAATTAAGGGGGTCATTGAACATTATACATTGAAGGAAGAGTTCTAAAATTCTCGCTAATAAGACATCAATCTTAATATTTATTCCATAACATCCGCTATACATGTCCAATCAATGTGAAATATTGAGGAACTATTCAAAACATATTGTCTAACCATTTTTTTTGAAGACACATATTACAAGTTCTAACATTTAATGGGTCATAAATGCTGAAACCTTCAGAGTAAATATTTTGAGCGATAATTATTCACCCATTCTCATAAATTTGTGTCTCTTCTCCCATTTTTAGAGGTAGAAACTTTTCAAGGAAGATGGATTAAGATAGAAAGGGAAAGGTAAATATTTTGATCCCAATGAATATTCCTTGAATTTATTCTAGAATATAGATGATGGATTATTGTTAAGTGATGTGAGGCTAAGAACCAAGTGGTTGTGGTTAGAAACAACCAATATATATTCTCTTCTATGTTTTGTTCTTATTGTGTAATCTCATTTTTACATAATTTTGAATGTATATTTTTTAACGAAAGTATTTTTTTCCTTATTGAATATATTTTCTTCTATTTTTTTGGATGTTTATTCTTTGTATGAATTAAATTAATTGATTACACTATTTAAATTTCTTCGGTGAGTTCCTGTCATTGAGTATAGTGATTTTAATTACATTTCATTACTTGGAGGTATTCCATTAGTTTAATCACCTCTATAGGAGGGATAAAAATAATATTTAAGTATTTATATGACATCTATATAAATTTTAGTGTTCTCTTTGGGATCCATGGGGTCATTTATAAGTTTAATTGATAAATATCATTAAACAAGGAAGAGGGGAGTGTCTGAGATGTTGAAGTATTATCACAACAACTGTTTTGATTATGATTTCAAACACCTTTATTTCCTATCAATTTTTCTTAATTTCTCTTTTTAATCATTTTAGTTTATATATTATATTAAAACTTTAAACCAAATCCCAAAATTTATCTTCTTGTAAAAATAATAAATATAAAAGTGAAAATTTTGTAACACAAATTGCAACATCCATGATAGAAAATCTAGGGACTGCTATGTTTCATTTATCTAGAGAATAAAATTATTTATTGAGGTTATCATGAAAAAAACACCCACATCAACTGAGTGTCTGAGAGGTTGAATCTTAACCACCACTATTGTTTTGATTCTAATTTCAATCCCATTTATTTTCTATCAATTTTTATATCTTTCTATTTTCATGTACTTTAGTTTTTATCATGTATTCAAAAATTTAACCAAATTTTAAAATTTATATTATTGTGAAAATGTGACAGTATTATAAAAAACCTCTTCAAGATACAATCCAAGGACTATTATATTACATTTATCTCAAGGATAAAATTCTTTATTAAGTTTTTCAAGAAAAATTCTCACATCAGAAGGCCAACAATCTCATGAATGTTGAAGAGAAATCAGGAAAGTAGACAATGTGGTGGATGAAAGGATAGAACCACCTATGGTTCAATGCTTCAATTGTAGGTATCTTGGGAACTATGAAATCTAGTGCACCAAACCTCAAGTCCTTAAGGGTAATCAGTATTAGTAGCCACCAAATCCAAAGGAGTAAGGGAAATATTATTCTATCACTAATGTAGATGTGGTCTTCGACAATAATGTGGTGCTAGGTACACTGGTTATTCATCCATTAATAGTGAACGTACTTTTTCATTATAGTTCTACAGATTCACTACTAGAAAACCTGGGCTTTGGAGCCCACTTACCTATAGCGACCGCCAATGGCGGTAGCTAAGGTTTTCCAAAAAAACGGGGGGGGGGGGGGCTTAGGTGCCCCCCTAAACCCTCCTCCTCCCTCCTTGACTCGCCGCTTTTCCCCCCCAAACCCTCCTCCTCCATCCTTGCCTCACCGCACGCCCTCCCCCGTCGTCGCGCGCCCTCTCTCGCCTCCCTCCACCCTCCGCCCTCGTCAGCCTCCGCCCTCCACCGTCTTCCCTTCGGCCGCCCTCCTACCTTCCCTCTGTCTCCTCCATCCTTCCTCGACCTCTTCCCTCCGGATCCAGCTACCCTCCACCCTGATCTCCGTCCCCTCCGACCTCCCATTACCCTCTGGCCTCCCGCCACCCACCTCTAACCTCCACCCCCTCCGACCTCCAACCCCTCTTCCCTCTAGCCTCCGACCTCAGCCCTCCGCCCCATCGGCCCTCCCCCTCCCCCCTCACCCCGGACGCACCCCCCCAGCACCCCGGATACCCCCCTGTACCCCGCCAACCCCCGTCCCATCCGTCTTCATCCCCTACCTCTCCGCACTACTACCACCCGTCCCCTCCCTCACTGTCATCTCCCTTGCCACACTGCCACCGCTTGGTCCCCTCCCTCCCTGCACAACTGCTACTCATCCCCTCCCCGCTACCGCCCATCCACTCTGGCTCCCCCTGTCCTTGGTCCCCTCCCTCGTCGTCCCACAATTTTTGCACCGTCGCCACCTCACCTCCTCATCTCCTCCGGCTCCCCGTCGTCGCCACCGCCCGTCCCCTCCATCGCTGCACTGCCTCCGGGTCCGTCTCCCCTCCACTACCTCTCCTCTCCCTCGCAACACCGCCTTCATCTCCCCTCCATTCCCGGTTTTTAGCGCAATCAGGTATGACATGGGCTTTCACTTATATTATTATTTTATAAATGGTTCACAAACAATTAATTAGTATTTATTTTAAATATATTTGATATGAAAAATGCAAATTTAATAAGTCTTGTGTAAATGTTTGTTATAGAGATCTTATTATGGATAAGAGTTGGATTGATCTTCCAAATCAAATGTCTAGAGAATATTTCAATGGAATTATGCAGTTTATAAACTTCACCAGAGGATTTTAAAGTGACTATATTAGTTTTCCATGTAGAAAATGTGCTAACAGATATCAATTCACACGATTTACTGTGAGGGAGCACCTATTCTTTAATGTATTTCTGAAAAATTATAAGAGTTGGACTCGTCATGGAGAAGAATACGTTCATTGTCAAAATACTGATGCAGTTCAGATGGATGTTGATGCAAGGATGAATGATCCAATGCATGAAATGCTTACTGAAATGGTACGTGGGTTGGATCCTGAAGGCATTGACATCCAGAATCTTGAGACCGGTGTGATAAATCTTCTCTCTAATGCAGATCGTGATTCGAGGAGGTTTTATGAAGCACTTGATGATGCAAAAACAGAATTATATCCAGGATTTACTTCTTATAATAAATTGTCTATTATCATGGAGTTGTTTCATTTGAAGACTTTGAATCATTGGTTAGACACATCATTCGACATACTATTGGTGTTATTGAAAAAGGTTCTTCATGTCGACGCTAAGATTCCCGAGTCGTATTACCATGCTCGTAAGTTGACAGAGAACATATGTTTTACATATGATACCATAGATGCATGTGCAAACAACTGTATGTTTTTTAGAAAGTAAACTGCACATTTGGATATTTGTACGATTTGTGGTGCTTTCAGGTGGAAAGAGAATAGGGGAAATCAGACTCATCACTGTTAGATTGCGATATAGGGAAAACCGATTGCCGTAAAGAAAATACGTTACTTTCCCCTTAAAATGATGTTGAAAAGATTTGTTATATCATCTAAAGTTTCTAATTTAATGAGATGGCATGCAGAAAGAGTTCATGAAAGTGATATGTTAACCCACCCGACAGACTCTCATGCATGGAAGGATTTTGATAGGAGACATCCCAACTTTGCTAAAGATGTACGTAATTTATGATTGGGATTGGCAGAAGATGGTTTCAATCCATTCAAGTTTATGTTTGGTGCAACTCATAGCACATGGCCCGTGGTGTTGGTTTCGTATAATCTTCCTCTGTGGATTTGTATGAAGCAACAATTTATATTACTTTCTACTCTTATTGATGGACTTAAAAGTCCAGGGGATAAGATTGATGTTTACCTTCAGCCATTGATTGATGAGTTGAATGAATTTTGGGGTGATGGTGTGATGACTTATGACTGTGAAATTAATGAAATGTTCAAACTGCAAGCTATATTATTGTGGACAATCAATGACTTCCCAGCTTATGCAAATTTATCAGGCTGGAGTACAAAAGGGGAATTTTCTTTCCCGTGTTTCAATAAAAGTATAAAATCTATATGGCTTAAGAATTCCAAAAAAAGGGCATACATGGGTCATAGACGTTTTCTCCCACTCAGCACAGGTTCAGAAAAGACAGAGTGGCATTTGATGGTTCTAGAGAGTTCAGCACAGCACCAAAGATCATGACAGGAGTCGAAATGTCATCGTAGATTGAGGAAGAAAACATCTGCATGGTATATGAAATTCAGGATTTGGTGGCTCCTCCGATACGTAATATTCGTGCTGCAGGTAGGCAGTGCAATCACAATTGGAAAAAGAAAAGTATTTTTTATAGTCATCCGTATTGGAAAACTACAATGTTGAGGCATAATTTGGATGTCATGCACATTAAAAAAATGTTTTTGTTAACATATTGTGGACCATTTTAGGTGTCAGTGGAAAATCAAAGGACCATGTCAATTCACACTGTGATTTGGAAGAAATGGGTTTAAGAAAACAGTTTCATTTATAGTTAGCTGAGGGAAACAAGGCATATATTCCTACTGCACAGTATACGATGACTACATAGAAGAAATAGACATTTCTTTCAATTTTGAAGATGCTAAAGGTGCCTGATGGTTACTCTTCTAATATTTCAAAGTGTGAATCTGACGAGAAAGACATTGCAAGGGTTGAAAAGTCATGACAATCCCATACTACTTCAGTAGTTGATTCCAATCACAATTTGTGATTGTTTATCCCCCAATGTTATTCATCCATTGATTGAGATGAGTAATTTTTTTAGATAGCTTTGTTTAAGAAATCAACGAATGAGTGATTTAAAAAGTTTACAGGACTGAATTGTACTTACGCTTTGTCACATTGAGAAATTATTTCCCCCCCTTATTTTTTGATGTTATGGTACAATTGACAGTGCACCTAACTGATGAAGTAATGGCTGCTAGTCCAGTGAAATTCGGATGGATGCATCCTATTGAGTGGTATTTGAGTACATTGAAACGATTTGTAAGCAACAGAGCTCATCCGGAGGCATCAATAGCCAATGGTTATTTGATGGATGAGTGTACTACTTTTTTTATCAGAATATCTTATGGATGTTGAAACAAAATTAGATAAGCCCTCTCAGATTCATGATGGTCCATTTAGAGAAGTAACCACAAATGATATGGACATCATCGAGTGGATACAAGCGCATCAATATATCTTGTTCAATACCCCATTAGTTTCACCATTAACACAACAAGTATCTTATCACTTTTATTTTTTAACTTTTACATGTTTTGTTTGCATAAGTTGATCATTTAAACATCGTGTTATCATTTGCAGGAAACACATTAATGAGATAAAAGAAGAGATGTATCATGCGACTGAGTTTCAAATTCAACAATATCATTATGCATCATTTCATGATTGGTTCAAGGATTATGTACGTATAAATTGATTTTCATTATGAGTGAAGTATTATACTAATTTATTTCTGCATATATCATTATTGAATTCTATGAATTATGTATGTTCATAAGCTGAGCGAGTTAGGGGACCCCACGCTAACTGAATAATTTATGCAACTGGATGAGGGTCTATCTATAACGGCTCGTCGTTATAAATCTATAGATGCTAATGGTTTTCGATTTCACATTAATGATGTTGAAAACAAATGAGCAACACAAAACAGTGGCATCAGTTGTCCATTTTTTGATTCTGGTTATTACTATGGTCAATTGATAGACATCATTGAAGTTGTATACACACATGGGTTGAAGTACATATTGTTAAAGTGTAATTGGGTTGATCCAGTGTGTGGATGTAAAGTCGATCAATATCAGTTTTCATTGGTGAATTTTAACTATATGTTATATAGAAATGAATGAGTTGATAATGAACCTTTCATTTTGACATCACAAGGAAAACATGTATTCGTCGTTACTTTGCCTTCAAATCCAAGTTGTCAAGTTGTTGTCAAAATTTCTCGGCGAGGAGTGTTTGTATTTGAACAAGATGAACCTGAGACTGTTCCTTTTGTTTTCCAACAGCTTGATCAACATACCATAGTTCAACATGAAGAAGATATTTATTGGGTCGGAGCGGCTGTTGAAGGAGAAACAATCGATTTGCATTCTTAATGAAATGTATAATTGTTTTCCCACTATTCAGCCTAGGATATCATAAATTATCTAACTATTTTATAAATCCTTGTAAGTTTTAATCCTCACTTTTGTAATTTTATTCGGTTATAAATATTTAGGGTGATTTAACTAATGTTATATTGATGATATTGTTGGTGTATCTTCATATTGAAGTATTCATCATTTGGTTCATGTGCTACTTGAATTTTTATTAATTCAATTTGAAATTTGGCTATGCATTGATTGTTTTTTTACATAATTTGTATATCTGTTTTGTTAACTTTCTGATTTTTTAAAATTCATTTACAACTAATTATTCAATCCATTTTTGTTTTATTAACAACTGTACAAGTTTGATTTTTTTAAAAACAATCCAATTTATCATTTGGACACTTTGGATAGTCCCCTTACTAATGTTTTCTATTACTGCAGGCATGTCAGGGGAAGAGGCAACAGATCCACATCTTCCATATGAGGCATCGACGTCTCAGGGTCGAGGCATGTTTTAATGTCATTGTCTCTATTTTTTATGTAATTTATAAACACACACACACACACAAACACACACACACACACACACACACACACACATATATATATATATATATATATATATATATATTTATTTATAACATCTGACAAATTATATATAAAATTGTTTTCAATAGAATCAGACTCGACTGATTCTTCCTCTCTCACGAGAGGCCATGGTCCTGGCATATTATCATAGAATTCCTACATGACGTTTGATGTTTCCTTTGATGAGGTATTTCATCCCGTGGGACGGAATTCCCCTACATTTATTCGTCAGCTGGGTCATATCATACGTGACCCACATTTATTTCTATTTACCACATATGACTGGGCTTCTATCCCTCAGGACACATTAGATCGTCTTTGGAGGGAGGTTCTGTTAAGAAGATCATTTTACCTTATTCCCCATGTATAAAAAATAATAACATATGTGATTTTTTTCTTCAATAAAAAATTTGAAAGTATGTCCCAATGAGTTTCGGGCAGTGTGTATGAGAAAATGCCATAAGACGTGGAAAGACTATAAAGGCAAAGTCAAGAGGGACCACTAGGTACCAAATGTGGGTGCCCTAGACATTCTGGAAAAAGTCCCGAGAGGTGTCCTCCCAGCTCAGTGGCATGATTTAGTTGCATATTGGTATACTGAGGGTGTTGCGGTTTGTATATTTATTTTGGTATATATATTTTCAAGAATGTGGGGTTTTTTTTGAAATTTGAATGAATTGAATGTAGGAGGTGTCAACACGCCATTCTAAGAATCGAGCATTGCAGGGACCACCTCACAGGCTCGGGACTCATCACGTGTCTCAGATCTGACATGAGGTATTTATTATTCATTTTTTAATTAATTAATTAATATGGTTTTGTGTTTATATTCTATTCATATACAGTTGCGGGAGCAAGGTGCACTGACTGATAAAATGTCGGTGTGGATGGGGATTCGTGATTGCAATGACCCAGAGGCTGCAACATTGATAGTAAGTGCTTGTACTCATTACCAATACTTACATAAAATCTGTATATTAATATATGTATATATATTTAAATATTTCACAGGCTCAATTCGAAGCTGAGTTAGAACATCTACTAGAGGACCAGCGACAGCTTCCCATGCGAAGGGATGAGATATTTCATCACATTATTGGTCGGGACGGGAATGGATATAGTTTGACCTATGGAACACGGATTCCTCGTTCTGTAGTGTCATGCACTGCGGTTGTCGGTCCTATTGTTGCTCAGATGACACAATAGTTTTCAGATTTTGAGGCACGACTGCACACTTCCGAGGAGGTAAATACGCAATTGATCGCTGAGGTTAGAGCACTGCGGCAATATGTGTGTCCAGGTGATGCTGCAGGAGATCAGACGACACAGGTTTATACTATATTTATTTATTTAATTTCTATTATTTTTGTTATGAAAATATTCATAATGTTTATTTGTTGTAGGCCCCTAAGCCACATGATGGAGGTAGTAGTCATGACCACGCATGACGCATCATATTCATGGGATGTGTTTCTGTTTTTAATGGTGGGGTTGTTATTTATATTTAGGTTGGGTTTCTAGTGAGATTTTTTGTGATTTGGGGGTATCATGTGTGTTTTGTCCAGATGCAATGTTTGTGTTCACGAATTGTGAAGTAACCATGAAACTAATTAATGATTTGGATATTTTTTTGTTCATTTAATTCTTCAATGTTTTCAATTGCATGTTCTGTATTAGTTTTGAAAAAACCATGTGATTCCCAATATAAGCCATGAATTTTTTTTTGATAACTGAGCTCAGGTTCACTATTTGTAGTCCCCGACCCACCCCAGACAGCCCTCCCCGCACCCCGGACAACCCTCCCCGCACCCCGGACAACCCCCCGCACCCTGGACAGCCCTCCCCACACTCCGGACAGCCCCCCCCCCCGCACCCCAGACAGGACCTCCGCAGCCCGGACAGGCCCCCCGCACCCCGGACATCCCCTCCCCGCACTACGGACCCCCCCCCCCCCCCCCGCCCCCCCCCCCCCCCCCCGCACCCCGGACAACCCCCCTGCACCCTGGATAGCCCCCCTGCACCCCGGACAGGCCCCTCGCACCCCGGAAATCCCCTCCCCACACTCCGGAGATCCCCCTGCACCCCGGACAGCCCCCCCCCCCCCCGCACTCCGGACAGCCCTCCCCGCACCCCGGATTGTCTCTCGCACCACGTACAGCCCTCCCCGCACCCCGGACAGCCCCTCCCCGCACCCCAAACAGTCCACCCCGAACCCCAGACAACCACCCCCCCCCCCCCCACACACACACACTCCGGACAGTCCCCCCCGCACCCCGGACAGGCCCCCACACCCCGGACATCCCCTCCCCGCACTTCGGACAGCCCCCGCACCCCAGACAGCCCTCCCCGCACCCCAGATAGCTCTCCCCACACCCCGGACAACCCTCCCCGCACCCCGGAAAGCCCCTCCCTGCACCCTGGACAGCCCCCCTGCACCCCGGACAACCCCCGCGCACCTGGGACATCCCCTCACCACACTCCGGACAGCCCCCCACAACCCAGAAAGCCATCACCGCACCCCGAACAGCCCCCTTGCACCCCGAACACCCCTCCCCACACTGCAGATAGCCCCCCGACACCTCGTACAGCCCCCCCTCACCACTGACATCCCCTCCCCGCACTCCGGACAGCCCCCCCCCCCCCTCGCACCCCGTACAGCCTCTCCCACACCCCGGACATCCCCCCTAGACCCTGGACACCCCCCCGCACCCCAGACATCCCCCCCATCCCCGCACCCCGAACAGACCTCCCTGTACCCCGGACAACCCCCCGCACCCCGAACACCCCACCCCACACCCCGGACAACCCCTCCTTGCACCCCGGACAACCCTCCCTGCACCCCTACACCCCCCTCCCGCACCCTGGACAGGCCCCCGACACCTCAGACATCCCCTCCCCATACTCCAGACAACCCCCCCCCCCCCCCCGCACCCTGGACAGCCCGCCCCGCACCTCGGACAACCCCTCCCCACACCCCGGAAAGCACCCTAGCACCCCAGACAGCCCCCCACACCCCGGACAGCCCACTCCCCCCACACCCCGGACATCCCCTCCCTGCACTCCAACCCCCCCCCCCCCCCCCCCCCCCCCCCGCGCCCCGGACATCCCTCCCCGCACTCCGGACAGCCCCCCCCCCCCCCCCCCCCCCCCCGCACCCCGGACAGCCCTCCCCGTACACCAGAAAACCCCTCCACACACCCCGGACATCCATCCTCTCACCCCGGACAGCCCCCCTCCCCCCCCCCCCCGCACTCCAGACAGCCCCCCTCCTTGCACCCCGGATAGGCCCCCACACCCCGGACATCCCCTCCCCGCACTTCGGACAGCCCCCCGCACCCCGGACGCCCCCCCCCCCCCCCCCCGCACCCCAGACATCCCTCGGCACTCCAGACAGCCCTCCCCGTACCCCGGACAACCCTCCCCCCATCCCGGACTGTCCCCCGCACCCCGAAAAGCCCGCCCCGCACCCCGGACAGCCCCTCAGCACCCCGGACAGCCCCCCCCCCCGGACAACCCCCCCCCCCCCCCCCCCGCACCCCGGAAATCCCCCCCCCCCCCCCCCGCCCCCCCGGACAGCCCCCCAGCGCCCCGGACAACTCCCCATACTCCGGAAATCCCCCCCATACAGCCCCCCCCCCCGAACAGACGACACATCAATCGGAGGTTTCGTTTGACTTCGGTGACCGGAAATGCGTTTCCGGAGTCACAAAACACCAAAATGGCGTGAGACGGTCGAATTTGGAGAAAACATGCTCCGAATGACCTGAAACCACATGAAAACAATAGGAATGTTATTCGTGATGTGTAGGAGGAGAAGACACGCCCATCGGATGTGCAGTGCGCGCGGTACGACCGATTATGTCGTTTTCAGTAGTTCGGCGCGCGCTAAAAGGGCGCGTTGGGGGGACAAAACCACCCGAACGACCTCAGAATTCCATGAAATCATACGAGAACAACTGTCGTGTAAATTTTGAAATGTTCGGGCAGACAACATGTCAATCATAGGTGTTGTTTGACCGCGGTGACCAGAAACACATTTCGGAAGTCATAAAACACCAAAACGGAATGAGATGGTCGAATTCGGAGAAAACGTGATCTGAATGAACTAAAACCACACGAAAAGAATAGGAATATTATTTGTGACATGTAGGAGGAGATGACATGCCCATCGGACGTGCCGTGCGCGCGGTACGACCAATTGTGTCGTTTTCAGCAGTCCGGCGCGCGCTAAAAGGGCGCGTTGGGGGGTCAAAACCACCTGAATGACCTCGAAATTCCATTTAATCATACGAAAATAGCTGTGGTGTGAATTTTGAAACGTTCGGGCACACAGAACGTCAATCAGAGGTGTCGTTTGACCGCAGTGATAGGAAACACATTTCTGGAGTCATAAAACACCAAAACGGCGTGAGACAGTCGAATTCAGAGAAAACGTGCTCCGAATGACCTGAAACCACACGAAAACAATAGGAATATTATTCGTGATGTGTAAGAGGAGAATACACACCCATTGGACGTGCGGTGCGTGGAGTATGACCGATTGTGTCGTTTTTAGCAGTTCGGCACGCGTTAAAAGGGCGCGTTGGGGGGTCAAAACCACCCGAACGACCTCGGAATTCCATGAAATCATACGACAACAGCTATGGAATAAATTGTAAAATGTTCGGGCAGAAGGTACATCAATCGGAGGTGCAGTTTGACCATGGTGACCGGAAACGCGTTTCCGGAGTCATAAAACACCAAAACAGCATGATACGGTCGAATTCAGAGAAAAGGTGCTCCGAATGACCTGAAACCACACGAAAACAATAGGAATATTATTTGTGACATGTAGGAGGAGACGAAATTCCCATCAGACGTGCGGGGTGCATGGTACGACCGATTGTGTCATTTTCAGCAGTTCGGCGTGCGCTAAAAGGGCGCGTTGGGGGGTCAAAACAACCCGAACAACCTCAGAATGCCATGAAATCATACAAAAATAGCCGTGGTGTGAATTGTGAAATGTTTGGGCAGAAAACATGTAAATCGGAGGTGTTGTTTGACCGCGGTGACTGGAAATGCGTTTCCAGAGTAATAAAACACCAAAACGGAGTGAGACGGTCGAATTCAGAGAAAACATGATCCAAATAATCTGAAACCACACGAAAACAATATGAATATTATTCGTGATGTGTAGGAGGAGACGGAATGCCAATCGGACGTGTGGTGCATGCGGTATGACCGATTGTGTCATTTTCAGCAATTCGGCGCGTGCTAAAAGGGCGTGTTGGGGGGTGAAAACCACCCTAACGGTCTCAGAATTCCATGAAACCATACAATAACAACCACGGAGTGAATTGTGAAATGCTCCGGTAGATGGCACATCAATAGGAGGTTTCGTTTGACTACGTTGACCGAAAATTCCTTTCCGGAGTCATAAAACACCAAAACGGCGTGAGACGGTCGAATTCGTAGAAAACGTGCTCTGAATGACCTAAAAACTCACTAATACAATAGGAATATTATTCGTGACATGTTGGAGGAGAAGACACGCCAATCGGACGTGCGGTGCATGCGGTACGACCGATTGTGTCGTTTTCAAAAGTTTGTTGCTAGCTAAAAGGGCGCGTTGGTGGGTCAAAACCACCCAAACAACCTCAGAATGCCATGAAATCATACGACAACAGCCGTGGCGTAAATTGTAAAATGGGAAGGCAGACGGCATGTCAATCGGAGGTGTCGTTTGACCGCGGTGACCGAAAACGCATTTCCAGAGTCATAAAACACCAAAACGGCATGAGATGGTTGAATTTAGAGCAAACATGCTCCGAATGACTTGAAACCACATGAAAACAATAGGAATATTATTCTTGATGTGTAGGAAGAGACGGAACGTCCATTGGACGTGTGGTGTGCACGATACAACCGATTGTGTCGTTTTCAGCAGTTCGGCGTGCGCTAAACGTGCACGTTGGGGGGTCAAAACCACCCGAACGACCTCAGAATGCGATAAAATCATACGAAAAGAGCCATGGTGTGAACTTTCAAATGGTCGTGTAGACGGAACTTCAATAAGAGGTGTCGTTTGATCGTGGTGACCGGAAACGCGTTTCTGGTGTCATAAAACACCAAAACGATGTGAGATGGTCAGATTCGGAACAAACGTGCTCAGAATGACCTGAAACCACATAAAAACAATAGTTATATTATTCATGATGTGTAGGAGTAGACGACACGCCCATCAGACATGCGGTGCGTGCGGTACGACCGATTGTGGCGTTTTCAGCAGTTCGACGCGCGCTAAAAGGGCGCGTTGGGGGGTCAAAACCACCCGAATGACTTCAGAATGCCATGAAATCATAAGAAAACAGCCGTGGTGTGAATTGTGATATGTTTGGGTAGACAACACATCAATCGAAGGTGTAATTTGACCGCAGTGACCGAAAACGCGTTTCTGGAGTCAAAAATACTGAAACAGCGTGAGACGGTCGAACTCGGAGCAAACGTGCACCAAATTACCTGAAACCACACGAAAGCAATAGGAATATTATTCGTGACATATAGGAGGAGACGAAACGCCCATCGGACATGCAGTGCGCGTGGTACGACCGATTGTGTCGTTTTCAGCAGTTCGGCGTGCGCTAAAATGGTGCGTTGGGGGGGGGGGTCAAAACCACCCGAACGACCTCAGAATTCCATGAAATCATACTACAACAACCGTGGTTTGAATTTTGAAATGGAAGGGTATACGACACATCAATCGGAGGTGTCATTTGAACGCGGTGACCGGAAACACGATTCTGGAGTCATAAAACACCAAAACGGCGTGAGATGGTCGAATTCGGATAAAATGTGCTCCGTATGACCTGAAACTACATGAAAACAATAGAAATATTAATCGTGATGTGTAGGAGGAGACGACACACCCATCAGACGTGCGGTGCGCGCGGTACGACCAATTGTGGCGTTTTCAGCAGTTCGGTGCGTGCTAAAAGGGCGCGTTGGGGGGTCAAAACCACACAAATGACCTCAGAATTCCATGAAATCATACGATAGTAGCCATGGTGTGACTTTTGAAACGGTCAGGTAGACGGAACATCAATCGGAGGTGTCGTTTGACCACGGTGACCAGAAACGCGTTTTCGGAGTCAAAAACACCAAAACGGCGTGAGACAGTCGAATTTGGAACAAACATGCTCCGAATGACCTGAAACCACGTGGAAACAATAGGACTATTATTTGTGATGTTTAGGAGGAGACTGCACAGCCATCCGACATGGGGTGCGCGCGGTATGACCGATTGTGTCGTTTTCAGCAGTTCGGTGCGCGCTAAAAGGGCACATTGGGGGGTCAAAACCACCCGAACGACCTCAGAATACCATGAAATCATACGATAATAGCCGTGGTATGAATTTTGAATTGGTCGGGTGGACAACATGTCAATCGGAGGTGTCCTTTGATCGTGGTGACCGGAAACATGTTTCTGGAGTCATAAAACATTAAAACGGCGTGAGACGGTCAAATTTAGAGAAAACGTGCTCCGAATAACCTGAAACCACACGAAAAAATATTAATATTATTCTTGATGTGTAGGAGAAGAAGGAACTTCAATCAGACGTGCGGTGCACACGGTACGACCGATTATGTCGTTTTGAGCAGTTTGGTGCGCGCTAAAAGGGCGCATTGGGGAGTCAAAACCACCCGAACGACATCAGAATGCCATGAAATCATACGACAACATCTATGGTGTGAATTGTGAAATGGTTAGGCAGATGGAACGTCAATCAGAGGTTTCATTTGACCGAGGTGACCGCAAACGCGTTTCTGGAGTCATAAAACACCAAAACGGCGTGAGACGGTCGAATTCGGGGAAAATGTGCTCCGAATGACCTGAAACCACACAGAAACAATAGGAATATTATTCGTGACATGTTAGAGGAGACGACATTCCCATCAGACGTGCGGTGCACACGGTACGACCAATTGTGTCGTTTTCAGCAGTTTGGCGCGCGCTAAAGGGGCGCATTGGGGCATCAAAATCACCCGAACGACCTCAGAATGCCATTAAATCATAAGACAACATCCGTTTTGTGAATTGTCAAATGGTCGGGAAAACAGCACATCAATCGGATGTGTCGTTTGACCGTGGTGACCAGAAACGTGTTTCCGGAGTCATAAAACACCAAAACGGAGTGAGACGGTCGAATTCGGAGAAAATGTGCTCTGAATGACCTGAAACCACACTAAAACAATGGTAATATTATTTGTGATTTGTAGGAGGAGACGGAATGCACATCGGATGTGCAGTGTGCGCGATATGACCGATTTTGTCATTTTCAGCAGTTTAGTGCGTGCTAAAAGAGCACATTGTGGGGTAAAAACCACCTGAACAACCTCAGAATGCCATAAATTCGTGTCATAACAGCCGTTGTGTGAATTTTAAAATGTTTGGGCAGACGTCACGTCAATTGGAGGTGTCGTTTGACATCGGTGACCGGAAACATGTTTCCAGAGTCATAAAACACCAAAACGGCGTGAGGCGGTCGAATTCGGAGAAAACGTGCTCCGAATGACCTGAAACCACACTAAAACAATAGGAATATTATTCTTGATGTGTAGGAGGAGATATCATGCCCATCGGACGTGTGGTGCGCATGATATGACTGATTGTGTCGTTTTCAACAGTTCGGCGCGCGCTAAAAGAGCGCGTTGGGGTGTCAAAACCACCCGAATGACCTCAGAATTCCATGAAATCATACGACAACAGTCTTTGTGTGAATTGTGGAATGTTCGGGTAGACGACACATCAATCAAAGGTTTCGTTTGACCGTGGTGACCTGAAACGTGTTTTCGGAGTCATAAAACACCAAAACGGCGTGAGACGGTCGAATTCAGAGAAAACGTGATCCGGATGACCTGAAACCACACTAAAACAATATTAATATTATTACTGATGTGTGGGAGGATACAACACACCAATCGGATATGCGGTGCGCGTGGTACGACCGATTGTGTCGTTTTCAACAGTTCAGCCCTAGCTAAAAGGGCGCGTTGGTGGGTAAAAACCACCCAAACGACCTTAGAATGCCATGAAATCATATAGCAATAGTCGTGGCATGAATTGTGAAATGTTCGGGTAGACGACATGTCAATCGGAGGTGTCTTTTGACCGTGGTGACAAGAAACGCGTTTCCAGAGTCATAAAACACCAAAACGGAGTGAGACGGTCAAATTCGGAGGAAACATGCTCCGAATGACCTGAAACCACACGAAAAAATAGGAATATTATTCTTGATGTGTAGGAGGAGACGCCATGCCCATCGGACGTGCGGTGCACGCGGTACGACCGATTGTGTCATTTTCAGCAGTTCAGCGTGCGCTAAAAGGGCGCGTTGGGGGGGGGGGGGTCAAAACCACCCGAACGACCTCCGAATGCCATGAAATCATACGAAAATAGTCGTTGTCTGAATTGTAAAATGTTTAGGCAAAAGAAACATCAATCAGAGGTGTCGTTTGGCTGCGGTGACAAAATGGAATGAGACGTCTGAATTCGGAGAAAACGTGCTCCGAATGACCTGAAACCACATGAAAACAATAGGAATATTATTCGTGACTTATAGGAGGAGACATCACACCCATCAGAAGTGCGGTGCACACAGAGAACATTCCTTTTTAGATAACATTAAAATTTCACAAACTAAACCAAATAAGAAAAAAAATCCTGAAATGATAGCATTTCTTAAATTGGGGGTATTAAATTATTATAGCGCCATGATTTGATGTCAGATTTAATTTTATTATATGTATATAATAACTGAATAAATATGTCTAATTTACGTTTGTTTTGTTTTGTTGTTTTTTTGTCTCATTGTAGGTTTATTTAAGTAGAAGATTGAAATGGATGGACCTATTCGGATTGTTGAATCACGTTTATCATTTATTGTTTATGACGATCTTGATATTTATGCTGTTTGAAATTGTTTTCCACCACTACTAGAAACTCAGGATATAACCACAGTTTTAAACCATGGCTATATGTCCTCAAACCGTGGCTATAGGTAATAGCCACAGTTTGAGGAACTGTGGCTAAGTTTGGCGTGGCTATAGGCCTAGACCTATAGCCATGGTTTGGAACCGTGTCTCTATATCTATAGCCACTATTCGAACCATGGCTATAGGTATACATCCATGGTTCAAACCGTGGTAATATCACTATAGCCACGGTTTAGAACTGTGGATATACAAGAGGACATATACACTTTATTTCCACTGTTTTAAAACGTGGCATTAGACCTATATCCATAGTTAAAATCGTGGAAATTAATCAATAGACACGGTTTAAAATCGTGGCTATAGGTTCAGAAAATCCATAACATCCCCCCCAACCACACTGCACAACCCCCCACCCCCACTCCCCCTGCATACCCCTCCCCCCTGCAGCCCCCCACCCCTTGTAAAGCCCCCCTGGACAGCCCCCCCCCCCCCACTCCCCTTGCAGTAGACAACCCCCCCCTGCAGCCCCCTCCCCCCTGTAAAGCGCCCCCCCCAGGAAAGCCCCCTCCCCCTATAAATCCCTTCCCGGATATCCCCCCCCACTTCCTGGACATCCCCCCCTCCCCCCCCCCCCCCAAATAGCCCCCACCCTCTCCCCTGCACAGCCCACACCCCCTGCAGCCCCCTCCCCCCTACAGAGCCTCCCCTGGACATCACCCCTCCCCCATGCACAGCCTCCCCTAGACATCCCTCCCCCTGTAAGGTCTCCCCTGGACAGCCCCCCTCCCCCCCTGAAATCCCCCTCTGGACACCCCCCAATTTAATAATAGTTTAATCATCTTATTCCAACATGGGAGATTGATGAGTGGTTGTAAAAAGTTCAATTCATAATGATATTTAAGTTATAGTGGAGCTGAATAGAACTATGGTTCCCAAAAATTGTTATGTACTGATTGACGTTGAATGAAGAGATATATGATGTCATTACAACAATCAATATGTGTAGTTAAGAATTTATTCTGAATGGAATGATGAAATCATCTAATGTGGTAGCCCACAGCCCTACAACACCCTCCCCCCCTCCTGGACACCTCCCCCCTGCCTGGACAGCCCCCGACCTCCTGGACACCACTCCCCCCTACCTGGACAGCACCCCCCCTCCTGGACACCTCTCCCCCCTGGACACCCCCTTCCTGGATAGCACCCCTCCCTCCCTACTGGACACCTCTCCCCCCTACCTGGACAACACCCCCCTGCTGGACACACCTTCCCCTGCCTGAACAGCACCCCCCTCACTACTGGACACCTCTCCCCCTGCCTGGACAACACCCCCTACTGGACACCCCTCCCCCTCCCTGGACATCACCCCTCCCTCCTAGACACCTCTCCCCCCTTCCTGGACAGCACCACCTTTGCTGGACACCCCTCCCCCCTGCCTGGACAGCCCCCCCTTCCTGAACAGCCCCCTCCCCCTAGACACCTCTCCCCCCTGCCTGGATAGCACCCCCCCTCCTGGACACCCCCTTCCTGGACAACACCCCCTCCCTCACTTCAGGACACCTCTCCCCCTGCCTGGACATCACCCCCCTGCTGGACACCCCTCCCCCCTACCTGGACAGCACCCCCTCCCTCCTGGACACCTCTCCCCCTGCCTGGACAACACCCCATGCTGGACACCCCTCCCCCCCAACCTGGAAAACACCCCCTCCATCCCTCCAAGACACCTCTCCCCCCTGCCTGGACAGCACCCCCTCCCTCCCTCCTGGACACCCTCCCCCCTGCTTGTACAGCACCACCCCTGCTGGACACCCCTCCCCCCTGCCTGGACACCACCACCCCTGCTGGATACCCCCCCTGCCTGGACAACACCAATCCTGCTGGACACCCCCCCTGCCTGGACAGCCCCCCCCCCCCTGAGAGAGGGACCCTACCTCAAAGGATCCAAGCCACACTCAGTGGATGACATAACATATCAGCCCTTCTGCACACAGTCCTCCTGCACCAGCCCCCCATAAGTTTAGCTGGTATACAAGTTTCAATTCATAACCTCCAATACCATGTCCTACAATACCCACATATATAATATACAATAATACCACTACTCTATATGTCTTATCATGAAATAACAATCATTAATATTGTATGGTATCCTATAGTCATGGAATAACTAGAAATAAAAATATGTGACAACATGTAACATGATATAATAACCCAAGAAGGTCCATGGAATGGGTTAGAATACCCATTCACATCAAATTTATTAAAAATAAAGTGGGTATACAATAAATAGAATTTAGAGATATGTGTAGACATCACCCTTTACATTAGAGTGATAAAGGTGAAGAAATTCATCATTGAGATAAAAACCCAAAATAAAGTCCCATTCTCTAAAAAATTCTTAGATAGTGCATCGAACACTATATTATCCTCCCTACATATGTGAGATTCCATGAAGTGTATCTTCTCTCGATAATAATAATAATCCATACATTCCTTGTAGAGGTGCAGTGGGAACAATGTAGATTTACACCTGAGTATGTTGACCACCAACAAGAAGTCAATTTCAATCCATAACTTATTCCATCCATAAAGCTTACATATTTAACTGCATGAATTACTTCCCAAAGTTCAACTTCAAGAGTAATAAAGCTGCCAACCAATTGTTAGAATCATCCCTTAATGAAGCCTCTACTGGTTTTGAAAATTCCACCACAACTTGAGGGACTAGGTTCTCTAATATTGCCTATCCTAATGATTGAAAATTTTCAATCACTATCAGACCAACCCACTGCCCATGATCGTAGGAAATGAATTGAATCCAAGTGGCATGTGTGTGCAATTACAAGAATGAGAGAAGAAGCAATTAAAATAAAAATAAATTATAAACCTCCTAATGATTATGAAATTAAAAACAACCAGAGAAGTAAGCAGGAGGGTTAAGCATTAATGAGTATAATTAAACAAGGAGGATGGGTGGATTATATTTAGTGTGACCACAAATGGACTAATGTTCCATAATCAGAGTATTACAGTAGAATGAAATAATAGATGGTTGAGAAAAGCAGCAAAAGCATGATCGATCCAATCTTGGAAGTTCCCCACCTCTATTGAACAGTGGTCCCACCATAGCCACGATCGTGCTATGTACTCTTTTGTGAAGTATTAGATGGTCAAATGCTTTGATGCATCGTGGCTATGGTGTAATTCTTACTCTGCTTAGTGTGCTCGCGTGATGAGGAGCCTTACTGATTCATATGCTGCTGGTATTCGGACCTGGTTCTGGACAACTTGGGCCTCTTGGGCCTGAGAAGTTGGTCCATGGGCTTCAATATTGGGTATGGAAATACTTCTAGTATTCATCAAGCTATCTTCTTCACACTTGTGCAGAGCTTGACATGGTCACCTTCATTTTCAACCGAACACTTATTTTGTGGAAGCTCTTCAACCTAGGTCCAGGCTTCAATAGGAAGGTGTGGCTCAGCAGGCTGGAACTTCATTAGAGAATTTTTTTCATAAACCTGGAATGGGTTGGCATTTCTCTTAATTTTTTAATGTTGAAGCAACTGGTGTTTCAAGCGGTGAAGTCAACTAAGCTCACTGAGAAAATTTGTCAAACACCTTCTGTGAATTCTCTTCCGGAACAATGTCATCTTCTTCAGTGCCATCACCTTTAATGGGAACTTCGTTGGGGCATTCAAGAAAGCACATGCCATGCAGGTTCCCTCAAAACTGAAACCGCAGTGGTAAATAGGGAAGAGGTCCCCACCGTCTTCATTGCTGATTTTAGAAAAAATCAACTAACGATGTGTCTTCAAAGAGTGAGCTTGATCGGTTTCACACGTAGCAGCTCATCTGAGATACAGACTCAATCAGTTGATTTTGGAATTTCTTCAACCAACGCAATGAATTATCATCTCTCTTCAACTCTGGTCGAGGGATTAGCACGCCTAAGCCTATCATCTTCATCGATTCAAACATTTGACACGCTGGTCTGAAGCTCAACCAAATATTGATTGAAGATCTTTTGTTGCCTCATTTGTCTGATTTAAAACTTCAATTTGGTTTCATATGCACTGCTCCGAAACCCAAGCAGTCACCGACGCTTCAATTGAACCAACATCATGATGTGCACAACAATCTTCAATCCCGTACAGATGGTTTGTCATCATCCTCCCAATCCAACTTACATCGGTCGAATTCGACTGAAGTCGCAGACTCACGAGGTGTACAACTCGATGACTCGGCTTCATCGACCTCTAAGATCGAGATTTCCAAGCTACAAATTCCATCGTCTCCCCGAAATCTGTCCAACTCGTCGTTAGGTCTTCTATACCTTGGGTCGAATTTTTCCTTCAAACGTGGAAAACACTGGGACTCGGTTTCATTGACATTTGTTTGTCCTACCCCTTAGGTCAGAGTTTCAATTTAGTTTCATGTCAGGTGGAATTTCTCAGTGACATTTCAAGGTACGAATCAAAAGCAAGACTCATGGAATACTATCACTGCAAACTGCCAGGGTGTGTCGTCCTGGAGAAGGGCCAAATCACGGCGTGACCGTGGCGTGACCGCGGCGTGACCGCGGCGTGACCGCGGCGTGACCACAGCATGACTGCAACGTGACTGTGGCGTGTTGGCCCTGTCCAGTGACATCCACAGGGAAGCATCTTCCGGTCAGGAGTGAAGGGAGCAGGAGGAGGCGGGGCAACTTTCTGGACGTCGCCCCGCTGTCAGAAATCGGGATTAGTCAGTCTCAACATTGATCACAAGACACATGGAATACTATCACTGGGAACTGCCACGGGGTGTTGTCCTGGAGCAGGGCCAAATCACGGCGTAACCGCAGTGTGACCGCGGCATGACCGCAGTGTGACCACGACGTGACTGCCGCGTGTTGGCCCGGTCCAGCGACATCCGCGGGGCAACATCATCCGGCTAGGAGTGAAGGGAGCGAGAGGAGGCTAGAATTCTGGTGGAAGGGGGATGGTTTCAAGTGTTGGGGGGATGGTGCGGGCTGATTCGAAGGTGGCACGAGGGGCTGTTGTGGGATGGAATGCTGGTGGCAACGAGGCTAAAATGAAGGTGGAAGGGGGCTGGTGTGGGATGGATGTGGCCGGAGAAGGGCTAAATCACGGTAGAACTATGGAGTGACTACGGTGTGACCGCGGCGTGACCACAGCGTGACCGCGGCGTGACCACGGCGTGACCACGGTGTGACAGTGGCGTAACCGCGGCGTGACCGCGACGTGACCGTGGAGTGTTGGCCCGGTCCAGTGACATCCATGGGGCAGCATATTCTGTCCAGGAGCGAAGGGAGTGAGAGGAGGCTGGAATGATGGTGGAAGGGGGCTGGTTGCAAGTGTTGGTGGGATGGTGTGGGCTGAATCGAAGGTGGCAGTGGGGCTGTTTCGGGCTAGAATGTTGGTGGCAGTGGGCTAAAATGAAGGTGGAAGGGGGATGGTGTGGGTTGGATGTGGCTGGAGCAGGGCCAAATCAGGGTATTACCACGGCGTGACTGCGTCGTGACCGCGGCGTGACCGCGGCGTGACCACGGCTTGACCGCGGTGTGGCCGCGGCGTGACCGCGACTTATTGGAGCTTTCTAACTAAAAGTTTTCCCTCCCCCACTGGGTATACACACCTTCACACAATAAATGTATTTTACAGAAATATTCAAATTAAATGGGAAATGTCTCACATACAATTTAAAGAGGAAGGTGGAAAACATAAAAAACATTGAAAACAAAGTAGAAACACGAACCTAGATGTCTGTTTATGCTTCCAACAACAGTATGATTTGATCTTCAACAGGTGAATGAGGTGTTGTCCAGCTTTTTTAGTTCCCATTAAACACACAATTTTTTTTATTAAATAATAAAATAACTAAAGGAAATAAAATAAAATAAAAGGGAAAATTATTTTTAGGTTTCAAACCCCGAACAGGGGATGTTGTTAACTTGTCCACATCTGCACCCCTCCCCCCTACCCCCTGCCCAGGCCCCCTGCCCCGGCCCCCCCTGCCCCTGCCCCCTCCAACCTGACCCCTGCCCCCCTGCACCCCTCTACCCTGCACCCTGCCCCCTGCCACCCTCCACCCTCCCCCTGCCCCCTTCCCCTGCCCCCCTGCCCCCCTCCACCCTGCACCCCTCCACCCTCCACCCTGCCCCCTTCCCCCCTCCACCCAGCCCCCTAGCCTGCATAGCCCCCCTGCACCACACCATTCCCCCTGCCCCCCTCCACCCTCCCCCTTCCCCCTTACCCTACCCCTGCCCCCTCCACCCTTCCCCCTGCCCACCTCCACCCTGCCCCCTCTAGCAATGTGTAGGAATACCTAGAGGAATACCCCATGGGATCAGGAAAATCACAGGTTACATAACATGTAATCTGACATTACTGGTACTGTGGGAACCCTGGGATGCAGAACTAGGCTTTTGGTTGGATTTAAATATCACATGCCATGTGACATAGTCACACAACATGCGACCCATCTTAAAAGTCTAACGACACTTAAAGAGTGTCTTGGTTCAAACAACTGTTTAAATAAAAAGAGGGAAACCCGCTACAGGGATATAAAAAGGATCAAGTAGAATGTGTGCTTTATGAATAACAACAACATCAAGTATAAGAAAAACATCAATGCAATAATGTTAATCAAGGTATACCACTATGAGTTTTCGCAGACAGCGCACCTCCGTTGGAGGGGTTTTATTACAAAACCATTACTTATTTATCAAACGAAACAATTATCTTAACTAACACTTATTCAAGAATTTCAATTTAATATAAACATGCATAATTAAGAAGGCAACTAAATGCAATTTAAAACATTCTTGAATTAAATAGGCTAGTAGAGGGACCCTACCTCAACCTCAAGGTGCATTTGCTTTTGACGATGACAACTCGAATCTTCATTTTTTCTGCTTGCAAGCATATGCAACTTAACATATATATAAGGAAACCTAGCCTCTATGTACATATTTTCATGGCCAAATATGCACAAGGGGGTCCTTAGATATATTTTTATACTTTCATATACCCTTTTACACTTACACATGTATGAATTTTTCATATCTATATATAAGCACACCTATCCCCAATATATATATTCATACTGCCACGAGTGTATATATATAAAGGGGGAACTTATATATGCATATGCCTACCTATGCATACACATGTAAGCCTTCATCAATGGTGACTCGAATCCACCTCAACGAAATCCAAAAGACACAACAAAAATATAAGGAACCCAAAAATAAAAAATGACCTAATTAAAATTGGGCCAAAGAATAAAAATGGAATAAACCTTACCCAAATCTTGAACTCATTATCTTCGATGGTGGTGGATAGAACCGGTCTTATCATAACAAACCACCTATAAGAAAATAATGGGAAAAGAAATGAGATATAAAAACTTCTTATATATATGTGATCAGTGTGTCAACTGTACATGATAAATGATACACTAATCCATAACCAACAATGAATAAATAATATTCAAATTGATATGTACATCCCAATACTAAATAACATGATCATTAATAAAGCTCTTTATTTTTCAAACATCACCTTCAATTGCCTATTCAAAAATCAAAAAATCACCAAAATATGAGAATAAAGTAAACCTCCATCATAACTTAAAATTGAGAAATAGGGATTAGACATTGTTCTTAGCTGGGCAGATGATGTTGAAGAACAAGACAATTTGATTAATGATCAAAGAATCTTAATTGAAATAAAAAATCTGGTCCTAGACACTATTAGGCTATCTATTGAGCAGGAAAAATCTTGCACTAAAGTAGACATGATAAAGAACATGGAACCTATCCTACATAACAATACACCTTCGGTTCAAGTACCCAAACATATGCAGATTTTTAAAGACCCCCAAGAGAAGAAGGAGAGTCAACAGAACTCTGTCAAACAACAATCTACTTTGGATCCACCTATCCAAGGTACGACTACTCCTCCCACTATTGTTGGTGGAGATTATTCTATGAAGTCTGAAATCTTCTCTATGGTCAAAACGTCAGCAATTTACTGCTTAGTTCCAAGTGTTCCACAGACTCATTCAATAATGTTTTCTTTGATGATTCTTCTTCATTACACTTATGTGATCTGAACACCACTAACCCAACCCTTAATGCTACAAAAAACACTAGAAATAGGGACCCGATTTTAACTCCAAGTGCTATCACTATCAAAAAGTGGAATGAAACCAAAACGCAGGGTTTTTCAACTCCCTCTTCTGACACTGTCTCTCTCAACAGGGCTGTTCAACCCAAGACACAAACCCTATGTACTGATTTTACTGCATATGTTAACATTCCATTAGAACCTGTTCTACATGATAGTCTACCTGTTGTGCTGGAACCGATACATATGCAGGAAATTAAGAACTCCCTGGAACTGAAACAAAGACTCTCATCTAACTTTGTCAAGCCGCTATCAACAGTGGATACAAAGGCTCAAGGTAATTCCAATCCCCTTACTTTATTAAATGCAAACTGTGCTGCAATTTCTGAAATCCTGTTATCTCAAAGTATCAATGACCTGTCTCCAGGCATAAAGGATACCACAGATTCATATATGACTACACAAATAAAAGAACCCACAAATAAGAACAATGTCATTTCTCTCAAAGAACAAGAAAAGACCACTAATAATCAAGAGGTTAGAAGGTCTACTAGAAATAAAGGATCTGGAAAAAAGAAAAAAGGGAGTTAACTCCAAACACAGGTTTAAATGAAGAACCTTTTTTGGAATTGTCAGGGTGTTTCCAACTCTGACACCTTCAATGTTTTGCAAATAATGGTTAACACGCATCACCCTATTCTTTTTTCTATTGCTGAACCAAAAATATCTTTCTCCTCTAAATATTCTCACTTGTGTCAACACAATTATATATTTTCTGGTGCAATCAATAATAATATAAATGCTGATTCTTTATTGATTTTTGCACATTCATCTTTACAGGATTTTAATGTTTTTAATATCTCTGATCAGATTCTCACTTGCACCTTTACTATTGATGGTACTCGTATTTACTACTCCTTTTTTTATGCTACGAATAAATACCAAGAATGAATAATTATTTGTAATGACCTCTCTTATTTAGGAATTAACACGAATTCCCCCTGGTTTCTTATGGGAGACTTTAATGTTATTCTTAATTCAAGTGAAATAATTGGCCCATCTCACGCCTCTATCTCAACGAGAGAATTTAAATCCTCGACCGAGGGAAAAAATCATATTGAAATTAATCTCACTAGTGCGAAATACACCTGGTATAGAAGACATTACAATAAAATGGTTGCTTCCAAATTGGGTAGAGCCTTTACAAATGTCCTGTCTCTAGATAAACAGGACACTATCTCTAGCATCACTCTTCACAGACTGAACTATGGTCATCATCCTATCCTGGTAAACATTTCCTCCAAAGACATGAAACATAGGTTACCCTTCTGCTTCAATAATGTGAAGCTCTCTGATGAAGAATGAAATCATGTCATCCATAACCTGTAGTCCTCAATATCTCATACCAATAATGCCTTTACTTGCAACCTCAAACTAAAACACCCCAAACAGACTCTCAAATCTTGGTGTAACACCAAATCCAAACAATTTAACAATGAAATTAGTCTTCTTGAGAAAAAACCTGATGATATCCAAAACCTAAACACCAACTCTGACCTCCACACTGATCCCACACTAGAAATAAACATTGCGATCTATCTCAATTCCTTGATAACTTTTAAGGGAAACATGAGAAAGAAATCTTATAAAGTTAAATGGTTAACTGAAGGTGAAAGAAATAACAAATTCTATAACTACCTCCAAAGAATTAGGAAGACCTTCACACCCCCTACCCCCTTCCCCAACACCACCCCCCCTACACATCCCCATACCCCCTGCACTTCCCGAGCCCCCCTACACCACCCACCCTACACCAGCACCCCCCTGCCCCTGCACCATCACCCCCTGCTCCACCCTCCCCCTTTCACCCCCACATGCCTAAAAATATATTTCTTAATAATCCCCACATTTTAAAAAGAAGTATGAAAACTCATTTCCAAAAGAAAAGAACATTTAAAAGAATCTCACTTCCTTAAAAAAATACAAAATCCATTTCATAGGATAAAATTACAACTTCTCAATTATAGAATTTTAAAAAATATTAACAGCAGACTTGATAATCATGAACTTATTTAAAATAAAATGTCACTTAAACTTCATAAAGTTCACCTCTATTTTCAAAACACCTCATAAATTTCATCATAAGACCAAAGAATTTCCTAAAACCTAATTTCATTTTAAATCATTTCCCAAATTATATAATGAAATCAAACACTTTCAAAGCATCGTGTGAAAGTCAAAAAATCATAAAACCTGTTTTTTTAATCCAAAACATCCGTGAGTCCCATTTTTAAATTAATCGTGGAAGAGGATTTAAATTAAAATACTTCATGAAATGTATTTTCATTTTAAATTATTTCCCAATTTCTTTTTAAACCTTATTACTCTTGAAAACATTATACATGATATTCAAAATACTTTACAAATAATCCCCCAAAACCGGTTTTGGAATCAAAAAATTTCAATAAATGTTCTTCTGTATAGAAAATTTGAAGCACCAAACAAAAGAAAACCATAATGTGGCACAACATAAAAAGTCCATTACAATAACACCAAAAAATCACTAAAACATCCTTTGATCTATCTCCCAGGGATTAAATTTCCTTAGGATCCATTGGAAATCAAAATAGGTTTCCAAAATAAATCCAAAATTTATGAAAAGATGTGCTTGACTTGGCCACATAGTTTAGTTGACCATACACCAATCATACAATAACATCTGAAATTTTTTTGAGACCACACACATAGGCTCTATATATTATTTTAGACCAAGTGGGATGATGATGATACTTTGGTTCCTTCCTACTTTCATCCCAAATCATAAATAAATCCCCCAAAGTATCTGATATAACTCGATGGGGATCTAATCATCATTATCAAAATAATTAAAACAAGAATCCAAATCAACGATTGAAATAACAACTACCCATGGAAACTCAAGTTTTGTTATGAAAAGTGGTGATCAATAAACTACTCGTGACCTACCTATTGATTCCTAATGATGATCATATCTTCTTTATAATAATACGCACTCCAAATAATAAGAGAATCCTCTAATACCATTTTCTAATGAACTGGCCCGGATCAACCTGACATGTCACCCAACCCGGATCTCCACAAGGCCCAAATAATGTCTCTTATTGTTGTTGGATGGTGACAAGTGTCAAGGTATCAAATTATAACCATTGGTAATGGTTTCACCCTCTAAATATGAATAAACACATCAACGAATCCACCCATAAATCCAACATCACTCATCAATACCTCGGTCACTCATGCAAAAAATAAATAGTTTCAATATAAACGAAACAATCGAACATAGTATAATATTTTAGAAATAATAAAATGTAAATCACATCATCATATAATAAAGTAATAAGAAAAATCCCAAGTATATAATAAACTAAAAGAAATATCTGGGCCAAAAAGGATTATATATAAACATTCAAAAATATGAACAAACTTGGATCACTACTAACGACCTCCTTATGACCCACAATCCCCCATACCATCCAATACCATCAATCATCAGACCAACTCGAACATTAACCATGGTAAAAGAACATAATCTGGGCTCTTGAAAGTAAACATGAAATTTTCATACACCCATTGGTGTATGCACGATGTGAACCAAACTATGCCTAGTTGAATTTCACTAAGGAGTTGTAATAATTCCTTTGAAAAGATGTTTTATTAATGATAGTTTAAAATATAATTAGTGAATAGGTTTTTTACAAGATATTGTAAAGAAAAAGTGTAACCTGACATAACTTCTTTTATAAAACAACTTCCATTTTCAATTTAAAATTAAATGCTTTCAAACTAAGGAAAAAAGGAGTTTCAAATCCATTAAAAGAGAACTAATCCTTTTCCCTTTTTTCCAAATCCATACCTCAAAACCACACCTTTAAATCAAACATTTTTTTATTTAATAATATATTTCTGTAACTATTTTTTAATTCAGTTTGAATATAAACCAAAACCATCACTGAAATGGAATATACAAACATAACATACACCAAGATATCAATGGGAAATTGATAATAATAAATAATTGAAGTAATAGTGGGGATACAAATAAGGAATGGGATGAGATCCTCTAATAAATATTCAAAGAATTATAGAAATTATGGGAAACACATTAGGCTCTAGAATGGATGATACTATAACTCGTTCATCATATTACTCATTGGGACCCTATGCGAAATCAGATCATCCCATTCAGCTTCCCCTTTAGGTCTCTCCACATATAAAATAGACCCCTAGTAGGGTGATAATCTCTTAGGGCACTATCCAGCTAACATACACTAATCTAGCATCTCATGCTGCTAGAACTTCAATATTTACCTATGTTCCCATGATAAATCAATCTATTGGAGGTAGAAAATAAAAAGAATCACAAGAATCAATAAAACATTATTTTAAATAAATCCCATATCACCTCAAACATCAACTCACTGACAAGAAATAACTCCTTTCACTTCATCCATATCAAAAATAGAATACAACATCCCTCCTAGAGAGCCACAATTCAAATCAGGAATAATCAAAACAATGGGAATAATCGATGGTCTTATACTCATTATAAAAATATCTTATATAAAGTGAAAATATGACTTTTCAAAAACCAACTAGGAATGCCAAGTCATTTCAACCATTTAAAAACCTACTTTATCACCTTCTTTATAACTATTCTATGTGAAACCACACTTAAAATCATTTGTAAAACCAACTACCTTTTCATTCAAGTCATTTTAAAATCCATTAAACCAATTTTATTTCAAAAAATACTTGAAAATCATACCAATACCCAAATGGGTTCAAATACCTTTTGTTATATAAATTGTTTTAAAACAAGCTATATAGGCATTCCCACAAATTCTTGTTATTTAAACCAATTAATTAATATTTAGAAAACCATTATAAAATCATTATTCCAAGAGAGAAAATCATTTATTACACTTCTCAAACCCACAATATCTATTAAATATTTATTTTCTTTGATAAAAAAAAGTTTTATAAAACACCAAGCACAAAATGACATGCTAATTAAAATAAATACACAAAAATACCTACCTCAATCCAAGAATAACTAGTTCATCAAGAGATACTGAAGGTAGAATTTCATGAAATGTCAAACAAATTGTATAGATTTGATACAACATAGCAATGAATAACTAATAAAAAATAATGGACCCATAATTGTTCATAACATGGAAGAGGAGGATCACCGGGAGTGGGTTGGTCACGTCGGAGGAGGTGGGGATGCCACCTAGGAGCAGTGTCCGCGGGGAGAGTTGAGGTGTCCTGAATTTGGTGGCAGTGTCCGGGGAGGAGAATCAGAGATGAGAGATCCCGAGGGGGGGGGGGTTGCCTCGTTCGGTGGCAGCGAGGGGCACCATTGCGAGGGTCGCCATCGTGAGGGGCACCATCGGTGGAGGAGGATCGGGGAGAGGAGAAGTTGTGATGGGCACTGTCGGGGAAGGAGGGTCGCACACAGAGGGTATCGGGGAGGAGGGCGCCACCGTGAAGGTCGAGGGTTTAGAGGGTCGCGTGCAGAGGGTATCGGGGAGGAGGGAGCCCTTGTAAAGATCTGGGAGTATCGGGAAGAGGGTACCTCTGAGGGTTTCACACAGAATGTATCAGGGAGGGGAGGGAGGAGGTCCCTGACAAATTTTAGAGAAAAAAAAGGAGACGACACATTTTAGCCATGCGGGTTCACTCAATTGTGGCTATAAAGAAGCTATAGCCACAGACCTATAAAACTGTGGCTATAGGTCCGTGGCTATAGCTTAAATTTCTAGTAGAGCATTTTTTATGATTTTTACCTTGTTTTATCTCTGATTTTTTACCGTGATTTTTTTTAAAAAAAAAATCCCCAGCCTAGAGACTGCCTATGCCGGTCGCTATAGGCTGCCTGGTACACACATTACCGACCGCCAATGGCGGTCCCTAATGTTGACCCAACAATAGCACAACGACCGCTAGGCGGTCACTGTAGGCCGGAATTTCGGCCACCTATAAGGACCACCATTGGCGGTCTCTCTAGGCTTCCTGGTACAAACATTAGAGACCGCCAATGGCAGTCGCTATTGTTGACCCATCAACTGCACAACGACCACCAGGCGTTCCCTGTAGGCCGGAATTTCGGCCACCCAGAGCGACTGCCATTGGCGGTCGCTGTTGGCCAATTGCGATGAGGCTAAAGCGACTGCCAATGGTGGTCCCTATAGACTGAATTTTTAGTAGGTATTCTTTCCTATCTTGCATGTTTAGTAGAAAAATTCAAACACAACATGAAAATATGGAGGTTGTGTTATTTTTTAGGATACAAAAATGGAGAAATTATTGAATCCAAAGTATATAACTCCTCCCCAGTTAATGTTTCTAGAATAAACCGCCCAACAGATATTGTATTACTTCCTTTGGTATATTTTGATTCTATATTGGGAATGGATTGACAATATTTATACAAATAAAACATCAACTATCTGGAAAAGGAGATCAATATTCATATACAGTGGAATCATCCAATTATGTATAAGTTTAAGGAGGAGTATTAATATTATTCAAAGCCATTGTATACATTTTTTATATTATTTTATTATGAAAAAGCATATCTAGCTCTAATGATTGAGATAAAGGAGGGAATCATGCTCGAAGACATGCCCATTGTGAGGGACTACACTGATGTCTTCCGGGAAGAATTGGCTGGTCTTTATCTGGATCGAGAGGTTGAGTTCTCAATTGAACATATTTTAGGATCTCAGATGATTTCAAAGACTCTATATAGAATTGACACCATTAAGTTAGAGGAACTAAAGAATCAGTTATGGTAGAATCTGGACAGGGGTGTGATATGCCCAAGTTCTTCCCCATAGGGTGAACCAGTCCTATTAATCACAAAGAAGGATGTATCAATGCGCCTATGTATTGATAATTATGAAATCAAAAAATCATGATAAAGAAAAAATATCCCATTCCATGGATAAGTGACCTATTTGATCAACTATGTGGGTACAATTATTTATCTAAGGTGGACCTTCAGTCGGGATATCACCAATTAATATTGAATAAGGAAGATATTCACAAGACTGCCTTTCAAACGAGGTATGGACACTATGAGTTCCAAGTGATTCCCTTCAGACTCACTAATTCCCCAGTAATATTCATGTACATGATGAATATAGTATTTAGAGATTACCTCAACATATTTTTTGTAGTCTTTACTGATAATATTCTAATATATACTCCATGAGAAAGGAAAAAATGAGGAGCATTTTAAGAATTTGAAAAAGATGTTATGAAGTGAGAAATTTTTTGGAAAGTACAATCAATGTGTGTTCTGTATGGATGAAGTTTCTTTTTTGGGGAATTTTATCACCAGTAATGGAATATATATAGACCCTTCCAAAATAAAGGAAATCTAAGAGAGGACCAGGAAAACATCTTTAATGGAGATTCATAGTTTCCTTAGTCCATTTGGGTATTATCGATGATTTGTGAAGAACATATCATGATTTTCTAACCCACTAAAAAATATTATTTATAAGGGAGAAGAGTTTTTCTGGACTAGTGAATGTGAATACTATTTTAAAGAGTTCAAAAAGGGTCTTATCACTGCATTAGTTATCGCACTTTCTACAAGTGGGGAACTCATTCTGGTATAAAACTATTCCTAAAAGAATGGATTAAGATATGTACTGATGAAAAAGAATAAAGCGATAGACTAAATGCCATGGAAGTTAAACATTCACGAGAAAAACTATTCTATGCATGATCCTGAGTTAGCAAATGTGATCTTCATGTTGAAAATATAACAGAATAATATCTATGGGGAGAAGTATGAGATATATACCAATCATAAGAGCCTAAAATATATATTCATAAGGAAAGAGATTAATATTATCTAGTGAAGATGTTCAGATACCAGAAAGGATTATGATTAATCAATCCACTACTATCCTAGAAATGTGAATAAAGTAGAAGATGCACTAAGTAGAAATGATCCTAAAAATTTATCAATGATGAGAATTGAGAAGGATCCAATATTCTTATATTTGAAAAAGATGGTCATAGAAGTCATTAATTATGGAAAATCATCAATACTTTCTCGAAATATGGATCAACCATCCATCGTTTAGAAAATAAAGGATGCTCAAGGAAATAATGTGGAAATTCAGAAGAATGTGGAAGCTATTAGAAAAAGAATATCCTCAGAGTTCAAAATTGATGAGTAAGGAGTTGTAAGATTTGGGTCATGACTATTTGTACCGTCCAATAAATATATAAAGAATGATATTCTTAATGACTCACATAGGACAACCTTATCTATTCACTTAGGGCTCACAATGATGTATCTCAATATCTAAGAGAACTATTGGTGGGTCAATATGAAGAAGGATATCACTAAATATATATCAAATTTCATGGTATTTCAACAAGGGAAGGCTTACAGGAAAAAAAATCTAAGGGGATGATGAAACAATTACCCATACCATCATGTAAATGGAAAAACATCACCATTGGATTTGTAACTGAACACCTGAATACATCAAGAGGAAACAATACTATTCGTGTTTTTCTGGATCATCTCACCCAGACAGTTCACATTATCCCAATTCTAGAGGACATATCACTGGATCAAGTTTCCGAAATTTATATCAGAGTAAATGTAATGATAAATAGAGTACCACTATCGATTGTATCTAATCGATATCCAATATTAACCTTGATGTTTTGGAATAGTCTCTAAAATTCTCTAAATACTAAGATGAACTTTAGTACATATTATCATCCCCAATCTGATGGCCAGTCTGAGTAGAATATTTAGAAACTAGAATAAATGTTGATGGAAATTTCTATTGAGTTCAAATGAGGATGGGAATAAAATCTACCTATAGTTCAGTTCTATTACAACAATAATTTCTACTCAAGCATACAAATAGATCCATATGAAGACTTTTATGTGTAAATATTCATAACACCTACATTCTAGGGTGAATTTATTGAATTTAAGATGATAGGACTTGGAATGGTAGAAGAAATGGTGGAAATAGTGAAAAACATTCAGCAACACATCAAGGCAGCCCAAAGTCAATAGAAGAGTGTTTATATAAATCATCGATGGGGCCTAGATTTTAAGGGTGGAGACATGGTATTCCTTCTCATATCTTCATTTAAGAGGATCATGAGATTTTGGAGGAAAGGAAAGGTGAGTCCTAGGTACATCAATTCCTTCAAGATTATTGAACATTTCAGAACTATGACATATTGAATGAAACATACACCTACCATGTCTCAAGTACATGATGTATTCCATGTATAACCCTTGATAAAGTACATACAATACCCCTCACATGTATTGAATCTAGAGGTTGTACTGTTGGAAAATGATCTATCTTACGTGGAGAAGCCAGTGAAGATTATGGACCGTAGAGATAATGTTCAATGCAAAAAGCTACTCACCATATCCAAGTAATATGGAGAAATATTATATACAAAGAGGTATCATGGGACCTAGCGGAGGATATGAAGAAGAATTACCATAACTTATTTTCACCATAGAGCTAAAAACAATTTTTTTTGGGAGAAACTCATAAGGGGGGAAGAATGTAACAACCCATAATTATATCAACAGAAATTCCTTTTTTTATTATGTCATGTAGTATAAATAACCTAAAGTCAAATAGAGAACATAATACAAATATTATAGATAAATAATCAATGAAAAAAAAAGGTATTTATAGAAATTAATGAACCTATACCAATAGAATAATAACTTGACATTTGGAATAGTAATGTTACCATTAGGAATAGTAATTCATCAAATAGAATGGTAAAGTCATCTAGGAGAGTAAAATTAATAATTATTCATATTATAAATGTTAATATGATATAATTATATCATGTTATATGTAAATAAATATTTAAAAAATTATTAATTAAGTGTTGGTATTTTTATAAACCATAAATGTTTATTTATAATTTTATAATTAATATAATTATTTAAAAGAAAATTTAATTTTCTAAAATAGGTTCAGAAATTAATTTTTTGTGTGTTTCATTATTATAATATATTTTTATGAGTCCTTGATTAATTTTTCAATTTGTTATAAAATCTTTTATAATTTTAAAATATATATTTTTGAACTAAAGAATGATTTTAATTAGAAAATAAATTTCTAATATATAGAAAATTATTTTCATAAAATTTATTTAATTTTTAAATTTGACACATAAATAAATTTTCAGGGTGATTTTTTTGGTTATTTCTAAGATAATTTAATTTTTGGTTAATTGTGAAATAAAATAATTTATGATATATATATATATTCTTTTAAAGTTTAATACACTATTACATGGGTTATGGATGATATCAGAACCATAATATCTAATCTTTATTCTTAAAATAATTTATTTAGTGATAAGGTTAAAACTATACCTAATCTTGAGACAAAATAATAAATTAATGAATAAAATAATAAGAAAACACCCCTCTCATCCCCTATAAATACCACCCCACACAAACTATTCTCTTCAGAACATCCCATATTTTATGCTTGCCCAAATTATGACCTATCCTCTTCCCAATCCCCTCACCCATGTCCAATATGATTTGGTCTCTACAAAATACCAAAACCAATCCCCCTAAGGAAGTTATCAATGAGAAGGATTCAAGAGGTAAAATTCCAATTCTTTTCTATTAATTTATTTTTATGTTATTTTATATTCTTATTCACTCCTCACCTCCACTCATCCAAGTGGAATGAAAACTCTAGAACCATATATATAGTAGAATTATATTATTCTAATTTAATAAGCCATCATCCTACCCATTTCCTCTCCCTTTTATTCTAAAAAATGAAAACATTGTCTTTGAGGTGTTGATTTATCTCCTTCAATGATGATAAGTTTTCATTTCCCTCACCACCTCGAATGCCTGTGATAAAACCATTATAATGGTTGAATTGTTTTAAGGTATTTTATAACCATTTTTTGTGATATAACTAACATATATACATCATATTAAATGATAAAACAAAATGACTTTGTTGTGATTGAAAATCGCCAAAATTAACCTAAAACAACTATTATTAACTTTTTAACTGATGATTCATCCTCATACCATATAACCAAATAATTTAGATGATCATTTAATCTTATGTAATTTAATTAATAACATATAGTTTTAATTTGGGATAACTATCCTCATTTTATAAAATCTTCTAAACATATATACAAGAGAATTAATCATGAAATCCTTGAAAACGAACACTCTTAAATGATGAAATTAAACTTTGTAACTCATTATAATATTTCTAAGTTAACTTAATAAAATTATAATGAATAATATACATGTATAAGTTATTTTTGATTTATTAATTACTGAGTCTAATTTGATTATCTAGGATATTAATGTGATGAAATCATTCGTACATAGGCTAAGGGGGGTCTCAAACCCAACTCACTTTCTTTGGGGTTTCCCTTATTCAATCTATTTTTAGTATTGATGTAATATTATTATTCATTAAATATCATTTATTTTTTCATTACCTTATATTTTCTGAGATATAAATGTTTCAAATCCGGTTTTATGAAAAATTTAATTATTTTTTTCTGAAAGAACTCTTCTTTTTAAAAACACATATTTTATTTCAATTGAGATTCTTTATTCATTAATAAATATTTATAAGAAGAATATTATACCCATTATATTTTTGGAACCCCAATGTTTATAAATTAATACTTTATAAAAAGAAACTCATTCCTTTACATCGGTTATTTCATATCTATTGATGATATACGTTCTATGTAGATAGCATTATTATGTAAATATTATGATTTGACGGGTGCAGTCATAATTATATAGATCTCCAAGGCATTGGGTAAGGAGATGTATATCTTGAGGGAACATGAAATATGTGTGAACATGATGATAGATTTATTCATAGTTATTTTTTTTATGATGACGCACATATGTTATGCGTTAACATGATTCTGTCTTTGTTCAAAACTATTGGTGGTAGTTCACCAGTAAGGCACGATGTTTCATTTTTGTGCATTTCCATATTCCATGCCTTTATCTAATGTTCCTATCATTATTATGATGTTATTATAATGTTTATTCTCAATCATGTAATATTGATTCATTTATTTATCTATCATATTAATAATATTTTAGATTACCCATATATTTGAGGTATATCCTCACATGATTACTTGTTCTAAGGAGAACATAAGGGTAGGTAAAAAGTTAGGGGATGAGCCCGTTAGGGGTTCCAAACCACTAGGTTTCCCCCCCCCCACCCTCCATCCTCCTCATTGGAATGGCTACAGATTCTACTCTCAGCACTATTTCTCACCATTCTTATAGAGGAAAACTCCTCTTTTAATGGTGGCATAGATGTCCTCAGTGGCTCGACTATCTCGATGTTTTCTCATAATTTTCTAGCCTAAATCTCATCCTTTTTTCTTTCACTGGATAGGGATTTCTGTGGTGGCATGGTGAAGATCCAGTGGTTGGGATCATGCTCTATGGTCAGAGGGTTCTTCCTCACTTTCTTTGTTTACTAGGAGTGCGAGGGGTGGTCTGCTGTAGTCTCATTGTGAGGATTTATAGTGGTGATGGGTTTGCGGTTCATCTTCAGTGATGTTTGTATGTCTTTGTGACTTAGGTAAGTATTGATGTTTTGATGTTTGTGATTGGTCGATTCACGGTGTCACTATCTCTGAGGTCACCTGCAACCCCTTGTTGGTCTCTGGTTGGTGCGATCTATAGGCTTGTGTGACTGGGATATCGAAAGGATCTCATCGAGGCAGTGGGTTTCGCTGGCTGCGTTCGGAAACCGGGATGCTGGTTCAGTGGAGTATTTTTCTCAAGGATTCATTTTTTGTGGCTCTATTGTCCATTGATTTCAGTGATGGGTAATTTGGTTCTATTTCAGATGATTTTTTGATTTTATAATGGTTGATTTTTGGATATCTAAGTTCTTGTATTTGTGTTACTACTTTTGTTTTGATTCTGATGCTATGTTGGAGCTGTGACCGGTGGGATGTCAGTGCAGCCGGTTTTGATCACATGGAACAGGCTTTAGAGGAGGATTTAGAGCTGGAAATTCATCATTGCAGTGCTTTACGAACATTGTTTTTTTATAGGGTATGGAATCATCCATAGGATCATGCTTGTGATTTGACACATGACACTTGCATGCTGTATAGTCTTGCATAGATGGAGAGCTTGTCATGATCAAATGCAAGGAAGGGGAATCTCCATGTTGTCACTCTAGTTTCACTCATTTCCTTTGGGTGTGAATTTTCCTATGTTCTTGAAGTCTGTTTGGGTTTTCCCTTTCTTCCCTTAAAAGGGGGTTTTATCAAAATAATAAAAATTTGAAGACCTTTGGGCCATTGGAGGAGGATGAGAACACAAGGTCCAATAGGAAGATAGAGAATCACATATTAAATAATGTTTATGTTTTATTATGTAAATGTAAAGTTTGTTCCAAATTTTCCCAAGACACCAATCCTTTGGATCCCGAATTTATAACACTATTATGTTGATTATCTTTAATGTGATGTAATAGTATTGGAAGAAAAATCTGGGTCGCTATAAAAGATAAAGAGTTCGATGAAGGGAAATAAAACCATCCTAAAGTACTATTTATATTTAAATTACATAATTTTGGTTAAAACATGAATTTTACAAGAAAATTCCTTAATCCAGGAGATAAATTTTAGACCAAGGAAGGATATATGCTATGCCCATCATTGAAGTTAATGTATTGGGGTTTTTATGTATTTTTATTTGAGAATTATGTTGTGCATGTGTTATATCAAATATATTTTTTTATACAAGGGCCATAAAGCATCTATAGAATGTTCCGAAATTTATTTTGAAAAAAATAATTTTTAATTGGGATAATAATATTATTGAAATTATTGGTGAACATGAAATTGGGTAATGATTTGATTCTAATGTTATTCAGGTTAATTTGAATGAAGTTTATTGTTTTTTGATTCATAAGTCTTTGTTGTTATTTGAGGATAATAGATTATATTAGTTTTTTTAAATCAAAAGTTCTTTCATGTGTGGTAAAAAAATCTCTACACACTGTTATGGGTATATAATTCTATGGTTGACCATATTTTAAAAGGCATACAAACATTTTTAATGTTTTAAATAATATATTTTGAATTTATTTGAATCATTTAATGGGGTTTAGGAATAATACTCTATTGAAGATTACATATACCTTTTCTGTTGGAATATGATTTTATATTGAGTTAGTTATGGCCAATTGGATAATTGGATATAGAAAATCATCATGGTTGAAAAAAGATTCATTTACATGGTGATATCTTAAGATATATTAATGGTTAATCGAAGGATTACATTTCATGTTACTATCTAAATTTTACTCATAATAAATTTTTTAATATTAATGTATTAAAAGATTATATTACAGTTTATCTTGATGATTAATGTTATTTTGGGAAAATTTTTATTATGTTGAGCAATATGTAATCCTTAAGTTTGACATGTGATTTAACATGAATTATTATTTGGGAATAATGATATTAATTTCTTTTGACATTTAAGGAGAATGGTTTGAGATCACCATTTATATTAAAACATTATTTAACATTGATTTTATTTTTTTATTTGGGATATAGGGTTATTTCTATTATGATCTATGTTTAAATCGTTTTTTATCTTGTAAATTTTCGAGTTAAATAGGTAGGTTGATACACATTGAATATTATCATACCTCATGACAGTCATTCAGTTTCTGATAACACACAATGAAATTATGAATAACTTGATATCATGTTTAGATTTTAATGTATATTTTAGTGATTCAATAAAAAATAATGTTCATATGGAATACTCACCATTTGGATAAAAAGTGGTGTTTGTGCTAGAAATTGAATGAAGGATGAAATTATATATGTCATGTTAGTATATGTAATTATGTTTTTAGTATATATTGTTAAATAATTCCCCTAATCGATAAAGAATAATCTTTGAACAAAAATGATTTCTTATTCCCTTCATTTAAAATGAATCAATTTTTTTCACCCATCACTGATTAATAGTTTTGTGGTTGCTAACATTCTCCTAACCATGTTCTCTATCACACTTTATTAGATATTAGATGTTTGTTTTCCCTTCTATATACGTGTTTTCAATTTTGAAATAATGAGACCAGAATACCCAAATTCAAAGCCAAAATATCTAATACTTTTTTTAAAAAAAATTTCTAAACAATATACAATCCTTTTCATATTAATGTCTTTTTTCAGTTTTGGTTTTTTGACAATCAGGACAAAAAAACTAAACCAAATTATCTCACTTAAAAAAGTATATATATATTTTTTCATAAACTAAAAATACTTATATAAAACATCAACTCTACTATGTATCTATCCACAAAATCAATACCTATATTCTATGTAACATTCATCCAAATAAAACCCTAATAAAAACATTTAAATATTGGGATAAGAAAACAAAATTGTAAGGGCTTTTAATACCTAGTTACCCATTTTTCAAAATTGTAACGTCCTGGTTCCGGGTTCATCCCAAAGGTGCTCCGTACTCATTTGGTCACATGGCCTCAAAAGAATTTCCCCAAATACATGAGGCTGCCGACTAGAAGCGAGGGCCTTGGGTGTGATAGTGGGGAAACTATGCCCCCATTGGTAGAGTAACACAATAGAAACAAATAGATAACAATAGCGGAAGCAGTAATACCATGCAATAAGTAAACAGAAGAATAATGAAAGTAAATAAACAACTAGAGAACACATATAAATGATGCATGTCACATATGTCTAGTAAATCATCCAAACAAGTCACAATGCTGAAAAAAAATACTAAAAAAATTACAAAGAAACCGAGTAACTCCAGCAGCATCACAAGCCTTAGCTTGGTCCCATGCTTTCCTGATCCACAACAATGACGTACCTGAAGTAGAAGGGATTTTTTACTTTTCTATACCTGCAACAATATAATCTATTTGGGCCCAAAATCATGACCCAAACAGGGTGCGAGATGAGTCTCAATTAGAAATCACCCAAAGATATATTCCCAACTATCAGTGAACATATATATATATATACTAGGAAATAGGAAAAATGAAGTAATAAACAATGAATTACACAAAAGTAAACAATCCTACAGTTTCAACTACATTCATTTACATTTATTAATTATTCTACAAATGAACACAAGAAACCCATTGGTAAGTTCTCACATTCTATCCCCTCTAGTTCAGTTTAGACAAAGACTCTCTAAGTAACAACTCACCAACAATTCCTCTGGTGGTCTTTTAATGATAACTACAGACTCTCTGAGGAAGCACTCAACGTCCAATTCCCCATGTGGTCTCATAGAAGTATACTACAAACACTTTGATGGAGAACTCAACATCCACCTCCTATGGTCTAACAATGTGAAATTTATAATAGACACTTTGGAGAATTACTCAATGTCAATTCTCACTATAGTCTCACTACACCAAGTTCCCACATCCCCGTGTAAAGCAATCATGCACAAACAGTATCCAACAGCCAAAGTAATCTCAAATACTACAAGGCTAAGTGACTACAATTCATATCTCAAGCATTTCATATAAATTAAAACTCCATCATAACATCATTGGTCATGAAAAACAAAGTATACTAACAGGCAATTCTAGAACCAACAACCATTATCAATCAAACATTGGGAAACACATCCATAGCAAGGTAATAATCCATATTCCTAATCAAACACCCTTACTCAAGAAAAAAAAGAATATCAGGCATTAACATGGTTAAATTACCAAAACACACAATACCCTAAACTAGGGTATTGGGCAGTTTTTTCACATAGAAATCAATGACACATACGGAAAGGAACAAACCACCTATATCAACGTTTTACGATCGATATAGTTGAATCTGAGCCTCTAATTTGACCAAGAGCTTCTTAGATCTAAAAAAACGTCAAAAATTTCCAATCTTGAAAAACTCACGAGAGATCAGAAATAAATAAGAGAGGCTCTAAAAGAAGGAATAACTCACCAATTCGGTTCCAATGCAATCTACGGTGTTTGATTCATAGCACAGATGATCGATCGGGGGCTCAGAGAAGAATTAGAGATCTTCAGTTGCTCCTAGATGAGATGACACTAGAAGAAAGAGGTTATATAAATTAGATGTGGCCCCGATCCAATGTATCAATTTAATATAAAAATACATAGCATGTTATTTAATGATACACGATGTGTATATTCCTTTATCGGGCACCACATTAGGTAGTCTCTAGGTCACCTCACATGACCATGTACTCAATTGTTACATGGACATGACACAACTACCTATGACAATCAGGTACACAACATGTAATCCTTAGTACATTGCATGTATGTATGAAATTTCCAAAATATCTCCCTTTTCTCAAAAGCACCTGAAATCAAGATCCATAACTGAAATAAATATCTAGGTTCTTACAAACTTCCCCACTTAAATAAATTCATCCCCAAATTTCCCTATGAAGGAGGTGCAGATTAATCCTCAAAAATCTCCAGCCACTATAATCATACATCAGTCTCCATCTCCCTAGTCTCTTATAATACTCTCCTATGCTACTATAACACCCATACCAAAGGAATAAACAAGACACAGAGAACCTTCATGCTTCGATAAAAAATTTAGATAGGATGATCCTCGAATGATGTTGGAACCTCCAACTCAACCTCCTCAGGTTGAAAAACATGAGATGAGTCTGAAATGTAATGCCATAGCTATGAAACGTAGAAGACATCATGCATTGACCAATACCTCTATGATAACTACAATAAATACGAAACTGGCTCGACTCTCACCAAAACCAAAAATGGTCCAACGTATCTTGGTGAAAGAATTCCCTTTATCCTACTACTCATATGTGCAAACCTCATTATGACACTTAGGAAATCAATATATCTGACCTCAAACTGCAAAGGTCATCTCTGACGATCAATATAAGACTTCTGTTGTGACTGTGCAATAGCCATCTTATTCAAAATCAACTCCACTTGCTCCGTGGTATCCTAGACAAGACGAGGTCCTAGCATAGTTTCCTCTCCAGCCTCCAGCCAATATAGGGGTGATCGACATGACCTAATGTACAAATACTCATATGGTTCCTTCGAAATAGTTTCATAAAAACTATTATTTTAGGAAAACTACACCAGAAGTATGTGGTTCTCCAAAGAACATCTAAAATCTAGAACACATGCTCGAAGAATGTCCTCCAGCACCTGAACCGTACACTCAGACTAGCCATCTGTCTGGGGATGGTAAGATGTACTTAGGAGTACATGTGTAACCAATGCCCTTTTTAGTCCTTTATAGACCCAATAAGTAAAATGATAATCCATGTCTGAGATGATGGAGTGTGGAACCCCATGTAAATGTACAATCTCTCAGACGTACAACCTTCCCATTTCATCAACACTGAAGGTATCCTTGATCAGTAAGAAGTGTGCAACCTTCATGATTTTTTCAATGAAAACCCAAACTGCATTGTTCCTTCGAGGAAACCTCAGTAATCCTCTCACAAATTTCATCACGACATCATTCCACTTCCAATCAAAAATGGATAACTACTGAAAAATCCCTTCCGGTCGCTGTTGCTCCTCCTTCACCAGCTGACAGGTGGAACACCTCAAGACAAAAACAACGACATCCCTATTCATACCTATCCACAAATACTAATGGTGTAGATCTTGATACATCTTGGTGACACCAGCATGAACTTTAAAAAATAAAGAATGAAAATCCCACAAAATCTCCTCGCGGATGTCTTCTGACACCCATATGTACCCTTGAAAATGCAAGATCTCATCCTCACCTATAGTCCATCCATGTATAGCGTCTTCTCCTGACACAATCTCATGTAAAACCTTTCCTTCGACATCTGATAGCTACGTCATTCGTACTCAATCGAGCAGAGCAGGGGTAATAACTTTAGAAGAAAGGAGCTTCATCCCCTATCTATCATGAACCTCCAAATGCATCTTAGAGTATAGATCCATAAGCTTCCACTCACTACTGGTATCCTGAACTTCTTTTATTTGAGTCCTCTTTCTCAACACATCAACCACTACGTTTCCTTTTCCAGGCGTGTTGGAAAGCTCAAAGTCAAAGGACTGAAGGTACTCAACCCACCTTCACTGTCTCAAATTCAGATCACGCTGAGTGAAGATATACTTGAGACATTTGTGGTCAGTGAAAACAACAAAATTACCTCCTAATAGATAATGTATCCAACAGTGTAAATCCTGAAAAAATATAGAAAACTAGAGATCGTGATTCAGGTAATTCTCCTCTTGTGTCCTCACCTACTGAGACCCATAGGCACCAAATCATTCTCCATACATAAGCACTGCTCCCAACCCAATACCTAATGCATCATCATAAATATTATAACTCTTTCCATGATCTGTAAATACTAGTATTGGTGCTAAAGTCAACCTACCTTTCAACTCTTGAAAGGCTATGTATCAAGAATCTGTAAATAGGTACTTTACAACCTTTTTAGTCAGGACCTTCAGTGGCATTACTAAGCGTGAAAATAATTTTATAAAACATATGTAGTAACCAGACATCCCTAGAAAAATATATAACTAAAATATGTTATTTAGATTCTCCCAGGAAAAAACTGCTCCTAATTTCTATGGATCTACTGATACTTCTTACTCTGAGATAACATGACTCAAGAAGTGAATCTGGTCCATCCAAAAGTGGAATTTTGAGAGCGTAACATATGACTGATGGTATCTCAGTGTACTCAAAATGATCTCAAGATGGGTATCATGGTCGTGTCAATTGTGAGATTACACTAAGATATCTTCCATCAAAACCACCATAAAGGAGTCCATATATAGATGGAACACTCAGTTCATCAGTTCCATGAAAGCTGTAGGCGCTTTCATGAGACTGAACGGCATAACCACATAATCGTATAGACCATAACTACTCCAAAAGGTTGTAAGAGGTAAATTTGATGGTCTAGAATGCAACTGATGATAACCGAATCTCAATTTAATTTCTAAGAACACCTGGGATCCTTGATGTTGATGAAATAGGTCATCAATCCTCGACAAAGGATATCGGTTCTCGACCATCAACTGGTTTAGCTTCCGATAATCCACACAATATCTGAGGGTACCGTCTGAATTCTTCATGAAAAGGACAGGTGAACCCCAAGGAGAGGTACTGGGTCGGATGAAGCCCTTTGCCTATAACTATTATAACTACTTCTTGAGCTCCTGTAACTCTGGTGTAGCCATCCTATAAAGAGGAATGGAAACCGATGCTGCTCCTTGAACAAGCTCAATAGAAAACTCTACCTCTCGATCTAGAGGTAAACCTGAAAAGTCATCTGGAAAGACATCCCATAAATTATCCACCACTGGAGGAAAGTCCATCTGTGAAGTCCCCTAGTCATACAAATATAAACTAGAAATCTAGGTTGTAACTCCTCCCAACCAATGATGCTCGGGTCCCGCTCTGCTTTCCTGGACAACCCATTATCCCTTATGTAGAAACAACCTGCCCTCTCGTGACATGAAACTCACCCTAAGACAATAGAAATGGATAAAAACCTAGAAGGGAAGCAACCAGTCCATTTCGAGAATGAAATCATAGCTCGTCATCTCTAAGACATAAAGGTACCCTAAGAAGTGACACCCGCCAACCTAAAGAGGGAACTCCTTGCACTAACATACACTAACCGTTATAGTCTCTAACAGAGTGTCCAATGTGAAGATATTTATAGATGTAAAGATACAGAGTCTCGGGCTATACACAACAGCAATGGATATGAAAATTTGGTAATCCCCTATATCAAAAAGTGCATAAGATAAACCCAAGGAAACCAAAATCGTACCTCTAACTATCGAGGGTCCAATATCATTGTTTTATTAGTTATTCTCTATCGCAAAAGCCTAGCCTAGACTACGGTCCTGTGAAGATGTATATGATCCCTGAGCAGACCCAACCTACGACAGTTGAAAACCCTGTGTCTGACCACTACGACAACGACCTCCACCTTGGCCTAAATAGACTGAAGAACTCCAACCCCCAACCTAATGTGGGACTGGTTGTCCTGCTCTAGTATGAGGAGTCAAAATAGAACCCCAGTTAGTCAGAGGTGTACTAATTCCAGATTCAAAGATGCCCTAGTTCATAGCCCCAAAATCCCTTAGGTTGCGCTTTGTGATCAGTGCCTGGTTCACTATGGAGGTTATGAAAGTAAACCTGAATAAGTTCACCTAATATTGGATGCCATGCCTGAGACCGTCCTCAAACTTCCTCACAAGGAATAACTCATCACCCCCTAGAATGGGTGTAAAGCGATGTAGCTCTATGAAGCCAGAAGAATACTCCATGACTGAGAGAGTACCCTACTCCAAAATCATGAACTCTCAGGCTTGGTCGGCCCTCAAAGTCTCTCGGTAGAAATAATCATAGAAGGCATGCTTGAACTCATCCCAAGAAATACCCTTCTGGAACCCAAGAATATGACATCACATCCCACCATCTCTAGGAAGAATCTTGAATCATGTACGTAGAGAGATTCAACATCCTTTATGGAGGCATCTCTAGATGTTCAAAGATAGATAACATGGATTCTAACCATGAATCTACATCCTGAGGTCCTGCATCCTCTGAGAAAGTGGGAGGATGTTGCTGCTAAAAAACCTGCATGAATTCTGCCATAGACGGGGAAAGATGCAATGCTCCCTGGAAGGTCTGCATAATCCTCATGAAGCCTTCAAAAAACTATTCATCGGCACCTGTATCTGAAATTACAGTTGGGGAAAAGATGATCATGATGGGTGGATCTGATGGTAGTCCCTGATCTTCCATGTCCGGTGTCTGATCGCTGCCCTGGATCTGGCGTAATATCAGAGGATATCTCGAGGGGATGACTCTGTAAGGTCAATCGCACACCTTAGTTCAATATTATCATGGACTGAAACTTAGAAGTTCTAGAAGAGAACATGAGAAAGAAAACATTCATGTCTGTCAGAACATGGATACATGGCGTGTATGAACCATACATGGCGTGTTCCCTTAAGCCTTTACATGGGTATGTACTTCTTCTAACCCTAGTCCTCTAACACCCCATACACACGACATGTTATCCTTTGACATGGCGTGTACTTAAATCTTTCACCCCTATCCAAGTTCCTCTACACGACTAATCCACACAGTTCTCCTTGAACAAAACTACATGACATGTTTATTCCAGAAACGACATATACTTGAAGGATCTCATTTATCTGTGTCGTTGGTCACACAGCTGGATACACAGTCTAGTCCACACGGAGTGTTCTACCAGTACACGACATGTTTCACCAAACAAAAACCAACCCTGTGTCTCTACCCATAATCCCCATGAATCAAATATTGAAATACTATTCATGTCATATAAAAAGTATAACAACGTAATAAAACACATGATCCACCAAATTCCGATCTATGAGGTCCCATAACAACCTAGGGACCAATGTTTGGCACTCATTCAAATGAAACCTTACATAATAAGCAATACCCTATCAAATACTAGGTATTATATCAAGTCATCAATCACAACAACATGCATATATAGAACAACATCTATCACAACAACATGAAATCAAGAATGCACCCTAAATGGCATGACAATAATGCATGACATGTGATCCCTAGCAGGTGCCTATATGATTCCTGAGATGGAACACTCTCATCTCATCATGTTTCAATAGAAATAAAACCTCAATAATGTCAACGATAACATCACAAAACATGTGAATCACCCAATGGTGAAATCAAATCAACTATAATAATTGAAAAACCAAAAAAATTTGCAATATTTGAGGCTTATTAGCTTTTCCCGGTATACGAGTTAGCTACTCCCAGATAAAACTTATTACCATATTCCTAGTCCTTTCTATCCCTATATATAGGCTCCAAATATTAATTCAAAGAACAAAAGAATCCCTTTGATACAACTTTGTAACATACCGATTCCAGGTGCCGCCCAAAGGTTCTCTGTACCTGGTTGGTCACATGGCCTCAAGCACATTTCCCCAAACTCTAGAGGCTACTGATTAGCAGTGAGGTCCTTGTGTCTGATAGTGGGGAAACTATGACCTCATTTTCATAGTGACATAGCGAAAACAAATAGATAACAATAGTTGAAGCAGTAATACAATACAATAAGTAAACAACTGAAGACTAAAAGTAAATAAAAAATTAGAGCACACAAATAAATAAAGCATGTTAGATATGTCTATGAATATAGCCAAATAAGTCACAATGTTGAAATAAAATACTAAACCAAAGTACAAAGAAACTGAGTAACTCCAATAGCATCGCAAACCTCATCTTGGTCCCATTCTCTCCCGCTCCAGATCAATCAAGTCCCTAAAGTAGAAGGACTCTTTATATTATCTATACCTGCAAAAATATAATCTATTTGGGACCTAAAGATTGACCCAAACATGGTGTGAGATGAATCCCAGTAGGAAAACACCCAAAGATCGATGCCTAACTATTAGTGAACACACACACACACATATATATAATATGAAATATGAAAAATGATGTAATAAACAAGGAAGTACTCAAAATTAAAAAATCCAACTGTTTCAACTACATTGATTTACATTTTTTAATTATTAAACCAATAAACACAAGAAAACCTCTGGGAAGTTCTCATAGTCTAACCCCTCTTGTTTAGATTAGACAAATACTCTTTGAGGAAGAACTCACCATTAATTCCCCTTGTGTTCTTTTAACGATAACTACAAACTCTTTGTGGAAGCACTCAATGCCTAATTCGCCCAGTGGTCTCGTAACGGTATACTATAGACACTCTGATAGATCACTTAGTGTCAATCCCCCCTATGATCTAACAATGTAAAAAGTATAAGAGAAACTTTGGGGAATCCCTCATCATCAATTCCCCATATGGTCTCACTACACCTGGTTCCCATAACCCTGTGTAAAGTAATCATGCACAAACGGTATCCAGTATTTAATGTAATCTCAAATAATATGAGGCTAAGAATCTACAATGCATATCAAAATCGTGTCATATAAACAAAAACTCTATACTAACAGCGCGAGACATGTAAAACAATGTAGCCTAATAGGCAGTTATAGACCCAATGACTAATATCAATCAAACATGGGAAAGCACATCCATAATAAGGTAATAAACCCTATTCATAATTAAACACCCTTACTCAAGGAAACAAATCATAACATGCATTAATAAGGTCAAATTCCCAAAAAATGCAATACCCTAAACTAGGGAATTGAGCACTTTTTGCACATAGAAATCAATGACATCTACAAAAAATCACAAACCACTTACCTTAATGTTGTACGATCGATATAGTTGAATCTCAACCTTTGATTTGACCAAGAACATCGTAGATAAAAAAACTTCAAAAATGTTCAACCTTGAAAAACTTATTAAAGAGGAGAAATCAAGAGGAGAGGATCTAAAAGAAGGAAGAACTCAACGATGCAGTTCCAACGCAATTGACAATGTTGTATGCGGAGCACAGATAGTCGATCGGGTGATCAGATAAGAATCGACAATATTCGGTTGCTCTTGGATGAGACAACACTAGAAGAAGGAGGTTTTTTCAATTAAATGCATCCTCGGTCCGATTTATCAATTAAAATTAAAAATACATGGTGTGTTCTATAAAGATACATGGTGTGCATATACCTTTATTGGATCCCTCTTTTACTATCTCCAGGTCACCTCACACGACCATGTACTCGACCGTTACACGACCAGGACACAACTACCTGTGGCCACAAGGTACACAACGTATACTCCGAAGTACACAACGTGTACTTATTAAATTTCCAAAATCTCCCCTTTTGCTCAAAAGAACCCGAAATCATGATGGGTAATTGAAATGAAGATCTAATTTCTTACAAAAATAATGGTTGAAATCTTCATTTGAAAAAAAAAATTCAAAACCAAAATTCTTATTTTTGTTAAAATAAAATTTAAAAATAGAAATAAGTTTTTCCATTAAAACCATATATTTTTACAAATAAAATTTTAATTACTTAAGACTACATGGAAATAATTATCTTATTAAAATAATCCAGTAATTTTTTAGAAAAATATTTCATAACCATAGAAAAAACATTATGGCCAATTGGAACATTTAGGGATGTATAGGGCCCAACCTTTTACAAGGTTTGGGTTTACTCATGAAATCCTCCTCTTGTTTAGAAATACCAGGTGATGTATTTTCAATAAAACATTTTAAGATTGTTAATTTTTCCACTAGTGCATTAATTGATATCTTTAAAGAGAAAATTGTGACAATGGTTGGATACAGATAAATAATTATATAGAAATTTTAGAGTATAAATATAGATTTATATATTTCATTAATACTTCAAAAAGAAATTATGAATTACAATATACATATAACATAAATGGATGGAGAATAAGAATGATTATTGGAAGGCCATAGTGTAATTTAAATTTGTGAATCATCAAATGATAATGAAATAAATTGAGAATCACATGAAATGAAAACTTTTAAGTCATTAAAATACATTTTGAAAATAGTCACTAATTTAATGATAAATAAAAAGTTTAAAATATGAATTAATTAATACTTTATAATGTATTAAACAGAGTTCCCATATAAAATCCTAATATAAATTACATAGAACTAATTTTTTTGAAACATCATACCTTTTATGTTAAATATACATCCTACTGTTGTATTATATAAAAATAAAATTTCTATTTTCAATAATTTTTGTGTCCCTACAATATAATAAAATTTTGGGTTCATGATGGATATCATGTAATCCCCAAAGTGGAAAAGATGATGGCGATGGCAGTGGGATTTCACAGGTGGTGAGGGTAGTATTCATGGGAAAGATAAGAAAGAGGTTCTATGGTGAGGTCTTGGTTAAAATGATGGATGAATGTATTATTGGTGAAATAGAGGTTGAAGAATGGATACAATGGCATCAATGCCCATCTGTAGTGGTCAAACAAGTGTACGCATGACGGTGCGTCTGTGTGTGTGCGTGGTTGTGGTCTTATTTCTAAATGTCAATGGTGTGGCTTGGGGCGAAATATGACAAACCCACTACCATTTTTATGTGTTTTTATAATATATGTATTTAGTAGTATATATATAATCATTTAATATTTTTCAAATTTTCATATGTATAAATATACACCCAATCATTTAATAGTTTGACCTCAAATGTTTGATTTGTAATATATATATATATATAAACATTTTGATTAATAATTTCTCATTACAATGATTTTATATGTATGTAAATATGAATGTACACATGTATTTTTATCTATATACATAACATTAGTATTATTATTATATTTATAATATTAATGAATTTTAGGTAATTATATTTACGTTATATTAGTATTTTATTTTTCATAGTGTTGGTAGTTTATTACAATCATTAATTTGGGTTTTACATTTTCAATTATTATTTACATGTATATATTCATATTAAATTATATTATGGTCATTATTTATAAATTTATTTCAATTTCATAATTTTCATACTGTTATATTTTTATTTTTAAAAAATATTTCACAATTTACAACAATGTCAATAATTTTCCATTTTTATTGAATGATTAATTTGTTAAATTAATAATAATAACAACATCAATTTTCATATATAAATTTTTATATATAGTAGTGTGACTATATTCTATATAATATTTTCTTATTTCTATAAATATGGAAAATGTAGAATATATTATTTTTAATAGACAACTCATTATAATACATATTTCATAGACAATAATTATTTTTATATTACTATTATAATAATATTTTTGAAATTATTGGCTACAAAATATATATTTATAAAATTTTAATTAATATATTGGATATTTCATAATAACTAACATGTTTTCATCAGAATATCTAATTGAAAATGAATTGATTTATCATTACAATAATCTAAAATATACATAAGTATTTTTAAATATATATTATGAATGTTATAATTTAATTTATTTTATAATCTATAAATAAAACATATATTAAAAGAAAAACACTATTCTAAAATCATGGATCATTACATCACATCCCACAGATTTCTACTATTCAAAGTCCTAGTTTTTGTTATTCTAGATGACCATAATATTTCCCATTCACTATTATCAAGAGGATGTTCTCACTAACCCTTTCAATGATGCGGGTTTCCACAAATGAATTTTCAAATGTAAAACCCTTGCTTACCAATCATAAGTTCAAATTATGAGGAAAAAATTTATTAAAGGGGGAGGGAAAATGTACCAAAATTTTAGGTTATGAAATAATATTTTTCAATTTAATTTAATTTAATAAATAGCATGTTTTACATGAAACACTATGTATAGATAGATCATAATCATCTATTAAAACATTAATATTTAATGTGATTGTTATAACACAAACACTAAATAATTAGGTACTGATAGAAATATCAAATTTATGAAATATATATAAATTTCCTACTCAATATAAATGAATTGATAATTTATTAGCAAATAATCACTCAATTTTATGTAAATACATTTTATTCTTCAACATTTTGTTTTCTTAAAAAAGAATTTTTATTTTTGTTTTGTGAAAAAATATTTTTAATAATTTCTGGAGCTTTTATAATTTTTATAAAAGGTGTATAATTTTTTAAATCATCATATTAAAATTATCTTTTGCCTAATGTTTGATTTTTTTGAAAATATTGATTTTACAATGAATACTTAAAAATACTATTTTTCATTAAAAACTATACTTTTACTTCATGAATGTCCAAAGATTCATTTTGATTTAAAATGGTTTTAAAGTAAATTTATTTTTCTTGTATTTTAATAAATCCAATGAAATTCACTTGAATTAATTTAATGTTTATATTTAGTATAAAAACATTTTCTTATACAGAAAAAATAATTTTCGTAAAAAAAAATTTTATTTGTGCAATGTATTTTTATCCTAATAAAATTAATTAATCACTATTAGAGAACTATTTTAATTAAATTTATATATTATATATTTAATTAAATTTTATATCATTTGTCAAAATATTTTTACTATTCATGGGATAAGAAAAAATCATGTAATTTCTTAAAAACTATATATTTTTTAAATTAGTTTTCACCCTTTTCTATGAAAATAGATTATAACTATATTAATACTATTATATGTATCGATTTTGATAAAATAGACTCCATATTTTTTATTAGGATTCTTAAATTTGGCAAATAAGACCCTTTAATATTTAGCCAATATAAATAGTTACCATGGTAAAATTTACCACATCGATAAAGGGTAAATCAGGTTAATCTTGGTTAAAACTAAGTAATAAGGCTAGAATATTTTCATCATAATTATTATTGGATTAAGGTAATTTTAACCATATCACCATATTCTTTAAATTTATTTTTTTAATATACACTTGTCCATGAAAACAACTTCTATAATATTTAAAGAAAAGAGTGTTTAAAAATGTCACCCTCATAGTTTTAAATATATGAAATATTTCTACATAAGGAGAAAAAAATGTTATTAATGAATATAAAACTATATTTTGAAAAAAATGAAACTACATTCATGATGTAAATGTATTTATAATTTATAGAAATTATATAATTTTCTTAAATTCTAACCCAATGCCAAAATAGTATTTATTCAATTAATTTAAAAATAAAATAAATGGTATAAATATTATTAAAAGTGATATATTTTGTTTGATTTATAGTTTTCCTAGAATAATATATTTTATTATGATATATTAGCATTTTTAATGAGTAATATTCAAATTCAAACTTTTTCATTAGTCTTTTAATCAATTTAAATAAATAGTGGATAAGTTAACAGAAATTATTTTTTATGAAAATAAAATCATATTAAATATTTCAGAAATCAAAAAGATTATTGAAAGAGTAAAATTAGTATATTATATAGTCCAAAATGTATTCCATTTCCCATTTTGGATCCAATTTCACCCCTATATGTAATATTGGTTCTCTAAAAGAGTGAAAAAGACATCACCGTAGTAAATATTTAAATATATTAACTAAGGGATTAAATAAAAATATAGAGTGGAAAAAGTAATATAAACTTGTCATTATTTTTTAGGTTGATGGAATTACAACCCATACTATCAAATAGTAAAACCCATATACTTTTGGATTCATTTTTAATTATAATTACTTAGTTAAACATTAATCATTTATGAAATTCCAAATGTTCCAATCACTTTGATTCCAAAAGGGAACCCCTCCCCTTACTTATTAACACTTTTTTATCTTTCCATATAAACCATCAAATACTAACTCTATTTTTTTCATCTATTACATTATAATAGTAAATTGATTTATTTCAGAGATAAGTGTTGATAAGACATGAGATTTTGAGTCTTGATGTGTCTAGATTTAATTATTAAAATATATTAAATATACACATACTAATTTTTTAAAAAAGGTTAAATTGTTTTCAATGGATACAAGGATCATAAATAAGACGTGCTTATTTAGTTCAAAGAATGAGTTTCACCCTAGCCAAAACATAATCTATGTTGTAATTGGGTTTCAGGCTTGATAACCTTCATGGGTGAGTAATTAAATAAATTTAATTATAATTATTTAATTATTTGATTAAAAATTTCAAACCAATTGGTTCTTTATAAAAACACATCTATGGAATATTTTTAGGGCTAATAGCATAATCATGAAAAAATTAAAATCTATTGGAGTGGAATTTTGGAGGGGATCATAGAGAATAACATTAGATAAATTGAGATTGAGGATTATTTCACCATTGGAGATCGTGAGTCTTTCCAATGACAAAAATTAAGGACCATAATACATCAATGAGAGATCCAAGCTATAGTTAGGGAGTTGTTTTATTTTTTATCCCCATTTATTTATTCCTATAATGAACCTGAATCAATCAACTATTGAATTGATTAATATATCATGTTTACAGTTGGTATGAGTGTGATATTATCCAGGATTAGGGATTTTTTTAATTACATTACCATCTCTATATTCATCATTCTAAATAAAACAAATGGATTCCAATAAAAAAAATTTCTGAGGTTCACTCCTTATGTTTTTGTGTTGTGAATTTATTCAATTGTTCTTCACTCATCACAAGAAATATTACTGGAATGTGGTATGATATATATCCAACTATAAATCAATACACACCCATTTCATGGTGAAATAGATTGATAGCGCATATCCAGGAACAATTTGATGGTAGGATTAAGCTATAAATATGGATGATCGACCATGGATAGATTTAGGGATACCTTTTATTCCTATCCTCGGTGTGTGACTGTGGGAGACACATGGAGATGATTTTTGAATGGTTTTAAAGGCCAAAACATGGTGATCAATGATAGAAAGGATAAAATAGACATGTTACCTAATTTATAACATGATTTGTGGCCACATCAGAGGCTATAGGGGTGGATGATAATGCATGAAACATATCTAGGATTTTGGACAACCACGGGTTACACGATGCGTAACACTTAATTACACACTATGTGGGGACTTTTTTAGGGTGATTGGGGTCTTTTAAGAAATATGTTTCACAAGACATGTGAGATGGGTCACACAAAATTTCACCCTTAAATAGAATCTTTTCATGTACCTTCAAGTATTCATAGACAAGGTTTGGAGAACATGGGATCTGAAACTCCGTGTACTCAGACAGAGACATGACTTGGCTAGGTGTACATGGGAAAATATTTATAATTTCAAATATTCAAGAATAAATATAATCACACATGTTGGGTACTTTGACATAGACATAGACATGGGAGCACGCTTTAATATATAGGTAGGGACCAGTGTCGAAGAGACATGCAATGCACTACTAGTACACATTGTATACTCCTTGAATGATTCCTTAGAGAACTTGTCCTATTTATCTTGTACATATTTCATTATGTTGAGTTCCTATTACCCTTTCCTTAAGGGTAGTTATGCAATTTCATCAATTACAAATGATAGAGATCTCTTCTGATGGAAATTTTTCTTGGGTGTAGTTATTGGATTCCATCAGTGGGTCACAGAGAGAGATCCTCTATAATAATTTCCCCAGATGGGATTCTTAGTATGGTTCTGGAAAACACTAGTTGGGAATCAATACCCTAATTATATGGTTCATCCATATTGGGTTTTTGGAAATCCCACATCCTTGGGTGTGATCCCTTATGTGTATCAATCTCTTCAGACTCCCAGTGTGTACTTATTATTGAGAGACCCGATGAGAATTAAATGTTATATGGATTCTATCAGTTCAATCTAACTCATGGAGTGTATTCTACTTGACGATTTATATTTATAACCTTTGAGCAGGAATAATAAGATGGGATTTTAGTTGTGACATTACCTTGAAACCATGATTATATGTACAATATATCTTGATGTTCTTATTATATTCCACAAACATATACCTGTGATGATATTTTTATTATTCATGATATCGTACACTTAGTGATTTATGGGTTTCCAATTAGCTATTTTTATAATCACCCCTACATGGGATTTACCACATGTGTCATTCCATATATAGATGAATGACCTTTTGACAGAGTCCTAGAGGGACTAGGACGAGGCAGAGCTTAGTGAGTTGGAAATACTGAGGTGTTTTATTATGGTTACATTGGATTAAGCCCTCACCCACTTTACAGGATATACATTATTTTAATTACATTGAACTGGGATTGCATTCGACCCCCTTTCGTTCTCTTATTGTGGAACTATGATGTTGGAAGTTTCAATGTATGCATTCATGGTTTTCAGTTACATGTTATTTCAATATTGTATGTTCTTAGAGAAGTGTACATGTATACAAGTACATTTGGATAATTCCACCCATGTGTATGATATGCCTACTCAGTACTGTACACCATCCCTGACACTGTTTGAGGTGGGCATGTAGTAGTTATGACATATGCCCTGTTGGGTTGGGTCATGAAAGAGTGGTATCAATGGAGGTTCTAACATTGGATCAGTGTATGTGAGATTGGTTTGGGGAAATAGTGATAAGTGTTTCTTGTTTGAAATTCCAGATAAGAACTCCAGTGTTGGTGTGGTAGATGATGTATCCATGAACCAGGACTCTGATAATCATCATTTTGAATAGGTATATATATGTACTGGTTTCAGGGAAAACATTGGTATATGCATCATATCAGAAAATTTTATAGTTTACATCCCCTTCTTGAGTCATATCTCAAGATATGATCATTGAACATGGTATATGCTGTTTATTTTAGGATTCCCCAATGTTGTTTTCTAGCTATAATTTATTAGAAGGATCATTTGAATGATCCCCTTAGATATGGGGGGTTCGATATAGGGACATATTTAAGAGGTGTTACCTCCAGATGGTGAACCGGTATTACCACCACTTATTAAGCAGCATATGGTACTCGTAGTACCATCAGATGATGTGCACATACTGAGAACACTTCATGTGTTTTTGCAATAGTTATATCTCAGGTTCTATGTATATCCCACCCCATAAGTTTTAGAGGGATGTCTTGAGGCGTTGACATGATTCTTTCATCTTCTTGGGAAACCTATAGGACACATGGTCCTTCTGAAAACAAACCTTCTATATTGATCTAGAAGAAAATAGAGGTGCCTAAAAACCAAGTCATATAATGAGACAACTATAAATTGGTAAGAGTATGAGATCCTTTTCATAGGTTAGTTCTATATATCTATGATGAGGGATGTGAACATTCAAGATCTTATACAACATTACCAGGGAAGTGCAACTATGGATGAGCCTTCATCGAGGTTCACCAACCTATCTCGATACTCAATGGATTTTGCGTGTGATTAGATCCTTACGAATTAGACCTTAAAGTGAAGAATTCATAGATAAATACACGATATCATGATGTTTCAACGCATTCTGACAAATGTTGGTATGATAGATATTGCTTTAGTGGTGAAAACTTTCCTAGCTTAGCAGACACATACATTTTTTGCCAGTAGTGGGAACACATGAGATACGAATTTGGTAGTTGGGTGTTGATGAAATACACATGGACCAAGAAATATGAGGCGTTTTAAAGAGGTGCTCCTAGAATGATTCACTACTACGAAAATGGGCAAGGGATGCACTTCACTTTTATCAGCGCTAAAAAAAAGCACTGATAAAGGGGGCCTTTATCAGCGCTAAAAAAAGCACTGATAAAGGCCCCCTTTATCAGCCCTTTTTTTAGCGCTGATAAAGGCCCCCCTATATCAGCGCTTTTTTAGCGCTGATAAAGGGGACCACTTTATCAATGCTTCTTTTAGTAGCGCTGATAAAGGGGTGATTTATCAGCGCTTTTCCCGAGGGCTGATAAATGTTAAGTTTAAAAAAAAATATTTTTTAATGAAAAAAATATTTTGTTATATAAGTATATTTTTATTGATATACATACAATATATATTTTTTAAATATGTTATTGATACGTATAAATAGACTATTACATTTAATATATACAAAATTTAGTGAAAATGGCTTCAAAATATTTTTATAAAATATTATTAATTAAAAATTTTCTAATTATTATCGATTAAAAATCATTTAATAACAATTTGAGGACACAAAAAAATCAAAACAATTAATAAAAGATCTAAAATATGTTGAAAATGTAACTCAAAACTGAAACGGCCATAAATTTTGATCCATGTGTCCGTTTAAGCTCTACAACATATCAAATCGAAGCCTGTGATGAGCTATACGTGATAGTGACCCAGGCGAAGCATCTGTCAAATTTTTCGAGCCCAAAAAAGGCCGAGAAGGCCTCCAAAACTGAGTTTTTAATCAGGATACCCCAATTTGTTAACATTTAGACAAGTATAACATCTGACCCGGATGTCCGTAAGGACTGTACCACATATAATATAAAATATTGTTTCATTTTCTTCGATTTGACTGGTTGTGGTGTTGAAACGAAATTCTAGATTATAAGTTATGGTTGTTTTAACATTCTATGGCTTTTCAAATACACATATATAAGAAGTTATTCATAAATATATATGTCTGTGTGTTTGTGGGTGTCATGTGTGTGTCTGTGTGTTGTATATATGTATATATGTATGTATTTATTTATTTACTTATAAACACACATCAAAAAAAATATTTTTTTCATAAATGTATTTAAAACTAATCTTATAAGTACATTCTATGGCTTTTCAAAAACACATATATATGTATTTATTCGTAAATATATTTGTGTTTGTGTGTGTGTGTCTCTCTGTGTGTGTCTGTGTGTTGTATATATCTATGTATGTATGTATGTATTTATTTATTTATAAACACACATAAAAAAAATATTTTTTTCATAAATGTATTTAAAACTAATCTTATAAGTATATATTAATATACAAATAAATATACGTATAATTTTTTTTAACTAAATATATTAATATACGAATTAATATAAATATATACTAATATATAAATATATATATTTATATTAATATGAATCTATATAAATATATGAATAAATATAACTATATATATATATATCAATAAATAGAGAACAAAACGAAATGGCTTAGTGGTAAAGGTGCAGCCGCGAAATGGGGGAGGTCCAGGGTTCGAGTTCGGGTGGAAGCGAAGGAGGTGCGCGCGTATGAGGATGTGCAGGAAAGGCATCACGCAGGGGACCTCATAGCGCTGATAAAGGTGGTGTAAAGCACTGATAAAAGTACTCCCCAGATTATTTTTATTTTTTTAATTTTTTTTAAAATTTTATGACCTTTATCAGCGCTTTTTAAAAGTGCTGATAAAAGCCGCTTTTATCAGCACTAAAAAAAGCACTGATAAAGGGGTATTTTATCATCACTTTTTTTAGCGCTGATAAAAGGGAACCCCATATATTAGCACTGAGCTTTACAACACTTTTTAGAGCTGTTAAAGCCCTTTTTAGCACTGATATATACCGTTTTTGTAGTAGTGATGGTCTACAGTTTATGGCTCACAGGATGGTTCTAGTCGACCTAGGGGGAAGTGGTTATACTCTTATGATGGAAGGAGACATATCACCCTTGATTGACAGACCCTCTTTACAACTGATAGAGAGAAAGTGTATTAGCCACCTATAAAAAGGAAATGGAAGGAGAAATAAGGTTCGTAGGGTAGAAGAACTGGAATAGGAGCAACGTGAGCAGCTGGAGGTGCAACCCATTATGAATTATCACCATCACCACCCATAGGTGGTCTGTGGAATGCTCACAGGTATGGTGGAAAAGGGAAAGGGATGTTTCAAGTGACCATAGGTTATTACCTAGAAGATCCATGTATGATGCAATTTATTATCAATATCATTTATACTTTATCTGTAATACTTATAGACACAAGTTCTATTCATTAATTTATTTTTACATACCTACATCAAGACATATAGATTTTAGTTGATCCTTTGGCTTGACCATTGTGCTTCGAGTCTCATACCAGATCTGAATTATTGATCACAAAATTTGGACAATGGTGTGACCAAACAATTGGATATGAAAGTTTCATTTGGTATAGAGGTAAGATTGCGAGGGAATGCAAGGGAGTTGTCCAACCTGGGTGTTTCCTCATTGGTCATTAGCAGATAGGAGGTGACAGGAAGACTGGGTAGGATGCGTACTCGCTCCATCAACCGCCAATCAGTCATCGTTTTTGAGGATTCGGTTCTTGATTCTGAGAGAGAACAGGATGTTTCCGAAGGTATGTATGATGATGATTTTTGGGTTTAACTTCTGTCTCCTGGCTTGTCGTCGCCATGTGTGTGTCCTTTGGTTTATCACTTTTTCCTTAAAAGTTTTCGTATAATAAAAAAAAGTTAATTTTCAAAGTTTCATTTGGTATCTATTTTTTGTAGTGATATGGCCTTATGATGTCCTATTTGGTATGGACTATTTATCTACAGTTCATGTCCATATAAACTGTTTCAGGTAGAGGTTACAGTGTTTTAACAATAATTGGATGAGGTTTCATTTGGGGAATAATGGAAACCCATGTAGAGTAGGATAGAATCATGTATAGTATGGTTTGAATAATTACTTATTACATGGTAGTGTTAACCTTGTTGTAGTGCATACATTGAGTTTTCAGTTTTCTATAGTGGTGGGGGAGTATAAATATGTATTTCTCGAAGACATTCTAGGATTACCTCCCCACCAAGAGATATAATTTTTCATTGACCAACACCATATGATGAAACCAATATCTTCTCTTGCTTATAGATGGCTCCCCCAGAGCATAGAGAACTGAGGGTGTATTTTGAGGACCTATAGAGGAAGAGCTTTTCTAAAATAGTGTTTCACTTTAGGAGTCCCCTATGTTGTTTTACAAGAAGGTGGAAAAGATCCTAAGGTTGTGTGTGGATTACCATCACCTAAAATAGGTGACCATGAAAACCAAGTATCCACTACCATGAATCGATGGCCTATTTTAAATATTGAGAGAGGAATGATTATTCTCAAATATTTTTCTCATATCAGGCTATCACCGATTGTGATTATAGGATGATGATATACCAATTATGAATTTTTAATGACCTTATAATCACCATGAGTACTTGATTATTACCTTTGGGATGATGAATACCCTAGTAGTGTTTATGGGACTCATGAACTGGAAGACTCATCTTGTATTTGACAGGATAATGGTAGTACTCATTGAACCTATCCTAATGTACTTAACATATGAGTATAATAACACAAGACACTTGCGGATAGTTTTTATGTATTCCTTGAGGTCTTTATCTATATGAATCTCTCTGAGATACTATTTTGGATTTAGGAGGATCACTTTTTGGGAAATTTTATCTCAATAGACGGTGTATGAGTGGACTTGATAAAGGTATTGGAAGTGTCATCTTGGGTTCCACCCAAGTGCATGTCACAGGTGTGTAGATTACTTGTGTAAACATTATAATATTATAGATTCATAATTTATTTCTCTATGATATCAGCTCTGATGACATATTTGACCTAAATGGGGAAGCCATTAATTTGTACAGAGAGGTGTGAGAAGGATTTCCTAGTGTTGAAGAAGAGATTGTTGAGTGATCACATATTAAGATCTCTTGAAGAGTTTTTAGAGTTTTTAGTGTTTTAGGATGCATTGGGGACTAGGTGTGGTTGTGTATTGATATAGAGTAAGGAGATGATTTCCTATTTTCCACATTAGTTGAGAACACATGAGAAAAACTTTGTAAACCATGATCATGAGTTAGAAATGGTATTTTTGGTAGAAAAGATAAGGAGACACTACCTGATGGTTGAGTAGTTTATCTTATATTATGACCAAAAGTATCTATTATAACATCACTAAGTTAGATCATAACATGAGACATAGGAAATGTCTTGAGTTCCTCCTGGATTAGGACTTTTATATTGTCTATACTCTATGGAAGGGGAATGCGGTAACATATGTTTTAAGTAGGATATCTTGTTTGAAGTTGTTGAGAAAGGTGTCAGAGCAGTTGAAATCATTACAATAATCCTTTATGGATAGGGATAGATCATCCAACCTTTAGTAAATAGTTATTATCCTCTGTATTTATAGTTAGTCAAGGAGTTACAACTAGGGATACTTAAAGTGAGTCCCTACAAACTCATAATACCATTTATAATTTTTCTGATGGATTTTATGAAGCTGAGGATATTGTTTTTATTTTAATAGGATGCATGATAGTACAAGTGAAATTTTGGTAGGATTTTTTGAGAGAGTTTCATACGTATCCATTAAAGGTACATCAATATGTGGTGAAGATATACCAGGATATCATATGTCAGTTTTGGTGGTTGGTGTTGAACAAGGGAGTTGTAGAGTATTTCTCTCAAGGCCATATTTGTCTGCAAGAGAATGAAAATAACTAGGTTTAGTTGAACGCCTTCCGGTTCCACATCAGAATTCATATGGGATATTCTTATACTTCATGTCTAGGTTACCTCATATCTCCATAGAACATTATTACATTTGGGCTATCTTATAATGACTCACCAACTCATCCCACTTCCTAGATATTCAAGAGTATTGTTTAGTAGTGAACATGGGATGAATCTACATGTAGAAGATAGTCAGAATCCATGTATTTACATTAATGATTATTTACAAGCATGGTTCGCACATCACATCGTTGTTATGGAAGGGATTGTTGTAGTCCTCTGGGATTGAGTTGTCAATATGCCAGGAATTTCAACTACATACTGATGGTTAGAATGAATGAAAAATTTAATTCTCAGAGGAAATGCTGTGATATTTCATATTAGACTTTGGATGTAATTGGTAGGAACACCTACAATTGGTTTATTTTGGGTACAAAAAATAGTTACGATTCCACCATCGGTAGGGAACCATTCATGGAATTGTCCAAGAAACCTTACAGGTCACCAATTTTCTTGACTAACAAAGGAGAGTGTTCATTTATAGTTCTAGAGTTGATACGAGCCACTATAGAGAAGGTAAAAATTATACATGAACTATAGAAAACTGAATATATCCTTCACATGCCATATGAATACCGACTACAATGGCCTTTGGAGTGTATGAGAGATACCATGTGTTTCTAAGGGTCTCACCTCAACATGGGATAAAAATATTTGGCTATGGTGGAAAGCTACCAAAGAGATTCTCTATCCCTTTAAATATAATATGTAGCATTGAATTGGTGGTGTACCACTTAGTTCAACCACTACATTTAGACTAGGTACATAACATCTTCCATGTGTCACAACTGAGGATGTATGTGCATGAACTATCACATGTTATCATCTTGGTGAGATATAAATCGAGGATTGTGATACTTTTCTAAGTATCTAATGGATATCAAGGATCAATAGGAGAGTTTCCATCATAGGAAATGAATTATTATAGTCCCAATTTGGTGGAATCGTGAGAGTATTCTGGAAAGAACTGAGGAGTGAGATACTGAGATGCATGATCATTACCCACATATATTTTTGTATCATTTAGTTTCAGATTCTTGAGACTTAATTCCCTATGGAGGGGATAGTGTAATTAATTTGATTTCTTCTATTTGTTAATTTTGAATTTTAAATGGATTTATCAGATTCTAGGTAATTAGATGACCTAATATTTTTAAGGAATGGTGTGCGAAGAATTAATTTCTAAAATATATTTAAAATATAAAATGTAGGAATGAATCATTTTCCTTAAAAAGTGGCATAAAAATTAATAGAGGATCAGATAAAAAATTACAGGACACTGTTCAGTGCATAGAATGGGTTTTACCCTAGTTGAAACAAAATTGATTTCAGAATTGGGTGTTGAGATTGAGTTATTTCGTGGGTGAATAATTAAATAAATTTAATTATATTTTTTTTAATTATTTTATAAAAAAATCAACACAAACTTTTCCGTATATGTATACATCAATGTAATATTTAATGATTAAACCACATAACCCTAAAAAGAAATAGTATCCATTTGAGAGGAACTTTTGAGGATATTTAATGCTTGGAGATAAGTGCATGTGTACATGTACATTAGGCTAGTGCCTCACATATGTGATTTTCATACTCAGTGCAGGTCACCGACCCTTTCCCTATTAGAGGATTTCGTGGGGTAGTCCAGACATGTGCCATGTTGGTCTAGGTACAAACATATCCCCTACCTAAAATCTCATCTTAACTTCTTCATCCACATTCTAGAGGATATAGTCTTCCAAAATTTCCCACTCTATGCCCATAAAGATGACAACCAAAGAAATTGTTTCAAAGAAAAAGTACTCACCATAACCGACCACATTATCATTAACTCCACTTTTACCTCCAATAAATATAATTTTATATTTATCAAACAAGAAATTATATATCCTATATATAATAAAATATTTTATCATTATAAAACAACATTCATTCATATTATTTTCATCAAATGGGTGGGGAAATTATCACCTATGCGTATTTTTATCTTACCATCTTAACCTATAGATATAATTATTTTCAAATCTATACATTGTATCAATGATTATTTTGATGGTTTTCAGGATTATATATCAAAATTATGAAATAATTATACCTCTATACTTATAATGTAATATCCACATTTTACCTTCCAAATTATTGGAAAATGATAATGTCTCACGTGCTTACATGTGGAATACAACTTCTACTACATGATATGATTGATTATGTTGGGAAAAAATCCCTCAAGGTATCATTGAAGCATTTTTGAGGTGATTCTGTTTTTTGACAAAGTGGACATCTGTGTGGTGATTGTTGACAAAGCAAAACAATTACATACAAATTTGTTGAAAAAGGGGATTTCATGGAGGAATGTTGAGTTCAAGAATTGTGTTCAATGATCCATGTTTCTTTCAAGAACTTTGACAAAGTAATGGATGATCTGGAGGCGGTATAAAAAGAACAGATAGAAGGTGGCGTCATTTTCTAGTGTTTGCCAAATTGTTGGGCCTGAAAATCGACAAATAAAGACAAGTGGTTTTTGGCAAAGAGACATGCGCGCAATTGAATTGATGTAGATAAAACTTGTGTGCCATATGTTTTTCAAGATAAGAGCATCAAAATATGGCAAAGGAAAGAGGGTCGTGCAGGTATTGGTGTGGTCGCGCAGGTGACCTGCACACCGTGAAGATACTTTCACACCGATGCCTTGGATGCTTGAGAACTTGTGAACCTATTGTTTTTCAAGATCAGAAGATCAAAATATGGAAAAGGAAAGAGGGTTATGCAGGTATTGGTTTGGTCACACAAGTGACTTGTAGGGGAATAGACCTGGGCTCCGATACTTTTGCGCCGAGGATAGACTTGCGCACCATTACGCAGGGTGGTCAAAATTCATATAAATACATGACCACCACTACTCATTTTTAACAAAGTTTAACACTTAGAGAAATCTGAGCTCCCGTAACGCTGTTGTGGTGGTCGCGTAAGTGGTGTGTGGTCGCGCAGGTGGACTTGCGTGCCAGTGTTTGAAGTTGCGCGCCGGTTGGTAGTTTCATGCCAATATTGGTTTGGGTGAAAAAGGGATTGAGTCGCGCAGGTTTGAAGTTGCAGAAGATTGTGCCGTGCATGTGGTAGAGGCAGACATGTGCGCCAGTTGTGACTTGTGTGCCGATACTTGCATGCCAGGTTAGACCTGTGCTCCAAGTAAGGTTGACTCCCCGACAGTGTTTTTGGGTTGCGTTGAAGCTAGAAGTTTTCCCAATACCTTCGGTGCAAAGAGGAATTCATCTACGGGTGAAAGTTGGACTTCCACATATCATCCACATACAACATAAGATGTATTCATTAGAGATAATGAACAGACCTGCAAGTCTATAAACTATTAGTGGATCCTTTCTGGAGTAGTGAGCAAAGGAAGAGGAAGAAGGTGATCCTCTCCACCGGAAGTGAGCTAGAGAGAGAGAAATTGGGAGTGACCCTTGGGAAAGTAGTGTGCTGATCCTAAACCTTGTAAAGGAAGTGAGCCTGGGACAGAGTGACTATTCCCGAACCATTTTATCCACATCTAGTGAAGAATTATTGAATTCGGTATGATCGGAAACTTGTCTGCGTTTGCGGCTTAGACGTAGCCCAGTGAGGGTAAACCAAGTAAAAATCTATGTGCCTGCCTGCTTACTTCCCTGTATTTCATTTAAAGCACCATCATCCGATAAAGAAGAAAATAAGTGATCATAATAAACACACAAGTGCAAACAAAGTGACCCTTGTAATAAAGAGGTCAAGATCCAGTGGGACAGGAAGAACTTTGAAAAAGAATATCAATACCCTTATTCACCCCCCCCTCTCAGGGTATATAGGCCCCTATTGGTCCTAACATATTATTTATTTATATTTTAAATGGATTGTTATAAGGATGGATTTAATAAATATATATCATATATATGATATGATATTTCCCCTTTATTGTTTATTTATTACACAACTTTTTTACATTCCTTCCATCTCAAAATTAAAATTTTGTTCACACACGCGTATGGACTACCATATTCATGAATGATATAATCGATTTTTTTCTATGTATAATTTTATGAATGACACTAGAAAATTATATAAATAATATATATACTAGTAATATAATTATTTAAATTAGTTATATTATGTAACCATGATCAAATTATAAAGACTGTAACTATTGAACCAAACCATAAATGAAAAATGAAGCAGATATCACTAAGGCTGGTGATTTAAAAAATGAATTGCAATAAGTGGGTGAAAAAATTTTATAATTAAATCACATATAAAATGTATATAATTATTTTTTTGCAATAGATTTATAATAAATCTGTATTTTTTATTTAAGAGGCTTCAATGCATGCAATGTATGGTGGTGTTGATGTAAGGGTATTTCATATCACATTTATTTCCGTGAAAAACAAGCCACATTACCCACTTATGTATTTTATACAGTGTATATGATAAATAGTATTTTATTTTATAATTATTTATATGAATATAATGGGTATTTTCCTTTCCATATAAGGTTATTTATTTCATGGGACCTATGATTCAAAATTCAACACATTGTTAAGGGTTTTATGTTACAATCTCATTATTAATTAGGATTTTTTATGAATATGTTTCAAAAGACGAGATCATATGATATAACTCTCAATAGAATAATGAATTATCATTTAATACAGTACTTTCATGATAATATATGATTTCCATTATTTTCCCCCACCTAAATTAGTCAAGAGTCAAAAAAATATATTTTAAGGAAAATCTTCTATATTTCGCACTTCAGTTGAAAATACATTTCTTTCATATAAATATTTTCTAAAAACATTTTAAGGATTTTTTATTCTTATATGTTATATTAATTTAATTTTTATCAATGTATAGTTTTTTACAAAGTGAATTAAAATAATATTCTTGTAATTTTCAAAATAAGACACTTTTTAAATTTTCTAAAAAAGTGTTAAAGGACTATTTTATTTTAACATTTAAAGAATGAAATATATTTACCTCATTTATGATCTCCAAATTCTATGAATATTAAATTACTAGTTTCAAAGAAAAAATTAATTGATTTTTTTTTCGTAATATGTGGAATATTTGATGTTTCAAAACTTTTATTACAATATGAAAAATATATTTTCCTCGAGAAATATTTCATTAATCCTTTAACATAACTTATAATCTATTCTATCATCCATTGATGATACGTATGAATTAATAGGGATATGATATAAGGATACCATCAATATTCATTATTTGGATGGTTTATTTTCATGATGAAAATATGTGTATCAAATCTGTTCATTTTATATAGGTTACAATATGATGAAAAATTGAAATGTTAATGAATCCTATTTATTTACTACAAGTTATGATGAAATGTTTTTGAAACCCATTTATTTTCATGGGTTCTGATATGAAAATGTTTTATGATCTTTTAGAACCCATATTTATAGTTTTTATTATGTGATTGGTGGTTATGTTGTAAACCAATGATAGTGGTTACATTACAAAAAAAGATGATGGTTATGTTATAACCAAGGATGGGTGGGACCAAAATTATACAGTTATCCAATGCATTGGATAATGATTGAAATCTCATAAGATAAGCAAGACTAAAATGATAATATAACTGATTTTATAAAGTGAGTCATTTCACAATGATATTCTTGGGAGTTAAACTTGAATACTATGATGGAATGAGGAGTAAACCTAACCCACTATGGTAGTCATGGAAATGAGACTTGACTACCAAGGAATGATCTTCCATGATTTTGTGTTTGTAAAAATAAAACGAATTATTCTTATTTCATTCTCTCATGGATCATGTTCAGTGATTAATTTTGTATTCCTATCATATCAACTACCATTATTTATTACATGAACCTTGAATATGATTTGTGATATTCTGGGAGTAAATTAAAAATGATAACATATACTCATGTTTTTATAATTTCATCATTGGAATATCCTTATTTTAAAATTTATAGGATTATTATATCATCCATTTATTATTCCTACCAATTCATAAAGATTGGTTTTATGAATTCTATGTCTAATAAGAGTTTTAGTTAAGCAGAATGTAATGTGAGACTCATATAATATAATTTTTTTTATGTTTCAATATTCACAATGATGCTAGAAATATACAATTATAGAGTGGATCATTGTGTTATGAAATGTCTATTCACTAAATAATTAGGAAAACCAATGATTGAAATGTATCAATCATTATAAAAATGGTTATGTTTATAAATTTTTTTCTCATAGAATTCCATAAAAAATGGAATAGTAGAATAAAAATATATAACTATTCACGAATTGGATCAAACCATTCATAATGATTATAGTTTAAAAACACCATTGTTATGAATATATTAATACTAATTTAAATTTTTTTAATATATTAAATGTTAGATATATTTTTGAGGAAAATTCATTTAGAATTGTTCAATAGAAGAAAACCTAATGTTTATTATTTTATAATTTTTGGTTGTAAAGTATTTATATTGAATAAAGATTATAATTTAGATAAGTTTGATGATATAAGTATTTAAGGTATCCTTCATGGTTATTCTTATAATATTAAGGATTATATAATTTAATATTTTCATGACATGACTATTAATGAATTTTTATGTACAAAATTTGATGAATTTGATGATATTTTAAAATATGTTTGGGAAAATACTGAAGATGATTTATGGGTTTTTAATTTTGCTGAGGAAAAACATCTATATAATTTAACTATTTTAGGAGTGGATAATTATTCTAAATATGATCTATGATCATAGAGGATTCAAAAGGAACAATCATTAAAAATTTCATTAGTAATTTTGGTTCTAGCATGATAACCAAAATATTTACTCTAGACTACTTTTCGAACTCTTATTTTGATTCTGATATTATTACTATTAATGTAGATTATGATTTAAATGATAAAATTTGATTATATCTATCCAAGATGAGCATAATAAATTTTTTAGAAATAATAATTGTTAATTAGTATAATTGACCAGAGATAATAAGGTAATAAATAATAAATATAACTTTAGAAACAATCTAGAGAAATTTGGGAATATTATAAAAAATATAGACAAATATTTTTCCCATGGATAATCTCAAGAAGAAGGTATATAATTTTAATATTCAGTTTCACCTATTTCTAGGTTAGATGATATTATAATTGTTTTATATTATTTATGTTGTCATGGTTTTATATTTTTTGAAATGGATTATAATAATTTTTTATTAAATGGTTTTACATATGATGAATTATATGTTAATAACCCTCCTAGTTTTAAAAATTAAAACATTCATATTAATTTTTTTAAATTTAATAATTCTTTATATGGTCTTAAAAAAGAACATTATTCTTTATATGATAAAATTTAATTGTTTCTATTGAGTAATGGTGTCACGAACCGCCCTCGGGGTCCGTGCCGTGACTACCCCAAGCCCGCCTTCCATAGGCCAGGGGCTGGCGACTAGCACCAAGGCGTAAATCCCGGTAAAAAGGGAAGGCATTGCCTTTGTAAGGTAAACAAACACCACAGAGTAAGCAAGCGGAAAGTAAACACTAAACAAAAGAAGAGTACAACTGAAAGTGTGGAAAAGTAAATGGGCCAGAATACAAACCCAAACTGAAAGTAAAGTACAACTCGAAAGGGAAAACAGCAACTGAAAAGTAAAAGCCGCTACTCCGAGCTGTCCACTGGAAATCCCACCTGTAGGGTGGGTACAGATAGCTCCTCTGCTCCACGGGTCTCGCCGTCTGCTCCGAGCACGTCCCGCCCAGTGGTCCACCTCCGGGTACCGTCCCGCTCTGCAAGCCTCAGCTAAGGTCAACACTGTCCGTCGTCTGCAACCAACACAACGTAGTGCGGGCAAAGCCCGTGCAGGGGTGAGTATAAGCTACTCAGTAGGGACCCCGAGACCCCCGAAGGTCTCTCAAATCCACAATGGATAAATCACGAAGAAAGGTACAATCACGAAGTAACAACCGTCACTACTTAGGTATATGCCCATACATATACCTAAGTCATCAAATTCAAATACGCTCCAACCTCCGAGCCCAAGTACAACTCAGTCCACACAGGAAAGTAAACGTATTCCACACAGGAAAGCAAAACGTAATCCACACAGGATAGCACAACACAATCCACACAGGAAAACAACAGGTTTCAGCTCAACCAGGATTTTCATTAACGAAACCGTAACTGTTGAAGAGTCACATCTCTGAAGTGTACAGTGGTCCTGTCACGACTCCGAGGTACTGCTCACTAACCTAAGACTGCTGAAGTACTCCTCCTGTCGAGTACCGCGGGTCTGCTGCCAACTACCGGGCGCTCCGTCCGCTGAGGGTCTGCTGCCAAATACCGGGCGCTCACCCAGATAGCCTACAGAGGTACTCCTCTAGTCGAGTACCGCGGGTCTGCTGCCAACTACCAGGCGCTCCGTCCGCCGTGGGTCTGCCGCCGAATACCGGGCGCTCCGTCCACTGGGCTAGTCGACTCACTCCAAGTTGAGTCGATCGAGCAGTCTTCAGGTCTCAGCCGGTTTCACGGTCTCCGTACTCTGCACGCTCGTCTCCAGTATCGCAGGTCAGCCGCTACAACCGAGCGCTCCACTGCCAAGGATATGCTGCTACAACCAAGCGCTCCACCGCTCAAGGTAAACAGAAGATTCACCTCACACAGGTTCGGAAGCACTGTTTCACGTAGGATCGCTGAGTGCTGTAGTCGTCGTCGCAGTCACAGTAGCAGTAGTAGTAGCAGTAACAGTCGCAGCCAGCACTAGGGTTCCCGCACACAGCAAGTTCGTTCGGAGGGTCCGCTCCACGAGCCGAGAGGCTGTTACATCAACTGTCATAAAAACCAGAGTTGATGTATCCAAATGTTCCGTATCGTCAACAGGAACTCAACGCAACAGACGGCGCGTCGATCGGACGCCCGGTCTGAGAGTTATTGGCATTTTCGTCTCTGGGGCCCGGTTGGTTTTAAGGCAAAACCAACCCGACCGTACTCCACCTGCGTCCAAACCTCGGGCGGAGTATGCCAAAAGATCCGTCTCACTAAGAGGAACACAACGCGACTGACGGCACGTCAATCGGACGTCCGTAGCTCAAGATATGAGCGTTTCCGCTCCGAAGGCCCGGTTGGTTTCGTGAACGAACCAACCCGGCCGAACTCAAAGTAAACCTAAACCTTGAGTGCGATATACCGAAATGACCGTCTCGATCCAAGGATCGCGTTTCCGCAGACGGTTCGTCATTCGGAGGTCCGAGGCACAAGATATGGCCAAAAGACCGGAACTGGTTCGAAACGGGGGGGTCCGGGTCCGGGCCGACCCGGCCCGACCCCCCCCCCCCCCCTGGGGCGGCGCGGGGAGCCGCGGCGGCTTGTCGCCGCGAGGAGGCGGCGCACGCGGGGGGCTAAGCCCCCGCTGATTGAAGGCGGCGCGGCCTTTGTGCCGCGCCTTTGCAATTAAACGGCCCCCACGTGGGGCCGGTTTAAAGAAAGAAACAGGGGGGCTGCTGCCCCCCCTTCATGGAACCGCCCCCCTCTTAAAGAGGGGGGTTTTATACGCTGGCCGGGGGATTTTTTTCCCCCGGTTTAACGTCATCCGGCCGGCCAGCTGGCCGGCCGGTTTTCTCCAACGGGACCGGAAATTCCGGTCTCCTCTTCGGCTTCCGACGCCGGCGGCCCGGCCGCCGGTCTTCTCATCCCGCCGCGGCCCGGAACCGGCCGCGGTCTCCTCGTCCCACCGCGGCCCGGAACCGGCCGCGGTGTTCGTCGTCCGGCGCGGTGCGACGGCACCGCGCCCCTTCGCCGCGCATTTGATTCCTTTCAACGTGGCGCGACGGCGACACGTTCTTGAATATTCTTCCTCGGCGTGGCGTGACGGCGCCGCGCAAAATAATTGCACGATTATTCGCGTGGTGTGACGACACCACGCCACTTTGCTTCCACCCGCAAGAAATAACAACAAGAACGATGGAGGGGGTTCGGCCGTGTTCATGCGGTCCGGCCCCCTCACATTAAGCAATAACGCATCTTAAAATTAATCCAAAGTCACACGATAAACTTGCTAAAATTCATGATCAAGAATAGAATAATTAAACAATAATCAACAACCCCTACCTTGGTATAAGGTTCGAAGATTTGTCTACGTTCCGCGGAAGACGACGTCGCGGAGGTTGGGAGTCGCGGTCGTCGTTCGTCAAATTCGATGACGAAGAGGTGCGTCCGAAGAGGCACGTCGTTGGCGAAACCTTGTTCACCGACGAAGGCTGTCCGAGGAAGAAGCGGTGTTCTCTCTCGTTGACACGGAAGACGAAGAAGAGCGGAGCGGCGTTCTTCGTCGGTACTTGAGCGTTCTTCGTCAAGTCTTGAGGAAAGTCAATTAAAAAGAAAACAACGAACTCAAGAACCCTTACCTCGATAGTCACACGTTGACGTAGTCGTGGAATATCGGTGTCAATTCCTTTGACGTCGGAGGAAGAGTCGTTGTCGATGGCGTTCGTCGCGGAAATCCGTCGCGGAAAAGACGACGCGGAAGAAGTACGTCGCGTCGCGGATACGGCGTCGCAGATGGACCGTGTTCTTCGGCGGAGAAGTTCTTCGTTGAAGAACAACGTTCTTCGCGTTCTTCGTTGAGTTTGAAGAAGATGAAGATGACTTCCCTACTCTCTCAAGGAGATAAAATTCTAACAAAATAAAATAAGACTCTTTCTTATTTTATTCACACAACCCAACCTCTTTGAATTTCAAAGGTTTGAAATTCAATAACCACACACAACTCACCTCATTAACTCATTACATTTAAGTCATAGGTTTATAACTTAAGTTAACATAATTTAAGTGGGAGTTGAGGGGGTTTTAGAGGATATGAAGGGGTGGGGTTCGTGTGGGCCCCACCAACCTCATAACCTCCCATGGGAGGTTGGGTGGTTACCCAACATCCAACAAGAGATATCACTTAGAGTAAAATAATAAAAATTGTAGTGTAATTACAAAGTGAACATCCACAATTTTTATTATCAACACTCGCATGAACGCAACTCCAGAACAGGAGTTCCTAAGCGTATACCAGCGCTACGGTTCCATCGGTGCCCTCGGATTTCAATTCCGAGCACCGGATCAAAAGTTAGAAATTCCCGCTCGTTCGCTCACTGAACGTACCCGAGCCAAACTTCAGAAAATGATTCCGGGCACTCTGGGCCTCGGAATCAGGTTCCGTCTGAAACCGCGCTCTTGTAAAATTCTAAAGAAAATTAAGAAAAAAATTTTCCTTGAATTTTACGGGTCTTTACATTACTCCCACCTCAGGGCTTTACGTCCCCGTAAAGATACATCAAAAACTAGGGAAACAAAAGAGGGTAGCTGAGCACGCATCTGAGCCTCCCGCTCCCATGTGCTCTCCTGGAGATTCCCGTACTGCCATCTGATGCGCACAAGAGGAATCGATCGCCCACGCAGGACCCGCTCCTGTCGATCCTCTATCTCCACCGGGACCTCCGTAAAAGTCGCCCCATCGTCAACGTCAAGCTCCCCATGGTCAATGATGTGTGTCGGGTCATGCACGTATCTCCTCAGCTGAGACACGTGGAAGACGTCGTGCACCCGGTGCAACTGAGGTGGTAGAGCCAGGCGATAAGCCACCTCACCAATCCTGCTGAGGACCTGGAAGGGTCCGATGAAGCGCGGAGATAACTTGCCGCCTTGGCCAAATCTCCGAATACCACGTCGAGGTGAGACCCGTAAGAAGACGTGGTCGCCATCCTCGAACCCCAGTGGCCTCCGCCTCCTGTCAGCGTAAGACTTCTGCCGGCTCTGAGCTGTCCTCATCCGCTCCTGGATGACCTGGACCTTCTCTGTCGTGGCCTGGACCATCTCCGGTCCCATCAGAGCTGCAAGATTTCTTCTTTGCCGATAAGAGAAATCTGGTCCCATCCCCTGGATGAACCACATTCTTTGCCTAAAACAGTCAATCCTAACATGGATGATACTAATCCATACCAAGGATGACGTCGTAAGGCCTCGACGCTACTACTAAGAGATTCAACCGTTACTCTCGCCTCGGGTTGATTCACACTGTCGGCATCAGTGTGTGGTAACTGGGTCTCCTCCAGTTGATGTCTCACAAGTGAGGGTCAAGTCAACTGCCAAAACTGGAACCTCTTAGTAACATCACGAAAGAGAACAGGAACGAAAATATCACAAAGGTATGCGTCTTTTATTATTGCAGCTCATAATACAAGACGCTACACAAAAGCAACAAGGAACCAGAAGTACAAAGGATGTATCAACTAGTTCTGCTCCTGTCCATCGGCTCCCAGAGCTCCATGATCGAAGGCCTCGGCTGCCTGAAGCTGAGCTCTCCCCTGCGGTCGGGGTGGACCTCCTGGTGGTGGTGGTGGTAGAACCTCAAAGCGTCGTCCACCACCTGCTTCTCGGCCAGCTCCTCTGCCTCGTCCGCCTCCTCCCTGCGGACCGCCACGGTCGAACCTCTGCCTCTGCCTGGGAGGTTCTTCACTTAACTGCTGATCATCAGCATGGAGGGTCGGACAGTCACAAGCCATGTGACCAATCCCGCCACAGGAGTAACACTGCCCACTCTCGGCACGCCTGACTCTGACTCCACCCCGGCTTCCCCGCACAACTGAGCCTGAGTCGTGCAGTCGGCCACTGGTAGGTCTGGTCTGCCTGGAACCCTGAGTCATCCGTCGGCTATCTGCTGCAGATGACTCTGCCACGTGCCGCCCTGCGGTGGGTCGCTGTGCTGGTGTAGACTCAGCAAGGAAGCTCTCGATCAGAAGGGCCCGCTCTAGTACTCCTGTCTGAGTCGGTATGCTGAGGGAGATCAGTGATTCCCTGATCTCGTGTCTCAAACCCTGCTCGAAGGTCCAGGCCCGGAAGAATGGGTCCCGTACCATGTCGGTCGAGTAGCGCGAGAGATCGGTAAATCTCGCCGAGTACTGAGCGACCGTCATGCTGCCTTGCCGCAGCTGAAGAAGCTCCTGGATACGCACCGCACGAAGGGTGGCTGGGACGAACTCCGAGCGGAAGAGGCTCTCAAAGTCCGTCCAAAGTAGAGATGCCTCATCGTGCACCTGGAGCATCAGGCTCCACCATCGTCCTGCTGCTGCGTGTAGTAGGCTCGCAGCGAGGATCACCATGAGGTCTGCTGGTGTCCTCACTAGCCTAAACACTCGAACCACTGCCTCCAGCCAGTCCTCTGCTGCCTGGGGATCCGTCTCCCCGCGAAACCTGGGCGGTCGCTGGCGCTGAAACTCATGCAGTGCGCTGAGGCGACATGCATCGTCAGCGGCTGCTGCTGGAAGCATCGGGGGCTCGGCGGTTAGAGCTACCGCCGGTGCCACTGCTAACAAAGGGCCCTGCACCGAAGCCTCGTCGCTCAGTGGGCTGTCGTCACGCTCGACTCTCGGAACCCTAGCTGGCTGCCGTCGTGGGGCCATCCTGAAAAGGAAACAGGTGCGCCACGGTCAGAATAGTATACCTGGTGAGCTGACATAAAGAAATCACAAAGAAAACTTTGAAACACACACACAATCAATGTTTTCATGCATTAAGTCGGAAATCAGAAGTCAGGGTCCTGGTGTACGGATACGTCGGCCGCCGCACCAACACTGGACTCCCTGGACTGATAACCACACTCAATACGCTAAACATTATTGCTTCACATAGAAAGATCAGAGTTCGTGGTAGAACCGAACTCCTCTGATACCAATTTGTCACGACCCTCCCTCGGGGTCCGTGCCGTGACCACCCCAAGCCCGCCTTCCATAGGCCAGGGGCTGGCGACTAGCACCAAGGCGTAAATCCCGGTAAAAAGGGAAGGCATTGCCTTTGTAAGGTAAACAAACACCACAGAGTAAGCAAGCGGAAAGTAAACACTAAACAAAAGCAGAGTACAACTGAAAGTGCGGAAAAGTAAATGGGCCAGAATACAAACCCAAACTGAAAGTAAAGTACAACTCGAAAGGGAAAACAACAACTGAAAAGTAAAAGCCGCTACTCCGAGCTGTCCACTGGAAATCCCACCTGTAGGGTGGGTACATATAGCTCCTCTGCTCCACGGGTCTCGCCGTCTGCTCCGAGCACGTCCCGCCCAGTGGTCCACCTCTGGGTACCGTCCCGCTCTGCAAGCCTCAGCTAAGGTCAACGCTGTCCGTCGTCTGCAACCAACACAACGTAGTGCGGGCAAAGCCCGTGCAGGGGTGAGTATAAGCTACTCAGTAGGGACCCCGAGACCCCCGAATGTCTCTCAAATCCACAATGGATAAATCACGAAGAAAGGTACAATCACGAAGTAACAACCGTCACTACTTAGGTATATGCCCATACATATACCTAAGTCATCAAATTCAAATATGCTCCAACCTCCGAGCCCAAGTACAACTCAGTCCACACAGGAAAGTAAACGTATTCCACACAGGAAAGCAAAACGTAATCCACACAAGATAGCACAACACAATCCACACAGGAAAACAACAGGTTTCAGCTCAACCAGGATTTTCATTAACGAAACCGTAACTGTTGAAGAGTACCATCTCTGAAGTGTACAGTGGTCCTGTCACGACTCCGAGGTACTTCTCACTAACCTAAGACTGCTGAAGTACTCCTCCTGTCGAGTACCGCGGGTCTGCTGCCAACTACCGGGCGCTCCGTCCGCTGAGGGTCTGCTGCCAAATACCGGGCGCTCACCCAGATAGCCTACAGAGGTACTCCTCTAGTCGAGTACCGTGGGTCTGCTGCCAACTACCAGGCGCTCCGTCCGCCGTGGGTCTGCCGCCGAATACCGGGCGCTCCGTCCACTGGGCTAGTCGACTCACTCCAAGTTGAGTCGGTCGAGCAGTCTTCAGGTCTCAGCCGGTTTCACGGTCTCCGTACTCTGCACGCTCGTCTCCAGTATCACAGGTCTGCCGCTACAACCGAGCGCTCCACTTCCAAGGATATGCTGCTACAACCAAGCGCTCCACCGCTCAAGGTAAACAGAAGATTCAGCTCACACAGGTTCGGAAGCACTGTTTCACGTAGGATCGCTGAGTGCTGTAGTCGTCGTCGTAGTCACAGTAGCAGTAGTAGTAGCAGTAACAGTCGCAGCCAGCACTAGGGTTCCCGCACACAGCAAGTTCGTTCGGAGGGTCCGCTCCACGATCCGAGAGGCTGATCCATCAACTGTCATAAAAACCAGAGTTTATGTATCCAAAAGTTCCGTATCGTCAACAGGAACTCAACGCAACAGACGGCGCGTCGATCGGACGCCCGGTCTGAGAGTTATTGGCATTTTCGTCTCTGGGGCCCGGTTGGTTTTAAGGCAAAACCAACCCGACCGTACTCCACCTACGTCCAAACCTCGGGCGGAGTATTCCAAAAGATCCGTCTCACTAAGAGGAACACAACGCGACCGACGGCACGTCAATCGGACGTCCGTAGCTCAAGATATGAGCGTTTCCGCTCCGAAGGCCCGGTTGGTTTCGTGAACGAACCAACCCGGCCGAACGCAAAGTAAACCTAAACCTTGAGTGCGATATACCGAAATGACCGTCTCAATCCAAGGATCGCGTTTCCGCAGACGGTTCGTCATTCGGAGGTCCGAGGCTCAAGATATGGCCAAAAGACCGGAACTGGTTCGAAACGGGGGGGTCCGGGTCCGGGCCGACCCGGCCCGACCCCCCCCCCCCCTGGGGCGGTGGCGGCGGCGCGGCGGCGCGGCAGTGCGGGGAGCCGCGGCGGCTTGTCGCCGCGAGGAGGCGGCACACGCGGGGGGCTAAGCCCCCGCTGATTGAAGGCGGCGCGGCCTTTGTGCCGCGCCTTTGCAATTAAACGGCCCCCACGTGGGGCCGGTTTAAAGAAAGAAACCGGGGGGCTGCTGCCCCCCCTTCATGGAACCGCCCCCCTCTTAAAGAGGGGGGTTTTATACGCTGGCCGGGGGATTTTTTTTCCCCCGGTTTAACGTCATCCGGCCGGCCAGCTGGCCGGCCGGTTTTCTCCAACGGGACCGGAAATTCCGGTCCCCTCTTCGGCTTCCGACGCCGGCGGCCCGGCCGCCGGTCTTCTCATCCCGCCGCGGCCTAGAACTGGCCGCGGTCTCCTCGTCCCGCCGCGGCCCGGAACCGGCCGCGGTGTTCGTCGTCCGGCGCGGTGCGACGGCACCGCGCCCCTTCGCCGCGCATTTGATTCCTTTCAACGCGGCGCGACGACGACGCGTTCTTGAAGATTCTTCCTCGGCGTGGCGCGACGGCGCCGCGAAAAATAATTGCACGATTATTCGCGTGGTGTGACGGCACCACGCCACTTTGCTTCCACCCGCAAGAAATAACAACAAGAACGATGGAGGGGGTTCGGCCGTGTTCATGCGGTCCGGCCCCCTCACGTTAAGCAATAACGCATCTTAAAATTAATCCAAAGTCACACGATAAACTTGCTAAAATTCATGATCAAGAATAGAATAATTAAACAATAATCAACAACCCCTACCTTGGTATAAGGTTCGAAGATTTGTCTACGTTCCGCGGAAGACGACGTCGCGGAGGTCGGGCGTCGCGGTCGTCGTTCGTCAAATTCGATGACGAAGAGGTGCGTCCGAAGAGGCACGTCGTTGGCGAAACCTTGTTCACCGATGAAGGTTGTCCGAGGAAGAAGCGGTGTTCTATCTCGTTGACACGGAAGACGAAGAAGAGCGGAGCGGCGTTCTTCGTCGGTACTTGAGCATTCTTCATCAAGTCTTGAGGAAAGTCAATTAAAAAGAAAACAACGAACTCAAGAACCCTTACCTCGATAGTCACACGTTGACGTAGTCGTGGAATATCGGTGTCAATTCCTTTGACGTCGGAGGAAGAGTCGTTGTCGATGGTGTTCGTCGCGGAAATCCGTCGCGGAAAAGACGACGCGGAAGAAGTACGTCGCGTCGCGGATACGGCGTCGCGGATGGACCGTGTTCTTCGGCGGAGAAGTTCTTCGTTGAAGAACGGCGTTCTTCGCGTTCTTCGTTGAGTTTGAAGAAGATGAAGATGACTTCCCTACTCTCTCAAGGAGATAAAATTCTAACAAAATAAAATAAGACTCTTTCTTATTTTATTCACACAACCCAACCTCTTTGAATTTCAAAGGTTTGAAATTCAATAACCACACACAACTCACCTCATTAACTCATTACATTTAAGTCGTAGGTTTATAACTTAAGTTAACATAATTTAAGTGGGAGTTGAGGGGGTTTTAGAGGATATGAAGGGGTGGGGTTCGTGTGGCCCCCACCACCCTCATAACCTCCCATGGGAGGTTGGGTGGTTACCCAACATCCAACAAGAGATATCACTTAGAGTAAAATAATAAAAATTGTAGTGTAATTACAAAGTGAACATCCACAATTTTTATTATCAACACTCGCATGAACGCAACTCCAGAACAGGAGTTCCTAAGCGTATACCAGCGCTACGGTTCCATCGGTGCCCTCGGATTTCAATTCCGAGCAACAGATCAAAAGTTAGAAATTCCCGCTCGTTCGCTCACTGAACGTACCCGAGCCAAACTTCGGAAAATGATTCCGGGCACTCTGGGCCTCAGAATCAGGTGCCGTCTGAAACCGCGCTCTTGTAAAATTCTAAAGAAAATTAAGAAAAAAATTTTCCTTGAATTTTACGGGTCTTTACAAATGGTTCAATAAAGTTAAATATTTATTGTAATATTTTTATAATTAGAATTGTTTAGTTGTATATTGATTATATTGTTTTTAGATCCCATAGTAAATTTCATTATAGTGAATATTCTATACTTATATATTCTAAGTTTGATATAAGATTAATTTTAGAAATAATTTTCTTTAATAGACATAAAATTTATAGAACAAAATATGGGCTATCTCTTAATCAATCCATGTATGATAAAGAGTTGGTTGAAATATATGGTCTTGATTCTTATAAATCGAAGAAAAATCATATGGGTACTAGTATTAAATCATATGTTTATACTTTTAACGAATCTATTTGTATTAATGTTTATTGAAGAATGTCTGGTAGAATTATTTATTTAAACTAATCTAGAGATGATATGGTTTGTACTATTTTTCTATATTCATTACTTCAAGATGATCATAAAGAGTGTAATATTAATTATGAGAAAATAAAAATTAGATATATTAATTTAACTGATACCTATGGTTTCTTTATTATAATTATATATTTTATGACTTAATATTGTATTATGACTCTGATTTCAGAGGTTGTAAAATTTATAGAAGAAGTACAATAGGTATATTACCTTTTCATGTAAATAAATTATGTTTCTTGGTATTATAATAGGAAATTATTTGTTTCTATATCTACTATAGAAGATGTGTATATCTCTACTACTAGTTTTTTTCCACATTGTTTAAAGAATAAGAAAATATTTTAATATTTTTTTTAGTTTTGTTGATAAATTGTCTATTTATTGTTATAATACATAATTACATTTTATTTCTTGGAATCCTTTACAACATGCTATAACAAATCATATTGATGTCATATTTCAGTTTATTAGTGGATATATGAATATTGGAGATGTTTTTTAGAGTTTATCCCTACAAAAAATGAACATGAATATTTTTTTAAGATATTAGAACTTAATTAGTTTTAAAATATAAAATTTTATCTTTTCATGTTGGAATATAAATATTTTTAAGTTTTATTTTATATAAGGGGTGTTTAAATATATTAATATGCCAATTTGTTTTTTTAAATTTACATAAAATGTATGAATTATTTTTTCTAATTTTTATATTAATATTATTTAAATCCATTACATATTTTTTATTATATAACTATTTAAAAACCTATGATATACCCTAACTGATGTGCAATAACTGTTTAGACCCTCATATTGGATAAAATTATAAATAGTAAAACATTTCTCATTATTTATTTAATAAATAAATAAATAAATAAATTCTTAATACATTTCATTCTATTTTTAATAATGAATAACATTACAGTTTCTCCTTGAAACATGTTTTTAAAAAAGGAATTTTAATTAATAGCTTTAATTATGTGATTACCGAATAATATAAGATACCGTTTTCTATTTGGAACATAATCTTTTTGATAATTTCAAATAGGTGGAGAATTTTTTCAAAATTCACTTGGTTTTGAAATTATTAAAATTGGAGAGAATGTTGAGAGAATCCTTCAAACACTATTTATTTTTAAAATTATGATGATTAATTTATTTAATTTCCTTTAAACGTTGTAATACTTTGAATTTTGTATTGATAAATTTATTCTAAATAATGAGTATATAATAATATTTATTTTCTTTAAATGTAATTATAATTCATTTTTTGATTGGTCATAACATGTTCTACGTGTTCTATATAGTGATCCTAGGATAAATAAGTCATTTGGGATAATAAAATATCATAAACACCGGTTTTTTAATATTTTAACATTTCCAACTATTATATCTAATTTTACCATGTATCCCTTTACTATTTCAATGCCTCCCACACAATATATTTCTATTCAACACATAGCCAATTTTCCAGATTCAGTTTCCATATATATTTTAACCATAATGTGTGAGAAAGAACTCTAAATTGAGTGATTATTTTTTTGTGGTGATATAAGATAAATATATAAATTTAATATTATGAAATAAAAATATTAGTGGATCTATATAATGCCTAAAATGATATTATTATTCACTTTATATTTTTAGACTGAATTATTTTATTTTTTTCAGAAATGTTTTGGTTCTATTTATAATCCATATCATTAGTTATAAAGGCCAGATTAAGGTGATCTTGATCAATTTAAATTTAAATTTTATTTTCTATATCTAATTAATCTACTAAAAAATATTAACCTTTATTTTAGTATTTATATTTGAGGTGAAAAATTATATATAACAGTTTATTTAATGTTTTTAGAAATTCATATATGTGAACCAACTACATGGATCCTTTACATTGATTCATTTACATGAATCCCATGATTAGATTTTGAAAATTTAATAACCCAAATAAATTCACCTAAATGAATTTCTTAAGCATTGAGTTTAACATACTTTGAAAAAACAATGCATATGTGAAAAAATATATATGAAATTTTCTATGTGGTTTAATGGAATTTTTAAAAGGGGTTACTTCAAATAGATTTTTGGGGGGTTTTTCATATTATTTCGTATATTGATTATCTAAATGTTTATTTCAAATTTATAATTTTTTATAACGAATTTATTAATTAATATTAATTATGTATAACCTATTTGATGTTTTCTTTTTTTTTAAACAAGTTTTTATAAATATAAAAGGGTGTTTTATTTTCACGAATCCAAACTCAAAAAACTATTTTTATTTTTTCAGTAATCAACATTGATTTTATGGTTTCTATACTTATATTAGTTCATAAATAACTCATTAAAACATATTTTTAGTATCTTTAATTTAGTTCTATTTGTTTTTATTATTATCTATATGTTTACAACTTGTTTGAAATGAAAAGTTTATGAATTTTGAATTTCAAATTCAAATATGTGATTTTAATGTGAACATTTGTTGACCCATTATTAAAGAGACTCTTTATATTATTTAATATATATTTCCAATGTTATTGAATCATTATTTAATGTTTTATGTACTAGATAATAGTTCAGCGATTATTATGAAATGGTAACTTCTCTCTTTTATCTCTTTTTAAAATAATATAGTTTTATCATTTTTTAATTTAGAATTCTTTAAAGACTCTTGGTTATATTGAGATTATTTTTTTTAATGAGGTTCAAGTCACGTTTTTTGTGTGGATTTAGTTTAATAGATTAATTATTTAATTCTTATTCTATGAGATCCTTAATATTTCATGTCATAAAATTAAAAGACTGTGGTGGTGTTCATAATATGAGATGATGCACATTATGCCTATTCTAAACATATCTCACTATTGCTGGATGATCTCTCAAGGTATTAAAAAACATTTTCAAATCGTAATTCCTTAACTACATGTGATTACTCTATTCTCTAGAACTAATTCATTTTTTTACTTATTTTATTTATTTCATTATAGTTTCCTATGTTTGAATAACTTCTAAACATATTTCACAAGATTTCTATTTTTTTATAAAAAATAATTACCTATATTCTTGGGGTGAATCCAAAGTTTAAAGGATATGATTGTTTTGGTTATGAATCCAAGTATCTAAACTCATTTTTGTAATTATGTTGTGACTCCACATACAAAAGGCAAGTTTTTTGTTATACTTCCATAATAAAAAGTATTTTGTTACTGGATTATGATTCAAATTTAAAATATTATTTGTGTATGATGTATATCTCATCAAGTAGATAGGTATAAGAGTATACTAGACCATCTTGAGATTGAACTACTATAAAAAAATCCTTATATACTTTATCATATTTTATGATGCTAAATAACTCAATTAATTAACATTAAAAATTAATTTAAATAATTAAACCATCTCTTTAAAATTTTTAATCTGTTATATTTACCCCCACTCTAGACCATCATATATCACCTATCCAAACTAACAATTATTACTATCCAAAGATAATGAATATTAAATTCTACTGTATAAAAAAATCGGGTAAACTAACCAATTATAATTATAAATTTTATGGTTTAAAAATGTTTGAAGTTGATGATGGACATACGAAAATTACATTTATTCATTTTCAATGTAAGTTCAAAATGACACTAGAGACATTTTACAATCTTCTAGATATACCATTTGTGGGAAAAACATTCTACTCCCAATAATATTCCTCTAGTATGTTGAGTGTTTGTAAATTAATATTCCAAGAAGAATATATTCATAATCAATGAAAATTTGCATAATATTAGACACTAAAATAAAGAATTCTGGATTTTTTCTTAGAATATTTTCATATAATTTTCTATATAAATGAGAAAAATATACACATAATATTCATCATGTGTATCTATTGTATTGTCTTGTGATATTCAAAAAACTAAATTTGGGTATGTTTGTGTAGAAATAAATTGAAGAAGTCAATAATGGTATATTTTCATTAAACATTAAACCTTATGGGAGAATTTATAATACTTATTTGGTTAATATAATAAAATAGTAATATGTGGAAAAAGAATAACATATAAAATGTCAAAATTAAAACCAAATCAATGCTAAAACAATCTCCTAATTTGATTGTATTATAATAAAAAAAATATTTTTTTTTCCATGTAGTGAATTGTATTTGGATCAATTAATTTTCCAAAATTAAAAGAATCCAATGTTGATATGAAATATAAGATTAAAGAATATAATATGTATACTTTAGATAATGATCCTATTAAGAAAACCAAATCCTTTGATAACTTTCTTAAATAGAAATTTAAATACAATAAAAAAATATAGATGATAATTAGGAAGAATATTCAAGGAAATAAGAAGAAAATTAGATTAGCTAATCAGATTAGGAATATAGTTTTTAACCAGTAGTGGTTCAATGAATGAAAATGCAGAATAATCTAAGAAATGGAAAGTAAATAGAGATATTTGGATTTTTATTATTTTGATAATAATGATGAAATTTTTTGGAGTAAAGATGTTGAAGAGATATTGGTTGAATAGAATAAAAAAAAGATGTATTGTTTGAATTTTATAAAATTATATATTGATAGAAAAAATATTTCAAGGAAAATTCTCAAGGAATGTACCATTCATGAGGTTCTGATGAGATGGAAATTTGATTTTAAAGAAAACATCCAAAAGGATTCCTAAGTATTTTTAGAATAATATTTATACCTATTGCCAAAAAAGAGGTTAATTGGAAGCCTAATTATAAATCATGATAATGCTAATGTTGACCCTAATTCTGATGATAAATCTCCAATTTCTAGAAAAAAATAGATATCAACAAACAAAAATTGAGAAATAAAAGGTTTATTCATTTTATGTTTATGATAGAGTGTTTAATAATATTTTTCCATTAATGAAATTTAAGAAATAAATTTAAAAATAATTTGAAAGGAAAGATGAATCCGAAAAAATATAATGTAACAATTATTTAATTTTATCCTTTTTAATAAAATTTTCATACTTTTACCATTATTATTTCTTCAATCTCAATGAAATAACATCCCAAGTCAATGTTATCTAAAGAAAGTTCACATTCATGGTCCTCCTCTCAAAGTTAATTTGATACAACTATTGAAAACATAATTGTATAATTGATGATCCTATATATATTGAGTATTCTTCTCATACTGATGTAATATAATTAAATGTTTATCCATTTATTTCAAAATATCACTAGTGGAATGAAAGTGTTCTATGATAAACATCTTCAATAACAACGAGACCAGTTTTTAGGATGTGGGAAATTATTTTGATTATGAAAAGAAGAATAAATAATAACATTAGAAATATACTGGAACATAGTGAAATATTTAGAGTTATTCAAAATAATATATTACATATATAGAATATAAGAGATAAAATATAGTTTATAGTTACTATAGAAAAAGTGAAAGAAGATATTAAGGGATAAATAATCAAAATATACATTTTACAAAAAATTGAAAAGTTTTAAAATGTTATTTAGATTTCATATGAAGGATATTATTTCTATCAGTGTATACACAATATCTCCTAATCATAAAAATGATATTTTATTTGAAATTTTAATTTTCCATGATTATATAATGAAATAATTTTATAAAAAAGTTTACATAATTTCTTCTTAAAATGTAAATATGATAGACCATGTGGTAATATAAAACAAGTAGTCTGAATATCATAATCAAATGTTTTTTGATATAAATGAGAAATTAGATGAGGTGAATTGAAATATATGTTCTTATAAGAATAATTTATACAAAAGGATTATGTATTGATATCAATTGATCATATTTTCATTTAATGATTCAAAATTCAAGGATGAATTCAAATACTAGGGTGGTCAAATTATAGAATAAATAAAGAAAATATTGAATCTAATAAAATGATATAAAAATATATAATGTTGGACTAATGTTTTTGAAATTAATTATATCCTATAATTGTAATGGTTTTAAACTATGATCAGAAAATACTTTCCAACTTAAATTTTTATGTTGATATTCTGAAGTTGTTTTATTGTCTTTATATGGATGCACTAATTGAAATCCATTTGTTATATGATTTACTAACATACATTATCTTCCAAAATTTTTTCTTATCTGTATAAAAATAAACTTATTTTTTATTTAATTAATTTATAATAAAATAAGTATGGGGTATTTTTATATATTAAGATTCCCTATGAAAAAACATTTCAAATATGATGGGTATAACCTTTTATTTCACCCAATAAAAATAAATATGTTTCAAAAGGCGTGATATTCTTATTGGAGGATATTGTAAAAATGAGAAAATGTTATGAATAAAGATACAAGATATGGTCATCTAATGATATATATGGAGTAACACATGAAGTTCATTAATATTATTTTAATTTTTAATTATGATATTGTCTTTTAAAAAATGGGGATATTTTTGACTCACTGACCCACTTTACATCACTTTTTTGTTCAAACCATACAATTTTTTGTTAAATATTTGAACAAAAATAAGGTTAATAAATATTCATTTATTTTTCAAATAATTAATATAGTTTAATTAAATTATGATAACGCAGTGTTTAATGAAATACCGATGTAAATGATTTATGAAAATTAGTTATCTTATGGAATATTTTAATACCTAATGTTTTTTATTTTCATCCTAATCTCTATAGTGGTGCTGAAAAAATAAATCTGTTGATATTTGATGAATCCCTGTCCATAGGAAGATGAAAATTAATATACGATTGATAACAATTCTACTAAAATTGAGATTTATGGAATTAGACTATTGAACGTTTTCATATAAATCTAGTTATGTATTTTGGATCATAAGGTCAACTAACATACACATTGCAACTGTACTAGATCATACAAAATTATTTTTATTATCTTTAAGCATTATAATTTATTATTTCTTGAGAAATTTTATTCAATGTAATATTTTCCAATTTGATTGCTTCATACTGGAGATATTAGTTTATGAGGATGGCCTTATAAATATATTATTATTTCTTTTTAAGAAATTTTAGAATATTATACAAGTTATGTAATTAGATACCAATCAATCAATTAAGTAGTAATACAAATAAAGCTACTAATTATAGTATTGGAAGAACCAAGATACCTATATAAGTAGCAGAAGTTCTAAGATACCAGTTTCTAGTTGTGTAGTGAGGTAGAATGTGCCACTTATTACTATACCATGGAATTTCCAATTAGGTTGATTACGATATTTAATGTTATTGATGATAGGGTCTAGTAGATACCAATTGTCATGTATACAGTCTAGGATACAACATTTCATGTTTATAGATCTATATTTTTCTTTTTTTTAAATTTTTGGTTTTGAAATATCCATTTATTTGTGTTCGTGGATTTATAAACATTACTCATTATTTATTTTCCTTATTCTGAATAATTATTATTTGTGATATTTTCTAATTCAGTTTCTATAATTTATATTACTTAATTTCTTTTATGATTTTTATTTCCTCATTTAATTTTAGTACCAATGATTATTTTAATTTGTTTGTGTTTTTATTTATATTTGTAATCTAAAATACTATATTTCAAACTAATGATCTAATTTTATTTATGTGGGTTTATTTTTTATCATTTGTGTCATGACCCGTCCCAGGGGGGCCTATGCCGCGACTCCCCAAGCCCACCCCAATAGGCCAGGGGCTGGTGACTAGCACTGAGTAGGCATATTACTAACATGGGAGGCATTTCTTAAGTACCTTTACACACGAACATGTCTTCAAGCCCACAAATTTTGAAATATAAAAACCACTAAGGAACAAAATGCATGCATACAACTAAACCCAACCCACAGAGTATGACAGAAGTAAGGTACTGAAAGTAAAATGGGCTAGAATACAAGCCCACAAAAAACCAGAGTCTGCAAACTACAAAGTCCAACCTGTAAACATTAAGAGGTACTGGGACTACTGCTCATAGCCGTAGGAACACCTCGGCTTGTAGGGAACTTAGAAAGATCAGTCATGTCCTGGTCCACCCTAGTCTATAAGGCCCTAGCCTTAAACATTACTTAATCTTGAGTTATTTCAAGAATACATGTTGAGTATCTTTTTAGGTTTATATTATTAGAGAATTAGATGATAAAACATGCATTACATTCCACATTTAAACAAAGTGGTTACATAAAAGATAGTAATCATTTTTCCAATCAATGGAACCATATTTACAATAAAACATGGATTCTTTCTTGACACTTCCTTGACACTATCATCACATCATGTACCTTTCCCTTGACCTGTGAAAAACTTTTGAAAATCTTGGGATGAGCATAAAAAGCTCACTAAGGGATATAAAAGTACGAAAAGAAAACATTAGTCCATGTATGAAATCATACTTTACCCATAAAACATAATCATTTTAACATACCTCATCAAATCATGAATAAATCATAGAAATCATAAGACATAAAGGTAATTTGATGCATTCATAACATTCTTACGTAGGGAGTAACCCTCTTGGTTACGTTTGGAATACCCATCACAGTATATTCCCTAAATCTCTTCAGAGAAACCTTAACGTTTAACCCCTTTACATTACCCAATGCATTGGAGATCTATATTGGGCTCACCCGCCATTAGTTTATCATGGAACCACCCATCTTCATAACAATTCCCAAGAACCATAACATAATCGTATCACATAAAACATGCATAAAGGAAACATAACATTTCCACAGTTCAATCACAGGATATCAATACAACACATTGATATAATAAAACAATTATGAAAACCATTTTCAATACCAAAATATAAGAAAAGTAAAACATGGTATTTATTTTTCATTTAAGAAAAGTATGGCTTGTAGAGGAAGCCGAAACTCAAATAATGGTCACGGTGGCGGAGAAGTCGTTGTCGCCGCATACGTACGACAAAAACATTCCCTTTTTTCATTTAGTAAAACGATTCATATAAAAAAGATTCCTTTTGAAAAAACATAAAAGTCAAAGGGGTTTATACACCATATAAAATAAGGTTGTGTATAAAACAAAATATACCTCAATGAAAGGAGATTGAGACGAAGTCCCATACCTCAGGTCCGACTTGACTCGATCGCTCTTTAATCTCCTGAATAATAAACTTGAGTTAATTTATACTTGCTTAAGAACATTTTTTCAAGTTCACTATTCCTTTTATATCACTTATTACCATGTTTTGAACACTATGTAATTATTTATGTTAATAATGGTCGTTTTTTCGATCATTGGTACTTGAGTCAAAAATAGACTCTTTATAATTACAAGTTGTTCATGGGGTAAAATATCCATTATATCTAGAATTATATTCATTATGTAGATATCATATATATCATATATATCCAGTATATACATGTATTTATAATATTACATAACATTTAGAGGTAAGAAATGAAATGCACCGTTCATGGAGACGGTAAGTCGTACGTACGCATGAACGCTACTTTCATTTATATTTCTTACTTAATGGAGTGAAATCATAATGATATAAAGGTATATTATAATTCCAGTATAATATCATATATAATATCATTAAATCTATCCGTTATATGTACCACATATGGTATTAACGAATCAAATCACTTTGAGGGGGCTGTAGTCCGTACTTCCTAAAATGAAATTATCGTGTTTACCCATAATGGAAACCAGAAAGGTATGACAAAAATAAAAAATAAAGAAGCATAAGGAAAACATAAGAATAATATATATCATATATAAATATATTTACATCTTAATGGCCACCATTAAAGGTGTTAAAAGAAGATTGAACAATCATCATTTCGTGAGGCAGAAATTTGCCAACCACAGAAACAATATGTCCTTTAACCATTAGACAATGGTTTGTGTAAGTGTAGATAGAATCCTTCTCATACCAACATCCTATTATATTGAATATACAGGTGTTATTACAAAATAATGGAATAAAAATAGTTTAGGGAGTTGGAGAAGCAAAATAAAACAAAAGAACCCATGTGAAGACATTCCCTTAAAATCGGGTAACTCTTTTTGGTTTGAACCAAAAGGGTTCCTTAAAGATATTTCTGCCCCAGGTTAGGCTTCAAGGATTAAGTGAGAGATTTGGAGAGATAAAATGTGTAGATCTTGGCCGAACCAATGGCTCGATACGTGTGGGTAAGATGGTAGAGGTGGTGGCCTTTTATAAGAGGAGGGGAGGGGCACTCTTGGAAAGTTAAGAAAAGATACTTTATTATAAAATTATATTCGGATAAAAAAGGTCCCAAAATTATAAATTTCGTTGATAATGGGATAAGAGTTCGAAATCCACCTATCCTATAGGTTTTGGACAAGTTTAAGTCTTATATTTTATAGTATCTTTTCATTTTATTTAAATCGTTAAATAATGAGGTAATCATTGCATCAACATGGTGTCATAAATAATTTAATTTATCTAATGTATAAAAAATATAAAAAAATATCATGATTTAGGAAATCTTTTTAGATTTCCAATGAATATTTATAGTCAAAATTATGACTTGTATAACCCCATGTAATAATTGTTTTAGCAAAACAATAAATGTTTGTGACATTTTTATTTTAACTTTAAATAAAAAGTTATTAATGTCATTTTCATACCAAAGTGGATCCATGGGGTCCCCAAGTTGACCCATGGATTGTATTGGTCAGACATGACACATAAAATAAGGGTAGGACATTTTTCTAGGTCATTTCATATTATTAAAACATTTATTTTACCTTAAATTACACTAATTACCTCTAATCGCGATTAATAAAGTTACTATTCACCAAAAATTATTTTAATCCCATTGAACCACATATTACTTCCTAATGAAAACCGTGTTTGATGGAATTTTGAAAATCAAAACACATAAGTGGTAAAGTTTCATTTAAACAAAAAATCAGTTTTTTTAACTGCCACTTAGTGGTTTCACTATTCATCAAAAATTGAAGTTTTTCAAAAATATACCAAAGATTTATACTAAGATATATTTGATATTCCAAATTAAAAATTGATGCCTATTTTAAAAAATTCATAAAATATAAGTTTCATTAATTAATTTAATAATTAATTCCCGCTGTCAAAACAAAAAACGCGTTTTTATGAAACAATATGTATAAAAAGATTGACACTAGTTTAAGTCCAATTTCAAAGTGAAATTAATTCCAATGGCCACAATTGGATTAAATGGTAAAAATATATTCTAATTTTACTTTAAAACCAATTCAAAATACAATAAAATCATATAAATAAATTATATTAAAAAGAGGTTTTGAATTAAAATACAACATTTTTCACTATTCATTAAAAAATGAACTTTATCTGAAAAATACCAAAAAATTTACACAAAGTAAATTTTTATGTCAAGATTATAAAGAAGAGTTTTATTTGGTCCAATAGAATGTATAAGAGTGACCAAAACTATATTTAAAGAGAGTTCGCCATCAAAAGGCGATAGTTCGACCTTTTAGTGAATATTAGAGTATCTATGCAAAAAATTGAATTCTTTTCTTATTTAAATACTTTATCTTTTATTTGATAAATGTAAAAACATTTAAAACACATATATAATCATATTTTAGTTATTTCTATTCATTACCGCCAATACAACGGTTACGTGTTAACTACCATTTAAAAAGTATTATTATATCACTAGTGTGCAATGTAAGATTTCAAAGAAACTCATTGTTGCGTATCGGGCACGCTATCGAACATAGCAACTCCTTTAATGTAAAATTAATATGTAATTCGCAAATATTAATAAAAATGAAATGTTTTTATTCTTTATTTACCTGGGATGTTACATCCTTCCCCCATTTTGGGAATTTCATCCTCGCAATTTTATTCACTTATCAAAAAAAGGGGGGTATTTATCCCTCATAGAATTTTCAGATTCCCATGTTGCCTCTTCAACCATATGGTTTTTCCACAAAACCTTTACCTGGTAAATTACCTTATTCCGCAACAATTTCTCTCTACAGTCAATAATCTGGATTGATTGTTCATCATAAGAGGGATTCTCTTCCAACTAAACTACCTCTGGGTTCAAAACATGAGATGGATCTGGCATGTACTTCGTTAACATTGAAACATGAAAAACATTGTGTACCTGTGATAAACTCGGTGTTAAATCCACTCGGTGTGCAACTGATCCAACTCTTTCCAGAATCTCATATGGTCCAATGAACCTTGGACTCATCTTTCCTTTCATACCAAATCACATCACATTTTTCCATGGTGATACTTTGAGAAAAACATGATCACATACCTCAAAAGATAGATCATTCCTTCAGTTATCCACATAATTCTTTTGCCTTCTCTGAGATGTTCTCATGTGTTTCTGTATCAGCTGAATTTTTTCTGCCAACTCTTCTACCAATTCCGGTCCCATCAACTTCCTTTCACCCACTTCATCCCAGAAAGTTGGAGTTCGACACCGCTTCCCATATAATTCCTCAAACAGAGCCATCTGTATACTGGAATGAAAACTGTTATTATATGAAAACTCAACCAAAGAAAGATGTTGGTCCCAACTTCCCTGATAATCCATAGAGAAAGCACGCAGCATATCCTCTAGGGTCTGAATTGTTCATTCTGACTACCAATCTGATTGCAGATGAAAAGCTGTACTAAAATTTAATTCAGTACCCAACAAATTCTGAAGGCCTTTCCAAAAGTTAAAAGTGAACCTGGGATCACGGTCAGATACAATGGAGAGAGGAAATCCATGTAACCTAACTATCTCTTTAAGATACAAATGGGAAAGTTGATCTAGGGAGAAAGTTTCTCGTATAGCAAGTAAATGAGCAGAGTTAGTCAATCGATCAACAATAACCCAAATTGCATTATTACCTCGAGGTGTCTTCACCAATCCTACAACGAAGTCCATGGATATATTCTCCCATTTCCACTCTGGTACTGGTAAAGGCTAAAGAATCCCTTTCTGTAACTGACACTCTGCTTTAACCTGTTAACATGTCAAACACTTCACAGTAAAATCAGCAAAATCCATTTTCATTCCATCCCACCAGTAGTACTCCCGAAGATCTCTATACATCTTAGTACTTCCTGGATGAACTGAAAATGGAGAACTATGAGCTTCACATAAAAACTCTCTCTTCAACTGTTAATCACAAGGCACACACAATCTCTTCCCAAATCTGAAAACACAGTCATTATAAATGTTGAATTCAGGCAACTTAACCTTCTGAACCAACTCTATCTTTTTCTGCAACTCGCTGTCTTGCTTATGTGCTTGCTTAATTCTGTCTGATAGAGAATATTTCACTGATACCTGAAACAAAACAGAAGGATATCCTGCACCAACAACTTCTATTCCAAATTTCATCAAATCCTTAACCAAAGTATCACGTTCCAAATGCAACATTGTTAATGAAGCATTACTTTTTAGACTCAAAGCAACATCCACTTTATTTTCTTTTCCCTGATGGTAATGAATTGTACAATCATAATCCTTGATTAATTCTATCCATCTCCTCTATATCATGTTCAATTCTTTCTGAGTGAATATATACTTTAAACTTTTTTTATCGGTATATATTTCACACTTTACTCCATACAAATGATGCCTCCAAAGTTTTAAAGCAAAAACAACAGAAGCTAATTCCAAATAATGTGTAGGGTAATTTACCTCACGAGTTTTGAACTATCGTGAAGCATACGCAATTACCTGATCATTATGCATTAGGATGCAACCAATTAATTTCAATGAAGCATCATTGTAGATAAAAAACTACCCATTCCTGGAAGGTAGTGCCAAAACTGGAGCATTCACCAATCTTCTTTTCAGTCCCTGAAAACAATCATCACATTCTTTTGTCCAGATAAACTTAACACCCTTCCGAGTTAGCTTAGTCATTGGACTAGATAACCGTGAAAAATTTCTAACAAAACTTCGGTAATAGCCTACCAAACCAAGGAAGCTACGAATCTCAGTTACATTTGTGGGTCTTGGCCATTCTTCAACAACAATTGTTTTTTGCAGGATCAACAGTTATCCCATCTTTAAAAACAATATGACCAAGGAAAGAAATTTGTTGCAACCAAAACTCACACTTGCTGAATTTCCAATACAATTTCTATTCTTTTAAGGTTTGGAAAATATCCCTTAAATGTCTTTCATGCTCTTCTTTACTTTTAGAAAACACCAAAATATCATCAATGAAACAACCCGAAACTTATCCAAAAACTCATGGAAAATTCTATTCATAATGTCCATGAATACGGTAGGTGCATTGGTTAACCCAAAAGGCATTACTACAAATTCATAATGGCCATATCTAGTATGGAACACAGTCTTTGGTATGTCAGATTCTTTTACTTTCAACTGATGGTACCCCGACCTCAAGTCAATCTTTGAAAAATACTGAGCTCCCTGGAGCTGATAAAAAAAATCATCGATATGAGGCAAAGGATACTTGTTCTTAACAGTAATGTTATTCAAGGCTCTATAATCAATTCAAAGTATCATTGAACCATCTTTCTTTTTAACATATAAAACATGATCACCCCATGGTGATGTGATAGGTCGAATGAAACCTTTCTCTAATAAATCTTGCAATTGCTCATTCAACTCTAAAAGTTCAATTTGAGCCATTCGATAAGGGGGTTTTGAAATTGGCTTAGCATCAGGAACTAAGTAAATAGTAAACTCAACTTTCCTATCTTGTATTATTCCAGGAAACTCATCAGGAAAAACATCAGGATACTCATTTACCACTAGAACATCATTAATCTGAATAGTTCCTTTGTTTTCAACAATATGTGTAAGGTAACATTGATTTCCATCTTTTACAAGTTTCTCAGCCTCTTGATATGATATCAACAGTAAGGGTTCATTCTTGTACAAAAACTAAAAGTCTTTCTGAAAAGAAACTTCTTTAGCTCTACAATCAATCTTAGCAAGGTAAATAGAGAGCCAATCCATACCCAGGATAACATCAAACTCTACTAGAGGTAAAATAATAAGGTTTTCAAGAAGGTTCTTTCCACGGATAAGGATAAGAAGATTCTTATAAATTCTTGTTGCCTCAACATTTCCCCCAGGTGTTTTTACCACAAGTTCAAGAGTTATTTCATGATATGGTATTCCCATTTTACTAGAAAAGTTATCATAGATGAAAGAATGTGTAGACCCCGAATCAAAAAACACACTGGCATAATCTGAAAAAACAAAAAAAGTACCTGATACCACTTCATTTGATGGCCCAACATCTAATGAAGTAGTTGCAAAGGATTTCACCACCCCTTTCTGCTTATAGTCTAACTGCCTCCCATCACTCGAGCTCTTTGTCAGACACTCGTTTGCATAATGACCCATCTCATTGCACTTAAAACATTTCGCTAACTATAAATCAAATTTGGTCTTACTATCACCCTGATCTTTTTCAGTGCAATCACGAGCCTTATGTCCCATCTTACCACATCGGTATCACTTCCAAAAATTCGGAAGACATTCCCCAGCATGCCTTTTACAACATTTATCACAAACTGGAAACTTAATTTTCTTACCGTCATACCTTTTTGAAGAATTCTTTCCTTTATCATGCCACCTCGGTCTCTTCTTCTGTTGGTTGTTATAGAACACTTGATCATCAGAAAAATCCATTTCCACCTTCTCAGCACATCAAACAAGATTTTCATAACTCTTTAACTCATAAGAAGCTAAATCCCTTCAATATTTTGGCTTTAATCCTGAGTAATAACGATTGATTTTACTATCAAGGTCTCAGATAAAATTTAGAGCATACCTTGCCAATCGAGTGAACCTTTATTCACAAGAAGCCACTGAGTCTTCCTCTTGCCTCAATTCTAGGAATAGTTTTTCCATCCTTTGTCAAACAGCCTTAGGAAAATACTTCTCAAGAAACATAGCTTTGAATTCATCCTAGTCAAGAACATCAATCTCATCAGCGTCCCTGATATTTTTAACCATCGTCCACCACTGATCTGCTTCACCCTCCAAAGAGTAAATAGAAAGACTAACATTTTGATTGTCTGAACACCCCATGACATCGAAAATATTCTCCAGGTCTTTAATCCACCCTTCAGCTAGCACAGGGTCATATGATCCTCTGAATGATGGGGGATGTTGCCTCATGAAATGTTCCACCAATTACATGTTCCTCTGCGGTTGATCTGGCTGATCTCATGCATGGATACCACCACCATTTATTGCTTGAGTCAACTACACCATTACTGCAACAAACAGTTCAGTTCCAATTCTGACCATCTCAGGATGCTGATTCGGAAGGTCATTTCCTTATGTATGCCTTACTAGCACTGCTTCCATGTTTCCTCTATGAAAAACCATTCTGAACAAACATGTCTTAGATGAAGCAACATGGTAATCTTCAAATGCTATATCAATTCAATTTGTCCATAAAAAAAATATTTTTGGATAATCATTTAATAGAATTATAAATCCTAAAGTTATCTAAACTGACCTCTGATACCAACTATAAGGCCCCATCCTTAAACATTTCTTAATCTTGAGTTATTTCAAGAATACACGTTGATGATCTTTTCAGGTTTAGAGTTTTAGAGAATTAGATCATAAAACATGTATTAAATTCCACATTTAAACAAAGTGGTTACATAAAATATAGTACTCATTTTTTCCATCAACGGAAACATATTTAAAATAAAACATGGATTCTTTTATGACACTTCCTTGACACTATCATCACATCATGTACCTTTCCCTTGACCTGTGAAAAACATTTAAAAAACTTGGGATGAGCATAAAAAGCTCAGTAAGGGATATAAAAGTACGAAAAGAAAACATTAGTCCATGTATGAAATCATACTTTACTCATAAAACATAATCATTTTAACATACCTCATCAAATCATGAATAAATCATAGAAATCATAAGACATAAAGGTAACTTGAGGCATTCAAAATATTCTTACGTAGGGAGTAACCCTCTTGGTTATGTTTGGAATACCCATAACAGTATATTCCCTAAATCTCTTCAGAGAAACCTTAACGTTTAACCCCTTTGCATTTACCAATTCATTGGAGAGCTATATTGTGCTCTCCCGCCCTTAGTTTATCACAGAACCACCCATATTCATAACATTGCCCGAGAACCATAACATAATCGTATCACATAAAACATACATAAAGAAAACATATAATTTCTACATTTCAATCACAAGATATCAATACAACACATTGATATAATAAAAACATTATGAAAACCATTTTCAATAACAAAATAAAATAAAAGTAAAACATGGTATTTATTTTTCATTTAAAAAAAGGTATGGCTTGTAGAGGAAGCCTAAACTCAAATAATGGTCACAGCGGTGGAGAAGTCATTGTCGCCGCATAGGTACGATAAAAACATTCCCTTTTTTCATTTAGTAAAACGCTTCGTATAAAAAATATTCCTTTTGGATAAACATAAAATTAAAAGGGGTTTATACTCCGTATAAAAGAAGGTTGTGTATAAAAACAAATATGCCTCAATAAAAGGAGATTGAGACGAAGTCCCATACCTCTGGTCCGACTTGACTCAATCTCTCTTTAATATCCTAAATAATAAACTAGAGTTAATTTCTACTTGTTTAAGAACCTTTTTTCAAGTTCATTATTTCTTTTATATCACTTATTACCATGTTATGAACACTATGTAATTATTTATGTTAATAATGGTCGTTTTGTCGATCATTGGTACTTGAGTCAAAAATAGACTCTTTATAATTACAAGTTGTTCATGGGGTAAAATATCCATTATATCCAGGATTTTATTCATTATTTAGATATCAAATATATCAAATATATCTAGTATATACATGCATTTAAAATATTACATAACATTTAGAGGTAAGAAATGAAATGCACCGTTCATAGAGACGGTAAGCCGTACGTACGCATGAACACTACTTTCATTTATATTTCTTACTTAATGGAGTGAAATCATAATGATATAAAGGTATATTATAATTCCAGTATAATATCATATATAATATCATTAAATATATCCTTTATACGTACCACATATGGTATTAAGGAATCAAATCACTTTGAGGGGGCAGTAGTCCACACTTCCTAAAATGAAATTATCGTGTTTACCCATAATGGAAACCATAAAGGTATGCCACAAATGAAAAATACAGAAGCATAAGGAAAACATAAACATAATATACATCATATATAAATAGATTTAAATCTTAATGTCCACCATTAAAGGTGTTAAAAGAAGATTGAACAATCATCGTTTCGTGAGGCAGAAATTCGCCAACCACAGAAACAATATGTTCTTTAACAATTAGACAGAGGTGTGTGTAATTTTAGCTCGAATCCTTCTCATAACAACATCCTAGTATATTTAAGATACTGGTTTTGTTACAAAATAAAGGAATAAAAAGAGCTTAGAGGGTTGGAGAAGCAAAATAAAACAAAAGAACACAAGTGAAGACATTACCTTAAAATCGGGTAACTCTTCTTGGTTTGAGCAAAAAGGGTTCCTCAAAGAGATTTATGCCCAAAGTAAGGCTTCAAGGATGAAGGAACAGATGTGGAGAGATAAAATGATCCGATATTGGCCAAACCAAAGGCTTGAGAGGTGTGGGTAAGGAGGTAGAGGTGGGGGCCTTTTATAAGAGGAGAGGAGGGGCACTCTTGGAAAGTTAAGAAAAGATACTTTATTATAAAATGATTTTCGGATAAAAAAGGTCCCAAAATTATAAATTTCGAGTATAAGGTGATAAGGGTTAGAAATCCACCCATCCAATAGGTTTTTGACATGTGTAGGTCTTAATTTTACATTATCTTTTCATTTTATTTAAATTGTTAAATAATGAGGCAATCACTGCATCAAAATGGTGTCATAAATAATTTAATTTATTTAATGTCTAAAAATTATAAACAAATATCATGATGTAGGAAATCTTTTTATCTTTCCAATTAATATTTATAGTCAAAATTATGACTTGTATAACCCCATGTAAAAATTGTTTTAGCAAAAAAATACATGTTTGTGACATTTTTATTTTAACTTTAAATAAAAAGTTATTAATGTCATTTTCCTACCTAAGTGGATCCATGGGGTACCCAAGTTGACCCATGGATTTTATTGGTCGGCCATGACACATCCAACAAGGGTAGAACATGTTTCTAGGTCATTTAATATTATTAAAACATTATTTTTACCTTAAATTACACTAATTACCACTAATCGCGATTAATAAACCTAAATGTTACTATTCACCAAAAAATATTTTAATCCCATTGAACCATATATTATTTCATAATGACAACTGTGTATGTTGGAATTTTGAAAATCAAAACACAGAAGTGGTAAAGTTCCATTTAAAAAAAATCAGTTTTTTTAATTGCCACTTAGTGGTTTCACTATTCATCAAAAATTTAAGTTTTTCAGAAAAATACCAAAAATTTACTATGAGATATATTTGATATTATGAATTCAAAATTGATGTCTATTTTACAAAATTAATAACATATAATTAGCATTAATTAATTTAATAATTAATTCCCGCGGTCAAAACAAAAAGCGTGTTTTTATGAAACAATATGTATCAAAAGATTGACACTAGTTTACGTCCAATTTCAAAGTGAAAATAATTTCAATGACCAAAATTGGATTAAATTATAAAAATATATTCTAATTGTACTTTAAAACCAATTCAAAATATAATCTAATCATATAAATAAATTATAGTAAAAAGAAGTTTTGAATTAAAATACAACATTTTTCACTATTCATTAAAAAATGAACATTATCAGAAAAGTACCAAAAATTTACACAAAGTAAATTTTGATGTCCAGATTCTAAATAAGAGTTTTATTTGGCCCAATAGAATGTATAAGAGTGACCAAAACTTTTTTTAAAGAGGGTTCGCCATCAAAAGGCGATAGTTCGACCTTTTAGTGAATATTAGAGTATCTATGCCAAAAATTGAATTCTTTTCTTATTTTAAGCCTTTATATTTTATTGGATAAATGTAAAGACATTTAAAAACATATATAATCATATTTTAGTTATTTCTATTCATTCCTGCCAATACAACGGCTACGTGTTAACTACCATTTAAAAAATATTATTATATCACTAGTGTGCAACGTAAGATTTCAAAGAAACTCATTGTTGCATATCGGGCACACTATTGAACATAAAAACCCCCTTAAAGTAAAATTAATATTTAATTCACAAATATTAATAAATATGAAAATTTATTATTCTTTATTTACCTGGGATGTTACATAGACTCTGTCAAAAGGCTGCTCATCTGCACAAGACATGATACGTGCGGGCAAAGCCGGTGTAGGGTGAGTGTAACAATACCCAGTAGAGGAACCTAAAAACCAGAAATCAACACACAAAGTAAAGGTATAGATATATATACACAGTGTATGTCTACTGAACATATAATAGGTGGAAAAAATCTAGATATACTCAAAACCAAACCTGTAGTCTAGATACAAGTCTCACAACTGCATTCCCGTGCTAGGGATTCAGTTTTAAGATTCCATGAAGCACTCATCGGCATACTGCACTCCATGATTCTGATAGCTCTGATGACATCTGTATGAGATATAATATTTTTCGGGAAAAGTCATGAGTGATAGATACACTCGTTCTGAGAGAACACACTCCTGAGTGGGGAAACATCACGATACACAGATGAGGATCACTACTAGGACCTTGGAAGATACCACGATTCATCTGGATTCACCTGTTAAGTAGACGACCAGTGCCCTGTGGGGATATTCACGTCGATAACTAACTCTACCTAGGGTCAATAATGGACATAGTATTTCACTCTAGGCTCCTCAGAGGGATACCCGACTCTATCCTGGAAATTCATGCTGAAGGGATTACACTCCTGAAAAAAGGAAATGATACATGACCTTACAGGGAACGATAAAAAGGGGTACTAACCCAAACAAAACATGTCCAAGAAATTGTGTATAAGAAGATCAAGCCATGTACTGAAAACTAAAAGGCTTATAGAAGTGTCACACGCTATGTCTTCTGACCCCGGGTACTTCCCGTGTACAAAGGCCCATGTCATAAGGTTGGTCGTGTAGAAGAAGGTAAACATTGAGTGTAAGAGAGTGACACACTGTGTTACTCTATCCAGGGAGGAATCAGTGTACGCTGGCCATGTGCCCGTACACAACTTCAACCCATGTGTCACAACTCGTGTATCAGGTACATGGGTTAACCCATGCAGTCGGCCTGGTCTGGATGTGTGGTGGAGTACAGTCTATGTACTCCACCCCATGTCCATGTATCCTATGTATACACATCGAGTCATATGTAAGGACCCACACGACGTGTTCATTGGAGAACACGTCGTATCATTACTTCACGCATCACAGAACCGTAGCCATCACATAGCCGGACCTACACACCGTGTTCTTCGGGATGCACATCATGTGTTCTTGAAATTTCTAGAATCGCGAAACTCAGCCATCGCGCCTCGGCTGGAGCTCCGATCTTCGATCCCGCCGATACGCTGTCTGCCATTGCCATCGCACCTCCATTGAGTCATCGTGATGTCTGGTCTCCTGTTTCGGATCGTTGTGTTGTGAGATGGATGCACAACGACCTGTTGTTTGTTGCCCTGCGAAGAACACGAAGGACATGAATAAAAGAGCATGGAAAAATCCAACAAACCAAATTGAGGAACAAACCTCCACTATCGTTCCTCACTGCGTTGATCTTCTCCCATTAGAAGGATTAAAGAGGGTGAAACAAACGATAATCCCACAATTATCAGAATCATATTCCCAATTGACACCCTAATGAAATGGAAAATAACACCCTCCTGCAAGAACACATGATCCAGGAATCAACATGTTCATGGGTTTATCCGCATTCATTATTAAATCCAAAAACAGGGAAAAGAAGAATCAAAATTACAAAACCTTACCTCTGTCGTCGATGAAGTGGGTGATCAGTCATCAGTTGGAATTTGATCTCGCTGCGCAATGATCCATGCGTCGTCGTTCATCGATTTCCATCAAAAATCCTCCAAGGTTCCAAGAGTATCCTTCTCAATTCACACGGTTTTGAGTCTAACCCTGTGAACTTGCAATAAGTACGTATATAAAAATGAAAAAATTCGGTCACTGCACAAAACACAAACTTTTAAATAAAAAAAATTATTACTTTATTTTATTTCCATTAAGGATTCCAAAAACTAAATATCACAGCTAACCCACACTGGTTAATGTTAGACCTTATCTATAGTAAATTCACTGCTCTGAACAGAATGGTGCCCTAAAATTTCTGATCCGATAATCCGTTTAAAAGTTATTCCACTTTTTTTCAGGAAAACCACCAGCGCGTGCTATTTAATTTTTAAATTAATTCAAATATTTATTCTGGGAGCTCTCGGCCTCGGGATCATACACTGTCGAAAGTTCTGGTCTAAAAATAATTCCATAAAATATTTAAAGATAATTCACTGAAAATCCAAGACATTACATTGTCCCCACCATGGGTCTTTGTGTCCCCGAAAATCCAAAACAAGAGCTACTCAATAAGATGGGGGTACTGGGCATGGATATGAGTCTCCCACTCCCACATGCTCTCCGGAGGACTCCCGTGCTGCCACCGAATGCACAACAAGGGAATCGATCACCCACGAAGGATTCTCTCATACCGATCCTCGATCTCCACCGAGTACTCAACAAATTTCGCTCCATCCTCGATGTCCAGCTCACCCTAACCGATGACGTGCGATGGGTCATGCACGTACCTCCTCACCTGCGACACATGGAAGACATCATGTACCCAGTGCAATTGTGGTGGTAGGGCTAGGCGGTACGCCACCTTTCCAACTCTGTGAAGTGTCTAAAAAGGTTCGATAAACTTCCGAGATAGCTTGCAGCCTCAGCCAAATCTCGGTAACCCTTGTTAAGGTGAGACCCTAAGGAAGACATGGTCCCTTACTACGATCTATAGAGGTCTCCATCGTCTGTCAGCATAAGATTATGTCGGCTCTGTACAGTCTTCATCCACTCCTAGATGATATTCACCTTCTCAGTGGCAGCTCAGACCAACTTTAGACCCATGATTGATGACTCTCCAGGGTCAGTCCAACCAAGCGGTGACCGACAGGGTCTCCCAAATAAATCCTCGAATGGTGCCATACTAATGCTGGAGTGGCAATAGTTATTTTATGAAAACATCAGCAGTGGTAGGTGGTCCTCTAAAATGTGACCAAAGTCCAAGATACATACGCACAATGTATCCTCCAAAACCTGAATGGTCCCCTCCGTTTGACCATCGGTCGGGGGATAGAATGTCGTCCTCAAGCATAGATGAGTCCCAAAAGCCTCTTTCAATCCATTTCTCAACTAGGTTGTGAAGCGGGCATCTCGATACAAGCCTATTTTTGAAAGGACTTTATGAAGCTGAACTATCTCTTGCACGTAGAGGCGTTTGAAGCTCTCTATGGAACTCTAATCCTTGATAGCTAGGAAGTGGGCCTACTTGGTGAGTTGGTCAATGATCACCCAGATAAAATCATGCCCCATGGACATCCATGGTAAGACCATCACAAAGTATATAGATATTCCATCCCACTTCCACTCTAGAACTTCCAGGGCTAAGCTAATCCTGTTGGAACCTGGTGCTCTACCTTCACCTGCTGGCACGTAAGGCATCGAGAAACGAACTCTGCTTCTTCCTTCTCCATTACTGACTACTAGAACTATCATCTGATATCCTGGTACATCTTTTCCACTCCAGGATGTACCGCTAAGGAGGGTGTATGAAACTCCCTCAGGACCTCCTCCCGCAATTCCACCGGTACAACAGTGAGTCCTCTAAAAATAATTACGTGCTCTCCACCTTGAAAATATCCAGCAGGAGCATGTCTTGGGGATAACTGACCACGCAAAGCCTCACTGTCGATATCCTGAAGCTGTGCCTCCCTAACTCGCCGTAAGAGTGAAGGGGCGGAAACCATCGACTAATGGTAAGCTACATCCTCTCTATCAACAAAGGATAAATGCAATGTGGATAACTACTCTATCACCTCGCTCAACAGCTGTGAGCTCAACCTTTTGCTAAGAGCATCTTCCACCTTGTTACCCTTCCCATAAGTATAGATGATCTTGAAATTGTAGTCCTGGAGGAACTCTATCCAATGCCTCTATCTCATATTCAAATCCTTCTGTGAGAATATGTACTTGAGGATCTTGTGGTCAGAGTAGATGATGAACCGCTCAATCATAAGGTAGTTTCTCCAAATCTTCAACGTGAAGACTACCACTGCTAACTCGGGGTCTTGGATCACATAGTTATTCTTATGTGGAATAAGATAGGGAGAACCATAAGCAATCACTTCCTGTATCTACATCAGGACCTATCCAATCTTGGTCCCCGATGCATCACATAAAACTACATACTCAACACCCTTCTCTGGTAACCTCAAGATCGGGGTGCTCGTCAGACTCTGCCTCAACTTCTCAAAAGCCTACTGGAACATCTCCATCAAACTAAAGGGTTTCCCCTTCCTTGTCAAGGATGTCATCAGTGCTGATATTTAGGAGAAATCAGGAATGAATCTCCAGTAATATCCTGCCAACCCATGGAAGCTATGCACCTCCGTCATGCTCTAAGGTGGCTCCCATGATGACACTAACTCTACCTTGGATGGGTCCACAACTACTCCATCTGCTGAAATGAAATGTCCCAGAAAGTGGACCTCCAGAATCCAGAATTGGCACTTTGAGAGCTTCCCATATTGTTTGTTCTCTCGGAGTACATCCAGAACCATCCGTAGGTGTCTCACGTGCCGCTCATTTGATGTCGAGTACATAAGTATGCCATCAATGAACACCATCACAAATTGTATAAGTATGGCTGGAATATGTGGTTCATGAGTCCCATGAACACTGCGGGGGAATTCGTTACACTAAAAGGCATCACCAAGTACTCGTAGTGACTGTAGCGGAATTTAAAATCCGTCTTTGGTATATCCTCGTTCCGTACTCATAACTGGTGGTTACCTAAGTGAAGGTCAACCATCGAGAACCAATATGCCCCTCTCATCTAGTCAAAGAGGTTGTCGATCCTCTGTAGTGGATACTTACTTTTCATCATCACCTCGTTTAGGTGCTAGTAATCCACACACAACATCAAACTATGATATTCCTTCTTGGAAAATAATACTGGGGCCGCATAGGGTGAAACACTAGGTCTCATGAAACCATTTCATTTCGAATCCTCCAACTGCACCCTCAGCTCGCGAAGCTCTACAAGAGCCATCTGATATGCTGATGAAAAGACCGGTGTCATCCCAGGGTGAAAGTTGATGCAGAAGTTGATTTTCCGGTGGGGAGGTAGTTCTTGAACATCTTTGAGAAAGATGTCCTCATACATTGCCACTACTTCTGGGAACTGGAAGTGCACAACATCTACTACTCTGAAGGTAAGGCTAGCCAACTCATGAGTGATCAGTTGTACCCTCCTATGCATGATCCCATTCTGTGGTGCCTGAGTCTCCCTTTCACCGACAAAGGAAAACCTCATCCCATCACTGCAGACACACCACACTCTTCACCTAAAGTAGTCAATCTAGGGAAGGACTGAAGATAACCAATCCATACTGAGAATTACATCGTAAGGCATCGATGCTACCACTAAGAGGTTCCAACCAAAACTCTCACCTCCAAGGGTAAGATCACTCTATCTGCAAAGGTGCATGATCATCGAGTATCCTCCTGTAGATGTCTCCAAGCATAAGGATCGAGTCAATGGCTCTACCGGAATATCATGTTTTCAAACAAGACATGTGGTGAGGAAGGAATGACTATAACCTGTGTCTATAAGTAGGACAACTAAGGTATATAAGAGACATATTGTACCTCGGATCATCCTTGGAGTCCCTGGGTTATATGACTCGACTGCATATAGCTATCCCCACCCCTACCCCCAGCTCCCTGAGCCTTGTGATGACCTCCAGGGGGTGGTGGTGGAAGTATATTGAAGCATCTCCCACCACTTGTATCTCTCCCTACTCCTCTTCCATGTCTGCCACCTGATAGGTCTATCTGCTCCTATCTCTGCCTCTACCTCGGTGGTCCATCCACAGTCTCCCTATTAGCAGCTCGACAGGTTGGACAATCTCTAGATAGATGTTCCCTACCATTGCATGAATAACATCGCCTCTCTCTGGGCTGGTTGGTTCTATCCTGAGAGCCCTGAACTACTAAACCCCTATCTTGGGTCCTCCTGTGACATCTCCCCCATCCCAATCCTTGTGCCTGATGTTGGCTCCCAAATTCTGAGGTCTCCGCACCTGCCTACTTACTGCTGACTGTCATCAGCTATCTCTACTCCGCCATGAATCTCTCGATCACCAAGGCCCACTCGAGCACTCTATCATAAGTTTTAAGGAAAATAGGAATGACACTAGCTCAAGATTCTCATCATAGACCTTGCTTGAAGGTCCGTGGTATGAATTACTAAACCTTGACCATATCCATTGAGTACCTGGTGACGATGGTGAACCTTGATGAATAGTCATCCACCATCGAACTACACTACTAGAGGTGAATAGGCTCCTGGATACGCACTGCTCTCTGCGTAACCAGTGAGAAATCCTCCCTAAATAGTTTCTCAAAATCCATCCACGAAAGGGTCTCCTTGTCGTGAGTCTGTGTGGTCAGACTCCACCACCATCCCACCGAACCCTAAAGAAGGTTTGCTCCTAGGATCACCATCTGGTTCGCCGGTGTCTTCACGTGACGGAAAACTCTGGTCACTGCCTCAAGCCAGTCCCCAACTTCCTAAGGGTCGGGCTCACCTCAGAACCTGAGGGGTCTCTATCTTTGGAACTCATGGATTGTGCTCAGCCTGCGCCCCTTGTTTTTTGGTATTGCAGGTACCACTAGATGCTCCATTGGTGGTTGTATAGCAGGGGAACCACTTAGAGGCAACACCTGGGTAACTGGTCCTTGTATCGAAGCCTCATCACTGATGGGGTCATCCTCGTGATCACACTGCTGAATCCTAGCATGTATGCATCATGAAGGAATGCTATAAGGAACAAGATATACCATGGTAAAAGAGTATATCTGGATATCTAACACAATGTAAATGGAAAATACAACCCATTTCTATATGATGCATGTACCAATATCTTATTTCCCCACAACTAGTGTTTTCATGTACCGAGTTGAAAAGCAGGCTATCAGAGTCCTGGTGTATGAATACATCATCCGCCCGCACGAACACTAGAGTCTCTAGCCTGAAATCTGAGCTCAAAACACTTAACACTATTTACCCAAACCAATCTCATAGACTCTTAGTTCTAAGGTAGAAGCGACCACCTTTGATACCACTCTGTCATGACCCATCCCAGTGGGACCCGTTCCGTGACTCCCCATGCCCGCCCCCAATAGGCCAGGGGCTGGTGACTAGCACTGAGTAGGCATATTACTAACATGGGAGGCATTTCCTAACTACATGTAGACACACACACACACACACACACATCTTCAAGACCACAAATTCTGAAATGTAAAAACCACCAAGGAACAAAATTCATGCATGCAACTAAACCCTACCAACATAGTACAATGAAAGTAAGGTACTGAAAGTAAACTGTGACATAATATAAGACCACCAAAAACAAGAGTATGTAAAACACAAAGTCCAACCTATAAACACGAAGAGGTACTGTGTCACGACCCCCTCCCCACAAAGTGTACCACTCCTGGGCCGACAATGTGAGAAGGGAGATAATGACCCCTGAGTCCCACCTCCAATAGGCCCCAGGTTGGCGACTAGAACTGAGGGTACAACAAACACACAAATGGGAGGCAATGCCCTCTAAGAGAACACATACGGAAGAGAGAGATAAGATAGACACCAAACAACTCCAACTCAACTAGTAAGATAAAAGAAATCCCATGTACACATATGAAATGTCATGAAAAACTACTAAAACTGAAAGACGAAAACTTAAAGTACCCAAAAGAAAGTAAAAAAACAACAACCACAAGCCCGAAAAACTCCTGCAACCGCAAGCTAGAAGTAACCAGCCTAATCTCCAACCTGCTCCATGTGACATGAAAATCCGTTTACATATACATAGGGTGAGTATAACAGTATAATCAGTAGGATCCTCCCCAAATCCTCTCATGGAAAAGTAATGAAAGCATGTTAAAGCACAGTGAACAACAAGTGAAACTAACTCGTCACCTAAACAGATATACTATGTTCCCAACCTCACTATGGCGACTCTCACCAAGTAACACATACAAGAGTATATAATATAATATATAATATCATGGGTACCCTGCTACTACTTCCCCACTAGTTTGCCGATTTTCCCCAACGTTGCACGTCCTAAGCATCTCTCTCTAAAAAGGCGTGTCCGCAAACACCTAGGTGAAGCACCACAACATGAACCTCATGCAACAAAACCACCATGTCTACATATGCAAAGTAACTAGTTAGTCTATAAGGGCCACCAAAAATCGCATAATGTGTATCATACATCAGGTATTATACCTCAAGCCATTACATCCCATCCACCGAGTAAGGATCCTCAAGCCATCACAACCTATACATGTTACACCTATAGTAGTCCATAGAAAACTATATCCAGAATATATGTGTGTGAATAACCACAAGCCATTATATACCTCTACACACATATATGGGGAAAACTAACCAATGTGACCACCAGCAACAGTAACTACCAAGAGAAGAGAGCGGGGCCAAAGGGGGTAGTCAGCCATCCATCCTCCCACCAGAATGTTGGAGAAAACAACCCCATAGGGCTCAGAATCCCCAAGTTTTTAGTTTCCCTTACTGAAAGGGTGGAGTAGCGTATAGAAACACAAAAAGTGTAGAATATAATATAGCTCAAAACCACACTATGGGCATAACCTATTCTTGGAATCAACTACAACTAACGTCTCTCAGACCCTAGGCTTCCACTTCTAATACTAGGTATCCTATAAGCACACAACCATTTAAAGAGATTTAATACATTACTTCATTACCTTTTTATCAGTTGAATTTTATGTTAATTAATTCTTTAAAAATTAATTAACCAATAAAAATTCCACATTAAATTTCAGTAGCATGGCACCCAAAGTACACTGTTCCTTCAAATCACATCCTCAGCATTACACCCCAGTACGCTTCAAACTCGACTAGTTAACATCATTTATTCAATTATTTATTTACCTCATTACTTTCCCATATTCTTAGGCATTATAGAAAAACAATCTATGCCTCTAAACACAAATGGATCAACACGGTGAGTATATGAACTACCCTTTGAGTCTTCGTCGCCTATCGGAAAAGCGTAGACCCATCCTCCCTTGAGAAGATAAACATGAAAAGCATGTGGCATACCCTATGTGTCTTCACCCCTTTTGGAAGAAGGGTAAGCAAGACCAGCTACCTTGAGCAAAGGGGAAAATAAAGTAGATAAACAACCAAAAAGAATCAGTAGAATACCAAACATTCACATCCAACCCATTTCATCATCCTTGGTGTCCTCCCTGACTCTCACATGCATAAACCGATGCATCTCCCCACTCTAGGAATCAACTGCTACAATAACCAGTTTCCCTCCATGCCCCCACATATAACAATAACCATCGAGGATCACATCACAACACAAGCAGCATGAAAACAAAAATCATATCAGTTGGGCTCTTAGCCGTTGAACAAGCAAGAGGGTAACTTAGAACCCTTCAAGGAATTATCAAACAATCAGTTATTTAATCCATCTTGAATTAACTAATTTATTATACATAGGTTCCATATTCGGGAAACCTAAACAGTAAGTTATCACAAATAAATTAAACATGCTTACTACACCAATTTGACTAACATCAAAAAATACAACAATAAGAACTAGATTCATTTAAATGACTCTTTATCTTTATCCAAACAATTATCAATTAATTTCGGTTTACGTTCTTTACCAATTTCCATCAAGAACAAAAAACTAAGAAAATCAAGCATAGATATCACACTATCTAGAGAAAACAAGAGGCAATACCATATGATTGATATCAATTTATTTATCCAGTTAAAATATTTATTATGTAAATTCCATTATGATCTAGTGGATAAAACTTACTAACTCTACAGTTTCTCATAAAAATAAAAGAGAAGAAATGAATACCCTACCTTAAAAAGGTTCTTAAGGATCTTTATACGAGAACGATCCACACAACAGATCACAATCGCCTCCTCCCGTGACAACTGCATCTGCCCGAGGATGTCGTGGCATGACCGCACCAACCAAAACCCAATAAACTCTATTAGAAGCATGGAGATCACATGAAATAATATGGAATGGAGAAATAGGAGAAGGTGAACCCAAAAAGAATGATTATATACCATACCTTATATCGAAGATTGATGGATACTGCTTAGTTTCACCAAAACAGGGGGTGCACTTGCAGAAAGAAGAACATCGAGGGAAACTAATCCACTGGGAAAAGTTTAATCTCATAATTTCTACAGGAAGGAAGGAAAGGGTTGCAAATCTTTCACTAGAGAACAAGGAGAAAGAATGAGGGAGGAAGATATCTTGTCCCTTTAGAAGATTTAACAGAGCATTAGTTTATGATATAGTGGATTTTCTATTAAAATCGGATCACATTAAACCACGTAGTTTGACCAAGTAGATGCATCCAAAACCTGAGGAAAATTAATATTGAAGTTATGGGATTTGATTCGGAATTAAATCCATTAAAACAAGGCCATAAATGCGTTTTATGTCAAAGAAAACGTAAAATTGGAAAAACTGGGAATATCTAGAAATTTGGAAAAGGAAATATGAAACTGTTCTGGAAACACTGTTCATGAGCTGTGACACCATGAATGACTACCCGTTTCTATTTCACCATTTATGTCTCACCATTTCCGTCCCACTGATTCTGAATCATCATTTTTTCTCACAGTTTCTCTCTCACCGTTTCTTTCTCACCGTTTCTGTGACACCGTTTCTGACACACCATTTTTTTCTCACCATTTTTGTCTCATTGTTTCTGTGACACCGTTTCTAACTCACCATTTCTATCTCACCATTTTTGTCTCACAATTTATATCTCACCATTTTTGACTCACCATTTCTGTCTCACTGTTTCTGTCTCATCGTTTCTGTCTCACCGTTTCTATCTCAATGTTTTCGTCTCACTGTTTCTGACTCACCATTTATATGTCACATTTTCTATCTCACCATTTCTGTCTCACCGTTTTTATCTCAATGTTTCTGATTCACTGTGACACTATTCATAAAATCGGAAACACTGTTCACAGAACTGGAAATTTGGAAAAGTGTTGGAGATGAGTCACCTTAACCTACCCGAACACCTCAAACACCAGATTTCAGTAAAGGTATAGAACAAAGAGGTCTGATCCATTAAATAAAATACCTCTCAAAACAATCTTGTCCTTGAGAATCCAAAACCAACCAAAAAGGAAACTGAAAATGGGTCTGAACAACCACTCCTCAGGATACATCTCAAAAGAGATCAATCCATAAGAAGCTAAAAAAGAAATTCATCTTATAAAAATTAAAGGTCTATAACAAAAAAGGGGACACCGTTACATGAAATAATTTTAAACATAAAAAAACTCTAGGTACTGTGCATGTATTTGTGACTCACGTTCCTAGGTACTCTCCTACAAGCCACCATGTCGCCACAAGACATGAACCAATGGAATAAAACACCTGTGCAACACCTTCTCTTTGCAGTCTTAGATCTCCACAGGTCTCTCCTCGAAGGTCGCATCATCATCAACATCGATCTCTCCCCAATCAATGATGTGAGAGTTATTATGAAGATAACGATGAAGCTGTGACACATGAAAAAACATTGTGTATCCAGATCATATGTGGGGGGAGTGCTACCTGATACGCCACAGCTCCAACACAAGCTAACACCTCGAAAGGCCCAAAAAACCATGGAAAAAGCTTACTCCCATGACCAAACCTTCTCTGTCCATGATGGGGAGTCACCTTTAGAAACACGTGATCCCCAAAATCAAACTATAAGGGTCTCCTCCTTTGATTAACATATGATTTCCGATGATCCTATGCTGTCTTCATCCTCTCATGAATCACCTGAACCATCTCTGTTGTATTCTGCACTAGTTTTGGTCTGAGAATTACTGACTCTCTAACCCCAGTCCAGCACAACGGAGAACAGCAAGGCCGACCATACAGGGATACAAATGGCACCATACCGATGGTGTAGTGAAACATATTATTGTACGAGAACTCCACCAAGGGTAGTTGCCTCATCCATGAACCTCCAAAATAAAGAACACAAGAGTGTAACATGTCTTCAAGAGTCTGGATGGTTCACTCTATCTGACCATCCATTTGAGGATGAAAAGCAGTGCTAAGGTATAACTAAGAACTGAAAGCATGCGAGAGACCGCTCCACACCCTAGAAGTAAAGAGAGGATCTCGATCAGAAATGATCATCCTTGTGACTCTATGAAGTCTCACCACCTCCTCCAGATACTGCCTTGACAAAACATCCACTGAGCTTGACTCCTTGATTGCTTTGAATTGGGCCAATCTTGTTAAATTATCCACTACCACCCAAATAGAATCATGTCCTCCTGGAGCTCGAGGTAAACAAGTAAAAAAGTCCATTGATATGTCCTACCACTTCCACTGATGAATGTCTAATGGCTGGAGAAAACCACCAGGGATGCGGTGCTCAGTCATGACCTTCTGGCTGACTAAACATTGAGACAAAAACTCTGCAACAACACCCTTTAGCCCAGGCCACCAAAAATGACTCCTCAAGGCTCGGTACATCTTTTTCATGCTAGGATGCACTGCTAAAAGAGAGGTATGGAACTCTTTGAGAACCATATTGTGCATCATAAAAGGAAAAAAATCCTTGAATGATACAACACTCGGTGTTTTTCATCCTCATTACAACCATCAGGGGCCTCGCCACAAATAACTCGGTCTCTCCAGACCTCCACCTCAAGATCCCCCAACTGGGACTCTTCCACCTGCATAAATAGAGTTGAATACACCATCATCTAGAAAAGACAACCTTTTCCCCAAACATCTCCCGTATCAAGATGTAATGCTGGCAGTTCTTCCATTACTCTCTGGGAATCACTAGATTCACGCACAACATCACTACACGACTTTCAACATAGCGCATCAGCTACGACATTCCCCTTTCCAGGTGTATGTGATATTTCAAACTCGTATTCCTATAAGAAATCCATCCACTGACACTATCATAAGTTCAAGTCACACTGGGAGAAAACATACCTCAGTCTCTTTTGATCGGTGAAAACCACAAAGCACTCACCAATGAGGTAAGGTCTCCAAAACTTTAGAGAAAACACCACAAATTCCAACTCAAGATCTTGTTTGGGATAGTTAAATTCACGAGGATGCAACTTCTGAGACCCATAAAAAAAACTGATCTTTTCTTCATCAAAACATAGCCTAACCCCAGATGCGAATCATCGCAGAAAACATCAAACTGAACTCCCTCTACTGGGAGACAAAGAACTGGAGCACTTACTGTAACATCCCAACTAAATAAAGAATAAGACATTTTCATATTTGTTAATATTTGTGAATTAAATATTAATTTTACTTTTATGGGGTTGCTATGTTAGATGGCGTACCCGATACACAACAATGAATTTCTTTGAAATCTTACGTTGCACACTAATAATATATATAATATTATTTTAAATGGTAGTTAACACGTAGCTATTATATTGGCGGCAATGAATTAAAATAACTAAAATATGATTATATATGTTTGTTAAATGTTTTTACATTTATCCAATAAATGTTAGAGGCTTAAAATGTGAATGAATCCAATTTTCAGCATGGATACTCTAATATTCACTAAAAGATCGATTTATCGTCTTTTGATGGAGAAGCCTCTTTAAATATAGTTTTTTTCACTCTTATACATTCTATTGAACCAAATAAAATTATTATTTAGAATAGGGACTTCAAAATTTACTTTGTGTATGTTTTTGTTATTTTTCCGATAAAGTTCATTTTTTAAGGAATAGTGAAAAATATTGTATTGTAATTCAACAACCCCTTTTAATCTAATTTATTTAGATGGTTAGAATATCTTTCTAATTGGTTTTAAAGTTAAATTAGAATATATTTTTACCATTTAATCCAATGGTGGAAATTGGAATTAATTTCACTTTGAAATTGGACTTAAACAAGTGTCAATATCTTGATATATATTTTTTCTTAGAAACACGCTATATGATTTGGCAACGAGAATTAATTATAAATTCAATAATGAAACTTTTATGGTTTTAATTTTTTAAAATATACATCATTTTTTACTTCAGAACATCAAATATATTTTAGGGTGATTTTTTTGGTATTTTTCTTAAAAACTTCATTTTTTGGTGAATAGTGAAACCACTATGTGTTAGTTAAAAACATTGATTTTTCATTTAAATGAAATTTTACCGCTTCTGTGAATTGAATTTAAAAATTCTGAAATACATGGTTACCATTATTAAGTAAAATTTTGTTCAATGGGATGAATTTTTTTGTTGAATAGTAACTTTTAAGTTTTATTAACCGCGATTAAAGGTAATTAGTGTAATTAACGGTAAAAATAATGTTATAATAATATAAAAATACCTTGACACATTTCCTACCTTATTGGATGAGTCATGGAAGACCACTATAATCCATGGGTTAATTTTGGGACAGCATGGAGCCACTTGGGAAAGATAATGTCATTAATACCTTTTTATTTAAAGTACAAATAAAAATATCACAAACATGTATTGTTTTATTAAAACAATTTTTACATGGGGATATATAAGTTATATTTTTGACTATAAATATTAATTATAAAGCTAAAACTATTTACTACATAATGATAATTTTTTATAATTTTTAGACATCAAATAAATAAAATTATTTTTGACACAATGATGATGTAGTGTTTACGTCATTATTGAATAATTTAAATAAATAAGAAGATAAAGTTTAAAACAATATCCAACAATTGTCCAATTCTTATTGGATGATTTTATTTCGAAAATGGGACACCATATATTCTTCTTTAATTATTTTTACACCTTTATAAACTGAAATGCATAATATAATAAAATAATATTTTCAAGCTTTCCAAAAGAGCCCCTCCTCTCCCTTATAAAAGGACCCCACTACCTACCCATTTATCACACTTCTAAAGCCATTTTACTTGTCCAAACTCTACTAATATAATCCCCCAAGATCCCTATCTTCATCCTAGAAGCCTTATCTTTGGCAGAAAGCTCTTCAAGAGACCCTTTTGGTTCAAACCAAGGGGAGTTACCCGATTTAAAGGTAATGTCTTCTCTTATGTTCTTTTGTTTTATTTTGCTTCTCCAACCCCGTAAACTATTTTTATTACTTTATTTTGTAACAATAACAATATTTTCAATATACTAGGATGTTTTTATGATAAGTATTCTAGCTACACTTACACACACCTCTATCTAATGGGTGAAGAAAATACGGTTTCCGTGGACGGTGAACTACTCCCTCACGAAACGATGATTGTTCAATTTTCTCGTACCGCCTCACATGGTGGACATTATGATTTCACTGTATTTATATATGATATATATTATGTTTATTTTTTCCTAATTATTATTTATTTTTCATTTATGGCATACCTTTATGGTTTCTATAATGGATAAACACGATAATTTAATTTTAAAAAGTGCGGACTACCGCCCCCTCTAAGTGATTTGAATCGTTAATGCCATATGTGGGATGTATAAAGGATGGAGATAATGATATTATATATTACATTATACAGGAATTATAATATACCTCTATATCATAATTTTTTCATTCCATTAAATGTGAAATAGAAATGAAAGTAGCGTTCATGCGTTGGTATGACTTACCGTCTCCATGAACGGTGCATTTAATTTCTTACCTCTAAATGTTATGTAATATTATAAATTCATGTATATACTAGATATATATTATATATATGATATCTACATCATGAATATAATTCTATAGATAATGGATATTTTACTACATGAACCACTTGTAATTAGAAGAAGTTTATTTTTGACTCATGTACCAAATATCGACAAAACGACCGTTATTAACTTAAATGATTACATAATGTTAATAGCATGGTAATAAGTGATATAAAAGTAATAATGAACTTGAAAAAGGTTCTTAAGCAATTATAAATTAACTCTAGTTTATTATTCAGGAGATTAAAGAACGACCGAGTCAAGTCGGACACGAGGTAATGGACTTCGTCTCAATCTCCTTTCATTGAGGCATATTTTGTTTCAATACAAGAGTTTTTTATATTCTATATAAACACCTTTTAATTTTAATTTCATTCAAAGGTAATAGTTTTATATGAAGAATTTCACTAAATGACAAAAATGAATGTTTCTTCTAACGTACGTGGTGACAACGACCTTTCTACCACCGCGATTATTACTTGATCTTTGGATTCCTTAAAAAGTCATAATGTTTTGAAAATGAAAAATTAATACCATATACTCTATTATGTATTTTAGTGTTGAAAATTGTTTTGATAATGGATTTTTTATGTCAATATATTTAAGTGATAAATTGTAATTGAAATGTGGAAATGTTTTCTTTCCATTATATTTTTTGTATGTATTATGATTTTATAATGGTACTTGGACATTTGACGGGTGGTTATGTGATAAACCAAATGACGGGTGGTGCTGTGATAAACCAGGACATTTGGTTACGTTCTAACCTCCAATTCATTGGGCATGGAAGTTGACCGAATGACTATTCCATTTAGTAAAATTTGTGGAAGTAGACTGTATGGTTATTCCATTTAAGTATGTTTCTATTCCATGTTACCTTTATATGTTATGTGTTCTTTATATGGGTTTTATAGTGATATTTTGGTTGCAAAAGAGAAACCAATGATATTTTATTCAGTGAAGAGTATTTACTACTTCATATAGGTGAAAAGTATTACTTATGATTAGGTATTAATGGTTTACATGTTGTTTTGAAAAACTAACAGTTTCTTTCTTTGTGTATTCTTTACTAAGATTTTTATGCTCATCCCAAGTTTTTGTAATGTTTTTCACAGGACATAATGTGGAATAGGTTCAAGGATGGGATCAAGGAATGTCATGTTGTCTAAAACATGGAACTGGACATGACTCTCTTTTTTCAAGAGTTTTTATTTTATGAAAAAAATGGAAACTGAGTAGAAGTGTCTACTTTGTAACTTTTGATATGTAATAGTTATGGCCTAATTCTCTAAAACACTAAACCTGAAATGATCCCCAATGTGAATTATTCATTTAAATAAAGATTATGTGATGTTTTAAGGTCGGTTCCTTATAGTTGGTATCAGAGGTCGGTTTAGACTACTTTAGGAGTTAGAATATTGTTAAATTTATGTCTATAAATTAATTTATGCTATGATTGAAATGACATAGAATTTAAAGATTACCATGTTGCTTTGCCTAAGATATTCCTGTGTTCAGAATGTTTTTCCGCAGAGGAAACATGGCATCTATGTTGGGACGACATCAGGAGGAAAACAACCTTCCAAATCAGCAACCTGAGACGGTCAGAATCGGAACTGAACAGTTTGTTGCAGTGATGGGACAATTGACTCAGGCTATAAATGGTGGTGGTATCCATACACGAGATCAGCCATATCAACTGCAAAGGAACATGTCAGTGGTGGAGCATTTTATGAGGCAACATCCCCCATAATTCAGAGGATCATCTGACCCTGTGATAGTAGAAGGGTAGATTAAAGCATTGGAGAAGATTTTTGATGTCATGGGGTGTTCAGAACATCAAAAGGTTAGTCTCGCTATTTACCATTTTGAAGGTGAAGCTGATCAGTGGTGGTCGAGGGTGATAAATATCAGGGATAGTGAGGTGATTGATGATCTTTACTGGGATGAATTCAAAGGTATGTTTCTTTAGAAATATTTTCCTTAGGTGGTTCGTCTTTGGATGGAACAACAATTCCTAGAATTGAGACAGGAGGATGACTCAGTGGCTACTTATGAAGCAAAGTTCACTCGACGGGAAAGGTATGCTCTAAATTTCATACGAGATCTTGATAGTAAAATCAACTATTTTTACTTAGGGTTAAAGCCAAAGTATCGAAGGTCTTTAGCTTCTCGTGAGTTCAAACATTATGAAAAACTTTTTTGAAGTGTAGAGAAGGTGGAAATGGAGTTTTCCAATGATTAGGTGTTCTTTGTCAAATAACAGAATAAAAGGTCCAGTTGGCAGGCAAAGGGAAATAATTCATCAAAGAAGCCTGGAGGTAAGAAAAACAAATATCCATCATGTGAGAAGTGTGGTAAAATGAATCCTGGAGAATGTTTATCCATGTATGGAAAGTGATTTCAAGGTGGTAAGTCTGGTCATATTTCTTGTAACTGTAAGGAAGACGATCAAGCAGGAAATGAAAATCCAATGGTAAGATGTTTTAAGTGTAATAAAATAGGTCATTATGTAAATTAGTGTCTAACGAAGAAATAAACTGAGGGAAAGTAGCCAAAATACAAGCAGAAATTGGTGGTGAAATCTTTTGCAACTACTTCAACAGATGTTGGGCCATCGAATGCAGTAGTATCAGGTACACTGTTTGTTTGTTCAAATTATGCCAATGTGTTTTTTGATTCAAGGTCTACACATTCTTTCATTTCTGATAAGTTTTCTATTAAATTGGGAATTCCATATCAAGATATGAATCCTGAACTTATGGTAAAAACAATAGGGGGAAATGTTGAGACAAAAAGAAATTATAAGAACCTTCATATCCTTGTGTGTGGAAATAATCTACTAGAAAACCATATTGTGTTTCCTCTAGTAGAGTTTGATGTTATTTTGGAAATGTATTGGCTTTATGTTTATCATGCTAAGATTGAATGTAGAGCTAAAGAGGTTTCCTTTTAGAAATATTTTCAGTTTGTGTACAAGAATGAACATTTAGTTTTGATAACATATCAGGAAGCTAAGAAACTAGTAAAATATGGAAATGAATTTTACCTTGCACATATTGTTGAAAACAAAGGAACTATTCAGATTAATGATGTTCTAGTGGTAAATGAGTATCTTGATGTTTTTCCTGATGAGTTTCCTGGTATTATACATGATCAGGAAGTTGAATTTACTATTGACTTAGTTCTTGATTCTAATCCAATTTCAAAACCACCTTATCAAATGGCTCAAGTTGAACTTTTAGAATTAAAGAAACAATTGTAGGATTTATTAGATAATGGTTTCATTCGACCTAGCACATCACCATGGGGTGCTTCTGTCTTGTTTGTTAAAAATAATGATGGTTCAATGAGACTTTGCATTGATTATAGAGCATTGAATAACATCATTGTTAAGAACATGTATCCTCTGCCTCATATCAATGATTTGTTTGATCAGCTCCTGGGAGCTCAGTATTTTTCGAAGATTGACTTGAGGTCGGGGTACCATCAGTTGATATTAAAAGAAGCATATGTTCCAAAGACTACGTTTCGTACGAGATATGGACATTATGAATTTTTTGTTATGCCTTTTGGGTTAACCAATGCACCTTATGTATTCATGGATCTAATGAATAGAATTTTCCATGAGTTCATGGATAAGTTTGTGGTTATGTTCATTGATGATATTTTTGTTTATTCCAAAAGCAAAGAGGAACATGAAAGTTAATTAAGGGTTATCTTGAAAAACTTAAATGAAAATAATCTGTATGGAAAATTAAGCTTGTGTGAGTTTTGGTTATAACAAATGTCTTTCTTTGGTCACATTGATTCAAAAAATAGCATAACTGTTGATCCTGCTAAAACAAAAGTTTTTGAAGAATGTCCGAGACCCACAAATATAACTTAGATCCGTAGTTTTCTTAGTTTGGTAGGTTATTACCAGAGGTTTCTTGAAATTTTTTCACAGTTATATAGTCCAATGGCTAAGTTAACTCGAAAAGGTGTTATTTTCAGTTGGACAAAAGGATGTGATGATTGTTTTCAGGAATTGAAAAGAAGATTGGTGAATGCTCCAGTTTTGGAACTACCTTCCAGAAATGGTGAGTTTGTTATCTACAGTGATGGTTCATTGAAAGGACTTGGTTGTGTCCTTATGCATAATGATCAGGTAATTGCTTATGCTTCACATCAGTTTAAAACTCATGAGATAAATTACCCTACACATGATTTGGAATTGGCTGCTGTTGTTTTTGCTTTAAAAATTTGGAGGCATCATTAGTATGGAGTAAAGTGTGAAATATATAAATATCACAAAAGTTTAAAGTATATATTCACCCAGAAAGAATTGAAAATGAGACAGAGGATATGGCTGGAATTAATCAAGGATTACTATTGTACAATTCATTACCATCTGGAAAAAGAAAATAAAGTGGATGATGATTTGAGTGTAAAAATTAATGCTTCATTAACCATGCTACGTTTAAAACGATATCCTTTGGTTTTTGATTTGATGAACATTGGAATTGATGTTGTTGGTGCAGGAAGTTCTTCTATTTTGTTTCAGGTGTCAGTGAGATCATCTCTATCAGATAGAATTAAGCAAGCGCAGAAGAAAGATAGTGGGTTGCAGAAAAAGGTAGAGCTGGTTCTGAAGGAAAAGTTGCCTGAATTTAACATTGATAATGATTTTGTTTTGAGGTTTGGGAAGATATTATGTGTGCCTTGTGATTCACAGTTGAAGAATGATTTGTTATGTGAGGCTCATAGTTCCATGTTTTTAGTTCATCCTGGCATTACTAAGATGTATAGAGATCTACGGGAGTATTACTGGTGGGATGGAATGAAAAGTGATATTTCTGATTTTACTATGAAGTGTTTGACTTGTCAGCAGGTTAAAGAAGAGAGGCAATTACCGAAAGGGATGCTTCAGTCTTTACCGGTGCCATAGTGGAAATGGGAAAATATATCCATGGACTTCTTTGTGGGATTACCAAAGACATCTCGAGGTAATAATTCAATCTGGGTTATTGTTGATCGATTGTCTAAAACTGATCATTTTCTCATTATTCGAGATACTTTCTATCTAGATAAAATTTCATGGTTGTATATTAAAGAGATAGTCAAGTTACATGGAGTTCCCCTCTCCATTGTATCTGATCGTGATCCCAGATTTACTTCTAACTTTTGGAAAGGCCTTCAGAAGTCGTTGGGTACTGAATTAAATTTTAGTACAGCTTTTCATCAGCAATCAGATGTGCAGTCAGAATGAAAAATTCAGACCTTGGAGGATATGTTCCGTGCTTGCACAATGGATTACCAAGGAAGTTGGGACCAACATCATTCTTTGGTTGAATTTTCTTATAATAATAGTTTTCATTCCAGTATATAGATGGCTCCGTTTGAGGCATTATTTTGAAAGCAGTGTTGAACTCCAGCTTTTTTGGGATTAAGTAGGGGAAATGAAGCCGATCAGACAGAAATTGGTAGAATAGATGGTAGAAAAAGTTCAGTTGATTCAGAAGAACATGAGAATAACTCATACAAGGTAGAGAAGTTATGCGGATTATCGGAGGAAGGATCTATCATTTAAGGTAAGTGACCATGTTTTTCTCAAAGTTTCTCCATGGAAAAGTGTGATGTGTTTTGGTAAGAAGGGAATGTTGAGTCTGAGGATCATTGGACCTTATGATATCCTGGAGAAAGTTGGATCAGTTGCGTACATAGTGGATTTGCCTCCATGTTTATCCCAGGTACACAATTTTTTTTATGTTTCAATGTTGTGGAATTATATACTAGATCCATCTCATGTTTTGAGCCCAGACGTAGTTCTGTTGGAAGAGAATCTCTCATATGAGGAACAACATGTCCAGATTCTTGACCGTAGAGAGCATTTTTTGAAAAAAAAGGTAATTATTCAGGTGAATGTTTTGTGGAAAACCATATGGTTGAAGAGGCAACGTGGGAATCTGAAAATGCTATGAGGGATAAATACCCCCATTTATCTGATAAGTGAATAAAATTGCGAGGACGCAATTCCCAAAAGGGGGGAAGGATGTAACATCCCAGGTAAATAAAGAATAAGGTATTTTCATATTTATTAATACTTTTGAATTAAATAATAATTTTACTTTAATGGGGTTTCTATGTTTGATGGCGTACTCTATACGCAACAACAGATTTATTTGAAATCTTACGTTGCACACTAATAATATAATAAAATTATTTTAAATAATATTTAACACGTAGTCGTTGTATTGGCAGGAATGAATATAAATAACTAAAATATGGTTATATATGTTTGTTAAATGTTTTTTTACATTTATCCAATAAATGTTAGAGGCTTAAAATGCGAATGAATCCAATTTTAAGCATTAATACTCTAATATCCACTAAAAGGTCGATTTATCTCCTTTTGATGGAGAAACCTCTTTAAATATAGTTTTTTTCACTCTTATATGTTCTATTAGAATAAATAAAATTCTTCTTTAGAATCGGGACATAAAAATTTACTTTTTGTATGTTTTTGTTATTTTTCCGATAAAGTTCATTTTTTTAATGAATAGTGAAAATGTGGTATTTTAATTCAAAAGCACCTTCTAATATAATTGATTTTGATGGTTATATTATCTTCTTAATTGGTTTTAAAGTGAAATTAGAATATATTTTTACCATTTAATCCAATGGTCAACATTGGAATTAATTTCACATTGAAATTGGACTTAAACAAGTGTCAATCTCTTGATATATATTGTTTCTAAAAAACACGCTATATGATTTGGAAACGGGAATTAATTTTCAAATTCATTAATAAAACATATATGTTTTGAATTTTGTAAAATAGACATCATTTTTGAATTCAGAATATCCAATATATCTTAGGGTGAATTTTTGGTATTTTTTTGAAAAACTTCATTTTTGGTGAATAGTGAAACCATTAAGTGTTAGTTAAAAAACTGATTTTTCGTTTAAATGAAAATTTTTCCGCTTTTGTGAATTTAATTTCAAAAATTCGACATACATGGTTATCATTATTAAGTAAAATGTGGTTAAATGGGATGAAAATAATTTTTGATGAATAGTAACTTTTAAGTTTTATTAACCATTATTAAAGGTAATTAGTGTAATTAAAGGTAAAAACAATTTTATAATAATATCAAAATAGCTTGAAACATGTCCTAACGTTATTTTATGAGTCATGGAAGACCAAGATAATCCATGGTTCAATTTTGGGACCCCATGGAGCCACTTGGTCATGATAATGACATTAATACCTTTTTATTTAAAGTAAAAATAAAAATGTCACAAACATGTATTGTTTTATTAAAACAATTTTTACATGGGGTTATATAAGTTATCTTTTTTGACTATAAATATTCATTAGAAATATAAAAATATTTCCTACATCATGATATTTTTTTTATAATTTTTAGACATCAAATAAATAAAATTATTTATGACATAATGATGATGTAGTGTTTACATCATTATTGAATAATTTAAATAAATAAGAAGATAATGTTTAAAAAAATATCCAACACTTTTCCAATTATTATTGGATGGTTTTATTTCTAACATGGTACACCTTATCTTATACTATAATGATTTTTGGACTTTTATAAACAAAAAACAATTATATAATAAAATAATATTTTCAAGCTTTCCAAAAGAGCCCCTCCGCTCCCTTATAAAAAGACCCCACTTCCTACCCATTTCTCACACTTCTCATGCCCTTTGGATCGTCCAAACTCTACTCAAATAATGTAACAATATCCCTCTCTTCATCCTAGCAGCCTTACCTTAGGCAGAAAGTTCTTCATGAAACCTTTATGGTTCAAACCAAGGGGAGTTACCCGATTTAAAGGTAATGTCTTCTCTTATGTTCTTTTGTTTTATTTTGCTTCTAAAACCCCATAAACACTTTTCATTACTTAATTTTTTAAAAACAACAATATCTTAAATATAATAAGATGTTGTTATGAGATGTATTAGAGCTACACTTACACACACCTCCGTCTAATGGGTGAAGAACATACTGTTTCTGTGGACGGCAAACTACTGCCTCACGAAACGATGATTGTTCCATTATCTCCTACCGCCTCTCATACTGGAAATTAAGATGTAACTGTATTTATATATGATATATATTATGTTTATGTTTTCCTTATGCTTCTGTATTTTTCATTTATGGAATACCTTTATGGTTTTCATAATGGATAAACACGATAATTTCATTTTTGGAAGTGTGGACTACCGCCCCCTCAAAGTGATTTGAATCGTTAATGCCATATGTGGGATGTATAAAGGATGGAGTTAATGATATTATATATGATATTATACTATAATTAAAATATACCTCTATATAATAATGTTTTCATTACATTAAATGCGAAATAGAAATGAAAGTAGTGTACATGCGTACGTACGACTTACCGTCTCCATGAACGGTGAATTTCATTTCTTACCTCTAAATGTTATGTAATATTATAAATTCTTGTATATACTGAATATATATGATATATATGATATCTAAATCATTAATATAATAATGGAGATAATGTATATTTTACCACATGAACAACTTGTTATTATAAGAGGTTTATTTTTGACTCAAGTACCAAATATCGACAAAATGACTGTTATTAACTCCAATGATTACATAATGTTAATATCATGGTAATAAGTGATATAAAAGGAATAATGAACTTGAAAAAGGTTCTTAAGAAAGTAGAAATTAAATCTAGTTTATTATTTAGGAGATTAAAGAACAATCGAGTCAAGTCAGACATGAGGTAAAGGACTTCATCTCAATCTCCTTTCATTGAGGAATATTTTGTTTTAATACAAGACTTTATTTTATATTCTGTATAAACAAATTTTATTTTTCATTTCATTCAAAGGGAATATTTTTCTACAAAGAGTTTTACTAAACGACAAAAAGGAATGTTTCTATTAACGTACGCAGTGAAAATGACCTTTACGCCGCCGTGAGTATTACTTGATCTTTGGCTTCCTAAACAAGCCGTAATGTTTTTAAAAGGAAAAATAAATACCATATAATCTATTATGTATTTGAGTATTGAAAATGGTTTTGATAATGGATTTGTTATGTCAATAAATTTAAGTGATTTATTGTGATTGAAATATGGAAATGTTTTCTTTCCTTTATATTTATTGTATGTGTTATGATTTTATAATGGTACATAGACATTTGGCGGGTGGTTATGTGATAAACCAAATGACGGGTGGTGTCGTGATAAACCAGGATGGGTGGTTATGTTATAACCTCTAATGCATTGGGTATGGAAGTCAGCCGTATGGCTATTCCATTTAGTGACATGTGTGGAAGTCGACCGTATGGTTATTCCATTTAAGTATATTTATGTTCCAAGTTACCTTTATATGGTATGTGTTATTTATATGGGTTTTATGGTCATATTTTGGTTACAAAAGTGTAAGCAATAATATTTTATTTATTGAAGAGTATTTATTACTTTATATAGGTGAAAAGTATTACTTATGATTAGGTATTCATGGTTTACTTGTTGTTCTAAAAAACTAACAGTTTCTTTCTTTGTGTATTCATTACTGAGCTTTTTATGCTCATCCCATGTTTTTAAAATGTTTTTCATAGGAAATAATGTGGAATAGGGTCAAGGATGGGATCAAGGAAAGTCATGCTATCTAAAACATGGAACTAGACATGACTCTCTTTTTTCAAGAGTTTTTATTTTATGAAAAAAAGGAAAATGAGTAGAAGTGTCTACTTTGAAACTTTTAAGATGTAATAGTTATGACCTAATTTTATAAAATTCTAATCCTGAAAAGATCCTCAATGTGAATTATTCATTTAATTCAAGATTAAGTAATGTTTTAATGCTGGGTCCTTATATTTACTAACTTCTCCTTTAGATACTCAAAATATACCTGACACTGATCAATATATATGAACGCCTGATCCTTCCTGGACAAAGCTGTCAGAGGAGTTGAAACTCAAGAGAAATCAGCTATGAACCTCCTGTAGTAGCCTGTGAGACCCAGGAAACTTCATGACTCAAACACCGCCTTGGGGGATCCCCAAGATACAACTACTTCAATCTTCGATGGATCCAAAGGTACCCTCCGTTGGGACACAATATTCCCCAAGAAACGGACTTCATGAACCTAAAACTCACACTTCAACAACTTCCCAAATAGTTTTTGTTAAAGAACTCCCAATATGGCGTGCAGATGCTCTTCATGATCCACCACAAACGCGGAGTTCATAAGGATGTCATCAAAGAAAACCACCACAAACTTGTCCAGGAACATACAAAACACGTCATTCATCAATCCCATGAAAACTACTGGAGAATTCGTCACACCGAACGACATTACGACAAACTCATAATTCCCATGATGACAATGAAAAGTAGTCTTCAGGATATCCTCATCCTTCACATGAATTTGATGATATACTGACCACAAATCAATCTGTGAGAACCAACATTCACCATTCAGTTGATCGAATAAATAATCAATCCATGGAAGAGGATAGTGATTATTTAAAGTCACTTTGTTTAAGCGATGATAATCGACACACAACCACAAGTTGCCGTCAACATTCTTCACAAAAAAAACTGGTGCACCCCATGGTGACACACTCGGCCAAACAAAACCGCACTGTAATAGACCATCAAGCTATATACGTAACTATAGAAACTCATAAGGGGTCATCCTATACGAGGACATAGAGATAGGAGATTCTCTTGGTTGTAGATCGATCCCAAACTCAATCTCTCATTGAGGGGGTAACACTACAACCTCTTCAAGAAAGACATCTGGGTACTCTTCTATGACCCTAGGAAATGAAAACTGTTGAAACTCTGAAGAACTCAGCATCATCTTAGCCATCATGGATGATAAGGATGGAACATTCCTATGACCCATCCGAGGGTATCACTCACCAACAAACACCACTGGCTCTCTATTCGCATCGAAGAACACAACCTGCCTCCTGAAGCAATCCACAATAGACTGCACCGAATACAACCAATCCATGCGGAGGATGACATCGTATGGTTGTATTTGTAATCATAAGAAATATTCCCAAGAGTGGTGCTACCCCAACACTAGCTCACAGTTTCTACATACTTCAAACAAGTCATCTCGAACTCTAATTGGAATAGTCAACACCAAGGGCACTGGAAGCCTCTCTACCTCAAGTCCCAAAGCATGGAAAAGGGTAGGTGATATGAATGAGTGTGTCTCTCTTGAATCAAACAAGGCATATGCCAAGGTAGAAAATAAAAAATGGGTACGCTGAACGACATCTGGATCACTTGGTAATATCAACGTTAAAGAATGAAGCTGACCACAACCTCCTCCACGACCTCTCTAACCCTGATGAAAATCACCACCATGACCATGCTCTACCCTCTGAGGATGGGTAGTGTCATGGGGTTTTCCTCTACTTTCCCCATCTACCCTCTGCTGATCTAAAGATTGTGCAACCTACTACTGCTTCCTTGGATAGAACTGCCTCAACAGAGGAACCTCTAGTGGAAAACCTGGTGAAAGATGATTTCTCTGTAAGGTCGGGCACTCTCACTGATGATGACCATGACATTCACAAGAAAAAAAATCGCATGATCCCTTGGAATAGGCATAAGAGATGTTTCCCCTAGAGAAATGAGATGCTGAGGGATGGGACCTACCCCCGGCCGAACAAAAACTCTTCTGCCCTGAAAACCGGGAACCCTGGACCACAACTCTACTTCACGAGGAATCATGATGACTCCCATCTCGTGATTATCTGGTTCTAGACAAATTCCTATCGATGACCTCTATCCTTTACAACACGTCAAGATATGTCTTCAGCATAAACGAGATGACTTGGAGCTTGATCTCTGGATGCAAAGCCTCCTCAAAATGCCTCTCTCTGACCTCCTCATCTAGTAATAGGTCAGAAGAATATCGCAAAAGGTTCCTGAAATGGATTCCAAACTCTCACACACTGGAGCTCCCCTGTCAAAGGGTAAGAAGCTCCTAGTGACTAGAAAACTTCACGATCTAAGAAAGAAACTCGAATATAAACTTTTCTTGGAACTCCTCCCATGAGATAACTAGCTCATCACAATCCCTATGGAATAAGAACCACCACTTCCTTGCTGCTCCATGAACCATCGTCACTACCAAGGACACTAAGTGCTCATTCCGAGCACAGATCGAACTGAAACCTATCTCGACATCCTCCAACCAGTCTTCTATGACTGCATATGAAACTGAGACCTTGTACTTATACGGACTCCAACATTGAAACTCTCAGAGTGTCCTCCTCCAAGTTTCATCATCATCGACCTCTACCCAGTGGCGATATGCTGACACAACCTATTGGACATCTTTTATGCGATCCTGACGAGGACGTCGACCTAGATCCATACCTGTAAAATAACAAACAGTTAGAGATCCTAAACCTAGAATATTGGAAACTCATAATTAATTAATTATTTAATTGTCTTCTTTTATTAATTTTAGGTTAACCTATCTTAAGGTCTACCCATTCAATCATAGGAAAAAATAAGAATGATGAATGATCATTTCTTAGGTCTCTACCCTGCAACTAGTATGACCTTGTTTAGTAGCCAATGTAAACTTAATAGTCCGTACATCATATCATAGGGGGCCCTAAATACCTATGTCTCAGCCGGTCTCTAGTGTTTACATCACTTGATAAACATGAATGACACTATTTACCTACCAACCCATGCAACCTCACTTGTGCCTAACTCCAAACTCCATCCTATCTCTCAACCAGACCTCTGATACCACTCTGTCATGAACCCCTCCCCACAAAGTGTACCCCTCTATGGCCGGAAATGTGAGAAGGGAGATAATGACCTCCGAGTCCCACCTCTAGTAGTCCTTGTGTTGGCGACTAGAACCGAGGGTATAGCGAACACACAAATGAGAGGAATTACCCTCTAAGAGAACACATGCAGAAGAGAGAGATAAGATAGACACCAACCAACTCCAACTCAACCATTAAGATAAAAGAAATCCCATGTACACATATGAAATATCATGCAAAACTACTACAAATGAATGTGGAAAAACTAAAAGTTCCTAAAAGAAAGTAAAATAGAAGCAACCACAATCCTGAACAGCTTCTACAACCACAAGCTAGTAGTAACCAGCCTGATCTCCAACCTGCTCTAAGTGAACTGAAAAGAATTTTATATATACATAGGGCGAGTATAACATTATACTTAGTAGGATCTTCCCCGAAGCATCTTGTGCAAATGTAAAGAAAGCATGCTAAAACATAGTGATAAACAAGTGATACTAACTCGTCACCTAAACTGGTATACTATGTTCCCAGACTCACCATGGATACTCTCACCAAGTAACACATACAAGAGTATATAATATAATAAAGAATATCAAGGGTACCCCGCTACTACTTCCCCACGGTTTTTCTGCTTTTCCCCAACTTCTCATGTCCTCAGAATCACTCTCCAAAAAGGCTTTCCCGAAGACACCTAGGCAAAGCACCATAACACACACCTCGTGCAACAAAACCACCACATATACATAATCAAAGTAACCAGGTAGTATATGGGAGCCACCATATCTCGCATAATAGGTATCATAAATTAGGTATTATACCTCAAGCAATTACAACCCATACACCGAGTAAGGATCCTCAATCCATCACATACTGTACACATTACACCTATAGTAGTCAATAGAAAACTATATCTAGAATATATGTGTGTGAATAACCACAAGACATTACATCCCTCTGCACACATATATGGGGAAAACTAACCAATGTTCTTGCCAGCACAAGTAACCACCATGAGAAGAGAGTGGGGCCAAAGGGGGTAGTCATCCATCCATCCTCCCACAGGAATGTTGGGGAAAACAACCCTAGGGCTCAGAATCCCCGGGGTGTCAGTTGCCCTTACTGACAGGGTGGAGTAGCATAAAGAAACACAAAATGTATAGAATATACTATAGCTCAAAACAACACTATGGGTATAAACTAGTCTTAGACTCAACTACAACTAACATCTCTCGTACTCCAGGATGTTACTTTTAAGACTAGGTATCCTATAAGCACACAACCATTTAAAGATATTTAAAACATTACATTATTCCATTTTTATCAGTTGCATTTCACATTAATTAATTCTTTAAACATTAATTAACCAATAACAATTCCACATTAAATTTCAATAGCATCACACCCAAAGTACACTATTCCTTCAAATCACAACCTCAGCATTGCACCCCAGTAAGCTCCAAACCCCATGGGTTAACATAATTTATTCATTTATTTATTTACAACATTACTTTCCCATATTCCCAGGCATTCTAGAAATACAATATATGCTTCTAAACACAAGGGGATCAACATGGTGAGTAGATGAACTACCTCTTGAGTGTTTTCTGCCTATAGCAAGAGCGTAGACACATCATACCTTGAGGAGCTAAACACGGAAAGAACGTGGCATACCCCGCACATCTTCGTCCCTTTTGGATGATGGGTAAGTAAGACCAGCTACATTGAGCAGTGGGGAAAGTAAAGTAGATAAACAACCAAGAAGAATTAGTAGAAAAATAAACATTCACATCTAACCCATTTCATCATCCCTAGGGTCCTTCTTAACACCCACATGCATAAAACGATGCATCTCGCCACTCTAGGCATCAACTGCTACAAAAACCAGTAGGCTACCATTCCCCCACATATCACAATAGCCATCTAAGCTCACATCACAACACAAGCTGCAGGAAAACAACAATCATATCAGTTGGGTTCCTGGCCCTTGAACAAGCAAGAGGGTAACTCAGAACCCTTCAAGAAATTATCAAACAATTAGTTCATTAATCGATCTTAAATTAACTAATTTATTATTCGTAGGTTCCATATTCATGAAGCCTAAACTATAAGCTATCACAAACAAATTATACATGATTACTGCACCAATTTGAATAACATCAAAAAATACAACAATAAGAACCAGATAAATATAAATGACTCGTTATATTTAGCCAAACAATTATCAATTAATTCATGTTTACGTTCTTTACCAATTTAAATAAAGAATGAACTGCTAAATAAAGAAAGCATAGATATCACACTATCTAGAAAAAACAAGAGGCAATACCATACGATTGATATCAATTTATTTATCTTGTTCAAATATATATTATGTGAATTCCATTGTGATCCAATGAATAAAATATTCTAACTCTTCAGTTGCACATAAAAATAAAAGAGAAGAAATGAATCACCTACGCTAAAAAGTTTCTTATGGATCTTTATACGAGAATGATCTACACAATGGATCATGGTCACCTCCTCCTGTGACAACTGCATCCACCTGAGGATGCCGTGGCACAACCACACCAACTGAAACCCATGAAACTCTATTAGAATCATGGAGATCACATGAAATAATATGGAAAGGAGAAATAGGAGAAGGTGAACCTAAATGAACGATGATAAATCATACCTTAAATCGAATATTGATGGATACTGTTTGGTTGCACCAAAAAAGGGGTTCACTTGCAGTAAGAAGAACATAGAGGGAAACCAATCCACCATGAAAATATAATCTCATGATTCCTACAGGAAGGAAGGAAAGGTTTGAGCATCTCGTACCAGAGAACAAGGAGTAAGAATAAGGGAGGAAAATATCTTGTCTCTTTAGAAGATTTAACGGAGCATCAGTTTAAGATATAATGGATTTTCCATTAAAATCAGATTGCATTAAACCATGCAGTTAAGTAAATGTATCCCGGGCCTTTGGAAAATTAATATAAGAGTTATGGGATTTCATTCGGCCTTAAATCTCTCCAAACAAGGCCATAAATTCGTTTTACGTCAAAGAAAATGTTAAATTGGTGAAGCTAGAAAAATCTAGGAAATTTGGAAAATGAAATATGAAACTATTTGGGAAACACTATTTATGAGCTCTGACACTATGTTTGACTCACCATTTCTTTCTCACAGTTTCTATGACACCATTTATGGCTCACCATTTTTGTCTAACCATATATGACTAAATGTTTCTATCTCACCATTTCTGTCTCACTGTGTCTATCTCATCATTTTTATCTCACCTTTTCTGTCTCACCATTTCTGTCTCACTATTTCTGTCTCACCATTTTTGTCTCACCATTTCTCTCACCATTTCTATCTCACCATTTCTATCTCACCGTTTTTGACTAACCATTTTTTTCTCACTGTTTTGGTCTCACTGTTTCTGTGTCATCATTTCTGACACACCGTGACACTGTTTATAAAACTGGAAACATTTTACACTGAATTATAAATTTGAAAAAGTGTTGGGGATGAGTCACCTTGACTTCCCAGAACACCGCAAACACTATATTTCAGCTAAGGGATGGAATAGAGAGGTCTAAGATGTCACATACTGGGACTTCTGATTGTATTCGTATGAATAACTCGTCTAGTAGGGAACTCAAAATGTTTGGTCCAGTCCTAGTCTGACTTGGACTCTGTAAATAGGATGCTCGTCTTCACAAGACATGATACGTGCGAGCAAATCCCATGCGTGGTTGAGTATAAAAATACTCAGTAAAGGACCCTAAAATCCATGACGTAATACACAATGGAAAGGTAGATTCAGCTCTACACAGTATATGTCTACATAACATATAGTCGGTGAAAACAATCCAAATATACTCAAAACCCAAACCTATAGTCTAGAGAGAAGTCACACAACCGCATTCCCCCGCTAGGGATTCAGTTTAAATATTCCACGAAGCACTCATCCAGGAGAAATCACTCCATGAGTCTGATAGCTCTGATGGCATCTGTCTAAGAAGTACTATCTATTGAGATAAGTCACGAGAGATAGATACAGTCATTCAGGTAGAATACACTTCTATGTGGGGAAATATCATGATACACAGATGAGGATCACTGCCAGGGCCTTGGCGGAGACCGCGAATCATATGGATTCACATGCTATGTAGAGGATCGGATCCCTATGGGGATAGTCATATTGATACCTAACTCTATCTAGGGTTAAGAATGGATAGAGGATCTCACTCTGGGCCTCTCAGAGGGATACCTGACTCTATCCTGGAAAGTCCTACTGAAGGGATCACACTCCTGAAAAAAGGAAATGATACCTGACCTTTAGGGGAATGGAAAAAAGGGGCACTATCCCAAATGAAACATGTCCAAGATATGGCGGACATGCAGATCAAGCCATGTACTGAGAAGTACACATCATGTAGAAGTGTCACACACTGTGTCTTCTGACCCCGGGTACAGCCTATGTACAATGGCCCGTGTTGTAAGGCTGGTCATGTAGAAGAAGGTATACTCAACGTGTAAGAGAGTGACACACCATGTTCCCCTATCTGGGGAGTACTCTGCATATGCTGGCCATGTTCCCATACACAGCTTCAACCCATGTGCCACAACTCGTGTATCAGGTACACGGGGTAACCCATGCAGTCGACCAGGTCTGGCCGTGTGGTGGAGTATATGGCCGTGTACTCCACCACATGTCCGTGTATCCCCTAGATACACACCGAGTCCCGTGTAAGGACCCACACACCATGTTATTTTGAGAACATTCCGTTTCATCACATCATGCACCATAGAACCGTAGTCTCCCCTTAGACGGACCGACATGCCGTATTCTTCAGGATACACGTCGTGTGTTCTGGAAATTTCCATAATCACAAACCTCCACCGTCGCGCATTCGGTGGAGCTCTGATCTTCTATTTGGCCCTCCATTTTCCATGAAACTTGAAGATCAAGGTCGTTCTGACATCCTAAAGTTGTCTCCATTGTCTTCAGGCCTCTGATCGGCCCCAAAAACGTGTATCAATCCACCCGCATGAAAAATGCTCAAAGAATAGTCTCCCCCGATTTGAGCTGATTCATCATCCGCCATTGCCATCACACCTTCGTTGAGTCATTGCGATGTCAGGTATCCTGTTTCGGATCATTTAATTATGAGATAGATATGCAGTGATCCATTTTTTGTCGCCCCACGAAGAACACAGAGAACACAAAGAAAAGAGGAAGGAAAAATCCAACAAACCAAATTGAGGAACGAACCTCCACCTTCATTCATCACGGTGTTGATCTGATCCTGTTAGAAGTATTAAACAGGGAGAAACAAATGATCATCCCACAATCATCACAATCATATTCCTGTTTCAAACCCCAAATAAACTGAAAATAACACCCTCCCGTAAGAACGCGTGATCAGCGGATCAACATGTTTCTGGGTTGATATGCGTTAATCGTTAAATCCGAAAATGGGGAAAAGAATAATATAAATAACAAACCCCTACCTCTGTCATTGACGAAGAGGGAGATCAGTCATCAGTCGGGATTCTATCTCACTAGACAACGATCCATACGTTGTTGTTCATCGGTGTCCGTCAAAAATCCTCCAAGGATCCAGGAGGATCCCTCTCAATTCATATGGTTATGAGGATAACCCTGTGAACTTTCCATAAGTAGGTATTTAAAAAGGGAGGAATTATGTCACTGTGAAAAAGGAAACGTTTAAATAAAAGAAAATTATTACTTTATTTTATTTCCATTAAAGCATCCAAAAACAAACTCTCATAGCTCACATGCGCTGGTTGATGTTAGGCCCTACCTAAGGGAAAGTCGCTACTCTGAACGCAACGGTGCCCTCCGATTTCTAATTTGAGCACCCATTTAAAAGTTATTACACTTTTTCAAGAAAAATAATCGCGCACGCCGTCGAACAGTCTAGTCTCAAAATAATTCCATATAATATTTGAAAATAATACATGGAAAATCTGAGACATTTAACTTTTTTCGTAATAAAAATAAACTTATTTTGGCCCATTCCAATTTTCATAATGAAAATACATTTATATATTTAATGGGAGGAGAATATGTAGTTTTTTCAAATAGAAATCCACCACTATAATATTATTATTTATAATTTTTTACCATATAGTTCCACCATGTTAGTACCCATATTAATGGGAAATAGTTTTTATGTTCCTAGGTGTTTCAAATTAGGAAATATATCTACTATATAGTTTTATTATTTTTAAAATCTGTTTACTAGTGTTTAGTTTATTTATTGTATTTATCTAGATATTGGCTTCAGGTTTAGGTATGGAAGTGTTTATTAATCATTTTGTTTGGTATCTCTGAGATTATTTTTATTTTGTGAATATTACTATCAGATAAATTTTTATTTTTTGAGTGAATTATATTTTTGGTTGACTTCTTCCAATTGTGATCAAAATAATTGAGATATTTTTCTTTTAGTTTCTTAAATTTAAATGACTCTCATGATATATCTATCATTCTTGAAAAAAATGATATGGAATTGATTTACTTTTATTATGATGAATGAAATATTATTTTTTTGAATATATATACATTCCTAGGAGGTTTGAAATGATTTGGATCTCCTCCTATTATTATAAACATCATAATTTTGTTTGGATGTTTTTGGATCAATAGATATTCATTGTACCATATTATTTAATCCTATATAAGTATTTGAAAATTCATTGGGGTTATTTTATAAAATGTGAGGTATGATTATTCTCTACCAAAAAAAAGTTTTAAAAATCAAATATATTTAGATATAAGGGGATTGAAATTTAGTTTTGGTAACTCTTAGATTGCTCTTTCTAAAGGTCATGGTACCTCATTAGTTATTAATTTTGAAAGTCCTGGTATGGTATTTATTATTAATTTCTAATTGTTTGTACATGAATAGGTCATTACCATTATATCTATTCTCATATTTTGTTACGATATATTATTTCTTAATATACATATCTTATGATATATTGTTATTTTACATGTATGAGATGACTTAATCCATTGGTTTTGGTCAATATTAGTGAGGTATATGTTTGTGGTAGCTTGATCACAAAATAATATCCTTTCTTCATATATATATTTATATATTCATGTCGATGGATTGTTTTTTATTTATTATTTTACATATATAGTCAAATATTGTTTGATTAATGTTTATGTATTGTTAGTGATTTACTAATATGTTTTCTAATCACACTCACTATGTAAACTTTAGTGGATGTGTAAAATTCGCTGTAAGGGATCCAAGAAATCCTTACTATCATGCAACTAAGAATGATTAATTTAATATTTTGATATACCACCCTTGAATTCCATTACATATTTTTGACTACCATCACTTATTTTTGTGTAATTATATATATATATCAATATTAATTTGAATATAAATGTCTTGATTTAACATCTTAAATCAATACTGATAAATATTTAACATAGAAACATTAATTTTTAATTAAAATGTGTGGAATGGAAAATACCCCATCTTTAAGGGGTTGGATTGAATAAAATGACATCATTGATTCGAAAATGAGGTGTCTATAATATGGTAGATGTTTTTTATGTTTTAATAATGGATTCTAATGATTAAAAATTCATAATAAGATATTTTACTTGAATATTATTTTCTTCTTACAATAAATCACATCTCAAAACACAAATGATTAGTTTTTATTAATATTTCCATGAAAATTATTATACTAAAAAGTAAATTCAATATCTCCCATAAAATTAATCTACATTATATCAATTGTAATCATACTATATAACAATAATTTTCATTACTTAGGGAAATAAACATAAAAAATGGTGACCTCTAATTCTCTATAAAGCTAAATAATTGATATGATACTTGAAGATCGAATGTGTGAATAAGAAAATTATATAGACATGAGAACATAATCAAGGTCCAAGAGAATAAAATATTAATTTAATTTCCAAAAAAAATAGGTTCCATCAATTAAAGTTATGAATAAAAGTAATAACATGATCCATCATTACATAAGTATATTGAAAAAAGGATTTTGGTATAAACATTGGCATGGAATATCACAAAATTGTGTAAATAGAATAAATAAATGTTTCCCACTAATAGTGTTACTAATATATCATAAAAAATATATTCCCCTCATTATATTCTGTAAAAAACATAACATCATTCATTCCCAAAAATAATCTTATGACCATTGATTAAAGAAATCCGGCGACACATAACATCGTCATCTTATTGGATATGAAACCATTACCAATGTATTGAAGGGTGATATATGCCCCAAATACTTATCATATATAATAATATTTTTTAAATTAAATCATTCTTCATTATATCACATATAACTAATGAAAATAAATTGGTTTCCATATCATTTATTAATGGTATCAAATAAATTGAATTCAAGAACATGATTGATTGATACTAAACTATTAGTCTTTCAAAAGGTATATTTCATAAATAAATTTATTGGATGATTCCTGACATAATTTCTTAGGATTTTGTTATATTGGAGTTAATGGGTAATAGATAATAGGAATGAAAAAAGTTCATTAAAATGTATTTCATAACATTGTCATAAAAATAAGAGGTTATGTTACACTTATAAAAATAAAATATTTGAGAATTTAAAATGAATAAATTTTAAAAATTTATTCAAAAATAAATATGAATAATTTATCATAAAAAATAAAATAATATTTTAAAAAGGATATTTATATTTTAATAAAAAATATATGATTTTGAAAGGAAAATAGTTTTAATTTTTTTAATAAAAATATTTTTATTTGAAACCCACATCATAAAAAAGTGATAAATCATGCATTTGAAACTAGTTAAAGAGAAATTTTATTACCAACAAAAATAAAATATAATTTTATTTCAATATATTAATTTTAAATAATGGTGAGATGAGTAAATATAAACATACATTAAAAATAGAACAATTCAAGATTATGTGAATTACTCTTCACATCATCAAAATTTAGGAAGAATGAAATAGATAAATGTAATTCCAAAAAAATGATGGAGGAATGGGATTATAATACCAGTATAGTTTATAATAAATTAATATTTTGAAACCATTTTAAAATATAAATTACTAATACTCATGAAAATTAGTTGAGTAAAAAAATACATACATTTTTCTCATGATATCCTAAAAATATCTTTAAAACTCGGTATGATTGTCACTACCATCTTGATGATGTATTTTATAACCCTATAATATATATTACACTATAAAATATGAATTTATAATAACTTATTATACATTTATTATACATTTATTATTTATTTTCATCAACATATACTTGCGATTTTGACTATTTCATGCATGATCTAAAGTGTCAATGTCGATACCTATCTGTAATAACTTGCTCAGAAATCATGGATTAATTATAGATCTATAAAACATGTTCCATTTTTATTTATAAATTCTTATGTCCATACCATGAGATTTTTATCTATGATTAGTGATAATGTAATCCTTGATGATCTAATTTGGTAAAAAAAAATTGATGAACAAAATATAATATCGTAATTATAGAGTTAAATATTAAAAATAATTTTGTAGAAGAAAAAGAAGAAAATTAAATTTATAATAATATCATATTTATTCAAAAATTATATTCATTGTACCATCCAAGAATGGTTATAATGAAAAAATAACTACATCACTCCATTTAAGTGGTAATCTGCACTTAAACTCTGACAACATCTTAATTTTTCCTATAAGAAGAGTGAATCTATGAAATAGAATATATTTTAATAATATAGAAAATTATAAAAAAAAGTACTTAAAAAATTAACAACTAACCATGTTAGGATTTTATAAAAAATGGCATACATCACTTCATGGAGGTAGTATTCTGCACTTACGCATGAATAGAATTCCATTTTTCTTTGGGGAAATGGTAGATGTTGGTAATTACAATAATATAATAACCATAATTTATCAAAATTATAATATTTATGTCATTATAAAATAATGATAAATAGTTTTTTTTTCTGGCGATAGATATAGAAGAAAAAGTTATTTAGTGAATTTTTTTCATAGTGGGAGCTTGAACCTCTATTAGAGTTACCCAAAAAATAGAGTATTTATTGATTTCCATCGATAAAGTGGCCAAAAGCATGTGATATCTCTAAATGGGATGTAAAAATGGGTAGAGGCTCAGGAGTAAATTTTATTCTAGTGTGACCTTGAAGATTTGGTGGTATGTCCCATTTATAATTGCGGGGAGCGTATTTTTTTGTAAATATAACATTTTAATTTAAAAGGAACACTTGTTTCATCATGGGAGTAGATTAAAAAGTGAAAAATAATTATTATAATATAAATTTTGTTAATTTAAAACATAAAAATATCAATTTTTGGACTTTATATATGGTTTTTATTCTCTTTTACAATATTTTATTCTCGTTTCCCCTTAATTTACCTTTGTCAAGTTGACTTCCATTTTAACCACTTTATCATATTTTTATGAATAAAAATGAACGAACCCGAATTTAATATTTTATAAATCTTGATTAAAAATATATAATTTATTTTAATAAAATATATAAGGGAGGGGAAAATGAATATAATTATCATTACACATTATGCATAAAAACCCATTTGTAGAAAAAGGATTATTTTTAATCATAAAAATAATTTTTGGGATAACTTTAGTAATGTTGAATTAATGGACATTAATTATTTAGTTATTTTACAAATACTGATAATGTGTCTTTATAAAAATAAAAAAATTAACTATTCATTGAGGAAACATAATTAAAATACATTTTTGATTTTTTATTTAATTTTATGATAAAATATTACTAATGTTTTCAATGACAGAAAAATGTGTTTTATAAGACCTAGTTAGTATGTTAACTTCATAATTTTATTTCAAAAATATGTTTCTATCAATGTGTATTGTTTCACTTATATTTAATTCTTAATTACATTATATTGTAGTATTCAACATTATGGTTTTAGTGAATAACTATATCATACCAGCATTCACTTTTAATAAAATTTCTTTAAAAAATTCTTAAAATTCAACCTGGATAATCATTATATATAGAATAAAAAAAAGCATGTTCCTTTTAACATTATAAAATACTAAAATTTCATGAAAATAATTTCAATGTAATAATTTATATGATGGAAAACATAAATTAATTCTTTTACTTTTTATTCATAATCTAATAATTATTAATTGATATATCTTTTTACTATCCAAAATTATATTTTCTACATTTTTTTAACAATCATGTTTTTTTATTTATAACGAATAATTCAAAAACATTATTATAATAGATACATTTAATAAATATATTTTATAAGGTATAATGGATCTCATTTTAGTTTAATGTCATTTTTGAGGCATGATATTTATAACAATAATTACTTATAGAAAAAATAATTACAAAAATTATGATTCATTAAATTTTACCCTGTTAGAAATAATTCTATCATAGAAACAATATTTCTAAAAATGTAATTATAATGGTTAATTTTTTATCATTATATCATTAGGTTCCCATGTAGCTTATTGAAAAATTTCATTCCTCCATAAGAAATTTAACCAAAAGGGTGTCTTTGTTCTATTTCACATTATTTAATTGGTCAAATATCGCGAATAATTTATTCTCAAGAGAATGACCATCCTTTAACTACAATACTTATAAGTGTGGTTGGGTTGAAGGGTACGATATGTGAATCAAAAATCATTATATGAGTAACACATAAAAAATCTAGGAGATGTCAGTAGAGAGATATAGGATATAAGAAACAACCCCGAACCAATAAATGATTTTTAATGGACTAATGTACATTTGGCTCATCATCATTTTCTTCCCAAACCTCAATACCTTCTTCCAAGGATATATTTTTAAAATATAGTTTTCAAAAACCTTAAATAACCAATATCATTTAAGTTTATATACAATACACGTATGTTGAATTTATTCAAAATTCATATTTTATTTAATTTTTTGAACCTTATACATGATTTTTAATAGGATAAAGGTCCTCAAGATTACTCTCTCTAACTTTAATCCAGAATGTTGATGTCCTGAAACTCATCCCATACATTCCATCATATGGTTCCATCTAAAAACTAGAATAAAAACTATTTTTATATGAGAACTTCAACATGGGAGTTTTTTATCACACCACCATTTCGAAATTCATAGAATATGGCCTCAACATATACTCTAGACATTTAATTTTCTTTTAGTAAGACCAGCTTTCTTAGGGTGGTAAATAGTACTAAAGAATATCACTATCTCCAATTATTTTTGAAGATATTTACAGAATATCTAGTTACACATCCCATCTCAACTAGATATAATCTTGAGTGAAATTACATGAAACATTAACACTCCTCTTACATATTTCATGAAGATTGGGTCATGGGACTAATCATCATCAGTTGAAATAAAATGCCTTCAAATTGTATGGTGAATGAATATGTCTAGATGTAATAATTTATATTATATGTATTTAGAATACCTATTATGTAATCATCAGAAATATTTATAAATTTCCATACTTTTATGGGTAATTTTTGCAACATACCAATTGTGTTCTTTTATTTATCTATAAATTTATGAAATATCATACGTCAATATAAAAAACCCTTGAATATCCCTCTATATTTTATCACACTAGATGCAATTATTTAAATCTATATACTACTTCATTCATCATGAATGAATAAAAAATTATTAGCTATGTGAATGATCTAAAATATTCATTATTAGTTCTTATTTTTATTTAACACATATATGGGATCCAACTCATATAACCCCATATTTTTCAAAGATGAAATCTAGAATATGAAATAAATTTATTCTACCACTATATCATCTATATAGGATTTATTTATCTTCATGTGGATTTATATTTGAGTGGTACTTTTGGAATGATATTTACTCCCCACTTTCCTCATGAATTCTTGATTTATCATATACAAATCTATCAGTATTAAGTATAAAGACCTGACCTTATTACATACATAATCTTGAATTTAGTCAATAAAAAAATTTCTTTTACATTTAAGATATTTTCATGTTTGGAGCTTTAGATAATTAGGACAATACATTCAAGACATTACACATTATTACAGAGTGGATACCATAAAATTAGTTACCATTATGTTTTAAAAATATAAAACAATAAAACAAAAAACAAGACTCCTTGACAATTCTTAAACATTTAACATGTCTTCCTTCCTTGTATTACACATCCATTAACCTGTAAAAAATAATTTAAAAACTTGGGAGGAGCACAAAATCTCAGTAAGGGATGGAAAAGAAGGAAAGATCACATTAGTCCATGAATACTCGTAACATGTGAAAGCATTTTCAAAAGACATTCTTGTCACCCATATATACTTACGTTGTGTAACATGAGATTTAAACAAGATCAAAACAAAACATGAGAATATAAATATAATCACAATGGTATCTTGGGTCATTAATTTAATAATCTTGTAACCATTCATGCATACCTTATAATTTGTAACCCTCACGACTACAATACTTTGTATAACCATCGCAGTCACACTTGGAGTAACCATACGGACGACCTCCAAATTATTCATACACAATGAATTTGAGGGAGATATAGTTCCCAAATTTCTTCATAAATAATTTCCAAGAACCAAAACATAATCATATAACATTAATAATTCCATAAAAACATTAATTTGGAATTTTATAAAACCGAATTTAAAAAGAGGATTGTTAAAGAAAAGCCCCTTATAAAAATCATACAATTGAAGAGAGACTTAATAGAGTGGATGTATTATGTATATATACTATTAATATACATAATAAAACATAATATAAACAGAACCAATCACATAAACAATTTAAATAACACATAAATAATGAAGTAGAAGGTTAACCCAAAGAATGCAAATCGGGTTAAGAATTCCCTTACCTCAGGTTTTTCTTACTTAAAACATGTTTAAAAATCCTTTATCATGGTTAAAATAGTGTTATTAATATTTTATAGAAAAATTATAATTTTTATAACATCTTACATGATCATTTCAAAACATCATTTCACCCTTAATTGTTTGTATTTTTCCCTTTGCACTGTTTTTGTGTGAATTCTTTACATGATTTCTCTGATTGGTCCATGGTGGACATTCTTGTCGATTGGAAGTGAAAATAAAGAATTGGAATTTAGTAGTATTTAAATATATCCAGTGACATAAATTATTCCATTTATCATTTTGAATTCTTACATTAGGATGATTCATACGTTAGAACATTAATGATGTTAGTTTAGATCATTTTAGTGGTTCTTTGATAATAACAACCTCATTTGGTATTATAAATTAGAACCATGAGTAAAAAAGAATTATAGAACCATGGGTGAGTCATAAAAAATATATTATAACCTGGTTCAATCATAAAAATGGTTTTATGACTATACTTGAAGGAATTAATGCAAATTGAAATCACATCATCCACGATGTCGGTAATTCGACACATCACGAACAATATTTTAATTCCTTGAACAAGTGGTGGAGGAGAAAAATAATGATGATGAATTTTCCATGAACATGATAGCATAAAGAATATACAAGATTCTGGATCTTTCATTCATCTTAGTTAATAGGGGGTAAGGAAAGAAGAATAAAAAAATTAATTTTAAAATAAAAAAAACTTGATAAATTTCTCATGAAAATTCGACAGCCTAACAACGTCTCTTAAAATTTCATAAAAATATTTTGATGATAGTAAGGGGATATATCATCATTCATACATAATATGGTCAGTAAGGGGGGATATTTAATGAAATATCCCATCATAATACAAAGGGAATGGAAGAGAATAATATAAAATGAATGAAAAGAAAGAAAATAAAAGAGGATGTTTACCTCTTGATCTCTTCTCCTTGAGATCCTCTTTAAGGGATTTGGTTTTGGTCTTTTGGTGAGACCATAAGCTCTAGGACGTGGTGAAGAAGATTGGGGAGGGAATTTGGCAGAAATTAGGCAATTATCATGTCTTTGGAGGTGTGGGAGGAAGAGGGAAATGAGTGTGGTATTTATAGTGGAGGAGAGGGGGTATTTTTCATTATTTTAATCACTATAATAATATTTTTTCTCAAGACTATGAATAATCATAATTAATGTTACCAAAAATAGTAAAAATGGCATGTGAGTTCGAACCAAGTGGGATTAAATCATCCTTGCATCACCTATTATGCAGTAAATCAAGTATTTAGCATTTATCGTATTTTACCATATTTTACTATTCATAAAAAATTCTTGAATTTCAGAAAAATCCCAAAACATTACCCGAACCATTTTATGATGTGTAGAATTAAAAAATTTAGTCCATTTTTGAAAAATAATTTTCTAAATATTATTAATTTAACTTTTAAATAAAATCATACTTAATTAAAAAATTAACAGTTCTAATTCTACAACTACTTCTTTATCACAATGAAAAAGTAACCAAGATGTTATTATCTTCTAGCCCTAAGAAAATAAAATAATAATAAAATTTACTATTAATTAGGGTAATATTAATATTCATATTACTATTCATAAGGGTATTTTACTATTCACAAAAAAAGTTGGTTTCATCAGACCCCAAATAACTTACTGAACACAATGGCAGATGATAGTTTCTTGAAATTCGAAACATTGTGGTAGTAGTGTTATTTTTAATGGTTGGTTATAAATATCTACTTTATACAAAGTTTCATGCATTTCAATTTATTTTTAGAAAACCTTGGGGTTTTACATTATCCCCACCTTCTGGAAATTGCGTCCTCGCAATTTTATTTTCTTATTAAACAAGTAAGGGTACCTTGATCATGGTGTCCACCTGGTCTCATCATCATCTTGCTCACGTAAATATAATGTCCATGCACTGTGACAATTATTTAGAGATCCTTCAAAATAATTTTCTGCCTTTATACAAATACAACTTGTACAACTTGGTTTATATGGGTGTTCACAGAAAAATAGTTTTGGAAAATAATCATGTATAACATATAATTTCAAAACATCTGATAAAATTTGAATTTTATAAAATAGTCGGGCCGAGTTTGAGTTGAAACTTTCAATAAATGGTCCCATTAAAATACCATAAGTATGTGATGAAAGATTATATTATAAAAGCAAATATAAATAGATTGCGCAAGGGTCTCCTTCTTCAGCACCTCTTTCAAAATCATAATATGCTTCAAAATCTCTTGATAAGGTAAAAAAATTGGAAATTCCTTGATAGTATTTGCCTTTCTTGAAAATATGAGAATATTGAGAAAATAGGATTTGATTAAATACAACCTATGATCCACGATGGTATCGAGGTATAGTGGAAGTTTTTGATATCTCAAATAATTGCTTGCAAATGAGTTGTATGTTAGAAAACGTTTCAATGTCATCTGGACATGACTTTGCAATGATTATTGCCATAAAGTCATCAGGAAGAGATAAGAATGTATTTTTAGATCCTCCTCCTTAAATTTATAACTAAATATCCTTAATCTGAAAAGTTATAAAACAAGGATTTAAATTATAGAATAGACATACAGACTAACCATATGTTTAACAAAAACTCCTAATCCATAAAGTTATCTATACCATCATTTGATACCAACTATAAAGATCCGACATTATTACATACATAATCTTGAATTTATTAAATAAAACTCTTCCTTTTACAATGAATATCTTTTAACGTTTAGATATTTAGAGAATTAGGACAATACATTAATGAAATTACAAATTATTACCTAGTGGATACCATAAAAACAGTCTCCATTTTTTTTCAAAATAAAAAACATTAAAAATTAAAACAAGACTCCTTGAAAATTCTTCAACATTTAACATGGATTTATTCCTTGTATTATACATACATTAACCTATGAAAAATCATTTAAAAACTTGGGATGAGAACAAAAGCTCAGTAAGGGATGGAAAAGAAAGAAATATCACATTAGTCCATGAATACTCATAACATGTTAAAGCATTTTCAAAAGACATTCTTGTCACCCATATATACTTACTCTGTGTAACATGATATTTAAACAAGATCTAAAAAACATGATAATATAAATATAATCATAAAGTTATATTGGGGAATTACTAATATAATCTTGTAACCATTCATGGCTACCTTATAATTTGTAACCCTCACGACAACCATACTTTGTGTAACCATCGCAGTTACACTTGGAATAACCATACAGATGACCTCCAGTATACTCATACACAATTAATTGGATGGAGATATAGGTCCTACCCTTATTCATAAATATTTCTCAAGAACCAAAACATAATCATACAATATGAATAATTCCATAAAAACATTACTTTGTAATTTCGTAAAACCGAATTTAAAAAGAGGGTTTTTAAAGAAAATCCCCTTATAAAAATCATAAAATTGAATAGAGACTTAATAGAGTGGATGGAGTATGTATATATACTGTAAATAAAAATAATAAAACATAATATTAATATAAACCATCGCCCAAAAAATTTAAATAACACATAAATAATTATGTAGAATGTTAACCCAATGAATGGAAATCAGATTAAGAATTCCATTACCTCGGGTTTGTCTTTCATCCAACTTGTTTAAAACTCATGTATAATGGTTAAAAGAGTGTTATTAATATTATAAAGAAACATTTTCATGTTTATAACATATTATATTATCATTTCATAACATCATTTCACCCTTGTTAGTATTTTTCCCCTTGCAATTTTTTTAGGTGATTTATTTACATGATTTCTATGATAGGTTCATGGAGGACATTCTTGTCGATTGGAAGTGAAACTAAAGAATTGGAATTGATTAGTATTTACATATATCCAGTAACATAAATTATTCCATTTATCATTTTGAATTATTACATGAGTATGATTCATAAGTTAGAACATTAATTATGTTCGTTTAGATCATTTTAGTGGTTCTTTGATAATAACAACCTTGTTTTGTCTTATAAACTAGACCCATGAGTAAAAAAGAATTATAGAACCATGGGTGAGTCATAAAACATATATTATAACCTGTTTCAATCATAAAAATGGTTTTATGACCATTATTGATGGAATTAATGCAAATTTAAATCACATCGTCCTTGATGTCGGTAATTCGACACATCACGGACAATATTTTAATTCCTTGAATAAGTGGGGGAGGAGAAAAATAATGATGATGAATTTTACATGAAGATGAGAAATTCCAGAATATAAAATATTCTAGATCTTTCATGCCTTTTGGTTAAGAGTAGGTGAGGAAAGAAGAAGAAAACAAAGGAATCTTAAAATAAAAGAAAACATGATAAATTTCTCATGAAAATTCTGCAGCCTAACGACGTATCTTAAAATTTCATAAAAATAGTTTGATGAGAGGAAGGGGGTATATCGTCATTCATACATAATATGGGCTGTAAGGGGGGATATTTAATGAAATATCGCATCATAATCCAAAGAAAATGGAAGAGAATAACCCAAAATGAAAGAAAACAATGAAAATAAAAGAGGATGTTTACCTCTTGATCTCTTCTCCTTGAGATCCTCTTTAAGGGATTTGGTTTTTGTCTTCTGGTGAGATCAGAATCTCTAGAACGTGGGAAAGAATATTGGGGAGGGAATTTGGCATAAATTAGAAAATGATAAAGGCTTGATAGGTGTGGGAGGAAGAGGGGAGTGAGGGTTGAATTTATAGTGGAGGAGAGGGGGTATTTTTCATTATTTTATTTATTATTATATATTTTTTCTCAAGACTATGAATAGTCTTAATTAATGTGAACAAAAATTGTAAAAATGTTATGTGATTTCGAACCAAGTGTGATTACATCATCCTTTCATCACCTATGATCCAGTAAATCATGTATTTAGCATTTATCATATTTTATCGTATTTTTCTATTCATAAAAAATTCTTGAATTTCAGAAAAATCCCAAAAATTTACCCTAACCATTTTTCAACGTGTAGAATTCAAAAATGAAGTCCATTTTTGAAAAATGTTTTTCTAAATATTTTTTATTTAACTTTTAAATAAAAGCATACTTAATTAAAAAAATTAACAGTTCAAATTCTACAACTACTTCTTTATCACAATGAAAAATTAACCAAGATGTTATTATCCTCTAGCCTTATGAAAATAAAATAAGAATAAAATTTACTATTCATTAGGTTCACATTACTATTCATAAGGGTGTGTTACTATTCACAAAAAAACAAGTTGGTTTCATCAGACCCCAAATAACTTACTGAACACAATTGTAAATGACTGTTTCTTGAAATTCAAAACATTGTGGTAGTAAAGTTATTTTTAAAGGATAGTTATAAATATCTACTTTAAACAAAGTTTCATGCATTTAAATTTATTTTTAGAAAACCTTGGTGTGTTACATTAAGTGTTTTTCAATTCTCATTATTTATATAGTAGCATGATATTTCCTTATTAAATCATAATCCACTTTATTTTTCCCCAATAGTAATATATTGAGGATTCAATGTATTTTATCCATTATAAACAAATAATTTTGTGAATTTTAGTCTTCATTTTTGTGAATATAAAGATAAATCTCTCTTGATTTTTAAATATAAAAAATCACAGGGTTATTTTTTCGAAATTATTATGTCATAAATAACTATTTCAAACTCCAAATATTTTGATTGTATTTTTGATCATTATTATTTAATTGGCCTATGGTAAATGAAAATTTTAACATGTTGAGATGTTAAATACTATTATTTTTTCAAATAAATTTAATCCTTTTAATATTTTGCGTTACATGAAACACTGTGTCCAGCTTGTATGACATGCATCACCAAGTTTAGATTTCATCACACACTAAAACAATTTTCACTTATATTGCATGAAACATTTAGTTTATCTTAAAATATAGCCAAAAAATATGTTTATCTTGTGTTACAAACAAAATTTTGTTTATCTTGTGTTACACATAATACCGAGTTTAAAAAAATAACAATATACTATTAAAATACTATTATTTAATATGATTGTTATCAACTAGCTATTGAAATTGACGATATTAATAAGAGTTACCAAATTATAAATATTTATGGTTTACACATGTATATATAATTAATTTTTTGGTGACCAATTAATTAGAAATTATAATAGAAACCATTTTGAAAATAATGGGAATATTTTTCCAAAAACACTATTTTTATATTCATAAACATGTTTTATCACACTTAATTAAAAACATATTGGGGAACGATTTACTAATATTTATATATATTATGTGTTAAATAAAAATTTTAACATTTATCTTATGCATTTTCTAGACATAATACATAAATAAAGCCTATTTTATGCTAAAAACACACTTTTTTAAATATAGTTTTATCATATTTTAAACACTTATATTAATATATATATTTTTTAATTTCAGAAAACTTATTTGAAAAAATTAAATTTATTTTGGAAATAAAAATATCAAAATAATATAAAGGTTATTTTTTGAAAATTTTCTAAGTATATAAATTCTTCGCTAAATAGTAAAACAACCTATTTTTAATAAGAATTATCATTTTTATTAAGGAATCTAATAACATAACAATTGTTTTATGATAGTTTTAACAATAAAATTAGGTCAATTATATATCTATTAATCTAAACAATATCATTTTAATAAATTCCAAAATGAATTTTCATATAAAAACTTTATAATCATTTGAATATGTTCTCTTTAGAAAACAATTTTTTTATTGCGTCTGTGGGGTTACCATTAAATTAAAATTTCCCAATTTTCTGAATTGAATATGGAAAAAAAAATTAGATATTTTGAGTAATCATAATTTATTTTATCGAATATGATCAACTTATTTTTTTACCATAATTAATTTAATGAACAAAAAAATTATTTATCTCGGTTAATGCGAATATGGTTTTACTGGGGGAAAACTAAGATGGTATGGGTTAAAATAGAAATAACCATTTTATAATCCATATTTAATGTAAATATTTCAATATAATCCTTCCCATGTTTTAACATATATTTATTTGGAATATTTTATCTTTGTAATGACTTATTTTTTTATATTCATTTGGGAAATTTGAAAGTATCATTCAAGAGGGTTCCTTTCCCCCACTTATAAAAGGTCACCACCACCCTTAATTTATTTACACCTATAAAACAAAATATTTCCACAAAAATAATCCAAAATAATTCACCAAAATCCATATATCTCTTTTAGGATATTTTTCTCCTCCCAAAATACCGACACTTAGGTCCTTAATAAGAGGTCCAAAGGAGGTGCTTTTTAGAGTAGGTAATTGTATTCACTAAGATCCTTGTTTTTATCAATTATTTTTCACCTTAAATTAATTATAAATTATTCAAATATAATAAAATAAGTATATCCCATATAAATAGACTTATCTATGTTAATTTTAAAAAATACCTCCATATCCACTTTTATAAAATGGAATATGAAACCATTAATCACATGTAAGACAAACCATCACCTCAGAAACCGATGTAGTTTCCTTTCCATCACAAAAAAATCAAGGTTGGATATAATGAGGGATTTAAAATATTTATATGATATTAATGACTTTAATATACTTATTTAATTATGAAATCATATAATCCTAATTACATCCAATTATATGGGCGATACGATAACGTCGCTCAGGTGTATGGTGGATTACAACATCATGAATCAATGTGATTTGTTTCTTGATTATGCTTTACATGGAAGCTAACAAGGGTAAATTTAATGAATATAAATGATATATTAGGCATAAAAATGATTCTATAATGGTAATATATTATTTAAATTACTTTTTATTCAATATTTCAATAAGATGATGACAACATTAATGCGTATGTAAGACCTACCATCTCCATAAACGATTTATTTAGTTTTTGATAAATAGTTTTTTAATATTTATATAATTTAATATATAAAAATTTATATATTATTTATATAATGGTTAAAGTTATTGGTACGATGGAACCATAATCAATATATGATAAACCAAAATAACAAACCAAAATATACATGAAATTCAAAGCAGAAATTGCTTGAAATGTGACTTTAATATAGAATTGTTATTAAATAGGAATGTTTATGTTTATGATTAAGTTGATTAAATATTATGATAATTCTCTCAATAAAATCAAGAAATTTCATATCCTCTATTTATGTGATTACAATAAATGACTTCCCTTCATTTTCCTCACATTATGTAGCCAAGAGTTCAAAATTAGAATTTTTAATGAAAACCAACTTTAATTCAAAGATTAGATGAAAATCCCTTTTCATCCAAAATCATTGTTTATAAAAAAATTCAAAATATTTCCTAAATACTATATATTATTTATTAAATTCATCTTTACCCATGATTTAACTTTTTAGAAAATTGTTTGAAATGGATATTCTTTTCATTCTCCAAACAATTCTTGTTTGGATTTTTAAAAAATGTGAAAGGGAATTTTTTTTAGTTGTATAACAAGAATGATATTTTCCACCATAATGACAGAATAGTTTTTTAAAATATTACTTTTTATGGTTCATTTTTTATTTTTAAATAAATTTATTTCCAAATAGTTTTATAATTTTTTAAAAATAATTTTTATAATGTAAATTAAATTTTTATCATTAAATGTTGTAAATGATTTTTAATGATTTCATTATTATTTTTTATACTTATTTTTAAAGAGAAGAAATTGAAAAATATTTTATAAATTTCTATTTTTAAATATTTTAATTTAAATAGAATAATATTTTTCAAATAATTTTTTCATGATTTTAATGGTTGATTTATATGATTTCAATTTTATTATAATGAAAAGGTTTTTTTAAAACATTTTATGTTTTAAAAATTGGTTTTGAAAATGGAAATTGTATTTTACCCAAGATGTTTTCCAAGTGATCTTTAAAAATAATTTTCTATATAATATGTCATCCCTTGAAGATTCTTATTCTTTAATAGGGATATGATCTAGGGATACCATTATTATTCAATATTTGGATGGTTTATGTTTATGATTAAAATAATTTTAAGAAAGTTGCTTCACTTCCATGGGTTATACCAAGATAAATTGTCTAAGAAACCCCATTTCCTTTTTCCATATGTCATTTATTTATGAAATGATGAGATTATTATTAAACATGTTTCTTTTTCAAAGGTTTTTCCATGATGATTTTTTATGAAAACCATTTCATTTCATGGGTTATAATATGATTAATGTTTTACGATCTTGTGGAATACATCTATTTGAGTTTCATGATATAATATTAGTTATGTTAAAACCAAGTATTATGGTAATGTTATAAACATGGTTGTAATTACATTATAACTTTGATGGGTTAGTCTTATATCTCACTTCAATGCATTTAGTATATCTTTTTATCTCATGAGATAACTATTGTAAATAATTATATGGAATTGATTCACTATAGGAATTAGTTTCATCCAGGTCCATTGTGGGAAACAGGTGCATTTTTATCCACAATGGGTAGTATGTGCCTCCTGATCCATTATGAGAAACTGGTGCATCCAGATATACTATTGGAAATAGGTGCATCCTAACTAGAATTGTAAATAAGGGACAATTCATGCTCCACTAAGTTTATAGTCTTGGTAGTTAACCCTTAAAAATGAAAAAAATATTTATATATAATGGTTCCAGACTTTTATAAAATGATATTATTATTAAGGAATGATTCATGATGATTTATGACTCTTATGGTACATGTTTAAGAAATGACAATGTTTTATTCCATTACTCATGTTAATAATATTTGACAAGTTTATTATGAACTTCCAATGTTATATTAATGATTCCATACCCTTATTACTATATTATGATTTCAAATTCATATATTGATATATCCTATGTTTACATTAACTAAGAATCTGTTCTCATCCTTTCTTATATTTCCCTCACAATGTTATGAAGATCTGTTTTGGTAGGATATTACATAGAGGATTATTATGTGAGTATATTATTTTTATAGATTTTGATGATCTTTCATAAAATAAGATTATTTTTTTCTGTTCTCAAAATAAACTAAAATACTACTATCCCTAAAAATATGTGTAAGAATAATTTTGAATATTTATTTAAAAAGAAGTGACATCAATATTTGAAAATCTTGGGTTGATATATTTTGTATAAGAGTGTAGGTTTCATTATCCTTTTCAAACTATGATGAGAAAACATTAATGATATACCTAAGGATATTACTTATTATTGTATTGGGATATATATAAAGATATATCAATAGATATTTCTAATTGAAATTAAATATATTGGAAAATTATCTAGAATTTTTCAAAATGATAGAGAAATGGGGTTCCAAGAAATTAGATCCTTGTCTAGATACTACCTGTGGTTATAGGTCTAGAAAAAAGGAACCAATGGATAATAACTCTAAAATGGGTTCATTGAGATGGGCTTGATCATCATATGGTGAATTCCAATTGGCCTTAGAACACACCAGGTTTTAACTCTAAGGGGATATGCAATGGATATTAAAAATCTCATTACAATCTATCATAACAGATTCAAATAATAGTCATCAATGACCTTAGCTAAGCCTAAGGAATCATGGATTAAAATTAAGTTTTCATGAATTAGATATCTTATAAATTATTTTTATAATTATGGGGTTTTACATCATGATTAGTGTTTATTATCCTATGATTTCTAGAATAACTCTATGGATTGAACAAGGAAAAAAAGTGTTGATACAATGTGTGATAGATAATGTAATGAATATATTACTAAATAAAAAAATGTTATTTGATATGGATTAAAAAATATTGTTTCTATGATCATATAACATTTTCAAGATAAGAATAATGAAGAACATATAAATGATCAATAGAGGGGAAAATGTTATATTGATTCATTATTTAGGAAACATGGACTATGTATTAGTGGGTCTGTTGACCCACTAGTTTCTGAGAAATGGATCGATACCAATGAAATTATATTTTTTGCTCTTTAGTGTTCATAGAAAAAAAATTTCATTTTAATGTTTATCATTTGGAAGGTGAATAAGATCAATGGTGGAATGTTATTAAGAAATCATGGGGAAATATAGTAATTTAATCTATGTAATTTCAAGATATTATGTTTGTATTTATCATTATATATTTCTATCATATTCAATGAAAAATTATGGATAAGAAATTCCATAAGATTATGAAAAATTATAATGAATCTATTGGTACCTAGGAAGATAATTTTACATGAAATTTTATGTACACATATTTTCAAAACATCATTTATAAAAAGAAAATTAATCAATGATTTAGTGGCCAATAACCAAATATTTGTAAGGCCTTAGCTAAAAGAGACTTTAATTGGTATCCAGAATTTATTTTAAGGGAACTTAAGGTAGAAATGTAAATTATATTTTTATACCACTCATATGTTTTTGTTAAGAAAATGAATATGGAGTCTCATTAATATTCCAATGGTTGGAGAAAATTCTAGATGTATTATTGGTACAAATGCTGGAAGAAGAATCTATGGAATTTTTTATATGGAATTTGGAGTTTCATTAAATATGAAAATTCTGGTCATAAATCCCATGAATGTCAAAATGAGATAAATGGGATGATTAATGCAATGGAGGAGAAGATAACACCAAAAAATTAAGCACCCACACTTTTGTGACTCATGTTCAAGGATTTGGAGAATTATGATAATAAATGAAAAAAATACAAGGTCTAATGTGAATGATAAGTGAAGAAAAAATCTATAGACAAATGAAAATGGTAAATCTTACAAAATAAAAAATGAATGAAGTTAACCATGATAATTTGTGAGTACATATCCTTCCCTCCAATATTAAAAATTTCTTGTATGATTTTTTATAATTATCCCTATAAGATGTTTATTTCATCATTTAGTGAAATTTCATTTCATTATCTACCTCCACATAGAGTCTAGAATAATGAAATAAAACTTATTAATCCATAAATATGAGGATTAACCATTGAATCCAATGATTTGTTTTTAAAATATATTTGAATATATAAGGAATATAGGGTTATTTATCTTTTGGAAGTGTATACATCTCCATGTAAGATTAACATAAGAGTTATGAATACCATCATGAGTTTATGAGTTTAAGGTTTTTCATAAGTTAGAATTCATTCACACCCCTTTTTGGTTTTATCTTATTTGAGTTTATCAAGATTAACTATATTTTTAGAGATGCTTAGGGAAATACGACACTATGTTTTTATGATTTTTTGATGAAGTTACTTATGGAGTAATTCATTTAAACTCTTTGGATACAAGATTAATGTTACCTATAACAATTAGGGTTTATATTAAATTTTAGGTTGAGTTAATTATTAGTTTTAGTCAATAACCTTATGAAGACTGCATACATCATTTCTATCATAGAATATTCCACACTAGATCCTATTTCTAAAATATAAATCAAAGACATGGTAAGGATTCAGTGAGTACCATAGATAATTATATCTGATCTATATCTAATTTTTACCTTGATGTTAATTATAAGTCTTTAATAAAATTTTCGTTATTTAGTTCAGTATCATAACTACGTATCATCCTTAGATAAATGGTAAGTCTAAGAGAAAATAAAACCCCATAGAGGATATTCCAATGTCATGTTTTGTTTATTTTAAATGTTATTGGGATAAAAAACATCATCTAGTTGAGTTTTCATAAAATAATAGAATTAAATTAATATTGTTTTGACTTCTTATGAATCACACTATGGTAACAAGTGTATAACATGAACATTATTGAAAAAAGTTATAGAAATAAGGCCATTAATACATGAGAAATATTTTTAGATGACAGAAATTGTTAGACCCATTTAGCAACACGTTAGGGAATCATATAGTTGATAGAAATGATATGATGATAATAATAAACATGATATAGAATTTTATATCAGTGATAAGGTATTTTTATGAAATTTCCATGTAATAAATAAGGTAAATCTAAGTCCTAGGTATATTGGTCCCTTTGAAAAACATGATTATATCATTACAAAAGCTTATTATTTGGTTCTTACACCGAACCTATATCAGGTTCACAATGTGTTCTAGGAACATATCTTGAGGATGAATATAAATACATTCCTTCACATGTATTAAACTCAAAGTTCATACCTCCGGAGCTTGATCATTCTTATAGGGAATAATGAGTCAAGATTCTAGATCATACATTGAATGTTCTGTGAAACAATGGTACTCACCTGGTCAATGATTTATGGACAACCCACAAACTTGAGGAAGCTACATGGGAACCTGGGGATGTATTAAGGAAGAATAATCCTATGTTTTGGGTTCCAAATTGATAAATTTCAAGATTAAAAATCATTATTAGTGGGTATAATGTAACACCCTGAGATTGTGGGAAATATATATATTTTTAATAAATTAAATCATTTCAATAGTTTTTGTTACTTAGAACACTAATTTTATCTTTAAATAAATGAAACACTAATTATGGGTTTCATCACACATAACACCATGTTTATCTTGAATTAAATATTAAACTGATTTTATCTTGAATTACACATAAAAGTAAGTTTATATTGGATTATAGAAAACACTGATTTAACCAGTGGTATAAGTAAAACCAAGTTTAAATAAAATAAGAAACACTATAAAAATATTATTAATAAATTAAATAAATAAAATTTGGTAAATTATTTATTTATATTAAAAGACTATATATTTGAATAAATGTTTAACATTTACCCTAAGTATTTTCTAGAAATTAGATAAAAAAATATAATTTTATTCTTAAAAATATTCTTTTTCTAAAAAAAAGTTTAATCTCATTTTGAATTTTTTTTTATAAATATTTTTTTTAAATTTTAAGAAAAGTTATAGGAAAAAACTAAATATATTTTTTGAAATCAACATATAAAAATTATAATCAGGTGTTTTTTTTGAGATTTTTCTAATACTTTAAAATCTTCAATGAATAGTGAAAATTACTGCTTTTATTAAGAACTATCATATCGTTTGAGGAATTTTAGAAAATAAGAAATATTTTTGGATGATTTTATGGTAAAATTTGATAAATTATATATATATTAATAAAAATTTATGTATTTTTTATTAAATTTATAATGAATTATGTTATAATTTTTTTTTAAGAATTTCAGTATTTATCTTTAGAAAACCTCCTTCTCATCGCATCTATTGGTTTAATTTTAAATTATAAATTTCCACATATATTATTGAAAATTTAAAAAATGTATTACTTTTTTGGAATAATAATAGTTTATTTTATCTAATAAGATAAATATACATTTTGACCATAATGAATAATAAGCAGAGAAAAAAATTAGTTATCATGTTTAAGGAGGAAAAGAGTTTACCATGGGGTTAAACTAAGAAGAAAAGTGTTATAATAACTATAACACTCATAAAATTTCTATTGTATAGAAATATTTTAATATTACACTTCCCAATTTGGAAAAAATGTCTATTATTAATGTTTTGTATTGGGAATGACTTTTTTAATTTGGAATCTTTTGGGAAACTTTCTAGTAGTTTCCAAGTGGGTTCCTTTCCTCCTCTTATAAAAGGCCACCACCAACCTTTATTTATTAAAAATATCAAGTAATATTGCTTATAATATTACTAAAAAAATGTATCCATGAAAACCTTATCCATGTTATATAGATGATGATTCACCTAAAGTACCAATACTAGTGATCGTAATAAGAAATTTAAAGGAGGTTCTTCTAAGAAAAGTAATTGTATTTATTTAGATTCTTATTTTTATATATTTTTTTCCACATAAAATTATATATTAGAAATTAGAATATAATAAAACAATTATATACCATATAATAACATATTATTATTTTATTATTACAACCTAAATCCATCTCCCTTTCCACTAAATGGAAAACAGAATCATCAATTGTGTGTATGGAAGACTACCGCAACCCAAACCGATTCATTTTGTTTCCCATAAACACCTTTAAATGATTGATTTTTTGATGGATTTAACATATTTATTTTATATTTATGACATGTATATAATTATTTATTCATGATACCACAAACACCTTCTTAATTTCCATACCATTGGGGATATGATAACTTCGCTCTTGTGTACGGTGGACTACCACATCACGAAGCGATGTGATTCATTTTCTCTTATGCTTTACATCGAAGGAAGTAAGGGTAATTTTAAAGAATATTTTTTAAATATATGAAAAAATATTATTTAATTTAAATATACTATTTATCTTTATTTTTTATATCGATTATGAAAATGGAATCAATGTTCATGTGTACATACAACCCACCATCTGCATGAACGATCTATTTCATTTTATATATACAAATTTTATGGATCAATATAAATTTATATATACTAAATTTCAGTGATATTTAAATAATTATTTATCATTATATATATTATCTAATCATGATCAATGTAATAGAACCAAAAAAAACAAATCAAAACATACATTAAAAATAAAGAAGTTATTTCCCGAAATGTTACTTTAAAAGGAATTATTACTAAAAAGGTAATAAAAGGTAATAAGTAAATAATTGATGGTAATATATAGAATAATGGTTCTATAATACATTAATACTAATATTAAATTTTTTATATTAGAGGATCAAATGTGTGTGAGAGAATTTGACACTTATGGTAAGGGATTCTCATCTCACATTATACTTCTTTGAGAAACATACCATATTGACCACCTATTTCTTTTATATAATATATATACTGAAAATGAATGTATTTTAAGATGATTCACCTAAAAATTAATAATTTGTATATATAAATTTTATAATCTATTTTCATGGGATTTATAGTTTAAAAGATACTAAAGTGTTTAGGGTTTTAGGATATAATCTCATTATTTATTGGGATTCGTTTTGTTTATGATTCTGATGATGAAATATTAAGATTAATATCTCAAAAAATCATGAAATTTATACCACTATTATTTTAATGAGAATACATATTTACCATTAATTTTAACCTCCTAATTTCTCAAGAGTTAAAAATAAGGACTCTAAAAAAATCATCATTATTTATCTATTCAGATGAAAATAAATTTTCTTCTAAAATTAAATTATCAAGAGATGGTTTAATTTTTTTTATATACCCAAATATCTTTATTAATTTAAACATTGACCATTAAATACCATTGTACTCATTTTTTTGGAATGGAATCTTCATGTTATTTTCTAAACAATTCCCAATTGTAATTTACTAAAAATGATAAAGGAATATTAGTTCTAACGTGAAAGACATAAATGTTATTTTCTTCCATTATGACCAAATAATTTTTTAAAATATTTGATTATATGTTTATTTATTTATTTTTAATGAAATGTATTTTCAAATTTTTTTTTGACTTTTTATTTTTAAAATATGATTTCCAAAATGAAAAAGATATTTTTATCATGAATTGTTTTACAATATTTTAAAATATTTATAAATAATAATTTATGTTTTTATTTAAAAAAATTCATTTACAAAATATTTTATTAAGTAGTATTTTTGAATATTTTATATTCAAATAACTAATATATTCATAAATAAATGTTTTTAATTAATTTTTAATGGTTCCTTTATATGTTATAAAATCTGTCTTATAGAAAAGGATTTTGAAAATTTTTTATACCATTAAATTTAATTTTTTTTAAAAATTAAAAGGATATTTTTGACAAGAAATATAAAAAGTATTTTTTTTAAATAAATTCCCATATGGGATAAAAACATTTTATGTTTGTTATGTTTTACTCAGGACAAGATAACAATATATTATTCTTATTAGTTTTCATATGAGAAGATAATATGTATTTCTCCTCTATAAATTATACCATGATAAAATGATTTTCAAAACCACTTCTTTTTGCCTGGGTTACACTTTGATGATTTGATGAAATTACAATTATATGTTTTACTTTTACATAAGTTTTGTTTTCCAGAAATTTTTATGAAACCCTTTTCATTTGATAGAAACTAATGTGATAAATTATTTATGATAGTTTCATACACATATGTATGGTTGTAATTATGTAGCAATGGTTACATTAAATCAAAGTACAATGGTTATATTATAACCAAGGATAATGGTTAACATATAACCAAGATTCGTGGGACCTATATGTACCTCTAATACATTGGCCAATGATTTATATATAATGAGATAATAATTTTAATGAAGTTGATGGGATTAATCCTCTAGGGGAAACATTCTAATACTAATCCACATTGGGAACCAAGTCTACCCAGATCCACAATGGGAAATATTTTCATCATTATCCACGATGGGAAATAATTCTGTCCCGATCCATAATAGTAAATAGGTGATAAGTCATAATCCATTATGTTGGTGGTCTTGGTAGTTAACCTTGACATATGAATTTTTTTCTATATGTATGATTGCAAATCACTTTTATGAAATAGCTTGTGGTTAATGATTTATTTATGATTATTTCTTACTCTTTTTGGCTATGATTTTTGAAATGATATGATTTTATGCCATGAATCAAGTTTATTAACTATGATCTGTTGGGTATGAACTTTCATTGTTATTTTTAGGACCTCATAGACTTATGATTATCTTATGATTTGTATGATCATAAATTGGTATCATCTATCTTAACCCTTATAGATCATTTAAACTTACCCTTTGTAATGTTTCCTTCCCCATTTAATTATGTAATGTTTAGTTTGGGTATGCATATGAAGAGTATTAAATGAAGAATATATTTAATTTAGATGTTGAATATATTTAATGATAAAGGAAAACTATTTTTATAGTGTGCAAATTCACTAAAATATTATTTTCTATGAAATTAGTTTTTTGAAATATGTTGTATATTCATAAAAAAGGTGTGATATATCTGTATGAAAATATTAGGTTACTATAAGATTACCTTATATTTTTACATGAGTATGTATCCTAATTACATTAAAGAAATATTAATGTATATTAAAATTTATAAACCACCTTAGTGAAATTTAAGTACAGCAACAATATCCAATATCTTCTTTATATCTTCAAACGTTTCTTCTCACTCTTCTTTCAAGAGGAACTTTGTACCCTTCCATGTTAATTTGACTAATAGATTCAGTTCTAATGAGAAATTTGTCACAATGAATCTATAGTATCCAAATGACCCAAGAAAACTATGGATCATTGTTATAATGGATGGTATAATAAATTTTTAAATAACTTATATCATTTATGAGTCCACAGATATAACCTTTTTTATTATTACCTGACCTAATAAATTTTCATTCTATAGTAAGAAATAGAATACAATGAAATTAGGATATAGTTTTTCCATTCACAAGGTAATACACACAATCTAAAAATGATCATCATTCTATTATTTTAGCATTTAATTTATAAGGAAGTCGTATACAAAGGAAATAGAAAAACTACTCAAGGTTTTATCTAATGACTATATTTAATATATAGATAATGATTGTGGGAGTAATCTTACATACAAAAAGAATCACTATGAGTACATAGTGTCTGTATTTAATATGGAAATATATCTCAGTTATGTTATATATTTTGGCCCATTTTTGGTCATATAAAAAGTGATGTTAAATCATTGATAAGTGGGTAGTCTCTCTAAGTCAATCATAATAATCATCAACATAGTGTATATGTAAGACAAAAAATTTAATTAAAACACATTATTTAATTATTTATTACATAAAAACCATTAATAAACCCAAAAAAATCAAGAATCATTGTTTTTTCTGAAATTAGGTACACAAAAAATCAATATTAGACATGGATAAAACAAAATTATTGAAAACATCCATAACAAGATTAAAAAATTCCATAGATTTAAAAAAATCATGGGATAACCTAGGGTTATATATATCCTAGTGTTGTTATATAAATCCCATTAAGGTAATAAAAAAATAATTACATTATAAAATTATTACATGTAAGTGATTAGAAATTTAAATGTGAAATAAAATGTGTGAGAATCATAAACATGAACATCATAGCATGAAATACAATGACATCATAAAGGAAACATGGGAATGTGGAGACAACATTGAACATGAAAACATAAATAAAGGTCATAGATAACCACCAATACATCATAACATGTTGGAAAAATTCAAATAATGATTTAATTTAATATCTAATCACATTCATTATATCTCATGTGACTAATTAATCTAAAAATTCATCAGGGTGCTATATAATTCCAAGTGCACCCATCTATTTAAAATCATGTACATGATAAAGTGTCCCACATAAATTAGTCAATATAGGATCATATTTTATCACATTTAATCCAATTATAATGCATAATGGAATATATACGTGTATGTTTCTAATAAAATAAGGGTATTAATTTCTAAGCAAATACCCTTGAGTGTAAATGGGGATGGTATTCCCTATTCAACGGTTTCACATATAAAAATAGTAGGATATTTTTGGAAGCTTAATGGGGGAACATAATGAATAATTTGAGGGCCTAATGAGAGTGAAATGGGTCTATAAAAACTTTAAATAAAAAGGTGGTGGTATTATGGTTATTTAAAAACATAGTCGAACATGATTAGTTGGTAATTAAAATTCATAAGACAAAAAATGGTTCATATATAAATTTTTGGCATGGAAAATCATAGGATAATTTTTCTGGTATAAGATGGGAACATAATGAGTCATCATAGGGATTAATAAGAGTTAAAGTGGTCTCTGATAAGTTGGACATAATAAGGGAATTAATATGTATGTTTGAAAACATACCCTATCATCAAAAAATGGAAAAAAGATATTACAGAAAGGTGGTGCTTGAATAAATCTTAGAAGGAGAGGATACCTTACCCTAGGAGGGTATTTCAAAATTTTCATAGGAGCTTCATGAGAGCTTGGGGGAACCTTGGTAGGGCCTCAGAGATAAAACGACAGAGTATTGTTATTCTTAATGGATATATAATAATAATTAATGGGAGTTTATGTGGGTTAATATTGGAAAAGAGAGGGGATTTTTTTAATTTTCCAAACATAGGTTTTTTAATCGAAATAATAAAGTAAGAAAGATATCAAATCAACCCATTGCATCTACCAAATATGATTTTTTAATTAATTTAAATGTCCATAAACCATGAAAATTAAAATAATACCCTTATTGATGTGTAATTTATACATTAATACAACAAATTTATTTTAAAACCTTAAAATATAATATAGGGTTTGGAGGATTCATAAAATGTTTGTAAAATAAATAAAAAAATCTAATAAAATTATTTTAAAAGGGGAATATATATATGGTTATTAAATCATTTTATGGAACATTTTACATCCCTCTTGTGTCATTATGATGCCACAATACAGACATTACATTTATAGAATATTTATTTTTTACCTAAAAATTATACATTCTAATAAAATTATAAAAAATTCACAACTTCATAATTTCCATTTGATTACATCAAACATAATATTTATTTTATAAAAATTATTTTCAAAATTTTAGATATAACCATTTTAAATTAAATTCCCCATCTATTGAAAAATACCTGCCTTTTTTGAAAATATCTGTTTTCATACCCTAATAAAATTAAATTTCCACTTTTTAAAATTATATTATCATTTATAAAATATTAAATAACATTACAGTAATAAAATATAATTAATAATAAAAATTCATAAAATTATTGAAATGAATTTCCTAATTGAAATTTCATATTACCCAAAAATACAATTCTTTTTTGTTAGTTTTAAAATATAATTTTTATCAAACTAATTAATCAATAATTTATAAAGTAAAGTAATAAAGAATAAATTTAATCATTATTTTCTTGAAAATAAAGTATAAAAATTAAAAATATTTGGATCGACATTCATAAACTCTTATTCCACCATCAAATACCCTAAAGTTATTGTGAGAGATGGTGATATTTTCTTTGGGTGGTTCAGAGAACATGGTTTGGGTTGTGATCTCAATGAGATTCAACATGTACCAAAAATAGGTTTTCATGTGCTATAACTACTAAATATTATCTTGGGATTAGTCAAGGTAATATTCCATAGATGATTTATCCCATAGAATCTCTAAAAAAATTGGCTTCATAGGGTACAATCATACTATTCGAGGGCCTTACTTCTTTCATATTTCCAATTAGATTTATCAATTCCCTTAATATATACTAATTACATGATCTCTATTAAATGAATATATTATAAATATTCTTGTTTAATTACAGTAGTTTAGATCTGAAATGATTTATCCAAATAAGTTAATTTTTCTTATATAACCATATTACATAATAGAGAATTTAAATAAACCCCAAAGAAAATTTTATTTATAAATGTTTGGGTCTTTAAATTATCCCCCCTTCAAAAATTTCATCCTAAAAATTTTCATTTAATACTATAGAAAATATTAGATTACTTAAATTTCATCTCCACTTATTGTTTCCATTACACTTCCTTAGTCTTTTGGTTCCACCATAATACACTTACTATATGTGTTTTCATATTTAATTTATTCTTGTCTCTATGATCGAAGATCTTCATCAGTTTCTCCTCAAATGAATCATCATTTAAAAATGGTACCACTACTATATTATGTTCATGTTAGGGTCCTGGTAATAAATTAATCAAGTGTGATATGTTGAACACATCATATAATTGAGGTAGGTTAGGTTGGAGTTCTAGTATATAGGAAAATGCTCTAATGAGATAACAAATCTCAAAGTGGACGATGTATCATGGACTATGATTTCAATTATTCCAAAAACACATGACTTTATTTTGTGGTTATTTAAATAGAGATAGATTATCACTGAACATAAATACTAGATATCATTAATTATTGTCTTCATAACTATTATTTAAACATAGTTTTTATTTATTATAATGTTGAGTGGTTTGAAAATTATCTATTATATCATATATAAAATTAGGTCCCATCATATTACTATCTATAACATCAAACCAATGTATTGGATTCCAAAACCTCTTCCTATATAGAGCCTTATAAGGATTCATTTGAATTATAGAATGGAAACTATTGTTATTAGATAAATCCCCTAGGGAAATGTGCTGATTCTAACATCTATTGAAATACATTGAACATGATATTAGTATACCTTCCAGAGTTTGAATGGTTCTTTTAGACCGACCCACTATCTGAGGGTGGTAAGCATTGCTGAAGAAGGGTTTTATTTCCAACACTTACCAAAGGCTTCTCCAAAACCACAAGGTAATCCTCAAATATCGACCAAATATAATATGGATCAACACTCCATGCTATCTTACCATTTATCATATGTATATTATGTCGAGTTGGACAAGAGAGAAAAATTCCTTGATTACAATGAAATATGATTACTTGGTAAGGTGAGCCACTATAACCAAGATAGAATTTTTTCCATTATGTATCTTAGATAATCCAACAATGAAATCCATGGTTATTATTTCCATTTACATACTAAAATTGTAAATGGTTCAATCATATCATTAAAATTATGTCATTTATCTTGAAATTACTATCACACCAAGAATTAAGATATAAAATATATAATCTCTCTCTTCTCTCTATCCAAACATATTTTTTATTAAAAGATTAATATATCTTACCACTTCCTAGATTAATACAAATGGATGATATATTTTCTTCAACCACAAGTTACCTCTCCCATTATGAATTCTATTGGACACATTTCTATGTTCTAAACCTTCTAAACTATATTCTTTAATTTTATGTTTCATATTATTTGATTACTCCCTCTATTGAAACTCATCATATTTTAAATCCTCTATGACCCACTGAAGAATGGATGGTTGAGATGTTATTTTAGTATGGTATAATTATGATAATTTTACTATTTTTATATCCATTATTTTCATGTCCAATAAGATTGGAAACCATAAAATAAACATTATGGATAGAGTTTTTGGACTCTTTCTACTAATAATATTTGAAATTTTTTATTATTTCCTAGGATGGTAATGGATTTAAAAGACTTAAACATTGATCAATTATAATTACCCATTTTGGATCATATTAACCTATTTTTTTGAATATATACTTGAAGATTTTTTGATCCATATAAATTTCACATCTATCACTATAGAGGTAATTCAAAAAAATATTTAATATAATGATCACCAAATCTAGTTCTATATCATGATATGGGTAGTTCTGGTCATGGATCATTATTTAGAGGGAGGAATATGTTATAACTTTGTCATATTTGAAGTGTAAAAGACCAAATACCTTTATGGATTCATCATTATTGATCCCAAATCCATCCCCAGTGGTGGATAGTGTGATCACATAAGATATTATTAGTTTTTTTTATCTTTTTAAATTATTCATCACAAACATAATTCTAGACAAACATGATTGCTTCTCGAGTTATCTTGCTAATGGGGCATGAAAATCATGAGATGTTTCTCAAAAATTGATGATAATAACTATATAAACCTAATAAAAAATAAATATCTATCATTGAGGTGGCATCATTATATTTTTGAAAACATTTCTCTTGAACTAATTTTATATCATTGATGTGTTGTGTTACACAAAACACCATGTTTATGTGAATCATGTTGCATTATTAAAATATTATTATTTTATTTGATAGTTATTACCGATCCATTAATTTTTTTGGGTATGAATATCAATAAATACTTTATGAAATACATTTAAATTTCCTACTCAATATAAATATATTGATAATTTGTTAGTAAATAATAACTAATTTTTTTAATGAAAGTCAGTTTAGTTTTCGAAATATGTTTTATCCAAAAATTTTGTTTCAAGTGAGTAAATATTATAAATATTTTTTGGATTATTTAGAATTTATTTTATAAATTCATTAAATTTTTATGTAGTCATTACAAAATTATAAAAGAATTATTTTTAATGATTTTATGAAATCATTAATTTTTATGTAAATAGTAAAAAATATCGATTTTTATACAACATTAATTTTCATTTTATTAAAAAGGAACTTTAGGATTTTAATATTAACTCAATATATATTAATTACTATTTAGTTTGTTATAATTTAATTAATCTCAATTTAATAATCCTTATATTTTATTTTATTATATGTACATTTTTGGGCTTAAATCTTAATTTTTATAGAAAACTATATTTATTTATATTGTAAAAATTAATTTAAAATTAAAATTTCACACATTAGTAGAATTAATATTGAAAAATGGATTCAATATTTTGAATAATTATGTCAAAAATGGGAAAATTGGACCTTCTCACCATTATTAGTTGTAACTATTGTAATTATATTGACACGGTAAGGGTAAATCACATAATTTAGGTCAATAATAAAATGATAAGGCCTTAAAAATGACCCTAAAACATTACTTGACACAAATTTATGAGTCAATTTCTTCCATAATGATCCCATATTCAATTATATTAATTCTTTAGCAATTTTCATGAGGTTATGACCTTTATAGTATTTTTTCAATAAAAGGCACACATGTCACCCACATGTTTTTAATAATGATAATATTTTTAAGTTAGTGTTATCTAGAGGATATGTTAGACTAAAAATATTATTTGAAAACATAATAATTTTATCTTCATCATGTTAATTTATTTTTAATTTTTACTGAATATATAATTACCATAAATTCATTCATGACTCTGATGTAGTAAATTATTTCAATAGTGTAAAAATAAAATAAATAATATAAAATATATTAAATGTATTATAATATGATAAATTTAATATAAGCCAAAACATTTATAGATTACTATGACATGTTGGGGATGTATAAAAATATTTTATTTTCATTATAATTATTATCAATATATTATTAATTTCAACGTAATAAATATTTATAAGAGTGGAATTTATTGATATTAAATCCTAAATAGTATTTTATTAAATGATATAAAGTTTCAAAAAATCAAAATTTTTGAAAGATATTAGCATATGGTTATTATATTAAATATTATCCATTTATTATATGTTTAAACTTTTATACAAGTTATAATGAACCTTATATTGTATAGAATCTTGTTGTCATGGTGTGATTAGAAAGGGTCCCAAAGGGGTTAAAACCAACAGATAAGGATAAAAAGATAGTCATAACTAATATTACTTTTATTTTGTGAGTTTTTATAGACCCATACTCATAATATGTACTAATTAAAAGAGTTTTGATCAAATTTTAATTAAATATTAATTTATGTTAATTTATGTTTTTGAGAAATTCCAAGAGTTCCCTTCCCCTTAATTATAAAAGGGAACCTCATTCTAGAAATAATTACACCAATTTAACTTATATATAATCCATAATATAACTATTTATATTATACAATTCCATATATTCATTCTATAGGTTCTTTTATTTCTGGAAGAACAACCATAGATCCCTTAAAAAGAGATATAAATGTGTCATTTTGAAGAATATGTAATCACCATAAATGGTCAATTTATTTTTATTCACTTATATACCCAAAATAAATAAACAATATTTATAAGAAAATAATAAATAAATTATCATAAATATTATGAGGTGATATTATGATTTTAAAAAACTATTTTCACCCTCTTTCCTATCAAATAATAAGTTTAAGAATCACTCGGGCATATGCACATCTTACTGTCTCTATTGAGCGAAGCAATTAACGTTTCATCACCAAATTTGATGGATGGTTATTAATATAGGATTAAAATTTACATATGATATTAATGTAATTATAATAATTATTTAATAATAATATCATTTCCAAATTACCATCCAATCCTCTAGGAAATGATAACGTCAAGCATGCATACGTGTGAATTACCACCTTCACGATATGATGTGATTAATTTTTAATTTATATTTTACATGGAAGGTAATAAGGTTTATTTTGATGAATATATATGATATATATAATATAATAAATACTCTATAATGTTGAATTATTATTTTTCATTATTTAATTACAAAAATTTAAAAATGGAATTAAAGTTAATGTGTTTGTAAGGCCTAACATATCCCTAAATAGTGTAGTTAATTTTCTCTCTCAAACTTATAATAATGATTTAAAAAATATAGATAAAAAATATAAATTATTTTTATACCATGATTAAAATTATGGAAATTTTTTAACCATGAGTGAAGAAATGAAACATTCTTGGAAAATAAACAAGTTCTCACAAAAAACAATGATTTTGAAAATAAATTATTAACAAATTGGTGATAAGATGTAATAAAAAAATCATACATGGAATTATAGATATGAATATTGTTATGGAATAAATTTATATTAAATCCATTTTTATTATACCGGGGGTTTGAAAATTAATGAGGAAAGGTGAGACATGTGGTAAATAAAATTTGTCTCATATTTATTTATATGGGGCACATAAATTATACACTATGTGCTTATTTTTTGTGGTGCATATAAATCCCATGAATACCATTTATGATTAATAAAATGAAAATTATTATACAGACATATCCCTATAACTTTCATTCTTTCACAAGTCTTATGAAAAAAAATATACCAATGTGTTAAGGGGTCTATTTTAAAATATCATTATTTTCCCTGATTATTTAGGTTTATGTCCTCGTTGGGGAATATTTCACTTCCTAGAATATGTTTTCTATTGTTTTTAAAAAAAATATTTAATATTATATATTAATAATTTAAAGTAATTTTTACATATTTTTATGATACTAAAAAATGGTTTCAAATGAATATTTTTATCATTTTCCAAATGAGGTGCTTTGTAAAATTTCTGAAAAAACTATGGGAAGAACATTATTTAACTTATATGATGTGAGAGGGTTTTATCACTATAATATATATTGATTTAATTAAATATTCATTTACATTTCATCGTTGTTATTTTAAATGAAAATGACTTCATTTGTAATTGAATAGTTTTTTTAAAAGAGTTATTTTAAAATGGAAAGGTTATTTTCCACCAAAAATTTTCCATGTGATCTTTCAAAATCATTTTACAAATAATAAAAAATAAATTAATGTCACATAATATTTAATCATGATATGATCCAATGAAACACTGTATATTATTTCTATTTATGTTTTATGAATATGATGACACAATGTTTATGAATCTATTTTTTTCAATGAGTTATGTTATGTAGAAATATTTATGAAACCCATTTATTTTTATGTGTTCTGAAATGGTGAATATTTTAGGATCTTCTGTACCACATATGTGCGATTTTCATTATGTTATTAGAGAGACCTATATCAAACTTGTAACAACCCAAGACTTTATGTAACCTTTTTTCCAGTAAAATAAATTTTCATTTATATCATGAAATACAGTAATTCAAATATTCCTTTCACATAAAACCGACTGGTCATATTTTATACACAACACAAACTTGGTGTAAGATTTACACAACACTGAATTGGCATATAGTACATATAACTCTGAGTTTCTACGAAACATCCATTTTATTATTATTATTCAAATGATATAATTACAACCTAGATGTTAAACATAATTATATGTATAGTAATAACCACTTTTATAATTTAGTTTATAATTTTTATTTATATAAATCATATTGATATTAAAATATAATATTTTTGGTAAAGTACTCCTATGTTTAGAAATACTGTTTCTCAAATGAACTACTTTTAATGTCCTTTTACGAAAAATAAAAAATTTAATTTTAGACACATTTATAAATTTAATTTGATAAAATAAAATTCATTTTTGAATTTATAATGTACAAATTAACTTATAGTGAATTTTTTGTATTTTTCTGATAAACTTCTTTTTTTGGATGAATAGTGAAAATACCGGATTTTAATTCAAAACTATTTTTTAATTTAATATATTTATAAGGTTAAATTATGTTTTAAATTGGTTTAAAAGTTAAATTAGATAATATTTTTAAAAATTAATACAATTTTTTTCATTGGAACCAATTTCACATTCAAATTGGATATTAAAACATAAGAATAATTTGATCATTTTTACTTTGTAGAACAACATTGTCGACCCGACTGCAGGATTAATTATAAAATTATTTCAGAAAATTATTTTATTTGAATTTGAAAAAATAGATTCTATATTCGGAATGATACTAAATTATAATGTATAATAATGTCAACTTTATTTCTGACCAAGAATATTAGTGAAAGTGATTAAAAATAACTACATTAGTCAAGAGAAAAATTAGGTTAATAAAGTACTAGACCTTAAATATATGACCCAAAATGACCTAGAAAATTTTATATCACCCATTTTATGGACCTAATTCATCCATTAAACTTCCATTATTTAGTTTTTTATTTATGACTTTTTATGTAAAAATGTGGGTACACCTAACATGTTTTAAAAAATGCTAAGTGTATCTTTTCCCTTCCCTATAAAAGGCCCCCACATCTACCTACTTCCTCAAACCTCTCAAGACTCTAGGATCATCCAAAATATGCTCAAATAAACTTCCAAATTCCCTCCCTTCCTCTTAAAATTATTACCTTGGGCGTAAGAAAACTCAAAGAGTCCTTTTGGGACAAACCAAAAGGAGTTATTCAATTAATATGTAATGTATTCTCTCAAGATCCATTACTTTATATTGCTTCTCCACCCCTCCAATATCTCTATTTCATTATTGTATGAAAATAACATTATAATCAATATAATAAGATTTTATTCTATGGGGTATACCTACATTTAAACACTACTCCATTTAATGGATATCAAACATACAGTTTACGCGTACGATGAACTACCACCTCACAAAATGAGGATTGTTCAATTCACCTTTACCACCTCACATGATGGAAATTATGATGTAAAATATATTTATAAATTTCATATATTATATATATTAATTATTTAAGTATTTTTATTCCTTTTACAATAGCCATATTTTTTACTTTTCATTTGGTGTAATTATAATAATTTTATTTGAAGAAGTGCGGACTACCGCCCCTTGAAAGCGATGTGATTCATTCACCCACTACATGGAATGTATTAAGGATCCATTTTTTTGAAATTATATGATAAATAAAAAATTATAATGTTACTATTATTATATTAAATTCATATACAATTTTTTTTTTAATTTTCATTCATTTCTTTCAATGCGAAAATTAAAACGGAAATATTGTTCATGCATACGCACCACTTACCCTCTCTATGAATGGTGCATTCCATTTTTTTTATTTATTATATATTTTTCTATAATAAAAAAATAAATAGTATTAATTATATTTATATTATAATTTACATTATATAATTAGGATATAAGTATAAGGACCAATGACATAACAAATTAAGACACATGCGATGGAAAAAGTGAATATTACCCGATGTGAAACCTTAACATTGGATTGTTAACAATTGAGAAATATAAAGTAATAATCAGAACATATATGGTATTATGTATAATAACATTATTATATAAAATAGGTATAATAAACTTATATTTATTATACAATAATCTTGTACGATTACGAAGAGAGTGAAGACACAAGGTAAGGGGATTTCATAACATTATTTATTACCCTAAGATACATGCTATGTTCTCAACAATTTACTTTTTTATGGTGTATGTACTGCACATGATTTTATTATATGTATCTTATAAATAAATTAATGGGTATAAAATTTTCAATTTTATTAACTTTAATTCATGGGGATTATGTTTCAAATGATACCGAAATCAGTAAACATGTTTTGTCTCAATTTTCTTTCTTTGAGCCTCATATTTTGTTATACAACTAAACAATATTTCGAGGTGTATATACACTAATTTTACATGGAATATCATAAATCTAATTACATTAATTAAATATTTAGTTTAATGTAATTTAATTTTTTTACATTGATATTATGATACCATTTTACCAAGTTATAAGTGTTCTTTAAGACAATCTCATTGTTTTAGATATTGTTTTTGTTTTTGCTTACTTTGATGGAATATTTTGATACATATCTAAATAAATTCCTAGTTTATTTATCCCCTATTTATTCAAGATATCATCATGTGTTAGTATAACTTTTATACTCTTTGGTACTTATGATATTGTATTTATGTAAAATATGTTCGTCTCTCTTTATCTTGGGTTAGAATTCTATTGTGTTCAAAAAACCATGTCTTCATAAATGTTTTTAGAAGATACATGAAGGCCATATTCATGGAAAAAGGATTTTAAAAATTATTTATAGTTTTCAAATAATCATTTATATTTTTTAAAATCTATTTTCAAGGAAAATGGTTCTCAATAGGTTTTATTTTATAGAGAACATTCTTAAAGAAGAAAGGTTATTTTCCTCAAGAAATGTTTTTAAAATATCAGAAAAAATTATTTACCATATATTATAACCTCAATTGGTGTTAATCATGAATTTATGGGGAAATTATTCCATGTTGAAATTCATATTATTTATTTTCATGGATCATTTTTTGATGGAATTATGTTTTTGAAACTCGTTTCTCTTTCACATGTTATATTCTTTTGAAACAAGGTTCATTCCACCGGTTATGTTTATGATAAAATTATTATCAAAAATATATCTTTCCATAGATCATGATATGATTTCATGTTTATAATACCCATTTAATTTCATGGGTTATGATATTACCATTTATGATCTTATGAAACATGTATTAATGATTTTACTATGAGATGGGTGGGACCTATATCTCCCTCAAAAGCATTAAGTAAAGCTTTATATATAATGGGATAGACCAAGATGGTATTTGGAATGATGATTTACTTCTAAGATAGCCACAATAGTGAAGCATGAATACAATATGGTATGGGGAGTGAACTAATGCTACCATGATGGCCATGGGAGTGAACCACGACTATCATGATGGTAAGGAGATTGAACCTATACTACCAAGATTGTATTTGAAGTGTTGACTTAGCTATTGTGGAAATAATATTATAGGCTCATGTTTCTACCAAAATTCCATGTTTTAATTCTAAGTTATTATATCATGTATTATTCTCTTTATTTCCTTATGATTCATGTCTTAAGAACTACCTATCATCATTCCATAATTCTTGTTATGATATTTTATATGCAGGGTATGATCCTCTATTTTCATGATCATGTTCTCATACCCTTGTGATCATGTTTATGCTTACATGTATACCTTTTTTACCATTACAAATCATCTGAGATCACTATTTTTTTGTTTCTTTTACCCCATGTTATGATGATTTGTGCTATGTTGGGGGGGGGGTTAAAGAAGTGTTCTAGAAAATAAGAACCTAGTGGGAGATGATGTAACTCATTTATGTACTAGTGTTTATGTTTCCATATTTATAAAGGCACTAGTCCCATTACTGTATTTGTACTCCTATTTGTATAATGTTTAAGTATTCCACAAAGTTATGTAATGTTTATTTTTTAAAAGAGAGGTTCTCTATAAAATCCAATGCATTGGGTAATTATTAATTTTATATGATCTGAAAGGGTACAATGGATGTTATCTTGGTCCCAAAAGATGAAAAACACGAGGTTATCCATGGACTAAAATTCGATACAAATGAGGTTATCCCAAGCCTGATGTGGGTACACTAGCAGTTATCACAAGCCTATAATTTTATAAATGTCTTGGTGGGTATCCTTGACATACAGTATCCTATTATTATGTGTGTGCTACAATATATGAATTATTCTAATTTTATTAACATATATACAATGTTTGATGATTTTTTTGAATCATTTATTATTACCTACTACTATTAATTTCAGGACTCAGGTTTATGATCTTTTATATAAAAGGTATAATTTTCCAAATCTAATATCACAAGATTATAATCATGTTATCCTCATGTGATTATTGATATCTTCCATTATTACCCTAACTATGTATATACTCTCACATTTTATTATGTTTTCTTCATAGGTTATGAAGAATAGTTTAATGTTTGATATGTTTATAAATGGTGATAAATATGAAGAACTTATTTGGAGAAGATGTAGTTCACCTATGTACCATTTGTTTACGGTCTAATTTTACAAAGTCACTATACATAAACGATTCTGGCATGGATCATTATGTTATGTAATGAATATTTATCTATTAACATGTATTTTTATGTGTAGAATGAATGGGTCATTGTAGTTGGTATGATAGAAGTATTTAGTTAACAATTTGAAATCATGATGAGGAAACATTAGTAAGAAACCTTAGGATAATCAATTGTGTATGAGAATTTCTTTTCTAATGCTAAAGATATGAGAATTTTTTCCCTATAAAAATTCCTAATATGGATACAAAAAGTGATTTTTTATTTGGAATAGTTGTTCATAGGGTTTATAGCCACAAAATTATCATTGATATTAACTCGATTTTCACGTAGAGTATAAAAATGGGTCTTACTGCACACATAGTTTGACACTACTCAAATATTTGTTTTGGAAATTAAAAAACACATTATAGACCATCACGAATGATTTAGAAAGATAATTATCATAAATAACCTAGGTTAAACATATAGTGTTACATATTGAAGTGAGGTGTCATGATTTAGAGATCCTATAATAGGTTGTTTATTATTTTTGGTTCCACTCTATTATAAATCTTTCTCACACTATAATTATTGGTTTTATTCAATTTATGGAACCCTAAAAATTCATAACAAAACCAGATCCAATAGAAAATGTAATGATTATACTCATTATAAACCAAATAAAAATAGATTTATAATGTTAAACCTTGTGATTATGCCTAAGAATCTACCATATTATATGATTTACAATCTCAAACTGGATTAGTTTCCTAACACATATAATAAAAGAAACATGTTGTTATATGATAACCCTATAGGAAATAATATTCAAATTACTTTATGTAAATATTGTAGGAAGAAGTATAAAATTGAATGTATAAGAGGAACCAAGATATGTTTTTGGTGTGTAAAAAATGGAAACAAAATAATTATCTACTAAGGATAAAAAAATCTAGTTAAAGAATGGAAAAGAATATTTTTATCCCTATGGTATTACCAACTAATTAATGTTTCAAATTAGGAATGTATGGAAATTATGAAAACAGATTTTCCAGTGTGGAAAATCTGGAAGAGGATTGACATGGTTTGATGATTAAAGGTTTTACTGTTAATGAGTAATAGGATACAAATAACAAATGAAATGATGATGGTGTCTAAAAATAAAATGATAAATCCTACTTAATGGTTTAATAATATGTTTTAATGATTTATGTATGTATGTATTTAGATTTTGCGATTTATCAATGAAATGTTGTATAATAAAAATTACGAAACATCAATGGATTAATCTGAATATGTTTTTTTAAAAAATAAGTGTATGAATATATTGAATGGTACTAATGATCAGAAAAATTTATTCAATTTTAAAGTGATATTTTATCAGAAAACACATGGTTATGGAATAAATATCCATAATATATTTCCAATATTGGGATGATAATATTTACTTGGTATTGATAGAACATTGATTTTTTAATGAAAATTGGATAGTATTGATAACCTTGATATTTGTTAGTAATTTGATAAAAATTTGATATAGGTCATAATTGATGAAATATATTTCATTATGGAATTATAGAATATATTCATTAGTATGATATTTTATTTTAGGAATAAAGATAATGTTACTTTTTAGAGTAATTCATGTTTTCATTAATGATTTATGGTAATTAATGTTATTACCATATTTCAGAGGAATATTTGGATATGGTGTTTGTAACACCCCATGCTTCCACGATACACTTCTCTTTGTATAATGTGATAGCTAGCGTTGTACGGAACATCGAGTTCTAGCAGACCATGACAAATCAAACTAGCCGTTATGAATAGTAATACCCACTTTTTGAAATTGTATAAATTTTCTTTTTCAAAATGGACTCAATTTTGGATTCGGAGTATACAAATTATCTTATGGTGAATTTTTTGTATTTTTTCTGAAAACATTAAATTTTTGGTGAATAGTGAAAACCATTGCGTTATTGTTTAAAACCGACTTTTATTTAAATAATTCATATTTTTATTTAAATATATTTTAAAGTAAAAAAAGATACATAATACCTATATTAGTTAAATTTAATTCATTGGAGTCATTTTATAATAAGATTAGATATATAAAATTTTATTGAACTATTTAACGCCTTTTTACCCACCTTCTAGGCAAATTTGCAAATTTGCATAAAACATAATTTTACCGCTTTTGTGAATTGAAATTAAAAAATATGGGAGAAAAAGTTGAAATTAGTAAGTAAAATATGGTTCAATAGGATGAATATAATTTTTGGTGAATAGTATATTTTGAATTTTATTTACCACGGTTAAATGTAAATAGGGTAATTAAAGGAAAACAATGATATTATAATTACTTCAAAACATGTTTTAATTCTATTGGATAATTTTATTTCGTCAAAAATAAAACTTAGGAATAAAATATGATCCTTTTTTATCCACTTGGATTATATTAGGACATTTATTATTATTTTATTTAAGGAAGAGTTAAAAGTGTTAAATTCAAATTTTAATAACTAAAACATTTTTAATATAGGGTTAAACATGAGATAATTTAGACTATAAATATTAATTATAAATATAATAATATTTCTTAAATCATGGTATTTTACTTATAATTTTTAGACATTATATAATTATATTTATTTATGACACAATTATGATGCAATAATTACCTTATTAGTGAAATATTAAAATAATTGATATTATAAATATGAAAATAAATGTAAATTGAAACTTTTGATGAATTAAAACAATTTTGTAGGTTAATAAGACATGTTATTGATTATTTAATCTATTTTTTTAAGTAATCAATTTGTTTTAACTATCAAAAAACCAAATACTAAATAGTGTCAAAATTGATATAAATGGTTTTTTAAAACAAATACTATATTATTAAATGATATAATATTTCCAAGAAATATAAGGTTCATACAAATGAATTATATAATAATATATATGTAATTAATTAAACACTTTAGGTTCTAATGACATTTTATAGTATGTTTATTAACCATGTATTTTTATAATACAAGAAGACATAGTAAAAGTTAAACTATTTAACTAAGAGTTAAATATAAAAGATAAGGTTAATATGGTGACCTAAACTTATCTAAAACCTATTGTTTGAGAGTTTTTAGATCCCTCCCCACATTATCATTTAAATAAATCCATTTTTAGCCCTTAGAAACTGGAAATTATTTAATAATAAAATAATATTTCAAGATTTTCCTAAAGTGAACCTCACCTCTCTTATAAAAGGGAGCTTCCCCTTCTCTCAAAATCACACCTCCAAATCCATTTTTCTTAGCCAAATCCAAGTCAAATATCCTCCCAACTATGATCAATTAAACCCATAGGCACTAATTTTATCATAAATCCAACCTATAGAGGCATTTTGATCAAGTCAAAATGGAAGCACCCAAAGGGGAGGTAATAATTTCATCACCTCTTTCAATGTTCTTTTCTTCTTACACTTACTCTTTCTTTTTTGTTTACATACTGAAATAATAAATCCAATATCTTATATATAATATGATGTTATTATAAATATATTACAACCATATTCATTATTCTATCCATCCTATGAATGACAAAGTCTCAATACATGTGTATGTACGACTTACCCTATCCACATCGTGGTGTAGTTTGTTATTCAACACTTCATTTTTGGGATGGGTATAATAATGAGTATAATTTAAGTAAATAATAAATATAACATGTTAATAATTATTTTTATTTAATATACCATCAAATTACATACAATTTTACCATCAATAGAATGATATTGTCGCTCGTGCATACGTACGGATTAACGTATCCACGAACGTGATCAGATTCATTCCCCATCATAACCTTTCAAGAATAATTATCATTTTATGATTTAAATAATATTTAGGAACATAATATCATTCTATATAAGAATCATATACATCCTATACATAAAAATCATGACTTACGTAATAGAACATATAAAGGAAAATGAATCAGTTAATACACAAAACAAAGATACAACTGAAATATTATTAAAAAAGAAATATTAGAAGATCATATATGATATCATATTTATGAATGTGGCTCTTTTATAATTTAATAAAAATTATTTAACTATTATATAGGAGGTTAATGTACCCTCGAATAAGGAAAATTACAAGGTAATGGTAAATTTTACAATCTCTTTATTATTTGAGGTTGTTTATACGTAAGAATCTACTGGGAATTTTTTATCATCCTCATTCGTGTATCGTAAAAATGCATTTCCAATATTTTTTACTTTTTCCTAGAATATGGGTTAAATTTATATATACCTTTTTTTGAATTTTTTGTAAAATGTTTTGAAATGAATCTTTCTGTCGTTTTCTAAACAAGATACTTCATGACTTTTTTGAGAAATTAAGGTAAGAATGTATTTAACATATACGGCAGGTGAAACTATTTTCTCCCATTATAAAACCTTCAAAACATCACTTAAAATCTTATAATAATATTTTCAACTTTTTTTCTTTTATAATTATGTGAATTTTAATTTATTTCAAAATAGAAAAAGACATGTCTCTCAAATAGTTTTGATTTCATCTATTTCAACATCCTTCGATAGATTTTACATTTGATTGAAGTTGATTTATTGTGATACAATCTTCCATATTGTATTGAAGGTTTTGTGATATTTTTGACTATGGATGTGTTATTTTTATACAATTCACACTTTATGGTTAAATTATTAACATTTTTCATGCTTGTTTCAATATGAATGTTTATGTTATGTTTCAACCTTTTCATATGAGGAATGCATTAGACTTAAAAAGTGATGGGTGGAGCCCGCTATAGCTCCTCGTTGCATTAGTAGATATCATGAGACAAACTAGTGTCTTGGAATAAGGCATTGACAAAATTATTATTTGTAATCTTGGGAAGAGGACTTTAATATGTTGTTATGATGTCATGTATAATGCATTCTATCATTATGAAATTAGATATTGATTTTACATGTGAATATTCCACCAGTAGAATATCCATGTGAATAATTAAATGGAATTAATTGATTTATATTTTCTATATTATGATAAATTTTATGTTTAAAAGGCTTTTTTTTAGTTTTATATATTAATTTAAATGGTTATGACTATTTATGAAATTTTCTGCTATATTGTTATCCTTACTGAGCATATGAGCTCACCTGTTTTTATGTTTTATTTTTCCTATGATGGGAAAAAGTATATTTTGACTGAAAATCATGGATAATAAAAGGGATATGAGTGTGTTCAAAGGAGACACAATGTTGTTTTATTTCATTTCATAATGTAATATAAAACATATGTATGTTTCTATTACTTCCCATGCAACTAAACTGATCGGACTTTCAGGATTGGATCCCTTGTCATCATGCAGATGTTATGTAATATTTCTCTTACTCTGGGTAACCAAGGTCAAGGCATCAAAATTTATATCATATGAATTTTAGTACAAAAATTGAAAACTATATTTAGAAAAACTCAAAGTATAGAACATTAACCTAAGATAATCTTTGAGGATTAGTATAGAATAAATTTCTAGAATATTGGTAATGTAGATATTCTTTGTATTTTTCATGAAATATATCTCTATTTGGATATGAGAAGGTAGAGGTAGCTTTGGCATAAATGTATCTAGGAGTGAATACTATGACAAGGAGTTTTGGGCTTGAACCTGGGTATCTTGGTACATGACAGCATGCCTTGCTACACTCTTGGTTATGACACTCATGGGGGATATACTTAGAAAATTTAGATTTTCTTTACAAACCATTATGAAGTATTTATGAGTAAATACTTCCTCAATGAAAACAATATTTTTATGATTATGGATTATATGCATAAACTATTCAATTTTTGTTAGGTATTTATGACTTTATAATTTTGTATTATGATTAATAAACTAATCTAGTGCATGCCATTATTTAGAAATGGTTCCTAGTGGAAGGAATGGAAACTGTATCATTGTACACAATCCATGTAATGATTTAACTCATACTCAAGATAATTATAGTGGAGCTGGTGGTGCAACTGATGTTGAATATCTTATAACCATACTGGGACAACTCACTCAGATTATGAATAAGAACGTCACTTGTAGGAATCACCCTGATCCAAAAAGTGGAGGATCAATGTTAGACAGATTCATGAGGAAACAACCACCAACATTCAATGAGACTACAAATCAATTTTTAGATGAGCAATAAGTAAGTTCCATAGAGAAGATATTTCATTATTTGGGGATTTGTGAAAGGGAAAAAGTTTTCATATGAGTTTATCACCTCACAGGAGATGCAGATCAATGGTGGTCATTAATTAAAAACTCAAAATAGGATGAAGAAGTATCAAATATGGAATGGAGGGAGTTTAAAGATATTTTATTAGAAAAATACTTTCCTCATGAACATCAATTGGATATGGAAATTTAATTTTTGAGTTTGAGGAAAAAAGAGGATGAGAATGTCACAAAGTATGAGGCTAACATTACAAGGTTTTCAAGTCATGATGAAGATTATATACATATCCCAATGAGTAATATTGATTGATTCTTTTATGGGTTAAAACAGTTTGTCCATCGATAATTAGTATCACAATCCTTCTCATCATATGAAGATATAGTCTCATGTGATATCAAGATCGAAAAGGAATTCTCTAATTATTATGACTTTAAAGAAAATCAAGAGAAGAAGAGATCTACTCAACACTATGAAATTGGAAATAAGGGGAAGAAGGGAAACGTTGAATTTCTATCCTGTAGTAAATGTGTGAAGAAACACCCTGGTACTTTCTCAAAGGTAATGGGAGTTTGTTACATGTTTCGGGAAAAAGGACACCAAGCACGTGATTACAATGGAATGAAAGAGGCCATCAAGGTTTAATTCTAAAATTGTAGAGAAATGAGGCATTATGAAAATTAATGTTCTAAGAGCCAAGGAAACTTACCTTAGAATAGTCCAAGGGAGAAAGGAAAAGATTTTGCGATCAGTACTGCTGAGGTTGAAGCTCCTAATGATGTGGTGGCTGACAATTTAATGGTTCTATCAAATTTATAAATGCTTTATTTGATTTTGGATCATCTCATTGTTTCATATCATCCCATGTTTCTATGAAAATTAGATATTTACAATTTTATTTAACAAGGGAGTTGTTAGTCAAAACTCCTAAGGTAAGTATCACTGCACAATGTTTTATTAATCAGTTCCCATTCGGGCAAATAAATGTGCTCTATCTGCTGATCTCATCATCATACCCATGATTTAATTTGATATAATCTTTTGTATGGATTTTCTTTCAGACCCTGATGCAAAAAATTTATTGTAAGAAGAAAGAGGTTACAATTTTCAATGATGATAAGGAGTACCTTATCATTAGAGTAGAAACGTCACAATATGATTCTTATCTAGATCCACCCCTAGTATCTCTACTAAATTCAATTATTGGGGAGGAAGAGTGTAAAATAACTATGGGAGAGGAAAAGAATGTTCAAATAGAGAACGTAGCTATTGTAGAAGAATCTGTTGATGTGTTTCTAGGGGATTTACTTGGACATCCTCTAGAATGAGAAATTGAGTTTTCCATTGATTTAATTCCTGGTTTAAGGACCATAACAACGACCCCTTATAGAATGGACACTGTGGAATTAGTGGAACTAAAGAAACAACTAGAGGAATTGAGTAATAAAGGGATTATTATACCCAGTGTTTCTCCATGGGGAGCCCCTATTATTTTGGTTAAGAATAAAAATAGATCTATGAGGTTATGAATTGAATATTAGGAGATCAATGTTATAACAATAAATAACAAGTATCCCCTACCTCACATTGATGATTTACTCGATCAAATTCATAGAGATCATTATTTTTCAAATATTCAGCTTCGATATGGATATCATCTATTGTGCATGAAGAAGGAAGATATTCCTAAGAAAGCATTTCATACTAGGTATGGACATTAGAAGTTCACAGTAATGTCTTTTGGACTAACTAATGCACCCTATGTTTTCATGGATCTAATGAATAGAGATTTCAAGGAATATATTGACGACTTTGTGGTAGTATTTATTGATGACATCTTGGTATAATACAAAATCTATGAAGATCATGAAAATATCTTGAGCACTATTCTAATGACTCCTAGAAGAAATGACATATATGGGATTTTTAGAAAGTGTTAATTCTAGCTTCAGAAGATTTCGCTCATGCATACGTACGAATTACCATCTCCACGAACGTGATGAGAATCATTCTTCATCGTAACCATTCAAGAATAATTCTCATTTTATGATTTAAAATAATGTTTATGAACTTAATATAATTCTGGATATAACTCAAATACAACCTATCCATAACAAACATGACTTATGTAACAAAACATATAAAGGAAAATGAATCAGTTAACACCCGAAGAAAAGATACAACTGAAATATTATTAATAAAGTAAATTTGAAGATCATATATGATATCATATTTCGGAATGTGGTTCTTATATAATTTAATAACAATTATTTAACTATAAAAAGGAGGTTAACATACCATCGACCAAGGAAAAGTACTAGGTAAGGGTTAATTTTACAATCTTTTTGTTATCTGAGGTTGTTTAAACATAAGCATCTACTAGGAATTCTTTATCATTTTCATCCGTGTTTCATAAAAATGTATTTCAATAAATTTTTACTAATTCCTTGAATAAGGGTTAACATCATTTATACCTTTGTTTTAATTTTTTTAAAATTTTTTGAATGTAATATTTCCATCGTTTTCCAGACAAGGTACTTTATAACATTTTCATGAATTTAAGGTAATAATTTTTTTGAACTTATATGGCGGGTGTGGCTATTTCCTGCCATTATAACACCTTCGAAGCTTCCCATAAAATCGTAAAAGAATATTTTCAAAATAAATCTTTTCTTTTATAATTATGTGACTTTTAAATGATTTCAAAATACAAAGAGATATTTCTCTCAAATAGTTTTGATTTCATATATGTCAACATCCTCTGATGGATTTTACACTTGTTTGAAGTTGATTTATTATGATATAATCTTCCATATTGTATTGAAGGTTTTGTGATATTTTGACTCTATATGTTTTATTTTTATACCATTAATGGTTTATGGATAAATTATTAAAATTTGATATGCATGATTTAATACAAATGTTTATGTTATGTTTCAACCTTTTCATATGAGGAATGCATTGGACTTAGTAAGCGATGGGTGGAGCCCGCTATAGCTCCACGATGCATCAATAGATCTCACAAGACAAAATATTTTCTTGGCAGAAGGCCCTAAAAATATTATTATTTGTAGTCTTAGGATGAGGCCTTAACTATGCGGTTATAATGTATGGCATTATGCATTCCATAATTACAAAAATAGCAATTGATATTACATGTGATTATTTGACTAGTAGAATATCCATGTGAATAAGTAAATGGAATTATTTTATTTATATTTTCCTTGTTATGCTGAATTTTTTATTTAAAAGTCTTCTGTTTTAGTCTTATATATTTTCATAAATGTTTATGATTATTTATGAATGTTTTTGTTATATTCTTATCCTTACTGAGAATATGATCTCACCCATTTCTAGATTTTATTTTTCCCAGGATGCGAAGAAGTATATTATGACTGATTTTCACGGATAAGCTAAGGGACATTAGTGTATTAAAAAGAGACCATATGTTGTTGGTTTTCATTTCATAATGTAATGTAATACTTATGCATGTATCTAATACTTCCAAGGCTACTAAACAGATTAGTATTACGGGATTCAATCCCTTGTGATATTGCTGATGTTATGTAATAATGCACAGACTCTGGGTAACTAGGGTTGGGGCGCTACAACGTTCACACATTTGGTATCTAAATTTAAGAAATTATTTTGTTAATTAATGATAAGATTATTTTGGAATCATAGTGAATTTATTTAAATATTTATTGAATTATAATTTGGTTAGGAAATTTTTTGAGGGCTTTTATGATTATCAATATATGGATTGTCTTATGTCAAACCATTGGAAGTTATTGCTAAACTTTTAGAATTTAATTTTGTTATAAATGATGAATAAAACATGAAATATATTTTGGTTTTGGTTTAAGTAAAAAAGAGAGAATGAGTATATTTTTATCATTTATTGGATTATATCACATGTTATAAGATGATCATAGTGCATCATGAATTTGTAATTAATCTTGAATAAGTTGAGTCAAATGTCTATTTTTGACTTTACCATTATTTTTGTTTTGGAAATCAAAAACTCTTTATTAAACACACAATTTATAACACTTTAAAGTCCAATGTATTTTAATAGATCTTTTATAGAAAACATAAAACATTCTACCATACTTAAATTAAATATTTTTTCCTTATGAAAATAAATTTATATATTATCATTACGATATTCGTAATGAGTGTGTATACAAAAATATCATAATCAGGAAAATTATAGTAATTAAAACTTCTATGATTTTTGTATCACGATTGGATATGATTTATATCATACACATCAATTGAAAATCGATTCTCAGTCAATCAATATAGTCTTTCATACTGATATGATTTTCGTAATCAAATTAAAGATGATATCAATATAAATATTAATAACACTCGTAATGACTATCATTGAACTGATTTAAATTTATTTTTTGTATCTAGAAACCTGGATCATAATGTTTGTAACTATTTTTAATCAAAATTATGTTATACATTTAGTTTTTATATGACCGTTGAAGTGTAAGGTGTATAGTTCCCCTAAAAAATCCTAGATAAAATATGAATGTTAGAGATTAAGATGACCTTTAGAATAAATTAGTATAATTACTAGGTTATTTGATCATATAGGGATATAAAACACATGAAAACCCAATAAAAAAAGTCATAGAGACACTGTGTGAGAGGTATGTGTGTACGAAATCTTCAAAGTTTACATAAGTGAACTACTTGTTCCTTGTCCTTATAATATTAGAGTTCGTTTTTTATTTCTGAGATTCCAATTGTTGTGGTGACGATGAGGGGATTATGAGTCCAGGAAGATAGAGGATTCGATGACCTAATGATCGAGGGCATATGATTATAGAAAGACATAGTTGTGCCGATATTTTTTTGACTGTGGAATTTTGAGGATGGTAAGACATAGTGAAGCTTATATTCATATTTAGAGCTTACCCATGTTTGGGTAAGATAGAATTTCTTGAAAGTATAAATCAAGAGACCATTATCCTAGGTTATTGGATACCATTCACTTTGGGTTAAAATAATTCCATACTCATATACTTGTTTTATTATAAGTTTTCCATTTCCACAATAATTGTAATATAAACTGAATTAATTTATATTCATTTTTCTATTTATATTATATTTATCATAATTTTTATGATTATAATACAATTATAATACTCTATGAAAACAATTTTCGTGTTTATGATTATACCTCTTATTATGATTATGATTTTTTATGATTTGAGATAAAATGTTCTATTTGGTGACCTGTGACAAAAATAAAATAAGAATAAAACTGATTATGAAATATTTTTCACTGGACCTAAGGGCCCAGTTTGATTACTATTTAAATACATAAGAGTATTTTTAAATTTAGTTAGTTTAATATCTTTTAATAGAAACTCTTTTATGGTTAAAAATAATGGTTTATAAATATAAAATTCCCCCCTCTTATTGTTTTCCATCTTCATATACATTTCAATAAAAGAATTGTAATCAGAGCATAGGATTCTACTGATTACTTTCCACCTTTATGCCTTGACCTTTGAAAGATAGTTACAATTTTATAACCTTTATATTTATACAAATATTATACAAAAATATGTTTTTTGGAAAATATTTTTTTATTTGTTTTAAATATTGAAGGACTAAATATTGTTTAAAAAGATAACCTCAACAAAAATATACCAAATATTTTTTATGGAGTTGAATTTGAGTATTGGAGAGATAGAATGAATACATTCATATTAAATATTGTAGTTGACAATTTTTTCATATTAACTAGAGATTACAATGTTCCTAACTAAGAAGAGAATAATTTTACAAATCCGGAGAAGTAAGAGTACCAATTAATTTACAAGGTAAGGAATAACTTATAATGTTCTTTAAAAAGAAAAATAAATAATAATATTTCTTCTTGTGAAGCCGAAAATTTTATTTGGAAAAAGCTATACTTTACTCATTTTAAACCTTCAAAAGTTATTGAAACATGAAGAGAAATTCTTAGAGATTAATATAAACCTTTTGAATTTCCTTATGGTGAACTTGTTTCAAAGGTAAAAAAAGATTTATGTAAATAGTCAATAGTTTACTGTCTCCGGGAGAGAAGAAGTAAGAAGATAAAATTATTGTTTAAAATATTATTGATGTTATATCCAATGAGTGGTAATATAAGTGAAAATCTGTTGATGAGTCAAGGAAGATAATGAATCCTAATCTTGGTTAATAATTTGGAACTATTTTAAAATACGAGGGTAGATTAAAAAGAGATGCATAGAAACTTAAAAAAAATAATTGTGGAGTTTCTTTTACTACTACTTTAAATTCAATAAAATCTCATACTCTTGATAAAGTTTCTATGTCTTCTAGAAAGAATAAAACTATAATTCAAACCGATTTAAGTGATTCTAGTATTTCTTAAGAGTTATCTAATCTTACCCGATGGATGAAAAATATAGTTGGAATGATTATTTTCAATATCATTACCAGAGAAGTAACAAAGTCATGAATGAAATGAAGGATTATGAGGATACATATTATGAATGAAAAAGAGTTGGAGATATTCATCCTGGTTGTCCCAAGTTGAAAAGAAACGATAGAAAGGATAGAAATTATGATAAGAATAAGATGAATTATTGTAAACTAATAGGAAATAATGTTTTTAATGTTACTTACACATGGAGTGAAAGTGGATGTTATTATTTAGGCAATTTCTATGATAATGAAGGTTCGACTCAGAGTAATATAGTTCTTCTTTCCATAGTACCTATTGCTAATCAATGTTTCGTGGAAAAGGTACACATTGCTGAATATTTAACCAATATATCATTAAATGAAAATTATCTCAATAATACAAATTCCAAATTCTTGTATAAATAATCCTACTTATCTAGTGATAATAATACATTACCTTCTTTTGAATAAGTTTCTCTATTTTAAAAAAATTTAGAAAATGAAAATTACAATGTTTGAAAAAAACTTGATAAAACAAATGCAAATCATGAAAAATGAAAATCAAGAATTTATTTTTTTAAAAATAAAATATCATATCTATCTAAATAACTTGATAAATCTAAATTTAAAAATAATATTATTATAATGATTTATAAAATGTAACTTCTAAAAAAGGTAGTTTGCAAATAAACTTTGAGGAACATAATTCCAAAACTAATACATATGTGGATAAGAATTTAGATGTAAAACTAAAATAAAAAATTTATTCACTATAGATACTTTAGTAAAACTTTACTACTAGTAAGGACTGTTTTGATAAAATGTTTTAAAAAAATCTTCCACATGGTACTAGTTCATGAATAGGGTATACACATCGGAAGAATTTTTTAGTAATAAATTATTTGTTCCTAAAAGAACACCTTTTTGTACCAAATTTCAATGTGGGGTACATTAGTAATATAATTGGTATGTATTTGAAATTCAATGTTTTGGATTTTGTAGAGACCATTTATCAAAAAATTTTGATTAATAAGATTTTGTTTTCTAACATTTCAGACCAAAGATGTTTTTCATTCCAATATTCTAATTATTTTGTTTTTTGGAAAACAAAGGATGTGTCATCAACAATAATACATAGTACATAGGTAGTGGGATTTCCTTGAATATGACCAGTAACAAATACTTCGTTGAAAATATTATCAAAATGAAATGTGGAATAGTTACTTTCGAAGATAATTCACAAATAAAGATTGTTGGTATGAGTAATATTGTTCTTCTTGGAAAAGATTTAATTTCAAATAATTTATTTGTTAAACATATTAATCACAAAATTATAATAATAATTCAATTATGTGATTAAGGTTACCTTGTAAACTTTTTGAATGATAAACATTTATTACATAATTCCAAGGATGAATTCATTCTTTCTACTCATCAGCATGAGAATTTTTATACACTTAACTTAGAAGACCTTATGAGCAAAGAATTGCCTTGTCTCAGTGTAATGGAAGATTAGTCATGGTTATATAATATAATTTTAGGACATGGAAACCTTATAAATGTATGTAAATTGAATAAGAAAATACTTTTAATGATCTATTAAAATATATATTTGATTCCTCAAAATTCTCTGACCCTTTTAAATATGGCAGAAAACAAAAGTCAAGATTTAAATCTATTAGTGAAGTATCGACTAATGATTCACTATAGTTTGTGCACATGAATTTATATGGTACCAAAAAAACTAGAAGTATTGGAGGAAAATACTATGTATTGGTCTTAGTTTATTATTACACTAGCTGTACATGGTTATATTTTCTAGAAATAAAATATGAAGACCATTTTATTTTTAAAAATATTATAGTCAAAATTAAAAATGAGAAAAACCAACCCATGATAACTATTCATAGTTGTCCTGGTAGAGAATTTTTCAATTGTGGTTCTGAAACTTTTTTTAGTAAGAAACATATTACTCGGAACTTTTGAGCTCCAAGAACTCCTCATCAAAATGGTGTTGATTAAAGAAGAAATCATATTCTTTTGGAAATAATAAGAACACTGTTGAGTGAATACCCAATTAATAAACATTTGTGGGCTAAAGCTATTAGTACTTCTTGATATACTATAAATTGAGTTTTAATTCAACCTTTTATTAATAAAACACCTTTTGAGTTATGGATTGGCTGAAAACCAAAAGATTCATAATTTAATGTATTTGAATGAAATGTATTCATATTTAATAAAAATTATAACATAGAAACATTCATGCCCAAATACGATGAAGACATATTCTTAGGCTTTTCACCAATTTTAAGGATTATAACGTTTTCAGAAAAAATTATTATAGAATTGAAGAAACAATAGATGTTAAATTTAATGAAATAGATCCATTTGTTTTTAGGAAATCCCAAACATCATCTTTAGATGTGTTTTACAAAACTAATTCTCAACCTTTGATAGATGATTATTATAATAATGAAAACACTCAAGAATGTTTTTCCAATGTATTTAATCAGAAAGAATTTATACCTTATGTTGATGAACATGTTTTAAAAAACCGAAATCAGTTGTTTCTTAGGAATCATCCTAATGATAAAATCATTGGTGATGTGAGTTAAGTTATAGGTACAAGACGTTTTTTGATAAATAATGTAGAACATTTTACTTTCCATTCTAAATTCAAACATAAAAATCTTGATGAGGCTATTGGTGATGAAGACTGGATTAAGGCTATGTGAGATGAAATTAATGAAATATAAAATAAAAAAATCTAGACCACGGTTGAAAAACATAAAGAAACATTTGTAGTGGGATTAAAATGGGTTTTCAAAAAATAAATGTGATGAAAATGGAATAATTATTAGAAATAAATAAATACTTGTTTCTAAAGGTTATAATCAATAAGAGGAAATAAATTATGAATAAAGTTACACTGTGGTAGATATATTTGAATCTATTCATATTCTATTAGGCATTGCAGCATTCATTAAATTCCAAAATTTTTAAATGGATTTAATGTGTCATTGCTTTAATGGGTATGTTCAAGAGAATGTTTTTATTGAACAACCTCCAGTTTTTGAAGATACCAAAAATCCTAAATACGTTTTTGAACATACCAAAGATTTATATGGACTAAAATAAGCCCCTAGATCATGGTATGAAAGATTAATAGGATTTTTTATACAAAAAATAAGGGTAAGGGAACTTATGATCCTTTTTTTATAAATGATGTTAACAAAAACATTATGACTATTCAAATTTATGTTTATGATATTGTATTTGGATCAAATCAATAATCTTTAACAGATTCCACTGCAGATCTTATGAAATCCGATTTTAAAATGATTATTATGGGTGAGTTTACATTAATTCTTCATTTTCAAATTTCTCAAAAATAAGATGATACTTATATATCTCAACGTAATTATATCATAGATATTCTTAAAATCTATGGATATGACAACATTAAAATTATTTGTACTTTAATCGGTATGTCAAATACACATGATATTAATGAAGTTGGGAAACTGGTTGATCAAACAACTTTTCAAGGTATGATAGGAAATCCACTATGCATAATAACTAGTTGTATTGACATAATGTTTTATGTTTTCCTATATTTAAGATATCAAGATAATCCAAAATTTTTTATTTAATATAAATCAAATGAATTTTTCTTTATTAAAATGGAAATATGGATTTTCGTCTTTTCTACTCTTTGGTAAATGGTTTTGAATTAAAAATCTTTTCAGATACTGACTTTTATTATTGTATAATGGATTGAAAAATTACATTAGGATAATGTAAAAAATTATTAGATTCATTTGTTTCTTGTTCCTGTATAAAACAACACTAGATATCACTTTCCACTACTGAATCTAAATATGTGGTAGCTGGAATATGTTTTTATCAGGTTTTGTGGTTGCAACAAACACTCACTGACTATGACATGAGTTTTAAAAAATCCCCAATAGTTGTTGATAACACAAGTTCCATTTACCATATTAAAAAACCTTCACACCACTCTCATGAAAAAAACATATATATTTGAATAGCTTTATCAGGGATAACACACAAAAAGAAGATATCATTTTACAATTCATTGAAATGTAAGAATAACTTGCTATAATTTTTACAAAACCATTTCCTTATAATATATTTGAATACATTTAATAGAAGTTAGGAGTAATCATAGTAATGTAATCACTCACATATACTTCTTTTTTGACCATATTCTTATATTTTGTTACTCATTTTCATAGGGGGTATATATGTTTTGATTTTGTTAAAAAAATATTAAATTCATAGAAAATTTTCATACTCAAAAATATTGTATGAAAACTTTTCATAATAAAAAATTTCATACTCAATGTTTTTCTAGTCAAAATTTTCATACTGAAGATTTTCGTACTCAAAATTTTTATACTAAAAATTTTAGTACACATTTTTTTTGTACTCAAATTTTACGTAATCAAAATTTTTATCCTCAAATTTTCTTACTCAAATTATATTTATAAGACCTTATTACTGAAAACAATAGGTCGATATTGAAAATATAAAAGGTATAATTTATTATACCTTACACTATTTCAATTCTATTTTAATTTAATTTATTTTATTTTATTTCTAAATCATTATCATATTTGTGTCGAATATGATACTTAGTTAATTTTTTTTTAAAAAAAACCTTAATTGTTCATTTATTTTAAGCCATATGATCATTTTGATCTAATATGAACAATATAATCTAAACTGTCATTGTTTCCGACATATATAAAGGGGACCCCTGACCCTACCCCACATAATTTTTTTAAAATGTTTCTTCTAAGCTCTTCCTCCCTTCATGTAGCTCAGTGTGAATGTTATCTAGATCAAAAATGTTTTTTTATACTCATGTCAGAATCCAACAAATTTTCTCCCAAAGAAATTACTCCTAAAGATTTATCAACTATATCCATCATCATACAATCGTTAGTTACCATTTTTTTATGAAAAATATGACTCTTCATTTAAATGGTTTATCAAAATTCAATGATGGGAATCAGTCTTTCTTTAAGAATCTAAGACTGATCAAGATATTATTCATGTTGATGGAGTTAGATGTTTTTTATTGTACTCTTAAAGTTGATAATGTTATAAAGTAATATTTTTATATGTATAGAAATGATTTTATCTTTTATATAAAATAAGGTGCTCATTTCCTTAGAGTACCTTCATAAGGAAACACTTATTGTCCCTCTCACAAGTCTCCGAAGGAAAAAAGGCACTTTCAATAAGAAAATATCTAAGGAATAACTTTTTGAAGTTCATTAGAATAAATGAAAAGTCACTCATATATCATTCAGTAATCATCTTAATTCCTTATGGATACAATGGTTTCTAATTCTAATAAAAGGGTGATAGGGAAAACCTTATGGTTTCCAATATCTTTTTTCTTGATTATTTGGATAATATGTGAAATTTGAAGTTGGTGGGTTATATATTTATAACCATAAACTACATAAAGACCAAAGGTATAAAATATCATATGATAATGTTTCTAGGAATATTAATTAAGTTTCTAACTAAGAGTTCAAAATATTTCAATATTGAGATCAAGTCAGTATCGTAGAAATTGAAAATTTATCTTATTAGTGACGATACTAGAAAGAGGATGAAATTTCATTTTAATATTGAATACTTTTTTGTGAAATATGTAGAATTCGATCCTTCAAAATAATTTGTTGAAGTTATTAATTATGTTTCAAAAGAGACAGTACCAACCATTTTAGAAAATAAAAAGACAACTATGTCTATTTTTAGAAGAATTCAATGAAAAAACTCTCGGATTATGTAGTAGGTACCGAATAAAGAATATGGAAAGCTGAAAGGAAAGAAGGAGACCCTTAATTTGGCCTTGATCCTACCATGGATTTAGCTAAAAATAAGCATACTGAATGTGTTATAAAGGAAGATGAGATGAAAACAAAGATAAAATGATAAATATAGATTATTTTGAAATTAAAATATTATTGAAATTTGTTGAAAAACCACATGTAGAAATCATACTTAGAGAGAATTTTAATGTTTTTAAGATTACTCCCATTGTATAACACAAGGGAAAAGGTAATAAAATAGTTGATGAAGAATCAATTACACCAAAATTATTTCAAGAAAATCCTTTAGATTAAAAAGAAGGTAGTGAGGTGAGACAAATAGATGAGTATGTTAGTGAAATAGAAGAAAGAAATGGAGATGAAGTGGAATAGTAAGGGGAGGGGGGGGGGGGAAGATGAGAATAATAAAGAAACTATTCAAAGTAAAAAATCTCACTTTGATAAAATACACCAAAGGTCTTTAGAAGAAACCTCTTACAAGTTACCATATCCAGGTATTGAATATTCAAAACAATATTATCAAATAATATAATATTATAAAATCATTCATATTTTTGATAAATATGAAGAGAAAATGTCTGATGAAAACCATAAGAAGACTATAGAAGATATGGTAGTCGGAACCCACTATGGAGATATTCTTAATTTTTTAGATGACACTAACTCAGATAATATAATCTCAGGAAAAGGAGTTAAACATATTATTCAATCTTTAAAAATAATGGAAAAGACTATTCCATTTTTTCCAGGGATCGAGGGAAAAATAAATATTGTTTCCAAAAACTCAAAAGAAAAATCATATTCCGTCATAATTTTTATGGACAGATTGATCATGATTGAAGCCATTTTTTATGTTTTTGAAGAGATTTCTAAAGAACATAAGAATGATTGAAACAAATTTTTAATGTGGTCTCATAATTCAGTTGTGAATATATGATATCATGAAGAAATAATTAAAGATATAAGAATTCTTAATAATAAAGTCTCAGTTTCATTCAATAAGTAAGCAAATGATACTACTAGATAAGTAAGGTTTTTTAAATATTTCAGAACCTTAGAAGATACCTAGTCTAGTGAGTTCAAAGAGATAAATGAGAAGATAAATTACATTCAATAAGAGGTATCAAGGACCAATAATTTCAAATATTAAATAATTGAATTGAAAAATTAGAATGTATTTTTTGAATGAATTAATTGAAGCACTTGAAAAGATCATTATGGATAAGAAATAAATGTGTCAACTTAATGAAGAGAAACATCATACATAGGAATATAAAATTCAATCCTAGGAAGAAAATTTTCATATTCTTTAAGAAAAGTTTCACTAAAAGAAATAATTGATTCATACTCAGGATCAACCTTTTTTGGATAAAGAAGAAATGTCTCAGACCCAACAAGAGCTTCTTGAAAATACAAAGAGGACATAAAAGAATTAAAAAAGACAAAATCAATCATGTTAAATATCATGGAGAAGAAATGATTTTTTTAACTCATGTTGATTTTTTATTGCAATCTTAATAAACATAATTCTTCATCTATATTCAATATGATTTAATGTCTTCTAATTATTTTGGTTGAATGACCATTGATTTATTTTATATGATAATATACATTATTGTTTCGTACATATTGTTTCTTTAACCCATTTCTGGTATTAGAAGAATTTTCCCGATTTCAATTTAAAAATCACAAAGGGGGATAAATTTTTATAAATGGGGATAAATATAGAGTAAGATGAGATTATTAAATAAATGGGATGAAAAAAATTTAAAGAATAGAATACAATCCTTAGGGATGTTCTTATCCTAAGGGGAAATTTTTCCTATTCACTAATATATCTAGATAAGTCAAAAAATTAAAGGGAGATAAGTATAAATGTTTATTTCTGAATAAAAAGTTTCTTAAAAAGAATAATGGACTTAATTTGTTTCAATTTTTTTTTCAATTAAATTATTGTTGTTTCTGATTTACAAAAGGGAGGATTGTGGAGTCAAAAGTCTTTTTTTGACTTTTAGAGTCCATTTGTTTCGTAAATAACAAACTATTTATTAAATACTTAATTAATAACAAATTAAAGTCAAAAATATTTAAATAATTCTTTTATTTAAAACATATAACATTTTACTATACTTACATTAAGTCTTTTGACATAGGAGAACAAATTTATATCTTATAATTATGATATTCATAATGAGTATTCATATGATACATATTTTACGAATGAAAATTATAGTAATGAAAAATTCCATGATTATCATACCGATCTTTGATAAAATTTATATCATGCCCACCTTTTGAAAATCGATTTCCAACCAATCTGTTTAGTCTTTAGTACTTACAATATTTTCATAATTAGAATAAAAAAGATATCGTTATAAATCATACTGATACTCATAATGATTATCATCAGATTCACTGAAATTTATTTTCCATATCAAAAACATGATCATAATGTAAGGGAATAGTTTTAATCAAAATGATGTCATACTTTAAGTTATTATATGATAGTTGAAGTGATAATGTCCAGGTCCTCCCTAAAATCTCAGAGAAAATATGACCATTGTATATCAATATGACCTTTGAAATAAATGACTATAAATACTTAGTCATTTGATCATATCAATATATACAACACACAAACAACAGTTTGAATGAGTCATACAAACAATGTATGAGAGCTGTGTGTGTGATAATGCTCCAAAGTTTACACAACTGAACTACTTGTTCCTTTTCATTATATTATTAGAGTTTATTTTGATTTTTTTGATTCTAATTTTTGTTATTATGATTGAGGTATTACGAGGCAATTAATATAGGAGATTTGATCACCTTCAAGATTTAGGGATTGGTAGGATAAAAAGGAAGACTTGTGCTGATATTTTTCTAATCAAGGGCTTCTGAGGATAGCAAGACTGAGTGAATTTGATCTTCATATTGACGGCTTACCCTGGTGTGGGTAAGACAAAATTTCATGAATGTATAAATAAAGGGATTTTTATCTGCGGTTATTATATAAAAATCCCTTTGGGTTAAAATAATTAAATATTAATTTACATTTTCAATTATAAGTTTTTCATTTATTTTTCAATTGTAATTGAAAGTGAATTCGTTTATATTCATTTTTCTATTTGTATTCTATTTATCTTAGTTGATTTGATTATAAAACATTTTTAATACTCTTTGAATACAATTTCCAAGTTTTTAATTACACCACTTAATTTGATTATGAATATATATTCTCTTAGATAGAATCATCAATTTGTATATCTTTCACTTAATAATAAAATCAGAATCAACCTGATTACAATATCTTTTTTATCAGACCCAAGGTCCCAGTCTAGTTACTGTTTAAGTACATAAGAGGATTTGTTGGTTCCATTATTTTAAACTCTTTTAAACTAATATATTTTAATGATAAAAAATGTTTTTAAACTTACAATTCACCCCTTGTGTAGTTTTCCATTTTCATATACATTTAAATCCAACCGACTAATTATCTTTTGGAGAAAAAATATGAGTTTGTGGTACAAATTGTTTAAAGGATGAAATTATAATTTTTAATTAATTATATTTCCTTATATTCCATGTCTAGCTTGTAACCTAATGAATCAACTCTAGTAAAACACCTTAATATAAAAATTTTGTCCCATAACATTCAATTTTGATGAATATTTGGTCTTTTTCACATAATTGGTTTATAGTTTTTTTATTATTTACTTTATAAAGATCATCTGATTTCTTATGATCAATGGTATTTGGATATTATATTTCTTACATGTCCAGGTAATTTCTTCCCACTAATATTAAACTTTATTTATAACTTTATGTTTTATACAAGATGACTTTTGTACCTCTATTTATCACTTTTCAATAGTATGTTTTGTTAACCCTTTTTACGACGCGGGTTTCTATAAAGAAATTTTAAATTGTCAAACCATTTAATTATAGAGAAGAATTTAAAATTATAAAGACTAAAATAATTAAAGGTGGGGGGAGGGAGAATGAAACAACCCATTATTTTGGAGAATATATCCCTTTAAATAATATTATTACATCGATTAATTGCATTACCCAGAATATTGATTTTAATAGAAGCACAATACACTATTAAAATATAATTATTTAATGTGATAGTTACAAACAAGACATTAATTTAGTGGGTATGAATTTGATTAAATAATTTATGATATATATATATATAAAGTTCCTTCTAAATATAATTTTATGGAAAATTATTAGTAAATAATAACCCAATTTATAGGAAAATAATTTTATTATTCAAAAATATGTTTTCTCCAATTTGTTTTCCTTGTGAGTTTATTTTAAAATTATTTTATTGACTCTTTATAAGATTTTTTATAGAAAATTAATTTCATTTTTGAATATATCAATTAAATTTTATATTTTTATGATTTTTTGGGATATTCACGATAGATTGTTTTTTCAATGAGTATTGAAACATACAAATCTTTATACTATATTCATTTTCATTATATAAAAATTTGAATTATTATTTGAAATTGATCTCAAAGTAACATATGTAATTTCCTTTGAGATATTCTATAATTAATTATATGCTAATAATATATATAAATTATTTTGGTAGAAGTACATTTTTGGGCTTTAAAGAACATTTTTTCTAGAAAATGTGTTTACATTGCATTTTACGGGATTAATATCAATTAAATTATTCCAATTCGGGGAGATGAATATCAAAAAATGTATTCCATATTTTTTTATCAATGGTTATGATTTTTTTATATAGGTCCCTTTTATTTTTTTATTAAGCAATATTAACTATATTAACTTTATTACCACGATAATGGAAAATCCAATAATTTATCTTAATTATTAAAAGATAGGTACTGTACAATAACCCTAACACATGAAAAACCTTATTTGATGAGTCCCATTCATCCATAATCATACATGATTCTGTTATATGGTATTTTCAATAAATTATTATGATATCATGTCCTTTATAGTATTTTATTTCAGGAAAACTCAATTATGTCACACTTATGTTTTTAATAAAAATAATATTTTTGAAATGAGGTTATCTAGAGGATATATTCAAAAATAAGTATTTTTTAAATATAAATGTTTTATCATTATAAGGTTAATTTATTTTAAATTGGTACTGAATAAATAATGACATTAAATTAATTCACAAAGTTGATACAATTATTATTTAATTAATGGAAAAATAAAAATAAATCATATTAAAAATAATAAAAGTATTATAATTTGATATAATTAATTTGATCAAATAATTTTCTATATTACCCTGAATTTTGGGGGATGTGTTAATAAATTGGTTCTAAATTTATGTGGTATAGTTGTTTTATTAAATTTAATGTAACGAATAGTTTATAAAATTAACATTTTTGATATTTTACCACAAATAATATATAAATAAATGGAAAAAATTTAAATATCATAGATTTTGCGATGTGGATAAATAATGGTTTAAATTTTAAACCATTTTCCACGTATGGTTCTTTTATACATTTATAGTAATTATCATTAACCTTGGAGTAAAAAACCATGTCGTCATTGTATGGTTAAAAAGGGTTAAGAATGGCTTAAAACTAAAAGATAATAGATAAAACATAGTCTAGAATTATATAATTTTTATTTTTTCAGATTATTTAAACCCAAAACCATTTTATGTCAAAAATAAATGAGTTTGGAAATATTTTGATTTTATTACTAATTTACATTAATTTAATATTTTGAGAAATTACGTGATCACCACTCCCCTAAATTATAAAAGGACACCTCATATCTAACATCATTACACCACATTATTCCTTTTATATCTACCAAAATCTTACAAATAATCTTCTCAAATTCCTCATAAACATTCTGGAGGTTTTTTATCCCAATATAAAAACTCTATTTCCCATTAGAGGTGATCTAAATGAGTTGTTTTGAATAAGAGATAATCGTCCTAGCTGATCAATTTGTTATACTCTTGTCTACAAATAGAAAATTTATAATATTTATCAAAAATAAGTAAATTCATTATATTGAATATTCTGAAATGTTATAACGATTATAAGAGAACAATTATACACCGTCTTTCTCATTAAACATGAAGTCAATGTATGACTCAAAAGTTTGTATAACTTATTATTTCCACATAGAGATACAATTTCATTTTCATCAACATAATTTATAGTCGGGTATTATGATGGGTTTAATATTTATATATGATATTTATGTTTTTATTATAAATATTTAATTAAAATATTTTTCTTAACTTTTTAACATCAAATCCATTGGGAAATGATACTGTCATTCATGCATATGTGTGGACAACCACCGCCACGATATAATGTGATTTTTTTTCATTCATATTCTACATTGATGGTAATAAGGATTGATTTAATGAATATATATGATAAATATGATATAATTTCATTTCTATAAAGTTGAACTATTATTTACCTCTCATTAATTCTATCAATTTAAAAAAGGGAATAGTGTCCATATATATATATGGAATACCATATCCATGAACGGTGTAATTCATTATTCTATATAATTTTTTTAATAATTTTATAAATATTTATATAATGAATATATATTATTTTTATACCATGAATAAAATTTAGTAAATAATGGAAAAATGATCAAATTACGAGTACATGTACCGAACTGAAACATGCTTGGAAAACAAAGATGTTTTCACCTGAAACATTTATTTTAATCATAAATTATTAAAAAATGGTTGATAATATTTAATGAATAAATAATAAATGGTATTATATATATAAATATTTTTATGTAATATAGTTATAATAAATACATATTTATTATATAGGGGTCTAGATATGAATGAAGATAGGAGAAACTTGAGATTTTTTTTGTCTAACAATTATTTTTGTGGGACACATGCTTAAACATTATGTGTTTATTTTATATGGTGTATATATTACCAATGAATTTATTTGATGCTTCTTATAATTAAAATTATGGGTTATACATACCCTTGTAAATTTATTTTTTTCATGAATATTATGTATCAAAAGATTCCAAATTGGTAATGGGCTTAATTACTAATATCATCAGTATTTATAATTTTTTATATTTATGTTTGTGTTTCTATATAGGAAAATTTAACTTCCATATAAATTTATTCGAAAAATGTTTTCAAAAAAGTTTTTTATTATTCTTATACATTTTTTACATTCATTTTTATCTATTATTTACTTTTTAGAAATTTTTTTTAATGTTATATTTTTATTATTATCTTAACAAGGAACTTTTTGAATTTTCAAACAAAAGTATGGAAGGATTGTTATTTAACAAATATTATATGAGTTTTCTTATCCTCCTTCATGATTAAAGTTTTATTTTAATCATACTATACAAGTGTTGTATTTTATTTTCAATGATTATTTCCTTTCAAAAGTTTTTGTAAAATATGTGATTTTAAAATAAAAATGGTATATTATAAAAGAAATGTTCCAAATGATATTTGAAAATTTGTTTCCATCTATGTTAATATCCTTTGATGTCACTCAAGAATTACTAAGTATATTATCCAATTTAACCATATTTATTCTTTCAAAATATGGCTTTTGAATATGAAGAATTTGTTTTATGAATCTCACTTCTTTTCTATGAGTTATATTATGTTGATATTTTTATGAAACCCATTTAATTTTAATAGTTATGATATGATGAATGATTTATAATATTATGGAAGGAATATGTATTATTTTCAATATGTGATGGGTGGTAACTTTATCTCCATCCAATTAATTGCGTAATGATAAATATTATATGAGCTTAAAGGGTACATGAGATGTCATCCCAATCCTCAAAGAATGTACGTGGGAGGTTTTATCAAGATTGAAAGAGGGTACATGGGAAGTTATCTAAATCCTAAAACAGGTACAAGTGTGTTTATAAAAAGTATACAATTTTATGAATATATTGGTGGGTGAACCTGAAATACGGTCTTCTATGATTATTTTCATGCCACAATCTATGTATTTGAAGCATCCCGACCCTGGTACCACACAACGGTGCCCCGACGCGATCGATCGCATGACCTCATGTGTGCCTCCCTATACACCAAAGTATAACTACTATTATAGATTGTCTAATATCAATACTAGGGAAAATATACCCTATTTATTAAAGTTTCTAAAAAGTTGAAACAAATAATAATAACCAATAGATATAACATAACTAAAAAAATACTAGTATCACAAGACTAACCAAACTAAAAATACAATACGAAAAAATGAAAGGTAGGAATGCCATGATAAAGTAAGTGATAAGTGTAAAAACAAAAACAAAAAAGTAATTTCAACTTACATTATTGTCCCAAAACACATCTTTTTCAATCATCCAATATTTATCTCATAATGATAAACTATTCATTTCCACCCTTACACTACTACTTTAAACTGGATTTGTATTGAAATTTACTAATATAAAAACAAATTTTAATTTTGGTATGATTAAATTATTTAAATTTTATCTATATTAAATAGGGAAATTATTGTTTTTTCAGTGTTTACATTGTACGAGTAGGTGATTTGTAGAGCCTGAGATAAATTTCAAGCAGAACAGGCCAATCTATGAAAGATCCTGAGCACACTGGTGGAGTTGAATTTATATTGTGGATAATTTGTGCATGCAATTGGTGTTGTAATTGGTGTACATCTACAAAAACGCGTGGGATACATTTCTCAAAAAGACCATGGAGCCCAGTTTGTCTATTTGGAGGCCCAAAATAGTTCCACATTGTGAAAACATTCTAGATAGTCTAGATTGGTCCACCCTTAAGTATTTGAGCCATAACTCGGGTCTTGGAACTCCAATTGGTCTGATTCCACCTTCATTGGAGATAAAACTATAATTCCCACAATTAAACCTAATTTTATGTCTTCTTTCACACATTTTTTATGTATAACATTCTAATAAATAAGGAAGAAGAATTATTCCATGAATAGTCACTTAGTCCCTTGGGAACATGACTTTTATTGTAGAAGGTGTGTTGTATTTGTCCATAAAATCACCCATCACCCTCATTATCACATGTTTTAAGACTAGGGGTAAGGGTGAGTCTAACTTAATAGCTATCTTCAACCATTTTATTCATATTCTATATCATGTACTTCTAATCCTCTTAGTGATCAAATTGGGGGGGGGGGTGTCCTTTGTTGTAATCTAGAGCTCTATGCTTGTAATATTCATAAGGTAATTGAATTTCTAGGTTTTTGGTTTTTTTCAAAGAGGCGACATGGATTGGTTACCCAATCAATGCCAAAAGAAATTTATTAAATAAAAAGGTTACAAGTAAATCCCGAGGTGTAAAATGCATACACCATCTTAAACATAGAAAAGACCAACAAAGATAAAACTTTATAAACTAGGTAACAATCATCAAAAGATTCCAGAAGAAGATCTGCATGATCAGCCCCACCATATCTTTAGAATTATGAAACTTCAAAATTCAGTGTAGGTTCAACACTTTTCCAAGCATATATGATTCAATCAGCACATCATCTCGGCAAGTCCGCAACCTTACAGGTACATGGAAAGACCAGAAGCAAAAATCCAAACAGAACTTGGGCATTCTGGCCAAATCATACTTGAGACAGCACAGATTAAGCAGGTTTTCAACTGAAAAAAAACTGCTGACATGAAAAAGAAACAGGATAAACATCAAACAAAAATAAGATAGAGGAATCTATAATATGAAATAGTGAGACTCCAACAAGCATGATTCTCCATGTGCAAGTTTCCCATGAAATCTAGAGCCAGACCACAAGCTCAACAGACTTTGAACTGTGCAAGGGAGTCCCAAACAATAAGAAATCCATATAAAAAACTTCTGAAGAAGCAAAGAAGATTCCATCAAACAGATTCCAGAAAAATCTCCAAGCTTAGTCATAATCCAAATGAGCAGGGAAGCACAAAAATCAAAGCCCAGATCTCAGGAGAGTTTCAATACAGTTCAGGACAGCTTTAAAAAATTCCAAAGAGAGTAAAAGTCCAGGAGAAACTTGCAGATTGGTGAATATGCATCCAAACAAAGGATAGGAAAATAGAACTGGGCAAGAACAAGACACTAAGTCCAGCAAACATGATCCTAGATAAGATGCAACCCAGAAATCAAATCATAAACAGAAAGATCAAAATCAGGATAAAGAATACATCAATGATAGAGCACAATCCTGGAGAGGAAACCACCAGAGCCTTTAGGTTTTTGGTCTATTTTTATTAATTTCTACCATATGAATTTGTGTTTATTATGATATGATTGAATACAGATCAAAGGAACAAGAATCCTCATGCTTCCATGCATAACCTAGATATTGTGATGATTAGAGCATGTTTGTCTCTTTTCTCATGCCTTCTATTTCATGAGTTTGCTGATGGATCACATTGGTTGATAAAATATAGAAGATATAAACAATGAATATATTTTTTGTATTGTATAAATCTTATCACTGACAAAAATCTGGTCATCTCATCACATTTTTGAGGTGATGCCTTCATTGATTTTAGTTTTTTACATCGATTCAATAGTGTTGATTTTGAGTGGTCGTTGACAATCAATATCATTGGTCTATAAAATCCTTGGTGGTAACCTAGTAAAAACTCACATACTACACTAGTTCCAATGTGTAAAAAGTCATGTAATCAATGAACCTCCACATTCCCTTGAGAGCGATGATAGATTGAGCATCCAGGGACATTTATCCAGGTTGATCACAAATTATCCATCCTGTTTCTCTAAATTAGTAATATAGTTTCAATTTATGTATTAATATCAAAAAACCCAATGTTTTAAAAATAAAATTTCCCCTTTTATTTTCATAATAAAACCCCCTTTTTTAAAATACTGATCTAAGGCTCCATCGAGAGATGACACTGGGTGGATGCTGAACATTAAAAATTCTAGTTAAAAATAAAAATCTATTTTGACTCACTCAATAACGCGAATAATGATCCATCCCAAATAATTCATCTGACACATGGAATTTCCATTATCTTTACCTATAAACATGTTGTCTATTCAGGTACTAATCAGAAAACCTGAGTGTGGTAAGCCACCACCAATGTCTTCTAAAAAAATATCATATCTATAGTAGTGTCTGTTAATTTATAATAATAAAATAAAAGTAATAAATTATGCATCTATAATTTATTCAATTACTATTTATTTTAAAAAATAACCCCCAGTTTACTAGGACACCCAAACCTCAATACATGCTTCGAACTGTGAGATATTCTGAACAATCCCCATGGAATATCATATTTTTGAATGGATTTGTTACTATCCATATTATCATTTCACATAATGGCTGATTGGAACCATAGTCCAATTCCAACTCATGGGCATAGAACGTCATTTCTAACACAATATGGGTATTTGGGACCTCAATCCTTGTCCCAAACCTCAATTTTACATTGTTATTTTGATCCTCAGTGTAGAGACCCAAAGTTTGACGTATATAGATATTACATTACTTTTGAGGAATACTTAATATATAACAAAACAACCAACACACAAGGACCGTAATAGTTTAGTGTCTTTGGAAACTCGGAACATAATCTTCTAATCATGGTTAAAGATCTTTAACATCTCCCATAAAGATCTTCCCCTTTTGTTATCTTACCTAAAACCTTTCTTTATATCCTGGGAAAAATAAAACATATAAATGGTGAGATCAAATTCTCAGTAAGGGTAAACATAGATAACATAAAACAATCTATAGAAATTTGAATGTAAAAACATGAGCATAAAATATAAACATCAAAATCTTGGGCAATGACATAAAACATTGCAGTAAATAAGGCATAGATCATAAAATAACATTAATCATGATAAAATATCATGGGAATAAAACTTGTAATTATGGAAAAACATTATGCACAAGATATTATTTCCATAGTAGCTAAGGCATTGCTCCCAATACCATCTTAGTGGGCAGAGTCCCTTACTGGACTGGGTTTACTTGTCGTTCTAGCCCTGTATTACAGAACCAGAGTAACTTTCTATTCCATCCATGTGTATCTCATGAGATATAAATATATACCCAATTCATTGAATGGGGATATAGGTCCCACCCATCTCATAATTAAATCATTCTTACTTGTTCCACAACATAATCATAAATCATTCATCATAACTCAAAGAATAAAATGGGTTTCATAAACATCATCCCATCATAACATAATCCATATAAAACAAATAGATATCATTTCATCATAAGAAGAATAAAACCATGTAAATAATAGAGACATTATACTTGAAACATAATCATACTAAATAATGTCATCTTAGATGGAAAATAGTTTTGACAAAACACTTGAAATGAATTCTTGAGGAAAATATCCTTTCCTTTTCAAAATCAATTTCTTTTCAAAAAATACCATGCAATTTGAAATGAAATGGATTTTGTTGAAAATAGTCATGAAATCTTGTAGAGTAATATTCTTGAAAATAAAGAGTTATGAAACCATAAAAATATGTTCTTGCCGTATAAGTTAAAAAAACATTATCCTCGTACTTTTGTCGGAAAAGTCAAAAAGTACCACGTATGGTAAGCAAAAGAAAGATCACTTTCATAACACAAAGTAAAAGTCAAAGAGGGGTAAACATGACTTTAAACATACATGTAATAATATTAAACACTTTATAAAAAACATTTTATGGACATGGATGAAAAATATAACCCCAATAAATACTTACGAATAAACATTCTTGGATAAAAACGATATTGGAAATATTATCCCTTACCTCATGTTCAACTTGACTCGATAATTATCTAATATCCTGAATAATAAACCAAAGTTAATTTCTACTTTCTTAAGAACCTTTTTAATGTTTATTATTCCATTTATGTCACTAATTACCATGTTATAAACATTATGTAACCATTTAAGTTAATAACGTTCGTTTTGTTGATATTTGGTGCTTGAGTCAAAAATGGACTTCTTATAATTACATGTAGTTCATGTGGTCAAAGGATAATTATATCCAGAATGATATTAATGATTTATATATCATATAAATCATATATATCTAGCATATATATGTACTTATAATAGTTCATAACATATAGAGTTAATAAATGAAATGCACCGTTCATGGAGACGGTAAGCCGTACATACACATGAATGCTACTTTCATTTTGATTTATAATTTTAATGGAATTAAAATATAAATATTCATAGGTATATTATAATTCCATTATAATATCATATATAATATCATTAACTCCATCCTTTATACATCCCACATAAGGCATTAACGAATCACATCACTTTGAGGGGGTGGTAGTCCACACTTCCTCAAATGAGATTATCGTATTTACCCACTATGGAAACCATAAAGGCATGATATAATTGAGAAGTACATAAGCATAAGGAAATCAAAAACATAATATATATCATATATAAATACAGTTTCATCATAATGGCTACCATGAGATGCAGTAAGAGATAATCGAACAATCATTGTTTCATGAGGCATTAGTTTTCCATCCACAGAAACATTATGTTCTTCCTCTATTAGATGGAGGTGTGTGTAATTTTAGATTAAATACTTCTCATAAAAAAATACTAGTATATTGTGTATACTGGTGTTGTTACAAAATAATTTATTAAAAATAGTTTAGGGTTAAGAGAAGTAGAATAAAAGAAAACAGTTTAAGAGAAACAGTTACCTTTAATTTGGGTATCTTCCTTTGGTTTGAACCAAAATGACTTGTTAAAGTGCCTTTTGCCTAAGGTAAGGCTTCTATGGGGAGTATAGGGATGTATGGAGATTAATTGGGTAGAGTTTGGAGGAGCCAAATGGCTTGAGAGGTTTGAGGAATTGGATAGAAATGGTCTCCTTTTATAAGGGGGAGGAGGGTCTCTTTTGGAAAGTGTGAAAATATTCTTTTATTATAAACATATCTTCGGTTTTAAAAGGTCCAAAAATCATTAAAGATGAAGATAAGATGACTCATGGTAGAAATAAAATCATCCAATCATATTTGGACATGTTTTGGATAATATTTTAATCATTATAATCTTATTTATTTAAATCATTTATTAATGAGGTAAATATTGCATCATTATTGTGTCATGAATAATTTAATTTATTTGATGTATATAAATTATAAAAAAATACCATGATGTAGGAAATATTTTTATATTTCCAAAGAATATTTTCAGTCGAAGATAGGACTTATATAACACCATATAAATATTAATTAAAAGCTTTTTGTTAATGTCAATTTTGTCTTTACATTAGATTAATCAACCTAAATTGTCATTTTCACTCCCAAGTGGCTTAATGGGGTCCGAAAATTAACCCAAAGATGCCCATGGTCGTTAATGACTCAAAAAATAAGGTTTAGACAAGTTTTAAGGTAATTTTGAGTTATTATAATATTCTTTTTACCTTGAATTACCCTATTAACTTTTAACCACGGTAAATAAGTCAAAAGTTACTATTCACCAAAAATTATTTTCATCTTATTGAACCAAATTTTACTTCTTGATAACAACCATATATGTCCAATTTTTGAAATTCAATTCACATAAGTGATAAAATTTAATTTTAATGAAAGAGTTAGTTTTTTAACAACCACTAAGTGGTTTCACTATTCATCAAAAATTGAAGTTTTTCAGAAAAATACCAAAAATTCAACCTAAGCTATATTTGATATTTCTAATTAAAAAAATGATGTCTATTTTTCCAAATTCAAAACATATATGTGGAATTAATTAATTTTAAAAGTAATTCCCATTATCAAAACAAATAGCCTGTTTTTAAGAAACAATAACTATCAAAAGATCGACACTTGTTTATGTCCAATTTCAAAGTGAAATTAATTCCAATGACCAAAATTGGATTAAATGGTAAAAATATATTCTAATTACACTTTGAAACCAATTAAAAAGATAATTTAACCACATAAATTATTGTGATGAAAAAAGTTGTTTTTAATTAAAATATAGCATGTTTTTACTATTCATTAAAATATGAAAGTTATCAGAATAATATGAAAATTTTATCCAAATTAAATTTTTATATCCTAATTAGAAGGAAGAATTTTATTTTGTCTAATTGAACTAATAAACATGTCTAAAACTAGATTTAAAATGGGTGTGCCATCAAAAGGCAGCAAAACTGTATTTTTTGAAAAATACTTATTTTACCCGAAAAATTTATTCTGTTCTCATACTATGTTTAGAAAATATGAAGATGAATAATAATGTTATAAAATTAAAAATTTAGTTAATACAATTCCTAACTGCTAGTCCATAATAATATTATAACAATATATCGTTGTTTAGTGAAACCCGGTATTGCGTACAACACACGCTATCGAGGAAGGTCGCGATTGCGTGTAATCCAAGCCAAGTCAGGGTTGCGTGTAGTGTAAGACTCCCTTGTTGTTGCGTATAACAGAATCCAACCATATTTCATTTATTAATTGAATATATATATACACACATATATATATATATATATATATATATATACGGTCAATGTTGCGTAGAATAACTACTATAAAACGAACTTGAAATTGTGTGTAACACGATCCAAGAATAGTATTGTGTATACTGTAAGCTAATATGGTGTTGCGTATAGCATAAGGTAATCTTGGTGTAGCGTACAATAGAAGATATGAAAATAATAATATATCTCATAAAATCTCAGGGTGTTACATTCTACCCCCCTTAAAATGAATTTTGCCCTCGAAATTCATCGGGGTTATAAATGGTTTATTACTTGAGAGGTTTTTTCATAGAAACCCACATAGTAAAAAGGAATACTAAAACTTACATTAAAAAATGAATGTTAGAAACAAAACAGATACCCAAAGTAACTCATCACTTTGGTTCCCACATAGGAGATCATAGGTGAAAATATGGATATGGAAGATAAATCTAACCATCATGTTCTGATGGAGAGTGGTAGAGAACATGGATATGAGAAAGTCAACAATCACAAAGCCATAAATTTGTGATGATCTAAGGTACCATCTTATTAATCAGATATAAGAGCACTAGGACAACATTTTTGGTTTTAAAGATCATTCCCCTAAAGTTGAAGAATAAATAAAAGAAATAATTCCTTGATTTTGGTACAATATCACTATTTTTTATGCCTTGAACAATTTCTACATCATCTCTTAATGAAATGTAGTTTAATTTGTCTTCCGTGAAGTGTTAGCATATCATGCGATAGAATGATGGGTCATTCCATCTATCTCAAACAAAAGGTTAGCAAAATTTATCAAATATACATAAGTCCATCTATGGTGAGGTTAATCATATATAATTACAAAAAATGAACTTATACTTCATCTATCATACCGCTTAATATAATAAAACTAGTTTCTAATAACCAGGGACTTCCTGTTGGTCAGTGGTAGGCGATAAAGGCCTGTCGTACTTTGGTTGTGGGTTCGATTCCCACAACCTTGTCCAACACAATGGGTTGTCGCCCGTCCTGTAGGTAGTCTTTTTTCTAAAAATACATTTTTATAACATCCCATTAATAATAATGAAAAAAGTTATATCCTTAAAAAATACTAACTTATGTCCAACATAATCCATTCTAATCATTAGGCTTATCAAAAATTCTTCTGTCCAAGCTCATAGTATAAAGAAAACAATTACTAGAAATGTCATCTACCAAGCATGTGAATACCATCATTTATCCCCCATATATCATACGATATATCTTGTTGGTCACATTCCAAACATGTGAATACCTTAATCATGTATTCTTTTGCAACATGAATTACCATAGAACCTTAGTTGAAAACACGAATGCTGTCAAAAGTTGTCTCTTTCCACATTCCAAAATCCCAAAAATTCTTTATACTCAAACCATGATATCACTTTCTCCTTATATTAGTCATGAGATCATGAATACTATCAAACATATTATTTTCTCTTTATCCCTTCATTATGCGCATATCATCTACTTTCCAAAAAAAAATTCAATCAGTTTTCATGGTTACTGATGCCATATTCTTATGGAAAACCACAATGAACCAATATATAGGTATTCCAATATACCATAAAAGTACCTCAACAACATTATTATTGAATACAAATGCATAAACACTTCAAACCATCCTCTTCAATGATTGTCAAGGAATAAGTCCTTCCTTGATTTAGAATTAACCTCTTAGGTCAGGGCATTGAGTTGGGTAATGCCCATGTTCTCCACAGATAAGACATTGAACTCCATAACAGTCTGTCACTCTATGACCCTTCTCTCCACACATATAGCATCTTCCCCTCCATTTGATGTATTCATAAAGGTTCTTCTTCCCTTATTTATAATTATCAATCTTACTTTCTCTATGCTCCTAAACATGCGAACATGCATAAAAGTCCATCTTCCTCTTATTTGATGAATTGGGAATACCACTAAAGTTCACCTTGTTAATCATATATCGCGATGACTGATTTAGAAAAATCACAAAATCTTTCTTTCTAGGCATTGTGCAATTTATTTTCTCATAGTCACCAATTTTTTTAATTGGGTTCAATGTTGAACCAATTCCTTCTGGTTCCCTCCATTAACTAAAACCAAAATCCATGGTATAAGAAAAAGTTAAAATAATGAGGAACTACGTAATCATAAAAAGTTACTTATGGGATGTCTAACTTATCACACATTCTTTAATCCATGAAACCTTAGGTTTTCCCTAGGTTATTCATTATTTTCAACAGAATTCTAGGACTGTAACCTATAGTTATACTAAACCTTAGGGACATCCCTAGACATACCTTAGAAATATCTCTAGGGATCTCATTAAAGTTCTCGAATCCTAGTTTCCAAAGGTTGACTAAACCTTTCCTTTGATACCAATAGTAGAGACCCAAATCATGACTTACATAGACATTACATTACTTTTTCGAAATACTTAATACATAACAAAAAAACAACACACAAGGACTGTAATAGTTTAGTGTCTTTGGAAACTCGGAGAATAATATTCTAATCATGGTGAAAGATCTTCAACATCTCCCATAATGATCTTCCCCTTTTGTTTTCATACCTAAAACCTTTATTTATATCCTGGGGAAAATTAAACATAGAAAGGGTGAGCTCAAATGCTCAATAAGGGTAAACATAGAGAATATAAAACAATCCATAGACATTTGAATATAAAAACATGATCATAAAATCTAAACATCAAAATCATGAGCAATGACATACAACATTGAAATACATAAGGCATAGATCATAAAAGAACATTATTCATGATAGAATAGCATGGGAATAAAACTTTTATTTGTGGAAAAACATTAATCACATGATATGATTTCCATAGTAGCCAAGACATTGCTGCCAAGACCATCTTAGTGGACAGAGTCCCCTACTAGACTGGGATTACTTGCCGTTCCAGCACTGTATTACTGAACCGGATTTACTTTCCGTTATAGCCATGTCTATCTCATGAGATATAAATATTTACCCAATGAATTTGAGGGAGATATAGCTCCCACCCATCTCATAATTAAATCAATCTTACCTGTGCCACAACATAAACATAAATCATTCATCATAACTCAAAGAATAAAATGGGTTTCATAAAAATCATCCCATCGTAACATAATCCATATAAAAAAATGGATATCATTTCATCATAAGAAGAATAAAACCATGTAAATAATAGAGACATTATACTTGAAACATAATAATACTAAATAATTTCATCTTAGATGGAAAATAGTTTTGAAGAAACACTTGAAATTAATTCTTGAGGAAAATATCCTTTATTTTTTCAAAATCATTTTCTTTTCACAAAATACCATGAAATTTTAAATAAAATGTATTTTGTTGAAAATATTCATAAAATATTGTAGAGTAATATTCTTGAAAATAAGGCGTTATAAAACCGTAAAAATATGTTTATGCCGTATACGTTAAAAAAAACTTTCTCATCGTACTTTTGTCGGAAAAGTCAAAAAGTACCACGTATGGTAAACAAAAGAAAGATCACTTTCATAACACAAAATAAAAGTAAAATAGGGGTAAAATGACTTTAAACATACATGGAATAATATTAAACACTTTATTAAAAACAATTTATGGACATGGATGAAAAATATAACCCCAGTAAATACTTACGAATAAACAATCACACATAAAAACGAGATTGTAAAAGTTATCCCTTACCTCGTGTCCGACTTGACTCGATCGTTCTTTAATCTCATGAATAATAAACCAAAGATAATTTATACTTTCTTAAGAACCCTTTTCAAGTTTATTATTCCTTTTCTATCACTTATTACCATTTTATAAACATTATGTAACCATTTAAGTTAATAACGTTCGTTTTATCGATATTTGGTACTTGAGTCAAAAATGGACTTCTTATAATTACATGTTGTTCATGTGGTCAAAGGTTAATTATATACAGAATTATATTCATGATTTATATATCATATATATCATATATATCTACCATATACATGTATTTATAATAGTTCATAACATATCGAGGTAAGAAATGAAATGCACCGTTCATGGATACGGTAAGCCGTACGTACGCATGAACGCTACTTTCATTTCTATTTATAATTTTAATAGAATTAAAACATAATGATACATAGGTATATTATAATTACAGTATAATATCAGATGTAATACCATTAACCCCATCCTTTATACATCCCACATATGGCATTAACGAATCACATCACTTTGAGGGGGCGGTAGTCCACACTTCCTCAAATGAGATTATCGTATTTACCCACTATGGAAACCATAAAGGGTTGATATAATTGGGGATTACAGAAGCATAAGGAAATCATAAACATAATATATATCATATATAAATACAGTTCCATCATAATGTCCACCATGAGAGGCGGTAGGAGATAATCGAACAATCATCGTTTCGTGAGGCGTTAGTTTTCCATCCACAGAAACATTATGTTCTTCATCAATTAGATGGACGTGTCTATAAGTTTAGTTAGAATACTTATTATAAAAAAATCATAGTATATTGAGGATACTTGTGTTGTTACAAAATAAAGGATTAAAAAGAGTTTAGGGGTTGGAGAAGTTGAATAAAAGAAAACAGTTTAAGAGAAACTGTTACCTTTAATTTGGGTAACTTCCTTTGGTTGGAACCAAAAGGACTTCTTGAAGTGCCTTCTGCCTAAGGTAAGGCTTCTATGGGGAGTAGAGGGATGTAGGAAGCTTAATTGGGGAGATTTTGGATGAGCCAAATGGCTTGATATGTTTGAGTAATTGGATAGAAATTGTCTCCTTTTATAAGGGGGAGGAGGGGCTCTTTTGGAAAGTGTGAAAATATTATTTTATTATAAACGTATCTTCAATTTCAAAAGGTCCAACAATAATTAAAGATGAAGATAAGAAGAATAATGGTCGAAATAAAATCATCCAATAATAATTGGACATGTTTTAGATAATATTTTAATCATTATAATCTTATTTATTTAAATCATTTATTAATGAGGTAAATACTGCATCATTATTGTGTCATAAATAATTTAAATTATTTGATTTCTAAAAATTATAAAATAAATACCATGATGTAGGAAATATTTTTATCATTCCAAAGAATATTATTAGTTGAAAGTAGGACTTATATAAAAGCATATAAATATTAATTAAAAAATTTTTGTTAACGTCAATTTTGTCTTCACATTAAATTAATTAACCTAAATTGTCATTTTCACTCCCAAGTGGCTCAATGGGGTCCCAAAATCGACCCAAAGATTCCCATGGTCCTTAATGACTCAAAAAATAAGGTTTGGACAAGTGTTAAGGTAATTTTAATTATTATAATATTCTTTTTACCTTGAATTACCCTATTTACTTTTAACCGTGTTAAATAAAAGTCAAAAGTTACTATTCACCATAAATTATTTTCATCTTATTGAACCACATTTTAAATCTTGATAACAACCATGTATGTCGGATTTTGGAAATAAAATTCATAGAAGTGGTAAAATTTCATTTAAATGGAAGAGTCAGTTTTTTAACTAACACTAAGTGGTTTCACTATTCATTAAAAATTGAAGTTTTTCAGAAAAATACCAAAAATTAAGCCTAAGATATATTTGATATTCCAAATTAAAAAATGATGTCTATTTTCTCAAATTAAAAACATAGAAGTGACATTAATTAATTTTAAAAGTAATTCCCGTTATCAAAAAAATAGCATGTTTTTAAGAAATAATAACTATCAAAAGATCGGCACTTGTTTATGTCCAATTTCAAAGTGAAATTAATTCCAATGACCAAAAATGGATTAAATGGTAAAAATATATTCCAATTAAACTTTAAAACCAATTAAAAAGATAATCTAACCATATAAACTATTGCGATGAAAAAAGTTGTTTTTAATTAAAATATAGCGTGTTTTTACTATTCATTAAAATATGAAAGTTATCAGAATAATATGAAAAATTTATCCGAATTAAATTTTTATATCATGATTCCAAGGAAAAGTTTTATTATTTCAAATTAAACTTATAGACATGTCAAAAACTAGATTTAAAATGGGTCTGCCATCAAAAGGCAGCAAAACTGCTTTTTTTTAAAAATACTTATTTTACTCGAAATACTTATTTTGTTCTCATACCATGTTCTAGAAAATATGTAAGATGAATAATAATATTATAAAATTAAAAATTTAGTTAATACTATTCATAGCAGCTAGTCCATAATAATATTATAACAATATATCATTGTTTAGTGAAACTCGGTATTGCGTACAACACACGCTATCGAGGAAGGTCACGATTGTGTACAATGCAAGCCAAGTCAGGGTTGCATGTAGTGCAAGAATCCTTTGTTGTTGCGTATAATGGAATCCAACCATATTTAATTTATACATTGAATATATATATATACATATATATATATATATACACTCAATGTTGCGTAGAATGACTACTATAAAACGAACTTGAAATTGTGTGTAACACGATCAAAGAATAGAATCACGCATACTGTAAGCTAATACGGTGTTGCGTATAGCGCAAGGTAATCTTGTTGTAGCGTACAACAGAAGATATGAAAAAAATAATATATCTCACAAAATCTCGGGGTGTTACACTCAGTCCCTGGCCCATACTCACTATCACATATGGATATTTGGAGACTTAATCCCTATAACACACACATATAACACAAATGGGTATTTGGAGCCTATGTCCCTATACCAAACATATTTAACACATATGGGTATTTAAAGCCTCAACTGCTATCTCAAACACATTTAACACATATGGGTATTTAGATCCTCAGTCCCTATCCCACAAACATTTAATAGAAATGGGTATCTGGAGCCTCAGCCCCTTTCCCCCACACATTTAACACAATATTAGAATTTCACATGTGTCACAATATCAAATTATTTAATTCACTATTTAATTAATCAAATTCAATAATAGTATAATTACATAAATACTCTAATTAATTCAAAAATTTAGTAATCATGGAAAACAATTCAATTATTTAAAAAATTAATTTATTAAATCCATTCTATTAATTAATTTAACAGTGAATTAATCAAAGAAATCAATTTTTTAATTAAATATATATCCTTTAAATATTTAAAAAACTAATTAATCCATAACGAAAATCCCAATATCCCTAATTTTAAAATTCCATAATTAATTAATCTACAAAATTAAATAATTCAAATTTGGGAACTCAGTTACGAATCATTCAAAATAAATTCTACAATTTATACACATAATAAAAATCAAGGCTTTGATATTTGAATAATAGACCACCTACCTCAAAATTTATGAATAAGACTCCGCAACGAAGAACCCCAATTAATGTATGATGGTCTATTCAACAATGTTAGAAGATATCTAAAAAAACTAGTATCAAGATGAACCGAAAAACCAAAAACTATCAATGGATCCATCACATCATCCAAATAAGGAGGGACATAAGGTAACTAAAATGGTATTAATATATATCCAGTACTAAATCTCAATGATCAAAGATGTAGAAATCACTCTAAATTTACTAAGAGATTCCCTAAGATTGGGGGAGGAAGGATTTATGAATGAAAATAAACCAAAATGAACCACATGACACTTTTTAATCCCTTTCTTAGAGAATTACACAACATATAATTTAATTATATGTCATGTGATTATTTGAATTATTTTATGTCAAAAAACCATTACCACTTGTGATATTTTCTCGACAATAATATTAGACGATGTGTAATATCATTAAATGACATGTAAATTTTTGGAAGATATTTTTAGCCCATTTTTTTCATAAAATATCTACCCACATCCAAAGTCTTGCAAACCAAAATAAAACAATTTCCAAAACTAGAAAAATTGAGAGAAATAAAAAGGGAATTACATGGAAATATAATGAGATCTTATAATTTACCCACAATAAAATAGCTCATCCTAGAGAAGTAGTCCCAACCACATCTAATACTTTAAGGTAAATAGACTGGGCCACTAGGCCCGCATATCTACTTCCCTCCCTTGTTTTCTCTTGAATACAGCCATTTTTCCAAAATTACTTGAACTTTCAGTACGGTCTTTCACCAAAACACTTTCTAACTTTGATCCAACACATCTATTGGATGATCAACAAAGGACATATTAGGATCAATCAAAACATCATTGACTCAGATCACATGAAATTTGTTGGTTTGATACCATCAAAGCTGTGATAGATGGAAATATTCACACATAGAACTGTGTCTCTGTGGAAGAGAAAATCAATACAGTATTGAATTGATTATCACCAAAATCTCAAATGGTCCAATGAACTGTAAGATTGGTATAGAGTAAGAGGTTTCCAACCTCTGATACCAATTTTAGGATCGAAATATAGTATGAGATGCTCAATATACAAGAGGGGGGGGGTGAATTGTATACTTTAAAAATTCCTTTGGAACCTTTAAAGTTAGTTATTAATAACTATAGTTTCCTTAAGAAAAGGAAAGGGCTAAGTTTAACAAGGATTAAACTAAGAAAATTTACAACACCTCTATCACCGAAAGTAAACTTAGGAAAGAGATTCCGAAAGTAGGTTCCAGAAATATGGTTTCGGAGATTGAAACTTAACAAACAATTTCCATATGAGATTCTACCTTAAAGCGTATAGAATCTAAATGAATCAGAGTAAGTAAGGAAGTATAAGAAAGTTATACTTTCATTAAGAAACAAATTGCAGCGGAATAAAAACAAGTAGTTAAACTACAAGTAACAAGATAATAGTCTTTTAACCCAAAGAGAAGGGTATCCAACACCCTTGGATAAAGGTCCCTTGATTTATACTTTCAAGCAAGTCTGTCTTACCCACACCAGGGTAAGCCCTCGATATGAAGATCGGAGTCTCTGTCTTGCTATCCCCGCAAGCCCTCAACTTCAAGGTAGTTGGCAACCTCTGTCTTCCTCAGCAAGGAAGCCCTCGAACTTCAAGGTAGTCAGCACCTCTGTCTTCCTATCCCCGGAAGCCCTCGAATGTAATCACCAACATTCGGAGTCGCACGATGCTTTGAGAGTTAATAAGAGCCTCTCTCTCTAGAAATCACTTCAAGCAAAATTTTCAGCCTTTCAGCACTTTCATCAGCTATCAGCTCCGAGCTTTTTCAAATGAGCTCTTATTTATAGGTAAGGTCAGCTCCTTCTCCAACGGTCATATTTTCCTTAAAGATCGGAGGGACCTGTACACGTGTCACTTAGACAACGGTTAGTTTAAAACAAAACAGACGACATCGTTTTATAACAAAAAAAATGTAACAAAATGTACGACATCGTTTTAAACTCTTACATAAAGGTTCGGAATGAAAATTTCGGAGTGAAGGTTCGGAGTGAATAAATTCAGAGTGTATAAAACAAAGATAATCAGATTCTGTTTAATAGGTGAATTTGGAATGAGAATTCATAATGAGAATTTGTCATCTGAATTCGTAATGAGAATTCATCATCAGAATTCGTAATGAGAATTCGGAATGGGATTTCTTCATTAGAATTCGTAATGAGAATTCTTCTACAGAATTCGTAATGAGAATTCGGAATGGGATTTCTTCATTAGAATTCATAATGAGAATTCTTCTTCAGAATTCATAATGAGAATTCGGAATGGGATTTCTTCATTAGAATTCGTAATGAGAATTCTTCTTTAGAATTCGTATCCTTAATCTAGAATAGAACTTAGTCAGAGTTCATATCCGGAATTCGGAATGAAACTTCCTTATAGTTTTTGTCCAGAATCCGAATCCTAAAACAGAATGATTTATATCAAAGTTTCAACGATTCCGAGAAAATGAATCCGAATCTCATACTTAAGAAAAATATGGATGAAAATATGATAAGGATAATTTTTCTTATAAAATCGATTTTTCTTTAAGAAAGCAATTTTCCTTATAAAAGCAATTTTCTTAAAGATAAGGTGTTTGTGATTTTCAAAACAAGAAGGAATGGAAAAGTCATAAGGAAAACCTTATTGAATCAACATGAACATGGGTTCTAGCATGACCTACCTCCTTATCCTATAGTGACCCAAATTAGATTCCACCCGTAGGAATAAAAGACCACCCTCTATAAACTCTAGAGGTCATCAATGCCTATTTGTATACGACTTCATTATAATTTGAGACATAGCCATATGCTGCCAAATAATTTGATCCTTCTATGATTTATTCTACATGAGACTCGGTCCCAACCTATCAAACCCACCTAATTCCATTTAGAATATAGGTTATCTTCATGGCCTACCATATAGTGCCTCATATGGTGACATCCGTATCGTCGCATGATAACTGTTTTTATATATGAATTAAAAAAAATCCAGGATTTTCTCCCAAGATCAAGATAAGTCATGATAAATGATAGAAACATATACTTAAGTACCTATATAGTACATTCCATCTACACATCTATCTGTAGGTCGAATGTTTTCTTATATAAAACCTTTGTACCAAGAACCTTCTGTAAGCGCTGATAGAAGCATGAAGTAAAAATGCGAGTCATAGTCTGAAAAATTAGTCTTTGGCACACTATGTAGATAGAATATTTCCCAAAGATACAAAACTCCAAACTTCTCCACAAATAAACTATCCCTTATAAGAAAGAACTGTACTACAATTCTCAAAAGGTATAAAATCACCAAAATAGAATCATTCATTCATGGAATCCTCAGGAGACCCACCACAAATTCAATATTAAATTCTTCCAAATTCCGTTCTGGAATGGGAAACTACTGTAGGAAAGAACCAGGTCATTGATGCTCAAGCACTAGTAACTAATTGGTGAAGAATTTTTCCACAAACCCTAGTATATCCTTTTTCATGAATGACCACCAAAACTATCATTGTAGGACATAGTAAATTTTAGTCACGCCAGGATGTACCACACACTTTATGGCACAAAATTCATGAATCAACACCATTAACATAATTAGAGGGAGAAAAACCTTATCCATGACATTAATGATCCGTTCCTCATATATGGTTCAATATGAGAGTGACCCAACAACCTCACAGATTTATCCAAAGGATAAACATTTTGAATCCTCATTACTCCTTTTTCAAATACACCTCCAAATTATAGAATCATCAAAAAATGATATGAGAGTCATCTTCTCAAACACTCATGAATCATAAAATCCAACTCAGTTAAATAGTTCATCATTTTCCACACATCACTAGACTCTAGAACTACATGAGTTTGAGTTTTCATGCTCAAAACTTCATCCACCCTATTTTTCTTCTCAGGTATATATGCTAGCTCAAAATCAAATGACTACATTTACTCAACCCATATACGATGTCGAAGATTAAAATATCATAGCTAAATGATATACTTTAAGCTCTTGTGATTTCTATACATAGTAAAATTTTCACCCAATATATAATGACATCAACACTTCAAAGAATAAACCACTACTTCCAACTACAGGTTGTGCATAGGGATGTTCATTCATATGGAATCAACTGCTGAGACCCATATGTTATAACTCAATATATCTACATCAACACTGCTCCAAGAGTTATCCCAATGGAATCACAATACATTGTATACTCCTCACCTGGCTCAGGTAGGATCAATATTTTTTCCAATTTCAAGTGCTTATTCAGCTCCATGAAATAATTATTGGATTCTCCAAACCATTCAAACTTTACCCCTTCTTGGTCAAGCATGTAATTGGTTCTTCCAAATGGAAAAAAATCCTGAATGAACATCCGATAATATCTAGTTAATAACATTTATCTAAAGATATTAAATATTTTCATGGTATTATCACAATAAAAACTTCCTGAATTTTTTATGGGTCAATAGACACACCATTCTCCAAGAGGATTTGAACCAATAAGGGTACTTGATAAATCTAAAACTAACACTTAGATAGCTTAGCGTATAGACTATTTTCTCTCAGTGTACTCTAGGTGATGTATAGATATTGGAAAAGATTGTCATAAGTCTTTGATTACACCACGATGTCATCCATAAACACAATAAAAAACTGATCCACGTATGGATGGAAGATTCTATTCCCCAAGTCCATAAACACTTCTAGTGGACTCATCAACCCAAAAAGAAATACGAAAAAGTCATAAATGCCATATCTTCTTGTAAAAGTAATATAACAACTTGAATCTTTATTACACACTTAAACATGGTTTAGTACATAAAAATTATCTTAATACAACATTGACGGTTGATAGGTCTAGTGTATTGGGAAATTAGATACATTACATAACAACTTAGAACATAAAATCCAAAATCTTTATTGAAAATGTCTTTTACATAACCAGAACATTCCTTCGTACTTAGTATTACATGGGATAAAATGAGGACATGGATAAGAAAAGGGTGAGCTATAAAGCCCATTAAGGGAGTAAACAAGGCATAAAATTAATAATAGAGTACATGTTAGGAAATAGGAAAATAAATGGAGCACAAGATAAACATTAACATAAAGGCATGATATAGCTTGATTATCATAACACGGAAATGTGGAAACATCATTTAATATGATATTAGCATGATCCAAGGCTAATTGAACACAGACCATGATTAAAACCTTATTTAACTTGTATTAGAATGTGTAAATCCTCATTGCACATAGCGTATCATGATACTATTCTTTACCCAATGCATTGGAGCGTTATCAGGGCATACACATTATAAACATTTCATTTCATGCATAAGTGTGCCACATAGATCATACATCATGGATTCATTAAACATCATAATTGATTCAATTGATTAGAGATGTGGAATATATAAATGTATGTCTTCAATCAAAAAGTATTTCATGACCCGTCCTCGGGGCCCATGCCGTGACTACCCCACGCCCGCCTTCCATAAGCCAGGGGCTGGCGACTAGCACCAAAGGCGTAAATCCTAATGAAAGGGAAGGCATTGCCTTTATAATAGTAAAACAACACAACAGAGTACGCAAAAGATGTAAAAACAAAGTAAACTGAGTACAAAAGTAAGTGCTGAAAAGTAAATGGGCCAGTATACAAACCTAACTGAAAGTACAATACAACTGAATGTCTAGTGCAACAACATTAAAGCAAAGCAGCAACCTCCGAGTTGTCCTCAGGGAATCCCACCTGAAGGGTGGGTACAGATAGTCTCTCCCAGCACCACAGGTCCGTCTGTCTGCTCCGTGTACGTCACACCAAGTGCCCCACCTTCGGTTACCATCCTGCTCTACAGGCCTCTACCATGATCAGCACTCTCCATCGTCTGCATCCAGCACAACGTAGTGTGGGAATTTCCCATGCAGGGGTGAGTATAACGATACTCAGTAGGGACCCCTAATCCCCCGAAGGTCTCCCAGAATCCATAAAGGACAAACCGAAAAGAAAAGATATTGTCACGAAGTATCAACCAACCCTAATTAGGTATATTACAATGCATATACCTAAGTTATCAATCCTAGCTTGGATCCAACTCTCGAGCCAAGAACAACCCAGTCTACACAGGAATGAAGTCAATCACATCGATGGTAATGATTGAAAGTCAAGACTCAGCTCACACAGGTATATAACTTTTGTAGAGTGATAGGGATGATCAGATGTAGTCACTAATTCATCTACGTTGTCGGACCCACAAAGGATACAAGAACAACTAATCTGTCGGACCCACAGAGGATACAAGACCAGCTACTCTATCGAACCAACTCAGGATACAAGTACGTAGGATACAAGAACAGTAGTCCTCGCTGTCGAACCCACGGAGGATCCCAGTATAGAAGTCATCTTCCTCTAACCCACAGAGGATCCTAGTATGGAATTCATCATCGTCGAACCCACGGAGGATCCAAGTACGAAATACATCGTCGTTGAACCCATAGAAGATCCTAGTACGGTAGTCGACGCAGTCGCAACCAACTCTAGGGTTCCTGCACACATCATGCTCGATTCTGGGAGGGTCGGCTCCTCGAGGAAAGGGGTCAATACATCAACTCTCACGATGTCCCGAGTTGATGTATCCCAACATTCCGTCTCGTCAAATGAAACCCAACGCGACAGACGGCGCGTCAATCGGACACCCGGTCTGAGAGTTATTAGCTTTTCCGTTCCAGGGGCCCGGTTGGAATTACGCTCGTTCCAAACCCGAACGTTTTACAAATTCATCCAAAACATATTTAGAGTATCTCAAAAGGAACACCACATCATGAGGGTCCCAGTGCTGCAGACGATGCATCGATTGGACGCGCGGTCTTCAAGATATTCACCTTTAAGTGGAAATGGGCCCGACCCGTTAAGCCCAGTGGGCCGACGGGTCTGGTCGACCTGGTCTTGGCGGGTCTAACCCGAAAGAGGGTGAGACAAGCCCGGTGAAATGCATGGCCCGGCCCAAAGGGGTGCGGCCCGGCCCGAGGGGGTGCAGCCTGGCCTAGCACGGCTCGATGCGGCCTGACAGGGCACAACCCGGCCGGCCGCGGCTCGGCCGGCTGGCCGAGCGGCTCACCCAGAAGGACGAGCGGTACAAGGGAGGGTGCCCACTTTCTCGAACTGATGGCGCCAAGAAGTGAATCCCTCCAAAACCAGCCGTCTGAAGCCGACCAAAGCCGGCGGACCTTTCTGGCATAAGAGGCCCACCCGGACCGGCTGTGATTCCTCCAACGCGGTGCCCTCCTGGCCCCACAGTTCTTCTCAACCCGGCCTGCCGCCTTCCAGCCTGTTCATCAACCTAGAAGCCCGTAGAATGTGGGCCACTGTATTCCACAGTGCGGTGCCCCTTGTGGTGCCACGGTCCTCCTTCGACCGAGCGGCCAGCGGTTGCGAGCCGTGGTTCCTCCACACGCGGCTGGCGTGCGGCCGCCGCCTTCGATCATCGCCGCTTCCCGATAGAAAATAAAATAAGAAACGACGGAGGGTCGTCGGGCCATGTATGTTCGGCTCTCACCCTCCACGTTAGGTGGTAAAAATCAGCCAATGTCAATTTATAAAAATTAACAAAGAATGGGGTGCAATTTATTCACTGAAAGAATATATAAAACCCCTACCTTGCGAAGGATGTTGCACGTCATCGATCTGTGGAAGACAAGCATCGCGGTATAATGGTGTTGTCTCGTCAACGATGGCGGGAGAGTTTTTGTCATAGGTGACATAGACCCCTTGACGTCGAGGTGCGTCTAAGGAAGAAGCATCGTTGGAAGAAGTCCTTTGCATTTTTCGTCGGGGATGTTTTTCGTTGAAGAATGGTGTTCTTCATCAAAGAAGGATCACCTCTCTTTAATTCTTCAGAGCCCTTTCCCAAAAGTGATTTTCCAATGCAAAGAAATAAGGAGGCTCTCCAATTAATAGAATTTCTATGCAATTCATATTAATTCAAAAGAGGTGTCAATTAATAAACACTGATATTAATTATATAGGTTGGCACATTTAATGGGCGAGAGGTGAAGAGGCTCCACCATAATAAATATGATGAGTTTTCAAGATTTTCAGTAGGGAATTAATGGGGAGTTGAGGAGAGGTGGATGGGTACAGGTTCGTATGGGCCCCACCACACTAAATCCTCTTAGGGGAGGTTATGTGGGGTGTGGGACCACACTTAAATTTCTCTTGTAGGTTATAACTACCAAAAATAAATAAAATTATGTACAACAATTTTATTTAATTTATTCTATATCCCCAAATATTAACTTTCAGCCCGCATAAAACGCTACTGCGGTAAAGGTCCCCTTACGTGAATACCGGTGCTACGAGTTCATCGGTGTCCTCAGATTTCAATTTCGAGCACCGGTTCAAAAGATAGAAAAACATGCTCGTACGTTTACTGAACATACCCGAACAAAACTTCAAAAATTGATTCTGGCCACACCGGGCCTCAGATTCTTGTGCCGTCAGAAACTGCACACTCATAAAATTCCAAAGTATTTAAGAAAAAAAATTCATTGAAATTTCCATGTCTTTACATTACCCCCACCTCAGGGCTTTACGTCCCTGTAAAGATACAACACACACTAGGGGAACAAATAGGGGGTAATGAGCACGCATCTGAGCCTCCCGCTCCCAGGTGCTCTCTTGGAGGATCCCGTGCTGCCTGTGAACGTGCACCAGAGGAATCGACCGTCCATGTAGGACCCGCTCCTGTCGATCCTTGATCTCTACCAGGACCTCAGTGAATGTTTCCCTATCATCAATGTCCATCTCCCCGTGATCGATGATGTGGGTCGAGTTGTGCATGTATCACCTCAGTTGAGATACGTGGAAGACGTCGTGCACCCGATGCAACTAAGGTGGAAGGGCCAGGCAGTAAGCCACCTCACCTACTCTACTGAGAACCTGGAAAGGTCTGGTGAATCGTGGAGATAACATGCCACCCCGGCCAAATCTCCGTAGACCATGTCGAGGTGATATCTATAGGAAAACGTGGCCGCCATCCTCAAACTCCAGTGGTCTTCGTTTCTTATCAGCATAGTACTTCTGTCTGCTCTGTGCAGTATTCATCCGCTCCTCGATGATCTGCACCTTCTCCGTCATAGCCTACACCATCTCTAGTCCTACAAGTGCTGACTCCCCTAGGTCAGTCCATCACAGAGATGATCTGCAAGGTCGTCCGTACAATGCCTCGTAAGGGGCTATCCTGATGGTGGAGTGGTAGCTGTTATTGTACACAAACTCCACCAACGGTAAGTGATCCTCCCAGCTGCGACCAAAGTCGGGGAAACAAGCACAGATCATGTCCTCGAGAGTCTGAATGGTCCTCTCAGTTTGGTTATACGTCTGAGGATGGAAGGTTGTGCTTAGACGTAGGTGCATCCCAAATTCTTCCTGCAACCCCTTCTAAAGCCGGGAGTTAAAGCATGCATCCTGATCAGATACAATCACTGATGGCACACCATGAAGCCGTATGATCTATTGTACATAAAGGTGTCCTGAGCTCTCTACTGAGCCCTGCTCTCTAATTGGTAAGAAGTGGTCCGACTTGGTGAGTCGGTCTACGATCACCTAGATAGAGTCGTGTCCTCTGGATGTACGTCGAATCCCCGTCACGAAATCCATGGAGATCCCATCCCACTTCTACTCTAGGACCCCTAAGGTTTGTACCAAGCCTGCTGGTACCTGGTGCTCTGCCTTCACTTGCTGACAAGTGAGGCATCATGAAACGAACTCTACTACAGCCTTCTTCATACCCGGCCACCAGTGCTATCATCTGGGGTTCTGATACATCTTCTCCACTCCTGGATATACCGCTAGAGGGGAAGTGTAGAACTCCCTCAGCACCTCCTCATGTAGTGAAACTAAAACCATCATACATCCTCTGAAGAGAATGACGTGCTCCCCTCCTTCATAAAATCCATCGGGTGCTAGCCGTGAGGATATATGAGCACGTCGTGTCTCGTAGTCAGCATCTCCTCGCTATGACTCTCTAACTCACTGAAGAAGTGTAGGAGTGACTATGAGATACTAAAGAAAGGCTGGTCTATATGAATCCACAAAGGATATTTGCAACGTGGATAGCTGCTCTGTTTCCTCTCCTAGAATCTGAATGTCTGATCTCCTACTGAGAGCATCAACTAAAATGTTCCCCTTCCTTAGAGTATAGACTATCTCAAAGTCATAGTCCTGGAGGAACTCGAGCCATCGCCGCTGTCTCAGGTTCAGGTCCGTCAGCAAGAAGATGTACCTGAGACTCTGGTGGTCAGAGTAGACTGTAAAGTGATCACCCATCAGATAGTTCTGCCACATCTTCAATGTGAAGACCACTGATGCTAACTCCAGGTCATGGGTAGCATAGTTCTGCTCGTGCTATCTCAACTGCCATGAACCATAAACGATCACTGCTTTCTCCAGCATTAGGACACACCCGAGTCTGGTCCCTGATGTGTCTCAGTAAACTACATACCCAACGTCCTCCTTCGGTAGCCTCAAGATGGGTGCACTGGTAAATCTCTGTCTCAGCTTCTGAAAGCTATGCATGCATCTATCTGACCACACGAAGGGTTTCACCTTCTTCGTCAAAGTTGAAAGCAGTGCTGTAACTCTGTATAATTCATGCACAAACCTCCGATAGTAACCATCCACACCCTGGAAATTCCGAACCTCCATCACACTCCTAGGTGGCTCCCAAGCAAGAACTGCCTCGAACTTTGCTGGATCCACTGCTACCCCCACCTTAGAGATGACATGTACCAAGAGGTGAACCTATCAAATCCAGAACTGACACTTCGAGATTTTAACATGAAGATGGTGCTCTCAGAGTGTATCCAATACAACCCGCAAGTGGTAGGCATGCTCTCCTTCAGTAGTCGAGTAAATCAGTACATCGTCGATGAAGACTACGACAAAAAAATCAAGGTAAGGCTGGAAGATCTTGTTCATGAGACCCATGAACATTGCTGGAGTGTTGGTTATGCCGAAGGGCATAATCAAGAACTCGTAGTGGCCATACCGACACCTGAAGGTCATCTTGAGCACATCCTCATCTCGAACTCTGAGATGGTAATAGCCTGACTTGAGGTTTATCTTCGAGAACCATCGTGCTCCCTTGAGCTGATAGAAGAGGTCGTGAATCCTTGGAAGTGGGTACTTGTTCCTTACGGTCACCTAATTCAGGATACGGTAGTCAACACAGAGTCGCAAGTTCCCATCCGCCTTCTTGGCGAACAAAATCGGAGAAGCCCATGGTGAAACACTGGGTTGGATGAATCCCTTTCCCTGTAAGTCCTCTAATTGTACCCGTAGCTCACGAAGCTCGGTGAGAGCCATCCGATATGCTGGGGTAGATATCGGTGCTGTCCTGGGGTACATATCTATGTAGAATTCTACCAATCTAAGAGGAGGTAGTCCTGGAATGTTGTCAGGAAAAACGTCCGCATAATGATACACCACAACAGGAAAACTCGGACTCCGCACATCAACAGCTCCGAGGATAAGACTAGCCAACTGATGTGTGGTAGACTGCCCTCTCCTCTGCGTAAGTCCATCCTGCAATGCAAAGGCTCCCTTCTCGCCAGTGAAGGTGAACATACTCCCATCCATGAGGATACATCTCACCTTGCGCCTAATATAGTCGATTATAGCATGGACTGTAGATAACCAGTCCATACCCAAGATGATGTCATAAGGCCTCGACGCCACTACAAGAAGATCCCAGCCGAAGCTATCTCCTCCTAGAGTAATCTCACACTGCCGACACCAGTGCGTAATCGTCGGTTCTGCTCTCTTAGGAGTCTCTAGCCGCAAGGATTGAGCCAATAGATCCGTCAAAATATCAGAGCTCTGAACAAGGGCAACAACAATAAAAGAATGACTCGCACCTATGTTTATAAGAACTGCAGAAAGGGTGTAGTAGACACATATAGTACCTCGAATCATCTCAAGTGTGCGGTGGTTGTAGGCCTAGACTGCCTGGAGCTGTGCCCGCCGCTGTCCCCTAGCTCCCTGTGGTCGGGGTGGACCTCATGGTGGTGGTGGTGGTAGAGCCTCAAAACTTCATCCACCACCCGCTGCTCGGCCAGCTCATATGCCTCGTCTGCCCGCTCCCAATGGACCACCACAGTGAAACCTCTTCCTCTACCTGAGAGGACCATCTACTATCTGCTGCTCGTCTGCATAGTGGGTCAGGTGGTCACGAGCCATGTGGCCCTTCCCGCCGCATGCATAGCACTTCCTACTCCTCATAAGGCTGGCTCTGTTTCGTGTTCCCTGCACAACTGTACCTGTATCCTGAGGTCGCCCACCTGATGGCCTGGTCCGCTTGGACCCCTGCGACATTTGTCTACTACCAGCTGAAGAAGACTCCGCTACGTGTTGCCCTGCGGTGGGTATCACCGCTGGTGACTGCTCAACGAGAAATCTCTCCACTAGAAGGGCTCACTCCAACACCCCTGCCTATCTCGGGATGCTGAGGGGAATCGTCGAAGCCCTAATCTCGTGCCTCAGTCCCCGCTCGAATGTCTGGGCCCTATAGAACGGGTCACGTACCATATCCGTGGAGTAGCATGAGAGGTCAGTAAACCTCACTGAGTACTGAGCTACAATCATGCTGCCCTACTGCAGATGTAGTAACACCTGAATCTGCACCGTACGAAGGGTGGATGGAACAAACTCCTAGTGGAAGAGACACTCGAAGTCTTTACAAAGTAGAGATGCCTCGTCGTGCACCTGGAGCATCATGCTCTACCATCTACCTGCTGCTGTGTGCACGAGACTCGCATCAAGGATCACCATAAGGTCGGCTGGTGTCCCTACCAATCTGAAGACTCTGACGATATCCTCCAGTCAATCCTCGGCTGCATGAGGGTCTGTCTGTCTACGGAACCTGGGTAGCCTTTTTCGCTGAAACTCGTGCAACACACTCAGGCAGCGTGCACCCTCTACTTCTTAGGCTGGTAGTATCGGTGGCACAGCGGGTAGTGGTACCGCAGGTGCGATCGCTGTGATGGGGCCCTACACTGAGCCCTCGTCGCTTAGTGGGATGTCATCTCCCACGTCACTCGGAACCCTAGCTGGCTGCCTTTGTGGGGCCATCCTGAAAAGAAACAGGTGCACCACGATAAAAACAGTATTCCAGATGAGCTGACACAAAGTAATCACAAAGAAAACTTTTGAAACACACATGCAATCACTGTTTTCATGCACTGAGTCGGAAATTAGGGGTCAGGGTCCTGGTGTATGGATACGTTGGCCACCGCACCAACACTAGACTCACTGGACTAAAAACCACACTTAACACTCTTAACACTATTTCTTCACAGAAAGGAACAATCAGAGTCCTGAGTTCTGTAGTAGAACCGACTCCTCTGATACCAATTTGTCATGACCCGTCCTCAGGGCCCATGTCGTGACTACCCCAAGCCCGCCTTCCATAAGCCAGGGGATGCCGACTAGCACAAATGGCATAAATCCCAATAAAAGGAAAGGCATTGCCTTTATAATAGTTAAACAACACAATGAAGTACGAAACAGATGTAAACACAAAGTAAATTGAGTACAAAAGTAAGTGCTGAAAAGTAAATGGGCTAGTATACAAACCCAACTGAAAGTACATTACAAATGAAATCTAGTGCAACAGAAGTAAGGTAATGCAACAACCACCGAGTTGTCCTCTGAGAATCTCACCTAAAGGGTGGGTACAGATAGTCTCTCCCAGCACCACGGGTCCGTTAGTCTACTCCGTGTATGTCCCACCATGTTCCCCACCTCCGGTTACCATCCAGCTCTACAAAACTCTACCACGATCAGCGTCGTCTGTTGTCTGCATCCAACACAACGTAGTGCGGGCATTGCCCATGTAGGGGTGAGTGTAACGATACTCAGTAGGGACCTTGAGACCCCCTAAGGTCTCCCAGAATCCATGAAGGATAAACCAAAAAGAAAAGATACCTTCACGAAGTGTCAACCAACCCCACTTAGGTATATGCCCATAAATATACCTAAGTTATCAATCCCAGTCCAGCTCCAACTCTCGAGCTCAAGCACAACCCAGTCCACACAGGAAAGAAGTCAATCACACCGATGGTTATGATTGAATGTAAAGACTTAGCTCACATAGGTATACAACTTTTGTAGAGTGATAGGGATGATCAGATGTAGTCACTGATTCATCTAAGTTGTCAGACCCACATAGGATACAAGACCAGCTAACCTATTGGACCCACAGAGGATACAAGACCAGCTACTCTATCAGACCCACTACGGATACAATACATGAGTCAAATTGCCGGACCCACGTAGGATACAAGAATAGTAGTCATCATTGTCGAACCCACGGAGGATCCCAGTAGAGAAGTCATCGTTGTAGAACCCACGAAAGATCCTAGTACGGAAGTCATCATCGTCGAACCCACGTAGGATCCTAGCATGGAAGATATCGTCGTCGAACCCATAGAGGATCCTAGTATGGTAGTCAACATAGTCGCAACCAGATCTAGGGTTCCCGCACACAACACGTTTGATTCTGGGAGGGTCCGATCCACGAGAAAAGGGGTCGATACATCAACTATCACAAAGTCCATAGTTGATGTATCCCAAAGTTCGGTCTCGTCAAATGAAACCCAACGCGACAGACGACTTGTTAATCGGACACCCGGTCTGAGAGTTATTGGCTTTTCCGTTCGAGGGGCCCGGTTGGAATTACGCTCATTCCAAACCTGGATGATTTCCAAAGTCATACAAAACTCACTTAGATTATTGAAAAAGGACCGAAACGTCACAAGGTTCCTAGTGCTGTAGATGGTGTGTCGATTGGACGCGCGGTCTTCAAGATATCGACCTTTAAGTGGAAATGGGCCCGGCCCGTTAAGCCCAGTGGGCCGACGGGTCGGGTCGACCCGGTCTTGGAGGGTCTGACCCGACAGATGGTTGGACTGGCCTGATGAAAGGCGCAGCCTGGCCCGGCCTTAGGGGGTGCGGACCGGCCTGGCACGGCGCGACGCGGCCTAGCACGACACTGCCCGACCCAGCGCGGCGAGGCCCGACGCGGCGCAGTCCGTCCAGGCTGGCCGAGCAGCTCGATCCGAGGGCCGAGCGGTCCGAGGGGGGGGGGCACTTTCTTGAACCGGCGATGCAAAGTAGCGCCGCCCTCCCAAACCGGCTGGCCAAAGCCAACCGGCCTTCCCGGTGCAAGAGGACCGCTGAGACGGGCCGTAGTTCCTCTAGCGTGGCACCCTCCTGGCGTCGCGGTTCTTCTCATCTCGGCCGGCCGCCTGCCGGGCCGTTCGCCCGCTGAGCGAGCCGTGGTTTTTTGTAGCGTGGTTCCCATTGTGGTGTTGCGGTCCTCCTTCGGCCGGGCGGCCCGTGGTTGCGGGTCGTGGTTCCTCCGCACGCGGCCGGCGCGCGACCACCACCTTCGATCATCACCTCATCCCGATTGAAAATAAAACAAGAAATTGCGGAGGGTCATTGGGCCGTGTTTGTTCGGCCCGCTCCCTCCACGTTAGGCGGTAACAATCATCCAATATCAATTCAGAAAAATTAATAAATAATGGGGTACAATTTATTCACTAAAAGAATATATAAAACCCCTACCTCGCAAAAACGTCGCACGTCGTCGATCCGTAGAAGATGAGCTTCACAGTAGAACGGTGTCGTCCAGACAACGATGGTGGAAGAGTCGTTGTCATAGGTGACGTAGACCCCTTTACGTCAAGGTGCGTGCAAGGAATATGTATCGTTGGAAGAAGTCCTTCACGTTCTTCGTCGGGGATGATCTTCGTTGAAGAATAGTGTTCTTCGTCGAAGAAGGATCACCTCTCTTTAATTCTCCAGAGCCCTTTCCCGAAAGTGATTTTCCAATGCAAAGAAATATAGAGGCTCTCCAATTAATAGAATTTCTATGCAATTCATATTAATTAAAAAGAGTTTTCAATTAATAAACGCTGATATTAATTAGATAGGTTGGCACATTTAATGGGCGGGAGGTGGAGAGGCTCCACCATAATAAATATGAGGAGTTGTCAAGATTCACAGTAGGGAATTAATGGGGAGTTGAGGGGAGATGGAAGGGTGCGGGTTCATGTGGGCCCCACAACACTAAATCCTCTTAGGGGAGGTTACGTGGCGTGTTGTCCCACCCTTAACTTCCTCTTGTAGGTTAGAACTACCAAAAATAAATAAAATTGGGTACAACAATTTTATTTAATTTATTCTATATCCCCAAAAATTAACTTTCAACCCGCATTAAATGAAACTGCGGTAAAGGTCCCCTTAAGAGAATACCGGCGCTGTGAGTTCATTGTTATCCTCGTATTTCAATTCCGAGCACCAGTTCAAAAGACAAAAAAATCCGCTCATACGTTTACAGAATGTACCTGAACAGAACTTCAAAAATTGATTCTGGGCACACCGGGCCTCGGATTCAGGTGCCGTCAGAAACTGCCTACTCATAAAATTAAAAGGTATTTAAGAAAAAAAAATCCTTGAAATTTTTGGGTCTTTAAAAAGTAATTGTTCATAAAGGTGAATACCCATGATAGAGATATGGGTATGGTATTCACTTACACGATGATTTTGGCATGGAAAGTTGGGTGTAACTTTAGCCGCATAACGACGTCAAATTGAAATCGTAAGATTGGTTGAGTAGATAGAAAGGGGTATCTCATCATTTATATATGAAATTTATAGTAAGGGGGGTCATGTAACATAATATTCCAACATATGTAATGGAATTTATACGAATAATATAAAATAATTGCTTGTATGTAAATGAGGAGAGATAAATTTCTAACAGAATTTCGGCATCGTAACAGGTGTACATGAGAGGAATTAATGAGATAGAAAGAGGTCTCTCATCATTAAAAATTATGTAGGTATATATGGGGGAGGTTCTAAATCATACTCCAACATTTTAATTGAAAATAAATGGGTATAACAACATAAATAAATTTGGACCAAAATGAGAAAAGAAGAAATCCCTTACTTGAAAGTGGGATCACACATGCTTGGAAGAGCCTTGAGAGGGGCTTCTTGGGAGCTTGGGTCACCGTGGGAGGATTCTAGAGATATTAGGGAAGATATTTTTTGAGCTCCAAATAGTTTTAGTTAGGAGGATTAAGATATTGGGTGGGTTTATATAGGGAAGAAGAGGGCATTCTTTATTATTTAGGTTTTGGACATCATACATTAAACTAATCAAAAACACCGACCATAACATGGTTTTTCCTAGGGTTTTTTCCAAAGAGGATTGGAAAAAATTATTTTATAAGGACAATGTAAGAACATATTAAAATATTAGGCTTTCTTATGTGGAGGTTAGTCACACTCTCAAGGAAATAATTTTAAAATGTTAAAATGTTTTATAAGTCTTTGAAGGCCCACTTAGGCATTGTAAAATAAATAAAACAAACCTAAAACCACATTAATTTATAGTTAAAAAATATATTTCCCAAAAATACCATTTATAGTTCTTTATTACATCACTATTGGGTCATTATGATATCATAAAACACATTATATATATAAACGGTATTTATTTTTTACCCAAAAATTCATTTGTCATAGAAAATTATGGAAAATTCACTTTTGGATAATTTTGAAATCCTGATTACAAATATAATATTCATTTAATCTAAATAATTTTATTAATATGTGAATTTTTACTTTAATAAAAAGTGACATTTATCAAAAAATCCATGGGTTTTGACAAAAGCAGCTTTCAAACTTTAATAAAAATTACAATTGTATTCATAATAATTATACAATAATTTACATTTAATAAAAATTAATTTAGTAATAATATTTTAATAAAATACCATTTAATTTTAAAGAATACATTAATTCATAAAAATATATTTCTTAATTGAATATTAACTAAAAATACTATTTGTCCTTGAAAAAGTACTTATAAAGTAAGAATAATAAGAAGAATGTATATTCTTTATCATATAAAAAAATAATTCACATAATCATAGTGCTAGGTCCTTTTAACATAACCCCTTATAACACCCACATATATTCTAAGGGTAAGGTGTGTGATGGTGACATACTCTTGGTGTGGCTCGAATAACATTGCTTAGGTGGTCATCTCTATCAACTTTCACTTCTCTCGTAGGCGGTTCTGTTCAAGATTAACGTGTGGAATCTCATCTTGGGCTTGGTAAAGTGTGAATCCCAGTGAGGCCACCTCCTTTCCAAGCTCCTAAAAATGTGCTTCTTATGGAGAAATTCTAAGGGATGATGCCATCTCTTCCTTTGTTTGAGTAAATTGGATTTGTTAAAGCCTTATATTTATACTAATCAAGTGATCACTATTCAACAACTATATTAGAAATGATAAAAATTCTTAACGGTATTTTAATATCCAAAAACATAAAACCATATAAGTGAATTTGTTTTATATAACCATTATACATAACAATACATTTAATCAGATTAAGAGAAAATTCTATTAGTAAAAGTTTGGGTCATTACAATCATCCTCCCTTAAAAAACTTTTCCCTCAAAATTTCATTTTCCGTCATTAAAATAGATGAGGGTAACTCTGCTTCATCACTTCCTCTGATTCCCACATTTCATCTTCAAACTTGTGGTTTCGCCACAACACCTTGATGAGGGGCATTATCTTATTTGGTAGAACTTTTTCTCTATGATCTATGTTCTTCATAGGCTTTTCTTCATAAGAGAGGTCATTCTATAATGGTACCACCTCTAGATTGAGTAAATTTGATGGGTCAGGTATGTACTTCCTCAAGAGTGATACATGGAGTATATAATGTACATGATATAGGAACAGTGGGAGTTCTAGTCGATAAGAAACTACTCCAATGTGATCAAAGATCTCAAAAGGGCTGATGTAGCTTGGACTAAGCTTTTCCTTCTTCCCAAATCTCATAACTCTCTTCCATGGTGATATGCTGAGGAATAACTTGTCCCTAATATCAAAATCTAGGTCTCATCGATGATTATCAGCATAGCTCTTTTGTTGACTTAGAGCAGCTTTAATGTGCTGCTGGATAGTCTTATCCTTTTACGCCATTTCCTCGACCATTTTTGTACCTAGGAGTCTTCTCTCCCCAACTTCATCCCAAAATACCAGTGTTCTACACCTATTCCCATAATGGGCATCATAATGATCCATTTGGATACTTGAGTGGAAACTGTTATTGAAAGATAACTCAACCAGAGGAAGATGTTGATCCCAAACTCCTTTGAAGTCCGTTGAGTATGCTATCAACATGTCGTTAAGTGTTTGGATAGTCCGCTCAGATTGGACATTAGTTTGAGGATGATAAGCCATACCGAAGTTTAGATCAGTATTCAGATCATGTTGAAGATCCTTCCAGAACATAGAGGTGAATCTTGGATCATGATCAGATAAAATAGATAGTGGTACTCCATGCAGCCTTAGTACTTCTCTGATATATATCCATGTCAGTTAATCCAATGGGAAATCTTCTCATATTTTAATAAAGTGTGCAGTCTTTGTAAGGCGATCCACAATAACCAAGATAGTATTGTTTCCTTTGGATGTGTTCATAATTCCAGTGACAAAGTCCATGGTGATGTTCTTCCATTTCCGTGTTGGTATGGATAATGGTTTAATCACCCCTGATACTTATCCTCTCAGCCTTCACCTGCTGACATACTAGGAACATTGATGTATACTCAAAAATCTACTTCTTCATGTTATCCCACCAATAATGCTCTCATATTTCTTGATACATCATTGTGTTTCTTATGTGAATGGATAAATTCAAACTCTGTGCATCATCTAAAAGTACTTTATTTAACTACGTATTTTATGGAATGCATAGTCTTGACCCAAATCCAACAATTCCTTATTCATTAACATTGACCTATGAGGATTTCCCTTTTTTGATAGTTTCCACTTTCTTCTAAATTCTCACATCATTCTTTTGAGAATCTTTTAACCAATACAAAATAGATCGTTGATCAATAATTTGTGAAAGGATTGATAATGTTCCCTTCTAAATGAATCCCATGTCCATATTCATCAAATCTGAGAACATTGGATCCTTTCCAATTCTCATCAATGATCGAATTGATGGGTCCTTATTACATAGCCAATCAACCACCTTGTTCGTTTTCCCAAGGTGGTAGTGGATTAAGCAGTCGTAGTCTTTGATCATATATAACCTTCTTCAGTCGTGCATGTTCAACTCTTTCATTTTGAATACATTCTAGAGGCTTTTGTGATCCGTGTAAATTTAACACTTCTCCGCAAAGTGGTAATGTCACCAAATTTTCAAACTTAATATTACTGCAACCAACTCCAAATCATGTGTTAGATAGTTTTTCTCATGATATTTATATTTCCTTGAATCATAGGCAATGAATTTTCATTTGGCATCAACACACACCCCATTTCATTCTAAGAAGCTTCATTGAATATCACGAAAATTCCTCCACTTGTGGGTAGTGTGAGAACATGCATAGTGATAAGACTCCTTTTCAAATCAATGAAGCTCTCTTTGCATTAATCACCCCATGAAAACACGACTCCCCTTTGAGTTAGCTTGGTAAGAGGGTTTGACAATTGTGAGAAATTTCCCACAAATCGGGGATAATATCCGGCTAATCCTAGGAAGAAACAAACATATTTCACTGATTTTGACCTCATCCATCCCTCAATTGCAGCTGTCTTAGATTGATACATAGATATACCATTTCTTGTGATGATATGACCCAAGGATGATACTTCCATAAAGCATAACTCACACTTTCTGTATTTTTCATAGAGCTGTTCCTTTCAAAAGGTCTATTGAATAGTGCTTAGATGCTCCTTATGTTCTTCCTTGGTTTTGGTGTATATGAGAATATTGTCTATGAAGGCCATAATCTTTTTTCAAGTTAAACTCTAAAGACTCTATTCATCAAATCCATGAATATTTATAGAGCATTAGTGAGTCTGAAATGCATTACTATGAATTTATAGTGCTCGTACCTTATATAAAAAGTAGTCTTGGGGATATCCTCCTTCTTCACCCTTATTTGGTAATATCCAAACTTCAAATCCACCTTAGAGGATCATTGTGCTCCACATTGCTGATCGAACAAGTCATCAATTCAGGGAAGAAGATACTTGATCTTTATCATGATTTTTTAGCTCACGATAATCAATGAAAAGGCGTATTGACCCATCCTTCTTCTTGATGAAGAGGAATAGTTCACCCCATTGTGAAGCACATGGTCATATAAACACGTTATCTAGATTTTATTGAAGTTGTTTCTTCAGCTCCTCAAGCTCCAAAAAAACCATTCTATATAGAGTCATAGATATTGGCAACTCCGTAGGTATAATATCAATTGAAAATTAAACATTTATTATAGGAGGAAGACTAGAAAATTCCCCAGGAAACACTACAGCGAATTCTTTCACAATAGGAATGTCTTCAATGAGGGTTGCTTCCTTAGACTCAATCATCTGAGAAAGATACACATACTCATATGGAAGTAATATCCACACTTGAGATGGTGGTTATAAAAAAGATCCATCCTCCTCCTTGCACTTGTATAGAATCGGGGGTCGATTCACCATATACAGAGTCATTTACCTCTCACAAAAATGTTTTTGGATCTATATTGCTCAAGCCAATCCATGACAAGAATTGCATCAAATTCCACTCGAGGGACTATGACAAGGTTCACTGGGAAGTTCAATCCAAAAATTTTGATTGGGGAGGATTTATATTCATGAGATACAGTTATTACCCCATTTCCATTCTCACAGACATTTTTTACTTCCTTGATTTTTGGTGGTTTCAGAATTTTTCTAATAAACTTCCAAGATATAAAATAATTCATAAAACCATAATAAAAAATTATGTTCGCTATTATTGAATGAATACTTAGCGTACCTGTCTCCACTTCATTGTCGGGGTTCGCTTGGATGGTAATGATGAAAAAATATCACCCTTTCTGCCTTGGAGGTTGTTGGTTGCCTCAAAAATCCCTTGTCTTAGGGCACTGGTTTGCCAAGTTCCATGGTTCATTGCAGTTGAAGAAATTCGCATTGAATTGAGGATTTAGCGGAGCATTCCTCTACTCTGTCGCACCAGCAGGTTTTTCTTGTCGATAGTTAATATCCCCAGGCTCTTATCTTTCACACCTAAATAATTTCCTCTTCCCCTTTAGGAAATTTCACAAGGTGCATCTTTCCACACATTTGGCAAGTGGGGTGCTGGAATTTCATGGCACCATTGGATTTTTATGAGGCTGCTAGAATTAAAGTCCACCTTATGCTTCTTATCCCCATGATAACCCTAAAATACCCTAATTTCCATTTTTTAATTTGATGGAATATCAAAAAATTTCCATATAGCTCTCGAAGTCACAAATAGCTAGTGATTTTCGTAGGCTAAGTTTTATCCCACCAAAGAAGAGGCCATCATTGCATTCGGGTGTAACAAAAAAGCTAGAGGCATATCGTGCTAGCCTTGTGATGTTTGCCTCATATTCTCCAATGGATTCATTGTCTTTTTTCTTGAGGGCAAGAAATTCCATTTCTATCTTAAGTTGGAGGGGTGAAGAAAATTTTTATCAATTTTTTTTCAGAAATCCTTCAATTCCAATTCCCCGATATCCTCCTCAGGCTTTATTTTCTTAACAATGTCCACCATTTACCAGATTCACCCTCTATACAATAATCATCAAGAAGTACCTTCTATTGTTCAAAACATTGAAGGATGGAGATGATATTCTCAGTGGATTTGATCCATTTATGGTGATTGAGGTATTGGATAATCTATTAAAATTAGGGGGCCTTTGTCTCATGAAGTTATATATTATGGATTTTTCTTTCTTGGGGGGGTGGGGGGTGGGTGGGGGGTTGAATGTTCCTATTGAAACATGTTTATATTCAAAACATGAGTTAAATGAGAGAGTATCCTAACAATATTTGTGATTCCTGCTCTCATCAGATTCAGTATCTCATTAGAATAATCATCACATTGATATTCAAATCGGTTTTTAGCATGAGTCATCTTATTACTAGCCCTTGGCTAGAATAAAAGGAACATTAGGGGTAACACATAAAGAGTAATCCAATGAAAAAAGGGATAACTTATAAATTACATTTATTTTCTTAACCTATCTATGTTATCCATGATCTACTTCCCAACATATATTCTTAGGGTAAATTTTTAAATTTCCATAATAATGATTCAAATTAATCTTATAAATTTACCATAGCATATCCTCCAAGAGTGTTGTAACCAAGAGTGTAGAAAAAACTATTTTCGTGCACCAGTTCCCATTCAAGTCTAGCTCAAAGTGGTGTTTTTGAGTTTTACCCCTAGATACATCTCTTCTAGAGCTACCTCAACCAGCTTGTATCCTGACAAGGATGTATTTCCTTGATAAACCACTCACTCAATACTTGAAAAAAATTTGGGATGTTTTTATTATACTTAGTCTTATCCCTAAATATTTCACTAGGGTTTTGTAATCCTAATCCAAAAATAACTAACCCTATCATCTGATACCAACTATAACAACCCTACTCTATATTACACACTTAAAAAAAAATTATTACAAAAAAATTCACTTTAGACAACTCTGGGGATTGAGAGGTCCAGTGTGTTGGGAAATTAGTAACATTACATAACAACTTAGAACCTAAAACCCAACATCTTTATTGAAAAATTATTTTACATGACCATAACATTCCTTCGTAGTTCGCATTGAATGGGTTAACCTAAGGACATTCATAAGAAAAGGGAGAGCTATAAATCCCAGTAAGGGAGTAAACAATGAATAACATGAATAATATATTACATATTAGGAAATAGGAATATCAATTAAGAAAAAGAGAAACATGAACCTAAAGGCATGATATAACATGATTATCATAACATGGAAATGTGACAACAACATTTAAAAAGATATTAACACGAGCCAAGGCTCATTGCCCATGGAGCATGAGTAAACCCTCATTGCACTTGAATTAGAATGAGTAAACCCTAATTTCACTCGAATTATCATGAGTAAACACTTATTGAACATGGCGTATCATGATACTATAATTTACCCAATGCATTGTAGCACTAGTAGAGAACACCCTTTATAAACATTTCATTTCATGCATATGTGTGCCACATGGATCATACAACATGGATTCATTAAACATCATAATTTATTCCACGAATAAGACACGTGGAATACATAAATTTATGTCATCAATCAGCAAGTACATGTGTATAAATGTGAATTACCTTGATAGAGATATAGGTATGGTATTCACTCACACGATGATTTTGGAATGGAAAGTTTGATAAAACTTTAGCAACATAACATTGTCAAATAGAAATCACAAAATGGGTTGATGAGAGAGAAAGGGGTACCTCATCATTTATACATGAAATGTACAATAAGGGGTCATGGAACATAATATCCCAATATATTTAATGGAAATTAGATGCATAATATAAATGAATTTCTTGAATGTAAATGAGGAGAGAGAAATTTCTCACGGAATTTAGGTAAGGTAATGGGTGTACATGGGAGGAATTAATTAGAGATAAATAGGCCTATCATCATTCAAAAAAAAGGAGTCAAGTATGGAGGGGGTTAGAAATTATACCCCAACATTTTTAATAGAAAATAAAAGTGTATAATAACATAACTAAATTTGGGAAAAAAATAGAAAGGAAGTAATCTTTTACTTGGAAGTGTGATCCCAAAGTCTTGGGAGAGGCTTGAGAAGGGATTATTGGGAGATTGGGGTGCCTTTAGAGGATTATAGAATGAGGAGTTAAGGGGATGGTGGATCTACGAATTGATTGAGTGAAGAGGAATTTGATATTGAGTGGGTTTATATAGGAAAATAGTGGGAATTCATTATTATTTAGGTTTTGGACCCCACACATTAAACTAATCAAAACCAAAAAAATACCATGAGTTCTGCCCCTAGGTTTTTTCAAAGTGGATTGGAAAACATTTTTTTATATTCCCAATGGAATAACTTATTAATATATTGGGACTTCTTATGTGAAGGTGTGTCACAATCTCAAGGAAATTATTTTAAAACATTAAAATGTTTTATAAGTCATGGAGGCCTTTCAAATGCTTTGTAAAATAAATCAAACAAACATAAAATCACATTATTTTTTTGTTAAAACATATATTTTCTATAAATCCCATTTATTGTATTTTGTTACATCACTATGAGGTCATCATGATGTCATAAAACACATTATATATTTAAATGGTAATTAATTTTTACCCAAAAATTCAACTGTCTAAAAAAGTATGAATAATTCACCATTGGATAATATCGGCATCATGATTCCAAAAATAATATTCATTTTATCTAAATTATTTTATAAATATGTGATTTTTTACTTTTAAAATAAAAACTGACATTTATCGAAAATTAATGGGTTTTGACAAAAGAAACATTCAAAAACTAATAAAAATTACAATTGTATTCATAAATATCATAAAATAATTTATATTTAATAAAATGTAATTTAGTAATAATATTTTATTAAAATATTATTTAATTTAGAAAAATCCATTAATTCCTAAAAATAGTTTTCTTAATTAAATATTAACTGAAAATATTATTTGTGCTTTAAAAACTATTTAAAAAGTAAAAATAATAAAATTAATGTAGATTCTTGATTCTATAAAAAAAATGGACATAATCATAGTTCTAGGGTCTTGTTACATAAACCATTATAACACCCGCATATGACCTAAGGGTAAGGTGTGTGATGGTGAAAGACTCTTGGGGTGGCTTAGATAACATCCTTCAGTTGGTAATCTATATCAACTTCCACTTCTCTTGTAGGAGGTTCTATTCATGCTTAACATGTTGAAGCTCAGATTGGGATTGGTCAAGAGCATGGCCTGTTGGTGCCACCTTCTTTCCAAGCTATAAAAAAGGGGCTTCATACGAAGCAATTCTCTTGGATGAGGCCATCACTTTCTTTGTCTGAGTAAATTGGATTTATTAAAGTCATATATTTATACTAATCATGTGATCATTTTTCAACAACTATGTTACCATCAGTAAAAATTATTATTATTATTTTAAAATCCAAAAACAAAAAACCAAAATAGTTAATATGTTTTATATAACCATTTTAGATAATAATACATTTAATCAGATCAAGAGTAATTTCCATTAGTTAATGTTTGGGTTGTTACAATTAGTCCCCAGTATTTCATAAGGTTGAAATCTGAACTGATGATACCTTGATCTCATATTGACCTTCAAGAATACAATTTATCCCCACATCTGGTAAAAAGATCATTTATACATGGAAGAGGATATCGTTTCTTTATAGTAATTTGATTTAACTTTTTGTAATCAACACATAATATCAGAGTCCAATCATCCATCTTAGAAAATAGAACTAGAGAACCCAAGTGTAGTTTACATGGATAGATATATCTCTTATCTTCAAACTCTTCCTATGGAGTATTAATCTCTTGAATCCCTATCAGTTCCATGTTGTATGGTGGAATAGAAACTAGCTTATCCAATGACATGGGCTGAATTATAAAAAATACAACTCTTTATGGTGGAATTCCTAAGAATTATTCAGAAAAAAGATCTATAAATTAGTCCACTACATGTGGAATGAAATTATTATTTTAACCTCCATCATCCAGTAATATACTAGAAACCGGGGTGGTGAGATCCCCCAGTTGCATATGAACAAGATTTTCACAGCCTGATGTGATGTTCGACTCTCCACAGGTAACTTATTTGTCACTATTTTGAGACATAAATTTCACTCTCAAATGGTAAAACTCAATGTGGAATTAGTATTCTACTAACCAGTAAATTCCCAAAATTAGGATAAAGACTGACATATCAGGAGTATAAATGTCCCATAGAAAATGATACTTCCCAACCATGAGAGAACACCTTTTTTCAGAAGCATATTCCTATTGATAGTACACCCAAAATAGTATCTATTGTTAACAACCCACTCATAAACTCCACCACAAAGATCAAAACATTAAAATGTTTGGTAGAAATAAAGGAATTAGATTCACCAATATCAAATAAGAAAATAGATAATTTATAAGCTATAAGAATAGTAACTCTCATTGTTTATTGTATTTCCTCACTATCATCAAGTGTAGGATGAATAAAATGTAACAGTCCTACACCACTTATCTATGATACAGTCTGAGTCCCCTGAGCTCCACCACTCTTTTGATATGGATGATCATTATGTGAACCTCCACATCCACTAAATCTACCTCCACAACCAGTTGAACTCCAGCTTCCAGACTAATACATTATATAAGATCCCCTTCTATCAATTTAATTCAATTTAGCTTCTCCATCACAACCCATATGTCATAGGTTTCTACAAAAACTATTTATATTCCCCATTATTCTACAAGATTGGAACTCCATTGGTGGATGGGGAGAATGATTACAAAAGTTTTATAGCCTACCAGACTATTCGAAAAGAAGATAGGTAATATCATGGGTAACTGATCCATCCCCATGGACTATCTTCCTGTTTTCCCTCTCACTAACATTATCAAAGCAATTCATCTTGCCCTTTGAAGACACACAATCTGATCATCCAAAAACAAAAATATTTCTACCACTGGAATCCTCATTTGGGTTCCCCTCAACTACAAGAACCAAATCCACTACCCTAGAAAACTCATTTAACCAAAAGAGGTAAAAATGGGATCCAATATCACATTTAAGGTTGTCTTGAAAACGCCTTGTTGTACTTGTCTCATCCACTACATTTACTTGAGAAAATCATTGAAAGTATTTAATGTTACTAGAATAGTACATCACAAACATGCTCCTATGAATCAAAAACATGAACTCAGTTTCTCATTCCTTTATTCACATCTCTGGTTGAACTTTTTCCATGAACATATCTAAAAATTCATTCTAGGAAATCCCATCTACCTGCCCTTTCTAGGCCGAAAAATCCCATCAATTCACAACTAATCATTGCAGTATGTAAGAATCTAACTTGACTCACTTCTCAACAAGAGTCTCTAAGTTGTCAAGTACAGTTTTGATGGACTCAATCTAGTAATTTTCCTCCTCATATCCAAACACTCTAGTAAAAATTAGAGGGTTATGTAAAAAAAACTCCCTCATCAGTTTGGACAAGTTTATCACAATCCTACATGTTCTCATTCCATAAATTACATGAAATAAAAAAATCACTTGGAAATTATCTATGACATCCCCATCTACTATCATTTTCTTAGGTTCCACTACTAATATATCATCTATAACGATGTCATCTTGTCATTATATCAATAGACTTTATCATAGATGCATATCTATATAATGAAAAAATAAACCTAAGGCCACATAACACAGTAGTAACACATTTACAAAAAAAACCAAAATAGACCATAATAAGAAAATTCCTACATTTCCTCAACACATGGTCAGAACTAAGGCACTATGACTACCCATAACCATCCTATATCTTAGTCATGGTTAACATAGGGTAAACTCATTTCCATTTTAATGTTTCTCATTAGAAACACATTTATTTAATATTTTTAATCATTTTACAATTTCTAATTTCATTATAGGAAACATTTTTAGTGCAATTCTACAAGAAATAAAAAATAGTTCATGTTCAAAAACATACCCAAAAATAGTTTTCAATGCATTAATAAGATAATCCATGTACCATAAAAATATTGTGTACCAAGAATGATGTATGTAAAATCAACTCTCATGTCATACCAAGAAAAAAGTAAAATCACATAAAATCATAGGAATAATAATCACATCACCCAAAAAAGTGCATCAATAAAGGTGAAATAGTATCAACTATAACAACACATACCAACACGAGAAATCTGACCATGGGTACATGGATTTTACCTTCGTACATGGGGTACCTACTCTAATGAAATTTCTCTTAACCATGATATGAATCATCATATTCTCTTATATACCATCCAAATATAGTAAGACCAAATAAAAAGAAAAACTCATTTGATAAATATTTGTAACATCTGGTCCAAGGTACCACACACCGGGGCTTCAGGTTGGTCCGTCACATTACATCAAGCATGCCTCACCTCACACCAGAGGCTGAAAACTAGTAGTGGGGGTCTAATGTTGATAATAAGGAGAGTATTCCCTATTTATCAAATTATCTAAATAGTAGAAATAAATAAAAAAAAATAATGGATATATAAAAACCATAAATATTTCAATATCAAAAGATGAAAAAATAGGAAATACAATATCCACACTAAATAGTTGACATGCCATAATAATGTACATTCCATGTTTCAAAATGAAAATAGAAATTTAATGAATCTATCAACTACCATGTAGGCCCCTAACCATGTATCGTTCCCGTATCTATGCTTCATCTAAAAAAGGGACTTTTCCTTTATTCTGTCTTGTAAGCATGAAGTCTATTCGGATACTGACCATACATCCTAAGTGAGGAGGGAGTAAATCTGAGTAGGAAACCATGAACAGATTATAAAAAAATATCTAGTATATTGTGGTGTATGAAATTTGATAAATAATAAAATAAAATATATAATTTAAAATGTTTTCATTTATTTAAATGTTGTTTATTTGACCACATTAACCCCCAGGTTACCTAGGACCCCTGAACCTCAATACCAACTTTGGATCATGCCGAAGTCTAATCTGTACCCATGGAATATCATATTGCTTAATGAAATATTTACAATTCATAATCTATTTTCACACTATGATGAATTGTAACCATAGTCCAATTCCATATCATGGGTGTAGAACATCATTTCTAACACCCTATGGTTATTTGGAGCCTTATTCCCTGTCTGACACCTCAATGTCACATGGGTATGAAGAACTTTAGTTTTGGTCTCATACCCACTATCCCATATGGTTAATTGAATCCTCTATCCATGTCCCGAACTCATATAACACATATGGTTCTTTGGAGTCTCAGTACATGTCCCACATACAGTTATCATATATGGGTATTTTGAGCCTCAGCCCCTATAACACACACATTTAACAGATATGGGTATTTGGTGCCTCATTCCCAATCCTACACACATTTAAAACACTTGGGTATTTAGAGACTCAGTCCCTCTCTCACAAAAATATAACAAAATATTTAAATTTAATTTGTGTCAGAGTATCACATTAATTAACTCACTAATTAATTAATCAAATTCAAAAAATTCATAATAACATCACTCGATTAATTAAATAATCAGTTAATTAATAATTTAAATACATTTAATTATCTAAAAAATTAATTGATTACATAAATTCCATTAATTAATTTAAAAATAAATTAATATAATAAATCAATTTCCCTATTACAACAATAACTCTTAATTAATTAATTTTTTTTTAATCAATATCACCAAACCTAATATTCCCAATTGCACAATTTTATAATTAATTAATATATGATTTTAATTAATTAAAATTTTGGAATTAAATTTCTAGTAATCTAAAAGAAATTCTAAAATTTCGTATAAGTAATCAAATTCAATACTATCATTTTCACATAATATGCCTCCAATCTAAATTTTTTTGAATAAATATTGAAAACACAAAACCCCAATTGATTTATGATGGCTGAAAACAATAATTGAAGAGATATAGACAAAAAACAAGGATAAATATAAATCCCCAAACCCAAAAGTATCGATGATTCCATCACTTCATTAGAATAAGGAAGAATATAAGGGAACCAAAGAAAAAAGGGCTTACTAGGTGTCCCCCACCACACCACAATGATCACTGATGAATAAAGAAGTCTAAATCCACTAAGAGTCTCTCTAATGTCAGAGGAGGAAGGATTTATAAAGAAAAAAACCAAAACGAACTACAAGCAACTATTAAATATTTTTCTTTGAGAATTATAGCATGTTTAAATCCATTAAAACTTTTATAATTATTTTTAATGGTTTATAATGATAAAATAGTCACCTTAGATTATTTTATCAACACTAAACTATTACATTACATATAATATAATTACACAACATGTAAATTTTCTGAAAATAAATTTTCATCCCAAATAGAAATTTCATAAAAGATTGCGCCACCTCTAATACCTTTAAAACCCAAATCAATCACATTCCAAACCTAGATAAACGGAGAAAACTTAAAAGGGATGCACATTGAAAGAGAATGCAGTCTTACAGTCTTATTCAAATTTTATGATCTTATAGAACATGTTATTTGATTTAATTATTATTCAGGTCTTACGAACCACCATCCTTTATTCAATAAATATTGTTTATATTCTATTAATTATAGGGTACATTTTTCAAATGTTAAGGTCATACCATTATAATTATGTCAAATTTATTTTTTATTTACATCTTATTTTTTACCCTTTCTGTGAATCAAATATCACCCTATAATATGTTTTATAACCATTTTATGATGAATTATTTTATCTATGATTTGTTTGAGAAGGTTTATAGATATTAAAAATATAGTGGGAAATGATGTAGTTAACTTAAAAATAAGTTGTTTGTGTGTCCATGTTTCAAATTCACTTTTCCTAAATGATTCTTTCAGGGATCATTATTTTATGAAATTAATATTTATCCATTAATATTGAAAATAAATTTATTAAAATAATGCATCATTACAAAATGGGTTGGTCTGGATCATCCTTCAACTTACACTATTTTTTACTTGTCCAAAGACACCCTCTTATTGTCGATAACAGTTAACATGAATGTTACATGGTTCATGTATATGTTTTATTGAGAACACAACCACTCAATTAGGAGGGAGACTAGAAAGTTCTTAGGTAAACACATCAACATATTACCCTAGAATGGGATTTAATCAAAGATGATATTTTCCATTGTCACAAGCATTCGATCAAGATACAATTTTTCATATGGAAATAATTTCCATGATGGATATGAGGACTGTAAATTAGTTTTTTCCTCCTCCATAAACTTTTATAAGATCAAATGTTGATTCATGGTATGGTGGGTGAATTCTTGATCAATGAAAATTTTAAAGGGTTTATAGAAGGGAAATCATACCTTAACTAAGAGAAAATAAAATTCTACTAAATTTATAATGGTAATATTTTCATGAATTAAATTTCCATAAAATTATTCTTTTTAAAAAATTATAATAGATTTTTTTTCATGATGATATAAAATTATTTCTAGTGGAGAATAGATGTTCTGAGAAATTATTTACAATATTTTAATATGGAATGAATTGAAATAAAATAAGGGCACACATGTCTGGAGTGGTGGTTTTTTGTACTTAAGTAATCATCATCATACTATATATAAGACTATCATTTTCCCTTGATTATTGAGATTTTAGGTGCTCATCATGCTTATTATCATAAGGAATAGTGAATTTTCTTTGTTAATTCCCAATATCCTCACATTTATGACATACAATTGTTAATGGTACAAAAAATTAAACTTTATTTCCCTTCATAATGTTATTTATTTTTCTATAGAAATTGAATACTGTATACCCTACTTTTAGACACTTAAAAACATATCCCAATTACTCTGTGACATTTACCTTGGTGCCTCCTTCCCCATTATTTTGATGAATTGAATTTGGATCTTTTTTCCTTTAACACAATTATCAGATGAAATTATTTGATGCATCATACTCTTATTATTTTATGTTTTTTTCATTCCTCTATGTTCTAGTTTTTAAACATTATTATATATATATATTTTAATAATCACAATTCTTCTTACATGACATCCACTAGGTTAAGAATCTCATTAGGGTAGTAATCACATTGCCCATCATAATATTTTTTTACTCAGTTCCTTCTATTTCTATCAATTTACCTGAACTAAGGTACTATTAGAGATGAGTTTTTCTTAAATTATATTAAACACATAAATGGGAACCATGAAAAATAAATGGAAAAATATTAAGTTACTTATATTCCATACATATGAATGTTTACACATCATTATTTTCTATCTAAGTTATATTTATAAATATAAAATATTTTTTGAATTTTGGTTGCCATAATAAATATTTTTAATGAGATTATTAAATTATAGAGTCATATTCCTTCATATTTTCAATCATAGTGTGAAAAAAATGTCATTTTTTCATATACCAATTCACAATATATTCGAGATCAATATGTTTTTATTGATGTTGTTACCCATATGTATAACTATACTAGAGATACACCCACTTATAATATCAACTAAAGTATATATTATTTTGGATTACAATTAATATGTACATTAAAAAATTTAGGGATGTTTTCTATTGGTTACAATTATACATAACGGTTTATCTAGGGTTCTGTAATCAAAATCCAAAAAATAAGATGGAAATTTATTGATACATTGTATGATAACCCATATCTTTCATACACATTATTTTATGAATAAATAAAAAAATCACACACTATAAACAATTTATGATTGATAGTCAAAGTATAATTATAAAATTAGGTATATATAGTGTGATTATGAAACATGGATACAAAAATATTAATTATAACTTTCATAACATACTTTTCAAATTGAATATCTTTTATAAAAAAATGTGATAACCTAAATACATGCATAAGAAAGGGGTGAGCTATAATTTATATTAAGGGAATGAAAAAAGATAATTTGATAAATGTGTTAAATTTTATTCAATTGGAATTTAAATGGAATATAAAAGGGGTGATAATAATAAGCAAGAATATTGAATCATGATATACGATGATGACAAAAATTCATTATTAGAATGTGGAAACAACATTAAACATAACATCATAAACATAGGACAATGATGAACAAAAATACATCAAAAAATTGTGTAAATGTACCCTAATGGATTTGTTTTACTGTATAATTCCATACATGATGTATCATGATATAAAAACCATAACTAATGTAATTAAGAACTATAAAACTCTGGTTCACCCATTAATTTTATATCATGTACATATAGAAATGCTCCGCATAGATCATTCATCATAGAAACATATTTCATCACATTTAATCACTCAATTAGGTATTGTGTAATATATAAATTTAATTAACAAATAAAATAAGAAAATATAGTTCTAGGTGAATACCCTTGAGTGGATATTTTGATTGTATTGATAATAAAAATGATGGTCTTCAAAATATCAAAGGATAATTTAAGCGGAATAATGGTGGTACATAATGAATCAAAGAAAACATTTATGAGAGTGAAAGAGATATATCACCACATGGAAATAATAATGTAATTAATATGGATATCTATAAAAATAATACATCAATTTAAATTGGGAGTTAAAGGTCATAAGACCATGCAGGTTCTTGAATAATATTTTATCATGGAAAAATTAAAGGATAATTTCGATAATATAATGAGTGTACATAATGAATAATGGGAGGTATTAGTGAGATTTAAATGGGTATCTAATAACATAGACATTATATGATAAGTAAAGAGGATGTGCAAAAATGTACCCCAACATGAAAAAATATAAAATAAAAGGCAGAACACAAAGGATTTTCTTGATTAAAGGGGAGAAGAAGATGATATGTAACCTTGAGATGGTGATACGAAAAGAAATGTATGATCTTTGAGAGATATAAGGGAACCTTGGGAGGGATATAAAGAAGAAATAAAAGTTTATAGTAATCATCAAATGTTTTTTAGTGAAGAAAAATTGGTCTTTGGGTTGGTTTATTTTTGAAAATATAGGTGAGTTCTTTATTATATCTTAAACATGTGTTTTAGTCATTATAAAATAATCTAATTAGAACCACAATCATTCAAATGGTGTTTCCCATGGTTTTAAATAATTAATAGTGGATTTAATTCTTTTATAGAGAGATAAATTTAGTACATAAAACTAATACCCTTTTTGATGTGGAATTGAGTCATGTTTACATAGACTTTATTTTTAAACCTTAAATTATTATATATATTTCAAAGGATTTATAAAACTCCTAAACAATTATTCAAAAAACCTGATTTTTTTAAAGGAGAAAATATATTTTTTTTTCATTTATACCTTTCATTGAACATATTACATTTTGGGTCATTATGATGTCATAATACATAGCATGTAATTACACTGTATTTATGTTATAACAAAATATTTGATTTTCTCATAAAATTATGAATTATTCACCATTGAATAATTTTTAAGTGAGGATTTCTAAAATAATATTTATTTTATAAAACGATCTATAAATTTTTTTATAAAATACATTTTTAAATTTAAATACATTTTAATTTAAATATATTGGGTTTATTTGATAATAACAGTTTGGTATCTATTAAGAAAATACATTTTAGATTCAAAAATATATACTGTTATTTATATATTTATATTGTGAATATTTTATTTAAATATCATATGTTTATATAATTTATTAAATAATTAAATGTAATGACTTAATTGAAATTTCATATTACCAAATAATAAAATCAATGTTTTTTAGAATTAAAATCTAATTTTTATCAAACTTTTTTTATAATATTTTAATTTTTTTAAAAAATAAAAAATAAATATAATCATTATTTTATTGAAAATAAAATAAATATATTCATTCTCTTAGGGATTTGATACTAAACCCATTATTTAAAAAGTGAATTCACTTACGGTATGATGGACAACAGTTTAATTTTGTTTGGGTGGTCTGGCGATCATGGTTTAAGCAGTGATCTAGAAGAGCTTGAAATTCTCGCCAATACTGTTTTTATATCTCTTTAGTTTTTGAACCACATATTTTTATTGGAAAATTGGAAATTCTAAAGAATTTATATCTCTTGGACAATATAACAAATTTTCTTTATAGGGTAAAATTCTACTACTCGGGGCCGTTGATTATTTGATCATTATCACTTGGCTTTATCATAACCCTTAATTTATAGTAATCATATTATCACTGTTCAATGACTCTATTATTAGTACTAATGGTCCATAATGATATTTTCAACCGGATAATAATTAACCAAATAATTTTATCTATTTTCTATAACCACATTAAAAAACATGGAATTTAATTCAAACATAGAAGGAATTTTAATTATAAATGTTCAGGTCGTTACAAGAAGAAACTTGTTCTTGATTTGAAATTTGTAAAGTTCACTATAGTCAATGTAGAGATTCACATAGGTTCATAAAGAAAATATTGATAATTTACTATAGTTTCTTATTCAATTCCACTAATACAATGTTAGCAATATAATAATGAGTTTTGATAGCAAAATTGATTTAGGTATGATTTTGATTAGAAACACAACATCATTGTCTAGCTGACCACTTGAAAAATAATTAAGAAATTCATAATAATATTCGATTATATTATTAAAATAATCAATTCTAGGTTCTTTTTCTAAACATATACGTTAAATACCCTTCGTGAATGGGTATTAAGATGAAAATAATGGAATTAATTCCATAACTAGTTCCCAGTCAAACATCCAATGATAGATGATAAGATATTGATTTAGAATGAAAAAAGTGACAAATATATCAATGAAATAAATATTATATATTTATAAATAGATCTGACATAATACTAATACATCAAAAAATATATAAAAAGGAATTTATATATATTTTTTCAGAGATAAAATTACAAAAAAAATTATATAAAAGTGGTTTTGGGGGCACGAGTTACATTTACAAAACCAGTAATAGATCTCACTAATTATTCAACATATAATAACTTTAGGGGGTGTCTCTATACCTCTATAACTTATACCATATATAGATTATTTGTTATAATAATAAAAAAAATAAAAAAAATGTATTTATAATTTTTATTACAACTGAACCTTTCACCACTTCATTATACCGACACACTATGATAGTTTTAATTTCATATGATTTTATTTTTTCCAATAGAATAAGAATATTTTGATTATTATAATCATCATTAGACATTTTATTGGTGATATTTCTCCATTAATTTTCTAGAACCATTTAACTAAAGTATTTAATTTTAGGGGAATCATTAATGGTCACATATATTTTATCAATTTTTAATTATCAATTTCACAATACATTAAAAATCACACGAATGGTGGATGAGATTTCAATAAATATAAAATTTTCTCATTAATTTTAATAGTTCTTTTGGGTATCATGGTCATTGTTTTTATAATTTCAAAAAAGGATCATTCCTCCCTTTATTTTACTTTTCATGAAGATCAAATTTTCTTTTATTATCTACAAAGCCCATAGTAGAATAGGATTATTCAGTCTCAATTTCAAACAAGAGTTCACATTGGAAAATAACATTATCAATTCAAAATTATCATTTAGAAATCACCTTTCAAATATTTTTTTCTTTCTAGAAGATAACTGTTCAGTCATTATTTCAGGTCCTGTGATAATATCTAAGCTAGACATTGTGAGCCTTGTGGTATTATCATTATAAGAGCTAATAAATATGACTTTCTTTAATTATAAATCTTATAATTACCTCTTTATATTCATTTTATGCGTTTAATAAATATTATTGATGATGAATACAATCTTAAACTCTTTCCTTTCCATAGAGTATATTTAATACTTATATGTATTATTCATAATGAGAGTCCACCATTTTTAGCCTCACCTTCAAAATGATTGGCTACTAAATCATCTATATATTGCTTTAATAATTGTAATTACATTAATATAATTCCATTTAATTTATCCATTACATATATGTAACTAGATTATATGATCCTCAATAAAAATATGGTCGTTTTTACAAGAAAGGAATGATAGAAGGATTCTAAGTCCTTGGTTCATTTAAGAGGTCCAAATAATTCGGATTATTATTCATGTGTTAAATACTATTAGATACCATTCATATGAATATTCCTCTTCAATCTATCCCACTGTCTTACTTTTTTTAAAAAAATCACCACATTTTCCGTCACATACATTATAAACCTAGTTTTTTATTTCACTATCTATTATATTTAGAAAACAATTTAATGATTTGAAAACATAATGAATAATTTTTTTAGGTAAAACTAAAAGAATAGAACTAATAATTAATAAATGAGGTACATATATTAACTACATAATCTATATGAATTAATCTTGTTTTTCCATGATAATTTTTCTATTGCATTAAAATATTACATGTTTAAATCCATAATAATAGGTCATATAGTTTATGTGAATTAAACAAAACATATCCATCGGGAGTTTCAATCCATGTGTGTGATTAAGCCCCCTTTTCATATAGTGATTATAGCAAACCAGACATAAAATACATGGATATTACCTCAATTTAGATGAATATACAGTAAATTGGAAAAATACACCCCTAAGGACCATAATAGTTAAGTTTATTTGAAAACCTAGAAACAAAATATTCTATCCTAGTGAAAGATCTTCAACATCTCCCATAAAAATATACACCTTTAATACTTCTATCGAAAACCTTTCTTCATGACCTAGAGAAAGGAATCATAAAAAAGGGGTGATCTCATATGCTTAACAAGGGTAAATAAAAGAAATTTGTAATAAAAACATAAAAAATAGGGTATGGAACTTGAGCATAAAATATGAAGATCATAACTTTCATATTAGAGACAAAAATAAATATTTGTAGTTTATATGTAAAATATTATAGGGTAATTGAGAGAATAAGTAATGGATTCATAACATAGGAATAATAAATAGAATTTATATCATGCACATTCATTTATAACATTGTTAACAAGTATAATTACAAAAATGTTCACGCATTATGCTAAAGATATGAAATCAGGCCCCACCATCAACTTGTGGACATACAACCAGGTCCAGTCATAACATTGGGAAGGTGAAATCAAGTTCAAGAATAACCTTATAGATATGAAACTGGGTCCTTGAATAACATTATGAACATGTAATCAGGTTCAAACATAACATTGTTAACATGTAATCAGGTATACACATTCAATGATTGACGTTAAACCATGTCCATTAATAACATTGTGAACACATAATAAGGTTCACTCATAACATTATGAACATATAATTAGGTTCACGCATAAACTTATTGACATGAAAAGAGGTATATTCATAACATTGTGTACACATAATCAGGTTCATGCACAACATTATGAACATGTAATCAGGTTCATGCATAAATTGATGGACATGAAACCACATCCTTGAATAACATTGTGAACACATAATAATATTCACTCACAATATTGAGAACATTTAATCTATTTCATGTATAAACTTATGGGAATGAAACTGGATCCTAGAATAACATTGTGAACTTGAAATATGGTTCGCGCGTGACATTCTGAACATGTAATCAGGTTTACACATAAACTTATGTACATGAAACCAGGTCCATGCACAACATTGTGAATGTGTAATCATGTTCACAAGTATAATTTATAATCTTGAGTCATCAATAATTACCAAATTAATTATAGGGAGATATAGGTCCCACCCATCTCATAATAAAATCATTCATAAATGCGCACAGGGTAATAGAACTTCATCATATCTTCTCATAAAAAATAAATGGGTTTTATAAACATTGAATGATAACACATGAAATGAATCGATCATCATTAAAATTTTCTCACATCATAACCTATTGGAAATATATAGGTTTCATTTCATCAATGAATAAACCATGAAATTAATCAAGTTTCAATAGTATATAACAAGTTGAATTGAAATAGGTGTCATAAGTGTCATTACATCAAGACATAACAATTAAAGAAAGGATGTGAATGGAAACATTGGATAATTTTCTTGATGGTCCTGAGTAACATCAACAGATTTCAACTTTGAAGGAAAATTATACAGAATATTATATTTGAAAACATTTATTGTAGAAAATATCAATTCATTATTCAAAAAATCTATTTAAAATATAAAACATTTTGATAACTAGTTCCTTTGAAAATAAATTGAAAACATTAAAATAAGGTATGAAAATATTTTGAATCCCATTTTCTTTGAAAACATAAAAAATAATATTGATAACCATTTGCATTTAAAAATCATAAATTAATATTGAAAACTTTTTTGAAGACTATATTCCATGAAAACATATTAAATAATTTTGAAAACATTTTTAAAAAATATTTTCCTTGAAAAATTATAAAAAGATCTTAAAATTGTTTTGAAAAACATTTTATTGAATGTTTAATTTAAAATAATTTTCTTAAAAATAATCATTTAAACATGAAAATAATTATTTAGAGTAATTAGGGAGATAAATACATACATGTCATATGAAGTAAAAAAGATAATTTATTTTTTAGGGTAAAAATGTTTGAAAAAAATATCATTCGGAAGGAGAAAAAAGATTCTATTGAAAACATTGGTAAAAGAAAAAAGGGTAAAAAGTTATTTTAATGGTATAAGGTGATTATTATAAGATTCATGGAAACCATTTGTAGAGAACATGGTTTTAAACAAACAATGGTTTCTAACCGAAGAGTGGGTAAAGTCAGGATTTCTTAGAAAAACACTTTCTTAAATATCTTATGTACAAAAGAGTGGGATAAATGGTATGAATATTTAAATCAATATTAAATAACTATAGGATATGAAAATTCATGAATTTTATTGAGACACGGGTTAAAATATTTAATCAAAGTAAGAATAATCATAAACAATCTCGAAAAGCAACATGATTTTCTCAATAAACACTTATTACTTGGTAACTTAGGATCATAATATCTATGTAAGAAAATGAGACTAAATGAAACTTAAAATACAATGAAACCAGGTAAATTCTTGATATAACATGTAAAATGATAGTATATACACCTCTAATGATAATTTAGGTGCAAAATAAAATATTAATCTCGAAGAAGGAAAATTGAGACAATGTTATTTTACTGATTTGGTAACTTTTGAAGCACAAAACCCATGAAAGAAGGATCATATAATTGATACGAGAATAACCATAAATATATGTATAAGATAAATATAAAACAATCAGGAGTAGTACATAAACCACACAAAATGAAATAGTGGAGATCGTAACATGTACCATACATAAATAAAAAGTGAGATGAAATACCCTTACCATGTGTATTCACTCTCATCGTACTCATTTAGACCACCTATATAATAGATATAAACTTATTATACATATTTTAAATAAAAATTTTATTATATCAAATACCATATATTTTTTTTATTTTTACTTTATAATACCCACTAGGTAACAGTCCTATGTTATGGTTTAACTTCAGGTAATATTCACTTTATTCTTCACATGTGTCTTAATTTGTTATATCTTTGGTATATATACATTATATAATGATTTAAAGAATTTAAACCATGATATAAATATAATTTATATAAATTTTATGTTTATTATAAGAATCTATAGAATATATAAGAATGATATGGAATACAGTATTCATGTAGAGGGTAGGTCGTACGTACACATGAATGCTATTTTAGATTAATTTTCATGGTGAAACAATGAATGTAAAAGACTTATATATATATCATTATTAAATTATATTTACGATATTTTATATATCATATATATTCACTGAATAAATCCTTAATACAAACCATGTGTTGTATGAATAAATCATATCTCTTTGAGGGGGTGGTAGTCCACAGTTCCTCAAACAGAATTATCTTATCAACAAAAAATGGAATGTAAAAATATTATTGTTTTGAAAAGTAAAAAATAAGATTAAATAAATAATTAATATAATATATGATGTATATAAATAGATTTTCCATCATAATGAGCACCATGGTAGGTGTAACGGAAAATTGAAAAATCATTGTTTCATGATGAAGTAATTCGCCATTCACAGAAACAATATGTTTGTCACCCATTAGATAGAATTATGTGTAAGTGTATAATAAGATATTTAGATAAAAACATCCTAGAATATTGTGGATACTAATTTTTAACAATATAATATAATAATGATAATTTTAGGGGCTGGAGAAGGAAAATAAAATAATGTACTTGAGAGAAGACATTACCTCTTAATAGGGTAACTTCTTTTGGTTTGTTCCCAAAGGCTTCCTTGGATTGACTTGTTCTCAAGGGATGTATTCTATGAGAATATTAAATATTTTGGGAAGATTATTGGGAAGATATTTTCTAAAAATAAGCGGTTTTAGATGTTATAATAATAGAGAGAGGTGGTGGCCTTTTATAGGGAAGGAAAGTGACTCAATTGGAATTTTGGAAATCATGTTTGGTGACACATGTTATTACTTAAAAAAAGTCATAAAGAACTAACATAAATTAATAATGGGAAGTATAGGAAAAAATAATGGCAATAGAATCTTTTTTCTACAAGTGCATAGATCATTTTTCCAAATATGATTGTGGTTTAGTCAGAAATTAACATTAATTTGACCATAATCACTATGACTAATTTTAATCACTTTTACTAATATTTTTGTTAAAACATTAACTTGATATTATTAAAATATAAATATTATACTGATTAAAATGGTGTATGTACGTTTTTTTAAATTCAATTCACATAAGTGGAAAAATTTATATTATTGCTAATCTCACAGATGAACCAAAATAACACATTCCTAAAGTAGAAAAATGTTCAAAGGTTTGTTATCTTTTATAGTAATTTTGATAGTCAAATTGATTATAATTACCTAAATGGTATTAATAGTTGTATAAGTTATCATATGTTACATTTAAATAAATTTAAATTATAATTTTACTTTAATACTTTTTTAAATGAAAATGCGATTATTAACTAAAATCTAGTATTTTTCAGTATTCATTAGAAAATGAAGTTTCACAGAAAAAATCCAAACAATTCCCCATAATCTAATTTATACATTATGAAGTCAAAAATAACTTTTATTTTATCAAATTAAATTTCTAAATGTGTCTAAAATTAATTTGATTATTAAAATCGGTTCATTTGATAAAATGGGTTTTTAAACATAAATGGTCTTTACAAAAAATCATATCTTTCATTACCAATATATTTTATCTATATAAAACAATTATAAATAATATTTCAAAATTATTTATTACTATTCATATAACTATGATTAATATCTAGTTTACAATAATCTCATTTAAATAATTATAAAAATAAAATGATGTTTCATAGAAACATCAGTGTTGCATGTAACAAAAGAATAGTTGGTAATGCATGTAGCATAAGCCAAGTCAGTGTTATGTGAAAGGAATATTTTCTATATTATTTTAATATATATATATATATATATCTCTTTCTAGCGTCTTGTGAAATGAAAAATATTTAAAATATGAATTAATTCTGAAAAAATGTCTCACAAAATCATTGGGTGTTACATTCTACCCCTTTAAAATGAATTTACCCCTCTAAATTAATCTGGTTTATCAAATTTTTAATACTCTAAATTTTTATTCATAGAACCCCACATCATAAAAATTAATACTACATCCTCTCTTAAAAAGTGAAAATTTTAACCATAATAGTTACCCAAAGTAACATATAACTAGGTTTCCACATAGGAGAACATAGGTTGGGAGTAATGACTATTAATAGAGGAAAGGAATAAATATTTATAGAAAGTGATTTAAGTCATCATTAACAAATAAATGATCAATCTAAGAATTGTTTAGGGCCTTAATGTCATAAATCTATGATGATTCCGGAGGACATTGGTTCAACGAAAATTAATGTATTAAGACAACACATTTTCATTTGACCATTAACCTTACATTAAGTAATTATTTTACTGACCATGAATATAAGGAATATAATTTAATGATATATTTAAATAACAAAATCTTTTTTTCCTTTAATCAATTTCTAATTCATCCATTACTTCATGTAATGGACGTTCAAAAATAAACTTTGATGCCTGAAGTGTTAAAATACAATTTTAACAAAAATTAAGGATCATAAGAGAATAGAAAAATAACTATTTATCTATAAATATTCTTAAAAATCAACATGGCTAATAAATTAATCTCTAAACATAAGAATTAAAACTATTTTTTTATCCTGAATAATTATTCATTAAAAATAATTATTCATTAGCCATGACATCGCACAAGTAATTTGTAGGTGTGAAACCCTTATCATACTTCAGTCATGGGTTTAAGACCCTCCGCCTTTCCATACTTAATTCATGGTCAACTAACATACATTATGTCATTTTACCAAACCATACTACTGTAATTTCTAAAAATAAATAAGATATAGCTACTTGAAATTTGTTAATGTCTAAATATACTTTTAACCACAATTTTAAATAACAACCCTTTGAATCAATACTTCCTATGATGTTTAACATAAAAATTTCTTAAATGGTTAACCTTATAAACCATCTGAAAGTTGAAGATCCAGAACATCCGAAATAGATTCTAGAAACAATATTAACATTGATTCCCCCATATATCAAAATTTAGCTCTTGGTTTTCACATCCCAAACATGTGTATACCATCTTGGTAAATTAGCATAATCCATTTGGAAAACATGCACTCTTCCTTATTCTAATGATTACAAGATATATTCTTTAAATCTAAGAAGTTTTAAACATAAACCATTATGATATAAAAAATCTTTTTCAATAATCAGTTCCAGGGTAATCCGTACAACCCAATTTACTTATTCATATCCAATGTATCATTATCCAAATGTCATTATCTCAATTTTAGGCATTAATTAGGGGCTTCCTTATCTTAATCAAAATATCACCTTTCTATGAAATTACTTCTATATGTCTTCATTACCATTCACCATGTCCTTTTCAATACATACAGAAAAATTATACTAAAAAAGAATATATATTTCATGATTCATATAACATAATATTTGAATTCCAAAACCTAAATACTTCATTAATAGGGATTTATTCATAAACCATTACTTAGGATTCATAAACTTATTCCATAATACATATTTTCTAGAATATTAAATACGAATCATGTCTTAAGGATCATTAGATTCCATATAATCAAGATTCTTATGTTTAATGTAAATAATACTAGAATGACATCACATACCTTTCAGATGTTATTTTTGGTCTTACTATCATTAGATGTATATCCAATACTCATACAATCTTCCTGATTCACTTTATGAGATTTCTAATTGGGAAATTGATTCACACAATAACCATGATTTCAAAATATAAAACATTAAATTTTAACCATGTTCCTTGTAGTTATCTCTATAGAATAAAACTAGAAAGCATAGTGTGAGAAACATTAATCATATTGGGATACCATATAATCATGAAACGTTACATATAGAGTGCCTAAATCATGGATCCTACTTATTTTATCCATGAAATCATTGATTTATCCTCGTTTATACATAGAACAAATCTATTTTAATACTTCATAATAGTTTATGAAGAGTTTGTGAATTCCCCAAAAATATCCCATGGGAGTGTCAAAAAATCTATGCAGTAAGGCTCGTTGTCGTGTACAAGATTACCCCGAGTCAGGCTAGGAATAGTTTGTCAAAGTTGGTACCCATAGATACATCTATTCCAAAACCACATGCACTTATAGTATGCATGTATGGATGTATTTCTAGGAAACCATTAAATATATCTTTTACAAAAGTTATAGGTAATTTTTCTAAATGTTATGTCATAATTATACTTATCCTTAGAGAGATACCTAGACATATTCTTTGAAATAAAAATAGGGATCTCACTAAAGTTTTCTCATCCTATATTCCAAAGGATGACTAAACATTTTCTTTGATTCTAACTACAGTGACACAGGATTAACAAACATGGTTATTACATCATTTTAGATGAATATTTAGTACACTAAAAAAATACAATCCCAACGACCATAATAGTTTAGTGTATTTGAAAACACGGAAACAAAAACATCTATCTCGGTGAAATATTTCCAACATCACCCATAAATATCTACACGTTTAGTACTTATAACTGAAACCTTCCTTCATAACCTGGATAAAGGAAATTTAAGAATGGGTGGTCTCAGATTCTCAGTAATAGTAAATAAAGGAAATTTGTAAGCATAACATGAACAAATAGGGTATGGAACATGGGAACAACATTTGAAGATCATACCATACATATTTGAGATTATAATAAATATAGTCAGTTTATAATACCGAGATCATAGGAGAACTAAGGGAACGAGTCATGAATGCATAAAATAGGAATAATATATGGAATTTGTGGCATGAAAGTTATTTTATAATTTTTTAAACATGTATAAGTAGAAATAAGTTCACTCATTAAGTAACGAAAATGAAATCAGGCCCCAAGATCAACTTGTGGACATGATACCAGTTCCAAGATTAATATTGTGGACGTGTAGTCAAGTTCACACATAACCCTATGTAAATGAATCCAGGTCCATAAATAATATTGTGAACATGTAATACGGTTCATGCATAACATTATTAAAAGGTAATCAGGTTCATGCATAAACATATTGACCTGAAACTAAGACCCTTCATTACATTGTGAATATGTTTTAAGGTTCACTCATAACATTGTGCACTTGTAATTAGGTTCACTCATAAACTTATGAACATGAAACTAGGTCCATGATCAACATTTTGAACATGTAATGAGGTTCATGTATAACATTGTGAACTTGTAATTAGGTTCATGCATAAAATTACATACATGCTACTAGGTCCATGCATAACAGTGTGGACATGTAATAAGGTTCACTAATAACATTATAAACATGTAATAAAGTTCACACATAAACTTATGGGAATGAAACCATGTCCATACATAACATTTGGAACATGTAATTAAATTAATGTGTAATATTGTGAACATGTAATCAGGTTCATGCACAAACTTATGGACATGGAACCAGGTCCATGCATAACAATGTTAATATGTAATTAGGTTCACACATAACATTTATACTCATGAGTCATCCACCGTTACCGAACTCATTTGAGAGAGATATAATTCCCACCCATATCATAATAAAATTATTCATACATTTTCACAAGGTAATAAAACATTGTCATACCATGAACCATAAAAAGAGAAGGGATTTATAAACATCACTGATATCATAATAAATTAATTTGGCACATTTTCTCAAATCATAACTTATGGAAAATATATAGGTTCTGTTTCATCAAACCATAACCTCTAAAAAGTAGCTCATTTCAAAATCATAAAACATGTGGAATAGAAATAGGTTTCATAACTGTCATCCCATCAAAACATAACAACTCAATAAATGATATGAATGTAACGTTTGAATAATTTCATATAGAGGCATGAAAGACATAAAAAAATGTCATCATATAAATAAAATAACATATAAGGATATATTGAAAACATTTATTGAGGAAAATATCATTTCTTCTCTGAAAAAATATTTTTAAAATATAAATCCTTTTGAATACCATTTCCTTTGAAAATAATTTAAAAACAAAGAAATGAGGATCGAAAACATTTTGAAAATCGCTTTCCTTCAAAACATATAAAATAATATTGAAAAAATTTGAAAACCTTTTTTCATGAAATCTAATAAAATAATCACGAAATAATTTTTAAAACTATTTTCTTCGAAAAGTTATGAATTAATCATGAATTTTTTTAAATTATTTTCCTGAAAGAATATAAAATTATCTTGATTTCATTTTGAAAAAAAATTATTTGAAAATATCTTTTAAAAAATTATTTATGATTAATATTTAAAAATGAAACAATAGGTTTAAATTATTGAAGTTGGATAAATCAATACATGTTGTATGAGGTAAAAATAACATTTCTTTTTCATGGTAAAATGGTTACAAAAATGTCTAATTTGGAAAGGGATAAAAATATTCCATTGAAAACATCAGTAAAAAGAATAAAATTGATTTTTTTTTCTAATGATGATCAGTTATTAGTATAATATTCATGAAAACCATTTTTAGAAAAAATGGTTTTAAAGGAACATAGATTTCTGACTGAAGAGAGGGTAAATTTCGGCTTTCGTAATAAAATACCTTATTAAATATATTATGTAAAAAAAGAGTAGAATAAATGGTACCAAAATATGAAAAAATCTTAAATAAACATATTATAATAACATTCACGATTTTTCTTGAAAGATGTTTCATAATATATCATTAAAGGAATCATAAACATAAAAAATATCAAAATGCCATTAAATTGTCTAAATAAGCTCTTATAACAATGTAAAATAGGATCATAATAAACATGTAAGAAAATGAAATTACATTAAACTTGAAATATATTGAAATAAATTAAATTCATTATATAACATATAAAATTTAATTATATACACCGTGAATGAGAATTTAGGTGCATAACGAAAGATGATTCTCAAAGAAGGAAAATTGAAACGAAACTATTTTACCAATTTGATAAATTTTGAAACATAAAACCAATGAAATAATGATCATATAATGGATATGTGAATGACCATAAATTTAAGTATAAGATAAATATAATAAAATAATGGGTAATACATACACCACACAAAAGGAAAGAGTGGAAAACATAGCTTGTAACTCGTGGAAATAAAAAGTGAGATGAAATTCCTTTACCTTGTGTCTTTACTCTCATCGTACTCATTCAAACCAAATGTATACTGAATATAAATTTATTATAAATATTTTACCAAACCATATGATTATATATTATACCATATATGGTTTTATAATGACCTTATATTGCCATCTTGATAATGATCCTATGTTAAGGTTTCACTTTGAGTAATATTCACTTCATTCTTCGCATGTATCTTAATTTTTTATTTCTATGAAATTTAAAATTTATATCATGATATATATAATTTAAAACATGATTTAAATATCACTTATATACAATATATTCATATTATAATAATTTATAGAATATATAATTTTGAAACAGAATACACTATTCTATGAGATGTTAGGCTGTACGTACACATGAATGCTATTTTCGTTTAATTTTCATATTGGAAGAAACAACGTAATATATATATATATATATAATTATAAAATCATCTTTATGATATCATCTATATCATATATATTATCTAAAACCATCCTTAATATAATCCATGTGGTGTATGAATGAATCATATTGCTTTGAGTGGGCGGTAGTCCACAGTTCCACAAATTAAATTAGCGTATTAACACAAAATGGAATGTAAAATGACATGTGTTATAAAAAATGAATAAAGAATATTAAATAAATAATAAATATAATATATGACATATATAAATAGATTTTACGTGCTTGTGGCCACCTTGGTAGGTGGTAATGGAAAAATGAACAATCATCATTTCGTGAGGCAGTAGTTCGCCATATACAGAAATAATATGTTTGTTACCCATTAGATGGAGGTGTGTGTAATTTTATGTAAAATAATTTACAAAAAAAAATCATAGTATATTGGGGATGGATTTTTTGTTATATAAGAATATAATTAATATATTTTTATGGGGTAGATATGGAAAATAAATGAAAGAACTTGAGAGAAGGCACTGCCTCATTATCAGATAACTCCTTTTGGTTTGTGTCAAAAGGCTTCCTTGGATTGACTTATTTATAAGGGAAGGATTATAGGTGGAAGGGAAGGATTTTGGAAAGTTTAATGGACAAATACTTTCCGAACCTAAGAGTTTTGAGAGGTGTGAAGAAGAGGGAGATGTGTTGGCCTTTTATAGGGAAGGAAAAGGAAGCAATTGAAATTTATGAAATCATGTTAGGTGTATACATGTTCTTACCTAAAAAAAGTAATTCCAAACAAACATAAAAAAATAATTTATGGCGTATGAAAAAATATTTTCCATACAATGGGGTTTAGAAAAGTGGATAGGTCATTTTGACCCTTAATATTGAGGTTTAGTCCCAAATTAAGCATAATTTGATCTTAATCACTATGATTAATTTCAATCACATTTAAAAATATTTTGGGAAAAAAATTAATTTTATATTATTATAATCTAAATATAATACTGATTAAAATGGTTTATGTTGGATTTCCAAAACTCAATTATTAGAAGTGTAAAAATTAATATTACTTTTAATCCTAAAGATGGGTTTTTAAAGAAGAAAAATATGCAAATGTTTGTTATGTTATTATAGTCAATTTCAAAATGAAATTTATTATAATTAACTAAATGTTATTAAAATATGTATAATTTATATAATTTTAACTTAAAAAAATTTAAATTATAATTTATCATTAATAATTATATAATTGAAAAGGCAGTGATTAACTGAAACACAGTATTTTTCACCATTAATCAAAAATTGAAGTTTCTCAGAAAAATCACAAAAATTAACCCTAATAAAATTTCAACATTATAAATTAAAAAATAATGTTTTTTTATCAAATTAAATTTATAAATATGATTAAAATTAATTTTATTTTTAAAATATGATTATTCCAGAAAATAATATTTTTAAATATAAATAGACTTTACCAAAAAATATATCTTTCATTACCAATAATTTTTGTCTATATAAAACAATTATAAATAATGTTTGAAAATTATTTATCAATATTCATTTAACTATATTTAATTACTAGGTTATAAATATCTCATTTGAATAATTATAAAAATAAAATGATGTTTCGTCGAAACATCGGTGTTGTGTGTAACCCAAGCGAAGATGGTAATGTGTATAGTTGAAGCCAAGTTGGTGTTTTGTGAAAGGAATATTTGACTTATTATATATATATATAAATATATCTAGAGTCAGGTTAAAATAAAAATATCTAAAAGATAAATTAATTTCTAAAAAAATATTTCACAAAATGATGCAGTGTTACAACGATTAATGATTATGTTAATACCCTTATTTTAATTTCATAGTTTCTAACCCGAAGTACATATGATCCAAATAATTCATCAGTGAGAAGTATGTAGACAGATATATCAGTAATAGGAAAACTATAAAATCACTATAATATCTATTTTTCAAGATGGTATCCAATACTTAGACATATCCCTAGGGTTTTCGGAAAGGTTCTCTAATATTAATTCCAAAATAAGAATAATATTATACAAAAATAACTAATGAATTTACTAATACTAATGGAGTTGGCCCATGGGAAAATAAACATTTAACAGAATATTTTATAAACATATCATTTTAATCGCACACATAATCACACCCCAGAACACAATCTGTTAGTTCCTTTCAAGGATATATATTATCAAATTATTATAAACAAATTTTTTATATTACAAAAATAATTTTATACGATATCACTTATAATCATCATATATAATAATCATCTTCATAACCTGAGGAAAATAAACATATTAAAAGGGTAGTTTAAATTCTCAGTAAGGATAAACATTAATGAAAAAATATACAATATCATAAGTTGCTATATAAAAATCATATGACTATGAAAATATAATGATGGAAACTATTTATAACATATGAGTTTTATAAAAAAATAAATAGGCATAATAAATCAATAAGAATGATATCTGAATTTCATAAAGCATCATCACATGAGTACATTACAAAACTTATGATTGTGGAAAAGAATTAGAATAAAATATCATTGTACTATAGACATAGATGAACAGAAATCAGGACCAAAAATAGACTTTTGGACATATATTCATAGAAATATTGCACATAAAATATCTTTTACTCTTACCGTAATAGCAATCTGGGCCTTAAATAATCTTATAGACATAACAAAATATTAATCAAACACACACAAAGCATCATCCCCTCAAGAGATATAAATCCAATTAAATGGTTTGTATAGTAAAATTGGATTAGAAACAGAACCAAACAAAAATATTTTTTCCACATAAAATCAATCGTTAATCATATTATAAATTAATTATGGAATGAAATTGGTTTTCTTATCATTTACAATTGGTATCAAATTAAATATAACCAATAACTATAACCATTGGTACAAAAAATCATTAAAAAAAGGATAATATAATAAATTCAACTAAATGATTATTAAAAAAAATAAGTCTTTAGGGTTTTGATCTTTTTTATCTAATGGTTATAATGGAATCAAAATGAGAAAATTTATTTAGAATAAAATTTGTTACAATAATAATAAAAAGAAGAAGTTATGAGTTAATTTTTAATATAAAAGTTTATATAAAATTTTAAGAAAATTCATACATGGTTTAACAATAAATAACAATACATAATATTTTAAAACATATATATTGATTTTTATGGAAATTTGGAGAGGAATATGAAATGAATGTCATAGAAAGAATGAAATAATTTAATATTTTTTATAAATGACTTTATATAATCCAAATCATAATGATAAGGATAAATCATTAATATTAACAATGATAAATATAAATATAAATATAAAAACATATTTGGATTTATGAATAAGAAATGAAATTATTTCTAGGAAAAGTTAATATGGTCATCCAAGAAATTATTTTGATAAAATATGAATTACACTTAAAATCATCAACTTGTATGAAGATGTAAATTAGTAAACCTAAATACATAGAAAATAAGGAGTAAGGGTATTAAAATTCATCAATAAGAAATATGAGAAAAATATTTTAAAACCATTTCCAATGAGGTTCCATTATGAATCATGAAAAGTGGCTGAGTTATGAAATTTTTTTACATTTTACTCCTCAAATCAACAAAATATCATCAATATCAAATATAGTAAACATAATCATCTAAATAACCAATTTTATAAACATATTCTTATATATATATATTATTGAATATTATATTCATCTATAATTATTTATTAATTTTTTATAGATATAGATTATTTTCATCATGAGATTTTACCATTTTTATTATTATGGGGATTCATTAAAGTGATGATGTCGATTGTGTTTCACATACCAACATCATATTTAACATATTTTAAGGAAATATAATAAAGGATCCATAATGATTTATAAATTCCACTATTCATACCATGAGAGTTGAAGTTACAAATTGATAAATTGGAATCGATGATGATCCCATTTTTGTATTTTCTCCGACAAGAAAAATTTTATATATTAAGTACCAAATTAAATATAAAATGAAAATTTCTAGAATAAAAATTTAATTATTTATTTAAAATATCACATTTAATCATTACTAATACTCGTATAACCATCCATGTATGATGGTGATGAAAAATAAATTTCATCACTCTATGGAGAGGATAGTTTTCACATAGATCAAGGATAATTTTTTCATTTTTTTAGAATAAATAAAATATAATAAATTGTTTATATTTTCATAATGATAAACATTTTTTTGGACATTTTACTTAAAAAACTGATTTTCTTATTTCAACAAAGGGATAAACATTAAATTAAATTTTCCACTTATGTTAATTTAATTTTAAAAAATGTTCATACATGGTTGTAATTGGTATAAAAAATGAGATCTAATAGTATAAACTTGATTTTTGGGGAATTGTAAATTTTTTATTTTATTTATGATGGTAAAAAATATAAATGAGGTAAATATAGATAAACTTAATATCATAATATTATAAAACTAACCTAAAACATGTCTTAATATTAATGGATGAGTTATTTTACACCCAGAGAATCCCTTTCCCGAAATTTTGGCCTTTTGATGCCACTTGGTGTGATTATAACACTTATAACGTTTTATTTAATATAAAGACAAAGATTTAATAATCATGTCATTCATAACTATAACAATTTTAATATTAGTCTAAGTGATATATTCAACTATAAATAGTCTTTATAAAGATATAATTATTATATATATCATGGTAATTTATATATAATATTTAGGAAATAAATTATTCATGTAAAAGTTGATACAATGACGATGTAGTAATTTCTTATTTAATGTAAAAATCAAATAAATGATATTTTAAATGTTAGAATAAATATAATTTCTCATAATTGATTCCATACACCAAATTTTTTGATTAATTATACATGTTGGTGATGTTTTAATGTATTTTTTTTTGAAATTATCTTATTTTTTATGATATTTTTAAAATGTAAACTAATGAATAGTGTCAAAATTGACACTATTGGTATTTTAAATTATAAAATATTTTATTAAATGTTATAAATTTTTTAGAAAACTTAAGTTGAGAAAAAAGATGGAAAAATTAATAATATGTAATAAATTACTCTTTTATAGGTTGGTTTTCATGTTATGGTAATTATATTAAACCACAAAGTGTAAATAACATGATATCACGGTAATATTAAAATGGGTAAAATAATGGTTAAAAAATATAAGGATTAAAAAAATATTAAAAACATTTCTAATTATAATTGGATGAATTTATTTCATCCCAAACTCATACTATATTCTAAATATATCAATTTAGACCCATTTGGAATTGAAAATTAATTTATATTAATTTAATATTTTATGGGCTTCCAAATTTGCCCCTAATCTCTCATATAAAAATGAACTCATTACACTCTATTAATCAAACTTCAAAAACCTTTTGGTTCTAAAATAATATTTCCAAAACCCTTCTTAGAATCTTTCCCCATTGTCTTGAGACCGTTTTTTTGGAATGACACCCTCTTTAGAGGTGTTAAGTTGTTAGGAATGGTGATCATCTGACTGAAAGTTAATGATTTTTTTTAAGAGTTTTTATTTTATTTCTTATTCCACTTCCATTAAATATTATTAATCTCTAATTAAAAAATAAATCTATTAAACCAAATATACTGAGATTTTATTATGTTAATATCATTATTAAATCCATCTCTACATCCACAAAATTGTAAATTAATTACTTGTTTGTGCGTAAGTGTGAACTACCACCTCCACGAACCGATATAATTCATTTTCCATAACTATCTATCATGAATGGTTTTAAAGATATAATTTTTGTTAATATGTGACATTCATGAAATTTTTATCATTATAATAAAAGAATATGTCAATTGAGTACTTACTTTCCTTGCATATTAAAATGATAATGTCTTTCGTGCGTACACATAAACTATCATCTCCACGAATCGATGTGATTAATTTTTAATCACCAAATAACTTATATGATATATATAAGTGTATTTATGTGATTAATATGATATTAATGAAGTTATTATCATTATTTAAAGGTAATTTAATACTAAACTTCTTTCCATAACGATTAATGAAAAATGCAAAATGTTACTCATGTGCACATACAACTTACCGTCTCTTGGATTGTAATGTAGTTCATTTTTCATATCAATTTTAATGAATGGATTTACAGGTTTAATTGATATATAATAGTTATTATTATTTCATTAATATTATTCTTGAGACGATGGACTTATGACCATATGGACTATTGACATCATACTGAGTTCATTTTTGACTCGACTACCGAATATCGAAAAAAGTCCTACATGAACAAAAATAATTATGTAATTGTAATAACAATGTAATAAGTGATATTTAATGAATAATAAACATGAAATAGGGTATAAATAAAGTATAAACTAACCTATTTTTATGATTCATGAGGATAAATAACATACGTGATGAATTAAACTCAAGGTACGGGACTTCGTCTCAATCTCTTTTTGTTGAGGAAAATTTTGATATTATACACCCCATTCTTCTATAAAGTGTATAATAAAAAAATTTATGAATTTTAATATCATTAAAAGGATTCAAAATGAATCTTTATATATTAATCATTTTACTTTCTTTTCGATACAAAAAAAGAATGTTTTGTTTTAACATATATGATGAAAATGACTTTTCTGCCACCGTACCCATTATTTGATATTTGGCTTCCCCTATAATCCATAATGTTTTTAAAAATAAAATAAATCCCTTATTCCCATATTGGGTATTTCGGTAACTAAAATGGTTCTGAAAATGGATTGACTATTTCAATATATTGAAATTGTTTCTTGTGACTGTAAATAGAATTTTATGGGTGAAATACTGATAATTGAAATCATTAATGTGTTTTGATTGTAAAATGGTACTTGAACATTTGAAGGGTGGTCACGTGATAAACCCAATATGGGTGGTTCCATGATAAACCAAATATGGGTTATTCTGTGAGAAACCAAGTATAAGTAGTTTTGTTATAACCTCCAATACATTGGGTATGGAAGTCGACTCCATGATTATTCCATTTATAAGAGTGATATGCATGGAAGGCAGACACATGGTTATTCTATTTATGTATGATTTTGTGCTAAGTGACCTTTATTTGTTATCTATGATTTATTTGGGTTTTATGGTAACATATAGATTACAGAAAAGGTAAGCAATTAGATTAAAATCAAAGGAAATGATTTACTATATCTTAAGGGTTAAATGTATTACTTTATGATAAAGTATTCCTTGGTTTACATCTTTTCATAAGAATAACAATTTTCCTTCTTGTGTATCCCTCACTGATCTTTTTATGATCATCCTTGTTATGAATTTTTCTCAGAGGATTTAAAGTAGAGTAGTGTCTAGAATAGGATCAAGGAAACATTATGGTGATTAAATAGGAGACCAAACCATGTTTCTTTTTAAATGTTTTTATTTTATGAAAGAAATGGATACTGCTGGAAGTGTCTGCTTGGTATTTTTATTTATATATATATATGTTATGGATTAATTATCTAATGATATAAACATTAAAATATCCTTGAATTACAATACTAGTTAAGAAACACTAGAATATGTTATGTTAAATTCTGAGGCCTTACAGTTGGTATCAAAGGATGGTTTAGATTACTTTAGAGGTCATGGTAATGTTAATAACTTACCTTGAAACATTTTACCTTGTGGGAATGTTAAAATGATTGATAATTTTAAGATTACCATGTTTATCCATCTAAGATATATCTATTTTGAATGGTTTTCCAAAGATGAAATAAAGAATATGTGTTGGGAAGGAATCAAGAGAAAAAAAATCCTTCAAAATCAGCATCATGAGATGGTTCGAATCAAAACAAAACAATTTTTTGAAGTGATGAATCAGTTGACTTAGGAAATAAATTGTGGTGGTGTTCATGCTAGATAAAAATCTAATCTACCACATAGGAACATGAAAATAGTGGAGAATTTTATGGGATAACATATAGAAGGCCTATCCTTAAACATTACATAATCTTGAATTAAGTTAATAATTCACATTGAGGATCTTTTTAGGTTTAGAGTTTTAGAGAATTAGGCCGTAACTATTACAGTACATGTCAAAAATAAAAATGTAGACACTTGCACTCTATCCAATTTTTTCAGAATAATAAAACTCCTTAAATAAAACAAGAGATATTTTAAGTATATAAATATCCTTGAATTATTCCTTTCTCTTAACCTTATTTATACCCCATGAATAAACATTTCAAAAACATTGGATGAGCATAAAAAGCTCAATAAGGGTTATAAAACAAGGAATGAAAACAATAGTCCATAAATACCTACAAATTAATGAAACCATACTTTTCAATCTTTAACATACCACACAAAATCATAATATTTATCAATAACACATGGAAATCATAAATCACAAATATAACTTGTGGCATCCATAACATACTTACATTGTATCTTTCACAACTATGAAAGGAGTTACATTTTGAATAACCATCACAATATATTCCCTAAATCTATTAGGAGAAATATCTATAATGTCCCAGATCTAGGTGCCAATCAACGGGTGCCCCAAACCCGGTTAGCCACATGCCCTCAAGTACATTTCCCCAAACTCCAGAGGTTGTCGACTAGTAGTGAGGGCCTAGGTCTGATAGTGGGGAAACTATGCCCTTGTAATGGCCCAGACCCACCTGGTCCATTACTTTTCCAAAACACGGCTCCACCGAAACGGTGGCACCAGTCATGGGGGCACCGGTTATAGTGGCACCGTGACGGTCGCACACCGGTCATGGTGGCACCGTGATGGTGGCACCATGTCCTCACCGAGTGGCCTTCGTCCCTTTTTCTAGTTTCTGAATTTTTTTTTCTCCCACAACATATCATTTAACGTAAATACGATTTAATGCCCCTTTCAAAGACATTTAAAGCTCATAAATAATATCTAAAATCTCCCAAAAGTCAGTCAAACCTTAAACTTACCAAATCGTGTGGGTTTTCCTCAGTGTCACACCCTTTCCCCGTGCCTACCAGTTCCGCCCCCATTGCGTGTTTTTCATCCATTTAAAAGAAACGGTTTAACGCACAATCGTTATGCCACCACCCCGATGTGAATAATTAAATAAGAATTAATCCCATCATGTGTAACCTCCCAAACACAAAGGAAACCATGATTTGACTTTAAAGCGGTTAAAAATTCCTTATCCTGTAACAATAGAATCTCGTATTTATATCACGCTAGAGTTTCTTCCTTCCCCTTCTTGGCTGGATTTCATTCATCTCCCTGGTGCACATAGAGTACCTCTTTCCCAAGGATTGTGGTCCATTTATGCTAGAGCTTTTCTGATCATCCTTGGATTCCCTGGAGTTCCTCCTCGGCAAGTCGTGTATCCTCAGTTCTCGGTGCGTGGAGAAAGACTTCATCATTGACCATCCAGGTAGGGATCTTCCTTCGTCTCTCCTTACTGTGTATCATGTGGGGTGGGTACGCTACTATTTCTATTGAGATGGATGACACCAGACCTTAACAAAGATAATAAACAGTCTGTTAAAGAATAATGTTGTGTATTTGACAATTTTTCTATACTCTTTTATAATTTCTATATGTTGTGAACTGTATGGGATATGGTCACTGAAAATCATGGACGTTGGTGGTATTTCCTTGCGCACTAAAGAACCCTTGTCTTATGTGAGAATTGAATGGCTCCAACATGGGAATTTGGTTAATTACGTAAACTCAGCTGATTAAATGATTGTTCAGTGAACAACAAAACTTGTGCGATCACATCGGTTAACCAAACAGAAAGAATAAAACATAGTGAATAGTTTACTTGAGTATGGGAACTTCCTTGTTATTTCTTGGTGGCATTTCCATTCGTTATGCTCGATACTTATGGGGTGATGTGGGTGAGGATGGGATCCTCTGTTATGGAACGATTGTTGGTTGTGAATCTGAAGCTGTGCGGGGATGTATCTCAAGGCTGGGTTGGTTCCAGTAATTTTAGGGATCTCACTGATCCCTTTGTTGTTGTGACTTTACAAGTGAACTGGGTGTGAATGCTTAAATTTTTGTTTGGTTTTTTCTCTTTCTCTAGCTTGTGGTTATGCCAGTTATTTTCCCAGTAGTGCAGAATTTACTTAAATGGGATCACATGAACCTGAAACCCAGAATGGGTTAAATGGGGAGTTGTTTTTGGGGATGAGTTGTGACTTGGCCGTGAGTGTTGTGCCTTTTTTTATGAATGAATAATAACGAGGGTGTTTGTGCTTAGGTTGGTTTTGGGAACCCTATATTGGGATGAGTGCCTCTTACATATACATATAATATTAGTTATTATGTTTCTTATTCAAACCCCACCCATGTTGAGCACTTAGTGCCAAACACCCCCATTCAATGGGGGAGGGTGTTTTCCTAACACTCATATGAGTGGCTAGTTATTAGCTCCTTTTTTTCCCTTTCCCGAATATCCCAAGACTCTTCAGGCAGGCTGTGATAGCCTGAGGTCCATTATAGCCCATGATTCTTCGGGCAGGGTAGTTGTGGTGGTTGGCCTAGGTGTGTATGGGCAAGTTGTTTCCCAAGAGTCTTCGGGATGGGGCCCAGGTGTCTTTGGGTATGGTATTAGTCAGTCTGTCCAAGGTGTTTGTGGGCATGGTTATGCATGGTGGTTGTGGCCTAGGTGTTTATAGGTATGGTTACGCGTGGTGGTTGTGCCATTGGTGTTTGTGGGCGGGATGTGTGGTTGTGTTCCAGGTGTGTATGGGTGGGGTGTGGTAGTGGGACTGCGGTGAGAATGGCGGGATTGGTTCGAGGCGTAGGATGTCTTCAATAACCAGTGGGAAAGTGGCATGAGGTACCCAAACATCGATGTGCTATTATTATACATTACTTGACTTGCGTTATTTGGGAAGTGTGCCTTGGTGAGGATTGGGTGGATAGTTTTCCTTGCTAGGTCCTTTGGTTATCTCTTTTCTCACAAGGCATTAGAATACCTCCCCACTTGTACACAAGAGTCTTTGGTTTCCCCTACTGAGTATACTTGTATGCTCAACCTACGTATATAAAACTACTTTCAGGTTTCTAGGAGGACTTTAGGGATCCTGCATGGATGTACTAGCTCGGACGTTGGGACATTTTCAGTTTTTGTTTTTCTTTTCTTTGGTAAATTACCTTTGTAGTCTCCTTGTACTTTTTGGCATTTACTTTTGTACCATGCATATGGGGATAGTTTTCTTGGCTTAACTTTTACCATCAGTTTTGGTGCTGTTGGGTTTTATTATCTTATCTCCCGATCCGATTAGAGAAAAAGGGTAATTCCTTCCATCTTGTGTGTGATTCTATACCCTTGGTGATAGTCTCCACTTCGGGACCTATTGAAGGTGGGTCTTGGGGGTCTTTATCTGTCCTTCAAATTGAAGAAGGAAGGGTCTGGAAATCTACTGTCCCTTCTCTCATCTTGGTGAAGGCGGGTCGTGACAGAATGGTATCAGAGGCAGGTTGAGAGATAGGATGGAGTCCGGAGTTAGGCACAGTGAGGATTGCATGGGATGGTATGGAAACAGTGTTGGGTGATCTTGGTGCGTGAAATAGGCCAGGGAAGACCGGTTAGGACATGGGATTTTAGGGCCCCACATAATCCGATGCAAGGACTCTGGGCCTACCGAACGACCAAGTAAGGCTACACTGATTGCTGGGTAGAGACCCCAGGGAAGGTACATACATCATAATGACTTGTGCTCTTGTGTTTCATGGGTATTTTGGGATTTAAAATGAATAAGAAGTCTAAGAAAATTTAAGAACAATTTCTACACTACTCGGGCTTAGGTATTCCTTGTTTACCTTGCAGCTAATGCACATGGGAGATGACTACGAGTAGTGCGGGAGATCGAGGCCCAAGAGGTTGACTTGGCTGATTGGCAGAGGGTTGATTGAGAGGAAGAGGACGATTAGGGGAAGAAGATGCTTCGTGCCTTTCAGTGGCAGACCCTTGGGAAGTACGAGGGTAGCATCTCAGACATGGAGACAGAGAGCTTGCTAGAGGAGCTGGTGAAATCTGTCATCTTGATCAGGGTTTCGAAAGAGTACTGGGTTCTTCTGGTTGTAATCCAGATGTGTGGAGAAGCGCATCAGTGGTGGACGCTTCATCTTGGGGAGAAAAGGGAGGCTGAGGTTACATGGACTGGCTTCGAGAATGAGTTCCGGGCAGAATTCTTCTCTTCCACGATGAAGGCTGAGAAGAGGCTGGAACTATTCTCCCTCCAGCAGGGGAGTATGTCAGTGAGATAGTTGGGGATCCAGTTCATGGATCTCCTTCGCTTTGATCCCGACCTATTCCCATATGTGGAGTCTCATGAGAGACGTTTGGAGGAGTCACTTCGACCTTCTCTCCAGTATGTTGTTACTCCCTTCACCCTACCGACGTACTTGGAGGTCTAGAAGAAGGTTGAAGTGGTGGAAAGGATGCACACGCTGGGGGGTGTATCATGAGAGGGAATCCAGTTGGGCTCGTCAAAGGGGAAGGTTGTCAGCAGAAGACCTCTAGCATCACGACCCTCTAGATTTTGGCCAGCAGGAAGCATGCCTCAACAGTTCCAATTCCGATCTCCTGGCCCTCACCCTTTCCTTTCGGGTCTAGGACCGAGATGCTTCGTCTGTGGAAGCCATGGACACTTTGAGTTTGGGGTCATGCCTTTTGGCATTACAAATGCTCTAGCTGTGTTCATGGGGCTCATGGACTCCGTATTTCGAGAATACCTTGATTGGTTTGTAGTTTTTTTATTGATGACATACTGATCTACTCAAGATCAAAGGAGGATCATGCTGAGCACGTGAGAACGGTTTTTGAGATCCTCAACCAGCACCAACTCTATGGGATGTTGTCCAAGTGCATGTTCTGGACGCGAGAAGTGCACTTCCTTGGGCACGTGGTGTCCGAGCAGGAAATAGCGGTGGACCCATCGAAGGTCAAGGCGGTTGTTTCTTGGGAAGCACCCAAGAACGTGGCAGTGGTTCTTAGTTTCCTTGGACTGGAAGGTTACTACCGGAGGTTCATGGCCAACTTCTCTCGAGTTTTAGCACCTTTGACGGCTTTGACCAAGAAGGACAAGGCTTTCATGTGGAATGGGTAGTGTGAAGCATCCTTCAGCTATCTGAAAGAGAAGTTGGTAAGTGCCCGAGTGCTGAGATTTCCAGAAGAAGGGGGCGGCAAATGAGGGGTTCTGTGATGCTTCAGGACAAGGCCTCAGGTGTGTGCTAATGCAACGACAAGGGGTGATCTCTTATGGGTCTAGACAGTTACGCCCCCATGAGAGAAATTATGCCACCCATGATCTGGAGCTTGCAGAGGACATTTTTGCACTAAATTTGTGGTGGTATTACCTCATCGGGGAGCGCTTCGTGGTCTTCACGGATCACAAAAGATTGAAGTATGTCTTCTCCCAGGGGACATGAACTTATGACAGTGAAGGTGTATGGAGTTCTTTCCGGACTACGACTTTGATATTTCCTACACCTCAGGAAAAGGGAATGTGGTGGCCGGTTCCTTGAGAAGGAAGTCGCAGAAGGATGCAGTTCAAGAGACAACAAATGCTTGGAAGGTGATGGAGGAGTTGGCTACCCTGCACCTGGATGCAAGGATGGATGGTGGTAGACGTTTCCTGTATTAGATGACAGTGCAGTCTTCCCTACTACGGAAGGTGGAGGAGTCTCAATGGAGAGACATAGAGAGTGAAGTGATGTGTCACCGGGTTAACCGAGGCGATGCTCTGAAAGGGTGGATGGAGGATGGTTAGAATTAGATGATTTTCTGATGGAAGTTGTTTGTTCCAAAGGCGATGCACCATAGGGTTCATGGTGAGTTACAAAACTCACACCTAGAAGTGCACTCGGGAGTTTCCAAGATGTACCAGGGTCTGAGGAGTCAGTTTTAGTGGCCTGGGGTAAAGCGGGCGGTGGTAGAGATTGTGGCCAGGTGCCTAGTGTGTCAGCAGGTGAAGGCTAAACACCATGTTCTAATCGTTCTGTTACAACCTTTAGATTTCCCCGTGTGGAAGTGGGATGACATCTCGATGGATTTCGTCATAGGGCTACCCAAGGTTCAAGGAGGCTGCGACACTATCTGGGTAGTGGTGGACCGGTTGACGAAATCAGCTCACTTTCTGGCTATTAAGGAGTCGGGTGTAGTGGATGCCTTAGCACGAAGATACGTGGATGAGGTGGTGCAGTATCATGGAGTTCAGAGGTCCATAGTCTCAAACAGGGATGCATGGTTTACCTCATGAGTCCGGAAAGGATTGCAGCATGCTTTTGGCACCCAACTACGTCTTAGCACTGCTTTCCAACCCCAAACAGATGGACAGACAGAGCGCACCATCCAGACAATAAAGGTTATGCTACGAGCATGTATTATGGATTTTGGGGGATCGTGGGTGTGACACTTGCCTCTGGTAGAGTTTTCCTACAATAATTTCTATCATTCTACCATTGGAATGGCTCTGTTCGATGCCTTGTACAAAAGGCCATGTCGCTCACTCGTGTGCTGGACCGAGGTTGGGGAAATAGGTGTTCTTGGCCCGGAGGTGGTGCAGAACATGACTGAGAAGGTTCAGCTTATACGGGAGAGTATGAAGGCGGCTCAGGACCGGTAGAAGTGTTATGCTGATAATAGGATAAGACCCTTGGAGTTTGACGTCGGGGACCATGTATTCTTGAAGGTCTCCCCTCAGCGTGGGAAACACAGGTTCGGCAGGGGGAGTAAGCTCTCTCCAAGGTTCATTGGACTATTCAAAGTGATGTGGCGGGTTGGAGAAGTGGATTATCATCTATTGCTACCACCGCCACTACTGATAATTCATGACGTCTTCCATGTGTCACAACTCCAACGGTATCTACACAATGATTCACACATCCTCGACTAGGGAAATCTGAACATTGATGCTGACGTGACTTTTGTGGAAAGACCAGCGAGGATCGAGGATCGTAAGACATACCCTTACTTTGGTTCGTGTGTTGTGGAGGCATGGTGGTCTTGAGGAAATTAACTGGGAATGGGAGACCTAGTTGCGCGACTAGTACCCAGAGCAGTTTTGAGTTTTGTTCTGTTTTGATGTACTTGTATGTGATGGAAAGCTTTACTTGTTAACCGTGGAATGTGTGGTTTTATTTATTCTGTGGATGAATGTGAAGAGTCCTAAATATGGGGAGGGGAGGACCTAATCCCTTATCAATATGCATTAAGGTAGATGCAATTAAACCCATGCGAGCGAGTCAGTGCGACCCAAAGCGGATAGTATATTGACATGGAGGAAGAAACTACCTAACCTATATGACTAGACAGCTTTCCCCTCGAATGTTGCCTGGTTACTTGAGAAAGAGGTATTCCTATATGTCCATAAGGTTTACTCCTGAGAGGTATATTTTTAGGTAGTTTTTCGAAACCCCTCTTTTCTTCGAATCTAGTTTTGATTCTCGAGGGCGAGAATAGTTTGAGAGGTATCTGATTTAATGGCCCGGACCCACCTGGTCCATTACTTTTTCAAAACACAGCTCTACTGAATTGGTGGCACCGGTCATGGGGGCACCGGTTACGGTGGCACCGTGAAGGTCGCACACCAGTCATGGTGGAACCGATTACAGTGGCACCATGACAGTCACACACCGGTCACGATGGCACCGTGATGGTGGCATCATGTCCTCACCAAGCGGTCTTCATCCCTTTTTCCAGTTTCTGACTTTTTCCACTCCCGTAACATATATTTTAACCTAAAGATGATTTAATTCCCCTTTCAAATCCATTTAAAGACCATAAATAATATAAAAAATCCCCCAAATGTCTGGAAAGCCTTAAAATTACCAAAATGTGTTGTTTTTCTTCAGTTTCACACCCTTCCCCTGTACCTACCAGTTCTTCCCCCATTGTGCGTTTTTCCTCCGTTTAAAAAAAATGGTTTAACACAAAGTCGTTACGCCACCACCCCAATGGGAATAATTAAATAATAATTAATCCCATCGTGTGTAACCTCCCAACCGCAAAGGAAATGACGATCCAACTTTAAAGTAGTTCAAAATTCCTTATCCCGTAACAATAGAATCTCATCCTTATATCACGCTAGAGTTTCTTCCATCCCCTTCTTGGCTGTATTTTTTTCATCTCCCTAGTTCACATGGAGTCCCTTATTCTCAAGGCTTTTTGTGTGCATGTGCTAGAGTTTTTATAATCGTCCATGGAGTCCCCGGAGTTCCTCCCTTGCAAGTCGCGCATCATCAGTTCTCAGCGCATGGAGAAAGACTTCATCGTTCATCATCCAGGTAGGGATTTTCCTTCATCTCTCCTTACTATGTATCATGCAGGGTGGGTATGCTACTGTTTATATGGGAGTGGATGAAACCAGGCCTTAACAAAGATAATAAATAGACTATTAAAGAATGATGGGGTGAGTTTGACAATTCTGCTGTACTCTTTTATAATTTCTATATGTTGTGAACTGTATGGGCTATGATCACTGAAAATCATGGCCGTTGGTGGTCATTCCTTGCGCACTAATGAACCCTTGTCTTCTGTGAAAATTGAATGAATCCAACATGGGAATTTGGTTAATTACGTAAACTCGACCGATTAAATGAATGTGCAGTGAACAACAATCCTTGTGTGATCACCCCGGTTAACAAAACAGAAAGAAGAAAACATAGTGAATGGTGTACTTGAGTCTGGGAACTTCCTTGTTATATCTTGGTGGCATGTCTGTTCGTTTTGATCGATGCTTATGGGGTGATGTGGGTGAGTATGGGTTCCTCTATTGTGGAATGGTTGTTGGTTGTGAATCTGAAGCTGTGTGGGGCTATATCTTGAGGATTGGTTTGGTTTCAGTACTTTGAGGGATCTCACTGATCCATTTGTTGTTGTGACTTTACAAGTAAACTGGGTGCGAATGATTAATTTTTTTTGGCTATTTCTCTTTCTCTAGCTTGTGTTTATTCCTGTTAGTTTCCCAGTAGTGCATAATTTACTTAAATGGGATCACTTGAACATGAAACCTAGAATGGGTTTAATGGGGAGTTGGTTTTGGGGATGAGTTGTGACTTGGTCGTGAGTGTTGTGACTTCTTTTATGAATGAATTGTAATGAGGGTGTCTGTGCTTAGGTTGATTTTGGAAACCCTAGGTTGGGATGAGTGCCTATTACCTATACATATAATTTTAGTTCTTATATTTCTTATTCGCTCCCCACCCAAGTTGAGTACTTAGTGCCAAACACCCCCATTCCATGGGGGATGGTGTTTTTTCCAACACTCCTATGAGTGGTTGGTAATTAGCTCCTTTTCTGCTCCCTTTCCCAAATATCCCAAGACTCTTCAGGCAGGATCTGATGGCCTGAGGTCCATTATAGCCCAAGATTCTTCGGGCATGGTAGTTGTGGTGGTTGGCCCTGGTGTGTGCGGGCAGGTTGTTTCGCAAGAGTCTTTGGGATGAGGCCCAGGTGTCTTCAGGTGTGGCAGTTGTTGTTCTGGCCCAGGTGTTTGCAGGCATGGTTACGCATGGTGGTTGTGGCCCAGGTATTTGTGAGCATGGTTATGTGTGGTGGTTGTGGCCCAAGTGTTTGTGGGTGGGATGTGTGGTTGTGGCCCAGGTGTGTCCGGGTGGGGTGTGGTAGTGGGACTGCGGTGAGAATGGCGGTATTGGTTAGATGCATAGGATGTCTTCAATAAACAGTTGTAAATTTGCACGGGGTACCCAAAAGTCAATGTGCTATTATTATAAATTACTTGACTTGCGTTATATGGGGAGTGTGCCTTGGTGTGGCTTGGGTGGATAGTTTTCCTTAATAGGTGCTTTGGTTATATATTTTCTCATAGGGAATTAGAATGCCTCCCCACTAGTTCACGAGAGTGTTGGGTTTCCCCTACTAAGTATACTTGTATGCTCACCCAACGTATATAAAACTGCTTTCAGGTTTCCAGGAGAACATCAATGATTGTGCAGGGCCGTACTAGCTCGGACCTTGGGACAGTTTCAGTTGTTGTTTTTCTTTTCTTTGGTACTTTACCTTCATAGTCTCCTTGTACTTCATGGCATTTACTTTTGTAACATGCATATAGGGACATTATTATTAGCTTTACTTTTACCCCCACTTTTGGGGTTTTTGGGTTTTATTATCTTATCTCCCGATCCTATTAAAGAAAAAGGGTAATGCCTTCCATCTTGTGTGTGATTCTATACCCTTGGTGCTAGTTGCCACTCCGGGACCTATTGAAGGCGGGTCTCGGGGGTCATTATCTCTACATCAACATGAAGAAGGAAGGTTCTGGAAATCTGTTATCCCTTCTCTCATCTTGGTGAAGGGGGTCATGACAACCCTCATTTGTCAAAGTGTAGCATAGCGGAAATAGATATAAACTTACAAAAACAGAAGTAGTAAACAATAACCAACCGAAATGTATCATAGTGTAGAAGTAAAATATAATAACAATCATATATATATGATTATGAATAATGTATCTAAGTCTAGGAAAGAATCCAAAATAGGATACACTGCAATCTAGAATAATCCAATACAAAGTACAAGTACAGCAAAGGAAAACAAAACAGTGCAGCCGGAACTCAGCCGTATCGTGAGACTATGCTCGGTCCCATGCTCATCCACTCCTTTTCAACAATCAAGTACCTGTATAGGGACTCTTTCCATTATCAACACATACAGAAATATAATCTATTTGGGCCTAAGGCATGACCCAAATAGGGTGTGAGAAATAAATCCCAGTAGGCAACCACCAAAGACTCGTGCCCAATTGTCAGTGAAAATGTGCAACAACAGTGTGCAGTAAAATAAATTCAGTAAACTAGGAATTACTCAAAATTAACTATCACTACCAGTTTGATTTATATTTTAATATTCATTTAACAATGCCAAACCTGTGCTTTAGCTTGGCAGGTATTACCAAATAAAATCACCACAGTGAATACGAAAAGTAAACGTTGTCCGCAGACATGGAAAATCCTTACCCTCAGGTAATCAGAATCGAAACCCATAGGTGATTTCCCATAGGCATAACGAATATTACCCATAGGCATACGAGGTGTCACCCACAGGAAAAGAAATTACTGCCCACACGCATTAGAAAGGTTGCCCGCAGGCTAAACGAAACACTGCCCTCAGGAAAAGCAAGTAACCGGGATGAGCCCAACACATAAGCAAGAAATTTATATACAATTCCACTCAAGGAAATTTAAAGCATGCTAATAATCCTGATATACCCTCGGGTAACTTGGCCAAACGGCTAAACAAGGGAACACACCGACGGGGTGGCCCTGGATCTAAGAAATGATCCCGAACAGCATTTTTACATTTTCATTAAATTACCTACACAATTACAGGTATTTAATTAATCGAGGCCTTAGCCATACGACACCCGAAACATGGGCGTGTAACACAATTGTACACAAAAACACTCAACAGTTGGAATTTAAACACCAAACCACCTACCTCGATCGTCTCTAATGGGTATACATGAACGACACCTCCCAAATCATCCAGGAATGATGTAGATCTGGGATAAATGTTCACTCATTTAAACTCATATAACTTTACCTCGGGAAAGAATTGGTAAGAATGGATCTAGGAGAAGGAAGAGCTTACCCGTGTGGTTCAACAGAGATCGACGACGTAGGAATCAGGTTCCCAGTGTACGGTCATGAGATCTTCCATGGTCTCGCCGTCTCTCCCATGCTCTAAATAAACCCACTGCCTCCTCTAAAATATGAGGATGCTACAACTCATTTTAAGAAAAAAACTACATAGTGTGTACTCTCAAGTACATGGCCTATACTTTTCATTTTTTTAAACTATTCCTCTGGAGGCTCCTTTCCACCGCGTCATTGTTCAACCATCAACTGGAGTACATGTCATGTATTCCTTATTACATGGCGTGTACTATCACTCCGCTGGCGGCTACCTCCACCATCGTACTATTCACCTGCTGACTGATTACACGGTGTGTAAATACAAAGTACACGACATGTAGTCATTTTTTACACCCTTCATCACTGATAGGCCTACACACCCTGTGTACTCATCCCATACGTCCAAAGTATATGATGTGTGGAAAATTACATAGCATGTACCCACAAAATTTGGGATTTTCCCCATTTTCCTTATTTTCTCAAAAACACTTAAGGGAAAGGGAAAAGAATAAACCCATACCTCAAAAATAAGAACATGGTTCTTACAGATTTCCCCCCTTAAAGAAATTCATCCCCAAATTTCCCTTCTAAGAGTGGGGAAGATACAGCTATAAACAACTCTAGCCACTAAGCATGTACGTCGGTCTCCCGCTCCTAGGTTTCGTCATGCACTCGGCCATGCTGCCATAGCACCCATGTGAGAGGAACTGACTGGCCTTGAATAACCTTCATGCTCCTGTCAAAAATACAAATTGGATGCTCCTCAATGGATTCATAAACCTAAAGCTCAACCTCCTCAGGATGTAAAATGTGAGACGAGTCTGAATGATAGAGGCACAAGTGAGATACATGGAAGATGTCGTGCATGGTACTGTAGCTCTATGGTAACTGCAACCGGTAGATAACTGACCTGAATCTCTCCAAAATATCAAATGGCCCAACATACCTTGGAAAAAAGTTTACCTTATCTCCCGATCCGCCTATGTCTCATCCTCGGCGAAACACGCAAGAAAACCCGATCCCCGACCAAGAACTCCAAGGGTCGTCTGCGGGGATCATCATAATATTTTTGACGAGACTGTGCAGTAGCCATCCAATTTTGAATCAACTGAACCTACTCAAAAGTCTCTTGCATGAGACGTGGTCCCAGTAAAGCTGCCTCACCTGCCTCTAACCAGCACAATGGTGATTGGCATGGCCTACCATATAAAGCCTCATAAGGTGCAATCTCAATAGTTTCTTAAAAAATTTTATTGTAGGAAAAATCATCCAGGGGTATGTGATTCTCCCAAGAACCCCCAATGACTAGGACACATGCACGCATCATTTCCTCAAGCACTGCTAATGTACACTCTGATTGGCCATCGGTCTGAGGGTGGTAGATGTGCTTAGAAGCACCTGTGTAACCAGTTCCCTATGAAAACTTTTCTAGAAAGGAGGCATAAAGCGAGAGTCCCTATAAGAAATGATATAATGAGGGACCCCATGAAGACGTACTACCTCTCGCATATATAGTATTCTGACCTATTCAACACCGAAGGTATCATTAATCGGAAAAAAGTGAGCTACCTTCGTAAGTCTGTCTACAACAACCCACATGGCGTCATTGCCTCGAGGTGACCTCAGAAACCCAGTCACGAAGTCCATCGCGACATCATCCAATTTCCACTTCGAAATAGGTAACTGTTGTAACAATACAGTTGGCCTCTGATGCTCTACCTTCACCTGTTGACAGGTGGAACATCTCGCAACAAAACCAGCTACTTCATATTTCATACCCGGCCACCAATACTATCTTATCAAGTCATGATACATCTTTGTGACTCCAGGATGAACTGCCCAAGATGAAGTATGAAACTCTCGCATCAACTCCTCGTGTATATCCCATATAACCCATACTCGTCCATGGATACTAGTACCTCATAATCACCTGTCATCCAACCAGGAAAAGGGTCCTCACATTCCACCGACTCCTGTATAACTAGGCCTTCTGAATACAATATTTGTCTCATCCTCACTCTGCCCAGGAGGGTAGAATTCACATCTGAGGAAAAAATATAGGTTTTCCCTTGACTATTGTGTGCCTCCAAATGCATCTCAGATAATAAATCCATGAGCTTCCACTCACCACTGGCCTCCTACACTGCCTGTAACCAAGTCCTCCTACTCAGTGCATCAGTAACTGTGTTACCCTTATCAGGTGTATAAGAGAGATCAAAGTCGATGGACTAAAGGTATTCAACCCACCTTCGCTATCTCAAATTCAAGTCATGATGGGTAATGATATATTTCAGACTTTTGTGGTCCATAAACACCCAAAAATTTTCTCCCAAGAGATAATGTCTCCAACAACGTAATATATGAACAACATCTTCCACCTTGAAATCATGTTTAAGGTAATTCCCCTCATGTGGCCTCTACTGTCGTGACTCGTATGCAACTACCTGATTGCCCTGTATCCACATTGCTCCCAGCCCAATACCTGATGCATCACAGTAAACTGTATAGATCTTCCCTTGGTCTGGAAGTATACTGACTAGTTCCAATGTCAACCTTCCCTTCATCTCCTAAAAGGATGTCTAGAAATCTTCTGACCAAATGAACGTCACACCCATCTTAGTCAAACCCGTCAACGACGAAACTATGTGGGAGAAGTCTAGTATAAAGTGCATGTAGTAACCATCCAACCCCAAGAAACTCCGTATCTCAAACACATTCTTTGGATGCTTCCAGGAAACTACTAATCACACTTTCTTTGGGTCCACTGCAACTCCTACCTATGAGATAATATGACCCAAGAAGTGTATCTGGTCTATCCAAAAGTGGCACTTTGAGAGTTTAGCGTATAGCTGATGCTCTCTCAGTGTACTCAGTACGATCTCAAGATGGGTGACATGGTTGTGTAGAGTGTGAGAGTACACCAAGATATCATCTAAGAAGACTACCACAAAAGAATCCAGATAAGGGTGGAACACACGATTCATCAGATCCATGAAAACTGATGGCGCGTTCGTGAGTCTGAACGGCATAACCAAGTACTCGTATAGACCATATCTGCTCTGAAAAGTTTTATGTAGTATGTCTGATGGTATAACATGTAACTGAAGATATCTGGATCTCAATTAAAACTTCGAGAACACTCATGCTTCTTGAAGTTGATAAAAAAGATAATTAAACCTTGGAAATAGATATTGGTTGTTAACCGTCAACTGGTTCAGCTTCTGATAATCCACACAGAGTCTGAGGGTACCGTTCACCTTCTTAGCAAACAGGATAGGTGAACCCCAAGGAGAAGTACTGGGTTGGATAAAACCCTTTTCCTACAACTCCTCCAACTGCCTCTTGAACTCTTGAAACTCTGTTGTAGCCATCCTGTAAGGAGGAATGGACACTGGTGATGCTCCTAGAACTAGCTAAATAGAGAAATCCACTTCTCGCTCTGGAGGAAGATGTGAAAAGACATCTGGGAAGACATCCCTAAAACGATCAACTACTAGAGTGAAATCCTTCTGAGATGTTCCCTGGTCATCCAGATATAAGCTTGCAATCTAGGCTATCACACAACCTTGCCCACGATGCTCGGGTCTATCTCGGCTCGCCTGGACATCCCATTCAACGTTGCATAGAAACTCTACATCCTCTAGAGATTTGAAACTCATCCTACGACTATAGAAATCTAAAAAGGCTCGAAAGGGTACCAACTAGTCCATCCTGAGAATGACATCATAGATCGTCATCTCTTAGACATAGAGGTCCCATAGAATATGACACCCACCAACCTCTAGGGGAACTACCTGCACTGACACACACCAACCATTTTAGTCACCAACGGAGTTTCTATCATCATAACATTAGAATAAAAAGAAACACTGAGCCAAATTCTCTCCACAATATGCACAGATATAAAGCCATGTGTAGAACTCGTATCCAAAAGTACTGAAGATAAAACAGAAGCTACTGGAATAGTACCTCGGACAGTTGAAGGTCCGAGATCCTACTTTTGCTGGGTCTGTTGCACTGCATATGCCTATCTAGTGCTGCGACCCAGCAACACAACCTACTTACCCTGAGCTGACCCGCCCTGCTGTCTCTGAGATCCTGGTGTCTGGCTACCACAACCATGACCACCGCCCCTACTTGTACGTCTCGACGTATCCTAATTCCCTGACAGGTAAGAATCTGCTGGCCCTACTCCTGCATACAGAGTCTACACAGAACCCCTCTCACTAGCCACTGGTAGAAATGCCCTGAGAAAACACTGGAGATAACCCATCCTATTGCAATCTCAACACTCCACTGGGTCATGTAGACCCTGAGGTCTCTTATACCCCTCTTAACCACACTGTTATCACATGACCTGGCCACCTGGAGAATTGTTTTGTCTAGTAATGCCACCATGAGATAAATCCATCTTCCTCTTCCTCTTAATAGTAGAAATGGTTCCAGAAACTAGTTCTGAACCGCCCTGGCCTACACCACTAGATTCCCATAAGTTCCTCTCAGTAATCAGAGCCTGGTTCACAATAACATGCACTGTAGGAAACTTGAAAACACTCACCAGTACACAGATGTCATATCGAAGACCATCCTTAATGATTCTAGCCCTCATCGTCTCATCACCCACCAGAATTGGTGCAAAGCGCTATAGCTCGTTGAATAAGGAATAATAATCCATCATCGACAAGGTTCCCTACTGCAGATTCATGAAATCTCGAGCTTAGTCTACCCTTAGCATCTCCGGGAAGAAAAAATTCATAGAAGAACGCCTAAAAATATTTCCACGCCATGTCTCTGTGATGCTCTATCTGAGTGGGGACATCCCACTATTTCTTGGTGGAATCACACAACATGTATGTAGTGAGATTTACCCTACTCCCTAGAGGCGTCTCTAGATACTTGATGATAGTTTTCATATACCCCAGCTAAGACTCCACATCCTATGGTCCACCATCACCTAAAAACATAGGCGGATGCTGCTGCTGGAATATATGCACCAGCTCTGCCATAGATGTGGTAGCTGGCGGTGCTCCCTGGAAGGTCTGCATGAACTACATGAAGCCTTCACGGAACTGCACATCTGCACCTGTGATCAGTATACCGGCTGACACCACATCTGGCTCTACTGGAGGATCCATCGGTAGCCCATGGCCTACCATCTCTGGAGTATACTCGTTTTCTCTCTCCTAGGAAACAACGCGTGATCGTATAAGTGGCATGACTATACAAGGTGAAACACATGCCTTAGATTAAGATCACCAAGGACCAAGAATGGAAAACGTAAGAAGGAAACAAGGAAAAGAAAACATTCAAGTTTTTAAAAACAAGACAACACAATGCGTACAAAACTACACGGTGTATTTTAATATGTCTTTCACATGGGTGTGTTCTCTGCCAGAACTGGTCATGTAACACCAAAAACACAAGGCATGTTGTCCACACACACAGAGTGTTCTTGATTTATCTTCCCCTACCAGAGTCCCTCTACACAGCTTAGCCACATGGATCCCTTTTGAATGAGAGTACACGACATGTATAGTGTCTACACGGTGTGTACGGCTTAGATTCCAACTTCCCGTGTTGTTAGTGACACAACCGACTACTTGGATGAGACTACACAACATGTTACACCCACACACGGTGTGTACACCACCCTGTTTCTCCAGCCACACAGCCAAGTCCACACAGCCTATGAAATAGGTAGAAACTAAATGGCATGTACATAGGGTACACAGTGTGTACTTAAAAATCTTCATTTATTCCCGAATAGAAGATTAAACGGTGTGTAATCAAAACAATAAGACGTGTAATCCGGGTTTTTTCCAGACAGTAAGTCTTAGAAACTACTTCGGAGCCGAGAAAAACACTAAAACAACAAATAAGTGCCAAATTCTGATCTGTGAGGGCCCATACTCCCCGCTAATCAATGTTTGGCATCTTATACATGTTATAAACATAGTATACAGTCAATGAGCCACCAAATTCTGGTTAATGGGGGCTCATACTCCTCAAAAACCAAAGTTTGGTGTTCATTATACGAAAACTCACATTACAATACCCTATCAAACAACATGTATTTTATCATGGCATCTATCAAAAAAACATGCATTTACTAGAACAACATCTATCACAACAACATGTGATTTTTAATGCACCTACATGGCATGTAAAATATGCATGGCATGTGATTTCAACATGTGTCTAAATGATGCATGACATGCCATACCATCATCTAATCAAGTTGCAACTAAATTGAACCCAATTATAAAAATATAAACAACACACCACAAGTGCATCACCCAATGGTGAAAATCAAATCAACTATAAAATTGAAAAATCATAAAAACTGCAACCCGAGGTAAATTGGCTCTTCCCTGTACAAGAGTAAGCTACTCCCGGGCACATCTTATTACCAAGTACCTATTCCATCCTATCTCTGAATATAGGATCCAAATAGTAAGTCAAAGAAAAGAAACTCCTTTGATACCACTTTGGAACGTCCTAGATCCGGATGCCACTCAACGAGTGCCCCGAACCCGGTTGGTCACATGACCTCAAGCACATTTCACCAAATGCCAGAGGCTGCGGACTAGCATTGAGGGCCTAGGTCTAATAGTGGGGAAAATGTGCCCTCATTTGTCAAAGTTTAGTGTAGCAGAAATAGATGTAAAAATACAAAAATGGATGTAGTAAACAATAACCAACTGAAATGGATAACAGTACAAGAGAAAAATATAACAACAGTCATATATATATAATGATGCATTATGTTTCTAAGTCTAGGAATGAATCCAAAACAGGATACACTGCAATCTAGAATAATCCAATACAAAGTACAAGTACAACAAAGGAAAACAAAATAGTGCAGCAGAAACCTAGGTGCATTGCGAGCCTAAGCTTGGTCCCATGCTCGCCCACTCCTCTGCAACAATCAAGTACCTATATAGGGACTCTTTCCCTTATCAACACCTATAGAAATATAATCTATTTGGGCCCAATACATGACCGAAATAGGGTGTGAGAAATAAATCCAAACAGGAAACCACCAAAGGCCCATGCCCAATTGTCAGTGAAAATGTGCAATAACAGTGTGCAGTAAAAAAAATCAGTAAACTAGGCAGTACTCAAAAATAACTATCACTACCATTTTCATTTCGATTTTAATATTAATTTAACAATGCTAAGCCTGTGCTTTAGCTTGGCAGGTATAACCAATGAAAATCACCACAGTGAATACACAAAGTAAACATTGTCTGTAGACATGAAAAATCCTTACCCTCAGGTAATTATAATTGAAACAAAAAGGATATTTCCCACAGGCATAAAGAATATTACCTTCAAGCGTATGAGGTGTCACCCACATGCATAAAAAATACTACCCAAAGACATGAGAAAAGTTGCCCGCAGTCTAAACAAAACACTGCCCTCAGGCTAAAAAAGTAACCAGGTAGAGCTGAACACATAAGAAAGCAATTTGAATACAATTCCTCTCATGTCAATTTAAATAATGCTAATAATCATGGTATACCCTTGGGTAACCTGGCCAAATGTCTAAACAAGGGAACAGACCCACCGGGTGGTCCTGGATCCAAGCAATGATCCCAAAAAGTAGTTTTATATTTTCATTAAATTGCATACACCATTATAGGTATTTATTTAATCAAGGTCTCAGCCATAAGACAACTGAAACATGGGTTCATAACACAATGGTACACAAAAACACTCAATAGTTAGAATTTAAACCCTAGACCACCTACCTCGATCGTCTTTGATTGGTATACGTGAACGACGCCTCCTGAAAATTCCATGGATGAAGTAGATCTGAGATAAACATTCACTCATTAAAACTCAAATAACATTCCCTCAGGAAAGAATTGGTATGAAAGGCTCTAGGAGAAGGAAGATCATACCAGTGCGGTTCAACAGAGAATGATGGCGTAGGAATCGGGTTCCTAGTGTGCTGTCGGGATATCTTCCAAGGTCCGTCAGTCTCTCCCACTCTCCAAACGAACCCACTGCCCCCTCTTCCATATGAGGAGGCTACTGCCCGTTTTAAGAACAAAAAAAAAACTACATGGCGTGTACTCTAAAGTACACGGTGTGTACTTTTCATTTTTTTTAAACTGTTCCTCTAGAGGATCCTTTCCACCATGGAACTGTTCATCCGTCGACATGAGTACATAGCGTGTATTCCTAATTACACAGCATGTACTTTTGCTCTATTGGCGGATACCTCCACCGCCTTACTATTCACATACTGACTAATTACACAGCATGTAAATACAAAGTACACAGTGTGTAGTCAGTTTTTACACCCTTCATCACTGATAGGCCTACACGCCCTGTGTACTTCTCTCACACGGCCAAATTACACGGTGTGTGGAAAAGTAAAAAGTGCGTACCCAAAAAATTTGGGAATTTTCCCCATTTTCCTTATTTTCTCAAAAAAACTTAAGGGAAATGGAAAAGAATAAACTCATACCTCAAAAATAAGAACTAGGTTCTTAAAATAACAACGTTAATCTATGTCATGTTACCCAATGAATTAGAGAGATAAATTGGGCTCAACCACCCTAGGTTTATCACAGAACCACCCGTCTACGTATACAATGACCAAGAACCATAATGTATTCATAAAAAAGAAAATAAACATAATGGAAAGATAAAATTTCCACATTTCAATCACAACATATTATTTCAAGATATTGAAATAACCAATGCTTTCTCAAACCATTTTCAATACTAAAATACTTAAAATGTGTATTAGGAAATTATTTTCCTTTTAAAAACATTACATCTTGTTAAGGAAGCCAAATATCAAATAATTCTCACGATGGCGAAAAGGTTGTTGTAATCGTGTACATTAAAAAGAAATATTATTTTTTTTTCATTTACTAAAATTTTTCATAGAAAAAATATTACCTTTGAATGAAATTATAATTTAAAGGGGTTTATAAACCGTATAAAGAAATGTCATGTATTAATCAAAGTATCCCTCAATGAAAGGAGATTGAGAAAAAGTCCAGTAAAAAGATCATTTTGTAAATAAAATATATAGATTAAGTGTATTCAGTATAACCACAAATAATTAAATTATAAATAAATTACAAGATATAAAAATTCAATTCTCAAATAATCAAATAACAACATAAACAAGAAAGAGGATATCGACACAAAGAATAGAAACTGGGTTAATAAGTTCCCTTACCTCATGTACGACTTGAATCTTTTGTTCTTTAATCACATGAATAATAAACTAAAGTTAATTTATACATTCTTAAGAACGTTTTCCAATTCTATTATTACATTTATATCACTTATTACCACATTATAAACATTACATAATCATTTATGTTAATAACAGTCTTTTTGGAGATATTTGGTACTTGAGTCAAAAACAAACTTCTTATAATTAAATGTTTTCCATATGGTCAAAAGTCCATTATATCAAGAATTATATCCATGATTTAGATATCATATAATTCATATATATAGATTATATATATGTATTTATAATAGTACATAACCTTTAGAGATAATAAATGAAATGAGCCATTCATGGAGACTGTAAGCCATATGTACGCATGAATGATACTTTCATTTCTATTTCATATTAGATGGAATGAAAACATAATGATACATAGTTATATTATAATTATAGTATAATATCATATATAATTTCATTAAATACAAACTTTATATATTCTATATATGGAATGGATGATTTATTTCAATTTGAGGGGGCGATAGTCCGCACTTCCTCAAATGAAATTATTGTATTTACCCATTATAGAAACCATAATGGTATGATGTAAATGAAAAACCCGAAGCATAGGGAAAATATAAATATAATATATATCACATATAAATAAATTTCTATCATAATGTCCATCATGAAAGGCGGTAAGAGATAATTGAATAATCATCATTTTGTGATGCAGTAGTTTGCCGTCCAAAGAAACAGTATGTCTGTATCCATTAGATGGAGGTGTGTGAAAGTGTAGTTAGAATAATTCTCATAAATATAGCCTAGTACATTTAAGATACTGGTTTTTTAATTTAAACAAATAATAATACGATTAATGAGAGTGATGAAGTAAAATAAAAGAAGAAAACATGAGGGAATATGTTACATTTAAATTGGGTAACCCCTTTCGGTTTGAACAAAAAGGCATTCTTGAAGTGCATTATGCCTAAGGTAAGGATTCTATGAGGAAGAGAGGGATGTTGGGAGATAATTTTACTAGAAGTTGGATGAGACAAGGGGATTGAGAGTTGTGAGTAATTAGTTAGAGGTAGTGGCCTTTTATAAGTGGAAGGAGGGGCTCTTTAGGAAAGACTGAATATATTATTTTATTTCAAACTGAATATCGATTTCAAAATGTCTCCAACTAATTTAATTCAAATATAAGTTATTTATTGTTTGAAATACTTTAATCTAATGGAGTTTAGTCAAGTTTATGGAATAAAAGTAACCTTATCTTTTATCTTTAACCCTTAGTTAACTAATTTAGCTTTTACCATGTATTCTTGTATATTCATATTATATGGTTAGTATATTTACTATAAAATTCAAATTGAACCTAAAGTAGTCCACTAATGACATGTTAAACCTTATCTAAGTCCCTTGGCCAAATCGTATATTTTTAGTACAATTATATAATTTAATAAAAAAGTATTTGTTTTAAATACTCATTTATGTCAATTTATAAACTATTCATATTATGACTTTTAAAAAATCCATAAAAACTTGATTATTTAAAAACACTTCATTAATTCAAATAACATAAGTCATAATCATCCTTAAAATTCGTTTATTGCATAAAAAGTTTAAAAAAATATCAATATTTAATTTTGATAATCTCATTTATTTAAAACATTCATTAATAAGGTAAACACTATATCATCATTGTGTCATAAATAAATTTCATTATATGATGTCTAAAAATTATAAATAAAATACGATTATGTAGTAAATCTTTTTATATTTATAATAAATATTTATATTTGAATACATCACTTATATAACCCCATATAAAAATTGTTTTACTTAATGATATATGTATATGTTACATTTTCCTTAACATTAAATTAATTTTTATAAAATGTAATTTTCACATACTAGTGGCTCCATTGGGTCCCAAAATTGACCCATGGATTACCATGGTCAGAAACCTATCAGAAAACATGATTATGATACTTTTAAGGTATTTTAATATTATTATAATATTATTGTTTACCCTTATTTACAAGATTAACCCTTTAACCATGGCAAATAAAATATTTACTGAATTTACTATTCATAATGTCTAAAAATAAAAGTTATATATTTACTCAAATTTGACCTAATGATTCCAAATATGGAATCCAATTTTCCAAATTCAAAAAACAAAAGTTTCATAAATTACTTTAAAATTAATTATCGCCGCCAATACCAAAAAATGTGTTTTTAAGAAATAATAACTAACAAACAATTGACACTTGTTTATGTCGAATTTCAAATTGAAATTACTTTCAATGACCCACATTGGATTAAATAGTAAAAATATAATCCAGTTACACTTTAAAACTGATATAAATAACAATATAACTATATAAATAAATTATATTAAAATAGTGTTTTGACATAAAATGCAGTATTTTCACAAATCATTAAAAATGAACATTATTAAAAAAATAAAAAAAATTAAGAAAAGTATATTTTTATATCCCACTTTGAAATAAAAAGTTTATTTTGTCAAATGTAATGTATAAAATTCACAAAAACTAGATTTAAAAGGTGTTCTACATCAAAAGGCATTAAAATGACCTTTTAAAAATATTAGAGTTTTTCATGCCTAAAATCAGATTCATTGTCATTTTAATCCTCTAAATTTTATTGGATAAATTTAAAAACTTTTAAAAAACATGTATAATAATATTTTAGTTAGTTCTATTCATTCCTAACAATACAAAGGCTAGACACTAACTACCATTAAAAATAATATTATATTATTATTTTTCAGTATGACTCAGCTTTGTGTGCAACATTAGATTTCAGATACACCCATTGTTGCGTGTCGGGTACGCCATCTAACATAGAATCCCCATTAAAGAAAAATAAATATTTAATTCAAAAATATTAATAAATAGGAAAATTTCATATTCTTTATTTACCTATGATGTTACATCCTTCCCCCCTTTAGGGAATTACGTACTCACAATTTTAAAATTAGGCTCAGAAACTTCATTAAAAGTCCTCGACTGGAAAAAGAGTCCATAACACTATAAAATTAAAATAATGAAAGAAAAGTACCAAGGTCACTCAAGATAACACATAATAAGATTCCATGTATGAAAACATGGATTTGGAGGAGAAAATAAGTGTCATGTTTTGATGGAGAGTGATAGAAAACACGACTTGGAGAAAGTAGACAATAATAATTGTACTAAACTGCTATAGGTTTAACGGTCTTTGATTCCCCAGTAAAAAAAGTAAATGGAATACGTTTTTTATTTAGGTTCCATTTCATAAATTTAGATAATTTTTTATGATATTGAATAAGTCCATAAGGAAATATAATTACTTTTCATGGATATTTTCATCCTTTAATAAGTTTCTACCAAAAAATCATATTTTCTCCAAACGATGAGTATTCAAGATGACTTTTTAACTTTTGATGTGCTAGAATAAACTTCTAGAGAATCACATAATTCAAAAAATATAAACTATATACTTCCCTTGTCATTATACATTAACAAAAACCAAAATGGTTAATATAAAATCAGATAATCCTCATAAGGGTAATCTTTAAAAAAAATAAATGATACTCTTAATCTCTAAAATTCAACAAACAATACCCAATGTTCAAAAAAGATAACTCAACACAGAATCTTCCTTAAAATTCTTCAATATAATGCAACTATGATTGAAACCTGAAACACAGATGGATTTTATCACATAGACTTCCACAAAAATCGTAACATTTATCTCCAAATAAAATCAGTTACTTTTAAAGTCTCATACTGAAAAGTAATTAACCTAATCACATATTCTATATGATAGGTTAATCATTTCCATAAATAACAAAAATCTCCAAATTTCTATAATAAAATCATATATTTTTGCAAAATAAAATTTCAACCATTACTCCAGAAATGAAATCCCATAGTATTCTATTTTATATAGGAAAATAGTGTTCCTAAAATTGATAATGTCTCTCAAAATAACCATTGTCAATTAATCACCAAATCACTTTATTATACTATGGATATCCATTTAATAAAACATAATTTCCCAATATCATCTTATTCTTGATCCATAAAATCATCTAACTAAAAAGAATAATGTATACTAACCATTGGCTTCATGTAGGCTAGTGGAAGGCGATGCAACATTGTCGCCCTTCGGTTGTGGGTTCCATTCTTGCAGCCTTACTGGACGTGATGGGTTGTCACCCATCTTGCATGTTGTCACTTTTTATAAAACTCAAAAATAACCCTAACATGAGTTAACCTCAATGGTTGTATTATACCTATCAATTTCATCCCAACTCATAATGACCTCAATATCTTAATTCATGAATTCTTATATATACAGACCTTTTCAACATGCATAAAATAACTCGATTCCAAATAATTAACATCATACCTTGATCATGGTGTCCACCTGGTTTCATCGTCATTTTGTTCACATTGATATATGGTCAATGTATTGCAATAATTATTTAGAGATCCTTAAAAATCATCTTCTTCATTTATCCAAATAGACATCGTATAACTTTGGTCATATGGGTGCTCCCAGAAAAATAATTTTGGAAAATAATCATATATGACATATAATTTTAAAACATCTGATAAAAAATTCTTTTAATAAAACAGTCAGAATGAGTTTGAGTTGAAACATTCAATTAATGTTCCTTTTAAAATAACATACATATGTGCTGAAAGACTATAATTTAGAAGAAAATATAAATCGGTTGCACAAGGGTCTCTTTCTTCAACAACTTTTTAAAAATCATATTATGCTTAAAAATCTTACGATAAGGTAAAATATTTTAAAATGCCTTGATAATATTTACCTTTTTTGAAAATATGAGAATATTGAGAAAACAGGATTTGGTTAAATACAACCCATGATCCATGATGGTATTGAGGTATAGAGGAGGTGTTTGATATCTCAAAAAATTTCATGCAAGTGAGTTGTATGTTAGAAAATGTCTCAGAATCTTCTGGACAAGACTTTGCAATAATTATTGCATGCATGTCATCAGGAAGATATATTAATGTCTTTTTACATCCTCCTCCTTCCATTTTTAATAGACTTTCCGTGATCTAAAAAAGTTACAAAATAAGGATTTAACTTAAGGAGTAGACATAGACATTAACCATGTGTCTAACAAAAACTATTAATCCTTAAATTTTTCTAAACCAACATTTGATACCAATTATAAGGCCCCTGCCTTAAACATTGCACAATCTTGAATTAAGTAAATAATTCCCCTTGGGCATATTTTACAGTTTAGAGTTTTAGAGAATTAGGCTATAACTATTACATTCCATCTCAAAAATATCAAAGTAGAAAATTATAATGTCTCCAAAATTTTCACAATAATAAAACTTCTTAAATAAAATAAGAGATATTTTTTGGTATAAATCTTCTTGAATTCTTTCTTTCCTTTAACCTTACTTATACCATATGAAAAAACATTTCAAAAACTTTGGATGAGCATAAATAGATCAGTAAGTGTTAAAAAACAAGGAAAGAAAAAATTAGTCCGTAAATACATAAAATCAATGAAGGAATACTTTTCAATCTTCTAAATACCACATAAAATAATAATATTAATGAATAACACATGGAAATCATAAATCATAAAGGTAACTTGTTGTATCTATAACATACTTACATTTTAGCTTTCACAACTACATAGGGTGTTACATTTGGAATACCAATCATAATATATTACCTAAATCTAATAGGAGAAACATTAATGCATACCTCCGTCACGTTACCCAATGCATTGGAGAGCTAACTCAATCTCACCCACTCGGGGTTTATCAAGAAACCACCTGCATTCGTAAACGATTACCAAGAACCATAACATATTCATAACCCAAAAAACTACCATAAATGAAAGATAAAATTTTCACATTTGAATCACAATATATCATTTCATGATAGTGAAACAACCAATGTTTTCTCAAAACCACTTTCAATACCAAAATATGTAAAAGGGTATAGGGTATTTATTTTTCTTTTAAAAACATTACGAGTTGTTAAGGAAGCCAAATATCAAATAAAGCTTATGTTGGCAGAAAGGTCATTGTCACCACGTATGTTAAAAATAAAAATTATTTTTTTGTTTATTAAAATTATTCATATAGAGAGGATTCCTTGATAATGAAATTATAAGTAAAAGGGGTTTATACACCATATAAAGGAACATCTTGTATAAATCAAAGTAAGCCTCAGTGAGAGGAGATTGGGAAAAAGTCCCTTACAAAGATCATTTTATAAAAAACATAGACCGATTATGCATATTAATTATAAGCACACATAAATAAAGTATAAACACATTATATGATATAAAAAATAATTTCTCACATAATCAAATAACGACATAAATAAGAAAGAGAAGATCAACCCAAATAATTGAAATTGGGTTAAGAAGTTCCCTTACCTCGTGTCGGACATGACTCATTCATTCTTTAATATCCTGAATAATAAACTAAATTTAATTTATACTTTATTACTAACCCTTTTCAATCTTATTATTCCTCTTATATCACTTATTACCATGTTATAAACATTACATAATCATTTATGTTAATAACGGTCGTTTTGTCAATATTTGGTACTTGAGTGAAAAATGAACTTCTTATAATTAAATTTTGTCCATGTGGTCAAAATTCCATTATATCAAGAATTATATTCCGGATTTAGATATCATATATATCATATATATCAAGTATATATATGTATTTATAACAGTACATAAAATTTGGAGATAAGAAATGGAATGCAGTATTAACGGAGACTATAAGCCATTTGTACGCATGGACGCTACTTTCATTTCTATTTATTATTTAATGGAATGAAAAAATAATGATAAATAGGAATATTATAATTATAGTATAATATTATATATAATTTAATTAACTCCATCCTCTATACATTCCACGTATCGCATGAACGAGTCATATCACTTTGAGGGGGAGTAGTCTGCACTTCCTGAAATAAAATTATTTTATTTAACCGTCATGGAATCCATAATGGTATGATATAAATGAAAAATAAATAAGCATAGATACAATATAATTATAATATATATAACATATAAATACATTTCCATAATAATGGCCACCATGAGAGGCGGTAAGAGATAATTTAACAATCATCATTTCGTGAGGCAGTAGTTTGCCATCCACATAAACAATATGTTCGTATCCATTATATAGAGGTGTGTGGATGTGTAGTTAGAATAATTATAATTAAAACAACATAGTATAGTTATGATAATATTGTTTTTATTTAAAATAATAATGAGAACACGATAGGGAGTGAAAAAGTAAAATAAAAGTGGAGAACACGAGGGAAGACGTTTCCTTTAAATCGGGTAACTCCCTTTGGTTTGAACCAAAATGATTTCTTGAAGTGCCTTCATCCTAAGTTAAGGCTTCTATGATGAATAGGGGTATGTTTGGAGCTTATTAAATAATAGGTTGGATGATACAATGGGCATGATAGGTGTGAGTAATGGGTTAGAGTAGTGGCCATTTATAAGGGAGAGGTAGGGCTCTTTAGAAAGGTTTGCAAATATTATTTTACTATAAACTAAATTTAGATTTTAAAAAGGACCCCAACAAATTTAATTTGAATAAAAGGTGAATATTTTTTGATATCCTCTCCTCAAATGGGTTTTTGACATGTTTAGGGTATAAAAGTAACCTTATCTTTTAGCTTTAACCCTAAGTTAACTAACTTAACTTTTACCATGACCTCTTGTATATTCATATAATATGGTTAATATATTTACTATAAAATGACAATAGAACCTCAAGGGGACCATTAATTAAATTTGAAACTTTTTATATGTCCTTTGGCCAAATATTATTTTTTAGGACTGTTATATCTTTTAATAAAAAAGTATTTTTTAAAAACTCATTTATGTCAATTTATATACTATTCATAACATGAGTTTTAAAAAAATCATAAAAACTTTATTATTTCTAAAATACATTCTTAATTAAAAGATAAAAACTAATAATCATCCCTAAAATTAGTTTATGACATTAAAAGTTTCAACGTAAATTTATTATATTTTTTATAATATCATTTATTTAAAAAATTCATTAATACGGTTTACACTATATCATCATTATGTCAGGAATAAATTTATTTATTTGATATCTAAAAATTATAAATAAACTACCATAATTTATGAAATATTTTTATCTTTATAATAACTATTTATAGTTGAATATATCACATATATACCCCCATATAAAAATTGTTTTACTAAATGATATATGTTTATGTTACATTTTCCTTACCTTTAAATTAATTTTTATAAAATGTTATTTTCAATTACAAGTGGCTCCATGGGGTCGAAAAATTCACCCAAGGTTGACCATGGTCATATATTTATCATCAAATAGGATTATAACACATGGTAGCATAATATAATATTATTTTAATATTATTTTTTACCGGTATTTACCAATTTTATGCTTTAACCATGGTAAATAAAATATTTACTGAAGTTATCATTCATAATGTCTAAAAATAAAATCTACCTATTTACACAATTTGGACATCCATGTTTGAAATATAGAATCCATTTTTCCATATTCTAAGCACAGAAGTTGCAAAAATTAATTTAAAATTAATTTCCTCTTTCAAAACCAAAAAACATGTTTTTAAGAAATAATAACTATCAAACGATTGACAAGTGTTTATGTCCAATTTCCAAGTGAAATTAATTAAAATGACTAAAATTGGATTAAATGGTAAAACGATAATAGAAATATACTTTAAAACCAATAAAAATAACAATCTAACTATATAAATACATTATATTAAAATAGTGTTTTGACTAAAAATGCAGTATTTTTCACTACTCATTAAAAAATTAACTTTATCAGAAAAATAACTAACAAATTACCCAATGAAAATTTTGATGCCCCGCTTCTAAATAAGAAGTTTATTTTTTCCAATGGAACTTATAAAAGTGACAAAAATGAGATTTAAAATGGGTTCACCATCAAAAGGATGTAAAATGACATTTTAAAAATATTATACTTTTTATGCTTAAAATCTGATTCATTCTCATTTTAAGCCTATATATTTTATTGGATAATTGAAAAAACTTTCAAAAAACATGTATAATAATATTATAGTTAGTTATGTCCATTCCTACCAAAATAACGGCTAGGCATTAACTACCTTTTAAAATATTATTATATTATTATTTTTTAGTATGACTGAGCCTTGGGTGAAACATGAGATTTCAGAGAAACCCATTGTTGTGTTTCAGGTACGCCATAAAAAATAGCATCCCCATTAAAGAAAAGTCAATATTTAATTCAAAAATATTAATAAATATGAAAATTTTATATTATTTATTTACTTGGATGTTACTTCATCCCCATCATTCAGAGGATCATTTATCCTCATGCAAGATCAAGGATGGATTAAATCCTTATAGAAGATATTCACCACCATGGGTTGTTCAGAGCACCAAAAGGTTAATTTTTAAACTTATCAATTTAAAGGTGGAGACGACCAGTTGTGGTCAAGGGTTATAAATATAAATGGAATTGAATATATTGATGTAATGTAATGGGATTAATTTAAGAATGACTTCCTTGGGAAATATTTTTCTAAGGTTTTTCGACATAAGATAGAAACAAATTCACGGTATTGATACAAAAGGAGGAAGATTTAGGTGCTGTATATGATGAAATTTTCATCCAATTTCCATGGTATGTCCCAAATTTTATCTGTTATATTGATAGTAAGATACATCAGTTTTATTCAGCAATGAAGTTGAGATATCAAATGGAATTAAACTCTCATGAGTTCAAAAGCTATAATAAAATTGTTTCATGTGCTGTGAAGGTAGAAATATAGTATTTCATTAGTTTTTTTATTAGTATGTTGTTGAGTTTATAGATGATATTTTGATATATTCTAAAAGACAATAGGAATATAAAAGTCACTTAGGGAATGTTTTGAAAACCATATATGAAAAGAAATTATATACAATGTTCAGTAAGAGTGGATTTTGGTTGCAACAAATTCCATTCCTTAGTGAAATTGTATCTAAAGTCGACATAACTATTAACCCTTCTAAAAAAGTTGTCTAGGAGTGGATAAGGCCTATAAATATCATAATTATTTATAGTTTTATTGGAATAGAAGGTTATAAGTAATGATTTTTTGAAAACATTGATCGGTTATCTATCCCAAAAAATAAGTAAATAGGTAAGGGAGTTACGTTCATCTAGGAAAATAATGCGATTATTGTTCTTAGGAACTAAAAGGAATGTTAGAAAATTCTATAGGTTTGGATCTGACTTCTAGAAATGGTGAATTTATTATATACCATGATGCTTCATTCAAATGACTTGGTTATATCCTAATGTAGAATGATCAGGTAATTTCTTAAGCTTCATTTTAGTTGAAATCAGATGAGAAAAATTACCCTATGCATGATTTAGAATTTTCTGTTTTGGATTTTTCACTAAAAATTTGGAGGCATCATTTGTATGGTGTAAATTGTGATATATATACAAATAAAAAAAATTGAAGTATATATTCACATAGAAATAATTGAACATGAGATAGAGGAGATGTCTAGAACTAATCTCGGATTATGGTTGAATGATTCATTACTATCCCGAAAAATATAATAAAGTGGATGATGATTTGATCCAAAAAACCAATGCTATATTAACCATCGAACATTCAGAACACGATCCTTTGGTTAATGGTTTGATGAATTTTGGCTTGGAATTTGCTGGTGTAGGAAATTTCATTATTTTATTTCAGTTGTTAGTGAAATCATATCTATGAGACATAATTAAGAAAACAGATAAATAAGATAATGAGTTTTAGAAAAAAGTAGAATTGTTTCAGAAGGGTAAGTTACATGAATTTAACATTGATAAAGACTTTTTAGTGAGGATTTTTAAAAGATTTTGTTTTCCATATAATTCATAGTTGAAAAAAAATTATGTCACGGTCATATTTCTCCATTTTCAGTTCATCCAAGAAACACTAATGTTGAAGAAATAGTCTGTTATAATGATGTTTTTTAATTAAAAATGTTTTCGAATCATTTATTTTTTATGTTATTTAATAGATTTAGAAATAATATATGACCAGGATCCTACATCATAAATTTGTACAATGTACATAATGGGTCTCTAATGTTTGAATGTCAATGTATATAGATATATATGAGAATATAAGAAGTCATTACAGATTGTTGGGTGGGTGAATAATCCTAGTAATTGTGAATAAATCAATATATAATTGTTTCTTGTTACACCAAATTATTATATAGTGATTTCCATTAAAATACACCATGATTTATTTGATATCTTTCCTTATATATGACCTTGAGTCAATATAATCCACACTATAGTAAACCATTATATCCTTTCCATAAAATTTATAGGTATTTATGGTAGAAAATATTTTATGAAAAATAGGTAAAAATTATTTTAGAAAGAAAATTTACTAATTAATTCATAATAAATAAGTACACATTTTTAATCATATTTATTATATAGTTCAAAAAAATTTTTCTTAAAAAAGTATTTGTTCCATTTTTTAATGAGAATAATATAAATATTTAGTAACATTTTTAGATATTTTCTCTATTTAATGAATATAATAATTTAAATTAGAAAGTAAATATTAGCATCCAGAGATGATTTAAGATTTTTCTAAAAAAATTACTTTTCATTGAATAGAAAAAAATACTGTTTTTTAAAAAATATCAATCCGTTTCATATTAATCTATGATTATGGCTTTGAATTTTATCTTAAGGAAAAATTAGCCTCATTTATTTATACATACTAAATAAAATTCATAGTAATCATCATAATATATAATTTTTATTAGTTAATTTTTCACCTTAAAAATTCATTCATCTAAAACATAGTTTTTAGGCACGTTATGTGTTTTTATCTTATTAAATTATAGTAATATAACTTTATTCGTTTTTAAAATATATATATATTATTAAATATAATATTATTAATTTTATTAATTTTTTTAAAAAATGAAATTAATGGATGTGAATTATGTTTTATGCTTGAAAATACATTTTTCAAAAATAGGTTATTATTATGATTTTATCACTTTGTTTAAATTGTATTCTTATACATATAGAAATAAAACATAGTAAAATGGGTAAAATATTTAGAATCAAAATAATTAAAATTATTTCATTCTTTAACATAAATTTTCTTCATAGTGACTAGTAAAATGACTAATAAAACTACCATAATTTAGATTAAAATGGAATTATTATGAAGTCAAATGATGTGATAATGGTTGGATTTCAACCCAATATTATAAAATTCAAAATAATTGAATATATTTTACACTAATATTATTGTAAATTACAATACCTATATATATGGACCCACATTCCATTGAAAGTGACCTTAAATAATTGAAATTTGTTAAGAAATCCCATGTTTGTCCCTACCTTTACTTATAAAGGGAACCTATTACCCTACCTTATTCACCACATTTGAACATTATGGATCAGGATATCCCTTATCCAAAAGAATACAATAATACTTCCCTTCATCCTATATCTTATTTAATTCTCCTAAAACATTCATTCGAGGATTAATGAGTAAGCCAAATCATGTTTCTCCCAGAATAGTTACAGATCATAACCAAGAACTTTCAAAATAATGTTATCCTATTCTTACTATAAAAATGTTTTTTCTATAAAAAAATAATGAATAAAATATCATTAATTTATTTATATTTTGTTATGATAATATTAGAACCATTTTATACCTCTTCTCAATCTAATGGGACTTGAAATTATCACTGGTTCATACATTTGGACTACAACCTCCAGGAAAAAATATATATCATTTTCCATCACCAAAATTTATATTTGTTTATGATGATAAATTTAATGTGTATAATGGATATTTAAGTTATATTAATTATTATCTAAATGTGAATTAGTAATTACCTTTCTTCAATTAAATCCATCAATAAATGGAAACGCCACTCATGCATATATATGGAGTACCATCTCTATATAGTGATGTAATTAATTTTTCAATATTTTTACATTAATTATTATAATTTTTTATATAATTAATATATATATATATATATTTTACATTTATACCAAAATTAAAAATATTTAGATGAAGTAACCTTGAACAATGTTCATGGTCCATAACTACTTCACCAAAACCAACATGATAAATGAAGTAGTTAACACCCAAAATGATGTTTAAAAAATGATTATTAATGAATTGGGGATATAATGCCATAAGTGTACTATTTATGGAAATATATTTATGATTATGGCTTTATTAATAAATTATAAAAAAATTATATTTAATATATAGTTTTTTAGTGAACATTCTATGAAATAACAACTATAGTAATGGGGTTTATGTTATAATCTCATTTTACCAAGATTTTTTATTATTAAATTTTATGATGTTTAAAAAATATGAAACCTATATCCAAAATCACATATATTTTTTATATTTTTATATTTTTTGATATTTTTTATTTTCCTTTGACATCCAACAAATTCGGTGCTCATGATAATAAAATAATGTTTTTATTGAAATCTGGCTTCATTTTTCCTTTCATTTTGGATTATTTTCATCGATGACAGTATTATTATTTTAAATTTTTACACAAAATATTTTATTATTCAAAAAAATTATTTCAATTAAAAAATCAAAATATTTTAATTTCATTAAATTTATTAATAATTAGCCTTCTTATTATTTTCCATGTGTGGTATATTCAACTTTTCATCAGCAAATGTATAAAAATATTGTATTTTAAAACACTAAAGTAATATATCACCCTACAATCATGAATTATTTTTATTTATTGATTCATTTATAAGATAATTTTTCTAATTATAATGGAAATATTTAATTTTTTTCTTTTCAAATTTTTCATTTTCTAAATATGTTATTTAATATAAAAATGTTTTTTTCCTCATGAAATGTTTTGGTGATTTTTTGAATGTATTTTTATATAAAAACATCCTTTGATGTTTCTTATGATTCATTAGGGGATAAAATCCAAAGATACCATCTTTATTCTTTAATTAGACGATTTAACTCTATGATGATTAAATTTTTATGTCCAATATCCTTCACATGGGTTATGATTTGATTATTAGATGAATGTTTTATGATCTTCTGGTACATATATGTATTGTTTTCATTATATGATGTGTGGGCCCAAAATTATATATCTCTCCAATTAATTGGGAAAAAAAATTCATATATGGTGATAATAATGAATTTAATGGGGAGTAGACCAAGTTCATTAATAGAGTTTTTCTAATAATATAGTCTTTGGAGTGAACCTTGATTAAGGAAATGATGGAATGTGAATTGATTACAATCTATTGGGATTGAATTTATCGGGATCCATGATTATGGTAATGGTATTCTGGGTTTATGATCTAGAGGAAAACATTTTTTTTATGATTATGATATGTCTCAATGGATTAGCATTTGTTATTAGTGATTTTTCATCATTTTTTATTTGTTAATTTGATTGATAAAACACTATAAAATATTTCTTAATTATGATATATGAATTGATTTGTCTGATTTTCTAATGTTTAGATCATTTTATCATACCTATATACATAAATTACGCGAACATATGATCACTTATTGATATCTCATATGAAAACCCTTACTAAAAACCATGATAACCTACTCTTATGATTCCCCTAAAAATGTTGCAGAGAAAGGTTTTATATTCGATATATCAAATAAGATTTCTAGTTTTGAAGAAAATAATCATAAATGATAAAGATAATTTATGTAGTAGTTATTTACATATCCAAGTATCAAAAAAAAGTAAAACTCTATGATCCTTATAAATTTATTATTTTTAAATATATATATTTTTTATCCAAGAAGATATAATACTTCTAAATGAAAACTCGGGGTCACTATAGTTGGTATCAATAAAATTGTTTTTTATCATTTGGAAATGTGGATGAAGAAAATTTATTATGTACCCATAGGATATGAAAATTTTAGGAGAGTATCATAAGTAATGTTAAATAAAGTAGAGTGGTTAATTTATGAAAATAAATCCCTATATATATTTTATATGGGGATGTCGTTTTGGAAAAAATGATTTTATGGCTAATAACCTTAGAAATTGATGGTTGAATATATATTAACCATCAATCTAGTTTACAGAGAATGTTTTCTTATTGTTAACATAGTTTTACACTACTAGGGGATATTAATAGTTGATTTCAAATTTACTTTAGGAGCCATTATAATGTATTTGAATAGATAATGGCCTTGGGTGACCTAGGATTAACCATAAGTGACATACATCGAAATAAGGTTTTCATGATTTTGAAATCCAATAAATTATTTTTAGGATAATATGATTCCCCATATGATTATCATTTTGAACATAATGATTTTTTATTTATATAAATGGATGGAATAAGAAAGATCCAGTAATGATATATGTTCTTTCTCCAGTTCTCAGAATAAGAAATGGTTCTCTTATTTTTTATTATTATTTTAAAGGTGAAGAGGATCAATTGGAGACACATATAAAGAATATGATTCCATGAAAATAAATTGGATCAATATACTTGGATGAATTTAAGATATTGTTCTAAAAACAAGTATAATACATTTTTTCATTATTTTATGTTATTTAAGGATTTTTTTATTCTTAACTAAAATGATTATGAATCAATTGGTACTAATATGGATTATTTTACAAGGAATTCGAGGTATGGTTCTGATTTTTTTATTCATTTGAAAAGTATGTTCGATCGATTTTTAGTGGCTAAAAACTATATATCCAAATTCAATTATCCCTAATATAATTTAGTATCTATGATTAAATCATATTTTGTGCTATCAAGTTTGGAAGTGATATTGGATCCACCCATCAATATCATGATATTGATTAAAAAATAGAATTAAAAGAAAAGTCTAATAATAAAAACCATTAAGGTAAGAAAATGAGTTTTCCTCTATATCAGAAATGTTCCATGCCGAAAGGGGGATATTGTATTAAGGATACTATTAAAGGTTTCAATATTGGATAATAAGGCCATAATGTAATTTAATCATTATGTAATAAGATGAATTTTACTACTGATTCATATATTTATAAATCTCTACCTAATGCACCACCAGAACACCAATGCTATAATTTCATAGTGTGTAGACATTATGAAGACCAGTGCTCAAAATTGAGGGTTAATGTTGATTATTGACATCATATACATTATAATCCCATATAAAAAGTGAATTTTCATGAAATCACAATTCATATATGGGATTTGATAACAAAGTGGTGAAAGGTACACTTACCATCCACTTTAGAACGGATAATTTCCTTATATGAATATGGTTTTATCCACTCTTTTATATATGATGATTTTTAAGGGTATCACATTTCCATGTTAAATAATAGATAATGAAATAAAAGTAAACAAATCATAATTATATTATAGTTGTATCGCAAGTCTATGAATCATTCTTAATTGAATGTTGTGGGAATGTGATTCTGGAAAATCAATTTATTCTCCCTATAGTTGAATGCTACGTGAATTTGGGAATGAATTTTCATTATATATTTAAATATCATATCAATTTATTAGGAAAGGGATGTAAAATTTTATATTCTGATGCATCCTATGATTTTTAATCTATGTGAGGATAAATGTGAACAACCATTGGAAGTTACATCCAATGTATGGCTATTTATTATTATTCAAACCTGGAATTTATCTCAGATAGAAATAGATATATTCCACATCCTTGATATTTCTATTGTGCATGATTTATTTTATGTCATTCTAGATTGAATTATTAATTTTCCTCAAAATCAAGATTTTTAGTTTTCAATAGAACTCATAACTAGTGTTACACCAATTTTATAGAAATTATTTATAGTAGCCTATAATGTGTTACTGGAATTGATGAATTAAATCTAAGAAAATACTGACTAGGGACTCATTCATCCAAGTGAATCAACATGGTATATAAATATAATTTTTATTAGGAAGAAATATAGATCAATGTAAATATGCATTGATTATGTAGAACATAAAAATATCATCAATAGGAATATGTATTCACTTCAATATATTGATAATTATCTGATCAAATATGAGGATTTAAATATTTTTTCAAGTGTGATCTTTGATATGGATAATATTAGTTATTAGTCAAAAGTAAATATACACCCAATACAACCATAAATTTTCCGTATGTATGAATTTATATTAATTCTATTAAATATTAATAATTACCCCACTATCTTCATTAATTTAATGAATAGATTCTTTAATTTTTACCAGTATTAGTTCATGGTATTATATATAGAATATTTTCATATATATTCTAATAGAAAATAGGGGAATATTTTTCAATTGATGATTTTAATGAAGACCATAAGGCATGATAGGTTATATGAAATTTTTATAAAGTGTGAATTTTGGATATATAATGTTTAATTTTTGGGTCATATAATCTTAAAATAGGGTATATTGATGGATCCATCAAAGTTGGAAGTGATTGAGCGTTGTCCTTGACAAATAACATTGAATTAAACATATAGACTTCATAGATTTGATTGATATTATCGAGGATTTGTGAATTATTTATCACATATATCTAATCTAGTCACCAAATTAAAGTGGGAGTTATGTTCCTCTACAACGATATGTGTGAATAAAATTTTAATGAACTAAAGTGTTAGTGAACTAGTGAACTTATGCTTACAGTACCATATATTTGAGAAGAGTATTTAATTTATAGTTATGCACTGATAAATGGGATGGTATGTGTTATCTTGTATAATGATATGATATTATCTTATGCCTCACCCTAATAATATGTTCTTGACAACTATTACATGACCCATGATTTGGTGTTAGCATCCAAAATCATTTCATTATTTATATAGTTGTATTATCATTCGATAAATTGGTTTAACATTTTTACAAATCATAAATTTTGAATTTAAATATTCACCAAATTTTTTTTGAATATGACCCAAAGTTGACAGTTGTATTTTATTAATGATTATCACTTCTATATACTATACCAAAATTGGAAAGATAACAGGGTGGCTAATTATTTGATTTAGAAGGATCATTCTATCTTATCACTGATGAAGATAAAAAATATATTATATTTAAATATTTTCAAATAATTGAAAATTAATTCTCTAATGAATTATAGAGATATTATGTTTCACAAATGAGTGTTCAACCATATATCCATGTAATTATTAAAGAGGTGCAGAAAAGGTTGTGGATATACATCCTATAGTGATAGATATTCTTTAGTTAATTTTTTTTGATGGAATGATAATTTTTTGTAAGTATGTATGTGTCTCATCAATAGAAGAGATGATAGTGAAACCTTTGGAAGTTGGTAATAAGTAATTAATCACTTTTCTTCCAAGAAGGATTAATATATATAGAGATATGAAAGTGTATTTATGGATTTATAAAATAAATAGGGATATTTTAGAGTATATATCTTAGTTCATGGTATTTTTTCATTTTTAAGGATGAGAGACTAAACTGTATAAATTTGTTAACCAATTACACACACCATAATGGAAATGGGAAAACATCACAATGGATTTAATTTTTGAAATCCTCAAAGCATATGAAATTATTAATATTAATTGGGTTTTATTCAATTTTGTTACAATGTTCGTGAAAGTATCATTTATAAGAGAATATTTATCTATTGATTATTTTTCTAGGATATACATTATGAATGAGGTAGAGTAATATGGGGTACCATAATCTATTATATTTGATATGGATCTATGGTTTACCTTAATGTTCCGGAGAATAGTCCTGTAATATCAAGATTTAAAATTGTGTTTTAATGCTACAAATCATCCTTACAAATATTGTTAGTCTTAGAAGACCATTCAAATATTAGATGATATGTTTATATCATTTTATTCAGATTCTAATGTAATTTTGTAATGAAACATTTCTTTATAGATATTTCATGCAATAATATTTCTCACTTGGGAATTCAAATAGATTTTTATGAATCCCATTAAAGTAATAATTATAGAACTCTTATTTATGGGGATGAATATGGATAATGAAATATATTTATAACATATAGATTTGAAGAAATGATATATAATATTAATGTCATTCCACAACATATCAATGTAGCTTAGTATTCACCTAAGAATTATTCTTACAATAATAAAAGAAATATAAAATTTGATATTTGTGATAATTTTCTCTAATATATTTATCTTTAGAAGGTTAAGAGGTTTAAAATAAATCGAAACATGATCCCTCTGTATATTTCTCCCTTTTGGTATTACTGATTGAATAGAGACTATAACAAGTCACATGGGACACCTATCATACCATTCTTTGGTTCACAATGTGTCCTATGTATATCTCCTTAGAAATTACATAGTTGATCCTTTACATAAAATGAATTTATATTTTATACATAAAAATATTGACATTTATTATAAATAATAACTTGTATAAATATTAGATAATAGAGACAATGTTCTTTAAAACAAAACTACTTTCATGGTTACTGTGCTTTGGGGATTCATCAATTGGAGGATGCTATATGGGATCCTAAGGATGTGATGAATCAAAAATATCCAAATTTTCATTTATAATAGTGATATATTTTCTGGTGAGAAAAATCATTTTATGGGTGATAGAATCTAATCCACTGTGATTTTATGTCTATTTCATTTTAAATAAATCATGAAGTATTTGATAGCTTCCCATATACGGAACCTCATATATACATGATCCACAATATAGTAAACAATTATAAAATTTAGGTAAATAGGAATAATTTTATAGTAAAAAATGCTTTATAGAAAATATGTATAAATGAATTAATTAATGAAATTATTTTTCCTATTTTATTATAAATAATTAATCAATTTTTATAAAGGTCATATGTCCCATTAAAAATTCATTTTCTTTGTTAGTGGATTGTATCACATTTTTTCAGGTAAAAATTGCAATTAATTTCTACTCTATATTGAAATTAAATTTTTAAAAATTAATATAATTTTTAAAATTGTCATTTTAATATTATTATAGGATGAGTCTTCATGATTTTTCAAAAAAGAATTATTTTTAGTAGGCAATGACAAATAGTACCTTTATTGGAGAAATTATAACTTCATTTAAAATAAAGAAATAAATATGTTTTAAACATGATCATAAGTTAACCTATCCTTCCTTTAATCTTATATAATAATATTAATTACATATGAATTTTCATTATAGATGATTTTTTTGGAAGTTAATTTATATCCCTAAAAATCATTTTTTCTATGAAAACTATATATATAAATGCATCGTTTTATTCTTAATAAAGTAATTTAATCTTAGTTATTTAATGACTTTAAGTATATTTATATATCGATTATTAAATATATTATTTTGGAAATACTTTTATATTATTTAAAAGGAATGAAATGAAATGAAATTATGTCTTATACATAGAAGTTCATTTTTCTGAAACGTGGATTGGTTGTGGTTTTCATGATTAGTTAAACATAAATTAATCCACTTAGAGATCATTAATTTGGTAATATGGACAACATATTTTTAATTAGATCAATTAATATAATTTAATGAAATCAAATTAATTTTATATTATTGCTAATTATAAAATCCTTCAAATGTTGTAACCAATGATAAATATAAAACATGTTTAATATAGGGTTAAACAATGAGATATAGTTAGTATTCACACCCACACCTATCAAATTATTATTGGTTGAAGATATTTTGTCCTTATCATATCCTGCCTTTAAATTCATGGGTATGTTTAGCTATATTCTCATGAATATAACAATTAATCATTGAAATATTTTATGAAATTCATAGTGTCTATCTCCCCTCACATATAAAAGAGAGCCTCTTCTCATCATATACTCACACAATTTTATACTAAAAAATAAAAATCAACCTACTCTAAAATTGTCCAATAACACATCCCCTGATATTAGATCAGCTATTCTTCCTCTATTACCAATCCATCAAGGCATAACTAGTAATCCGAAGGAGTTCTCTAAATGATGACGTATAGATAATAACCAATGTATTTCAAAATTATTTTTTATTCTACATCCCATAAAAATGATATATCTATAAAAACATGATGAATATAGTATTATAAATATATTGATATGTTATTATGATGAATGAACTACCATTTACCACCTCTTCTCATTCTAATGGATGATAAAAGTATCACTTGTTTGTACGTGTGGATTACATCCTCCACATAGCGATATGTCATGTTTTCCTACACCATCATTCCTAGTTGGTTATTATGAAATATTTAATGTTTATATAGGATATATATGTTTCTATAATTATTCATTAAATCAAATTTAATATTTTTTGTACTTTTCCATCCATCGAGAAATTGAAATTTCACTTTGGTGTACATAAATACTACGACATACACGTAATGATGTTATTCACTTTCCTCTATCTATGTATATTAATGTCTATAAATATTTATTAATTAGAAATATATTATATATATCATGATTAACATACTAAATACTATGGAACCATGATGAAAATTTATAGGTTATAACTTCTATAACAAAACTTTCATGCAAAATGAATTCATTAACACCTAAAATGATTATGATAATGAAAGATTTTTAATGAAAAGTTGATGGGATGAAATTTGTGAAACATATATGGTTTTATGTATATGATTATGGTTATGGTATATATGTATAATAAATTAAATTTTTTTACAAACACCTCCAATTAATTTTTTAAAGAGATATATCTCATTAGATAATAAGGATTGGAATTAATATTGAACCGTAATGAGTAAGTGACTTTGTACAGTAATTGAGACATGGAAGTAAACAATAACTAAGGAAATATTTGAATGGGGTTTAAAACCAATCCAATATAATAGTCATGGAGATGATCATTGACTACAGAAATGTTTTTTAATGATCATGTGCATGAAACACACATAATTATTTTACTAATGCTATGTTTTCATAGACCATGATTCAATGTTGAAGACTCAACACACTTATATATAATTACTTTTGAAATATAAAAAACTATTCCATATTTCATGATTGTGATCTATTAATTGAAGGGTTTTATTTTATAATGTTTTACTCATTTTCTAATATATTTATTATTATTTTATTTTTAAATATGAAAATTTACTAAAATATATTATATTTAACCTTAATGAGCATATATCCCCAATTTTTTAAATGTTTCTCTTCCCCATGTAGTGAAGAATGCTTTTAAGTTTGATATGTATATGAAGGGTAATTTTTGTGATGAAAAAAAATCTGAAGTTATTTGGATATTTTATGTAACGGTAGTATATATATCCATAAATCCAAATGCACTAAAACAATATTCTCTTTATTGGTGTATTATTGTTAAATTCATTGAATATATTTAAAAAATGATGTAATATTTATATATGGAATGAATGGTTCACTATAGTTCCCTTTCCTATTTGTATTATCCTATAAATCATAACCACACTTGGGTAATTATTTGTTTTTTCTTGAGTTATTATATATTTTAATAAGAGAGTCTGAGATTTTTATGGGGTCTGAATAATTATTAGTTTTGGATATTAAAATTTTAATTTTATTATGAGGATTAACAATTATTTGAAGTTGTTTTATATGATTTAATGGTTTTAGAATTGATGAGTTATATAATATTTAAATAAATGTGCCTTAAATTTTTTTCCTCACAAATGATAGTTCCATAATGATTTTATTTTATCAAATGAACTATAAGTAGTGTGGCATTGTTCGACTTACTATTGTATGGAGATACATAGAATTTATTTGGGAAATCATATAGGGAATCATTACACACCCAATAAATTCATATATTTATTTTATTATTGGTTTCCATTATTATTACATAGGAAATTAATGGCTTACCTATTTATTAACATTCAGTTAAATAATTTTGAGATGATTTGTTTTAGTGGAAATGATTTTTATTATTATGTCATGATACTATTTTATTTTTAGTAAGGATATTATTGGTTGTTAGAACAAAAAATATGCCTATTATTATTTTCCACTTTTTAATGGATTTCATATTTTTGTTTTTTTACTATATGAATCATATTAATTAATTCAGTTTTTTTCTATTTATAGAACATTAAAAATATTTCATTAATAGTTTTCATTCATCACATGAAACCAATTTCTATTATATCTTATTTGGGGAATGTGCCTGATGAATTATTTCTTATCAGATATAGTATTATGGTGGTTATCAAGTTTATTTAATTATAGAATTTCCCTTCATAATAACAACCAATGAAACCAGTCAACTCATTTGAATTCATTTTTATGTATATCATTAATTAATTCATAGTTACCATGAAATTATTTTATACTTATATTTTAAATATAAAATTTTAAATCCTATAGGTCATTTTGAATCCTATCTCATATGATTAGTGCTAAAATAATTCTATTGTATAATATTTTAATATAAAAGAATCCTAAAATGAGTTTTTTGAATATTTTTATCCATATTTGGGAAAACATTATATATCATAAGCATTGAGACAACTATATTGAGTATAAAATCCCTTTAAAATTTTTCCATTATAAATTTTATTTTTAGTTCCTTGGAATACTTCAACTATATAAAAAATAGATATAATTATTTTTTTGATAGAATTCCATGAATTTATATAAAACTAAATTTAACACATAATAGGAATCATAAATTCCTTCATTATTTACCAAAGAATATGTATTTATATATACTTATTTTCTTAAATTGATATTATATCATTAATATAAAAAATATAAATTAGAGTTCATATTAGAATTTTCAGACCAAAATACATAACCCGCTACCAAATATAGAGAACCTCATGGGATTAAAATCATCCACTTATAACTTTATTAGGAGTCTCGGTCTATGGGTTAACTAAAAACACTAGGGATGGATTTTCCTCAGAATAAAAGAAGGATACAGTTAATGATATCCATTAATAATCATTCACGAGGAATTAATATGTCAACTAGGTAGATAACATGTTAATTAATATACAAGTAACTCTTAATATATATCATGGAGTGAATACAAAACATTCAAATATTCATTCATAGAGGTATGTATATACCATTTTAAATACATCATAAATGATATCAAATTACAAAATATCAATTAACAAAAAATAAATATCAATAACAAATATGAATGAAATATGTAATAAATAATTACAATATTTTATATAAAAAAATATTTTATCATCCAAATGAAAACCAAATATAAAATAATAGTGGAAAATATGTTATTTAAACCTATAGGAAATCTAACTATGAAAATATATCAAAACACTAATTGAATTGTAATTATATTTCATCAAATTTTCCAAGAGAAACATCTTCACTCTTACTTTAATCTCAATACTAATATTTATATATTACTATTTATACATACAAGATAGAGAATAACACCCAAAACAATTTCCCCAGATAAATACCTATGATTTCTATGATGATATAAAAACATGAATTCTGCAATGTTTATTAAATAAATATGGTGTTAATTTAGAACATGTAAAAATAATTATTTTAAAATAAAATTGAAAGGAAAAAATTATAGACACACACACTAACCGAAAGAGTTTGTTTCACCATCCTTTAATAAAAAAATGAAATGACCAATTCATTTCCATCAATGGGAAGTCTCTGTGAGTAAAATTTAATTATAAAACATTAATAGGTATGTTTACCTATTAAGGATGGAAAAAATACACCACATATTCCTTCCACTTCAATTATATAAAGCTATTACACCTAGGGATGAAAATACCTAGTCATTCATATAGTTTCCGTATAAAAAATTGGCATGTTGAGTAGAAAAAAATATAAGTCCTATAATTTATTTAATATTCCCCATAAAATATTAACATTAAAATCACACATTAAATTTTATTTAAAAAATGAATTGAAATTATCAAGGAATTTTATGATTCCTTCCCCTAAAAGGTACTCTTATAGGCTTGGTAATGATGGGAGATATATAATGATCATAATGTACCACCTCCAGTAAGGCCTAGGTTGGAGACTTGAGCCAATGGTATAAATAATCACACAAATGGGAGGTATTACACTCGAGAATAATTTGACTAGGAGATATGATATCAGTGATAAATCAAATCAATGAAATAATATAATTTATTTGAAAAAAATTAAAATCATCCTAAAATAAATACCCAAAAAAATAAGGTAGCGACACAACAAACAAAACAAAGGTCTAACCTAGTGATATCTATCATGGCCCATTAATCCCTCTTGAAAACCAAATTTTTTTTATAGACATGTGATGAGTATAAAAATATACTAAGTGGGAAACCCAAAGACTATTCTGTACATGTGAGATAATCATACTAATGAAATATTAGTGAATAAAAAGAACTAAAAAAACATATAATGGTCTAGTAAAAAAACCAATCCTTACATTGAAATGATTAAAAAATAATGTATCCAAGTAGAAACATAATAAGAAACAATTAGATTAAAGGTACCCCACACTACAATCCCATAGATTGTACACTCTCATACCATCATAGAGTACATCCTAACTCTCCCACCTCTTTCTTATAACTTCACATCAAAATATCATGTAAAGACACCTGGTTCATAACATCACAACACATGTCACCCAAGTGAACCTTGACCATCACCCCACACAACATTTCACCTGAAGTAAAACAGTTCATCACATCACATCAAATATCCACCAAAGACACTTGGACAATCACATCATTTCCCATCCCATCTCATCACTAGAGTGTTATGTTATTGTAATATTGACAAAAATCATCCTCACAACCTCCTCTTACCATGAATGATGCGTAACATAATCCATATCACCCTATCTCAATAATGAACTTTTGACTTCTATTTATCAAAACCATTGCATGTATATGGTTCCTAGAATAGGGAGCACGTGAGAGCAGGTGGCCACACATATATCCTCACTTCAACGATGATAGAACAAACACCCAAAAAATATTTGGTTTGAAGTACAAGGTACTCCAAATAGATAGGGTGTATATATAAATCACTATTAAATACAATGTATATAAAAAATCATTGGAAAAATTCCAAAACTATGGGTTCACATCCATATTATCACCCCAAATCAAAACATCATCACATAACCTTCAAACCACCAACACCACCATTTATTCCAGAGCTAAATTCATAACACCACATAAAAAAACAAAATTCCACAACACAAATTCTACATTTCATTTTAATACATGTCAATTTACATATTTAACTTTACCAACCCATTCTAACTAAGGCATCCAATTAACAATATTATTTCAAACTAAATTTTATATTTAAAAATATACACATTTTATCAGACATCCTATATTAGTGAAATATTATCTAATCCATTACATCACATTACATTTCATTTTAACAATATAATTTAATTCCATTACTACCCTATATACTTACACAAGACACCACAATACAACAAATTGGACCACCCATTATCAAATGAGGACAATCACCCCATTAACCCCATTTCTCAACTACAACCACTTTTCACATTACAAAATTCTTACAATTTCCAAGTATACTTCTTAGAAAATAATAACACCACATAAAAACCACTCATAAACACCAAATATCATAAAAACATATCACAACACTTCTCACATCATAATAAAACATGAATTGTAATATTTATATAGGGTATTTCTATTACTTCCTCTTCATTGTTTGAGGGTAATTCTCAAAAAATCCATATATCTCTAAGTGTAACCATATTTTCATCCATTTGTAAGTAATTATCCAAATTTAATTTTTCTGTTATAAGGAATAACATAGAAAAGATTTCCAAATTTAAAAAAATAAATAAGAAAAAAATCACCCAAAGACAATAATTGTTAGTGATGTATAAATCTCATACAATAGGAAAGAATAAACTCAATATCAAAAAAATAGTTTGTATATTAATAGATGAATTTCATTATCTTACCATTATATGTAATTAAATAACTCCTTATCAATATTTGGCTGGTGATAACTTTCTTACAAATAGATAAAAAAGCATAAAACGCTCTATAATGATAAATTTGATGTGAAAATAGAGTTTTAATATATCAAATAGATATTTATTATTCACTATGCTAGTTTGAAGAAAGAGTAAATCCACCATAGAACAAAACAATGATTGAGAGTACCCTTTCATTCCTAGAACACAAAAAAAACATATTTATATGACCTGAAAAACCATTAAAATAACTGTTTCCTAAAAATAATAACAACATAGATTATGTAAAATGTCTAAATGGAATAAAATAATTATGGAAATTACTGAAAAACTCCATTGTTCAATACAAAAATAACGAGTTTGAAAGCCACTGATTAGGGGTGGAAAGTCATCCTTGGGACAGACATCAATTTCCAAATAAATTATAGGAAATTATAGAATGAATATTAGGTTTACGAGACTCGGGGAATTTATACCAATCCTGAAAAAAATACCATGATGCAACCCTAATATGAAATTTTCATAATAGCTTATGACTATAAGGTTCATGATGTAATACCCACCACAATTTTTCATCTGTTCTGGTGAATCCAGCATTCATGATTCATAGGAATTCACATAATACAGATAATATTAAATAGGGCTGACCAATTTGTAGCCTAGAAAACTATGCCACAGTCCCCCATCTATAAAGAAGAGGCTGTGTTGTATCCCCATCTCCATGTAGAAGATATTATAGAATTGTTTTCGGCATAAATTAATCTCTATTATCCTCCTATGATATATTTATTTTTACTATCTATTTCTACAATGCACCGAGAAGGGTTATTCCATAGAAAAGGATCTACAATGAAACTACCCCCCCAAATAGTAATATCTTCAAAACTAAGCTCGATCTCCCTCTATACAGTAGAAAACCCTCCTGTAACACTATAGACACATTTTTATTAAATCCAATTTCTCCACAAGGAAAACATTCAAAAATTGAAATCGCGCCACCATTACATATTGAAAACCTATAAACAAATTGGAAATTCCTCCATGTCCCACAAACATCCAATATACACCATAGAAAGATCTTCAATGGAATTTTACCTTACATATGATACACTCAACTTACTCTCTCCCTAAGGAATCAAATACAACTTATAAATAAGAGGTAAAGTATGTACAAACAACCATCACAGAAGATACCTCTCAATGATCACCTTAGAATAAAAAACAGTCATTATCCAATGACACTAGCCAAAAAAATCACACTAGAAATTCTATACAACCATATCACCAAGACATATCATATTAGCCACATACCTTGTCTATTACACATATCCATCGGCATATTTACCTCATCCCCCAAAAATTCCATGTTGATGATCACCACAACCACCAAACAATAGATCAACAATAATTTTTTTAATAAATTCAAACATTTATATCTTGATATTATCCACTTTGGGTTGAAATGAATATTCTTCAATGTTTTAATTATGTTAAATTATAACTTGTTTTGATTTGGTATCATGTACTATCCCTTTAGTATGATTGAAGCACTATTAAAATATTACATTAAGGAAAAATGCATCTCAAAAGCCAAAATGATCTCAAAATTTACATCGTTAAGGAAAAAAATAAATGAAATACAAATTAGAATATGGGTACTAGGAATGAATTTTTTTCACTCACTCTCAAGTACTATGCTTCAGAAAACTATGACTCTATATTACATGAACCAAAGGAATGGTCTGTACTTACAAAAACATCTCTAAAAGATTATGGATAACTTCTAACCACACTATAATCATTGTGTTGTCATCAATTTCCAACTATCACTATTCAATGACAAAGGATACATCAAGAATATAATAATAGATAAGAGAGACATGGAAGATTTCATGAATATATTATTATCATGGAAGAGGTTAGAAATAATAATCCTCTTTTTAATAATTCCCCAACACGTCAAAAGGCCCAAAAAATCTTGGTGATTTATTGATACCCCTGAAAAAGATACACTACCCATGTATTGTAGAAAACATTAAGAACATATGGCCTCCATCCTCACTCTCTTTGGGCCTCCTCATGCAACCAACATAAGACCTATTAAATTATATTGATAACTACATCAACTAATAAATTAATTGAAACTTATCTTTCATTACCTATACCACATACAGACTATGAACTGATGAATGCCCATTAATATCCTGAAACAATAGAGAACAACAAAAAATCCCATAAATATCAAAAATGGGACCATGTAAATGGATTATTGATAGATTTTATTATACGAAAACAGAAACGTGGATGGTATTTTTTCCATGATCTGCAGATGTCGATTATGTATATCTGATACTCATACTTCATTATCTTATAGTTCAACAAACTTTCACATACTTGTTATGGAGGAAAAAAGTATTTAAGTTCAAGTTATTTTCAAAATGATTCTAAAATACCCACCATGCTCTGGAGGTAAAATGAGTGTCCTAGTTCGAGATAATGAACTATTTAAATCCATACAAGCACACTAAATTATCCAAAAACATATAAAAACATATTTTTAGCCGAAATATTAATTCACCAATATGTGGAAAAAATCTGCAATCGTTCCATGAATAACTAAATTGAATCATAATCTAATTAATAATAGGGTAATCCTTTGACGATGTCCATTGAGATGTCGTCCCATTTCATTTTAGGAACATCAAAGGGTTATAATAAGTCATCGAGAACAATATTCTTAGGCATTAACTATAGGGAATCCAATTGCTGATTTAAAAAATCCTTCTCCACCAATTTCATCATAGGCTTCCAAAAATATTTCCTCAAGACAAAATATGTCTTGGAAACTATAGATTTTACCACAAAAGGCTATCTATGAAACTTATTAATGAATCACTCATTAATTGAAACAAGAATAAATAGCCTCCCAGAAAAATATCATATTTTGAACAGTATATTACCATCCACTAGATACATCAAAATGGCTAACAAGATTTTACATCACCTATACTTATGAATATCACAACTAATAATCCCCCACAAACCTCATTTGAGAAGATTACACTATCAAATAAATCATGTAACCTCCAATATCAACCACCATTACAACTAAATACAGTGATTCTGAATCCTCTATTTACCTCTAGTAATCTACATACTCTCAAATGACATTATTATATGACTGCCAACTCATATAATCATCCCTGAAGTTTTCATTTCCTTAGTTATAGGATATCTCAAAATCATAGTCCAGAATGATCTCCATCCTCCTTTGTTATAATATATTTAATTGATGATGTGAAATGATATACCTCAAACTATTATGACTAGTAGAGACAAAAAATTTACCCATAATGTCATAAAATGACCTAGTTCACTCTATACATAATGACTGAATTTTTTAGTGACAAGGAATCATAATATCCTCCACATATGTTAATAGATCCCAACTTTCATCAAGGATAGAAAGGTGTAACAATTAGAATACTATACCCTATACATTAGTGATAAAAATAGAAGAATTAGAAATAAATGAAATATATTGTAATATAATAATAAATCACATGTAAAAATTAACATATAACTAATTATAAGGTGTGAATTAAATCAACCAAGCCTGAACATAATAATCTATAAATAAAAAATAGTCTCGATATTGTAGGTACCATATAAAAAAATACTAATAGTTAAATTAATCATTAAAAACATTATATAACACCTATTGGTAACCCATTAAAAAGTTCAGACTACATACTCTCATGTCATATACTAGCTTATAAGGGTTAAAAATAAATCCCAATCCATGATCCTAACCCACGTTAGAATATTTTATAGGGTATTAATTGTTGTCCCAAATAGTTTTCGAGTAAACTCTTTAGGAACAAACAAACAGTTTCAAAAACAATCTTGTGAATAAAACTATAAAAGTTTAAGGTATAACATTATTTAATCAATAAAATCTTAATTTCATACCTCCAAGTCTACATGTACATGATGTTTCATGAGAATTCTATGAATGGGGTAATAAATTTACTAAAGTAACACCATTAGATAAAACCTATTATAGATATAACAAGTATCAATGCTATGTTTTCTAGAACCCATTTCCACTAAATAAGGTGTCCTCATTATATACAAGGCTGTATTTCATTTTAAAATTGGTATAATGTAGACCAAGAATGGTCCCACAACCTAGGGCCCATGTTCAGGTCATCTTCATTGAGTCTAAGAATATATTCCAATTAAATATCAAGAAATACTTGAGTGGATCCGAAGGGTCTAATATAAGGCAATCCTTTCTAATTGGTTCATAGAAGATAATCTAAGGAATTATAATTTCATAATATATGTATTTTTTCTTTAGTTCTATACTGAAATACCCCTCATCGATAGCACACTGTGTTATCAATCATCAATTTCATACTATATTATCCATTATTCATGTCACATCATGATTTTCATGGTTAAACAAATGAAATAATGAGTTGAAGGGCCCTTTTAATGGCCATGTTATATACCAATTCAATTCATATTGTTCATTTCAAAATCAACTATCTTAAATGTGATATAGTGAGTCTATTTAAGTTTCCATTACAAATTTCAAGCCATGAATATAAATAAGATATACCTCTGGGATTATCTATTTAATTTTACAATTACCATTTATTACATTTAATTAATAATATCATTTTTAAAATATGAAGATTATAATAGATGTATTAATTATTTTAATAATATATTTAATTAATATATCCATTAATTTTAATGAGATAACATAATAAAATCAATTATGACGTTTTCAGTCCAACTGACATCGTTGTACCATTACTATTTCATTTAATCATTTAACCATTCTAATAAAGAGATAAGACACATTAAATTGGCCATGCGAATATAAATAAGTTGCCTTAGTGGGCCATTCAAGACAAGGTACATATCTTCAGAATATATAATTAGATGAACATGGTGTAATTAATTCATGGACATTTAAATTACATTACTAATTTCATATTTAATAGGGGATAGATAATAGAAAGAGCATTTAGAAAAATGAGAAATGTTATAAGAAATATAACATTTAGTTAAAGACATTATACCAACAATTTCATTATTAGGAATCCTTAATTGTTCATTATAGTGCATTTATTCGGTCTAGAATGAGGGAAATCAATAAAAGTAGAAAAATTACTAGAAAATAGAGACTAAGAGATTGCATGGAAACAAAATCCAACATGATGATATAATATGATATAAGAATCAAGTGGAGTTTAAGACATTCAGTGATTGATCCAATGTGAAAGACGATGCATGAATTTATGCTCAAAATAAGGATATCACCCAAAGCCTTGGAATGGAAATATAGGTTCTCTCCACACATGAATTATACATAGAATATAAGGGAGGATGAGGAATTTTTAGAAAAATATTTTAGGAAGGAAAATATTTTTCTAAAATATTTAGATAGTTGTGCATGGAGTTTCCACAAGGTTGGATAAATCTTTCTCTAATCATGTGCAATAACTACCCAGGTACAAGTACATTACATGGCCCTCAAACATAGTTTGAAAATCATGTTCACCCCTTTTAGTTGACACTATCTCATGGAACACACATTGTATGGTCTTGGTGAATGGTTGGGAGAAAACAAGATAAAACCATGTTAAGTGTAGATTCAATAAACTATAATTGTTTCATAGTCGTGTGTACCTCCTTTCTCTATTAAAAAATAATGTGTCAACACTCTTATAATGAATTGTTGAGGTGAACTTCTTGCTCTAATTATGCTCTAATAATATGCCACACCTTACAAATCTAAATATTATATCCCTAGACATTGAACTAAGAATGAATCCTCTAAATAACTCCATAATATCCATATGCACATATATTAGAGTAATATAAGATATTTTAAACTAAATATCTAGTGATCCATACAATTATGAAAAACATGGATCTTACAACCTGATTACCTTAAATATTCTCATCCACATGAATCTCTAATTGACACCAAGAATATCCCCCAACCTACTTGGGTCATTAATCTCCCCATGAAATTGTTTAATTACAATCCTAAGTTTACTACATGCCACAAAGATTCACTTTATGAACACAACACTTAGACCACTAACACTTGATCCAACACATGTAATTACGGATAAAACAAAAAGATAAATATTATCCAATATCATCTATCCTGATACATGGTCATGTTACCATATCTTTCATCAACCACACTATGGTTCTCCCCACCATTTGTTATAGCATATACTAGCCAATTCTGAGTCATGGTATGTCCACCATTTTTTGCCACCAAATAATACACTTTTCATCCAATCGACATTGTTTGAATATTTCATAGTTTTCTAAACATAATGACACATGATAATAATGGTATATTCCCTCAATTTGACTTAAACAGTCAAATTAAAATGGAATAAGATCAACCAGGTCACAACATATTTTCTATAAAAATCCACATATGACAATTTCTATATAGCTTGATAATAAAAATGGAATTCATGATTCAATTCCTCACCGAATGCATCCAACTATTTGAGGAAACACTTGCTAAAATACTTCTGACATTTCCCATATTAAAAAAACTCAACTTTGACAACTAACACATCACAAAAAATCATCTATAACATTTATCATAAGGTAACCCAAGATTGTTTCAATCTCTCTCATCATATCCCATAATTAATTATAGGGATATATTCTAGCTGAAACATCCTTGTTTCAAATAATTCCTCGTGACAAAACTCAATAATCATTTCATTATATATCTAGTACACTTGGATTAGCACAACCAACATAGTCTAGATGTCCATACTCAACCTCTACCCCATTCTATATCTTAACCTACACATAGAATTATACAGGAAAAAATGGTCATACATAGATCCACTTATAGTAATAATATACGACATCCAAAAGAACCACCAAACAACCGGTCTCATGATCCCTTGACCCCTCTCTCATGAGGGTTACCCACCATCAATTCACATCCTGATCCTCAACTTATGATTCTCCATGTCATTGAACCAAAGGAATGATTCTGGATTATTATATCCCATTCTATATAAATATAATGATATTAGATAAGTAATCGATAAATCTGTATCACTAAAAAAAATAAAATGAGTGTAACCACCCTCAAATGGAAACCAATGTACTCCCTTCCATCTGGATTAATTTAAACTACTCCTAAACCATAAATCCATATGTGACCTTTCATAACTACAACATTTGATTTAATAGGTTTTTATATAAATGATGCTCTATTAGAGAATAAATGATGATGCCAATATATGGTCATGATCATCTCGAAACTGAGAGTACACTATGATTTCATCAATAAGGGTGTATCCGTCTCACTTTCCAATGCTCACATAGAACATATTATACATGACATAGCCAACCCCTGACACCGTTTCTCATAGAAATGAATGTCATGGTCCACCCAGGGTTAACCATCTAATTGAACTAGATCTATTACCAAATTCTCCCGCATCAAAGGGAACTTTATTTAGTTTACCCAAAGCTCTTTGTTCCCATTCCCAAAATAACACATTTAAAACCATTGATCATTGTACCTACCCATATGCTCATTGATAATCCCCATCAAACAATTTCCAAATTTTCTCCTCTTCACTTAAAATTCTATACATAGTTGGTCTAAATCCCATACTTTCTGATTTAATACATTATTACTTATCCTATGAGAGATCTATCGACAATTCCATGATGACCATGTTACATGACATGTCCATGTACAAAATGCCAAGATCACCTTTAGTGATGTTCATAAAAATTTGGAACCTACCATTACCACGACTTCTTGAATGAAATCACACTTTAATGATTCATTTTATAAATTAATGGATGAAACACACACACCCTAGTCAATAGGCTTAGTAACCAAAATATACCTAACCATTGAATTAAATATTTATAACATATAACCTTGGGTGATCCTAAAACAAACCACTTCCATGGTCATTCCAATATAGAAAAACTTAATAACAACATATTAATCAGTATTAAATCAGGTATAAAACCAAACTAACCACCATTAACGAATATATGAACCAAATAACACAACTCTCAAAGCATTCCCATGACCAAAATGAACACAAATTCCCTACTATGGTCTAAGTCAAATATTTGGGCATCTAGTTCTCCCACTGAGTCCTACTAATCATGCATTACAATTGGTAAACAAGGTCCATCCACCGATGCCGAAGGTATCACAGATTATAGGTCTTTCCCACATATGGTATTCTATTACAATACATCTAAAAGGAAAAATAACTCTCCTTAAAAAATTAAAATTGTAGTAGGTAAGTAATTCATCAAAAAACAAGGGTCTAAAGCTACTAATAAATGCGTAATGGAATAACTTTCCAAGCCTAGGACCATTAGGACCCGATCCTCTATGAGAATCCTAAATGGGGATTTCCCCCTAGATATTAAATATTCCAACATAAAATGAAAAGCAGTTAACACTCACTGAGTAACATTTTAATCTAATATACCCTCGAGGTTCATCTTACCAATCATCAATCCACCTATTTGTGGATAAATTTAAATAAATAAGATTCCTACCATACTTTTATAGTCAAATAATGACACTTAACATGACTTGTTACATGAATGAAATGTCTACCTGTATCCAATTTCAATTGGAATAACCACAATAGGCTAACCACATCCCCATAATAACTCATTCATTGACATTTATTTAATTTTTAAGTCTAAAATGTCACTGGTTTGGGACGCATAACGTCTATTTCCATAAAAATAATAAAAAATCCAATAAGGTCCTATGAAACCATCCCATTCCCATTTCAGATATATATTAAGGAAACTTTAGGACTAAAACCTACATAAGTGGCATTAAATATCAAAACCAACAAGGGTATCATTTATTCAATTACACACCGTCACATTTACATTCAACATTATGGATCCTCAGTTATATTAATTTTTATATAAGGTTGATTATCATAACCTATACCCGACACACTATTTATCAGATGTATCCTTATAATATTGGCATGTTATCTCATAATTTCTTTTACTCCGTTAATCATCTATATGTTCTTATAATGATATTAGATAAAGAAAATGTCAATTGCATGATATGGTGTAAAAAACTCTTTAGGTTGTTACTGAAAATTTTACTAACCACCGCCTCATATCAATAATGATAAAAAAGAAGACAAAAGGATTTATCATTTAAAGGGGGTCATTCATGTAAAACGACACCATAAATTTATTTAAAACACTATATATATGTATTCCAACACATTAAATGCCCATCCCATTTATCATAAACACACCATAAATGGGTGAAGTACTAAGGAATGTAAGATATAAAGGATACCAAAAAGTGTATCATTGTTCCAATATAGGTTTATTTATATGGGTATCCATTACAAATTTTTGGAGTCAATGCAATATCAGTAATAATTTTATTCCCATTTAAGTCCAATAGATCTAAGTTCAATAATTTAAATCACATAACACCCTTAGTTGGTTTATCTCATTGTCATAACATGCTCAAACTCTCCAAAAATATTCATCAAACAAATACCAGGACTATTTCATTTCTTCATCATTACCATATTATAGACGTATATAAATTTATAAGTTTTAATTAACATGAAATTTAACTTACATCCAAAATAAATAATGTTGATTTATTAATAAAAACCAATTCCCTTGAAATTAAAAGATTCCATTCATGTTAATTAACTAAATGAACTAAAATTAATTCATTACATTAATGAGTTTAGGTATAGTTAAATTTAATTCCTCCATCAATATATATAGAAAAATGACTTTTAGTTTCACAAATACACATTATTTAAAACACAATAAATAATAACAATATCTCCGAAATCTATCATATTATCAAATAATAAATTCATATATTCTTAAAATAAAAAAAACATGGTATATAGGTAATCACTATAATTATATTTAAATCTAATGTGCCCAAAATTTTTAATTTACACACCCATTATCATACCATTCAGGAGAAATATATATATATCCTAAATTATAAACACTTAAAATTAAATCAATCAGTCATAGTGAAATAATAACCAACTGTAACAGAGAACAATATGATTGAAAGTCTTAGAACATGAAAGAATATCTTTCCCCAATTAATCTCTTGGATAGTCCATGCCACTATTTCTACACATTTATAGCCTTATATCTATCTTCACAAAAAATTATAAGAAAATGTTTCTCTCATACATGTTTTTAGAACTAGATCTGGTTCACTCTAACAATTTTAACAGGACCAGTCGGTGTCAAGGAATCATGCATGAATACCCACATACTAGAGGATTCTGACTAATAGTTAGCATCTAAATTTGGTATAATGGTGATATTTTCCTTCTATATTGGTTATAAAAAATAATAGGTTCAAAAATAATTGAATGGATATGGAAGATAATACTAATTGAAAGTATTGATGAACATTTATTGATCTATAATGTTCAAATAAAGAAAACAATTCAAGAAAATAAAAAAGAATAAATTCTAACAAGTTAGTATAATACAAATAGTACATACAAAATGAATAAAATATAAAATATAAAATAAATACAAGAAAGTAAAATTTTGGGATTCCCGAGTATGTTCTCATCCCCTAGGTCGCATGTCATGTCCTATCCCAGAACGGTACCACCATGCATAAAAAATCGAAGATCCTAACCTATTGTATATATATATGTCCGAGTATCAATTAGTAGCACGAAAAAAGAGTTTTTAAATCTCAGTGTCCCCCCAATAGTTATTATAACTAGTCCATCCTGTGGATATAACAATAGTAGTGTGTATTTATAATAAGACTAAATACATAATATAATATTATGATACTACCAGTTCTACATGTACATATTGTGGATGGTGATCTATATGAATGGGGAAATAACTATATTGAATAATTACCATAAACAATTACATAATCCATATATATTAAGAATCAGACTAATATGGGAGAGTACCCAAGGAAATTTTCCAATTCATACTCCTAGAGTTTTATGTAAATATAGTATAACATTTTATTACAATGGGTGAATACCCATGGGTCCATGGCTGATGTGTCCTTATCAAGATTGAGGAACATGTCTATAGTAAACTCTATAATGAACTGAGTGGATACCATGGAACTGATCCAAGGTAGTCCAAGAATATTGTATCCCTAAAGATAATCCAATGGATCCTAATTTCACAGAATCAAAAATTTGGTTGTTGATTCTATACTAACATATCGCTCGCTAATTCCATATCGCGTTATCTATTGGTGTTTCTATATATTGATATCCATCCTTGGTGACATACCAAAATATCCATTGTATAACAAATTATATATGGATAAATGGTCTATTTATAGTCTATTACATTTATCTATTCACTTCATCGTATTAATTTCATAATAAACTCACAAACTCATGATAGAAAGGTTCAATTTTAATTTCCATGAAAATTACAATACATATATATAAATAACAGCAATCCATGAGATTATCCATCTGAGTTCACAATTCTCAACTAATCCATTGCATTAACCTTTACATTTGGAAATTAATAAGTGTCCAAGAGGTATTAAATAGTTTAACCATTCATTTATTTTATATAGTTATTAATTATAATTACACACTATAACATAATTTCAAATAAAAATACATGGTTTCAACTAATGTGGTCATAAAATTCAAATTTTATTAAATCATTATACTAATCTAATAATGAGAAAAAACAATGTATAGTGTAAATATTTATAAAAGTAAAACACCTCAAATGGTGGTTCATATCAAGGATTATCAACTCCAAATATGAAAATTGATGCACAATGAAAATAAAATTCAATGTATTTGAAAGTTAAATAATTAATTTCACATTTAAGAATTGACACATGGAATTTCCAACACATGGCATAGTGGAACATGTTATAATCAAAATTAATTTAATGTAAGAGTATAAGAGACCAACAACATCATGCATAAGAAGTTTCGCACATCCATGGTTGGACTTTAATATAGTATATAATGACAGAAATCAAATATAATAAAAAGACACACTAAAAATATCTCACATGAGATCGTATGGAAATAAAATACAACAGAGAGATAAAAGAAAATATAAGAAGCAAGATAAGTTTTTGACATATCAAGAGGGATCTAATGATACATACTTCTCTAGAATCTAAGATCAGTTGAAGGATACATCCAAAAAACCATGAATTCAAATAATGGTGATCTCCATGTGTGGTCACTACTATGAAAATGAAATAATATGATGAATTTTAGGTTTAACTAAACATGAAGGATAAATACCCATTTCACACTATTAAATATAAGTTCATGATCTGATCAAATGACTAGAAAAACTCTGAAAAAACCATTTTCCAACACTATATAGGGACAAGTCCCTTTCATGGACCATATACATAGTTTGAAAAATGGTGTACACCCCATGAACTTGGCATTATCCCATGGAACACACACACACACACACACACCATGTCCCATGACCATATATAAGAGAAAATGTGTTCCAACTATGCTATATAGACATGTAATAAACTACTGATTTTTTCACAGCTATTCATCTATCCTTGAATTGTCAAACAAACCATGTGGCACCACACATGGATCATATGGCAGGGGTACATGGTTATTAATATCCCTATTCAAACAATGTTGTTTCAAATTAATTCACATCTTGGGATACATCATTATACGAAAGCATATTTGTTACCCTATATTCCCACATTCCAAGGGAAAATTCCCTATAAATCTATGGATGGTGATGTTGGCTCCATGAGTGAAACAAAATGATGGGATTCCAATTACTCATTCCATCGAATCATCCATGGATTTAATCTCCCATTATGTGTCTCCATAATATATTTGAGTCATGTGAATGAAACACATTCCTTATGTAATTTCTACATTGAGAATGTTTAATTACACTGCTTCAATCCCAACTTATAAGAAAATTTTCGTCAGAGTGGATGGTATCAACATGAATGTATGAACATATCTAGAGGTTGGGTGTATTGGTGACCTATAATGTCTTATCTTTTTTTTTGAAGTCAAAGTAATATCATTTGAGAAATATTAAATAGAAAAATGAGGGCATACTTTTTCATCCATGAGGTAGTTGACTTCACGAGTGTAATTCTTATAAGGGTAGAGGATGTTATACACAGAACACCACAAGAAGTGAGAATAACCTTACCATCCGAGATCATAATAAACACATAATTATCTTACTAAAAACCATTAAAATTGGTTTCCTTGACTGATTCCACTCCCAGATGAAGAAACTGGGAGAAACTGGAAGAAAGAAAGGGATTGACCAAAAACAACCATAGATTGATTCTCCATGGTTAAGGTTGGAATCCACTGATTAGTGGTTGAAATGTTTCCTTGGGATGCGCATTGGTCACCAATAAATTGATAGAATATAATTTAATAATGTTTGGGTTTGAGGGACTCATGGAATTTATATCTAGCATCAAAATATAATACTATGGCCCAATACTTAGGACTATCTGGTTGAATATTTGAAAACTGAAGGGCCCCTAGAGCAGAACCCCTCATCATCTCATAGTATTTATATTCGAAATGGACATTGAGATTCATGGAATTTTCACATTGCAAATAACATATAAATAAGTGTGAGACCCCAACATGGCCTAGACACCTACACTTCATACCCCTAGAAAATAGGATGGGATACAACATATCCCATCTCCATAATTATGTTATGACAGAATTGGTAGTAGAACCAAACCCCACTCGAATCTCCACCTACACCACAACTATCACCTACTAAGAAGGGATATGCTAAAACAATGGCTCTATGATGAAGCTACCCCCATAATGGTTGTAGTCTAAAAATTCCTTCCAAACCACCCTCACTATACCCAATAGTCTTACACTACATCAACCAGCTTTGTGTAGAAAAAACATTTCTCCACCCAACAACCTTTTAAAAAATGGTCTCGGGTCCCCCTTTTAAACTAGAACAACTTAAAGAACCATGAAATCTCCTCAAGGTTCCTCAAACAGCCAAAACATTTTAAGGAATGTGCTTCCAACATAAGATCCCTTATAGGAACACCTTAAAAATAAATTTGTTAATTAATGATATAACCGTTGTAAATTTTTCTAATTTATATTAATGAAACAAAACTCAACCAGAACTAGAATTTTTAAAATAATTTCAAAATCACTAAACTTTTATCATTAATAGAATGATAATTGATCTATCCAAAAATTTAATTCAAGTTTTAGAAATCATATTATAGAATCCTCTAAAGATCCTTCTCATGACAAAAAAGTGTTTATACTAATATATGAAATATAACAATCAACATACATTATCAATCTTATTCTATAATAGTATTCATCAATATTAATAAAAAAATTAACATAATAAATATTAATATATCAATAATATAGAGTTTCATAGTACAAATAATTCTCATGAATGTCTTAGAGTGTTTAAAAATTGGATAAAACTTAAAAGGTATTTGTGTGATATTGAAAACCCTTCATTGATTTTGAATTGATCTAGAACCATCATCCTCTAGAATCCTATGAAAAAATTACAATCATTCTTACGTGTCTCTCCATGCTCATAAGAAAAATAAAATTACTAAACTTCAAGAAATATAAATTTTGGCCGAGCCATATCACATAGGAAGTGTGTGAAGAAGATTATGAAGGTCCATTAGGAAGATGATAAAGAATAAGCTTTCTTAAAATAGAATCATTAAAAGATATTTGTGGATATTTATTAGATGATAAAGAACTATATGAATAAACAAGCTTCTCCCCTTCTATTGACACATGTTATATGTCACCATGGAAGGAGATCCCATTACCATTTACATAATAGTAATAGTTATAATTATGATAATGATATAAATAAAATAATATTAATATGTGCCTATATTATTTTATATTCACAATAGAAATGAAAATTATCTAAACCAATTTCAGACACACAAAATTTAAATTTATTAATTCTATTATGAAATTGAAGTCATGTATGGTATCCTCAAAATATATTTTAATTGATCAGTCAATTGTTTTTAAAAAATAGGTGAATATTTTACATAAATAGTTTATAAATTATACATTTAAACCTTATTCAGTTAAAAAAGCTTAATCCTTATAATAATAAAATCATAACTAATATAAAAATTTTAAAAAATTGATTTTCAAAAAAATTTGGCTACTACAACATCATTACATATATTACATAAATATTATTGTCAATAATGAAAATTATTTCATTTTGGAAATTAAATATATTTTAATAAAAAGTTCTTTGATTTGGTTTCAACCCATTAAAGTAGTTTTTTCAATATACACATTTTTATATCATTATCCTTGGGAATAAAAAATCTATGTTGTTTAATGTAAAATCCATTATAAATTATAAATTTTATTGATATTCATTTAATATAGATTGGGTATAAATTAAAATTTCTCTGAGTATCCAAACCAAAAATATTCCTATAGATTCAAAAAATCTGAGAAAATTATTTATTATAATAAAATTCTCCAAACTTAATGGAATTTTTTTCATATAAACCTATATATATTTCTCATAAAAAATTTATCATTTATTTTTTAATAGAATAAAATATTTTTAATAATTATTTTCTTCCAATTTATTTTATTATTAGGTTATCAAATTGCACTCATTTTGATTTAACAGATTATTTTCAAAGCACATGCATATTCCTAGTGATCATTTTTCTCTTGAATAGAATTTAAATTAATATTTGAAAAATGTTGTCTGTCTATTTTGTTAAAAAATCTATCTACTCAATATTATATAATTTTGATATTTAATTATGTTTCTAACATCAACATAATTATTAAATTTGTAAAGAACACCTCTTAAATTTCTTTATAAAAGACTCATTATGTTTTCTATAAGATGAATCCACATCATTAATATGTTATTTATTTTCATAATTATTTTTGTATGATTTTACAAAAATTTTGTAATGTATTTATATTAATTTTCATTGGCTTTAATTTTATTTGATATTGGCATAAATTTATTTTTTATTATTCTAGCATCATAAATTTTATTACTCTTTAATATTTTCTACTTCTAACATTTGTAATCTTTTAAACTAGATATGCATCCCTTGAATTTTCCATCATTAACCATTACATCAAATATTCTTATATTTTATTGTTTTATAATATGTAAAAAATTAGTTATAGACACCTTAAAAAACATTGTCTAATGGTTATTTCGTAACATATTTCATAAGTATAATTATTTGAATATCTTTTTTGTGAAAAAATATATGTAAAATATGAATATAATGTAATTTATATTATTTCCAAAATTATATTGACTGTTTAAACTGATAATTTATTTTTATTCTCATTTATATAATAATTTGAGACATATATATTTTTAATGAGTATAATGGGTAATATATTCATTTATTATTAAATTATTTTTATGATATGAATCAATAAAAATAGAGAAAATATTTTTTACATTATGTATAATAAATTTCATTATAATCAATGAAAAACTTAATTTAACATCATTTCTAAAATGTATTGATGTATTTACTACATCTGACTTGTGATGTATGATAATCACTTTATTTTATCTTGTAAAATGATAAATGAATTTGATCAAATATAAATAATCATTTATCAAAAGGAAACTCATAGGTATACAAAAATATGAATGTATTAATTTAAATGGGCTCCCTAGCTATATATCTACTGATTTTTTTAATACATTGTATTAAATTTGGATTGTAAAATGTTTCATGTGGATTCAATAATTATAATTTATTTTTTTATGTTATATAATGTATATCATTTTAGTGATATTACACGTATGATTTTCAAAAATATGACTATTTTTCATTGTGTTTAATCAACTTAATAGAAATGATGTAATACTTGTTCCATGTGTTACTAATTTAAAAAAACAATCCAACTATTCATTCCTCTTTTTGTGAAAATGTTTCAATATTTTAATCATTATATGATGAAAAATACATTCTACAAGATTAAATATTTAAATAATTATTCATTTTATTGACACAACAAATACTATACATAATTACATCAATAATTATATCTTATTTTTACATTGTATTATTCTATTTAATCTTGGTAGTGTATACACATTTAATATGGAAGGCTCTTCCATTTTGAAATGTAATAGAGCCTCCAATTTGATATTCTATGTTATTTGTAACATGTTATATCTTCTAATATGGGAATAATACCCACTTATGTGAATTCATGGATTTCCATTCAAAATGTCTCCTTAAATAATTTTGTTAAACATATAACATCTTAGTTATTTTTATTATCAAAGGGTTTTCTAATTCTTATTCTTAATAATTTTTTTATTATTATAATATTTACTTATTATTAAAAAATTTAATTATGTGAATCACTTATTTTATATATATCTTAAAAATAATTTTTTTTGGATCATTAATATTTTATTTCTTTAACATCACCACAATAATTTTAAATTTTAAATTTCATATAATCTTATAATGGTGACTCCCCAATGATTTTCACAATTAATTCATTATTAAAAATGATTTCATATATAAGAAAATTGTATGATCCGAATACATTAAAATATTTTTCCTTTTAAAATAGTTATTTTATCATGCTTGTGTACAACACTAAGATATGCTTACTATACCCACAACACTAAGTTTGGTGCATTACACACAAAAATGTGTTTGACAGTCTTTTAATGGCGTATATATTTTAAAACTGAAATTTGACAATTTTAAAATTTTATTTTTAAAAATAGAAATATTTTTCAATTAGTAATATCTAAATTATCATAAGGTCAATTTATGGTGTATTTCTGAGAAGTTTCATTTTTTAATGAATAATAAAAATACTGCGTTTTAATTAAAAACATGTTTTTGTTTAAATAATTGTTATTCTTATATTATATTTTAAATTAATTATTAAAGTAAAAATAAATCAATTATACATATATTAATCCAATTTAATTAATTTTAATTACTTTTATGTTCAAATTAGATATAAACATTTTTTGTACTTTCGAATTTTTTACTTTAAAAACATCTTTTCTCACCGTATCTACAGGATTTGCGTTAATCTTAATTTTCCCAATTATGAGGTTTAAATTTTGAAAAATATACATAAAATATTTTAATCGGTAAAATATTTGTGGTCTAATATGATCAACATAATTTTTATCCTCAAATATAAGTTAAAGTGATGAAAATTAATTACAGTGATTAAGGTAAAATTAAGCAAACTATGGGACTTAACCTTAATCTTAAAGACCACAATGACCTAGAACTTTTAGAAAAATACATTTTCTTCAAATAATTAGACCATATCGCCTCTTTGTTATAATTTTATGGTTTATTGAGATATTATTAAATGGAAGTGCCCTATATAAATGGTTAAGTATGGAAAATGAAAAAAGGGGACATTCCTTATATTTAACATTAATAAAACAATGAGAAATGTAAAAATTATCATATTTTTTATTATACATATCCTTTTGAAATATAAATTTTTTAATGAGAGTTTGATCTATCTTCTCTGAGCTTTCTTATCTATTGAAGGGGGAAACAATCCGTTAGAGTTTTCAATCATCCCAGTAGACCATGCTCATCCACCAGAGGGAGTGGCTGGTGGATCTAATGGGCGACCCCTATAGTAACCCAACGTTTTCTTAAATTACAATTACATCATTTTAAAGATAAAAACATAATATTATTACAAATAGAGGATCCAACAGTTTAGTGTCTTGGGAAATCTAGGACCAATAATAACTTTTACAACATAAATCGTAAACAATCATGTAAATCCTCTTTCACTAACTTCTTATTAGCACTTTCCCTCTCCTTAGTACATGTTTTCACCTCAGGATATACATAAAAAAAGGGGTGAGCTAAAATCCCAATAAGAGGATAGATAATAACAACATAGCATGGGGTGGGCATAATCATAACATGGGAAAAAGATCATGAACATGAGAGGAAGCATAAATATAAGACCTGAAATGTGGCAATGCATAAAAATGAAACATCGTGTCTTAGTGGTTAACTACCACACATACTTGTGAACAAAGATATAATCTTGTCCACATAATTTCAAATTTACTAATGAGATTCATCACTTTACCCAATGAATTGGAGTGCTATATAATTCCAGGCACACCTGTCACATTCAAACATTCATATTGCGCTATATAATTCCAGGCGCACCCATCACATCTTAATATTATCATTATCATGATCGACAAATAGAAAATATATCAATAGTAATCATAACTAAATCATGTAAAGGAATGGGTTTCTTCTCACAATAACACATTGATAAACTTTGGGTTCCCAAAACAAATAGGGAATAACCTTCTTGATACAAGAACCATTAACCTTGAATGAGAAGTAAAAGGTGAGTTCTTAAAAGAAGAGTTATTTTGGAAAACATTTTTTTTTGACATAAACAATAGTGGTAGACATATATATCCCAAAAAAAAAGGATAGAAAATGATGAAAAAATTATTTTTTATGAGTAACCATATCAAAAATGGAGTGAAATAGGGAGAACCCGAAGGATGGAATTTGGGTTCGAGAATTTCCCCTTACCTTGTATCTTAATGATTTTTTCTACTTAATATCATATATAATGACATTATATTAATAAATTAGAAATTAAAGAACCTTTTATACATGAATAGGGTTAATTTTGGATTCATTATTTTATTTTATGGGACGTTTGATGAGTTATAGGGTTTAAAAACTTTGTTTGGGAATGTTCGTTTTTAGGGTCTTCTTGAGCGGTTAACTCGTATTCTTAAATGAATGTTCTGGTAGAAAATGGGTAAACATACAGAAATGATATTAAATTTTATTAATAAAATTAAATAATTTAAAATTATCTAATAATGAATTATATTATATACCATGTGAATGAAAATTAAATGATGATTGTTTGGGTTAGTTTAGGCGGTTTTTGATCACACAGAACTTGTTTTAATTTATCGCCTAGTAATATGTACATAAGTTACTTCCAGAACATTAAACAGGACATAATACATATAAAATATTCATGCTAAACCAAAAAAATGTTTTCATGACCAAATGTGAAGGTATAAATGGAATAATAAGACCTGTCAATCTTGAAGGTGATAAATTAACACCTCACGAACAACGTTCTCTTTAGTGAAATAAAAAGAAGATGGAAATGGGTTGGATGATATAATATCACATTAGTATCATAAAATTATAGTATATTCATGATAATAGAGTTACCATACCATTTGGACAAATATTGGTTGGGAAAGAATAAGAAAAGAACTTGAAATTGAAAGGGTATTAAAGGAGAAGAGGGAGAGAAATTACCTCTTGAATCATCCACTTGAGATCCTTCTTAAGGGCCTATGCTTGGTATTTTGATGAGACAAGAAGCACTTGGACGTGGGGTAGGGACTAGGGATGATTTTTGGGAAGAGTTTATACTATCCTTATAGCTTGAGAGGTGTGAGTAAATGAGGTTGTGAAGGGTGGTATTTATAGTGGGGGGGAGAGGGGTTTTCCTTAATATAAAATTCATTAGTTTAATAATTTCCTCTAAGACAAGAAATAGTGATTATTTCATGACCAAGAATAGTAATTTTATAATTTAATCCTAACCAACTGGTCTTACATCATCAGATCATCACACATGACCCTTTAATTAGCTTATTTATCTTATTTTTGTAAATTACGGTATTTCACTATTCATCAAAAATTCAAGTATTTCAGAAAAATCCCAAAAGTTCACCCCAACCATTTTTTGACAAGTAGAATCCAAAAATGAAGTCCATTTTTTAAAATAATCTTCTAAATATGGTTAATTTATATTTAGTTAAAATCATAATTTACTTGAAAAATACAGCTTTTAAAATATAAACTGATTTTATAATGATTTCAAAAAATAATGTAGGGTCTTATAAAATTATCTAAAAACTATAAGACATAGATTTGTTAATTTCTGAACATATTTTATGAAAAAACTAAATTCTTTTAAATTAATTAAATAGTTATAATTTATTATTTATGACTTAAAAAAATACCTAAACATTTACTATAGTCAAATTGTCAATTTCTAATATATGCCTAAATTTTATTTAATTATTCATGGGTAAGGTTGCTCTTAATTTGAACGATTTACTATTCATAAGGTCCATACTACTATTATTAATGGTAGGTTACTATTCATTTGGGTAGGTTACTATTCACCAAAAATTAAGTTTTTCTTATTGGACCCCAAAAATCATCTTGAACACAATAGTGTATGTTAGATTTTCGAAATTCCAAACACATCAGTGACAAAATTATGTTTAAAGGTCACTTAGCACTTAGTAGTTCATTATGTTGTGGTTTCATGTGATTTTATGACATAACTATAAGAAGGGAATTTCCATTGAAAAACTTTGGGATGTTACATTCTTCCCACCTTATGAAATTTCACCCCCGAAATTTCACTTTACACAAATAGGTGAGGGTACATCTCCTTCATCGCCTCCTCTGGTTCCCAAGTAGCTTCTTCAAACATAAGGTTCCTCCATAACACTTTGACAAGGTGGAATGTCTTGTTGTGTAGAACCTTATCTCTCCGATCCAGAATATCTATAGGCTGCTCCTCATAAGAGAGATCATCTTCCAGCTATACCACCCCTATGTTTAGTACATGTGAGGGATCAGGTATGTACTTCCTTAAGAGTGATACATGAAGAACATCATGAACCTAAGCCATATTCGGTGGATGTGAAAGCCAATAGGCCACGACTCCAATACAGTCAATGATTTCAAAGGGTCCAATGTACCTTGGGCTTAGCTTCCCTTTCTTCCCAAATCGCATAACTCTCTTCCATGGTGATATTCAAAGGAAGAATGTATCCCTAATGTCGAACTCCAAGTCAAATTGATGGTTGTCAGCATAGCTCTTTTTCCAAATTTGAGCTTCTTTGATGTGTTTCTGGATGACTTGAACCTTCTCTGTCATCTCTTGAAAAAGATCGGGTCCAGGTAACTTTCTTTCTCCAACTTCATCCCAACAGGTTGGAGTTCTACATCACTTTCCATACAGAGATTCATATGGAGCCATCTGAATACTAGAGTGGAAGCTATTATTGTATGAGAACTCAACCAATGGGAGATGCTGATCCCATCCACCTATGAATTCTAGAGGGAAGGCTCTTAGCATATCTTCAAGCATCTGAATAGTCTTTCAGACTGGCCATCAGTATGGGGGTGATAGGTCGTGCTGAACATTAATTCAGTACTCAAAGCATGTTGAAGGATATTCCAGAATTTTTATGTGAACCCTGGATCATGGTCAGAGACAATTGAGAGTGGAACACCATTCAGTCTCACCACTTCTTTCACATATATCTTTGTAAGTTTTTCAAGAGAGAGATCTTCCCGAATAGCGATCAAATGGGTAGTCTTGGTGAGTCTATCAACCACAACCCATATCAAATTATTTACCTTCGACATCTTCGGGAGACTCGTGACGAAGTCCATAGTAACATTTTCCCATTTCCACATGGGTATAGGAAGTGGATGCATCATCCCTTTGGTGTTTTGTCACTCTTCTTTGACATGCTGACATACCAAGCACCTTGATATATATTCTTCAATCTTCTTCTTCATGTTATCCCACCATAAGTATTTTTGGAGATCACGATACATCTTGGTACTCCCAGGATGGATAGAGAAAGTTGAGCTATGTGCATTATCGAATAGCTCCTTCTTTATCCCGGGTGATGAAGGCACATGAAGCCACATTCCAAACTGAATCGCACCATCATAATTGATATGGAACTCTTGTATCTTACCTTCCTTTACTGAATTCACCCTCTTTTGTATACCCACATCATACCTTTGTGCTTCCTTAATCTTATCTTGGATGGATAGTTGCACAATCATTTTGGCAAGGTAGGATGTATCCCCTGCCCTTATGATTTCTAAATCCATCCTTTTCATATCAAAGACGATATGGACTTTCTCAATCTGTTACATGGATAAAGTAGTAGGTTCTTTTTTTCTTAGAGCATCAACTACCTTGTTCACCTTTCCAGGATGGTAGTGAATAGAAAAATCATAATCCTTAATTAGCTCTAACTATCTCTTTTGACGCATGTTGAGCTCCTTTTGTGTGAATATATATTTTAGGCTCTTATGGTTGGTGTAATGTCACACTTCTCACCATAAAGGTAGTGCCACCATATTTCCAAGGAAAAAATCATGGCTTCCAGCTCTAGATCATGCGTCGAATAGTTCTTCTCATGGATCTTCAACTGTCGTGAGGTATAGGCTATCACATTAATATTTTGCAAGAGTACGCAACCCGATCCTTTCTTTGAAGCATCACGGTATATCACCAAACTTTCTCCTCTTTTCAGTAATGTGAGTACATGTGTAGTGATCATCCTTCTCTTTAGATCCTTGAAGCTTCCCTCACATTCTTCCATCCAGACATACTTTACCCCTTTCCTTGTTAACATAGTTAGCAGGATTGACAATCATGAGAAGTTTCCCACAAAACGTCGATAGTACGCAGCTAATCCAAAAAAACTATGAATTTATGTGACACTAGAGGTCCTGGTCCATTCTTCAATCGCCTTTGACTTTGAAGGATCTATATAAATTCCCTCACTTGTGATCTCATGTCCCAAGAATGTGACTTGCTTCATCCAAAAGTCACACTTTTTGAACTTGGTGTACAACTTCTCATTTCCTAATGTCACCAACAAAAGTCTTAGATGTTCTTCATGTTCCTCCATGATCTTGGAGTATATGAGAATATCATCAATAAACACTACCAAAAATTTGTCGAGGTAATTTCTAAAGACTCTATTCATAAAATCCATGAAGATTTATGGGGCATTAGTAAGTCCGAAGGGCCTAACCAGAAACTCAGAGTGCCCATACCTTGTTTGGGAGGAAGTATTCTGAATATCTTCTTTTTTCACCTTTACATGATGATAACTAGAACGAAGATCCAACTTGGAGATGTATTGATAACCTCTTAAATAATCGAAAAAGTCATCAATCCGTGGAAGAGGATACTTGTTCTTTATGGTGATCTTGTTGAGTTCCCGATAATCGATACACAACCGCATTATTCCATCCTTCTTCACAAAGACCACTGGCTCACCCTAAGGTGATGCACTAGGGCATATGAAACCTTTTTCCAGATGCTATTGCAAATGATTCTTTAACTCCTCTAATTTGATAGGATCCATCCTATAGGGACACTTCGAGATAGGAGTAACTCTGGGTATGAGTTTGATTGATAACTCTACCTGATGATCCAGGGGAATTCCTGGAAACACTACGGGAAATACATCTTGGTATTTAATTACGATGGGAATTTCCACAAGGTTAGAACTATCCTTTAACCCAACCATTTGAAAGAGGTATGATTAGTCATAGGGAATCAACATCCACATAGCTGAATGACTTTTCAAATGAGATTTATTATCTTCCTTGCAGTTGTAGAGGAGCGCGGAATGGTTCAAAATATGAAAAGATATTTTATTTTCCCAACAGTTGATATGTGATCTATATAACGAGAGACAATCTATTCCCATTATAATGTCGAATTCCACCAAGGGATGTATTAAGAGATTCGCTGGAAGAATATTCCCACATACGCTAACAGGAGAAGAGTCAAACACTTTGGTTTTAATTATTGCACCAATTGGTGTTTTTATAGATATCTCTACTTCAGGGTTTCGGGGCTTTGATTCTATAGGTCTCACAAACTTTCAAGATATAAAGGAATACGTAGAACTAGAATCAAATAAGACTTTTTCCATGATTGAGTGAATAGGAAGTGTACCTTGTACAACTTAATTATCTTTCTCCACTTCCGCAGTAGTCATTGCATAATCCTTCCCTTTTTCATTTGGCTTTGGTGGCTGCTGATGTTGATTACCCTCGAGAACTTGAGGTTTAGTGCATTGTCTTGAATAGTGCTCTAACTCACTGTAGTTGTAGCATTGTACCATTGGTGGTTCTCACCTTTCTTCTACCACATTATCTTTCCTTTTCATATCTTTTTGACAGTCTTAAGCATGATGTCCTTATGTCCCACACATGAAGCATTTCCCCATCCCTTTGAGTTAGTTCCCATGGTGCAACTTCCCACATTTTTAGCATGTGGGTTATTGAGTTTTCTTCCCACCTTTATCCTTAGATCCAACAGCTTGAAACTCCATATTTATTTTCTTATCACCATAGTCATGCGACCATTCTCCAAACTCCATCTCCACTTTGAGTGAACACCGAACAACATCTTCATATCTTCCAAAGTCTTGAATTACAAGAGCCTTTCTAAGGTGTGGCTTTAATCCAAAAAATAATCTATAAATATTTCTATCATTGTTGATAACAAAACCCAAATCTTACCCTGGAAGACTTTTGAAATTCACATCATAGGTTGTGACATATTATCCTTCTTTTTTCTTGAGCTCTATGAATTCCCTCTCCATCTTCGTGCGAATAGTTCTTGGGAAATACTAGTTGAGAAATATTATCTTAAAGTCTTCCCATTATATCTCTCCAATTTCTTCCCTTTGATTGGTGTTCTTAATCAAAGCCCACCATTGATCGACTTCTCCATCTAGGCAATAAACGGCTAGGGTCTTCTTCTCTATCTCAGAACAGTGATGAATAGAAAAGATCTTATCCATGGAGTTGAAACAGTTTTCTACAGCTAGTGGATCATAAGATCCATTAAACGTCGGTGGTCCTTTCCGCATAAAACATTTGATATCCAGTTTCTCTCTCTTTGGTGAAGGAGGGTGTTCCACATTATTATCGTTATTGTTCATAACCTGAGATAATTGGGTAAGCATCTCCATGATGTTCTGAACTCCACCTCCCAATTCATTGGGGATGTCGTTCAGGCAATCATTGCACTGTCCCTCACACGAGTTGTTGGCCTAATTTCTCCTGGTTCCCTCCATTTTCTAAAATAGAAAAGGTTAGAAAAAAACATAATAAAACAAGTCATGAATAACTTATTCATTTAAACAATTTATACCAAAAACATAACATTTGGGATCCCTATGTAAATAATTTTATGTACATATTTCTACTTAGTCTCGTGCAAGAGGTTTTCTCTAGGGTTCACTAATCCTAATTCCCAAATTACTAAACCTCCCTCTGGTACTAACTATAGTGACCCAACCTTTTCTTACATTACTATTAAATCATTTAAAAGATGAACAAAATAAAATTATTACAAATAGAGGATCCATCAGTTTAGTGTCTTGGGAAAACTAGGACCATTCATAACTTTTACAACATAAATCATAAAAAATCATTTAATTCCTTCTTCACTAACTTCCTATTGGAACTTGACCTCTCCTTAGTACATGTTGTTAGCTGAGGATATACATAAAAAAGGGGGTGAGCTAAAATACCAGTAAGAGGATAGATAAAAACAATATAGCATGGGGTGAGAATAATCATAACATGGAAAAAAGATCATGAACATGAGAGGAAGCATAAATATAAGACATGAAATGTGGCAATGCATAGAAATAAAACATCATGTCTTAGTGGTTAACTAAAACACATACATGTGAACAAATATATCATCCTGTCCACATAATTTCACATTTACTCATGAGATTCATCACTTTACCCAATGCATTAGAGCGCTTTATAATTCTGGGCGCACCCGTTATATTCAAACATTAATATTGCACTATATAAATCCAGGCACACTAATCTCATGATAATATTATCATTATCATGCATGAAATATAGAAAATATATCAATAATGATCATAACTAAACCATGTAAAGGAATGGTTTTAATCTCATAATAACACATTCATAAACTTTGGGTTCCCAAAACAAAGAGGGAATAACCTTCGTGATACAAGAACCAACAACCTTGAATGAGAAGTCAAAGGTGAGTTCTTAAAACAAGAGTTATTTTGGAATAAATTTTGTTTGAAATAAACAATAGTGGTAAACATGTATATCCCAGAAAAGGAATGACAATGATGAAAAAATGATTTTTTAGGATTAACCATCTCAAAAATGGAGTGAAAGAGGGAGTGCCCAAATGATGGAATTTGGGTTCGATAATTTCCCCTTAACTTATATCTGAATGCTTCCTTCTATTTAATTTCCTACATAATGACATTATATTCACTAATTATAACATAAAAATCATTTTATACATTAATAGGGTTCATTTTGGTTTCATTATATCATATTATGGGCCTTTTGATGAGTTATAGGGTTTACAAACTTAGTTCGGGAATGTTCGTTTTTATGGTCTTCTTGAGTGGATAACTCATATTCTTAAATGAATGTTCAGGTAGAACATGGGTAAACATCCTGAACTGATATTACATGTTATTAATGAAATTAAAGAATTTAAATGTATCTTATAATGAATTATATTATATATCATGTTCATGGAAATTAAATGATGGCTTTTTGGGTTAGTTTTTTTGGGTTTTCGATCACAAAGAACTTTTTTTAATTTATCACGTAGTAATATGTACATAATTCCGTTACAGAACATTAAATTGGAAATAATACATATAAAATATTCAGTTTAAACAATAAAAATGGTTTAATTACCATATCGGAAGGTAGAAATGGACGAAGAAGACATGTCGTTCTTGACGGTGATAAATTAACACCTCACGAACAACGTTCTTTTTAATGAAATAAAAAGAAGAGGGAAATGGGTTGGATGATATAATATCCCATTAGTATCATAACATTACAGTATATTCATGATACTATAGTTACCATACCATTTGGAATAAGATAGGTTGGGAGAGAATAAAAAAAGAACTTGAAATTGAAAGGGAATTAAATGAGAAGAGGGAGAGAAATTACCCCTTGAATCCTCATATTGAGATCCTTCTTAAGGGCCTATGTTTGATCTTTTTATGAGACCAAAATATCTTATTCATGGGGGAGGGGATAGGAAATATGATTTGGTATATTTTAGATAAGGATTAAAGTTTGAGAGGTGTGAGGAAATGAGGGTGTGAAGGGTGGTATTTATAGTGGAGGGGAGAGGGGTTTCATTAATATAAAATTCATTAGTTTATTAATTTCCCATAAGACATGGAATAGTGAGTCTTGAATGAAAAATAATATTAATTTTATAATTTAATACCGAACCAAGTTGTATTACATCATAATAACATCACACATGACTGTATAATTAACTTATTTAGCTTATTTTTGCAAACTACGGTAGTTCACTATACCTCAAAAATTCAAGTATTTCAGAAAAATCCCAAAATTTCACCCCAACCATTTTTTGATGTATATAATCCCAAAATGAAGTCCATTTTTAAAAAATAATTTTATAATTATGATTAATTTAATATTTAATTAAAATCATAATTTACTTGAAAAATACAGTTTTACAAATTAAAACTGATTTTATAATGCTTTCAAAAAATTATGTAGGGACTAATAAAATTATCTAAAAACTATAAGTCATAGATTTGTTAAATTTTGAGCTCATTTTATGAACATAAATTTTCTTTTAAATTAATTAATTAATTATAATTAATTATTTATGACTTACAAAAATAACAAAACATTTACTATAGTCAAATTGACAATTTCTAATAGATGCCTAGATTTTATTTAATTATTCATGGGTAAGGTTGATATTATTTTGGATTATTTACTATTAATAAGGGCCGTACTACTATTTATAAGGGTAGGTTAATATTCACAAGGGTAGGTTACTATTCCCCCAAAATTATGTTTTTCTTATTGGACCCCAAAAATCATCTTGAACACAACCGTGTATGTCAGATTTTCAAAATTCCAAACACAGAAGTGAGAAAATTATGTTAAATGGTCACTTAGCAGTTAGTAGTTCATTATGTTGTGTTTTCATGTGATTTTATGACATAACTATAAGAAGGTAATTTCCATTGAAAAAAATTGGGTCGTTACAACCCCTCTTTGTGGATTGAACCTGAATGTCGATGGTTCATTCGCAGGAGGGATGATGAGGGGCAGTGGGGTCCTTCTCATCTCTTGGGTCCCAGTTCTTCTAGGTTTCAGTGCCTAATTTGGTTTTGGATGAACTCTAGATGCGGAGGCTTTTGTGTTGTTGACCGGGCCCACTCTTGGTAGGGGACGCGGCCTGCAGGTGGATGAGATGGAATTTGATTTTAAAATTTTTGTGAAAGCAATTCAAGGATGTCATATGGTTCATTTGGAGTGGGTTTACACAATTATCATATCTTATTTAGAGACCAAGAAAGGGAATATTCTTCATTATAGTTGGAGAGAGTCTAACTTTACGACTGACTCCATTGCACGTAGGGAATGTTTGAAGGATTCCTTGGTCGTTTATGATAATATGGGATCCCTTATTTATGACTGTAAGGATATAATTCATGGATACTCTCTTTCTATCTGTCATTTTCTCCCCCCATGAGGGGCTTGTACCTTGGTCTCTATCTCTTATTTTTAATAAATATTAAAATTAGTAGTAACTAAAATAGATGATACTACAAATATTGAATGTGAGGAATATTGATTGAATTGTTTAAATTAATTATTCTTCAGATGATGATATAATGATACATAGTGGTAAAATAAATATATTTGAAATCGAATATTGTTTTTATATTTTAAAATTATAAATTAGTAAATTATTTCAAAATAGAATTTATTATCATTTTAAAATAACTGATATTTTGTTAACTTATTTAAAGTTAATTAATATATTTTATACTCAAAATTGATTTTAATGTTTTACTAAACATTAAATTTCGTATATTAATGCACCAATTTATCTTTTATAAATATCATATAGACCTATATACTATAAAATAATTTTTAACACAGTCCGAGTTTAATAATTGTTTTAGTGAATCACATGCACTTGTTTTAAAATTAAAATCCAAAACACATGGGAATTTTACCTATTAAACTAGAAATAATATTAATAATTCACTGTATTTATATTTTCAAACAAATCTCATTTTATTTTAATATTAACAATAAAATTAATTAGATTAGAAAACTAGATGCTTTAATAAAAACAAAAATTTTAATATTGGGGAATCATAGATGTTAAGAAACCAAATTATTTAAATGCATGTATTTTTGTGTGGCAGAGGTTTGAATTGACTATTATCCCCATTTACTAATTTATGTTTCCATTTTTTAAAAATATTGGGTGATTTACACCTCCCATTAATGATTGTCTTTTGGTATTTATAAGAGTGTTAGTCTCCCTATAATATATAAAGGGAAGCACACTACCCCTTACTAACACCTCTAATGAAACTTTAGATCGACCAATATCAGCCCAAATAGTATCCCAATATCCCCACTCTCAACTTAGAAAAATAATTTTGGTAGGAAGTAGTCCGAGGAATCCTTTTGGAACAAAAAATTTGTTACCGATTAAGAGGTAAAATCTTCTCTCAGGGACTCTAGTTTCATTTACCTTCTCTATCCCCACAAATATCCTTAATCTATGATATTATAAAAACAAAAGTATACTCAATATACTAGGATGTTTTTATTTCATTGTTTATAGCTAAACTTACACATTCCTCTATTTAATGGGTAACAAACATATTGTTTCTATGTACGTCAAACTACAACCTCACAAAACGATGATTATTAATTTTTCATTTAACACCTCTCATTGTGGAAATTATGATGAAAAATATATTTCTACATGTTATATATAAGATATTTATAATTCTTGTATTCATAATTAAATTTTATTTGTAACATACCTTTATTTGTTCCCTCTTGTGTGAATACGATAATTTCGTTTGAGCAAGTGTGGACTGCCACGCCCTCAAAGTTATATAGCTCATTCAAGCCATACATGGAGGTTATAAAAGATGGTTTTGATAAAATTATGTAACATATATAACATATATATGATAATGTAATTATAATATAAATATTTATCATTTAGTTTTCATTCATTTAATAAAACAAATAAAAGAACATAGCGTTCAAGCGTACGTACGACCTACTTTCTCCATGAATAGTTCACATCATTTCTAATCTCCAAATATTACAAACTACTATAAATACATATTTATGAATAAATATATAATAATTAAGTCTTGGTTTAAATTATAGAGATGATTATATCTGGATCAAATTATTAGGACAAAAATCACAAGTCAAACACTTACTCAATAGAACTAGACAATTAACCCCCAAAATTCCGAAATTAATGAGTGTTGGCTACCAAAATTGTAATAAAATATTATAAGTAATTAATATAAGATATTATGAACATGATTATGGTGATAGTATATGTTAGTAACATATTTTAAACCACTATGCAAGATGATAAGTACTAAAAAACAAAAGGAATGTTATGTTAAGTGATTTCATCTCAATTTACATTCCACTAAGTCTTATTTTTTTATGAACCTATTCACTTTTATTTGGTGTATATAGAAAAATTTTACATTTTATATCATGAAAATACTTATTATCAAGATATAAAAGGATTAATTTAATTCATAGGGAATTTTTATTTAAATGTTTCAATGTGGTATGGGACAAATTAGTATGTTAAAATATTATTTTTCCTCAAGAATGTTTTAATGTCAACAACCCTTATTGTTACTCAGCGTCTTCAAAAGTAGTATTGATAAATCCCTATTATTTATTCAATTAGGATATTTTAAAAGTAAATGTTTTTATTTTATTCATGGGTAATTCATTAGAAATGAAATAAATAGGTTGGTGACAATTTAAGGTATGCCCTATAGGTTGGGGCTGATTAACGAAATCCACTTGATGCATATTTAGTTTCATGAGATAAAATAGTCGGCCAAAATATATGGGTTTTTACATGATATAAAAACCATATTATGAAAGGTCTTGAATGTTCTAGTTCTATATACTTAAGAAACTTGTTGTCCAATTATTTTGAATTCCTCTCATTTAGTTCCAATTATTATTCATCTATGAGATTATGCATCGACATATGTATGGATACATTTCATTTTAGTCGATTGATTAAATGGAATGTGTTTCAGCTTCCCATTTTTTCATTTTTATTTTTACCTATCTAGTTATTTTAATGTCATGTGTTATATGTTATACACCATTCCATGTTAATTTATTCTCATAGATTAATTTTTGATTCCACTTTATGTACCCATACTGAGAATTTGAGATCACCCATATTATGTTTTATTTCTCCAGGTAATGAAGTATAAATCATTGAATAATATTTCAAGGATTTAGTATATTTCATTTATTTATGTGTCATGTTTTTAATTTTTATTTCCCGATGAATTATAGGTATCATGTATGTATTCTGGCTTTCAATGAACACTAAAATGACTGGTCTTTTAGGATTTAATTACATGTAATCATGAAAATATAATAAGATAATGCACTGGCTCCAATATTTTGGTATTAGTAAGATATAGTTTGTGTTAATGTAAGAATAGAAGCAACCATGAAAATATAATTAGAAAGCATAAATTTGTTAAAATGATCCTAAATAGACTTTGAGGATTAGTATAGAATAAAATCCTTGAAATATAGTAAGGTAGATATTTTTTAGGTATTACTAGAAATAAATCCTTATCTGGATACTATAAGTGGAGATGGTTTTGGTGCAGATGTAATGAGAAGTAATAACCTTGACATTGTGTTTCTAGCCTGAATTAGATTAACCTTATACATGAGAAAGGGCCTTACTGCAAACCAGGTTTGACACTCTCAAGGGATACAATTTGGATTGTTTATATTTTAATTACATAGAATTATAGTGTATTTTATAGTAAGTATTTCCCCAAAGTAACCAATGTTTATGATTTTAGTATTTACGATTCATAAATTTATGTTATGTGCTATACCATATTTAGATTTATAGAATGTTCAAAAATTTATGAGCTAATCCAGTACATTTCATTTGTAGAAATGGTGTCAGAAAGGAATAATATTATTAATACTCATTGTCAATGTAGATTTTTCCCTAAAGTGGAAGTCAATATAGCTTGTTTTATGACTGATCATGTTGCTGATATATTAGGAAAACTTATTTAAGTTATGAGAAATAATCTTTCTCACATCTAGAAACTGATTATGTAGAGAGATTATCCTATGTTGGATCACATTATAGAGCATAACCCCCCTTTATTAGGTGGGACTAATAATAAAATTGTAGAATAGTAATGGAATAAGTCTCTAGAGAAGATATTTTTGGATGTAGAATGTTATAAAAAGGAAAAGGTTACCCTTTTAGTCTATTGTCTACAAGTTTATGCGGATTAGTGATGGTCTATGATATATAATAAAATGGAGAAGTAGAAATAGAACTCCTGGAATTGGGGACTTTTTAGGAGACATTATTTTATAAATACTTCCCTTATGATCAACAAAATAAGATGAAAATAATGCTTATTAGAAAAAAAAGAAGGCATAAGATATTTTTTCTGATTATAATAAATACTTTACATGGTTATAGATGTATAATATGGATTACCTAAGTTACATGAAATTCAATATTGACCACTTATTTGAAGGTATTAATCCAAATATTTGAAGGGTGCAGATTTCTCAAAAACATTTATCATCTGAAGGGATAGTTTTATGTTCTATCAAGAAAGAGAAACAATTCTCCTTGTCCTATGGCTTCGAGGGAAACCAAGAGAATAAGTTGTCTTTAAAAAAAATGAAAAACGTATGGAGTCAAATAAGATGAAGTTAAATAAGGATTTTTCAACTTGTGGTAATTGTGGAAAAAATCACCTTTATAAATACATAAAAGGATTGGGAGTTTGCTATAACTATAGTGAAAATAATTAGAAGGAAAAATAATGAAAAAGATTGAAGAAAACACTTAAATTCAGTGTTATAACTAAAAGGATAAGGGTCACTAAGTAAACAGATTCCACAAACATTAAGATAATATACCTCTGAAAAAGCTAAGGGGTCAAGTTCAAGCATATATTATTGACACACTGAAGTGAAATGATTAATTTACTTATTTATTTGGATATAGAAAATATGTTGTAAATTAATTTTGTTTATTATTTTCTCATAATATAATTTATGAAAGATTTAATTATTTTACTACAATACTTTTTTGGGAAGGATTTTTGAATCATATCATGAATGGTATCAAGAAAAGATATTAAGAATAAATGTAAATTTTTCAAAAAATAGTTGACTTTTTTTGAAATAAAACTCTTAATATGTTCTTGATGTTGAGATAATTATAAATAAAGTATTTATTTGGATAATTGATTAATACCTTAAAACTGCTTAATAAATTTCCTATAAGTGGTCTATGCTAAAATTGATTGAATTTACCACACTTTTTGATTTAATGAATTTATCAAACAATATGTGTATTACATTAAAAATATGAAAAAATGCATGGTAATTTGATTTATTAACATATTTCAATAGAATTAATTATGAAGTTATTCACATGTTTAGAATGAAAAAATTTAATGCCGCATCATTCTTACCAATGGGTAATGAAAAGTTCATTTAAGAAAGTTAGTGCCATCATTCTAAAGTGTTTGGTTATAATATTTTAGAAGAGTTAACCATTTATCAAATGGTTTGAGATGATATTTGGACACATTTTTATAGACTATTTTATTACTTCACCATATAATAAAACAAGTAGAATTAGTTTAATCCATGATCAAAGGATAAGATTGTGATTATAGAAACATAAAAATATTATTTATTTATATTCTTATAGAATAAATGAATTACTCAAATACATGAAAAATGATCTTGAAACCAAATTTTTTTCCTAGTACCTTCATTTCATATGAATCAAATGGCCCTTAGATCATCACAGATTTATGGTTTTCCGATTGTTATCTTTCTCCTATCCATGTTCTTTATCACACTCCACCAAAACTTGATTATTAACTTTATCTTTCATATTTATGTTTTAATTTTCCTACAATGTTCTCCTACTACAGAACTTGTATAAATATATAATTTACTTTCTATTTTATTATCAATATGTTATATTAACCCTTTTACAATGTGGGTGTTTCAACTATAGTTTATTTTCAAATACTAGTCCCTGAATTACTGAGATCAAGTTCAAATTATGAAGAAGAAAATTAACTATGGTGGAGAGAATGTAACACCCCAAGACATTAAAATATTTTTCCTTTTAAAATAAATTTATATTTTTTTCTATCAATAATATACAAATTTTCAATATAAGCTCAATATTCCCACAACATTATGTTTGTTTCATTCGAGAAAAAACTGAGTTTTACCACATTTTAATAGTGTATCTATTTCAAAACTAAAATTTTAATAATTTAGAAATTTTATTTTCCAAAATAAAAATAATTTTTGGATTTTAAATGTATCAACACTATTAGGGTGAATTTTGGGTATTTTTCTGAGAAGTTTCATTTTTTTAATAGCAAAAATACAATATTTTTATTAAAGATATGATTTTCGTTATAATAAATCTCAGTGTTAAATTTTATTTTAATTTCTTAATTAATAAAAAAATGGATAAATTATACATATATTAATACAATTTAAGTCATTGGAATAATTTTTATATAGAAATTAGATATAAAATCTTATTGAACATTTGAATGTTTTTACTCTAAAAACCCTCTTTCACGCCATGTTTCCTCGATTCACATTAAACTTAATTTTCGCACTTTTGTGGTTTGAATTTTGAATATTAGAGATAAAATATTGTAATAAATTAAATATATTTTTTCTACTATGATAAACATAATTTTTTACCAAAATGATTAGTGAAAGTGATTAAAATTAATTACTGCGAATAAAGTAAAAATAAGTGTAATAAGGGACCAAACCTTAATCTTGAGGATGAAAATGACCTAGAAACTTGTAAAAAATGTATTTACTACTAATAATTAGACTATATAACATATTTTATGGAATTATATGGGTTATTTGGATATAATTAAAAGGAAGTTCCCTATATAAAATTTTATGTAAGGAAAAAGGAAAAAAGATAACATTCCTTACCTTTAACATTTATAAATCATAGATGTATGTAAAAAAAAATCATATTATTTGTTATACATATAATTACGAAATGTTAATGGATTATTTTTATCATAATAATTCTTCAATAATTTTTAGATATGATTTATTTTCTTAAAAGACTTAGGAAATGTCAACATAATGATTATTTAGCTAATAATTAACTAAAATAAGTGATAATATAAATATTGAAGGAGAAGTATAATGATGAAATTATGGTAATTAATTATTTATTATATGATTTTATCATATTAAAAATAATATAAAATAATATATTTGAAATACAATATTTCTCTTCTATATTAAAACTAAAATTAAATAAATAATACCAAAATCGACATTATTGTTATTTTACAATAAATGATATTCTATTAAATGACTTAAAATTAATAAAAATAATTTATTATGAAAATAATTTTTTAGTGTTAATAAAACATAAAAATTTTATATTAATATACCAATTTATCTTTTATAAATAATATTTTGATCTATATATTGTTAAATCATTATTAACACAGTCGGAGTTTAAGCAATGTTTTAGCGTGTCACATGCGCTTGTTTTAAAATTAATTTCCAAAACACAAGAGATTTTTATACTTAAAATTATAAATAATATTCATAATAAATTGGATCTATATTTTATAATAAATAAACCATTTTTATTCTTAATGGTTAAACTAATTTCATTAGAAAACTAGATGCTTTAATAAAATGAAAAATGATAAAACTTGGGAATCATAAAAGTTAAGGAACCAAATTATTAAAATCACATATTTTTGTGTGGTGGAGGTTTTAATAGGCCATTATTCCCATTTAATAAATTATTTTTCTATTTTAGTGGTAGTTAAGGTAAGTTAGACTATTTATTAATGAATACCTTTTGGTATTTACAAGAGTCCCACACCCCCTCCACTATAAAAAGGAAAGCGCTCTACCCCTTACTCATACATCTCAAGACACTTTGGATCAAAAAATATTATGATAGAATAGACTTAAAAAATTCCTCCACTAGACCTATATGAATCTCTTTGGCCCTGAATCAATCCATGGACGCCTTTTGGTTCAAACTGAATGGATTTAATCGATTAAGAGGCAACATCATCTCTCATGTTCTCTAGTTCAATTTATTTTCTACACCCTTCAAATATCCTTATTATATGATTATATAAATGTATCATTATCCAAAATATAATAGTTTGTTTTATTTTAATATTTATACCTACACATATACACACCTCCATCTAATGTGAAACAAACATTCTATTTCTGTATATGACGAACAAATGCCTCACGAAACGATGATTGTTCATTTTTAATTTACCACAATTCATGGTGGAAATTATGATAGAAAATAATTTTATATAAGTTATAATTGATATTTATAAGGTATTTATTATTCTTTAATTATTATTTATATCATAACTCTATTATTTCCATCTTGTGTAAATACGATAATTTATTTTGAGGAAGTGTGGAATACCGCGCCCTTAAACCGATATGACTCGTTCATTCCATAGATAGAATGTATAAAGGATAATTTTAATAAAAATATGTAACATATATAACATATATATTATATTGGAATTATAATATACCTATTTATAAATTATTTTACATTCTTTTAATACATCTAAAAAATGAATGTAGAGTTTGTGCATACGTACGACCTACCATCTCCATGAACGATGCACTTCATTTATAATCTTAAAATATTATGGACTAATATAAATACATATTTAATATATATATATTAAATAAGTCATGTGTTAAATTCTAGATATGATGAAATAATGATATAATTAATTGTAACAACAAATCACATGACAAAATCATACTCAATAAAACTAGGCAATTAACCCATGAAATAGTGAGATTAATGCATTTTTATTCACAAAAGGGTAATGATATATTATAAAAAATTAATATATGATATTGTGATCTTTATTAATATTATGGAATAAGTTAGTAACATATCATGAACTACTATACAATAGGATAAATACCCCATAACAAAAGGAAGGTTACAGAAAGGGATATCGTCTCAATTGACTTTCTATTGAGACTTGTTTTTGTTATGAACCAATTCACATTTATTTGGTGTATATACTTCTTTTTTACATATTATATCATGAATATAATTATTCTCATGATATTATATGTTTCATTTAATCCAAAGGGAATTGTTATTTAAATGTTTTTATGTGGTATGTGACACATCGGAATGTTAAAATATTAATTTTCCTCAAGAATGTTTTAATGTCAACAACCCCGATTTTTACTTATCCTTCTATGTGGTGTTATTAAAAAATAAACATTACTTATTAAATATTTTTATTTTATAAGGAATTTTCTTTATTTTTTATAATAGGAGTTATTTTTACATGCAATAGATCGGTTGGGGAATGTTTAAGGTAAGCCCAACAGGTTGGGGACCAGTTAATGAAAGTCCATCGATGCATTAGTAGTTACCTGAGATGAAATAGTTGGAAAAAATATAATGGATTTCAACTAATACCTAAACTATTTTGTGAATGGTCTTGATGGTATTGTTTTTATTTACCTAGGAAAATTTTCAACCAATATTTAAGAATTTCCCTTATTTAGTTTTAGTTATTATTCATCCATGATATTTTTCATCAACATATCTATGGAGAAATTGCATTTTAGATCACTGATTAATTGGGATGTGTTTTATTTTCTTGACTTTATATATTGAATTTTATTTATCTAGTTATTTTAATGGCATGTGTGATAAATTTTATTACCTTTCCATGTTAATTTATTTTCATTGGTTAATTATTCATTCTGCTTTACTTACCCTTACCGAGTGTTTGATCTCATAATTATTATTTTTCATTTCTCTATGAAATGAAGAATAAAAATTTAATAATCATTCAAGGATGCCATTTTTTCACTTATTTATGTATAAGGTTTGTAATTTAAATTTACCGATGTATTAAGAGTATCAAGTACGTAATATGGATTTTGACCACTAATAAACTGATCAGTCATTCGGGATTTGATTACTTGTAATCATGCGAGTGTAATAATAAAATGCAATGGCTTTGGGATTCTGGGATTGGGGAATTACAAATAATAAGATTTCTTTATATACACTTAATAACAAAAATTACAAAATTATTATTTTTTTTATATTATTTAAATTAAAATTAGATGTTACGTATTAATTTTTAACCAAATAGTCTATAAAATGGTATTTTTTTGAATATATATATATTTAGTAGAAATATATTTTTTACATCGATCTAGATACGAGGTTTTCATAATTTTCTCGATGTTATCAAAACACAATTTCCCATTTTTTTGGTATCTTAAAGATAATACACTCACCTTTGAGTATAGTTATAGTAATTGTTTTCTTATAATATCCCAAATTATTCATTATTATTAATATATATTTTTAAAATCACTCATAATTTAAAATAAATTACATACTTCTATAATATTCTCTTAATTCACCATGTATAAATAATTTTTATATATAATTGGATTATAATTATTTCTCTTCGGATTCATTAATTATTTTTGAAACATATAATTCGATAATATTATTTTCTTTCTTTAACACTATATATTACTATATGATGTAATATTCATTATCTTTTAACATTTGAAATTCCTTTCAAAGCATAATGGTCACCTTTTTATGTTAATAATTATTATCTTGAAATACCTCCAACTCCACCATTCTATTATATTATAAATTTTCTATTTAAATTATTCATTAATATTAGATTATTTTTCACCATTCACAATTTACATAATATTGTTTTTTAAAATTAAGTTTAAATTTTAAATTAAATGATATTTATTGAACTGTCCTCATTTTAAACATTGATCACGATCATTCAATTTTTATCAATAAATTTTTTTAATGATAAAATATTATCATTAATTTAATAAAATTATTTCTTTTTTATTTTTTCACATTGAATACAATAGCCTCATTCATATTCTTCCTTCTCATAATCTTTTTCCTTGCACAGTTCATGATAATAATTTCTTGTAGAAACGCAACATAATAATTTTACTCTTTATCCCATTAAAATTTTATTTTCATCTTATAATATTTTTAAGGATACGTGATAGAATTATCATAGTTATATTAGTATAAAATTACTTTTTATAGTCGGTGTGATGATCTTATATAATATCATTCTTTATAAAATTATTTATGCCTTTAGAATAGAATTTATTTCTACTACTATATAATCATTTTATAATAAAAACACTAGATCATATCATAAGAAATTATAACTATTTAGAGAATATTAAAATATAAATTATGCAAATCAATAGAAATAATATACGAGAAATTACTATCAAACATTTAAACAAACAACAAAAATAAAATTTTATATATTTTTTTAATTTATATTTTTTATCATATAATATAATTTTTCTAATCATGTAATTTATTATTCTGATGAATTTATAATGTGAATTTTCAATTTTTATTTTGTTATAATCAAATTTTTCATCGAAATCATTGAAATTTATTCTCTAATTTTTTATTTACACCATATATATTCTCAATATTGTTTTACATTTGTTTATTATTTTCATGGACCAACTCATTCATAATCACATTTTAAATTATTAGAATAATATAAAATTTTTTACACTCAATTATGCATTATATATTTAAAATTTATAATAGAAAAAGTATAATTGTTTTATATTTGGGGAGAACTGATTATAATAGTACAAGAACAACCATGATGAATAAAATTGAATATGGAAGCATCATTTAATTCATGATTGAAAATTTTTATATTTAAATATAGGAAGTCATGTAATGACCCCCTATAATTGTAACCTTCTTAGGTTGGTGGTTAATAGAAGGAGTGACCAAAAATTGACATATATAGTAATCCATATATAGTTTCCATGTATATGGATACATGGATATTACATATTTTTTGATTAATAATCACTAAGTTACATAAACACATACCCTAAGGACCGTAACGGTTATGTGCCTTTGTAGATTAGGCACACCATCTTCTCATTTCATGGAATATCATTAATAAACCCCATAAATATTATACCATTGTGTAAAATCTATATAAATACCCCACATATAACCATTGTTCATAACATGGGGAATGAGAACATATCAAAGGGGGAGCTTAGATGTTCACTCAGCTTAAAAAGGGTGATATGTAAGCATAATATAATGAAAAGGGTATGATAAAATGATCATTAAAAGTGAAAAACCATACACTGTATATTTAGTATAATAATTTTGAGCTATTTTGAAATTATTTATAATTTACAATAAAAAAATCGTAAGGAAATTAATGAACATGATCCTTGAGATGATAACATTGTCGTAAGATATAAAATTGTGTCATACACATAAGCATATACAATCATTTTCATAGTAGTCAAGGTTCACTACGAGGATTAATATAGTAGAATATGATCACTCCAAAATCTATAATTGTAGTCATGGTTTACTCTAAAGACTACCATAATTGATAATGTTCCTTATAGAACTAGGATCATTCTCTGTTACAATTCGTTATTTTTCATTATATATAAATATTTTCCTAATGTCTTGGAGGGAGATATAGGTCATACCCATCACAAAATGAAAACCATATGCATTTGTTTCACAAGTTAAAAAATTCATAATATAATAACCCATGAAATTAAATGGGTTTCATAAATATTTAATCATATCATAAAATAAGTAGTAGGTGCATAACATAATCATATGTCTCAGAGAACTAAAATTTAGAAAAGAAATCACATTCCACATTGGTAACATTTGAATTGTAAAAAAAATGAAATAGATATCATAAAATAGCTAGGTAAATACAAATAATTATAAGGACAATAAAAAAAATTGAAGGGTAGTATATTCACCAAAAAAATTATATAGTTTGTGAATATTGAATGTGTCTCACATAAGTTAAAATATAGACTGAAATTTCATACCATAAGTCTTATAATTCCTCACACACATTATAAACTCCTATATAATAAAAATATTTTTAATATAAATATATTAATGAACAATATTTATATATATTATATAGTTTATTATTTAATCATCACCATTTTGTTTATATATTTTTTAACAATTCAATGTTAATATTTTGTTTTGGATAATAGCCACTTTGTTTTTCTTATATGTTCTATTTTTATTTTTAGTCCTCTTACTTTGTTCATGGTTCCATTATATAATGAATAATATTAAATGAAAAATTATCATTTTTATTCATTAATTATACTCTTAATACTACTATCGTATGATGGTTTTGAGAAGTGAATTATATTCTGATCATGGAGATGGTATGCTATATGTATGCATGAGTGGTATTTCCATTTTTCAATGATCATTACGGAAAGAATTTATGTAATAGATTATTCTTTAATATTTATATTTATAAAATAAATGACATATTATTACTTTAAATATACATATATATCATCTATGTTGTGTGGTGATAAAAAGAGTCACATCACTTCGTGAATGTGGTAGTCTACATCTGCATGAACGACATTATCATATTTTCTTGCATAAAAAAATAAGAAATAAAATCATATATTATCATCAAATAATGTAAAATATATCATTAATATAATTATTATGTGATTTTTATCACATATATTAACTATATTTATATTTATTAACATCCAAGTAATATGTTAGTGGAAACAAATCATGTCGTTTCATAAGGTGGTAGTCCTATGTACACACAAATGATGCTATGGTTTCCCCTAAAAAATTGAATATTAAAAATTCATATTTTATATAATTAATACATAGGAATAATTTTACTATAAATGATTTTACATGCTTTATAACCATTATCATATAAAACCATGACAGGTGGTAATAGAATAATTAATGACATCAGTTCACGAGGAGGTAGTCCACTGTACACATGAATGATGATTGCATAACCAATTTTAGGGAGGTGGAGATGGTTTTAATTGATTACATGAAAATAAAAAAACTATTTATTTGTATGATAAGTATTTTATTATATAATAATGATTTAATAATAATTAATATATGTGGAGGATGAAATAAAAGAAAAACCCTCATTGAAAATCATTACATCTTTTTCAGCTACCCTCATAAGGTCTGCACACAAATCCATGATAAGACAGATTTATGACCAAAATAATGATTCTTGGATGAGAGTAGAGATTTTAGGAATATATTTATTTGGGATTTTTAGAACCAAAAGTTTTTATGGTTTTTATAGGTGGAGAGAAGTGGTATCTTTTTTTAAATGAGGTAAGCGACACACTCTTAATATTTTGAATAAAAGAATTCCACCCATGTTTTTTTATTCAAAAAAGACTAAAATAATATACAATTCCATAGATTAAATGAGATATGTTTTATATATGGACATAAAATTGGTTTTATAAATTTTTCTATGTCATTTGATGTGTTCCCTATTTAGTTTGACCCCTGGGTAAACACATTTTCCCCATAACCATAGTAATTGATTTCTAATCATCCTGCTATTATTTTTGGTAAAAAAATTAGTTTACCTTATTAGATAACATAAATTATAATTATTAAAAATATGACATAAATTTTTTCTTATTCAATTCCTAAAAATGTAAAATTTCAATTTAAAAAATAATTAGATAGGTGCAATGAAAATGTAGATTTTCAAAGAGAAAATATTCAATTGTTTACAAAATTTTATATAAACTTTAATTATAAATTATTTTCAAATTACATGAATTATATGTATAGATATATAATTGAGCATATTTTACTTTAAAACTAAATTTAAATATAATTTAACTTGATAAAAAATTTCAAAGAAAAAGAGTTCTAATTTTTTTTACCTTTTCAAAATTCATCAAAAAAATCGTTTCCTAAATTTTTGAAAAACTAACCCTAATATTATTTAAACCATTTTATTTAAGAAAATTTTACAATTTTGTCAATTATATATTCCAAAATTTTCAGAAATTGAATTTTTAAAATACCTATAGATGTGATTTAAAAGTGGGTTTTCAAGAAGTGTATAATTTTCATCCAAAAGATGATTTTATATTAACTATATGCCAAACAAAAAACAATGTATGATTCTTAATTGAAACGTATTTATATATAATTAAAAAAATTTCATTTAAATCATTCCTTTTTTTTGGGTATAATATATAATAAATTAAAATAGTGATACATTATACAGTTCTAAATGGTTTGTATAGAAACCGAATTTTACACACAAAAATAGAATTATATTACAATACAATATATTGTAGATTAAAAATTTATTAAGTGGGTTAAATTATACTAAATAAAACATATGTTAATTAAAATAATAATTTTGAATTTAAATTAAATAATTTATTTAATGGAAATGATAGTTTTTCAAGAATCAGTATTTTTCCCTATTCATATGAAAATCAATATTTTCCGAAATAATCAACAAATTTCACCATAATATAGTTTTGATATGATGATTTTTACAATTTATGTCATATATTTTCATAAAAACTATAAAAATTAGATATAATTTTTTTTCATAAAAATATAATAAAATTATTTTTGAATAAATAAATTTTTTGAATAATTTATTTTCATTCAAAAAAATATGATTTATTTTGTACTAAAAACGTAAAAAAACATTTATATTGAGTAGGAATATTTTTTTTATATTTTGTAATTTTTTTAATTCTATTCATAAAATCAGACCTAATAGCTAGGTTATAAAAATATTATTTCATAGTTTCCTGATTCATGGTGTTGCGTGTCGTAAACACTATCCAAGAAACTAATTATTATGTATAATGAAATTTATTAAAAATATAATGTAATTTTAAAAAAAATATAAAAATATTTTAGGATGTCACATTTTATCCCCTTATATTTAATATCTCCCTTGAAATTCATCTCAGTCATTAATGGGATAACATTTAAAAATTCAGTATGCATAAATCATCATATGATGAAGTAATAAATTAATATATAAAAAAAATTTCAAAGTTAAAATTAACCCATTTCATAAATGGTTAGATTTATGGATCGTTAAAAATATTAATTTCCAAATCATTTGAAATAAGGTCACTAAATATCCATAAGGAAGTTTATATTAATCCCCAAAAAACATGAATTATCTCCCAACTCTCAAGTACCAAACATGTAAATACCTTTATCTTGTATTCTTTTGAAAAATTATAATAACATAAATTACCATAAAACCTTATTGAAATAATAAAATCTTCCTTAACAATATATTCTTTAATATATTCGATAAATACAATAATGATGTAAACTTCAACGATTAAACTATAAAACACTTTTCTCCAAATCAATAATCACTTCCAAGGTAATCAATACTATCTAATTTACTTTATTCAATTAAATAATCTCATAATACAAACTAAACACTTATTTCTCAATATCATGAACATATTAATTGTTATCTTCCCATAATAAAAATATAACATGTACATTAAGTCATTTTTCTAGGTCAACAACACCAGTCAACATTTTTTTCAATCCATATAGAAAAACTTACACTGAACAATCATAATATATTTCATGATTTATATTACCTAAATATTAATATAAATATAAAAATACATAATTATTCCCACTTACATCTAAAACCATTAATTAGGCTTCATTATCTTATTTGTTAAAATCATCATCCTTTAACATGTTATTCGTAGTATCTTAATCATCAAAAAATAAAATATTACATGTACAACCTTTATGATTCTCTTCAAGTGTTTTTCCATTAAGACATTGATTTTTATTATTCACATAATATTAACTTGTTAAACATTTACCCATTAATGGGTTCTTAGGGATACTATTATTCTCAAAAATTTAACTCAAATTGATTTTCATTTTTCCTCTAAAATTAATTAATCTATGTATCATCTTCTCATTCCTTTGATACATTTCCTGGAGTAATTTGTCCCATATTATGAACATAATAGAAAAATATCCTTTCCTCTGTGGTCTCCCCCACCTAAAATGTCAATGAACTCTGTGATTATCTTTTTTTGGGAAGTTTGAGAGTTAGTTACGGTTTATATTTATAATCATATATCTTGACAACTTTTAGAATAATCACCGCATCCCTTACTCCAGTCATTATCCCATTTGGATACCCATAAGAAAATTATCTTATATATTCAATGTTAACCCATTTATTTTTGGTTCCTTATATTGACTAAAACCAACTAGCATAGTGTGAGAAATGATAACAAGAATGGTAAAAAAATAATCATGCAAATCACTTATATGATTTCTATATCATGACACATTCTTTTTAATACAACACACCCTAGGTTTATCCTAGGATATTCACAATCATAATCTATTTAAACTCATAATGATGGTTGGCAAAGGGTTTGTGTATTTCAAAAGAATATCTCTTTGGATTATCAAACTAGGCATGTAGAGAGCCCCATTTTCATGCATGGATTGGGGATCATCCCATCTCAATGAACTATCTTCAAATTTATTACCCCAATGTACTAATGTTCTATAGATACATCAATTTATAGTATTTATATAGGGATGTAATTTCTTAGATACCAATTACTCTATCCTTTACCAAAATTCCAATACATTTTATTATTATTTGACTCATCCTTAGACTTAACCTTTAGGAAACCCCTAGAAATTTCTTTAAAACATTCCATTGGTATTTTTGTAAAATTGTTTCAAAATAGTTTCCAAAGGATATCTAAACTATTCCTCTGATACCAAATATAGAGACCCCTTATTTTCAAACATGAATATTATATGGTTTTAGATTAATATCCACTAAATTACATAAACACATTCATGAGGACTATAATATTGGAGTGTCATTCGAGTCTAGGAACACAATATTAAAATTTCATGAACATTATTGAATGTGTCATATAAATATATTCTTATTAAATATTATCTGTAGACATAGCCTACTTATTCCCTTTGATCATAACCAGGAGAATTGAAACATTATAAAAACTAATCACTAATTCTCTATAAAGTTAGACAAGGGAGATACATATGCATAAAATTAATTTATAGATATTATAAAATGAGAATAACAATTGACAACCATAACTATCATATTAATGATCATAATATTGAGTCATAAAAAAATATAGGCAATTCATTTTAAATTAGTCATAATGAAATAAATTAACATGATCCATGAGATCATAATATAGTCTTAAGACATTAAATTATAGTCTAAACATAATCATATGAGAAAATTTCCTATTATTCAAGGCTAACTACGAAGACAATCATGGTGGAATTAGTTCACTCCCCAAACCCTCATTGTTATCAAGGTTCACTCCCAATACCTTCATAATAAAAAATGTACCTAAATAAACCACTTCCACCCTACATTTCATTACAATATATCTCATTTCATATATATATTTCCATATTTAGTTGGATGGATATATAGGTTCAACCCATCACATAATTAATATCACATGTATCTATGCCCCAAGATCATACAAAATTATTCATATCATAACCAATTAAATAAAGAGAGTTTCATAAATTTTCATCATATTATCACTGATGGAAAAGAGACAGGTTTTATAATAATTTCATTATAATATTACCCACAAAAAAGAGATAGATTTCATAATAATTTCATCATTTAATCAGTTCATCACCATTAGAGGAACAATCAGGTTTCATTGTAATTTTTTCACTACATAACTCGTGGAAGATAATTGGTGGTTATAAACATCTTATCATCATAAATCATAAATATGATGAATAAGAATGTATTCTTGGTTAATAATCCCTTGAAATCATAAGTCACATCAAAGGATTTCATCTTACATAGATAATTGTAATGAAGGAAAAATCATTAGGAATGTTTTTGGAGGAACATAAATTGTATTGGAAAATAATATTTTTAAACAATTTTTTTGGGAATACTTATATTTGAATGTAAACATGAAAAACATATAAATGAATTATTAAAAAAAATTCAAACATTTACTGAGAAAAATAAAAATTTCCCATAGAAACACACGTTTTGAGACATTAATCATTTTCAAAATTCTTTTCACTTAAAATAACCATTAAATAATATAAAGGAATCATTAAAAATAATTTAAAACATTTTTTGAGGAATAAAACCATTTAACAATGAAAGAAAATTATAAAACATAAATTAATTCTAAAATACATTGATTTAAAAATAAATATGAATACTTATAAAATAATATTTAAAAATAAATTAAAAAATTTGAAGAGGAAAATAACCTTTTGAATCTGAAAACGCCTTTTAAGATATAAAAATATTTGAAAATATTGTTACTTTAATTTTAACATGAAATTTTATAGTGGAATCTTCAATGAAAATAATGGTAATGGTGGAAAGAAATTCATTTCATTTATTACAAGTAAAAAATGGTTCCTTTCATTTTTTGGTTAAAAATAAAAATGAGATTTCTTTGTAAAATTACTTGAAGATAAATAAAAAAAATAAAAAAAAATTAAGACATGTTTGAAATTTAATTAATAAGTCAATTCTAAAATAAAACATGAAAATATTTTTAGAAAACATAATTTAGGAGGAAAAAGGGGTTTTGACCGAAAATATGTTATTTATTTAATAAATTATATTAAAAAACAAGATTAAATAAATTTTAACACCCCAATACTTCATAGTACGTTATCTCTTCAAAGTAATTCAATAACTTGTGCTACATGCAACAACGAGTTCGAGCGCACCATGACTTACTAAATGAGCCGTTTAAAAAGTGGTTATGAATAGTATTAACTGAATTTTGAATTTTATATACTCCATATTATTTTAGAATCCTTATTTTTTATTTATTATACATAATATAAAAACAAATTCATTTTTTTAGTTAAAATAAGTATTTTGAAAAAATGAAATTTTACAGCATTTTAATAGAAAACCCTTTTTAAAAACAATATTTGACACTTTTATATATTAAAAATAATAAAATTTAATTATTCTTTAGAACAGGGACATAAAAATTTAGTTTCAATAAATTATGTCTTCTTTTCTGATAACTTTCATATTTTGTTGAATAGTGAAAAATACTAATTTTTAATTGAAAAATACCTTTTTAATCAAAATACTTTATAGTGTTATTTTATTAATTTGAATGATTTGTAAGATTAATTAGATTATAGTTTTACCATTTAATACAATATATTTCATTATAAGTAATTTAACATTTAAATTTTAGATAAACACTTGTCAATCTTTTGATAGTTTTTACTTATTAAAAACCTCCTTTTAGGATTTAACAATGGGAATTAATTCTAAATTAATTAATGTAACTTATATGTTTTTAATTTGGTATAATGTATTACATTTTTGAATTAGGAATATCAAAATTAACTTAGAGTGAATTTTTGGTATTTTTCCGAAAACATTCAATTTTAGATAAATAGAGAAAAACCCAACATTATTGTTTAAAACCATCTTTTATTTAAATAATTATTATTTTTATGTAAATTTATATTAATGTAAAAATAGATACATTATACCTATATTAGTTAAATTGAATTCATTGATGTCATTTTATAATGATATTAGATTTATAAAATATATTGAACTTTTTAACGTCTTTTACCCACCTTATAGGCACATTTGCAAATTTCTATAAAACGTAATTTTACCGCTTCTATGAATTGAATTTAAAAAAATTCAATTCACATAGTTGAAATCAGTAAGTCATTTTTTTTTCAATAAGTTGAAAATAATTTGTGGTTAATAGTTCCTTTTGAATTATATTTACCACGGTTAAAAGTAAATATTTTAACTAAAGGTAAAAATGATGTTATAATTACCCCAACACAGGTCATAAGTTTTTTTGGATAAGTGATTTTAGACCAAAATAAACCTTAAGAATAAAATATGAACCTCTTTTATCCACATGGATTAGATTCAGACAGTTATTATTATTTTATTTAAAGAAGAGTTAAAAGTGCAAAATTCAAAGTTCAATAACTAAACCATTTTAATATAGGGTTATACATAATATTAATTTGACTATAAACATTAATTAGAAATTTAAAAAGATTTACTACATCAGGATATTTATTTATAATTTTTAGCCATTAAATAATTAAATTTATTTATGACTCAATGATGACGTAGTAATTAAATTATTAATGAAGGATTAAAATAGTTGATGTTATAAATATCAAAATAAATGTAAATTGGGCCTTTTGTGGAATTAAACGAATAATATATGTTAATATGACATGTTAGGGATGATTAAAATATTTTTTTTCAAAGTAATTATTTTTCTATGACTTTTAAAAAAACCAAATACTAAATAGTGTCAAAATTGACATAAATTAGTTTTTTAAAACAAATACTATTTTATTAAGTGATAAAATACTCCTAAAAAAATAAGGATCAACCAATGGACTTAGATAAGATTAGATATGTAAATAATGAACCAGTTGGGGTTCCTTTGGATTTTTATAATAACTTTATTAACCATTTATTATAACAATACAAGAGGACATGGTAAAAGATAAACTATTTAAATGAGTGTTAAATTTAAAAGATAGGGTTAATATGTTGACCAAAACATATCTGAACCAAATTTTTGAGAGTATTTTGACCCATACTCACCTTATCCTTGAAATAAATCAATTTCGATCCATTAGAAATTGAAAATGATTTTATAATAAAATAATAGTTCAAATGTTCCCTAAAGTGACTCTCACATCTCTTATAAAAGGGTACTTACCCTTCTCTCAAAACCACACCTCCAAATACATTTGGCTTGGCCAAAACCTACCCAAATCTCCTTTGAACATCCCTCAATTCATCCTAGAAAGCCTTACCTTGTGCATAAATCCATCCTAAGGATCCCTTTTCATCAAATCAAAAGGAAACTCCCAAAGCAGAGGTAATTTTTTTATCACCACTTTCAATGTTTTTTTCTTCTTCCACATTCTCTTTCTTTGTTATTTCCATTCCAAAATAATAAATTCAGTAAATTCTACATATTGTGACTTTATTTTATATATGGTACAACCATAATCCATATTCTATCCATCATATGAATGATACTATCACCATGCGTGCATACGTGCGGCATACCGTCTCCACACCGTGGTGTAATTTTTTATTCAACACTATGTTATTTGGATGAATATAATGTTAATTAATATGTACATAAATAAAAAATATATCATGATAATTTCTATTTATAATTAATGTACTATCCAATTTGACACCTTTTAATCATTAATGAAATGATATCACCACTCGTGTGTACGTACGACTTACCGTCTCCACGACGCAATGAGATTCATTTCCAGGTTCACCGTTCAATGATGATTATAAAAATATATATAATTAATCAGTTTGTAATATAAGACAAAATAATTCTACTGGGTATATATATATATATATTCTTACATATATCCTATTCACTTCTATTCAATACGATATGAAAACGGAAACAACGTTTATGAATATGTACGACCCACCGTCTCTATAAATGGTGTTTTCCATTTCATATATCTATCTATTATACATTTTCATATTCTAAATATATATTATATATAAATCATGTTTTATATTCTGGTATTATTTAAATCATGATCTAAATGATACGATCAAGAATAACAAGTTAAAACATGTACGATAAAGAAAGCGATTATTGCCTGAAATGTTAATTTAACAAGGAAATCATTATTAATAGGTAGTATAAAGTCATAAATGAAACTTTTATGATATAATAAATATGAATATGGTTTTGGTATAATTTAATAACATACTATGGTCATTATACAAGAGGTTAAACGTACCCTCAACCAACGGAATGTTCAATGTAAGGGCAATTTCCTCAATCTCATTATTATTTGATATTGTTTAGGTGTAAGTATATATTTATTATCCATGCCCATGTTTTATAAAATACATTTCAAAATTTTTCTTTTAAGGTACTCTTTATGTAAAAAATCATTTTCAATATTTTAACTATTTATTCTTCTAAATCTTTGTCATTAATGTCCATGTTTTCAAAATGGTTTTATGGATTTATTTATATGGACATGATTGTTTTAAAATGTTAATTCCTTTCAAAAGATTCAAAGTGGTATGGGAAAATACGATTCAAAAATCTATTTTAAATGACTTCCTTTATAATGGTGTGACTTTTAAAGGATTTCAAAAAAATGGATATGTATCTCAAAAAGTTTTAGTGATCATTTTAAACTATATCAATTTACTTTACTAGATATTATTCTTGATTATGTTTGATTTATTATAATACAATCTTCAATATTATATTGAATGAGTTATGGTATGTTTGATTGTGGATGTGATATTTTTATACCCTTCATGGTTTATAGTTGAAGTATTTAAATTTCATATTCTATTATTAATATGATTGTTTATGTTATGTTTAAAAATTTTCATATGAGAAATGCAGTGGATTTATTAAGTGACAGGTGGGGCCCACCATATCCCCTTGATGAATTGTTAGGAATAATGAGACAAACTAGTGCCTTGGAAGAGGGCCTTGAAAAAACATTTTATTTGTAGTCTTGGCACAAGGCCTTGGCTATGTAGTAATGATATCCAGTGTTAGGCATTCCATAATTATAAAATTAATTATAACATTTTATTATTCGACTTATAGAATATCCATGTGCATGTTTATATGGTAATGTTTAATTTATTTTATCCATATTATGTTCATGTTTATTTTTGAAAGGCTGTTTTTTTATTACACATCTTGGCTTAAAATTTTTTAGCTTCCGCTAAATTATTTACCCTTATTGAGCATCTGAGCTCTCCCATTTCATATGATTTATTTTACCACGATTCCAAGAAGTGTATTATGATTGATATGTAGGGTTAAGCTAATAGAATAATGGAGTTCTCAAAGGATTTTTTATGTTGTTTTGTATGTTATGAAGTTTAATGTAACATTCATGTATGTAATCTATTTTCCAAGAGTGCTAAACCGATTAGACCTTCAAGACAAGATTCTTTATAATCATGCCAACGTATTTAAATAATACACCGACTCTAGGATTTTGGGGTCAGGGCATTACAATTGGTATCAGAGGAATTTTAGCAACAACCATGGAAATAGATTTAGGTAAACTATGGTTTTGAATCATTACCCTAAGATAGACTTTGAGGATTAGTATAGAAGAACTTCCAAGCATTTTGGTAATATATAGATTATTTTTATTTTCCAGGAAATACATTCCAGTAAGGATTTGAACAGGTAGAGGGAAATCTTGCATAGATGTACCTCAGAGTGAAAACTCTAACAAGGAGTTTTGGGGTTGACCCAAGGTATCATGGTACATGACTACGGACCTTGCTGCACTCTTGGCTACAACACTCCTAGGGGATCTTCTTAGGATAATTAAACAAAATTTAGATACCATTATGAAGGATTTTGAAGTAAATACTTCTTCAAATAACACAATTTTTTATTAATATGGATTTTATGCATAAATTTTTCAATTTATGTTATGTATTTTACTAGTTTGGAATTATTTATTTCTATTCATAAACTAATCTAGTGTATTTAATTGTTTAGAAATGGTTCCTAGTGGATGAAATGGATACTTTATCAATAAAATTAATCAATTTAGGGATTTTTCTCCTATACAGGATAATTATAGTGGAGTAGGTGATGAAACTGTTGCTGATCATCTTATAACCATACTGGGACAACTCACTCTAGTTATGAATAATAACATTACCTGTATGAAGCACCCTAATACACAACATAGAGGATCAATGTTAGACCGCTTCATGAGGAAATAACCACCAATATTAAATTGGACAAAAAATCCATTTGTAGCTATGAAATGGATAAGTTCCTTAGAAAAAACATTTCATGTTTTATGGAGTAACAAAAGGGAAAAAGTTTTCATAGCAGTTTATCGCCTCACCGGAGATGAAGATCAATGTAGGTTATTTATTCAAAACACAAAGGAGGATGAAAAAGTATCAAATATAAAATGTAGGGAGTTTATAGATATTTTCATAGAAAAATACTTTCCTCGTGACCATCGAGCGGATATGGAAAGAAAATTTCTGTGTTGGAGGAAAAAGGAGGATGAGAATGGCGCAAAGTACGAGGATATTTTTACAAGGCTAGAATAGAATGCAAGAAGATTATATATGTAACCCAAGGAGTAATATTGATTTATTATTTTATGGGTTAAAAAAATTTCTCTATCGAGCATTAGTTTCATATTCATTCTTATCATATGACAATATAGTTTTGTGGGCTATCAAGATAGAAAAGGAATTATATATGTCTTATGACATTAATGTAAAGAAAGAGAAGAAGAGAATGGTGGAGCCAGAGGAAAATGAAGGGAAAAAGAAAAATAAGGAATTTCCCTTATGTGATAATTTTGGGAAGAAACACCCTGATACTTTCCTAAAATGAATGGGAGTTTGCTACAAATATGGAGAAAATGGTCACCGGGCTTGTGATTGCAAGGGAAATAAAGAGGCTGTCAATGTTGAATGTTATAATTTTAGAGAAATGTGGAATTATGCAAATGAATATCCTAATCACCAAGGAAACTTACCTCATAAAATTCTAAGGGAGAAAGACCAAATTTTTACTGTTACTACAGTTGATGTGGAATAATTAATATATTTGTGGTTTTGGATACAATAATCATTTTCTGGTTATAAGAAGAATGTGATAAATATATGTACTATAATACAATAGTTTTTCTTTTAATAAAGGTTTTAATATGATTAAGGTATTCATATTTTCATTATGTGAAAATAATAGAAACTTTATATTGTTTGGGGAATCAGATGTTATAATTGATTTTGGAATTTAGTGGCCTTTAGAGAGAGTTTGGACATAAGTATTTTGGATAACAATAGAGGTTGGAATGGATTAAGTTAGAAATTGGATACTATTGTTTAAGGTTAAAATATTTCTTAAGATTATTTTTGGATTGTTAGAAAAAGGACAACCCGACGGTTGGGTGACAACCTGTCGCGTCTGGCAATGCCACGAGACTTGAACCTGCAAACGAAGGGTGATAACAGTTTATCACCTACCACTAGCCTATGAGATGTCTTGGTTTGTATAATGTATTTTTTTAATATTTTAAAAAATAAATTTTTAATTCAGTATTTTTGGAACCCTATACGATTAGGATATATAGAATATTTTAAAATTCTATTATCTTTTAGAGTGAAATAAGAGTATGTGGTAGGAATTAGTTGAATGATGAAACTCTACATGTCAAGTAAATTTTTTTCCTTTAACTATATGATTAAATTAATTCATAAACTTTAACGAAGGGATCATAAAACCAAAAATGTGTTATCCTAATATCTTATGTTTTGTTGATGTGATGATATTTTAAACCATCATAGATTGATGGCTTTGAGGCCCTCAATTTAACACTTGTTTGTGATTGACAACCTCAATCAATCCCTATAAATATTTACATCTTCCTCGAATTATGTGTCTCTAATTTCTACTAATGTTCTTCAAATCGAGATCATAATTTGGTGGTGACTTTTTCATTTTCCTTTCCCTCTTATTAATATTAAATTTCAATATCCCAATTTATGATGTAGGTTTTCGACAAAGGTATTTTTTTATTTTTATGCTTTTATTTTCAGAGAAAAATTTCAAATTATGAGGGCACAATATATTTAAGGAAGTGAGAATGTAACACCTCAATATTTCATAGTACCTTATCGCTTTAAAGTAATTATATAACTTGTGCTACAAGCAACACCGAGTTCAAGAGAACCAAAACTTACCAAACTAGATGTTCAAAAAGTGGTTATGAATAGTATTAACTGAATATTAAATTTATATACTCCATATAATTTTAGAATCCATATTATGTGTTTCATAGACCTAATATAAGAACAAAACCATTTCTTTGCAGATAAAATATATTAGGTCCACTAGGCTGAGTACCCTGAGAGGGGGGGGGGGGGGGGTAAATCCGAGTATGACTAATTCAAAATTAAAGCCCGTTCTGATCTTGTTTCGTTGTTAAGTAAAAAACTCTTCTCTCTCTTTCCTATTGCACAGTATAAACAAAAGGTAAAGCATTCACAGGACACAAAATTTTTTACTTGGTTCACCGCTAAGGGCTACGTCTAAGGAGCATACACCGACAAGTTGTCGGTCATACCAAATTCCCCTCTACTTCACTAGACGTGGATTACAACGTTCGGGCACATTCACTCTATCCCAGTCTAACATCCTTTACATGGTTTAGGGCTAGCTCACTGCATTCCCAAGGGTCACTCCCTGTTTCTCTCTCTCTGGCTCACTGCCGGTGGAGAGGATCACCTTCTTCCTCTTCCTTCGCTCACTACTCTGGAAAGGATCCCCTCATAGTTTATAGACCTGTAGGTCTCTTCTTTTTCATGAAGGAATGCATCGGGCAATCTTCCAGCTTCCACACGGCCTAAAAATACGGCCAGGGACTCAACATTACATGGCACTCAAGTCTATCTCAACGCGCAAGTCAAAGCTTGCGCGCAAGTCTTCCCCAACCACTTGCACAACTCAATCTTCTGCAACTCGAAACCTATGCGACTCACTTACTTCCTCGCCTAAACCACCTCAGGCATGCAAGAAACATTTGGTGCGCAAATTCCAACACTGGCGTGCAACTCCTCACACTGGCATGCAACTCCACCTGCGCAATCACACCCCACTTGTGTGACCACCACAACTGCGTGACAGGAGCTCTAATTTCTCAAAGTGTTGAACTCCAGTGAAGAATGAGGAGGGGTGGTCTAGTATTTATAGGCAATTTGACCACCCTGTGCGGCGGCGTGCTAGTCTCCCCTTGGTGCACAAGTCCTCTATCCTCCTAGACAGTTGCGCGACCAAACCAAATAACTACGCAAATCTCTTTCCTTTGTAATATTTTGATCTTTTGATCATGAAAAACCATAGGCATGCAAGTTCTCAAGTTTTCAAGGAATCGGCGTGCAAGTCTCTTCATGGAGCGCAAGTCACCTGTGTGACACCACCAATACTTGCGCGACACTTATCCCTTTGCCATATTTTGATGATCTGATCTTGAAAATCATATGGCGCGCAAGTTTCCAAGCCTTCATGTATACGGCATGCAAGTCCTTTTTCCAAAACCACTTTTCTTCATTTCTCGATTTTTATGCCCAAAAATTTGGCAAACACTGGAAAACGGCGCCACCTTGTATCTTTTTCTTTTGTACCGCATCTAGATCATCCATTCCTTTTGTTCACATTCTTGAATCAAACATGGATCATTGAACTCAGATCTTGAACTCGACATTCCATCATGAAATCCTCTTTATCAACAAATTTTTATGCCATTGTTTTGCTTTGTAAACAATCACCACTCAGATGTCCACTTTGTCAACAAACACAATCACCTCAAACATGCTTCAATGATACCATGAGGGATTTTTTCCCAACAATCTCTCCCTTTGGGTTTGTAGACAACTCTTCCATAAAAAGATACATCATTGATTCTTCAACCACTATTCACCTCATTGCGATTCTGATAGCGATCAAGGATTTACTCAACACATACTCTAAGTCCACATGAGCACTGATATGTGTGGGAAACAAGAGTAAATGAAAAGGTCATCAATGAATCACTTCATCTCTGACACCCATAGTTGACACCTAACTGATACCAATTGTTTCCAAATTGATACCAATTTTCGGAATACCAATTGTTGGAAATATTTTTACCTTATTCCAAAACTACCCTTCTGCACCACTTCTCTGCTTTTATCACGATCATCAGCTATCGTGATATATAATATTTGATCGATCACTTCTAGCATCGTCAGATTTTAAAATCTCCCCCTTTATCATTTCCCCCCTTATCTGGCTGCTCCACTGGTAAGCTTCTCCCCGTATCTGTCATGATTTCTCAAATAGCCACACTGTCCCCCCCTTGAACAATCACTATTTTCTCCCCCTTTGTCAACGAACCCAAAGGTCACTCCTTTGTAGTCTGTAACATAGTAGAGAACCCATATCAGCACATTAGTGAAAAACACATCATAACTCGGGGAGAGGGGGGATCCACATCCTCTCTCTTTTAAGTGCAGGAGTCGACTGAACTCCCAGAGCCAGTCGATGCCTCTCAAAATCTTCCTTGGGTAAGGCCTTTGTCAGATTGTCTGCAACCTGTAGCTCTGTAGGCACATACTCCAACTTCACAATTCCCTGCTCAACCTTCTCCTTGATAAAATGATATTTGATCTCAATGTGCTTTGACCTTGAGTTATGGATGTGATTTTTACTAATATTGATTGTACTTGAGTTATCACACTGGATTCCGATTAGAGACTTTACTTCAACTCCCGTATCTTCAAGCTGCTGCCTCATCCATAATAACCGTGTGCAAGCTTGAGTGGCTGCAATATACTTAGCTTCTATGGTGCTTAATGAAATGAAATCTTTCTTCTTGCTTTTCCAAGAAATACATAGTCCACCAGTATGGAATTCACCTCCAGATGTTGATTTTCTGTCATCCACTGAACCGACCCAATCGACATCAGTATATCCCAATAACTCTGTCTGAGATTTGTCTTTATATGTCAATCCAAAGTCCACCGTGCCTTTGATATACCAAATTATTATTTTCACTGCAAGAATGTGGCTTTACTTGGGTTTGCTCTGATATATAGCTTCATGGAATGTGGCAAAAACAATATCAGGCCTTGTTGCAGTCATGTACAACAGACTTCCAATAATTTGCCCGTATTCTGTGATATTAACTTCCTTCCCATCATCATCATTTGATAATTTCATCTGGGTAGCAACCAGAGTCTTCATCTCCTTGGAATTATCCATTCCCAACAATCTTAGAACCTCTTTGGCATATTTTGATTTAGAAATGAAAGTGCCATTACTTCCTTGTGTCACCTGTAAACCAAGGAAAAATGTTATCTCTCCAATCATTGACATTTCAAACTCATTATTCTTGAATTTAGAAAACTGTATGCACTGAGGTTCATCTGATCTGCCAAATATTATGTTGTCGACATAAACCAGCACCATCATCCTTTGATTACTGTCATTGCTGAAATAAATATTGTAATCAACCCCCCCACGCTAGAAACCAATCTTCTTCAAGTATTGATCAAGCCTTGAGTACCATGCTCTTGGTGCTTATTTCAGCCCATACAATGCCTTCTTCAACCTGCAAAATTTGTTCTTATCCTCATGAATGAGAAAACCATCTGGCTACCCAATATACACCTCCTCTTCCAGAACACCATTCATGAATTTGGATTTGACATCCATTTGTAACACTTTGAACTTTCTTTGCACTGATATGGCAAAAAATAATCTGATTGTCTCCAGCCTTGCAATCGGTGCAAATGTCTCATCAACATCTATACCCTCTATCTAGGAGTATCCTGTGCAAACTGGCTATGCTTTGTTCCAAATCACTATGCCATCTTCATTCCTCTTGTTGAGATAGACCCATTTAGTCCCGATGACATTCTTGTCTACTGGACTCAAAACAATATCCCATGTCTGGTTCTTCTCGATTTGATCAAGCTCTTCATTCATAGCCTGAACCCAGTTTTAATCTTCAGCTGCATCGGAAAAACATTTCGGCTCCACCTGAGATAAAAACGATGTTTTCTATAATGAATTCATTCTTTGAGTATGAACTAGAGCTGTCTGATCACCAATGATATTCTTCCTATCAATTTCAGCTCTACTCTTAGGCTTTCTTGCAGACAGAGACTTCACATTTCTTGTTCATCATCAGTATCTTCTTCTGAGTCAGCCTCTACCACTTCTACTCCTCCTATGTTACTTATCTCCTTATCAGTTTCATCTGAAAACTAGTCAATGGGTCGTTGATTATTCTGTTGATTTTCAACTATGGTGACATCATTTCTCTCAATAATTTTTCCCAGCCTTTTGTTAAAGAATTTATACACTTTTCTTTTCCCTGAGTAGGAAAGGAATATCCCCTCATCTCCTCGTGCCTCAAAATTCCTGTGATTTTCTTTGTTGATAATGAAAAACTTACATCCAAAGATTCGAAAGTATTTTAACATTGGCTTATTTCCATACCATAGTTCATACAGAGTCTTCCCTTGCATCGGACATAACAGAGACCTCTTTGAAACATAGAACTATGTCAAAACAGCTTCCTTCCAAAATTTCTCTAGTAGCTCTTTATCAATAAGCATTGTTCTGGCCATGTTGTTGATGATCCGATTTCTCTTTTCAACCACTCTATTCAGTTGGGGAGTTATCACTAATGAAACTTAATGCCTTATCCCGTGTTTCTCGAGATAGTCTTCAACTTGACTATTTGTGAATTCCGTAGCATTGTCAGTATGAAACATCAAATTTTTCTGCCCAAGCATCCTTTCGGATTCCCTCCTATACTGCTTTATGAAACTGAACAATTCTGTCTTATGGGTAATGACAAACACCCCGGACATTCGGATAAAATCATCAATGAAAAGAACATAGTACCTTTTCCCATTTATAGCTCGTTGTGAGATAGGTCCACATACATCAGCATGTACCAATTCAAGAACTCTAGTTGATTTTTGTTCCTTGGGCTTGTATGTCTTTCTGATGATCTTCCCTTGTTGGCAAGCATCACACGTATGAGTCTGACCACGTGATAGTTTGGGAAGGTATCTAGAAGCATCACACTTTACCAGATCTTCCATGGATGGTTAGCATGGATGACTATGTTGCTTATTCCACAACTGGTTTTCTTCTTCTCTAGATAAAAAGCACGAATATTCTTCCCCACCTAACAGGTAATGATTTCCCTTTGTTCGTTTTCCCTTTAGAATGACTGATCCATATTTTCTTTTAACAATACACATCTTCTTGGTAAATCAGATAGAGTGCCTAGAGTCACATAGTTGACTGACACTGAGAAAGTTATGACTGAGACCCTCTACTACCAAGACATCATCACGTCTCATTTCTTTTCCCCCAAACTTGGCTTTCCCTGAGCCAATAATCTTCAGGCCTTCAACATTTCTAAATTTCTAAACTCCTTATTTGTCATTTTTTATGCCTATAACAAGATCCTTATTACCTGTCATATGGAATGTGCAACCACTATCAAGGATCCACACACCAGAGCGATATGATGCTTTAAGGGAAATCTCTGCTACCATGGCCTTCTCAATTTTATTCTTCTTGGTCCGTACTTTTTCCTTCACACATGGCATGGATTGAGGTTTCTGTTCTTTCTCAGAGTATGATGGACCGACTTCATCTTGCAAAGCTGCAAATCTATTCTACATTTTTAACTCAATTTTCGATTTATCGATCTGCTTCTTGCGAACGTGTTGATTCTGCTTTGGCAGATTTCTTTGAATGGTCGAAGTGCAGTACGTAGCCATGTGACCATATCCCCCACACCAAAAAAAATTTCCTTCGAAATATGTTGTGGAAAACTGTTCTCTGTTTGGATGCCACCTCTATTCTTGTTCCCTTCGGTATCTTTTGGCTATGGAACCCAAAAACTGTGAATGTCTCATCTTCCCACAGCAATAAAACCTGATACAAGGTGCATTCCTTCGTATTACTTCATAACTATGAGTTTCCCCTTGGGATCTCTGAATACTATGATTTTTCTTTGTGCCCAAATCCAAATTCAATCTTGGGACGGGTGCTTGCGGTCTTACATCAAATGCCACATATTTTTGTTTCTGATTAAGCCCTGAATCAGCCTTAACTTCTGAACTACTAGGCTCTTTCTTCTTATTTTCAGTCTTTTTAATGACCTGATTTCCCAAGAATGTGTTGGGAATCAAAGGTTTTTCCTAGTCTTTAAGTTTACTCCGAAGGCCGACAACTTCCTCTTCAATCTCTTTGATACGCTTGACGTGATCTTTCACTTTTCCCTTCAAGCAATCGATCTCTCTTTTCTATTCTTCAATCTTTAGCTTATTCTCATCAACCTTTTCTGTGCGCTCTGGCCTGGAAGACTTAAGATTTTCAATTTCTTTCACTATCTCATACTTCTCTTCTTCCTGCTGTTTCATGTAGAGTTTGGCATCATGTACCATTTTTTTTTGGCTTTCTTTGTTTTTTCTCTCCAAACATCTATATCTTCAAGAGCATCTTCTAATTTAGATTCCATGTCAACTCTCCCTTCAATTTCTTCTTCTTCCTCATCAGTTTCGGTTTCTTTCTTTTCTTGTGCACTACTGACAATAGCCACCATTGCATTTTGTCCATGATCTTTGCAGTTTTCTATCTCTTCAATTTCATCACCCTCAGACTCATCTGAACTGTTTATTTCTTGTTAAAGAAGATTCTTCTACTTGAAGAAATTTCTGTTGAACTGCTTCTTCCCTTTCACATAGGCTGAAGATTTTTTCTTGGGAATTTCAAATTCATCATCATCATTTTCTTCTTCAAAATTTTTGGGGCACCTTGTAGCTAGATGACCAACTTTTCCACATCTAAAGAAAGCAAGTGTATGCTTCCCTTTGTACTTTCCTTTTCCTCTTTGAAGATTAGAGGAGAGGAATGACATTACCTCATCTGTCTCTTCTTCTTCCTGAGAATATTCAATGGTGAGCTTCGTCCTGGCCTTAAATGCCACCTCTTTGGACTTCCCCTTTTCTACAGCCTCATTATCAATGTTCCTTATTTCATATTCAACCAAGGTACTATGCAAATTGTCCAGTGTCAGCTCTTTTGGATCTTTATCATCTAGTACTTAAACATTCGGATTGAACCGAGGTGGAAGTTTCTTAAAGATGCGCTTTATGATCTTTATGTCTTCAATGACTTCTCCAAGACCTCGCATGTCTTCCACAACAATGCTTAACCTGTCAAAGAATGCATCAACAGACTCATTCAGGTTCATTTTCAAATCTGCATACTTGTTCCATAACACCTGCAGCTTTTCCTCTCTGACCTTTGTATCCCCTTCAAATATATTAAAAAGCTTTTCCCACATGGCATGTGGCGTTTTGTATGACATCACCTTCGTGTAGATGGGATTGGAAAGGTCTCCCCCTAAGTCATTGATTTCTTTGGAGTCAGCATCCAACTCTCTATGCTCACCATCTGATAATGAACCACTATTAATATCAGCTGTGATACCATGCATAGGTACTGAAAACACATCCATTCCCAAGGATCAGAAATAGTGTTTCATTCGATTCTTCTATATCTGAAAATTACATCTGATGAATATATGAATACCTTTATGGTTAGTGACCTCCATTGAGAGAAGAACTAATATCAACCTTTCCCTTTGATACCAATTGTTAGGTCCACTAGGCTGAGTACCCTGAGAGTGGGGGGGGGGGGGTGAATCAGGGTATGACTAATTCAAAATTAAATCCCATTATGATCTTGTTTCACTGTTTAGAAAAACACTCTTCTCTATCTTTTTTGTTGCACAATATAAACAGAAGGTAAAGCATGCATATGACACAACAATTTTTTTACTTGGTTCACCGCTAAGGGCTACGTCGAAGGAGCATATGCCGACAAGTTTCCGGTCGTACCAAATTCCACTATTCTTCACTAGATGTGGATTACAAGGTTCGGGCACAGTCACTCTATCCCAGGATCACTGCCTTTACAAGGTTTAGGGTCATCTCACTGCTTTCCCAAGGGTCACTCCCTGTTTCTCTCTCTCTCTGGCTCACTACCGATGGAGAGGATCGCCTTCTTTCTCTTCCTTCGCTCACTGCTCTGGAAAGGATCCCCTCACAGTTTTTAGACTAGTAGGTCTCTTAATTTTCATGACGGAATGCATCTTCCTCTATATGTAGATGCCCTATTGAAGTCCATATTTCACCCTTAGATGAATCTCACTTTGCACCAAAGGTATCGGGCAATATTACAGCTTCCACATGGCCCGAAAATATGGTCGGGGACTCAACCTTACTTGGCATGCAAGTCTATCTCGGCGCGCATGTATCGGCGCGCAAGTCACAGCTGGTGCGCAAGTCTTCCACAACCACTTGCACGACTCAATATTCTACAACTCCAAACCTGTGTGACTCAATTCTTTCCTCACCTAAACCACCTCAGGCACACAACAAACATTTGGTGCACAGCTTCCAACACTGGCACACAACTTTTCACACTGGCATGCAACTCCACCTGTGCGATCACACACCACTTGCGCGACCAACACACCTGCGCGATGGGAGCTCTGATTTCTCAAAGTGTAGAACTCCGGTAAAGAATGAGGAGGGGTGGTCCAGTATTTGTAGGCAATTTGACCACCCTACGTGGTGGTGCGCTAGTCTCCCCTTGGTGCGCAAGTCTCGACGCGCAAGTCCTCTGTCCTCCTAGACACTTGCGCGACCAAACAAAATACCTGCGCGACTCTCTTCCCTTTTCCATATTTTGATATTTTGATCATGAAAAACCATAAGTGTGCATGTTCTCAAGTTTTCAAGGCATCGGCGTGCAAGTCTCTTCATGGCGCGCAAGTCACCTATGCGACACCACCAATACTTTTACGACACTTATCCCTTTTCCATATTTTGATGATCTGATCTTGAAAAACATATGGCGCGCAAGTTTCCAAGCCTTCATGTACACGTTGTGCAAGTCCTTTTTCCAAAAACCACTTTTATTCATTTGTTGATTTTCAGGCCCAAAAATTTGGCAAACACTAGAAAACGGCGCCACCTTATATCTGTTCTTTTATACTGCCTCCAGATCATCCATTCCTTTTGTCGACGTTCTTGAATCAAACATGGATCATTGACATCATCTCTTAAACTCGACATTCCATCATGAAATCATCTTTATCAACAAATTTTTCTGTCATTTTTTTGGTTGTCAACAATTACCACTCAGATGTCCACTTTTTCAACAAACACAATCACCTCAAACATGCTTCAATGATACCTTGAGGGATTTTTCCCAACAAAAGAAGTATTTTTCGAAAAAAATCAATTTTACCATCATTTAATAGAGAACCCTTTTTAAAACCATTATTTGACACTTTTATATATTCAATTTAATAAAATTAAATTCTTATTAATAATTGGTACATAAAAATTTTGTTTAGATAAATTATTTTTACTTTTCTGATAACTTTTATATTTTGTTGAATACTGAAAAATACTAAATTTTAATTGAAAACAATTTTTTAATAGAAATAATTTATATTGTTATTTTAGGAATTTTAATGATTTAGAACTATAATTGGATTATATTTCTATCATTTAATACAATATAAGTCATTATAAGTAATTTCACATTTAAATTTGACATAAACACTTGTCAATCTTTTGATAGTTTTTTACTTTTTAAAAACCCGATTTTTGTTTTTAACAACGAGAATAAATTTTAAATTAATTAATGTAACTTCTATGTTTTGAATTTGGAAAAATATACTACATTATTGAATTTGGAACATAAAAATTAACTTCGGGTGATTTTTTTGGTATTTTTCTGAAAGCTTTCAAATTTAGATAAATAGAGTAAAATACGACATTATTGTTTAAATCCATCTTTTAATTAAATAATTATTATTATTATTTAAATTTATTTTAAAGTCAAAATGGATACATAATATCTATATTAGTTCAATTTAATTCATTGATGTCATTTTATAATAAGATTATATGTATAAAATTTATTGAACTTTTTAACGTCTTTTACCCACCTTGTAGACACATTTGAAAATTTGTTTAAAACGTAATTTTACAGCTTATATGAAATTAATTTAAAAAATCCAATAGACACAGTTGAAATTAGTAAGTAAAATGTGGTTCAATAACATTAAAATATATTTTGGTGAATATTAACATTGGAATTTTATTTAACACGGTTAAAAGTAAATAGGGTAATTAAAGGTAAAAATCATTGTATAATTACCCTAACACATGTCCTAATTCTATAAGATAAGTGTTTTTTTGAACAAAATCAACCTTAGGAATAAAATATGAACCTTTTTTATCCACTTGGATTATATTAGGACATTTATTATTAATTTATTTAAATATGAGTTAAAAGTTTAAAATTCAAAGTTTAATAGCTAAACTATTTTTAATATAGTTTTATACATATTATAAATTTTAATATAATTATTCATTAAAATAATAAAAAGATTTAATACATCATGATATTTTTATTTTTAATTTTTAAACATTAAATATGTAAATTTATTTATGACACAATGATGATGCAGTAATTACTTTATTAATGAAATATTTAATTAATTGATGTTATTAATATCCAAATAAATGTATATTTAGACTTTTGATGCATTCCAAGAATTTTCAAGGTTAATATTACATGTTAGGGTTTATTCAATGATTTTTTAAAGTAATAATGTTCTGATGACTTTCACAAAAACCAAATACTAAATACTATCAAAATTGACATAAATGAGTTTTTAAAACAAATACTATTTAATTAAATGATAAAATATTAATAAAAATATAAGGATAGGCCAAAGGACTTAGATAAGATTAGATATGTCAATGATGAACAACTTGGGGTTCTCTTGGCTTTTTATAGTAAGTTTATTAACAATTTATTATAATAATACAATAGTACATGGTAAAAGATAAACTATTTAACTAAGAGTTAAATTTAAAATATAGGGTTAATATGGTGACGTAAACTTTTCTAAAACCTATTGGTTGGGAGTATTTTGACCCATAATCACATTATCTTTGCAATAAATAAATTTTAAGCCATTAGAAACTGAAAATGATTTTATAATAAAATAATATTTCAAACTTTTCCTTAAGTGACCCTCACCTATTTTATAAAAGGGTACTTCACCTTCTCTCAGAACCACTCCTCCAATGTCATTTAGCTCAAAAAAACCCCTACCCAAATATCCTCCCAACTTCTCTCACTTCAACCTAGAGGCCTTTCCTTGAGAATATTGCCAACTTTTGGACCCCTTTTGTTCAAATCAAAAGGAAACACCCAAAGAAGAGGAAATTATTTTATCACCTCTTTCAATGTTATTTTCTTCTTCCACTTTCTATTTTAATGATATTTCCATAAAAAAATAATAACTCCATTAAATTATATATACCATGATTTTATGATAAATATGGTGCAAACAAACTCAATATTCTATCCATCTTATTAATAACACTGTCCAAATGTGTGGATACATACGATTTACTGTCTCCACGCTGTGGTGTAATTGGTTATTCCACACTATGTTATCTGGATGGATATAATGATAAGTAATATATATATTAATAATGAAAATAACATTTTAATTTCTCTGTATAATTTATCTGTGTACATACGACTTACTGTGTCCACGACACGATGAGATTCATTTCCAGGTCCACCATTCAAGGATGATTTTAAAAATATATATTATTAATAAGTATGTAATATATGAAATAATAATTCAACTGGAGATATATATATATATATATGTGTGTGTGTGTCTATGTGTGCTTACATATATCTTATTCACTTCACTTTAATATGATATGAAAACCTAATCAACATTTATGCATACGTACGACAGGCCGTCTCCATAAAATGTGTCTTCCATTTCATATATCTATCTATTATACATATTTATATTATAAATATATATTATATATAAATCCTGTTTTATATTCTGTATGTATTTAAATCATGATCTACAAGATATGATCAGCATAACAAGTTAAAAACATACGAGAAAGAAAGTGATTGTTACCTGAAATGTTATTTTAACATGGAAATCAATATTAAATGGGTAGTATAAAGTCATAAATGAATAAATATTTATATAATAAATAGGAATATGATTTTGGTATAATTTAATAACATACTCTGGTCATTATACATGAGGTTAAACGTACCCTCGACCAAAGGAATGTGTAAGGTAAAGGTTAATTCCTCACTCTCATTATTATCCGAGATTATTTATGTATATGCATTTTCTGGGACATATTTATTATCCATATCTATGTTTCATAAAATAATTTTTTAAATGATTATTTTTAGGCACTCTTTAACTAAAACATCATTTTGATGATTTAAATATTTATTATTCAAAAAAATTCTCATTAATATCTGTGTTTTCAAAATGGTTTTAAGGATATATTTATAGGGACATGGTTATTTTAAAATTTTAATTACTTTAAAAATTTTCAATTTGGTATGAGACACTTTGATTCAAAAAACTCTATTAAATTAATTCATTCATAAATGTGTGACTTTAAAATGATTTCACAAAAATGGATATTTCTCTCAAATTTTTTTACTGATCATTTTCAACTATGTCAACATCCTTTACTGGATATTCTTGATTAAGGTTGATTTTTTATCATAAAATCATCCATATTATATTGATTAAGTAATGATTTTATTTGACTGTGGATGTTCTATTTTTATACCCATCGTGGTTTATGGTCGAAGTATTGAAGTTTCGTATGCTAATTTTAATACGAATGTTTATGTTATGTTTTAACATTTTCATATGAGGAATGCAATGGACTTTGTAAGTGATGAGTGGGGCCCGCTATATCCCCTTGATGCATCGGTAGGTCTAATGAGACAAAATTGTTTCTTGGAACAAGACCTTAAAAACAATTTTTTTGTAGTCGTGGCACGGGGCCATGACTATGTAGTAATGATGTCCGACACTAGGCATTCCTTCATTATAAAATTAATTATTACATGTGATTATTCGACTAGTATAATATCCATGTTCATGTTTATATGGTAATGTTTAATTTATTTTCTTCATATTATGTTCATGTTTATGTTTAAAATAATTTTTTTTATTACACATCTTGCATTATAATTTTATAGCTTCCGCTAAATTATTTACCCTTACCGAGCATCCATGCTCACCCTTTCCTTTTGTTTTATTTTCATAGGATTACAAGATGTGTATTATGATTGATATTTAGGGTTAATATAAGAGATAAATAGAATTATAAAGGTATTTTTACTGCTGTGTTGTATGTTATAATGTGTAATCTAACATTCATGTAAGTAATATATTTTCCCAGACTTCTAAACTAATCGGTCCTTAAGGATGTGGTTATTTATAATCGTCCCAATGTATTAAAATACTACACTGACTCCAGGATTTCGGGGTTGGGGTGTTACATAAATAAAGGAAAATTAATATCAAAAATTTATTTTCATGGCAAAACCATCGGAGAGTAAATTTCATTACTTTCTTGAGATATGGATGAATTGATTTTATTATCAAAAACAAATTCATAAATAATCCAATTCAAGGATGAGATTTTTCATAAAATCTATACCACTAACATATCCTTGAAATGAAATTAACAAGAAGGAATATCATTAAATTAAAGAAAAAATAACATGATTTAATTTAATTCATTAAATTACAATTCAAATGGGATGCATATACACCTTATAAAACAATATAGGTATATAACATAACCATATGTCTAAAAGAAGACAAATTTAAAAAAATTACCTTGCCCCATTGGTATCCTTTAAAATATAAACCCCATATAAGAGATATACCAAAATAGATATGTAAGTAAATTTATTATAAGTATAATAATTATAATAAAAATTATTGGGATATTTATACACCACTTAAAAAAATCGGTGGTGAATATGGAATTTTTATCGCAAAAGTAAAAAGTGAGACAAAAAATACCTTACGTTAAGTCATGATTTCAATGATACAAATTCAAACCACCTATATAATAAATATATTTTTTTATAAATATATTATAAAAAAATAAACATATATATTATCTGGTATATTATTTAATTATTAGTATTAATTACCATTTGTTAAAAATTCATTGTTACAATCATGTTTTGGGTTATAACCACTTTGTTTTTTTGTATATGTATTGATTGTTTGGAACAATTAATTTGATAAATGTTCCATTATATGAATAAAATTTGTTAAAAAGTAATTATTATATTCTTATATCAATTTTTTTCGAGAAATGAGGCAATTTATGATCATAGATATGGCAGGGCATACATATTCATAAGTAACGTAAACATTTTTCAATGGTCATTATAGAATGGTTTTAAGTAATACATTATCAATAAATAATGATAATAATATCATAAATAAAAAATAATTTAACTAAATATATTTATAAATATCATCAATATGGAGTGGTTTTTAAAAGAGAGCGACATCACTTCGTGAAGCTGTATTATACACATACACAAGTGACATCATCCTCATCCAATGAGTGAAAAGGTAAGAGTGAAAAAATATCATCACTAAAAATTATTAAATAAGTAATTAATATCCTAAATATTTCATTTACATCACATATATTCATTAAATGTATACTTATAATATTCCATGTTATGCATTAGTGAAATGAATCACATCACTTCATGATGTGGTATTCTGTTGCACACACAAACGACATTATCATATCATCCAGGGAATTTATATTTAAAATTTATATATATGATATGATTTATAAAAATGTATAATTAATTTATAAATATCAAATATATATATATATTAATATGCTTTATATAAATCATCATACCCAATCGAGAGAGGTGGTACTGTAAGAGAAAATGACATTTATTTGTAACACTTTAGTCCACCGTACAAATGAATGATAATTTCATATCTCATTTTATTGAAGTGGAGATGGATGTAGGTTATTAAATTAAAATAAAATAAAATAATTATATGGATGATAAATAGGTTATTATATGATTATGGTTTAATAATAATTGAATGGGGTGGATAATGAAATAAAATGAAAATGCTCAATGGAGAATATTACCTCTTCTTTACGTATCATCCCATGGTTTAAACAAAAATATTTCCTAGGATTTATTTACTAGCAAAATATGATTTCCTGTATGATAGAATGGGTGTTTTAAAATATATATGAATGTCTTTAAATAAGTACAGGGGGTTTAGGATTTTATGGGGAGAGGGGAATACAAGGCATTTTATAAGTGAGGTGAGTGACAAAGTTGTAATTTTTTGAATGATGGAATTCCTCTCTTGTTTTTATTCTTGTCAGAAGAACCAAATAAAATAATATTATAGATAAAATAAAATATATATAGGAAATATTGAAATTAAATGGTTTTCTGGATGTTTTTTAGGACTCTTTAATTAATATCATTTTAGTTTAACCCCATGTAAATACATTTTTACCAGAGCCACATTAAATAATTTTTACTGTTAATTTTAATTATAAAATAACTTGAAAAAATTTAGTAGTATAATTTATTCTTATTAAAATCATATAATCTACTTTTAAAATTTAAATTTATATAATTAGAAAATTTTATTTTTAAAATAATCTATCAGACACCATAATAAAGTAGTTTTTTCTAATAGAAAATGATCAAATTTTTTCAAATTTTTTATATCCAATTTCAGTGTGATATTTATTAAAATTAAATAATTTTTTTAAATAGATATTAAACTGACTAAAATTTTCATTCATAAAATTAAAATATAACTCCAATTTTTATATAAATTAATGTAAAAGACATATTTCAATTAAAATTTTGTATTTTTTACTATTCATAAAAAATATATAATTTTTTCTAAATTATTAAAAATTCAATATAATATATTTTGTTCATTATTATTTTAATGAATATGATAATTTTTTTCAAATAAATTTTCAAATACTGTTAAAACAATAAATTTTAATCCAAACCAACCAATATAATGAAAAACATGTTTTTTGAGAAATGTATTTTGCTAGGCACAAAATGGTTTTATATTAACTCTTTCAAATAATAATAATATTATAAATCCAATTTACAATTTATTTATATATAATCTATAAATTTCAGTTAAAAATATATCATTAGTTATTATTCTAATTAACTAAAAAAGAGAAATATTATCCACATTACAACCGTTTTTAGAAAAAAAACCCTTTACGAACACATAAAAAAACATATACTAAAATCAATTATATTGTTGAATATAAAGTAATTAATTGTATTAAATATTTCTAAATATTAATTATGTTACATGAAAAATTATTTTTTCATTTAAATAACATAATTTATTGAAAATAATTGCTAGTTTTTTTTAAAAATTGGTATTTTTTAGTATTCAATTGAAAATGAATATCATCCGAAAAAATTTCTAAAAATTAACGATAAGATTATATTAATTTGATGATTCTAAAAATTAAGGTCACTTTATCAAATATATGTATTTTATATTCTCTATAAATTAATTATAATATTTCTTTCAGAAAAATAAATAAATATTTTTTTTAAAGAAAACATATTCTTGGAGAGAATAATTAGTATTAATGTAATGACACAATAATGTGGTTAATGGTACAATAGAACCACTTCTATTGTGGTTTATTTCTCTCAACCAAACTGAAGACATCCTTTTCAATGAAACCTCTCTCTAAAGGTACCCCTACCTATCTAATAATAGTGTGACCGAGATAATGACCCATGATTTTCACCTTTCATAGGCCCCATGTTATAAACTAGTACATAGAGTATTTAAATATCACATAATAAAGGAATTACCATAGGGAACAAAAATAAGATCATAAAATAAGCTGTTGACCAAAGAAACTCTATAATAAGAAATAAATGGAATCAAACCATAAAATATTGCATATATAAAAAAAACAACAGAGCCATCATATTAAACCAAAATAAATGTTATATGGAAGCAACCCCACAAAATCAGTAACACCAAATTTAGTAACGTCTATCACTATCCTTGAAATCATTTTATTAAACTAAAAAACATTTTAAATATATATAGGGTGATCATAAAATGTATACTCTATAAGATCATTCCCAACACCTATCATGAACATGGGAAAATATGGTACTAATAAACCAATGAGAAATATATAGAATCAAAATGAACCAAAACATGTCATTGATCCAATCCCAAACCTCACAATAGAACTACCACCAAATAATAGAACATATATGACTAATTTAATAGGAATAATATAAGAAAAGGTTACCCAAAACCACTTACCTACTTATTTTAAACTATCATCCATGGTGTTAAATTTTCAACAACTTCTATCACTTTAGAATACACCAACCTTATATCAATAAGTGACTCATATTATTGGAAAAGTCACATTCTAAAACCCTTCAAAACACCATGTCACAACCACATCCCAAAACCATATCTTATAAAAAAATTTATAGTAAATACCATAATCTGGAATAGTTGAATATATTGAACTAGAAAGACATCATCCTTGTGCACCCCTCTTATCAAGAATGACCCCTAATATGAAAAAATACCCTCTCATAAATCATCACATATGGTGTACTATATCTTAAATCCATCACATATCATACATAATAACATCTCATATAAGAGTGCGAAGAGGTAGGTGTAGCTATTCCACAATCATTTCCAACATGGATCCTTGGGGAAACCATAAATGATAAAAAACTGAAAATCATTTTTTTAAATATATGACACATGTCTCGTTCATATAGAAAATCAAAATGAAAATACAACATGTATATAAAAAACACATGAATAAACTATGGTTTCACAAAAAAATAACCACTATATCATATGACATTACAACAATTTCACACAACATATCCCAATATCCATTTCAAATGTTAATGCACCACACAAAACCCCACCACACACACATGTTAATAAATCCATTATCTAATAAAAAGTTCCCCCATTTATAAAATTATTTAGTATTCATTAATTTTAATTTTATAATTAATTTCATTTCACATTAAAATATACAATTATTCGATCATTCAATTGATTTATCCAACTACCAACCATCAATTACATAACATGATATTTTGTTTCTTATCATTCTAAAAATGTTACATGGTTATCTTGGTATAATAGACACAAACCCACACTACTTGATCCAATGCTATGAACAAAAATGTTACATTTTTATATTTGACATTGATGAATTTGACCCCGTTTTTACCATCAAATACATAAAAAATCAAAAGGAAATATTGGTTACCATATATACTAAAGGAAATTTTAGGTTTATTGTATTTTAGAATTAGGATTGATTTTTAAATAATCAAAACTCATGTCTTAAAATGATAGTTTCTCCCACATGATGCAACATTTTATATTATCTATTATGTTATAAACATAATCAGGATAAAACAATTATTGGAACAATTCACATATAAATTTTCTTGATAAAATGGGGAAAGAGAGACACAATAAGGGTGATCTCATATTCCTAGTAAGGGTAAAAATTATCATTAAAAAAAGTATTTTTAATAATAAGTTGAGAATAAGTGTATGTAGACAGAGTCAAAGTGAATGAGCATAACATACAAATATTTATACCCATTATTACCAATATTTATAATCTTAAAACATGGAATAATGATTTATAAAATGAAACAGTCATAGAAATAAATAATCATGACCCATGTCGTATCAATCACGATCAAATGAACATTTATATCACATAGTAAGAATACTAATTCATGTAGGTGTCTTTGGGGCATAATTCAAATATCACTTTTTCAATCACTCCAAAAACTTGAATAACCATATGGTCGACTTCCATACCTAATGAATAATTTTCCATTCATGGACCCACACATCATTGGTTTGTCACATAACCATCCATGTTTTGTTAAAAACATAACCACGAGTCCTTTGTTTAAAATGGAACCACTTTCTATCAATATAATTTCCCAAAAACTATCACATAATCATCATTAATGTAAAATCATATTTAATCATAACACTAATAATATAAATTTTTTTAACATCATTAATTTATTATCATTTTTAAATGAAATATTTTCCATAATACATTGATACTTGATTAACTCATGAAAAGAAAATAATCGCTACAAAAAATTATTTACTCATTGGAAGGAAATAGGATTCTTGTAAATGTTAAAATAAATATTGAGAAATAACAAAGGATTAAATAAATACCATAAATCCTTAATGGAGTGTATCTAAAACCATGGTTTTTTGTTTTTTATGAATAAAAATACAATTAAAAGATCTTTAAAATCATTCTGGAGGAAAATAACCTATTCACTATAGGAATAAATTTTAGAAACTAATAATTTAAACCATATTTTGAAAATGTATTTCATTGATTTTTTTTGGAAAAAAATGCAGTGAAATTTTCAAGAAAATATAATATCATATAAGATGGAATACCCATTCATATATCATATTTTAAAAATTAATACTATTCTAAAACATTTCATAAAAGCGGTGAAAAGTGACTAATTTGAAAAAGCATTAGAAATATATTTCTTTTCAAAAAAATAATATAATATAAAATTCCACGTAAAATATTATTAGAAAATCATTTATTTTTAGAATTTGTTTTTTGAAAACCTGGATATGTAATAGAAATGTTCAATATCTGAAAGGAAATATAATATCAGTGTAACCTAAAATTGAATTTCTTGATGTTTATTTAATAAACAATGTATACAATTTGAATAAAAAAACTAACACAACAATAACTAGTGGGGAATATAGATATCTTGTTCAGAATAATAACAAAATGTGATTTTCGCCAACGTAATCTAGAACAGAAAAATTCTCAGAATGAAAAGTGATTGTTACATAAAACTTTTTCCATTTTGTTAACTATTAAATAATAATTCCAATGAAATAATAAAATAAAATTAAACATTAAATAATGCTCAAATAATGATATTAAATATAATACTTGTCAATTAGAAAATATTTGAATCTAAAATTAGAAGTCATGTGTATAAATCAACTTCTTACCCAAATAAAGATAATTTGAGATGAATATACCATAAGAATAACATATCATTAAAATTAAAATTATGTTTTGGAGTGATATTGTATAATAAATTAAAATACAAAAATCTAGTGGATATATATAATAAAAGAACATATAGAAAAATTAACAGAAAATAATTTCAAAATAATTTCGAAGGAGAAGAGTTATAACGCAAGGAATGGATGTTTTATTAAGAAACCTTTTACCATTTGGTAACTTTAAAATCAAATATACAAGGATGAAATAATTAAAATTGAAACATATAATGAAATGAGCTGACCCAAGTTACCATCAATCCTGGAACCCAGCCCATTCTATTATATACCTGAAGGGCATTTCCGATCCCTAAAGCATGAAGACTGGAACCCAGTCATTGGAAAACAAAAAAGATGTAACAATTTCACCCAACTTGATCAAACACCTAGAAAATATGTATACATAGAAAAAAAAAGATAGTGGAAGACTACTGTAATATATATGCCATCATAATCAAATGATAGTAGAAATAACCAACTAAAAAATTAGTCAAATATAAAAAAACAAGTCCAACTATAAGGACCAAAACAAAAGAACTACTCTATGATATGGTGTATATGAACTCCCACCATCTCACCACCAGCTACACAAAAATAGATGACCTGAAACTCACTGTCTCACTACAGCGCCATTCCTTTCTTGGAATTGGAAGACATACAAAGGTCTACATACCACTGAGGAGGTACGTAGGAAATGTGATAACAAGCTTAGTAGGATCCCACCTAGGTGTTCCATATCAAGTCTCTGTATTGAAATTTTTAGATTCTTATTTTAAATAAAAAATGGCATGATAAGCTATAATTAAGATTGATAAAAAAACAGGGTAAATATTACCATTTTTCACAATTCTAAAAAAATTAGGTACATCATGCATATCAAGGCTAACTCGGAAATCCAAGAACTACAAAACAGAAATAGAAACATTGGCACTAGTATGTAGGAACACTATATGTAAAACTTTTAGATAAACATACCACAATAAATAATGTACCCAATATAATTCCTAGAACACACCTAGGAAGTAGAATAATTCCCCATGAGTAAACTCCCTATCAATGTTAATATTTATCCCTTAGAATAACAGAAATAGGAGATAGTGAAATTCCCATGAGAAAACCTCCTGATAATCCCAAAACATGGATGATGACTTCAATCTAAACTTTCCACTTAAGTACTAAAGGTAACCCGTGTTCTCATTTTTACAAATCTACTGAAATATTTCAAAAGTACCCATTTTATATTCATTTATCAATAAATAGGAAAAACAATTTTCATTATAAAACCCTTTTTAATATAAAGAAACACGCATGGAAGTTTGATAAATAAATTTAGAAATAAAAGAGCAGTCAAGTTAATTATCATAAGGTAGATACAAAATCACCAACCTCAAAACACAGGTCTCACAAGCCCACAACTGGATCCACCAACAATGAAAACCAATAAACCCCAACAGAGACCCTGTAATCAATTCCACACCTCAATATTGATCCAACATAGAAAACAACAGGTTGATAGAAGAGGAAAAATCCATATACCTCAAGAACGGATGTCCGTCGCACCACAACTTACCAAATAATTACCTCCAGAATGAGATAAACCCATGGATAGAGAAGAATACATGATGAATCTTCAACAGAGTCACTTGGATTCAATAACGTAACCCTTAGGTACCCCCATGATCAATATCTACGAATAAGTATAATGCTTAATTACCTATAAGGAGTTGTCACAATCACAATGATGACCCAACATCAAAAAGATCAATTTAGATGAACCAGAGTGTCCCAAAATTTCATAGAAGTGATCTAGATTGAGATACAAGGGCTTGGTGAAATGAATTGAATCCAAAATAGATGATCTACTTTTTTAAAAACTCAAAATGGTCCATTTCATGATGTGTAATATAGGTATGCGCTCTGAAATCCATGGTGTGCATGCACACCAAAAAATACATCACCTCAAATTATAAAACCAATATTTAAAGATTTCACATTATGAAACCACTCTTCAGGATGTTTATAATTTCCAGCATGAATTCCCTTTGATGTCTTGTTCACAAAAATAGTTACATGGTGTGTAACCCAATTACACTACGTGAAATCCTTTTACATATTGTAGAAAAATATGGTTTAAGTTGAAAGTCCAAAAAACATCTGACTTCACCAATATAGGTATCCTAAAAATATCAAATGAGGGTAAATCCACAACATGGTAAAGGGAGTACTTTCTAAACTGGTAAATAGATATTACAAACTCCCCACCATTAAAATTATTTTCCACAATAAGTATTATAGAAGATGTAATCTCTAGAAAGAGATGAGGTCATTGCTCCCTCATCAACGACTCACATTCCCAAGTCTTAGGAGAATCCAATACTGGTTTCTATAAGATCTATGGCCAATAGAATTGACATTCACACAAGACATTCTATTTAGATTAAATTATCTCTATTTGTTTCTATAAAATAGAAACATCTAGTTCTATCTCAATTTCATCCCAACTCAGAAATTAAGATGGACCAAGATGGTATTTCCTGAGATGATACTAGTGGAAAAAATAATAAATATATATGAATTGAAACAAATATTCTAACTGATAAGAAACCTATATGAGCCACTAAATAAACTCAAATGATCCAACATATCTCAAAGACAACATTCCACGATTTCCATGTTTATGGTGACCCAACTGAGGAGAAAATTAAAAAAACCCAGTCACCTACAAAAAACACCCATGGTGGATGCTACTAATCCACATATGATTTTTTTTGAAAATGGTCTTTTATCAGATGTTGATGTACATCTTGAATATTCATTGAATTATCCAAAACCAAACCGGGACGATCTTAGGATACCTCTCCCACCTCTTCCAAACAAAGAGGCGATCTACACAAATGACCATAAAATGCAACAAATGGAGCCATTATGAATGACGATTGATAAATTTTATTACAAACAAACTCATCCAGTCCCATATGTCTATCTCATGATCTTTTGAAATCTATAACATTGATATGTACAATATACTCTATGATCTGAATCACATCCTCCATCTGACCATATATATATATATATATAAAGATCTCGTCAACTTCATCCGATTTTCCATTACTCTTGAAGACTCTTCCAGAACCTCAAGGTAATCCTTGGATCCCTACGAGAAACAAAAAACAAATTACTCCCATATAACCTCACAATCTCATTCACACACAATATTCCTAGATCATCAACATTATTGGTGTCATTGATTGGTTTAAAATGAGCATACTTCATCAACTAATCAACAGTCACATAGATTTAATTCTTCCCTTGGGGAATCAACGGTAATCCAAAAAGAATCCATGGATTACTCATCCCATTTCCAAATTGGAACCAGAAGAGGATGAAGTAAACAAGAATGTTTCAAGTGATATTCCTTTATTCATTCGTAGGTGTAACCGTGAGACAAGAGCTTCGCGATATCACTCTTCATACCCGCACAAAAGAATTGATTCCACATGTCATAATACATCATTATAGTGCCAGTATGAAAATCCCACATAGAGGGGTGACAATAAAATAAGAATAAACTTCTTACATATGCCTGATTGAAAACCCACATCATGAAGTGGATCATACCATCTGTAGAAAGCGACCTTCTATAAATAGACTCCCCACTATAATGGATTTCTAAAATCTTCATAAACTCATCATCCTACCACTGGAACCACAATATAGACTCTAGGATAGATGATGATAATTTAACACCGGTAAAAACCATGCTTGAATCATCCTCCTGAACATTCATTTAAAACTAAGTGAAAACCCACAGAAGGATCTATTCCACCTTCAATTCCAAAATAGCATGTGACGACAGTTTCCTTCCAAGAGAATTTTCAATGACATTTCCCTTTTCTAGGGTGTATGAGATATCAAAATAAAAATTCAGAAGGTATTCTACCGATTTTCTTTTTCCTATATTTATTTAATTTAGATAAAATATATAGATCAAATTATTATGATTAGAAAAGACCACGATCCAATCCCCAAAATATAGTGGCACCAACATTTAATTTAATGCTTGACTCTGGAACGCTCTAAATCATGAGTGGATTAATTATTTTAATTTCATCAAAGTTGAAGAGATCCATAAGCTACCACATGGTCATCTTAAATAAGCACGCATACCAAAGCATCATCTGAAGCATCAAAAACACAATATATCTCTTATTGAGATCAGTAAAATTATAATATGTGTTGATTTTATAAGTCATTTGAATTTATTAAACGAGGACTGAAACTTTTATTCCTAGTTGAATTTCACCTCTTTCCTGGTAGGTTCATTAAAAGGTGAATCCATCTTAGAGAAATCCTTAAAAAATTTAGAATATAGAAAGTCAAGGATGCTTTATCCCTTAAATACATTTTGTGGTTCCTTCCATGACAAAACAACCTTTACCTTATCTAGATCAATGAATAAGCCATGTTCAAAAATCTTGTACCCTAAGAACTAAACTTCTTGAATCCACAAACTACACTTGGAAAGCATTCCATAAAAACCACGATTTCCTAGAATTTCTAGAACCCAAATTATATGGATCTCATGGTCAGGATCAGATTTCAAATAAATCGTAATATCATCCTTGAAAACTACCACCAATTTTTGAGATATTTATGGAATATTTGATTTAGAAAAGAAATAAATATTGTAGGATTCTTAGTTAGAACAAATGGAATCAAAATATATTCATAATTCCCATACCTTCACCCGACTGATGTTTTAGGTATATCAAACTCATGAACATTGAGCCGATGACAACCTGGCTGAAGTTCAATTTTCCTAAAATGCTTTCCCCATTTCAACTCAACGAAAAAGACATCTACAGAATGAAAATGATATTTTTTATTAACCATCACTCAATTTAACTTTTTATTTTCCACACATATCTAAAGTGAACCATCTAATTTCTTAGAAAAGTGCACTAGATCTTCCCAAGATGAAACAATAGGGAGAAAAAAACCCTTTTCCAATAGAACATCCAACTGAATCGTGAGATTTTTTAGCTTCACTGGTTCCATAAGATATAAAGGTATCGATATTAGTAGCATACATGGTATGAGGAGCACCATAATCTCTACCTCCCACTCTCGATTAAGACTATATGACTCATCATGGAGAACATAAGGAAATTATAAAACAAGAATGTTAAGATAAAAAATATTAGAAACATCATTGAGATCAAACACAACATCAACTAAAAAACAATTGATCTCTGGGTGGGAAGGTCTTGAAAAACTAGACCATGGGGTTCACTCCCCCTAAAACACATGAGATCTACCATCGGTAGAAATAAACAAGACACGCCGATAATAACAATCAACCTCAGCTCAATGAGTGACAACCCAATCCATACCGATGATGATATCAAACAGATTCGGATCAAGAACAAGAAAATATCTAAAAAACTCTGTATTGTTTATCATTAATGAACATAGGAACCCGAACCCTTTCTCTTTCCTCTTTCCAATAGGGTTAACTATCTCTATTGTAAAGGATATAAGTTTCATTGTAAGATTAATAATATAAACAAAATATGCACATATGAATGAGTGGGAGGATCCAGTATCAAAAAAATAAATTCCTACTGAAGATGCAATACGAAGAGTATTGATGAATTTTTCTGGACCTATATAGACTTACATTAGACACTAATATACTATGTGTAAGTGTTTCACTTCAAATGAATATGGTGGGAGCCCAATTCTCTTTGATTCTTCTGACTGCATCACAGTAGCCTTTAGAAATGTTGAATCCTGACCAAAACGAGGTGTAGTAATAGCCTGATTCAAGAGATATAAGTGACCAATACATCCAGAGTTATTTCAAATCCTTTCGGAAATAAGACAATAACATCTGGTGTGTCCTCTGTTTCCAAACTGATAGAATTTCAGAACAATATTTCAAACTACAATGGGTGGTGTAGAGGAGGCTTGCCACATAGACCTACCTCATCCAATATTATAATGATCCTGCCACTTCATCTTATTCCCATAAACTCTAATAAATCAACCACTAGATAGAAGAGAAGTGGTGGTAAATCTGACCTTTCTTTCCATATTAATCTCTTCGATAATAAAATTTTCCACCCACTCTACATGGGTATACATTTTTAACTAAAACTCGAACAATCTAATATTTGGTCATAAACTAGATAGGTAATTTGGTGTCTTCATCTAGTTATTCTTCACCAAATCTAGAGAGGAAAGGGAAAGATCATCAAAATGGTTACTAAATTCTAACACCAAACACTCCCACTATTTATAGGATATGAACTACAAATACATTACCAATATCAACCACTCTGATAAAAATTGATCAATGAAAAAGGTTCTGAAACCCTTCCAATCCAAGTCCACATACTTTTCTACCTCGCACATGGAATCACACCACCACTTTCTATACTCCTCGAGTCTGAATGTTGCACTCTTTACCCTAGTATTCTCAGGTGTCTCTAGTAAGTAAAATATTTGATCATTCCTATTCATTTATTTTTCTGTCCCTTGAGGTTCAGTAGTTCCCATTAAAAATGGTGGGTTCTCAGACAAGAATTCATGCGATCAACCACTCTCTCCTCTAGCTCCCAGATGTATGTCAAAAATTTATTTCTAAACTTGTGGTACATCTTGATCAATAACACACCCTACCGATATTATATTATCAATGAGATTCGGATCTATAGTTGGATTCTGTTGATGATCATCAGCTTTACCTTCGAGAGTAACTCATGGAAGACGTCTCAGAAGAATACTACAACACACTGAAACATGATATTGATTAGAAAAGATAAATAATCTCAATTCAAACTAGAAAACCCATTTGTATAAAATGATATTTAAAACCAAATCCAACACTAGAGACACACATCCCAACATCCCATGGAAACTTGAGATTCATTATGAAAATAGATGGCCATGCACTTATTGCAACATACCTATCAACTACCATCAATCCTATGTCCAATATAACAGACTTCCCAGGACAATGAATCTTGATGAAAGACATCTTATGATAGAAAATTGTAATGAACCGACAAAGGTTACCATAAAACCTAGAACCCAACCTATTTAGTAACATACATGAAGGGTGTTCCCAATCCCCATAGGCTGGTGAAAAGTATATGGGCATCGAACAACAAACGCGAGGGAACGATTTACCAAAAACTGATCAAACCCATAGCATATATGTTTACACAAAATGAAAAAGAAGTGGAATACTAAATGAATATATATTAAATAATATTAAAAATACAATAAAAAACTAATGCAGAAGTAGACAAATCTCCAAAAACAATTCCAATTTTAGGGACTAGAACCAAACAACCACTCCCTGATATGGCATGGATGAACTCTCACCATCTCCCCACCATCTACCCAAAACAAGCTGACATGATCCATACTGCCTCAATTTGGATCCATGCCATTCCATATATTGGAAGACATACAAAGGTGTTCAAACCATCAAGGAGGTGCATAGAGCATAATATAATAGGCTTAGTATTATCCCACCCAAGAGTTCCATATCATGTCTCTGTATAATCATTCATCTATGATTATTTCAAATAAAACATGGACTGATAAGAAGTAAATCAGTTTTATAGAAAACATGGTATAGATTTGATTTTTCATAGTTCTAAACAAAATTAGACACAACAGGAATATAAAGGCTAACTCATAAAACCAAGTAGTAAAAAATAACATAAGCATCATTTTAAAGGAAAACTATAGATAATACCAGAAGACTACTCATATGAAAATAAATAAAGTGCATAATCCAGTTCCAAGAACACATGACTATGAAGCAGAGGAATACCCCATGAGTACAGCTACCGACAATTTCAATGTAAGTCCCCCCAAAAAAATGGTCATAGGAGACATAGTAAATCTCCATGATAAACCCTCTTGATAATCACAAAAAATGGAAGATGACCTCAAGATAAAACTTCCACCTAAGGGCCTAAGGTAACCCACATGCTCATTTTTAAAAATCAATTCCAATGCTTACAAAGTAAACATATCCTTTACATTTGTCAAAAACTAGGAGAAAAAAATTTGTATTTAGAAAATCTTTTTCAACCCACAAAAAACAGCAATGCAAATTTGATAAATCAATTAATCAAGTAAGAGCAATGAGGCTAATTATCATAAGAAAGAGACAGAAACACAAACCTCAGAACTCACCTTCAATGAGATCCACCAACAATGAAAATTCAACGACACCGGTGGAGACCCCATAATGTAGTCCACACCTCAAGATTGATCCAACATAGAAAACACATTGTCAGTGGATGTGAAAGACACAACATACCACAAGAATGAACATCCTATGCACCACAACTGACCAATTAATTTACCCAAAAAATGAGATCACCCAATAGATCAAGAAGAAGACATAAAAAATCACCCAATTAGGCCACTATAGCTAATAATGAAACCCTAGGGATCTGCCATGATAAAGAGAATCAGAGAAGAAAAAATATTACTTACCAGGAGGGATGCACTACAACCACAATGAAGATACAACATAAAAAAGATAAATCTAGCAAGATAATAGTTTCCCAAAAATTAAATGGAAGAGATATAGGTTTATAGAAAAATTATTGGAGAATATAAAAAATCCAAAATAGTCGCTCTCATATTTTAAAAAATGTATGTGGGATGTTTCATAACTTTTAATTCTATTACATGTTGTGAAATCCACAGTGTACAAGTACGCCGAAAAATATTTCTCCTCAGATTAAAAATAAATTATTTAAATATTTCATTACGAGAATCAAAATTTCATGATTTGTGAGATTTTACAGCATGAACCTTCCAGTGCTAGTACCTAGCAAAAGTTACATGGCATGAAATCTTTTTTTATCCTGTAGAAAAATCTAGTTAAAGTTAAAATTCCAATATAACAACACTGCTATTTATTACATAATTAATCATTATTTATTACATAAACATGCACTTAATATAACTATAAGGATTTAGAGGTCTCTTGTATTGGGATTTTAGGAGCATTACATCAAAACATAGAACAAATAACACCACATCTTTATCGAAAACATCTTTTGCATGACCCCAACATTCCTTCGTACATAGCATTGCATGGGATAACCTAAGGAAATGCATAAGAAAAGGGTGAGATATAAATCCCTCTAAGGTATAGTACATGTTAGGAAATATTCATATCAAAGGAAAACAAGAGAAACATGAACATACAGGCATGATATAGCATGATTATCATAGCATGGAAATGTGGAAATACCATTTAATGGGATATTAGCATGAGTCAAGTCTCATTGAACATGGAGCATGGGTAAACCCTCATTGAACTTTAATTAGAATGAGTAAAACTTCATTTCACATGGAATATCATGATACTATTCTTTACCCAATGAATTGGATAACTAATAGGGTGAACCCATTAAAAACATTTCATTTCATGCATAAGTCTACCACATAGATCACACAACATGGATTTATTAAACATAAAAATTTATTCCACAAATAAGATATACTGAATACATAAATGTAATTCCTCAATAAAAAAGTACATTTGAATACTGTTGAATAACCATGATAGAGAATTTGGTATGGTATTCACTTACACGATGATTTTCTCATTGAATTTTGGTGTAACTTTGGATGTATTACATCATCAAATAGAAATTATAAAATATGTTGATGAGAGAAAATGAGGTATCTCATCATTTATAAATTAAATGGAAAGTAATGGGGTAATTGACCATAATATCTTAACATATGTAATGTAATTTATATGAATAATAGAAAACAATTTCTTTAATGTAAATGAGAACGGAGAAATTCCTTATAGAATTTCAGCATGCTGACAGGTTTCATGGGATGAATAAATGAGAGAAAATGAGGTCTCTAATCAATAGAATATAAGTAAGGATGTATGAGGGAGTTAAGAAATCATACCCAAACATTTTTAATTTAAAATAAAAAGTTTAAAGAACATAAAGATATTTGGCCAAAATGAGAAGTGAAGAAATCCTTTATTTGATAGTCTGGTCCCAAAGGTTTGGGAGAGGATAGAGAGATGATTCTAGGGATCTTGGGGGGTTACATGGGAGGATTATAGAGAACAAATGTTGATTTTATTCATGATCAAAATTTTTTGAGTGATGAGCAATGGTAGATTTAGTGTGTTTATATAGGAATGAAGAGGGAATTATTTATTATTTAGGTTTTAGACACCACACATTATACTAATCAATACCACAAACCATACCATGGTTTTTGACCATTAGTTTTTCCAAAGTGGAGTGGGAAAAATTATTTTATAAGGCTAATGAACTAACACATTAAAATAATATTCTTTCTTATGTGGAGGTTAGTCACAATCATAAAAAAATCATTTTAAAATGTTAAAATATTTTATAAGTTTAGGAGGGTCCACTAAGGCATTGAAATATAAATCAAACAAACCTAAAATCACATTATTTTAAAGGTAAAACATATACTGGCCTAAAATTCCATTTATATTATTTTATTACATCACTATTGGGTTATTATTCTTTTATTAAACACATTATATATTTAAACGGTATTAAATTTTTACCCAAAAATTTGATTGTCTTGGAAAATTATGAAAAAATAACCATTGGATAATTTTGACATCCTAATTACAAAAATAATATTTATCTTATATAAATAATTTTAATGATATGTTATTTTCTTATTTTAAAGTAAAATATTAAATTTATCGAAAGATCATGGGTTTTGATAAAAATAGCTTTGAAACCTCAATAAAAATAAAAATTGTATTCATAAAAATTATATGATCACTTATATTTAATAGAAATTAATTTAGTAATAATATTTTAATAAAATTTCATTTAATTCATAAATCCATTAATTCATCAAAATATATTTCTTAATTGAATATTAACAACAAATACAATTTTTACTTTAAAAACTATTTACAATGTAAAAATAATAAAATGAATGTACATTATCTATACAAAAATAATGCACAGAATCATAGTTCTTGGGTCTTGTTACATAACACATTAAAACACTGACATATACCTAAGGGTAAGGTGCACGATGGTGACAGACTCTTGGGATGGCTTGGATAACATCGATCAGGAGGCAATCTCTATTAATTTTCACTTATCCTGTAAGCAGTTCTATTCAAGATTAACCTATTGAAGCTCGGCTTGGGATTGGTAAAGAGTGAAGCCTTGTGACACCACCTCCTTTACAAGCTCTGACAAATGGGTTTCATATGCAGTAATTCTACTAGATGATCCCATTGCTTCATTTGTCTGTGTAAATTGGATTTATTTAATCCCAATATTTATAATAATCATTTAATCACTATTAAATGGCTATATTAGAAACAGTAATAATTCATAATGGTATTTTGAAATCCAAAAACATAAAACCATAAAGTGGATATGTTTTATATAACCATTTTACATAATAATACATTTAATTAAATCAAGCATAATTTTTACTTATAAAGGGTTGGGTCATTACGATCTTCTCCCTTAACAAAGTTCACCTACAAATTTTTTTTCCCACATTGAAATAGTTGAGGGTATCTCTGCTTCATCATTTCCTATGATTCCCATATTTCTTTTTTCATCTTTTGGTTTATCCACAACACCTTAATGGGGGGCATTGTGTTATTTCATATGACCTTTTCCAAATGATCTATGATCTTCACCAGCTTCTCTTCATTGGCATGGTCATTTTCAAATGGTAACACCTCTTCATTGAGTACATGTGATGGGTTAGGTATGTACTTTCTCAAGAGTGATACATGGAATACATCATGTACTTGAGATAAGTTCTGTGGGAGTGCTAGTCTATAGTCCACTAATTTAATGAAACCAAGGATATGAAAAGGGATGTTGTACCTTGGACTAATATTTCCATTTATCCAAAATTTCATATCCCTTTTCAATGGTGTTATGTAGAGTATTACCATGTCTTTGACATAAAAATATAGGTCTCATCGATGATTATCAGCATATCTCTTTTGTCGACTATGAGTATCTTTAATGTGCGTCTATATGGTCTTAACCTTATCTACCATTTCTTTGACCACATATGGTCCTAAGAATTGTTTCTCCCCAAAATCATTCCAACATACTAGTGTTCTACACCTCTTCTCCTAAAGGTCTTCAAAAGGTTCCATTTGGATTCTTGAGTGGAAACTATTATTGTAAGAGAACTTAGCCAAAGGATGATGTTGATCCCATCCTCCTTTGAATTTCATTGAGCATGCTCTCAAATTATCATCATGTGTTTGGACAGTCCGCTCTAATTGGACACCAGGTTGAGGATGATAATCCATAATGAAGTTAATATCATTATTTTGAGCATGTTGCGGACTCTTTCATTACATAGTGGTTAATCTAGGATCTTGATTTGATACAATATGTAGTGGTACTCCATGAAACCATACCACTTCTCTGATATATATCCATCCCAATTAATCCAATGATAATTCCTCTCAAATTACAATGATGTGTGTTTTCCTAGTAAAAAAATCCACAACAATCTAGATAGCATTATTTCCTTTGGATGTATGGTGAAAAAGTCCATAATGATGTTCTCCCATTTCCAAGATGGCATGGGTAATGGTTGCATCATCCCCTTATACTTCTTCCTCTCAGCTTTCACTTTTTGACATACTAGGCAGTTTGATGCATACTCAACGATCCCCCTATTCATGTTATCCCACCAATAATGGTCTCATAGATCTTGATACATCTTTGTGTTTCCTGGGTGAATGGAGAAATTTGATCTATGTGTATCATCTACAGGTTCATTATTTAACTCCAGATTTGATGTAACACATAGTCTTGACCCAAATATCAAAATTCCTTATTCATTAACATTTAACTATGAGGATTTACCTTTTCTGATAGTTTCCAATTTTTATTGAATTGCCACATCATCCTTTTGATCATCTTTTAACCTTCGAAAAGAGACGATTGAGAAATAATTTGTGAAAATATTAATGATGTTCCCTTCTATATTATGCCCATGTCCATCTTCATCAAATATAAGAATATTGGATCCTTTTCAATTATCATCAATGATAGAATCACTAGGTCCTTTGTACTTAAAGCATATACCACTATGTTCGCTTTCCCAGGGTGGTATGGATTGAGAAGTCATAGCCTTTGATCATCTCTAACCATCATCATTGGCACATGTTCAACTCTTTATGTGTGAATATATACTTGAGGCTTTTGTGATCCATATATATTTCACTCTTCTCCCGAAAGAGGTAATGTCACCAAATTTTTAAAGGGAAGATTACTGCAGCCAACTCAATATCATGTGTTGGGTAGGTTTTCACATGAACATTCAATTTACATGAAGCATAGGAAATGAAATTGTAATTTTGCATCAACACACATCCCATTCGCTTCTTCAAATCATCACTAAATACCACAAAAACATATCCACTTGTGGGTTTTGTCAGAATAGGTGATGTGATAAGCCTCCTTTTTTACTCCATGAATCTCTCTTCTCATTAATCACTCCAAGAAAACTTTACTCCATTACATGTTAGCTTGGAAAGAGTGTTGGAAAATCATGATAAATTTCTCAAAAATCGGAGATAATACCCTGCCAACCTAGGAAGCTATGGATATTCTTCACCAATTTCGGCCTCGGACATCCCTCAATAGTAGCTGTCCTAGAGGGCTTCACAAATATCCCATTTCTTGTGATGATATGACCCAAGAATGAGACTTACTTCAATAATAACTCACACTTTCTATAATTTTCATAGATCTTATCCTTTCGCAAGGTATATAGCAAAGTGCTTAGATGCTCCTCATTCTCCTCCTTAGTTTTGGAGTATATTAGAATATCATCTATAAAGGCTACCAATTTTTTTTGAAGTGATCTCTAAATACTCTATTTATTATGTCCCTGAAGATTTCTTGAGCATTAGTGAGTCCGAAAGGCATTATTATGAATTCATAGTGCCCATATCCTGTACGAAAAGCAGTCTTCGGGATATCCTCCTTCTTCACCCTTTGTAATATCCCTACTGAAGATCCACTTTTGAGAAGTATTTCTTTTCATGTATCTAATTAAACAAGTCATCAATTTACGGTAGAATATACTTGTTCTTTATCATTATTTTGGTAAACTCATGAGAATCAATGCAAAGTCGCATTGACCCATCTTTTTTATTGACAAAGAGGAATGGTGAACCCCATGGTGAAGCACTTGGGCGTATAAAACAATTATCCAGATTCTCCAATATTTGTTTTTCAACTTTTCTAGCACCAAAAAAACTATTATATACAGATTCATGGATATTGGAAACACCCCACATATAAGATAAATTGAGAATTCAACATCTCTTCTAGGATGAAGAACATACCGTTTCTCGGGAAACACTTAAGACAATTTCCAAACAATAGGCAGGTATTCTAGGATGATTTCTTTATTAAACTCAATAATCTAATAATGATACCCATACTCATAGGGTAGTAATATCCACTCTTGAGATGATGGTTAAAAGAAGATTCATCCCCTTCCTTTCACTTATACAGAATCGAGGGTCGATTAACCGTATGGAGAGTGATGTCTCTCTCATGACAATTTATTATGGATCAATATAAGGAAAGCCAATCAATTCCAAGAATTGCTTCAAATTCTACTGGAGGATTTATGAAGTGGTTTCTTGAGAAGTTAAATCCACAAATTATGACAGGGGAGGATTTATATTCATGGTATGCAATGATTATGCCATTCTCCATTCTCATTGACTTCTCTACTTCAATTATTTGTGGTGATGTTGGGATTTTTCTACTAATCTTTAAGGATATGAAAGAATGCATAGATCTAGAAAAAAATTATGTTCACAATTCTTTAATGATTAACTAGTGTACATGTAACCACTTCATTTTCGGGGTTTTCTTCTGCAGTAGTGATGTAAAAGCATGCCCTTAATGCCTTAGAGGTTGTTGGTTGCTTCAAAAAACCCTTGTATTAGGGCACTGGTTTGAAAAGTTCCCTGGTTCTTTGAATTTGAAGTAATGAACAGTACATTGAGGGTCAAACGGAGCATTCCTCTCCTTTATAGCAGTAGAGGGTTTTTCTTGATGACAGTTAATATCCAGGTTACCTTCTCTTCCACACCTTAATAATTTCCTCATCCCATTTAAGAAATTCTCGAGGTGCTTCTTTTCGCACCTTTGGAAAGTGGGGGATGTATTTTCATAGCACCGATAGATTTATCCATCAGACTGCCATAATTAAAGTCCACATTATGCTTCTTATCCCCATGATACCCCTAAGATTCACCGATCCTAATTTCAACCTTGAGGGCACATCAGACAATTTTCTCATATCTCTCGAAGTCATGGATCTCTAGGGATTTACGTATTCTGGGTTTTAGCCCACCAAAGAGGCAGTCAAAGTTGCATTCAAGGGTAATGACAAAGATGGATGCATATCATACAATCCTTGTGATGTTTTCATCATATGATCAGATGGATTCATCATCTTTTTGTTTGAGGTAAAGGAAGTCCCACTCTAACTTATGTTGAAGGGTGAAAGAAATAGATTTATCAAAAAAAACAAATTCCATAAATAATTCCATTATAACACCTTGAACTCCTCATCAAGATTCCAATTTTTGATCAATGTCCACCATTGATCAGCTTCACCCTCCATATGATAAGTATCCAGTAGAACAATCTCTTGTTTGAAACATTGAAGGATGGAGAAGATCTTTTCAAGGGAGCTGATCCATTGTTCGGGTATTGAGGGATCAAATGATCTGTTGATAGTAGGAGGCCATTGTCTCATGAACCTCACGATTTTAGAATACACTTTCTGGGGGGTGAACATTCAACATGACCATTGTTTCTATTCAATACATGAGTTATCTGAGAGAGTATCATGAAAGAGTTTTTGATTACTGCTCCCTTTGGATTGGGAATATCTTTAAAACAGTCATCACATTGATCTTCAAATCGATTGATAGCCAGAGTACTCCTATTATCGGCCACTGGTTGGAATAAAAAAAATTCTGGGTAACACATAAGGGGAATCCAATGACAAAATGGGATAACTTATAAATTACATTTATTTCCTTATATTACCTATGTAACCAATGATATACTTCAAAAAACATATTTTTAGGGGATTTTTTTAAATTCCAATAATAACATTTCATACTATGTTTATGAATTTTCCAAATAATATCCCTAGGGAGAGTTGTAACCAAGAGTGTAGCAAGACCCACTGTTGTGCACCTGTTCCTATTTGAGTCTAACTCAATGCGGCGTTTTCGGGTTTTACCCCTTAATCATCTATACTAGAGCCACTTATATCAACTCATATCTAAAAATGGATTTATTTTCTTGATAAACCACTAACTCTTTGCTCACCAAAATTTATGGATGTTTTTATTATAATTAGTCTTATCCCTAAGGATTTCACTAGGGTTTTCTAATCCTAATCCAAAAGATAACTAAACCTATCCTTTAATACCAACTATAACATCCTTTCCCTTTATTACATAGTTAAACATGATTTATTATAGAAACTTGCACTAAAGACAAATTGGATGATCCCTAGGTATAGTGCATCAGCAAATTAACAACCTTACATAACATCATAGAACATAAAACACAACATCATTATTGAAATATTCTTTTAAAAGACCAAAACATTAATTTGTACTTATCATTGTATGGGAAAACCTGAGGAAATTAATTAGAAAAGGGTGATATGTAAAGTCCAATAAGGGAGTAAACTTGGTATAACATGAATAATAGAGTACATTTTAGGTAATTTTAATATCAATGGAGCACAAGAGAAACAAGAATAAAAGGCATGATATAGCATGATCATCATAACATGGAAATGTGGCAACAACATTTAACATGATATTAGCATGGGTCAAGGAACATTGCACATAAATAATGAGTAAAACCTCAATTTACTTGAATTATCATGATTAAATCCTCATTGCACATGGTGTATCATGATACCATTCTTTTCCCAATGCATTGGAGTGCTATCAGGGGCACCTTTTAAAAACATTATATTTCATGCAAAAGTGTTCTCATAGATCATACAAAATTGATTCATTTGACATAATAATTCATTAAAAAAATAAGATATGTGAAATACATAAATTTAAGTTCTCAATTATCAAGTACATATGCATAAAGGTTAATATCCTTGATAGAGAAATGGGTATGGTTTTCAGTTACAAGATGATTTTTGCAGGAAAACTTTTGTGTAACTTCAGCAGCACAACGACGTCAAATAGAAATTGTAAAATTGGTTATTGAGAGATAAAAAGGTATCTCGTAATTTATACATGAAATAGACATTAAGGGGGTCATTTAAAATAATATCCCAACATGTGTAATGGAATTTAGATGCATAATAGAAAAGAATTTATTGAATGTAAATGAGAAAAGATAAATTTCACACAAACTTTTGGCATGGTAATTGGTGTTCATGGGATGCATTAATGAGAGAGAAAGAGTTATACCATAACTAAAACATAAGGATGTAAGTATGGGGATGTTTTAAATCATACCCCAATATTTTTAATTAAAAAGAAAAAAGGCATAACAACATAATGAAATTTGGACAAAATGAGAAGGGAAGAAATCCCTTACAGGAAAGTGTGATCTAAAAGGCTTGGGAGAGTCTTCAGAGAGGCTTCTTAAGAGTTCAGGGTGCCCTGTGAGGATTATAGAGATAATAAGGTATATGTTGATCTATCTCGAAAGGGGTTTCGTGAAAATTAATGGGATATTGAGTGGGTTTATATAGGAAATGAGAGGGAATTATTTATTATTTTGGTTTTGGACACCACACATTAAACTAATCAAAAACACAAAACAAACCATGGTTTTTGCCCATGTTTTTTTTCAAAGTGGAGTGGAAAATATTATTTTATAAGGAAAATGTCCTAACTTATTAAAATATTAGGTTTGATTATGTGGAGGTGAGTCACACTCTCAAATAAATTGTTTTAAATTGTTAACATGTTTTATAAGTCTTGGAGGGTCCACTAAGGCTTTTTAAAATAAATCAAACAAACCTAAAATCAATATATTTTAAAGGTAAAATAAATATTGTCCAAAAAATATATTTATAGTATTTTATTACATCACCATTGGGTGATTATGATGTCATACAACACATTATATATTTAAATGGTATTTAATTTTTACCTAAAAATTCGATTATTTCAGAGAATTATGAAAAATTAACCATTGGATAATTTTGATGTCATGATTCGTAAAAAAATATTCATTTTATCTAATTAATTTTTTAAATATGTGAATTTTCACTTTTAAAATAAAAATAGATATTTGTTGAAAATTCAAGGGTTTTGACAAAAACAGCTTTCAAACAGTAATAAAAATTACAATTTTATTCATAAAAATTATACAATAATTTACATTTAATAAAAATAAATTTTGTAAAAATATTTTAATAAAATATTATTTAATTAAGAAATACATGTATTCATCTGAATATATTTCTTAATTGAATATTTACGAAAAATACCAATTGTTCTTTACAAAATATTTACAAAGTAACAATAATAAAATAAATGTATATTCTTTATACAAAATTTTTTCACATAGTCATAGTTTTGGGGTATTCTTAAATAATCCCTTAAAACACCTGCATAAGACATAAGGGTATGGTGTGTAACGGTGATAGACTCTTGGGGTGGCTTGGATAACATCACTTTGGTGGTAATCTATATTAACTTCCACTTCTCCTGTAGGCAGTTCTATTCAAGCTTAACGTGTGGAAGCTCAGATTGGTCTTGGAAAAGATTGATTCCATGTGACACCACCTCCTTTCAGAGAAATGACAAATTGGCTTCATATGGATAAATTCTACTCCATGAGTCCATCTCTTCCTTTTTCTGAGAAAATTGGATTTGTTAAAGCCCTATATTTATACTAATCATGTGATCATTGTCTAATAGATATATCAGCAATGGTAATAATTTTTAACTATATTTTGAAATCAAAAACCTAAAACCATGTAAGTAAATATGTTTTATATAACCATTTTACATTACCAATAAATTTAATTAAATTAATAGAAATTTTCATTAATAAAATTTTGTGTCGATACATCCAAAAAATCTCTAACTTCGCCATTATATGTATTATCCCAATTTAAAAGGTGGGAAAACCATGACAATGATAGGGGTATACCTCATAATATAGTAATGATATTTTACATATAATACCATTATTTATGAAGGAATTATGATATTAAAATTAAAAAAGATAGTATATACACTATAAAAATTAATTTAGCTACAATAAAAAAAACATGGGTTAATGAAAGTAAATTGAGACGAATTCCCAATCAAACATTGATAATATATGGATCAAAATCACAAGAAATGGAGAACCTATTATGTGTTTATAAATCAATATAATTTTAGTTAAATAAATAATAATATGTATTCATGGGAATTAATTATAAAAAATAATAAAAATAATTGATGAATATGTCACATGTATGATAAAGATTAAAGAATGACTTGAAACCTATACCTCTTTTCCAAAAAATTTAATACATATCATTTAACTAGTATGATTATACCATTTATATGGTTTATTTATAATCCTTTTATAGTTTTAATACGTTATTAATAAATCATTTATTTTATCACTTTTAAATTACATATTTAAATACTTAATTAGTTAAGTCTACATCAGGCATTTTGAGGACATTCATTTCATTATTTCATAATATATTTAGTGTATTGAACATGCTCTAAGGGGACATTATTTAAAAGTACAGTAAATAATTATCATGAAATTTTTTTCATATTTTTACATAAATTATATTTTTCAAACCAATAATGAAATATGGTTATGAAAAATGAACTATATTTAAATCATGGAGATGGTAGGCCGTACATACTCATGAGTAACATTTTCATTTTTCAATAAAAATTATGAAAATAATTTATTTATTTATTAATATTTAAAGAATTATAAACATATAATGAATTTCATATTATTTTCTATATATACTTATATATATTTTATATTTGATTTATTTATGAAAAAGGATTCACATCACTTCAATGTGGTGGTATCCCACACATACAAATAAACGACATTGTTATTTTTAATTATAAGAATGAAAAGGACATAATATAAATCTATTATGAAAATAGGTCATCAATATAAATATGATTTATTTTTTATCACATATATTCTTTGTCATTATCCTTATATCGATCCTTGTAAATAATTTGTGGAAAACAAATCAGATCGATTTGCATGGTTTATACCGTATACATGAGTGATGTTATCATATACCCAACAGAATGGAATATAATGAGGTATATGTAATATAAATTCTTCATAAGTATAATTTTTTTTATAAATATCCTATATATAATTATTCACTTTAAATTAATAAATATAAAAATCCATGAGATGCTATGATAGAAAACATGTGACATCAGTTCACATGGTTGTAGTCCTTCATACACCCAAATGATGATTTTATTTTGAATTTTATGAATGTAGGGATAGACTAATGTTTTTCAATTAAAATTATAAAATAATTGTATATAGGATATTTTTAGTTGGTTATATGATTATAATATAACAAATATTTTATTTTGGTTGAAGAAGATATAAAAAAATCATACTGTTGATCACAACACCTCATCCTTGAAGAACCTCCATAGGTAAAAGACGGAAGCCTTCCTATGATGGATCTATGATCAAACTATGGGATCTAGGTCATGGTAATGGAAATTAGTAATGTATTTTATAGTAATATTATATGAAAAATTGAATTTTATGTTTGAATATGAGGGTATATATTGTGGCCTTTTGTAATTGATTTGAGCAGAACACTTGTAATATATGAAATGAAAAAGGTATATCCAATTTTTTATATTTCAAAAGGTTAGTAAACAAACCAATATTGATCCATTGAAATTATAAAATTTAAATTTTTCCCTAAAATATATTTTATATTAATCTTATGTTCATTTTATCTCTTATCTTTTAGTTTAACACATGGTAAAACTGGTGTCACCATACTTACAATAAAAGTTATTTAAGGTTACCACAATTCATTATGTTGAAAAATTATGTTTAAATTATTAAACAATATAAGATATTATTCTTCAAAAAATATAATCTATTTTACCAAATTAGATTCACATTGTTTGAAAAATTTATTTTAAAATTTTAACAACAAACATGATAAAAAATGAGTTTTCAAGAATTGTATTTCTCAAGAAAAATATCAAATTATATTCGCTCCATGACTAGTCATAAATATTAAATTAATTTAAGTTAATATTTTTTATATATTTTATATCAATTTAATTAAATAAATTTTTCAATTTTTAATTAATTAATATAGCATAACATTATGAACTTTAAAACAATTTCACGACAAATCATATTTTTAAACCCAAAAAAACACTTATACTAAAATCCAATAAAAAGATGATTCAAATTTCATTAATTATATTAAATATAACTGAATAATTGTTTTATGTGAAATCATATTTAAAAATTTGTAATTTAAATTTACACAATCTATTGACAATCAATGATTGTCTTGCAAATATAGTAATTTTCACTATTTACTGAAAAATCGATATTTTTTATTCATCCTATAATTTTAAAAGATGTAAATTTTATAAACTAATTTAAAATATTAACAAAAAATTATCAAATACATTTTCTAGATATTCCAAAAAAAAATTATGATATTTTTTATGAAAAGAAATAAAAATCATTTTTGAAGAAAACAAATATTTAAAGAGAAATATTAATTTACTAAAAATTGATAGATTATTTGTTATGAATTTATCAATAATTTATATATGGTAAAAAAAAATTATATATTTACAATTTTTTTTAATATTATTCATATATGTAAGTATGAAATCAATATTAATTGTTATATATTTCAAGTGTGGTTTAGTATAAGTGTAGTTTGTTGAATATGATATTGAAAGAAGTTTGTTTTTATAAAATATCATTATGTTACATAAAACCACATAATAAACAGACTCCAATAAATATTAATCATATTTTGATAATAAATTTTTCGAAAATTGTAAAATACCATTTATGAAAACCAACATTGTGAAAAGGGTTAATAAAACATCCACTTTATAAGAGAGAAATGGAGGAACAAAGAAAATTTGTAATAATATAGAAAATGATTCCAAAAAGGATAAAATAAGAGGAATGAAAAGATTTGGAAATGGAAGGTAAATGTAACTCCTAAATAATTATATATATTGAAATAAATTATTCATCCTAATAAATTGAATGGTCATTTAAAAGATAAAAACCTTAAAACTGTAATACAATGTGTTGTGAAAAGGTCATTGATTTCATCTGAAATGATGGAAATAGGAAAAAAGTTTTTGAATATAATTTTATGATAGATGATGAATTCCATTACCATATATAATAATATAATAATTAAATATACTTAATTAATGAGAATACTTCTATAATTTTATAACTTTCTCCCAAATTCAAAATTTTTTCTCTAAATGATGAGTATTCAAAATATTTTGTTTTTCATGCATCGAGCACTAAAATAAACAATGGAAGGTCCACATTACCATAAATGGTATAAAAATGAAATTACATCAATCTATATAAGTTAAAAGATACTAAAATTGTTATCACACTATAGGATAATTCCCCAAACTAATAAACCATTATTTAATAAAATAATACATTAATCTCAAAAAATAAATCGTAATACCTAAATTGCGAACAAAATAATAACATATATGAATTAACCTTTACATAAATATCCATAACTACCACAACATTAAATTTCTTTTTTCACCTTAGTGGGTATTTTATATCTTTATTATTACATGACCAAAAATAAGTAACATTAATTACTAATTCACCTAATAACTTTTCAATCATGTGGTAATCAATATGATAAAACTTTCCCCCCCAACATTATCTCAACATCCAAGATCATATAAACAATAAATTTTATCAATAAAAAACCTTATTCCACAATATTTTAATTATTAATCTATGTTTGACCAAACAATTAAATATAATTTTACCCAACAAAACATATCCTAAAATGAAATTAATAACTTTAATATGTCATAATTTAATACTTAAAAAAGGGGCTTCTAAGAAGTTTTAAATAATAATAAAACATAATTTTATTGAACTTTTTTCATATCCATAAATACTTAAAAAACATCAAAATAATAAATCATAATATCCGATGTTATCTACCCCCTACTCTGCTACCAACTACAACAGCCTCAGAAGCACACTCCTAGATCTGATGGTAAAAAAAAAGTATGGAATTTCTGGCTTTGAAACTGATTATGGTTACTCAATTTCATCATTCCAAAATGTGAAATATAAAAATGAAATATTGGTCCAAATAAATAACAAATAATATTTTATGTTTTATATAATCAGGACAATATACCACCTAATCAATACACATTTCATTTAATGAGAATTTATCTTATTTAACCATTCTTTTCAGATCCCATATTTGGTCATCATCATAATCCATATCAAACACTTATAGGCATAATAAAATTAAAATATTTCTTAATAACATGGGGAAAACTTGATATGAGAAGTTTTAGCTTAAATTATCATTAAAGTAAAACATTATCATTAAAAATTAAATGTTATCAATGAGTAGAAGAAAATAATAAGGGTATGATGAGAAACACAATGTGAATTAGTATAACATAATAATATTTCTACCCATCAATAAGTATATATTCAATAATGAGACATGATATGTGGAATTTTCAAATGAAATTGTTATAAAAATGAACAATCGTGAATTATTTATATCAATATTGATCGAAGGAAACATTTATATACCATAGAAAGAATACTAAATCATATAGGTATCTTTGGGAAATCATTTCCATATCACTCTTACAATCACTCATTTAAATTGAATAACCACATGGTTGACTTCCATGCCCAATTAATGGGAGGGATATCATTGATCCACTCATCCTTGGTTTATTATAGAACCACCCGGTGTTATTTAATAACGAATCCACTTGTCCAATGTTTTTAATAGAACCGCCCATCAACATGATCAATTCCTTTGAACCATCACATAATAAAAAAATTTGGAATATCATATTTCTTCATAAATAATATAAAACAACCAATATTAAATTCCTTACATTATTAAATCATGGAAAATAAATTGGTTCCTTACCAATATTTTTGAGTCACGATAAATTTTTGGAAAAGATATGGGTTCCGTAACAATCTATTTGAAAGATGATTAACCCTGAGGAAATAAATGTGGTCTATTCAAATATTATAATAAGTCAATAAAAATAAAATAAGGATTGTATCAATACTAAATAACCCTTGTAGAGTGAGTATAACATCATGGATTTTTGTCATTTATGAATGGAAATATCATTAAAAGATCATTAAAAATATTCTTCAGGAAAACAAACTTTTCACTTCGAAAATAAATCTAAAAAATGGAATCTTTTAATAAAATTAAAATAATAATTTCATTTTAAAACATATATAAAATCATATAATCACAAATTCATTGAAATAATGTACATGAAATTGGAAAAATAAATTCATGTATTAAATCATAAAAAAGAACATTTTTTTCAATTTTTTATAAAAGTTGTCAAATATGACTAATTTGTAAAAAAATAAAAAGTCTCTCTTTAGACTGGAATTTAAATTAAGGTATGAGACAATGTAAAATAGAATTATTAAATAATTTATTATTCAAAATATTAATTTTTAATTTTTATATAATACATGGATATTGAAGATAATGATTCTAGATCATAAAAAAGATAATTGACTCGTATCACCTAAAACCCGCTTTTTTTTTGTTAATTAATAAAAAAGGGAGTAAATATAACATAAATATGTTAAATGAATTCATAACCAAGGGAAAATAAAGACATCATTTTTATGAAATTAATATCATGTGATTTCATCCATTGGAACCTTGATCCAAAACAATCCCTTAAGTATAGAAGATTGTAACGTAATTCCTTTTCCACATTGGGAAATTTTTTATCATAAGTACCATGCTTTAATAAAATAAACTATATCATTAAATGTAAATAATACAATTATATTCATGATATTTCATATCAATGGGGCCGTATATACATCTCATAAATGAAATTTGGTGCAAAACATGAAATTTTGTCCCAAAGAAAGCAAATTTTAAATGAATGCCTATTACATATATCACTCAGGGAATAAATAATTAATCAACAGAGTGATTATGTTTAATAAATGTAAATGAATAGATATTTTAAAAAAAAAAATAATAACAAAATTTAAATATAAATTTATACATAATCATATCATTATAAATTGAATAAAGATGATATATATCCCAATGAAAGAAAATTGTAAAAAGAAACTCTTTGCCACTTGGTTATTTTAAATTAAAATCACATTCGAGGAGATAATTAAAATTGAAAAATAAAATTCCATGAATTATGAAGGATACATTTTATTAAAATTAAAATTTGATGAATATACCCCATATAAAATAAATTAGGTTCATAATAAGAAAATATTCCCCCAATGAATATAAACTGAGACAAAATCGCATACTTCATTGGTAATATCTTTTTCAAAACTCATAAAAGGGGGAAAGTAATATGGATTGGTAAATAAAAAAATTAACCAAAAAATAATAAAAATTGTAAATTGGAAATATATACACCACATAATAAAACTAATTCGTGAATATGGCATATGTCTGAAAGAAATAAAAGTGAGAGGAGAAAACCTTACCTCAAGTCCATACATTCCATACATATCCCTTAAATCAAACTATAATAACATTATATAAAATAAATTTTTATTATGAAAATTTTATAGGTTTAATAACTTATAATTATATCATTTATTTTATTTTTTTAACAACAAATTAAAATATACAATCAGTTACATCTACATTGGCTAGTTTGACGATATTTGGTTCATTGTTTCAAAATGACATCATTGTGTTGAACATGGAAAACATAGTAAATATTACAACATATAAGAAATTTTAATAATGAAATAATTATATTTACACATCAATTATTATTTAAAAAAATATGAATGATGGTTATGAAAAATGAACTACATAATGCTTTTGAAGACGGTAGGCCATGCAAAAAAATGAGTAATGTATCCATTTCTCAATGATTTTTTTGGAAAGATGGTACATATTATTTTATATTTCTATAAATGTAATAATATATTAAATAAAATATTATTTATTGAAATATAATTATATATATCAAATATGTGTTTTAGTGATGATAAAATATGCCCATTTCTTCATGGATGTGTTAGTCCACCCATATACACGAATGACACTGTAATTTTTTTTATGAAATAAAATGATATATTATCATTAAAGAATAGAAAATATGTAATTAATAAAATAATAGTTTCATTTATACCAGATATATTCATTAAAATATATATATATATATCTACATCTATTTATTTCGTTAGTGAAAAAAAATCCTTTGTGAGGTGCAATCTTCCAAACACACGACCGACAATATCATATCACCTATAGAATGGAAACGAATATGGTATATATGATATAATAAATCCAGGAGTATAAATATTTTAAAAATAATATTAATATATATATATAATTTATATCTATAATTAAAAGGAGTTAGGAGAGGAGATTATAGAATACGAATGACACCAGTTCACACTGTGGTAGTCTGTCTTACACGCGAAAGATGATTTTGTTTCTAAATTGATGGAAGAAGAGATAGTTTTAAATATAGTCATTAAAATAATAATATATAATAAATGGGAGATAAATTTTAAATTCTATAATCATAATTTTTTAATATTTTATTTATTTTATAGAAGAATAAAATAAAAAATACCAGTTGAGAAAGACACATCTTCTTCAGGTAGTCTCCTTAGGTATGCAGTATAATCCTTTCTAAGATGATGTTCAGAGAAAAAATGTAACACCCCAAGATTTTATGAAAAATATTCTTTTTAATTTCATGTATTTTGTTGTACGCTACACCAAAAGGAGCTTTCACAACACGCATCCTTGAGTTGTCTTTCATTACACACAATTGCGACCTTCCACGATAGTGAGTGTAATACTCAATACTGAGTTTCACTAAATGAGATATTATTATAATATTATTATGAACTAGCCGTTATGAATAGTAATACCCACTTTTTGAAATTTTATAAATTTTATCTTTCAAAATGGACATCATTTTTTGATTCGGAATATCAAAATTATCTTAGGGTGAAATTTTGGTACTTTTCGGATAACTTTCATATTCTGATAAATAGTGAAAATTACTAAATTTTAATTAAAAACAACTTTTTTAATCGAAATAATTAATAGTGATAAATTATTAATTTGAGTGGTTTAAAATTATATTTCAAATATATTTTTACAGTTTAATACAATGTTGGTCATTGGATGTAATCTCACATTTAAACCACATATAAACAAATGTCAATCTTTTGATAGTTATTATCTCTTAAAATCATGCTATTTGTTTTGACGACGGGAGTTAATTTTTAAATTAGTTAATGTAACTGATATGTTTTGAATTTGATAAAATAGTCATCATTTTTGAATTCATAATATCAAATATAGCTTAGGCCTAATTTTTGGTATTTTTCTGGAAACTTTCATTTTTTTGATGAATAGTGAAACCACTAAGTGGTAGTTAAAAACTGAATTTTTCATAAAACTTAATTTTACCGCTTCTTTGAGTGGAATTTAGAAAATTCGAGAGACACAGTTAATATCAAGGACTAAAATGTGGTTCAATGAGATGAAAATAATTTATGGTGAATAGTAAATTTTTACATTTTTTTACAACGGTTAAAAGTAAATAGGGTAATTAAGGGTAAAAGTTTTATTATTATTACCATAAAACATTTCCTAATTCTATTCGATACGTTTAATTCGACCAAAAACAACCTTAGGAATAAAATATGACCATTTAGGCCCACTTGGATTAGATTAGGACATTTATTATCAATTTATTTAAAGAAGGGTTAAAATAGTTAAAATCAATGTTTAATAACTAAATCATTTTTAATATAGGTTTATAAATAATATAAATTACATTGTAAATGTTCATTAGAAAGATAATAAGATTTAATACATAATTATATTATATTTATAATTTTTAGACATTAAATAATTTAATTTATTTATGACACAATGATGATGCAGTAATTACCATAATAGTAAACAATTAGAATAATTGATATTATAAATACTCAAATAAATATAATTTGAGACTTTTTATGAATTATACTAATTTTCTAGGTTAATATGTCATGTTAGTATTGATATAATTAACTTTTTTCGAACTAATCATTCTGTTATGATTTTCACAATAATCAATTACCAAATAGTGTCAAAATTGACATAAAATAGTTTTTAAAAAAAATATTATATTATTAATTGTTATTTTATTCCTAAATATCTAAAGTTCGGAAAATTGACTTATATAAGGTTATATATGTTAATAATAAACAACTTGGGGTTCGTTTGGCTTGTTATAGTATGTTTATTAACCTTATAGTGTAAGAACACAAGAAGACACAGTAAAATTAAAATTATTTAACTTAATGTTAAATCTAAATGATAAGGTTAATATAGGAACCTATACTTGTCTAAATTCTATTTTATGAGAGGATTTCGACCCATCCCCACCTTAGCTTCGAAATAAATCAATTTGGAGCTATTTAAAACCGAATATGACTTTATAATAAAATAATAGTTTTAGTTTTCCAAAGAAGCCCCTCTCCTCCCTTATAAAAGGGCACCTTCTCCCTCTCTTCCTCACACAACTTTGAGCCTTCAAGCTCGGCCAAACCCTGCCAATTTCTTCTCTCCACTTCCCTAGAGACATCCTAGAGGTCCTGGTATTCTTCAAAGACCAATTTTAGTGCCCTAAAAGGAGGTCTCAAAGAAGCGCTTCAAAGAAGAGGTAATGCCCGTTACCGATTCTTTCATCTTTATTTATTTTTACACTTCTTCTTATTTAGTTGTTTCATCCTGAAGTAATAACATAAGTATCACTCATATATTGATATGTTATTATAAGTATGAAACAACCCAATTTCACCATCTATCCATCCTACGGAAAATTAAATCACTGCGCGTGCGTACGTACGGAATACCGTCTCCACGCCGTGGTGTAATCTATTTTACACCACCAACTTACTTGGATGGGTATAATGGTGTAAATAATAACTATATATGATTATTTTAAATTAATATTTATTCTTAGATAGTATACATACAATCCAATACAGTCCCACGATCATGAGAACGATATCATCGCTCGTGCGTATGTACGGACTACCCTCTCCACGACGCGATGAGATTCATTCTCCACGTTAACCATTCATGAATGATTATAAAGTATATATAATAAGTAATAATTAAATATATGACATAATAATACTGTATTTATGTGTATATATATGTATGTCATCTACTTAATTCCATTCAACTCAATAAGGAAACGAAAACAGCGTTCATGCGTATGTACGGCCTACCGTCTCCATGAACGGTGTATTTCTTTCCATTTATTGATCTATTATATATATATATGTATATTATGAATATATATTATATATAAATCATGTTTTACATTATGGATTTAAGTAATCATGATCTATGTAATCATATGAATAATTACAAGTTAAAACACGAACGATAAATGAGACGATTTTACCCAAAACGCTCTTTAACGTGGAATTTACAAATGAACGGGTAATATAAAGTCATAAGTGAACCATATATGATATCATAACAATGATTATGATTCTGGAATAAGTCAATAACATTATTTAAATGGTTATACAATAGTTTCAGACACTTACGAAGCAAATCGGATCTAAGGTATGGGAAAATCTCGCAATCTCAATTTTTATACGACATTGTTTATACTTTGGAATTTACAGGGGTGTATTTTATCATCCACATCCATGTTTCCTCAATATGTAATATTTTCTTTACATCCACCTACAATTTTTTAAATCCAATTTTACCCTTCGGTGAGTTTTTAGTAAAGGATATGAAAGGAATCTTTTGTCGTTTTTCGTACGAGGTACTTTATGACTTTTCTGACAAAAGTACGAGAATAATGTTTTTTTTGACTTATACGGAATGAATGGATTTTTAAAACATTATTTCCAAGAATATTCCTTTAAAAGTTTTCAAGTTTATTTTTAATCAACTTCTTTTAGTTTAAAATGGTATGACATGTTAAGAAAGGAAAAATGTTTTTGAAGTATAAAGGGTATTTTCCTCAAGAATGGAGTTCAAGTGTTTTATCAAAATTATTTTCCATCTAAGATAATATAGAGTTCTATTTCTATCTCTATTTTTACATTTATTTGATTATGTTATGATGGAATTATTTTTATGATGTCCTTTTATCTTATATGGATTATGTTATGATGGAATGATGTTTAAGAATAAAATTTTTATTACATGGGTTATGCAATGATGTATGATTTATGATTTTTTGGCACACATAAGAATGGTATCATTATGAGATGGGTGGGACCTATATCTACCTCCAATGAATTGGGTAAAGATTTTATATCTCATGAGATAGACATGGCTAGAACGGTAGGTTATACCGGTTCAGTGAAACAGGACTAAAACGAGGAGTGAACTCGGTTAAGAAAGGGACTTTGTCCACTAAGATAGTCTTGGCAATGAGTCTTGACTAATAAGAAATGATTATCTATGATTATCTGTGTATGCCACAAAGTTTCATGATTTATGTTATGATTATTGGGATTACATTTCACTACTATGATTTATCCCATGTTATGAAATTATGATCTCTTTTGCAGGTTAAGATTTCCAAAAGATATGTTCTTATGAATATGATGTGATTCATATTTCTTTTGTTTACCCTTACTGAGCATTTGAGCTCACCCTTTTATGTTTTCTTTTCCCCAGGATATAATGAAAGGATATAGGTTTAAAAAAAAGAAGATCTTTATGGGAGATGTTGATGATCTTTCACCACGATTAGAAGATTATATTTCGAGTTTCCAAAGACACTAAACTATTACGGTCCTTGTGTGTGTGTTTTTGTTATATACTAAGTATTCCGCAAAAGTAATGTAATGTCTATGTATGTTAATCTTCGGGTCTCTACAGTTGGTATCAGAGTAATGGTTTACTCAACATTTGGAAACTAGGATGCGAGAACTTTAGTGAGATCCCTAGAGATATTTCTAAGGTATGTCTAGGGATGTCCCTATGGTTAAGTATACGTATAGGTTATAGTCCTAGAATTACACTAACGATCATAAAATTAAACCTAAGATGTTATATATTGAAGGTACTCCCCCTTTATTATGTTGTTTTCTCTAGCATGATTTTTTCCTCTTACACTATTATTTTTGGGTTTTAGACGATGGCTGGAACCCGAAGGAACCGTGTTGATCAATGCAATGGACAATGCAATGATTTTCCTCCTGAACAAACAAATGTTAGGGGAGATGGAGTGAAAAATCTTATTGCTATACTTACATAAGCTATGAATCATTCTGGACTTCCAAATGAGCAGAGAAGAGAACAATATTCTATTGAGTCCTTCATGAGGCAATGTCCACCTTCTTTCAGTGGGTCTTCTGATCCATGTGTTGCTGAACAATGGATCAGTACCACTGAATAGATAGTTTCAGTTCTTCAATGTTCTGAACACGATAAATTCAACTTAGCAGTATATCATTTGGAAGGTGAAGCTGATCAATGGTGGAATCTTATCAAGAATACGAGGCAAAGAGATGAAATTGAGTCCATGGAATGGGATGAGTTCAAGAACATATTTTTCAATAAGTACTTCCCTCGTATTCTTCGAACAAAGATGGAGAAGGAGTTTCTTGAACTAAAGCAATAGGATGATGAATCTATTGGTATATACGAAGCGAATTTTACAAGGCTTGCAAGGTATGCATCTGGATTTATCATCCAACCTGAAAGTAAAGTTGATCGATTCTTCAGTGTCTTAAAACCAAATCTTCGAAGGGAATTAGCTATAAGAGACTTCAGTAGCTATGAAGAAATTGTGCGGTGTGCTATCAAGGTAGAAATGGAAGTTGGTGTTACTTATCCATCTCATAGTTTTGACAAGAAACGAAGGATGGAGTTCAAGGAGAAATCTCAGAATAATGGTGAAAAGAAGATGAATGTTTCCTTATGCTCAATGTGTGGAAAGAAGCATGGTGGAGATTGTCTTAAAGGGACTAGAAAATGTTTTATGTGTGGAAAAGAAGGTCATCGAGCATCTGAGTGTCGAAGTAATGGAAAAAGGGTTTTTAATGATGTGAATAAATAAAAGAGTACATAGAACACACCACCAACACTTAAATGATTCAAGTGCAAGGAAATGGGGCATTATGCTAATAAATTCCCTAATCCAAGGGTTAGTGATGATCGACATGAGAAAACACTTAAGGCAAAGGAAAAAAGGGAAGTAACATGCGGTCACCATTGGCGATGTTGAATATGACAACGATGTGGTGGAATGATTAAGTGTTTATGTAATGGGATTCAAAAATAATGTTTTATATAGTATCGTGGAATATTGGAATATTTATGTATTTGTCTATTGTGGTTTTCAATAATTTTATGGTATCGGTAACAATGGAAAGTGAATGAGATATTTTTGGAAAAAGATGATATGCGCATAATGAAGGGATAAATAAAAAAATGAAATGTTTGATAGTATTCATAAGCTCCTGACTGATATAAGGAAATAGTTAAATCATGGTTTGAGGTTTTGGTATGTGAAAAGAGTTAACTTTTGACAGCACTCATGTTTTCACTAAGATTCTGTGGGTATTAATTTTTCAATATAATACATGATTAAAGCCTTCGAATGTTTGGAATGTGACCAACAAGACATATCTCATGATATATGGGGATCAATGATGGTATTAACATGCTTGTTATATGAAATCTTTGGTAATCGTTTTCACTGTAATATGAGATTGGACAAAAGTATTTTGGATAAGCCTAAATATTGGAATGGATTATGCTGGACATAGGTTAGTATTGTTTAAGGATAGAACTTTTTTCGATATTATTGATGGGATGCTATAGTAATTTAGTTTTAGAAAAAAGAAAACCTGTAGGACGGGCGACAACCCATCGCGTCGGACAAGGATGTGGAAATCGAACCCACAACCGAAGTGCGACTGGCCTTTATCACCTACTACTAGCCTACAGGAAGTCCATGGTTAGTAGAAACTAGTTTTATTCTATTAAGCGGTATGATATATGAAGTATAAGTTCATTTTGGAACCATATACGATTAATCTAACCATAAGATGGACTTATAACTTTTGATAACCTTTTGTTTTAAATAGATGGAATGACCCATCATTCTTTCACATGATCCGCTAACACAATAACAAATTAAACTTCATTTCTATAAGGGATGAAGTGGAAATTGTTCAATTCACGAACAACAGTGAGATTGTACCAAAATCATGTAATTATTTCTTTTAACTCATCAACTTTAGGGAAATGATCTTGAAAACCAAAAATGTTGTCCTAGTGCCCTTATATCCGATAAATCATATGGTACCCTAGATCAACACAAAATTGTGGTTTGTTATTGTTGGATTTTTCATAGCCATGTTCTCTACAACTATTCATCAGAACATGACGGTAAGATTTCTCTTCCATATCCATATTTTCACCTATGTTCTCCTATGTGGAAACACAGTGAATAGTTTATTTGGGTAACCGTTATGTTTCATACTTTTGTTTTTAAAGATTGGTTTTGGTATTTCTTTTTACGATGTGGGTTTCTATTAAAGATACTTTCTAGTAGTGAACCATTTATAACCCCGACGAATTTCGAGGGCGAAATTCATTTTAAGGGGTGTAGAATGTAACACCCCAAGATTTTATGAAAAATATTCTTTTTAATTTCATGTCTTGTGTTGTAAGCTACACCAAAAGAAGCTTGCACAACACACATCCTTGACTTGCCTTTCATTACACGCAATTGCGACATTCCACGATAGCGTTTGTAGTACGCAATACCGAGTTTCACTAAATGAGATATTATTATAATAATATTATGAACTAGCAGTTATGAATAGTAATACACAATTTTTGAAATTTTATAAATTTTATCTTTCAAAATGGACTTCATTTTTGGATTCGGAATATCGAAATTAGCTTAGGGTGAAATTTTTGTACTTGTTGGATAACTTTCATATTCTGATGAATAGTGAACATTACTAAATTTTAATTAAAAACAACTTTTTTAATCGAAATAATTAATAGTGATAGATTATTAATTTTAGTGGTTTTAAAGTATATTTAAAATATATTTTTATAGTTTAATCCAATGTTGGTCATTGGATGTAATTTCACATTTAAACCAGATATAAACAAGTGTCAATCTTTTGATAGTTATTATATCTTAAAAACTCGCTATTTGTTTTGACGACAGGAGTTAATTTTTAAATTAGTTAATTTAACTGATATGTTTTGAATTTGATAAAATATACATCATTTTTTAATTCATAATATCAAATAAATATTAGGCCTAATTTTTTGTATTTTTCTGGATACTTTCATTTTTTTTATAAATAGTGAAACCACTAAGTGGTAGTTAAAAAACTGAATTTTTCATAAAACATAATTTTACCACTTCTGTGAGTGGAATTTAGAATATCCGAGAGACATGGCTAATATCAAGGACTAAAATGTGGTTCAATGAGGTGAAAATAATTTTTGGTGAATAGTAACTTTTTACTTTTTTTTACCACGGTTAAAAGTAAATAAGGTAATTAAGGGTAAACGTGTTATTATTATTACCCTAACACATGTCCTAATTCTATTGGATAAGTTTAATTCGACCAAAAACAACCTTAGGAATAAAATATGACCATTTAGGCCAACTTGGATTAGATTAGGACATTTATTATCAATTTATTTAAAGAAGGGTTAAAATAGTTAAAATCAAAGTTTAATAACTAAATCATTTTTAATATAGGCCTATACATAATATAAATTCGATTGTAAATATTCATTAGAAAGATAATAAGAGTTCCTACATAATTATATTTTATTTATAATTTTTAGACATTAAATAAGTTAATTTATTTATGACACAATGATGATGCAGTAATTACCATAATAGTGAAAATTTTGAATAATTGATATTTTGAATACCCAAATAAATATAATTTGAGACTTTTTATGAATTCCACTACTTTAATAGGTTAATATGACATGTTAGTATTGATTTAATTATCTTTTTTGGAACTAATCATTCTTTTATAATTTTCAGAAATATCAATTACCAAATAGTGTCAAAATTGACATAAAATAGTTTTTAAAACAAATATTATATTATTAATTGTTATTTTATTACTAAAAATCTAAGGTTCGTCCAAAGGACTTAGATAAGGTTATATATATTAATTATAAACAACTTTGGGTTCTTTTGGCTTTTTATAGTAAGTTTATTAACCTTATAGTTTAAGAACACAAGAAGACACGGTAAAAGTAAAATTACTTAACTTAATGTTTAATCTAAATTATAAGGTTAAAATAGGAACCTAAACTTGTCTAAATTATATTTGATGAGAGGATTTATACCCATCCCAACCTTAGCTTCTAAATAAATCAATTTGGAGCTATTTAAAACCGAATATGACTTTATAATAAAACAATAGTTTTAGTTTTCCAAAGGAGCCCCTCTCCTCCCTTATAAAAGGGAACCTCCTCCCTCTCTTCCTCACACCACTTTGAGCCTTCATGATCGTCCATACCCTGCCAATTTATTCTCTCCACTTACCTAGAGACATCCTAGAGGTCCGGGTCTTCTTCAAAGACCAATTTTAGTGCCCTAAAAGGAGGTCTCAAAGAATCGCTTCAATGAAGAGGTAATGCCCGTTACCGATTCTTTCATCTTTATTTCTTCTTTCAATTATTATTATTTAGTTGTTTCATCATGAAGTAATAACATCAGTATCACTCATATACTGATATGTTATTATAAGTATGAAACAACCCTATTTCACCTTCTATCCATCCTACGGAAAATAAAATCACTGTGCGTGCGTACGTACGCAATACCGTCTCCACGCCATGGTGTAATCTATTTTCCACCACCACCTTACTTGGATGGGTATAATGGTGTAAATAAAAACTATATATAATTATTTTAAAGTAATATTTATTCTGAGATAGTATACATACACTCCAAAAAAGTCCCACGATCATGAGAACGATATCATCGCTCGTGCGTACGTACAGACTATCGTCTCCACGACGCGATGAGATTCATTCTCCACGTTAACCATTCATGAATGATTATAAAGTATATATAATAAGTAATCATGAAATATATGACCTAATAATACTGGATTTATGTGTATATATATGTATGTCATCTACTTAATTCCATTCAACTCAATATGGAAATGAAAACAACGTTCATGCGTACGTACGGCCTACCGTCTCCATGAACGGTGTATTTCTTTCCATTTACTGATCTATTATATATATTTATATTCTGAATATATATTATATATAAATAATGTTTTACATTCTGGATTTAATTAATCATGATCTAAGTAATAATATGAATAATTAAAAGTTAAAACACGAACGACAAATGATACGATTTTACCCAAAACGCTCTTTAACATGGAATTTACAAAAGAACAGGCAATATAAAGTCATAAGTGAACCATATATGATATCATAACAATAAGTATGATTCTTGAATAAGTCAATAACATTATTTAAATCGTTATACAGGAGTTTCGGACACTTACGAAGCAAATCGGACCTAAGGTAAGGGAAAATCTCGCAATCTCAATTTTTATCCGAGATTGTTTATACTTTAGAATTTACTGGGGTGTATTTTATCATCCAAATCCATGTTTCCTCAATATGTAATATTGTTTCCATCCACCTAAAATTGTTTAAATCCAATTTACCCTTCGGCGAGTTTTTAGTAAAGGATATGAAATGAATCTTTTTTCGTTTTTTGTATGAGGTACTTTTTGACTTTTCCGACAAAAGTATGAGAAGAATGTTTTTTTAACTTATACATAATGAATGGATTTTTAAAACATTATTTCCTAGAAGCTTCCTTTACAAGTTTTCAAGTTTATTTTTAATCAACTTGTTTTAGTTTAAAATTGTATGACATGTTAAGAAAGGAAAAATGTTTTTGAAGTAGAAAGGATATTTTCCTCAAGAATGGAGTTCAAGTGTTTTATCAAAAAAAATTCCATCTAAGATAATATAGGGTTCTGTTTCTATCCCTATTTTTATATTGATTTGATTATGTTATGATGGAATTATTTTTATGATTTCCTTTTATCTTATATGGATTATGTTATGATGGAATGATGTTTAAGAATCCCATTTTTATTACATGGGTTATGCAATGATGTATGATTTATGATTTTGTGGAACACATAAGAATGGTATCATTATGAGATGGGTGGGACCTATATCTCCCTCCAATGCATTGGGTAAAGATTTTATATCTCATTAGATAGACATGGCTAGAACGGTAGGTTATACCGGTTCAGTGAAATAGGACTGAAACGAGGAGTGAACTCGGTTAAGAAAGGGACTTTGTCCACTAAGATAGTCTTGGCAATGAGTCTTGACTAATAAGAAATGATTCTATATGATTATGTGTGTATGCAAAAAAGTTTCATGTTTAAAGTTATTATTATTTGGATTACATTTCACTACTATGATTTATCCCATGTTATGAAATTATGATCTCTTTTGTAGGTTAAGATTTCCAAAAGATATGTTCTTATGAATATGATGTGATTGATATTTCATTTGTTTACCCTTACTGAGCATTTGAGATCACCCTTTTATGTTTTCTTTTCCCCAGGATATAAAGAATGGATTTAGGTTTAAAAAAAAGAAGATTCTTATGGGAGATGTCGAAGATCTTTCACCACGATTAGAAGATTATATTCCGAGTTTCCAAATACACTAAACTATTACGGTCCTTGTGTGTGTGTTTTTGTTATGTACTAAGTATTCCGAAAAAGTAATGTAATGTCTATGTACGTTAAGCTTCGGGTCTCTACAAAAAAGGGATACAGGTAATGGTAAGAAATTTCATGAAGGTATTTTAATATTTCTTTTCTAGTATAGTTGGAATTTATGGTGTTAATAGGATAGAATAGTTGGTGTCCTCTTAGAAGCAAGGTGAGTCTGACAGTTAAAATTTTGAAAAATAGAATGGTGTAACCTCGTTTATGACATTACACAAGGTTCCGAAATCGAACATTAATGAGACTTAGAAACTATAATGTTTTATTATGTCAACATAATGTATTATCTAAATTTTTTAGATCATTCGAACACTTATATTATTAGATTTCCTTGGTAAACCAGTTATCACCTTAATCATGGTAAATGATTTCCCCCTTTTCACTATTAATTATGAAGAAAACATATGTTTACCATATGAGATAATATAAATAATTTTAATTCAAAATATGGAATACATTTTTAAAAATTTGGTTCATATATATTGGAAAATTTAATATAAAATTATACCCAAAGATGAGATGGAGAATTTAGTTTTCAATAAATGTATTTTTCAAGGAACATATGATTTAATATTAACATTATAAATAATAATAATAATTGCAAAAATTTAAATTTAAATTAATTGATATTTAATATATAAATTTAATTTAAATCATTCTTTATTAAGTATTTTTAAAAAAATAAAATTGGGAAACATTATTTACATTAAATTCATTTTATAAAACCATATTTTTTAATTATAAAAATATACTAATACTAAAATAAAATATAATTGTGAGTAAAATATAATTAAGTGGATTAAATATATCTAAATAATAATTTGTTACATGGATCCAATTTAAAAAATAATGGGATATTTAAGTTACTTAATCTTATACAAATAAAATAATAGTTTTACAAAAATTGACATTTTCACCATTTAGTAAAAAATTATTATTTTTTGAAAAGACATAAAATTTAATGACGGTAAAGTTTTTATGAAAATTTCAAAAACACGTTTCATTTAATAAAATACATTTTAAAAAATTTACCACTTTTATTTATAAATTTTTTTTTACAAATAATATCAGTTTTTTGAAGAAAATATATTTTTGATGAATAAAATTTCTTTTATAAAAGAAAATTCATTATTTACTCTTAATTTATAAAAAATAAAAATTTATTAGGAAATTTATAATTAAATATTTCATAAAATTAATAATATTTATCATACAATATAATTTAAAAGATAGGATATAAGTTTTATATATTATATAGTTCATTTATGTTTTCTATTTAATGTCGAATACACTATCAAACACAGTTTTATTTTCTAATATCTTTGGGCGTTACACTATGTAATGGACACAACCACCTCACATCGTAGCTCAGCCACTAAAACTCAACCAATTTCATAACATTGTATATTCCAAGACATCATAATAACTCATCTATATGACTGTACTAACCACATATCAGAACTAACAGACATCACCCCAAATAACATCCAATGAAAAACATCCATTTCTATGCTTTATAACAAACTATGCCTTGAACTTAGTACTTACCATCATCGGTAAAAAACCTAAATTTTTCCTAAACAACAAATAATAAAATAAATAATATATATCAAAACATTTTATCATTAACTAATTTTTGGTTCTATAACCATTTTATTTTAATTTCTTTTATAAAATCAAAAATTATTAATCATGGGTATTATCACACAATTAAATGTTTCCTTAGACTATTTGATTATTTTAAATATATAAGTTGCTGTTATTTTTATGATTGGTGAGATGAATAAAAAATTCACATCAAGATTCTCAAAATCTATAATTATCTAAAATAAAAAAAAATTCACAACCACATTTATTTTAAGTAACAACAATAAAAAAGTATTATTATTATCAATATCATAGAGATTGTAAAATAATTTTGATAAATTATATCCATAGTGTTTTTAGATTGATCCAATTTTGTATATAATTAATTAAAACCATATTCTAACCCACCAAATTAAGATAAAAAATGAAAATACAGATTAAAAAATGATCATAAATGAATGTGAGAATGAGGGTACCCTTCATGGAAAGGAAAATAATTTCCCAAACATACTATAATGAAAAAAGGGAAAGATAATGATGTTTCCACCATAATATCATTAAATTAAGGGCCTAATAAAAAGTAATAAACTTTAATATTATTGAATATTATAAATTTTAATCAAGATCATACAAAAACAAAAAACATTTATATATAAACAAATAGTAAAGAATGTAGTTGACACTCTTGGAATCATGAAAATAACAATTCTAATTGGATACAGATAACTATACAAGTCCAAAAAATAGTATCCAGTTAACCTAGACTTAATGAAAAAAAGAAAATTCTTTAATTGATATGATAAAATATTTTAAGATTAAAAATAAATTTTCCAAATATAATCATTATAATCATTTTTATTTATCTTTAATTTACTTCTATTTTATTTAAAACATATGAAACACCCCTTTTCAAAACCAAAAGTATTATGGAATTGATTTTCTCAGCTTAATCCAATCAAACATGATTATAAATAAATAATTCATCATTTAATTTATTAGTTTATAATAAATACCTTTTATAGGTAACTCAAGAAAATATTTTAATTTTCATTATATGTATGAATTTATTCAAACTGTTTAGCTACCATGAACCGTTCTACAGTGAGAACCAACTTATATTATGAGAAGGAATTTTGAAATTATGAAGATAAAATCTATATTTGAGAAGGAACTATGTTACCGTTAGGTAAATCTGTAACCTTGTAATCAAACATTGACTATGAGAAGGGATTGTGAGATAATCAAAATAAACCATGACAATCAGAATTAATTCTAAAAAAATTAAAAAATTATGAATCTGAGAAGGTATTATGGGACAATAAAAACAAATTGTGATTATGAATTTTAGGTTTATAGTTTTAGGAAAATAATCTTACCAAAGGGCATAATTCTACGGATATGATGACAATAATGAATATTTCCTATTAAAGAAGACCTAAAACACTCCCTAGACACCTTAAACCCTTGAGTAATAAAGAATGGAATGGTTTGAGGGAAATGTTAATTACATCATTTAGATCTCAAAAAATTCCATCCCTAGATTATACAAAATAGATTTATAAGAGTAAATAAAATAGGTCTAGATATCCAACTATGAGATACTTCTCAACGATCATGCTATAACAACAATGAAACAACACATAGGATAAACAAAATACATCTAAATGAGACATGAACAACTAATGGATAAGGTAAAACATATAGAAATAATAAATTTAATACACATTATCCCATCAAAATCGAAACAAGTGAAGAAACAATTCATCATGGGGTATTGAGGACACATATGTGACTCCCACTCCTAAGTAATCTCCTTTACTCCATTGTACATCTACAACACATGAGGAAATAAAATGTTATGAAAATTAATCAAATTCTATTTCGAATCCAATATATCAATTTGTTAGTCCTCAATGTATAATATCCTTGATATCTAACTCTTCATAGTCAATAAAATGAGAGTGATCATGATGTGATCAATGGGGGAATATACCAACGAATGATTTCATGGATCCATTATAGAAATGGGGGAGCTTCCAACGAATTAGAAACCTCTCTAAAAACTAATATCATTTAATACATCTCAAAGGAAACTAATGAACAACCATCATCCTTTGTAATTGTTAAAATAAAACAACCCCACTAAATATATCTTAAAAATAAATAGAAATACTGGATATTCATCTCAATCCTAGTTCCACTACTGGGGTATAGTAGGGTAGTACCATCTTCCTCATTTTGGAAGAACATTACCATCTATTCGTTTAATAAAACAAGGTTTTCATGATAACAAAACCTAGGAATAATTTTTTTGCCGTAATTAAATAATTATATTCATTTCAGAATTATGATCTAAACAATTTCATAAAAATAAAATAAAAACATTTCTATAGTGTTCATCACAATTCTATAAAAAAAATTCAAATTCCAGAATATATTCTATTTAAAAGGAATGGTACTCAAAAGATACATTACCCATCTAAATACTATCTACCTTTTGTTTTGGAAACATGATTAATATTTAAATAATCATATTTATGATTTCCCACTACATCATATCAGAAATAGATAAAATCTCCATCCACATGACACCTTTACCCACTCAACCCCATAGAGTAAATCCACACACACTAGACAAAGAATCCCACCCTAATAAATTCATCCATTAATCCAGAGATATACAATCCCTAAAAATTAATATAACCTTAACAAAAACACAAGATGGATCCACACTAGAACCCTCATTCAAAAAATCATTCATATAAACACATGAAAGGAAACCTTTCTTGAATTTATCAAGAAACGTTCCCCAAAAAATATCTTTTTGATCACCTTACATATGGTCCACCACAGAATTGTTACATTCTAGATGAATCCAATGGTAATTAACATCATATTTTTTTATATATTTTACCCAACTGGAAACAACCACTCCCAACATAAAAAATGACTTGGTTTTGGGTATAGAGAACCTATTAATGAACACATGCAAGTAATACATCTTTAATTTTAAAAATTATCTATCCCAAGTCCACTTGTCCTTACCATTCCCCCAAACATGATGTAATTTTGATCATATAACATCAAACTAATAATAAAAAATAACATCATATGTAACATTTGAAATTCAATCACCAAAAAAGGAACATCAATACATAACATGAAGCACATCAATCAAAGCAACGACATCCAAAAATCACCCCTCAAAAGAACATAATCATCCTTAACCAAGAAAAACACCACACCAACTCACATCACCCATAAGGAACCTCTTTTCTACATTACCATTCAAACCACCACTAAAACGTATTTAAAAAAACAAAACATGTCGTCAACCATAAACATAGAGGGGAACCGCCCACCACATTATTATATTTTCCTCCTTGTGAAGTACTTACTCACATGTAAAATTTCAAAATGTGTTGTAAATATAATTAGTCCTAAAAAATGAGTTTCCCTGTCATTATATTTTTAATGAAATATCATACACCACTAACATAGTATCAACCAATACTAAAATCACCATTATATATTAACAAATAACTTATGTTGGGAAGTCATGTTCATCTTCATCAATATGAGTATTTTCTAAATAAAATATTTCATTACCTTGTTGTGATTATCCTTTTTATAGGGAATGGGTGATTCCACCAAAACAATCAAAACACAACACAGATTCATAGTAGTTGTACATGTTCTCAATCAAATGAAACATCATCCCAATGACCGCACCATTTTCTATGTTATGAAATACAACTTTGTTTATGTATTAACCATGATTCGGTAATATATACTAAGACATATAACAAAACGTCAATTTATAATTTAGATAAATGTTTTTATAAACTTATATATAAAATTCAATGAAATAAATAATTAAAAAACGAATCGAAAAATTACTCAACCAAGCATAAACATTAATAAGGAAAACATAATTAATTATATTTATATAACTCAAATATATGGTGTAGGTAAAGAAAAAAAATCAGAAATGTTATTTCACTATGTTTCTTGTTTCAATATTTAATTAACTTATTACATAGGAAATATTCTTATATGGTGAAATAAGGCTATCATGATTATAATTATATATTTAACTATTAAAATAACTTTACAAAACATGATTGCATATTTTAATTAAAATATAGAAAACATGATACTAGATCAAAATTAATATATTATACATTTTTTGAAAGACTGGATAACTATTATCAAATATTATACATTTTCTAAATAGTATTCCATTTGAATATCAAAATGTGACCAAAATTTATTCCATAACAATAATTTTTTCCATGTCTTAAAAAATATTGGTTCAACTATGTAAACAGATTCAATTCACAATGGGCCACACAAAGTATATTTAGAATTATCATGGAATTTATAATAAACAATGAGAATACATAATTATAGAAAATAGTGATCACATGAGATCTATATATCATCATATGGAATGTACCACATGGTATACCATTATTATTCCATTTTTCAAAAAAATAAATTATGAATCCTAATTTATTATCCTTTCATTGTAAATGAGTAAAAATTATTAATTTGTTAGAATTTGAAAATATAAACAATTATCATTAATCAATCTTATCATTTTCAAAAATTTAGAAACAAATGTCAAATACTTGAAACCATATAAAAAATTCACAATACATGATTAGAATATTTTAGAAGATTAATGCTAAAGAACTATAATCATGCCAAAAAGTTGAATCTTGTTATTCTTGAAAAATGTTTATATTTTTAAATAAAATAACGATAGTCATGATGATTATTTTTAAGTATATATGAATTAGAATTTTTAAATAAATCTAAACCATAAATCTATAACGGATTTAAAAGAAAAATTATGTATAAAAAGAAATGCATGTTATGTCAAATTAAATGGGAACTAAAAAACTCCTAAGAAATATTTTGAAACTATTATTTCAGTATGGAAACACAAAATCTACTCATGGTAGTATGATTTAGAAGGGTTTCAAAAAGTATATAATTTTTTAAAAAATACACTATGCTTGACTCTAAAAATGTTTGTAACATTAGAATAAATGGTGATCATGTATAAATAATAAAAATGGAAAAAATTACTTCATGATGAAATAGGTTTTAACAGGAAATAGAAGAACTCATTCCAAGCTCAATAAGTTAAAAAAACAACTCATGTTGGTTAATGAACATTCTACTATATCCATTTAGGATATACTAATTTATAAAAAAATAATAACATGTCAATTATGAACGTGACATGGGGAAAATAAAATAAGCACACAAAAAAAATATTTATTTATTTAATAAATATAAATTTTTAACTGGAAATAACCACCTAGTTAAATCAAAAGTGTAAAAAATATTGATATATATACCTTGTGGGAAACACCACCTCAATTTTCATTCGGTTGTCTCAGAGCACAATCTTTAAATCACAATGTCCATACATCTTGTATCATTTTCATTACCCTGGGTATATATCATAAACCACAGTCATATCAAGTCATTTCCATTGCTTATTGATTTAAAAGTTCTACATATTACTTTTACATTCCATTTATTTTTGAATCCACAAATGATTTCTTAAAAACATATTTACTAAATTATTATGTACTAAGTGTTTTATAATTTTTTTAGAAAACATTACCTTTTACCTTACTTAGAAAAAGTTCTTAACTATTTTAGATATAAAATTATAAATCTTCATTATAATTATTGGAATGAGTATGTGTTTGATTAATTGGACTCACCTCTATCAAAATAAAAGATATAATTTATATAGAGTGTTTCTCAATGAAATATTCTTAACAATCATAGTGATATTAGTTTTTATGACATAAAAATAATTCCCATATGGATTATCATATAGAAAGTAATACGAAATTCCATCAGACTAGAAATGTCTATAATCATAGTTGAGAAAACATATTTATAAAATAATGAACATTTTAAACACATTAATAATGATTATAAATATCACATCATATTTTCAGTTATGCCCAGTTTTCATGAGATTTCAAGCACCATGTGTTGATTTAATTGCAAAAAACAGAGTGAATATTACTTTTGGAAGGATGAATAAAAATACCAGGTCATTTGTAGAGTTTTGAAAAGGATAATTACATTTTCTCTATAATTTTGAAAATAATTCTTAGTGGGAATAGATCATTCTTAATCTATTAATTTTTACAGGGTTGTCTTCTTAAGGAAAATAAGTTAGGTTTTATCCTTAAGAATCATTTTAATTTTTACTTATGTTTGATAATAAAAACAATCAATAGATTCTAGAGATAAGAAGACATATAATATAATCAATTGTACTGAGGGATATCATGGTTAGGTAGATAAATAATTTGATCGTCATATCAAGGAATTCTTATGATAGGAATTTGGAGAAATTCTAATCATTTTATCAAGGACATTTCTTGGTATGAAAATACGCATATTGCTGTATGTGTAAAACTTTCGATATCAATATCATGGGTTTTATATTACATTTATCCAAATGTAAAATGTGATATCATTATAGTATCATGATTGTTATTACGTCTTTTTTATTCTTTGGTATTACTTGTTATATACTAGTTTTATACTCCACCAAACATTTAATGAAAAGTGAATAATCACATTCTTATTTATATAGTTATTTTTTGATTTTTATTAATCTAATTATGATAATAATAATACATTTGAATTAATCTTATCCATCATGAATATTATTATTTTAAAATGAAAAATCAGTTCCATTGTGATTTTTATTTTCACTCTCAAATATTCAAACCTATCTTACTTCTAATTCTATGACTTTGTTAGTCAGAATGAGGGATGAGTTTGAAAATAATCGTTAATAGTTTTGGGTTTTTATTATTTTTATTCTTCTTAAAAATCTATTTAATCTATAATTCACCGCGTCTTCTAATTTTTTTATTTGAGTATATATTATGATCTTATAATAGGTATTAGAGTATGTTTCCACTTCTCAAAAAATATATTAGTTTTTAAATTTATTTACTATTCAATTTTTTTGATGTTTTATATAAAATATTTGTTTAAAAATTGTTTCCTTATGACATTTTTCTATGGAATGGAAATTCTATTGTTTTTATATCGAAGTAATTAAGATAGGGTCTATAGAAAATCTAAATTATAAAAGATACCCTATTTTTTAGGGTTCTAACTGTGAGTAATTAAGGGATATAATGAAAAACATTTTAATCTACATTGGAGTTGAAATGTGCTTTAATGATCACTATATATTATTAGATTATTAATAATTATGTAACTAAATATAATCATCAATATAATGATTTTTATGATGATTTACTTGTTGATAAGATAATTTATATCATTCAGATGGAGAGGAAATCAAAGAGACCAATAGTTGATGATACAATAAAGTAAAATAATCAGAAATTGGATGATAATATTGGTACACTAATTTAGTATGACATAGTCTCAGTAGTGATGCTGAGAAATTGAAAAATTACAATGGTTGTGTTTCCTTTTCTTCAACATCAACCTTATATTCTAATATGCAGTCTGCTAAAATGGTTGATATGTTTTCAAGATAGATGAAAGTGGTTATTCAATCTGATTCTAGGATTTCTGATCATTAAGATAATGAATTGTAAAATTTTTCAGAAGGATGAATAAAATAGTCGGAAAGAATTATTTTCAATATAGATATATAAAATTTCATAATGATAAAAGTGATAAGAAATATTAATTTACTTGTTATGAATTCCTAAAATATAGATACATAATACTAGATTATCTAAAGATAACGATTAAATATTAAAAAGAAAAAATTTCATAGAGGAGTGTTAAAAAGTATTATAAATCTAAAATAAAGAAAGTGATGAAAGATGCTGACACATGCAGTGCAATACAAGTGATTCTTCTGAATGTTGTATAGATAAGAAAAGATATGGTTAGAAGAACATAGGTCTCTTCTCTAATGTACATAAATTAAATAAATGTTTTTTGGATAAGTTATAAATAACCAAAAACTATATCAATATGTATTTTATTGATAATTATCATAATAGTAGTAATTCAATATATTCTAATGAAGAATCTTACTTAGCTGCAAATAAATCTCTTCCATCTTAAGATGATGTTTCATGATTTTATATGTTACATGAGAATTAAATTTGTAACATTTTATGAAAATTGATAATTCTAATGAAAAACATGACATGTTTGATTTAGGGATAAATTTTTTGACAAATTAAATATTATATATTTTGAAAAGACATTGATGAGACTATTTTAGGGAATGAATATTTTTCTAATGATTTCGAAAAATTAGTACTATAAACTTTTTTGGAAAATAAACATAAAACTAAGACTAATACTAATGAGGATAAACATTTTTTTGTAAACATAAAGCAAAAAATCTCCTATTTTTTAAATATAGTATCAAAATTTACCCTGGGAATAAAATGTTTTGATAAAATGCTTAAAAAAATATATCCTCAAGGTAATGGTTCTGGAATGGATTATATGTATAACTATTTTTTTGATATAATTTTTTCGTTCTTAAAAAGTACCCTTCTCAACCATGTTTCAATGTAGTGTCCATTAGAAAAATAATAGTTCATTAAAAAAATTCAATCCCATGTATTTAAAAAAGAGTATTTTTTCTAAACAAATGTAGATTCCTAAATCAATTTTTCTTACATTACTGGACCGAAGAATTTTTGGGTCTCGAAAAGATAATCTATTTGTTTTTTGGAATAAAATGAAATTAAAAAATATAAATAATCCTAGAACATGGATATTTGGTATTTAGACACATGAATAGAAACAAGTACTTCTTATATAATAATACAAAAATGAAATGTGTGAAATCAACTTTTAGAGATAATGATCAAGCATAGATTATCAATATAGTAAATATTTTTCTTCACGGAAAAGATATTATTTCAAATGTTTTGTTTGTTAATGTTATTAAGCAAAACCATATAAGAATAATTCAGTTATATGTTACATGTTTCCTTTTGAATATTATTAATGATAAATGTTTATTAAAGAGTTCCAAAGATTAATTAAATATTTATTCTAATTGGAATTAGAATATTTATACAATTTAAATTGAATTAATTAAGAGCTAAGAAACACCTTGCCTTAGTGAAATATAAGTATTGGTTATGGAATAGATGTTTAGGAAAATTTAATCTAAAATATTATCTAAATTGACAAAAAAATGACTTGTTAAGGATTTGTTGAAACTTCTTTTTGATAATTAAAAATTCTGGGATTCCTGCCAATATGGTAAGAAACAAAAGTCATCTTATAAAACAATTTGTTAAGTCTCAATTTTAATTATTTATTGTTAGTGAACCTAGAAATATTTGGTCCTACAAAGGATTGAAGTGTTCTGGGAAAATTATATTTATATTTCATGGATGACAATTAAAATAGATACACATGGATTTATTTTTTCAAAAAAGGAAAAAAATCCTTTGGTTGTTTTTAAAAATTCAATAGACAAAGTTAAAAATGTAAAAATCCTTCCCAGGATAACTACTCATACTGATCATGGGGAATAATTTGTAAATTCTTAATTTAATAGAGTTTTTAGTAAGGAAGTTATTGAAAATAAATTTTTAGATCCTTGAAACCCTTAAAAAATATTATTGTTTAAAGAAGAAATAAAATATATCAAGAATTATCTAGAACCATGTTGAGTGAATACTCAATTGCTAATCATTTCTGGGATAAAGTGGATTCTACTACATTTTATACTATTAATCAAGTTTAAATCCATACTTTTCTTAATAAAACACCTTATTAGTTGTGGGAAAGATGAAACCCAAAATTTTCATACATCATATTATTTGATTACAATGTTTTTTTTGAAAGGTGGGGCTAGGCCCCAAAATATTATATTAAAAGAAAATCAAAGGAGAACACTGAAGTCAACATGAAGGATAATACATCAAGTTCCCTGTCCCGGTGAACCAGTCTTTTTCCTTATCTTGTCAGCAATTAATCTTTCTTTCTCTCTCCATTCGTTCCATGTTTTGGCACTGATATGCCTTCAACCTCTTCCTCTCGTATAGTGGCTTTCAAGCTCCTTGGCTTGCTGTAGCAACGATTCTACATCTTCATCCGAGCTGTCAGCTTGCACCTCCTCCTTCATCTTCAAGGCCTCCTTTCCTACCCTTTTTTAACTTCTGGTTCTGAATTGTTTCCAAGTACCTTCATCATCTCCATCTTTTTGGTGACCTTTTCTTGGTTTATCTGTTTTCTGTTCTGTCTCCTCCACATCCAGTGTAGAGATAAGAGATGATTCTTTCAAGGTGTTACTCACCTTCCCCGCTGGAGTGACCGAGGTGTTTTCCACAACTTCATTAGTCGGAGTGATTGAGTCTTCAACAACCACTACAAAAGGTTCAGATATTGATGGAGCCAGAGAAAGAGAAGCAGAATCAGCCTTTTCAGAAAATCCAGGTGAAGCAGTAGCTTCACAGGTTTTAAAACACCCACTCAAGTCAGAAGGTGTCTGCTGATTTTCTAGCAGCTTTAGTGGGTGAAAAGTCGTGGTTTCCACCTCTTTCCGAGGAGGGTCAACAACTACAGCCTCTAACTGACCTGCAGCACTACATGGAAAATTAGAATTTCTCACATGCTCATGAGAAGAGGTCTACCTATCATCCTTGCCAGGTGAGGGAAACGTGGGTGATGAAGCCCCAATATCCCTTAGGAATATTTTTTACTTATTTTTAATGAATAGACTTTTCAAAACCCAATAATATATTTTTATCTTAGATATCATCACAGTGAGACTATCGCTGGTGATACAGATAAAATAATTAGGAATATAATATCCTTAAAAAAATCAAATTTAGAAAATCGCTTACTTATCCCATATGAACATAAAAATCCTACTAATTCTTTATGATATTAGGATCATACTAATTCTATGAAATATGATCTTAATAAATTTGTGAGGAAAAAAGTTTGGACTTTAGTTGAAGGTCCTTTAGAAACATCTACAATTTGAGTAAAATTGGCCTTTCAGAATAAGTTTTATAATAATTGAATAGTTATATGCAATAAATGTCAACTTGTTTTTAAGATTTATAATCCAAAAGAAGGTATAGATTATGAAGAAATCTATGTTTTAGTAGCACGACTTGAATCTATTCAAATACTTCTATAATTTTCAACATTCTATTATTTTGAACATTTTCAAATTGATGTGTAATTTTTTTCATAATTGATTTGTTTTGGAAGCATTTTATATTAAATGAAAATCTAGTATTGAAAAAAAACATCATGGATTTTTTTATAAAATTAGAAAATATTTATATGGAATTAAACAGGCCCCAATATTTTTGGACGATTGATTAATGGGATTTATGTTACAATTTTTTTGAAAAGGGAGATATAGATCCAACAAATATTATATAATATTCTAATAAAAACATAATTATTGTTCAATTTCGTGTTGATAAAATTATATTTGGATTAAATCAATGATCTTTAACAGATTCATTTGGAGATCTTATGAAATATTATTTTGAAATGATTATAATGAGTGAGTTACAATAATTTCTTGGTTTTCATATTTTAGAAAAACTAAAAGGGAATTATATTTCTCAATATAAGTATATAAAATATCAATTTAATAAATTTGTAAAAAAATATCAAAAGTATCAATACTCCAATCAGTACCTCATATACTTTAGGTCTTGATTATGTTAGATACCAGTTGAATAGAAAATTTTTATCAGTATGATTGGATGTCTCCTCTACTTTTAGTCATTCAAATTTTTTCTATATTCTTAAGTAAAAGGTATTAAAAAATACAAAATATATCCCATTTAAAAGTTATAATTTTTTTTCGTTATTTTAAGGTAGCTATGGATTTATGAGTTTCTTATTCTTCTAGATATTTATTGAACAAAATGGTTATCTATTGATGAATTTCATTGTAGTAGAATGGTTAAGAAAAGTACATCTGAAACATGTCATTTCATAAGAGTGTCTTTTGTTTCTTGGTCTTGTAATAAAAAACACTTAGTATAAACTCTCTCTTTTGAAGCCAAATATGTAGAGACTAGAAGATTTGGTGATCAATATTTTTGGATGCAACACACATTCACCGAATATGTAATGAGTTTTAGAAAAAATAAAATACTTTTTGATATGAAAATTCTAGTTTCCATTAGAAAGAAACCATAAAATCACTCACATGCTATGAAAAGAGATGTAATACACCATTTAAATAGGGATCAAACACTTGAAGAAGATAACATTTTATAATTCATTTGAATGTAAGATCAAAATGTTAACAATATTTACTAAACCTATCACTTCTAATAGATATTAATGTATAAAAAAGGAGATATGAATAATCAACAAAAATTAATACATAATATATACTTCTTTTTTACTAGTATCCTTTCATTAAGATACTATCTTTCATATGGGTAGAACATATGTTTTATTTTTTCGAAAACATTTATTACTTTTTTTAATGTTTTTTTTCTAGAAATTTATGTTTGCTTTAAAATTTTCTTCTAATGAGTTTTCTGGAGCCATATATCTTTATAAGATTTCCAAATATAGAATTATTAACAATATATTCAAACTCAAAAATTGTAAACCATTTTCTGAACTCATTTTTTAGGTAATTTTTTCAGATTCGATAAATATATTGAATTGATTATTAATTTAATAATTAAAATTAGTTTTCTTAAAATAAATCATTATAATTATTTTTATTTAAAAAATTATTATAATTATATTTTCTTTCAAAAAATATTTTATTTAAAAATTCATAATCAAAACCATCATAATCACTTTAGTTTACAAAAACGAAGAATAAAAGGTTATTCATATAGATAGAACTATTCACTCTGAGAGGTACTTATCTATTATTTTATATTTTTACACTATCTCATTTCATAAGTTCTCTTATTTTAGTTGATATAATTTATGTTTTTTTAAAGGAATTTTTTTTATTTCAAATTTCAAAATAATATTCCTCTTAAATTTCATTCTCAATCCAATAGACGTTTTAAAACCTCAAGGGTTCAAATTTCATTAAATATTCTTTTGATCAATATCAACCATCTAAATAGACTGATTTTAATATCAACCATTATATTTTTATGGATGTTTAACCATCACATATGATTCCTTTATAAATGGGGACCCACCATTTCCCACATCAACTATTCCAGATAATTTCTTCTGACCTGCTGACCCCAGTAAATACCTAGTATTAATGTTTACTTCTTTTCATCGGATTTATTGGTCTAGGTGTCAATCCGATGATATTTAATGATGATTATAAAAAATTTAAAATTATTAGGGATATATTAGTTGGATGGTATTTTATGTAAAATATTCTTATACATTTTGATATATCGTGTTTTTTCAAGGTTGGAAATCATTATATCTCGACCCAACCAGCAGAGGTCTGACTCGTGTCTATCCCAACCCCACCTCTAATAGGTTCGGGGCTAGTGACCTACATCGAGTAGGCATATCCTACATATGGGAGGCATAATCCTAAATCACCTACACACAAATCTCCAAGCCCACCCAAAGGTTAAATGTAAAAAAACTAAATACAAGGAATGTGTATATCTAAGATCCCACAATGTAGTATGAATGTAAAAGTAATGAATGTGTAAAAAGGGGCCAAATACAAGACCAAAAAAATAGTTAAAGTCTAAAAATCTCCATGGTAAAAAACAATGTCAATAGAAATATCTCGGTAAAAACACCGTGATCTATCAAGATCCTGTTATGATACCCCCTCACTATCCTCCCAGGACACCATCAAATGTGTTGTCATTTTCATAAGGAACAACACATGAAGGAAAATGTCATGTAAGGGGTGAGCATAAAAATACCATGTATGACACCCTAAAAGAACTAAAAAAATATAACCTAGTACAATAATCTAAATAAATGATATAGTAAAAAATGTATATTAGAAACACTCAGATATACTTTGGAGAGACACCACGCTACTAAAATGTCATAACTGACTGCCATCCACATGATTCTTCTTGAAGCAATGCTTGTTGTAGGAGGATCCACATGATGAGCCATGATTTCACCAGTGACACTCAATGAAGAGGTATATCTCATTCGAAAATACCTAATAAATCACAAGGGTCTATGAATACCTTGATACACATATATGGGATCACGCCCAGAACTACTGGGGGACACCACTAACCCAAATTTGGATCAACCCACTACATAGGTCATTGTATGTGAATAAATTTAAAAACCCTTACAATATTAACTTCTATATATACTATTAATGTCATACCATGGGAGGTCATGTTGATTCCATAATCTCTAATAAGTATATAAAAAAATGATAATGGATTTCACTCTAGTCTCATGGAGGGACACCAAAACTCTATCTAAGAATCAACCTCTAAGGAGATCACAATCTAGGGATATGGATGTAATGATACATTGTACCATTTAAAAAAGGACCAAGGAAACATAATGAACCACTAATGGTCCATACTAAGAAAATAAAGAGCCACAATCACTCTAATATGTGGTACATGATGTGTCCATTTATCTCCTTTCTTGCGTGTGCGGAAGATCCTAACACAAAATGAAGTATCCAAATACACAACATGTAGAAGAAGTTAATGGAATATAGACCCACATGGTCTCCTACCCATGTTTATATGTTTTTTCTATATCTAGGTGGCTGTTTCTATGTAATACTACACATAGTGATGCTGGTCATGTAATCTACCAGTGTACCACGATAAGGGAATGTCATTCTACAACCAACCAATCTGTGTCCATGTGGGAGTACACGACATTCCATATAGAGATGTACTTCATCCTGTATCAATGTACCCTTTGGGGTACACTCTGAGTCCACCTGGGAGGTCTACACACAATGGAACATGGTTTTCATTCCTTGTGATCCTCAACTTAGTTCGAAACCCTAAAATTGTAGTTCGGGGACCCACATAGCTGGTAACACCTGATTATAAACCATGTTGGTAATGATTTCCAAGATTTTCTCTATGTCATCCCATCCCTTTCCATATCCACCTCCCTTGTTTTAACCTTCATATCATGGTTGGTCTAGACCTTTCCAAAACTGATATATGAAAACTCATGGTCGAATATTTTTGGAAAATTGATCTACATGTCATTCTTCATTGGGTTCTAGAGAACATCGAAGAGCATGAAATCATGTATCCAGAACCATCTTATTCACCTCCACATCTATCCTCACACCATAGTCTTGAATTTATGATACTAGATCTATGATATGAGATCATCACACCATGAAATAATTGTGAAACAATCAATCGATGGGGATATTGTGAAACTTCCTCCCAAAAAAATAATGAAGACGTTGAACTATGAAATAGGGGAGAAAATCACAAAAACAAATAATAGGAATGAACCTCAATCAATGTTCATTTTGATCTTGGTTTGTTGACATCAAAAACTATGATGAAATAAATTATCCTAATAAAGTCTCAAAAATCAACCCCCAATAAACCCATCCCGCAATCACGCTTGATTAAAAAATAAATCTATTTTTATTGATCTATGTTAGTCATTGAAATCTATAATGGAGAAAGGAAATAATTTAAATAATTAACTGACATCAATTTGGATCAATCGCCGACGAATAATGCTTCAACATTTTTTTATTGCTAAGATGATTTGGAATCATGGTACATTGATTGTAGATCCATGATATTGTTGTCATTATCTTGAGATAAATCCTCCAATATTATCTCATAGGTATCTATAATTATTCATGGGTTATGAGGATAACCCTGGGGTTTCCCCAAAACAAAATTTTTAAAGACATCCCAATCATTGTGTTGGTCAAATAGAAACAAAATATTTTAATTAATTATTTTATCTTTTTCTGTGTACGCAATTCATTTTCCTCAAATGACCCACACCAACTATGGTTATGTTGAACCTATGGAAAATACCTCATTATGAACTCCACAGTGCCCTCAAATTTCTGATCTGTTTAACTAATTATAATTTATTCTACAATTTTAGGAAAATTGTGGGCATGTTCTATTTAATATATTTTAAACATTTATTCTATGCACATAGGGCCTTGGAATATCAATCCCTCACACTTCCTAGTCTCAAAAATAATACATATAATATCCTCAAATAATGACTAGAAAATAAGAGACGTTACATTCTCCCCAAAAAAGGTATTTAGGCCCCAAAAAGTGAAAATAAGGGATACAAAAAGAGATGTGGGTGCTGATCATAGATATTAACCTACTGATCCCATGTTCTCTCTTGAGGATTCTCATGGTACCACCATAAATGAACAAGGGGAATTGATCACCCATGAAGGATCATCAATTCCCAATAATTGATCTTCTCTAGGTACTCCATAAAGGTTTCTCTATCCTTGATGACCAGCTCAGCTATGTCAATTATGTGGGATAAGTCATGAACATACCTCACCATATGTGACATATAGAAGACATCATGTAACCAGTCCAACCACTATAATATATCTATGAATTATTCCGCCTTAAAAAATATTTATAGTATCCAAAAAGAAACAATGAATCTCATAGATAAATTTTTTCCATAGCCAAATAGCCTCAATCCACATCAAGGTGATACCATTAAGAACACATGGTACCCCAATTCAAACTCTAGTAGTCTTCTTCTTTAGCCCATATAAGTCATATGAAGAATTTGTGAAGTCTTTATCATCTCATGTATGACATTCACATTCTCTGTTGAATCTCACCCCATCATGGGGACCATGGTTGATGACTCTACAAGATCAGTCCAACAATGTGGTGACCAAATGGGCCACATGTACAAATCCTCAAATGATTCCATACTAATGGTGAAATGGTTTCTTTCATTGTATATAAAATCCACCATGGTTAGGTTATCATCACAACTATGGCAAAGTCCATCATACAATCCTAAAACATTTCTCCCAACACCACAATGGTTTCTCTATCTAGTCGTCAATATGGGGATTAAATTATGTGCTCATGCATAACGGAGTCCCAAAACCTTCTTGTAAACATCGACATATAGAATATCTTAAGGGAGCATCACTTTTAGAGATGATTATCAAGGTAACTCCATAGAGTCGGATAATATCGAGTATATTGATTCATACCAATCTCTTTATAGAACTCTTATCAGGAATATATATAATGTGGGACGACATGGTGAATCAGTCTACGATCACCCAAATGTCATGGTATCCCCAATATTTATGTGGTAATCCAATCATGATGTCCATAGATATCCCATCCTACATCCACTCTAGAACCTCAAGGGGTTGAGCTAAACATGATGGGACTTGGTTCTCAGTCTTCACTTATTATCATGTAAGGCATCTAGAGAAAAATTCTACAACTCATGTTTTAATACCTATCCCCAAAAACTAATGTTGGTGGTCCCAGTAAATATTTTACACACCTAGATATACCACCAAAACCGATTTCCAAAAACTCCTGAAAAAACTCCTCTTACATATTAAAAGGTACCATCATATATCCTCTAAATATAATAACATGATCCCAACCTTAATTATTTCCATCCAGAACATTTGTGGTAGATATCTGAGTATACAAGGTCTCACTGTCGATATCCTCGTGCTGGGAATTATTGGAAATCTATAAAAGTGATTGTGTAACAAACATCGAATGACGATATGAGACACTATTTTTCCCATGAATGATAATTTAAATGAGGGTAACTACTCCAAATATTGGACCAAAAACGTAAAACAAGATTGCCTATTGAAATCATATTCCACCACAATCACTATTCTAGGAATATTGACAATCTCTAAGTCATTGACCTGGGGAAACATTATACATCAACTCTATCACATGGGAAGATCCTTTTGAGATAAGATATACATGATAATTTTTTGTTCATAGTAAATAAAAAACTTCTCCCTAATCAGGTAGTGTTTATACATCTTCAAATCTAATATTACCACAACTAACTCAAGATCATGAATTGTGTAGTTCTTTTCAAGTGGTATCAATTGTGATGAACCATATGCAATGAAATTATAGATCCAAATCGTCACACAACCATGTCTGGTCTCTGATGTATCACATATCACTATGTACTCAACACCCATCTCATGAAAAATCAAGATGTGAGCACTTTTCAACCTCTGTCTTAGCGCCTAATAGTACCACTAACACCTTTCCGTCCACATGATAGAATGCCCCTTCGAAGTCAAGGATTTAAAAGGATCCAAAATTGGAGAGAATTAGTGTATAAAACTTTTAATGTACCCTTTTAACCTAAATAAATTTTTACTTTATTAATACCCTTGGGGGATCCCAAGAAATCACCACCTCAACCATTGATTGATTGACTATTAATCTATCTGCTGACAAGACGTGTCCTAGAATTTGGACCTCTTAAATCGAAAACTAACACTTCAAGGACCTTCCCATAAATCTATTTCCATCGAAATGTTACAAGGACAATCTCGAAGTGTCTCATGTTCTACTCTTAGGTTGTAAAATACACTAGGATGACATCGATGAATACCACCATGAACTACTCTAATAGAGGATGAAATATTCAGTTCATGATACCCAAAAATGCTATTGGGGAGTTCGTCATGATGAATGGTATCCCCAATTACTCATAATGACTATAAAAAATTATAAATGTCATCAGTGATATGTCATCATCCTATAATTAGATATGGTAATTTCCTGACCTAATGCCAATCTCTGAGAACCATTGTGCCCCTCTAAACTGATCAAAGATGTCATCGATCCTTGTTAGTTGATACATATTCTTCAAGGTCACCTGGTTCATGCCCCAATAATCCACACTTAGCCTCAATATTCTATAAAACATATTGGAAAACTACAGTAGAGCTACCCAAGGGGAAATGTTGGGTCTCACCAATACCTTCTCCTACAATTCCACCAAATACACCCATTGCTCTCGATGATCTAAGGGAGACATCTGAAATGATGGTGTACATATCAGTGTCAAGATACTAGTTGATTTATAATTTTACCTCCCAGCATGGAGATATACGAGGTGAATCCACAAAAAAGATTCCCTCATACTATGCCTCCACTATAGGGAATTAATAGCAAAATAGAATAAACTTCACCAAGAGTTGTGTTTTGCAAGAGATTAGTAGTCTATTCTAATCTCCTATGATTGAGATTGTACCAATACTAAGAGGTCTCTTTTTCACCAAAAAAATAAAAACCTCATCCCATCACCATGGACACACCACATCCTCCACCTAAGAAATTCAATCTAGGCATGAAATACAGATATACATCCCATACCCAAGATGATGTTTTAAGGAATCATTGATTCAATGAAGATATCACATAAAAAATCTCACCTATAAGTATTAGATCACACTATCGGCACAGGTTCACAATTAGTGAGTCACCACCAGTTTGAGTCTCAAACTGCAAGGGTCATGTTAGAGGTGCAACAAGAATATTTTTGTCTCAAATGAGAGAATTTGAAATGAAGGAATGGCTAGCACCAGTGTCAATCAGTACATAATCCAAAAATTAAAAGAAATATATAATTATGCATATCATACATAGAGCCTTGGTGTCAAATGCCTCCATTATCTGCAGTTGGACTGATCCCTTCCACCCATCCCCCTAATCCTCACATAGACCAGTTGGGGTGGTGGTGGTGATAGGTCAAACCTATGACCACCTCCTTCTACATTTCTAACCCATCTTCCACATAATCCACTCTACAGAACACCATGTTATTGCCTCTGTGTCTGTCTCGATGGTCCCTCAACTGTCTCATGATTAGTTATATGAAAGGATGGAAAATATTGAACCATATGTCCCGAAACATCATGGTAGAAATAGTTCGTATCCCTTATATGATTGGATCCACCATGAGATCCCTTCACCACTGGCCATAGGTCTTGTGATCACCTCATGAAGGTTCTGACATTATCAGATCCCTATGAATATTGTAATATACCTACTCCTAAGGTCACAGCTATCGGGTTCCCATTTCTATCTCTCACTAAGGTAGTCTTCACATCTAGAAATTTCTACACCAACAAGGATCCCTCAAGCACTCCAACATTTTAGAAAATGAAATGAGATACTAATGATTAACCGATGTCCTGAGACAAGCCCTAATAAATTTCCAAACTCTGAAAAACATGTCCAATACTATATCTATGGACTAACATGATATATTTGTAAACCTCTCTGAGTACTCTGACATGGTCATGATGAACAACTACAGATGCAAAATCTCGTCTATGCATACCAATTGAAACAAGGATGGATTGGACTCTTATTTGAAGGGACAATAAAATTATGTCTAGAATAAAGTGGTCTGATCAAGAGACTGATTCACCAAGCTCCACAATTTCCTAGTAGAGACCTCTAGAAGACTCATTGTGATAAATTAAATCTGGTTGGATGGTGTCCTCACAAGGTGGAAAATTTGAGTTACTACCTCTAGCCAATCCTCAACCACCTGGGGGTTTTCCTCACCCTGAAACCCGAGAGTTCTCTTCCTATTGAACTTATGAAACACACTCAACTTTTAAGGTTCCCCAATTAGTTCCTCCAACTCTAGATTCTTCTAAATGGGTGGTGGTATTAAAAGTATACCACTCGGACGTTTTATCATTGGAATAATCCCCTCTACCGATACCTTGTTTGTAGGTGGATCATCCTTATGATCACATAGTTGAATCATGGTTGTTTTTTGCATGGAAGAATCTTGAAATTAAAACAATATGTACCATAGTCAAATGATTATATCAAAATATATGAATTAATAATGAAAAATAAAATTTAACCAGACATATATGATTCATGTACCAAAAAATTTCACCAAAACCAATGATTATAAGAACTTAGTAAAAAGGTAGGTGATTAGATTCCTGGTATATGAAAATTCTGATCTATGCACCAACACAAGAGTCTCCAACTAGAAAACTAAAATAAAAAATCTAAACATTATTTCCTTAAAAAAACTCCCAGTCTCCGTTCTTAAGGTTGAATAGACCTTTTATAACATTCATTCATGACCCGACCTAGCGAGGTCTGACCGGTGTCGACCTAAAGCCCACCAATAATAAGCTAGGGGATAGAGACCAATGTCGAGTTGTAATATATCATAGATGGGAGGCATAAGCCTAATATATATATATATTAACATGCACACATCTCCAATCCCTCAAAAAGATGAAATGTAAATAATTGAAAACAACACATTCTTACATCAAATATCCCACAATGTAGTACAATAGTAAATGTTTTAAAAGAGGGAAAAGGGACCAAATACAAACCCAAACAAAAAAATGTAATAGTCTATCATGCTCCAAGGGTGAGGAATAAGTCATCTGAAATATTCTGATAAAAAACCTTTCTCTGTCAAGATTCATCTATTCTCTACCCGCTACCTATCCTCCTAGGACCCCAAAAAATGGTCTATCATCTACATAACAGAAGACATGTGTAGAAAAAGACCCTGGAGGGGAGAGTATAAAAATAATAAATCGGAAACCCCAAAAACACTAATCATGAAGCACCAAGTATATGAATATTAATAAAATATATATAAAATGTATAATAAAAACACCAAGATATTCTAAGGAGAGACACTATATCCCCAGGTTGTCATAACCAACTGCCTTCAACTAGGTTCTGATCGAAGAAACAATCATTCTGGGAGGATGAACTTAATGGTCCATGATATTATCAGAGACACTCAATAAAGAGGTCCGTCTCATTGTTCCCCACCTAACAAAGCTCACTACTATAAGAATACCCAGATACAAAGATAGGGGGTCATGCCTAGAACCGCTAGGGGATATCATGAACCCAAATATGGATTAACCTGCTATATAAGAGATCATATATCCATGATTCCACAAAACCTACCGATGTGGCCTAGTTGATGGATGATCAACATCCTACTGAGGTAGATCCCAATTATTCAAAAAAATCCAACTAGGTAAGAAAAGGTGGTAGAGGATTTTACTCTAGTCTCATAGAGGGACACCAAAACTCTATCAGAGATTCTTCATTTAGAAGGGATCAAAATCTAGTGATATAGAAGTAATGTTGCATTGTACCCTTGAAAAAAGGGCCAATTGAATGTAATCCATATATACTGGTCTAAAATAAGAAAACAAAGTTCCACACACACTTTTAATTTTGGTACATGGTGTTTCTAACTATGCCATTTTCTGACCATGTGGAAGAGTACCACATGACATGTAGTATCTAAATACAAGGTGTGTAGTAGTAGTAAATGACTTATAGGAAGACACGTTCTCATACCCATGTCTCTTTTTCATGTCTATAGTACCCCTAGTTTCTGTTATCTAAACCTTAATTGATGATTGTTATGGTTTTAATGATTAGCACTTATGGATGGGAGATTTTGGGGAACATTGGATATGGATTTGGGAAAAAATGGAAGTCACACGGGCGGTGCACCATTTTTCTAACGGTGCGGCCAAACCGTGCCCAATGGTCCTCTTGAGGAAGTAGCTTCTGCACGGTTAGTTCATAGTTAGATATACTATGTGAGGAATCCATGACAGGGTCTGTCTAGGCAGTAGAAAACAGATGGTTCACACATGGTTTGTCTAACCATGCAATCTAACCATGCATATGGTTTTAGTGATATCATAAAAAGCGGATCTCACACGTTTTTTCCATTAAGTTGATTTTTTTCTCCTAAGTGGCTATAACAGAGGATTTCTCTTCCTTTACGTTAGTACAACCTCTACCAATCATTTTTTAGTCAATCTGATTGTTTTTCATGTTAAATAGAAGCTCGATTCATGAGGTATGTGATTTTTCTTCTTCGTTTTGATTGGTTTCTTAGATCTACATAGATATACATCTCTTATTTTCTTGGTTTCATTTATATATAAATTTAATTAGTATATCTAGGGGGTTGGATACCAAATATGATGATATTTGGTCCTGATATTTCTAGGAGAAGAGATCTAAGGCGAGTTCTTAGAGAATCGACCCGGGTTTCATGTGTGTTCTTCATTCGTTGGGGTTCTTGTAAAAACCTTTGAGGTAGGTGGCTTCATTAACAACTCCACATTATAGAACCAATTTAAATGAATTAAAATTGATTGATTTGTGTGAAATTGATTTTGGTTTTTTATTGAAAAACTGTTGTAAAGCTTATTTTTTGATGATTTGGTAAAGGGTGAAATTCTAGGAAAATGGGTTTCTTATTATATTGCTTTTATTCTTCATTTTAAATTTGGAATTTAAAATGAGGATTTTATGGAATAATAGAATACGAATTTATTAATATGTTTTCATTAAAATATTTTTTTTTTGAAATGGATGAAACGTTGGTTTTTGACATTGGTGTAATAGAATAATGGTTGTCTGTGTTCATATTGCATTTGGGACGAATAAGGTTTAGGAGTCTCCCCTATTAGTGTTGGGATGGATAAGGGTTAGGGATCTCCCCCTTCAAACATTTATATTGCATTCAGGATGGATAAAGGTTAGGAGTCTCCCCCATTAGTGTTGGGATGGATAAGGGTTAGGTCTCTCCCCCATCAAACATTCATGTGCATTTAGGTCCGATAAGGGTAAGAAGTCTCCCCCATTATTATTGGGATGTATAAGGGTTAGGGATTTTCCCCTATTCCAGATTTCATGCATGGTCAGTTGTTTGATATGGGGAATGGTTGCACAAAATTGAATGTTAATAGACTTAAATGGTTGGTAACATGAATTCCTTGGAAAGCTGTTTTCTATGGTATTAGTTTATATTCTATTATAAAATTTTTTCAGAAATTATTCAATAGAAACTATTTTTTATAAATGTAGATAACTTTCTTATCCTAGTGTCATGAGTAGGAAAGTCATTTAGGAAAACCTTTTATGTTTTATACTCACCCCTTCTTTGGAACCTTGGTGCTTTTGTAGATGTTATCTTCTAAGGCCGGGGAAAAGGTAACGTGTTGCGTGTGTTTGAAACCACTATGTGATACATGGACTATTTAGTGATTGTAGATATTAGAGATTGTGGAGCATGGAGTCTTGTGATCTTTTGAGAGTCTTTAGTTTTTTATCTGTTGTTCAATTTGTTACTTGTTTGTTCTTACATTGTTTCATCGTTTGATGTGTCTTTTTATTTATATAATGTTTTCTAGTTTTCATTATTTTTTTATTTAATCATTTTGTAAATGGTTTGGTTTTGGATTTTTTGTTATTGGATTATTTTTAAAGGTAAAATCATCCACTGCTTCTATTTGAAACCCTTTAACATTTATTTCCATCATTTGGCATCTTGGAGATGTTTCTTAATTCCAAGTAATGAATCATTTCACTATCAAGCCGATGAGAATTTGTGGGTAATTACAAATGGAATAACATTGTGGCTTCCTTTATGGTATAAATGTTATAAACTTGTTCATTCCTTTCCTAATAAGTATTCATCAATGTTCTTGTATTGGAATTGAAATTTCTTCTTCCATAGTCTTTGTGTTGCAATATTAGACATGATTAGGATTGTCAAAACTTGAAATGTATAACTTAAGAGGATGTAGCTAACCCTTTTATACCGAACATCATGTTATCAAGGAGTTGCGTATACAAGTGTTTGGAGACACTTCTAGGATCTTGGAATCTCATTGTCATGGGTTTATCAAATGAGACAATCATGACATGAATTGTAGAGGAATTACTTCCCACTAATATTGCATATGGAATTTAGAGTAACATTTTATGGTATTGTGCAAAGGTGGAATTTTTAGAAAAATGATGATTTGTTTTTTCAAATGAATGATTTTTGAAAAGTGGATTTTTGGCATATTTTGAAAAATGTTACATATTCAAAAGCATGAATGGTTTTTGAAAAATGGTTAAATGTGGAAAAATAATGTTTTTTGAAAAAAAATGATGTGATAGTTTATTTGATAGAATTTGAAATGCTAAGCCATCAGTTTCTAGGGAGTGAGACATACCGAGGTTGTTGTTTGGTTAGGAGTGGAACCCAGTAGGCATTTTAGAAACAACTCGAAAGAGGCCAGTGATAATGTGGTTGAGGATAAGCCATAGGTTAACTAACAATTGGTCCAAATCATCTCTTAGTATTTTCAATCAATTTAGTTGGGGTTGCAACCAGATACCCTGTTTATGATATTTGTCACTGCTGAAAATCAATACGGAGGAAGTACGGTTGTCTTCACTAGAGGAGCTGATTACTCTATCACTATGATAATGAAGAAGTGGGAAACCTGTTATCAAGGATATGGAACACATCATAATTTGACCACAAGATCAATTAACCTTCCTCAAAAACCTAAGAGCACACTTGGATGTTTTTAGTGTCGTTCACTGAGCGATATTAATTGAGAATGTACAGTACCACAAAGAGCATGCCATAAATACAAAATGATGGGACATCTTAAACACTTTTGTTGCAGTTCTCCAAGTTCAGGTTCTCTAGACACATCCCATATTTCACAAGTGCCATATGCTTTGACAGAACTAGCATAATAATAGACAGGAAAAAAGGAGAATATCGTAGCGATGAAGCAACTATATTGAACTAAGAAAATGATTGTCGACGATCAGGCTAGACCATCTAAAGTGAGTGGTACAATTTTTTTTGAATTATAACTTTATAAAAGTTCTCTTTGATAATGGTGTCTCACATTCTTTCTTTTCATTTTGTGATATTTATTTTTTATTTTTAATGTTTGAAATGATTCATTCTGTATAAAACTCTAAACTCCACTCAGTGGAATTTAATGTCAAGACTTTGTGTATCGGGCATGTTCTATAATTGTTGAGATGAGCTAAGATGAAATGGAACTAATCAATTTTGGATGTGGATGTCTATGATGCAATCTTGGGTATGGATTGGATGATATAAATTAAAGCACACATTCACTAATGTAGGAGAAAAATTAATTTCATGACTGGGGACGGCGTCAAACATCTCTTCAGAAGAGATACGATGGTAAAGAAAGAATAAAATAGCTTGTTGGCACCAATGGATTGAACAATCTTTTATCAGTTGTAAATGATGACTTTATAAGAAATGGAAGATATCAAGGAATATAATTTTCCAGCAGTTGTGGATCAATTTCATGATGTATTTCCCGAGAACATATCAGGGTTACAACCTATAAGGGAATTGGAGTTTTCAATTGATCTCCTTTCAGGGAACAATCCTATTTCTAGTCTATCTTATAAGATGGTACCAATATATTTAAGAGAATTGATTTTGTAGTTGGTAGATCTGGAAAGCAAGGGTTTCATTCGGCCAAGTATTTCTCCATGGGTAGCACTAGTCTTGTTCATGAATAAGGCAGATGGAACTCTTCGGATGTGTGTTGATTATCGTATTCTTAACTAAGTTACGATAAAGAATATATTTACACATACACACATTGATGATCTGTTTGATCAATTAAGGGGAGGTTAGTGGTTCTCTATGATTGAATTCAGAACATAATGTCACCAATTGTGAGTTCGTAAGGAAGATATTACAAAAATAGATTTTAGTAGTAGATATAGTCATTATAAATAGGTAATCATGCCTTTTAGTCTAATGAATGAACAAGTGGTATCCATGGATTTAATGAATCATATATTTTAGGTATATCTAGATTCTATTATTGTGGTGTTTGTGGAAGATATCCTATTGTATTCAAAGGAAACGACTGACCATGCGGATCTTGTGGAAACAGTGTTACAAATCTTGAGAGATAACTGTTTGTATGCCAAATTATCATAGTGTAATTTTTGGACACAGGATGTACATTTTCATGGCCATCTCATTTATGAAAATGGTTTTCCTATTGATCTTGAATAGATTGAAGCTGTTATCTCATAGAAACAACTAAAGAATGTCTTTGTGATATAATGTTTTCTTGGTCTACCCAAATACTACTGACTCTTTGTGAATGACTTCTCACGACTAGCTTTGCCAATGTCAGTTCTGAAAAACAGGAATGCTCCATTCCAATGGAGAGAGGAATGCCAGAAATATTTCTTGGAACTAAAATATTATGTTACACCGACACCAATCATGATCATTAATGAGTTAGGACATGGGAATGTTGTGTACTGTGATGCTTCCGGATCTGGTTGGGATGTGTTCTCAAGCAAAGAGACTAAGTGGATTCCTATGATTCAAGGTAGTTGAAGGTAAATAAGAATAATTTCCCAACACATGATTTGAAGTTAACTGCAGTCGTCCATGCATGAAAACATAGAGACACTATCTCTTTGGTGAGAAATTCACACTTTTCATAGACCACAAAATCGTGAAACACATTTTTCACAGTGATATTTAAATATGAGGAAAATTAGATGGATATAGTATCTATAAATTTTTGACTTTGAATTGATGTCTACACCTAGAAAAGGGTATGAGGTGGTGGATTCATGGAATAGAAAGGAATATGCTCAGTTACCGAAAGAAGATTCGGATGAATGGATGTTAATGTTGGTCCTAGCCAAAATTCACGTGAAATGTAAAGATTGTGGTGATGTTGCAGTTTTCTTTTCTGCTATGCTTGTTCTTAATTTGGTAAATATGGCCAAAGAGGCACAAAAATCTGATGCACAATGTCTGTTGATGAGTTCAAAATACAATTGTGGGGAGACCATTGAAGGCTGAAAACTTGACAGGGGTTCTGTTCTGTGCTTTAGAGATAGAATGGTTGTACCAATGGCTCATTAGGAACAACTCCTATATGTTTATCATCATTCAAGATGTGATGAACATATAGGTACATAAATGATGTATAAGGTGCTAATGGTATAGTTATGGTGGAGCGTCATGAAAATGAAGGTGGCTAAGTTCATCTTGAAGTGCCTTTATTATCTGCAAGTGAAAGAAGAGCATCAGAGACCAACATGTATGTTGCAATATTTTCCCATCCCAATTTGGAAGTGGGAGCAGATATCGATTTATTTTTTTACAGGTCTTCCATTAATGGTTTGGAAACATGATTCCAATTGGGTGATAGTGGATCATCTTACCATGTTGGCCCATTTCTTCACGATTCGTGAAACTAATGCGGTGTAGGATCTATCAAAAACATATATCAAAGAAGTGGTAAAGAGGCATGGAGTACCCATTTCAATAGTCTTAGAAAAAGATCCATGGTTCATGTATCCTTTGTAGAAATACTTATAGAAATCCCTCGGGACTGAGTTGACTATAAGCATAGAATATCATCCTTGTATAGATGGTCAGTTTGATCAGATGATATAAATGTTGGAAGAAAAGTTCCAAGCTTGTCTAATTGATTTTTTTGGCTCATGGGAGGATAATATACCCTTTGTGGAGTTCTCATATAAAAACATATATCAAGAATAAATACATGTGGCCTCGTTTGAAGCATTGTATGGGCACCCTTGTTGTTCCCCACTATGCATGTGGAAACGGGTGAGACTTCACTTGTTGGTCAAATCCTTGTCCAAGAAACATTGTAGAAAATATAGTTGATTAGAAAGAGAATGGAGACAACTCAGAGTCGTCAGAAATATTTTGTGGATCACTGATGAAGGCCGTTGTCATTTTCTGGGAGGGATCATGTTTTCTTGAGGATCTCTCCAAAACACAGACATTATCATTTCAGGAAGCATGGGAACATAGTTCCTAAATACATTAGTCATTTCGAGATATTGGAATTGGTTGGAGAGGTGGCATATCGTTTGGCATTACCACCACGGTTCACTTCAGTTCATCATGTATTCCATGTATCTCATTTGAAAAAGTATGAGCCTGGTCCAGACCACATGATCAAATGGGATCACATAGACCTAGATCTAGATGCTTCATTGGTATATATCTCAGTGAGGATTGTGGATAAGAAAGAGAAATTATTGTGTGGATAATGCAGCGGTCTAGTGTGGGTTTTATGGTAGTATAGTCAGATTCAAGAAGAGGTTGGGGAACACGAGAAAGAGATGAACGTGAAATGGGTAGAACTCTTTCAGATGGGTGAGGGTTTTCTACTTTTCGAGGATGGAAAGACCAATGGTGGGGAGAATGTAGTACCCCCATTTCTAGTATGTAAACCTTAATTCATGCTTTTTATGATTATATAGTTTAGTGATGATGGATAGGAGTATTGGGAGAACATTGGATATGGTTTTTGGGAAAAATGGATGTCACATGGGTAGTGCACAGTTTTCCTAACCATGTCGTTAAACCGTGCACAATGGTCATCTTGAGGTAGTATCTCCATCATGATTAGAGAATGGTAATGGAGAACGTGCAAGGATGTCATGCGAGGGTGTAACACCCCGAGATTTTATGAAAAATATTCTTTTAATTTCATTAATATCTTGTGTTGTACATTGCAACAAAACTATCTTATGCTATACGCAACACCGTATTTGCTAATATTATATGAAAACACTATTCTTGGCTTGTGTTACATGCAATCACGACCTTCTTCGATAGCGTGCGTAGTACGCAATACCGGGTTTCACTAAATAACGATATATTGTTATACTATTATTATAGACTAGATTTTATGAATAGTATTAACTAAATTTTGAATTTTATAACATTATTATTTATCTTACTCATTTTCTAAAACATGGTATGTGAACAAAATAAAAGTTTCAGGTAAAATAAGTATTTTAAAAAAAATGCAGATTAACCACCTTTTGATGTCGCACACACTTTAAATCTAGTTTTTGATGGGTTTATAAGTTCAATTTGACAAAATAAAATTCTTCTTTGAAATCAGGATATAATAATTTACTTTGGATAAATTTTTCATATTATTCTAATAATTTCATATTTAAATGAATAGTAAAAACACGCTATATTGTAAATAAAAAAAACTTTTTTCACCGCAATAATTTATATGGTAAAATTATAATATTGAACGGTTTGAAAGTATAAATAGAATATATTTTTACCATTTAATATAATTTATTTCATTACCATTAATTTTACATTGAATTCATAGGTAAAAACATTTCAATCATTGGCAATATTTTAACTATTAAAACCTATTTTCTTAACAACGGGATTAATTTTAAATTAATTACTGCAAATTATGTGTTTTGAATTTTGAAAAATGGATTCCAAATTTAAATTCAGTGGTTCCAAATTATGTTAATAGGTTAGTTTAAATTTAGTTTTTTTTTGATATTATGAATAGTAACTACGATAATTTTTATTTACTGCAGTTAAAGGTAAATTGAATAATTAAGGGTAAAAATAAGATTATAAAATTACCCTAACACCTGCCAAAATTCTATTGGATGACTAAAAGTCGACCCATATCACCTAAGGGTCAGAATCTATTAATTTTATGGACTTTTGATGATGAAAATAATTTAATTATTATTAAAACCAAAGAAAGTGACAACATGTCACTCTCTTAAATATTATTAGTATAATAATTTTAATTTAGTGATAAACATCATGAAGCTTAGAAAATTTATATTCTCCAGCAATATAATAAAATTATCTACATCATGTAAATTTATTTAGAATTTTTAGGGATTAAATAATTATCATTAAAGGTGACACAATAGTGATGTTGAAATTATTTTATATCAAATAAATGGTTTAAAAATATTAAAATAAATATTATATGAACTATTTAATGTTCTCTACTAATTTTATAGATAAATATGACATGTTATGAATCTATTTATGTTTTTAGTTTGAACATATATTCTCTGTGGAGTTTATTTAAATTCAAATAAATGAATTGTGTCAAAATTGACACTATTGTTATTTTATAAAAACAACATAATATAAAATTGTTTAAAAATCACAAAAATATTTAAAAATTATAAATTAAAATTTATATGACATAAATTTTCATAAATTATTAAATTAGGGAAAATTCAAAACACATGAGTAATTATTTATAACAATTTAAAATTTAGAATCTTATTACCACAAATAAAATTAAATAGATTAAATAAGGATAAATCAAGTTGATAATGTTTAAAATAAATTCCAAACAGGTCAATATTTTATTTTTTTGACGAGATTACAACCCTATCTCATCTAATATTCATATTTGAGTAATTTTGGATGTTTTTATGTGGGGTTTGAATTTATTATAAATTAATATTTTTCAGGTTTCCAAAGTGCCCCTCTCCTCCCTTATAAAAGGGAACCTCCTCCCTCTTCTCTTCACACAATTTTGAGCCATCAAGCTCGGCCAACCCCAACCCATTTCCCTTGTAAAATTTCCTAGAAAAATTATAGAGGTTCTTTTCTCCTCAGAAGACCAACCCTAGTTCTTTAAGAGGAAGCTTAAAAGAGGTGCATCGAAGAAGAGGTAATCTCTTCTACCGATTCATTCAAGTTTCTTTCTTCTTCAACTTCTTATTATTTAGTTGTTTCATTATAAAGTAATAACATCGGTATCAATAATATACTGATATGTTATTATAAATATGAAACAACCCCATTTCACCTTTTATCCATCCTACAGAAAATGAAATCACCGTGCGTGCGAACGTATAGAATACCGTCTCCATGCCGTGGTGTAATCTGTTTTTCAACCACCAATTTACTTGGATGGGTATAATGGTGTAAATAATAACTATATATAGTTATTATAACATCATAATTATTCTGAGATATAATATTATCCACTCCAATTCAATTCAATAATTATGGGAACGATATCATCGCTCGTGCATACGTACGGATTACCATCTCCATGACGTGTGAGATTCATTCTCCACGTTAATCATTCAAGAAAGATTATAAAGTATATATAATGAATAATAATGAAATATATGACATGTTAAATCTACTGGATTTATTTATATATATACATAAATATGGCATCTACTTACTTCCTTTCAAGTCAATAAGGAAATGAAAACAGCGTTCATGCGTACGTACGGCCTACCGTCTCCATGAATGGTGTATTTAATTTCATTTATCTATCTATTATATATATATAATGAATATATATGATATATAAATCATTATTTACATTCTGGAATTAATTAAATCAAGATATAAGTAATAATAATTTCAAGAACAACATTTCCAAACACGTACGATAAAAAAACGATTTTACCCAAAACGCTGCTTTAACATGGAATTTACAAAAGAACGGGTAATATAATGTCATAAGTGAACCATATATGATATCATAACAGTGAATATGATTCTTTAATAAGTCAATGACATTATCTAAATCATTATATAGGAGGTCCAGATACGTACGAATCATATCGGACCTAAGGTAAGGGATAACTTTTCTTATCTCATTTTTATCCGAGAATGTTTATTCGTAAGTATTTACTGGGGTTTTATTTTTCATCCATTCCCATAAAATGTTTTTCATAAAGTGTTTAATATTCTTCCATGTATGTTTAATTTCATTTTTACCCCTCTTTGACTTTTACTTTGTGTTATGGAAGGAATCTTTCTTTTCTTTACCATAGTAGGAACTATTTGACTTTTCTATCATAAGTACGAGGATAATATTTTTTTTAACTTATACGACATGAAAGGATTTTTATGATTTCATAATGCCTGATTTTCATGAAGATAACTCTACCAGATTTCATGATTATTTTCAACAAAATCATTTTCTTTTAAAATTGAATGGCATTTTGTGATAAGAAAATGATTTTAAAGAAGAAAGAATATTTTCCTCAAGAATTCATTTAAAGTGTTTTGTCAAAACTATATTCCATCTAAGATGACATTATTTAGTATGATAATGTTTCAAGTATAATGTATCTATTATTTACATAGTTTGATTCTTTTTATCATGAAATGATATCCATTTGTTTTATATGGTTTACATTATGATGGGATGATGTTTATGAAACCCATTTTTTTCATTGAGTTATGATGAATGATTTATGATTATTTTGTGGCACAAGTAAGAATGATTTCATAATGAGATGGGTGGGACCTATATTTCCCTCCAATGAATTAGTTAAATTTTTATATCTCATGAGATTGACATGGCTGGAATGGTAAGTTAATCTGATTCAGTGATACAAGACTGGAACGAGGAGTAAAATCGATTCAGAAAGGGACTTTTCCCACTAAGATGGTCTTGGAAGAAATACCTTGGCTAATATGGGAACCATATCATGTAATTAATGGTTTTCCACAATTTCATGTTTTATTCCCATGCTATTTTATCATTATTGATATTCCTTTATGACATATTCCTTACGTATCTCCAAGATTTAAGTCTTCTCTCAAGATTTTGATGTTTAGATTTTATGTTCAAGTTTTTTCATTCAATTGTTTATGGATTGTTTTATGTTCTTTATGTTTACCCTTATTGATAATTTGATCTCTCACCCTTTTTATGTTTTCTTTTCCCCAGGATATAAAGAAAGGATTTAGGTAAGAAAAAAAAGTGGAAGATCTTTATGGGAGATGTTGAAGATCTTTCGGAATGATTATAATATTATTTTTCTGAGTTTCCAAAGACACTAAACTATTACATTACTTGTGTGTTTGTTTCTGTTATGTATTAAGTATTCCTCAAATGTAATTTAATTTCCTTGTACATCAAGAACATGTCTCTACAGTTGGTATTAGAGGAAAGGTCTAGTTAACCTTTGGAAACTAGGATGCAAAAAATTTAGTGAGATCCCTAGAGATATTTCTAAGGTATGTCTAGGGATGTCCCTAATGTTAAGTGTAAGTATAGGTTATAGTCCTAGAATTATGGTAAAAATATTATAATTAACCCTAATATGTTATATATTGAAGGTACCCCCCCTTTATTATGTTGTTTTACCTAGCATGATTTTTTCCTCTCACACTATTCTTTTTGGATTTTAGATGATGGCTGGAACCCGAAGGAACCGTGTTGACCAATGTAATGGACAATGCAATGATTTTACTCCTTGACAAACCAATGTAATGGGAGATTGAGTGAAAAATTTTATTTCTATACTTACACACGCTAAGAATCATTCTGGACTTCCAAATGAGCAGAGAAGGGAACAATATTCTATTGAGTCCTTCATGAGGCAACGCCCACCTTCTTTCAGTGGGTCTTCTGACCCACTTGTTACTGAACAATGGATCAGTACCATTTAAAAGACATTTTCCATACTTCACTATTCCGAACATGAAAAATTCAATCTGGCTATTTATCGTTTAGAAGGTGAAGTAGATCAATGGTGGACTCTAATTAAGAATATGAGGCCCCAAGATGAAACCGAATCCATGGAATGGGATGAGTTCAAGAACTTATTTTTCAATAAGTACTTCCCTCGTATTCATCAAATAAATAAAGAAAAATATTTCCTTTATCTTAGGAAAAAGGGTGATGAATCTTTTGGTATATACGAAGTGAATTTTACAAGGCTTGCAAGGTATGCATCTGGATTTATCATACAACCTAAAAATAAAGTTGATTGATTCTTAAGTAGCATAAAACCAAGTCTTCGAAGGACATTAGCTATAAAAGACATCAGTATCTATGAAGAAATTGTGTGTTGTGCTATCAAGGTAGAAATGGAAGTTGGTGTTACATATCCATCTCATGGTTTTTGACAAGAAACGAAAGATGGAGTTCAAGGAGAAATCTTAGAATAATGGTTAAAAGAAGATGAATGTTTCTTTATGCTCAATGTTTGGAAAGAATCATGGTGGAGATTATCTTAAAGGGAGTAAGAAATGTTTTAAGTGTGGAGAACAAGGTCATCGAACAACTGAGTGTCGAAGTAATGGAAAAAGGGTTGTTAATGATGTGAATAAAGAAAAGACTATAGAGAACACACCACCAACACTTCAATGCTTCAAGTGCAAGGAAATGGGGCATTATGATAATCAAAGCCCTAATCCAAGGGTTAATGATTATCAACATGAGAAACCTATCAAGGAAAAGGATATCAGGAAGTCACATGCGATCACTATTTGTGATGTTCAGTATGACAATTATGTTTTGTAATGATTAAGTGTTTATGTAATAGGATTTCAAAATAGTATCATGGAATCTCCTTTATGGTATCATAGAATTTTGGAATATCTATGTTTTGGTTTTCAATAATTATATGGTATCGGTAACCATGAAAAGTGATTGAAATATTTTTTTAAAGAAGTTGATATGCGCATAATGAAGGGATAAAGAAAAAATGAAATGAGTTCATGACTGATATAAGAAAAAAGTTATATCATGGTTTTAGTATATACATATTTTGGGATTTTGGTATGTGGAAAGTGTTAAATTTTGACAGCATTCATGTTTTCACTAAGGTTCAATGGGTATTTCAATAGAATACAAGATTAAGGTATTCACATGTTTAAGATATAGTGTATGATATATGGGGGATAACTGATGGTATTCACATGCTCGAAAGATGGAATTTATAGTAATTGTTTTTCTTTATACTATGAGCTTGGTAAGAAATATTTTGGATAAGCCTAATGATTGGAAAGGATTATGTTGGACATAAAATATTATTGTTTAAGGATAATCTTTTTTTGATATTATTGATGGAATTTTTTTAATAAAGTAGTTTTAGAAAAAGGACAACCTGTAGGATGGGCGACAACCCGTCGCGTCGGACAAGGCTGTGGGAATCAATCCCACAACCAAAGTACGACATGCCTTTATCGCCTACCACTAGCCTACAAGAAGTTACTGGTTAGTAGAAACTAGTTTTATATTAGGTGGTATGATAGATGAAGTATAAGTCCATTTTTGGAATCATATATGATTAACCTCACCAAAGATGGACTTATGTATATTTGATAAATTTTTCTATCCCTTTGTTTGAGACAGATGGAATGACCCATCATTCTATCGCATGATATGATATCACTTCCCAAATGAAATATTCAACTTAATTTCTTCAAGAGATGACATGTAAAATGTTCAAGGCACAAACAATAGTGATATTGTACCAAAATCAAGTAAGTATTTCTTTTAATTATTCTTCAACTTTAGGGGAATGATCTTGAAAACTAAAAGTGTTGTCCAAATGTCCTCATGTCCGATGAATCAGATGGTACCTTAGATCATCACAAATTTATGGCTGTGTGATTGTTGGATTTTTCATATCCATGTTCTCTACCACTCTCCATCAAAACTTAATGGATAGATTTCTCTTTCATATCCATATTTTCACCAATGTTCTCCTATTTGGAAACCCAATGATTAGTTAATTTGGGTAAACGTTACATTTCATAATTTAGTTTTTAATGTTTAGTTTTGGTATTCCTTTTTACAATGTGGGTTTTTATTAAATAAACATTCATGTAGTAAACCATTTATAACCCTGACGAATTTTGATGGCGAAATTCATTTTAAGGGGGGTAGAATGTTACACCCTGAGATTTTCTGAAAAGTATTCTTTTAATTTAATTAATTTTTTGTGTTGTACGTTACAAAAAAATTATCTTGTTCTATACGCAACACCTTATTTTCTTATATTATATGCAAACACTATTCTTGGCTTGTGTTACATGCAATCACGGCCTTCTTCGATATCGTGTGTAGTACGCAATACCAGGTTTCACTAAACAACGATATATTTTTTAATATTATTATGGACTAGCCGTTATGAATAGTATTAACTAAATTTTGAATTTTATAACATTATTATTCATCTTACTCATTTTCTAAAACATGGCATATGAACAAAATAATTTTTTCTGGTAAAATAAGTATTTTTCAAAAAATGCAGTTTAGCCTCCTTTTGATGACGCACCCATATTAAATCTAATTTTTATGGGTTTATAAGTTAAATTTGAAAAAATAAATTTCTTCTTTGAAATCAGGATATAAAAATTTACTTTGGATAAAATTTTCATATTATTCCGATAACTTTCATATTTTAATGAATAGTAAAAACATGCTATATTTTAAATAAAAACAACTTTATTCATCGCAATAATTTATATGGTTAAATTATAATATTGAATGGTTTTAAAGTATAAATATAATATATTTTTACCATTTAATATAATGTATGTCATTACAATTAATTTTACATTGAATTCATAGGTAAAAACATTTCAACCATTGGCAATATCTTAACTTTTAAAACCTGTTTTCTTAACAACAAGATTAATTTTAAATTAATTACTGCAACTTCTATGTTTTGAATGTTGAAAAATGGATTCCATATTTGAATTCAGTTGGTCCAAATTATGTTAATAGGTTATTTTTATTTTATTTTTTTATTTTTTTGATATTATGAATAATAACTACGGTAATTTTTATTTACTGTAGTTAAAGGTAAATCGGGTAATTAAGGGTAACAATGTAATTATAAAATTCCCCTAACACCTTCCAAAATTCTTTTCGATGACTAAAAGTAGACCCATATCTCCTAAGGGTCGGAATATAATACTTTTATGGACTTTTGTCCATGAAAATAATTTAATTATTATTAAAACCAAAGAAAGTGACAACATGTCACTCTCTTAAATCTTATTAGTATAATAATTTTAATTTAGTGATAAAAATCATGATACATTGAACATTAATAGTCTCCAGAAAGCTAATAAAATTATCTACATCATGTGAGTTTATTTATAATTTTTATGTATTAAATAATTATCATTAAAGGTGACACAATAATGATGTTGAAATTATTTTATATCAAATAAATGGTTTTAAAAATATTAAAATAAATATTATATGAACTATTTAGTGTGATCTACTAATTTTATAGAAAAATATGAAATTTTAGGAATCTATTAAAGCTTTAAGTTCGAACATTTCATCTTTTTGGATTTTATTTAAATTCAAATAAATGAATTGAGTCAAAATTGACATTATTGTTATTTTATAAATATAACATAATATAAATTTTTTTAAAAATCACGAAACTATTTAAAAATTATAAATTAAAATTTATATGGTCTAAAATTTCATAAAGTATCCAATTATTGACAATTCACAACACATAAGTAATTTTTTATAACAATTTAAAATTTAGAATCTTATTACCACAAATTAAATTAAATATATTAAATAAGGATAAATCAAGTTGATAATGTTCAAAATAAATTCAAAACATGTATAAATTTTATTGGTTGATGAGAGTATAACCATATCTCATCTAAGATCTAGATTTGAGTCATTTTGGAAGTTTTTATGTGGTGTTTGAATTTATTATAAATTGATATTTTTGAGGATTCCAAAGGTGCCCCTCTCATCCCTTATAAAAGGGCACCTCCTCCCTCTTCTCTTCACACAATTTTGAGCCTTTAATCTTGGAAAAAACCAGACCCTTTCCCTTATAAACTTCCCTAGAAACATTATAGCAGTTCTGGTCTCCTCAAAAGAACAACTCTAGTGCCTTAAGAGGAAGCTTAAAAGAGGTGCGTCGAAGAAGAGGTAATTTCTTCTACCTATTCATTCAAGTTTCTTTTTTCTTCAAATTCTTATTCTTTATTAATTTCATTATAAATTAATAACATAAGTATCAATAATATATTTATATGTTATTATAAATATGAAAAAATCCCATTTCACATTCTATCCATCCTATAGAAAACGAAATCACCGCGCGTGCGTACGCACAGAATACCGTCTCCACGCCGCGGTGTAATCTATTTTTCCACCACCACCTTACTTGGAGGGGTATAATGGTGTAAAGAAAAACAATATATAGTTATTATAACATCATACTAATTCTGATATATTATATTATCCACTCCAATTCAATTCAATAATTATGGGAATGATATCATCGCTCGTGCATATGTACGGATTACCGTCTCCACGACGTGATGAGATTCATTCTCCATGTTAACCATTCAATAATGATTATAAATTATTTATAATGAATAATAATTAAATATATGACATCATAAATCTACTGGATTTATTTAAATATATACATATATATGTCATCTACTTACTTCCATTCAAGTCAATAAGGAAAGGAAAACAACATTCTTGCGTATGTACGGCCTACTATCTCCATGAATGATGTATTTAATTTCATTTATCTATCTATTATATATATATATACTGAATATATATGATATATAAATCATGATTTAAATTATGTAATTAATTAAATCATGATATAATTAATAATAATATCACGAACAATATGTCCAAACACGTACAATAAATAAAACGATTTTACCAAAACACTGCTTTAACATGGAATTTACAAAAGAACGGATAATATAAAGTCATAATTGAACCATATATGATATCATAAAAATGAATATGATTCTATAAGAAGTCAATGACTTTATTTAAATCATTATACATGATGTTCAGATATGTACGAAGCATATCAGACCTAAGGTAAGGGATAACTTTTTCAATATCGTTTTTATCCGAGATTGTTTATTCGTAAGTATTTACTGGGGTTATATTTTTCATCCATGCCCATAAAATGTTTTTCATAAAGTGTTTAATATTCTTCCATGTATGTTTAATGTCATGTTTACCCCTCTTTTTCATTTACTTTTTGTTATGGAAGGAATATTTCTTTTGTTTACTATACGAGGATCTTTTTGTCTTTTCCGACAAAAGTACAAGGAGAATATTTTTTTTAACTTATACAGCATGAACAGTTTTAACAGTTTCATAACACCTAATTTTCATGAATACTACTATACAAGATTTCATGATTTTTTTCAACAAAATAATTTTCTTTTAAAACTGAATGGGATTTTCTGATAAGAAAATGATTTTAAAGTAGAAAGGATATTTTCTCAAGAATTCATTTCAAGTGTTTTGTCAAAACTATTGTACATCTAAGATGACATTATTTATTATGATAATTTCTCAAGTATAATGTATCTATTATTTACATGGTTTGATTATTTTTATGATTAAATGATATCCATTTGTTTTATATGGTTTACGTTGTGATGGGATGATGTTTATGAACCCCATATTATTCTTTGGGTTATGATGAATGATTTATGCTTATTTTGTGGCACTAGTAAGAATGATTTCATTATGATATGGTTGGGAACTATATCTCCCTCAAATGAATTGTGTAACGATTTATATCTCATGAGATAGACATGGATTGAATGGTAAGTTAATCCAGTTCAGTGATACAGGACTGGAACGAGGAGTGAACTCGATTCAGAAAGGGACTTTGTCCACTAAGATGGTCTTGGCAGAAATGCCTTGGCTAATATGGAAACCATATCATGTGCTTAATCATTTTCCACAATTAAATGTTTTATTGTCATACTATTTTATCATGATTGACGTTCCTTTATGATATATGCCTTACGTACCTCCAAGATTTATGTCTTTGATCAAGATTTTGATGTTTAGATTTTATGTTCAAGTTTTTGCATTCAAATGTTTATGGATTGTTTTAGGTTATATGTGTTTACCCTTACTGAGAATTTGAGCTCACACTTTTTATTTTTTCTTTTCCCAAGGATATAAAGATATGTTTTAGGTACGAAAACAAAAGGGGAAGATCTTTATGGGAGATGTTGAAGATCTTGCACCATGATTAGAAGATTATTTTTCCGAGTTTCCAAAGACACTAAACTATTACAGTACTTCTGTGTTTGTTTTTGTTATGTATTGAGTATTCCACAAAAGTAATGTAATTTCCATGTACATAACGTATGGGTCTCTATAGATGGTCCACCTAGGCTGTAGAAAATGCACGGTTAGCGTATAGTTTGTCTAAACATGTGAACTAACCATGCGAATGGTTTATGTGATATCCTAAAAAGTGGATCTCACATGTTATTTCCTTTAAGTGGATCATTTTTCTCATATGTGTCCATAACTCGATATTTCTCTTCCTTGAAGGTAGGAAAACATCTCCCAAGAGTTTTGAAGTTAATCCTATGGTTTTTCATATTGAATTGAAGCCGTATTCTTGAGGTATGTTATCGTTCTTCGTCATTCTTGATCAGTTTATTTGATATACTTAGATATACTTCTACTCTTCTCTTAGATTAAAATATCTACACTTGTTATGGGTAGATATAGGGGTGTGGATGCCACGTATCATGAGATTTTGTCTTTATATTTCTAGTGGAAGATATATAAGGTTGGTTCTTGGGGAATCGGCCCGGTTTTCTTGTATGGTCTTTGTTTGATGGGGTTTTTGTCAAAACAGTCAAGGTATGTGTCTTCATTATCAACTACATTTTATAGAACTAATATGAATTATCTCAAAGTGGATGTTGAAAAATTTATTGAAATCTTCTTTTGTGATGATTTGGTATAGGGTGAAATTCTAGAAAAATTGAGGTTTTAATTAATGTTTGTTTATTCTTCATTTTAAAATTTAAATTTTAAATGGGCATTTTCTTGAATAATTGAATAAGGATTTATTAATGTGTTTTTAATAAATGAATAGTTTTATTGAAATGGGTGACACGTTGGATTTGGCATTGGTGTAATGAAATAATGGTTGTGTGTGTTAATATTGCATTCAGGATGGATAAGGGTAAGGTGTCTCCCCCATCAGTGTTGGGATAAACAAGGGTTAGGGATCCCCCCATCAAAAATTCATGTGAATTTGTGTCAGAAAATGTTAAGAAATCTCCCCCATCATTGTTGGTATGGATAAGGGTTAGGGATTTTCCCCTCTTCTATGTTTCATGCATAGTCAGTTGTGTCGATATGGGGAATGGATGTACAAAATTTAATGTTAAATGACTTAAATTATTGGCTATGTTGTTTCCTTGGAAAACTATTTTCTATGGATTTATTTTATATTATGGTATAACCTTTTTTTAGAAATTATTTTATTGAAAATATTTTATATAAATGTGCCTAAATTTTCAATCCTAGAGGCACGAGTAGGGAAGTCATTGGAAAAAAGATAATGAGTTTCAAACTCACCCCTACAATGACACTTTAGTGCTTTTAAAAATGTTGTCTTATGGTACCGGGACAAAGGTAACGTGTCGCATGTGTTTAGCTCCACTTTGTGAAAGTTGGACATTTCGATTATTGTGGAGCATGAAGATTGTGGAGCATGGAGTATATTGGTCTTTTAAGATTCCTTATTTGTTTATCTGTTGTTCAATATGATACTTGTTTGATCTTCCATTGTTGCATACTTTGATGTGTTTTTCTAGATATATGATTTTGTTGAATTATCTTTATTTTTATCATGCATCATTTGGTAAATGGTTTGGTTATTTTTTGTTGGTTTATTGGTTTATTTATTAAAGGTTAAATCATCCCCCACTTGTATTTGAAACACTTCGGCATTTATTTCCGGCCTTCAACATCTTAGGGATGTCTCTTAAGGACAACTAATGACTCATTGCACTCTCAAGCCAATAAGAATTTGCAGGGAATTACAGTGTTAGTGTCTGGTTGGTCATTCTCCATGTAATAGGGACCGGTGTGCATCTGACTGTGTATTGTGATAGTGTACAACTACATGGGTATGTCCATGTACACTCATCCATTCCGTGTCCATGTTGGAGTACACAGTGTTCCATCTAGCTGCGCACTTCAACCCATATCTGTGAACCCACTGGGGTACACGCTGAATCCAAAAGGGGGGGGGGTCACATGCCGTGCAACTGGGGTCACATGCTATATGAACCTTAATTTAGGTAGGAAACCAAGTACTATGGATTGTAGAAACATATGGAATGTAACTATAGATTACATAGTGTTGATCATGATTTCCAAAATTAGATCCACGTAAAACCACACCTCACCGAAGCATCCAACCTTGCCGGAACCTACAGATTGGGGTTTGTCTGAACAATTCCAACACTACTATATCGAAAAATGGTATGGAATATAATAGAAATTTTATCTACATTTTTATATTAATTATGCACAAAATAACATTGAAGAATGAAAAATTGAGTATCCAAAACCATCCACCTCATCGTTTCTTCTATTGTCACATCATCATTGTGTTTATCTAATATTAGATCCTCGATAGTGGATATTTTCACCATTGAACTGGTAAACAATGATTTATTGACCAGGATATTATCAAACTGTAGGCCAAATGATGAAATCCCAAGTTGAACATCAAACTGGGGGAAAAAGAACAAGAAAAAATGAGAGGAACGAACCTCGAATGATGTACATGTTGATCTCAATTCATTCCCATGAGAAATGACAATGAAATATATAATCCAATGAAATTTTCCCAAAATAACACTGAAATAAACCCATCCTATAAACATGCATGATTTAGGGATCAATCCACTGGTTAATTTATCCATGTTCTTGAGAGAAATCATGAATGATGAATGAAATAAATTAAAATGACCCTTCTACCTTGATTTGGATAAATTACTAATGAATAATGGTGTTGTGTCATTCTCATTGGTGATATCCTTCAAATATGTGGTGCATCGATCATCAATCAATGATTCAGTTTTTATTTGAATGAGATAATCCCTCTAATGTTCTCTATATAGGCCCTCCAATGATTCTAGGGATATGAGGCTAAACGTGGGGTTTCTAAAAAATATTATTTTTGAAGACACATCAATCACTACATTGGAGAAATTAAAATAAAATAATTTAAATTATTATTTTATTCATTTTTGTACCCGTGATGTTTTTTCCAGAAAAAATTCATTCCAACTAAGGTAAAGTCATACCTAGGGTAAATACCATAATATGAACTCAAAAGTTCTATCATAAATATGATATGAGAACTCGGATAATAGTTATTTCACTATTTTATTAAAACTAAACAATTATGTTATTTAATATATTTATTATATTTTAAATTTTTTTTCCAGGCACACCAAACATCGGATTCCCATGCCTTCTCATGGAATTTTATTGAAAAAATCATATAATATGAAAAAAAACACAGGAAATACAATATGTTACACAGTATGTGTCTAAAAACCAGACTTAAATTTGGATCCTTACTACCCAGATATTGTCTGTGATTTTTATTATACTATTTGTTTTTCATGGAAGATAAAATTGAATTTTTTTACTATGTATGGGTAGAGATATAAGTTATCTTATATAAAATATGTTATTCTAGAAAGAGTACCCTTAGGAGGGGAAGCATATTGTCCCTAACAGCAGCATCTAGCTGATCTTGAATTGTTTAATAAAATGGTTGTAGATGTTTTATTGTTTCCTAATTACCAAAAGTGAGGATAGGTTCCCATCTAACACCAGATAAACATGTTACTCTATTATGGATAGAATGGTTTCTCATACTGAGGAAGGGAGATAATGATACATTAATAATTTATGATGTATTGATATTGTAACTTATAGTGAAAATGAGAATGATATATTTGGTATGTTTCATTTTCTTAACTGTGGAGAATATTTATGTCATGGAAAATAATTTCAATGATCATTAAGTTTCTAGAATTCTTATATAAATTGGATGTTGAATGTATGTATTTTTTCAAAATATAAAAACAAATCATATTTAATGAGAAAATATAAATCTTTTATCAGTGATTATGAAAATAATTGAATTAGATTATTTAGGGGAAATCTACAATGTATGTTAAAAAAAAATTTGGTTCTATATTGGAGGCATACCCATAAAAGAATCTATAAATGGATAAGAATAAATATAAATAAAAAATATAAACTTACCCACCAAATAAATATAAAAATGAAAAGGGATTTCTTAATGACGATTTTGATAAATGGATGAAAGTGAAAGATCAATAGAAACCAGGGGATCCCCACTTCGAAATGAATTGTGTTAAGGATAAGGACTTAATGATTTTAGCTACTGATACATTACCGTAAGAAGAAATGAAGTATAAGAAATAGAATAAGTGGATTAAAGATCAACTTTGTGAGACTCATTTGAAATGATTGGAAAGAGATTCTGAGAAGGTTGATATACTAACTTTTTAAACCGATCAGGTGAATCTAAGATCCATGTTATCATTTCATGAAACCTATGTTGTTATTTCGGATGTTCCATTAGTTCTTGATAAAGGAAATTGAAAAGTTAGTGAGTGAAAAATAGTTCCGATAATTCAAGGAAAATAACTATCACACCAATTTTCAAGAAAGGGGTATCTTAGGACTATGAGACAACTTGAAAAAGAGATGGAAAATGATGAAAATAAAGAAGTTAATTTGAAAGAGAAAGAAATAAATTAAGTTTATGAAGAATAAGAAGTAGTTTAATAAGAATAATTTATATAAGTTATTGAAGAAAATCTAGATAAAAAATAAGAATATAAAGAATAAGATTGAAATTAATAGATATAAGATACGGAAGAAAAAGAATCTGATAAATCTTCATCAGAATCATCAAGGGAATCTTCATCAGACATACCTTAAAAACCCGATAATGAATGCAGAGATGGTAGTTATAAAGAAGAATCATCATCTCAAGAAAAATCTGAATCATTATCAAATAAATTTTAAGGTGAATAGAATTAATCAAAAAATATGAGGATATAATTTGTACTAATGATACTGAAATTATTGAATTATCTAATAATAAGTAAGCTGGTAACAAATTTTCCAATGTATTTGAAAAGCCTATTTAAATGAAATAATATAATAAAGGTCAGGATTATAAAGTCATTCCAAGATGAATAAAACCTCCTGAGGTTTTGTAGAAACAATATAATTCACCTCCAACTAATTCTTTGAAAGGAATTGGACATATTGTTTATGTCATGAGAAAACATTATGAAATAATTAAGTATTTTCTTGATATTTAAGGTGTCAAAAAATATATGAATGTATTGTTCAAAAATTAGAGTCAATAAATATTATTAGAGATAATGTTATTTAGATTTAGTATGATGTAAAAACTTTTCACGAAATTTATCAGGCGCACTAAAAGGCATGAAATCATATGGTAAATTGTCTTCTCAAGTAGATGATGATATAGAGAATCGTGGTGATCAATTTGATATTATAAAAGAACTATTTGTAGAATTATAAAATTATATCATTGAATTATCATTTCATATGGATGAAAGGTTAATATTTGTAGATGATTTTTAAGACTAAGCTGATGATTGTACCAAGGATGTTGTTGCTTTGAAAAGGGTAATCTGAAATATGAAGCTTGAACTGTAAAGACTCCAATCATGTGACGATGATGTTATCATAATCTAAGATCATAAAAATGAATTATTAGAGAATTTTCATATTAATATAGATAATTTTGTTAATCTTGAGTAACATAGACATGATTATAAGAAGATCAAGATGTTTTGAAAAACCATGATAAATATAGATTGACTTTTACTTTTGAACACTCGTTGTACTTATTTATAAAACATTATAATTTTTTTGTAATGAATTTTTATTTTTCCAAATTATGAATTTTATGAATGTTATAAAATTTTGATTGGTAGAATTGTTTTACATATTTTCTATGGATTATTTGTTATTTAATTCTATTGTTTCATATTTTTTCTATTTTTTACGTTTTCCGGAAAATCAAAGATTCTCCCCATTCATTTCAAAAATCACTAAGGGGGGTAATTTTATTAAAAGGGTGTGATATCATTATGGGGAATAATTTTTTACAAACGGGGATATATTTCTTTAAAGGGGATAATTTGATCCTTAAGGACTGATATTATCATAAGGGGGAGTTTATTATATTCCTAAAATTGAAATACTAATGGTCATTTTTAGGTTTACTGGTCTAACTCTGAATATGATGTTCTTAAATGAACATGGACTGTATGTTTTTCAATGTTATTTTTTATTTACATTTTAAGGTTTATGATTTCCAAAAAATGTAATGATTGTTGATTTAGATGTTCTAATTATTACTTTTCCATTACTTTTGTTTTGGAAATTACAATCGTGTTCATAAAAAAATGTTTACTAACATTTTATGTCCTAAATGTTTTATAATGTTTGTGTAGAAAAAATAATGCATTATCATTTATAAAATAAGTTTCTATGTATTTTAATTTTAAATTTACATATATTTATTATGATTATCAGAATTTGTTTTGTTTGATTAATTAGAATCACCATTATCAGACTAGATGTTAGAATTTCTATCATGTCTTGCATATAAATAGAGTTTTGATAATTAGATTGATATTGATAATAATTACATCAGACTAATACTCAGAAGGATTATTGTACAGAAAGTAATACAGAAGTCCACTAGACTTCTATGTTTATAATCTGATTTAAGAGAACATATTCATAATGTAAAGAACATTTTAAAAAGGTGATGGTTTTTACCAATTGGTTATCATAAATTCATTTACACTATGTTTTCATGACATGTCAAGTTCCAGGTGTCTGATGTCATTACAAAAAAATCATAGAATATGAACATTGGAAGGATTCCTATAAGAACCTATTCATTTGAATATTTTAGAGATTGTTTATTATATTATATCTCGAATTTTTAGAATAACACTAATTGTGAATATCTTGTTTTAATCATTTTATTTCATTATAGAGTAGTCCTCTTACGGAAACCTTGATAGTTTTTCTCCTTATAAATATTTGTAATTGTTACATACGTCCAGTCATCATAATGATCAAGGGATTCTGAGGATATAAATATAGATATTCTCATCCATTATATTGGGGGCTACAAGGGATAACTAGATAGAGAATCTTATAATTGTATCGAGGGATTTTAGAGGTATGAATATTAAAAAATTCCAATATTTGTATTGAGGTATTTCATTTTAAGGCGTGATAGAAATTACTATACGTAGAAAACTGTGTAAACCTTTAGTTTTGGTTAGAGACTAAAATTTTCTTAAGATTTAAAGATTTATCTTTATAATATCTTCAATGTTATTCTTTGATTTAATTATACTGTATTCCTTTTTGTATACAAGTGTTTATATCCTGCTATATATGTTATAGAATGTGAATAATCAAATAAATATTATAATTTTTATTGTTTTATATTTATTAATATTATTACAATAGTTTTAATATATTTTAATGAATCATATCCATCATGATTAAGATTCATATACTCTAATAAATTTTGTCAACAATGATTAGGATTTTCAATTAGATATATTCAAACTGATATTAGTTCTTATTTTATGACTTTTTAATAAGACTGGGGATTGAGTCTAGAAATATATATATAAAGAGGTTTTGGGTTTGAGTTAGTTTAATATTTTTATGTATGTTTTAAAAATAAAATTCACCTCTCCCTTCTTATATGTATTTTGATTGAATTATATCTTATGATCCTAAATTTAAAACATGTGTAGTTCATAAATGTGCTTAAATTCAATCTCACCACCATCTCTCAAATGAATACATTCATACTACTTTGTTATGACACCATACCCATATAGGTACCCTTACTGAGCCTGAAATGAATGGATATATATAATTTCCCCTTTAGTCCAACATTTATTGGGCCCTATGATGGGAACTATATATAATGTTATTGAAATCACAAATATATAATAAATTTCTCTAAATAATAAACATTGGATCAGGAGATTGGATTTAAAACATAAATCAACTACATAATATAAATTAATGGGATCCAAAAAATCCCATTATTCATGAACAATGTCAATAAACATAATAAATTCCCAAAAATAGAGCTTAAATACAAGTCATATAGTTGAAACTCCTCAATAGCTCCAACATAAAATCAAGTATTTTTTAGATGAATTTGTGAAAAGATATTTTAATGATATAAAAAATTATATATATATATATATATGTGTGTACTTTGACCATAACATGAATACTAATTTGTATAATTCCCATTTTCTCTATTATAAATTATTAAATAGTATACTAATGCTCTAAATTAACTAACCAAAATACCAAAAAGAATATAAAGAGGTAAAATATCATGTATGAAGCCTCACCATGTCACTCACATCAAACAAGACATCAATGTGAAATAATATGGAAAGAAGAATATCAAAAAAAAAAATCTAACACATCCCCACTTATTTTCCACAGTCACTCATGAACATTAATTTAATAGAAATCCCATACCATATGTATCCACTAACTTCATATCACCTTAAACCTTATCTTAATGGGAAATACTCGGCTCTTAGCCGATGTTAAACACCACATAAAAACCTCATAACAATAATAAAAAATGACACAACCATCACTAAATCAATATTTCATAACCACATACATAAACTAGAATAGTATGCTATCATTAACATGATGGAAATAAACATCATACCCTCAACCTACCCTAAATTAACCCCACAATGAGAAACCTCAACATCTCTTAAATCATCACTTTTGGTGCACTATATCCTTCAAATTTCACATATCAAGCATAATAAGAACTACAATATTTTATAATGAATATATTGGCGTAGCTGGCTGTCTATCCTCAAAAACCTCAAATTTTGGGAAAAACATAAAACCCAAAATGATTGTCGTCAATGAAAATACACAACACGGGTGTGGTGCGTAGAAAAAATATGAAATAAAATATATGGTAGATATATTACAATCAATACCAAAATATTGTCTGATAAAAAAATTAGAAGCATATGTCATGCTAATTCTAGAAGCATCTCATAGCCTATGCCACCATTCCCTACCACCTCTAGTGCATCACACCTCACAACTACTAAAAAGATGGAACACAATCTAATATTTAATTACATGATCCTATATTTCAAGATTTATAGTGTTTTAATAAATTCCCATTTGTTATTTGTTTTATTTTCACATTAACATATCTGATTCCTCTATTATTAAATTAATTTAATAAAATTTACTCACATCAATTCCAGCCTATTATATTTCGGTTTTATCATTTCAATATGATTCCATCGATAATTGAGAAACCAAAAAAAACATACACCACTAAAACTCATCCACTCCACATCAACCAATGTCACAAGACAATATATACCCTGAAAATACAATAACCCATGTTTTAACCACAAATAAATTTCCCATTCATTATCATACATCATATCCTATAACAACTACCCCTATATTCCCTTTCCAACAAACTTAAACTCAATCAAAGTCACCAATATAATTGGTAAAAACCTAAATAGTTCTTTAAAAATCATATAATAAAAAATATATAATAAATAATAATATAGTATCCCACTTCATCTTTGACATATAATTTAATTTTGGTTTATGTTCTTTTATAATGTCTCATATTATATTTCAATGGAATTATATAAAAATTCCATATAACCATGTTAATATAGTTAAATAAATTATTTATGTAAATTTTTATTTTATACATAGTGAGATGAATCAATTAATTACATAAAGGGATACATAATCCACAATAACCACCACATAAAAAAGGTTCGAAACAACTATAATTTTCATTAATAGAATCAAAAATGTATCATAATAATCTATAACAAAAATTTAAAATGAATTATTAGGACTCCCATCCATTTATGTTTTAGATTTATCTAATTATTAATATGATTATATAAACCCATAAAATCCACCCAAAGTAAAAAATCATTCAATTCTACAAGATATACGTAATAAAATTAAAGAACATGAATCCCCTTCTTTGAGAGGGAAAAAAGATCCTAAAAAAGATACAACAAAGAAGGGGAAAAGAAGATAATGTTTCTTCTAATATATCATGAAGGTAAGTACCTAATATATCTATGACACATATATATAAAGGAGTAATACAAAATAGAATTATCATTCCATCTTAAATGAAATAAACTGATGTAGAAAAAGAGTGGAAACCATGATATTAAATGCATTCAGAATCCTAAACCAAATGGATGTGAGTGGATCATGTAATACTCATGGATCTAGAACAGGGTTCTGGTTCATCCAGAAATGAATAAAATGTAAAAATAAAGGAATTAAGAAGAATAAATACTTTTAATATTCTAGATATAGTTCTCCTAATATTAACTATGTCATTTTACCTTTTTATGTTTCATTTATATCAGTTTCATTTAAAATAAATGGAATCCCACTTCTTAAAACCAACATGTTTAATAAATTAATTTCATAGATTTAATCCAATCAATTATGATTAAAATAATGGTTAATTATAATTACTTTACTTATTTAATGTTATAAATAATTTTACATTTAATTCTACATAATATAGTCATTTTGAGAAAAAAATATATGAAATGTTTTTATATATTTAAGTGACCTTAACAATTTTAATAATGAGAAAAAAACTGTTCCATGAGAATGAAATCTAAAAAAGAGAAAAAAAATTTACGTCCATGGGAAGGTATTATGTGATATTCAGAACAAAATGTGATAGAAAAAATGAATTTATTATTTTGTAAACAAACTATAACTTTGAGAAAGAATTAAATGATTGGGGGAAAAATTTGAAAATTTTGTATGAAATATAACACAAAACACTAACTTTACTCCTTCATGCCTTGGAAAATGTCAATGCAAATGTTTTTTGTATTTTTTCTGTTAAAACCTATGCTCTCATTCCTTCCATATCAACCAATGAAGATTCCAACTATATATCATGTCTCACAACACCAACCAAAAAATGCATCCTACATCACAAACTACATACCTCATATTACATATATAATTTAGTATGTTTTTGTGAAAAAAATAGTACATGAACCAAATTAATTCCTCCTTCCATACATGATCTCTTCCCCATATCCAATCGTCCACCATAGTATCACCAAAATATACTTTTGAAGGGAAGATATGGTAGAAGGGGTAGTCATCCATTTATAACCATTCAATTCTCAAAGATAGAGAAATCAACTTGAAAGACCCTATTTTTTGTTTATAATACAATAATTGTGTGGGGTGTATAATAAGATCATATGAAAACATAGCGATATAATAGACTCACACAATCCGACACATATGGATTCACATATTCAAGCCACCACAACCAATATCACAACATTATAGTTATCACACCACCATGTAATTCCTCCAATATAGAAAAAACTAACCAAAAGCATCAAATTATATTCCATAAACTAGGTTCCCATTCACATTATTTAATTTAAGAGTTCAACAACCATCATTCTCCCATTTATTCATCAATTTGAATTTACAAAAATGAAATCCATAACCCATAAACATTATTATATTAGTCAATGTAATTATTAAATTTCCATCGAACAGATAATATGAAAATACAACATAAAAGCATCACATCATAACCATGGAAATCGTGTTGCAAAAATGATGTCCACATGGCCACACATAACCAACTCCATGATTCTATTGACAACCAAACAAGTATATATAATTAATATTATGTAAATCTTTTAATTTAAGAAGAATAAGTAAACAACATTTAAAAAATATATTAAAATAAATCCACCACTATATTTAATAACTCTATAACATGAATGTATCAAGAGAAAAAAATATATCAACAAAAACCAATAACCAAAAGTGAATCACACCATCCCATTTTAGTTCCATTATTTTAATTTAATATTATCATTATGAAAATTTATACCATTCACCCAATAATAAAAAAAATAATGATAATCCAACAAATTTACATTAAACTAGATTGAACTTGAATAACATATCTTAAAATACTCTTTCTAATTCACTGAATAAAGACAAATAAAGAGAGGGTGAACTATGGGAACACAACCACACATTGAATCCTTCAATCATTTGAAAACATAGTGATGAATCATCAATATTGTAACCCAACTAATAATAAACTGAAAAAAACATCCACTCTTAATGCACCTAATAAAAATGGATTAAAATGAATATAAAGTGAATAATTTCTCATTAAAAATCCAGCAATACTAAACCACTAAGACAAAAACATGGAAAAAAAATCATAGGATGTTATGGATCCAAAAAACACATTAGGATAAAATGAATTTAGGGAGGAATAAAAAATGATAGAGTAAAATTATAGCTATTGAAATGATGGAAATTTCACCATCCATATTGTTTGTTTTCTTTTCATGTGACTAACCACATTCCATTCACATATATTAAAAAAGGGTGTTCGATCCAAAAAACCTGAATGGATTTTACGCAAAGAATAGAAATTTCACTTAATAAATTATTGGAATACTGAACCATAATAATGATCATTAGGGTCATTCACAAAATAAATGAAAAATAAATTAGTGAAACGCACCTTGATAATGATTTCGTAATATAGGTATCATAATATGTGAACATTCATCCACCCCATATATAGATGATTCCTGATGTAAAAGACAAAAAATATTTGTTAATTAAACTCTATCACCTCATATTCCTTTCCCATAATCATCCCAAGATTTCTGCAACCCAAGATTAAAATTTAATAGGCTTGACATGACACCATGATATTTAAAAGAACAATATGTTTGATAGAGTATACAAAATAGAACCCCATTCTTAAGTGAATGAGCTAATAATATTTTATCATATAATAATTATAACTTAGTCATTGAATTGGAGGGTATGATTTATTTAATTATATTGCGATATATATATTTTACCTTGTAAATAAAAAATTTACTTATTAATTATTATTAAATATGCACATAATTTTTATTAGAGATATTTTATTCATCTAAACATTATTTCTTTAGAAATGATTTTTATTTCATCTTGTGTGGTAAACATATAATATATTATTGTAACTTTTTAAAATTATATTTGATGAAAGATATTTCATTTATAATTATAATTTCAAAATTATATAAAAGTTCATCTTTAATATTTTTTTGGAATATTGAATTTCCATTGAATAGTGAAAATTACTATTTTTAATAGAAAATTATATTTTCTTATGTACTTACAAGTATTAAATTTTTGATAAAATAATTTTAATGTAATATTGGATATATTATTTAATTAATATTAGAATTATATTAATTGGAATCAATTTAATCTCTCAATATTATATAAAATAATTTTTTTACTTATGAATGATTTTTTACAAAAAATTAATTTTCATTCAATTCATTGTTTTTATCATAAATTAAGTTCTACCACTTCTCGCAATTGTATCATAAAAAATAGATACCAAATTTTATGTCAAGATGTTCAAATTTGGTAAATTAGTCCCTTTTTTGGTATTTATGAAAGGTAACCATGGTTAATATTTGTCACATTCTTATGGGTAAAATAGTGGAAAAGCCATGAGATTAGGTCTCAAAGTCATCCAAACACTTGACATTATCCAATTTTAGTGGTGGAGTTTGATCATTTCAACCCATTTCATGAATATATGGCCACTTGGTGTGAATTTAATTTGATAATAATGTTTATATGAACTTATTGGAAATGTAAATACACAATTTCACACTTTTATATTTAATATTTTTAAATTTCTTATAAAAGGATAATAATACAATATGATCTTTAATAACTATTTATTTTAAATATAAAATTTTAATAAATTTTTTATTTATTCATAACATTTGGTAACTAAAAAATTACCTTCAATGGTTACACAATGTAGATGTCGTATTCATCCAATTAATAGAAAAATACATTAAATTATTTTTAAAAAATAAAATGTTTCCAAATTTGGGACGTTTTTTTAATAATTATATAGAAAAAATAAAATATTAGTGATATTTTAAAGGTTTATAATCAAATTCCATTTATGTAATATTATTTTAAATGTAAAATAATGTGAATATATAATAAAATGGCTTTAATAGTATTTATGATAATAATATATTATTAATTTATGTAAAAATAATAAATATTATGAAATAATATGATTAGGATGTAAATGGTCAAAAAATTTTATAATCCCCATTTATGAATTAATTGTTAACTTATAAGTAAAACTACTACAGTTTGTTATAGAACATCTCATTACCACTAAAAAGGTAAAAATCAGCTAATGAAATGGAGAAACCAAATGATATTGTAGAGACCCGTACTTGATGTACATGGACATTACATTACTTTTTCGGAATACTTAATATATATGAAAAACAAACACACAAGGACCGTAATAGTTTAGTGTCTTTGGAAACATGGAAAAATAATCATCTAATCACGTTGAAAGATCTTCAACATATCCCATAAAGATCTCCCCCTTTTGTTTTCTTACCAAAAACCTTTCTTTATATCCTGGGGAAAACAAAACATAAAAAGGGTGAGATCAAATGCTCAGTAAGGGTAAACATATAGATTATAAAACAATCCATAAACATTTGAATGCAAAAACATGAACATAAAATCTAAACATCAAAATCTAGAGCAAAGACATAAATCTTGGAGGTACGTAATGAATATATCATAAAGGAACATCAATCATGATAAAATATCATGGGAATAAAACATGTAATTGTGGTAAACCATTAAGCACATGATATGGTTTCTATATTAGCCAAGGAATTTCTTCCAAGACCATCTTAGTGGACAAAGTCCCTTTCTGAATCGAGTTCACTCCTCGTTCCAGTCCTGTATCACTAAACCAGATTAACATACCATTCCAGCCATGTATATCTCATGAGATATAAATCTTTACCCAATTAATTAGAGGGAGATATAGGTCTCTCCCATATCATAATGAAATAATTCATACTTGGGCCACAAAATAGGCATAAACCATTCATCATAACCCAAATAATAACATGGGTTTCATAAAAATCATCCCATCATAATGTAAACCATATAAAAAATGGAAATCATTTCCTCATGAAAAGATTCAAACCTTGTAAATAATATAGACATTATACTTTAAACATAATCATACTAAATAATGTCACCTTAGATGGAAAACAGTTTTGACAAAACACTTCAAATGAATTCTTGAGGAAAATATCCTTTCTTCATAAAAATCATTTTCTTATCACAAAATGCCATTCAATATTAAAAGAAAAGGATTTTGTTGAAAATAATCATGAAATCTTGTAGATTAATCTTCATGATAATTATGCGTTATGAAACCGTAAAAATCTGTTCATGCAATATAAGTTAAAAAAATATTCTCCTCGTACTTTTTTCAGAAAAGTCAAAAAGTTCCTCATATGGTAAAAAAAGAAAGATTCCTTCCATAAAACCAAGTAAAAATCAAAGACGGGTAAAAATGACATTAAACATACATGAAAGTATATTAAACACTTTATAAAAAACATTTTATGGGCATGGATGAAAAATATAACCCCATTAAATACGTACGAATAAACAATCTCGGATAAAAACGAGATTGGAAAAGTTACCCCTTACCTTAGGTCCAATATGCTTCGTACGTATCCGAACCTCATGTATAATTATTTAAATAAAGTCATTGACTTATTAAAAAATTATATTCATTGTTATTATATCATATATGGTTCACTTATGACTTTATATTACCTGTACTTTTGTAAATTCCATGTTAAAGCAGCGTTTTGGGTAAAATCGTTTTATTTATCGTACGTGTTTGGACATGTTGTTCAAGATATTATTATTACTTATATCATGATTTAATTAATTAAATAATTTAAATCATTATTTATATATCAAATATATTCATTATATATATATATATAATATAGATAAATGAAATGAAATACACTGTTCATGGAGACGGTAGGCTATACGTACGCAGGAATGCGGTTTTCCATTCCTTATTGACTTGAATGGAAGTAAGTAGATGACATATATATGTATATATATATATATACATAAATACAGTAGATTTATCATGTCATATATTTTATTATTATTCATTATATATACTTTATAATCATTTTTTAATGGTTAACATGGAGAATGAATCTCATCACGTCATGGAGACGGTAATCCGTACGTACGCACGAGCAATGATATCATTCCCATAAATATTGAATTGAATTGGAGTTGATAATATAATATCTCAAAATCATTATGATGTTATAATAACTATATATAGTTATTCTTTACACCATTATACCCAACCAAGTAAGGTGGTGGTGGAAAAACAGATTACACTACAACGTGGAGACGATATTCCATACGTACGCACGCGCGGTGATTTCGTGTTCCATAAGATGGATAAAAGGTGAAATGGGGTTGTTTCATATTTATAATAATATATAATTATATTATTGATATTTATTTAGTTACTTTATAATGAAACTACTAATGAAGAAGAAGTTGAAGAAGAAAGAAACTTGATAGAATCGGTAGAAGATATTACATCTTCTTCACACACACCTTTTTTAAGCTTCCTCATAAGGCACTAGAATTGGTCTTTTGAGGAGACCAGAACCTCTTTAATGATTCTAGGGACGTTGAGAAGGGAAATGGGTAGGGTTTTCCTGAGCTTGAAGGCTCAAACTTGTGTGAAGAGAAGAGGGAGGAGGTTCCCTTTTATAAGGGAGGAGAGGGGCACTTTTGGAAACATAAAAAATATTAATTTATAATAAATTCAAAACCCACATATAAACTTCCAAAATGAATCAAATAAAAATATTATATGAGATAAAATTGTAATCTCATCAACCAAAAAATAATAGACATGTTTTGAATTTATTTTAAACATTATCAACTTGATTTATACTTATTTAATCTATTTAATTTTATTTGTGTTAATAAGATTCTAAATTTTAAATTGTTCTAAATAATTACTTACGTGTTGTGAATTTTAAATAATTGTATAATTTATGAAATTTTAGACCATATAAATTTGAATTTATAATTTTTAAATATTTTTTAGATTTTTAAACAATTTTATATCATGTTATTTTTATAAAATAACAATAGTGTCAATTTTGACACTATTCATTTATTTGAATTTAAATAAAATCCACACAAAAGATATGTTCGAACTAAAAGATTTAATAGATTCATAAAAAGCCATATTTCTCTATAAAATTAGTGGATCACCTTATATATTTCATATAATATTTTTTTTAATATTTTTAATCCCATTTATTTGAAATAAAATAATTTCAACATCACTATTGTGTCACCTTTAATGATAATTATTTAATCCATAAAAAATCTAAATAAATTCACATGATATAGATAATTTTATTAGCTTTATGGAGACTATTAATGTTCAAAGTTTCAGGAAGTTTATCACTAAATTAAAATTATAATACAAATAAGATTTAAGAGAGTGTCATGTTGTCACTTTCTTTGGTTTTAATAATAATTCAATAGTTTTCATGGTCAAAAGTCCATAAAATAAATATATTACGACCCTTATGTGATATGGGTCGACTTTTAGTCATCTAATATAATTTTTTCAGGTGTTTGGGTATTTTTATAATCTTATTTTTACCCTTAATTACCAGATTTACCTTTAACTACAGTAAATAAAAATTACCGTAGTTGCTATTTATAGTATCAAAAAATAAAAAATAAAATAAAATAAAACTAACCTATTAACATAATTTGGACTCACTAAATTAAAATATGAATTAATTTTTCAAAATTCAAAAACATAGAAGTTTCAGTAATTAATTTAAAATTAATACCGTTGTTAAGAAAAAAGGTTTTAAAAGTTAAAATATTGCCAATGATTGAAATGTTTTTACCAATGAATTCAATTGAAAATTAAGGGTAATAACATAAATTATATTAAATGGTAAAAATATATTATATTTATACTTTAAAACCATTCAATATTATAATTTTACCATATAAATTATTGCAATGAAAAAAGTAGTTTTTATTTAAAATACAGTGTGTTTTTACTATTAATTAAAATAAGAAATATATCAGAATAATATGAAAAATTTATCCAAAGTAAATTTTTATATCCTGATTTCAAAGAAGAATTTTATTTTTCCAAATTTAAATTATAAACCCATCAAAAAATAGATTTAATGTTGGTGCTCCATCAAAAGGCGACTAAACTGCTTTTTTTGAAAAATACTTATTTTACTTGAAAATTTTATTTTGTTCCCAAACCATGTTTTAGAAAATGAGTAAGAGGAATAATAATGTTATAAACTTCAAAATGTAGTTAATAATATTAATAACGGCTAGTCCATAATAATATTATAACAATATATCATTGTTTATTGAATCCTGGTATTGCGTACTACACACGCTTTCGAAGAAGGTCGCGATTGCGTGTAACACAAGCCAAGAATAGTGGTTGCGTATAATATAAGAATATATGATGTTGCATATAGCACAAGATAATTTTGTTGTAACGTACAACACAAGACATTAATGAAACTAAAGGAATATTTTTCATAAAATCTCATGGTGTTACATTCTACCCCACTTAAAATGAATTTCGCCCTCGAAATTCGTCAGGGTTATAAATGGTTTACTACTGAAAGATTATTTAATAGAAACCCACATTGTAAAAAGGAATACCAAAACTGAACTTTAAAAACTAAATTATGAAACATAACGGTTACCCAAATTAACTAATCATTGGGTTTCCACATAGGAGAACATAGGTGAAAATATGGATATGAAAGTGAAATCTAACCATCAAGTTTTGATGGAGAGTGGTAGAGAAAATTTCTATGAAGAATACAACAATAACAAAGCCATAAATTTGTGACAATCTAAGGTACCATCTGATTCATCAGATATGAGAACATTAGGAAAAAAAAATTGGTTTTCAAGATCATTTCCCTAAAGTTGAAGAATAATTAAAAGAAATACTTACTTGATTTTGGTACAATCTCACTGTTGTTTTTTCCATGAAAACTTTCCACATCATATATTAATTAAATGAAGTTGAATTTGTCATTCGTGAAGTGTTAGAAGATCATGCGATAGAATGATGGGTCATTACATCTGTCTCAAATAAATGGTTAGAAAAAGTTATCAAATATACATAAGTCCATCTATGGTGAGGTTAATCGTATATGATTCCAAAAATGGAATTATAATTCATCTATCATCCCGCTTAATATAAAAATAGTTTTTACTAACCAGGGATTTCCTGTAGGCTAGTGGTAGGGGATAAAGGCCTGTCACACTTCAGTTGTGGGTTTGATTCCCACAGCCTTGTCCGACGCGAATGGTTGTCGCCCGTCCTGCAGGTTGTCCATTTTTTAAAACTACATTATTATAACATTCCATCAATAATAATGAAAAAAAATTTAGCCTTAAACAATACTAACTTATTTCCAACATAATCCATTCAAATATTTAGGCTTATCCAAAATATTTCTGTCAATGGTCATAGTATAAAGAGAAGAATTACTATAAATTTCATCTCTCTATCATGTGAATACCATCATTTATCCCCCATATATCATACGATATATCTTAAACATGTGAATACCTTAATCATGTATTCTCTTGAAATACCCATTGGACCTTAGTGAAAACATGAATGTTGTCAAAATTTAACACTTTCCAAATACCAAAATCCCAAAATTTCTATATACTCAACCCATGATATAACTTTGTCCTTATATCAGACATGAACTCATTTCATTTTTTCTTTATCTGTTCATTATGCGCATATCATCTTCTTTCCAAAAATATTTCAATCACTTTTCATGGTTATCGGTACCATATAATTATTGAAAACCAATACATAGATATTCCAAAATTCCACGATACCATAAATGAGATTCCATGATACTATTTTGAAATCCCATTACATAAACACTTAATCATTACAAAACATCATTGTCATACTCAACATCACAAATAGTGATCGCATGTGACTTCCCATTATCCTTTTCCTTAAGTCGTTGCTCACGTTGATCATAATTAACCCATGGATTTGGGAATTGATTAAAATAATGCCCCATTTCCATGCACTTGAAGCATTGATGTGTTGGTGGTGCGTTCTCTGTAGTCTTTCCTTTATTCACATCATTAGAAACTCCTTTTCCATTACTTCGACACTCAGCTACTCGATGACCTTCTTTTCCACACTTAAAAATTTTTTGAGTCTCTTTAAGACAATCACCACCATGCTTCTTTCCACACTTTGAGCATAAAGAATCATCCATCTCCTTTTCACTACTATTCTTAGATTTCTCCTTGAACTCCATCTTTCGTTTCTTGTCAAAACCATGAGATGGATATGTAACACCAACTTCTATTTCTACCATAATAGCACAACACACAATTTCTTCATTGATATTGAAGTCTCATATAGCTAATTACCTTCGAAGACTTGGTTTTAAGCCACTGAAGAATCGATCAAATTTTCATTCAGGTTGGATGATAAAGCCAGATGCATACCTTGAAAGCCTTGTAAAATTCGCTTCGTATATACAAATAGATTAATCATCCATTTTCTTAAGCTCAAGGAAATAATTTTCCATCTTTTTTCGAAGAATACGAGGGAAGTACTTACTGAAATATATGTTCTTGAACTCATACCATTCCAGGGATTCAATTTCATCTCGGGGACTTGTATTCTTAATTACAGTCCACCATTGATCTGCTTCACCTTCTAAATGATAAATATCCAGACTGACTTTTTAATGTTCTGAACTGCAATGTATGGAAAATATCTTTTCAATGGTAATGATCTATTGTTCAGCAACAAGTGGATCAGAATACCCACTGAAAGAATGTAGACGTTACCTCATGAAGGACTCAATAGAATATTATTCCCTTCTTTACTCATTTGGATGTCCAGAATGATTCATAGCTTGTGTAAGTATATCAATATGATTTTGTACACCATCTTCCATAACATTGGTTTTTTCAGGAAGACAATCATTGCACTGTCCATTACATTGATCAACACGGTTCCTTCGGGTTCCATCCATCTTCTAAAACCCAAAAAGAATAGTGTGAGGTGAAAAAATAATGCTAGGGAAAAATCTTAATAAAGGGGGAGTACCTTCAATATATAACATATTAGGGTTAATTCTAAGATTGTTACTGTTATTCTAGGACTATAACCGATACTTATACTTAACCTTAGGGACATCCCTAGACATAACATAGAAATATCTCTAGGGATCTCACTAAAGTTTTCGCATCCTAGTTTAAAAAGGATAACTAAACCTCCCTATAATACCAATTGTAGACACCCATACTTGATGTACATATACATTAAATTACTTTTGAAGAATACTTAATACATAACAAAAACAAACATACAAGGACCGTAATATTTTAGTGTCTTTGGAAATGTGGAAAAATAATCTTTTAATCATGGTGAAAGATCTTCAACATCTCCCATAAAGATCTTCCCATTTTGTTTTCTTACCTAATACCTTTCTTTATATCCTGGGGAAAAGAAATAATAAAAAGGGTGAGCTCAAATTCTCATTAAGGGTAAACATAGAGAGAATAAAACAATTCATAAACATCTGAATGAAAAAACATGAACATAAAATCTAAACATCAATATATTGAGCAAAGATATAAATATTGGAGGTACGTAAGGAATATATCATAAATGAACATCAATCAGGATAAAATAGCATGGAAATAAAACATGTAATTGTGGAAAAACACTAAGCGCATGATATGGTTTCCATATTAGCCAAGGCATTTCTGCCAAGACCATCTTAGTGGAAACAGTCCCTTTCTAAATCGAGTTTACTCCTCGTTCCAGTCCTGTATCACTGAACTAGATTAACATAACATTCCAGCCATGTCTATCTCATGAGATATAAATCTTTACCCAATGAATTGGAGGGACAAATACGTCCCACCCATATCATAATGAAATCATTCTTACTTGTGCCACAAAATAAGCATAAATCATTCATCATAACCCAAAGAATAAAATGGGTTTCATAAACATCATCCCATCACAACGTAAACCATATAAAACAAATAGATCTCATTTCATCATAAAAATAATTAAACCATGTAAATACTTGAGACATTATACTTGAAACATAATCATATTAAATAATGTCATCATAGATGGAAAATAGTTTTGACAAAACACTTGAAATGAATTCTTGAGGAAAATATCATTTCTTCTTTAAACCCATTTTATTATCAAAAAATGCCATTCGATTTTAAAAGAAAAGGATTTTTTTTAAAATAATCATGAAATCTTGCAGAATAATCTTCATGAAAATTAGGCGTTATGAAACCATAAAAATCTGTTCATGCCGTATAAGTTAAAAAAAATATTCCCCTCATACTTTTGTCGGAAAAGTCAAAAAGTTCCTCGTATGGTAAACAAAAGAAAGATTCCTTCCATAACAGAAAGTAAAAGTAAAATAGGGGTAAAAATGACATTAAACATACATGGAAGAATATTAAACACTTTATGAAAAACATTTTATAGGCAAGGATGAAAAATATAACCCCAGTAAATACTTACGAATAAACAATCTCGGATAAAAATGATATTAGGAAAGTTATCCCCTACCTCAGGTCCGATATGCTTGGTACGTATCCGAACATCCTTTATAGTGATTTAGATAATTTCATTGACTTATTACAGAATAATATTCATTATTATGTTATCATATATTGGTCACTTATGACATTATATTACCCGTTCTTTTGTAAATTCCATGTTAAGGCAGTGTTTTGGGTAAAATCGGTTTATTTATCGTACGTGTTAGGACATGTTGTTCTTGATATTATTATTAATTATATCATGATTTAATTAATTACAGAATGTAAATCATGATTTATATATCATATATATTCAGTATATATATATATATAATAGATAGATAAATGAAATGAAATACACCGTTCATGGAGACGGTAGGCCGTACGTACGCATGAACGTTGTTTTCCTTTCCTTATTGACTTGAATGGAAGTAAGTAAATGAAATACATATGTATATATATACATAAATCCAGTAGCTTTATCATGTCATATATTTCATTATTATTCATTATATATAATTTATAATCATTCTTGAATGGCTAACATAGAGAATGAATCTCATCCCGTCGTGGAGACGGTAATCCGTACGTACGCACGAGCGATGATATCATTCCCTTAAATATTGAATTGAATTGGATTGGATGATATAATATCTCCGAATCAGTATGATGTTATAATATCTATATATAGTTATTCTTTACACCATTATACCCATCCAAGTAAGGTGGTGGTGGAAAAACAGATTACCCCGCGGCGTGGAGACAGTATTCTATACGTACGCACACGCAGTGATTTCGTTTTCCGTATGATGGATAAAAGGTGAAATGGGGTTGTTTCATATTTATAACAACATATCAGTATATTATTGATACTGATGTTATTACTTTATAATGAAAGAACTAAATAAGAAGAATTTGAAGAAGAACGAAACTTGAAAGAATCGGTAGAAGTGATTACCTCTTCTTCGACGCACCTCTTTTAAGATTCCTCTTAAGGCACTAGAGTTGGTCTTTTGAGGAGACCAGAACCCCTATAATGTTTCTTGGGAAGTTTATAGGGGAAATGGGCACGGGTTTTACGAGCTTGAAGGCTCAAAATTGTGTGAATAGAAGAGGGAGGAGGTTCCCTTTTATAACGGAGGAGAGGGGCACCTTTGGAAACCTCAAAAATATTAATTTATAATAAATTCATACCCCACATAAAAACATCCATAATGACTCAAATACGAATATTATATGTGATAGGGTTGTAATATCATCAACCAATAATATTTAGAAATGTTTGGAATTTAGTTTAAACATTATCAACTTGATTTATCATTATTTAATCTATTTAATTTAATTTGTGTTAATAAGATTCTAAATTTTAAATTGTTATATATAATTACTTATGTGTTGTGAATTGTCCATAATTGGATAATTTATGACATTTTAGACCATATAAATTTTAATTTATAAATTTTAAATATTTTTGGGATTTTTAATCCATTTTATATTATGTTATTTTTATAAAATAACAATAGTGACAATTTTGACACTATTCATTTATTTGAATTTAAATAAAATACCCACAGAAGATATGTTCGAACTAAAAGATTTAAAAGATTCAAAACATGTGATATTTATCTATAAAATTAGCAGATATCATTAAATAGTTCATATAATATTTATTTTAATATTTTTAAAACAATTTATTTGATATAAAATAATTTCAACATCACTATTATGTCACCTTTAATGATAATTATTTAATCCCAAAAAGTTATAAACAAATTCACATGATGTAGATAATTTTATTATATTTATGGAGACTATTAATGTTCAAATATTCATGATGTTTATCACTAAATTAAAATTATTATACTAATAAGATTTAAGAGAGTGACATGTTGTCACTCTCTTTGGTTTTAATAATAATTAAATTATTTTCATGGTCAAAAGTCCATAAAATTAATATATTCAGACCCTAAGGTGATATGGGTAGACTTTTAGTCATCCAATAGAATTTTGGCAGGTGTTACGATAATTTTATAATCTTATTTTTTACCCTTAATTACCCGATTTACCTTTAACTGCAGTAAATAAAAATTACCGTAGTTACTATTCATAATATCAAAAAAAAAACTAACCTATTAACATAACTTTTACCCACTGAATTCAAATATAGAATCCATTTTTCAAAATTAAAAACACAGAAGTTGCAGTAATTAATTTAAAATTAACCCCGTTGTTAAAAAATGGTTTTAAAAGTTAAAATATTGCCAAAGATTGAAATGTTTTTACCTATGAATTCAATGTAAAATTAATGGTAATGACATATATTTTATTAAATGGTAAAAATATATTCTATTTACACTTTAAAACCATTAAATATTATAATTTAACCATACAAATTATTACGATGAAAAAAGTTGTTTTTATTTAAAATATATCATGTTTTCACTATTCATTAAAATATGAAAGTTATCAGAATAATATGAAAATTTTATCCAAAGTAAATTTTTATATCCTGATTTCAAAGAAGAATTTTATTTTTTAAAATTGAACTTATAAACCCATCAAAAACTAGATTTAATGTTGGTGCGCCATCAAAAGGCTGCTAAACTACTTTTTTGAAAAATACTTATTTTACCTGAAAAAATTATTTTGTTCACATACCATGATTTAGAAAATGAGTATGTTGAATAATAATGTTATAAAATTCAAAATGTAGTTAATACTATTCATAACGGCTAGTCCATAACAATATTATAACAATATATCGTTGTTTAGTGAAACCCGGTATTGCGTACTACACACGCTATCGAAGAAGGTTGCGATTGCGTGTAACACAAGTCAAGAATAGTGTTTGCGTATAATATAATCAAATACGGTGTTGAATATAGCACAAGCTAATTTTGTTGTAACGTACAATAGAAGACATTAATGAAATTAAAAAGAATATTTTTCATAAAATATCGGGGTGTTTTAGATATAGTATAATATGACACCAAAACCAACATAAATTCAATTACATAATGATATTTTTACAATACACTACTTTGTTAATATATGGTAATTTTTAAAAAAAATTATATTTATATTTGATTAATTATATATTTATTTTTTGGAAATTCCAAATGTGTCCATTCCATCTTGTATAAATGGACACCCCTTCATCGCTATTCATCACACCAATTTTAGTCATCTATGTAACACCCCAAGATTCCACGATACGTTTCCCTTTGAATAATGCAAGGGCGTGCATTGTACACAACTTTGAGATTCTAACACACCACAACCAATCAAACTAGCCATTATGAATAGTAATAACTAATTTTTGAAATTTTCTAAATTCTATCTCTCAAAATGGACTTCATTTTTTCATTCGGAATATCGAAATTAGCCTACGGTGAAATTTTGGTACTTTTCGGATAACTTTCATAATTTGATAAATAGTGAAAATTACTAGATTTTAATTAAAAACATCTTTTTTAATTGAAATAATTAATATTGATAAATTATGAATTTGAGTGGTTTTAAAGTATATTTAGAATATATTTTTACCATTTAATTCAATTTTTGTCATTGGACATAATTTCACAATTAAACCAGACATAAACAGGTGCCAATCTTTTGATAGTTATTATGTCTTAAAAACACGCTTTTTGTTTTGACAGCGGGAATTAATTTTAAATTAATTTCTGCTACTTCTGTGTTTGGAATTTGTAAAAATGGATTCCATATTTTGAATCAGGATGTTCAAATTGGGTAAATAGGTAACTTTTATTTTTAGACATTTTGAATAATTACTTCGGTAAATATTTTATTTACCATGGTTAAAGGATAAATCCGGTAAATAAGGGTTACAAAATAATATTATAATAATAAAAAATCACTCATAAACGAGTCCTAACCTTATTGGTTGATAGATGTCCGACCATGGGAATATTTGGGTCGATTTTGGGACCCCATGGGGCCAATTGTAAGTGATAGGGACACTTTATTTTAATTAAGTTAAATTGAATACAAAAATGATACAAGCATATATCTTTTAGAAAAACAATTTTTACATAGGGTTATATATGTTAGATTTCTGACTATAAATATTCATTAGAAAGATAATAAGATTTCCTAAATAATGGTTCTTTATTTATAAATTTTAGACATTAAATAAGTTAATTTATTTATGACACAATGGTGATGCAGTAATTACCATAATAGTGAAAACTTCAAATTATTGATATTGTAGATACCCAAAAAAATATAATTTGAGACTTTTTATTAATTAAACTAATTTTATAGGTTAATATGACATGTTAGGAATGATGTAATTAACCTTTTTCGAAGGAATCATTCTTTTATGAGTTTTTTAAAAATCAATTATTGAATAGTGTCAAAATTGACATAAAAGAGTTTTTAAAACAAATATTATATTATTAATTGATATTAAATTATTAAAAATCTAAGGATCGTCCAAGAGACTTATATCATGATAGGTGTATCATTAATGGACAACTTGGAGGTCTCTTGGATGTATATGGTATGTTTATTAACCATATAATATAAAAATACAAAGAGACATTGTAAAAGTGAAACTAATTAACTAAGAGTTAATACTTAAAGATAAGGTTAATATAATGACCCAAACATGTCTAAATTCTTTTGGTTGAGTGGTTTTAGACCTATCCCCACCTTAACCTTTAAATAATCTACTTTGGAGCCATTAGAAACCGATTATGTATTAATTATAAAATAATATTTTTAGCTTTTCCAAAGGTGCCCCTCACCCCTCTTATAAAAGGGCACTCTCTCTTCTCATTAACTCACACCATCAAACCCTTTTGGTTCGGCAATCCTCTGCCCCAATACTCTCTCAACTTCCATAACTACAACCTATAGGACTTAGTTTGGTCAGAAAGCCAACCTAAGATACCTTTTTATCATATCAAAAGGAAGAACCCGAAGAAGAGGTAATGATTTCACCACCATTTTTCAAGTTCCTTTCTTCTTCCACTTCTTCTTTATTTTTTATTACCATTCAAAAATAATAACACCGGTATCTTATATATACTGTGATGTTATTATAAATATGGTACAACCATATTCAGTATTCTATCCATCCTTTGAATAACATGTCACCATACGTGCGTACGTACGGCTTACCGTCTACACGTCGTGGTGTAATTGTTATTCAATAAATTATTATTTGGATGGGTATAATAATGATGTGTAATTCATGTAAATAATAAATATAACATGATAATTATTCTGTCTATATGATATACCATCCAATTATATATTATTTTAACATCCAAAGAATGATATTGTCGCTCGTGCGTACGTACGGACTACCGTCTCCACGAAAGTGATTAGATTCATTCTCCATCGTATCCATTAAAGTATAATAATCATTTGACGATTTAAAAATAATGTTTAAGGACTTGATATAATTATGGATATGAATAATATACAACCTATCCAAAACAAACATGTCTTACGTAACAAGGAATATAAAGGAAAACGAGTAAGTTAACACCCGAAATGACGATAATACTAAGATATTAATAACAAATCAATGTCAAAAGATCATATATGATATCATATTAATGTAAATGATTCTTGAATAATTCAACAAAAATTATTTTACCATTATACAAGAGGTTAACCTACCGTCGACCAAGGAAAAAGTACAAAGTAAGGGGTTTCTTATCTCACTTTTAATTCCGTGAGAATTCCATTGTTCACCACTTATTTATTGCATGTAGTGTGTGTACTGCCCATGATTGTATTCATTGTGTAATATACTATAATTTATGGATATTTACATCATCATTTTATTATCCTTCTTTCAGGAGTGTATGTTTCATATGTTAACAAATCGATAAGGGAATTTGAAATTTCAATTTCCATTTATTCGGCTTTACGCATACTTCATTGATTATTTTACTCCAAGATTATGTGTGGGATAACTATTCATTTGATTATGTCATAATTTCCACTCCCCTTTCTGTGTATATACTTTTTATACACATAATCACTCCATTGATAATTTCTCAAGTCATCGATATGAATTTGATAAGAGTAATTTTAACTCATCCTCCATTTGTTGAGTTAAACATCCAATTCATTGGTGTTTTTTTTACAAGATTATGTGCGAATGTCCTTTTATTGTTTTACACTGAATATCCAATCATATTTAGTGTATTTATATTATTCACACATAACTATGTCGTTGATTTATCCTTAACCTAAGGGCACGGTCTTTATGAGAGATTTCATCTCAATTTACATTCCATTGAGGCTTCTTTGTTGTTATACACCAAATCACCTTTATGTGGTGTATATATTGTACTTTGACATAGTATATCATGAATCCCTTTATTCTCATGATATTACAATGTTTTTACTACATCAATTATTTGTATTAAAGTGTCTCTCTTTTGGTTAGAAACTCTAAATAAATACCATTTTTAAATGGTTTAAAGACTTATTCTTCTAAATATTGCCCATCAATGTCCATGTTTTAAAAATGGTTTTAAGGATTTATTTATATGGACATTAATGTTTTAAAATTAAAACTCCTTTTATGAGTTTCAAAGTGGTATGGGACACTTTAATTCAAAAATCTAATTTTAAATGGCTTCTTGACAAATAGTGTGACTTTTAAATATTTTCAAGAAAAGGGGGATATTTCTCTCAAATAGGTTTGATGGTTATTTTCATCTATGTCAATATCATTCATTATTATCAATTGAGGTTAATATGATACAATACAATCTTCCATATTGTATCGAATGAGTTATGTTTGACTGTGGATGTGCTATTTTTATACCATTCATGGTTTGTAGTTAAAGTATTGACATTTCGTATGCTAGTTTTAATACGAATGATTATGTTATGTTTAAACATGTTCATATGAGGAATGCATTTGAATTAGTAAGTGATGGGTGGAGCCTGCTATAGCTCCTCTATGCATCAGTAGGTCTCATGAGACAAACTAGTGTCTCGGCACAAGGCCTTGACAAAATCTTATTTGTAGTCTTGGCACGAGGCCTTGGCTATGTGGTTATGATAGTCTGGCATTATGCATTCCATAATTATGAAAGTGTTTATTGTAAATGCATGTTATTGTTCGACTAGTAGAATATCCATGTGAATAAGTAAATGGAATTATTTCATTTTATCTTTTCCATATTGAGCGGAAGTTCAAGTTTAAAAGGCTTTTTTTAGTTATAAATTGCTTTAAGTGTTTATGCTTATCTATAAAAGCTTCTGCTATATTTTTATCCTTACTGAGCATCTGAGATCACCCCTTTCAATGTTTTATTTTTCCCAGGATGTGGAGAAGTAATTTATGAATGACCTGCAGGGATAATATGAGGGGATATGAAGAAAAGATGTTGTTGTAGTTTTTTTTACCTTATGATGTAATGTAAGACATATGAATATATCTAATGTTTCCAAGACTAATAAACTAATCAGTATTTTGAGACTTGATCCTTTGTGATCATGCCAATGTTATGTAATATTGCACCGACTCTGGGTAACTGGGGTTGAGGCGTTACAGTTGGTATCAGAGGAAGTTTAGTACAAACCTTAGAAGCTAGATTTAGATAAACTCTGATTAGAGCACGTATACCTAAGATGAACTTTGAGGATTAGTATAGAAGAACTTCCTAAAATTTTGGTATTGCAGAGATTTTGTGATTTTTCCGAGCAATACATCCCTGTTTGGATACGACCAGGTAGAGGCGGCTCTGGCACAGATGTACCTAGGGGAAAACCCAAAACATCGCTTTGAGCTAGACTCGAACGGGAACTGGTGCACGACAACGGGCCTTGCTGCACTCTTGGTTACGACACTCCCGGTGGATATTTTTAAGATAATTTACATTTTCTTTACAAACCGATTTGAAGTACTATATATAAGATGAGAGTAAATGACCTTGGTTAATCCTAATGTGTTTCAAATTGAGAATATGGTGACATGTTAATCTCTAAATGATTTTATGAATACTGTTACTCACACAATGCTTTCTGGTTTTAGTCAATGGCTGGATTCTAAAGAAGTCATAGTGAATTTGAGAATGATGTACAAGGTGGGAACAGTGGTGGAAATGAGAAACAAAATGGAATGTTTATAGGCATAAAAGATATCGTCTTTATGCCAAATAAATTTTCCAAAAATATGATCAACAATATATATTAACCAATTCCCGGACTCAACAAAGAAGAGAATGGTGATGAATAATAAGAGCTCCAGCAGTGGAGATCATGGAGAAAGGAATCCTCAATTTCCATCATGCATGAAATGTGGAAGGAGACACCCAGGAAAGTGTCTCAATGGGATAATGAAATGCTTTACGTGCGGGAAGGAAGGACATAAAGTGAAGAATTGCTGAAGAAAAATGAAGAGTACTATGGAAGAAGATAAAAATGGTCCCAAGAATCCATTTACAGTCATTTTCCGTAAATGTAGGGGACCTAGCCATTACCCGAGTGAATGACCTATTCTATAGGATATTTTCTTTGTCAAAGAAGAATCTATGTCGAAATAAATGGTTGGAGAAATGTTTAAAAAGTATTAGTGCTCCTTGTTGATGGTTTTACTTTGGAATAATTTTCTCTTGTATTTTTAACCCTGCAGTTTTCCATGTGAGAATGATATTTGAGGAAGAATTATCTTTTGTTTTGTAGATATAGTTATAAATAACCATTTGGTTTTATATGATCGTTGGGTTTGAGGCAATTATAAGTTATTATAATTTGGGATGAAAATTCAAGGTATGGGATAAGATTTGTGGTTAAATTATGTTATTGTAATTTTGAGGAATTTATCTCATTTTGGTAATGTTATAAAATATAGTTTTTGAAAAAGGACAACACGCAGACCGTGTGACAACCCGTCGCGTCGGACAAAGCTGTGGGAATCGAACCCACAACCAAAGTGTGATTGGGATTTATTTCCTACCACTTGAGTACATGAAGTCCCTAGTTAGTGTGACTATTATTTTTAGTTAAATGATTTTATTGATCAATAATAATTTGATATGGGATCTCGTATCTTATCAAATGAATACGCTTAGTATAGGAAAATGATTTGGTGATTAAGTGATAAATGTTATTTTGGAAGTTTTTAGCTTTGTTGTGAACACTATATGCCCAAGGAAAATAGAATATCATGGGATTTCATTTGAGGAGTAATGGTGGATTTTTATCTATGTTTTTATTGTGGATTTATAGTGATTTGGGTTATTTATGGAAATGATTAGGTTAATTACTTTTAAGAATGTGACTTTAAGAGTAATTAATGTCATTTAGAGATACAATTTAACATGGAAGAATAAATTATTATAAGTTTTGGGTTTTAATATTAGATTGGATTATATTGAAGTATTTTAAGGACAATTGATTATTGAATGATATTTATTTAACTTTGGGGTATTGATGGTTTAATTTTAGAAATTAAGATTAATGTTTTTTTTTCTCTAATGGAATATCCATTTGGGGGATCATCAGATATTATAATAACAATTTTGGTTTTGATTAATCTCTAAAGACAAGGTAAATATAGATTTTATCCTACGTGGATCATGTATTTCTATAGATGTTTATTCTAGCTATTCCATTGTGACCAAGTCTTCTTGAATACCCATTTTTCAAAAAAAAATGAGTTAGTGGTAAAAAGTTATTAAAGAATGAAAATCTACATAAAAATTTAGTATATCTCTTTATGTTCTTAGTTAATATCATAAATTAATTCCTTGTCCTTATGTATTGTAACTTAAAACAAAAAAATGTTTTCTGTTTAATTTTCCTACTGGGAGACTAATGATCGTTTGTCCTAACACAAGTCTATGATTTTTTTATTGTTAACTTTCTCCTGATAATGTTTTCTATCCCTCTCCATCCGAACCTAACACTTAGTTTATCGTCCATATCCATGTTTTCCTACCTGGTTCCTAGTATGGTTTATCTTGGGTGACCTTTATACCTCTCTTCCTTTCTTTTAAAGTGAGAGTTTTATTGACTCTTTATCCGATGTGGGACTTTCCATTATATTCTCAAGCCCAATTTTAAATAAATTGTTAGGACACAATTTATTTAAGGAGGGGAGAATGTAACACCCCATGATTCCATGGAACATTTCCCTTTGAATAATGCAATGGCGTGCATTGTACGCAACATTGAGATTCTAACACACCAAAACCAATCAAACTAGCCGTTATGAATAGTAGTAACTACTTTTTGAAATTTTATAAATTATATCTCTCAAAATGGACTTCATTTTTTGATTCGGAATATCGAAATTAGCCTAGGGTGAAATTTTGGTACTTTTCGGTTAACTTCTATATTTCGATGAATAGTGAAAATAATAGATTTTAATTAAAAACAACTTTTTTAATCGAAATAATTAATATTGATAAATTATGAATTTGAGTGGTTTTAAAGTATATTTATAATATATTTTTACCATTTAATTCAATTTTTTTCATTGGACATAATTTCACAATTAAACCAGACATAAACATGTGCCAATCTTTTGATAGTTATTATCTCTTGAAAACACGCTTTTTATTTTGACAGGGGGAATTAATTTAAAATTAATTTCAACCACTTCTATGTTTTGAATCTGGAAAAATGGATTCCATATTTTGAATCAGTATGTTAAAATTGTGTAAATAGGTAACTTTTATTTTTAGACATTTTGAATAATTACTTCGGTAAATATTTTATTTACCATGGTTAAAGGATAAATCCGGTAAATAATGGTTAAAAAATAATATTATAATAATAAACAATTACCCAAAATCGTGTCCTAACCTTATTGGTTGATACATTCCAGAACATGGGAATCTTTGGGTCAATTTTGGGACCCCATGGCGCCACTTGTAAGTGATAGGGACACTTTATTTTAATTAAGTTAAAATGAATACAAAAATGACACAAGCATATATCTTTTAGAAAAACAATTTTTACATAGGGTTATATATGTTGTATTTTCGACTATAAATATTAATTAGAAATATAAAACGATTTCCGACATTATGGTATTTTATTTATAAATTTTAGACATTAAATAATGTAATTTATTTATGACACAATGGTGATGAAGTAATTACCATAATAGTGAAAAATTAAAATAATTGATATTGTAGATACCCAAATAAATATAATTTGAGACTTTTAATGAATTACAATAATTTTATAGGTTACTATGACATGTTAGGAATGATTTAATTAACTTTTTTAGAAGTAATAATTCTTTTATGATTTTTACAAAAATCAATTATTGAATAGTGTCAAAATTGACATAAAAGAGTTTTTAAAACAAATATTATATTATTAATTGATATTAAATTCCTAAAAATATAAGGTTCGACCAAGAGACTTATATAATTATAGGTTCATCATTAATGGACTAATGGGTGGTCTCTTGGATGTATATAATATGTTTATTAACCATATAATATAAAAATACAAAGAGACATTATAAAAGTGAAACTAATTAACTAAGAGTTAATACATAAAGATAAGGTTAATATAATGACCCAAACCTGTATAAATTCTATTGGTTGAGTGTTTTTAGACCAATCCCCACCTTATACTTTAACTAATATACTTTGGATCCATTAGAAACCGATTATGAATTAATTATAAAATAATATTTTTAGTTTTTTCAAAGGTGCCCCTCACCCCTCTTATAAAAGGGCACTCTCCCTTCTCATTAACTCACACCTTCAAAGACTTTTTGTTCGGCAAATCTCTGCCCAAATACTCTCTAAAATTACCTAAATACAACCTAGAGGCCTTAGTTTGATCATAAATCCAACCTAAGATACCGTTTTTTCAAATCAAAAGGAGGAACCTGAAGAAGAGGTAATGATTTCACCACCCTTTTCAAGTTCCTTTCTTCTTCCACTTCGTCTTTATTTGTTATAACCATTCTAAAATAATAACCTCAGTATCTTATATATACTGTGATGTTATTATAAATATGGTACAACCATATTCAGCATTCTATCCATCCTTTTAATAACATGTCACCATACGTGTGTACGTACGACTTACCGTCTCCACGTCGTGGTGTAATTGTTATTCAATAAATTATTATTTGGATGGGTACAATAATGATGTGTAATTCATGTAAATAATAAATATAACATGATAATTATTCTTTATATATTATATAACATCCAATTATATATTATTTTAACATCAAAATAATGATATTGTCTCCCGTGCGTACGTACGGACTACCGTCTCCACGAAAGCTATGAGATTCATTCTCCATCGTATCCATTCAAGTATAATTACCATTTGATGATTTAAAAATAATGTTTAAGTACATTATATAATTATGGATATGAATAATATACAACCTATCCATAACAAACATGGCTTACATAACAAATATTATAAAGGAAAACGAGTAAGTTAACACCCGAAATGATGATAATACTAAGATATTAATAACAAATCAATGTCAAAAGATCATATATGATATCATATTAATGTAAATTATTCTTGTATAATTCAAAAACAATTATTTCACCATTATACAGGAGGTTAACCTACCGTCGACCAAGGAAAAATTACAATGTAAGGGGTTTCTTATCTCGCTTTTAATTCCGTGAGAATTCCATTGTTCACCACTTATTTGTTGCATGTGTTGTGTGTGCTACCCATGATTGTATTCGTTGTGTAATATATTATAATTTATAGATATTTAAAGAATCATTGTATTATCCTTCTTTCATGGTTTTATGTTTCATAAGTTACCAAATCGATAAGGGAATTTGAAATTTCAATTTCCATTTATTCGGCTTTACGGATACTTCATTGATTATTTTACACCAAGATTATGCGTGAAAAAACTATTCATTTGATTATGTCATAATTTCCACTCCCCTTTATGTGTATAGACTTCTTATACATATAATCACTCCATTGATAATTTCTCAAGTCATTGATATGAATTTGATAAGAGTAAGTTTAACTCATTCTCCATTTGTTGAGTTAAACATCCAATTCATTGGTGTTGTTTTTACAAGATTATGCGTGAATGTCCTTTGATTGTTTTACACTTAATATCCAATCATATTTAGTGTATTTGTATTTGTCACACATAACTATGTCGTTGATTTATCCTTAACCTAAGGATACAACCTTTAAGAGATATTTCTTCTCAATTTACATTCCATTGAGACTTTTTTGTTGTTATACACCAAATCAACTTTATCTGGTGTATATAATGTACTTTTACATAGTATATCATGAATCCATTTATTCTCATGATATTACAATGTTTTGAATACCTCAATTATTTGTATTCAACTTTCCCTCTTTTGGTTAGAAAATTTAACTAAAATACCATTTTTAAATGTTTTAAAGACTTATTCTTCTAAATCTAGCTCATAAATGTCCATGTTTTAAAAATGGTTTTAAGGATTTATTTATATGGACATTAAAGTTTTAAAATTTAAACTCATTTTAAAAGTATCAAAGTGGTATGGGACACTTTGATTCAAAAAACTATTTTTAAATGGCTTCTTGACAAATAGTGTGACTTTTAAATGTTTTCAAGAAAAGGGGGATATTTCTCTCAAATAGTTTGGATGGTTATTTTCATCTATGTCAATATCATTCATTATTATCGATTGAGGTTAATATGATACAATAAAATCTTCCATATTGTATCAAATGAGTTATGTTTTACTATAGATGTGCTATTTTATCCCATTCATGGTTTGTGGTTAAAGTATTGAAATTTCGTATGATAGTTTTAATATGAATGTTTACGTTATGTTTAAACATGTTCATATGAGGAATGAATTGGACTTAGTAAGTGACGGGTGGAGCCCGCTATATCTCCTTGATGCATATGTAGGTCTAATGAGACAAACTAGTGTCTTGGCACAAGGCCTTGACAAAATCTTATTTGTAGTCTTGGCATGAGGCATTGGCTATGTGGTTATGATAGTCTGGCATTATGTATTCCATCATTATGAAAGTGGTTATTGATATTCCATGTGATTGTTCGACTAGTAGAATATCCATGTGAATAAGTAAATGGCATTATTTAATTTTATCTTTGCCATATTATGTCGAAGTTCATGTTTAAAAGGCTTTTGTTTTATTTATAAATTGCTTTATGTGTTTATGCTTATCTATGAAAGATTCAGCTATATTGTTATCCTTACTGAGCATCTGAGCTCACCCCTTTCAATGTTTTATTTTTTCCAGGATGTGAAGAAGTAATTTATGAATGACCTGCAGGGATAGTATGAGGGAATATGAAGAAAAGATGTTGTTGTAGTTTTTTACCTTATGATGTAATGTAAGACTTTTGAATATATCTAGTGTTTCCAAGACTACTAAACTAATCGGTCTTTCGAGACTTGGTCCTTTGTGATCATGCCAATGTTATGTAATAATGCACCGACTCTAGGTAACTGGGGTCGGGGTGTTACAATCTTTCTCAAAAAACCACTTCCTATTTCTCTTAATAAAACCCATATCCACTTAATAATGGTGATATTATTTATAAATACTATAGAAAGGCTCTCTGATAATTAATATAAATGACATCTTCTGAATAAGATTTAATCATCTTTACTGACTCTTACATATATCATTCTTCCTATACACCGTCTCAACATTTTAGAACCATCCAAAAACACTAAATTATAATAATTATAATATCATGTTATTGTGATAATTTTGTTATCATTTTCTATTTCTTTTGGATCCTAAAATCATGAATATATCACTTATGTGTACGTATAATAAACATTCTCAACATTTTAGTGTAATTCATCTTTCATCGCCACATTACATTGATGGGTATAAAGATAGAAATAATTAATACATATGATATATATGATAATACAATTCTTATGTAAATATAATATCATATCTACATTGCTACCATCCATTCTATTGTATAATGATAACGTCGATTATGAGTCCGTGTGAACTACCACCACCATGAAGTGAAGTGATCTGTTCATCACTTCTTCATTACCTTGATACAAATAAGGATATATTTTAAAAATATATATTATATATTATTTAATAATTATTCTGTAAAATATATTTATTATTTAATTTTCTTTTGATACACCAATTGAAAATTGAAAACAATGTTCTTGCGCATGCATGACCTACTATCTCTATGGATGATGTAATGAATTTTTCTATGTAAAACATTATGGATGATTTTAATGAGATATATAATGAATATATATGATATTAATATAATATTAATTAAGATTTTTATGGAACCTTGATCAATGTTCAATTACCAAAACTAAAAATAGAAATAATATATAAAAAACAAACCAATTATCACACAAAAATAGTTATGTTAATATTGATTTGATAATAAATAGGTGAAAAAATGTTTTAAGTAAATAATATATGCTAGGTTATATTTGATAATGGTTCTGGAATATATGTATTGAAATTATATATTTATAAGAACATAGTTTGGAATATTTATAAATGAATTTAGATAGGAGGTAAAGGTTTTCTCATCTCACATTTATTTCTGTTTGACATATACCATATTCACCACATGTTTATTCTTGTGGTCTTTAATTTCACTTTGATATGATATATCATGATTATATTTATGTTAATGGTATTTAATGAATCATTTGTTTCTATTTCATTATTGTGGGTTATGATTCAAATTTTTTCAATGTGGTAAGGGTTTATTTCAAAATCTCATCATTATTTTAGATTTTTTATATTATGTCTCTGTTAGTGGAATTATATGGCCTTTATATCAGAAAATAAATATATTTATTCTTGTATTTTATTTTCATAAAATTATCTATTTTACCCTTTTACACAATCATGTACTCAAGATATTGAATTATTTTTTTAATGAAAACAGACCTTTGTTTCTATTCAGTCTGGAATATTTGTCTTCCACATCCATATCCACAATATAATGATTTTATGAATGTATTAGTATTATAAAATTATATTATATGAATATGTTTATACTTGTTTTGTATTTTATAAATTGATTTAAAATGAATCATCTAATAAATTTTCTAAATGAGGTACTTCAAATTTTTACCAAAAATGATAAATGAATCACTGTTTTAATAAACTAAGAATGAAATCCAATTTCTACCATCACAACCACCTCATTATATGATACTTAAATTTCATGTTTCCATAATTTTTTTGAAATATATATTTTTTTAATATTTTTTTATTTTGTTTTTAAATGTGAATTGATTTGTGAAAAGGATATTTTCATCATGAATTTTTTTAATTAAGATTTATTGTTTTTTACTTTCATAAATCAAAACAACCATTTAATTATGCTCCAATGAGGTTATTGTATCACCATATGATTTTTTGGCATGTATAGTTGATATATTTTATAACTTATATTGGGCACAACACCAAATTTAAGACCACAATATACAAAAAAATATTAAAAAGATTGTTGGAATATTAATATGACTGTAAGGAATGCTAATCCGACCAATAGAATAGTAACCTTCCTTATGAAAGTATAAATAATATTTTGTTATCTTATGAATGGATAAATAATATATTTATATCATTGTACAAGTAAATAAATGTTTTCAAAATGATAAATTAGGTAATGTAAATTTTGTGAAACATAATTGTTTATTAACAATTGTATAATTAAAATAATGATTTAACAGGAAATTTATCTTCATTATATAGATTCAAAAATTAATATTTTTTTTCTTATGAATGTATTATAATTTTATGAAACCTTAATTATTTTTTGATGGTGTTACAGAATCCTATATAATATTAGAGTCGACATTTTTCAAGAAACAAATGAATTTTTTTGAAATTAAATTTCTCATATATAGGAAATTATTTTTATAAAATGGATTCCATTTTTTAAATTATACACATTAAAAATGTATAGGGTCATTTTGTTGGTATTTTTCTGAAATAGTTGAATTTTATTGAATAGTGAAATATAGTATTTTATAATATTTTGAAAATACTTGAATTATTGAGTTATAGAGGAAGTGGGGCTGATGTAAGTCCATAATATCAAACTCTCCTTAAGTATTTAATTATATTTGGTGATAATGTTCAAGATATTAATAGTGTTGATACGAAACAATAAACTTATTAATTAAATAATCACAAAACACCCCTCCTCTCCACTATAAATACCACCTCTCACTATTTGACAACCCAGCTTTTATTACAAACTTACACATGATTTATTACATAAAACTTCAATTGATACAACAAGAAGATCAAGAGGTTTGGTGTCTTTGGGGATTAGGATCATTACATAAAAACATAAAACAAGAAATACAACATCTTTATTGAAAACATCCTTTACATGACCACTACATTCCCTCGTACTTAGCATTTCATGGGATAACCTGAGGACATGCATAAGAAAAGGGTGAGCTATAAAGCCCAGTAAGGGAGTATATATGGAATAACATGAGGAGTACAATACATGTTATACAATGATCATATCAATATATCATAAAAGAAACATGAATATAAAGGCATTATAAAGCACGATAATCATAACATTGGAATGTGGAAACAACACTTAACATGGAATTAGCATGAGCCAAGGCTCATTGCACATGGTGCATGAGTAAATCCTTATTGTACATAAAGCATGAGTAAACCCTAGTTGCACTTGATTTTTCATGAGTCAACACTAATTTAACATGATGTATCATGATACCATACTTTACCCAATGCATTGGAGCGCTATATGGGCGCACCTTTCTTAAACATTTCATTTCATGCATAAGTGTGCCACATGGATTATACAACATGGATTCATAAAACATAATCATTTATTCCATGATAAAGGAATGTGTAATTCATACATGGATATTTTTAATCAATAAGTAAATGTTCATAAAGTTGAATACCCTTGATGGTTAAATGGGCATGGTATCCACTACACAATGTCATTGGCTTAGAAAATCGGTGCGATTTCGGCAGCGTAACGGCGTGACATAAGAATTCATAAAAATGGTTGATGAGAGAGAAATGGGTTCGTCATCATATTTACATGTAATGGACATTAAGGAGGTCATATATATAAATGTACCAACAATTTTAATGGAATTTAGATTCATGATACCCAATTATTGCTTGAATGTAAAAGAAGAGAGAGAAGTTCCTTTCAGAATTTAGGCATAGTAACGGGTGTACATGGGAGGAATTTAATGAGAGACAAAGGGGTCTCCCATCATTGAAAAAAAATAATAGGGAAGTATGGGGGAGGTGAGAAACCATACCCCAACATTCATAATTGAAATTATAATGGCAATACAACTTAAAGAAAATTGACAAAAATGAGAAAGGAAGAAAAACCGTTACTTGGAAGTGTGATTCCAAAGGCTAGAGAGAGGATTGTGAGAGGCTTATTGGGAGCTTGAGGCACCTTGGGAGGATTATGGAGATAGTAGGGTAGAGGTTGGATGAACTCCAAGGAATTTTAGTGATGAGGAAGTGGGAGATTTGGTGGGTTTATATAGGAAAGGTGAGGGAATTCATTATTATTTAAGTTTGGGTCCCCTTACATTAAATTAATCCAAACCACAAACCATCCCATGGTCTTTGCCCATGGTTTTTGGAATAGGGAAGAGGAAATAAATACTTTATACAGCCAAATTCCAACATTATTAAAATATTAGGGTTGCTTATGTGGAGGTGAGTCACACTCCCATGGAAATTATTTTAAAAAGGCAAGGTGATGAATAAGTCTTGAGAGGTCCATTAATGCTTTGAGAAGTAAGTCAAAAAAACCCAAAATCACGTTATTTTAATGGTAGAACATATATTGGCCGAACATAAGGATTATAGTATTTTATTACATCACTATTGGGTTATTATGATGTCATAAAACACATTATATATTTTAACGATATTTAATTTTTATCCAAAACTTTGACTATCTCAGAAAATTATGAAAAATTCACCGTTGGATAATTTCGACATCATAATTCCAAAAATAACATTTATTTTAACTAAATAATTTTATAAATATGTTAATTTTCATTTTTAAGATAAAAACCTAGATTTATCGAAAATTCATGGGTTTGGACAAAAATGGCTTTCAAACCTTAATAAAAATTTTAATTGCGTTCATAAAATTATAAGATCATTTATATTTAATAAAAATTAATTTAATAATAATATTATTATTTTAGTAAAATATTATTTAATTCAAAAATCCCTTAATTTAATAAAATAGATTTCTTAATTATATAATAACTAAAAAACACCATTTGTACTTTAAAAACTATTTACAATGTTTCAAAAAATGACTAGAAATTATATTCATTATTATATACAAAAATACTGTACATGAAAATAGTAATACTTATTTGTTACATAACCCCTTAAAACATCCACATAAGACAAAAGGGTAAGGTGTGCGATGGTGACAGACTCTTGGGGTGGCTCGGATAACATCGATCGAGTGATAATCTCTATCAACATCCACTTTTCCCATAGACGGTCTCGTTCGAGTTTGATATGGTGAAGCTCAGATTGGGCATGGTCAAGAGAGAATCCCAAGGATGCCACCTCATTTCCGAGCTCTAAAAAATGGGCTTCGTATGTGGAAATTCTACTGGATGAGGCCATCGCTTCTTTTGTCTGAGTAAATTGGATTTGTTAATGTCCTATATTTATACTAATCATGTGATCTTTGTTCAATGGCTATATTAACAATGGTCAAAATTCTTAACATAAAACCAAAGAAGTTGACATCTTATAAAAATATTTTGCATAAAGAGACATTTAACTAGATCAAGAGGGATTTTTCATTAATGGAACTTTGGGTCGTTACAATATTCCCCCCTTAAGAAATTTCACCATCGAAATTTTACTTTTCCCACACTAAAATAAATGTGGGTAACTCAACATCCTCCTATCCTCCGATTCCCAAGTCACTTCTTCAAACTTGTGGTTTATCCACAACACCTTGACGGGGGGAATTGTCTTATTTCGTAGAACTTTTTCTTTACGGTCTAAGATCTTCACTGGTTGCTCCTTATAAGAAAGATCATCTTCGAATTGTACCATCTCAAAAGAGAGTACATGTGAAGGGTCTGGTATGTACTTCCTTAAGAGAGATACATGAAAGATATCATGTACTTTGGCCATGGCTGGTGGAAGTGCTAGTCGATTGGCCACATCCCCAACACGATCAAGAATCTCGAAGGGGCCGATGTACCTTGGACTTAACTTCCCTTTCCTTCCAAAACTCATGACCTTCTTCCATGGAGATATGCATAGAAACACCATGTCTCTAACTTTAAACTTAAGGTGTCATCGGCGATTATCTGCATAATTCTTATGTCGACTCTGGGCTGCCTTGATATGCTTCTGAATGGTTTTCACCTTCTCCACCATTTCTTAGACCATTTCTGGTCCAAGCAGCTTACGTTTACCGACCACATCCCAACATGCCGATGTTCTGCACCTTTTCCCATACAGGGCTTCATATGGTTCCATTTGGATGCTCGAGTGGAAACTATTGTTTTAAGAAAACTCAACCAGAGGAATATTTTGATCTCATCCTCCTTTAAATTCCATTGATCATGCTCTCAACATGTCCTCAAGTATTTGGATTGTCCACTTGGATTGGCCATCAGTTTGAGGATGATAGACCGTACTGAAGTTCATTTCAATATTCAGAGCATGTTGAAGACTCTTCTAAAACTTAGAGGTGAATATTGGATCTCGGTCAGACACAATAGATAGTGGTACTCCATGAACCCTTACCACTTCCCTGATATATATCTGTTCCAGTTGATCCAAAGAGAAATCCTCCTGAATAGTAATGATGTGTGCAGTCTTTATAAGACGATCGACAACAACCCAGATTGCATTGTTGCCTTTAGATGTCGTTAGATGTCCGGTGACAAAGTCCATGGTGATGTTCTCCCATTTCCATTCTGGTATGGGAAATGGTTGCATCATCCCCTTAGACTTATGCCTCTCTGCCTTCACTTTCTGACACACCAGGAACTTTGATGTATATTAAGAGATCTCCTTCTTAATATTATCCCACCAAAAGTTTCTTCGGATATCTTGATACATCTTTGTGCACCCTGGGTGAATAGAGAAATTTGAACTATGTGCACCATCCAAAAGATCCTTCTTCACCTACAGACTTGATGGAACACACAGTCTTTTCCCAAACCGCAAAATTCATTCTTCATTAACATTAAACTCTGAGGATTTACCTTTTTTGATAGCTTCCACTTTTTCCTGAATTCCCACATCATCATTTTGAGAATCCTTTAACCTTTCCAAAAGAGTTGGTTGAGCAATAATTTGTGAAAGGATTGATGATGTTCCCTTCTTTATGATTCTCATGTCCATCTTCATCAACTCTAATTAGATTGGATCCTTCTCAATTCTTATCATTGATATAATTTCTGGGTCCTTTCTACTTAGGGCATCTTCCACCTTGTTCGCTTTCCCAGGGTGGTAATGTATTGGACAGTCATAATACATGATGAGCTCTATCCATCTTCTCTGGCGTATATTAATCTATTTTTGTGTGAATATATATTTACGACTCTTGTGGTTAGTATATATCTCACATTTCTCTCCATAGAGATAATTCCACCAGATTTTCAAGGCAAAGATCACTGCCGCCAACTCCAGATCATGCATTGGATAGTTTCTCTCATGGATTTTCAACTGCCTTGAGGCATAGGATATCTCTTTATCATTCTGCATCAGCACACAGCCTAAGACCTTCTTTGAAGCATCACTGAATACAACAGAAAGTTCCCCACTTGTGGGTAAAGTGAGCACGAGTGCAGTGATAAGCCTCCTTTTAACTCCTTGAAGCTTTCTTCGCATTCATCACTCCAAGCAAACTTTACCCCCTTTCGAGTTAGCCTAGTAAGAGGGTTGGAAAATCATGATAAATTCCTCACAAATCGTCGATAATATCCAGCTAACCCTATGAAGCTACGGATATCCATTACCGATGTTGGCCTTGGCCATCCCTCAATTGCAACTGTTTTGGAGGGGTCCACAGATATCCCATTGCTTATGATGATATGGCCCAATAATGAGACCTCCTTCAACTAGAACTCACACTTTCTGTACTTTTCATAGATCTTCTCCTTGCGCAAAGTCTCTAGTACAGTTTTTAAATGATCCTCATGATCCTCCTTGGTTTTGGTGTATATTAGAATATCATCTATAAATACTACCTAAATTTTTTCAAGGAAATATTTAAATACTCTATTCATCAAGTCCATGAATATTTCTAGAGCATTGGTGAGTCTGAAAGGAATTACTATGAATTCATAGTGCCCGTACCTTGTACGAAAAGCACTCTTGGGGACATCTTCCTTCTTCACCCTTACTTGATAATATCCCGACCACAAATCCACATTGGAGAAGAATTGTGCTCCACACAGCTGATCAATCAAGTCATCGATTCTTGGGAGAGGGTACTTGTTCTTTATCTTGATTTTGTTATGTTCACAACAATCGATGAAAAGCCGCATTGACCCATCCTTCTTCTTGACGAAGAGGACTGGTTCACCCCATGGTGAAGCACTTGGGCATATAAAACCTTTATCCAGATTCTCCTGTAGTTGTTTCTTTAGCTCTTCAAGCTCTACAATAGCCATTCTATATGGAGTCTTGGATATTGGTAGATCCCCAGGTATAAGTTCAATTAAGAACTCAACATCTCTTCTTGGAGGATGATCAGACAGTTCCTCGGGAAACACTTCAGCGAATTCCCTCACAATAGGCATTTCATCAAGGATGGTTTCTTCCTTGGACTCAATCATCTGAGCCAGATATGCCTGCTCATAAGGTAGAAATATCCATGCTTTAGATGATGGAGCTAAAGGAGATCCATCTTCCTCCTGACACTTGTAAAGAATCGGGGGTCGATTCTCCATATAGAGTGTGATTTCCCTCTCCCAAAAATTTATGTTGGCTCTATATAAGGAAAGCCAATCCATGCCAAGAATTGCATCAAATTCCACCAGAGGAAGAATGATGAGGTTCGCCGGGAAATTCAATCCACAGACTACAATAGAGGAGGACTTATATTCATGGGATGCAAATATTTCTCCATTTTCCGTACTCACCAACATCTTTACTTCCATGATCTGTGGTGGTGCTAGGATTGTTCTACTAAAATTTCGAGATATAAAAGAATGCGTAGAACCTGAATCAAAAAGTACGTTCGCTATTCTTGAATGAATAACTAGCGTACCTGTCACCACTTCATTTTAGGGGTTCACTTCGGCAGAAGTGACAGCAAAAGCTCTTTCATGCTGCCTTGGAGGTTGTTGGTTGTCTCCGAAAACCGTTGGATTAGGGCACTGGTTTGAAAAACGACCCGGTTCTTTGAATTTGTATCATTGAAGAATGCGTTGAGGTTCGAATGGATCGTTCCACTCCTCTGTCGCACCCATGGGTATTTCTTGCCGACAGTTAACAGCTAGGTGCCCTTCTCTTCCACACCTGAAGCATTTTCTCATCCCCTTAAGGCAATTTCCAGGGTGCTTATTTCCGCACTTCTGGCAAGTGGGGTGATGGATCTTCGTAGCACCATTGGATTTATCCATCGGACCACCAGAATTGAAGTCCACCTTATGCTTCTTGTCCCCATGATACCCCTGTGATTCCGCGACCTCCATTAGACCTTGAGGGCACATCAGACAATTTACTCATAGCTGTCAAAGTCACGGATTTCTAATGCTTTCCGAAAGCTATGCTTCAGCCCACCTAAGAAGTGGTCAACCTTACATTCAGGGGTAACGACAATGCCGGAAGAATATCGTGCAATCCTTGTAAAGTTTTCCTCGTACGCTCCAACAGATTCTTCATCATTTTGCTTGAGGGAAAGGAAGTCCCTTTCCATCTTAATCCGGAGGGTGCGTGGAAAATATTTATCGAAAAACATCTTCCGGAAATCATTCCATTCCAACGCCTCGATCTCCTCCTCAGGCATCGTATTTTTGATCATCATTCACCATTGATCAGCTTCACCCTCCATACGATAACCCTCCAGGAGAACCTTCTCTTCTTCATAACATTGGAGGATGGAGAATATCTTTTCAATGGAGTTGATCCATTGTTCAGCGATCGTGGGATCGGATGATCCACTAAAAGTAGGAGGCCTTTGTCTCACGAAGCTCTCTATAGGGACTTGTTCTTTCGGAAGGGGGGTTGAACATTCCTCTTGACCCGTATTTCTATTCAAAACTTGAGTTAGCTGAGAGAGAAGCGTGAAAAATTTCCCGATTCCCGCTCCCATTAGATTGGGCATCTCATTAGTACAATCATTACACTGATCTTCACAATGGTTGTTAGCCCGAGTCCTCCTATTACCAGCCATTGGATGGATTAAAAGGAATGGTAGGGGTAACACATAAAGGGTAATCCAAAGAAAAAACATGATTACTTATAAATAAACTTTTATTTCCTTAACTCATGAGTATATAGGCTTCAATCTAGGCTTTTCATGATTACTTTCTAACATATATTCTTAGGAGCATTTCTTAATTCCCTTAATAAGTGTTCATACTATGCTTGTGAATTTATAAAACCATATCCCCCAAGAGTGTTGTAACCATGAGTGCATCAAGGCCCATTGTCGTGCACCAGTTCCCATTCGAGTCTAGCTCAAAGCAGTGTTTTCGGGTTTTACCCCCAGGATACATCTGTGCCAGAGCCGCCTCTACCTACTCGTATCCAGACAGGGATGTATTTAATTGATAATCCACTTACTTAATACTCACCAAAACATAGGGACTTTTTTATTGTACTTAGTCTGGTATCTAAGGATTTACTAGGGTTTTCTAATCCTAATCCCAAAAATAACCAAACATATCCTTTGATACCAACTATGACAACCCTGCTTTTATTACAAACTTACACATGATTTATTACATAAAACACCACTTGATACAACAAGAATATCGAGAGGTTTGGTGTCTTTGTGGCTTAGGATCATTACATAAAAAATTAAAACATGAAATACAACATCTTTATTGAAAACTTCCTTTACATGACCACTACATTCCCTCGTACTTAGAATTGTATGGGATAACCTGAGGAAATGCATAAGAAAAGGGTGAGCTATAAAGCCCAGTAAGGGAGTACACATGGAATAACATTAGGAGTACAATACATGTTAGAAAATGGTCATATCAATAGATCATAAAAGAAACATGAACATAAAGGCATGATAAAGCATGATAATCATAACATTGGAATGTGGCAACAACACTTAACATGGAATTAGCATGATCCAAGGCTCATTGCACATGGAGAATGAGTAAATCCTCATTTCACATAAATCACGAGTAAACCCTCGTTGAACTTGATTTAGCATGAGTCAACACTCATTGTATATGACGTATCATGATACTATACTTTACCCAATGCATTGGAGCGCTATTAGGGCACACCCTTCTTAAACATTTCATTTCATGCATAAGTGTGCCACATGGATCATAAAGCATGGATTGATAAAACACAATCATTTATTCCATGATAAAGGAATGTGTAATTCATACATGAAACTTTGTAATAAATAAGTAAATGTTCATAAAGGTGAATACCCTTGATGGGGAAATGGGAATTGTATCCACTACACAACGGCATTGGCTTAGAAAATTGGTGTGATTTCGGCAGCGTAACGGCGCGATATAAGAATTCATAAAAATGGTTGATGAGAGAGAAAGGGGTTCCTAATCATATTTATATGTAATGGAAAGTAAGTAGGTCATATAGATACATGTCCCAACAATTGTAATGGAATTTAGATTCATGATACACAATTATTGCTTGAATGTAAAAGAAGATAAAGAAGTTCCTTTCGGAATTTCGGCATAGTAATTGGTGTACATGGGAGGAATTTAATGAGAGATAAAGGAGTCTCCCATCATTAAAAAATAATAGGGAATTATGGGAACCGTACCCCAACATTCATTATTTAAATTAAAAGGGCAATACAACTTAAAGAAAATTGACAAAAATGAGAAAGGAAGAAAAATCCTTACTTTGATGTGTGCTTCCAAAGGCTAGAGAGAGACTTGTGAGAGGCTTCTTGGGAGCTTGGGGCACCTTGGGAGGATTCTAGAGAGAGTAGGGCAGAGGTTGGACGAACTCCAATGGATTTTAGTGAGGTGGAAGTGGGAGCTTGGGTGGGTTTATATAGGAAAGGTTAAGGAATTCTTTATTATTTAGGTTTGGGTCCCCTTATATTAAATTAATCCAAACCACAAACCATATGATGGTTTTTGCCCATGTTTTTTAGAAAAGGGAAGAGGAAATAAATATTTTATAAGGCTAAAGTCCTAAATTTTTAAAATATTAGGGTTGCTTATGTGGAGGTGAGTCACACTCCCATGGAAATTAATTTAAAAAGGCAAGGTGTTGAATAAGTCTTGAGGTGTCCTTTAATGCTTTGAAAAGTAAGTCAAACAAACCCAAAATCACATTATTTTAATGGTAAAACATATATTGGCCGAATATAAGGATTATAGTATTTTATTACATCACTATTGGGTCATTATGTTGTCATAAAACACATTATATATTTAAAAGGTATTTAATTTTTACCCAAAATTTTGACTGTCTCAGAAAATTATGAAAAATTCACCATTGGATAATTTTGACATCTAGATTCCAGAAATAAAATTTATTTTATCTAAATAATTTTCTAAATATGTTAATTTTCACTTTTAAAATAAAAACCGACATTTATCGAAAATTCACGGGTTTTGACAAAAATGGCTTTCAAACCTTAATATAAGTATTAATTGCATTCATAAAATTTTAATATCATTTATATTTAATAAAATATTAATTTAATAATTATATTATTATTTTATTAAAATATTATTTAATTCAAAAATCCCTTAATTTAATAAAATAGATTTCTAAATTAAATAATAACTAAAAAACACCATTTGTACTTTAAAAACTATTTACAATGTATCAAAAATGACTAGATATTATATTCATTATTATATACAAAAATAATGTACATGATCATAGTACTACTTATTAGTTACATAACCCCTTAAAACAGCCACATAAGACCTAAGGGTAAGGTGTGCGATGGTGACAGACTCTTGGGGTGGCTCAGATAACATTGCTGTAGTGGTAATCTCTATCAACTTCCACTTTTCCCATAAACGACCCCATTCGAGTTTGACATGGTGAAGCTCATCTTGGGCCTGGTCAAGAGCGAATTCCAAGGATGCCACCTCTTTTCTGAGCTCCGACAAATGGGCTTCATATGGGGAAATTCTACTAGATGAGGCCATCACATCTTTTGTCTGAGTAAATTGGATTTGTTAAAGTCCTATATTTATACTAAACATGTGATCACTTTTCAATGGCTATATTAACAATGGTAAAAATTCATAACATAAAACCAAAGAAGTTGACATCTTGTAAAAATATTTTGTATAAAGAGACATTTAACTAGATCAAGAGGGATTTTTCATTAATGAATCTCCGGGTCGTTACACACTACATCATCTTCCAACACCTCAAAATCCTTGAAACTTGTCAAATTTTTGCCCAATAACTCCCCCAAAATTATTACCCACATTCTGTTTTTGTTTAACAATCATTAAGGAGGTTCATATGGGGAGGAATTCAAGAGGTAAAATTTTGTTTCTTTCTTTTAATTTTCATTTAATTTCTTTCTTTTCTTATGTTGTCCTCATCTTCCTATAATAAAGTGTCATGATAGATCCAGTATCATTTATATAGAGGATTATTGTGATGATAATTTTATATCATACATCAATTATCGTATGTAAAAATTTTATTCTAAAAATGAAACCATTATCCAGGAGGTGCCTATTTATCACCTTCGTGGGCAAAAAGTATTAATATCTCAATTCTGCCATTACAAATGGTCATGAAACATTCTTATTATTAAAAAATTATAATACATGTATTATGATTTATTTAATTTTCAATAAAATTAATATATATAATATTAATTAATAAATTAAACGAATCTGTGATCATCAAACAAAATGAAAAAAATAATCTATACAGTTATAATTGACATTTTATCAAATGAATCATCATAATATCTGAAACAAATGAAAAATAATACCATTAATTTTTATGAATTTTCATTAATTAAATATAATTTTAATTCTCTATAACAATTCCCATTTTTCATGATCTTTTATATAAGTATACAAGTGTACTAATCATGAAAACCAAAGAAACTAACACTTCAGAATAATGAAATAGAATATTATAAATCATAAAAAAGGCCATAAATAAATTTAATGAAATTTAAATAACTAAAATACATGTTTATTTATTTTTGATTTGAATTATTAATTAATATAATTTCATTATACAAGATATTAATTGAAAATATAGATCACATTCAGGTATAAGGTAACTGATTCTTTCAGAACCTCCATTTTCTCTTCAGGTTACACATTCTATATAGTTATGCCAATGTAATTCTAAACTAACATTATGTACTCCTCCTAAATTCTGTTTTATTGTTTCAAGAATATTTTCCATGCTCAATTACTCTTTCTTTTATTAGTAAATACATTTTTTATAAGTCTCCCTTCTCAATTCATCTAGATAAGTAAATCCTGATTAAGGTAAACTTAAGAATTTATTAACCATGTTCACAATCACTCATGTATATATTTTAAGTAACCAATATTATTCTAAAATCACTATATTTATCAATGGAAACAATCTTAGTTCATTTTTGGCTCTATTCAAACAATCATTACTTTTTATGCTTTCATGGTTCTTTTATATTTTCCCATAAACCACACTGAAGTGGCTCATTTCTAAAGTTTCTCAAACAATTTGTTTTACAGGAATACACTTTAGTTTATAAATTTCAAAATGAATTTTAATTTAATATTCCATTAATATAATTTTATTCACTTTCCGTTTCTCGGATATATATTTTTATAATATGATTATTTTGAAAAAATCATATAATTTTCCAAAAGAACTCTTCGTTCTAAAAAAGGGTATTTCTATAAAACCTTCTCAATGATTTTATTATACTATTTTCCATTATTTGAAAAACCTATTATTAATCCTATTGTTTGTTGAGTTTTTTTTCTATTATCTAACCATCTAACATATTTTATTGAATTTTTATGTATATTTTGACTGGTGATGTACTATCTTGAAAACATTTACTATATTACTAGGGATAGTTATGTTTACTAATTGGGGAAATTATTTACATTTCATTTTCTAGTTTCAATATTAATGTATATGTTGATTATTTTTCACCCCTTTAATATATGAAATGCATTGGAATTAGTTGGTTATGGGTGGGGCTCACTATAGCCCCTTGATGCGTCATTATATCTCATGATACATATTAGAACCATTTTTCCCCATTTATGTATGGTATATTTGCCGAAGGCTTGATGGTTTGTTTATGACGTTCAGTTTTATGAATTGACAATTTATGATATTAGTAATTGACAATCCCCATGATTATTTTATAAGTTTAACATAATATTTTTTGTTTTGATCTCATATGATTATTTATATGGCATTATTTTGATCAAAATTTATTCCTTTCATATTATGAAAAAGATTATTCTTCGATGAAATGTTTTTTAGATATTCACCATGACATATTGTTTTGGTTTTTATATTATAATTTATTTTTTACCCTTATTGATCATCTAGTATCACCTTTTTCCTATGTTTTATTTTTCTCCAAGATGTGAGAAGTATACTATCAATAACTTTCATGGTTAATCTAGGAGTTTATGCATGTTTCTAATTGAGTTTCTATATTATTTTCCTTTCCAATTGTACTGTGAAATTTATGTTTGTGTATGGTTTTCCAAATCCAATAATCTATTTTTTTTATTTCATGATATGAATTCCTTGTCTAGTATACCAATATAATAATGTAAGGCGCTGGCTTTGGGCTACTGAGGTTAGGTCTTTACTATTGGCATCAGAGGAAGTTCAGTAGGATGAATGGAAACAATAAGTGTGAAAACCTATTTTAGGGGAATATAGACCTATACCTAACATTTATAATATCCCCAAATTAAAGATTATTATGATTTAGAGAGTATTGATTACCAAATTTTCAATTTAGCATTATGTGACTCACTATTTATGATATTATAAATAATTTTTTATAATGGAATTATCAAATATAGTAATTCCATTTTTTATAAATGGTTCCTATTGTAATGAATGGAAATAGTTTCAATGCACATATTCCATTTAATGATTTCACTACTATGAAAGATAATGATTTGGGAGGTTAAAATGCAATTAGAACTAAAAAATATATAAATATATTAGGAAAACTGACTCTTTTTATGAATAATAACCTTACTCACAAGGAGATGTTGATCCAAAATGCAGTGTAACAATGTTATATTATATCATGTTACATCAACTTACATCATTCAATTGGACTAAAAACACATTTTTAGCTGAGAAATGGATCATTTTCATGAAGAATATATTTATATCTTTGGGAAGTAATAATAGGGAGAATGTTATCATGGAAATCTAATGTGTCTTACGATATATAGATCAATTAAGTTCATTAATTTAATAAAGTAGGAGGAAGATAATGAAAATATGTATTAGAGAGATATTAATAAATTATTCTTAGAAAAATATTTTCCCCGCGAACTGTGAGTAGATATGGAGACACAATTCTTGAGTCTGATACTTAAATAGAATGAATATTTTGATAAGTACAAACAAAACTTTACAGGGTTAGAATGACATGCTTGGTACTACATGTGTAATATAATAAGAAATGTTGACTATTTATTTAATGGTATTAGTCCAATTCTAAAAACAGAACTGGTCTCCCAAATATTATCATCATACAAAAATATAGTATTTTGTAAAATAAATAAGGAGAAAGAATTTTCTAAGACATATGGATTAAAATGGAAGCCTGATAATTAGTGGGGTGATTATTTCTCAAGAAATGGAAATTTAAAAAAAAGTGAAGAAGGGAATGATAGAATTTGAAACTTGCAATAACTGTGGAAATAAATATCATGGAATAATTCTAGTCTGAATGTGAGTTTGTTACTAATGCGGTGAAAAATGACACTATTACCAAGATTGAAGAGGAATGAAATAAGAGGAAAATGTGAAATGAATTAGCTATTATTATTTGGGACACTATGAAAATTATTCTCCTAAATGTCAAGGAAACTTTACCAAGAAAAGTTAAAGGTAAAAATGATATTGTTATACTATTACAACAGTTGAGGTTGAAGTTCCTAACAATGTGGTACATGGTAATTTAATCATCTACTAATATTAATATAATTCTGTATTTGAATCTGGATAATCACATTTCTTTATATATTACAAATTGTTATTTAAATATTAGATATTTATAGTTAACCATAACAAATGGAGTTTTTTGTAATGAATACTAGTAGAAACCTTAATTAATAAAATATTTGCCAAGATGTTCCTATTATGACACATAAACATGCTCTAATTGATAATTTCATTATCACACTGATGTTTGATTTTGATATTATCCGTGGTTTGTATTGGATTTTTAGGTGTAATGAAAATAATTATTCCAAAGAGAAGAAAATTTTGATTCGTGATGATGTTTTGAAATTTATGATCATTATAGGGGAGTCTTCATCATTTGAGTCGTATCTGAATCCACCTCCATTATCTCTTATAAATGATATTATTTGTGAAAATGATCATATAAAACATATTGATGAAAAAGGCGAACGTTAAATTAAGGATTTACCGGTTCTATAAGAATAATTTCATATATTTAAAGAGTATTTTCCTAGAAATCATATTGATAAATAAGTTGAGTTTTTGATTTATTTAATCCTCAATGTAAGGACTATATCAAAGAGTCCCTTTTGAATGGACATAGTTGAGTGAATAATGTCAATGAAGAAACTAGAGAAGAGGTAATGTATTTATTTGACATAGTGTTTCACCTTAGGGAGCATTGGTTCTTTTTGTTAAGAGGAAAATGGATATATGAGTCTATTTAGTAAGTACATGAGTATCAATGCTATAATGATAATGAAAAGTTTAAGCTACCACACATTTATGTCATATTTCCTCAACATCAGAGAGCTCAATATTTTCCCAAGATGGATTTTCGATCTCGATATCATCAATTGCGTGTGATGAAAGAGGATATTCCAAATATAGAATTTCAAAAAAGACATGGACATTATGAGTTTATAATAATTCCATTTTGATTGACTAATGCACCCATTATTTTTATAGATCTAATGATAAACGTGTTTGTGTAAAATCATGATGATTTTTTATGGAATTTATTAATGGTATATTTATATATTTGAAAATATATGAGGGAAATGGAAACAACTAATAGATTTTACTTGTGAAGTTTAGAATAAAATAGTTATATTTTATAGTTTAGAAAGTGTGAATTTTGGATTCAAAGAATTTCTTTTCATGGCCGTATTGTCTCTAATGATGGAATTAATTTTGATCTTACAACGAAAAAGGAAGTCCATGAATGTACTACACCTTCAAACTTAACCAAGGTATGTAGTTTAATTGGTTTAGTGGGTTACTATGATAATATCATTCATAATATTTCTTGATTAGCTAAACTATTAAACCTGGATACCCATAAAGGGACTATGTTTATTTGGAAAAAGGAATGTGATGAATGGTTTGAATAAAAAAGTGAATATTAGTGAATTCAACGATCTTAACTCTACATTTAGGAAATGATGGTTACTTGATTTATTTTGACGCCTCAATGAAAGGAATTAGCTATGTCCATATACAGAATGATTGAGTTATTACCTTTGCATCAAGGTAGTCAAAAACCCATGAACAGAACTATTTAACTCATGATCAAAAGTTATCAGGTAGAATATTTTCTCTAAAAATATGGAGACACTCTCTGTATGATGAAAATGTGATATAAATATAGATCACAATAATTTTAAATATATATACTCATATAAAGAACTCAACATGGGTAAATGGAGATGGCTCTATCTACTCAAGTGTTAAGATTGTTCAGTATAGTACCACCTTTGGAAGAAAAATATGTAGAAGATGCATTGAGCATGAAGGATCATGCTGTTATCATCAAAATGGTGATCGATAGGGATCCCATGTACCAGGAACTAGTAATGATGGATTTGTTAATTATCAAAGAAGTTGAGTCATGAGTACTTTTCCATATAATTTCCAAAACATCATTGCTGAAAAAGATAAATAGTTCTTAGTCGTATGATTAGATTTTACGAAAGAAAATTAAAAATGTAAATGATTGGAAGTTAGAGAACATCACATATGATGATGGAATTAGAAAATTTTAGAAAAGGATTTGTATTCCCTTTATATCCAATCTAAAAAGAGAACTATTGGATTAATCTAAAAATAAAACTATTGGATTATTTTCATAGATTTAATTTCTATATACAACCTTGTAGCACTATAATGTACAGTGATTTGATGAAAAAAATTTGGCGCTAATATGAAGTAGGAAATTGAGAAACTATGTATCAATATGTTTATCCTGTAAATAGGTGGAGGATGAAAGAAAAAATCCAAGAGGATTCAAGCTACCATTTAATATTACTATATTTAAATTGGATTAAATTAAAATATATTTTTGCATCGTATTACCAAAGAATCCATGAATGAATGATGAAATATGTGTTACTGTTCATTGACATACCAAAATTTCAAATTTTCTCATTATAGGAGAATATTTTCCACTAGAGATCCCGGCATGAATATAAATTAATGAATGTGTAATACTTTATGTTTCTCTACATTCCATTATATTTCATCATGATCCATAATTTACATCAATTTTTTTTGGAAAAATCTACATATAGATATTGATACCGATATTCATTTGAGAACTACTTATCACCCTCAAACTGACTAGAAGTCATAAAGGATGATTCAAACATTAGATTATATTTTGAGGTCCTAGTAAATTTAAATTAAATGTATTTTTGATAAAAATATACCTTTGGTATATTTTTTCCACAAAAATAGTTTCCATTAATGTATTTAATGGAACAGTGTGAAGCGTTATATAGAAATAAAAAATTTACACCATTTTGTTGGGAAGACGTAAGTGAAATCAAGCATATAGGCCCATAACATGTGGAGGAAACAATACAAAAGTTAATTATTATTCAAATCCATATCAAATCCTCTAATGTAGAAAAAAAATATATACTGATATCTAGACTATGGATTTGGAGTTTTATGTGGGAGATAACTTCCTTATAAAATTATCTCCCTCGAATGGGTTTATAAGGTTTAGTATGTACGGTAAACTGATCACCAGGTACATCTGACCTTTTAAAATTCTAAAGAGAATTGGAGTTGTGGTTTATCATTTGGAAATTCCACCTAGACTTTCAAAATTACAAGATGATTTCCACATCTCTTTGATAAGAAAGTACATGCCATCCCCAATGCATCTTCTCACTTCTGAAGGAAAATAATTTGAACATAATTTATTTTACTGTGAAAATACTACCTATATTTTATTCACTAAAGAACATGTGATGAGGAATCAAATGAATCATTTGGTACAGGTATAATGGAAAATTCATAAAATTGAAGCAACCATATGGGAACTAGAGAAAATTATGATGAAGAACTACCAAAATATTTTTATGAGGCGACAAAATGGAAATTTAGAGGATAATATTTTTGATGTAAGGGAGAATGTAACACCCTAATATTTTTTGATATTTCACTTTGACATTTATATTGCTTTTGTTTCACAAAAAACCCAATATTAAGACAATGATAAACTATAAAATATTAACATGATCATTACAATAGTAAGGTGACCATTAAGAATAGTAATCTAAAAAATATAATCATAACCTTACCTATGAAAGTATAAATAAGATTTATAAATATTATGAATGAAATTATAATATATTTTTATCATGGAATATCTAAATATATGTTTTCAAAATTATAAATTTAGTGTTGGTATTTTTGTGAAACATAAATTTTTTTTCAAATATTACTAATCAAAATAATGATTTAAAATGAAATTAATTTTCAAGAAATATATTTAGAAATTAATATTTTGGTTTTATTATGAATATAAGATAATTATATGTGTCCTTAATTAATTTTTTAATGTTTTATAAAATCCATTATAACATTAAAGTCGAAACTTTTCAAGTAAATGATGATTTTATTTTAAAATTAAATTTATCATATGCAAAAAATTATTTTCATAAATTGGAGTCCATTTTGGAATTATAAACATTTTAAAACTATTTAGGTGAATTTTTGTGTCTTTTCCAAAATAGTTTATTTTATGGTCAAGATTGAAGTATAGTGATTTATGGTGTTTAACAAATACATGAATTATTGAGTCATGGATGTTGTATGGGTTAGGTATGCCAATAAAATTTAATTATAATTCATTATTGTAATATATTTAATGATAATGTTAGAAATATTGTTAGTATTGATCCAATATAAAAATCAAATGAAAAAAAAATCATAAAAGACCCCTCCCCTCCACTGTAAAAATCACCCCTCACCACCTCTACTCCCAAACAAATCCTTGAATCATTTCCAATTTATACCCAATACCTATACCAAACCAATAATACATGTTATGGTCTTACTATTCACACCAAAAATACCATTTGAGATATATATTTTTATGTTATAAAGGAGAGGAATTCAAATGGTAATATCCCATTTCATTCATTTAATTTTATTTTAATTTATTTCATTTCTTCTCATTTCGTAACCTCCTCATAACATAGTTTAATTATAAATATAGTGTATATTTTTTATATTGTAATTCTATTTTTATAATGGTATATAATCCATCTGTCTTTTTCACTTCCCCTTTTATTCTAAAAACAAAAACATCGTCCGTGAGGTGTTAATTTACCACCTTCGTTGGTAATGAGTTTTCGTTTATTAATTATCCCTTCATGGATGGTCATAAAAACATTTTATTGATAAAAAACAATAAATTTTTTTTTAATTTTTTTTAATGTGATGGAAATATAATATATAAATAATTTAAATTAATAAAACAATACTAGTTTGTGATGATAAAAAATGGTAGAAATAATCTAAACGGGTTTCATTAGCATTTTATGTAATGAGTCATCCTCATATCCTAAAGAAAATTATATATAAAACCATTTGAATTTTTTTTATTTTAATCAGTGACAAAATATTTAAATTATTTATTATTTTTCCAATTTTTCATGATTTTTGGTACATATATACAATTGAAGAAATCATGAAAACCAAGGAAACTGACACTTCTGAATGACGAAATAGAATCTTATATATCATAAAATAGGCCATAAATGAATATAATAAAACTATAATAAATTATATAAATGTTTTAGATGTTATGAATTAAATTATTAATGAATATAATTTCATTATATTGGATATAAAATGCCAGTTCATAACACTTTCAGACATAAGGTAATAAATATTTTATGAATATCTATTTTTCCTTTGGGTTACACTTTCTCTATCATTACCCCAATTTAATTATTTTTATTATTATGTAATACTCTTAAATTTTGTTTTTATAAATCATTAATAAGATCCTAGATCAATTCTTATTTCCTTTATAGGTAAATACATGTTTTTATAAGGTTCCTTTATCAATTTCTTAGGATAAGCAACCCAGATTAAAAAAAACTTCCCAATTTCTTACACATTTTCATGTACACTGCATAATCTACTTTGTGAAACCAATGTTTTCATAAATTTAATCTTTTTATCTTGAAACCCTATCTTATTATATGTCTAGTTTTATTAAAACAATCATACCTTTGTACGTATAAATGATTCATTTATATTTTTCCTTAAACTATAGTGAAGGGGATAATTTCTAAAGTTTCATAAACAATATTTTTACATTATTTCACATTAGTTTAAAAATTTCAGTATTGATGTCATTGTAGTATTTTTCTAATATAATTTAATTTTCCTTTCATTTCTGGGATATACATGTTTAAAATATTATTCTTATGAAAAATACAAATGATTTTCAGAATGAATTATTCTTTCCAAAGTGAAAGGGTGTTTCTCTCAAGAATTTCTCAATGATTTTATAAGAGTATTATCTTATATTTCAACAACATCCATTAAATCATAGGATTTATTAGGATTTATCTCTTATGTTACCATATGAAATATTTTATTTAATGGTTTATGATTTATTTTGAGTCGGAATGTGCTATCTCCATACCATTGTCAATATTACTCTGGATAGTTACTTTTTCTGATTGGTGAAATTATTTAAGTTATATATTATATTGTAAATAAGAATGCATGTGTGGATTATGTTTCAAAACCGTCATATTAATAATTATTTGGACTTAGTAGGTGATGGGACGGGCCCACTATATTTTCAATATCCATTATTAGGTCTCATGAGACACACTACACCGGGTTTTTACCGATTAATGTATGGATTCTAAGCCAAATTATTGAAAATATGTTTATGATGTCTGTCATTATGCATTCACTAATTATTATGTTAGTAATAGACAAATAATTCAATTAATCTAATACTATAATATCTACATTTAAGTATTATTCAAATTTGATGATTTATATGACATTCTTTTGATCAACTTTTATTCCTTCCATATTACATTCAAGTTTATGCTTCATTTATCTATGTTGATCACCATTATTTATTGATTATGTTTATAGAATATGTTTTATTTTTTACAATTACTGATCATATAATATCACTAATTCCATATGTTTTATTTTTCATATGATGTAAAGATGTATACTATGAATGGATTGCAGGTATAATCTAGGAGCATAAGGATGTTTCCAATGGAGTTTCTATGTTGTTTTGCCTTTCATGTTATAATTTAAATCATATTTTGTGTCTGGTTTTCTAATGATACTAAACTATTTGGTAATTTAGGAGACAACTTCATTTTATTTTATAATAATTTAATAATGTAAAACACCAGCTCTGGGATACTAGGGTCAGGGTCTTTATAGATATGATGCGATCATAACATCCTCATTATTTCATTGGATATTTTATAACTATATTATTTATGTCTAGATTTTAATTTATATGATAAAATAATTATACTTATTATGTGATGAGAAGTGTGAGGAATTATATTTCCTCTTGATGGATTTATTGGTTTAATGTGTCCACATAGTTTGGGTATTTTGACGAGGACTTGAAAATAAGTTTAAGATGACATCACGAAAGGCCTTGATAGATTGTTTTAGATATCAAGCATATTTCATTACATGATAATGAAATATGTTTTTGATTTAAATGTGATAATTTTAATAGTTATAATACCCATGGATAAGTTTCATGATCATGTTATTATTTAATTTTAATTATCTGATAATCAATTATTCCTTCCATATTATGCATCACACCCAAATTATTGATTAAATGGATTTTTTTTCATTTATTACCTTTCAATATTGATTATTACTTACATAACCATGAATTATTCCACTACATGTAACCCTTAATAGGAAACATAGTCCACCCTTTATTTTATCCCCTTCCAAATGATGTAGGAACTAAAAATTATTGATATGAAAGGAATTCCAAGAGTGAATTTTCATGTTCTCAATAAAAATGAAATATTGTTTTTTATTTTATCATTTGTAAGATATTAAAACCTGATAATATTTTTCCATAAATACTAAACTATTAGTTCAATTGATACATTATCTCTTTTATATAGTACCAATATAATAATGTCACAATTAGCTATGGGTGTAAGATCCCAGATTTCTTGGGGGTATGTTCATGCTTAAATTTTGGTTTAAATATCATAATATTAGTTGATGGAATGTTTTTAAGGATGTATGAGGGTGGTCGGGGGTGTCCTAGGGGTTTAGGATCTATAATAAAGGTAAATCATGAAATCTTGTTTTGGTTGTATGGTTGGCGCACAATTAGTAGTTACTGTGTGCCCAAACCATGCTAGCCCTAGGGCATTGTAATATAAACCATGAAAGGGGGTGGGAAAACATTGTAGATTGGGATAGAGCCATTCTTTATTGTTGGTACAATGTTTTTTAAACTGTAAGGTCTCCATAGGTAAAAGTTCAACATGGACCCCTCATAGATAGAGGCTTGTGCACAGTTGGCGAACAATTTGAAAAAATGTGTAGCCAAACCATGTTCCCCATTAAAAGTGTGTTTTTACTATTTACCCTCTATAGGGTTTTAAACATTTAACTTGATTTTCTTCTCCATTATTCTCCTAATATCCCTAGTGATGAACCAAAGTGACCAAATATTCATAAGGATTGATCTACGTCATTTCTAATACATTTGGAGTTCTGTTGGGTGAAAATCAAAGATATAGGTTTGTAAAATACTAATAATTTTTCTATTTTCAGGTATTGGGGATTGCGGTTCATTATTATATTTCTAAATCCCTAAAACCCTTATTTTATAGTGGACCATAGTATATTGATTCAAAGGGTGCATGAATATGAGTCAAAGGGAAATGGCACACATGAATTCACCACTGAAGTCGAGGTAGGTGGTATAAATGTTATATCCAATAGTCTTGATGTTGAATTTTCCATGTGTGGTTTTGTTATTGGTTATCATTTGTGTAACTTTTTATTCCCTTAATTGTATTTGGTAAAATGGTTTTACAAAAGAGGAATTCAACTTTTCATGATCCCCACTAGATCCATTGAGGTATATTTGACCGGTTAGGGTGACCCATGGGGTCTTCCCACATGCCTGAACATCGAATATGGTAATGTTAATCATAGAGTCGATTTGTGTTTGAATTGATACCATGATAAATATGTAGGTACATTTATTTTCAACATAATGAAGCACCAGTAGTAGTTGTTTCTAATAGTTGGAAACATGTTAAGGGATTTTTTTGTAATAATGTGAAAGGGTTAAACAGAATTAGTTGAATCTGTCTTATAGATTATTAGTTCTGAAATTAAATGCATAATTTTTTTAATTCATTGGGATTGGTGAATCTGTAAAATGGGATTAATGTATATGAATTTTTGAATATGATAAATGTGTTATGGAATGAAAAAGGGAAATGGATTAAATGGGATATTCAATGTAATTGGTGAATAATCTAATTAGTTGATGATTGATGATTTTTAATATGTTGAATGAATTATGGAATGGATTTTTTATGCATATAGGTTATGTATCATTAGTGGTGTGATATATATATATTGTAAAAGGATAAAGAAGCTTGTGAACATTACATGGTAGTTTTGGGGTATTGAACTTGAGGATCTATGACTATAAGTTGGTTTAGACTGAACCTCAAAAACCGCCCACTATAATGCATGGGTAATGGTATGTGACTGAGGATCTATTCCCCCAATAGTTGTATTTTATGAGGCTCAATGCACCGAGGAACCAAGGTATGTGTGATTTAATTTTTGGTAAAATTATTATCCCTTGTGAGATGAGGAAATTTTATTATTCCCTTATCAATACTATATGACCACCTTAGTTCAAAATGAATATGATTTAAATTCCTACACCATAAATTATGTGATTTAAATGAATTAGGAGATGGATATGGAACAAATGATTAAAATGGTTAATGTGAATATTGTTCACTAAGGGCTCATGAGTTTATATTTTTTATCTTGTCATTATTCCGAAATTACATGAACTATCTGTTTAGAGTAGTTATTTTGTTGGAACTATTGGTGGTGGACAACTAGTTTTACTCACACCCTGATCGGGCCACCATTGGGTGCCCGAGCATATTTCATAGTTGCAGGCCAGGACATAAGGAAAGGTCATAGTCTAGAGAGTTGATTTGGGATTGGGATGTTCATGGATGATGATCCATAATTGAATTATGGACCCGTTATTGGGATGCGTCCATTGGTATTTATTTAGGAATATCAATCACTTTCAACAAAGTTAGTGCAACATGGAATATTGATTGCATGGTTTCTCATTTCTACCTACGTTTGAGAATTGATTGGTATTGTCTGTTTTTTTAATTTTATTTTTATTGAAAATTTTATTTAGTATGTTATATATTGTGTCTTAATATGATAAAGTAGTTATATGATCCCCTCATAATCTATTAATCCCTCGATTCTACTTATCATCATATGGTGTATGGGTAGCAATGCTTGAGGTCATGTGATGACCTGACTTGTGAAACTAATTTAGTGGATGTTGGGTTGGGGACATTGAAAGTTATAATTATAGTATTTATTCAATATATGGTTTTATGGTTGTTAATATTCCTAATATTTATCACGACCCATCCTCGGGACTCGTGCCATGACTACCCCATGCCCGACTCCCATAGGCCAGGGGCTGGTGACTAGCATCAAAGGCGTAAATCTTGATAAAAGGGAAGACATTGCCTTTATATAAGAAATAAAACACCGTAGAGTATAGAAGCTAAAGTAAACACTAAGTAAACTGAGTACAAAAGTAAGTGTTGTAATGTTAATGGGCCGGTATACAAACCCAACATAAAGTACAGTACAACTGAGAAAGAAAGTACAACAGTTGAAAAGTAAAGCAGCAACCACCAAGTCGTCCTCCAGAACTCCCACCTGAAGGGTGGGTATAGATGGTCTCCTAAGCTCCTCAGGTCTGGCCGTCCGCTCCGTGTACATCCTGCCTGATAGTTCACCTCTGGATACCATCCCGCTCCACAAGCCTCAACCACGATCAGCGTTGTCCATCGTCTGCAACCAACACAGCGTAGTGCGGGCATAGACCATGTAGGGGTGAGTATATGATACTCAGTAGGGACCCCGAGACTCTTGAAGGTCTCCTGGAATCCACAAAGGAATAATCCACGAAGGAATAAGACAAAAACGAAGTATCAAACAACACTACTTAGGTATATGCCCATACATATACTTAAGTCATCAATTCCAGTTCGGCTCCAACTCCTGATCCCATGTTCAACCCAGTCCACAAAGGAATGTACAACTCAGTCCACACAGGAAAGTACAACTCAATTCACAGAAGAAAGTACAACTCAGTCCACAAAGGAAATAAAGAAAATCATATCAAATATAATTATTGAAAGTCAAGACTCATCTCACACAGGTATACTACTCACGAAGAGGGGAGGAGATGATAGATGTAGCCTTTGAATCATCACCCCTGCCGAACCCACGTAGGATCCAAGTATAGAAGTCGTCGCAGCCGAACCCACGTAGGATCCAAGTACAGTAACCCTCGCTGCCAAACCCACATAGTATCCAAGTACAGTCTTCATCGCATCCGAACCCTAGGAGGATCCAAGTATAGTCGTCCTTGCTGCCGAACCCATATAGTATCCAAGTACAGTCTCCATCGTCGTTGCAGTCACAACCAGATCTAGGTTTCCCACACACAACACGCTCGATTCCGGGAGGGTCTGCTCCATGATCCAAGAGGTTCGATACATAAAATGTCACTAAGTCCAGATTTGATGTATCACGAAGTTCTATCTCGTCAAAAGGAACTCAACGCGACAGAAGGCGAGTCAATTGGCCGCCCGGTCTGCGAGTTATTGGCTTTTCCATCTTAGGGGCCTGATTGGTTTTTAAGATAAAACCAAACCAACCATACACCATCTGTTTCAAATCCTTGAGTGGAGTAAGCCAAAAGAACCATCTCACTAAGAGGAATTCAACGCAATTGACGGCACGTCCTTCGGACGTCCGGTCCATAAGTTATAAGCGTTTCTGCTCCAAGGTCTCGGTTGGTTTCGGGTTCGAACCAACCTGGTCATACCAAAACATTGTCGAAACCTCAAGTGTAACATACCTAAACGATCATCTCGATCCGAGGATCCCTACTAAACTGACCGTGCGTCGATCGGAGGTCTGTAGCCCATGATATGGGCATTTGAACAAACCTGGTCAAAAAATACGGGGTTTGGGCCCGATCCGACCCAGCCCAATACCCACTGGGTCGGCCCGAACCGGGTCGACCTGACCCGGGTCCGGGTCCAGACCGATTGGGCGCGGCCCGGCCCGCAGCCGACGTGGCCGACCTAGCCCGTGCGACCAGCGGCCAGGCTCGGAAGCCGGCCATGGCTCGGCGCTAACCGAGCGGGGCACAAAGGGGGGGGGGGCTTGTTTCCGAAACGGCCAACCATGATTTTCGGCCTTGGTTTGACCATGGGACCCCCTCGGGTCCTGCCTCCACGTGGCGCCGAAAATGGTCTTAGCCGATCGCCCCTTTGAAAACCACCGTGGCTCTTATCCGACTGACGCAGCGTGACGGCGCGGCGCCCTTCCACCATGGCCCGCCCCAGCCGCGGGCCCCTTGAATCTCCGGCATGGCGCGACGGTGTCGCGCCCCTCCGCCGCATCCCGATCATGGCCGCGGCCTCATTGGCATGGCATGACGGTGCCTCGCTCCACCGCCGCGGCCCACTCCGGCCACAGTTCTCTTCTTTCCCGTGTGGTGCAACGGCACCGTGCCACCATTGCCACAAACTTCAACGATGGTCAACACGAAATAGGGGAGGATGATCAGCCATGTTTGTGCGATCTAATCTCCTCCCATTATGAAGATAAAACGTGGTAAAAAATAAACGAGATTGTTCAAAGACAAAGCAAAGAACAATTTTAATTCATTAAATAAATGAACTTGACCCCTACCTCAACAAACGATGCTGAACGTAGGTGTCGCGGTTGACGGCGTCACGTGGTGAGGTTTCGTAGACGTTAACGGAGAGCGTCCGAGGAGGAAGCAGCGTCTCCTCTTTTTATCAAGGTGAGAACAAAGCGTGACGTCGTTGGTGAATTCGCACATCGTTGTTTCCTTCCTTGCCACGGAGGAGGAAATGGAAGAAGAATTCGGGCTGTCGGGTCGACATTCTTCATCGGAGAGTTGGCGTTCTTCGTTGAAGATGAAGTTCTTCAAAAGAGAATAGAAATATCTCCCAAATTCCCTCACTCAACCAAACTAACCAAATAAAATATGGCATCTCCTTATTTTATTATTTTTCCATGCATTTGAAAGGTACAAAATTCAAATCATATTAATTAATTAAATGCTGAGTTGTTTAATTTAATTAAGAGGTAGGTTGGAAAATTAAATTGGAAGTGGAAGAGTTACATAAATAAAAGTGGGTTTAACAAGTTTAAAGGGGGAGAGTTAAGAGGTTAGGGATTGTGAATGGTTGGGGATCGTGTGGGCCCCACCTCAAAAATATCCTAACATGAGTAGTTAGAAACTTGTGGGTCCCACCCTAACTTCCCCATGTAGATTAAAACCACTTTAGAAAAAGAAATAAAATTGTAACGCACTTTTATTTTACTTTTCATTTAATCAACATTTTTTTAACAACTCCTCCCAAGCAGACGCATCTTCGGTAAAGGTCCTCTAAAGCAATTACTGGCCCTGCAGTTCCATCGGTGCCCTCAGATTTCAATTTCGAGCACTGGTTTAAAAGATAGAAAAACCAGATCGTTCATTCACTGAACGTACCCGAGTTAAACTTCAGAAAATGATTCCAAGAACTCCGGGCCTCGGAATCAGCCGCCGTCAAGAAACTGCGTACTCCTAATATCCCAACGAATTTAAGAAAAAAAATTTCCATGAAATTTACGGGTCTTTACATTAATCCCACCTCAGGGCTTTACGTCCCCATAAAGATACATCATAAACTAGGGAAACAAATGAGGGTACTGTGCATGCATCTCAGCCTCCCTCTCCCATGTGCTCTCCTGGAGGTTCATATGCTTCCACCTGATGCGCACTAGAGGAATTGATCATCCGTGTAGGACCCGCTCATGTTGATCCTCGATATCCACTGGAACCTCCACAAATTTCGCACCATCATCGATGTCCATCCCCCTGTGATCAATGATATGCAACGGGTCATGTAGGTATCTCCTCAGCTGAGATACGTGGAAGACGTCGTGCACCCGGTGCAACTGAGGTGGAAGAGCCAGGTGATAAGCCACCTCGCCTATCCTGCTGAGAACCTGGAATGGTCTGCTGAAGCGCAGAGATAACTTTCCGCCCCCGCCAAATCATTGTAGTCCACATCGAGGTGAGACCCATAAGAAAACGTGGTCGCCATCTTTGAACTCTAGGGGTCTCCGCATCCTATCATCATAGGACTTCTGTCGGCTATGGGCAGTCCTCATCTGCTCCTGGATGACTTGTACCTTCTCTGTCGTAGCTTGGACCATCTCTGGTCCCACAAGTGCTGACTCTCCAGGGTCTGTCCATCACAGAGGTGATCTGCAAGGTCGGTCGTACAATGCCTCTTACGGTGCCATCCTGATGGTGGAGTGGTAACTTTTGTTGTACGCAAACTCCACCAAGGGTAGTTGATCCTCCCAACTACCACCAAAGTCAAGGACACATGCACGGAACATGCCCTCGGGTGTCTGAATGGTCCTCTCTATCTGGCAATCCATCTGAGGGTGAAAGGTGGTGCTCAGGCATAGCTGCGTCCCAAATGCCTCCTATAACCCCTTCCAATGATGGGAAGTTAAATGAGAATCTCGATCGGAGATGATAGACAATGGTACACCATGAACCCGTACAATATCCTAAACATATAAGTGTCCCAAGCTCTCCACTGAGCCCTTCTCTCTAATAGGTAAGAAGTGGGCCGACTTGGTGAGTCCGTCAAAAATCACCCAGATGGAGTCGTGTCCTCTGGATGTACGAGGAAGTCCCGTCATTAAATCCATAGATATCCTATCCCACTTCTACTCTGGGACCTCTACGGGCTGTACCAAGCTTGCTGGTACCTGGTGCTCCGCCTTCACCTACTGGCAGGTGAGGCATCGTGAGATGAACTCTACCACAACCTTCTTTATACCCGGCCACCAGTGCTATTGTCTAAGGTCCTGGTACATCTTCGCTACTCCATGATGTACCGATAGAGGGGAAGTGTGAAACTCCCTCAGCACCTCCTCCCATAAGGCAGCTGGTACCATGGTACGTCCTCTGTAAAGGATGGCGTGCTCTCCTCCTATATAAAATTTATGAGGTGCCTATCCTGTGGATATCTGTACACGTCACGTCTCATAGTCAACATCCCCAAGTTGTGCCTCCCTGACCCGCTGATGTAGTGGAGGAGTTACTGTGAGAGACATTAGAAAGTCTCCTCCATCTCTATCCACAAAGGATATCTGCAATGCCACTAGCTACTCCGTTGCCTCTCCGTGTAGCTGAATACCCGATCTCCTGCTGAGAGCATCAGCTACTATGTTCCCGTTACCAGGAGTATAGACTATCTCAAAGTCATAGTCCTGGAGGAACTTGAGCCATCGTCGCTATCTCAGGTTCAATTACTTCTTCAAGAATATGTACATGAGACTCTGGTGGTCGGGGTAGACTGTAAAGCGCTCTCCCATCAGATTGTGCCACCACATCTTCAAGGCGAAGACCACTGCTTCTAACTCCAGTTCATGGGTAGCATTGTTCTGCTCATGCTACCTCAATTGTCGTGAACCATAGGCGATCACTGCCCACTCCTGCATCAGGACACACCCGAGTCCGGTCCCTGATGCATCACAGTAAACTATGTACCCTACGCCCTCCTCTGGTAGTCTAAAGATGGGTGCACTGGTCAATCTCTATCTCAGCTCCTGGAAGCTCTGCTGACATCTATCTGACCACACAAAGGGTTTCCCTTTCTTTTTCAAAGCTGAAAGTGGTGATGCAACTCTGGAGAAGTCTGGCACAAATCTTTGATAGTACGCAACAAGTCCTTAGAAACTCCGCACCTCTGTCACGCTCCAGGGAGGCTCCCAAGCTAGCATTTCCTCGATCTTCGCAGGATCCACTACAACTGCTGCCTCCGAGATGACATGCCCCAAGAAGTGGACCTCTCGAATCTAGAACTAACACTTCGAGAGCTTACTATAAAGCGGGTGCTCTCAGAGTGTGTCCAGTAAAACCCGTAAGTGGTAGGCATGCTCCAACTCAGTAGTCAAGTATATCAGTATGTCTTCGATGAAGACTATGACAAATCGATCGAGGTAATGCGGGAAGATCTTGTTCATGAGACTCATGAAGACTGCTAGAGTTTTGGTTACGCCGAAAGGGATAACCAAGAACTCATAGTGGCCATATCGACACCTAAAAGACGTCTTTTGTACATCCTCGTCTCGAACTCTGAGATGATGATAGCCTGACCTGATGTCTATCTTCGAGAACCAGTGTGCTCCCTTAAGTGGATTGAAGAGATCATCAATCCCCGGAAGTGGATACTTGTTCTTTACAGTCACCTGGTTCAAGCGATGGTAGTCGACACACAGTCTCAAGCTCCCGTCAACCTTCTTGGCAAACAAAATCGGGGAAGCCCATGGTGAAACACTGGGTCGTATGAATCCCTTGCCCTGCAAGTCCTCCAGGTGTACCTGTAGCTCTTGAAGCTCAGTGGGAGCCATCCGATCTGCTGGAGTAGATATCGTGGTTGTCCCAGGGTACAAGTCAATATATATGTCTACCTCTCTGCGAGGATGTAGTCCTGGAACGTTGTCAGAAAAAACGTCCACATACAGATCCACCACAAAAGGAAAACTCAGAATCCTCACATCAACTGCTCCCAGGATGAGACTAGCCAACTGATGAGTGATCGGTTGTCCTCTCCTCTGTGTTAGTCTATCCTGCACTGCAAAGGCTCCCTTCTCACTGGTGAAGGTGAACCTGCTCCCATCGGTGCGGACATACTGCACCTTGCACCTAATACAATAGATCTGATCATGGAATATAGATAACCAATCCATGCCCAAGATGACGTCGTAAGGCCTCGATGCCGCTACAAGAAGATCACAGCCGAAGCTCTAGCCTCCTAGAGTAATCTCACACTGTCGGCACCGGTGCATAATCATCGAGTCTTCTCCTGTAGTAGTCTCTAGCCGTATCGATCTAGCCCACGGCTCCATCAGAATCTCTGAGCCCTGAACAAGGGCATCAGCAATGAAAGAATGACTCACTCATGTGTCTATAAGAACTAAAACAAGGTTGGAGTAGACACATATAGTACCTCGAATCATCTCAAGTGAGCCCTGGTCGTAGGCCTCCACTGCCTGAAGCTGAGCCTGCCTCTTCTTGCCAGCTCCCTATGGTTGGGGTGGACCTCCTGGTGGTGGTGGTAGAGCCCCGAAGGGTTGTCCACCACCTGCTGCTCAGCTAGATCCTCTACCTCGTCTGCCTTCTCCCTTCAGACCACCACGATTGAACCTCTACCTCTTCCTGGGTGGTCCCTCAACCATCTGCTGCTCCTCTGCATGGCGGGTCGGGCAGTCCCGAGCCATGTGGCCCTGCCCACCACATGCATAACACTGTCTACCTCTTGTATGACTGGAACTGCTGCATGTGCCACGCACATCCGAACAAGTATACTGAGGTCACCCACCTGATGGTCTTGTCCACTTGGACCTCTACGACATCTATCTACTACAGGCTGCAGAAGACTCCGCTACATGCCGCCCTGCTGTAGGTCTCACTACTGGTGTAGGATAAGAAAGAAAGCCCTTTACAAGAAGGGATCACTCCAGTACCCCTTCCTGTGTCGGAATTATAAGGGAGATCATCGATTCCCTAATATCATGCCTCAGTCCCTGCTCGAAGGTCTGGGCCTGGATGAATGGGTCCCGTACCATGTCCGTGGAGTAGCGGGAGAGATCTGTAAATCTCGCGGGTACTGGGCTACTGTCATGCTGCCCTGCCGCAGCTATAGTAACTCCTGGATGTGCACAACACGTAGTGTGGCTGGAACGAACTTCGAGTGGAATATGATATCGAAGTCCTTCCAAAGTAGATATGCCTCGTCGTGCACCAGGAGCATCAGGCTCCACCATCTACCTGCAGTTGTGTGCAGGAGACTCGCCGCAAGGATCTCCATGAGGTCAGCTGGTGTCCCTACTAATCTGAAGACTCGAACAATAGCCTCCAGCCAATCCTCGGCTGCCTGAGGGTCCATCTCTCTGCAGAACCTGCGTGGCCTCTGAAGTAGAAACTCGTGAAGGGCACTCAGGCGACGTGCACTCTCAGCTGCTGGGGCTGGTGGCATCGGTGGCTCGGTGGGTAGAGGTACTGTCGGTGCCTCCACTGTAATGGGGCCCTACACCGAGGCCTCATTGCTCGGTGGGCTTCCATCTCGCACAAATCTCGGAACCCTAGCTGGATGCCATCCTGGGGCCATCCTGAAAAGAAACAGGTGTGCCACGATTAATACAGTATACCTGGTGAGAGGACACAAATTAATCACAAAGAAAAATTTTAAATCACAAATGCAATCAATGTTTTCATGCATTGAGTCGGAAATCAGATGTTAGGGTCCTGGTGGATGGATACGTAGGCCGCCGCACCAACACTGGACTCCCTGGAATGATAACCACACTCAATTCCCTTAACATTATTTCTTCACAGGAAGAAATTATCAGAGTCCTAAGTTCTGCGGTAGAACCGACTCCTATGATACCAATTTGTCACGACCCGTCCTCGAGGCCTATTCCATGACTACTCGAAGCCTTCCTTCCATAGGCCAGGGGCTAGAGACTAGCACCAAAGGCATAAATCTCGATAAAAGGGAAGGCATTGCCTTTATATAAGAAATCAAACACCACAGAGTACGGAAGCTGAAGTAAACACTAAGTAAACTGAGTACAAAAGTAAGTGATGGAATGTAAATGGGCCGGTATACAAACCCAACTAAAAGTACAATACAATTTATAAAGAAAGTACAACAGCTGAAAATTAAAGTAGCAACCACCAAGTTGTCCTCTGGAATTCCCACCTGAAGGGTGGGTACAGATGGTCTCCTCAGCTCCTCAAGTCCGGCCGTCTCCTCCATGTACGTCCTAGCTGATAGTCCACCTCCGAATACAATCCCGCTCCACAAGCCTCAACCACGATCAACACTGTTCGTCGTCTGCAACCAACACAACGTAGTACAGGCATAGCCCATGCAGGGGTGAGTATGCGATACTCAGTAGGGACCCTGAGACTCCCGAAGGACTCCCAGAATCCACAAAAGAATAATCCAAAAAGGAATAAGACAAAAACGAAGTATAAAACAACACTACTTAGGTATATTCCCATACATATACCTAATTAAACAATTCCAGTTCGGCTCCAACTCCCGAGCCCATGTCCAACCCAGTCCACACAGGAAAGTACAACTCAGTCCACACAGGAAAGTACAACTCAGTCCACACAGGAAAGTACAACTCAGTCCACACAAGAAAGATAGACAATCATATCGAAGATAATGATTGAATGTCGAGACTCAGCTCACATAGGTATACTACTCACGAAGAGGGGTGGAGATGATAGATGTATCATCTGAATCATCTCCCCTACCAAACCCACATAGGATCAAAGTACAGAATTCATCGCTGCCGAACTCACATAGGATCAAAGTACAGTAAAAAATGCTGTCGAACCCACATAGGATCCAAGTACAGTCGTCATCGCTGCCGAACCCACGGAGGATCCAAGTACAGCCATCCTCGCAGCCGAACCCACGTAGAATCCAAGTACAGTCGCCATCGTCGTCATAGTTGCAGCCAACTCTAGGGTTCCCGCACACAGCATGCCCGATTCCAGGAGGGTCTGCTGCACGAGCCAAGGGGGTCGATACATCAACTGTCACGAAGTCCATAGTTGATGTATCATGATGTTCCGTCTCGTCAAATAAAACTCAACGCGACAGACGACACGTCAATCGGACGCCCGATCTGTGAGTTATTGGCTTTTTCGTCCCAGGGGAACGGTTGGTTTTTAAGCTAAAACCATCCCGATCATACTCCATCTGCATCCAAAACTTGAGTGGAGTAACCCAAAAGAACCGTCTCACTAATAGGAATTCAACGCAATTGATGGCACATCATTCGGACGTCCGGTCCTTAAGTTATAAGTGTTTCTCCTCCAAGGGCCTGGTTGGTTTTGGGTTAAAACCTACCCGGCCATACCCAAAATTTTCCAAAACCTCAAGTGTAATATACCTAAACGACTGTCTTTATCCAAGGATCTCTACGCAACTAACGATGCATTAATCAGAGGTCTGTAGCCCAAGATATGGGTATTTGAACGAACCTGGTCCGAAAATAGGGGGTCTGGGCCCGGTCCGACCCGGCCCAATACCCCCGGGGTTGGCCCGAACCAGGCCGACCCGACCCGGGTCCGGGTCCAGCCCGATGGGGCACGGCCCGGCCCGCAGCAGGCGCGGCCGGCCCCGCCCGTGCGGCCAGCGGCCCGGCTCGGCACTAGCGGACCGGGGCACAAAGGGGGGGGGGGGGGGGGGCGCCCCCTTGTTTCTAAAATGGCTGACCATGATGGCCGTCCTTAGTGTAACCGCGGGACCCCCTTGGGTCTCGCCTCCAGGTGGCGCCAGCGGCTGGCTCAGCCGGCCGCCCCTTTGAAGACCGCCGTGACACCTATCCGACCTGCACGGCGCGACGGCGCCGCGCCCCTCCGCTGCGGCCCTCACCGGACGCGACCCCCTTGAATCTCCAGCGTGGCGCGACGGCCCGCTCCGGCCACGGTCATCTTCATTCTTGCACAGTGCAACGGAACAGCGCTGCCTTGGACACAAACTTCAACGATGGTCAACACGAAAGAGGGGAGGAGGATCGGTCATGTTTGTGCAGTCTGATCTCCTCCCGTTATGACGATAACAAGCGATCAAAAATAAACGAGATTGTTCAACGACAAAACAAAGCACAATTTTAATACATTAAAAAAATGAACATAACCCCTACCTCAAAAAATGATGACGAACGTCGGCATCGTGGTTGATGGCGTCACGTGGTGAGGTTTCGTAGACGTTGACAGAGAGCGTCCGAGGAGGAATCAGCATCTCCTCTTTTTATCATGGTGAGAACAAAGCATGACGTTGTTGGCGAATTCCCGCGTCGTTGTTTCCTTCCTTGCCACGGAGGAGGAAAAGGAAGAAGAATTCGGGCCGCTAGGTCGATGTTCATCGTTGGAGAGTTGGCGTTCATCGTTGAAGATTATGTTCTTCAAAAGAGAATAGAACTCTCTCCCAAATTCCCTCACACAACAAAACGAACCAAATAAAATAAGGAATCTCCTTATTTTATTATTTTTTCATGCATTTCAAAATTACGAAATTAAAATCCTCTTAATTAATTAAATGTTGAGTTGTTTAATTTAATTAAGAGGTAGGTTGGAAAATTAAATTGGAAGTGGAAGAGTTACATAAATCAAATGGGGTTGACAAGTTTAAAGAGGGAGAGTTAAGGGGTTAGGGAATGTGAACGGTTAGGGCTCGTGTGGGCCCCACCTCAGAAATATCCTAACATGAGTAGTTCGAAACTTGTGGGTCCCACCCCAACATTCCCATGTATATTAAAACCACTTTAGAAAAAGAAATAAAATTGTAACATAATTTTATTTTAATTTTCATTTAATCTACAATTTTTTTACAACTCCTCCCGAGCAGATGCATCTTCGGTAATGGTCCACTTAAGCAATTATTGGCCCTGTGGTTCTGTCAGTGCTTTCGGATTTCAATTCCGAGCACCGGTTCAAAAGACAGAAAAACCTGCTCGTTCGTTCACTGAATGTACCCAAGCTAAACTTTGGAAAATGATTCCGGGCACATCGGGCCTCAGAATCATGTTCCGTCAGAAACTGCGTACTCGTAAAATCCCAAAGAAATTAAGAAAAAAAATTTCCTTGAAATTTACAGGTCTTTACATGTTCAGTCCATTAATAATGGATGATGTTCACTAGAACTATTTATAAATATTTGGATAATTACTTCTTCCTCTATCTTCATATTTTAACTTCACGCAAATGTTCACCAATTTAGTAACCAAATTATCAGTTCTTCCAAATGAAAATTATATTTATATTTCTATTTATGATAATCAATTTCAATTAAGAAATATTTTTCTGTATGGGTTTCCAAAGAGATCATTTCAAAACATTCATACACTTGATTAATGATTTTAATTTAATATTTTAATGGTGAAATTTATTAAATGGGGGAGAATTTAGACCCTATGCTTTTAAAATAACAGTATGGTTTATAGCATATACAACATGTAACACCAAACATAAATGAACAATGACATAATATTTTATAAAAATAAAATTTATAACCAATTCATTTAATTATAATGTATGAATATGATTAATCATTTATGATATATATATATATCATAATAAAATGGAATAGAATAATTTTTTTGAAAAATGACGAAAAATTTTGAGTAAGGACAATTTATTATTTAAAATATATTTTCATTAAGAATTATTTATTGAATATAATGATGTAATATTATAATTAATTTTTAAAGGTAATCTTGTTTTAAAAATTAATTAATTTAAATAATCACTATATTAAATTTTTCATAGATTTTTTTTGTTTTTTTGTGTTTTTTTAAAAAGGTTATTTTTTAGTGGATATTGAAAATACTATTTTCTATTCGAAATTGATTTTTTGGGAAATAAAGTAGATTTTTTTAAAATGCTTTAAATTTAATATTATTTATCTTATAATATTAATAATTTATTTATGATATTTAAATAAATCTTGTGGTTTAATTTTTTATGGAGGCATTTTTATAGTAAAAACTTAATTATTCCAAAGATGAAAATTATTTGTGTTTGGCATTATTATGTTAATTTATTTTCTATCCATTCTAGAAATTGAATACTAAAAATGGATTCTCTATCAGGAGTAGGATGTCTAAAATTTTAAAATAGTTCACTTTTATTTTATTAGTAATAGTAACCATTGTAATTATGTTTCACCTCAATAATGGTAAAATAGGTAAAAAAAAGTTTAAAACAATGTGTTAAGGTCTCCAAATCAATAGAATGCATTCATTTATTCTATTGGATGTGTGGGGTTATAAAATTTCAATTCATTTACATATTATATGGCCATATTTTTCGATTATTCATTAATTATGATTGTTATATTAATTTATATAATGAATTAATACATAATTAAACTCTCTCAGATTTAATATCAGAAAAAAAATTACATAATGGTAAATAGAGGAAATGTTTAATATTAGATATTAATTTTAATTATAAATTAATTTTATAACCATAATTTTTTATTAAATATATTTTGGATATCAAATATTCTTCTCAAATACTTATGTAGAACTGATGTTGTATTTATTGAATTAATAGAATAATGAAATAAATGAATTTACAAATACAAAAAATAATACAATATCGGTCAATAATTTAATGATATGATTGTTTCATGAAAAATTAACATATTAAATATTTTTTATAGTTTTTTTATTTAAATTTTATTCAAATCTTGTTATTTTAAAATTCAAATAATATAAATAGTTCTTAAAAATAAAATAATTATATTTTATAATAAATATATTTTAATAAATTATTTAAAAATAGTAATAAATTGATGGTTGAAAAGATAGAATATAGGTTGTCTAAAATTTCATATATTCTACATTGATGATATATTTGTAATGATATAAGTAAGATATAACCCATTAATTTTATTTATGTCGTTTCTGTATTTAAATTTAAATTCATTCTACAAAAGGGTTACGCAAATATATACGGTTTAAAATGACCCAAAAATAGTCTAAATTTCACTGGATGGGAATATTTCAACCATATACTCTTAGTTTGAACACTTATTAAATTTTTAATAATTTTTCTTGAGAATGACTTAATTATATTTTAGTCATTTTATAAATTCCAAGTGTGTTATTTCCCACCATTACAAAAGTAAAACCCTTTCTCTCAATACTTTAGGCCACATTGAGAATTATAATTCAAAAAACCACATACAATTTCTCTTAAAAACATCCACATCCACTATTTATAGGTTCTAGTATTTTTATGCCATGCCCCCATCCCTTGAAAGATACCCCTCCTAGGATGTCAATGAGGAATGGAAGATAATGTCCTTTGAGTGCCACCACCAGTAGGCCCCAGGTTGGAAACTTACTCCAACGGTGTACGGATCTCACAATATGGGAGACATTACCCTTTATAAAGAAATACGATCAATATATAAGATGAACCATCAATAATGAAACTCCAAGATATGTCACAATGAAATCCAAAACCATACCACATGCTTGTGTAAAATAGAAGTGATACAAATACAAAAGTATCTAGAGTAAATATCCAAAATAAATCCGAAGTAGTAACCCAAAAACTATTAATGATCTGAGATAATAAGGTTCTTCATGGTCCTCAAAATCCTCCTAGAAACCTAGAAACCTTTTTATATACAATGGGTGAGCATACTAGAACACTCTGTAGGAAAACCACTGTCTCTTGTGCACATGTCAAAGAATCATACTAATGCTCCTATGAAAAAACAAAAAGACCAAAAAACACATAAACATGTTTACTAACCAAACCCAACCTCCCCAAGGCACACTCACCATATAATATATGTCATGTAATATAATATAAATCACATAGATGATAGGGTACCCCACAAAATTTCCCCATTTATTAGTTGACCCCATTCTAATAAAAAACATCATGGAAGTCCCTCCACATCATAATTTACCACATCATATCTCTCCCACACACACATGGTCCTCACAACTCATTTACCCCACCCACACCTGGGCCACATAACACATCCTTCCCACACATATCTGGTCCTTACAGGATATCCCATATAATAATGAAAACACCTAGGATACCAGATCACAACTCTCCCCAAAGACACTTGGGAAATAACATCACAACCCGCACCTAAGACAATAGGGGTACCACATCTCATCATCTAATTTACTAATATACTTCTAGCCATCACAAAATCTAAAATACCTATCTCACCTAGAATAGGGAACTATGAAGAGTGGGTGGCTAGCTATATATCCTCCCATCAGGGTGTTGGGAAAGACACCCTCCCCCATGACGATTGGGGTGTTCAGAACATAGTTTTTAACTTGGGTGGGGTGCCTATTGAAATAAAAAAGAATAAAATGTATTCGTATGTATTGAGGTAATCATACAAGCCCAACCAATGTGTTTACAAATAAAACACTAACCAACCCATGAATTCCCCAATTTTCTACTACCTCTCGATTCAATTATTAAAATATGCATAAATAATTTTAGAAGGTGAAGAGACAAACAAAATAACATGGATTCATATTTTCCTCCACATTTTACACCTATTAATTTATTTATTTTTCATTATCCACATTCAACCACACAACCGATCAATTAATATTTAATTGAAAAATTCTGTTCCATTTACTATAAGAACCCATGCCATAAAAATATTACTAAAAAATTATTTATTCATTTCATCACTACCTGGGAATCATAGAAACAAAGTAAAATTCATGGTAAATTAACACACTTCACATTAAATACAGATCATACCATAACCTTTATATATTGGTTGAATATTTCTATATGTCATCAATGGATAAACACCCAAAGAAATCACTAATGTCTTTCTTCAAATTCATCCTTCCAAAACCACCATACCAACCCAAAACAATCTTCCAACTCACAACCACATTCAGAAACATAATATATTACAACCAGTTACATAACACTGTTGTATCATCATATCATGACCCAATTACCATACCAAAAACAACAAACCCATGTGCACAACCGTTCCTAAAACCACAACACCACCCCAACCAAATAAAAACATATTTCAAATTTAATAAGGAATCACTTATTTTTTCTACTTGTTAATTAAGGGGTTATCACAAAAATTGGAAGATACATGTGAATCCATTTATTAGTCAAATATACATGGTTAACCAACTTTTATATAAGCATTCAACAGATCCCAAAAAATATGCAAAACAAAAACCATTCTGTGTGAAAATAGATACCCCTAACAACCACGATTTTATGTTGGTAGATATACCAAGTATATCATAATAAAAAAAATAAAAAAAATAGAACAACATCATGTGTCACTTTCCCCATCCCTTGTATATTATGTATTAAACCAACCTGATTATCTTTATTAATCTTGAATCAGTAATCATCATAAGGAGAATCAGCTATCTACCAATACCACATGATTAGTGATTAAGAAATATAAAGGAGAACCCTAATTGGAATAAAGATGATCAAAAATTCCTAGATACATAGAAATATGGGTGCACATACAGAAAGAAAAACTCTAAGGAAACACGAACGAAAAGGTGCCGGACTACATGAATCATACGTGAAGATGGGTTCAGGGAATTATGTATGAAGATAAATAAATAAGGAAGAGAAATATGAAATTAATATCCTCTTTATGAAGATATAAACATTTTCATGGGTTAAGATATGTTTTTTATTTTAAATTAAAGGAATATATAGTTCAGATCATTTATTTTGAGCAACTAAAATACCCTGACTCTAAAAAATTAAAGATATTTTTTAAGGACATTGAATCTGTCTTAGATATTATCAAATAAAGAATTAAAATCTTTTTACATCAATTAATTTTGATAAAATGGAATAATTAGAAGAATTAGGAACATTATTCATGAGACACCATAAGTATGAGGCACTGCCAGAAAGGAACCACTAGAAAAGGCACCACCAGCAAGGCACCGCTGGTGGAGGTACCACCCATGAGACACCTTCAGACAAGAAAAATCCAAGATGAAACAACTTCTATCTTCTAGGAGTATCCTCCATATGAGAGACTTACAAATGAGGCACTACTAGACAAGACACCACTATAGAGACCTACCCCCTAGGAATGAGGAACCACCAGACAAGTGACAGCCTTGGTGAGACACCACCAGCGAGCCACAACTATGGTGAACTACCACTATGGCAAGATACTACCATGGTGTCACTACTATTCTAACACTTCTATGGTGAGATACCGCCAGGGTGGCACTGCCATGGTGATAGTACCATGGTGACACCCCAAGGGTGAAACCACCATGGATACATAGCTAGGGTTACAACACCAAGGTGAGACACTATTGGCATGATGCGTTGTTGGAAAACATTGAAAACTGAGAATTTCAACCAAGGGTTGAAGTGAAAACCCTTGACCTCCCAGGACACCTCAAACACCCGATTTTCCACAATGTAATGGACCAAAGAGCCCCAAGCCAATACATTTTAGAATTCCACTCCAAGGACCCTCCTAATGTAATACAAAGAGAGTTTTCCATAGAATAAATAATTTTCATTACTGTCCCTTTCAAATGTGTTTCTTCTTCTACATCCAGAAAATATGTTGTACCCATCCAGAAAATTAACTCTAGTATCATCAATATACTAAGATGTGTTTGTTTTAATTTTTTTAAAACAATTTTACATTTCTTTTTTAATCCTATAAACATCAGAATGATCGCATGGTTGTACATACAACTTAATATCTCCAAATAGTGGTGTAATTCAGCTTTAATTACCACTAAAATTTTCTGATTTTAAAGATAGAACTAATGAATATATTTTATATTTATCACATAAATTTTGTTATATAATTATAATATTATATCTACATTCATAGATTCCAATATGTTTAAAAAATACAAGGTCACTCATGTGCGTGTGTGTGTACTACAACATCCACAAAGCAATATAATGTGATTTTAATTTATATTTTACATTAATGATTATAATGATAGGTTTAGTCAGTCTATAGGATATATATGATATAATAATGATTCTAGAAATTTTAATTGAAATTTATATTTCTTTAGTTCCATCTATTGAAAACTAAATACATTTTTCATGTGTATGTTCGACCGATAGTATTTGTGAATTATGTAGTTAATTTTTAAATATATTCATTTTATGTATGATTATAAAAATCTATATAATAAATATATATGAAATTTATATCATGATTAATATTATGTATATTATGGGACAATGATTAACTTATAAGGACCATGACTATAAAACCAAAACATAGACTAAAAACAAATCAGTTATCTGCCAGAACAATTAATTTAATAAATAACTGTTATCTAATAATTGTCAAAAGGTTATAACTAAATAAAATATATGATATGATATATATGAGTATTTTTATTGAAAATATTTACGAAAAAGTAATTTTTATTATACACGACCTTTTTACACAAACATATGAATTTAGACATGAAGTAATGGTATTCTCACCTCAAATTTTTTTCATGAGAGATATCCAATATTCCCCACTTGATTCGCTCTGGTGGTGTATATATTAAAACATTGATATTATATATCATTATTCCATTTATATTCAAGGTATTTAAATATTATTTTACTATATTTTCTTCTATGGGGGTTATGATTCAAAAATTACCATAACAGTGAGAGTTTATTTCAAAATTTTATAATTTTCTTGGATTGTTTATTTTTTAGTCTCTTTTTGGGTGATTAAATGGTCATTATATCATCAAATCAAATCATTTCATCTCTTATTGTTATTTATGAAAATTATAACAATTAATTAGTTTTTCTTATTTTCATTACTTATGAGATCGAACTAGTGTTTTTAAGGGAAATTGAATTTGTTTTCAATTTCATCATAAATGTTTATCTTCATCATAACTATTTTCATTTAAATATTTTTATGAGTTTTGGTATTATTATTCAATGTTTTTTTAAAGATATTATTTCCAATGTTGGACGTATTATAAAGTAGTTCAAAGGATTCATCTTATTTTCATCAAAACGATGTACCTTGACATTTTACCTAAGATGTGAAATGAATCCTTTTTTTAACATACATGGCATGAATAGAATTTCCCCCGTCATTATTAGAAAATGATTTTAAAATTATATTATAGGTTTCCAAATTTATTTTCTATGAAATGTGTTTCCATTAATATTTAGGAAAATATTAGTTTGTAAAATATATTTTCATTGTAAAATTGTTATTTCCCTCAAGAATGATTTTAATGAAATTTTTATGTTACTTATATTCATCGATGAAAACAAAAAATTATTTTATAAATACTTTAATGGGGGTATCTTATAGTGATACAATCCTCATTATCTCAATGCATGGTTAATGTTATGTTTTATTTGGAATATATTTATATTAATATATTATTTCTTCTTATATAGAATATTGTTTATTATAAAGGTTTATGGGTGGAGGCTAAAAATCTATTTCCAATAAATGAATCAATATGACTCATTAGGTAAACATGTTTGGATAATTATTAAAGGCCTTAACTATTTATGTAATATGTCTTAGAATGATAACTTAACAATATGTTTTAGATTTATTTGAATGATGCATCATATTTAGGTTTCAGATTCCCATAATTATTCATTCTTTAATTTTGAATTTTTTTATTGTTTCCAAAATTATTACACAAATAGTTATGATATCCAAAGATTATGTTCTAGGTTATTTTTATTATTTATCTCGTTTACCTAGATCATCATTTTATTGTACCACATTTTTCTTCATGATCAATTTTTTTATTAAATTGGATGTGTTTTATATTATTTACCTTTCCATATAGATTTGTATTATTTACTCATAATAGATTTCACTATATGTGATTGGTACAAAAAATATATGATAAACCTTTTTTTGTTCCCCTGGATGTCAGAATATCTAATATTATTTACATTCAATACATTTTCAATAGATAATAATTATTTTCTCAAATAAAATACAATATTGTATTTTATGTTAACAAATGTAATGTTATATTCGTGAATAAAACTAGGTTTCCTAGATAACTAAACTATTATGTACTTTAATATGTGATCTCATATTTCTAGTGGAAATATAATAAATCCTTTACACATTATGGGATCCTATGATTTAAGTATTTATTTCCAACAGGTCTGATCTATTACAGAAGATACCTCCCAAAAAATTCCCTTCATGTACAATCAAATACCATATGAAAAAGGAAACCCCATGGAAAAAAACTACCAAACATTCTATAGGATTATATATATATATATATGAAAATATTGGTTACATAATTTAAAACAAAACAAAATTATCTAGAAATAATATAAATAACTCCAATAAATGTCATAGAAATCCAACATCAAAACATCTGAAGCAAACGGTACTAAAAAAAGGGATACTGTGAATGTAGCTATTACTTCTACATTAATGTACCCTACTATAGGACACCATGCCTTTATTAAACTAAAAAAAATTGTATAAAAACCCTATAACATCTTCTCCAGGTGTATATTAATCTTTATTATCCATTACCTAAACATTATTTCATCCCTAATATACAACTCCCCCCGGTCAATGATATAGTAGATATTATGAATATACTGTCGGATCTAGGATACATAGAATACATAATAGTCTTTTTCCAACTACACGGGAATATAAATCCATTAAGACACCTCAAAAATATTGTCCAACACCTAAATGTCTTTGAGAAAACATGTTAATTTCCTTCTCCTTATCCCATAAATCCACTAATCTTATTGAGAGAAAACCCTCATGAAAACATGGTACCCTATCTCAAACACCAATTTCCTCCTCCAAAAATCCATATAATACTTTTCCCTATCATTTTACGCCATCACAATCTTAGGAACCACTTGAAGCTTCTCTAATATTCATTTCACCACATCAGAAACAACAAATTTTATCTCTATAATCTCAATCCATCATATTATGGATTCAATCATTTTATATTTAAACACCAAAATGCTAGAAAAATAATTGTATTATTTACAGTTATTACTATACTAAAATCACACAAATGGATGTTATTTCACCCATGATCCAGCAAAATCCATTTCACATGTTAGTGTAATATCCTCCAGTGTTTACATAGACCACAACATTTTCTATCCTTATGGAGGAATAATATTTTTCTAATTCATAACTAAGAGTTAGTGAAATGTTTCAATCCAATATAAATTAAGAAATTAATCTGGGGGTATCATTGTAAAATAATTTTCCATGGATACATATGATATATCATTACATAATCCATGTATTTTATATCAAGATCATCAATGGTACTTAAATCTCAAATCAAAAAAAAATATCTGACATCATCATGTGATCCCAGATCACCCAGAAAGCATCATATACTGCTTGAGATCAACTTTAACTAGGGAAGTAATCCATAATGATTTCCTCCCACACACACGTGGGGATATCAAAAGGCTTCAGAAAAAAGGGACTGGATGTTCATGAATCAACAAATGGTAGTATGGACATAAGTCTATGAACATAACCTATAACATATTATTTTCAAGAATAAGATACATCCTCAATGAACTATGAATCATAGATACAAAGGGGTTTACCCCATTGGGATGGGTTAAGAATCTAATGGTGGAATCCCCCATGGATCACCAATATAATGAATATACATCCCTAGAACATTACATGATATCATCAAAACTATGTCTATCCCTTATGGGAGTCACTGTGGATTTACCCAATATTACATCACCTATACTACTATATCTAAAAACTAAGAATCCACTAAAAAACTAATAAAAACCATGAGGTACCTTATCTGGAAAATGTATCCTCTACATCAACCACCTCAGATCTATGAAACAAATCCACTTTCATAAACAAGTACCCATTAAATATTTATTAGCGTGTCTATAATGTTGTCTACGTAACCTGGAATTGAATAGATCACACAAATATAGTCCAAGGGAATCTCCATCCACATTATATCTTATTGATTTATGTTATGTAATGAAATTATATACCTCAGGATTATAAAACCTATAAAGAGAACAAGGTTTTCCCATATGAGGTATTTTCCCCAAATACTATCTTGGAAAACCCTATAGTGACCATCTACATGTCATGGCTTAAATAATTATGCTAATTCATGAATATTTATCTAGACCAATATTAGTTAACTACAAGATGAAACCTTAAGAATAATCTCAAAAAATATGGAGGCTTACAAAAATACGTCAAACATCATTCCCTCCTTAGGAAACCAAATAATCTATGAGCATAATAACTACTCATTGACATAGTTGAATGATGTTTGGAAATGATAAATCAAAATTAAGGAAAGGTCCATCTTAGTCAGGGTATTCATTGAGGTTTAATTAGAGATATTTATACCACAAAACTTCTATAAAAAACTATGATACCAAGTAAAATATGATCCTATGAAATTATCATAAGTGGTTCATATGAAACAGAAGCCTCAAAAATTGGTTGATACATCACTAAAACCATCTTGGACTCCACAATATAAAAGCACATTCAATATCCTAAAACTACACTTGGGAGAATTTCCATACAAATTGGGGTGTTGAAGATTTATCAAAATGACCTTATGGTGCTCAATATGTTACTTATATAACCTCTTGTATTTGTGAATGCCATCAAGTTTTATCATCCCGGGCCCGCATGCCACCCAATGATGCCCCAAGCCTAGTTTTCCACACAGACTCATGATCATCCCCCCAAATAGAAAAGGCTTCCAACTAGCAATGAGGGCTTAGGTTTGTCAGTGGGGAGACTATACCCTCTTTACTAGAGTATCACAATTGAAGTCAAAACTACAATAAATAGAGGAATCAAAATGAACAACAGTCAACGGGATATAAGATAAGTCAAAAATACATATCAATAACCAGAAGTGTCTCATATAAAAAATGATATAGATGATAAAAGTGTCTTGAAATCATCTCGAAGAGTAAACGGAAATAAAATATAGAACATGTATCCCAAAAAGAATAGAAGAACATAACATGTCTGTAGGATCAATAGCCATAACATGGTACTATGATCCCCTGCTCCAATGCCACCATCAACAACCTGTACCATGGAACTTTCCCCTATCATCACCAACAACCTTGTAATATGTTTGGGTTGCCAAGGAGGCCCAGACAACATGTGAGATAAACATCCCAGTAGGCCACCACCAAGATCTATATAGTTCTAACAACAACATACAAAATACTTGCAAGTGTAATGATAATACTAAAGTAATTATGTATGTCCACAGTTTAATTATCATATCATAATAATTTGTAAAAAACCCTCATGGATACTTGGAAAAGACTCATATCCTCAAAAGGTATGTATAACAAATTAAACAAGTCACACGACCACTCTGTATGTCGATATGTATAAAATAATCAAAAACCATGCTATTAAAAAAAGTCAAGAAGTCCCACAACCTTTTCATATAGTGAAAAGTATAATCCCTAGGCTCTACTATGTAGTGAAAATTATTATCCACAACCACACCATATAGTGAAATGTAGAATCCCATGGCCACACTGTATAGTGAAATGTACAGCCCAAGGTCTAGATCCAAGGTGTCACACACATGGGAATCTATGTAATGAATATAAAGCATGAAGGGATGGATCTATGGATCTCGTCCAAGGAATATGCATCGAGTCCCATGGGAATCATAGTTTAATCCTAGTCTAGGAACTGGTTTTGGTCTTAGGAGCATGGAAACTTCAATTCCCACATGTGCCTAATCATGCTGGATCCACAGGATTACAAGGCCCATAGAATCCCAAAGAATAAATACCTAAGGGGCATAGCCAACCCAAGGTGTCCACTACCGAATTCCAGATCCATGGAGAGAAATCCATGGAATCTATCAAACCATTCAATCCAAATAATTAATTTTTAAGAACTCATTCCATGTTAGTATACCCACTCATTCTATGCACATATAAATTACATACCTTATGGGCATACCCTCCCATATCATCCATTAAACATGACATTATTCATTTATATATGAATATCGACCCATTTTATCCATTTAACAAATCCATTTAAATTAAACAAGAATGGAATAACCATATTTCACTAAGAAAAAAGGATATACATCCCCCATTCTCATAAGTCAAACAATTCATGTATCTAAAGGGATTAATCTAACTAGGAAAACACAAGAACACACCCCTTGGATGGTTTTAATAGAAATAAACCTCATATTTCATCATGTCACACACCTTGGGTGACCATGAATCGAAGAACTGTTTCCAACACACCTAAATGGAACCTACATGCATCCTCACTAGGTCTGACTAAAGCTACTAAAATCAACATGCTAAAAAATGTGGCCTCCTCTGAAAGTATGATGAGATGAAAAAGGAGAATTTCTGGAAATAACCAGAAAAGTAGAAATAATGTATAGATAACCTACCTCACCTTAGTAGTAGAAAAATCATCGGTTAACAAGTCCCAATTCATCCTGGATGGGAATAAATTTAAAGAATGGATGTAGAACATGATATTTGAAAACCTGATCCTACATCCAAATAGGATAGTCATTGTTCTGATGAATGAAGAATGACTAAAAGCGAATTGATTATATAAAAAAGTATTTCCAATGAAACAAACCATTCTTGATTTAGTTTATGGATGATTTCTAGATATAAAAAACATTTTTATATGGTTATTAAGCCTAAACAATGAGAGAAAGATTGTATCCAAAAAAATAAGATGATACTGCCTCTATTTTAAAAAATCCAGATAGGAAAGTACATGACCTATAACTCTATTCCACAATGTCTACTACTAGATTTTATTTTTTTTGAAAAAAACATACATGTGGTGAACTTATAGTATACATTGTGTACTGGGAGTGCACAATTTGTACATCTAGTACACGATGTGTAGCTGGTCTACAGCTTATTTTCCCCCCTTTTCCCTAAAAACAACCCAACTTGCCCATGCACTGTCATAGGATCTAAGAAAAAAAATGAAAATAAACACATTTAACCCGAAAGGAATGATATGAACCTCATGAAAACCCAATATCTTACAATATTTCCCCCTTATAGCAATTCGTCCTCGAATATCTCTCGGGAGGGTTGTTAGGATTCTTCTAAAAACATATACGACCACACAGCATGTACATCGGCCTCCCTCTCCCAAGTATCTTTCTATAAACTACCAGGATACCATAACACCCATAACATAGGAACTAACCATACTCAAATAACCTTCATACTACTATCAATGATACGAATCAGTTTCTACTCAAAGGATGCATCAACCTGAAGCTCAACCTCCTTGAAATGAAAACATGAGACATGTCTAAGTGATAGCGGTGCAACTGAGATACATGGAAGAGATCATGCATGGCTTGGTACCATTGAGGTAACTGCAACCGATATAAAACTGACCCGACCTTCTCCAAAATCTCGAATGGACTGATATATCTTGATGAAATTATACCATGTCTCATGATCCTCCTATATCCCAACCTCGACGAAACCCACAAGAAAACTCGATCCCCAATATCAAACTATAGAGGTCCTCTATAGTGATCGATGTATGATTTAGGATAATACTTCACAGTAGCCATCAACTTCAGAATCAATTAGACTAGCTCAGAAGTCTCCTAAATAAGGGACAGTCCCAGTAAGGCTTCCTCACCCTCCTCCAACCAGCATAGGGTAGAACAGAATGGCCTACCATATAAATATTTATAATGTTCCATTTTTATTATCACTTAATAACTATTTTTGTAGCATAATTTTACCAGGGGAATGTGCCTATCAAAATAGCCCAAAAGTCTAGGATGCTGGCACACATCATGTCATTGAGAACCTGTATCGTTCGCTCTAACTGCACATCAATTTGAGGGTGGTATACTGTGTTAAAAAATACTAGTGTACCCAACACACTCAAAAAACACTATGAGAAATGAGACATTAAAAGGGAGTCAATGTACAAAATGGCAGTGAGTGGTACCCCATGTAGTCATAATTCCTATCAGATATACAACCTTCTAATATCATTAACACTGAAGGCCTCCTATTTCGGAAAGGAGTGAGTGACCTTCATAATCCTGTAAAAAACCCACACATCTATATTACCTCGATCTGACCTCAGTAAACGAGTCACAAAATCCATCGTCACATCATCCGATTTCCACTCCGGAATAAGTAACTACTGTAAAATCATAGCTGGTCACTGATATTTTACCTTCACCTGTTGACAAGTAGAACACCTTATAACAAAATCATCCACCTCATTCTTAATTCCCAGTCTCCATTACTAACGTCACATGTCATAGTAGATCTTGGGGACCTCATAATGAACTTCCCAAGCTGAAGCATGAAACTACCACATAATATCCACATGCATATCCACTAGATCCCAAATACATTCATCAATACACAGGATCTCAACATCGTTGACCACCAAACCTGGAGGAGGGTCAGCACCTTCCACACACTCCCATAGAATCATGCCTTCTGAATCTGATAGATTCCTCATCATTAATATGTCTAGTAGAGCAGTGGTCACATATAAGGATGATAGATTTATCTACCCCTAGCTATTTTAAACCTCCAAATACATCTTATAGAAGAATTCCATAAGCTCCAACTTTCTAACGACTTGTTTCATTGCCTGTATATGAGTATTCAGACTTAGGGTACCATCCACTGCATTTCATTTACATGGATTTTAGGAAAGCTCTATGTCAATGGATTGTAGGCATTCTACCCATATTTTCTACCCCAGATTCAAATTACATTGCATAAAGATATACTTATGGATTTTTTGGTCCATGTACGACACCGATTTCCCTCTTAGTAAATAGTGTCTCCAACAAGGTAGTGCATGAAAAACTGCTGCTAATTCCAAATTTTGTGTAGGGTAACATCTCTCGTGAGACCTCCACTGCAAAGACCCATAATCCACGACTTGATCCCCCTGCATCAACACTACTCCTATCCCAATAAATGAAGCATCATAGTAAACTTTGTAACTCTTTCCCTACTCTAGAAGTATTAGGAATTGTGCTGATTTCACTAACCCCATCAACTCCATAAAGTCTATCTCATAATATTATGACCACACAAACTTCACACCCTTCGTAGTAAATCCCATCAATGGAAATACTAATTGTGAGAAGTCATGTATAAAATTATTGTAGTAAACAACTTTCCTGAGGAAGCTCCGTATGTTAGTAATGTTCTGGGGCTATTCCCAGGAGACTACGACTTTCACCTTCTCTAGGTCCACTAACACTCCTAACTGTGAGATGATGTGACCCTGTATGTGAATCTGATGGATCAAAAAGTCTAAATTTTTTATCTTCTCATAAATTTTATGATCTTTCATTTTATTAAAAACAATGTATTCTCAGTTAGCATGGTTTTTTTTGTTGTGAGAATACTCCTAGATAACATCCATCAAAACCACCAAAAAATAATCCAATTATGGTTGCAACACTTGGTTCATCAACGACATGAAAACCGTTCGTGTGTTTGTCAGACTGAATAGCATAACAAGATACTCGTATAACCCATACATGTTACGAAAGGTTGTATGAGGTATGTTTGCAGGTCAAACACGCACCAGGTAATATCCTAGCCTCAAGTCGATTTTCGAGACCACTCGATATCATCGAAGCTGATCAAATAAATCATATATAAGAGGAATGTGATATCATTTTTTAATTATCTTCTAGGTTCAGTTTATTATTATCCACACAATGTCTAAGAGTTTTTTCTTCCAATTTTTCAAAAGGACCAGAGGACCCCATAGAGAAGTACTAGGTCAAATAAACCGCTTCTTCTCCAAATACTCTTGCTTCTTCTTAAGCTCCTATAACTCTATTATAGACATCATGTATGGATAAATGGATACCAATGTATCTCTTGGCACTAACTCAATGGATAAATCCACCTCTCTATCTATATTTAATTTAGAAATTTTATTAGGAATGACACCCCTAAAGCAATAAACCACTAGAGGGAAGTCCACCTCACTCCCTAATCATCCAGATACAAACTAGAAATATGGGTTATCATTCATCCCATCCCATAATACCCATGTCCAGCTCAGATAACCTAGACATCTAATTCACCCTTATGAACAAACACTACTACCTCTAGTGATGTGAAAGTCACACTACAATGATTTTAGTCAATATACAATAAATAATCCCTATGCCAATCAAATCCTAAGATGAAGTAAAACCCCATTATCTCAAGGACATAAAGATCCCAGATGAAGTGAAATACTCCATCCTCAAGGGGACACTCCAAAATATGACGCACATCACTCGTCCAGAATCATAATGGTGTGTCATGTTTAAAAACACCCTTTAAAAGAAACACCACAAACCCAAGGCTTTTAACCACCCGTGAAAACATAAAAATGTGAGACCCACCAGTACCAAAGAAAGTAAATACAATAGTAGAAGCTACTAATATTGTACCTATCATCGTTGATGGACTGGGATCATGCTCATGTGAGGTATATTGTACATTGTATGTATAGATTATACCACAACCCCGTGACCCTACCTGGTTACCCTAAGATGATCCACCATGCTATCTCTAAGAACATGGTGTCTGGCTACCATGACCACAAACAAAACATCTCTTTCCTGACTAGCATGCACTACCCCTTCCCCGAGTCTGATGTGGATATTATGAACCTTCTCCTGAACCCAACATCTGATCTGACCCTACCACTCACATCTGGAGGTAATTTCCTAAAAACAACTATATGCATCGCATCCTGCTGCTAGACTGGGACTCGACTGGGTCACAGTCACACTAATTATTTATGTGGCCTTACCTACCACACAGATGGAAATAACCAATGTTTCCTGCACCCATTTCCTGAACAACAACAATATCATCAGAATCCTTGAAACATCACTTCTAGAATAAGTAGATCCACTCGGCTGAGAAATAACACTCCCATGTTCTGTACCCTCATATTTCCTCATCTTCTTCTCTATAATCTGTGCCTAATTCATAATATTAGTAGAATAAATCATCCTTAACATGTTGACTGATGATTTTATATCATATATAACACCTTCCTAGAATCATATCACTATCAACATATCATCAATAAGATACATAAGCACAAAATGCTACAGCTTTGTAAATCATATCGAGTATTCCAAAACATTCATCGCGCCCTACTCCAGACACATGAACTCACTAGCCCTCTATGATTGTAGATTTTCAAGGAAAAATTAATCAATGAAACATGTTATAAATTTTTCCCAACCCATAATCCGTAGACCATCATCCATGTTCAAGATGTCGCACTAGCATTTCATCACTCTACGTGGCATATAAGATGTGATCTTCACCCTATACTCAGGAGGCATCTCCCGATGATCAAAAATCACTTAAATAGTCTCAATCCACATATCTAAAACAGGTGGTCCACTATATCCTTCAAATTTGGGAGGAATATACTATTTGAACACCCATTTTGGCTTAGCCATAGACAAGGCTTGTTGCGGTCCTCCCAAAAACGTTTTCATATATCGAAAAAAACACTGTAGGACTGTGCCTCAACACCTGTTTCTAGAATGGTTCCATGTTCCATAGGTGACACTAAAAGAGGTTCATCGAGTAACATGTGGACCACTATCTCCATCATATGGTCATTGTCTCCCTCTCGAAATACCAATGGAAATCATCATAGTGGAATGTCATACAATTTCAAATGCACACCTCAGGTAGGAAAAACATCAAATTACACATCCCAAAGCATGTGCCAGGTCAAAACCCTCCTAGAAACCTATTCAAACCCATTGCCTACTCTTGAAGCCAAGATTATATAAGTAACATCCCTCAAACCACTAGAAACTAAGACTTATACCCACTCAAAAGTAGGGTCTAGGTCAAGTCCATATCCATCCATTAAAGTTTCCATTAAATTTCCACTTAACATTCAAATTCTCAAATGAGTTAACTGATGATCCATAAAATTATGATACTTGAGGGCCCATAGCCCCTCTTGAACCAAAATATTCATCTCATACAATCCATATATATATATATATATCAAGTTCATTTAACATTTAATTTCTACTAGTGCATCATTTCCCCACTCATACGGTCTCTTACACCTTAATAATTGAATGTTGACGTCACTCCTTTATATATACCGCACCCAGACTATCTCAACAGTTGGCACATCTATCACATATAGTATCCCAACAACATGCAATATATAATCCATCCTAAATTCCATGGCATAATGCATGGAATGTGATTATAACATGTGTTTATATGATGCATGGGACGACATACCCTCGTCTCATCATGTTGAAACAAAAGTAAAACCAACATCTACTTCAATAGTTACAAAATAGATAAAGTGCATCACCCAATTGTGAAATTCCAACGACTATAATCATCAAAATCCATAAAAATTGAAATCTATTTGAGGAAATTTGGGTTTTACCTCTATGTGAGATAGCTACTCCTAGGAACAGTTTATTACAAAACTCCCTTTACATCATATTACTATCTACTGTTTCCATAGTGTAGAGAAAAAAACCACTCTGATACTACTTTGTAATGTTTTGAACCCGGATGCCACCCAAAGGTTCCCTGATCCTTGTTGTCCACATGGACTCAAGCGCATCTCCCCAAATGGCAGATGTTGCCGACTAGAAGTGAGGGCATATGTGAGTCATTGGGGAGACTATTCCCGCATTACCAATGTATCACAATGGATTCCAAATATACAATAAATAGAAAAGAGAAATAAACAATAGTAAACTGAATGTAAGATAAGAAAAGAATAAATAACAATAAATAGAACTGTCTCATATATAAAATGATGTAGATGATACAAGTTTCTAGAAAACATCTAGAAGATTACTTGGAAATAAAATATAGTATAAGTATCCCCAAAAGAACAAAATTCCAAATGGTTTCCATATCATCGCAAACCTCAGCTTAATCATATGCTCCCCCACATAAAATACAGAATCAATAAACTATACTAAGGTTCTTTCCCCTATCATCACCTACAACCATGTAATTTATTTGGCTTCTTGAGAAAGACCATTTAGGGTGTGAGATAATCATCCCAGTAGGAAACCACCAAGGTCAATATAGTTCTAAAAATAGTATACAAAGTGCAATAAATTGTAATGAAAATAGTAAAGTAAAAGTGAATGACCATGTCATAAATCTATTGTCATAAGTAATACTAAATAGACCCTCATGGCTACCTGCAAAAGAGTCATCACCTTATAAAGAAGCTATAAAAAACTACAAAAATCACATGGCCACATCGTACATCCATCTGTATCAAATAATCCACAACCACGTGGTATAAAGAAGTGAAGAAGTCTTGTACCCTTACCGTATAGTGAAAAGTAAAATCCCACAGCGATGCCATATAGATAAAAGTAAAATTCCATGGCCACAAGATATAGTGAAAAGTATAATCACACAACCATGTTGTATAGTGAAAAGTAGACCCCAAGGGCCATATCTAAGGCATCATGTACCAAGGCACCCATGTAATGATTATATACCATGAAGGGTCAGACCCAAGGAACTTATCTAAGGCATCCACATTGAATCCCACAGGGGACACAATAGAAACTGAATCTCGACACTAGTTGGGGTCCTAGGATTATGGAAGAGGAATTTCCTACAAAATCCCAAGAAAGACAGATCCACGGTGTAGCAAGGCCTAAGGCATCCCATGGAATCAAGACCCCTGTGGAAGATTTAACCCATGAAATCCACTACAGTGTTCCAGATCCATCGATAGTAGTCTATGAAATCTATCATACCATTCAGTAAAAAAGATCAAGTCAAAGAATTCATTCAATGCGAGTATACCAAGTCACATCAACATGCACAAGCCATGAGTATAGCCACTCATGCAATCCAATTATCAATTACTTAAAATATGGACCTACCCTCCCATATCATCCATTTAAAACTCCATTAGTCATTTATATAGGTATACCCTCCCATTTTATCCATTATTAATCCTAGTTAAATAAAAAAACATAGTATAACTAGGTATCTCTTTGCAAGGAGACAATATATATCTTAAGAGGATAAATCAAACCATTCAGGTATCTTCCCCTAACATGGAAAGCACAAGCACACGCCTCATGGGTGGTTTCAACAGGCATAAATATGGTATTTCATTAAGGTGAAAAAATTGGGAGACATTGAATCAAAAAACATGTATCGACACACCTAAAGGGAATCTATGAGAATCCTCACGAGGTTCTTCTACAACTACACAAAGAAACTCACTTAGAAATGAGGCCTCAAAAGAATATTTAATGGGAAGTGAAAAGTATGAATGCCCAAAAATCACTCGAAATGATGAAAGAAAGTTTAGACCTTCTACCTTGCCTCAGTAGTATACATCATGTCATGTATCAAGTCCTGGTCCGTCATGGTTTTGAAAAAATCTGAAAAATGTACGAAGAATGAGATATTAGGGAATATGATTCTAAATCTAAATAGCACAATTTTTGTTCCGATGAATCAGTAATAACTCAAATGGAATCAACTACTAATTAATTTGATTCGAATGATTCAATCCATGTTTCAATCAAAGTCTGGATGGCTTATAGATCTGAAAACCCATTTTATATGGTTTTTAGGTTTCAAAAAAGAGTTAAATCTTCTATATATAGAAAACAAGAGGCAACTGCCTCTATTTTTAAATAATCGAGCAGGAATGTACAGGATGTGTACCTCAAGTACATCACATACACTTCCCGATTTTCATTTTATAAAAAAAACAATACATGTCATAAACTGCCACGAAACCTTGTAAACTGAGAGTACCAGACAAGTCATTCCAGTACATGACATGAAGGTGGCATGTAATCTCTTTTCCCCCTTTTTCCCAAAACCACCATACCGGACCACGGCTCAGATTCGGTTCAAATAAAAAAAGAGAAATAAATACAGTTAACCTGAAATGAATGATCAGTACCATAAGAAAACCTGAGATCTTATAAATTAATACTACTATAAAAAATATATAAGATCACATGAAAAACCAAGTGCATGGGTCATGTGGATAACGATGGTGTATTCATGACTCCCAAAATTATAAATATGTAAAAATTCTCAAACTGGTATGAAAAAGTATTCATTAAGATATCTACCTATTTTCTCCTTAGATGACAATATCCATTCCATGTATTAACCATAGAAAATGATCTACCAACCCTATATTTTTCAAATAGATTGTTAACCGTTGGAAGAGTTTTAATTTTGTATCATCACCTGATTCATCCTCTATTTACCCATATACAACATCATACATCCATTATCCTTTTTGGAAACAAAATTTGTATCTCCACATGAAGTATAAGGACCTGGCCTTAAAGCTTACTTAATAATGAATTAAATGAATAATTCCCATTGAGGATCTTTTCAGGTTTAGAGTTTTAGTGAATTAGGACATAACTATTACATCTCAAAATAGTACAAAGTAGAAACATCTACATAGTTTTCTTTTTTTACAAAACATGAAATCTTGAAAAAAAAGAGTCACGTCTAGTTCCATGTTTAAGACAACATGACTTTTCCTTGATCCCATCCTTGACCCTATTCCACATTATGTCATGTGAAAACATTTCAAAATAACTTGGGATGAGCATAAAAAGCTCAGTAAGGGATACACAAAGAAGGAAAACTATTAGTTTTTCAAAATAACAAGTAAACCATGAATACATTATCAAAGTAACACTTTTCACCTTTATGAAGTAGTAAATACTCTTCACTGAATAAAATATCATTACTTACCCTTTTGTAACCAAAATATTAACATTAAACCTATATAAAGAACACATAACATATAAAGGTAACTTTGGAAATAAACATACTTAAATGGAATAACCATACGGTCTACTTACACACATATCATTAAATGGAATAGCCATACGGCCGACTTCCATACCCAATGAATTCGAGGTTATATTGTAACCACCCATCCTGGTATTCATGGAACCACCCGTCATTTCGTTTATCATTTAACCACCCGTCAAATGTCCAAGTACGATTATAAAATCATAACACAAAAACAATTTTAAAGGAAATAAAACATTTCCACATTTCAATCACAATATATCACCGAAATATATTGACATAAAAAATCCATTTTCAATACCAAAATACATAAAAGAGTATATGGTATTTATTTACTTTTAAAAACATTACGGCTTGTTGAGGAAGCCAAAGATCAAATAATACTCGCGGCGGTAGAGAGGTCGTTGTCACCGCGTACGTTAAAAAGAAACATACTTTTTGTCATTTAGTAAAACGCTTCATATAGAAAGATTACTTTTGAATAAAATTAAAAGTCAAAGGGGTTTATACACCATATAAATTAAAGTATTATATTAGAACAAAATATTCCCTAATGAAAGGAGATTGAGAAGAAGTCTCTTACCTCGTGTCCGACTTGACTCCATCTCTTTTTAATCTCTTGAATAATAAACTAGTGTTAATTTCAACTTTCTTAATAACCATTTTCAAGATTATTATTTGTTTTATATCACTTATTTCCACGTTATAAACATTATGTAATCATTTAAGTTAATAATGTTCGTTATGTCGATATTTGGTACTTAAGTCAAAAATGGACTTCTTACAATTACATGTTGTTCATGTGGTCAACGGTTCATTATATACAGAAATATATTCATGATTTGGATATCATATATATAATATATATCCAGAATATACATGTATTCATAATAGTACATACAATTTAGAGGTAAGAAATGAAATGCACCGTTCATGGAGACGGTAAGCCGTACGTACGCATGAATGCTACTTTCATTTCTATTTCATATTAAAGGAAATAAAACTAAATGAGAAAAATATATATTATAATTCCAGTATAATATATATGTTATATATTTAACATAAGTTCATTTATTAAATTCTTTATAAATTCAATGTTTGGCCTGAACGAGTCACATCACTTGAGGGGGCGTAGTCAACACTTCCTCAGATGAAATTATCGCATTTTCACAACATTAAAAGCATAAAGGTATGTTTTAAATATAAAATACAGAAGCATAGAGGGGGAATAAATATATTATATATCATATATAAATACAATTACATCATAATGGCCACCATGAAAGGTGTTAAGAGAAGATTGAACAATCATCGTTTCGGGAGGTAGTAATTCGCCATCCACAGAAACAGTATGTTATTTAACCATTATATGGAGGTGTGTGTAATTGTAGCTCGAATAATTATCACAACAACATCCTAGTATATTGAAGATAATTTTGATGTTACCAAATAAAGGAATAAAAATAGTTTAGGGGGTTGGAGAAGAAAAATAAAACAAAAGGACATAAGAGAAGACATTACCTTTAAATCAGGAAACTCCCATTGGTTAGAACCAAAAAGGATTCTTAAAGATCTTTATGCCTTTGGTAAGGCTTATAAGATGAGTAGAGGGATGTTTAGATATAAAATGATCAGATTTTGGTTGAGAAAAGTCTTGAGAGGTGGGGGTAAGGGGGTAGAGGCGGGGGCCTTTTATAACAGGGAGGAGGGGCACTCATGGAATGTTAGAAAATGATACTTTATTATAAAATGATTTTCGGATTTTAAATGTCCCAAAAAGAATTATTTCGTAGCTAAGGTGATAAGGGTTCGAAATCCATCCATCCAATAGGTTTTGGACAATTTTATGTTTTAGATTTTACCTTATCTTTTCATTTTATTTAAATCGTTCATTAATGAGGTAATCGCTGCATCATCATGGTGTCATAAATAAATTTATTTATTTAATGTCAAGAAATTATAAAAAATATATCATGATGTAGGAAATATTTTTAGATTTCTGATGAATATTTATAGTCAAAAATATGACTTGTATAACCCCATATAAAAATTGATTTAGTAAAACAATACATGTTTGTGACATTTTTATTTTAACTTTAAATAAAAAGTTATTATTGTCATTTTCTTACCCAAGTGGATCCATGGGGTCCCCAAGTTGACCCATGGATTTTCATGGTCGTCCATGACTCATCCAATAATATTAGGACATGTGTCAAGGTAATTTCATATCATTATAACAATATTTTTAGCTTAAATTACACTAATTACCTTTAATCGCGATTATTAAAACTTAAAAGTTACTATTCACCAAAAAATTATTTTCATCCCATTGAACCATATTTTACTTACTAATGACAACCATGTATGTCCGATTTTTGAAATTCAATTCACAGAAGTGGTAAAGTTTCATTTAAACAAAAAATCAGTTTTCTAACTACCACTTAGTGGTTTCACTATTCATCAAAAATTGATGTTTTTTAGAAAAATACAAAAAATTCACCCTAAGATATATTTGATATTCCGAATTCAAAAATGATTTATATTTTGAAAAATTCAAAATATATAAGTTGCATTAATTAATTTAATAATTAATTTTTGTTGTCAAAACAAATAGCATGTTTTTAAGAAACAATATATATCAAAAGATTGACACTAGATTAAGTCCAATTTCAAAGTGAAATTAATTCCAATGAACACCATTGGATTAAATGGTAAAAATATATTCTAATTGAACTTTAAAACTAATAAAAAAGATAATCTAATCATATAAATAAATTATATTAAAAGAGGTTTTGAATTAAAATACAACATTTTCACTTATTCGTTAAAAAGGAACTTTATCCGAAAAATAACAAAAACAAAAACAAAGTAAATTATGATGTCCCAATTCTAAAGAAGGATTTAATTTGGTCCAATAGAATGTATAACAGTGACCAAAACTATTTTTACAGAGGGTACACCCTCAAAAGGCGATAAATCGACCTTTTAGTGAATATTAGAGTATTTATGCTTAAAATTGAATTCTTTTAATATTTTAAGCCTCTATATTTTATTGGATATATGTAAATACATTTAACAAACATATATAATCATATATTAGTTATTTCTATTCATTCCCACCAATACAACGACTATGCGTTAACTACCATTTAAAATAATATTATTATATTATTAGTGTGCAACGTAAGATTTCAGAGAAACTCGTTGTTGCGTATTGGGTATGCTATCGAACATATCAACCCCTTTTAAGTAAAATTAATATTTAATTCACAAATATTAATAAATATGAAAATGTATTATTATTTATTTACATGGGATGTTACATCCTTCACCCCTTTTGGGAATTATGTCCTCGCAATTTTATTCACTTATCAAAATAAGGGGGGGCATTTACCCCTCATAGAATTTTCATATTCCCAAGTTGCCTCTTAATCCATATGGTTTTTCCATAAAACCATCACATGATAAATTACCTTTTTTCACAACACTTTCTCTCTTTGGTCAAGAATCTGGATAGGTTGTTCTTCATAAGAGAGATTCTATTCCAACTGAAATACCTCTGGGATCAAAACATGAGATAGATATGGAATATACTTTCTGAACATCGAAACATGAAAAACATTGTGTACCTGGGACAAACATGGAGGTAATTCCACTCTGTATGCAACTGATCCAACTTTCTCCATGATTTCATAAGATCCAATGAACCTCAGACTCAACTTTCCCTTCTTACCAAAACGCATCACACTTTTTCGTGGAGAAACTTTTAGAAAGACATGATCACCTACCCCGAAAGATAGATCTTTCCTCCGGTTATCCGTATAACTTTTCTGCCTGCTCTGAGCTGTTCTCATGTGTTTCTGAATCAACTGAAATTTTTCTTCCATCTCATCTACCAATTCTGATCCCATCAGCTTGCTTTCTAGTACTTCATCCCAAAAATTTGGAGTTCGACACCATTTACCATATAATGCTTCAAACGGAGCCATCTGTATATTGGAATGAAAACTGTTGTTATAAAAAAATTCAACCAAAGAAAGATGTTGGTCCCAAATTCCCTAATAATCCATTGTGAAAGCACGTAACATTTCATCCATGGTATGAATTGTTCATTCTGACTACCCATCTGATTGCGGATGAAAAGATGTATTAAAATTTAATTCAGTACCCAACGACTTATGAAGGCCTTTCCAAAAGTTAGAAGTAAACCTGGGATCACGATCAAATACCATTGAAAGAGGAACTCCATGAAACCTGACTATCTCTTTAACATACAACCAAGCAAGTTGATCTAGAGACAACATATCTCGAATAGGAAGTAAATGAGAAGATTTAGTCAATCGATCAACAATAACCCAGATTGCATTATTACCTCGAGATGTCTTTGGTAATCACACAATAAAGTCCATGGATATATTTTCCCATTTCCACTATGGCACCGGTAATGACTGAAGCATCCCATTCGGTAACTGTTGCTCTGCTTTAACCTGTTGACAAGTCAAACACTTCATAGTAAAATCAGCAATATCTCTTTTCATTCCATCCCACCAGTAATACTCTCGCAGATCTCTGTAAATCTTTCTAATGCCAGGATGAATTGAAAACGTGGAACTATGAGCCTCACATAATAGCTCATTCTTCAACTGTGAACCACAAGGCACACATAATCTCTTCCCAAACCTAAAAACACAATCATTATCAATGTTAAATTTAGGCAACTTACCCTTCTGAACAAGCTCTACCTTTTTCTGCAACTCACTGTCTTTCTTCTGTGCTTGCTTAATTCTGTCTGATAGAGATGATCTCACTGACACCTGAAACAAAACAGAAGAACATAATATAACAACAACTTCTATGCAAAATTTAATCAAATAAAAAACCAAAGGATCACTTCCCAAATGTAGCATGGTTAATAAAGCATTACTTTTTCGACTCAAAGCATCAGCCACTTTATTTTCTTTTCTGGGATGGTAATGAATTGTAAAATCGTATTCATTGATTAATTCCAGCTATATCCTCTGTCTCATGTTCAATTATTTCTGATTGAAAATATACTTTAAACTTTTGTGATCGGTATATATTTTACACTTTACTCCATAAAAATGATGCCTCCAAATTATTAGAGCAAAAACATAAGTAGCTAATTCCAAATCATGTGTAGGGTAATTTAACTCATGAGTTGTCAACTAACGTGAAGCATACGCAATTACCTGATCATTCAACATCAGGACACAACCAAGTCCCTTCAACAAAGCATCACTGTAGATAACAAACTCACCATTTCTGGAAGGATGTTCCAAAAATAGAGCATTAACCAATCTTCTTTTCAATTCTTGAAAACAATCATCACATTCTTTTGTCCAATTGAACTTAACAACTTTTCGAGTTAACTTAGTCATTGGACTAAATAACTGTGAAAATTTTTCATCAAAATTCTGGTAATAACCTGAAAAACCAAGAAAACTATGGATCTCAGTGATATTTGTAGGTCTTGGCCATTCTTCAACAACTTTTGTTTTAGCAGGATCAACAGTTATGCCATTTTTCGAAACAATGTGACCAAGGAATGAAATTTGTTGTAACCAAAACTCACGCCTGCGGAATTTTCCATACAGTTTGTTTTCTTTTATGGTTTGCAAGATAACCCTTAAATGACTTTCATGCTCCTATTTACTTTTAGAAAACACCAAAATATCATCAATGAAAACAACCAAAAACTTATCCAAGAACTCAAGGAAAATTCTATTCATAAGGTCCATGAATACAGCAGGTGCATTGGTTAACCCAAAAGGCATAACTAAAAATTCATAATGGCCATATCTAGTACGAAACATAGTCTTCAGAATGTCTGCTTCTTTTACTTCCAACTGATGTTACCCCGACCTCACGTCAATCTTCGAAAAATACTGATCTCCCGGGATCAGATCAAACAAATCATCGATATGAGGCAAAGTATACTTGTTCTTAACAATGGTGTTATTCAATGCTCTATAATCAATGAAAAGTCTCATTGAACCATCTTTATTTTTAACAAACAAGGTAGGAGCACCCCATGGTGATTTTCTAGATCGAATGAAACTTTTATCTAATAACTCCTTAAATTGCTTCTTTAACTCTAAAAGTTTAACTTGAGACATTTGATAAAGGGGTTTTGAAATTGGATTAGAATCTGGAACTAAGTCAACAGTAAATTCAACTTCCCGATCATGTATAATACCCGAAAACTCATCAGAAAAAACATCAAGATGCTCATTTACCACTGGCACATCATTAATCTGAACAGTTCCTTTTCTTTCAACAATATGTGCATGGTAACATTCATTTCCATATTTTACTAGTTTCTCAACTTCATGATATGTTATCCAAATCAAGGGTTCATTCTTTTACACAAACTGAAAATCTTTCTGAAAAGAATCCTCTTTAGCTCTGCAGTCAATCTTAGCATGATAAATAGAAAGCCAATCCATGACCAATATAACATCAAACTATACTAGAGGCAAAAAATAAGGTTTTCAGGTAGATTATTTATGCACACAAGGATATGAAGGCTTTTTTAATTTCTTTTTGTATCAACATTTCCTCTGGGTGTTTTTACCTTAACTTTAGGATTCATATCTTGAGTTGGAATTCCCAATTTACTATAATACTTCTCAGAAATTAAAGAATGTGTAGACCCTGAATCAAACAACATATTGGCATAATCTGAACAAAAAAACAGTGTACCTGATACTACTTCATTCAATGGACCAATATCTGCTGAAGTAGTTTTAACGGATTTAACCACCCCTTTATGCTTGTAGTTTGGAAGATTTCCCTCAATTGAGTTATTTGTTAGACACTAATTTGCATAATGACCCACTTAGTTACACTTAAAACATCTTACCGCTGACTTTTCATTGCCTTCTTGATCATCTTTCTTAAAGTTACGAGCAATATGACCAGACTTACCACACCAAATGAACTTTCTTGACTTGGATAAAAATTCTCCAGGATGCATTTTACCACATTTCTCACAGGATGGAAATTTGGTTTTCTTACCTCCTGGCTTCTTTGATGAATTATTTCCCTTTTCCTACCAACTGTACCTCTTATTATGTTGTTTTTCAAAGAACACCTGATCATCGACAAACTCCATTTCCACCTTCTCCGCAAATCGAAAAAGTTTTTCATAACTTTTGAACTCACGAGAAGTTAAAGCCCTTCAATACTTTGGCTTTAACCCTGAGTAAAAACGGTTGATTTTACTATCAAGATCTTGTATGAAATTTGGAGCATACCTTGCTAGTCGAGTGAACTTTGCTTCATAAGCAGCCATTGAGACATCCTCCTGCCTCAATACTGGGAATTGTTTTCCCATCCTAAGAAGAACCACCATAGGAATATATTTCTCAAGAAACATACATTTTAATTAATCTCCATGAAGATCATCAGTATCATCACTATCCTTAATATTTTTCACCATCGACCACCACTGATCATCTTGAACTTCAAAAAAGTAAACAACAAGACTAAGATTTTGATGTTCTGAAAACCCTATGACATCAAAAATCTTCCCCAGTTCTTTAATCCACCCTTCTGCTAGCACAGGGTCAGATGATCCTCTGAATGATGGGGGATGATGCCTCATGAAATGTTCCACCACTGACATGTTCCTCTACAGTTGATCTATCTAATCTCATGCATGGATATCACCACCATTTACAGCCAGATTCAATTGTTCCATCACTGAAACAAACTATTCAGTTCCGATTCTGACCATCTCAGGTTGCTGATTTGGAAGGTTGTCTTCCTCTTGATGTCATCCCAACATAGTTGCCATGTTTCCTTCTCGAAAACCCATTCTGAACACAAAAATATCTTAGGCGAAGCAAAATGGTAATATTTAAATGCTATATCATTTCAATCATACCATAAATTAATTTATGGACATATATTTAACAATTTTTGTAACTCCTAAATTTGTCTAAACCAACCTTTGATACCAACTATAATGACCCAGCCTTAAACCTTACTTAATATTGAATTAAATGAATAATTCACATTGAGGATATTTTCAGGTTTAGAGTTTTAGAGAATTAGGACAAAACTATTACATCTCAAAAGATTTCAAAGTAGACACTTCTACATAGTTTCCTTTTTTTTTACAAAACATAAACTCTTGAAAAAAAGAGTCATGTCTAGTTCCATATGTAAAACAGCGTGACTTTTCCTTGATCCCATCCTTGACCCTATTCCACATTATGTCCTGTGAAAACATTTCAAAAAAACTTGGGATGAGCATAAAAAGCTCAGTAATGGATACACAAAGAAGGAAAACTATTAGTTTTTCAAAACAACAATTAAACCATGAATACTTTATCAAAGTAACACTTTTCACCTTTATGAAGTAGTAAATACTCTTCCCTGAATAAAAGATCACTACTTACCATTTTTTAAACAAAATATTACCATAAAACCCATATAAAGAACACATAACATATACAGGTAACTTGGGACATAAAAATACTTAAATGGAATAACCATACAGTAGACTTCCACACATATCACTGAATGGAATAGCCTTATGGCCGACTTCCATACCCAGTGCATTGGAGGTTATAACGTAACCACCCGTCCTGGTATTCACGGCACCACCCGTCATTTTGATTATCACGTAACCACCTGTCAAATGTCCAAGTACCATTATAAAATAATAAAACATAAAACAATTATAACGGAAAGAAAAAATTTCCACATTTGAATCACAATATATCACTTAAATATATTGAAATAAAAATTCCATTTTCAATACCAAAATACATAAAAGAGTATATGGTATTTTTTTTACTTTTAAAAACATTACGGCTTGTTGAGGAATCCAAAGATCAAATAATACTCGCGGCGGAAAAAAGGTCATTGTCACCAAGTACGTTAAAAAGAAACATACTTTTTGCCATTTAGTAAAACAATTCCTGATTTGGATATTATATATATCATATATAACTATCATGTACATGTATTTATAATAGTACATAACATTTAGAGGTAAAAATTAAATGCACAGTTTAGGGAGACGGTAAGCCATACGTACGCATGAATGCTACTTTCATTTCTATTTCGTATTAAAGGAATTAAAAATAAATGAGAAAAATATATATTAGAATTCCATTATAATATATTTTTTATATATTTGACATAATTTAATTAATTACATTCTTTATAAATTCCATGTTTGGCATGAACGAGTCACATCACTTGAGGGGGAAGTAGTCCACACTTCCTTAGATGAAATTATCGCATTTGCACAACATGAAAAACATAAAGGTGTGTTTTAAATATAAAATACAGAAGCATAGAGAGGGAATAAATATATTATATATCATATATAAATACAGTGACATCATAATGGCCACCATGAAAGTGTTAAGAGAAGATTGAACAATCATAATTTCGTGAGGCAGTAATTTTCCATCCACAAAAACAGTATATTCTTTAACCATTAGAAGAAGGTGTGTGTAAGTGTAGTTTGAATCATTCTCATAACAACATCCTAGTATATTTAATATACTGTTGTTGTTACAAAATAAAGGAATAAATATATTTTAGGGGTTTGGAGAAGCAAAATAAAACAAAAGGACATAAGAGAAGACATTACCTTTAAATCGGGTAACTCCCTTTGGTTTGAACCAAAAGGGTTTCTTGAAGAGCTTTCTGCCTAAGGTAAGGATTATAGGATTAGGAGAGGTATGTGGAGAGATAAAATGAGAAGTGGGTTTTTGAGCCAAAGTCTTGAGAGGTGTGGGTAAGTGGGTAGAGGTGGGGGCCTTTTATAAGAGGGAGGAGGGGCACTCTTGGAATGTTATAAAATGTCACTTTATTATAAAATGCCTTTCGGATTTTAAAGGTCCCAAAAAGATTTATTTAGAGGCTCAGGTGATAAGGGTTTGAAATCCACCCATCCAATAGGTTTTTTACATGTTTAAGTCTTAGAATTTACCTTATATTATCATATTATTTAAATCGTTCATTAATGACGTAATTGCTGCATCATCATGGTGTCATAAATAAATTTGATTATTTAATGTTTAAAAATTATAAAAAAAGTATCATGATGTAGTAAATCTTTTTATATTTATAATTAATATTTATAGTAAAAAATATGACCTGTATAACCCCATGTAAAAATTGTTTTAGTAAAACAATACATGTTTGTGACATTTTTATGTTAACATTAAATAAAAAGTTATTAATGTCATTTTCTTACCCAAGTGGCTCCATGGGGTCCCCAAGTTGACCCATGGATTGTATTGGTCGGCCATGACTCATCCAATAAGAGTATGACATGTGTCAAGGTAATTTCATATTATTATAACATTTTTTTACCTTAAATTACACTAACTACCTTTAATCGCGATTAATAAAACTTAGAAGTTACTATTCACCAAAAAATTATTTTCATCCCATTGAACCACATTTTACATACTAACTAAAACCATGTATGTCGGATTTTTGAAATTCAATTAATGGATGTGGTAATGTTTCTTTTAAACGAAAAATCAGTTTTTTAACTACCACTTAGTGGTTTGACTATTCATAAAAAATTGAGGTTTTTCAGAAAAATACCAAAAATTCATCCTAAGATATATTTGATATTCTGAATTACAAAATGATGTCTATTTTACAAAATTTAAAACATATAATTTGATTTAATTATTTTAATAATTAATTCCCATTGTCAAAACAAATGACATGTTTTTAAGAAACAATATATATCAAGAGATTGACACTAGTTTAAGTCCAATTTCAAAGTGAAATTAATTCTAATGACCACCATTGGATTAAATGGTAAAAATATATTCTAATTGAACTTTAAAAATAATTCAAAAGATAATCTAATAATATAAATAAATTATATTAAAAATAGGTTTTGAATTACAATACAACATTTTTCAGTTATTCATTAAAAATGAACTTTATCGGAAAAATAACAAAAACACACACAAAGTAAATTTTGATGTCCCGATTCTATAGAAGGATTTAATTTGGTACAAGAGAATTTATAAGAGTGGCCAAAACTATTTTTAAACAGGTTTCACCATCAAAAGGTGATAAATCGACCTTTTAGTGAATATTAGAGTATTTATGCTTAAAATTGAATTGTTTTCTTATTTTAAGCCTTTATCTTTTATTTGATAAATGTAAAACCATTTGACAAACATATATAATCATATTTTAGTAATTTCTATTCATTCCCTCTAATAAAATGGCTACGTGTTAACTACCAATTAAAATAATATTATTATATTATTAGTGTGCAACGTAAGAATTCAAAGAAACTCGTTGTTCTGTATCAGGTACGCTATCGAACATAGATACCCCATTAAAGTAAAATTAATATTTAATTCACAAATATTAATAAATATGAATATTTCTTATTATTTATTTACATGGGATGTTAAATGAAGAGACATAGTGACCAATAAATACAAAGAACATTTGACCTTCATTGTGGTTCCTCAACTATTTAAACTTTAATAGGGAAATATGATATGGTTCCAATAGATTTTTTGTAGTACGAATCTATCTATTTATTATGAACATGATATTTATTCTATTGGGAATGTCACAAACTCCAAAAATTATCTTTATAGAAACTCCTAGGCACATATATGAACCAAAATCACATGATATAACATTGAAGTAGCTGATGAATTAGTCACCAATAAATGAAGATTATTTTTTCACCGATAACACAGATGAAAACCACAATCACTAGTGAACACTACACACCATCCTCCCATATCTAATAAATAAAACCACCTCTAAAAACCCTACCATTGTTTCAATGGATTACAACCAAAAAAATTTATAAATGTTATCATATGGTGGTAGAAATATTCTTATGAAATGTGTAAATCATTTATGCTTCCCCAATATCATTCTATGTTACATTAAACTTTGAAACGATCTTTATTGGCCTCCAACATTAAATGAGAACACCAGGGGAATATAAACGGTTCCTATATTACATGTATCTCCCCTAATCTCCCATATATGACGTTCCATGTGTCCTGTACATCAACAATCTAGTTTGGGTACCAGACTTAAGGGGTTATCTAGGGGATACTGTGTAATAACTCCACCTCCATTTGGCATTAAATAAGCCTTCTGTATTGCATGTTGGACCTATATCGGTGGGCCTTGTGTTTTACCATACCTCAATGATTATTTTTACTTATAGATGGTGGTCAGACAACTGATATGATACTAACTCAATAAGTGTAAATTGAGTTTACACTATTTGTGAGAATGATCATTTAAACCATGAAACAAAATGGTAGATCTCCTATTAGAAATATGTTAATTTTTGTTCATGGACAACCATAATGTTAACTACTGAGGAAATTATAATTTTAATTGTAATCTTGACTAGCCTAGAATTTAGTAAATCCATAAGATGACTTTCTCCTTGAAGGTTGATTCTAACCATCGTATTGGGGTTATCTACTCTACTCATAAAACCTCTCCATCACCACATCCTTTTTTAAATCTTTTTAAATACACATGAAGGATGAATTGGGAAATTACAAGATAAATGGTCGGGTGTGAAGGCTCCTCAATGAAACATCTTCATGAATTATTATTTATGGACACATTAGTTGAAAATCATATAATTTCTTGAATATAATCAGCTGCTTCTGAATTATCATACTCCCATACTAAAAGGGATAGAAAATCCATGCAATTCAACACATACAACATCATCGATAAAAATATTTCATATATCTCAAGTTGTATATAGGACCATTAAATAGTGGTATCCTCCTAATTCATGATGTATATATTCTAACACTGATAAACTGCTCCCCTCAACTAGACATATTCTAGGAGAACCCATTTTTCATATTAGGATAAAATAAAGCAAAAATAACCCTCCAACTCCTCTAACAGGTGGTCAAAATCTATATCATTGATGATCTACTTATAATTTACATTGATTTGATGCTGAAATTAATGTGGAAACCTCATCCACTACTCATCTTTAAAATTCGGATCATCACTTTCATTAGCCAAAGGGTTTTCATACATGAAACCCCCGACATAGGCCAGTTATGGGTGATAATCAATAATAATCTCAACATAGAAATGATGACCGACTAAGTCTGATGGAAATAAATTTATTTATATTCATTTATTCATTCTCATAACCACCATATTCAAAACATAACCAATTAATGTATGATTCATATGCATCTCCTATATCCCTACCCTATACATATTGTGACTTTTCTTAATATATTTTGAGAGATTAGGGTCCCTATGTCATATCATAGTGGGGATTAACATCCCATTTTATATATGGACCCACATACTATTATAAAATACTAAATTTAGATTCATTGTTTTCATACAAACTGATGAAGTCCTCCACCATTCCTAAAACTAATATCCACCCTATATATTTACTTACACCTTTGATACTGCCTCATCACGATCTCCCTCCAATAGTGTCACTCATGGGATAATATTGAAGAGAATGAGTAACCCATAAGACTCACCACTAGAAGGCCCCTCATAGGAGAATATCACTGAGGGAATATCATAAAAACATGGGAGGAATTTTCCAAAAGTATCCTAGGAAAATAAAAATAATTTTAAAAACCAATCCCCAAGTAATTTAAATAAACTAGAATACACAAAAAACTAACCCAAATTTAATTAGTATAAAAATGCTACAAATTTCTATAGAAAAAAATACCAAAAAAATCATGTTGATAAAACTATAACAACATAAAGGTCATAGTTAGTGTTGTCCATCCTAATTAACAATGTACTATTAGGGACCTGGAAACTCATTTATAATTATTTATGGAGAGCATATCATAAACCTGAAATTGTTAAATACACATAGTCTCATATATCAAATTGAAAAGAGTATTCTATTTCCCCAAGGACTAAACAATATAAAAAACCATGACTTACAAATGTTAAAAAGATTCCTCCTTTCCTCAAAAAGGTTCTCTCACCGTTTATCACATCCAAAAATAATATATAAATATCATGAGTATGTGGACAAATAAACACCAAAACTATATCTAAACTGGTTTACATCTCTCATGAAATTTAAATTCATCCATTTCTCTGACATTTGATATGACAAAATGGAGACAACACCTGTATATCATGTCACACAACAAAAAAATCATGTCACATATTGTGGAATAATCTAGATACCACATGTAACATAGCTAAGTTATTTAGTAGTACTAAAAAACATTTGATATGAACATTGTGTGATCCTCCCATAATTCTTAACCCTCACCATATATATCATAATCTAATACAGTTACCATAATAAGATTTTCGTTAAGGTAGTTCGTGGATATAAGAGATATTTCACCATCCATATCCTCTAAATCATGGATGTTATTGAAAATTACCCAATGTAATTCCAGTTTCATTCTTTTTATTGGACTTGTGTGTGGTGAATTTGAAAAGCACAACATACTGTAGTTATATAATTGTCTCATAGAAGACTATATAAACATGTTCACATAATATACATGATCAAAAATGACATCATAAAACTATTAATAACATTCCACCAAGATCTATATCTAATTTAATGAAGGAAAACCAAAATCATCAAACAAAGGTCCTCCACCCATGTTCTATTTTATATAATTTTATAAAATAATTAAGAAATCAATCATTATCCATTTTATTGTATGTTCAAAAATTCACCAATGAATTCTTTAACAAATTCCCCATTATTTTATAATAAAAAACTATTATTTTGTTGCAATGTTACTAATAAAATTAATCCACACGATTAAACTAATACATCATAATTGTGGCCACCATACAATAAAAACTAAGGCCAATATTCCCCACACCACAAAGGAAACATAACCACAACTAATAATTCAATAATATATTAAGAATAAAAAATGTTCATTTATCTTAATGGATTTATTTAATAATCCAAATCATGTATATTACCTTATAATCCAATTGTAGAATGATTAATTGAATACCAATCATATTTTAGAAAACTAGAATAATTGATATTATGAAATGCTAGTAACAACATACACATCACCCGATCCCTGTTCAGTTTTAGTACCCTAGTTTATTATCTTTATTATGGTAATTAATATTATTTAACTAAAAGAAAAAAAACATGCAAATATCTCAGATTAAAATAATATTGCAGAGTATGTAAATTCCCTACATCAAAATAATATTTAAAAATCATTATGAAAAAATAATGAAGTAGAGGTTGAACTAGGGGACCACAAAAAAAAATTGAATGCTCAAATCATTATGATACACAATGTTGTATCATCCAAATTTCATTGAAACAATCTCATAACCCCAAATTCATAGTGAATAATAATAATATAAAGAAATATATAATAAATCCTAAATAATGTGAAGAGATACGTTCCTAGAATCACCCATACTGAATCTATGGAAGTAATGGATGAAAACAAAATATTATAGATTTTTATGTCTCCCAAAATCACCTAGGGATCTATTGATTCTTGATAAGAATGATAGAATAATGAGAAAAATTTATGGGAGGAAATAATTTATTGACATATCATAAATCACCCCACTAACGAAATGAATGGATGACCCATGTCAATAACTTAATGTAGATAAAATATATAGAAAACCAATTTTTTATCCAATAAATAGATATGCTATTTCACACCATCCATATAAAATTCACATTTTGAATTATTTGAATCATAAACCTCTAAAAATAAAGTCACCAACATTCATATCCTAAAAAAAATTAAAACCATCAACTAATATAAATAATACATTCATGATACTAGGTCTTCTAAGAATCATATGTTCATTCACTCAAGGAACTGAAGCTAAAGTTATATATTCAACACCAAAATATTTATTATCCATTCTCAAATTCATCCCATGGATCACACCTACCAAAACAGACAATGTAACATTTAACTAGGGTTAATACCATTAATACTCCCATGTTATTAATGATGTTTAATTTTCCAATAATATCTATAATGAAATAAAAATAATAAACATTTCATTTGTGAAAAATTATTTTTTATCAAATTGAATAAAATATAAGGAAACTTGGATATCTTTGATAAAATTTTAATGGACTATGAATCATATATATATAACACTATGAACCCATTGAATAAATTTTTATGATTTTTTAATTTATCCAATTAGCCTAAGATTACTTGTCAAAGGAAATAGATATAATGATATTGTCTAACACACTCTATTACACATATATTTAATTAGTTAAATAAAAACCAAAAAATTAATATAGAATTTACAATGTTAAAACCAATGTTTGTATCTATATTTTTTATGATTTCAGTCATGTTTCCAATAGAATAATAAAAAAATATCATGTTAAATTTTATAATGGATCATAGCTATCTATAATAATTTCGCACTGTAATTTTCTACTAACATTTAACAAAATCTTTCCAAATGATATAAAAATAATCATCCTTATAAATATGATCATAACTTACATCTGAATGTTCTCTTGATTTAAATAAATAAATTATTGTTTTTATATTTTATTTTAAAAATATCATTCTATAATTTTAATTTTTTTCTAAAATTATCCCTTCACAGAAGAGATAATATATTGTATAGAACATCTTCAATTCTCAGAAATATTACTTAATACTCTATATTTATATTTAATTAATATTTTCACAATTTTTATTGAATTTTTTAATATTCCAATATATTATAATAAAACAATCTTCATTATACAAAAATCAACCATGTTATTAACATCATTAAATTTAATATATAACATCAAAATATCTTGAATGATAATGGATAATATATCATCATTATTCACGAAAATATAACATATCAAGCACTATTTTTATAACATCTTGAAATTAACCATTATAATTAAATAAAAATAATTAAATCTTATTATCATTAAATATTTCTTATGTAGATTTATTATTTCAATATTTCAACAAGTTAAGATTTTCTCAAAATCAAAATTGTGTTAAAAGCATTGAAATTGTTTACTTTTATTCATTAATTATTACGTAATATTAATATATTCCATGAAAGTTTTATTTTTGAAGAAACATCATAATTTTGATTAATGAATTTTATTTTTTTATTCACCACTACATGAACTATTATACGTAAAATCATAATATCCAATACATGATAATCATTATTATTAGATAGAATTATAATTTTATATAACATGTAAAATGATGTTTTTATTTAAAATATTTAAATAATATCATCTCCAAAAATAAAAAACACACAACTATATATGTGGTAGAATATAAAAAAATTACTAATGAACACACCCCTTATATTATTTTGTACTATTCTTTAAAAATTTAGCAGTCAGAAAATGTCTTCCATAATATAACTGATCATGTTATGGAATTCATTAATATTACCTAAAAAGTGTCAATTAAAAAAAATATCATTAAGTTTCCATATTTAATGAGATTTAAATTTTGTTCTATATTATGATGATGATGAAAATAAATATATAATTTAGTCATTCTATTAATAATGTAGTCCACATGTACAGATTGATGATGTTTTAACTTTACAAAGAATTGGGAAAGAGAGAAACAAGGTATCTCATTTAAAAATATATAATATGATGTAAATATCATACAATCGTATTAAATTATATATTTGGGACATCCTTGTAATATGGTGAATGAAAATTACTCACTTTATTTCTTGAGGGTGGTAGATAAAAAAATGAATTATTTGTGGTTTTAAATAAATAGAAGGGATGTAGTTATTAATACATGTGCCATTGTTATAATGTATCAATATTACAATTATGATAATTTTTATACAATATAATATTGTTATTTTTTAATTTTAGGAAGTGTAAGTAAACATAAATTTCTATAAATGAGGAATGAGTTATTGTAATATTATATCTGAATTCATATATAATGTCCATTTATAAGTGGTTAAGACCATGAGGGAAGGAATTTTGAGATTTAAAAAACTACATAATGGTGTCTATGAACATATATTATATGACTGAGAATATTTTGGAATAAATAATGTAGGTTGTGGTGTTAGGGGAATTGATCTGATTAGATTTCCTTTTATAAGTGAAAAGGGAGAAAACATTATCTCTAAAAAGAAATTAAATTATGGTTAGTCAATATAAAGATCATGGATAAATTATTAATGAATAGTAGATAGTAGAAGATAGATTGCTGATATAGGCCTCATCAACCCATTATGTGTCATTTTTTATCATTTTTAAATTGTTAAAATTAAAAAAATTTCTTTTTTTTCACCTTTTCTTTGACAGTGGAGAGTAGTTTTTCCTTTGATAATTTATAATATTATTAAAAAATAAAATGTCTTTTATTAAATAATTTGAAATATGGATTTAAAATATTTAAATTTTTGTATAAGTTAAATTTTATATGTTTTTTTAATATTATTTTCCCATTAAAACATGCAATGAATTCAAATATAATTTTAGACATAGTTTAGTTTTATGATAATGACTTATTTGAATAATAATAATATTAATGAATTTTGTTCTTCAGGATAACAGTTTTCTTTTTATAAAATAAGTAAATTTTCTAAGATATTCAATGTATTCATAACATAATTCATAAAAAATAATATTTATTTCAAATAAAAGGGCTTAAGTTGTTTTTATCATAAAAAAATACTTGTTTTCTCAAACATAGGTTTTCTAAATTCGTCGTTATATATTAAAATTATTATTTTTTACATTGTAAAAAAATAGTTTATTATTAGAAATTTTTTATATGTTCTTATGTTACCCATTATTCTACATATAGTTATAAACTCTAGGTTTTTTGAAAAAACTATATTTTTTACTATTCACAAAAAATTCAATTATATTTGAAAAAATAATAATTATTTATATTGATATATTTTTGAATTTACAAATCAATAATTGGAAAAACATTTAACTTACCAAGAATTTTTTTATAAATATATGTTTTTAATATTAAATATAATAAAAAACTATTTATTTTTGAAAAAATAACCATTATTTTTATTTAAATTTCATAACGTGAAATTTAAAAATTAACTGTTTTAAAAGGATATATTACATAAATAATTTAAGGTCTATATAATATTTATTTTATTTGAAATTTCCTCATAGAATATCTTTCTAAATATTTATATATAATTTATACTAGGATAGAAGTCGTGGGTGGTCGTACCATTAACATAAATATCCTGGTATTTTTAGGAGGATGAATTTTCACCACATGAAATTTTATTCACAGAATAATTTTTTGAGTTCAGTACATGATTGGTATAGAAAAAATCCAAGTGAAGCTACATAATTTTGAAGCTTTAATAAATGAGCATCATAAGGGATATTTTCTCCCCTTGATATCATTACATTCCATTATATAATTCATAATATATTTACTCTCCTTATTGCTGATAATATATAGACTATATCTTAGCCCCATGGGGTGCAGTTCAGTGGATCCGCCCATGCTGTACATGTGTTGGTGAGTTGAGGAGGTCCGGATTTCGAGCCTCAGCGTCTACAGATTTTCTTTCCTTTGTACCCCTCCCCTAGACCTACCATGTATAGAGACTATACCTTAAAGATCAAATATTATTTTCACATATCATATATTCATTTTAGTTTGATTATTTGTGAAACAATTTGATGAAATAATGATTAATTAAGGAAAAATACATTTTGAAATCATTATTAGTAACAATATTTATAATATTTTTTCTCATCGTTATAATAAATGAATCCCATATATCTGTTGAAAAATTCTTACTGTAGGTAGTTTCCTATAATGTATTGGTGGTTTACTTTGGATAACAATCATAGTATTATTATAAAATAAGGGTGGGATAATAGAATGATAATGTCATGTTAGTTTAGTATTAATGTTTTACATAATATTCTATGTTGATTAAAATATAGAAAAAATAATAAATAATATAAAAAAACTAAAATTACCTAAAATTTAAATAATTATATATATATATATTATGGCATATAAAAATAAATTATTTCTTCTAATTTATTCCCAATGAGATTAATCTGAGAGAAATATTTATATGTAATTACATGAAGAAGAGTATTGTAACACCTAGTACTAAATATACATAATATGGAACTACTAGAAAACTGTAAACTCAAATGGTGTGGATACAGAAAAAATATTAGATAATAAAATTATTAGTTTGATAAAATTTCACAGTTACTCTAATAATAAAAGTGATATTTATTTTTTTAAAAATAGTTTACAATATTCTAAATCAAACCAATTACATACTAATTACTGTTTCATAATGTATAATGTTATATATGTATTGATATTCCAATAAATAGATATGTCTATCGAGATATTTTACATATTCATATGTTGTTTTCATTATTACTTTAAGGGGTATATTTTGATTTAAACATAAAATAGTGGTCTTATTTCTCTATTGAAATATATATATTATATTTTTTATTATATGTGATGTATATGTCATTTTTATAAACCAGAAACCTATTTTTAATGCATTTTATTTTTAAACTATTTTAAAAAATAAAAATGGGGGGTATTTAGGGGTCCTAATATAGGTTTTCTATTTATATTCAATAATTATTAATTAATTTTCAATTAGGTGTTATTTATTTATTTTATATTTTAATAGGGTAATGTCTCTATTTAAACATTAATAAAAACACGAAAAATATAGTTTTCGAATCTTTTTTAATAGTGTAACAATTTTTGAGAGTAATTCATGTTAATTAATATTTTAAAATACACCATATTAATGTAAAATAATAAATAAAAATTTTTATAAGTGTAATATGTTTTTCTATTTAAGGTATTTTAGAAGATGTGGTTGGATTTTATTTTGTGTAGACTAATAAACTCAATGTTTTCATATTGTTTGAGAGGAGATTCAAAATTGTTGACCCAAATTTTTTTATGCAAGAAACTAAAAAAATTCATTGAAATAATTATATTATAATTTTGAAGTAAAAGTAATTATTTTCGGGTTATTTTACAATAGACATGTGATTTATAGGATGTAATGTAATTGTGTCAAAATATTTTGACATTTTTATGAAAAATTAGTTTTTTTAGAATATAGAGTAAATTTTAAATTCGTTAGTAATTTATTTCGTTAAATGATTTTGAATTTTATTTTTTTTGGATCACAAAAATAATGGATAAGGATCATGGGATTATCGACCCATTTGATCTTGTTTATTACTATATAAAATTTAGAGAGTAATAAATAATCATGTGTGTTTTCGAATAGTTTAGATTATGATTAAGGTGATAATTACATTTTGTATAATTTATAGACATTTATTATTCAAGTATTGATAATTAAGAAATATATTGATTCATATTGTAACCCAAATAAATTATAAAAGATGAACAATGTATTCGATAGTGTGTGAAATATGCAACACTGAGCTTAAATTACAAAAATATATATTTCATTACATTTAATCTCATCCATAGCTTATGGAACATCCAACCAAAAGATTAAATTAACAATAATATATTAACCATTATAACCAAGAAATTAAATTGGAAGGTTTTAATAATAATAATAATTAAATTATTCACATTATTTTTATCTATTGATTAGAAATGAAATAAATATAATTTAATATATTACGAAATTTTTCTGAAATGAAGTTTTTTTCTTCTAAAAAAAAGTTTAGTCTCTCTTGGAGGATATAACATAAAATTAATTTTTACCAGTATTAAGAATTTTTTTGTAGAATGATAAATATTTTAAATAATAATGTCAAAATTATCTTAGGTTTAATTTTTATGATTTTGTGAAAATGATTTAAATTTGGATAAATAACGAAATATACTAATAATTATTTAAAACATAATTTTTCATTAAATAATTTACATGTATAAATTATATTTTAAGTATGTTTAAATAAATTATTTTCAATTATATTAAAATTTATGTAATTTATATCTTTGGAATAAATTTTATATTGAATTTTGAGGATAAATACATCTATACTAATAAAATGTTTCTTTAAGGAATCCAACTTTTTCATTGCATATGCAAGTATAATTGGAAAATAGAGTCTAAAAATTATATTAATTTATTTTAAAATATAGAATGGAAAATTTAGAATCAAAATATAATATTTTATCTAATGAGGTCAACATAATTTTTTACCATTATGAATAGTAAAAGCAGGAATAATTAATTACCATTATTATGTTATAAATTGATTTACCAGTGGTTAAAATAATCATATGAGGGACAAAAATGACCTACCAACATTTCAAAAAACCCATTATATATACATATTTAGTCCATATCATTTATAAGGTTCTATATTTACCCATTTGTGAGGTTATTGGCATAAAAAATGCTAGTCTATAATTAATTCTTCTCTAACATTCAAATTTTGTCCACTCCCTCAATTATAATTGGACAACCCTTATCCGTCCCTCTTTACACTCCCAAGAACATTTTTTTCATACAATAATATAAAAAAGAACTTACTTACTACTGTCTAAACATTATACAACCATTTTTTCTTATCAATCAAACCAATTAATAATTTATGTGAGAACCTAAAGAAATTCTCTCAAGAAAAGGCAACGTTCTTAAAATGATCTTTTTTTATTCTTCAAGATACATCATATATTATTAAACCTCTATTATATAATAACCACAATATCATTCATGTAATAATATTTTTTTATGTCGAGTGAATGATTTATATCCATCTCTTATTTCATCAAATGGGAGTCAAAATGGTTGATCATGTGTGTGGAGGACTACAACCGTGCGAACTGATATAATTCATTTTCTACAACCACTATAGGATCCCATATATTTATATAATAAAAAATTTTCATATCTATTAATATTTATGAATATGATATTAATTTTACGTTAAATAGGATTCTTTTTTCTAAAGAATACTCAACACACAACAATGGGTTTCTATGAAATACTATGTTGCACACAACATTGAGTTATACTGAAAATAAATATAATAATCATATTATTTTAAATGCTAGTTAATGCCTAGAAATTGTATTGGGGGGAATGATATAACTAATTACAGTATGAATACATATGTTTGTTATTTTTTTTATATTTACCCAACATTTTTCAGAGGCTTAAAATGAGAACCAGGCAAATTTTACGCATAAAATACTCTAATATTTTTAAATGGTTAGTTTACAGCCTTTTGATAGAGAACCCTTTTTAAATATAAATGTTGTCACATTTATATTTTTTATTTTACTGGTCAAATTATTATTTTGAATAGGGACATCAAAATTTACTTTGGTGGATATTTCGTTTTTTATTTCACATTAAATTCATATTTTAATGAATAGTGAAAATTACTGCATTTTAATTAAAAACTGCCTTTTCGTATAATGTATTTATATAGTTATATTTTACATTTAATTGGTTTAAAAGTGTAATTTGATTTATTTTTTACCATTTAATCTAATTTGTTTCGTTGGATGTTATTTCAAATTGAAATTGGAAATAAAAACATGTCAATATTTTGGTAGTTTATTCTTCTTAAAAACACTCTTTTTCATTTTAACAATTTGAATTAAATAGAAAATCTGGTAAATAAGGGTAGAAAATAATATTATAATAATTTAAACTACCCTAAAGCATCACTTATACCAATTGGATGAGATATTTCGGAACATGGGCTTACTTTTGTCGATTTTAGGACCTCATATTGCCACATGAGAGTGATAATGACATGTTTTAATAAATAATTTAAAGTAAAGAAAAAAATAACATAAACATGTATCTTCTTACTAAAACAAATTTTAAACTACCCTAACACATCTCCTAATCATATTGGATGAGATATTTTAGTACAGGTGCATACTTGTGTCAATTTTATGACCTCATGGAGCTACATGGGACTGATAATGACATGTTATAAAAATTATTTTAAAGTAAAGAGAAAAATAATTAAACATGTATCTTCTTACTAAAGAAAATTTTATATAGGGTTGTATAACTCATATCATTGAATAAAAATAGTAATTATTAGTCTAAAAATATTCCATAAGTCAGGTTATTTTATTTATACTTTTTAGAAATTTAATAGATATATTTATTAATGACACAATGATGATCCAGTGATTACATTATTAAAGAAAGAGTAAAATAAAAGATATTAGAAATATTAAAATAAAACTTATTTTACAAAATTAATGTAATAAATGAATTATCTTGGTTAATATGACATGTTAGGATTAGTTCAATGTTTTTTAAGGAATCATGTTTTTATTAATTTCTAAAAAAGTCAAGAATGAATAGTGTCCAAAATTAACATAATTTATAACATAAAATATAATATAGTTTATTAAATGGTATTAAATTACTAAAATTCTAATATTTATCCAAATGGTTACGATAAGTCCAAATATGTCATAAATGAAATTTTTTGGGTTTTTTGAGATGATATGGTAATTACATTAACCCACATATATAAAAAACATGATATCATTATAAGATTAAAATTGGTAAAATAAGGGTTAAAGAAAACAAATAAGGATAAAAAATATTCATAACATGTCTATAAATTATTATATTATGGGTATTCAAAATATAATCATATTATATTCTAATTAAATTTATTTTGGACCATTTACAATAGAAATTTAATTTATAATTAATTAATATTTTAATACTTTCCTACAGTCCCCCTCACCACTTCTATAAAAGGGAATTTTTTCTTATCGTTATCTAAAACATCCAGATCCTTTTATATTGGAAAAGATTATATAATTACTCTTCATAGATTCACTTACATCCATACAGAACCCATATATTGGGTATAAGGAAATTCAAGAAATCCTTCGGGTTCAAATCAAAAGATGTTACCCGATTTAGAGGCAATATCTTCTTTCATGTTATTTTATATTATTTTCCATCTACACTCTCTATGCTCTAATTATTATTTTATTACATAAAAACAAGAACATTCTAAATATACAAGGGTTTTTTAATGATAATTATTTTAAATACACTTACACACACCTCCATCTAATGGATACGAACAGACTGTTTCAGTGTACAGTGAACTACTGCCTCACGAAACGATGATTCTTCTATTTTATCCTACCACCAATAATGGTAGAAATTATGAGTGAAAAATATTTATATATGATATATATGATATATATATTTAATATATAATTTTTATTTTTTATTTATAGCATACCTTTATACTTTCCAAAATGTGTAAATACGTTTATTTCATTTGAGGATGTGCGGACTACCACCCCTAAAAGTGATATGACTCATTCATTAAATAAATGTGTTATAAAAATGATGTAATTAATGAAATTTTGTACCATATGTAGCATGTATATTATAATATAATTATAACATAACTATGTATTAATTAGTTTTCCTTCATTTAATATATTAAAGAAACCAAAGTAGTATTCATGCGTTCCTACAGCCTACCATCTCCATGAATTTTGCATTTCATTTATTATCTAAAAATGTTATGGAATATTATAAATACATATATAATGAATATATATGAAATTTAAAATCATGAAAATCATTATGAAGATGATGTAATTTTTTACAAATTGAAAATTTACATCCAACAAGTTCATTTTCGACTCAAGTGCCGAATATCAAAAAAACAGATGATATAAACTTAAATAATTATTATATTTTTATAACACAATGATAAGTAATATAAAATTAATAATAAAAATGAATTTTTTTATAAGGAAAGTAGAAATTTGCCTATGTTTTTTATTCAAGGAATATAAATAATTAATGAGACAAGTCAGACTCAAGGTAAGGGACATCGTCTCAGAATCCTTTTATTGAGGCATGTTTTGGTATATATATGGCCTTATATTATATGTTGTATAATTATACCCTTTTTCTTTTAATTTAATTCAATATTTTTCAAAAGGAATCTTTTTTTTACAAATCATTTCACTAAATGAAAAAAGAAATGTTTCTTCTTAACGTACAGAGTGACAACGACCTTTCTACAGTCACTAGAATTATTCAATATTTGGTTTCTTTAACAAGACATAATGTTTTTAAAAGGAAAATAAATACCATATACCCTTTTATTTATATTTTTTTTGAAAATGGTTTTGAGAAACCATTGATTATGATAATATCTTGAAATTATATTTTGTAATTAGAATATGGAAATGTTATCTTTCCTTTATGCTTGTTTAATGTGTAAAGAGTATGTTATGGTTCATGGTAATTGATTATGTATATGGGTGGTTACATGATAAAATTAGTTTGGGTGACCCCTTGATTTCTCTCCAATGCATTGGGTAATGGGATAGAGGTAAATGTTAAGGTTTCTCTAAATATAATTATGGAATATACTGTGATGGTTTTTCAAAAAGTAACCAAGAAGGTTACTCCCTAGGTGGATATGAATGCAATAATATATATATGTTATGGATTCCATAGGTTAACTTTATTATTTATGATTTATATGAGGTATTAATAAATCATATGATTTCCTAAGGTATGTTAAAGAGAATATATTTTATTAGAAAAAAATAGATTTTATTGATTTGTATGTATTCATGGACTAATTTTTTCTTTCTTTATTTTATATCCCTTAATTATATTTATGCACATCCTATGTTTTGAAATCTTTTTCATAGGGTATAGCTAAGGGTAATAGAAATGATGAATCCAATAAGTTTTTTATCAAGAAAATAAGTCTTGTTTTATTTTATGAGTTTTATTATCTTGTAAAAATTGGTTATAGTAGACGTCTAAACATTGTAATATTTTATATTTAATGAAATAATTATGGCCTAATTCTCTAAAACTCTAAACTTAAAAATATCCTCGAAGTGAATTAATGTAAATTTTTGACTTATCTCAAGATAAATTAATGTTTAAGGATGGGGCCTTACAACCACCTTTCAAGGAGGAATATAAGTATGGACTTAACACACATATGTGATATTTATTGTAAAATTATACTTATATTATTTTAATATCACATATACCTTATTATGTTCCTTTCTATTTAAATTTTGATAATATCACTCATGTGAACGGGGGACTATCGGTTCACGATGAGATGCAATTCATTTTTCACTTAAGTATTAAATAGAATGTTATTATGATAAAATAAATGAATATATGTGATATATATTAGATAATATTTATTATCTAGTATTATAATATCACCACTAAATTATCATTTCACTCATTAATGGAATGATATTGTCTCTCATGCATACGTATGACCAACCATCTCTACGAAGTGATGCAATTAATTTTCCAATTATAACATTAAGTAATGATTATACAAATTTATTTAATGAGTATATATTTATTTATTACCATAACAACATTATTTATATGAAATATCTATATCATATAAACATAAATAAAAACATTCACGACAAAGGAAGAATTTAAAAACAAGGAAATTAACACACGAAACAATTAAAAGTATAAAATATTAATAAAAATTTTATTGGTAAAATTATATAAGAGGATAATATTTTACACTATAAAAATTAATATGGTTTATTATAAACTAATAATATTTTTATAAACATAATACATGAGGTTAAATATTGTGAATCTTAATGGAATCATGAGGGAAGCGATTTTGTCAAAATATCCTTTAATTGAGTAATATTGTAATTTTATGAACCTAATTGTTTTATATAGTTTATAAGAGTCTCATTTTATGTTTAATATAATGAATCATTAATTTATAATTTTATTCTAAACTCCAATTTTAATTATATCAATATGGATTAATTAAATTGAAAATTACAAACATGTAAGGGTCATCATCTCAATATCCATTCATTGAGGAATATTATAATGTCATACCCCTATTTTTTTGATAAGTTGAATATGCTTCCCCGTTTTCATATAATATCATCAATACCTCATATTTTTTGTTATTTTATGTTTTAATTTTAATTACTTCATCTAAGGGTATTTGATTTGAAAATTACCAAGTCATATTAAATTTCATAACTCAATATCTTTTCAACATGCTATAAAAAATATTTATTGTCCATGATTTTTGAAGATTATGTTTGTAAATTTATTTGACTAGTTTTTTATTTAAACTAGTTTTAGGTAGATTTACATTTGATTCCCTTAATAAATTAAATAATTAATTCTCCCCTCAACATTATGATATTTGTATTGGTTTATTTAGCAATATAATTTTAATTGGTACTATTTATACTTGAATTTTCGTTGATATAATTTATTTGATCATTATCTAGTAAAATAATTCCATTTTATTATACTCTTTATTTTTTATGATGTTTTAAATTAATGAGTACCATTTTTCATACTCATGGGTGGCTAAAATTACAAGAAACTTTATTAAATAATTTTGAAATTAATTTCTAAATTTTTCCAGAAACCAATTTACTTCAAAAAAATCATTGAAAATGATTTCAATATTTTTAATATTATACAAATGATATATTCTGATATTGTTTCACATGTTTTACATTTAAAATAAAATTTTACAAAATCTCCATTTCATCTTCAACAAAAGACCCATATATATATTACATAAAATGTGAAAGGAATATTTTTAAATTATATATAATGTACATAATTTAGAACTGCTATGACCACAAAATTTTTTAAATAATATTTTACAAGATACAAATTTTATATTCAATGAAATATATTTTCAAATTTTTTTGATTAATTTTATTTCTAAAAATTTATTTTCATAATGTAAAATTTATTTTCCTCTAGAATGTTATAATGATTTTATTATGGTATTTTTATTTAGTAATTACAATATCCCTTTATTTTATTTATTTTTAAATACATATATGTTTAATTGATACCGTCCTTTTTTAATTTCAAATGATTGTTTATGATATTTTTATCAATGAATTGTTTTGACATTCACTAGCTTGAATAAAGTTTATAGTTGTTAAATTTCTCATTATATATTCAACTTCATATAATTATTGGAATGTAATTTTAATCTAAATATCCATATTATTTATCCTGAAAATTATTATTTATTAAACAATAAATCATATATATATATATATATTCATCGAATGATAATTTATTAAGTCAATGAATATAGATAAAATCTTATTCTTTATGCAATATGGATATTTGTTCACAAATTACATTTTTCAATAATTAGAACAATTATTCAGTATATGAGGAATGGTTGGGGATTGAGATAATGGTGTGTACAAGTTATAGATTTCCCCACCATGTATTGGTCATCCTACAATACTAATTAGCGTGCTATACTTTATAAAATGAGTTTCCATTGTATTAGTTCACATAATTTTCAAAATATCATAATTGTTGTTATGAATATATAGGCATCATGATGCCTAATATAAAGACTTTTATTAATTATATATTTTTTAGTCATGAATTTAGATGTTATTACCCATGAGGGGTTGACAATGCTATTATCTCTAAATGAATTTTATTCATAGTTTATTGATTAAATGGAATGCTTTTTCATTTATTTACCTTTACATATTTATTATAACTCATCTATTTATGATATTCCTCTTATTTATTAAAAGTAAATTGATTTCATTTATTTAAATTTCAATGTTCATTATATTATATAGATTATTTGAATATATTTTGATTCCATTTATTAATCACCCCACATTGTGTATTCTTATTGATTCGTGATATATTCTATTATAATTAATCCTTAATTATTAGTTGGGATATAATTATTCTCATTCCATTTCTAGGAATTTAGGATATTCAATATGATTGATATTCAATGATATTCATGGGGGAATAATGATATTATTATATAATAAATGTTTTAATTGGTTTTTTCAAATGTAATATTTGAATCTAGTATTTCTATAGTTTACAAATACTACAAAACTATTTGGTCATAAGGGATGTTATTATTTGTATCTTATACAAATTTAATAAAGTAATACACTAAATTCTAGTTACTAGATTTTGGGTAATTATAATTTCTTATCAGAGTAATTTTATTAGAAAACATGGGAACTAGACTTTGAAAAACACAGATTATCTAACATAACCTTATGATAGAAATTATGTATATGTATAGAAGAACATCCTAATGTTTATGGAATGTATAAATTCTTTGGTTTTCCTTGGAATACATATTTATTAGAATATTAAAATTGCACATAATTCTAAAACAAATTTACTTAGGGATACCATCTCTAAAGGGTGAATTGGGAATGACTTGATCATTACCTAGTGAAAAACAATGGGATTAATATGAACCTAGTTTAAAAATCCTTTGAGATATGATTCATATAATTCATATTTTCCTTATTATCTACTATAATATATTTTATAAAATTATTAAATTTAATTACCAAAGGTAAATATAAGGTGTATTAGATTTGAAAGAAGGTATCTTGGTCTCGATGCCCATTAAATAATTCAACATGATTATTTTGTTTCCCATTGTAATTATTTTCTCTAAAATAATAAATTTTATTTTAGATAATATATGGGACCTAAATAGGTCATGATAACATTAAATTTGAATCACAATGTAGTGGTAATGAGAAACCAAAGAGGATATTGATAGAAGTTAATGTTATTGTGATTATGAATATAAAACTATCCTAAAATATGGTAAAAAAGTTATATATCAACCAAATATGGGACAAACTAAAGATAATAATCATTATTATTTTTAAGAGTATGAGTGGTGGATACCATGGAGGGAAAATGTATTTTTTTCTTAACATGTTATAAATTTGGACAGATTCCACCATGACAGCGTCTCCAATTATTGGTAAAATTATTGATGAGTGGAAAATAAGTTTATACAACAAATTATTGGTATGGAAAAATTATGATTCAGATGAAAGAAATTAAATATCATCTTAGAGATCCATTAAAAATTTCTGGCCTTAAATGTGGTGTACCTAGGAATTGTTCTAGTAAATTATTTCTTTTAGAGGATAACACCTTGGTCATGGAAGGACCAATGTTTAAATAAAATAGATGATATTTTATTTAATTGGAATCATGAAATGTATTTTTATGCGATTATATCATTGGAATTATTGTTAAAAGAATCTCAAATATCTAAGGATTTTTTTTAAATTTTAGAAACCAATTTTTTTTCAGAAACATAAGAGTTATGGATACCATATTGAATTTATGAGTTTATGGTTTTTTGTATGTTCAATTTATTAAACACCCCTTTTGAGAAATTATTTTCTAAGGAAATAACAGGATTATTGATATTTTTTGGAAACATATATGTAAATATAACCCACTTTATTATTATATGTTTTTGTGAAAAATATATTATAGGATGAATGGCCTTACATTATGTGGGAATATGTTTAAAGAGATTATTAACTTGTAGTGATTACCTTATATTTATTATGTGGTTTTTTGGATAATAATCTTTGTTAATATTATAGGGTTTATATTTATATAGTTTAGTAGGATTAACACCTTGTATACCTTGTGATAACCTATCATATCTGGAATGTTCACGTGGATTCAACCCAGAACTGAATAGTGATAATGGTGCTTCTCCTAAAACTAGCCTATGTGATGTTATGGTTATTATTTTAATATTTTTAATTATAAAATTGTAATAATAAATATTAATGATGAACTAGTGATTTTACATTTAATGTTTACAGATAATGTTTTTTATTTGATAATTTGTGCCAAAAATATTGATTTTTTTAAATATTTATTGATAAATGGAAATATGTGAAACTCTTTATAGATATAATGATCAATTAAAAGAGATTTTTTTTTCTTTAGGATTAAGAATTATCTTTTTGGATATTAATTTCATTGACTAATATAAGAATTGGGAATTGATCAAGGAAAACTCAATAGATGAAACTGTGGCTTATAAAATAATATTTTACATTGTATTTATATTTCAATATATTCATATATAGTGAAAAAATTAATAGAAATTATGAAAAAGATCTTAGAAAAGAAATTATCCTATTTAATTATTTTTTGATCAATTAAATTGTCTTTTAAATCATTATAGAGTTATGGTTTTGAGGTTATTAACATCCCATTGATTATTAAATTTCTTGTATTAAATTAATTTTATTATTATCTATAATTATTTTTTATTTTAATCTGTGAACATATCACTAAATTACACCAGTGATCCTTTATAGAGATATCTAATTATGTGTTATTTTATTTTTCATTTTAAATAAAAATTCCACTTTTTAAGAGTATTTTTTATATTTTTTTAATTTTGGGTTTAACAATGGAATTTTAAAATATAAACACATGATTTCTAAGTAAAAGATCAAATTATGATGAAAAAATTATTTATGTTGGGTTGATTGTATCTAACCAATATTATAAATTAAGAACAATTTATTTTATATTGTTCTTGACAAGAAATATTGAGCATATAAAACCCAAAAAATATATTTCATTAAATTCAATTTCTTTGATACCTTGAAGAATAAGAAACACAAAGTCTAAATGACCCATAATATTGTAAACCATTATAACCTAGGAATTAAAATAGATAGTATGAATTATACTAACTATTTTATTAAAATATTGGTTACCTATTAATAATAAAATCAATATTAACCATTTAATGGAAAAATAAATCTTTTCAAAAAAAATATTTTTTTTATAAAAAACGGTTTCAGTCATGCTATTCTCATATAATTTAAAATTAATTTTTCCAATTTTTTAAAAAATATTGGATAAAATGATCTTTACTATTATTTCAATAAATTAAATTTTTTTATCAGGACTCAGTTTTAGTATTTTCATCAAATGATTCATTTTTTAATGAATAATGAAAAATACAGATTTTATTAGAAACCACATTTTTATTTAAATAATTTAAAAAAATAAATTATTAATTGAATATGATTAATGAAAAGTTTGATCATATGTATTAAAATATAACTAATTTTTAAAATTCTAAAAAAATGCCATATTGAATATTGGTATTAAAATATTTTTTTACTTTAGAGTGTTTTCTCTTTAGAAAGCCTCTTTTTCATCACATCTACAAATAATTTTAAATTTTATTATTACAATTCTAGGAATAGAAATTTTTAAAATTGATTTAATATTTTTAAAATGAATATTTTATAGTATATAATGTGGAAAGCATAATATTTTACTACTATAAATAGTAGAAACACAAAAAATTAAACAAAATGGTTAAGGTAAAAACTCATATCTATGGGGTTAATCTTAGAAGCTAAGTGTTAAAAATGTCCAACAAACTTGTCCCAAACCAATTGCACATAAAAATTTAGGACATAACACCTTTAGTGGTCAATAATGGCCGATTTTTTTATATTTTTGGCATGATAAAGACAAGGGTGTAAGTGATTTATTTAAAAAATTCCATGTATGTACTCTCCCACACTTATAAAAATAAACCACTCTCATAACCTATTTAAACATCCTATTAAATTTGTATTTTCAAATTGCCTCAAAAATAAATTCTATACTCCCATCCCAACATCTATATTCCCTTGTTTTGATAAAAAAATCCATCGAATGAAATATTTCATACAATCCTAATTATGTTGTCGAATGAAAAATTAATACTGTTAGACAAGTGTTTATATTTTGTTTATTCTTCCACCAACATAAAATATTATTATTACATAAATATATAATAACATAAGTATCTTAAATATAGTGAGATTTTATTATTGTCTTTTAATTACCTATGATTATATCCCTTTTTGAGAAAATGGTAAACGAAAGTATCGATTGTTTTTACTGAAGACTACAACCTTAAAATCCTATGTAATTAATTTTACACCAAAACAAATTAAATGATGGATATAATGATGTATTTACATGTGAATATTATATTTATCATATTATTATAGTTATTTTATTTTAATATAACATATTTCTTCTCAGGTTCCATGCCGTTTAATTTATGATAATTTATGTTGTTTATACAGTATCCTACAACCTCACGAAGGGATGTGATTTTTTTGTCACCTATTCATTACATGGAATGTAAGAAAAAATTTATGGAATATTGATTTTATATATTAAATTTTATTCACTCTATAGGATTTATATATGACCTGCCTCTTTTTCATTTCAATCTTTAATGGAAAAGAGTCGTCGCTCGTTTTTACATTCGACCAATTGTCTCCCCAAATAACGTGATTCATTTTTCATGTACATCATTAAATAATGATTCAAAAAATATATATAATGATTTAATGTTATATTTATTACCTTAAAAAATTGTAAAAATTATGTATCTATATCACATTTCAATGAACCATAATATTCATGACAAATAAGAATGAGAAAATAATACAATTTCGACAAGAAAAAAATGATAAAAATTAATTATTATTTGAAAATGGGAGGTAAACTGTTATAGGAGAGAAATATAAGATAATATAAATATGAATATGTTCTGTTAAAAATTTATAACATTCTTACATGTATTATAATGGTTTTTAATGGATTTTATACCAAAAGACTGCATGCGGTAATTTATTTTTTCACAATTTAATTTCATTGAGGTATGTTGTGTTTTTATGCATATAATTTCATGTATATGTTGTATTTAATATCCCTTTAATATGTAATATAATAAAAATACAATAATATAGTGTATAATATACCCCATTTCCATGTATGTCATGAATAATTCAAAAAAAATATTTTTCAATTCAAATTGCTTCGTCTATAGGTATTTCAAGTGAAAATTACCAAGGGGTAAGGAATTTCATAACTCGATTTTTTTATTTGGTTACTTTACATACTCACTTTAATTGGAATTATATGAATTTATATGTAAATAGTTATATATTTATTTATTTCTAATCATTTGATAAGGATTTACATTTGATGCACATAATAGTTTCATAGTCTAATTCTAAATTCATCCTCCAGATCCTTTTTGGTGTTTATTTCACCATCTCATTTTAATTGGGATTGGTTATGTTTCAATTTCTATTGAAGAGAAATATTTTTTCACTATCTAATAAATACCTTCAGTTTTCTTCTCTTATGGTTATAAATTTTGTTTTTAGGTAATAATTACAATTTGATCAGTCTTTCGTAATAAAAATTATTTATATAATGCTTTTAAAAAAACAAAAATAAATAAATATAAAATGAGTTAAAATATATTTTAACTCTTTTTGAATAATATTTAATGAAATAATGAATCATATTTGGATTTTTATTTTTTTAAATAAATCATCATGTTTTATCCAAACATGTACCATCTAGATGTTACTAAAAATGTTAATAGAATATTTTTAACAAATATGGAATGTATAGACTTTCTTACTATCATGAGACTCAATGTTTTATAGCCTATTATATATTTTTCAAATTATTTATTTTCAATTAAAACTATTTTAAAAAAATTGTGAAATTTTATATTTAAAAATTTTAATTTCAAAATTAAAATAAAATTATTATCGATTAGTTTTTTAATGATCTTTTTTTTATTTATATTCCTCAATAAAAACTGCCATTTATTTTAGTTTTACTCTAGTTTGAATATATTGTATGGATACCATCATTTCTGATATGATGTACGGTAAATTATTATTTTTACTAACAAATGTATTGACATTAAATTAATTTAATCATTTTTAAATTCAAAAAATTTCCCTTCAAATATTCACATTCTTGTGCTCGTTGGAAATTAAAGTTATTTATCATGGATATTATTATTTCAAAAAATATATACCATTTATGTATAATGTGTCTTAAATTAAATGTTATTTCTTAATTTGGGAAGTATTGATAACTACATATTATTTACTCAATAAAGATATTTATCGATATGACATATTTTTCATGAATAAAATCGATTATTCATTATATGAATAATGTTTTTGATATGGATATATGGGAAGGGACATAGTTATATATATCCAAATAATGCATCGGTAGTCCCATGGGAGTAATTTGTTGTCTAGCCTTTATAAAATGGGTTTATAGTGTATGGCTATACATCATATTTAAACAATATTTATAAAGTTCTTAGCATTGTGGGGATTATAATACCTAAAATTATGATGTCCAAATTTTTATAATTCTCTTAATCAATAATTTTATTATAAATTTCCATGGGAGTTTTTCGATGATATTATATCTGAATACATTTCATTTTCAATTTTTTGATTAAATAAAATATGTCTTCTTTTACATACCTATCCATATTAATTATGCCACATCTATCTATGGTCATCATATTATTGATTAAATGGAATGTGTTTTCAGTAATTTTAAATTCCATATTTATTATTATTGTAAAATTATTTAAATGGGATTATGTTCTGTTATTTACCTTACCATGTTTATTAATCTTGTTGACATAATATTTCATCAATTAAACATTTACCTTAATGATAATGTTTTATCACCCATATTTTATTTCCTTTCCCGAAAATCAAGTAAGTTTACTAAGAATGATATAAAAGGATATATTAGAGGGAACAATGTTATTCTTGACAAAAAATGTCGTAATTCTTGTTTTTAAATTTAATATAAAAACATGTATGTATCTAGTTTACCATGACTAATATACTATTTAGTATTCCCTGATGGGATTAAATAAATCTTATTAAAATGTAATAATGAAGTCACCAGTTCCAGTTTAAAAGATACACTATTGTTACATATATGTAATCATGATTAGGGTAATCACTCCATGACAATAAATCTACTTTTATGAAAATGACCTATTTGTAAATGGGTTCATTAAGAAATTAAAAATGATTATGAATATTTAATGTGTTTTAAACCTTAGAAATATCAATTTTCTTTTTATGGTTGTATTTCTTTAAAATATTTATTTAGTGTTCAAGACATATGAAAGATAATTATTTTAATATAATATTATTGTTATTTTCCATCAATTTGTAAAATTATTGGGAAAATGAATCATTTATTCTCCCTAACATTTCAATATGTCTAGACATTCCCAAGAACTACATTAATTTGTGAAGATTTTTTATGTTATCCTTTCAAAAACTGTTTATTATTCTGTTTTATTATATTAATTTTATTTCCTATAATTTATTTTATTAATTATGATACAAAAATTGGTCTTTGTGTTTTTATATTAATGACATTAAAATATGGAATGAATGAATGATTATTTATTCGTTCTCTATAATCCCTTGTGTTCCTAAAGTCATATTAAATATATTTACACTATTTGAGGAAGGTAAAATGGGGACACATACCTATAGAATAAATATTGTAAATGATGGGAGATATAGTAATTTCATTTTTAAATAACTATATTTGAAAAAAAAAATCATATTTATAATGCATAGAAAGGAAAAATGAGTTTACAATATAATATAATAAATATATTTTATTTTTGAAATTGAAAGATGTAATGAATCAATTATGGAGAAATAATCTTGATGAATTTCTAATGATAGAAAATGAATCTATAGATTATTTATTTTCGAGTGTCAATTGTATTGTTTATCACTATCACGTGCATAATATAGAAATTATAATAATTTAGAATGGTTAAAATATTATTTGATAATTTTTGAAGAAAAAAAGGATTATTATGTCTATAATATATTAAATTTTGTATTGGATATCATTCCGTTCGAATATGTATGCATTATTATAATTCCTTTTGAAATGATAAAGAAAATAGTTATTATAAAACTATAAATATGATAGATTAATATCATTTGATGTTATGAATATTTTAATATATATTGAAGAAAATAGTCACTTGGATGTTTAATGTTGTAATAAGAATTTTAATACGGAATTTTTTGTAATCCCTAAAAAATTTTATAATGGGAAATGAAAATTATAATAGAAATATTCTTTTTAAACGATTTTAATATAAATTTTTAATAATTAGTTTACATAAAATACTAATCACAATAAGAATATGTTTATAGATGAGTACAAATCAAATAGTTGATATTTCTATGAACAAATTTTTGGAATCATTAATATGTGGTTGAATAATTATTAATCATAAAATATATGAGGACAATTGATAGTTAGAGTGAAATATAAATTAAAAAATATTGAATATTTTTATATGATCCCCAAATAATTTTTATAGATTGGTTAGATACTTGATTATGTGTAACTCTATTCATTCAACACAGTTAATTACATTATTATCTACAATGAAAAAGTAACATTATGAAATAATATAATCATGATATTCATTACAGGTTTAAAAAATAAAATAATTGTATAAATATGAAAAATGGGTATTATTGACCATAAAATATATTCTTAATCCACCAAATGTTCCAAAACATTATACATAAATTTTAAAACATTGTTCAATCTTGAATACCATGCCTATTGTATATAGAACACAACTATAATGTATATCTATGTAAATAAATTATTCATCATAAAAAATAATTAAAAAAATACAAAATCAAAATAATTTAGCATGTCCACAAAGTAGTTTTTTCCCACACACATGGTATTAAAAAATATTTTATTTCGTTAAACTATATTTAAATAATTAATTTTTAAATTTATTTAATAGAAATAATATATATTATAAAATAATTAATAGAAGACAATAATCAATCTGATACATTATTCGATCATAATTTTATATTATAACTATTGTACATGTAACTATGTTTTATATACTATGGATTATTACGTAAAATAATGGAACACATTCAATAAAATAAAATAAATTAGAATGAAAAAAACACTGATAATGAATTATATCATTAAAAACAAGAAATATTATTGATCATCTATATTCTTGAGAACCACAGTTATTATAGACAAGTCTAAAATGAAAAAAATAAAATTAAAATATATTTAATTTTCTAGAATCCATAATTATAAAGATAAGAATAAGATGTATGATTTTCCAAGTTAAAATGTATTATATATATATTATTTAATTGGGTAATATAGCCACTATATGACCATTATAAAAGGGTTAATTACTTGTTTTGTATAATATAAGTTAAAACAGGACATGTTTTTCATTAACAATTGTAACATCCAACAATTTTGTACTCCCTCACAAGGGTATAAAGTGTTGTTTATAGGATCTGAAGCGTGCCAGCCCAACACCAAAGGCTACTGACTAGCTGTGGGGGTTTTATAAGTATAGTGGGAACACTATATTATCATTTAAAAGAGTTAAAAAATAAAATTAATAAACATAAAATAATAATAAAACATTAGAGTGAATAATTAAATTAAAAAATTCAAATTAGAGGGATACCATGAATAGTAGACAACTAAATAATCCAATAAATAATTAAGGAATAAAGTAATTACATGATTCCATGTAACTAAATTTCTTGATATAAGTATTAAAAAATAATAGAGTAGAATACTAAAAATAGACTCAAAATTCCCCAGTTCTGAACCCCATGTTAGCCCCATCTGTAAACAGAAGCCTATCTAGAAAGAAAACAATCAACAAGAAAGTCATTTTCCATTCTCTAATAATGAATCAATATAATCATCCCGGGTACCAAAAGTGGCTGAATGTAGGTGTGAGTGTAAATTATTTTGTCGACACAGACATGTCTAAACATATCTTATATGATAATAAGTGGATATAATAATGAAATAAACTTATTTATAAATTAATTAAATCATTAAATTAATATCACAAAAACCATCATTAGCACCATGCTTTAATGTCTTATATAATAACTCATAACCATTCCAACTATAACCTTATAAAATTTTTATAAATTACATAATTCTATGTCAAATTTCTCAATATAATCATTTCAATAATCAGTCAGGTCTATGTGGGGTACATAATAATTTATACATTTATTAGATCCATGCTAGATATATAATCATCATAGCATGTTTCACTAAGTATATCCTACTATATATTCATTTCATCATTTTTTAGGAAATAGACTAGTATATAATAATTTCAGTATGTTTCAATGTTCATAGTTCTTTATATAATAATTTCACCATTTATCAACTAGGAAATTGCACCAATAATGCATTACAACATTTATCATAATAAATTTCATAAAAAAGGATATAAAAATATCACATCATTAGGCTCAATAGTTAATTTTTTAAATTACTAATTCACATTAAATTACACATTACATATATCAATTTTCTATAAAAAATTACATGAAATTTATTTCAATAAAAAATCCAATATAAGGTGAAACTATATCATGTAATCACCTATAATCCATGTCATGTAGAATATACATAGAGACATTAAAAAATTCAACTATGATCAAGGTTTCCGCTCACCCTAATAGTTTCCACAAGACATGTAAATAGAAAAATTGATCTAAATAGACTTTATAGAATAATATAATTCCTTATTAAATTAATTCAACACATGATATGTTTTTAAAATTTCACATTTTCACATATATTGTAATTTAAAAACCATATAGTAAATATTTATACCCCTACCTTTATCTGACTATCAACCGACACTTCCAAAATGATTTTTCAATAATAATCAAGGTTCATATGATCAAAATAAGAACCCTATAACATAACTAATCATGATCTAACCAACCAAATAATATTATCAAAATATTTCACAATAATGACTGAAGAATGATTGAATAGGAGAGAAAAAATGATGAAAACCCACTTTCAAGGTACACATTGCATGATTAGGACATCTTGAATCAAGGGATCTACTCCCAACTCTCCTAATAACTCCCCCGTATTAAAGCGAAGAAATTTTCATGCATGTTGAAAAATAAAATTAACCCCACAAAACTATTTTAAACCCCTACTCAGGAAATTAAATGGTGTGTAATTTGTTTAGAGGTTGTATATTTATTTTTAGATGAATATACTAAAATCCCACGTCCTAGTATTATTATTTATTATGATTCAGTATTACATGGTGTGTTATTTTATTACTTGACATGTAATCCCCTTTAGCCATCAATTAGTTCTTTAACTGTAACCATTCATGACGTGTGTCTAGAAACAATTGCACTACATGTATTACAATTACACAACATTTTAGAGTTTTGTAGTAATTTTTTATGGTCAGATTCATTATAAATCTTAAACCCCTTTAAGGATTCTTAAAATTCCATATGTCCTTGGTAATCCATGACCCATATATACTAGACTCCTTTAATTAAAATAGAAAGATAGAATTACTCTTCACATTGATCCGCTCAGTGTTTTTGATGATTCCTCACAACCGAAATCTATATTTATTAAAAAAATAATTTCATGATATGTATTTCATTTTCCATTGAAAAGTATCATCATCTTAGAATAAGAAAATAACATGAAGGACAAGATGAAAAAAATAAAATGGGGATATACTTTGGACAATATAGGAACATAAAACCTCCCACCCATATAACAGCTCGTCCCTGAGATGCTTCTAGCAACACTATGGGGTCTTGAAAAACATGTCTATCCACTGTGAATGGATATTAGACCCCCTCTCCTTGTTTTCATCCTTATATCACCCTTTCATCCACTATAGTTGAACTAAAATAATACCCATTCCCCTGGAGATATATCTCACTATAGAGAGCAATCCAAATCGTATTATTCTCTCTGAAAGAATCAATAATAATCTTATTGTCTACTACATCGATCCCATGAGAAAGGTAAAAATAATATATCTGAAGCTAAAAAATGGGAAAACATCATTCATGTAACTATAGAGATATGGAAGGGATAATATTTATTCAAATAGACTTACACTATCCACTATGTCAGGAATTCTAAAAAAACTAGATTCTATCTTTCCCTATTTCCAAATATAACAATATCATAATCTAGGATACCCCCAAGGAAAACATGATGAACAACCAAAAACATTAGTGGATTTATCTGATTTTCATCATAATATTAATGCCTAAACAGCATGGTCACCAACCACTTTATGATCAAATTAATTCTATCATATGTCTCATGCACAAGACAAGGCCCAATAATCCCTGAGTCACCTTCCACTAACCAAAAAAGGGGTGATCGATATGACCATACAAATAAGGTATAAAAACATCCATTTTTATCATTATATGGAAGATATTGTTATATTAAAACTCTACTAGTTCCATATGTTACTTCAATGAACCAAAAAAAATCCAAAAAAATGCTCATAAGATATCCTCTATAACCAGAATATTCCACTAAGATTGACCATTAATCTAAGGATGATAGGTTGTACTCAAATGAAACTATGATACCAGATCCTTATGAAGATCTATATCTGAAATGATACTCCTCATAACATCATCAAACATAACTACCTCTTCCACATAAATACATTATAGATCATCAACTCTGAGGGTATCTGTAATTGGAATGAAGTATACTAACTTAACTGGTCGATCAATAATCACCCACAAAACATCATACTTATGGTTTGTCCTGGGTAATATTGTCTCAAAATACTTAGTGACATCCTCCCATTTCCACTCTGGAATGGGAAAAGGTTTTAAAATCCAATGTTTTCCTCTGATACTCAAAATTCACATACTGAAATATGAGATATCCTACCATGACACTTGTAACTTACTTTTTCTATATTGAACACCAACACATTCTATTAATATCATGATATTTCCTTTCCAAAATAGGAATAACCTCCCATCTTGAGGCATAAAACAATATCATCATCTCCCCATCTTATTTTGTAGTAACCCTTTCCCAGCCCCATAAAAGTAAGAGAATTTCCGCTTCTATGATACAGTCCTGACCGTTGCACTCTACCATATAAGTTATTTATCAGAAATAATACCTCTATATCAAATAAATACTAGGTATTTATATGATGCGTAATAATTTGTAAAATAAATTTTATAGTCAGATCTACTCATCCCTATGAACTATGAACATCTTAGTGGATGTTTGTAAAGAGGGATAACAACCACCATTCATCACAAGAACCTCTTATTTCCTCTTCTTTTGTCTTTTATGCCATTGAATCAAAAATGACATTTCATTTTTTACTATATTAGAAAAATCCATGAAGAAATACTATAGATACATAACCACCTACAACACCTAATATTTTGGTCCCATTGAGAAAATATGTAGTTATGGATCTTGTGGTCCGTGTATACTAGAAACCTCTCACCGATGAGAAAATTTCTCCAACATTTCATGGAATGTACAACTATTGATAACTCCAATAAGTAAGTGTTTTAATTCCCCACATGTGGTCTCAGATTTCCATATCTAAAAGTAACCATTTTATCCACTTGCATTAGAACTCCTCCATATTTGTTTCAAAATGTGTCCCAATACATGGTATATGATTTACCTAGAATAGGTAAACTAAGGATAGTTTCTTGAGGTTATCCTTCTATTTCTCTCATGAAAATATCTATCATAAGTACAATTCTAAAAAAACACCCCCTTCATAGTTATCCCTAACATTGGTGTTTCCAAATGAGAAAAATCATGTATAAATAGTCAATTATATGATAATGAACCAACAAAGCTATAAATATTGTATATATTCTTGTGATATTCCCATGATATCATGGGTGAAAACTTCATCAGGTCCACTAGAACTCATACCTTAGAGATTACATGACCAAATAAGATTACATTATTAAAATAGAAACTAAATTTGGTTTCCTTGGAAAAAAGTCAATGCTCTCCAAATGTACACAAAATGAAGTCATGTTGTTTTCCATGATCATCTAGAAACTGGTTTCACACTAATATTTTGTAAAAAATCCACCCCAATTTTGAGTAGAAAAGGAAAAAAATATGTTTAATCAAATCCATGAATACCATAGGTGATTTTTTCAAACAAAATGGCATCACATTGAACTCATAGAAGAAATTCCTACACATAAAAGAATTACGAGGAATTCCCAATGGTATCACCCTCAAAATATGGTATCCTTATCATAACTAAATATTATAGAATATATTATTATAATATACCATGTAAATAAAGAATATTACATTTTCATATTTATTAATATTTTTGAATTAAATATTAATTTTACATTAAAGGGGATGCTCTGTTTGATGGAGTACCTGATATGCAACAACGAGTTTCTTTGAAATCTTACATAGCACACAACGTTTACTTATACTAAAAAATAATAATATATTATTAGTACTTTAAATATTAGTTAACTCATAGTAATTGTATTGGCAGGAATGAATAAAACTAACAAAAAAATGATTATACATTTTTTTTAAATGTTTTTACATTTAACCAATAAATGTGAGAAGCTTAAAATGTGAATGAAACCAATTTTAAGAAAAAAAATCCAAAATTATTTAAAAGGTAGATTTACTAAATTTTAATGGAAAATCCTTCTAAATATAGTTTTTTATACTTTTATATGGTATATTTTACAAAATAATATTATTATTTAGAATTGGGAAATCAAAATTTTCTTTGTATGAAATTTTGGCATTTTTCTGTTACGGTTCATTTTTTAAATGAATAGTAAAAAACTGCATTTTAATTCAAAAAAGAATTTTAATCCATTTTATGTATATAGATAGATTATTATTTTAACAGGTTTTAATGAATAATTGGATTATCTATTTACTATTTATTCCAATTTTGGTCATTTTAAATATTTTCACTCGTAATTTGGACATAAAAAAGGTAAACCTTTTGATAGTTATTATTTCTTAAAAACACGCTTTTTTGTTTCGACAACAAGAATAAATATTAAATTAATTTATGCCACTTAAGTTTTTTGAATTTAGAAAAATGGATTCCATATTCTTAATAAGGTGGTCCAAATTTTTTAAATGAGTAACTTTTAATTTTATACATTATGAATATTTACTTCAGTAAATATTTTATTTACCATGGTTAATGGGTAAATCTGTTAAATAAGGGTAAAATTTAATATGAAAATAACATAAAATTACACTTACACATATCCTAACACTATAGGATGATACATAACTGACCATGGGAATCCTTGGGTCGATATTGGGTCCCCATAGAGCCAAATGGGAGTGATAATGACACTTTATATTAATTAATTTAAATTAAGGAAAAAAAATTACATAAACATGATTCTTTTTACTAAAAACAATTTATATGGGGTTATATAAGTTATATCTTGAACTATATATATTAATTTTAAAACTAAAAATATTTCATACATAATAGTATTTTATTAATTAATTTTAGTCAATAAATAAATAAACATATTTGTGACACAATTCTGATTCAGTAATTGCTTCATTAATAAAAGATTATAATAAATTATATTATAAACATTAAAAAAAATTATTTTTAACATATTAATGACATCTAAGATTTTATAGACTATTATGACTTCATATATTTGAATTAATGATGTTTTTTATAATGAATCAAGTATTTTTGGATTTTATAAAAAATCATGATATGAATATTATTAAAATGGACATAAAAGAGTTTTTAAATCAATCAATATTTTATTAAAAAATAAAATAGTACTAAAAATCTAATAATTGGCCAAATGATATATATGATGTTAACAAAGTCATTAATGATCCATTTTGGGTTCCTTTATATTTTATAGTAAATATATTAACCATATAGTATGAATATAGAAGAGGACATGGTAAAAGTTAAATAATTTATCCAAGGATTAAAGAAAAAATATAAGGATTAAAAAATATCCAAATCCTGTCCAATTATTATTTGATGATTTTATTTCGACTTATATAAACCTTACCTTAGAATTACATATGTTTTGGACCCTTATAATCTGAAAACCATTAGATAATAAAATACTATTTTCAAACATTCTTAAAGAGCCCCTCGTCCCCCTAATAAAATGTCATCACCTCTAACCCTTACACACACCTCTCAATCCCCCTTTTCTCATCCACAATATACCCAAATAATCTCTAAAGGTCACTATATTCCTCTTATAATCCTTAACATAGGAAGAATAAACTTCAAGAAGGAATTTTGGTTCAAACCAAAGAGAGTTACCCAATTTAAAGGTAACGTCTTCCCTCAAGTTCTCTTCTATTATTTTACTTCTTCACTACCTATGATCATATTATTATATGTTTAAATAAAAAAATTAGTATCCTCTATATACTAGGTTGTTTTTATGAGAAGGAATAAAACTACACTTACAAACACCTCCATTTAATAGATATGAATATACTGTTGTGTGTGTGATGAACTGTTGCCTCACAAAATGATGACTGTTCGATTATATCCTACCATATCTCATCGTAAAGATTATGATGAAAATATATTGATATGTGATATATATTAAATTTATATTGTCTCTATTCTTTTTTGTTTTTCATTTATAGTATACGTTCGTGGTTTCCATAATGGGTAAATTCGATAATTTCATTTGAGGAATTGCGGACAACCACCCCCTCAAAGTGATATGACTCTTTCATGCCATACATGGATCGTATAAAGGTTGGAATTACTGAAATAATATATTATATTATACTAGAATTATAATATAATTATGTATCCTTAAGATTTCATTCCATTAAATATGAAATATAAATGAAAGTAGCGTTCATGCGTACGTACAGATTTATGTATCCATGAATGGTGCATTTCATTTCTTATCTTGAAATGTTATGTACTATCATAGAAAATACATATACTAGATATATATGATATATATGATATCTAATTCATGAATATAATTCTGGAGATAATGTAATTTTTACCACATAGACAACTTTTAATTATAGGAGGTTCATTTTTTGACTCATGTACCAAATTCCAACAAAACGACCATTATTAACTTAAATGATTATATAATGTTTATAATGTAGAAATGAGCAATGTAAAAGGAATAATAAAATTTAAAATGGTTATTAAGATATTATAAACTAACTTATGTTTGTTATTCAAGAGATTAATGAATGAACAATTCAATTCGGACATAAGATAAGGGAACTTCTTGATCCAATTTACATTCTTTGGGTTAATCTTCTACTACTTGATTATGAAGTTCTATGAATATGTGTGAATGACCAATGATTGATTTAAATATAATATCTACTTAAATTTGGTGTATTTATATTTTCACACATAATTATATAATTGGTTTATCCTTAATATCAGGATACAATCTTTGTAAGGGACTACGTCTCAATCTCATTTCATTGAGGCATATCTTATTTCTGTGCACCTTTGTTATCCTATAATGTTTATATACAACCCTTTTTACATTAAATATCATGAATTTATATATTTTCTGGATATTAATTTTTTTAAATTTATTCTTTAATTATTTTTATTCAAGATTTTCTCAAAGGGTAAAGTATTATTTAACCTAAACCTCATTTTAAATGTTTTAAAGATTCAATTTTATAAATCATTATATTTCATGAACATGTTTTGGAAATGATTTTAATACTTTATTTATATGTAAATGAGTGTTTTAAAGTGTAAAATATTTTCAAAAGTTTCAAAGTGGTATGGGACACATTGATTCCGGACTCTTCTTTATTAATGTTTTAAATGAATTGATTATCTCAATATCTTGAACTAATATCTTTTGAAAGCATAGTAGAAATGTTATCTTTCATTTATTCTTCATTAATGTGTTGTGAATATGTTATGGTTCATGGGAATTATTTACATATATGGGTGGTTCAGTGAAAACCCTAGGGTGGCTGAGCCCGAGATAGCTCTCCAATGCATTGGATAACGTGACAGAGGTAATCATTAATGTTTCTCCAAAGAGATTTATGGAATATACTGTGATGGGTATTCCAAATGTAACTCCCTACATAGATGTAAAGGATAAAATATATGTATTTTATCAATGACACAAATTACCTTTATGATTATGATTTCTATTTGTTATTCATAAATCTTATGATTTTTGTTATATGATAAATATTGAAAAGTATGATTTCATCGATTTGTATATATTTATGTACTAATGTATTATTTACTACTTTTATAACCCTTACAGTGGATTTTTGGCTATTCCCATGTTTTTGAAATGTTTTTAAAAGGATATATGGAAGGGTAAGAGAAAGGAATAATTCAATAATATTTTTATCAGGAAAAGAACTCTTGTTTTCTTTTAAGAGTTTTTAATTTATGAAAAAATGGATACTGAGTAAAAGTGTCAATTTTTTAACAATTGAGTTGTAATTTAATCGTTATGGAAGAATTTTGTAAAACACTTATCACGAAAAGATCCTCAATGTGAATTATTTACTTAATTCAATTTTATGTACTGTTTAACGTTGTGTCTTAATAGTTGGTATCAAAGGTATGTTTAAATAACATTAGGGACTAGGAGTTTTTGTTAGACACATGGTCAATCTCTAAATTTATTCTTTAAGTTAAATCCTTATTTTGTAAATTTTTCATATAAAAGAAATTTTGTTTCAAATGGAAGGGGGAGGATATCAAATGACATTATTATCTCTTCCTGATGAGTTTCTTATAATAATTATTGAAAAGTCATGTCCATACGACTATGCAACCTTTTTTAACATACAAATTACTTGAAAGAAATTGTTTGAGATATGAAACATTTCCACTATACCTCAATACCATCGTGGATCATGGGTTGTATTAAGTCAAATCCTATTAAATCAAAATTTACTTATTTTCAAGAAACGAAAATATAATCAAGGCGTTTTAAAATATTTTACCTTATCACAAGATTTTGAAGCATATTATGATTTTGAAAAAGGTGATGAAGAAGGAGACCCTTGCATAATATATTTATATTTGCTTTTAAATTATAGTATTTCAGCAGATACTTATGGTATTTTAAACGGTCCTTTGATTAAATGTTTCAACTCAAACCTGGTAAGACTATTTTATAGAAAGAAAATTTTATCTAATGTTTTGAAATTATATGTCATACATGATTATTTTCCGAGACTATTTTTATAAGATCACCCATATGACCCAAGTTGTACGATATGTATTTGGATAAAGTAATAATATGGTATTAAAGGATCTCTATATCATTGTTGCAATGCATGGACCATCTATCTACGTGAATAAGATGATGATGAAACTAGGTGGACACCATGATCAAAGTACGATGTTATTTCTTTGGTAATGGTGTTATTTTATAGAGGTAATTTTTTTCAATATATATAAGACTTCATGAATTAAAATATCAATTTCATTATGAGTTGGGATGAAAATGAGAGGCATAAGACAACCATTAAGGTTAAATCATGTTATGGTTATTTTTGAGAAGTTTATATCATTTTTGAGAATGTTATAAAATTGTATAGTTTTTGAAAAAGGAAAACACACAGAATATGTGACAACCCATTGCATCAGACAAAGCTATAAGAATCAAACCCACAACCAAATAGCGATTGGGATTTATCACCTACCACTAGACTACATGAATTCCCCGGTCAGTATGAATTATTATTTTTAGTTAAATGATTTTATTGATCAAGAATATGTTGATTTAGGATCTTATGTTTTATCAAATGGATGTCCTTATTATATCAAAATGATTTGGGGATTAAGTGATAAAGGTTATTTTGCAATATGATATCTCTTTTTGAAAACTATATGCCTAAGGAAAATAGACAACTATGAGATTTTAATTGAGGAGTAATGGTAGAATTTTGTTTTGGAAGAATCTATGTTTTTATTATAGACATATGGAGATATGAGTTATTTATGGAAATGATTAACTTATCATAGGGAATATGTTATTTGGTTAATTACACTTATGTTTTAGACTTTAAGAGTAGTTGATGTTATTTGGAGATAAATGTTATGATTTACTATGGAAGACTATGTGATCAAATCCTTTTGAATTTAGATTTTAAGACTTAGTATGGATTATTTTAATGAATGTTAAGGAAATTTGTGTATTGAATGGTCTTTGTTGAGATTTGGGTATTTTTTATTCAACTGTGGAGATTATGAGTATTATTTTCTTTTTATAAAATATTATCCTTTTTGGCGATTATCTGATCTTGAAAAAACAATTTTAGTTTATGTTAATGTCTAATGATAAGGGAAATATGTGGTTCGTCTTTTTTGGATTACGTGATTTTATAGAAGTTCATTATAGTTCCTGATGTCTGACCAAGTCATCTTCAATACTCATCATTTGGAGAAAAGATGAGTTTTTTGTAGAAATATACTAAAGATGAAACTCTACTTGAAAAGTAAGTAAATTTACTAATTTCCTTTTTCAATATCTTAAATAAATTCTCCATCATTTTGAAATGGAACTTAAAACAAAAAAGTTTCCCATTTACTTTTCATGCTGGGAAACTAATGAACATTTAACCAATCACATGTTTTTGGTTTTCTGGTCGTCAACTTTCTCCTGATCATATTTTCTATAACTCTCCAGTGGAACATGATGGTTAGTTTTCTCTTCTATATCCAAGTTTTCATGGAATCCTGGCATGGTTTATCTCATTAGTCCTTTTAAATTTTCATTTATTCTTTTAAAGTGATTGTTTTATTGACTCTTTTTCTGATGTGGTACTTTTAATGAAATTTCCATGCCCAATTTTAAAATTGTGAGGACACAGTTTCCAAAAGGGGAAGGATATAACATCCCAGGTAAAAAATGAATATGAAAATTTTCATATTTAATAATTTTTGTGAATTAAATAGTAATTTTACTTTATAGGGGATTCTATGTTCAATGGAATACCTGATACACAACAATGGGTTTCTTTGAAATCTTACGCTTCACACAACGTTGAGTTATAATGAAAACTAATAATATAATATTAATATTTTAAATGGTAGTTAACTCATATACATTGTATTGGATGGAATAGACATAACTAACAGAAATATGATGATACATGTTTGTTAAATGTTTTTACATTTATCTAATAAAAGTTAGAAACATAAAATGTGAATGAATCCAATTTTATGCATAAACACTCTAATATTCTTTAAAAGTTAAATTTACCACCTTTTGATGGCGCACCCTTTTAAATCTATTTTTTGTAACTTTTATATGTTATATTTGACAAAATAATATTATTCTTTAGAATTTAGACTTCAAAATTTACATAGGATGAAATTTCGGTATTTTTATGATAATGTTCATTTTTTAAATGAATAGTAAAAAATACTGCATTTTAATTCAAAATAGCCATTTAATCTATTTTATTTATATAGTTAGGGTGCTATTTTAATTTCTTTTAAAGTGTAATTAGATTATATTTTTACCATTTAATCCAATTTTTTTATTTTATGTAATTTCACTCCTAATTTGGACATAAAGAAAGTTAAATCTTTTGATAGTTATTATTTCTTAAAAACACTTTTTTTGTTTTGAAAAAGGTAATTAATTTTAAATTAATTTCTTCCACTTATATGTTTTGAAATTGGAAAAATAGATTCCCTATTTGGAATCAGAATGTCCAAATTGTGTAAATTGGTAAATTTTATTTTTAGACATTAGGAATATTTACTTCCGTCAATATTTTATTTACCAGGGTTAAAGGATAAATCGGGTAAATAAGGGTGAAAAATAATATTTAAATAATATAAAATTACTATTACACTTATTCTAACCCTATTTTATGATACATTTCTAACCATGTAAATCTTTGGGTCGATTTTGGGACCCCATGGTGCCACTTGGGAGTGATAATGACGCTTTATATTATTTAACATAAAGAAAGGACAAAAATAACCTAAGCATGAATCATTTTACTAATTTTTTATAAGGGGTTATATATATTATCCCTTAGACTATAAATATTCATTTTAAATAAAAAAATATTTCCAACATCATTATATTTTATTTTTAATTCTTAGACAATAAATAAAAAAACTTATTTATTATACAACGGTGATGCATTAATTCCTTCATTAATAAATGATTCAAATAAATGAAATTATACATATTAAAATAAATATATTTTGAACTTTTTATGACGTCCAAGATTTTTATAGATTATTATTACTTGTTATTTTTTAATTAATGATGTTTTTCAGAATTATTCAAGTTGGTTTGAATTTTTTAAAAAGTCATGATTTGAATTTTATTAAAATCGACAGAAAAGAGTTTTTAAATCAATCAATATTTTATTAAATGATAAAATAGTTATAAAAATATATGATTCAGTAAAATTACATATATGATGATAAAAATGTCATTAATGATCCATTTTTGATCTCCTTATATTTTATAGTAAAAATATTAACCATATTGTACGAATATATAAGGGGACATGGTAAAAGGTGAATAAGTTAACAAAGGGTTATATAACAAATATAAGGATTAAAAAATATCCAAAGCCTCTAAAATTCTTATTGTATTATTATATTTCTACATATATACATCTTTTCATCGAATTAAATAATTATTCGACCTTTATAAATTGAAAATAATTTTATAATAAAATAATATTTTCAAACGTTCCTAAAGTTCCCCTCCTCCCCCTTATAAAAAGACATCACCTCTAACCCTTACTAACACATAGAAATCCCCCATAGATCATAAAAAATATTCCAAAATAAGCTCTCAAGATCCCTATATTCCTCCTAGAAGCCTTACCTTAGGCATAAAGTACTTCAAGAAATCCTTTTGGTTCAAATCAAAGGGAGTTACTTGATTCAAATGTAACATCTCCTCTCAAGTTCTCTTCTTTTATTTTACATCTTCACTCACTATTCTATTATTATTAATTTTTTAACTAAAACCCTCAATATACACAGTATATTAAAAAAATTTATGATATGGATTCAAAATACACTTGCACACACCCCCATTTAATGGATACAAACAAACTATTTCTATTTTTGGCGAACTGCTTCCTCACGAAACGACGATTCTTTGATTATCTCCTACAACCTCTAATGGTGTAAATTATGATGTAAATGTATTTATATGTGATATATATTATTTTTATATTCTCTCTATTCTTCTGTATTATTCCATTATAGCAAACCTTTATGGTTTCCATAATGGGTAAATACGATAATTTCATTTAAGGAAGTGCAGACTACCGGCCCCTTAAAGTGATATGACTAGTTCATGACATACATGGAACATATAAAGGATGAAATTAATGAAATTATATGTTATATTATACTTATATTATAAAATATCTATGTATCATTAAGTTTTATTTCTATTAAATAGGAAATATAAATGAAAGTAGCGGTTATGCATATGTACAACTTACTATCTCCATTAACGGTGCATTTCATTTCTTATCTCCAAATATTATGTACTATAATAAATAAATATCTATACATGGTATATATGAAATATATCATATCTAATTCATGAATATAATTCTGTAGATAATGAAATTATGACCACATGGACATCTTTTAATTATAGGAAGTTCATTTTTGACTCAAGTGCCAAATATCAACAAAATGCATGTTATAATCTTAAATGATTATGTAATGATTATAATGTGGTGATAATTAATATAAAAGTAATAATATAATTTAAAAGGTTCTTAATAAATAATAAATTAACTTTAGTTTGTTATTCAGGAGATTAAAGAACGAACGAGTTAAGTCAGACACGAGGTAAATCAATTTCCATTCTTTGGTTAAATCTTCTGCTCTTTGATTATGTTGTGATATGAATATTTTTGAATGACCTATGATTGATTTACACTTAGTATCTAATTTTATTGGGTGAATTTATGTTTTTCACACATAATTATTTCATTGATTTCTCCTTAATCTCATGATAAAATCTTTGTAAGGGACTACATCTCAATATCCTTTCATTAAGACAAATATCAATTTTGAAAACCTTTGTTATCCTATAAGGTGTTTATAAATCCCTTTTCACATTTTAAATCAAGAAATTCTATTTTTTATGATATTTATAGTTTTCAATGTAGTTATTCATTAATGATTTTTATTCAAAATTTTATCAAATTGTAAAGGATTCTTTAACATAAACATTGTATTAAATGTTCAAAATATTCAATTTTATAAATCCTTATATTTCATTTCCATGTTTTAGAAATGATTTTAAGAATTTATTTATATGGAAATGACTGTTTTAATGTGTAAAATCCTTCCAAACCTTTCAATGTGGTATGGTACACTTTTATTCAAATCTCTTCTTTTTTAATGTTTTAAATGAACTTATTATGTTAATATCGTGAACTGATATCTTGTGAATGCAATGGGGAGATGTTATCTTTCATTTATATTTGTTTTATGTGTTATGAATATATTATGGTTATTGGAGGTTATTTACGTAGATGTTTGGTTCCATGGTAAACTTAGGTTGGGTGATCCCGTGATAGCTATCCAATGCACTAGGTAACGTGATAGAGGTAAACACAAATGTTTCTCCTAAGAGATTTAGAGAATATATTGTGATGGGTATTCCAAATGTAACTCCCAACATAGATATGAAAGATACAATATAAGTATGTTATGGATGCCACAAGGTATCTTTATGATTTATGATTTCCATTTTTTATTAATAAATCTTTTGATTTTGTGTGGTAAGTTAAAGATTGAAAAGTATGATTTCATCGATTTATATATATTGATGGACTAATGTTTTAGGTCCTTGTTTTATAACCCATAATGAGATTTTTATGATCATCCCATGTTTTTGAGATTTTTTTCACATGATATAAGGAAGGGTAAGAGAAATGAATAATTCAAGAAGATTTTTATCAAGAAAAGAACTCTTTTTTTCTTTTAAGAGTCTTTATTTTGTAAAAAAATGGATATTGAGTAGAAGTTTTTACTTCGTAATAATTGAGATGAAATTTAATAGTTATGGCATAATTCTATAAAACACTAAACCCTGAAAAGTCCCTCAATGTGAATTATTAACTTATTTCAATCTTATGTATTGTTTATGGTCAGGTACTTATAATTATTACCTTAAAGTTGATCTAAGAGATCATTGATGTGAAAAATTGGATACTTGGTCATAACCATCTTCTGGATTAATCTCTGATAATCCACACACAAGAACAATGTCTTGTCATCCTTATGGGAAAATAGAATTGAAGAAGCCCAATGAAATGTACTAGTCTATTTGTAACCTTTAGTTTCTCGATATTTCCTCTAAAATATCAAATATGAAAGCTATGTTGGTTACATTATATGAGGAGGGATAGAATGTGGATCTCTCTTGACATTAAATAGACCAAAAACTCAATCTCTCACTTATAAGTTATGACATAATTCTCATTAGGAAAGACATCTTAAAAAGGTTCTACTAGTATATTAAAACAATCCTACATAATTCCACCATCAATGACAACATTATTGGTTATTTTATCCCTGATAAAATACACTCTACACTATATTGGATCTCTACAATCATCCATAAGATCTCACACACCTTAGTAATAATAGAGGCCTCCTTCGGGAGGTAAAAATTTCACTCTCAAAAGAAACAGTTGATATGAGCTAGATATATAACTGACAAAATTAAACCGTGAATCTAACAAAATATTGTGATTTCTATTAAAAATAATCTCCAAATTAAATGGAAACCTCCAATATCTAGAGAATATTCCTTACAACATTTGATATTACTAGAAAAACGCCCAATTGTGTTTCGATTGAATGAAAACCCAAAATTCCCACATATAAGCCTAACCCATTTACAAAAAAATAATATAATAAGTAATGTGATTCCCAAATATCAAAAAAGAAACATGTAAGGGTAAATGATACAAGGATTTTATGTCTGAAAATTGATAGTTCTCAATCAACACTAACCAGAGTAGAATTCATAACATGCATCTAACTATCCCCACTTCCCAAGGATCCATCATGAATTTCATAAGCGACACCCTCTTAATATTAATTCCATTAATTTATAGGGTTACCACATCCCCTACCATGACCAGAACGTCCTCTATAACTACAGTAATATGTGTGTTGAGTATTAGTTATGTACTTCCCAAATACATGTACCCTTCATGTTCCCCTTTCACTTCTCTATTGTAGTATTTCTCAACAAAATCTATATAGGAGTCCAAATATTTCATAATAATGAAAATAAATTTTGGTCAAGGACACTTCATTAATTTATGGCCCACAATGAGACACTGATAATGCTATAATAGAACATGATCCGAATATGGATTATTGTTCCCATGCGTGCTCTTACCACTGCTTCCCCAGAAGAAAATGTCAAAGAGATGCTTATCTCCAATAGAATAAGAGTTCACATTTTTTCCAATAAAATAGCCTAGAACCTACTCAGGTATCTCTCAGATTACCTACCTCGATGAGTGTCTGATTCATAAAATCTTCAACACTTATGAGATGTAACACATTCACCTGTGAGCTGATATCATATATAATCCTATCCAAAAAATTTATCATCCTAGGGATCCCATCAACTACTAAATATGGTTTAATGTGATACATATAGTTGAGGATATCATCATAGTCAAGAATTAACATTCCATCTTATAATATATTCTTGAATTCATGGGCATTTTCATCTCTAAACGATTTGGGATAGAAATGGCTCATCAAATTTTCCTTGATGTCCTTCAAAGATAACTTCTCATACGACAATTTTTCATCTAGATCATCACACCAATGGTTTGATAGTCCATGAATCATATATGAAAAAAGTTTCAAACTCCTATCTATGGGTATCTTAGAATAACTAAATAACATATAGACTTACAAAATCATGCACACTTTTAAAAGGGGGACTTCCTCCCATGTGAATGCTAGTGGAAATTGGAGCTGAAACTCTCTCATAAACTTCGACATCAATGTTATGGTTGGAACAATCTCCCTTTCCCTAGACCACATGATCCTTCAAAAGTTGTCATAAATTTGAACATCCATATGATTACCAAAAACAAAAAAAATATCTAGTTCAACTACGTTAGGAGGGTGTAGATTTCCACTCTCCTAATGCTCAAATCAATGATTATGAAGAGGAATTTTCTATATTTTACCAACTAACATCATAGATGACTATCTATAACAATAAGGTCAACCACAGTGGTAAAAAACAATAGATTACCACTAAATCAGGATCTCGTTAATTATGGAATAAAAGTGTTTTATCCTGACATAAAAGTTCATTTATTTCATTTCTCAGACATTACAGATATCTCATATTACATCTCAATAGGAGTGTATATATCACTTGAAAAAACATGTCCCTATCATAAAAAATTCATGACAATAAATATTTATATATGCCTATTAGGATGCATTAATAATTATAATGTGACATACCAGGTCCCAAGAATATATCTAAAAAACAAATAACATAATCAAATTACAATAATTACAAAGAACATGCGAATCACATAGGTTGAAATAACATCAACCGTAACATGCACATTGTATAGACACCAATCCAACCTTGGTCTCTCGTATTTCCCCCTATACATGGGAGAGATACTCACATGGGAAAGCTAATTACCATGTCCTAACAAATACTAGACTTCTTTATATATTTCGTAAATAGTAAATAAATAGAATAGAAATCAATACTTTAATAACATTTTATATTATCCCATTATCTAGATGTATTATAGGGAGACTATACACCATGTTATAGAGTTGCAAGAGAACATAAATATATAAATATAAATAAATAATAAATATAATCATGTGAAAACATTGAAAACAACACAATATAATGGAATACTCCAATGAAAATCCATCTAAATATCAAATAAATAATTATGGAATATTTTATTAACAAGAAATAATGTAACTAAATGTCATGCTAGATGTAATAGAGAATAAAAAAATAATCAAATAGTAAAATTCTCAAAATCCCCCATCACTAATGCTCATTTTAGTCTCATATCTATCCTCCATCACATCCATCAATAAAACAACTAGCAACAAGGTACTTTCCCTTTTTCTAATCTGGAATCCATGTAATCTTCTCAGGTACAAAACAACAGCCTGAATAGGGTATGTGTATGACATAGTAGGTCATCAGCACTTTGTCTAAACATAACAGGTATAATAATATGTGTATGCAATAATTAAATAATCATATGTATTATTTAATTAAAATTTTCATTAATACCACATTAACCTATTTTGACACCATGTCGGGATGTCTCTAATCATTTCTCACAGCCCTTCCATCAATAAACTAATAACCATGTTTCTAATTATAGAAATCTAGGTGAAAACCTGCAATATAAAAATTTATACAATCAATGAGAGAGGATCCTGGTATATAATAATTAAATAATTTATCCGAACCATGATTAGTATATAAAAATTTCAGCATGTTTCACATGGAATATCCCACTATATAATAATTTTAGCATTTCATAGGTAAAAACCCGTTATAAAATCATTTTTACATGTGTCACTAGAAATATCCCACTATAAAATCATTTCATCATTTTCATCAAGGCCAACACCCCACATAAAAATTGCATCGTGTATCCCAACACAATTTATATGAACAAGGATATCAAAATATCATATCACAATGGTGAATGGTTAATTATGAAAATTAAAACTTATCTTTCTATTATACATTTCATATGTCAATTTTTCATAACCAATAACATTCCATGTATCACAATAAACATTCCAATCCTTGGTGAAACTATACTAATAAATCAACCAAATTTCATGTTATTATAAACACAACTTAATCATTTAAACCATTCATTTATAATCATGGGTTTTCTGACCCAAACAGTACCCACAATACTACCTAACAACCAAATGGATTCAAAGGGCCTCCATGGAATAATCCAAATTGTAATTTAATTAATTTCTCTCATGATTTGTTAGCTCTATTTTAATATTCCACATAATTTTCAAATTAAAACAATTGTGATTAAATTTAGACCCCTACCTGTAACTGAAGGCCAACCAATGATTCTAACAAGATTCACCAAGATGAACAATAATGTAGATTATCACAAGAAGGATCCTATGTCATAATTGATCAGGATAAAAATCAAATAGGAACATGGACAAATTACTACACCACAACAATCAGATATAATGATGAATGTAAAAAAGGAAATATAATGAAAAAACACTTATAAGAGATCAACTACATGATAAAGACATCCAGAATCTTGAGAGGCACTACAATATCTCATCGATGCTTCCCAAGGGTTGAGTTGAGGAAGTTTCACATGAGTTGGAAAATAAATATAATGCACAAAACTATTTTAGAAACCTACTTGGGGAATTACATGGCTTGAAATATGGTAACACGTAACGTATTTATATTTAGAGGGATATACCAAAAAACCAATAGCCTCAGACTATTATTTATTGCGACCGAGTATTACATGGAGTGTAATATAATTATGATACCCATACAATATTATAGTCGTGAATCTGTTCATGACCTGTAACCATAAATTTAATTTTTCTGGAAATAATTACATTTAATTTATTGTAGTTACACATAATTTAATTTTTATGAAAATAGTTTTTTATCCTATCTTACTTAAAAAATAAGTACCCACTTTAAGGCTTCTCATCTAACCAATAACCATTGGAAAAGAATGAACCATTTATACTTAAACTCCATTAATTCAAAATGTTATCCAAAAACTACAAAATTCGAGTATAAATTAATGTTTTCTAAAGTTTCCTCCCAAACCATGTCTGTTTATATTCAAACAAACATACATCTATGGAAAGTAAGTCATTTCCCCAACAAAGGCTCTTTCTCTAAACAGGACATGACCTCCATGGCTTAAAAAAATACTCCATGAAGGACATACGAGGGAAAATACAGGATCTTAAACCACTATATAGTCATTATACAAATATATTATTTATATTATAGAAATATTTATTTTAATTAAAACAAAATAATATGAAATAAATAAATAAATGATTTTCTAAAATATTTAAAGGAAACAAACACACCAGTGATAATACCCACTACATTATATATATTTTATAATTAAATAAACTTTTGTAATAAATTAATTTTACCTAAAAAATGATTGTATATATAAATTTATAGAAATAAAATAATAATATCCAAGAAAATACTAAACAATTATTAGGAATACTAATATAATTATTCATTAATAAAGATAAATGTTTTATTTAAATCCATTATTTTTAATATATTGTATATTTTTCTTTAAAGGATAAATTTATTACATTTTTAGTCTTAAATGAAATATGTTGTATAAATATATAAACATTTTAATAAAAATTGTTTCATTTATAGTTAAGAGGTTGTATTTTATGATAAAGTTAATAAATTGGATAATGTTATATTTTGCAATGAAATACTTTTTTCTGATTTTTACATATTTATCCTCATAAATTAAAAATATCATTATTAATGAAAGAATTCTTATAAATATATATATATATATATAATATAATAAATTATAATTTATTTAATGTTTGATAAATAGAATGAAATTATAATATACCTAAATTATATGTAAATTACACATTACTTAAATATTTTTTTTTCAAGTTATGAATCCTTATATTAAAAATAATTTTTCTCAATACTATAAAATTAAACCGAGATAATGGGCTTCTTATATGGAATCAAGATTTCTAAATTAGGTAATAAGGGAAACATATTTTTTTTCATTCGGATAATCCAATTTGGTAATAAATTATGTTTCATGCTGAGGTACTGAAATGATAAAAAGGGGTATAAATAATTGGTGAAGAAAACAATTTCAAAAAGAAATAACTTTTCCTAGATGTTTGTATGAAGTAATTCACGATCTATTCTCTTATAATGTCCATTATCGATCGAATTTCCTTAGGAATTTATTTCCATCCACATTACAAAATGATAATATACAAAACTACAACCCATCCTCTCATAAAAAACCACCCCTCATATGTACCTCTAAAACCAATCCTTTAAATTGAAACACTCTAGAATAAAATCATATTTTCCCTTAATAAATCCATTTAAAACATTTTTAAAATCTTACATACTTGACGGAAGCCCATGTCCATCATTACAAATGAGCATATATCGAGAAGTAGAAAATACATCAAAGAATGTGCCATGTTAATCAAAATATTTTTTAGTTACCCTCCCATATATAATCATTCTATATAAAATTATCTAGAATAATTATTTTTCACAAAATAATTCATTTTATTATATTAAATTGTGGTTATACAGGTCTATACTCATAATCATTCATTATTATAAATTGTTATTTTTGTTTATTTTGTTCAATACCATAAGTTACCAATGTTATAATATCAAAACCATTTCCAATATTAATAAGTATAATAAAATTAACAATTCAAAAATATTATATATAAAAAATTTATTTCTTGAATATAATTTTAGATGGAAGAATCATAAATTTATAGTAATTATAAAGAAATTTTTTGGTATCAATTCCATTCACAAAACATTATCATCATTGATTTTATCCTCACAAACCATACCAATTCCGTCCATCAAATAAACATGGAACTGAACATGTAATTTTATAATTAACATTATAAAACCATGAATAATCTAGTAATGAGTATGTAGTTATCAAATAAGAATTATCTACATCCCAATTATGAAACATTTATGATATAATTAATGAAAAACAACTAATGATGTCAATATAAAATAAATAAGAAATAAATGTGTAATAAATTACTATAATTAATATTTTTAAAATGTATTAGATAATAATACAATTTATTATTATTTTATTTATATCTTAGTTTTTATTATATTTTATGTTGATTATCTTTCAAGGAAGTTTTATTTAAAAGTCTGGGATTACCATATAAAAGTTAAATTTGTTGGGATATTGACCATATACGTTACTAGTTTCATTTTTTATAATACATAATAAATTTTTTTATAATACATCCCATGAATATAAAATATTTTAAAATACCATATAAGGTTTTATCTATAATTTGATTTTTATTTAATATTTACTATATAAGTATGGGGTTATTTTCCAATATCACATTTAAATAATGATTGTTTTAATTTAAACTTAAATTATGAGGACTCTAATGATCTCTAAATAAAAAATATATATGTTATTATACTCTAGATATTTTTTACATTTATTTTTACCATTTCATGTCTTATTGGTTTATAATTTTACAAAAGAATGTTTTTTTGTAGTTGGAATTATATTTTATTCTTGGTATGTAATATTTTTTCTGATTGACCTTATTATTTGTATTTTTTGTTTATATAATTATCCTTAAATATATGATTTATAAAAGTATTTTTATTTAAAAAATTTGGTATTTTTTTATACAAACATCAATTTTTTTGAGAAGAATAAATGGAATATTTCATATAATTTTGCATGAAAAAATTGATTCTTCCACTATATTCATTAAATTTCATTATAAGGATTACCATATATATTTTAATTTTTTCAAAAATTATATTAAATTTCCATTGTTTTATAAAATATTTTCTCTTATAAATTATGATTTAAAATGTAAATAAAAGTTAATCTTATTTTTGAAAGAATTTTTTTAGTGATCCTCTATTTTTATTTCATATATGTCAACATCAGTTGTTATTTTTCATGACTGACAAGGGATATAATCTACTGAAACTATACACAATATATTTATGTGTAATGAACCATTAATAGATAACCTATAAAGTTACCCCAACCATCTCACCATATGGTTTGAAGTGTGTTCTTGATCACCTAGGGTCGATGATAAGCATTGGGTTTAAAAAACTAATTTCTTTTTAACGATTCACCCCCAGAATCCAAATTACCAAAACATAGGGTTCCTCTCATAAATCATATGTGGAATGCATATAATTTATTTTTCTATGTATGAAAATTAATATAATAAAATCTAAAATTCATGAATAATACTATAAACAAAGGACAAATATTTATTAATGAAAAACAAAAATATAAAAAAATAAATATTCTACCTGATTATATAAATAAACATGAGTAAAAAAATGTGAGAAATAATTTTTAGGACATTACAAAACCTAAAAATACATAAAATGGTGGATCCCCCCATGTTGTTAGTCAACAATAATCAAGATGACATGGCGAACACTGATTTCACACTAAGGAATGATATAATAGATCAAGAGTATCTTCTAGTAGATGTTACACCCTTACCTTTACCAGCATCAAATAAATTCATGTCTACATAATCCTAATAAGACATGATAGCTATGATTAAAATCCCAAAATGACACCACAATGAATCATGATGACATATTTATCAGTATAAACATGTGTTTATAGTTTAATTTTTTTTTGAAAAATAGTTCTATTTTAAAAACATATTCATACCTTTTTTGTATTATAATCAACACCTCTTTAAAAATTAATAAGATAGAAATTACCATTTAAAATTAATTATGGAATATATCTAATAATCATACAAATGAAAATAACTAGAGTGATAGGACATAATAAAGAATAAATTATCATATTCATAAGATATAAATCATCGTATAGTCTCCAAAATATTGTTTTCCTTTAAAACTATTACACACTCATGGAACACAAGCTATCATATGTGATCAAAACCCTATAATTTATCCATAGACTACACAATAATGCATCCAAAATGACCCCTAGCTAGTATACACATAATTGAAGTATTACACCCATTTTGTCACCCGCATACCCATGGTATCCTATGTTCCAACACAATAAATACCAATGAAAAACTAATTTCCAAAAAAACCAAATAATAGTTATAAAAAAACATATATTAATATTATTGTTTCTTTAGTAACCCACCATGAATGGTCATTTAGATACAATAAATATGATGTAACCATTTTTTAATTTTTTTTTGAAAAATCAATTTTTAATTAGTAACCTCTATAAAGATACATTACTTCCCCTATCAGTAAAAAAAATTCAAAAAACACAAAAAACAAAAATTAATAACAAATTTTATGAAATATTTCATTAAAAACCCAACAGAATTTTCAAGAAAATTTATAATTCCATAATAATTTTATATGTTATTTATATACACCTACCTAATATTCCATTTAAAAATTACATCATCACAAAGAAACCAAGGATGACTAGAAAGTACCCTAAAGAACATAATAATTAGAAAACATCATAAAAAACGCACCCCAAAATCTTGGGTAAGGTTACATGACCTTTTGGGTTATAATAATGGAATAAAACATTATAAAAATTGATTAGAATCAATAATGGGAAATGAGATATAGAGAAATCAAGATGTACCTTGAAAAATTAGAAAAATCAAAATAAAAATCACCATAAATTTATTAAGGAGGAGATCTTCTTGGATGGAGGGGGAACATGGTCATGTAAGGAAGACAAAAATTAGGGGTTATTGGGGTTATAATAATTTTATATATTAGTTTCTTATATGTAAAATTACTTGTAAACACACACACACCACACAGAGAAGTCAAAATGGAAGGCCATATTCCCCCTAATGGTATATCCCACACACCAAGACTTATTTATTTAGTACATGGAATGTAGGACCAAATGGAATGATTCCCATTACATGGATTGTAGTCCTAGTGGGCATGAAAAGCCCATTACATTTCCACGATGTCCCACATTGTTTTACAAAAAATCCCTTCGGTGAATAGTTTTTCTACAGTACATAGGTTGCTATAGTACTTGCTACAGTGTGTTTGCCACTATAGTTCCTGGTACAGTGACCACCACCACTACAATGTCTTTGGTACTATAGTTCCTCTACAACTACAGCCCTGCTACTATACATCTTTATTGCTGGTCCAGCCATATGTGCATGAGAGTTATAATTCATTAGTTTTATGTTATAAATTCACATTTAATAATAGTACTCCGAAGATGAGATGATTTTGTCCCATAATTAAGAAAATGATCACCAACTCTGAAGGTCTCCCCTCATTTATAAACTAGTTTCACAATTTCCTACGACATTCTCGAAAGTGAGGAAACAAATTTTGTTTCATTTGAATATGGCATAAGGATCCCCCAATCCCTTCTTTGATATATGAGTGCATTTTTAAAACTATATATTCACTAACCATTCAAAAATACTGTTTTTCCTTAATTTGATATTTCATCCCACATCACCCAAAACATTGTAAATAAATGACTTAAAAACATGATATAAAGAATAATAAAAAAATGTGACATATAGAATGTCAAAATTCTCCCCACCATGAAACTTTGTTCCACTAAAATATTCTCTTGGTACCATGTCATAAAAAGGGTGAATGAACTACTATATCATTAATGCCACTTTCCCCTTTGGGTCAAGTCTTTCCCAAACATGCTATGATCAGACATAGACCAATGGATTCAACATACACTACTACACATTTTCATGATGATCTATGATTTGAAATAAATTCCCAATGAGTGGGGAATTGGGTTCTATATCCAAATAATCACATTACACTACATGGGATATATCTAGGTCATACTGATTTAACTGGGAAACAAAAAATACATCATGAATTACTATTTTATTAAGTTAATTTTTTTTATGGAACCTTCCTTAAAATCTCTATAATCATTCATGGTTTAAGATAATGATGAATCAATATTCCTTTCTTACGTACCTGACGATGTCCTTTACATGGGGTGATCCATAAAATAACCACATCAACCATTATAAATTAATGATAATAATTTTATTTTTAGAACACTAGGCCATAAGAAATCTCTTTTGTATCAAATGACTAGATTTTCCCAAATTGTGTAAAAACTTTTGTACATTTTATTGATTATAAAACACATTTCTAGTAGATACACGTTTTTTTAGAGATAAAATTATTTTAATTGTTGATCATGTTGATTTTTAGGTATTTTACATCCAAAGACACAAATCGGGGATGATAAAAAAATGTTCAATTATACACATCGTGTACCTTTATAAACATGCCATATCCCTTCACCTAGACACATATTGGCTAACCGGATTACCCTCCCAAATAGTCGGACAATGATTACATGTAGTGTACAAACCATTTACATATCATGTATGCAATTTTAGATGTGTTTGGTTATAGAATTAGGGAATTAACACCATGTAGGGCGCTGCTACATGACGTGTACCCCCTCCAACTGATCGTTGACATTGTCAAGTCAATGAGCGGTGAGGTGAGGATGATCAGTCATGGTGGAGAAAATAATGAAAATAGTATTTGACTTTACTAAATGCCATGTACATTATATTATACATAGTGTATCATTATTTTCTATAAATAACAGGGAATCCCTCTAAGTTTGTGCTTGGATATCCAGAGGCAGGGGCTTCCACTCTTCCGTTCGAGCCTCCCTCACCTTCAAGTTGTAGTTTTCAATTCTATTTTCATTTCTATTCTAGTGTAATTCTTCCATTTACCATCAGTTTCTAATATCTATGGAATGGATTGAGCTTCAGATCAAACTGTACCCTATGAGCATGGTCCTAAGAGGATAATTCCCTCATGTTTCGGGTTGTAATAAATTTCTGATTTGATTGTGGTTTACATTCAGATGTGTTAATTTAATTATGAATAAGATTTTAATATTCTATTAACAACCCAATTTCCAACATCACCATTGGTATCCTATTAGACTTATAATGATACCAATGGATAACACTAAAGGAGTTGTAGTGGATGAACCCATTACCATTGGGGGAAGCCACTACCAATATTTAAGGGGTATTGCATTAATTTTTATTTTAATGTTCAATTATCAGACTATGGAATTGGATATTAAATATCCAATAACAAGTTTTCGGACAAAGAAACTATGATTGAATTGAATTCCCTATTTAAACTATTCTCATTTATAATCTAAATACTAAAGAATTTAATTCATAAAAATGTAATCAGATTACAACAATACCAAAAATGTTATTCTTCTCATTGTTCTTTTCATCTTTTGTTTTAATATCAATTTTCAAAAAGATTTTCACTTAGTAAATTGTTCCCTATAACTGTTTTTCTAGAAAATCGATCAAGACACACTTGAGTTGTCCTTATTTACAATTTTTCCAAAATTCCCAAGGAATCGACTCCAACTTCCATTAGATAACTAGTAAATGGTTCATAAGGGAACATATAAATGTTTAATTTAGACCGCTCCTTGCGATAGGAGCGGTGAAAAATTCTAGCACCATTGTCAGCGAACATAGAAAGTAGCAGTGCGAGCCATGGTAAAAGGTTGGCCTACCAAGGGGTTTCCCATATACCTTTTTCAGTTACATATTCTTTTCATGGGACCCTCGACCAACATCCCATGGATTATTATTAGATTGGGGAATTGTTCAAACTACTGGGAGAGGATTTTTATCCGTATGATCCATCATAATCGTACCCATACCCGAAAGAATACAATCCATACATGGATGATGGGTTCCAATATGAGGAATAAATATGTAAATTATTCACCCAAACCATCTCTTCTTATCCATCATAACCATTTTCAGGTAGTACCGAATGGTTATTATCGATTATGGAGTAATTTACCACATGTTAGTTTGATCAAACCAAATGGTTGGGATGACATGTAAATATGGTAAAATATCTCTCCAAGACAATTTATAATAAAGATCAACTTTTTGAGTTTTTGGATGGGTTTCCTAACTTTGATTCAACTAGGGAGATAGGTTATAATGTGGGCCCCAACATTCATTCATTAAAAATTTCAGGAATTAATTTTCCGAACTAAAAATTTGGATTATAGGGACACATCATGCCATATTCACATTGAATTTGATCCCACATATTTTTATAACCCATCATTTGATTACATAGCAATTATAGAATAATCTTTTGATTTCTTTTAGGTCTTTAGAATCTCAAAGCATGAACCTTATAAGGTTGAGGATGTACCAGATCACATCATGAATCATGTCCACCATCGAAATCTACTGGCTAATGAGAAGGGCTGCTATATGTTGCCACCCAAAATAGCTGAAGGTCAGGAATCATGGAAACAAGATGAGGGTGCATGACACATGTGGTGGTTTTCATTGTGAAAGCCACATCTACCTTCCCATTAAGTGTATGTATCTTTGACTCCGGTCGATCTAATGAAAAAATGCACTTTCTTGGAGGCAACCCAATCATTTATTTCTTCCCCAATGTCTATGCTGCGGCGACAATGGTGGTTGTTGCCAGCGGTATGGCTTACGCTGCAGGGGTGTGGATCGAGGTGACATTCTGCCCTAGATTCCATGGTACTAGCATTTGAAATGATGGAATGGTTTCTAAATTTTGAATTTGGATGGTTGAATATGTGGTTGGGGTGTTTGTTTCTGAGTTGGGTCAGTTTCTGTATGGTTACTGATAACCCATAAACTGGGTTTGAGAAAATGAAAAAGAAATGATTTCCAACCAACATGTTTTTAATTAACACCCAAATTGTACTTATATGACACACACCATGTTCTCATTTACTTATTTGTACTGTAGAAAGAATAAAGGAAAATGATATAACACTTTATGTATTACTTATGTCACGACATGTACATTCAATTTTAGTGTATATTTTTAACAAACATTTAGTATAAGTACATATTAATTATGTTAATAAATGGGGATAAGACATGTGATGATGGAAAGGTCACCGGAGTGTACCAAAGAACTCAACAGTTCAAATCAATCCACATATGACATTGGTATAAAGATCATTGTTTTTTAACATGTGTTTTAATTAAAAGGCGAGTGAGTGTTTTCAAAATAAAATAATTTTGTTTCAAAATAAAAAAAACCATGATGGGGTTGGCTCAACTAGTAGAGTCATAACCCAAAAATCCAAAATTCTCGAGTTCAAGTCCTGAAAACTAGCCCATTTCCATTAATTTTCACTTGTGTAAATCCAAAAATCTTTCATTTCAATAAAAATTGTGTGTGTACTATTTTCATATCACATTAAAATGATTTTCAAAAATAATAAATCACATGCAAGTAAAGTGGGATGATTAGAAATGTCATAGCATTAGATTCAAAAGACCCAGGTTCGAACTCGGTTATTATGTCCTCTGCATCATAATATTCAATAAAATTAAAACCACATATCAGGCACTGTTATTTTTACCATATTGTGCTGCACCTATACTATAAATATTAAAATCTAACAAAACTATGTATTACTTCAACCTTTTCTTTAGTGGTTAAGGGTATATGTTTGGATTGGCCAATCACAGGTTTGAATCATGGCTCAAGCACTAGACTGAATATTGTAGTTCACTTTTTACAATTTTAGAAAACATGACATGTATTCCTTCGATACATTACATGAATTGGATTATTTTTCATTTTGAAATAATATTTATATTTAAATTATATTTCTTTTCAAATGATTAGTAATAATTATTATATATTTTATTATAATAATTATGTACATTAAAAAAACTCATACATGGAATGTTGTACATTTACATGACATGTTCATAGACTATACAAACCGTGAACCCTGCCTAGCCTGAATCTATGTCGCAACCCAACCACTTTCCATTTTCTTCCCCCTCTAGCTTTTCCCGTATGTTGTTAGCCTCCCCTACTCCAATTTTCCATTTTATCTTGTTTTAGGCCCATATTACTTCATCCTTCCCATCCTCGATCAAGGTATGCCCTTTGAAATCCTTTATTTCAAGGATTTAATAATTTTTAGGTCGAATTCTGGATCAATTGACAGTTTGGCTTCCTAGGAAATACACAGGTTCAACGAAAAACACATGCCATGTAATATAGTTACATGGCCACACATACTCGCTTTGTATATTTTGAAAAGGCATGTTGTGTATGTTTAGTACACACCGAGTATAATTCCTCAGCCTGGCCTTTAGGATCTACTCGTCTAATACACTACCGAGACCTAGGCCTATTTATACACACACAACTTGTATGTTTAGTACACACCATGTACCATGTTCACCCTTAATATTTTGTATCGATGAATTAAATGGTATTCAATCCATGTTCTTACAGACACTGTGTAGTTCCTATACACGTTGTTCACTTTATGGAATGACCCCTTAGAGTTGACTCTGTGTATGATAACTCACATAGAAAACACCCCATGTTCTAACAAATGATGTGTCTTCTATACAGCATGTTGTGCATGAGCTATTCAACAAACACATTCCCACTTGACAAGCTTATCCAGAGTATACAGGTTCCTCACCTAATTATGCTATTTGACATGTACTCTAGATCTACACGCGATGCACTTTTTTTTCTAATTTCTCACTTTTCATCCTCATTTTTGTCTCTTTTTTTTGTTTTTTATCCCTCTGAGCTATAGAATATATATATCACGTGAATGGGAAGTGGACCGTTCCCTCTACTGAGGGGGAGAGAATAGCTCACCATCGGACCCGAATTCGATATTCCATGATACAAGTACTTATTTTCATGTATGTCAACAACCACCCTTCATCGCACATCCTTTTCTACAGCTAGAACCTACATCATCGACATCCTCTAGTCTGAAAGACACCATGTCACTATCTACGGTATCTCTTATAGAGGCGAGAGATGACCTAGTTTCCCAAACTAGTGTTCAAGATCTGGACCCATCCCATCCACCAGTGGATGTTACTTCTTCCTCCTTCCCATCTTCTTCTACCATACCCTCTTCTTCTTTCCCTTACATAGCCCCACCACCACCCACACCCTCGGATGATTTACCTATCTACATTCACCTGGTTGTGATGGAGTGACATCGGGATGATATGGCTCAGACACTAGCATGGCTCGAGCAGATGATGGGGCTTATACATCAGCATCATGGCCGTTTTTTACCCCCATTACCTACTCCTCAATTCGATCCTCATCCTTTCACACAGACCACACTCATAAAACTGGACATGGCTTTAATTATCCTCTCCATAATAGGTCCAACCACAACAACTACTTCCATCCAAGATGTTTTTGTAGATCCCCCCACATCGAATGTTGATCTTGTGCCTCTGGCTGCCACTAATTAAACTATCATGGAAGATATTTACACTACAACCGCAACATGGTACACAGATCCAGAAGTTCCTTCCTCCTCTTCCTCTGATCCTCCTCTACTAGACCCCCCTAATACAGATGATTCCCTTTTTGAGGCCACAAAGATACTAGTTTTCACATGCTTGTTTTATTATATATATATATATATATAGTGTTATACTTGTGACGTGATGGTGCATTTTCATTCACAATTATTCTTCTATTTCATAGATGGTCACATGTACTCTGGAGGACTCATGGCATCTCTTTTTGACTACTTCCCATATTTTGATCTCTTCATGTGGGAGGGGGGGTATTATTTCAGAGTGTATTTTCATTTTTATTTTTGGCCATACTTCTTTCACTACTTCCCCTAATCCTGTCACACTAGTGTTTTTCCCACATCGCCTTCTTCTTTTTAGTATAGCACTTGTTGGACGATGTGAAATATTAAGTGCGGGGGAGAGTCTTTAACTACACTGGTCTTTTCCTTTCAACTGATATAAGATACATCATTAATGGATGAAATATTTTAAACTGTGGAAAATAGTTCATTAATCATATTTATAAATAATAAATACATAAACTTTTATTTTATAAGTTACATGCATATTATAAATTTTAATGTATTTAAAATAATTTTTGAAATAGTTTGATTCTTGATTTAAATTCGTAGACATTTACATTAATTAGACTACTCAATTTTTTTCATAGTATGGCATTATTAACCCTTTATTTTCCCTTATTTCTGATAGGTATTATAATCATTTTTTGACATATTCATTTACATTCCCTCATTCATGAGATATTTGTGGGATCTTCATAACTTCTATAACATTCATTTTTTTCACTTCAATACATGAATATTTTGAATCACATTAAAAATATTGAAGTATTTTATTGTTCTTCAAACCATTTGACCTGGATCCCTACCATACATACGACCATCGTAAACCCATTATAAGCTATGAAATACCTTGATATGAAGTCACATTACATCCCAATTTATATTTAATAGCATAAACATTTTTACAATTTTTCATGATTATTCATTTGAGAATTAGAGAGGGAATTTGGATATTCATTGTATATTTTGGTGAGAAAACCTGAAATTATGTGTGGGGTAGAGTGCCTCTTGTTCACTTTGGAATAAAGGTTCCAAAACATTTATTAATTATCTTATAGGTGGTACTAAATAATATAAAAAATGAAAAATGAAAAAATATATTTAAAATAAAAATTAGAAGAAAGACCATAATCCTACATTAAACTTTGACAATTGTTTAGTGTGCCATGTTGGAAAGGGAATATCACAGTGATAATACCATTTTAGGGATTTCAATTGGAGGTACACTTTTTATTGTGATATATTTTTTAATATCATGCATTGTTATTTAAGAATTCATCTCCAATTTTCAATATTCTGAAATTATTTTTCACAACATTACCAACAAAACCGAATCCTTTCTATCATTTGAAACTTATTGAAATATTTCAAGATTTGTGTGATTTGATTTATAATATATATAATGAAAATACTTTAAAATCTATGGATAGAGTTATATACCATAGATTGAGTATAACGCTGATAAAATGATTTTTTGTAATGATTTTGGTATTTTCTGGTGAGGTAAGTCATCATGTGGAATGTGTATTTATGAAAAGATGAAAAATGTTGATAAAAGAGGTTTCAAATGATTGATTAAAATATAATGATGGAATGATTATAATATATTTGAAATTGATATATTTTTTGTTCCTTTTTAAAATCCTATTTTTTGATTATAGTATTTATACATATAATTAGTTGAATGCATCCCTTTATGGAGTATGGATTCTATTAGTTAGATGTATATATTTTTCTTGAGGACATTAAAATGATTATGTGTGGGGGTTTTTTATGTTCCTAATTTTTATATACATTTCCATACATTCTATTGATTATAAAAATACATTTTCACTAGATACATATTGTTTTAGTGATAAAATGCTTTAATTCAATGATAATGATGATTTTAGGTATTTTCCAGCTAAAAACACAAATCAGAGAAGATAAAAAATCAAATATACATGGCTTGTGCCTTTATACACAATCTGTGTCTGTTCATCCAGACATGGATAGGCTAGCCTGATTACACACCCAAATAGTCGGCTAGAGATTATACAATCTATACTTACCATTTACACACTCTAGCTATTCATATAGTTGCATTTGGTGGATAAAATATAGATTACACACCATTTTGGGAGTCATTATAGACTATGTACCCCCACCTACTGATCAACGACACAATAAATTCAATGAGTGGTGTAGTAGATCACCTACAAGTGAAGAAAATGATGAAAATAATAGTTTACTTTTTTTCATTCTGTGTAAATTATAGTACATGATGTGTAGTCTTATATACTCTAAAGAAGAGTGAATCCCTCCAGTTTTGTTGTTGGACATCCAGGGGAGGTTTTTCCTCTCTTCTAATCCAACCTCCCTATGATCAAAATTTTAGTTTTCCATTAGGTTTTCATTTCTTTTCTAGTTAAAGTCTTCCCTTCCACATCTTCTTCTTGTATCCTTGGAAGGGGTTGAAATTTAGCTCAATCCACACACTGTGATCATGGACATGAGAGGATAATTCCCTTGTGTTTAGGTTTATAATAAGATTTTGATTCTATTGTGGTTTACATTTTGAAATTTTAATTTTCTTTTGAATACAATCTTATTTTTTTAAATGATCCAATTTATCACATCACCATTGGTATCGTATCAGACCAAGAAAAATACCAATGGTGAACACTAAAAGAGTTGCATTTTATGAACCCATAACTATTAGGGGAACCCTCTACCACTATTTAAGGGGGTTAAAATTAATTTTAATTTTAATGTTCAATTACTGGAATAAGAAATTTGGTTTTAAATACCTAATCTATAGTTTCTGACCAAGAAAATATGATTGAATTTAATCCCAATGGTACACTATATTCTATTATAATATAAATACTAAATAATGGAATTCATAAAATCACATTATCATATTAAAACCTTGACACAGTATTTCACTTATTTCATAGGGTCATCTTTTATTAACTTCAATTTTCATTAATTGTTTCACTTACTAAATTGTTCCCTTTAATTTGTTTTCTTGAAAATCGACCAATACTCGCCTAAATTTCACTGATTTCCTATTTTTCTAAATTCATCATGGGATCAGCACTAACTGCAACAAGCTACATAGTAGTTGGTTCAGAAGGGAACATTTAAATTTATAATTCAGACCGCTCCTTGTGACAACAATGGTGCCATGACCCTTAATCATCGTCAAATAAAAATACTAATTCCCAATAAGGAAAATTCTCCCAATTATTCCCAAAAAATGAGACTGACACAATCATCTATATATGGCCTTTATAAGGACCCAATGCCAATTTACATGGTTATTAGATCAAATTTTTATAATACATAAAACATTACCCAAACACATGCCCAATGAACATATTAGTTTAGTTACTTTGGAAACATGGAACACAATCTTTATATTTGGTGAATGATCTTCAACATCTCACATAAAGATATCCCCCTTTAGTACACCCACCTAACTCTTTTATTTATACCCTATGCAAAAAATAATACATATAAATGGGTGAGCTCAGATTCTCACTAAGGGTACAAAAAGGAAAAATGTAGGCATGTCATGATAATAGGGGCATGGGACCATGATTGTGAAAATAAAACATTATACCCTAAATATAAAAAATAATGGAATAAATGTTATAAGTTCATAAAACATGAATCATAATGGAATTAATAAAAATAATCCCTGAGATCATAACAATAACTTAAGAAATGAAATTATGGAATACAAAAAAACATGTAACTTTGTTACCATGTATAAATAGTAATAAGATCACTCATTAAATTAAGGACATGTAATGAAACCCTTACATAAACATATGTTCATGGAAACTAATTCCACCACTAAAATTATGGATATCAAAACTTGGTCTACGCGTAGAATTTTGAACATGGAATTTGGTTTAGGCATAACATATAGACCTAATTAGTTATCCATCATTATATAATTCGTTATATGGAAATAGTTTTCCCACAAATCACATAATTAAAACCATATATATGTGTTCCATAATAACGTAAATTCATCCATCATATCAAAACCCAATGAATGAAATGGATTCAATCATAATATAACCCATAAAAAGAAATGAATTTCTTAAATATAATTCCATCATAAACCTAAATAATTTGTTGAAAGAATAATAATGAAAAAAATAAATAATATCCCTAGTAAAAAATAAGTTACATAAAATAATAACATCTTATATGGAAAATAATCATGTGATATTCGTTAAAATAAATCAAAAGTAAAATATACTTTATCATTTGAAAAATTATTTTTGAAACATAAATCATTTTTCAAAAATTGTTCATTGAAAATAAACAAGAAAATAATGATTAATGATTTAAAAAAAATTAAATCATTTTTCCTTGAAAACATATAAAGGAATCATTAAAAAAAATTATATTATTTTTTCATGAAAATGAGCTTAAGAGATATTATAAAAATATTTCTTAAAGAATATATTCATTAAACATTTCAAAGTGTCCCATACCACATTGAAACATTTGAATAATAATCCCCATGAAATAATAACATTAAAATAATCGTAAAATATCATTGAATGAAATATATGTTGGGACTAATTTGGATGGAGAAGTGGATTGTGGTCTTTTTTTCAAAATGGGGATAAATTAATTCACTTTGTAAAAACCTTGAAAACCATATGATACTTTTCTAATTTGTATTTCATAAATATCATAAGCTATGAAAACATGTGATGAATACCTTTTAAAGTAAAGGGGGAGTAATGGTTCTTCTTGTCATATTCATATTTTATTAGAAGGAAAGATGCTGGTGGAAGACTGAGAAGTTACCCTAATTAGCATAGAAAATATGATGAATCTAAAGGTTTTGAATCAAAGACAATAAATCATGGAAGATATGGTTTATGATGAATGAAAATACTTTTTGAATAAACTTGATGATAGTGATGTTGAATTAGTGTTCTTTCTGAAGATGATTTTAAGGTGGTGATGTTTTGTAGTGTTTGCCAAATTTTTGGGGCTAAAAATCAAGAGATGTAGAAATGTGATTTTGGAAAAGGATATTGCATGTATGTTTGAATATGGTTTGGTATGTTTCAATAAATTTTAGTTCCATGATACTAACATCAAAATATGGAAAAGGAAAAAACAAGTGTTGAATATTAGTTTTTATAAACATGATTGATGGGATTTTGTAATGTAGCGTACAAGGCATGACTCAAGGACATACAATCAACAAATAGAAAGACATGAAGTGTATAAATGATTCTAGAGGTGTGCAGAATATGAGGTTGGATGGAAAGAGACTTTCACACCCTATGAGATGCCAAATGGGGTTTTACGTGACACGTCCGGGTTTTTGCTCATGGGGGTCGGTGATTCTTATAAATAAGTGTTGACCCTCTATAATTTAATAAGCTTGACACTTAGAGAAATACCAAGATCTAAAGCACATAATAGTTTTATGTAAATGGTCTTACATGAAATAAATAGAGTTTTTAGTAATAAGTAGAAGTTTCACGCAAGAATATAGTTTCATGCGAGTTTGGTGTTGCGCACAAGAGGTGTTTCACAACAGAAATCAAATCTTTTTTGCATGGAATGAAAGTTATACACATGACACCTAAAAGATAGCGTGAAATATTTGAGTTCATCGCAAGAAATAATTTTTTTGAATGGTTGTTCTTATGAGCTTCTGGGCTGAAAATGGAGGAATTTTTTAAAAGAGAATACTCTGAAAGCTGATTAAGATGCACTAAAAAATTAGTTTTCCCTATTTTTGATATGAGGGGGAACACAAACTTGCATATTTTTTTCAAAGTGCTACATGAGTGTAAGGTTATATCCTACTCATTGTATTCCACACCAATGGATTATTTTCTAGTGGATTGTGTTGTAATATATTGAGTTTGTACCATACCATGTATAGCTACTCTTGTTGAGTAGTGAACCTTGTAAATCTTGTGTTCCTGTGGATGAGTGTTTTGATTGTATTTAGTTGGGAATGAACTATTTAACATGAGGAGAAGGTTGTTTCAAAAAGAATGAAACATAAAAGAAAATGATATCACTGATTCACCCATACAAACCTCAGTGATACATGGATCTAGACTAGTTAACATCAATATATTATTGATATAACATGTCAAATAACAGTGTATACACAATTTAGAAGAACATAGGTGCCTAACAAAACATGTATCCCAATGAAGGAAAATTGAGACAAAACTACTATAATCATTTGGTATATTTTAACCCGTAAAGTCCCATGAAATAGATATCGTAAAATGTATATGTAAATACCCATAACATAAATTATAAAAATCAAATAATATATTCATGGTTAGTGACTAAATCAAGTAGAAGAAACAATTGTTTTATGATGCATGTTCCCACAAAAATAAAAGTGATACATAAATCATTTACCTTAGGTTGGGGTTCCATCATATGTGTTTGAGAATCCTATAGAAGGGTTTAAATAATGTGAATAATTTTTTACATATTCATATTCATTTTTAAAATATCATATTTGATCATATTATTACCTTTTTGTTAATAACATTATTTGTCATCATTCAAGGTTTAACTGCTTCATGTTCTTATACATGTGTTGTCATATAAGTTTCAGTTAATGAAAAAAATATATTTTAATTTAATTTATATAAAGATATTATTGTAGTAAATATAATATTTTTTCATTCTATACATTGATATAATCATTATTTAATGGTGAAAACGTAAATCGAATCGTGTTGTGTCATTGAGATAGTAGGTCGTATGTACGCGAGATCAATGATATCATTCTATTAATAGTAAAAAAAGAAAGTATATGGTCTATATGTTGTTATAGAACCAATATCATGTTATAATAAATTTATATATCCAATATTTCCATTATTATACCCATCATTATATAGCGGTGATGAAAAAAATTAAACCAAGACGTGGAGACAGTAAATCATACATCCATGTACATGGTGATTTCATTTTTCATATTAAGGATTGAAGGTGGAATATGGTTGTTCCATATTCATAATGACATATAAAAATATAATTTTAAATAGTGTTATTACTTAATATTAGAAATAACTAATGATGTGGAAGTAGGATAATAAATAAGTTTGAATGAATCAGTATTAGAGATAACTTCTTCTTCGACGATCTCTCACTAGATATCCTATTAAATGAAATAGAGATGGTCATTTGATAATACATGAATAACTATAATGTAACTAGGTATGTCTGGAATGGAAATGGTAATGGTATAGCAGATATTGAAGGATCAATGTAAATTTAAGTTGTAAGGGAGGAAATGCACTTTCATAATTGAGGTGAGGGGGGAATTTTAGAATCTCAAGAAATAATTGTTTATAATAATAATAAAAAACCCATCCAAAAACCTCCAAATATCTTATTTTTTTAATATCAAATGATATAAAGTTTTAATATAAAGAAACTATTTTTAGAAAGGTTTTGTTTTCAATTTATACCTTCTCATTTAAATTAACCGTTAGTTATTCTATTTTAATTTTAACTAATGTAACAAATGTTTCTCTATTAAAATTGTGCAATTTTTTCTATTTTTTGTCAATTAGGAAATATATGAAAAATTTAGAATATTTTAGACCATATAATAATTATTTTATATTTTTATAAAACATTGTAATATTGTTAAATGATTTAATAAATCATTATTCTAACAAAATGTCAATAGTATCAATTTTGACATTATTCATTTATTTGATTTTTAAAAAATATCAGGATAAGATGTTAATGATGAAAAAAATATTTTATTTTATCCTTAAGGGGTCTAGGGAATCTATAAAATTCATTAAAAAAATATAATTATCCCATATCATATTTATTTTATTATTTTTAACAACATTAATTTCATATTTCCATTAATACAATAATTACTACGTCAGTGTTGTGTAATTATTTAATATACTTATTTTTTGTGTTTAAAATAAAAATAAAATACCATAATGAAGATAAAGATTATTTTTTTCATTGGAATATTTTTGGTCAAATATATATTCATGAAAATCCAATATTAAAATTTTTATATTTATTAAAACATGAATGTAACAACTTTAACATCATTTTAAATAAAATATTATAAGTGTCATAATATTTTCCTTGTGGATCTAAATATTCAATAATTAAACCCATACATGATTATGGTCGAGATATAATTTACCAATAATAAATTTTAACTTTTTTTGTTCTTTAATAGTTATTATCATTTTAATAAAAATGGATTTACTGATATTTCATCAATCCAATAATTTATGCAACATCAATGTATAAGACATTGAGGTGATTATTTATTTCCTAAAAATTAATAATAAATTTCTATGATAAATTAAAATATAGAAACTTTAAAATGATCATTTATATTCAAACTTATATTTTTTATCAACTTATCTTAAAAATGAAATAGTTATTAAATATGAGTGAGACTTATTTAACTTCTCTTTAAATAAAATATATTAAAGGTCCTAATCCCATCTATATGGATTAGAAAAGATATAATTTCTAAACAAAGAGGATTTAGATGTAAAAAAATTGAAAAAAATAAATAACTACATGTGTTAGGGTAATTTTATAATATTTGATTAACATAAATTACACGACTAACCTTTTTACTATATTAGTAAAAATTATTTAAGTTACTATTCTAGATTCCCAAGAATAATAGAAATATATTTATATATTTTGCATCCACTAATATCAAATTTGGAATCTATTTTTCAAAATTTTAAAAACATAATATGGAGTAATTATTTAAAAATTAATCCCATTTTTGGAATGAGAAAACTAGTTTAAAAGGTTTTAACATGAAAAAGATTGAAATATTTTTAAACCTATATTCAATATAATATTAATTCCAACGACCTAAACTATATTAAATGATTAAAAAATAATCTTTTTATACTTTAATATGATTAAAATATATAATTAAAAACTGTATAGAATTTTAATGACAAATTATTTTTCAATTAAAATGCTTTATTTTTTTACTATTCATAAAAACGTGATAAATATCAAAAGAATACCAGAAAATTATCCAATGTAAATTTTTATACATTTATTTAAATTGATATGTTTATTTTATGGGATAGAATAAAAAATTTTCCAAATGAGATTTCAAATGGTTTCTCCATCAAATGGTTGTAGAAACTAATTTTTTTAAAAAATACTTCTTTTATACAAAAATTTGAATTTGTTGTTATACCATGTTCATAAAAATATAAAAATAATTTTAAACATAATATTGATCATATTACACATATATTTTTTTAATAAAATCTATAAAGATTGATTTTAATATAAACTCACTTATTTTCATTAAAATATTTTTACATAAAAAATTCCCTTTCATTTAAAAATGTGTTCTATTTTTATTAATAACTAATTTATCACCAAATAAATAATTATATATAAATCATTAATTCATTTTTTCATAATTCAGTAAATAAAGTTTATATTCACCATTATAATGGCTATGTTTTAAGGTAAAATAAAATTATTTAGTTGTTTTCATAAACTTGTCCTTACGTGAAATTAATTCTATTAAAAGAATTTGGAATTCTGTGTAACACAAGCCAAGAATAGTGTTCCGTATACAACAAGATAATCCGTTATTGTGTTTAGTAAAAAATTATCTTGGTTTTTTATATATAACACAAGGCATCAAAAAAGATAAAAAATATATATCATAAAAATCTTGGGGTGTTACATTCTTCTTCTATTAAAATGAATTTCACCCCTGAAATTATCCCAGGGTATAAAATGATTAATACTTGAGTGTTTATTGTATAGAAACCCACATCATAAAAATATATAATAAAACAAAAAATTAAAATGTAATAGTTAGAAAATAAAAGTTACAAGAAGTAAATCATAACTCGGTCTTATATAATAGAACATAGGTGAATAATTAGGGCATGGAAGAAAAGAGTAAAAAATTATTGAGATTGATAAAGATTATTGATCACAAAAAATTTAGTGATCCAAATAAAGTTAACAATCACAAAACCATAATCTAAATAAGGATGAAAGAGGTCATTGATATCATCCAAAATGATGATAATAAGACACCATTTTATATCATGATAAAATTTTCTAATGTGGAAGGGTTTTCGTGAGAAGATATACTCATTTGATTCCAGTACAATTTTACCATTGGTCATGGAATAAATTTTTCTTAGTTAATATATAATTCAATTAAATGAAGTTGAGTTTTTAAATTTTTGAAGTGTTAGTAGATCATGCAATCCAAAAATAGAATTATAGGTCATTACAATTGTCTTTATCAAAAAAGGTTATCACATGTTATCAAATATGCATAAGTCCAACTTTGGTGAGATAATAATTTATTGTAACAAATTCATCTGATGTTTGAATAAAACATTACATAAATTGAAAACCTTAAAATCCTTAAAAAATTTGATCATCTGAAATGTTATAAAGATATATAATTAAACTAATTAAAATTTATCACCAATATACTACAAGGTATCTCTTATTGGTAACATTCCAATCATGTGAACACCTTCATCATGTATTATATTGAGTCATGGTACAAACTATAATTACAATAAGTCCTTATTAAAAAAATGTATGTTTCATTATTCTAAATCATATTGGATATATTTCATGATTCGAATAACATAATCATTAAATTCAAAAACATATACACCTTGATCATCCATGTTTATTTTTAAACCATTACAGAGGATCCATCATCTTAGTATTTACTAAAAAATGAATCATGTCTTAATATTCCTCAACCATAATTTAACCAAGATTCATAGGTTTAATGTAAACAATAATGATAAAACATCCCATTCCTAGCATGTGAAAACCTTTATCATATATTATCTCAAGTCATGGTAAAAACTAGAATTACCATAATTCCATGTTCAAAACATGCATGTTTCATTATTCTAAATGATATTGAATATATTTCATGATTTATATAACATAATCATTGAATTATGAAACATAAACACCTTAATCATCCATGTCTATTCATAAACGATTACTGAGGATCCGTCATCTTAGTATTTACTAAAACATGGATCATGTCTTAATATTCCTCAACCTTAATTTATCAAAGCTTCACAGGTTTAATGTAAACAATAATACTAGAACATACCATACCATTCAAATTAAATTTATAATCTCTTTATCCTCAATTGTATAACTGATACTCATAACACCTTCATGATTCTATTCAGGAGATTTCAATTTAAGAAACTTAATTTTATAATTCCCATTATTTTTGTATCTGAAGTATTTAATTTTAACAATGTTGTATCTAGTTATGACTATTAAATATGTCCATAAAGATAATTGTGAGAAACAAATAACAAATATGAAAAATAAAAAAACCATTGGGAATTACTTATAATATTTCACTCTATGAAACATTAGGTCTAATCCCATGTTATTCATGATTGTAACAAAAAATTTAGGATTAAAACCTATAGTTAGTCTTATCCTTATGGACACTCTGAGATATATCCATATAAATATCTCTAGGGATATCACTAATGTTTTCATATTCTAGTTTCCAAAGTTTAACTAAACATTCACTCAAATGCCAACTCCAACAACACAAGCCTGACGTACATGGATATTACATAAAATTTATACAATACTTAAACAATTACACACACACACCCAATGACCATACTAGTTTAGTTAAATCTGAAACATTACACACAATATTATAATTTGGTGAAAGATCTACAGAATCTCCCATAATTATCAAACTATTTAGTACCCATACCTAAAGCCTTTGATTATGACTTGAGAAAAAGAAAAAATACAAAGGGGTGGGAATGGATGCTTAATAAGGTTATTAGAAGAAAAAATGTAGTCGTATCCTGTGAATAAGGGTATAAAAACATGACTGTGAAATTAAAAAATCAAACCCTACTTATCAAAAATCATGGAAGAAATTTTGGAAGTTTATAAGACATGTATCTTAAGGGGATCAATGAACAAAATATGTAAGATCATAATATTAACATAATACATGAAAGTTTGGTACACATAAATATTAAGTTTTTTTGACATGTATAAACAGTAATAAGTTCAATCATTAAATTGAGGAAATATAAGATAGAACTTGAGTAAACATATGGACATGGAAACCAGGTCCAATCATAAAATAGTGGACATGAAAACCAGGATCATGCATAACATTTTGAAAATAAATATGGTTCTTGCCTAACATATATATCTCACGAGTTATCAATATTTACCCAATGAATTGGAGGGAGGTATATTTCCCAACCATCACATAATGAAAACCATACATATGTTTTCCAAAACGTCATAAAATAATTCATAATATCATAACCCAAGGAATGAAATGGATTAAATCATGATGTTACCCATAAAAAGAAAGGAATTTCATAAATTTAATTCGATCATTAACATAATTTTATTTAAACAATAAGAAATATATCATTAAATCATATCACATCTAAAACATAAGTAACCGATTATTTTTCATAGATTATAAATAATCTTGTGAGAACACATGAATATAATTATCGAGAAAAATATCCTTTATTATTTGAAAAATTATTTTTGACATAGAAAATATTTTTAAAAATATAATAAATGAAAATAAACATTAAAACTTGTAAATAAAATTTTAAAATATTTTGAAAACCTTTTTCTGTGAAAATATTTGTAATAAACTTGAAAATATTGGTAAATATTTTTTCTTTGAAAATGAGCTTGAGAGAACTTTAAAAATGTTCTTGTGGAAAATAAACATTAAACATTTGAAATTGTTCCATAACACTTTGAATCATTTTAATTATTATTCCCATGATATAATAAAATTAAAAAGGTTAAAATTAATTAAAAGAATTAAATTCTTGATAAAACATGTCAAATGGTAGTGTATACACCTAGTAAAAGAACGTAAATTCATAACAAATTATTTGTCTCGAAGAAGGAAAATTGACACAAAACTGCCTTACTCATTTACTGACTTTTGATCAATAAAATCCCTTGAAATTGATAGCGTAAAATGTTTTTTAAATACCCATAAAATAAATTATAAAAACCATATAATAAATTCATTGTATGTTTGTAAACCACATAGATGAAAAAGTTGGTGTATAAAGCATGTTTCCCATAGAAATAAAAGTGAGACATAAATCCCTTACCGTAGGCCTGGGTTCCATCATACGTGTCCCAACATCCAGTATAATGGTTTAAATAATATATTAACTTATTATATAATCGTATTTATTTTTAATATATCACATGTTATCAAATTATTACATGTTTTTTAATAACATTTTTACTCATCTTTAGGGTGTTAACTTATTCCTATTATTTTCCATGTTTATCATATACAATTATGTTATTACACATAGAATTTAATAATTTCATTTATGTAATGATATTAAGGTAGTAAATATCATATTTATTCATTCATTAAATTTATATAATCATTAATTAATGGTGAATAAGAAAAAATAATCGCATCACGTTGTGGAGATGGTAGGCCGTACATACGCACAAGCGACTATACCATTCAATTAATAATAAAAACATATGGATGTGTATAGAATATTATTGTTAAAAAGGAAATATCATGTTATAATATATATATATATATATATATATATCAATTCATTCCATTTTTATACCCATACACATAATTTGGTGATGAAAAACTAGTTACACCATGATGTAGAGATGGTACGTCATACATACGCACGTGTGGTGAATTAATTTTTCCTAAAATGGGTAAAAGGAGGAATATGGTTGTTTAATAATTATAATAACATCTCAAACATATAATTTATACTAGGTTTATTACTTTATAATGTCAAAAAAAACATGAATAGGGAGTATAATAAGAATTATGTTTGAAAGAATTGGTATAGGAGATTACCCCTTCTTCGATGAGCTCCTTCTAGATCTCCTCTTAAAGGCATTGGAGTTGGTCATTTGAGAAGACCAAAACCTCTAGAATGTTACTAGAGATGTTAAAAAGGTAAATGGGAAGTGTATAGATAATATTCAAGGATTATAGTGAAGTGATTTTATGAGGGAGGATGTACCCATTTATAATTTAGGTGAGCGGAACTTTGGGCATCTCCAAATATATTAATTTATAATAAAATAAAACCCCTTCAAAAAACCAATAATATCTCATATTGTAGAATATTATTTTATATATGGTTTTAATATAACCCTAAAATAAAATTTAGGGATGTATTTTCTTCAATCAACACCGTATCATTTTAATTAAATCTTAGTTATTCTATTTTAATATTATCTAAAGTAACAAATGTTTCCATATAAAAAGAATGTAATTTTTAATAATTTTTGTCAATTAGGCCATAAATGATAAATTTTGAATATTCTAAACCAAATAATTATTATTTTATATTTTTAAAAACTATTTTATGATTTTCAATAATTAAATGAAATGTTATTTTGACAAATCATGAATAGTATCAATTTTGACACTATTCACTTCCTTGATTTTTACAAACATCAATATCATATATTGATGTTGAAAAATATATTTTATTATATATTTATGGGGTCAAGAATATATATTTAATTCATTGGATATATTAAATATCCCAAATTATATTTATTTTAATATTTTTCATAAGATTAATATGATATTTCCATTAATAAAATATTTATTACATCACTATTGTGTAATTTTTTAATATACATGAATTTTTGGTTAAAAATTAAAAATAAAATACAATAAAGAATATAATTCTTATATATTTCAAAGAAATATTTATAGTTTAATATATCTTTAGGAAACGTCTATGTTAAAAATTTTATATTTATTAAAACAAGAATGTTGCAACCTTAACATCACTTTATATAAAATATTACAAGGGTCATAATCACTTCCATATCGCTCAAAATGGTCAATAATTAGACCCTTGGATTATTATTGTGACGATATACTATACCAATATGATTTTGTTCTTGTTTTTTGTATTTTAATGGTTATTATCATTTTAATTTAAATTATTTTATTTATTTTTCCATCAATTAAATAATTTCTGCATCATTAATGTATAATACATTAAGGTAATTATTTATCTACTAAAAAAATGAAAATTAATTTTGATGATAAATAATAAAATAACATTAAAACAATTATTTATAGTCAAACATTGATTATATTTAACATTATATTAAAAATGAAATAGTAATTAAATTTGAGTAAGGCATATTTAATATTTCATTAAATAAAATATATTAAATGTCATAATCCATTCTAAGTGGTTTCCAAAGGATATTATTTTGACCCAATGATGATTTAGGTAGAAAAAAAATTCAACGAATTTAATTAATACATGTGTTAGCGTAATTTTATAATATTATTTTTACCCCTAATTTCCTGATTTACCTTTTTACCATATTAATAAAAAATATTAATGTTACTACTCATAATTCACCAAAAAAAGAAAGATATTAAAATAATTGGAACCAACTAATTCCAAATATGGAATAATATTTCAATACTTCAAAACCTATAATTTGATGTAATAAATTTTAAATTATTCCAGTTTATAGAATGAGAAATTGTGTTTTAAAAGTTAAAACATACAAAACATTTAAATGTGTTTACATCTAAATTCAATGTAAAATTAATTAATATGACCAAAATTATATTAAATCATAAATTTATAATATATTTATACTTTAAACCATTAAAATATATAATCTAAAAGAATAAATTATATTTACAAAAATTAGTTTTTAATTAAATTTCAATATTTTCTTACTATTCATCAAAACATGTTACTTATCCATGAAATACCAAAAATTTATCAAAATTATATTTTGATAAAAAATTATCAAATAAGAAGTTTATTTTTTCCAATATAATATAAAAAGGTATAAAACACTATATTTAAAATTGGTTCTCCATCAAAAGGTGGAAAAAACTACTATTTTTTTAAATACATCTTTTATATGAAAAAACGAATTCATTCTTATATGATGTAAAGAAAAATATATAACAACAATATTAAAAATAATTTTGAATAAATAACATATATATTTCATTAATAAAATACATCATGAGTTATTTTAGTATAAACTCGTTTATTTTCATTTAAGAAGTTTTTTTTCAGAAAAACATTACCATTTATTGGAAAAAGGATTTTATTTTCATTTATAATTAGATTCTCATATAAGATTAACTATATATACATTTGTAATTATTTTTTTATAATTCAGTTACTATTGTTCCTACATTTCCTTATAATGGCTATGATTTAAGGTAGCATAAAGATATTATGTTGTTTTCTTAAACTCAGTCTTGCATGAAATGAATACTATTAAAAGAATTTGAAATTGTTTGTAAAAAAAGCACATTATATTGATTCATATAACACTAGATATACATGTGTTTCTTGTAGATAAATATTATCATGGCATAGAATAAAACAAAATTCATCGAATAAGTTAAAAAATCTATTTCATATAAATATTGGGGCGTTATAGAATTGAAGGGATAAATTTTTTTCAATACCTCCAAACTTTTATTATACAAAAAACAGATAATGATACATGTTTCCCCTATAAGAACACCAAATCAATTATAATATCTCAAAGAATATACTTATGAATTTTAATACCCTAATCTATCTATGTACTAATCTATGCCATGTATCCAATAATGAAACCCATTTGAGAATACATTACTTGTTGATGATCGTTTGGAGAATTAGAATAGATATGTGGATCTCAATCAGAAATAATGGTTGAAGGAATTTCATTTACATTATTAAACTCATAGATAGATTGGAATCGATGCCCCTAATACATTATCAATTCATTAATTTAATGAATATGGGATGACCTTATTAAATTGACAATAACTACACTAATGGAATATTTCCCACTTAGAGATCAAGGAGGGGTTGTGACCATATCCATATAGATATCAACCCACTTCAATTATGGGATGGGATGATCATAAAAACACATTATAGTTAATGGTGCTCGACCATAATTCTTTGACATGAAAAGAAAAAAAGAAACAACATCGCTAATTTCTAACATCATCATTATCCACCCATATTTGAATTAAATATCATAACTAATTTTTTTCATCTCTAGATACACAAACAAAATAAGAGAATATGTATAATTAGTCACCTCATATATCAATGTCAATGGAACCACTGTTAATTTCTAGAAAAATAAAGAACCATTGGGATATTGAGAAAAATCAACTGAGTTTTACACACCTTTTAATGTTCTTTCAGTTATCTAGAAATTAGGATCCTCAAACTATAAAATTAGGATCTATTCATTAGGAGGGGATGTGACTTACACATTCGTAAAATCACATAATCATCCTCATCCAAGACATCCACGTAAAATTATATAAATTTGATCATTATATGATATTCTAATTTTAACTACATAACTTTTTTAGTTGGTATATTTTATTATAAATCATCTACTAGAACATTTCTTTTACAAGGGATATATACGAAATAAAAATGAAATATCTGTTGATATTCCAATAATCCCATATTTTATTGATACAGGTACCACTACTTGAGTATATATGTATATATATATATGAAACATTAATTATTATATTACAAATTGAATGTTTCCACAAATATGTTGTGCTACTATGTCCTTAGTGTATGCATCCAATACCAAAGTTCCAGTTATAGTTGTTGAAATTATTCTCATGTGTGTTTATGTGAAAGTAAACATATTCCATAACATGATCACTCTTCATCATCACTCACCCAACCCCCATACCAAGAACAACATCAAAAAAATATTCGACTCTCTGTATAGGAATGACTAAAATTATAGTGGATTTCATGTAACATCCCCCATCTTCCTCATTGGATTGAGAATGTGGGATTACATTACATGTCCTTAAGCGACATACCCATTATTCCAAAGGCTATAAGTTAATTTATAGGACTTTATTTACAAATGGGGTATGATTATCCATTTTAAAATAAACCAACTGACCAAACAACACATAACCAATTAAACAAATACATGGTTCTTGATATCAATGAATTAAAACTCAAAATTTTATTATATCAAAACTAACTAAAAAAGTACCACACCAGAAGACTGTAAAGCATTCATGTACAAAATGGAAGACTATAAATTTTTAAAAACTTGAATAAAAACACCACTCCAAAGATCCCACCTGCTTCATGCTTCACTCCAAAACACAGTCCATTTATCCCCAATCTCCACTAGAGAGGTGGAATACTTTAACATTTCCCATGTCTTGATGTTAAACATATGAAAAATAAACAATGTTTCAAAGAAGGGATGACTTGTGAAACTTTGTAGGTTATCCCTAAATGAAACCCCTGCCAATTCCCCAAGGATAGGAAATTTTATCATTTTTATATAAAATAATTTATATAATAAAAACATAAAAATAATTTTTTATTAGAATTAAAACACGTTATATAGCCAAGAATATTTCACAAAACCATATCATGTTTGACGAAAAGAATCCAAATAATGTTCTAAAACCCTTTCAAAAATTACTTTTTGGCATAACCCATTTTTTTCCACATATCCACACATCCAAAATTGCATGTAACCTGGACCTCCCTATACCCATGAGTGGTGAGTCATGAATTCACTATGTCCTCACTTGGTAAATAATTTTACAGGGTATATCCACATATCGTTTCCATCCCACTAATTAAGGGGGATACTGTTTGCCATTATCCTACCCAAATGCACATGAACACTCAAAACCATTGTGCTAAAAACCTATTCCAAAACAACCATTTCAATAAAACCGTACTTTTATTGAAAACCTTAAAATAAACCCATTATATTAAAACCAACCCTTCTATTGAAAAAAACCACATGAAAAAAACCAAAAAATCTTTTTTATATAATCATTTTAAAATCATGTTACCAATTTCACGTTTCACAAAAATGACCAATTTCCACACTTCTGTAAACCATCACCAAAGAGGGTTTCCAAAAAGAAATTCACATAAACATCAAAAAAAATTCAAATAAAAATAAATAAATTGAAACATCTAATTTATATACGAAATAGAGGAGTCGAGATTGAATCGACCTAAATTGGTAAATTGTCAAAAACAACGAATTGCTTGAGAAACATCCCCAAAACTGGGTTGAATATCCAAAAACTATCCTTATATATCTTCCCATAACAAAAAAATCAAAATATAATAATGTTTGGAATAAAATAATATACATATATACATAATAGACATAGATAATAGAAACTGAGAGAGAGGTAGAGGTATATATATGAAAAATCCCCTTGAAAGGTCACTTAGTGGGAGAATATGGCATCAAATAACCAAGAGAAGCCTTTAGATAACCTCTAGAATTATGGGAGAAGCTTAATTAGAAAATATTAAGATATTAACTAGAGTTAGGGAAATGTAGGATAAAATTGGGGATTTAGGGATCAAAAAATCTGAGATCGATTATTTTAGGTTATTACTTTTAACCAGTGCTTGGTTAGTCTCATATTTAGGCAAATTGTGAGGAAACAGTGTCATAGACACTACCTCAATGAAAAACAACTCATGGCTTCCAAACCATTTTCTAACAAGAACAAGTCCAAACGTCTCAATAGATATCATTTCTCTGAGGCATCCTCATGGTTTGGATAGACCATGAGCCTTCTCCTTAGCCTCTAACTCATTGTGAATGATTTCATGAAGGTGTTGCATGGTTTCCCCAGACTATGCTCAAACTGTGAACCAATATAAAAGTCCAAAAAATTCCAAAATGATCCAAAATACTCACAAACATCACCCATATACATGAAAAAAATAAAAATAATAAATAAATGGTTACTTAATTAAGACAAGGGGTGCTACATTCTCCCCATCATTTCCCTTTCTCTCTATAGAAAGTAGAAAAACATAACTTCCCTAAAGGATTTCCAACTATTTATTTTTCATTTCCTTCTTAAATTATATATTATCTTCCCAAATCAGACCATGTTTCCAAAAAACCTAAAGTAGACCGATTCTTTTTCCAAGTAAGACTTTCTCTTTCCTATCTATAAAATACACTCACATGTTTACCAATAAATCATCCCACACTAGGTCAATGTGATCCCATTTTGATAACATGGTTAGTATTAGACTTATAATTTTTCAACTGAGATATATGGAACACATTAGTAGCTACACTGAACTGTGGTTTCAAAGCCAACTAAAATTCCACCGCCTTAACCCTTTCACGTTTCTCAAAAGGGCCTACGTATCTAGTAGATAACATTTCATACATCCTAAAACGATGATGTAAAATAATTAGATTGATCCTCAAGAACACATGATCACTCAACATGAATGGAAACTCCATAAATAATGAGCTTAATTTGATTTATAAAGACTTTTATCTATCACTATCCATTTCACGATCAACTGGATCTTCTGGATTGTATTCGAGACAAGGCATTTCCCTACTAGTGAAGTATCAAATGTTTCCACCAAAAAAATAAGAGACCGATAAGGACACTCATAAAATGCATCAAAAGGATCCATATATATCAAGGTATTATAATTTTGGTTGTATGATAACTCCACTATTGACACATGGACTTTCCATGATCCACCAAAACCTATTAGAGTGGCATGCAACATGTCCTTTGATGTTTGTATCATCCATTCAGAGTGTATGTACATCTGAGGATGATATAAATTATTCTTGTTTGATTGATTCCCAAGGTATATTTATAAGTATTTCCATAAATGAGATGTAAACCTTGTATATTTATCTGAAATTATTGAAATTGTCATACCATGCCTCTTTACCACTTCTCAAATATTGATTTTTAACAATTCCTCTACTATATGATATTCACAAACATGAATTAAATGAGCCAAAATTGTGCATTAATTTACTATAACCCATATGGAAAGCTATTCTGGAACCATTCATTGGAGAACCATTAAAAAAATGTCTATATTTTTTTTTATCCACATTGGAATAGGTAAATACGACATCATACATACAAGTCGCTGATTCAATTCATTAACTTACTAGCAAGTTATGCATCTTGAAAGAAACTCATCCACCATGCTTTTCATACCAACCCCCCAAAACTATTCTTTAAATGAATTTTACATTATCATAATTTTAGGGTGAACAACCCATCTTGAATGTGGGTTACCATGAATAATTTGATCCTAAGAATCCATAGGTATGACCATCTGATTTCTGAACCACAATAGTGAACTCACGTCTTTCCTCCACCTCTCAATAGAGTTCCAACCATTGAGTTTTTAAATAACATCCTAATATTCTACATTGAATGTATATGAATATTTAACCATATTTACCAAATAAGGAACTAAAAAAATTTGATTGAAAAAAACAACCTCACCTAGGTCTTGACATTCCAAGCACATGTCAGCTAGGATTGACATCTACTGCCATTAATCTAAAGCTTCTTTTTCCTACTAAGCATATGGAACTATACTTAATAAAACATCCACCATATTTCCTTTATCTAGTGTATTATTTTAGTAAAATTAAAACATTTTGAGATACACTATCCATATTCATTGTCTTAGGTTCAAATACCATTAGGAAAAAGTATATTTCAAGATATGTTGTTCTGTAAACAAAGTAAATTTATCACTAAAGAGGTATTGATGCCACGTATTCAAAGCATGAACTGTGGAAGTGAGCTCTAATTCGTGTGTTGGGTAGTTATTCTCATGAACCAATAAATACCTTGATCTATAAGCGACCACATAGTCTCCCTTCATGAGAACAAATCCCAAACCAGATCCATATGTATCACAACACACCATATATCGATGTAATAATTCTAAAAATATCTAGATTTGTGTTGATGTAATAAGGAAAAAAATCATGAAAATACCATTTTCATTCCCCATCCCATTAGAATGTAACATTATTATATTTCAAACCTATCTTAGGTGAATCAAATCATGATAAATCATGAAAAATGCATCGGTAATAACAAGCTAGACTATTGGAACATTATATCCCAAAGAAATTTTTCAGAGGTTTCCAAGATATAGAAACTTCTATATTTTATAGATCCATAAAAATTCCATATTTAGAAATTTAATCGATAATGAAATTAAACTCTTATATATAAAATTCAAAATTTGTTTTTTTTTTGAATACATATGAGGATCCCTCAAGATTCCCAATACTATCGCCATGTGTTTCCATGCTCATCCCTTTTCCCTGAATACACCAATATGTCATCAAAAAACACTACAAAAAATCTATATATCTATTAAATATATGATTGATCAATACCATAATGACTACAAGTTATTTATTTAGACCTAATGGAAATACCACATATTCATAATTGCCACATTTGCCCCTAAAAGTTGTTTTTAGAATATCCTCTAATTAGAACTCACAGTTGATGATATCTTAATCACAATTCAATATTAGGGAACCGTTGAGATCACCTTAGTTTACCAAAAATATCATCAATACATGGAATTGGATACAGGTACTTTATCATATCTTCATTAGTATTATGATATTTTATACTGAATAGAAGAGTTATATCGGCCTTTTTGAAGAAAAAAATTAGTGCTTCCCACGGAGATGTAATCAGCTGAATAAACCCTTTTCTTTTCAACTCTTCCCACAACACCACTGATTCACAAATTTTTTTGGGGCCATCCAACAATAGGTAATGGAAATTTAACCGGTCCCCATAATGAGATCAATCGTAAAATCTACTTATCTCATATGTGGAAACCCTGATAAATTCTTGGGAAACAAATATGGAATGTAATCAATGATTGTTTGAAAATGGTTATTATTGATCTCTTTTATCAATTTCAAATTCAATTACTCTATATGGTATGAAATCATTCCAAATTATGGGGCTAAAAATCCTATTTCAGTCACATTTACACTCCGATATCCTCAAAAGATATGATCGATCCCATATTCAGTTGTGAAATTGACCTTTCTGGTATAAAAGTCGATATGAGCCTTAAATGTTGTCAAAAATTCAATTCCCAAGTTTATATCATATACATACATTACATGCATTGAGAAATCCCATTTCATCATGGATCTAAAACATATATAGAACTTTCTCTAGACATAATTGATCAACATTGTCTTTGACCAAGAGGATTTCGATGTTCTATCACATAAGGCTTCATCTCAAATTTTAATCACAAAAAAATCAACATAATGAGAAGATATAAAGGAATGTGATTCATCCATATCAAACAATTCGTTCCAAATAATATAAATAAAAATATTCAAACCTCTCACGGTATATTGTCTATACATTTCATCCATTATAAACTAGTCATTTCCATATAATATTTGTATTTTCAAACTTTTTTCTATAATTCACTATTGAGATTTCACCTATTGAGGAGTCATGGTATTATTGGAATCACCATTGATATCGTTGTTCTATTTAAGATACTAGTTCTACTAACCACATCCTATTAAAGCATACTATGTTAGTGACACAAGGGAAGTGTTTTGAAAAACCGACCATAAAGAAATGCAATAATAGCACTATGTATTCCCCACCATATTGCAATTATGGAGAGTTTTAGGTGGCGTTTTACACCATCACATCATTCGGTTAAATGATGCACATTGAAAACATCCGGGATAGATCATTGGTTTTGATGTGAGATTAATCAACATAACTATTTTATTCTGAAACATACTCCCTCCTTGGAAATATTTGTCCCTCCTCAACTTGTTCACATCATTAGGGTCCACACCATCTCCCATAGGTATCAACATACTTCCTCCTCACACAATTTCTGTAATTTCACATTCACCAAATATTTTGGATTGACTATCACTTTATAATCCATAATAAAGATCACAAAAATCATTATGAAAATTGACGGCCTCTGGCTCGATTCAAAGATGTGTGCCTTCAGGGACTCAATGGAAGAAATTTTACGCACAAAGAGCACTAAAATCGTGATATTTTCACATACTTATTAAAAATAGATTTTCCTTCTTCATGATGAGGAAGAATTTCCTTCATTGAATTCTATATATATATGTATATAATTTTTTGTTAGAAAATTCCTCAAAATCATCTGACGACAGTTTGATGTCTAAATTAACTAGAAATGATAAATCCAACAACCAGCATGCAAGGTCTTCTAGCATATAAAAAACCATCTTGACATTTAGATCTACTAGTGTGCTGATGAAATAGATGAAATGATTTATCAGATTTAGCCACACCTCCACCATTTCTGGTTCATATTAACCTTATATTATGGGTGGATTATACATCCGGAATTAGATAGAATGATCAACCTCTCTTGTATCATCCCTCCATCTACACTATCCAAATTTTGAAATACTGGGACAATACTATGAACCAACAGTTGGTTCACCTATTTCTTAGGTGCAACCACATTTTAAGAAGCTTCATCTGGATGGGTTCTATACTACCCACCAGGTGCCTTTTTTTCTAGACAAATAACAAATTCCATAAGTATCACTCCCTATAAACATATTGCCTAGAATTTTAAATTCTTCCACAACACAATTATCACCACATTTCATTACAAAATCAACTATTTCCATGTAAAACTAATTTTAAAAAATATATATACTTTATTTAAATAATAACTCCATTTTCAAAATACCACAAATATTTTCTTTCTCAAATTCAATCTTTTGAAAACAAAATAAACATATTTTACAATGATCAGAAAAATTCATCAAATCATTACTCAAATTGAGACATTCACTCCTAGTGTGAAGTCATTTTTATAATGCATGTCCTGTTCTTCTCTCCGACTAATCCCATGACAATGAGATTACAAATCCTATAATTTTCCCCAAAAAACATTTTTACCCAACTCCCTAATAACTTGAAGTTCAGTATAAAAACTATAGTTATTTATTTTTATGCTATAAATATAATTTCCCAACAATCCTACTCATTTTAATGACCCAAACTCATTGAATACACCAGAATAAAATCAACTCCCAGAAAAAAAACCGAAACTATGTCAAAGACCAACGAATAATCGTAACACTTCATCCCGAAGAATGTGTGAAGGACCAAGATGATAGCACTTTCAATATCTATATTCTTCCTCATTGGACTTTGAATGATGAAGGATGTTATTTGACCAAAATTGAATAACCCAAGAATACAAATCCAAGAAATTAATGTTGAGCACTTCATTTACAATTGGGGGATGATTTTTTATTTGAAAATAAAACAACCAACCAAGAAATACATTACTAATTAAACCCCAACATTATTCATTATAATTGTGAAATAAAGCATAAATTTATATTACATCCAAACCAACTACAAAAATACCACACCGGAACACTACAAAACAACCATGAACACAAGAAGAGACTATAAATCCTTCAAAAATCAAAGACAACAACCAATTCAAAGCTCCAACCTCATCCATGACTCACTCCACAAAATTCCCAAGTATCATTATGATCTTCTTGAGACGTGTCATTCATTACCATTTCCCATGTACTGATATACAATATCTGGAAAAGAATAAAATTGAAAAAGAATGGATGGGTAATGAAATTCACTAGATTTTATTTAAATGAATTCCATACTCGCACCACTAGGATAGAATATGATAGATAAATTATATACAATAGTTTATATAATATAATTTACAAAAAAATATATATCATAATGTAAAAAAGTTCCATATCCAATTCATTTTCACAAAACCATATCAAATTACAAGGAAGGAGGCAAAAAATATTCTAAACCCATTTCCTAATTTCAAATTTTTCATTACCGATTCCATTACACAAATACACACATCCAAACATGCATGTAACCTGGACCTCCATATACATATGAGGGGTGAATCATCATTTCACTAATCCATCACTTTGTAATCTATTTGATGTATTAGATCCCTAAACATTATACATCCCATAAATTATGTGGTAGAATCCTTACCCTTATTCTCCCTGAATACACATGAACACACACAACAATTAAGCAAAAAACTAAAGTTAAAATAACCAGTTCAAACATTTCATAAAAATTGTATATTTATTGAAAACCATTAAAAAACCAGTTCAATAGAAAACCATTTTATTTAAAACATTTATACATTCAAAAAAACTACACATTAATTTTAATATCATCATTTTAAAATCAATTTACCAATTTCACTTTCTACAAAATTTCACAATTTCCACAATTCTATAAACCATCACTAAATAGGATTTCTAAAAATAAAATTACAAAAATTTGATAACCAATTACAATAAATACAAATAATTGGAAAATAATCATTCATATTCTAATTAAAGGATTCAAAATTGAATCAACATACATCGATAATTGGGTGAAAATGATAAATGACACTATAAATGTCCATGAAACTGGGTTAAATCTTGAAAAAAATTTATTAAATCTCTTCCCCATCCAAAAAAGTCAAATATAATCATATTCTGAACAAACTAATTTATATCTATCTATAGAGTACCTATATTAAAAAAATTGAGGGAGAGGGTGAAGTAAAACTAAGACAAACCACCATGAACTAACAAGAACGATCAATCACCAAGACAATCTAGATTATATCCCCATGAGAAACCATCAAATATCTTCCAAATTGATGGTAGAATATTACATATCCATCAACATGATAAAATCCCGTGTTAGGGCCACATAAAATTGAAATAAATTTATTTAGATATCAAAATGTGTGATATCCACAATTTTATGATCTCACTTTTAACTCTAGTATAGTTATTCGAATGGTTAGGATAACCATAAGAAAACCCTACACCATCCAATTCCTCACGGATGAATCTCACATGGTTGGCTCAAATGGTTTCCAAATCATGTGCTACCAGAGAAACTTTTCCATAGCCTCTCTCTCATTATGAAAAGTTTCGATAGGCATTGAATGGTTTCCCAAAACCATGATCAACACATGTACCTGTATAAAATCCCAAAAAAAAATTACAAGGTACCAAAACTCTCCCAAACATCAACAATAATTTTTAAAAACATAAAAATTACAAATATTTTTTACTTATATTAAATTCTGGGTTTTACAATTCAAATATTAAATTACATATAAGCAACGCCTTCAATACTTCTACACCCATTCAAAACCTACCCCTTTTACTATAGACATGTAAGAAGTGATGCTATCCTAGATAAGTCTTATACCAAGAGCTTATAATACCTTTTCAATCGAATGAATATTATAATATTTAATATGTTATAAGATATCACATCGGATATAACACTATATATTATCACTAGTTCAACCATATTACCCCTATGGAATACGGCATGGTCTTAAAATATCACTCATTTAATTACAAAATGTCAGATCTTCTATTTTGTATAATGGATGTTGTCTCTTGGTGCTCTCAAAAAAACAATATTATTCTCTCTATGGTCTTCCCAGGTCTAGTAGTATACCAATATATCATCAAAAGATGCCATAAAAACATGTTGCAATAAAAATTAATGAATAATATTATTAGTTCTATGAATACATTAGTATAACATGTATGGTTGAAATACATAACATGTCAATATTAATACCCAACATACAACTAAAAGGGGTATTTAAAAAAATATCATCCAAAAATGCTTCTAGAAATAATCAAATCATAGATCAAATATTACGAAACCTATAAAACACTTAAGCTAATCAGATATGATTTTACTCCATGGAAAAGGGTATTCATTCTTGAAAGTTGTAAAATTTAGCTTCATGTAGTTGACAATTAATTTAAAACTTATACTTAATTTCCTATGTATAAGTTCATAAAATTCCCATAGTGACACAATAGGGTGAATCAAATACTTATCATAATTATCAACCTACTAATGATTCAATTATTTAAATTCAAATATATCCATATACTACGATGGTAGGGAGAAATGAGTTTTCTTATCGATTTGATAGTTAGTAAACTCCACTACCCACTATAGAATATATCAAGGGAAATATTTAACGCATACCATGATATAGATATTAAACCAAATAAGAACATGTTCTAATAATGTCTCATTATCTACATTAAGAAGAATCCTAGTTATCTACAAAGTGAAGGACTACACTATTAAAATGATATGTAAGATCATACTTTGCATCAGATCACACTCACCTTGGAATTTATGAATCTTCCCATAATGATTATTTAATATATTATTATGATGGTATCAGTCATAAAATTATTTGAGTCTCACCATTGAATCCATAAATCAAATCATTTTAATGATATCCAAGCCCTGAACTGTGAATTCCCCAATAAAATTTCATCTGAAATAGTCAGGAGTCACTTATAGAACATGAATGAATTCTCATTCCACCTTCCGAATGGAGTGAAATGTTCCATCATGTATAAAATTTACTATAATTATATTAAGAAGGATTCAATAAATTTTAATAAAATAAATTAATGTGATTCACCTATTTAAAACAAGCCAAGAGACATTGATGAATCAATAAAAACAATAACCCTGATAGTTAGTTGCCCAAGTACTTACTCCTCTATAATTTTCTATAACACAAACAAAACCCCATATTCAATAATTCTATAAGTATAACTTTTATTTCAGAAGTCTATATTTAGACATTTTTTTAACCCCAATAACATTTATGTATCTGAATTAAATTGGGACCCATGGTATAAGAAGAACTGACCATACATCTCGAAGAAGGAAATTTATATTATCACTAAAACCTAACTTAGGGATATCCCAATAAGAATTTCATAATATCATCAAATTAGGATTTCATAGTTTTTCAAATATAATAACATTTTTAACATATCACTAACTACTATATTGATTAATCCCCAAATTAAGAGTCTGAAAATTACACATTTCCACTAAAATGTTTTCAAGAATACTCATTCACAATATTCTTACTCAATGAAGAACACCAACATCATCTTATTGCAATATGTGTAGTTAAAATAAATGTCAAAACAATTATGACCAACAAATCCCTGAACACCCTTTTCAATACATCTATATTGTTTTGTAGAAACAAAATTACTCTCTTTCACCTAATGGATGAATCCAAACCCATTTCCATATTATGAGACCTCAAATATTATTTTAGGATATGCTATGATAAAATATTATTCATAACAGAAAAACAGGTTTCATATTCTATAATATAATTGTAATTCTTCTCCAGTGTCATGATATTCATTGAATTATCTTCTCTTAGAGACCTTGGTTATAAGTTTTCCTAGAACACGTTCATAAACAGACTCAATGAATGTTCTTTATGGAACATAGCTAGCATGATCGATTCTGAACAACTTGGACTAGGATTTTCCAGTACATTGGTCAAAAAAAACATTGATATTTTAGGGGTTTCATAGAACTATAATATAAATTAAATATTTCAATTAAAATTTATTAATTCATGCGTTCATTGAACATCCTAGAATAATGGTGGAATATTCCTCAGAAACAAAGAGGATTGATTAGTTATTCATGATTGTTAATTCTCTATAACTTTCTAATTAGGCTAAATAATTTTGATTGTTTATTTGACATGATGAATGTTCACAACGGGAGTCTCCTATGGAGAAGTATTTGTATCATATTCTCTATGATACATGAAATTCATTCTTGGAGTATTGATTGATAAAACATTATTAATTTTGATATATAATCACACATATCAACTCAAAAAGTACTATTAATTTATAATAGTTAAAATTAAAACTGTTTAACATGTATTGAAGTATTAACGAGGAAATTCAAAATCAAAAGGTGGTGAAAACCCAAAATATCCATCATTAACCACTATGGATGGTTTGGATGTATAATCTTGAAAAAAAATTAAGTAACCATTAAAGTTACCCTTTATGATTTTTGGACATGGATACCTAGTTTCCCTATGGATTTATAGATAATATGCTTAAAAATTTCTCAATTATCTCCCATATTGTCTGACCCTAATACTCAATAATTTCAAAAAATAACTTTTGGGTTCCCCTCAATATACGACATAATAAAACAAATTCTCAAAATTTGCTAAAATAATCCTCCATTAATTATAAAATTTGATTACTCTAACACCGTGAACCTATGTTTTAATATTGTAATTGTTATTTTATTAATTATTTTTTTCCATGAAAATAAATTTCATTAATTAAATTGAATTCAATATAATGAGAAAACATGAGAGAGTTTTACTAATAAAAATTCTAACACATAATAACATTAAAAGGGTAAATAATTCAAATAATTTAGAAATCTCATTAAGATCCCAAGTAAATCCATTAGAAGACCTCACATTATCATGATAAGAAAAGTTTTGTAGGATTAATCTATTTGATCCACCATTAAATGAAATAAAATATCAATATGACTAGATATAACTCCAAGAATAAAATGAATGTAAAACACCATTTTGGTTTTTTTTTGTGACTTTGGATACCTGTAAAACATGAGTATTTAAAAAACCTTTTCTGACCACTGTAAGAAAATAGTCATTGGAAACCTTTTAATACTATTATGTTTTTATTAAACATTGGGATTTATTTTACTGTGAGTGTTGGATGTTTTAAAAATTTATAATGATATTTTAATAATATTTTCAAATTTTAATATTAGTGACATTTAATGTTTTAATTATTAATTTGATATTATAAACATTGAATTTAAAAAAAAATTATAATAATGAAAAACTAATTCAAAAAAGTTAATGGTTTAAATATATATATATATACATAAGTATAAATATTATATTTTTTTCTTTATGTTTAAAAAAATGTTCACAAACAATTTAGCTTTGTGCACCCCAACCGAGAGTTGCAATATAGGCCAAGCCCTCAAGGTCTAGTGGAGACACTACACAATCCCACTATAGAAGTAGCAGGCCAACCCATGTATATGTGAGGAGAGTTTTAAAAATGTGTATAAGATGGGGGAAGAGATCCTAGTATAGTCTTTTCCAAGGCCCGATCGGTGTCCCGGGTTTAAATATCCCTTGTGTGTGTTTGTGTTTTTGGAGTAAGGCTTCTACACCCAGCCTTATAATGTAGTCCCATAAACACAATGGTTTCAATGTGGTATGTGTTTTTAAATGTGGGAACTAATCATGGCCACCTATTCCAGATGTGCAAGATCTCATCCATTTGTTTCAATGATCTGATCAGACCAGTCCTCTTATTTGATAATGTTTTATTTAATTCATTATAACTTCACATAAATTATCCAAACCATACCCTTATTTACCCTGAATGATCCACCTCTCCCTTCCCTATATAATGCTATGGTTTTTTTCCAACCCTTCGATTGGGACCCGTCCAATCCGAACCATCTCTCTCCCTCTCCCTTATTGATTCATTTTCAATGCACATTTGGTAACACATCAAGTTTAATCCTTTCCCTCTGATCTATCATGGTTGATCTAAACTATTCATGTCTTTCCACTTCCTTGAGTCCAGAAAATCAACATCACACCACATGATAGTCGTTGAGTTTCATTCCACTATTTTTCTTCTTCTTCTACCATATCATCCTGTAGGGAACAACCCATGAAGGCTCCTCCCATCTCCATAATTGGTCCCTACATTGATTTATACTACAATGAAAAAATTATTATTTTTATAAACATAAACCTCGAATAAATCCATCTTCCTCAGAATGATAATTTAAAAATATATAATGTAATTGAACCTGATTGATTATTATTTTGAATTGATAATATTTTTTATTTTGTTTTGATTACATCAATTTTTAATTCCAATTTTCATCCTTTCTAATTTAAACATGAGATTTATAATATATTTATTTATATCCCTCTTTTCACACACATGGATACCCGAAAACCATTCTCATAAGTTATTTTATTCTTTATACAAGAATTCCTGATGTCTCAGATGCTCATTCCATCTTATTCATTCACAAGAGTTATTATTTTGAAATTTATTTTGTAGGGGTTCATTTTTATTTCTTAACATTATCGTTGTTTTACAAAGATTTACACATATAGGTGTTTGTATATATATATTCTTATATAAACATATATAACTATATATTTTCAATATATATGTGATAAGGGTTGTATTAAAATGATTATTCCTAAAACCTATGGTCTGTAAGGGATAAAATTAGTTTCAATTTATAAGAATTTTACACACACAGACAGACACACACACACACACACACACATATATATATATATAAATTTATACATATGTAAGTATATGTAATTGTTTATATCTATTTTATTATGTTTTTAGAATTGAAATCGTAATTGTTTTAGATTTTTCAAATGATTATTATTCTACAAATATGTACATGTATGTATATGATTTCAGTATATATATCTATATAATTTAACCCTTCAAAAGAACGTTTTTAATTAAAAATCCACATTTCCTATGCGATTATCATTTCTAATTTAAAATGGAAAACAATAAAAAACCTTATTTTTTTATTGTGTGCCATTAATTTTTAAAGGGTTTATTAATTTGATATTGCAGATATTATTTCATGTATATATTTATATAATTAACATTTTATTGATTAAAAAGGGATAATCTTTAATTTTTAAATTTTTATAAAAAGTTAGAATTTTATTCTTAGTTTATCAATTTATGGTTTATGTTTTATTGTAACTTAGTTTTAAATTATAATAGTCAATATTTTATATGAATATTCTAAATAATATGTCATTTAATTAGTGAATTTGTATCTTCACCCCTTATCCTGTCATGCATAATTATGTATGGAAATCTTCTAAATTATAAATTACTTCCCATGAATTTTTAGATCATGAATGCATTTTAATTATATATCCATTGTATTTGTGATTTAGAAATAACAATGGTTATTTCAATAATTTTATTATAATAGAAATTGTTTAAAAAACTCTTGAAAAAATTATGATGACATGTTATGAGAATGGTTATATTACTTTTAATTAAAATAATATTATGTTTTTAATTTTAAAATGATTTGGGTTAGGATTGAGAAAGATCGGACTATTGAAAGTATATTCAAAGATTGGATCTAGTATGTTATTTGACATTATGGGGTGTGAACCCATAAGTATTAAGGGAAATTTGTCCCATATGAGTTATGACTAGTAGCCTTACGTTTTGGTACTTATTATGTGCTAAATGTATCATTTTTGACCCACCAAAAAATTATTATTTTCACTAGAGATATACGACAGATATTATCAATTATACATATACTCTGAAATCATTTTTTTTAAATATATTTATTTAGAATCCAAATACTATGAAAATATTCATTTCAATATGTATAATTATTTTAACAAATTATATTAAAAAATAATTATTATTTTAAAAAACCTTACTAAGAATTTTATAAGACCACCCTATGTTTTAAATTTGTTTTAAAGGTTTAGTAGTTTAATTAATTATGTGTTTTTATTCGTAGAGTCATCACATTGAAGAATATTTTGTTTATTTATTTTCATTTTTTAGTGTTTTGATTAAATGAAATAGTTGTATCTAATTATCCAAAACTGATATTGATAAAGTTCCTCTGTTGTGTAATATGTTTTGAAATTATTCATTTTCTTTTATAAAAAATTTACCCAACATGTTTCAAAATCAGATAAAAGATAATTTGGTCTGGGTTTTTACAGTTGGTATCAGAGGATCGTTCAAGATAATTTTGGGAAATTAGAACCAATTAAAAAAATTTAATCATACCTCTAGTATAAAAAATATTTTCCATGAAATTTTAAAATTGAAGGCATACAATGAAAACCTAATTATTATTCTTTTCTAGATGAGATACAAGAAAATATAATGTTAAAATCATGCTTAGACATGTTTGAGCCTTTTGAAAATCTTCATTTACCATGAAAACACCTTTATCAAAAACCTAACACCCATAACATTCTGTATTCATTCTGGGGACCGGGGTTCATTAATTTTCTCATTGTACATGCACAACATGTATTTTATACACGTTGAGGAAACTGTTCTATGAGTATCTTCAATTTTTTTACCATGTCTGCATATTTTCAGTCCAAATGTAATTTCAAGGAAGATGCAGAATAGGGTGACATATAGACATCTTATCCATAACATCTCTTGAAATTTAGTTTGTATGGGATAAATTATGATTTAAAAATGTTTGAAAAAAGGTAGTCTAGTTATTTTATATAAATCGAGTCCATTCTGTTGTCTCCAAGATTCTAATATACCATGACTTTTATTTAAGAACCAATCATTGTATACATGAGTTTAACCCTAGATGCTCGAGATGTGTTTAGACCAAAGAAACTAAATAATGTATAATTACTTTGGGAAATATGATATTGTAGAATCACCAAATCTTGTGGAACTGGTGATGATATGAATTTAATATAGCAAATAAAATTTGATAATTAATAATAATTAGATTTATTTTATAATAACAACATGATTGATTAACAGAGGAATAATATTGTGGAAATTGGTATACAAGGGAATTCTTTGGATGAAATTCTATTAAGTGGAGAGAATGTAATTCTTCAAACGTATGTTGTAAGACTGTAATTATTCTTATTTTATTTATTATTAATTAATGCAAATAAATGTTATCAATTCATATGAATTCAAGAAAATGAGAATACATGATATTATTTTAATAATTAAAACACTAATAAATTATAACATTATAAGTCCAAAGACTTCCATTAATTTAGAAAACTCATTGCATGCCTGAGTAATGCCACTGGAAGTCCACCCATCAGAATGACAAGACTAGTTTTGTAGCCTTCATCTCTTGGATCCACTATAAAAAGAAGTAAAATATCATGAAGAATATAAATAATTCCAAGAATAAAAGGGATTTAATGCACTATTTTGTATATTTTTTGTGACATGTGATTCCCATAAAATATGGATATTTATAAACCCCCTTCCGACCATTAAAAAAATAGTCGTTGTAAATTGTTTTCTGACAATTATGTTTTTATTAACCATTGTGTTTTATATTATTTGGACCATCAAATGTTTTAAAATATTAAAAATAAATTTAAATAATATTTTAAAAAATTAAAATTAATGACATAAAATGTTTTAATTATTAATTTGATATTATAGCATTAGAATTTAATAAAAATAATAATCTTATAATAATGTTTTTTTTTAAAATAGAATGGTTTAAATATTTATATATATATATATATATATATAAATAAGTATAATTATTTTATATTATTTCTTATTTTAATAACAAAAATTTACACTAAAGATTTATCCATGTGCATCCCAAATGAGATCGGCCTTATAGGCCAATCCCACTAGGTCTAGTGGGCACACAATACAACCCCACCCGACCAGAAGCATGCCAGACTATGTATAGTTGTATTGAGTGTTAGGACCATTTATATAACCCATGATGATATATGATTATTTGTTTTGCCAAGGAACTTGTAGGATCCCATGTTATTGATCCCTTGGGTGTGTGTTTGTGTTTTCAGAGTAAAGCGTCACACCAAGCATTATAAGGTGGTCCCAATAAATAAATGGTTTTGATGTTGGACATGTTATTAAATGCAGTAACAAATCATGACCACCCATTCCAGCTACAAAAGATCTAATTCATCCACTTACATTATTCGATTAGACAAATCCTTTTATTTTATATGATTTTATTTGGTCTACCCGATCATCACAGACTTAATCCCAACCATCCCCATATTTTTCCTGAACGAGACACCTCTCCCTTCCCATCACAATGCAAGGGTTATTTCCAGACATCTGATCGGGCCTCATCCCATCTGAGCCATCTCTCTCCCTCTACCACATTTTTTCATTTTCACTACATAACTGGTCAAACATTGGGCTTAATCCATTACCTTTAATCTAGCATGGGTGATCTCAATGATCCACACCTTCTTTCCTTGATGATTCATGTCAGTCCACATCGCACCATATGATGGCCGCTGAGTTTTCTTTTTTCATCCCTATTCTTCTTCTTCTACCATACGAGCCTACAAGAAATAATCTTTGAAGGATCATCACATCTCCATTCTTGGTCCCTGATTTAATTTCCACTTTAATGAAAAGAGTTTATTTTTTAAAACTTAAACCATGACAAAATCTAGCTTCCTCTAGAAGCTGCATATATATATATATGTTATCAATTATCCTAGTGGATTATTCATTTTGAATAATTTTTTTAATTCATTTTGATTTGGTCAATTTTGGATTTTAATTAGATTATTTTTTAATTGAAACATTAAATATAAAATATATCTATTTTTAAACCTCTTTGAACACCCATGTATACCTAAACCATATTCTCTCATATTCTCATCTTATTTATTCTAGAATTACTAAAGTCTCAGCCCCTCATTCCATCCACATCATGTAATGGAGTTATTATTTTCATATTTATTTTGTATGCATTCATTTTTATGTCATTAAATTATCATGGATTTAAAAAGGTTTACACATATATGGGTATATATATACATATATACACACATATTATTATATATTTTCAGTATATATGTGATAAGGGATTTAATTTAAATGATTATTCCTAAAAACAATGGTCTGTAAAGGATAAAATTATTTTTAGTTTATAATAATTTTGGACATATATATATATATATATTGATTTATACATATGTAAGTATATGAAATTATTTTCTATCTATTTTATTAGTTTTTTTGAATTAAAAACATAATGGTTTATGTTTTTTCAAATGATTTTTTTCTACAAAGATGTACCTCTATGTATATGATTTACGTATATATTAGTATATAAGTTTACCCATTAATGTTATTTTTGTAATTAAAAATCCATATTGCAAATGTGGTTATAATTTATGATCTAAAATGGACTATAAAAACCAAACATTGTTTTGTGTTTGGGTGCCTTAAAATTTTAAAGGGCTTATTATTTTGATACTGAAGTTATTATTTAATGTATATAGATATATTTATATCAATTTATTTATTAAAAAATGTTAATATTTAATTTCAAAATATATATATGAAGACATAATTTTATTATTAATCTATCAATTTATGGATTATGTTTATGTATAACCCAGTTTTTAAATGATAAAAGTTCTCATTTTATGTGAGAAATCTAAACTAGTTATCATTTCATGTGTGAATTTTTTTCTACACCCCTTTTCATGTAATGAATAGTTCGGTATAGCCATCATCTAGATTATAAATTTCATCCCCAATATTTTTAGATCAACTATGAATTTTAATTCATTAACCATTGGATTTATGATTTATAAAAAATAAATTTTATTTCAATAATGAGATTTTCCTAAAAATTGATATAAAAAAACTGGAGAAATTGTTGATTACATGTTATGATAATTTTTATTTTATTATAAATAAAATAGTATTATTACATGTAATTTTGAAATATTTTGGGATAGGATTGAGAAAGGCAGTTCCATCAAAATTATTTTCATAAATTGGAACTAGTATGTTATGTGTGTTATGGGGATTGAACCCATAAGTCTTAAAGAAACTTTTTTCCATATGAGTTATGACTATTGGCCTTATATTATGGTTCGCAAAGTATCATGAATGAATTTCCAGAAAAATAATATTTTAGATAGAGAAATACTAATGGCCTTTTCAGTTATAGTTATTTTAGGAAATTAATAGTGTTCTTAATTTATTTAATTATAATTATAATCATATAAAAATCTAATTTTATGTCTATATATTTATTTTAAAATTTTTTAATAGAATATATTAATTAGTTCAAAAATTCTTTAAGGGAAATTTAGATTCTCACCCAATGTTTTCAAGTCATTTTAGGAGGTTTTGTAGGTTTAATAGTAATGTGTTTTTCTATATGGAGGCAAAAAATGAATTTATTGTATATATTTAAATTTCATAAATTTTTAATGAAATGTAATAGTTTTATATAATTATTAGAAACCTAGATTGGTAATATCTTTGTATTCTTTAATATATTTTGTAATTATTTGGAATCTATTATAAAAAAAATTGCACAACAAGTTTCCTCACTAGCTCCAGGATAATAGGGTCACAGTTTTTATGATTACGTAACTTATTACGTAATGTTTTAGTATAAAAAAGAAATTTTAATTCCCTTTTATAACATTTTTCATAGCCTTTCACACTTATATCAAAATTCTAAAATTTCTCCCAAATAAAAAAGTGTTTCTAATATTATTATTGAATAAACCAACCCAAGAAAAACTTATATGTAACCTAAAAAAATATCTATTCTAACCAAGTCATATTCCAGATAATAATAGGCTAGAATCAAGCCCCATGTTAACAAAACAAAATATATAGAAATGATTTCACCCCTGAATCTAAATAATAAAAACATCAATTTCCACTATAAACTCAAATATGAATCATTCAAATTTCGATGTCTATGTAGGAGAAATAACCCAATAAAATGATAAAAACTCATACAAATAGAGTACAATAAAAAATACTCATTAGTCTAAAACAAAATATGTAAAGAAAAAAGATATAAGATACACTGTTATGTATATATATATGACTCCAAATTTTTTTTCAATATATATTAGGTCAGTACATAAAAAATACATTATCCAAAACTGGGAATCTCTTCTCAATGGTGACTAATGAGCAATATCCATATTGACCATGAACCCAATTGATTCAACCCCATGGATGATGATGATTCATTAGGAGTTATATTGTGTGGGAGGATACATTTATCATTATGATCTTTAAATAAAAATGAATTTATATGTGCCCAATGTGATTTGAAGTGCATGAGTAAAATAACATTTGGATACCAACATGGATCTACTTAAGACATTTTCCATTTCAAACATTTGAATCATGTTTAAATACCATATAGAAATACATTTCCATTTTGAATGTATTTTTTTAGAACCCATTGGTTTTATAAGTAGTGCAGCTTTTATAATGAATAATATGTAAAAAAATTAGAATAAACATTAGAATAAGATAACAATAAAATAAATGAATAAAATAAGATAGAAATAATAAAATATACAGAACTATATTTAGTAATCATTAGATAAAACCTGGAAGATCATTGACCTATAGGTTCTAATGGAATTAGGGACTTATTCATGATGTACTAGACAAACTATGTGATTAAAAACAACTGGGATCGCTTGAGACCTTTCAATTACTCATTGGAAATGACCCCGAGATATTTTATACATAATTTTTTAGTAACACATGTCCTTCCACCTACCTAAAAAATATATCCTCAATGGGAACACAGTTAATAACCATGAAAAATCAATGTACATGATAACCAAAAAATAGTTCTCAATCACAAAAACAACTTGGAATCACAATTTAGTTAGTGAAACACATATAAAACTCACATAAGAACAAAAAATACATTTTATAAATTTTAAAAACAACATTGTTGTTATAGAATCTCAATTACAATGAAAATACATGGGGAATTAATAGTTGTGTCACCAAAATACAATTAATAAAATAACCCCCCAAAAAATTTACCTCAATAATTAATTACATATAAATTTCATCAATAAATAAATGAAAATATTATAAAATTATGTATTCAATGTTAAATTGCATATTATGTATAGAAACAGTTAATTTTTTTAGAATAAATTTGATCCCTTTTAGAAACAACACCAATGATTAAGAAAAGGGACCCTCTATAACCGAAAATCAAAATAACCTCATCAAAAACCCAATATATAACATAATATTATCCTCATTGCTATTATATCCGGATGAATGGAAGAAAATTGTTTCAAAATTTATTATAAGGAAAAATTATATAGGATTAGAAGATAAATAATGATTTAACATTTTAAATCCACTAAATATGGATTGAAAAACCAATTATAGTAGAGATGAATAATTATCCTTGTCTATAATGGGACCTAGTATTTGAGGGGAATAAAAATTTTGGGATTTTTGGTGTTATAATTTTTAATATTAATTTTAATTATTTATAATTTTACCTATTTTTGGAAGACCAAATGGTTTAGATACACATTTAAGGAAATTGTGTGTCAACATGTGCTTCACACATGTAAAGATATTATAGGCATATTTTTGTGGAATTGCTAACACGGATTGTCAAAATATGTATTAAACATTAAAAATTTAATAGATATTCCTCATTAAGAACTTAAATTTATGTGTTCATGGTTAATAATAATCTATAACTAACTTTAAACTTTTTTATGTTTTCTGAAAAAATATTAACAATCTATCCAAACCTCCTATAAATAATAAAAAGAAAAAATTTAGGTAATAAATAAAAATCATATTTCCCATTGACCTAGTGGATGACGCACTCTGGATGTATAATGAAAACATATTTTGTATTTTTTTTTCTGAATCCCATTTATTTCTAATAGGATAATCACATTATTATAAGAATATGAATGTTATCATGATGAAATAGAACACATATGTAAATTTAATTCTAATATGATAGATAGGTTTGATATAATCCCCCATGAAATTGGGTAATGGTTTATATGTCGTTGTCTAAAAAGGGTATGTGTATGGTGATCCTAAACCCAAAATGGTAGATATAATACTATCTAAAGACTATAAAATAAATATGAGTGGTGATCATAAGAAAAAAATAGTATCTAAATGGTTAACCCTCTAAAAACATTCAAAAAAATAGTTATACCAAGCTAATAAAATTATATAAAAGAGGTTAACCAATTGTATTTTTTAATGAATTTCATCATTTATAGAAATAAAATTTATTTTATTATTATATTCACACTATATTCTTTTTTTTAATCTTGATCGCCTATTATTGTATCATTTTTCCACACTCCCAAGACTAATTGTTTATAAAAAATTCTAATATCATGATTTTTGATATATTATATTATATATATTTTATTCTGGGATAAAAAACAACTCTCAACCATGTAATAGTACACATCATGTAGGTGTACTACACAATGTGTCTATGCTACCAGGGGACTAAGCCATGTTCTATTGGTTGTGTCCCTGTACTACACCAGGTGTTCATTTACATGAGTATAAGAGCATTTAACTATACATGCAGTTCTACATGTCTTCATAACTATAGGATCCATCACATGGGTTGTTCAACTGATATGGGGTACACGGTATGTGTGTGTGAGATAGAGCTCACACAACATGTCATCCTAATGTTCCCCAAAACCCTAGCTTCCACTACTGAGGGGGATACACATCATGTGTTTATCAATAAACATGGAATGTAATTGTATTTTCTGCATAAATCTCAAATTGAAACCTACACTAAGTGTCTGATCGATCCGCTTCTGGTTCCACCTCACATCATCCCAAAATTACTGATCTAGAAAAAAATTGCATATGTTGGCCACCCGTATCTAGAAAATGGATTCATTCATCATCGGGGGTTCCATAATTCAAACTGCATGTTTTCATACATTCTATCACCATTCATTCATACTGAAGTTGCCAAAATAATTTACCATTCCTCATAAACATCCTAGATCTAGACATAGTTCATCAAGATGTTACTCATTTCATTATATTTCATGGTCTCGAGTGTTTGAATGGGCTACGTACCACCTGACAATGTCTAACGGAGACTAAGAGGTCCAATCAATGATGAACGCTAATCAATGGGGGATAAAATTACCACAACAATGGATTACATGATTATTGGCATAAAATTATTAACCAATGATCCAAAATAGTGATCAAAGATTAGAATCCATAAGAAATAATTGAATTTCAATGATTGGGCACAATAAAAGGCTACAAAAGGGGATCATATCATAAGAAAATAATTGATATACCAAACTATTTAATTAAATGGATTAAAACACAAAATGATGAGTCCTAAATCGATTATGGGTTTATATATGAGGAATAATGAGTCTACCAATGATTTATGAGATATCACCACATTTTTTGTGTCATGATATGCTCTGATATGTAGTATCATTGTCATTCAATATTTTTTTCCAATAGAAGGGGGAGGAAGATATCCAGATTTGTCCTACGATTTATGTGGCTAACCCAACATAAATATACCTAGCGATACTTCTATAAGGTGTCTCTTACACTGAAAAAACTAAATAATTAAATAAAAAATTCAATAATTCATTAAACGCACTGAAAACAGGAAAGGGGTCTCAAGATCCTACAATGAATGATTTTAGCTCTCAGCTAGGGTAAACACCATTCTATAAAATCAATTGTTTCTATAGATTGAGGATTCGAGCAACATTTTAAGTGTTATCCCATTTATTTAAGAACCATGCATGTATAATATTAAATATATTAAATATTTTTTATATAACTAATTCTAGGAACACCAGGCCTCAACATCACATGATGACTCCACACCAAGATATGAAAAAATATATATAAATATTTCAATTCCTTATAAGGGAAAACCGTGTCTTTATATCATTCCCGAATTAATGATTTTATTCCCTAAAAAGAAAAAATGATGCATAAAAGTTGAGATAATGATCCTTCACATGGCTCTTGTTATCACAAGAATTCTCTTTCATGTTTTTATTTTTCCACAACACATGATCCAAAGGGATTGTCTTTCCACATAGGGTCTTATCTTTACAATAAATGATTACCATTGGGTAATCATTCAAGGTGGATCCATCGGTAATATCTCTCTCTCCCCAGTTGATGACTTTCATAGGGTCATGCACATATCACCTCTATTTCAACACATTGAATACTTCATGTCCCCACTCCAGTAGTAGGGGTAGGGTAGGAAGGTAAGAAACCTTTCCATGATTTTCATGATCTCGAATGACCTGTAAAACATCAAGGATTTCATTCTTCCTGGGCCAAACCTTCTCATTCTACATCATGGGGAGACTGTAAATAAAACATGATATCCATACTAAAACTATATATTCATAATATGATGATATCCACTATATTTTGTTTTTGTTCCAGGGCTTCCTCATCATCTCATGGATGACTTAGACATTCTCTATCATCACTTGCACCATATCTGGGCCCACAACAGATGACTCTCCAATATATTCCCATACAATGGTGACCTACATGTTCTCATGTATACGAACTAAAAAGGATTCATGTTGATGGTAGAGTTGTATCTATTTTTGTATGAAAAATCTAAGAAGGTAATTTTATCCACCCATCATTGGTAGGAGTTTAACACCCAAGACATCATCATATCACCCCACAACTAGATTGTATGCTCGGTCTGTCCATCGATCTAGTTATAAAAGGCTATACTCACCCTCATCATAGCCCAGATTTCCTAAAGTAGGCCTCTCTAAATTGGTTACATAAATTGACCTTTATGATTGGATAAAATTGCTACAGTGACCCCATGATAGTGAACAAAGGACTGTACATACAATTTTCCCAAAATCTTCATCGAACTCCACTCCCTAATAGTAAATAATTTTGCCAACTTCGTGAGTCGATCAACTATCACCTAGCTGGTATAATGGATATTTCTATCCATGGATTCCCTATAACAAATTACTTGTACATGCTATCACATTTCTACTCCCATATCTCAAGGGATGAAAAAAACCTTCCAAAACATGGTGCACAACCATCACCTTCTTACAAGTGAAGCATTAGGAGATGAATGTTGCTAAAATTAATCTCACACAAGACAACCAAAAATTACATTTTTGGTATCTTTAAATATCCACCCACATTTTTATGTACATATAGAGTATAAGTGTGAAACTCCCTCATCACATCTTCCTATAATGTGACTAAAAACACTATCCTCTTTTGGAAGAGGATGAAATGATTTCCTAATTCACAATATCCATATAAAGAATCCCCTATGGATATCAGACCATGTAAGACATCAAAATCGATGTCACTCAACTGTGACTTTCTCACATAATCAATTACTTAATGTATCAACACTAGAAAATGATGAAATGTGTCACCCTTATGCCCCACCAGGGTCATCTTTTGGGATGATATCTTCTCTGAAACATCATGTACAATGTGAGCCTGAAAATTCCTTCTCTACATATCTTTTACAATGTTTCCATTCCCTTTAATATATACTATCTTATTGTCATATTCCATCATGAAATCTAAATATAGTCACTTTCTCAGTTATAGGTATCAAATTGTGAAGACGTGCCTGAGAATATTGTTGTTTGAGTAAACCACAACGAATACCCAAAGGATGCTTATGGAGAATACTATTGTTGCCAGCCATAGGTCATGGGCCACATAGTTCTTCTCATGGAGTCTCAACTGCTTATACCCATAATGGATTACTGCCTAATACAACGTAAAAAATAAACTGAACCCATATCATGATGCATGACAATATACTATAAAGTACATTTCTTCTTATGATAATATCACTAATGAATCACTCTTCAGTCGGATCCTCAACTCCTAAAAGTCCCTCTGGCACTACTCAGACAATGTAAAAGGATTCCCTTTCCAAGATAGATAAGTTAAAGGGGAATATATTCTTGACAAGTCTAGAACAAGAAACTTGTAGTACCCCACAATGACAAGAACGCTTAAAACCTATGACATGTTCTTGGGTGGATCCCAAGATAACATTACATCGATATTCGCTGGGTCTATGGAAAAATCATCCTCAGAAATGAAATGCCCCATAAAGTGAACCATATAAATCTAGAACTAGAATTTTGATATCTTCCTATGAAGACGGTTCTTTTGTAGAATATATTAAACCATCCTCAAGTTCTCTACATGCTCCTCCTCTAATAAAATGTAGAAAATTATTTCAACGATGAAGACAACAAAAAACCGGTCCATGTAAGTGTAATGAAAAATAATTTTATCAATGGAAATTCCATTCTTATAATTTTTTAGTATAGCATAAGGCACATAAAATCATATTTATAACACAATACAACCATTATAAATGAAGAATGAATTGAATATGAGGTATTTAGAGATGTTAAGGAACCTATACTAATGGAATTATAACATGACCATTGGAATAACAATTTGGCCATTAGGAATAGTAATACAACCAATTGAACAAAAAACACTCATATGAATGTATAAATAAAATTTATATACATTATAAATGATAGAATTATATAATTATATTAGAGTATTTGTATGTAAATATTTTAAAAATTATCAATTATGTTTTGGTATTTTTAGAAAACATAAATGATTATTTATAATTTTATAATTAATATAAATATTTAAAAGAAAATTTATTTTCATAAAAAATATTAGAAACGTATCATTTTTTTCCTATGATTATAATATAATTTTATGACACAATAATTAATTTTTTATAGTGTTAAAAAATTAGTTATAATTTTTAAATCAGTATTCTTTAAGTAAATGATAATTTTTACGGAAAATTAAATGTCAGATATTTCTAATTTTTTTCCATAATATGGATTTTATTTTTAAAATATAATCATTGTAAAATGTTTAGAATTTTTGTTTATTTTTCTAAAATAAATAAATTTTTATGAATAATATAATACGATAATTTAGGATATAAGAAAAATAATGGATATTTGAGTTATTAATAAGGTCAAGATAATGTAATACCAAAATCTAGAACTCCCATTCATTTTTAGATATATTTTTTTTTGATAAGTTTCAAACTATTCATAGTATTACACCAAAATAATACACTAATAATCAAAATAATAAGAAACCACCCCTATGCTCCCATATAAATACCACCCACACCACCAATCATCCTCACACAATCTAATCATTGAATATTTTACAATCTCTACCCAATAATTTTACCAATACCCCCCCCCCCCAACGTCCATGAGTCCTTGGTCTCAACAAAATACCAAATAATTTTCCCTAAGGAGGTCCTCAAGAAGGGGACAATCAAGAAGTAAAATCCAATTTCTTTTTCATTCCAATTTTATTTATTTTTTTATCCTCTTTTCATATCCACTTATCTAAGTGGAATGATAAATCTAGTATCATATATATATTGTTGTTTAATATTTTAATGGAATTATTAGTCATCAATTAGATTTTAGTCTCTCTTTTATTCTAAAAAAGGAAATTCCATTGTGAGGTGTTGTTTTTAAACCATAAAGGACTATAAGTATTCATTTTACATCAACACATACAAGGATGTATTTAAAACCATTATGGCAGTTGAAAAATATTTTAAAATGTATGTCTTAATATTTTATTATATTATTTAACTTACTTATGTACATTATATTAAATAATAAACCGAAATGAGATCAATATGATAAAAAACAGGCATATTAATCTTAATGATTATCATTAAAATTTTATCTAATAATTCATGCTCATACCATAAAATATATACAACACCAATTAAATATATGTATGTTCATTATTAAAATATATAATTAATTATGGATAATTATCACCATTTTACATGATCTTCCATTCAAGTATACAAGTGAACCGATCCTAAAAACCAATAAAACGAACACTCTCGAATGATGTAATTTAATAATAAAACTCTTGAAAATGGACTTAAAAGAACATAATATAAATATATTGTATGAATTAAATATATAATACGTTTTTATTTTTTATTTAATGAAACTAGTTTATATAATCCAATATATTAATGTGATAAATGTAAATCAAACATAATGTATGGGGATTCTCGAACCCAACTCTCTTCCCTTAGGTTTATCCACTATAACTCCTTATTAAATGTGGATTTCCTTTTAATGTTAAATAAATATCATTTTCCCAATGTTTTTATTTCTAGGATTTACATTCTTACAATCTGGTATTATGAAAAATTAAAGGATTTTTTCAAATGAACTATTCCTTCTAAAAACACATGTTTTACTTCTATTGAGATTGTTTCTTCTTCCCTAGTGGTCGATGATTTGTATAAAAAGTATGTTATTAAATTTTTATTTTGGGTTCCCAAATTTCTATCCACGAAATTATTAAATTAATAATTTTCATGAAACCAATTTTCATTCCATGGGTTATTTTATGAAAATTATTTTTAGATGTTCTATGTGGAATAAATTATTATGTAAATTTTATGATGTGACAGGTGATCTTGGAATTATAAATCACTCCAATGTATTGGGTAATGTAATGTATCTCAAGATATATTGTGCAATATGTGTAAACATGGCCATATCCTTATCCATAAGGAATATGTTATGATGACGTACAATTGTTATGAATGAACATGATGATATATTTGTTCACAACGATGTGAGGTGGTTGACCACTAAGAAATAATGTTTCATTTTTTTAATTTACACATTACATGACATTTTCTAATTATACCTCTCAAGATTATGATTAAGAACCATTTCATATGTTAGGATGATGATGATTATTCTCACCCACATTTCAAGTATCTTATCGTCCACTTACATTTATCTTAACTCACCGCTTCTTTTGATATAAGTTTTTAGGTGAATACTTTTATTAAGGAGAACACACAGTCCAATAAAAATAAATAGAATATATTATGAAATAATATTTATGATTTAACATGTAAAATTTATTCTTTTCCTAATTTTTGCAAGACACTAAGACATTGGATCCTGTTTTTGTAACACATTCATTTATTTTATATTTAAAATTATGTATTAATAATGTATAAAAAGTAGGATCATTATTTTTGGTATCATAGAATGGTTTAGTTAATTTAGCAATTTGTATTAGAGAACCTTTTTAAAATTCCTTAGTATGAGAATAGTTAAGCACTCTAGAATATTTTATTTACAAAATTGTGAAACAAACGGATCCCAAAAGAAATTCCTTTGATGTAAATTGTATAACATAATAATTTATTTATTCATGACTTAATTATGCATGTTTTGTTAAAAAAATCTTTATTTTATAAAAATGGTTCAAACTAGGAGATATCATGCCGGAAACCCATGCGAGGGGCAATGCAGTGAATCCCAAATGATATCCCCAATTCATTGGGAGGTGGACTTCAAAATTTCATGATAATTATACCCAGTTCTCTCTACCCATGAATAATAACCTTGATAATATATAATATAATCCTTCTCCTAAGAGGGAGATACTGGATCTTGATTATTTTATATGGAAACAACCACCAACTTTTAGTGTAACTTACGATCCACTAGTCACTGAATTGTGGGTCAACATAATGGAGAAGATCATTTTTATACTAAATAGTTCTGATATGGAGAATGTGACTCATTACATTTAATATTGTTATATAGAGGGTGATCAATGATATAAATTTATTAATAACACCAATAAGAAGGATTAAATCGATTATATAGAGTGGGAATATATTAGAAAGGTATTTAATACAAATATATCCCTCAAACACTTCAAACAATGATGGAAAATAATTTTTTAGAGCTTAAGCAAATGGATGGTGAATTTCTCATGACATAAAAATAATATATCAAATGGATTTATAAGTATTCCACGTATTTCTTATAAACAATTACAAATATATATATATATATATATATATATTCTTTAGTGTTTTAATACCACACCATTGAAGTGCTCTAGTAATTCAATTCTTGTGGTGTTATGAATAAGTTGTATGATTTGATCTCAAATAGGAGATGGAGTTTGTAGAATGGTCCCATGGATATTAAGATAACAAATGAAATATGTAGTTTTAGGAACGAGGATCTAATGAAAAGTTTGGAATGAAAACACAACCACTCACTTGCCAAAAATATGGGAAGAAGCAACATGTGAATTTCTTCAAAGGGATGGTCCAATTCTTCATTTGTGGGTGAGAGAAGGCCACCAAACTCATCAATTTCAAAGCGACATGAGGAATTTGGAAAATGTGGGGGAGAAAAGGAGAGCATCCCATTTGTTTCAATTATTCAATTGTAAGGATAAAGGTCACTATGCAATCTAGTGAACTAGACCTCATGTCCGTGATGGTAATCAGCATCAGAAACCATTGAATCTAAAAGAGCAAGGGAAAGCTTATTTCATCACTACATCTAAGGAGGATCCTAAAAATTTTGTGGTGATATGTAAGATATTTATTAGTTAAATAATAGATAATTTAATATTTTATTGTTTTTCAATTCATACATTCACGTCATTCATGTTTAGAAGAACTATTCAAACCCCACCTCAAAATATAGAGGTTAAGTTCCCTATGAGAGCATAGAAGGGGAGAATTATTTTATCCAACTTATATAAATCATAATCAATTAATGTTTGTGGACTTAAACTCCCATAAAATCTTTTCATACCTTATTTTGTTCATTTAGATGCAATATTGGACATGGATTTTCTATCTTTATAAAAATCCACATCAAATGTTGAGAAAGTTGTATCACTCTTCAAATCCTAAGGAGTCCTCCCATTTTTTACACGTTTAATGAGGAGGATGAATATTCATTGGATCCATATTTTCATGTTTGGATGCTATTTCATATTAATAAATAATATCTATCTCAAATTGTTGAGACAAAGGAGAGAATCAATCTTGAAGACATGCAATTGTGAGGGACTAAACTGATGGATTCTCTGATGAATTGCATGTTCTTCCTTCTGAACGTGAGGTTGTGTTCGAAATTGAACATATTATTGGATATATTCCAATATCCATGAAACCATAATGAATATAAATCATTGAGTTGTAGGAATTGACGATGCTATTACAAGAGAATTTGGACCTAAGTTTTATATGCTTGAGTGCTTCATAATGGGGTGCATGAGTCCTCTTCGTCACTAAGAAAGATGGATCAGTGTGCATATAAATTGATTTTCAGGAGCTAAACCAAATCCTGATAAATATTAAGTATACCCTTCCATGTATAGAATAATTGATCAATAAACTATGTGGGGCCATCTGTTTCTCTAAGGAGGGACTTTATTTGGGTTATCACCAATTAATGGTGAGGATAGAAGATATTTACAATACTACCTTCCAAATGAGCAATGGAAACTATGAGTTCAAAGTGATTCCCTTCATTATCAGTAATTCTATAGAAATATTCATGGACTTAATGAATGGAGTCCTTATAGATTACCTTGAAAAATTTATGGTAGTGTTTATTAATGATATTATGATATACTCCATGTTTATGGGGGAATAAGAAGAGAATTTGAAAACAATGATAAACTCTCTATGAAGGGAGAACCTTTATGAAAAGTACAATAAAAGTCAGTTTTGGATAGAGGATGTATCCTTGTTGGGGAATGTTATCACCAAGAAAGGAGTATCTGTATACCCTTCTAAGATAATGAAAATTGAAGAGTTCCCCTAAAAAACATCTTCCATAGATATCTAAAGTATTCATGCTCTAAATAAATATTACTGGTGATTTTTGAAGACAATATCACATTTTTTTAAACCCACTAAAAAAGATGACTTACAAGGGAGAATAGTTTTTCTGGACTAGTGAAATTAAATACTACTTCAATGTGTTAAAAAGACTCTAATAACTATTCTTGTAATCACACATTTGACAAAGGGGCTTTTTTTGTGGGTTCTAATAATTCTTAGTAGAGGGGATTATGATGTTTAATGACGAAAAATGATAGAGTTATAACCTATGGCATAAATAAATTTATATTTTAGGAGAAAAAATACCTTATATATGATCTGGAGTTGACAGTTGTGATCTTTAAATTGAAAATTTTGGGGAATTATCTCAATTTGGAGAAGATTAAAATTTATAATAATCATAAGAGCCTCAAATATGTAGTCATATAGAAGGATATTAATATTGTCCATCAAATATTGATTGGACTCAACCAGTATTATGACTACTCAACCTACTACCATCCAGAGATAAGAGATAAAGTGGATTATTATCTATATAAAATGCTTCATAAAAAATTATCAATGATGATAATTTTTTCAAGATCCAGTATTATTATAGTTTCAAAGGATATATATTGGAATCATTAAGGAAGGAACATCACCAATAATCTATCAAATGATTTTCCAACCATCCATTAAGGAGTAAATATTGGATGCTCAGTGATGTGATACGGGAATTCAGAAGACAGTGAAAGATATTAGAAAGGGGAAATCCTTAGTGTTTAAAATTGAAGTGGAAGGAGTTGGAATAATTGGGTCGTGATTATGTGTATCACCAAACAAATATATAAAAAAAGATCGTATGAGTATAACACATAGATCATCCTTCTCTACTCACCGAGGGAGCCCAATGATGTATAGATATTTCAGAGAGAATTATTTGTTAGAAACGTTGAAGAAGGATATCGCTAAATATATATAAAAATTATCAATATGTTATAAAGGGAAGGATTAAAGGAAAATGTATAAGGGAATTATGAAACAATTAAAAATTCAAACATGGAAATGGGATAACATAATTTTGGAATATTTCATGGAACATACGAAAACACCAACATGAAACAATGTTATATGAGCTGTTTGGGATTGCTCCCAAAGATAACACAATTTTTAGCAATACGAGAAAATTTATCACATGATCATCTTTCAACAATATAAATTAAAGAATAGGTAAGTCTACATGGATTACAACTATCATTTTTATCCAATCCTGGTAGTAGATTCGACTCTATGTTGTGGAAATATCTCTAACATGATCTAAACAATTTTATGAAATTCAGTACATCATATCATCCTAAAACTGATTCCTAATCGGAATGGACTATTCAAAGACTGTAAGACTTGTTTAGATCATATACTATGGAAATTAAAGATTTAAAGGACCCAGAGCTTCCTCTAGATGAGTTCTCTTAGAACATCAATTTCTACTCAAACAACCAAATGGATCCATATTAAGCATTTTATTGGAAACTTTTAAAAACACCAACATGTTAGGATGAATTAGGTGAAATTGTTTTCCTAGGGCCTAAAATGGTTGAGTGAATGGTGGAAAAGTTGAAAACAATTCAGAATCACATCATGGATGACCAAAATTAATAGAAGATCTATGTAGAAAATTGTTAAGGGGACCTAGAGTTTAAAGATAGCGACATGGTATTCCTCCACATATCTCCATGGAATTGGATCATGAGATTTGTGGAAAAGGTAAAGCAGAGTCCAAGGTACATCATCCCCTTCAAAATTCTTGATTGAGTCGGAGTTGTGGCCTATGGAGCAGAACATCCACCTATCATTTTATAAGTACGTAATGTATTCCAGGTATCCCACTTGAGGAAGTACATACCAGATCCCTCACATTTACTGACTCCAAAGTTAGTATAGAGAAAAAATGATCTCTCTCACAAGAAGTAGATAGGTAAGCCCATACACTATATAGATAATTTTATATGCAACATGAATAATTACCTGGTCAAAGTGATTTGGTGAAACCATAAATACTAAGAGGTAATAAGGGAACTAGAGGAAGTGATTAAGGAAAAGTACCATCACCTATTATGTACATAGAATATAAAATGAAATTTCATGGGTGAAATTTCATAAGGGTTGAATAATGTAACAACCCAAAATTTTATCAATGGAAATTCAATTCTTATAATTATGTCATATTGTATAAACCACATAAAATAACATTGTGAACACAATACAAACATTAAAAATGAATAATGAATATAATAAGATGTATTTATAGAAGTTAAGGAAATTATTCCATTGTAATGGTAACTTAACCTCTGGAATAGTTAAATGACAATTAAGAATAATAACCAGGAAAATAGAATTGTATACTCACATTTGAATGTATAAATAAAATATAGGAATCTTATAATTGATAATATGATATAATTTTACCATAGAATAAGTTGATAATTGTTTTAAAAACAATTAATTAAGTGTTGGTATTGTTATAAATTATAAATGATAATTTATTATTTTATATTTAATATAATAATTAAAATAAAATATTTTCATAAAACAAATTCATGAATAAAATTGTTTTTGCTTGATTATTATAAGATTATTTTTTGAGACCAAAATTATTTTTCAATGTGTTATAAAAACAGTTATATTTTTAAAATAATTATTTTCCAAGTAAATGATGATTTTAATTCAAGAATTAATTTCTCATATTTAGAAACATGTTTTCATAATATTTACTCATTTTTAACAAGTCTATAAATGGATTGGGTAATTTTTTAGAATTTTAAAAAAAAAATTGAATTTTTTTGAATAGTAATGTACCATTATATATGATAAAAGCTATATGAATTAATTGTTGAGTAATTATTGATGTAAAGATTATTTATGACCAAAATATAAAACTATCCCTAATTACTTAAATATATTTAGTGATATTGTTTAAACTATTCATAATCCTAATCCAAAATAATAAACTAATGAATAAAATAATTTGGAAACATCACCTCTCCTACCCTGTATATACAACACCTCACCACCTCTTCTCCTAACACCTTGAAAAACCTGAAAAATTTCAAATATCTTCTAAATAATCTTCCCAAGCCCCTAACCCACATCCTTGATCCATTAGTCTCTTTAAAAATAAAAAACCTCATTCTATAATGACATTATTAAGGGCGTGGAAATCAAGAGGTAACATCCCCTTTTTCTTTTAATTTCATTTCAATCTAGATTTATTTTATAATACTATCCTCTTATAATATTATCTTAGTGGAATGATAAATCTAGTATGTTTTATATTTTTTAATTTTATTATGTTAATTTAATAATATATCATCATGCCTCTTCTCTTCTCTCATTTATTCTATAAATGGAAATGACATCTATGAATTATTATTTTATTTCCTTCATGGATGAAAAGTTTTAATTTTCCATTACCACCTTCATGGATGGTAATAAAACCAGTAAAATGGTTAAAAAATATTATAAAATGTATTTTGTAACATTTTATTATGTTTGGGAGATAACCATTATACATGATGTTAAATAATATATCAAAATGAGTTCATTATGATTGAAAAACCTCAAAATTAAAAAAAATTATTATCATTAGCATTTTATCTAAGGATTCATCCTCATACCATATAAAAAATGATATATAAGATCAATTAAACATATGAACTTTCATTAATAACATATAATAGAACTTCTTTACTATTATCCCAATTTTATATGAAATTTCACTCATGTGTACAAGTGAAGTGGTTATGAAAACCAGGAAATATAACACTCTTGAATAATGAAATTGTTCACTATAACTCAACAAAATGGAAATAAATGAACTTAATAAAATTACAATGAATCAAATACAAGTATTTGAGGTTCTGTATTTTTTAAATAATGAATCTAATTTTATTATCCTAGATATTAAATTGAATAAATCATTCAGACATACGGTAAGGGGATTACCGAACACAACACTCTTCCTTTTGGGTTTCCCTCTTTCACACTTTTTTGTATAGATGTTACTATAATGTTTTATAAATATAATTTAATTTTATATACATTTATTTTAAATATATATCCATGCTTCCAATATTGTGTTATGACAAATGTAAGGATTTTTCCAAAAGAACTCATCATTCTAAAAACACATGTTTTATTTCACATGAGATTGTTTCATCTTCACTCAAGATTGATGATTCTTATACCATGTATGTTATTGATTTTTTATATTTGGAACCCAAATGGTTATCTTTGACATTCTTCATTACGAAATTCTTATGAAACAAATTTTGTTTCCATGTGTTATTTTATGGTAATGATTGTTATATGTTCTATGTTGAATGTGTGATTATGTAAGTGTTAGGATCCGACGAGTCCATCATGAATTATAAAGCACAACAATGAATTGGATAATGTGATGTATATCATGAGAGTATATGAAATATGTCTGAACATGATTCTTGTCTTGTTCATAATGATGATGTTATAATGATGCACATATGTTATGTGTGAACAATATTCTAGACTTGTTCACAACTATTTGTGGTAGATGAACACTAAGACATGATGTTTCATTTTTATGCACTACCAAATTCCATGAATTTATCTAATTATTTATCTCATTATTATGATCATGATACTTTTCTTGTCTTATTGTGGTTTTCATTATGCTCAACCATGTTTCAGGTCTCTTATTCATCCTTTTACTGGGATTTTAGCTCACCCCTTCTTTTGTTGTATATCCTCTAGAGAATAATTGGACTAAAGAGAACACGTGGACCAATAAGAAACTAGATAATATAGAATTATGTAAGGGTTATTCTTTACTATATAAATATTATGTTTGGCCCTAATTTTCCAAAGACACAGAAACTATGGATCCTGGTTTTTAAGGCTTTCCTATCAAATATATTAAAAATGATGTAATAATAATGTAATAAAAGTAGAGACATTATAGTATTAAAGAAATGAAAGTTTCATCAAATAAATAAAACAAGCAGGGTGATTATTCACAGCAAAGAGCAATACTCGGAACTTGTTTTTACTACAAATACATTAAAATTCTCACTCTAAAATATCATCTTTATGGACCCTCAACTGGTGGTATCCACACACGAGACCGATCTTCTAGAACCATATCACACCTCTAAATTGGTTAAATAGGTTGTAAATCCTTGGAAATGGTACTTTTTTGTTATCATATAACGGTTCAGGTGATGATAATCTATGCAAAGATGCAATCTCCCATCCTTCATTTACGAAACAACACTAATGATACGTAAGGAGACACCATGGTATGATTATACCCCTCTCATAAAGTTCCTAACACTACTACAATAGCTAGTGGATCTCTATAGGGTCCATGTGATATATCTTACAAGATAGTAGAGTGGTGTTGGGCTAGAAGTCAATGAGAAAATCCATATCCCACCATAGAGGTATGCTAAGAACATCCTTAGAGAAGATGTGCATTTAATCCTCCACATTTGAACGAACTAAATAGCCTACTTCTCCAAGGTATATACTCACTAACATATGGTTTATATGATTGACCATCCATCTCAGTTATCCCTTTCACCCTACACTGAGATATCTCCCTCTAGAATAGAATAATATTGTCTCATCATCACATAGGCATCCAAATTTTCTAAAGTGACGATTGATATTTGATTGGACCATGGATAACCGATCAATTCCCAAGATAATGTAACATGTTTCCATAGTGATTTCCAAATGGTCCCATGTGAACCTCTCTCCTCTAAGAGCTAGATCACACAACCGAAATATGAAGGATACAGAAAAAGAATTCTATGTATGAACATCAAGACCATGTGGTTGGGATGGTTACTCAACTGGGATATCTATCTATTACAACATACATATAATGATAAAGGAATGTCTGGAACCTATATCAACTAATACATATGAAATATTATAATAACCACATATCATACCTCTAATCTTCTCGTGCCTTGTGGGATCATTGAAATCTAAATACAACATCTGTCTACAGCCCCAACCTCCATCTCCCTCAACCTGATGTGGGATGCCTAATGATGGTATCTTAAGGATATCGTAATGTTTTCTACCACCGATATCTCACCCCCTCCTCTACAAGCTTATCCTCCATAGGGACCCGATATTCTCATCCTGGGATATCCTTGATCATGGTGTTTCATCTACTATGGAATTCCATTAATGATCTTCTTGGGCTTCATTACACATCTATTTAGGATGTTTGTTCTATCTGACCTATCCAGTCACAAGTAACGCACCACCCCTCTCTTGTATAAACATGTTCTCTACAATTCCACAGACCATGCTCTTAATTATGATAAAATAAATGTCTCCTATGTTGAGATCCTGGTTCCTGGTGTTTGTGAGCTACTGCAGATGACTCAACATTATGGTACCCACAAATATCTCCACCTTTATGGTGTCCCTTTTAATATATATATATATCTGTGTGTGTGTGTGTGTGTGTGTTTCATGAGTTCCCTCTACAGCACTTAGAGATAAGTGGGACTACACAAGGGTCCAACACCAGCAAAGATCAATATGTGGAGTCTCTACTCGATCTTATTTTTCTAAAGTAACCATTATATATCATGTTAAGCGAGTAAAGTGTAAGGTTTGAAAAACTCGTTGAGTACTCGGACACTTTGATTCCTCCCTAATAGAGCTCCAAAATATCATCGATCTGGACTATGTGCAAGTTGTTGGGGTTGTACTCATCACAAAATAGCTACTGGAATTTGGTTCACTAGAGTGTCAACTCATTAAGGATTTTCATAACTAGGCATCACAATTTCCTAGACGCTCTTTGAAATTTTTTACATTCTTGCGAAACCACATACTCTATGGGGGTCCAAACAAGCATGATGATTTATACAACTGACTCAATCTAATCATATAATTCCAGAGGATTTAGAACATTGTGGGACCTCATAGGTATCTACCACAGGAACTCGTTGATTATGTTATGCTTGTGAACATCTCCACCATGCTCTTCTAGGTTTATCTACTACTAAAAAGGTAGAGGTGATGCGACTTACTCACCTAGAGGAAGGGGATCATGGGACGAGACCTGATGGATGCCTCTTCGATCATAGGATTGTTGTTACAATCCATAGCTTGTATCATGGCAGACAATCTTAGCGGTGGCATGATGAATGTTATCAAGAGTACCTTGGTCATAAGATAATATATATATATATATACATATATCAACAAGAATGGGGTGTTGAGTCAAGGAGTATAGAAAAATAAATAAATCATATATGATGCATTTACATTAATCCCTACAATAAATGTATCTTCTTGCCGAGTCCACAAGTAGGTAGCCAGGGTCCTAGTGAATTGATACTCTAGATGCCACAACATCTCTATATTCCCTTCATAAGAGAGACACTCTAGATATATTTAAAATGTTTATATAAACCCATCAAATAATATTAATGGGATATATCCAAACATCATCCCAAGGAATGATGTTTATATAATACCAATCTTTCATGACCCAACCTAAGATAGGGATCGAGTTTCAACTACCCCAATCCCACATCTATAGACCATGGAGTGGATACAAGAACCTAAGGAATAACTAAATCAAGAAGGATTTTTTGTAAATACCTATACACATAAACATAATTTTGTTGATCCCAAAGTTGATAAGTAAAGATCACAATATGAAATATTGTTGTAAATTAAACTAAACATTCAAGAATGTCTAAACAATAAAAAATGTACGACGGTTTAAAATGGAAATAAAATGTAAAAATACAATAAAAACTACAAATATCTACTAATATAAAAAAACAGGATAAGTAAGTGGATGAAATAGATCACAACTCCAGAATCCAATGCTATGACCACCGTACGTGGTCCAAGCACCCAGAATCACTAAGAACTAATGTAGTCTTCGTTGAATAGTCTATCATCTTCAAAAGGCATGACATGTGTGGGAGAATCCCATGCAAGGGTGAGAATATACATACATATTTGGACACCATTAAATCTGAAAGGGATAATTATGATATAAAATTAGAAGAGAAAGTCTGTTGAAAGAAAAAGGTACATTGTATGATAACATCTCAACCCAATTAGGAATGAATTAATTATCAACGAAACATTAGGGGATAAACATAGTGAGCCGATGAACTACACATCGAGTGTTATCAACCTATATAAGGAAAGTATACTCATATAACCAAAATACTTAAAACACAGAAAGCATGTGGCATATCAACTACGTCATCTCCTCTCTTTGATAGAGAGTAACCAAATCCAAGACGTGGATACAATATATATATATATATGTATATGATCAGTCAATTAATACAAATAGATAGAGAGGGTAAAGAGATCTACATCTCTGAGCTCATCCCCAGAAAAAGAGTATCCAATATTTCTAAAAGTCTGTCAACTATACTCATCATCCATTACCACAAAACTAGGTTTTAGTAGTGCCATCCTTTAACAGCACTAAAAAATTGCTCATAAAGGGTAATTTTAACAGTTCCAAAAAATAAATCTTAAAAGTGACCAATTATCAGCGCTTTGTTTTATCCTTGATAAAGGCACCCCCTTTAAAAATTCTTTTTTTAGTACTATTAAAAGGGACCGCTATATCAGTGCATTTTTTAGTAGCACTGATAAAGTTCAGGGGGCTTTGTCAGTGATTTTTCCTAGCACTGATAAATTGAATACTTCAACAAAATAATGAAAATTTTATATATTAATACATTAGAATATTTCTATTGATATAAATATAATATATATTTTTTAAATATGTTTTAGATATGTATAAAAAGACTATAAAATTTAATATATTAGAAATTTAGTGTAAATGGCTTTAAAATATTTTAGAAAATATTATTAATTAATAATTTTCTAATTATCATCGACTAATAATCATTTAATAACAATTTAAAGGCACAAAAAATCAAACACACTAATAAAATATCTAAAATAAGTTGAAAAGGTAACTAAAACTTCAATTAGCCCTAACTTTTCATCTGGGTTTCTGTTTGAGCTCTACATTATATCAAATTGAAGACTGAAATGATCTATACACACTAGTAAACCAAGGGAACATATATCACATTTTTTAGGCCAAATAAGGACTAGAAGCCCTCCAAAACTGAGTTTTTAGTCGGGATACCATATTTGTTTAACAATATATGGAATTTCAACTTCATATTTTTTCACTTTTTCAGTGGGGAATGAATTTATATGAATGGATTACATTCATATTAAAATTATGGAATTTAAATTTTATCATTTTTCAAAATGTAATGTTATTTATAATCAAATATATAACAATATATACTTATTTAATATATATTCGCACAAAAAAATTAATTTTATAAATAAATAATTAAACATATTTACATAAAAAATATATTTCCCAATATATAAGCCTTATCTAAATAAGAATCTAATATCCATTTTATTGAAAATAAAAATACATGGATATTTATATACCTATATAATGTGTTTGTGTAAATATATATATATAGTTGTGTGCATTTGTATTGATAAGAGGATATATATTATCTATATATAATAAACACATGTATATAAATATAAATATATAATATATGTATATATGTATGTATAATTATACATACAGATATACATATAATATATATATATGTGTGTGTGTGTTGTATATATGTATTTATTTATTTATAAACACACATACAAAGGGATATTTTATAAATGCATTCAAAACTGGTCTTATAAATACATATTAAGATACAAATAAATATATTAATATATTAATATAAATATATATATATATATATTAATATATTAATATAAATATATATATATATTAATATAAGAGTAAATATAACTATATATATATAAATATATAGATATACTATAAAATGAAGAGAAAAGAAATATGGTTGAGTGGAAAAGGCTTAGGTGCACAGGCAACAGGTCACGAGTTTGAATCCAGGGGGAGGAAAGTCACACGTGCAGGTGGGGAGTAATTCCTAGAGCTGATAAAGGGGTTGGGGGCGTTGTTAAAGGATAGTGGGGGGCTGGGGAGTGCGGGCTACGGTTGGGGGTGGGACCCTATTGAAGGGGGGCTTTAAGCGTTATTGATGCCCCTCCCCCTGATATAAAGAATTTATTTATTTTATTCTTCTATTTTTTAACCTTTATTAGTGCTATTTAAATTTGTTGATAAAAGGGGCCTCTATCGGCACTTTTCTGAGTGCTGATAAATGGGGCCCCATTTATCTTTACCTCGGTTAACAACACTTTTCTAGTGCTGTTAATGACCTTTTCTTGCACTAATAAAGGGAATATTAATAGTAGTTATCTCTCACATCATCCCAAAAGTAATCTTCCAAGTCAAGCCACACCATTTCATTGTACTGTATATTTGAGGTGGTATGGGATCGGCGTAGAAGACTCCCTAACATGATGATGGGGGGTTTCACTATAGTGGAATTTAGGACGCCCTGCCCAGCACTACTAGAGGTACCACTAAGAAGTTGAGGACCCACATCCTAATACATTAGGTGGTTCCATACTTATTATGTTGAGGACCCACTGCCTAGCTAAATAGGAGGGTGCCACTCAAAAATTGAGAAATCATTCCCAAATTATCCAGGATGTTTCTACTATGATGATGTCAAGGAACCACTACCCAACTCAACTAGATGGTACCACTCCGAATACATCACTAAACCACTGCCTACCTGAAACGGTGGGTACTAATTGGAAGGTGTCTAGTGATCCATCATGACCACATACTTCATCGGATGTTTCCTTAATAAGCATCGTACCCAATACATTTCACATTATATCTCAAAAGAAACAACTGAGGGATCCATCACATATTACATAAAAAACACTAATAATAGGCCACTCGTCCAAATTCCATGTTCAAATGATAGAGATATGGATGAATGAAGTTTCTGTAAAAAGAAACTAGGTGTATATGAAATTTGAGGGGACCCAAATTACATGTGGTCCCACTCCACCTCCAAGATGTGTCCCGGGATGGAAAATGGCTCCCAACTATGTTGAAGTGTGCACCGTGTATGTTAACTACACGGTGTGTCCACACTGCCTAGGGAATGGGCCTTCTAATAGTGGTTGTGTCCATATTCCAAACCCCATGTGTATGGACTCAAGTACACAAACATGCGTTTGGTTTTGTACATCTATATAGTTTCTCACCAATGTGATCAATCACATGGGTTTTTGAACATGTAAGGGGCACATGGTTTGTTTGAGAGCTTAAACACTATGTCATCCAAATGTTCTCCAAAACCCTAGTCACTGCCTTTGAGGGGGAAACGCCTTATGTGTTCATCAAAATACATGATGCGTATTCAATTTTCACCATAAATATTAGATATGATCATTCACCTTCAATTTGAATAAACATCCACTGATTCCACATGGAATCAGCATGAAAATTTTGGTTCTTGATGCAAGTCCAATATCTCGATTTTCACTCTCCAAAATATGTTTTTTAATCATTAGTGGTTCTGTCATTAAAAACAAACATCATTGTACCATTTTTTCATTTGATTTCTACTCTATTCATCAAAATAATATCCCATTTATTTCCAATATCCATGATCTAGACATACCTCTCAATCCTTTATATATTTCATAATCCATCACAGTTCTGAGGGTCTGATCGAGATCAATATTACCCAACAAGGTCGAATTGTGACTAAGAGGTCTTATCGGTGATGATAAAAAAGTAATGGAGAGAAAAGAACTATAAACAGGATTAAATGATAATTCAACAACAATTATCGTCCAATGTCCATGAACGTTGAACCAAGGATTAGAAACTATCAGAAATAATTGAATTTCCATAGTTGTAAAAATGTAAAGGCTATAAAATTGATGACATATCAAAGAACAATGATCGATCAAATAAAAAAATTAATCGATGTGTGTAAAAATTAAAAATTATGAGTCTTACCTAGATTATGTGTTGATTATTAATGAAGAACGCATCTGCCAATGATTTGAGTGATGTTACTCCATTCAATGTGTCCTGATCTACTCTCATATAGAGTTCCATCATCACTTCGCATGATATGCCAATAGAGGGGGAAGAAAGAGATCTAGATTTATCCTAGGGTTTATATATCAAACCAAGGATAAATATGTTTGGAAATAATCTTATATATTTAGTTGCCACATTTCAAACAAATTAGTTAATTCAATTATAATTAAATATTTCATTAAACACTCTTCCAACGGTTGAGGAGTTTGAAAATACCTTTAAAACTCATTTTATGTCATTCCATGGGTAAGAACCGAATTTCGAATTTAACTATGGTATCAAATTTAAGATTTTAGCACCTATTTAAGAGTTACCTTGTTTTATTTATGAACCATGCATGCAAATTATTAAATATATTGAATATTTTTATAAAATTATGTACGGGCTAAAGGGGAATCAGAATCACAATATGTCTAAACACAAAGATCTAGAATATATATATAATTATTTCAAAGACTTACACGAAAAAAACCAAGTCTCAAAATCCTAAAAAATTAGATCCTTATGAAAAGGATTCGAGATGATTGTGAATTTCTAGAAAATATTCAAAGTGAGACGGAGTTCATGAGCGTAAGAGAAGAGTGGAAATATGAGGGTTTCACGGGTTAAAACCAAATTAAAATCAAATTTCTATATCATTAAATCCATGACACCTGGTGGAAAATCAGTATTTTGGAAATAGAATTCAAATATACACATGTTACATTCACTAAAACTCCCACTCACATTTTTGGTTCACACAGTTTGGAAAAACATTTTCTGGCCATGCTATTCCCTATATATATAGTTTCAGGGTTTATCTTGTCACAATCATTGTTTTTATAGTCCATGTTGTATCCATGTTCCTCTCTATAAACACCCCAAAATCAAATTATTGGTTCCATAGAGATGTTTCATAGTTTCCCTAAATTGGGTTCAATTAGTTCAAATTTAGACACACTTCAAAAATACAGTAAAACTATATAGAATGTCCAAAAAATGAAACAAATTATTATATGACATGAAAATACATATTGACTGGGTAATATACCTAAAATATATCTTCTTCCACCTTATATAAAAATATATTACTTCTTAATGTCATTCTCGATGGACAAGACTTTATTTTCAAAAGTAATCATATTTAATAAATTTATATATGACCATTTTTATCCAATGTTATCCTTCATTACAAAAGTGTGTGACACATAATTTTTTTATTTCATTCCAAATAAATACATTTTCCCAAAAAAAAATTTGGGATCATTACTAATGTTCGTCACTGTGTTTTGATGGTTATTTAAAAGTAAATTATATTTACATTATTTTATAAATTATTGTAATTTTAAAAAATTATTTTTTAAAGTAATCAATTTTCTTCTTATCCTTTGAAGAAACATTCTAATTCTTTTACAAAATGTTTTAAATCTCTTTAAACATTTTTTAATGCTTAATATTCATCCCTAAGAATATTCTATTATGATTATTCCATCCATTGTTCTATGGAAAACATATGATATTATATACAATTAATAAAACATCATCCATGAATTATCATATAATGGTAAAAATTATAATAATTCTAGAAGATCAAGAAATCTAATGTCTATGGGTAGTCATTTAAATAGAATACCAACTTCTAAAAGAATTATAATGACTTCTTTCAAAATTTCATTAACATCCTCATGAAAATAAAATTTTCTTCTAAAATGACATATGATAACTTGGGGACAAACATAAATAATGGGTGAGATATAAAACATAGTAAAAAGAATAAAAAATTTAAATAAGTTTATGTGATCCAAGAGGAATATAAAGATAACATAAGAGTGTTGAGAATTATAATCTTGAAATTTGAGTCATAATATTACATGATTGCATAAAGTAATCATGGGAATGTGGAAACTACATAAAATAAGACATCATAAAGATAATCCAAGGCTATCTACCAAGAAAAAATAACATATTTTAGTTTGGATAACTCCATGTGTAACATAAATTGTATGTCAGAAGATAAAAACATTAACAAATTCATTGGAGGTATAAATAATGTATGGCCCACCCAGTACATTCGTAAAATGTTCATTTATAAGTGTGCCACATATATCATATAAAAAATTATGCATTTAATCATTTTTATACCCATGATTAAGGATTATAGGTTACATACATGTAATTTCTCATTAAATAATTGATAGTTAAAACTAGGTGAATACCCTTGTGTACAAATAGGGATGGGTATTTACTACACAAATGTTTAGAAAGTAAAATCACAAGATTATTTCTGTAGCCTAATGGGTGTACATAATGTTTTATTTACATGGTGAATGAGAATGAAAGGTGTATCTAATTAATTTGGAATCATAAGGATAGTAAGAGGGTTGGGTAAAAACATATCCTAACTAGATAAATTGGAAATCAATAGGCAATACAAAATAAAGTTCTTGAATAAAGAGGAGTAGAGGATTTGATACATTGATAGCACACATATAAATGATTGGGAGGAGCTTATTATGTGAATGTGGGGTTATGTTATAGCTGTAGAGAGGGAACGTTGGATAATGTATTGGAAAATAAAATTTTAGTGAAGTGGAATGAGATTTTTGGTGGGTTTACAGAGAATAATAGATGAAATTTCGTCGAGAGAAAATACCTCAAAGAAACTTCAAATCATTTTTTGGTTGATTGTGATTATTGACCAAGATGGTTTTCGTGGTCAATTGTGGTGTTCGAGATATATTTTTGACAACCTATGTTGACAAAGAACCATAAAAAACAAATGGATGATCTGGAGGTGGTACAAAAAGAACAGATTCACAGTGGCACTATTTTCTATTATTTGCCAGATTTTTGGGTTACAAAATTTAGAGATTGGATTTCATCATAAAAAGTGTAATTTCTTAAAGGCTATATTATGTTGTCGTATAGGCCTGAATTTCACGAATATGGGATTTATGAAGAGTGTTTTAGGAAGGATTCAAGAATCCTAAATGTGCTTTCCATGAACAATGATGAGTTTCCCAAATAGTGACTTTGAGGAGCATCACGAATAGAGTATCGCAGTGACTATAAAGGCCTTTGACATCAAAAAGGTTTTTGGTACCCAAAGTTTTAAGGAACCATGAATATTTTTATGGAACTCCCTAAGATTAAGACAATCATTTTGAATGGGATTTTTTTTGGGTCTTCATGAAAAAGGGGAGCACCATGAATGAAATGAAAGGGCATTGTGAAATGTTGATGATGTGGCCTCGATTGTTATAGAATCAGTGGAATGAATATTTAAAGGTCTCTACCCCCTTAATAATGAGAATAAAGATTCAATGATATTTATAAGTCTTTGGGTTTGTAAAGATGGTTCAAGAAGGGGGTTCTCGAAGGGGTTTTTTTGTGAAGAAGTTCATGAATTCTAAAATCGAACTGAATGTTCTGAGCATCATGAATGAAAGGAATTCACAAAGGCTATAAAATCCAACTGAGACATGTGAGCTTTGTAAAGGTCTGTTAAGCTTCATTAAATATGGTTGCTTCATGAAGTCTAGTTTTTTCTTCACAAAACAAGGTGCATCATAAATCCTAGTTGAGCTTCGTGAAATAGGGAGCTTCACGAATGCAGTGTACATTGAAAATTTGTTTTAGACGGGGTTTACCAACATTTTTTTTCTAATGTGGTATTCATTAGTGGATGAAAGTGGAAAATAAATATATTATCTACATACATTGTGGGATTCATTCATTAGTGGAAATGAAAGGACCTATAAGGCTATAAACTGTGAGTGGATCTTCGGAAGAAGTAGTGTACACATTTCAGTTGAGAGAGAAGTAAGCTTTCAATTTGTGATTGGTTTTAATCCAAGAGGGACAATGAGTCTACTTAATACATTGTAAATAGTAGTGTAATTTTAGAGGATTTGGTACATCGGCACATCACAATTGTATGCTCCTTAAATGTTGCCCAAGGCAGGTGAACCAAGTAAAATCATCGCGTCCTATAAATGCCTTAATTTTTGTTCATTCCTTTCTATGGGAAAGAGAGAGAATATAGTTTTTTAATAGTTAAACATGATAAAGGGGGCAGTTGGGTTAATATATCGTACCCTAATTCACCCCTAGTGTATTTTACATTTTATACCTAACAAAATTCATTATAAATTTTAGAAAAATGTTTAGAACTATATATGATATTGTACTCAAAACCATAAAAATTCCAATCGGGTTTCCAATTATTTCTACAAAAGAGGAGTGGATTGAATTATTTGATTATTTTTATAACTAAAAATATTAAAATAACTACCTTGGTGATGTATAAGTGAATCATGTTTATAAAGAAGATATTTTATAATCATAATATATAGTCTTCGGTTTTGATATTTCATATAGGGTTTATAAAATTCATAAAATAACATAATAAACCTAATATTTTAAAGTTAAAAAATATTAATTTGGTCATGGATAATCACTATATTATTTACCACATCACTTGGGAATTTTATGAGGTCATAATATAACAGTATATTTATGTTGTATTTAATTTTGAACCAAAGATTCAGCAATCTTTAGAAATTACGATATAATCATCTCTGTCTAATTTCAATGTTATTATTTAAAAATAAATATTTCGGTTTACAAAATAAATTCTATGTATTATAATTTATAAATATAAATCAATAATTAATATTTATTAATAAATACTATTATGTGTTGAAAATAATAGTTTTCATAGACTTATCCATATGATTTTTGATATCTTAAATTTTTTTAATTATTAATATTTAATATTTTTTAACAATAATATGATATTAAAATATCATTTATTTATAAAATTATTAAATACATTAAAAAATTCATTCTTGATAAATATTTAACATTTCCAAAAAATAAACTTTTTTAATTGCCTCAAAATCTAATTAAAACTAGTAGTATAAATTAACATTAAAAGAGATAAATATAACTACTTTTTATAAAAATAAAATATAAGAAATAATACTATTAGGTTCTAGACACAAAAAACAATATAACACCATTTATTACCAAAGGATAATGTTTGTGATGGTGGTATTTTCATATGGTTGTTCAACAAATGTTGTTTGGATTGTAATATCGATGAGATTGAACATGTCCCTTAAACAGTTTTTCTCACGATTTAATTTTGTAATATTAACATGGTTTTAGCCATGGAAAAATCACAGTGATGTTATCTCCAAAAGAAGTTCCTATAAATGGGATTCATTGTGTATTATCTTACTAGTCAATGCCATCACATTCTTTTTCTGTGTCAAAATGACTTAATCATAACCCTTATTATAGTAATCTTAATGGTCAATTTACAATTTCAATATTATTAAGGATTATAAATCTTATCAATATTTTATATTTTATAGAGAGGATAATGGTCAAAATAATAAAATTATGACTTTTGTTTACTATAAATACATTAATTGATGACAAATTTCTCATTGACAAATACAATTTCTTATTTAGATGATCTATTCATTACATAATTCTCCCATTAAAAAAATTTCCTAAGATTTTTCATTACACACACTAAAATATATGACACTGCATATGTTTCACCAACTCTTTCATTTCACATGTCACTATCTCAAATATTAGAATCCCCCATAATTTTTTGACCTGATGTGCTTCCCATTTTTATATCCTTGACTCCATGATTGGAAATCGTCACCAGATGGTCCTCGTATGAATGATCATTACCTTTTGTTAACACCATTGGATTCAATATTTTTGAGGGGTCTAGTGTATAAATCCTCATGAGGGATAAATGGAACCCATCATGTACATGAGATATTCTAGGTGGGAGTTCTAGATGATAGTTTACTACTCTGATGTGATCAAGGATCTCAAATGGGTTGATGTTTCTATGAAAAATAATTCCCTTATTCTATAACCTTATGAATTTCATCCATGATGATATACAAATGAATACTTTATCTTGAAACTAAAACTCCAGGTCTTAACTATGATTATCAACATATCATTTCTGTTAAATTTTGATAATTTTTTTATGATGGATTGTGGTTTCAACCATGTCTACCATATATTGGATATGTTTAGGCACCATCATCTTATGCTCTCAAATATTATCTTATCATGTCTGATATTTGTACATCATCCCATATCAAGCCTCATAGGGTTCATTTTCAATGATGGAATTCAATTTGATGTTATATGAGAACTCTATTTGGGGATGTTTTTGATCCCATCATCATTGAAACTAAACTTAACATAATCTCAACATATCCTTTAGAGTTTGAATGGTTCATTAAGAGTAATCAACCTTTCAAGGATGATAATATGTCAAAAGATTAGGCCTTTATCCATCAATTATCTTATTATTATCCAAAATTCATCGTTTATCCTCAAATTGTGATCAAATACAACAGACATTGAAACTCTATGTAGTCTTACCACTTCACTAATGTATATCATGGATATTTGGTCAGGATATATATTATAATTGATATAAATGAATTTTACTAACATGGTAAGGAAATTTACTACCACCTAGATGGTGTTATTTCCATTATGGGTCCCCAGGAGTCTAATAGTGAAATCAATTGTTATGTTTTCCCATTTTCATATTGCTTTCAGTAATGGTTTATTCATAGCCATAGACATCAATCCTTCCAAGATGAATTCTCAACATATCATGTATTGAGATACAAACTCAACAATATCTCTCAATTTGATCCCATAAGATGTTTTAAATAAAATATCTATACATTATAGTGATTCCTAGATTAATATAGAAGGAATATTTATGTGTATCCTCTAGATGTTACCTCTTCACTTTTTGGTTTTGATTGGAAACATAAATGAGTTTAAAACTATATAAATATATATTTAGAAAATTTGAACTGTAGTATATTGTTTACGTTAATCAATAGAAACTTAACATATTAATGGGACTCCATTATCCTCCCATCAATTGATGGATGATAATTTATATGATAAATTTAATATTGAGATCCTTCAATTATTTAAATTTCAATGATTTTGATTTCTAAGAAGAACGTATCCCTTGAAATTATCATCATGGATAAATTCTCTAGAGAAATTCATCTTCGACAATCATGCACATTGTTTTCATTCCTAGGATAGTAATATATTGAACAATCACAATGTTTTATGAGACCAATCCAATTTCAATAGATCATATTAAGTTCCTTTTAGTGAATATATAATTGAGGATTTTGTGAACCTTATATATGTCAAACATTTATCCATATATATAATGTCACCAAAAAAATAATTTGAATATCATAGAAGTTAATACTATATCTTGCATTGGATGGTCTTTCCCATGGATCTTCTGTTTATGGGAGTCATAGACTGTCAATGTTTTATCTTGAATGAGTACATTACCCAATACCTTTTTGGATTCATCACTGTAGTTTACATATCCATCCCCACTGATGGGAAATGTGAGAACATGTTCAATTAGTATACTTTTCTTTAGCTATTTAATGTTTTTTTCCACATTCATTGTTCCTGAAAAACATCACACCCTTCTGTGACATCATTTTTAGTGGGATTAAAAAAATTTATAAGTTATTTAAAAATCTATGGCAGTACCTAGATAATATTTTAAATCTACAAATTTGATTCATTGATGTTTTTGAGGGGCATCCTTTAATTTAATCAGTTTTTTATGGATCCATAAATATTACTTTACTGGTGATAACATGCCCAAGAATATTACTTTATCCATCCAAAACTCACATATATTTTACTTTAAAACCATATTTTCCATACAAAAATTCTATGGTACATTATTCAAAAGGTAATTTAATTCCTCCATAATTTTGTAGCGAATAAAAATATCATCTATAAATACAATGAAACGTTTGTCTAAGTATTCCCTAAATATAGTAATAATCAATCCTGTAATGATTTTTAGAGAATTAGGGAGTCTAAATGGCCTTAATATGAACATTTTTTTCTCATACCTTGTATTAAAACAAGTATTTTGGATATCCCACTTATTTTCCATCCCATGATAGTAACCTAATTAAAGGTACACCATAGTGATTTAATCAGATCCATGTTACTAAGAAAAAAATAAATCAATAAGTGATATATGGTATAAGTTTATTATCATTATCTTATTGATGTCATGATAATAAATGTAAAGGTTCACTAACCCATCCATATCCATGAAACGGGGATTGGCACACCTCATAATAAAGCAGTAGGGTGTATACAATCCTAATTTATATTATCCTATAATTTTTTCTTCAACTCCTAAAATTAAAAGAAAATCTATTTTATATTGCATATTAGATGTCATAAAAGCATCTAGTATTATTTCTACTAATAACTCAACCGGACGACCATTTGGAAGACTATGAATTTCCTTGGTGAATATATCTTTGAATTACTCTATAATGTGAAAGTAATAAATGATTATATTTTCATTGGTATCAATAATTTGAGCTAGATATACTTTCTTGAAATAATGAGATATCTATTCTTGAGATGATGGTACCAATGATAATCCATCCATCTCATCGTACATATATAAAATCATAGAAAAATTCATGATACGAAGGTTCATTTCAATTTCAAAAAAAATTTGATGTCTCCATTCATGGATATTCAATCAATGTATATAACGGAATTTAATTTCAATAAGGGGGTATGATATGTTTTTCTGAAAAGTCATCCCACAAATATGGATATGGGATGGTTTATATTCTTGAGATGCAATAATTGACCTATTTTTGTCTTCCACAATTACTTGAATTCAATGTTTTGAGGTGGTTTTTTAATAGTTCAACTATATATTTTTGATATAAAAGACTACATAGAACTGGATACCATAAGTATATTTTCTATTATTAATTAAATAACTTCATAAAATTTCACTACTATATTGTCGGGATCCACCTCAGCATTTGTGATTGCATAAGTTTTCCCTTACTCTCTAGGTCTTGGATGTTGTTATCTTTAGTTGATTTTGGAAACCCTTGGTTTAGTGAATTGATTCACAATGATTTATTATTTTATTCAGCTGAAATATTTCATAAAAGGATGAGGGTTGAAATGTGAATTAATTTCTAACATCTCATTAATGGTGTTTTCCTATTATTTATCCAATGAAAAGTAACATTACTCTATATAGTGAAATCATTTTTTGTCCCCTGTAGGAAATTTTGAGGATTAATTAACCCAAAAATTTAACAATTTGGGTGTTTGATTTTATTTCCCCTAAGATATTTCTCTATCAAACTACTAGAATTAAAATATATTCTTCACTTTATATCTCTAGACCAATGAGACTTTTGAGATTTATTGATCTCCATATCAAATTTGTGGGAATGTAATAAAAATTCCTCGTTGTTGTAAAAATATTGAATGGATAATGATTTTATAGACATGAAATTATCCCAAAAAATAAGATTTTTCATATACATGTTGTAGAAATAAATTTTTTGGAGATGAATCATGAAATTTATTTTTATGTTTTCTTCATAGGCCCCAATGTATTCAACTTCATTATTTCATGGGCATAAGAAAGTCCCCTTGCATTTTCATTAATATATTTAAAGTAACCTATTTATATTTTTTTAAAGAACTCATTCTACCCCATCATTTTGATATACTCTCCAATCTTATTTTTTCATGACAAACATTCACCATTAATCTTTAACACCTCATAATTATTGGTAGGTTCTTTTGTAATAAATTTATTCACTTCAATAGCTTGTGTTGCGCGTAACACCAACTTGAAAAGAACCGTGATCTATTATTAAAATATTATTATTTTAATGTCATAACACATTAATTAATTTTTTATTTATAAATAGAATTGTATATGTTATTAAATGTATTTGGTTTACCAAATAAAAAAATAAAATTTTATCTATAAAAATGATTATTATTTGAAACAAAATGAATGGGTTTTCTAAAAAAATATTTCTGTGCATACATTATGTTTTTATATAAATAGAGTAAATAAATAACTCTTTTTTATTTAATTTAATGAAATTTACATATTTTATATTCATTCAAATGTTTTAACACTAAACTATAATTTTTACTACGCATAAGATAAGAATAAATCCAGGTCTATGCTAGAAAACTATATTATTCTTTAAATAAATATTTCATTATTTTTCACAGAATTTAAAAAAAAAAGTATAATAGTTTTATAAATTTAATATTCAAAAACTGAATCAGTATTTGGACTCAAGAGGTTTATATTTGTTAAATAGACTCTTTTGTAAATATGAATAGTAACTATTGTAAAAATTATCACCTTGATAATGGGTAAATCATGATGTCTTGTTTAAAACTAATTATTATGTTAATAGAATTTCATTTTGATTTCTTATTAGATGGATTTAATTTCACTCATATACCCACGATCTCATAAATTATATCTTTAATGGACACTTTTGGATAAAAATATCCGAAATAATATTTTACATAATGAAATTTAAAAATTTAAAATATCATGTTAATAAATATCTTTTATGTGTCCAAATAGAGACCAAACAAGTTATGAATGAATATAAATGAAAATATTGTCATTAATGAAATTATTTTCAGGCGCAAAATATATTTATTATTTTTATTCATTATATAATTACTTTAATAACTTCTCTAATGCTAATAGAGTATTAATTCCACTCACAAATAAAATATATTAAATGATATTAAAAATATGAAAATTGATATAATTCCAGTGAAATATCATGTTACACATATTGTATAATATAATAAGAAATTATAATGTTGTGGAAATAAATATTATTCGAAATAAAAAAATTTCTTGATGTTTTTTATGTCATATAAAATAAATTATGTCCACATTTTCATTAATGATATTGTATAAAAATAATAGTTTAATAAATTATTTATAAGTCACTAAAATATAAAAATAGCACATGACGGTATGATATTGTATAATATTTCATTCCATCCCCATTTTTATTCAATATTTACCTTATATGTAAAATTATAAACCATTAATACTGAAAACTATTTTGAGACAGTTAATGTTAAAATTGGAAAACAAAGCATTTAAACAAAATGATAAGGTTTAGAACACCCTAGAAACCTATCCAAATTTTATCTTATGAAGATATTTAAATCATATCATACATTATTATCAAATAAAAATACAATTTGATGCATTTTGTTAGGATACTGTCTTTATTACAATTAAATCTTTTATGAAATTCTGGAAGAACCTCTAACATTATTATAAAAGGGAACCCCTCATTCACTTTTTTACACCATATTTATCTATCCTGATCATAAAACCCCAGAAAACATATATCCTCAAAACCATATATATGTTCCATAGGTATTGTTCCATCCAAATTCCAACCCAAGGACCCTTAGGAATATATCTAAATGATGTCCACGGAAGAGGAGGTAATCCTATTTAACAATACTTTCAGGTTTATTTAATCTTCTAAATTATTAATGTTTCATTCCTATAATAAAAAATAAATTTAGTTTCATATATCAAATAATTTTTATTATGATTTTTAAACAAAAATAATGTCTCTCATTTCTATCGTATTAAAATCGCAATTGTTTAATGGGTGTACATACAAGTTATTATCTCCACTTTGTTGTGTAAATTGATTTTCATAATCATTTACATGGATTATTATAATGATTATATGTTATTAATGTGATTGAAATATTTTTTCTATAACTATAATATCATATATATCTTTTTCCAATAAAATCATTTTTAAAATGATAATGTCGCTCGAGCATACATGTGGACTACCACCTCCATAAGGTGATGTGATACATTTTTAACACACATTAAATGCATGGTAATAATGATATATTTATTGAATATATATTATTTAAAGTTTACAAAAAAATATAATATAATGATTAATTATTATTAACCATTCATTCCCTCCATCTGTAGAAAAGATAAAACAATGTTCTTGTGTACGTATGACATGTCGTCTCCATTAATGATGTAATTAATTTTTATATATGTTTAATTTATTGATGAATATATATATATATATATATAGTATGTGTATGATATCTATAACATTAATAAAATTATATAGATTATGGAAAAATAATAAAAGTATAACTTTTGGAACTACTGAACCAAAACATATATACGAACCAGACTAGTTAACACCAAAAATAACAATAATTGTAAAAGTGATCATTAAAAACCAGTGATGAAATGTTACAAATGGATAATATATAAAAATAAAGATAGTATTTAAGAACTTGTGTATAGTTATGATAAAAATAAATTTGTTATATCGGAGGTTTAGATGACATACAAGAAATTTTGAATGTATATTAAGTGATTTCATCTCAATTTACTCACCATTATGTCATATTTGGTATTATGAGGTTATATATTTTAATGTTGTAAATATACTTCTCATTTGAGGTATTTATCACAAATATTTAACTATTTATAATGATTAATTTCTTTTATGATATTAATCTTTTAAATATTTTCTTTATTTTATTCTAGCATTTCAACTCAGTGGAAACATTAATCATATAAAAAAATGAATAAAGGAAAATTGATCATATTTTTATTTTAATGAAATACATTTTCTAACATATTTATACTTATCATTTATATGTTTTAAAAAAAATTATAGTTGTAAAATTATTTTTAAAAAAGGTATTTTCCCTATGAAGTATTTTTTTACAAAATATTCAAAAAGGCATCGTTATGAGATTTTATGAATATGGTAATTTTCATAAAAAGGTGAGAAAAGAATCTATTTTATCTTCAAAATGATGAATGGAATTACCATTATTCATAATAAATCAATTTTCTAAAACATCCAATGCATATTTGGAATTTTATTTTCAATGAAATTTATTTGCTAAATATTTGTTTATTTTATTATTTTTTTAAATAAATTCAAAAATGAATAAGTTATTTTCCTGAAAAATATTTAAATGTTATTTTGATGTTACTTTAATTCAACAATTAAAACACATTTTTTTCTTATTCACCACTAAGGATGTGAAGTAACGATATCTTATATTGGAATATTCACATAGTTTTAATCATGAAATATTACATTTCCAATAAATATATATATTCATTGTATCACAGCTGTTATTATTTCGTAAATTTTATACCAATAAAACATAGGGTTTTATGCGATGAAAATATTTTATTAACTCGGAATTACTAATAAAACAATTTTTTATTATCAATATGGATATACAATGATAATTTATATAGTTCATTAATTATATATATCATTTGATATATATGGAATCAATTGGAGATGTAGTGAAAGGTTTTTCTATAATAATATAGTCCCTAAAGGAATCAATAGGTATAATGAGGAAAATTTGTTGGTGAAATTAAATTGCTATTTACCCAAATATTTAAAGTAATTTAGTGAATGATATTTAAGGAAAATATATCTTGTTTCATGATATTTTGATTCAAAAAAGTATCAATTTCCTTCATTGTGACTTAATTTAACAATATCCATGAGATTGATGCGTTGATAATATCAAGGAGTTCAATTATATAAAACATTTTGAATAAAATAGAATGTGTTTTCAGTTATATATAATGACATATTGATTATTTCGTATTTTATTATGATATATTAAATTGTATGTGACACTTACTGAGTATTTAATCTCACCCATATTTTTAGTTCCTCCCACATTCATGAAGGAAAATTATTAAATAAGTATCAAGAATAAAAAAATATTTAATTTTTATACATTTATATTCTATTTACAATGTAAAATTAGAACTATGTATGAATCTAGTTCATCAATAAAAAACATTGGTCCTCTGGGATGTGATATCTTATATCTATTTCAATTTAATAAAGTGGACTGAATTTTTTTCTTATTGGATTTGGGGTTATTACGGTTGGTAATAAAATTAGTTTAGTTGAAACCCTCAGAACTAGATCATAAAAAAAGTCAACATGAGAAATATGATAATACATTATACTATTTGATAATTGTTACCAACAAAATAATTTTATTTTGTGGTTTAGTATTAATGATGATTTTGATCTTACTATTTGTGTGTCTTTATTTAGTGAAAAAACCTAATCGAAGAATGAGAATCATTAGTCATGGGTAATATTGGGATTTCCCTGCTAATAAATCCAATATATTTATTATTAGAGATACTAAAAGATGAATATATCATGGAAGATGACCGAGGTTAAGTATAATAAACATTCACATATGTACAAAATAATGACACAATTCATGATACACAAATATTGGATTTTTTCATCTGACATAAAGCTCTATATTACAGCAGAACTACTAATATAGTGGTAGATGAGAAATGGATAACGTCTCCGGAAATATACTTTTGGCATTGGGATTTAATGAAATAGAATTTTTTGATGTTATTTTATTTGAATATAGGTGATGATGATCAATAAGGTTAATTTATCCGAAATACTATGAATGGAGAATAAATATAACATATATACTGGAGATATTTTAATGCAATGCACATTGAGTATTATTTCCCTTATGTGAAAATAAGTGAAATACATAGAGAGTTCGTAATCATAGTAGAAATGGTAAAAAAATGTGATGTCGAGTGTGGGGATCTATTTCAAAAACAACATCTATATTACAGATTATATATGTTAAACAAATATTAAGTTTATTCATTTCATTGAATGCGTTATGATAATGGGCCAAAGGGTTGTAGTTTCTCAATAACATTCATTATATGATGGAATAAAATTACTTTCCACTAAAACAATGAATTAATTATCTTGATGTTATACCATTAATGGAAATCAAGATAAGTAGAGGATATATGGGAACAATAAAAAAGAAAAATAATAAATCAAGATGATGGAAAAAATAAATTTACATCATTTGAAAAATGTAGTATGAAACATCCATGAAAATGATTTAAGGGTATTAGATATTTTTTCAAGTTCATAGATAAAGGTCACCTAGATAATTAATGAAAGGAGATGAAAAAAATAAATAAAACTCAGTTCCCCAAATATATATAAATAGGTATTTATTTACACCAATTCCCAATGATATAAGGTTACATACCATAGAAGAGTCATGGTGGGTGGTAGGTTAAGAATATGAGATCACCATAGATATGGTTGATGTTATTAATAATGATGTGTATGGTAAATAAATCACAACCAAAAAATTTATCCAATTACTATTAGATTCTATATTTTCACATTATTTTATGCCATCCATGTTTTTCGTGAAAATAAAAAATTTACATAGAACCATGTGAAGTGATTTAGATAAAACTTCTTGTGGAAATATCATGAGAATGACGATGTTTTAGTCAATTCCGATCATGACCCAAAACATGCCCTATTTTAGACATTATTATTAGTAGTATTTTTTATACTGATATAATACATGTTATAGGTTGGATGTCAACATTTTCTACAAAAATTAATTTCAAATATAATTATGGTAGGAATCGTAATGAAGATATAGACATTATTATAATTATAAGTGATACCTCATCTCCTGAATAATTTCCAAATCATCCCACAAAAGATCTTCTGAATGAAATTATTATAGATGAAGAGAAGGCACACACTATGTATGTAAATGGTAATAATGAAATTGAATAAATTCCTATTGTATACAAATATAATGATGTATTTATTTATGAATTACATTTAAATAAACCATAACATGAAATTTAGTTTTCCATTATTTTAATCCCCAAATCAGGACCTATATAAAATACATGTTACTGAAAGGAAAATCTAAATTTAGTGGAGCCAATAAATATACTATAGTAGTTTTCTAGAAATAGATTTATATATCCTAGTGTTTCGATGTAGGGAGACCATATTAATTTTGATATAAATAAAGTTGTATCCACGATTATATGAATTAATTTTATATAATGAATGGTTATTATGATGATGATTACATATCAACTTACTCACAAAGATGTATTACTCCATCAACATCAAAGAGACCATTATTTAAAAAAGTTATACCATGATTTTTTGTATCAAAAATTGAGACACAACATGGAATATTTCAAAATTAATGAATTTTTAATGATGTATGGACATTTCAAGTTCACATTAAGGATTTTTCGATTGAAAAATTCACAATATTACTTAATAGATATAATAAATAGAGTATTCATTGAATATAATGTGGATTTGTTTTTGTATTTATTGATAAAATATTTATGTAATATAAAATAAATGAGGACCATGATAATCAATTAAAAATCCTTTTTGAGACTCATAGAAGAAAATATTTATATAAGAAATTTAGGAAGGCTGAATTATTTCTTGAAAAAATTTATTTTCTCTAACACATTGTCTCCATCAATGGAATCATCGTTGATCATATGAATGAAATTATACCACATGAATTCATTATCAAATAAAGTTACTTTGTTATATATTTTCCTTATTTTAGAAGGTTACTATCTATTATTCGTAAAAAAAATCCATATTGGATAACCAATTAACAAATATTACTTATAAAAGATATAGTTTATTTAGAAAATTGATTGTAAAGAATGTTTTGATGAATTGTATTGAAGATAAATAAATTCTATTTTTTACTTTTTTATCAATAAATAATGGATTTGAGTTATATAGTGATTCTTAAACGAAAAGAATAGGTTCTATCCTTATTGTGACCCTGGCATGACATACATGGATATAACATAATTTTAGATAAATATTCAACAAATTTCCAAAATATATGTACTAGGGATGAAATATATTATTGTATTTGGAAACATGGAAACAAAATATTCTATACCTATGAAAGATCATCAAAATATCTTATAAATATCTCCACCTTTAATACTTCTTCCTAAATAATTTCTTCATAACATGGGGAAAGGAAACATAAGGAAGGGGTGAAATCAATTTCTTAATAAGGGTAAACAAGGGTGATATTTAAGAATAATCATGGGCATAAGGGTATGATAACATGATAATGAAAATATTAGATCATACCCTACATATTAAGGATTAGATACATGAATAATGGAATAATTATTGGCAGTTAAGAAGGAATGAATCTTAAGGAAATAACCATCATTATACATGATATCATAACAATAGAATAAAAAATAGAATTGCGGTAGACATATATGAATAAATAATTATTTCAATAATATTCAAAGAATTGAAGCTGAGACAATATAATTGGAAAAAGTTCATTACTGAATTGGGTTCACACCCTCTCTAGCCCTATATTACTGAACCAAGTTCACCCCTCGTTCGATTCTAATATTAAAAAACCGAGTTCACACCTTATCCATCCCTATATTACTAAACATAGTCCATTTCTCGTTCCACTCCTATATTAATGAACCAACATCAATTATCCTTCCATCCATGTTTTTATCATGAGTTATAAATCATTACCCAAAGAATTGGAGGGATATATAAGTCCCATCCATCTCATAATTAAATCATACATACATTTTCCACAATATAAAAAACTATCAAATACTAACCCATGAAATAAAATTGGAATCATAAACATGTAAACATATCTAAAACTATATAAAAAGTTAATAATTTCATAATCATTTCATCAAAAGAATAAAACTTGAAAGAGAGATATATTTCCTAAACAATAACCTAGGAAATATAAGTAGATCCCATAAAAATATAACCTATGAAATAGAAACAGGTTTCATTAAGACCATGTCATTATATAGATCCCATTCATAGAAAAAAGATGAATTATACTTTTAGATCATTTCATAGAATGGAATGAGTAACATCAACAGATGTCACCATAAGTGGAAAATAATTTTTAAATATATTTCAAAAGTGTTTCTTGTGAAAAATATACTTTCATCTTTGGAAAATTATTTTTAACATATATTACCATTTGAAAATAATTTTATAAAAAATACATTGAAAATATTTAATAAGGATTTGAAAGTCATTTTGAAATTTTTTTCCCAAGAAGACATATAAAATAAGATTAAAAATATTTTAAATTCATGTTTATCTTAGAACACTTTGAAAACATATATTTAAAGCATAAAAATGTTTTTAAACCATTTTTAAATGAAAACATGTCAAATTATCTTGAAAATGGTTTCATATAAATAATGATTAAAAACAATTTGAAAACAATTTTTTTTAAATACATTCAATCTTTATATGTAAATCTAGAAAACATTTTGAAAACCATTTTCTATGAAAAATTAAAAAATAAGCTTAAAAACATTTTGAAAACCATTTTCCATGAAAATTTATAAAAGAATATTGAAACTATTTTGAAACCATTTTTTAAAATACATTAAAAAAATTCCTAAAAATTAACTATTTTATCATGCATTGAATGATTCATATAAATTAAGGTGTGTAAATCCACACATGTAATATGAGGTAAAAATGAATTTTCCATTTCATGATAAAAAGGTTAGAAAAATGACTTGATCCGAAAGCGACATGATGATTCCATTGAAAATTGGTAAAATAAAAAAAGTTAAAATTTAATTTTTTTATCATATGTTATTATATAAATTTTCTTCAAAACCCTTTTTAGAAAACAAGGTTCTGAAAGAACTCTTATTTTTTACCGAAGAGTGGGTAATGTCAGGATTTCCTAAAAACACCTTCTTTATTATATTCATTACAATAGAGTAGAAACATTGTAACAATACATTATTATATTTTTAATATCCAAAGTAAAAAAGATTAATTAGTTTTCTCGATTGGTAGATCAATATATTTTGTCAAATAATTCAAAAACATAAAAAATCTCAAAAAGCGATGATATTATTTCAATAAACCCTTTTAACATGGTAACTTGGGATCATACACTTCATGTAAGAAAAAGTAAATTTAATTTTTTTTAAAATATCATAAAATGTTTTATATTAATGATATATAATGTAAAATGGAATTATATACACCTCAAAAAAGAATTTAGGTGCATAACAAAATACAAATCTTAAAGAAGGAAAGTTGATACAAAACAGTTTTACCGATTTGGTAACTTTTGAAATTGAATCCCCATGAAATAAATTCCATAAAATGGATATGTGAATACCCATAAATTTAAATATAAGATACATATAATAAAATCATTGGAAGTACATACACCACACACTAGGAAAGAGTGGAGAACATAGCATGTATCTCACAATAATAATAATTAAGATGAAATCCCCTTACCTGGTGCCTTGAAAATCATCATACTCATTCAATACACTTGTATAATAAAAATATATTTAAAACATATATTTTAAATAAAAATATTATTATATCTAATACCATATAATTTTTATTATGACCTTGTATTACCCGCTTGTTAACCATTATATGTTAAGGTTCAATTCGAGTAATATTTGAATTGTTTTTTGTATGTGTCTTCATTTGTTATAATATTGATCCTTATACTAACATAATGACTCCAGAATGTAAAATATAATATAACTTTCATGAATATAAATTATATTAGTATTATAATATTATATATAATATAAAATTATGAAATACAATACACCATCATGGAGAGAGTAGGTCGTACTTATTCATGAACACTATTCCTGTTTAATTGTCATGTGAGAGAAAGAAAGTAAAAGACACACAGATATATATATATATATCATTTCTAAAGTTTCGGTATAATATCCTTTATATCTTATATATTAACTAAACCCATTTTTAATACATTCCATGTAGTGTGTGAAATAATTACATCTCTTTGTGGGGGTGGTAGTCCACACCTCCTCAAGCAAAATTAAAATAATCAAACAAAATGGAATGTAAAATAGATACAATTTTTTAAATGGAATAAAGAAGATTAAATAAATAAAAAATATAATATATAACATTTATAAATTGTTTCTTCATCATAATTCCCACCATTATAGGTGGTAATGGAAAAAATAAACAATCATCGTTTCGTGATAAAGTTGTTCACCATACATAGAAAGAGTATGTTTGTTACACATTAGATGGTGGTTTGTGTAAGTGTAGGACTAACAATTTACATAAATAAAATACTATTATATTTTGGATACTGTTTTTTTATATAATTAATGAATAAATTTATTTTGAAGTGGTGGAGAAGGAAAATAAATGAAAGGACTTGAGAGAAGATGTTACCTGTTAATCGAGTACCTCTTCTTGGTTTGTGCCAAAAGGATTACTTGGATTGACTTCTTCCCAAGTTAATGATTCTAGGAGGAATTAAGGGATGTTTAGAAGATTATTTTTTAGTGAATCTCTAAAATTTATTAGTTTTAGATGTCTGAGGAAGTGGTAGATGTGGTGGCCTTTTATAGAGAAGGAAAATGTATCATATGGAAATTTTTAGAACAAGTTAGGTGTACACATATTCATACCTAAAAAAAGTCACACAAAAACCAAAATAATTAATCAAAGTTTAATGGATGAAATATCTTAAAAATAAGGTTTTTTGGAAAATTTTATGTGTCATTTGGGCTCATATTATCATGGTTTAGTCAATAATTAATCTTAATTTGTCCTTAATCATTATGATTGATTTTAATCACTTTTACTAATAATTATGGTAAAAATTTAACATGATATAATTAGACTCTAAATATTATTATTCTTATAATTATGTGTGTATGTTATTATAAATTTAATGCATAAAATTTGAAATTTTTTGATTAATTCTAATCTCGCAGACAAGACGAAATTATAGGTTTTTAATTTAGAAAGAAGTTCAAATGTTTTTTAATTGTTTGTATTCAATTTCAAAGTGAAATTGATTATAATGAAATAAAAAGTATTAATTTATGTATAATTGATCGAATTCAAACATTAATCAAATTGAAAATATAATTAACATTAAAAAATTTATAAATGAAAAATTATGTTTTTATTAAAAAAATTAGTATTTTTCACTACTCATTAAAGATTGTTGTTTCTCAGAAAAATACAAAAAATTCACTCTCAGATAATTTCAAAATTATAATTTTAAAAAATAATTTAATTTTATCAAATTATATTTCTAAATTTTTATAAAAATATTATTTTATTAAAATTAGTACACTGGAGAAAACACAAATTTTAAACATAAAAATTACCTTACCAAAAACTATATCTTTCCTTATCAATAAGTTTTATTTCTATAAAAACATTATAAAAAATATTTTAAAATATATTATTAATATTCATATAAATATTTTATGGGATTTTTTACACTTATATAATTCTAAACAATATAAATAAAATTATTCATCGTAGAAACTCGATGTTGCGTGTAAAATATGCCAACTCGGTCTTGTGTGTAGTGAAATCCGTGTTAGTATTGTTTGTGAAAGGAATGATTAAATTAGTTTTTAATATATATACATATAATAAATTATAACATCATGTGAAATGGAATATATAAATAAGATAAATTAATTCGACATAAAATAGCTCACAAAATATCAGGGTGTTACATTTTACCCCCATTAAAATGAATTTCTCCCTCGAAATTTGTCTGGATTTTCAAAGGTTTTATACTTGAAAGATTCATTCATTGAATCCCACATCATCAAAATTAATACTACAGTTTCCATTAAAAATGGATTGTTAGGATCACAATGGTTTCACAAAGTATGATATAGTTGGGTTTCAACATAGGAGAACATAGGCTGGGAAGTGAAAACACGGACATGGAAGGAAAATATAAATAACAAGTTCAGATGGAGAGTGATAGAGAAAAAGGTCAGGTAAATATTAACAATCAGAAATCCATAAATCAATGATGAACGATGGACCATCTAATTCATTGTAAATGAAGGTACTAGGACCACATTTTTTGTTTCAAGATCCTTTTTTCTAATGTAAAATAGTTTTCATTGAAAAGATATACCTTCATGATTGTGGGCCAACCTCACCCTTTATTGTTCATTAATCCACATCACACCTTTATCCAAAAAGAATGGTGAATTTTTCAATCATCATGTAGTATCAGGCCATGAGATCCATGATCTTTCATCCCACATGTCATCAGAAATAATCAACATCACATTTTTATAACAGGTTATCCAATATGACTAAATACTCACATGGTACGAGTATTCTTTCTTATCACAAAATTCGTCAAACATTTAACTTAATATTTCCATAAATGGCCAACCTTATAATGATTATCAATGATGGAAATAAAAAACCCTATAATGAGAGTCATGAAATCAGTTAAACAATGATCCACCATATATTAAAAAGTATCTCTTGGTTGTCACATTCCAGACATGTGGATACTCTGCTGGTAAATTCTCTTGGAATGTGGTAACAACTTGAATTATCCTAAAAAAAATTCAAAAACATTATTACATCCTTATTCCATCGGGTATTGGATATATCAAATAAATCCAATATGTTTAAAACTTTATCTATGATAGCATGAACTACTTGTCACGATGTCCTTAATTAGTTCCTAGGTAAACAGTACCTTCTCATTTACTTATTCATATCCCATATATATTTATACAAACAATATTATAATAAAATAAGGAACATAATAGGGTTATATTTATCTTAATCATATTTTTTCCATCAATTTATCCTTTCCATTATATAACATTTATATTCTCTCGAAACCATTCAACATGTTCTTGTAAATCTAGAGTGATAAATATAAACGTAACAATCATTATATATTTCACATTTTATATAACAGACATCACGAATCCAAATATATAAAACATTTCCTATCCCACTTAATCCTTATTCCAATAATAGTGATACCTCATCATATTATATAATATTATAGTCCTTTTACATTTCATCTATTTTCTCATTATTATTATAAATGTTAGTATTACTCGCACCGTCATGCAGGTTCCATTCAGGAGAATTCTATTGGGACATTCAGTTTCATAATGACTTTTTACTCCACAATTCAAACACATAACCTTATATGATTTCTTAGGGAGGCCAATATTCTCATCCATTTCATTAATCAAACTATTCATTTTTTCCTTTATAGTCAACTGATCTATGTCATTATTTACCACAGTCAAAAAATCTTATCATTCCTATAATACCTTAACATAGATGATTATTTCAACATTTTTTTACATAGAGGAAACAAAATAATTTTTCCTTCATGGTGTCAATTTGAATAACTCTCATCATACCCCTTCCTCTTACTTGGTGTGCCTCAGAGTTAGTGAAGGTATAATGTTTTAATCATGTTCCATGAAAATTTATTAGGCATGATCACAACATATCATACTCCAATGATCATCCCACTTGAATATTCATTGTAAAATCATCCATCAAATTCACCATTAATCTTGTACCTTCTTGGTTTATCCAATTACTATAACAAGACACATAATGTGAGTATTAATTAGTATAACATAAAACCATATAGTCATGAAGATAATTACATAGACGATGTCTAAATCATGAAACCTTCCATAACACATGAAAACATAGTTTCAACCTATTTTTTTCTTATAAAACATATATTTAAATCATTCAGGATGGTTCATGAAATATATTTTGAATTTCTAAAGCATATCCCTCAAGAGTTTAAAACCAGGTGTGTAAAAAGGCTCATTGTCTTGTACCAGATTATCCTGAGTAAGGCCCAGAACATCATGTCAGAGGTGTCACCCCTAGGTATGTCTATACCAGAGCCACATCCACATATTCTATCAATACATGTATGTGTTTCTAGGAAACCAATAACTATACCCTTTTCCAAAAATATAGAGTATTTTAGTAAATGTAATCTCATCATCATAATTATCTATAGAGACATCACTAGACATATCATTAGAAATATACCGAGGGATCTCAAAAATGTTTTATTATCCTAGATTGAGATGTTTGACTAAACCATTCCTTCTATACCAACAATAGTGACCCAGTCAAGACTTACATGTATATTAAATAATTTAAGATGAATATTTAGTACATTACAAAAATGAATGCCTGTGAAAAACAATAGTTTAGTGTCATTAGAATCATGGAAATAGAATCTTCTATCCAATGTAATGGTATGAAACATATCCCATATTTATCTCCATCTTTAGTGCTTATACCAAAATCCTTTCTATATAAATAGGTAAATGAAACATAAGAAAGTGGGGGCGTTCAAATGCTGAGTAAGGGTAAATAAGGAAGATAAGTATGAATAATCATGAATGTAAGGGTATTATAAAATGACCATGACAATAGAAGATCATACCCTGTATATTAGTGACCATATACATGAGTCCTAGAATAAATATTTTTAGATCATGAGGCATGAAAATTAATGAAATAAAGGACATAATCCATTAAAGTATGTCATAATAATGAAACATGAAATTATGGAAGATACATAAGAAAATATATAGATATCCATCATAGTCAAGGAATTGTTTTTGAGACCATTTTAATTTTAAAATTACTTTACTAAACCTAGTTCACTCCCAATTTTAGCCCTGTATTATTGAACGGAGCTCATCTTTGTATTACTGAACACAGATTTTTAATGGAAGAGAGGGTAAAGTCAGGATTTCCAATAAATATTCTTAGGTATCTTCCATAACAATGAGTAAAAAATTGTAACTATATTTTATTATATTTTTAATATACATATGATAACAAAATTAATGAATTTTCTGGATATATGTATCATAATATTTCATCAATGATATCTTAAACATAAATAATCATGAAAAGTGATGAGATTGTTTCAATAAAATCTTATAGATCGGTAACCTTGGATCATACTCTCCGTGTTAGAAAAAAGAAACAAATGAATATTAAAATATCATGAAAAGTAGTATATCCATGATATAATATTTAAAATTGAATTATATACACCTCGAAACTGAATTTATATTCATAACAAAACCCAAGTCTCAATAAAGGAAAATTAAGACAAAACTACTTTACATATTTGGATACTTTGGAAAATCAAATCCTATTAAAAAAATTCATATAATTGATATGTGAATACCCATAAATTCAATTATTAAACTGACAGGATATAATAATTGGAATTATAAACACCACACAAAATGAATGAGTGGAAAACAGTTCATGTATATCATAGAAATAAAAAGTGAGATAAAATTTACATAACTTGTGTCTTAAGACTCGTCATACTCCTTAAAACCACCAGTATAATATATATAAATTTATTATAAATCTTTTAAAGAAACTTATTATTATAACTAATACCTTATATTTTTTTATTACAACTTTATATTACACTCTTATTTACCATCCAATATTATGATTTACTTCTTCTAAGATTCACTTTATTTTTTGTATGTGTCAAAATTTGTTATATTGTTGGTCCTAATAATTATATCATGATTAAATAATGTAAACCAGGATATAAATATCAATTATAAAATTTATATTTATATTATAAAAATCTATGGAATATATATGTAATAAATGGAATAAGCTGTTCCTGGAGATGTTAGGTCCTATGTACGCATTAACGCTATATCTGTTTAATTGTCGTGTTGAGAGAAATATATGTATATATATCTATTATTTATTTCATTATTTATTTATCTTTTTTATATCATATATATTATATATATTCACCAAATACATCCATAATACATACCATGTAGTTGGTGAAGGAGTCACATCACTTTGTGGGGGTGGTAGTCCACACAACCTCAGACAAAATTATCATATTAACACCAAATGGAATGTAAATAGATAAGTGTTTTAAAAGGAATAAATAAGATTAAATAATTAATAAATATATTATATAACATAAAATAAATATATTTCCATCAAAATATCCACCATGATAGGAAGTAATGGAAAATGAACAATCTTTATTTCATGGGGTAGTAGTTCTCCGTACACAGAAAGAATATTTTCTTTACCCATTATATTGAGGTGCGTGTATGTGTAGGTCAAAAAATTTATGTAAAAACATACTAGTATATTTAGAAAACAAATTTCTTATAAAATAAAATAAAAAATAGATTTGTAAAGGATTGAAAAGAATGATAAATGAAAGGACTTGAGAGAAGACATTACCTATTAATCAGGTTACTCCATTTAGTTTATGCCAAAAGGAATCACTGTATTTTCTTATTCCAAATAAATATATTCTATGTGGAAGGAAGAGAATTTGGGAAGATTTTTCATCATATATTGGTCTAAATTAAGAGGTTTTAGAGGCGTAATGATGTGGGATAAGTGGTGGCATTTTATAGGGAAGGAGGAAGACTCACTCAGAATGTTTGAAAACAAGTTAGGTATACACCTGATATTAACAAACAAATGCCACAAAAAATAAAATAAATCAATAATTTAAGGTTTATGGCATAAATATGTCTAGAAAATGGGGTTTTTGACAAGTGCCTAGGTAATCTGGGATCTTTGGATTAAGGTTTAATCCTTAATTAATCTTAATTTGACCTTAATACCAGTGAGTAATTTTAATCCATTTTACTAATAATTTTGTTCAAAAATAAACATGATATAATTAAAAAATATATATTATTTTTATTAAAATGTTTTTTTATGGTTTCACCAAACCAAATTCACATAACTGGAATAATTATGATTAATATTAATCTTGAATACTGGATGAAATTACTTGTTTTTAAAGTAAAAAGAAGTTCAAAAGTTTATTATGTTTTTATATTCAATTTCAAAGTGAAATTAATTATAATGACATAAATTGGATTCTTATATGTATAATAAATATAATATTATCTTTGAAAAAATTATAATATAATTTATCAATAATTATTATTACAATTAAAAAGTTGTTTTTAAATAAAAAGCAGTATTTTCATTATTCATAAAAAAATTAAGTTTCTCATAAAAATACAAAAACAATCACCATAAGATAATTTCAAAAAGGGAAAATAAAAAAAATTATTTTATCAAATTAAATTTCCAACTGTGTCTAAAATTTATTATCTTATTAAAAGAGGTTCATTCGAGAAAACGATATTTTTAAACATAAAAAGGAATTTTCAAAAAATTATATATTTCTTTAACAATATGTTCTATTTCTATATTAATAATATAAAAAAATTAAAACTATTTAATAATATTCATATCAAAAATTTTAATCACAAGGTTATAATTATATCAGTTAAAATAATAATAATAAAATGATGTTTCAAAGAAACTCGTAGTTGTGTGCAATGTACGCAAATTCAGTATTTCTTGTAGTGGAGGCTAAGACAATATTTCATGTGAAATGAATGTTTGACTTAGTGTTTATATATATATATATATGTTTACTGTTACATGAAATTCAATATTGCGTGAATATAAATTAATTTGAAAAAATATATTACACAAAATCCTTTAGGTGTTACAGTCCTTATGTAGAATGATGAAGTTATTTTATATGCATATAAGATGTTAATGAATCATAGAAAAAACTCTTCAACAAATTTCCATTAATTATTATCCGTAGTGTTTACTCTAAATCTGTGGGGAAACTATCTCTATGGTGAATTATGGGAGATATATGAAGATCGTAAGGGAATGAAATACAACATATCACAGAAAAAACTAACATGAGGCTAAAAAATGTATTGTGCTACATAATTATTTTTATTTATAAATAAACTACCATTTATAACTTTAAAATAATTTATAATTTGCATTCATTAGTAATGATCATGGATTTATAATAAAAATAAGAATTGATATGGATCTTGTGTTCTTGTATTTAGTAAGATGAATATCAAAATTTTTTAGGAATGTTAAACATCACACATATTTTAAAATGATTACCAAACCACATATATATATAAATGTTAAATGTTTTCAACTTAATAATTTTAATATTAATTATAAAATTAATGGTTTTAATGATGGTAAATTTACATAATTCATTTATGAATCTTGAATCCTGGAATATGGAAAGAGGATATGTGTTCCATATATACCTACTAAAAAAGGGACTTATTAGATGATTCTCATTACTTGGATTAATATATACACCCTAGTAGAACCAATATTTAAAAATACATGAAGGAACATTTTTCGTGGGATAATATGAACTGGGAAATTAGTATTTATGAGTCATGATGTTTGATTTGTCAACAGGTGAAGGTTGAGAGATAGAATTATAGAGAAGTAATGAATCCTATGCCTATTACAACATGTAAATGGGATAAAATTACTATTGAATTTATCACTATAATAACAAATATTCCTAAATAGAGTAAATTTATATTATTTATTGATGATCATATTAAAAAAACTCACACTTCCTTGCTCATAGATAATATTTTACTCTGGAGATCCTTGCAACAATCTATATTAATGGTGTTGTAAGACATAATGTCACACCTATTTCAATTTAGTCGGATCATGATCCACAATTTACATGGAAATTTTTGGGAAATTCATCAGAAGGATAATAATATATAGCGTTTTTAGGGAATCAATTATCATCCCCAAATAGATGGACAATTTTATAGGACAATCCATACCATAGAATACATTTTTAGTATATTATATATGATAGTAAAGGAGTGTTGGGTTTAGTATTTACCTTAGGAAGAGTTGTATTATAAAATTAGCTTCCATTCATGTTTTCAAATGGTATCGTATGAAGCATTATATTAAAATAGATTTTATACTCCTTCATATTTGGATGAATATGTTAAAATAATGATTTTTTTCTAAGAACATTTGAAGGATGAACTAGAAAAGGTAAATTCTAATAAAACCTAAATTAATGAAAAGAACAGAAGGTAAAAGAGTTAGTATGATAACTGAAGAATGGATTTGGAATTTCATGTGGGAGAACACATTTTTTTGATGGGATCACTATTGATGTGTGTTAAAATATGTGGTTATAAGGTAAAACTCAGTCCCAGGTATAATGATCCTTTATTTCCCTGGATGAAATTAGTGTTTTATGTTACTTTTTTTAATGCCACTAATCCTCTATAAAGTACATGATGTGTTCGATAAATATTTGTTAAAGAAGTAGGTGTTGGTCCGAACCTAAGTTCTCGCTTTCAATGTAATATAATTAGATCGATATTTCACATAATATGAAGATCCAATCTAGATTCTAAACACTAGAGAACATATGATGGGGAATTTTATAAATATACTAGTAAAAAAATTTGGATAAATCGAAAAATAGAAGTGGTTATGTGGTAAATAGAGGAAATAATGATGAATAACTGCACAAATCTATTCATGAATTGAAATTATTGAAAAAATTTACGGAATTTCTTTTAAAGGATGCAGAATGTGACACCTATTTCTTTTTTAGTCTGGTTCTATATGTATAAATTTAATCTATTGAATAGGTTTTGTTGCATGAAACATGGAGTTGAAACAAACCATGATCTATTATTATTTTTGTTTCTGATATAACCTAAATATTTCAATCGGAAGGTATAAATAGGTGTAACTAAATTATATTATTTATTTTTTATGAACTTTTATAAAATAAATTCATTGGTTGTAAATAAAAAATCTTTAACATGTAAACTAAATTATTTAATGAGGACCTGTTTTTATGTGTAGAAAATATTTTATTTTTATAAATTAAATTGATAACTATTGGTAAATTATTTTTAAAAATGATCATATTATATATCAAATAAAAATTTTAATATAAAATAAGATTTTTTACAATAAATACTATAATAATAAATACATTTTTAGGATTCAAAATGAATTTTTATAAAAATTGTTTTTTCCAAGTTTTGCTCAATTATTTTAAAACTCATTTTTATAACTTATATAAATTGAATTAGGAAAAATGGAATAAATATTTGTATTTGGCTGCTTAATAATTGGAAATTTTGTGTCTCCTATTTTTTGTAAAGATTAATACTAACTATAGTAAAATTTAATAGCATTGTAAAGGGTTCAAATGGATAATATGGGTTAAAACTATTTGATAAGTTAATAATATTTCATATTAATTATCATTAGATTAATTGAAATATAACCTTATCAACATAATATAAAAATTGATATTTTTCATGGACATTTTCAATTGAATATGACATATTTAATATTTAAATTAAGGAAAGTTATAAAACATTACTGTCATAGTTTTAAATATCTAATATGTGCCCAAATAAATACAAAAGAATGTTATAAATGAATGTAAATAATAATTATGTGAAAAATTAAATTACTTTCATGATAATAATTTTATTATATTTTTTAGTGATTATATAATTTCCTTAAATTATTATTCAATAATAATATAGTTTTTATTTAATTAATAGAGAAATAAAATAAAATATATAAAAAACACGACCAATGATAAAATTTATGTCAATTATTGTGTTCCGTGAATTTTTTTAGATTCATATAACATATTAGATATTTTTAAATAAATTATATTTGAACCCCATATTTTTCATGATTTGAATTAAGTCAAATTATATTAATAGTGTCAAAATTGACATTAACTACATTTTATCAAAATACTATTTCATTTAATTATTAAAAAATAATTTAAATATTTAAATGGGATAAAGGGTAATATATAGTAAAAAATATATTCCATTCTCCATTTATAATCCAATATTATCAATATTTGTAAGGAATATCCCTTTAAAACCAAGAATCATGTTACCAATTTTATTTTTAAATATGATAATTATGTGGTTAAACAAAATGATATGGTTTAAAACTCCACATAAACCTTTCGAAATTTTATTGGCTGATAAAATTTCAATAGTATAATAATTGAGGATTTAATCCCTTAACATTTTGATTAATTTTGATTTGTAATTAATTTATAATAATGTAATATTTTAGTAAAATGTGAAAGTAACCCTAAACTAAATTATAATAAGGAACATCCTCTCTACCTACCTTATAACACATTGAGCCATATTGGTCTACCAAAAAGTAAATATTTCATTCTTCTAGATCATCAATTGTATTCTATAAGTGTATATTTTGCAAAAATTTCAACACTATGTCCCATAATATTAGACGTAAACAAATTGAATAAAATATGAGGTAATTGCCTTTACTGAGTCATTTATATTTATTTATTCCTCTACATCCTATTAATGTTTTGTACCAATCAAAAAATAATAACTCTTATGCCTAAATTATTTCTAGATTTAATTATGATTATTGTAAACCATATTTTATATATATGTCATCTTATAAAATGTGAATAAATTATCTCTTAATATATATGGATTATTGGCTCCACATAGCGGAGTAATTCGGTTTTCATCCTGATATTACTTTAATTGTTTTAAAGATAAAACTAATGACTATATATGTTATATATGAAACAATATTTATTATAGAAATATAATATCTTATATAAATTATATCACTATCATATTTTAAAATTATAACAATAACTTAGATATCATGTATGTCACACAACACCAATGTTAGAAGAAAATATAACTTCTCAAACTTTAAAAAATAATTATTTTTAATGAAATTTAATCTCTTAGATAGCTTGACAAACACACAAACATGATTTTTAATGAACCATAATATTGTATAGAATTATAAAATAGAAATAATTTATGAATAAAAAAAATATTAATGTTATGATAATCTATTTATTAAAAATAAAATAAGAATTATTTTAATGAGAATGAAATGTTTTCTGAAAACTGTATTTTTCATAAGATTGTTGAGACATGAATTGCTAAAATAAATTAAAATTTATTATGAAAACAATTAGAAAATCATTTGGGTTAAAATAACTTAATTTTTTATATCATCTTATCACAATTATATTAGGCTGAATATTTTGGTTTTTCTTAAATATTTCTTTTTTGGATTAATATGGGAAAACACTAAATTTATATTTAAAAAATCATATTTATTTAAAATATTTATAATGTAAAATTAAATTTTAATTAGGTTTTAAAATAAAATTATATAAATTATATGTTTATCAATCCAATTTATTTCATTGTAATGATATTCATATCGAATTTTGATATAAAATCATTGCAATCTTTTGAACATTGTCACATAGAAATCATGCTTTCTCATCATTCCTACAAGACTAAATTTATATTAAAACATTAAAAATATCTGAATTGAATTTGGGAAAATGTAATCCATTCTTTTAATAGTAATAAATTATAATTTATAGTAATTTTGTATTATTTTTTGAATAAATTGAATAGTGAAAATATCAAAAAATTGTAACCATGTTTAAGGTAGAATAGAATTTTCTGGGGGTTAAACTAATATGATAAGGGTTAATATAAAAAAATGATTAAAATATATTTTTTGAAATTATTTATACCATATACCATCTAATATATAAAATGGTTCATTATTTGTTCCTTCTTAATTGAAAAAACATGGGTAGAACTCATTATTTTCTAAAAAATAAAAGTCCTCTATGTACCACACATATAAATTTCACCCCTATAACCTTTCTTTTTCACACCATAAAATAATTTTTGTTCAGAAAATACCTATATTAATAACTTATCAGCATACCTCATATCATCCGAGTTTCCTTACTATGGGAAAAAGTCCATCCATTCATGGCTTTGGTGCAAAGCTAAGGTACATAATCGAAGAAGAGATAATTTTATTCCATAAGAGTTATTATATTATATATTTCGCTTATTACATCTATTATTTTTAAACCATTATGATATAATAAAATGATTATCTCAAACATACATACATTTTATTATGTTAATGGAATGTGCTTCAACAACCTTCAATTCCATCAAATGTTTAACCAAATAATAATTCATGTATCCAAAAAACTATGGCCCCACAATCTGATTCCATTCATTCTTCCATTACCATATATTGTGGTTTGGTATGATATTTTAAATAAGGAATATATATAATATCTATAACATAATTATACCTATGGTTTCATTATATCATATATAACATTTTTTACCTTTCACTTTGTAGGGAATATGATAATATCACTCATGTGTACGGTGGACTTCTTCCTCACGAAGTGATGTGATTTTTTTTCACTAATGTGTTACATGGAAGATGAAAAGGATAATTTAAATTATTATATGTTATATAAATGAAATTATGATAATATTAGTTACAATTTTAACATTATTAAAAGCTATTTTATATTTTTTTATCCTTTATTGAAAAATGATAGCGTCGCTCTTGTACATTTGGACTACCGCATTCGTAGATAAATTTGAATATCTTTTCAACACCATAATCAATTGAAACTATATATAAGTATATTTAAATAAATTAAATTAAATTTAGGATATTATTTGCAAAATATAATGACAAAATATTACTTAAATCCAATCTATAGTGATTGTTGATAAATCGAAACATTACTTATGCATAAGCATGTACCATCGTCTCTTTGATCATACTATATATAATTTACCCAAAAAAATAAACCATGGTCTATAATAAAATTATATTTCATGCTTAAATATGATAATTATTTCATAATTATTATTCATTATATATTGATAAATTTTATACTAATAAAAATAGTCACCTTTTGATGTCATTTTCAACAGAGAAATCAAATATCATCAAAACAACTAACATGATCATTAATTTAAAATGAAATCATATATAACATGGTAATAGGAGAGAAAAATGAATAATAAACATGAAAAAAGTTCGTAATAATTTTAATAACTAACATTAGTTTATTATTATGGATTATAATGAATGAATGTGACATGTCAGCCTCAAGGTAAGGGACATTATCTCAATTTCAAATCATTAAAGCATATTTTATTATTGTTAACCTAATTTCATATATATATTGTACATAATACTACTTTAAAATGTAATTTAATGATAATTATGTAATAATTCTTATTTTATGTCAATTTTTTTATTTAATCAAAGTGTATTTGACATCAAAATTACCAAGTGGTAAATGTCATTGTTAGAAACCAATTTCTATTGTGATTGTTAACTTTATACGAAAACAATCACATTTTAAAGAGTAATATAAAATGGAAACCACATTTCTATTAATTTACTATATTTTAATGAGCTAGATATTATTATTTATTAAACCATATAACTTTAATAAATATGATATTTATATTGAGTGTTATTTTATTAATTAGGGAAATATTAGTATCAATTTTTATTCTATACTCAAAACAGAAAGATGATAATAAGGAAAATTGATTTTAAATTAAATAAATTATTCAAAATATGGGGTATGACGTGGTAATGAAATAAAATTTTGGGATCTAGTATTATTTATCCCCTTAATTCATCAATAATCCCATGTGATGAATGATTTTTCCAAATTATTTGGGGTTTTAGGAAGTAGTTTTAAACTTTATTGACGATATCTTAATAGTAAGGGTATCATGTTCCTGAGAAATGTGACTTCCAATAATTATGAGTTTTCTTTATTTATATTTCCATTATATTTATTATCAATGTTAATTTGATAATGATATTATAAATGGGTGAATTTTATTATCATTTCTTTATTGAATGGAATGTCTTGTCAGTTATATATATTTTCATATTTATCATGCCTCATATTACCATGATAGTAATTTTATATAAATAGAATGTTTTTCATTTATTTAACATTCCATGTTAATTATTCTCATGGATTCAAGATAGATTATTCTGAACATAACCTTTATTGGGAATTTAGATAATCATTATATTGGTTCATTTCCCAATGATTTGAAGAATAAATCATTGAATTTTTTATAAAGTATGTTGTTCCTTTTCAACTGTTATATATAAAGTTTGATTTTATATTATCAATGTATATGGGGTATCATATATGTTTTTAATTCTCCAAAACAGCAAAACTGGTCAGTCCTTTGAGATTTGATTCCTTGTATCTATTCTAATGTAATAAAGCATACATCGGTTCAAGGATATGGGAGTTAGTGTCATTATAGTTTGTAATAGAATATGTTTATTATGAGAATTGGAAACTAGATTAAGAAAATAATATATTAGAGAAAAAATACCATGATAGACATTTTTATTGTATAGAATAAGATCCTAATGTTTTTAAGGAAGATATTATGTGGAATTTCCCAGATATGCATCCCAAACTAGATACTAAAAGTGGGTATAGTTATGGAATAGAGGTACTTAGTGATAATAACATCAAAATGGGTGAATTAGGATTGACCTGATAAACATTTAATGCAAGCCAATAGGTCTTACTTCATATCTAATTTGATAATCTTTGGGGAAATTGTTAGGATAATTCTAAAATTATATAAAATCCATTATGAAGGATTTGAAAATAAATATATCCCCCCAAAACAAGTTTATGATTATGAGATTATAAGTTCATATATTTTTCAATTTATGTTACGTATTTAATTAGTTTTTAGATTATACATTATAATACATAATGATATGAACTGATATAATGTATTCTGTCATTTAGAAATGGTGCACAAGAAATGGAAAGGGAACAACATCAATGAACATAATATAGAGTGTAAGAATGAATACATTATTGACATGATTAATACAATACATAGAAGGTAAATATACCCCAATAAATTATCATTGTACGACGACATAGTATAAATTACAAAAAATTCATTGAAATAATTATATATATATATATATTATGGTTTTATATGGAAGCAAGGGAAGAATATGACTGTAATGACCCGCCAATTCTCATTGTCGTGAGAGTACAGCGAGTCATTAATAGGCCTTAAGCGACATCCCCAAGACACCAAAGGCTAGAAATAAATGCCGAAGGGTTTGCATTATAACTTGGGGGATGGATTACCCTTTATGAAATAAACCCATAAACTGACCAAAACCAAAAATTAACTTTATTATTCATGAACAAATGAAAGACCAATAAACAATTTCATTTATAATAAACCACATAAAAGTATTCAACAATGGAATACCAAATTAAGAATCAATGTACACATCAGATGAACTACTCAATACTCTCAAAAGACACTACAACTCCATGCTCTACAAGCTCCAAGCTCCATAACATCTCCTAAGAATCACCACGAGCCACTAGCAATAAGATTTTTTTCCTTTAACTAGGTCCTAAAGTAAGACATCTGCCAAAGTACCAACGTGCCACAGTAGGGGTGAGAATAAATTTTAGTAGGTTTTCCCCCAATGACTTCCCTACTCACGCCACTAGGATATAAGAGTTTGCCACATTTATATAAAAACTGTTATATAAATTTTTTTCTCAAAAACCGTTTATAACTAAATACAAAAAAGTTTCCAAAACCATTCATAACCAAAGGAATTCCAAGAGAAATTGAAACCAATTTTATTGCACGTTATTTTCCCAGAGAAATAACTAAACAGGCTTAAGAACCATTTCACAACAATCCTTTTTGGCATACCCAACCATTTCCACAAACCCCATTTAACCAACCATGCATGCTACGTGGAAGAGGGGAGAAGCCCTAACCCTTATCCATCCCAACCATGATGGGGGAGACTTATTACCCTTATCCAACCCAAATGCACATGAATTCTTGACAGGGGATAACCCTACACCTTATCCATCCCAACACTAATGGGGGAGACCCCTAACCCTTATCTGTCCCGAATGAAATATGATTGTTTGATGGGGGAGAGCCCTAACCCATATCCATCCCAACACTGATGGGGGAGACTCCTAACCCTTATCCATCCCACATTTCCATGAACACACACAACAATCATGTTAAAAACCATGTGTGTTCAACCAATTCAACCCATTCCAATACTTAACCATTTCAATTCAAAAACAATTCAATAAAACTCCCTTTTTATTGAAAACCAAATCCATCCTCATCATTTCAATCTCAAAAAATTTCAATAAATCTCTGTTTTTATTGAAAACCCATTTCTCATAAAACCATATTCAATTTCAGAAAATTCATAATTTAAAAATCAACGTTTTAAATTCAACAAGACAATTCACTTTGCACAACAATTCACCATGATTTCACAATCTAATAAAAACCAAAAATCATCACTAAAGAAGAATTATTCTATGATTTTCTCAATAAAATACATTCAAATAAACCAATTTTAATATATGATAATCAATTATAGCAAATAGGAGTTGAGAGTGATGCATCTTACCTCAATGGTTTTGATGAAAACCCTATCAAACGGAGACCTCACAAGAAAACCGGGCCATTTCACCAAGAATCCTCCTTAGATCTCTTCTCCTAACACAACCAAGACCAAATATCGTCATATTTGGCATCCACACACTTAAATCTATATATAATGAGCGTATATCTAAGAAATCGAGAGAAGAGGAGAATTTGATCTAAGAAACCAAACAAGAAAGATCACATACCTCAAGAATCCGGCTTTAATTCCTCAAGAGAAGCCTTTGGATCACCTCCGGAAGGATGGGAGAACCCCCCATGAACATAAGAGAACCAAAATCCCAAGTTAGACCTATTTCGGAGGAAAAATGATCCACTTAGAGGCAAAAATGTGTGAGATCCACCTTTATATGATATTGTTTAAGTGGCTGCACGGTTAGTTCACACAGTTTGACAAACCGTTCGCTAACCGTGCATTAGCTACTGCCTCATCCAACCTTCTTTCACAATTTCTCCACACGGTTAGACAAACCATGCACCACCTGTGCGGAAGCCACTGTCTCCCATACCTAATATGCACTGTTTGGCCGCACGGTTTAGAAAAATCGTCCACTGCCCGTGTGGCTTCCCTTTATGCCCCAAAACTCATTTGATGTTCTCCCGACTCTCCCATTAGTCACCATTAACTTTATAACCATTACAAGAATCAAGAAATTGTTACATACCAGAATCCATGGGTATTAAATTCTCCCCACCATTGTTCTTTCTTTCCTTGGAAAGTAAAAAACCTTCATCCAACTGAATGAGTTCCGACCACTACTCCTTCATTCCCTTTTCACATTCCCATGTCTCAACCTAAATCTGACCATGATGTCATAAAACCCGCACTAGACCGATGATTTTTCCATGCAAGACTTTCTCTCGCCTATCTACAATCCATACCGGGATATGTATCAATGAAGAATATGGCTCTAGGTCAACGTGATCCCATCTGATCACATGGTCAGGATCGGGTTGACACATTTTCAACTGAGATACATGAAACACATTATGCACCAAAATAAACCATGGTGGTAATTCCAACTGAAATGCCACCTCTCCAACCTGTTCCAGTATATCAAAAAGGCCAATGTATCAAGGAGAAAACTTTACCTACTTCCCAAAACGACGATGTCCAATCCTTGGAGAGATCCCAAAAAGATATGATCACCCACAACGAACGAAAATAGTCTTCCACGGTGATATGTATAACATTTCTGATCACTTTGAGCCATCTCCATCCACTTTCTAATCAACTGGATCTTCTCTGTTGTTTCCTAGACAGGCCTCGGCCCAACTAGTGAAGTTTCACCAGTTTCCACCCAACATAGTGGATAACGACAAGGACGCCCATATAATGCTTCAAATGGAGCCACGGGTATCGAGGATTCATAGTTGTTATTGTATGAGAACTCCACTAAGGGTATATGCTCCTCCCATGAGCCACCAATATCTATTACACAAGCTTGAAACACATCTTTCAATGTTTGTATCATCCGCTCGGATTTCCCATCCGTCTGAGGATGATACGCCGTGCTCATAGTCAACTGAGTTCCAAGGGCTTGCTGTAATGATTTCTAGAAATGAGATGTGAACCTCAGATCTCTATCTGAGACTATAGACACTAGTAAACCATCCTCTATACCACTTTTCAGATATATTTTTTTGAAAGATCTTCTACCATATGAGTTTCACGAATAGGGATGAAATGGGCCTACTTGGTTAGATGATCCACTATCACCCAAACGGCATCGTGTTTCCAGACCATTCATGGAAGAACAATAACAAAATACACTGTTATCTGATGTGATTTCCATACTAGGATAGGTAATTATTGTAACATACCAGCTGGTCTCTGAAGCTCTGTTATAACCTGCTGACAAGTTAAGCACCGCGAGACGAACTTGGCCACCTTCCTTTTCATGCCGCTCCACCAAAATAGCACCTTCAAAGCCATATACATCTTCTGTGTTCCTGGGTTTACAACCCATCTTTAATGGTGGTAAGCATGAAGGAGTTTTTACTGAAAAACTATAGGTACAACCATTCGATCTCTAAAACACAAAACTGAACCCCCATCATGTTTCTAGCCATCAATGGTCTCCCCACCATTGAGTTTTGAACATACAACCAGACATTCTACATCAGATGATTGTGCTTCTTTAATCATCTTTAATAAACAGGAACAAGTGTAACTGAAAAGAAAACAACAACATCACCTCAGTCTTCCCATTCCACATGCATGTCGGCTAAGACTAACATCGACTGCCATTCATCTGAAGCTACTTTCACTAACTGAGCATATGAATTTCTACTCAATGCATCTGTCACCGAATTTCCTTTTCCGGGTGTGTACAACAAGTCAAATTTAAACATATGGAGATAGTCCATCCACCTCCTTTGCCTCAGATTCAAATATCGCTGTGAGAAAATGTGTTTCAAGCTTTTTTGATCTATAAACACAGTAAATTTCTCACCAAAGAAATAATGTCTCCCTGTTTTCAAAGCATGGTCAACTGCAGCCAACTCCAAATCATGTGTTGGGTAATTCTTCTCATGCATCCTAAACTTCATTGAGCCATAAGCATCCACATGGTCTCCTTGCATGAGAACACAACCCAACCCTATTCCCAAAGCATCACAATACACCACATACCCATGTCCTAATTCAGGAAAGATCAAGATGGGTGCCGATGTAAGACGAACCTTCAGTTCCTAGAATGACTTCTGACATTCTTCTATCCATTGGAATGGTGCATTCTTCTTTGTCAGAGCTATCATTGGTGACGCTAGTCATGAGAAATCATTCATAAAGTGTCGGTAGTAACCAGCTAGACCAAGAAAACTCCGTATCTCGAAAACATTATTCTGTGGTTACCAAGAGATAATGACTTATATCTATTTAGTATAAACTAAATCACTTTTCTCAGAAATGACATGGCCAAGGAAACGTACATCCTATATTGAAAAATTAGACTTTGATAATTTGGAATTCAAATGATGATCTCTCAAGATTTGTAACACTGTTTCCAGGTGCTCCTCATGATCAGCCCCTGTCTCTGAATACACCAAGATATCATCCAAAAACACCAGAACAAAAGAATCCAAATATTATTGAAGTATAAAATTCATCAAATCCATGAAGACCACTGGTGCATTCTTTAGACCAAAAGGCATGACTACATATTCGTAGTGGCCATTTCTACATCTAAAATCGGAATTTGGAATATCCTCCTTCTGAACTTGCAATTGGTGATATCCTGATCGCATGTCAATCTTGGAGAACCAATGATCTCCCCTTAATTTATCGAACATATAATCAATTCATGGAAGTGGATATCTATTCTTTATTGTACCTTGGTTAAGCTTATGATAATCAACACACAGCCAAAGAGTTCCACCTGCCTTTTTAATGAACAAAACCAGTGCTTCCCATAGAGATGTACTTGGTCAGATGAAACCCTTGGTTTCCGGATCCTCTAACTGTATTTTCAATTACCGTAACACCATTGGTGACATCCTATAAGACGGAAGGGAAATAGGACTGGTCCCCGAAAGGAAATCAATTGTAAACTCCACTTCCCTTACATGTGTTAACCATGAGAAGTTTTTTTGGAAAGTCATCTAGAAATTGATCCACAACAGCTGAAAAACTATTTTCCTCAATCAATTCCATTGATGCTAAAGTCAACACTGCTAGTTGGTAAAAGATCATTCCCACCATTGGTGACAACAAGCTCTTTACATCTTTCTTTACCATCCTCTCTCCTCTGAATAGATGGTTGATTGCTTCCTCAGTCGTGAAACTAACCGTTCTCCATTAACAATCAATATGAGCCTTAACCATTGTCAACCAATCCATACCCAGGATTACGTCATAGACATCCATGTCCAACATCGAGAAGTCCCATTTTAGCTCATCTCCATCAATAGTTATAACACATGATATACAAATAAAGGCTTGACGTTCTCTTTCACCAAGAGGAGTTTTTAGTTTCAAAAAAGAAGGCATCATTTCTAGTTTTAAATAAAGAAAGTAAGCAGTACGAGAAGCAATGAAGGAATGAGATGCACCAGTATCAAAGAGCACTTTCACAAGGGTAGAATTAAAAATAATTGTACCTCTCACTGTAGATGGTCCAACCTAATAATCGACCATCATCTTCTCAGCTCCATAAAATTGCTTCGTCTTTGCACTGTTCTCCTTATTGCCTTCCTGATATTACCCTTGTTAAGGATTCATGGTATTTCGAGAATCACCCTGGCTAGCTCTGTTATGCTAATGAGACTAATATAGTTGTCCACGTCCTATCGAATTATAGCATCCCACCTTTTTATAACATAAACTTTCATTACATTACACAAAACTGAGGATCTTTAAGGTCTAGTGTCTTGGAAACCAGGAACATAAAACATGAAAACAACATAAAACATTCTTCTTAAACACTTTAAAGGCTTCTCCTTAAGTTCATCCTAGGTTCATAACTGCATCTCATAACCTGGGGACATACATCAAAAGAAAGGGTGAGCAGAAGGCCCAGTAAGGGAAACAAGAGGAACATTTTACATGTGAACTTGAGATACTTCAATAAGGACATGAAAAGAACTTTAAGGCATGAGAAAGAAATCATGAGGCATTTCATAATAAAAATAACATTTTACATAACTTGAAGATGTGGCTACATAATTTAACATAGACAATCATGAAAATATCACCAAGGTCCATCCCCAAGGTGTCATTTGAAAATTACCAAGGTTATTCACCAAGGTATCGTGAAAATTGTAATATCTAGTGGTTACATCATTACCCAATGCATTGGAGCGCTATCAGGGCGCACCCTTAAATTTGCCTTTATTATCATGTGAGCCACATATATCATCATCAAAAATTTCATAAATAACCCATATAGCATAAAATAAATGGGTTTCATTTCATAATCATAAAATTTTAAAAACTGCTTTAAAGACATGATCATTACGTCACTTTAAACCCACGGAAAGGGAAAGTGGGTCTCATGTATGTAAATCCCAGAATTTAAAATAGAACATTTTGATATATATGTGAATAAACTTTTAGAAATAAGAGCTTTGAGTATTCACTTTATAACATAAAATAATTTTGAGAAAAGAGAGGGGCATTTTGAGACGAAAATTATGCAGCATAACGGCTATGTTACAAGGTTTTAGAAAACATTGAAAATAGAGGGGACATGGGTCACCCACTCATAAATGATCCATAAAACTGTAGGGGGACAGAATATAATGGATTTAAGAACATGGTAATGGAATTTGAAAGATATACCATATGAAATAAAAAACATGGAAGTGAGAGAAAACAAGATTTCTCTTATGAAATTTCGGCAGCCTAACGGCGTCACTTAACTTCAATAAAAAAATATGATTTGACAAGATCAAATAGGTTTCCTCATCATATGATCATAAGAGATCAGTATGATAGATATAGAGATCATACCCCAGCATAATAAAAAGGAACTCGAAATACTTGACATGAAAATCGAACTTGAAAAATGAGAAGGGTGAAAGAATCCCTTAAAAATTCGGCAGCCTAACGGCGTCACTTAAACTTTCATAAAAGGAAATGATGAGAGTAAGAGGGGATCTCTCATCATATAAACATGAAAAGGGCAGTAAGAGGAAATATAAAAGAACATCCTCTCACATAAGAACATGGAGCATAAAGGAATGACATAAAAAGGATTACATGAAAAGACAGAGAGAGGTCGGATCCCTTACCTTAAAACGTGACTCTTGAAACTCAAAGGTTTGGACCTTGAGGGCTTGGGGGAACCTTGGGAGGACTCCTTGGGAGGTAAGGAGACCAGAACTTCGTTGGGGGAGTGTTGGGAGTGAAAACTAAAGGAGTAAAGGGTGGGTATTTATAGGGAATGTGAGGGGACAAGGCAATAATGGCCAAGGGACACCTGATTAGTGGTTTTGGAAAAACCATGGGCTTGCCCATGGTATTTTCCCATGGTATTGGCCACTTGGGACACCTCATACCTTTCTTACTATTCATAATTCGACCATATTGAATATATACATAATACATCATTTAATGATGTCATTAAACACCCATAACTTAAAAACTATACTTTCACTATTCATCAGAAATTCAAATTTCTCAGAATAATCCCAAAATTTCACCATAACCAAATATCAATGCTCTGATTTCAAAAATGAAATACATTTTATAAAAATAATTTTCTAAATTTTTTTAATTTAATATTTAAATAAAAACACTATTTATTGAGAATTCATTTTTTTCAGAAAAATCCCCAAAAATTACCTTAACATAATATCGATGCTCTGAGTTCAAAAATAAAGTCCTTTTTATAAAAATAATTTTCTAATTATTTTTAATTAAATTTTTAATTAAAAAACACTATTCACCCAAAAAAACTAATACTTGACTAATAATTTATGAAACCATTATTTACCCATGTTATTGAATCAATTACTTAAGCTAGGTGTCTAAATTATATTAAAACTTTCTTTGAGTGAAATTACTAATCCACTTGGTCGCATTACTAATCCTAAGTGTAAAATTACTATTCATAATTTACTATTCATCAAAAATTATGTTGATCTTATTAGACTCCAAATTCCTTACTGAACACTTTTGTAGAAGACCATTTTTTGAAAATCATTACACATCATTAGTTATTTAGGGTTTTCATAAATATTTTAAAATATCCTTTTTTCCAAAATTCATCAATAAAGTACACTCTAAAATTATCTGGACATTTCAAATTTCACAAACATCACTAAAGGAAGAAATCTCAATTCATTCATCGTAAAGGATTACACCAAGGAGCGAGGGTCTCGTCACATAGCCCCGTATAACACCGGCATATGACCTAAGTGTAAGGTGTGCTATGGTGAGAGAATCTGAGGGAGGCTCAGATAATATTACCCTAGTAGTAATCTATACTAACTTGAACTTCTCCCGTAAGCATTTCCGTTCAATCATGACACACTGGAGTTCGGCTTGGGCTTGGTCCAAAGCGAAGCCCACAGATGCTACCTCCTTCCCAAACTCTGATAAGTGGGCTTCATAAGGGTCAAGTCTACTGGATGAAGCCATCGACTCCTCTTTCTGAATTAACCATTAACATCTTATTAAATCATTAAGAGTAAGTTAATATACTACTAAAAAAGATTGGGTTGTTACATTCTTCCCCCCTTAAGAAATTCCGTCCCCGAAATTTATACTTGAGGCCTAGTCGAAAAGGTGAGGGTACTTTTGCTTCATCGTTTCCTCAGGCTCCCTTGTCGCTTATTCATACTTATGTTTCCTCCACAACACTTTCACAAGGTGGGTAGTCTTGTTTCGTAGAACCTTGTCTCTACGGTCCGAGATCTTCACTGGCTGCTCCTCATAAGAGAGTTCATGTTCCAGTTGTACCATCTCTGGGTTCAGTACATGCGAAGGGTCGGGTATGTACTTCCTCAAGAGAGATACATGGAAGACATTGTGAACTTGAGCTAGGTTCGGTGGAAGTGCTAGACGATAGGCCACTGCTCCTATGCGATCAAGGATTTCATAGGGGCCAATGTACCTAGGGCTGAGCTTCCATTTCTTCCCAAACCGCATGACTCTCTTCCATGGAGAGATTCAAAGGAAGACTTTGTCACCAACACCAAACTCCAAGTCCCTTCGACGATTGTCAGCATAGCTCTTCTGCCGACTCTGAGCTGCCTTTATGTGTTGTTGGATGGCATGAACCTGTTCTGTCATCTCTTGCACGAGATCAGGCCCAAGAAGCTTCCTCTCACCAGTTTCATCCCAACAAGTAGGAGTTCTACACCGCTTTCCATACAGAGCTTCATAGGGTGCCATCTGAATACTCGCATGGAAGCTGTTGTTATAGGAGACTCCACTAATGGGAGGTGTTGATCCCATCCACCCTTAAATTCCATTGAGCATAATCTCAACATGTCTTCGAGTGTCTGAATAGTCCTTCCAGATTGGCCATCAGTTTGAGGATGATAGGCTGTACTAAAATTCAATTCAGTATTCAGAGCATGTTGAAGACTTCTCCAGAATTTTGATGTGAATCTTGGGTCACGATCAGATACGATGGATAGTGGTACCCCATGCAGCCTTACCACTTCCTTCACGTATATCTTGGAAAGCTGATCCAGAGAGAAATCTTCCCGAATAGATAAAAAATGGGCTGTCTTGGTGAGACGGTCCACAATAACCCATATCGCATTGTTTCCTTTGGATGTTTTCGGGAGACCAGTTACAAATTCCATAGTGATATTATCCCACTTCCATATTGGTATGGGTAGCGGTTGTAATACCCCCTTAGGAAGTTGCCGTTCTGCCTTTACTTGCTGACACACCAGGCACCTTGTAGTGTAATCGGCAATCTCCCTCTTCATGTTATCCCACCAATAATGATCACGAAGGTCTCTATACATCTTAGTGCTTCCCGGATGTATAGAGAAGGTAGAGCTATGAGCTTCATCCATCAGTTCTTTCTTTATCTCCGGAATAGATGGAACACAAAGTCTTGTACAAAATTTCAATACACCTTCTTGATCATTATTGAAACCAGGGAACTTCCCATCCTTTACAGCCTCGAACTTCTCCTGCAGCAAAGGATCTTCTTTTTGAGCCTTCATGATCTTCTCTAGTAATGAAGGTTGAGAAATAATTTGGGATAGGGTTGATGATGTCCCTTTCTTTATAATTCCCATGTCCGGTTTTACTAGATCTTTAATCAAGGGATCTCCTAGGATCCTCATTATCACCAGAACAACAGGATCTTTCCTGCTTAACGCATCCGTGACTTTGTTTGCTCTTCCAGGGTGATAATGAATTGAATAATCATAGTCTTTAATAAGCTCCAACCATCTCCTTTGTCTCATGTTCAATTATTTCTGTGTGAAAATATACTTTAGACTTTGGTGGTAAGTGTATATATCACATTTCTCCACATAAAGATAGTGCCTCCATATCTTTAGAGCAAAAACAACTGCCGCCAGCTCTAGATCATGCGTAGGATAATTCTGCTCATGAATCTTCAACTGTCGAGATGCATAAGCAACTACCTTGTCATTTTTCATGAGGACGCACCCAAGACCTTTTAGAGATGCATCGCTAAACATAACAAATCCTTCTCCGATAGAGGGTAGTGTTAACACAGGTGCAGTAACCAATCTCTTCTTCAGCTCTTGTAAACTTTCCTCACATTACTTTGTCCAGATGAACTTAACCCCTTTTCGAGTCAACTTGGTTAGTGGATTAGAAAGTCATGAAAAGTTTTTCACAAACCTCCTATAATATCCCTCTAAACAAAGGAAACTACGAATCTCAGTTACTGTTGAGGGTTGAGGCCACTCCTCCACAACCAATGTCTTTGCAGGGTCAACTGAGATTCCTTCATTGGTTATGATGTGCCCCAAGAAAGCCACTTGTTATAACCAAAACTCACACTTTCTAAACATCCCAAAGAGCCTCTCCTTCCGTAGTGTTTTCAAAATAACCCTCAGATGATGTTCATGCTCCTCACAACATTTTGAATATATCGAAATATAATCAATAAAAACTACCACAAAGTTATCAAGGTAGTCCTTAAAGACTCTATTAATCAAATCCATGAAAATAGCAGGAGCATTAGTCAAGCCGAAAGGCAAAACAATAAACTCATAATGCACATATCTTGATCGGAAGGCAGTCTTTGGAATATCTTCCTTCTTCACCCTCGGTTGATGATAACCAGATCGAAGGTCAATCTTAGAGAAGAATTGAGCCCCATGAAGTTGGTCAAATAAATCATCAATTCTTGGAAGAGGGTATCTGTTCTTCACTGTGATCACGTTCAGTTATCTATAATCAATACATAGCCGCATTGATCCATCCTTCTTCTTCACAAAGAGAACTGGTTCTCCCCAAGGAGACACACTCGGTCAGATAAACCCCTTCTCCAACAAGTCTTGGAGTTGTTTCATTAACTCTTCTAGCTCCACATTTTTCATTCTATACGGAGTCTTTGATATCGGTTGAGACCCAGGTAAGAGTTAAATGGAGAACTCTACCTCTCTTTCGGGGGGAGGTCCAGGTAACTCCTCAGGAAATACATCCATGCACTCCTGAACAATCGGAACATCTTCAATTTGTATGCTCCATTTCCCTTCTTCCTCATCACCAATTAACTCCATAAAGAACGCTATAGGAGGTGCTTCTAGATAGGGATCAGTTCGGGATATCTCTCCTTGGAAGATAACTGTAGGTTGTTCATTCAAGACCACTGATATTTCCTTACTTCTGCATTTGATCTTAGCATTATACTTTGAGAGCCAGTCCATCCCTAGTATAATGTTGAATTCCATTATGGGAATGACTACTAGATTTGTGATAAGATTGTTCTCACCAAAGTAAACACTAGAGTCTCTAAATACTTTTGATGCAAGGATAATCCCACTTGGAGTCTTGACTGACAACTCTACCTCTAGCAGTTCGGGGATTGATTCTATATTCCTTGCAAACTTGGAGGAAATAAGGGAATGCGTAGAACCAGAATCAAATAAAGTACTTGCTAGTTTTGAGAGGATGACAAGAGTACCTGCTACCACATCGTTTGGAACTTCAACTTCAGTTGTTGTGATAGCGAAATCATGACCTTGCTCCCTTGGCCTCTGCTGAGGTTGATGGTGATTCCCCTCCACCGCCCTCGGATTTGGACATTGATTAGCAAAGTGCCCAAGCTGTCCACACTTGAAGCATGTGACTTCGGGTAGGGCCAGAACCATCTTTCCTCTGTCGTTAGTTTTGGGAAGTTGAGGCTTCACATCACTACGACAATTTCGAGAAATATGGCCTTCTTTTCCACACCTATAACATTTACCACTTCCGATCAAGCAGTTCCCCGAATGATTCTTTCCACATTTAATGCATGTGGCAAGTTGCATATGCTTTCCACCTCTTTCCGGATCAAAACTTCTTCCCAGGCTCGGTTCTAGAGTTCTCTTCTTCTCATTAGATTGGTGAGACCACTGTGTCTCCCCAAACTCTAGTTCAAATTTCATGGCACTTCGAACAATTTCTTCATAGCTATCATAGTCCATGTCGGCTAGATTCTTCCGCAGATGAGGTCGTAGTCCACCAAAGAATATATCAACCTTCCCATTAGGGTCCATGACGAAGCTTGAGGTATAACGGGAAAGCCTTGTGAAGTTCATCTCGTAGGTTCCAACTGATTCATTCTCCTTTTGCTTCAGCTCGAGAAATTATTTCTCCATTCTAATTCTTATCGAACGAGGGAAATACTTATTAAAGAATATTCACTCTTCCCACTCCATAGCTTCCATCTCTCCTGGTGCCTTCATGTTTTTGATCAGTGACCACCACTGATCAGCTTCTCCCTCTAGGCGGTAAACAGCAAGGGTGACTTTTTCTTGTTCCGAACAATGAAGTACAGAAAAGATCTTTTCAATGGAGCTTATCCATTGTTCCGCAACCAATGGGTCAGTAGATCCACTGAATGTTGGTGGTCGTTGACGCATTAAGGACTCAATAGAAAGTTTTTCCCTTCGTGGAGAGGTCGGCCTCTCAGATTGATTCAATTTATTAATCATAACTTGAGTTAGTTGGTTCATCATTCGCATGAATGTTTCCATTCCGGCTTCCATCGGAGGGCCGTCAGCACATGGTGAATTGCGGTCACCATCGGCATGTTTCCTCCTATTTCCCGCCATTTTCTAAAAGAATAAAACCTTAGTGAGAATATTATTTCATTTATGGATCTTTTAACTAAGAATTCATGCTTATACAATTACACTTTTCTATAATTCCTTCATAATGATTCATAAAAAGCTTGTGATTAACAAAACATATCCCCCGGGACTGTCGTAACCAAGAGTGCAGCAAGGCCCGTTATCGTGCACCAGTTCCCGTTCGAGTCTAGCTCAAAGCGGTGTTTTCGGGTTTTACCCCTATGTACATCTGTGCCAGAGCCGCCTCTACCTGCTCGTATCCAGACAGGGATGTATTTGTTTGATAAACCACTTACTCAATACTTACCAAAATATCAGGATGTTTTCCTATATTTAAACTTTTCTATAGGGTTATTCCTAATGTTTTTATATACTAATTTCCACAAATAAATAAACCATCCTTTGATACCAACTATAGCATCCCGCCTTTTTCTAACATAAACTTTCATTACATTACACAAAACTGAGGATCTTTAAGGTCTAGTGTCTTGGAAACCAGGAACATAAAACATTATTCTTAAACACTTGAAAGGCTTCTCCTTAAGTTCATCCTAGGTTCATTACTGCATCTCATAACCTGGGGACATACATCAAAAGAAAGGGTGAGCAGAAGGCCCAGTAAGGGAAACAAGAGGAACATTTTACATGTGAACTTGAGATACTTCAATAAGGACATGAAAAGAACTTTAAGGCCTGAGAAAGAAATCATGAGGCATTTCATAATAAAAATAACATTTTACATAGCTTGAAGATGTGGCTACATAATTTAACATAGACAATCATGAACATATCACCAAGGTCCATCTCCAAGGTGTCATTTGAAAATTACCAAGGTTATTCACCAAGGTATCGTGAAAATTGTAATCTCTAGTGGTTACATCATTACCCAATGCATTGGAGCACTATCAGGGCGCACCCTTAAATTTGACATTATTATCATGTGAGACACATATATCATCATAAAAAATTTCATAAATAACCCATATAGAATAAAATAAATGGGTTTCATTTCATAATCATAACATTTTAAAAAACTGCTTTAAAGACATGATCTTTACGTCACATTAAACCCACGGAAAGGGAAAGTGGGTCTCATGTATGTAAATCCTAGAATTTAAAATAGAAAATTTTGATATATATGTGAATACCCTTGTAGAAATAAGAGCTTTTAGTATTCACTTTATAACATTAAATAATTTTGAGAAAAGACAGAGGCATTTTGAGACGAAAATTATGCAGCATAACGGCTATGTTACAAGGTTTTAGAAAACATTGAAAATAGAGGGGACATGGGTCACCCACTCATAAATGATCCATAAAACTGTAGGGGGACAGAATATAAGGAATTTAAGAACATGGTAATGGAATTTTAATGATATACCATATGAAATGAAAAACATAGAAGTGAGACAAAATAAGATTTCTCTTATGAAAATTCGGCAGCCTAACGGCGTCACTTAACTTCAATAAAAAAAATGATTTGACAAGATCAAATAGGGCCCCTCATCATATGATCATAAGAGATCAGTATGATAGATATAGAGATCATACCCCAACATAATAAAAAGGAACTCGAAAGACTTGACATGAAAATCGAACTTGAAAAATGAGAAGGGTGAAAGAATCCCTTAGAAATTCGGCAGCCTAACGGCATCACTTAAACTTTCATAAAACGAAATGATGAGAGTAAGAGGGGATATCTAATAATATAAACATGAAAAGGGAAGTAATAGGAAATATAAAAGAACATCCTCTCACATAAGAACATGGAGCATAAAGGAATGACATAAAAAGGATTACATGAAAAGAAAGAGAGAGGTCAGATCCCTTACCTTAAAATGTGACTCTTGAAACTCAAAGGTTTGGACCTTGAGGGCTTGGGGGAACCTTGGGAGGACTCCTTGGGAGGTAATGAGACCCGAACGTCGTTGGGGGAGATTTTGGAGTGAAAAATAAAGGAGGAAAGGGTGGGTATTTATAGGGAAAGTGAGGGGACAAGGCAATAATGGCCAAGGGACACCTCATTAGTGGTTTTGGCAAAACCATGGGCTTTCCCGTGGTATTTTCCCATGGTATTGGCCACATGGGACATATCATACCTTATATTACTATTCATAATTCGACCATATTGAATATATACTTAATACATCATTTAATGATGTCATTAAACACCCGTAACTTAAAAACTATACTTTCACTATTCATCAAAAATTCAACTTTCTCAGAATAATCCCAAAATTTCACCATAACCAAATATCAATGCTCTGATTTCAAAAATGAAATCCATATTATAAAAATAATTTTCTAAATATTTTTAATTTAATTTTTAAATAAAAACACTATTCATTGAGAATTCATTTTTTTCAGAAAAATCCCCAAAAATTACCTTAACATAATATCGATGCCTTGAGTTCAAAAATAAAGTCCTTTTTATAAAAATAATTTTCTAATTATTTTTAAATAAATTTTTAATTAAAAAACACTATTCACCCAAAAAAACTAATACTTGACTAATAATTTATGAAACCGTTATTTACCCATTTTATTGAATCACATTACTTAATCTAGGTGTCTAAATTATATTAAAACTTTCTTTGAGTAAAATTACTAATCCATTTGGTCACATTACTAATCCTAAGCGTAAAATTACTATTCGTAATTTACTATTCATAAAAAATTAAGTTGATCTTATTAGACTCCAAATTCCTTACTGAACACTTTTGTAGAAGAACATTTTTTGAAAATCATTACACATCATTAGTTATTTAGGGTTTTCATAAATATTTTAAAATATCCTTTTTTTCAAAATTCATCAATAAAGTACATTCTAAAATTATCTGGACATTTGAAATTTCACAAACATCACTAAAGGAATAAATCTCAATTCATTCATTGCAAAGGATTACACAAAGGAGCTAGGGTCTCGTCACATAGCCCCTTATAACACCGGCATATGACCTAAGTGTAAGGTGTGATATGGTGAGAGAATCCGAGGGAGGCTCAGATAACATTGCCCTAGTAGTAATCTCTACTAACTTGAACTTCTCCCATAGGCGTTTCCGTTCAAGCTTGACACGCTGGAGTTCGGCTTGGGCTTGGTCCAAAGCGAATCCCACAGATGCTACCTCCTTCCCAAGCTCTGATAAGTGGGCTTCATAATGGTCGAGTCTACTGGATGAAGCCATCGACTCCTCTTTCTACATTAACCATTAACATCTTATTAAATCATTAAGAGTAAGTTAATATACTACTAAAAAATATTGGTTCGTTACACAAATCATATGATGCTTGCGACGCCTGAGTAGTGTGACGTGCCCCCGAACATGGTACATTCCTACAATAGCTCTGTAGATCCCCCATATACTTTCAATTGTGAAATGCTCTAGGTTGGGCCTTACAATCTCCCCTTTTGCGGTCAAGCGAACCACATTGAAAACAATCTGATTTCCTATGGGGTCGTGGAGGAAGGTTCACTGATCCCACCGTCTGATTTTGATTCCCACCTGCACCATGGAAATAGGTGTCCTTTTTCCTCTTGTTCTCAACGGATGAGTTCCAACCATTTCCCATAGGTATCAACATGACTCGTCCAATCGATCTCGGGATATCACGTTCAGAAACAGTTTGTTTTTTCACCATCTCTGTATAATCCGTAATACAGAGCACTAGAATCTTCGACCTAATCTCCTGTCATAGGCCCGATTCTAATATGCATGCCTTCAACGGCGCACTTTCCACCACCTCTGGTGCAAAATGGACTAAACTCATAAATTTATCCGAATAATATGTGACAGAGAGACTCTCTTGCATCATGTTGAAGAAGACCATCATCTTTTGGATCTTGAACGTGTGAGGATAGAATTGTTTGTTGAACAATTCCTCAACATCCTTACATGTAAGGCCTTCATCCAATTTAGCATACACCAATAAATCCCACCATTGATTTTCATGATCCTTGAGCATATACGTCGCCAACATGACCTTTAGCTCTGATTGTGTACTGATGAAATTGAAGATATGATTCATCCTACTTAGCCACACCTCCTCCTTTTTGGGTTCAGCATCACCCCGAAAGTTCAGTGGATTCTGCTTTATGAACTAGATGTTATGATCCACATGTCGTGGCACATTCCTTCAGTTCCCCGTATCCACAACTTGGAAATCTTGGACAACACTCTGAACCAGCTTTTGGTTCACATGTGGTTCTGGTCCAACCACATTTTCCGCAGCTTCTTCGGGTTGGTCTCGATGACACCTATCAGGTGCCATTTTTTAAACCAACAACAAACTCCATCAATCTCACTCTCTAGCAACTAATGGCTTCACATTCAAATTGTATCACATCATCTATCACAACATTTTTTTTCCAAAAACAACCTTTTTCCATGTTCAACCATTTTTGAAAACATTCCAAATAGTTTTTGAAAATCAACCCATTTTCAAAATACAACCAATACCCTATTTTCAAAGTCATTCACTTGAAAAAAATTTCTACATTTTTCAAAAATTGGAACCATGCACAAAATCCTTCCTCATTAATCACAATGATATATACAATCCTAGTGGGAAGTCATTCCACTACAATGCATTTCAGGATCCTCTCAATGGCTAAACCCATGAAAATGAGATTTCCAACATTCAATACGTATATCCAAAACAATTATGTATCCAACACCCAGGTAACTTGAAGATCAGCATAAATGGGTTATCTATGTCCTTTTATGCTATACATTTCATGTTTCGACAGTCCTACTCCTGTCTAAGATTTTGATCCAAGGAATAGACAAGAATGAAATTTCAACTGCACCAAGAACATTGATTACCACTTGTTAGGAAAGGACCGAACAAGCTGATACCATTTGTAAGGACCCGCCAATTCTCCTTGGCATGAGAGTACAATGAGTCATTATTAGGCCTTAAGCGACATCCCCAATATTCCAATGGCTAGAAATAAATGTCTAAGGGATTCCAGTGTATGTTGGGGGATGACTTACCCTTTAAGAAATATACCCATAAACTGACCATAACCAAACCTTCACTTTATGATGCATGAACAAATGAAAGACCAATAAACAATTTCATTTATAATAATCCTCATCAAAGTATGAAACAGTAGAATACCAAACTATGCATCAAAGTACACAGCGAATGAACTACTCAAGACTTTCAAAAGACACTATAACTCCATTCTCCACAAGCTCCATGCTCCACAACATCTCCCAAGAATCTCCACGAGCCACTAGCAATAAGATTCTTTGTCTTTACCTGTATCCCAGAATACGACATCTGAAAAAGCACCAATGTGCAAAACCAGGGGTGTGTTTAAAACTCACTATGTTTTCCCCAATGACTTCCCTACTCACACCACTAGGATAGAAGAGTTAGCCACATTTATATAAAAATCGCTAAATAAAACATTTCCTCAAAAACAGTTTATAACTAAATATAAAAAAGTTTTGAAAACCATTCATAACAAAAGGAATTCCAACAGCAATTGAAACCAATTTTCCAGCAAGTTATTTTTCTAGAGAAATAACCAAACAAGATTAATAACTATTTCACAACAATCCTTTTTGGCATAACCAACCATTTCCACAAACCCATGCAACCAACCATGGATGCTACTTGGAAGAGGGGAGAAGCCCAAACCCTTATCCATCAGAACCATGATGGGGGAGACTTTTTACCCTTATCCAACCAAATGCACATGAATGATTGATGGGGGAGAGCTCTAACCCTTATCCATCCCAACATTGATGGGGGATACCCCTAACCCTTATCCGTCCTGAATGCAATATGAATGTTTGACGAGGGAGAGCCCAAACCCTTATCCATCCCAACACTGATGGGGGAGAATACTAAACCTTATCTGTCCCACATACCTATGAACACACATGACCATCATGTCAAAAACCAAGTGTGTTCAACCAATTCAACCCATTCCAATGCTTAACCATTTCAATTCCAAAACAATTCAAAAAAAACACTCTTTTTATTGAAATACAAATCCCTCCACATTATTTCAATCTCAAAATATTTCAATAAAATGCACTTTTTATTGAAAAATCATTTCTCATAAAACCATATAGAATTTCTGAAAATTCATAATTTTAAAATCAATACTTTAAATTCAACAAGCCCAATCACTTTGCACAACAATTCACCAAGATTTCACAATCTCATCAAAACCATAAATCATCACTAAAGAAGATTTATTCTATGATTTTCACCATAAAATCCATTCAAATAAACCAATTTAAATCTAAGACAATCAATTCTAAAAATAGCAGTGGAGAGTGAAGCCTCCTACCTCAAAGGTTTTGACGAAAACCCTAACAAACGGAGAACGCACAAGAAAACCGGGCCGATTAACCAAAAAGCCTCCTTAGATCTCTTCTCATAACACAAAAATGACTAAATATCATCATATTTGGAATCCACACACTTATATCTACCCATAATAGGCGTAGATCTATGAAACCTAGAGAATAGGAGAAGTAGATCTATGTAGATCTAAGAAACCAATCAAGAACGATCAAATACCTCAAGAATCTGGCTTCAATCCATCAAGGGAAGCCTTTGGATCGCCTCCAGAATGATGGGAGAACCCTCATGGACCTTAAAAATACCATGTTATGGCCGCATAAGAGGAAAAATGAGCCACTTAGAGGAACAAACGCGTGACATACACCTTTATAGGATCTCGTTTAAGTGTCAGCAGGGTTGGTTCGCACGGTTTGAAAAATCATGCGCTAACCATGCGTTAGCTACTACCTCGGCCAACCTTCTTGCATGGTTTGGCCGCACAGTTTTACAAACCCTGCACCACCCATGCAGAAGCCACTGACCCTAAGACCAACTACGCACAGTTTGGCCGCACGGTTTAGACAAACCGGTAAGCCGCCCGTGCAGCTTCCCTTTTTCCCCAAAACTCATTCCATGTTCTCCCCACTCTCCAATTCATCACCCTAAACTTTATAACCATTAAAAGAATCATTAAAGGGTTATATACCAGGAACCAGGGGTACTACAATGACTGAAGTGAAAAATATGGATAATTGGAATAATGGAAATTTAGATTTTCGCACATCTAATGGTTGTGGAAAGAATTACCACAGAAATTTACTAATGTCAAATACATTTTTCGACAAGTATGGAGTGAAAGGCCCCCATGCTTATGATTAAAAGGGTCATAAGAATTTTTCCCATTCATAAATCTTCATCTATAACAAGATGTGGAACTATGTAAATAAATTTCATAATAATCAAAGTAATATACATCAAAAGAAACTAACAAGTCATGGTTAAGATTATAATATTACCATGGATGAAGTGGAGCGATTAATGTGATTGTGTTTAGATTCAAGAATTATTTCATTTTACTATTTTATTAATGATATATGGATTATATGAATTATTTAATGTATAAGTGTTGTTCTATAGTAAAATTTTGATAATGATTTGAAAGAGTTTGTCATACAATACAAATGACCAAGAAAAATGAACCCGCAGAATGTTTAAATTCATGGAAGTCATAAGATTGAGGGAAATATAATCATTAATATTTTCTTGGTGTTTGGATAATGATGTTGGAGATGATTGATATAGATGATATAATTTAATTTTATTGACTAAATTAGGTCAAGTTAATAGGTGGATGGTGTAGTGGTTTATACTATCATTGATGGTGTTTACATTTTCTTAGGAATTAATAAATATAACATGTAATTCACAGACCCCAATTACAAAGAATTGGGGCATTATTACATAAAATTGGCATGATACAAGGAATCATGTGCCAAAAGACTGATCAGTTTAGTAAATTTAGAAGTAATAGATACATATATAAGTTTTACATTACATCATGAAATAAAAAACAAAAACATTGTGTCCCCTTTGAACACTCTTATATCCCTTATCCTATTCATGCAGGTTAATCATAATAAACCTCTTTCCATCCTGGAAAAAATAATACATAACAAAGTGGTGAGCTCAAATTCTCTGTAAAGATAAAAATATAGTAGAAACTATTATATAAAAGAATAAACATTAAAAAAATTTATAAGACTAGAATACAAGCCATTTAAACTTAAATTACATCAAAATATGGCAAGGATAAATCATATAATGAAATTTACTTATTCAGGTTGATATTCTACTAGTCTAATAATCACATGTAATATCAATAGAAAATTTCATATTGATGTAATTCATAATGCCAAACTTCATAACCACATATCCAAGGCCTTGTGCCAAGACTACAAATAAGATTTTGTCAAGGACTTCTGCCAAGACACTAGTTTGTCTCATGAGACCTACTAATGCATCGAGGAGCAATAGCAGGCTCCACCCGTCAATTACAATATCTAATTCATTTCTCATAATAAAATGTTGAAACATAACATAAACATTCGCATTAAACTAGCATTGAAAATTTAAATACATTAACCATAAACCATGAATGGTATAAAAATAGAACATCCACAGTCAAACATAGCTCAATCAATACAATATTGAAGATTGTATTATAATAAATTAACCTCAATCGAGAATAATGAAGGTTATTTACTTAGATGAAAATAATCATCAAAACTATTTGAGAGAAATATCCCCCTTTTTCTTGAAAACATTTAAAAGTGTCACTATTTATCAAGAAACTGTTTAAAATAAATTTTTGAATCAAAGTGTCCCATACAACATTGAAACATTTAGAAAAAAAATTGATTTTAAAACATTAATGTCCAAATAAATATATCCATAAGACCATTTTTTAATCATTGACATTAATGAGAACGAGTTTAATGAATAAATTTTTAAAACATTTAAAATGATATTTTCGTTAGTGTTCCTAACCCAATGAGAGATGCTTGAATACAAATAATTAAGGTAATCAGAACATAATAATATCATGAGAATAAAGGAATTCGTGATCTATTATGTCAAAGTAAATTATATACACCAAATAAATGTGAATTGGCGCATAATAACAAAGAAGTATCAATGGAATGCAAATTGAGATGAAATCCCTTATAAAGATCATATACTTAGGTTAATGATAAATCAATGAAATAATTTTGTATGAAAAATATAAATACACTAAATATTTAAAGATATTCAGTGTAAAACAATCAGAGAACATTCACACATATTCTTGTAACAGAAACACTAAGGACTTGAATTTTTAACACAATGAATGAAAATTGAGTTAGGATTACTCTTTTCAAGTTCATATTGATGACTTGAGAATTTACCAATCGAGTGATTATGTGTATCAAAAAACAATCCACATAAAGGGGAGTGGTAATTACTACATATATAAATAAACAGTGATTTCACACATAAAATTGGAGAAAAATAATCAATGATGTTTTCATAAAACCCAATGAGTGGAAATCGAAATTAGAAATTCCCCTACCGATTTGCTGACTTACGAAACATACACCCTGTGAAAGAAGGATCATACAATTAACATGTAAATAACAATAAATTAAAGTATATTACATAAGGAATATAATCAAGGGCAGTACATAAACCACACAAATAGAAATAGTGGCAATATAGAATTAATCTCACAGAAATAAGAAGTGAGATGAAAACCCCTTACCATGTAGTAATAAATCGAGTCGTATTAACAAGAGTTAATAACCACCAGATGAACCACATAATACCATGAATATAATGGCAATCATGATAATATATATCAAATGGCATTACACAATAAACCACATGCAATAAATAAATGGCGAACAATGGAAATCTCACAGAATTAAAAGTGGGACAAGAAAACCGTTACCTAGTACCTTTCTTTGGTCAAGGGTACGTTAAAATCTTGTATAATAGGTAAATAATTGGTATTAAATTATAAAATTACTTTATAAATAAATATTATATCATATATGATCATATAATATTTCTTTGTTAAAAGTATTTTTGCAGTATCATCATTTAGGGTGTTCACTGATATGTTTTCCTTTATATTCTTGGTTATGTAAGCCATGTTTGTTATGGATAGGATGTATTTTATTCATATCGAGAATGATATTATGTTCTTAAAAATTATTTTTAATCATAAAATGAAAATTATTCTTTAATGATTATGATGGGGAATGAATCTCATTGCGTTCGTGGAGACGGTATTCCATACGTATGCACAAACGATAATATCATTATATTGATGGTGAAATCATATGTAAGGGGATGGTATATCATATATAAAGAATCATTAAAATGTTTTATTTATTATTTACATCATTTATACTCATTATTATACCCATCCAAATAATGTTGTATTTGACTAACAAACTACACCACGACGTGGAGACTGTAAGTCGTACGTACACACGTATGGTGACTTTGACATTCATATGATGGATAGAATACTAAATATTGTTGTACCATTTTTATAATAACATCACAGTATATAAAAGATACTAGAGTTATTATTTTAGAATTGAGACAACAAAGAAAGAGGAAGTCGAAGAAGAAAATAACTTGAAAGAGGTGACACAATATTTACCTCTTCTTTGGGTTCTTCCATTTGATTTGATCAAAAGGTCTCCATAGGTTGGATTCCTGATCAAAGGACGACCTCTCAGAAGAATAGAGGAATATTGGGAGGATATTTGGGGAATATTTTTCCGAGCCAAATGGATTTGGAGGTTTGAAATTAAGATAAGGGGAAGTACCCTTTTAAAAGATAGGTGAGGGTCACTTTAGGAAAATCTTGAAATATTATTTTATAATAAAATCATATTCCATTTCTAATTGCTCGAATATAATTAATTTTGAAGCTAAGTTGGGGATGGGTCAAAAACCTCTAAACCAATAGTTTTATACAGGTTTAGGTCACCATATTAGACATATCTTTTAGATTTAATTATTAGTTAAATAGTTTGACAATTACATTGGGTCTTTGTATTTTTATATTATATGGTTAATAAACATACTATAACAAGCCAAACGAACCCCAAGTGGTTAATTATTAATATATATAACCTTATCTAAGTCCTTTGGCCATAAAATATATTTTTAGGAATATTATATCAATTAATAATATTGTATTTGTTTTAAAAACTCAATTACGTCATTTTTGACACTATTTAGTATTTCATTTTTTTGAAAATTATAAATGCATGATTACTTCAAAAAATTATTTAATCAACACTAACTTGTCATATTAACCCATAAAATTAGTGTAATTCATCAAAAGTCTAAAATCACAGTTCTTTGGATATTTATAATATCAATTACTTTAATCATTCAATAATAAGGTAATTATTGCATCATCATTATGTCATTAAAAAATTTAATTATTTAAAGTCTACAAATTATAAATAAAATACCATTATGTAGGAAATATTTTTAGATTTTTAGTTAATATTTATCGTCTAATTTATCTTATGTATAACCCTATATTAAAAATGGTTTATTTATTAAACATTGAATTTAAAACTTGTAACTCTTTTTATATAAAATAATAATAAACATCATAATCGTATCCAAGTTGACCAAAAGGATCATATTTTATTCCTATGGTTGTTTTTCGTCGAATTACACTTATCCAATTGAACTAGTACATTTATTAAGGTAATTATAATATCAATTTTACCGTTAATTATCCTATGGACTTTTAACCGTGGTAAATAAAAGTCAAAAGTTACTATTCCACAAAAATTATTTTTATCTTATTGAACCACATTTTACTTACTTATTCCAATCATGTCTCTTATATTTTTTAAATTAAATTCTTAGAAGCGGTAAAATTATGTTTTTTTCATATTTGAGAATGCTCCTAGAATGTGGGTAAAAGACCGTAAAAAGTTCAATAAAATTTTATACATATAATTTTATTATAAAATGACTCCAATGAGTTAAATTGAACTTATATATGAATTATATATTTTTTTACTTAAAATAAATAATTATTCAAATAAAATGTCATTTTTAAACTATAACGTAGTGTTTTTCACTGTTCATCAAAAATATAATGTTTTTCTAAAAAATACCAAAAATATACCCTAAGTTAATTTTGATATTCCAAATTCAAAAATGAATTTTATTTTAAAAAAATTCCAAACATATATGTTTCATTAATTAATTTAAAATTAATTTCCGTTGTCAAAACTGAAAAGCGTGTTTTTAAAAAGTAAAAACTATCAAAAGATTGACATGTGTTTATGTCAAATTTAAATTACTTATAATGACCTACATTTAATTAAATAATGAAAAAGATAATCTAATTACCCTTACATACCATTAAAATGCATAATTTATCACTAAAAATTATTTCGATTAAAAAATACGTTTTCGATTAAAATTTAGTATTTTTGAGTATTCAACAAAATGTGAAAGTTATTAGAAAAGTAACACAACATTTTCCAAAAAAAAATTATTTTCGCAATTTTAATAAGAAATTAATTTCAATAAATTGAATACATAAAAGTTTTAAATATTTTTTTAAAAATGGGTTTCCATTAAAAGGTGGTAAAATTTCATTTTTTTAAAAAAATACATCTTTTACCTGAAAAAATAAATTTATTATTATATTATGTCTTAGAAACACATATTATGGATTCTAAAATTATACAGAGTATAAAAAATTCAAAATTCAGTTAATACTAGTAATAACTACTTTTTGAACGGCTAGTTTGGTAAGTCATGGTGAGCTTTAACTTGGTGTTGCGTATAGTGCAAGCTATTGAATTAATTTAAAGGAAATAACTTACTATGAAATCCTGGGTTGTTACATTCTTCCCACCTTTTGGAAATTTCATTCTCAAAATTTTAAAATTGGGCTTGATATCTTTATTGAATGTCCCACATCATAAAAAGAGTCAATAAAACTATCACTTTAAAAGAAAGGAAGATAAGTACAAAGGTCGCCCAAGATAACCCATAATAGGATTCCATGTAGAAAAACATGGATATGGAAGACAAGAAACATGTCAAGTTCTTATTGAGAGTGATTGAAAATATGATCAGAAGAATGTTAACAACAAGAAAACCACACACTTGTGAAGGGATAAACAGTTATTAGTTTCCCTTTAAGAAAAGTAAATGGACAACGTTTTTTATGTTTTTAGTTCCATTTCAAAAAATGGAGGAATTTATTTATGAGATTGACTTAGAACATAATGATATATACATACTTTTAAGAATATTTTTATCCTTTAATAAATTTCTACCACTAACACATCTTTTTTTAAATGATCAGTATTCAAGGTGAAATGCTGGAATCAACCTCAAGAGAATCACATTATCACGATGGATAAACTATATATTTCCCTTGAATTTAGAGATTAACCAAAACCAAAATGGTTAGTAAAAGATCAGATGATCCCCAAAAAGGATAATCCTTTAGAGAAAGAAATTCTAATATTAATTTCTAAAATTAATCCAACAATACACATATTTCAATAAATACCATTCAATAAACAATTTTACATAAAATCAATCAATATAATCCAAACTAATATTGAAATAAGAAACATGGTAGAATTTGATTATGTAGTCTTCTATGTTAAATTGTATCTCCAAATAACATCAACTACTCTTAATGTCACATACTTAAAAATTAATCAACCTGATCACATATTTTCTATTATAGGTTAATCATTTCTATAAATAACCCAAATCACTATAGATACACAATAAAAACATAGATATGAATCCCCCATTACTCCTCAAATTAAATCCCATATATTCTATTTTACTTAGGCATATAGTGTTTCTAACAGAGAAAACGTCTTCTAAAATAACATTTATCACTTAATCAGAAATTCATTTTCCTATACAAAGGATATCCATTTGATAAGACATAAGATCCAAAAAAACTTATTATTGATCAATAAAATAATTTAACTAAAAAGAATTAGTCACACTATCAAGGGACTTCTTGTAGTCCAGTGGTAGGTGATAAATCTCAATCGCACTCTAGTTGTGGGTTAGATTCCCACAACTTTGTCCGATGTGACGTGTAGTCACACGGTCTGCGTATAGTCCTTTTTCAAAAACTATATTTTATAACATTCCCAAAATGAGATAAATTCCTAAAAATAACGATAACATAATTCCATAACAAATATTATCTCATACCTCTAATTTTCATCCCAAATTTTAATAACTTCTAATTCCCTCAAATTATAGTATAATATAAACCCAAATGCATATTTATAAAAATATCAATAATAGAAAAGATAAATCTTCTTAAAATAGCATTTTCACAAAACAAACTACCGAGTTATACAAACAAGAAAAAAGTCTTACAAATTAATACCATAAACAAAGAGAACTAATAATTTTAAACATTTCCCCATCAATTTATTTCAATATAGTTTCCTCCTTGACCAAGAGGTTGTCCTATGGAATAGGGAATTCAATTGGGTAATGCATTGATCCCCTACATTTACGGAAAATGGATGTAAAGGGATTCTTGGGATCAATTTTTTTTCTTCCATAATACTCATCATTTTTCCTTGGCAATTCTTTACTTTATGTCCTTCTTTCCCACACATTAAGCTTTTATTTTTTCCATTGAGACACTTTCCTAGGTTTCTCCATCCACATTTTCTGTATGATGGAAATTTAGCTTTGTTTTCTCCATGGTCTCCACTCCAGGAACTATTATCATTCACTTCCTTTCTCTTCTTTGTTGAGTTTGGGAGTTGGTTCATATATATGTTGTTGATCATATTTTTGGAAAACTGATTCAGCATGAACACAATATCGTTTACACCTATAAAAATTCCATTTTTTTGCTCATTTCCACCACCTTTCCCACATTGTACATCATTTTCAATGTTACTATGACTTACTTGGAATCCAGCCATTGAATAACACAAGAAAGCATAGTGTGAGTCAAAAAATAATTTTGAGAATATCAAAACACCTTATTTTCAATATAAAACACCTTAATATTAACCAAGGTTATTTATTATCATCTTATATTAAAATCCATCAAATCGGTTTGTAATGAAAATGTGAATTATCCTAAGCATATCCCCCGAGAGTTTCATAACCAAGAGTGCAGCAAGGCCCGTTGTCGTGTACCAAGATACCCGGGGTCAAGCCCAAAACTATTTGTTGAAGTTTTCATTTCAAGGTATATATATTCCATAGCAACCTCTACCTTTTAATATCCATACATGGATGTATTGCTTGGAAATCCCACATAATATTCACATTACATAAATTTTTGGATGTTCTTCTATACTTTTCCTCAAATTCATTCTTAGGGTAATGTTTTCAAATCAGAGTTCTTCTAAATATAGCTTTTGTAGTTTGTACTAAAATCCCCCTAATACCAATTGTAAGGCCCCAACCCTAGTTACCCAGAATCAGTGCATTATAACATAACATCATCATGATACAATGAATCATGTCCTGAAAGACCGATCTGTTTAGTTGCTTTAGAAGTACTAGATACATACATATGTTTTACATTACATCCTAAAATAAAAAAACAACATTGTGTCCCCATTAAACACTATTATATCCCTTATCATATTCCTATAGGTTAATCATAATATACTTCTTTTCATCTTGGAAAAAATAAAACATAAGAATGGGGTGAGCTCAAATTCTCAGTAAGGATAATTATATAGAGAAAACTATCATAAATTAGAATAAACATTTAAGGAAATGTATAAGACTAAAATAAAACCCTTTTAAACATAAACTTCATCATAATATGGAAAAGGTAAATCAAATAATTCCATTTACTTATTCTCATGGATATTCTAATAGTCGAATAATCACATTTAATATCAATATCCAATTTCATAATGATGGAATGCATAATTCCAGACTTCATAACCACATATTTAAGGCCTTGTTCCAATAATAAAAATAAGATATTGTCAAGGCCTTGTGCCAAGACACATGTTTGTCTCATGAGACCTACCGATCCATTGATGAGCTATAGTGGGCTCCACCTGTCACTTATTAAGTCCAATACATTATATATATGAAAATATTGAAACATAACATAAACATTTGTATTAAACTAGCATATGTAATTTCAATACTTTAACCATAAACCATGAATGGTATAAAAATATCATATCCACAATAAAAAAATCATTAAATACAATATGGAATATTTTATTGTAATAAAATAACCTCAATCAATAATAATGAATAATATTGACATAGATTAAAATAATCATCAAAAATATTTGAGAGAAATACCCCCTTTTTCTTGAAAACATTTAAAAGTATCACTATTTATTAAGATGCTATTTATAATAGATTTTTGAATCAAAGTGTTCCATACCACTTTTAAACTTTTAAAAGGAATTTTAATTTTAAAAAATTAATTTCCATATAAATAAATCCTTAAAACCATTTTTAAATAATGGAAATTAATGAGAAAGAATTAGAAGAATAGTTTTTTAATCATTTAAAATGATATTTTAGTTAGAGTTTCTAACTAAATGAGAGACGATTGAATAAAGATAATTGAGGTAATAAAAACATAATAATATCCTGAGAATAAAAGTATTCAAGATATATTATGTCAAATTATAGTATATACACCAAATAAAAGTGAATTGGTGCATAACAATGAATAAGTCTCAATAGAATGTAAGTTGAGACGAAATCCCATATAAAGATCGTATACTTAGGTTAAAAGTAAATCAATGAAATAATTATGTGTGAAAAATATAAATACACTAAATATGATTGGATATTTAGTGTCAAACAATCATAGGATGTTCACACATATTCTTGTAAAAACAACACCAATTACATGGATGTTAAACTTAATGAATGAAAAATGGGTTAAGATTGCTCTTATCAAGTTCATATAGATGAATTGTGAATTTATCAATGGAGTGATTATGTATATAAAAAAACCACAAAAAATGGAGTGTAAATTAATACATAAATAAATAAATACTAAATTTACCCAAAATATTGGAGTAAAATAATCAATGATGTTTGCGTAAAACCCAATGAGTGGAAATAGAAAATAGAAATTCTCTTACCAATTTGCTGACTTACGTAACATAGACCCCGTGAAAGAAGGATCATACAATGAAGATGTAAATACCGATAAATAAAATTATATTACATAAGGAATACAATCATGGGCAGCACCAACACCACACAAATGGAAATAGTGGCTATATAACATGTATCTCACATAAATAAGAAGTGAGATGAAAACCCCTTAACATGGGGTAATCAATCAATTTGTATGACCAAAAGTTAATAACCACCAAATGAATCAAATAATACCATTAATATAGTTAGAATCATGATAATATATATCAAATGTCAGTATACAATACACCACATGCAATAAATAAGTGGCGAACAATGGAAAACTCACAGAATTAAAAGTGATATAAGAAACCCCTTACCTTGTACTTTTTCTTGATTGAGGGTAAGTTAAACTATTGTATAATAGATAAATAATTGTTATTAAATTATAAAATAACTATATACATTAATATTATATCATATATGATCCTATAATATTAATTTGTTAATAATATTGTAGTAGTATCATCATTTCGGGTGTTAACTGCTCTGTTTTCCATTATATGCTCGGTTACATAAGCCATGTTTGTTATAGATAGGATGTATTTTATTCATATGCAGAATCATATTAAGTTCTTAAGAAGTATTTTTAATCATAAAATGAAAATTATTCTTGAATGATTATGATGGGGAATGAATCTCATCACGTTCGTGGAGACGGTATTTTGTACGTACTCATGAGCGACAATATCATTATATTGACGGTGAAAACATATTTCATTGGATAGTATATCATGTATACAGAATCATTAACCTGTTTTATTCATTATTTATATCAGTTATACTCATTGTTATACCAATCAAAATAATGACGTGTTTGAATAACAAACTACAACACGACGTGGAGAATGTAAGCCGTACGTACGCACATGTGGTGACTTTATCATTTATATGATATATATAATAATAAATATTGTTGTAACATTTTTATAATAACATAATTGTATATAGAAGGTACCAGAGTTATTATTTTATAATGGAAACAAAAAAGAAAGAGGATTTTGAAGAAGAAAAGAACTTGAAAGAGGTGATGAAATATTTACCTTTTTTTATTCGGGTTCTTCTATTTTACTTGATCAAAATGGATCCTTAGGTTGATTTTCTAACAAAATAATAGACTCTAGGATGAAGGGAGTAATGTTGGGAGGATATTTGGGTGGGGTTTGTCTGAGCTAAATGGATTTGGAGGTGTGAAATTAAGATAAGGGAATGTATCCTTTTATAAGAGAGATGAGGGTAACTTTAGGAAAAGCTTGAAATGTTATTTTATAATAAAAACATTTTCAATTTCTAATAAATCCAAAATGATTTTTTATATGATTAGGTTGTGATGGGACTAAAACCGCTCAACAAATAGGTTTTAGACATCTTTAGGTCACCATATTAGCCATATCTTATAGATTTAACTCTTAATTAAATAGTTTCACATTTCCCATGTCTCTTTATATTTTTATATTATATGGACAATAAAAATACTATAACAAGCCAAAAGAACACCATGTGGTTATTTATTAATATATATAAACTTATCTATGTCCTTTTCCCAAACTTTAGTTATTTAAAAATATTATATAAATTAATAATATAGTATTTGTTTTAAAAACTCATTTATGTCAATTTTGACTCTATTTAGTATTTGGTTTTTGTGAAAATCATAACAGCATGATTACTTGAAAAAAATAATTTAATAAACCCTAACATGTCATATTAACCTATAAAATTAGTGCAATTAATAAAAAGTCTCAAATTACATTTATTTGGATATTTATGAAATCAATTATGTTAATCATTTATTAATAAGATAATTACTGCATCATCACTGTGTCATAAATAAATTTAATTATTTAATGTCTAAAATTTATTAATAAAATACCATTATGTAGGAAATCTTTCTAACTTTATAATGAATAATTATAGTCTAATTTTTCTTATGTAGACCCCTAAATTAAAATAATTTTAGTTATTAAACATTTAATTTAACTCTTTTAACTCTTTTTAAATAAAATAATAAAAAATTTCCTGATCTTATCCAAGTGGACAAAAAGAATCATATTTTATTCCAAAGTTTTTTTCGATCTAATTAAACTTATCCAATGGAATTAGGAAATGTGTTAGGGTAATTATAATATCATTTTTACCATTAATTATCCTATTTACTTTTAAAATTGGTAAATAAAAGTCAAAAGTTACTATTCACAAAAAAATTATTTTCACATTATTGAACCACATTTTACTTACTTATGTCAACCGTGTCACTTTGATTTTGGAAATTCAACTCCAAGCAGTGGTAAAATTATGTTTTATGCATATTTTTAAATGCTCTTAAAAGGTGGGTAAAATACGGTAAAAAGTTCAATAAAATTTTATACATCTCAATTTATTATAAAATGACTCCAATGAATTACATTTAATGTATATATGTATTATATATATTTTGACTTCAAATAAATTTAAATAAAATAAATAATTATTTAAATAATAAGTTGGTTTAAAATAATAACGAAGTGTTTATCACTATTCATCAAAAATTGAATGTTTTCAGAAAAATACCAAAAATATAAAATAAGATAATTTTGATATTCTGAATTTAAAAATGAATTCTATTTTACCAAATTCAAAACATAGAATTTCCATTATTTAATTCAAAATTAATTCTCATTGTCAAAACCGAAAGGCCTGTTTTTAAAAACTAAAAACTATCAAAAGATTGAAATGAGTTTATGTCAAATATAAATGTGAAATTACTTATAATGACCTAAATTGAATTAAATGACAACAAATATACTATAATTATACTTTCAAACCCTTAAAATTCATATTTTAGCATTATAAATTATTTTTATTAAAAAAGATGTTTTTAATAAATTTTTTGTAATTTTCAGTATTCATCAAAATATGAAAGTTATTAGAAAAGTACCCAAAATTTATCCAAAATAAATTTTTTATGTCCCGATTTTAAAAAAGAATTTAATTTCATTAAATTGAATACATAAAAGTGTCAAATATTAGTTTAAAAAAGTTTTTTTTGTTAAAAGGTGGTAACTTTTCATTGTTTTTGAAAATAATTCTTTTATCTGAAAAAATAAATTTGTTCTTATAATATGTCTAAAAACACATATTATGGAGTCTAAAATTTTATGGAGTATATAAAATTAAAAATTCAGTTAATAAAATACCTAACTGATTTTTGAACGGCTAGTTTGATAAGTCGTGTTGTGCTCGAACTTGGTGTTGTGTATACCTCAATCTATTTAATTACTTTATTGAAAATAACATACTATAAAATCATGTAGTGTTACATAACCATTAATGATTGTTTTAATTAAGGAATATGGAAGCCAGTATGTTTTCGATATAGTTTTATGGTAATTCCTGTTATTACAATGTTTGATAAAAATGCTTGATGAAGGTATTCACATGTATAAAATGCCATAATTATAGCATAATTAATGTGGATTAGTGGATTAATAATATGTTCATTTTTAAAATTATCTGACTTTATTTATAAATTTATATATCATAATTTATTTGAAGGTCTATAGGTATATCCATTTATGAATTTTTTTACGTTAATGTCTTAAAAAGGTTTTTGATATTATTGTATTAATTCACCATATAAATATTCATACATATTGGATATCCAAGATAACAATTTTTTTAAAAAAATCAAGAGATTTAAATAATGAAATATTATTCTATTAGGGATATTATGACCTATTAACATGAATTTTTGTTCATTAGTAAAAAAATATTTTTTTATATTCATTTAATGGATCATGTGATGGATTAGAAATTGATAGAATAATAACCAAAGAATGAAATTGTGATTATGAAATAATAATGTCTCAATTAATAATATTTCATTATAATTATATATAGTAAATTATTTACTCAAACATCAAAAAAGGATTATGAATTAATCTTTTTATCATATTACCTCCATACCTATCAAATCAGATGATCTTTTATATCATCAAATATTTATGATTTTCATCTCTTTAAGTTTCAATTAACGATTCACTTTCCTATGATCAATGATATTTATCACTATCTATAAATAATTATGGTTCTCTTCCATGTCAATGTTTTCATTTACCACATGTATTCTCAAACATGGAATCAATGTTAGGTGTTATTAAAGATTACCATCATACATCTATTTCACTCTTTTTAATAGGGTGTTTTATTAACACTTTTATGACGTGGCTTTAAAATATATATATTTTGAATGAAAAACACTTGATTTCAAAAATCAATCCTAAATTAGGAAGATTCAATTTATTAGATTGTATAATATGAAAGGAAAAATTTTGGATACTCCTATCATTTAGGGGGGGATTAGTGTTGGGGAATTATAATCCAATTTCAACTTTTTATCCCTTTACCTGTTAGACATGTTTGGATCTTGATTCTCCTTTTCTCTTTTCATAGTCACATAAATGTAAATGAATTTATTAAATAAAGAACATGATATTTTTGTATGGTTCACTACTCAAAAAGATTAGCTACATCCTAGGAATGGTGAGAAATAATTTGAACCACAAAACCACTAGAAAACAATCCTTTTGTGGTTAAAACATTTAGGATATACCTTTATAGTCATCTAGCCCGTTGTAAATAATCCAATATAGTGTGTTTTATAGATCATGGATTGATCATTATACTACCTCTCAAGATAGTATTGTCCTTGTTGATAAGGTTTGGTTATTCCAAGAATGTCTTCCATATGTTCAGTCATATATAATGTTACATTTATTCTTTTTTATTCAACAACTTTCTTCTTCACTATGTTACTTGCAAAATATCATGAAAAAATTTATATTTTATTCTACTTATAAGAAAACTAGATAGTTTTAATATATTCATCATTTGTCCATCGTGATAATATAAATGCATTGTGGAGTGATGAATAATGAATTTTCTCTGACACAAATTATGATCAACTTATATCAATTTAGTCCCAAAATATACTTCAGTCTTTCTCACTTTATTCTTTAGTGAAAATACAAATGCACAAGGATCCATTATTATTCTTCTTCTTTCTGGAATAAAAATATATATTATGATTATTATACCCATGAATATAATATCATATTAGTATCAACACAGTTAATATGCCCAAAATAATAAATGATCTTTTTGTGAGAACAATCTATTCCTCTAGAAAACATAATAATATGGAATAACGCCACAATGTATATCTCTTCTTTTCTTCTTCATTAGTGAATGTATGAATTTATTTGCATGTCTATTTCTTATTCACACAAACAAAAAATGTGTGTGTTTTTTTATCTGTCCATTTTTCATCAACCAGGTACACACACAGTTTTATGTGATGTTTCTCCTTCCTCGACGATTCTATATCCTCCACAAAATACCTTTTCACCATGTGGGACAATTTCTTTGAAAATATCCCACCATTTTGAAAACTAAATTTACGTCACAAGTGATTGATTACCCATATACTATCAACAATTCACGTAATTTCAATGATCCACATACTATCCATGCTCCACATATAGTAAAGTCTTCAGGTATGACCCCTGCACCATGAACAGAGTTTGCTTCACAAGACACCTTCTCTTCCACGGATTGTATCTTCCTTTAGGGACTGATGTAACACCCCATTATTTCATAGTACGTTATTTTTTCAACGTAATTCAATAACTTACACTACATGAATCACCAAGTTCAAGTGCACCACGAATTACCAAACTAGCCATTAAAAAGCGGTTTTGAATAGTATTAACTGAATTTTGAACATTATATAATCCTTATAATTTTAGAATCCATATTTTGAGTTTCTTGGACACAATGTAAGAACAAATTCAATTTTTTAGATAAAGGTAGTATTTTTCAGAAAATGCAATTTTACCTCCTTTTGAGGGAGATTTTTTTAATCCAATACTTGACACATTCATATATTCAATATTACAAAATAAATGTCACATTTAGAATTAGGAGTTAAAAATTTAGTTTTGATAAATTGTTTTTATTTTTATGATAACTTCCATATTTTGGTGAATAGTAAAATATTCTAAATTTTAATTAAAAACAACTTTTTTAATCGAAATAATTTATAGTGTTAAATTATACATTTTAACGGTTTGGAATTATAAATAGATTATATTTTTACAATTTCATCCAATTCTGGTCGTTGTAAGTAATTTCACTTTGAAATTGGACATAAACAAGTGTCAATCTTTTGATAGTTATTATTTCTTAAATATAAACCTTTTGGTTTTGACAACGGGAATTAATATTAAATTAATAAATGAAACTTCTATAATTTTAATTTGCTAAAATAAACTTCAATTTTGAATTTGGAATATCAAAATTATCTTAGGGTGATTTTTCGGTATTTTTCTGAAAACTTTCAATTTTTGATGAATAGTGAAAAACACATAGTTATAGTCTAAAACTGAATTTTTATTTAAATAATTATTTATTTTATATAAATTTATTTAGGTCAAAATAGATACATAATACTTATATATGATCTATTTGATTCATTGGAGTCAGTTTATAATAATATTTGATATAAAAAAATTTAATTTAACTTTTCACCGACTTTTACACACCTGTTATGAGAATTTTCAAATACACATAAGACATAATTTTACAGCTTCTATGAGTTTAATTTCTAAAATATGAGATACATGGTTAATATCAAAGAATAAAATGTGGTTCAATAATATAAAAATAATTTTTGGTGAATAGTAACTTTTGACTTTTATTTACCGCGGTTAAAGGTAAATATGGTAATTCAAGGTAAACAGAATATTCTAATAATTCAAAATTACCTTAATACATGTCCTAAACTTATTAGATGAGTAATGGCCGACCATGTAAATCTTTGGGTCGATTTTGGGATCCCATGGAGCCACTTATGAATGATAATGACACTTTACATTAATGAATTTAAAGTAAAGGAAAAATTGACACAAACAAAACTCTTTTAGTAATTAATTTTTAAATGGTGTTATATTAGTAATATTTTTTAATCTAAATATTAATTGGAAAGATAACAAGATATCCTACATCATGGTATTTGTTTTATAATTTTTATACATTGAATAAATTAAATTATTTATGACACAATAATGATGTAGTATTTACCTCATTAATAAATGATTTTAATATATTAGACTATAAATTTTACAATATTATACAAAACATGTATAATTCTTATTGTATGATTTTATTTAGACCATGAGTTATCTTATATTTAACTCTAATGATTTTTGGACCTTTAAAAACCGAATATCTTTATATAATAAAATAATATTTTCACACATTTCTAAAGAGCCCCTCCTCCCCCTTATAAAAGTAGACCACTTCTAACCAATTCCTCACACCTCTCAAGACTTTAGGCTCATCCAAAATCTGCCAAATTAATCTCCCTACCTTCCTATCCTCCTCTTAGAAGCCTTACCTTATGCATACGTCACTTCAAGAAGTCCTTTTGGTTCAAGCCAAAGGAAGTTACCCAAATTAAAGGTTACAGTTTCTCTTAACTTCTTTTCATTTATTTTATCTCTCCAACCCCTAAACTCTTTTTATTACTTTATTTTATACCAACATAATTATTCTAAAGATCCTAGGATGTCTTTATGAGAATTATTTTAACTACACTTACACACAACTCTATCTAATGGGTGAAGAACATAATGTTTTTATGGGTGGTAAACTAACACCGCACGAAACGATGATTGTTCAATTACCTCCTGCAGCCTCTCATGGTGGACATTATGATAGAACTGTATTTATATATGATATATATAATGTCTATTTTTTCTTCATGCTTCTGTATTTTCCTTTTATATCATACCTTAATGGTTTCCATTATGGGTAAATGTGATAATTTCATTTGAGGAAGTGCGGACTACCGCCCTCTCAAAGTGATATGACTAGTTAATACCATATATGGGATGTATAAAAGATGGAGTTAATGATATTATATATGATATTATACAGGAATTATAATATACCTCTAGATCATTATGTTTCAATTCCATTAAAATAAAAAATAGAAATGAAAGTAGCGTTCAGGCGTACGTACGACTTACTGTCTCCATGAACAGTGCATTTCATTTCTTACCCCAAAATGATATGTGCTATTATAAATACATGCATATACTAGATATATATGATATATATGATATATATGATATCTAAATAATGAATATAATTCTTTTTATAATGAAATTTTCACCAGGTGAACAACTTGTATCTTTAAGGTGTTCATTTTTGGCTCAAGTGACAAATATCGACAAAACGAACATTATTAACATAAATGATTACATAATTTTTATAACATGGTAATAAGTTATATAAAAGGAATAATAAACTTGAAAAAGTTTCTTAATAAAGTGTAAGTTAACTTTAGTTTATTATTCAGGATATTACAGAACGAACGGGTCGTGTCGGACACGAGGTAATGGGTTTCTTATCTCACTTTTAATTCTTTGATATTTCCATTGTTCACCACTTGTTTATTGCATGTGGTGTGTGTACTAACCATGATTGTATTAATTGTCTAATATAATTTAATTTATGGATATTTACATCATCATTGTATGATCCTTCTTTCATGGGTGTACATTTCGTAAGTTACCAAATCGATAAGGGAATTTGATATTTCAATTTCCACTTAATCAGCTTTAAACATACTTCATTGATTATTTTACTCCAAGATTATGTGTGGAATCACTATTAATTTGCTTATGTCATAATTTACACTCTCCTTTTGGTGGATATATTTTTGATACACATAATCACTCCATTGATAAATTCTCAAGTCATCGATATGAACTTGAAAAGAGTAATTTTAACTCAATCTCCATTTGTTGAGTTAAATATCCAATTAATTGGTGTTGTTTTTACAAGAATATGTGTGAATGTCCTCTGATTGATTTACGCTGAATATGAAATCATATTGAGTTTATTTATATTTTTCACACATAATTATGTCGTTGATTTATCCTTAACCTAAGGATATGATCTTTATAAGAGATTTCATCTTAATTTACAGTCCATTGAGACTTGTTTGTTTTTATACACAAAATCACTTTTATATGGTGTATATATTGTACTTTGACATAGTATATAATGAATCCCTTTATTCTCAAGATATTAAATAGTTTTTTTACCTCAATTATTTGTTTTCATGTGTCTCTGTTTTGGTTAGGAACACTAACTAAAATATAATTTAAACGTTTTAATGATTAATTATTATAAATCATCCTCATTAATGGACATGGTTTAAAAATGGTTTTAAGGATTCATTTATATGGGAATTAAAAGTTTTAAAATCAAAATTCATTTTAAAATTTTCAAAGTGGTATGGGACACTTTGATTCAAAAATCTATTTTTAAATGGCTTCTTGATATATAGTGAGACTTTTAAATTTTTTCAAGAAAAAGGGTGATATTTCTCTCAAATAGTTTTTATGATTATTTTCATCTATGTCAATATCCTTCATTATTCTTGATTGTGGTTAATCTGTTACAATACAATCATCCATATTGTATTCAAAGAGTTATGTTTGACTGTGGATGTGCTATTTTTATACCATTCATGGTTTGTGGATAATGTATTCACATTTAGTATACTAGTTTTAATATGAATGTTTATGTTATGTTTCAACTTTTCATAAGAGGAATGAATTGGACTTAGTAAGTGATTGGTGGACCCGCTATAGCTCCCTGATGTATCAGTAGGTATCATGAGACAAACTAGTGTCTTAGCATAAGGCCTTGACGAAATATTATTTGTATTCTTGGCACAACACCTTGACTATGTGGTTATGATAGTCTAGCATTATGCATTCCATCACTATGAAAGTGGATATTGATGTTGCATGTGATTATTTGACTAGTAGAATATACATAGGAATAATTACATGGAATTATATGATTTTATTTTTGTCATATTACGCTGATGTTCAAGTTTAAAGGGATTTTGTTCTAGTCTGACACACTGCCTTAAATGTTAATGCTTATTTATGAAATTTTCAGCTATAATGTTATCCTTACAGAGCATTTGAGCTCACCCCTTTCTATGTTTTCTTTTTCCCAGGATGCAAAGAAGTATATTATGACTGACCTCTAGGGATAGTCTATGGGATCTCTGTGTTGTATATTGAAACAATGTTGTTGTAGTTTTCTATTTTATGATGTAATGTAAACCTTATGAATGTATCTAGTATGTCCAAGGCTATTAACTAATCGATCTTTAGAGACTTGATCTTTTATGATCATGCCAATGGTATGTAATAATCCACTGACTCCGGGCTTCTGGGGTCCGGGGATTACAGCTGGTATTAGAGAAGGTTTAGCAATAACCATGGAAACAAGATTTTGATAAACTATGATTAGAAAACATAGCCCTAAGATAGACTTTGAGTATTATTATAGAAGAACTTCATAATATTTTAGTACTATAGAGATTTTGTGATTTTTCCATGAAATACATCCCGGTCTAGATATGAGCAGGTGGAGGCAGCTCTGGCACAGATGTACCTAGGTGTAAACCCTGGAAACACCGCATTGAGCTTGAATCGAATGGGTACTGGTGTACGACAACGGGCCTTACTGCAATCTTGGTTACGAAACTCCTGTGGGATATGCTTAGGATAATTCTCTTTTTATTTACAAACCACTATGAAGGGTTTATGAGTATATATATCCTCAATGAAATTTTTTTTGATTATGTATTATATCCATTAACTGTTAAATTTGTGTTAGGTATTTTACATGTTTGGAATTATGAATTGTGGTACATAAACTGACCTAGTGTAGGCCATTGTTTAGAAATGGCGCCTAGTAGAAGGAATGAGAACTCCAACAATATGTATGATCCAAAGAATAGGAAGGGTCATATAATTAATGGTATTAAGACAAAATTTATAAGGGAAATAGTCTCCCATGTATTCTCAACATATGAATAAATAATATCATGTGTTAGTAAGACAAGTAAATAATTTTCTGAGTCATATGGCTTTGAAGGGAAATAGGAGAAGAAAAGGATGGTAGAGAGAAAGATGGATAAAGGGAATATGGGAAAAAAGGATTTTCCCAAATGTGGTAAATGTGAAAATAATCACCTTAGTAAATGATTGAAGGAAATGGGAGTTTGTTATACGTGTGGAGAAAAAAAAGGACACCATGTACGTGATTGCAAGGGTAGGAAAAAGTTTTCAAACGTAAAATGCTTCATCTGCAAGGTGTTGAGACACTACGTGAATCAATGTCCCAGTCATAAGAGTATACAGAAAATGATGTTCTTTGATAAAAATCAAGTTATGATACTACCTTAGATGAAGATGATGACTAGTGTTCTTATGTTGTTATTATAGAATTATTTCATTTGAGTGTCGTATCTACAGTATATTGGTTATATGAATTATAGAGATAAATAAGGATTGTACTGAAGTACTATATTATTGAGGATTTGAGATTATATAGTTCTATGGAAAGTGACTTAATAGTAAGGTACACTTTTTTTAAAACACAAGGTTGAAGGAAAAGGTTATCCTTAATATGGTCCTGATAATGAGGTAGTGATTTTGGAATAAGAGATGGTTAATTTGGATAAATTATATTGCATATTCTTGATTTCCTTGAAAATGATTAATGATTTGTATATTCCATCATTATTGGAGTTTACAAATTTTTTTGATAGAATGAGTATATCCATTATTCTATAAGGAATAAGGGATCATTAATGTAATCAATAAGGTTTTATGGTAATTCAGGATGTTGCAGTGTTTTAAAAGATTACATGATGAAGGTGTTAACATATTATTACTTGGCGAAATGGATCTTAATTGTGTTTACCTTCCATATAAATTTTGGAATATGAGTTTCAATAGAAGTATTTTGGATAAGTCTAATGTTTGGTATGGGTTAAGTTTGAAATTGGATACTATTGTTAAGGTTATTTTTAGATTTTTTTAAAAAGGACAACACACAGACCGTGTGACAACCCATCACGTCGGACAAAGCTGCAGGAATAGAACCCACAACCATAGTGCGATTGGGACTTACTGCCTACCAATGGACTACGTGAAGTTCCTGCATTGTATAATGTAGTTTTTTTTAAAAAAAATCTTCTTATAGGTGAATTATAAATTCATTTTTTGGAACCCTATACGAATAGGATAAATGGAATATATTTTTTAATTTCTATTATCTTTTATAGTGAAAGATGAGTTTGTGGTAGAAATTAGTTAAATGATGGAACTCTACATGTCAAGTATATATATATATTTTTTCTTCTCTAATTTCCACCAATTTTTTCCTAATCGAGATCATAATTTTTTGGTGACTTTTTCATTCCCACTTTCCTCTTATTAAGACTAAATTTTATAAACCCAATTTTTTATGTGGGTTTTCCCACAGTGGTATTTTCTATTTTCAACCATTTATTTTCAAAGAACAATTTCAAATTTTGAGGACGCAATTTATTAAAGGAGGGAATAATGTAACACCCCATGATTTCAGAGTACATTATTTCTTCAAAGTAATTCAATAACATACACTAAAGGAAACACTGAGTTCAAACGCACCACGACTTACCAAACTAGCCGTTCAAAAGTGGTTATGAATAGTATTAACTAAATTTTGAACTTTATATATCCTTATAATTTTATAATCCATATTATGAGTATCATAGACACAATATAAGAATATATTCTATTTTTTAGATAAAGGAATTATTTTTCAGAAAATGCAATTTTACCACATTTTGAAGGAAAACCTTTTTTTTCGAATCCAATATTTGACACTTTTATATATTTAATTTGAAAAAATAATCTTCTTCTTTATAATCAAGAGATAAAAATTTTGTTTTGATAAATTATTGGTATTTTTCTGTAAACATTCATATTTTGGTGAATAGTGAAAAATATTAAATTTTAATTAAAAACAACTTTTTTAATCAAAATAATTTATAGTGTTAAATTATACATTTTAATGGTTTGGAAGTATAAATAGATTATATTTTTACTATTTAATTCAATTCTTATCATTGTAAGTAATTTCACTTTGAAATTGGATATAAACAACTGACAATCTTTTGATAGTTATTATTTCTTAAAAATAAACCTTTTGGTTTTGACAACAAAAATTATTTTTAAATTAATAAATTAAACTTCTATGTTTTTAATTTTCTAAAATAGAATTCATATTTTAATTCTTAATATCGAAATTATCTAATGGTGAATTTTCGGTATTTTTCTGAAAACATTCAATTTTTGAGGAATAGTGAAAAACACTGAGTTATAATTTAATACCGAATTTTTATTTAAATAATTATTTATTTTATTTATATTAATTTATGTCAAAATAGTTACATAATACTTATATAAGTTCAATATAATTCATTGGAGTCGGTTTATAATAATTTTAGTTATATAAAAATTTTATTGAACTTTTCACCATCTTTTACCCACCTTCTAGGAGAATTTGCAAATTCACATAAAAAATAATTTTACAGTTTTTGTGAGTTTATTTTAAAAAATCTGAGAGACACGGTTAATATCAAAAAGTAAAATTTGGTTCAATAAGATCAAAATATTTTTTGGTGAATAGTAACTTTTGACTTTTATTTACCACATTTAATGGTAAATAGGGTAATTCAAGGTAAAAAGAATATTGTAATAATTTAAAATTACCTTAACACTTGTACTAACCTTATTGGATGAGTAATGTCCGACCATGGCCATCTTTGGGTCGATTTTGGGTCCCCATGGAGCCACTTATGAATGATAATGACACATTAGATTAATTAATTTAAAGTAAAGGAAAAATTGACATAAACAAAAATATTTTATTAATTAATTATTATATGGTGTTATATAAGTAATATTTTTTACTATAAATATTCCTTGTAAATATAAAAATATTTCCTACATCATGGTATTTTTAATAATTTTTGTACATTGAATAAATTAAATTATTTATGACACAATAATGATGTAGTATTTACCTCATTAATAAATGATTTAAATAAATTATATTTTAAATATTAAAATTATATACAAAATATGTCCAATTATTATTGTATAATTTTATATATACCATGAGTTATCTTATCTATGAATCTAATTATTTTTGTAACTTTAGAAACAGAATATCCTTATATAATAAAATAATATCTTCACACTTTCCTAAAGATCCCCTCCTCCCACTTATAAAAGGAGACCACTTCTAACCAATTCCTCACACCTCACAAGCATTTTGGCTCATCCAAACCCTGCCAAATTAAAATCCCTACATCCCTATACTACTCTTAGAATCCTTAACATAGGAAGAAGGCACTTCAAGTAGTCATTTTGGTTCAAACCAAATCAAGTCACCCAAATTAAAGGTAATAATTTCTCTTAACTTATTTTATTTTATTTTACTTATCCAACCCCTAAACTCTTTTTATTCGATTCTTTTATAACAACACCAGAATCCTAAATATACTAGGTTGTGTTTATGATATTTATCTGTACTACACTTACACACATCTCTATCTAGTGGTTTAAAAACATAATGTTTCTATGGATGGAAAACTAACGCCTCACGAAACGATGATTGTTCAATGACCTCCTACAACCTTTCATGGTGGCCATTATGATGGCACTGTATGTATATATGAAATATATTATGTTTATTTTTTTCTTCATGATTCTGTATATTTCTTTTATAGCATATTTTAATGGTTTCCATTATGGGTAAACGCAATAATTTCATTTGAGGAATTGCGGACTACCGCCCCCTCAATGTGATATGACTCGTTAATACCGTATGTGGGGCGTATAAAGGATGGATTTAATGATATTATATATGATATTATACTGGAATTATAATATATCTATGTATTTTTTTTGTTTTAATTCCATTAAAATAAGAAATAGAAATGAAAGTAGTGTTCATGCGTACATACGGCTTACCGTCTCCATGAACAGTGCATTTCATTTCTTACCCCAAAATGATATGTACTGTTATAAATACATCTATATACTGGATATATATGATATATATGATATCTAAATCATTAATATAATTATGTATATAATGAAATTTTGACCATGTAAACAACTTGTAACTATAAGCTGTTCATTTTTTACTCAAGTGCCAAATATCGACAAAACGAACGTTATTAACTTAAATGATTACATAGTGTTTATAACATGGTAATAAGTAATATAAAAGGAATAATAAACATGGAAAAGGTTTTTAAGGGAGTAGAATTTAACTTTAGTTTATTATTTAGTATATTAAATAATGAATGAGTCAAGTCATACATGAGGTATGGGGTTTCTTATCTAACTTTTAATTCTGTGAGATTTCCATTGTTCAACACTTATTTATTACATGTGGGTTGTTTACTGACCATGATTGTATTCATTGTGTAATATAATTTAATTTATATATATATTAATCATCATTGTATGATCCTTCTTTCATGGGTGTATGTTTTGTAAGTCACCAAATCGATAAGGGAATTTGAAATTTCAATTTCCACTCATTCAGCTTTACGCATACATCATTGATTATTTTACTCCAAGATTATGTGTGGAATAACTATTAATTTTCTTATGTCATAATTTCCACTCTCCATTCAGTGGATATAATTTTGATACACATAATCACTCCATTGATAAATTCTCAAGTCATCAATATGAACTTGATAAGAGTAATTTTAACTCAATCTCCATTTGTTGAGTTAAATATCGAATTCATTGGTGTTTTTTTTACAAGAATATATGTGAATGTCCTCTGATTGATTTACACTGAATATCCAATAATATTGAGTTTATTTATATTTTTCACACTTAATTATATTGTTGATCTATCCTTAACCTAAGGATACGGTTTTTTAAGATATTTCATCTCAATTTACATTCCATTGAGACTTCTTTGTTATTAAACACCAAATAACTTTTATATGGTGTATATAATGTATTTTGACATAGTATATCATGAATCATTTATTATCATGATATTAAAAAGTTTTTATTACCTCAATTATTTTTATTCAAGTTTCTTTCTTTTGGTTAGGAACTCTAACTAAAATATCATTTAAACGTTTTAAAGATTTATTATTCTAAATCTTTGTCATTAATGCCCATGTTTTAAATATGGTTTTAAGGATGTATTTATATGGGCATTAATGATTTAAAATTAATAATCATTTTAAATGTTTCAAAGTGGTATGGGACACTTTGATTTGAAAATATATTTTTATATGGCTTCTTGATATAGTGATACTAAAACATTTTCCAGAAAAATGGTGATATTTCTCTCAAATAGTTTTGATGAATATTTTAATCTATGTCAATATCCTTCATTATTATTGATTGAAGTTAATATATTACAATACAATCATCCATATTGTATTTAATGAGTTATGCTTGACTATGGATGAGCTATTTTTATACCATTCATGGTTTGTGGATAATGTATTGACATTACATATACATGTTTTAATACGAATGTTTATGTTATGTTTCAACTATTCTTATGAGGAATACATTGGACTTAGTAAGTGACGGGTGGAGCATGCTATAGCTCCTTGATGCATCGGTAGGTCTAATGAGACAAACTAGTGTCTTGGCACAAGGCCTTCACAAAATCTTATTTGTAGTCTTGTCACAAGGCATTGAATCTGGGGTTATGATAGTCTAGCATTATGCATTCCATCATTATCAAAGTGGATATCGATGTGGAATGTGAATATTTGACAAGTAGAATATCCATGTAAATAAGTAAAAGGAATTTTTTGATTTTATATTTTCCATATTATACTGAAGTTCTAGTTTAAAAGGCTTTTGTTCTAGTCTTATACAATTCCTTAAATGTTTATTCTTATTTATGAAAGTTTCTGCTATAATGTTATCCTTACTGAGCATCTAAGCTCACCCATTTCTATTTTTTATTTTTCCCATAATTCAAAGAAGTATATTATGACTGACCTCCAGGGATAGTCTATGGGATCTCTGTGTTTTCTATGGAAACAATTCTTTTGTAGTTTTCCATGTTATGATGTAATGTAAACCTTATGGATGTATCTAGTAATTCCAAGGCTACTAAACTAATCGGTTTTTTGAGACTTGATATTTTATGATCATGACAATGGTACGTAATAATGCACCAACTCTGGGCTTCTGGGGTTGGGGCGTTACAACTGCCTCCAATTCCATGGACCGTCTCTTATTCGGTGAACCATTTCATCTTCTTCAGACCATCTCCTCTTCCATAGACTATGTCTTCTTCCACATAAAACTTCAACCTTTAAGAAATCATTCGTCATGAACCCTTCTCCTCCATAGAATTCATCCACATGAGCACTTCCAATCATATGAAAATTATTTTGTGATGTGAAGTTGTTATCTTATGAAAATACCACACAAATAAATAAGGTATTAAGGTCATTTATAAAGAAAAATACAAAAAAATAATCTTGTTAATATGATTTACCCAATTTTTCAATGTGCTATAGACTTCACCGCGTAGCGTGCCCTTCCCATGAACCATTTTCCATACATGGTACGCATTTCACTTTTATTCCATTGCAGGGGTGTAAATCTCTCCATTTTTTTTAAAAATGTCAGCCTTCTCCATGAACTATTGACCTCCCACAAAATACGATCCACCCAAAAATCATTTCCCATTCAAAGTATCCATACCGTGATTCACATAATACTTCCATTTCTGAATTTTCATTACCACTTTTCATTTTAGCTATGCGATCTGTGAACTATTCTTCATGGTTGGTGGCCCATGCTTTGAGGAATCCTTTTCAGAAATATCTTCCTTTTCCCAAATGATAAACTCTCAATTTTGAGGACCAAAAATTTGGATATCACTGGGAAAAAACACAATGATAAATATATACTTTTTAAAGAACATCCATGTTGGTTCGATATCATCTAGCTTATTCAACAAAGAGTTCCATTCATCACAAAACCTATCTATCATGATATACAGTTTTTAATCAATCACATTTAACATCATTAGTTTTTATTCAGAAGTTATTGTAACTCCCGTACATTTTAGAAACATATATATTTCCAATCAAACCTGAATATGATTCGAAACACCTTTACTCCCCCTTTCCTTAATAATGGTTCCATCATAAGTTTTATAAAAAATATATTTTATTTTTGAAATAAAAATCATCAAAGCATTGTCATATTTTACTAGGATAATTATTCAACCATGATATCCAATGTCATCAACTGAATCTACAAAATATTATTTAGGCATCACCATGAAAACCAAATTCTGAAAACCATTCATAGGATTCTTGGAATATCATGACATGAGAACATTATCCAATATCCACTAAAATTTCCACTACGTCATAATGTTGAACACAATGATATTTTTTTATCTTATTGAAAACCATTGATAACCAATGAAAATTAGTTTACATCAAATAAAGTCAATAAACAAAGTGGTCTCTTCTAAATGTAACAACACAAGGATTTATTAGAAGAAAATTATTTTCAATAACATGTATGACATGAAAACCCCATAATAGAATAAAATATAACTCTCGAAACTTCTTGAGATATTTCTTTTCAAATAATTTTAATATATATTATATCTTACGAGCACACAACCCCTAGTAAAACCGAACCATAATATAGTATAATTTTACAACATAGGAATTATTTTGGAGTCCATGAATTGAAATAAAAAATTTATGAAAATTATGGTTATCTATTGATTAGAAATAATATAAAAATATTTCGAAAAAATGCATTTTTTTCAAAAAAAAACTGTTTTTTCATAAATAACAGTTTAATCATGCTTTGTGAACGTGAATTAAAATTAATCATTACAAATTATAAAAAATTTATTTATAAATTTAAAATTTACTTTTGGAATCATCATATTAAAATTATCTTATAGGGATGTTTTGGGAATTTTCTGAAATGTTTCATTATTTTGAATAATGAAAAATACTAAAGTTTATTTGAAAACATCATTTTTGTATAAATTACATTAAATGTAAATTATATTATAAATTTTATATAACATAATATTAGATAATATGACTATATAATAATTTAATATAGTTTAATGGAAAAATATCCATGTTGTCATTTGATATAAAAACACTTTAATCATTTGAACATGTTCACATTGAAAACACTCTTTCTTGTAGTGTATAAGAGAATAATTTAAAATGAAATATTCAAATAAAATGAAATGAATTTGGAAATATTAATTACATATTATGAATCATAATAATTTTTAGTTTCAAATAATTTAAACTTAATCATTGACCAATATGACTAGTGGAAAAAATAAACATTAATTACTTTTGTTATAGTAAAAATATATTTATCGAGGGTTAAACTAAATAGATAGGGGTTAAAATAACATAATAAAATGTCTAAATTATATTTTATGGCCATATCCGGACCTAAAAAATTCTATTCTAAATAACTATTCATTATAATAAACTGTTTAAATTAATTGAACGATTGTAGAATTCATTCTCTTCAACAATTACATGTGTGTCACTCATATCATCTATAGAAGGCCACCCCGTCGTATCCCTTACACAAACATTCATACCATTTTTTCATATAAGAATATCCAAAATTACTTATTAACATAAATGTTTTCATGTAAGAATACTTATTATTGTATGAAATTCGTCCTAGAAATTTTCTGGTTCAAACCTATAGAAGATACCCGAAGAAGATGTAACACTCTTCAAGGTTTATTTTTATTTTTTTCCTCCTCTACATACTTGAAATATTTTTCAATCATGATGTTATAATAACCTACATATATTTCAAATAACTTGGTTTCTTATGTTATGTTCATAATGTACATCCACCTCTACTTCCATCTAATGGGTTATGAAATCATCATTTGGGTGTATGACATACAACCTCCTTATGAACAGATATCATTTTTACATTACCATCATTATCATTTTGGTTTGACAATTGATATAAAGTATAAATATTATATTTTTATAATTATTATATATTTGGAGTCATTATATCATATATTTATGATTTACATTACATTCTATTTGTGATACACTAATGTCGCTCATGTGTACGGTGGATTGTCGCTTTACAAAGCGATGTGATTCCTTTTCACTAACATTTTAATTGGATGAAAATAAAAGTATGTCAAATGATTACATGTGATATAAAAGAAATTATTATTAAATTAAAGATATATTTATTATTCTCAAAAGATAATATATAATTTCATTTCTTAACTAAAAAATTATTACACCGCTCATGTATTTGTAGACTATCACCTTCATAAAGCGATGTGACTATCTATTCATCGACAAACCCCATGGAATATATATATATATCTATATTTCAATATATAATATGTTATTTATGATATGATGATATTTTTATAAAGATAAAATACTATTTACATCTTCCCTATAAATATCTTTAAAAAATAGAAACATTATTCATGTGTACAATTGACCTATTGTCTTCATGATCAGAACATGATTCTTTTTTCAAAACCATCATTAATTTATTAAAATTATAAATTATAAATTTTTATTCGACAGATTTTATGACATGCATCACCAAGAGCATAAGGGGATATAATATCTGGAATCTCCACTATATATTTACCATTTAATATAAATTCAACACATGATATAGATTATAATGATTGAAACACTGATATAGGTTGTGTTTCAAGGAAGAGAGATCGCCCTCTATATATTGTGTTACACGTAAGAGCACCCTTCCACAATATATTACGTTACATGCAAGAATGCATTTCACAAAATTATAATGTATTATTAAAGTAATATTATTTAATATAATATGATATAATTTGTTGTTAAATTAATAGTTATGAAATGTAATAACTAAATTATATAAAATTTGTTTATACCATTGTAAACCAAATTCATTGGTTACTATGTAATGTGAAACTAAAATAAGAACCGATTGGATATAAAAAAGAAATGTTATTATTTTTATGCTTACAATGGATTTTTATGTTATTAAAAATAATTAATTACAATTGGATAATTATTTTAATTAAATATATATTTTATATATTCAATAAAAAAAATTATATTCATTCATTTGGTTTGATATACATAAGATAAGAACAAACCCTATTTTACAAATAAAAACATATATTTTTATATAGGTAATTTTAGAGCCTTTTAAGTGATAAAAAATTTTAAAAATATATTTTGGATGATTAATTATTTTAATGTGTAAAAATAAAAATCCTATTTGAAATTGAAACATAAGAATTAGTTCTAGGTGAATTGTTGAGAGTTTCATGAAATATTTCATTTTTTTAGAAAATGTTAAAAATACTGAATTTTAGTTCAAAATGATTTTTATATAATTTATTTATAATGTAAAATCATAAATTTAATAGGTTTTAATGTTTTATTATATCTTATATTTACCAATTAATAAAATTTATGTAATTAAATTCAATTTATTGTTGAAATGGAGCATAAACCTCTAGCAATCATTCAGATGTTTTTACTTTAAAAACACTCATTGCTCACCCGCCTATGATATTAAATTTAAAACAACATATTCCACATATATTATTTGAATTTGAAAAATGGATACCATATTTATAATCAGAATAATTCATAATTTCTAATAATACCAACTTTTTTTACAAAAAATATTATTGAAGCTGATTAAAATTTATTAAAATTATTAAGGAAAAATTATTCATTATAAAAGACTAATCCTCTATATTAGGGGACCAAGTGAACTATCCTATTTTCCAAAAACCAATTGTATTTCCTTGTTTTTCTATGGACCATAAATTATTTATTTTGGATTGATTTTGAATACTTTTTCTTGGTAGAAACATGTTAGCAGCTAACTTGTTTTCAAAATACCAAGTGAGTCATTTTTCTCCACTACAAAAGGACACCACTTATCTCTGTTGATCACACATCTCAAACCACTTAATTTCATAAAATATCTTCAAATTTAACTTTCCCAAATCCCTCCCCTCAATCATGGAGCCTCCATTTGGTCAAAAATCCATCTAATTAATCCCTTTTGTATACACCAAAAAGAGTTCTCTGATTTTAATGTAATTCTTTCCAACCATCACTTTTATTTCATTTACATCTCCATTACCTAACATTTTCTTCTTCCATGTTCATATAATAACACAAGTATACTAAATATAATATTTTATTGATTTATTAACGGTTATACCAACACTAACACACACTTCTATCTAATGTGTAATGAATATTCTGTTTTTGTGGATAACAAACTATTATCTCATGAAATGATTATTATTCATTTTTTCCTTTACCAACATTCATGTTCTGACATTATGTTTAAATATATATATATATATATTTTATTTTATTTATCATTACTTGATAATTATTTAATAATTTCATTGAAAATAAATTTAGTAATTTTTATTTTGGTTAATATGATAACATTGTTTGAGGAAGTGGGAATTACTGCCCCCTCAAAGAGACGTGATTTGTTCACATTAAACATTTTACATATTAAGGATAATTTTAATAAAAATATATGAAATATATTACTTAAATAGGTTAGTTTATTTATAATATAAATTTATATACATTTCATTTACTTTTTATTATTTCAAAATTTTAAAATGAAATGAAGGAAGTCTTAATGCGTACATACGGAATACTATCTCTATGGACATTGAATTTCATTTCATATATCCAAACATTATAGATTATTTTAGACACGTATATAGTATAGATATATATGATATTTAAATATTGGTTTACATTCTATAAATTACGAAACCATAATATATTTCATAAGAACAACAAATAACATGTTAAAGCATACTCAACAAACTAGGAAATTAACACCAAAATTAATTAAAATATTGAAAGGTTATTAGTAAATGGTAAATAATATATTATAAGAGGATCATATATGATATCATAAATATTAATATGGTTCGTTTATAAGTTCATTTCATGTTTAAACCCCATATATAGGGTGTTAAATGTCATTCAACAGACTACAAACACATGTTAAGTGATTCCCATATCACTTTTCACATCTGGGATATACATGTAATGTTCATGAAAAAGATATTTTGTGTGGTGTAACTACTACCACATTTTTATATTATATCATTAATCCTTTAATCTACATGTTATCTTAAAATTTCATTTAATATTATTCCTTTAAAAGGTTTATGATTTAAAATGATCCAAAGTTGTGTGGGGAACTTTGTAATGTTTAAATATTATTTTCATCAATAATTACTTTATTGATCTTTAAATGGTATTTAATTTTGAAACAATTATATGAAAATTGTTCAATAAAACATTTAATTTTGTCTCCTCTAGTTATTCTATACCATTTTCAACTATTAGTCCCATTTTTCAACTCCTTCGTACTCAAAATGTGTTAGAAAATGTTTTTGAGAAAACCCAAATTTCATAATCTCTTTATCCAGAAAATCAATTTTCTTCAAAAAACCATTTATTATGAAAAGTTTTTAAAAAATGTTTTTAATATGATTTGGAAAAGAAAAATTTACAATTTTTTTCATTTTCCATTTTTTTCAAATGAATCTTCTTGTTTCTTTCCAAACAATGAATCTTTCTAACATTCAACCATGCTAAAGGAATGTCCTTTTTACCCTATGTGGCCAGAATAGATTTTCCCACTGTCATTTATTTGAAGTGTCTTTTTCCTATTTAAATTTCTACTTTTTAAAGAAAATACGTTCAAAAGTGATTTTCAATGAAATGTTTTTTCAAAAGGGTTTTCTTAGTGAAATCACATTTTTGTCATTAATGTATTTAAAAGAACTTTTTATAATGTCTACATTCATCAATGAAAAAACCATTATTTTTTCACATTGGGATTGATATTTTTATACTATCCTTAGTCTTCATTTCGATGGATTATGCTCATTTTATCCAAGGATAGTTTTTATATTAACTTCCGTGATTCCTTTTATTCCCCTTAGAATATTAAATTTCTTATTACCATTAAACAATGAATTTCCCCTAACTATCCATATAATTTATCATGGATAAGTTCATTGTTTAAACAATATAACTTTTTTAATATGATTTTTACTTTTAATGTTATTTGATCATTGTTGGAAATATTTATTGATCTGTATACTCTATTCAATAAGAATATTTGACAAGTAATTTTATTTATTTGATATGATGAATTCTATATACAGATTAGAATCAAGTTTGGGACCATTTAATGAAGTCCATGCAGGTTGGGTATGGGTTAATGAAATCCCCTAAATGAATCAATATTCTCATGAGACAAAATAGTTGTCTAGCCACCTTATATTGGGTTTTACCTTATAGATTAACCATATTATGAACGATCTTGATGAAAATGGTTCTGTGTACCTTGGAAACAAGGAATAAAATAATAAATAACTTCTCTTATTTAGTTTTAGTTATTACTCATTAATCATATTTTCTGTCTTTATATCTATGGATACATTTCATTTTATGTTCATAGATTAAATGGAATGGGTTTAAATTTCTTACCATGCCATATTTATTTTTCCTTATCTTGTTATATTATTGGAATGTATTTCTAGTTATTAATGTTCTATATTATTTATGACCATCATTCTCATTTTGATGACTAAATGGTCTTTGTGATCAGTTATTTATCAAGCCATAATTATTAATCTCATTTAATTATTATTGATTCTACAATATTTTTTAATTATTGAGCTTTGAGCTCACCTATATAATGTTTTATTCCGTAGTAATTATTGATGTGTTTGATGAAAAATATGCACAAATTTTCTAGATAGATTAAAGTTATCCTAGAATAAATTTATTTAGAAATATGAAACCAGATTATATTGTAATTAGTGTTGTCACTTATAATACAAGTCTCACTTATGTATCTAGTTTACTAAGACCACTATACTGATCAGTACTTAGGGTATTGATTCCTTGTAATCATGAAAATGTAATTGATAGTAGACACCAAATTCAGGTTATCTAGGGTTGGTTCTCTACTATTAGTATCATAGGAAGTTTAGTAGAAACCTTGAGAACTATATTTATAAAAACATAGAGTAGGGAACACTGACATAAGGTAGAATATGAGGACAAATATAGAAGAACATACCATAATTTTGATATGGAAGATATTGTGCAGGTAATCCTATGAATATATCCCTATCTAGATACTTCAAGTTAATGTGGTTTTGGAACAGATATACCTAGGTGGGGTAAGTATAACAAGTTGTCCTAGACCTAACTCAAGGTAACCTAGTAGAGGACAAAAACACTTACTATGAACCTAGTTTGATACTCCTAGGTGATATTGTAAGGATAATTAAAATATTCATTACACACCACTATAATGTATTTTGACAATGTAAATCCTATGTAGGACCTAAGGTGTTTTAGAATTAAGATATGGTTTCATGATTTATAATTGATATAAATTATATTATATATAAACCATAGACCAAGGAAATTCCTATGTGGAAATAAATGGATGAAATATTTATCTATTGATGTTGTATTTCAAATCCGTTGTTAAAAGGTAATTTCATGATGTTCATCAGATTTATTTTTGAAATTATATTAATATGGTTTTAGAAAAGAAAAAAACATATGCTTCGTGACAACATGTCTTGTCTAGAAGGTCGCTGGTCATGAACTAATGACCAATGGTGGATAATGGTCTCACACTATCCAATCTCTTATGCAATGTCCAAGTTAAGTTTTCATTATTCTTATTTAATAAAGTTGAGGAATAAATGTTAATGATGAACCAGAAGTATCACTTTTGAGTATTAGAGATTATTCCTTGGACCATATTGTATTTTTAAGATAGTTAAGGGAAAAGAGATATACTTTTAAGTATTATATATGACATATGATCCTTTAAAATGTGCTCCAAGAATAAAAAAATTCATCATTAGTAATTACTTTTTGTTAGTAATGAAATGAATTAGAATTTGATCGAAGGACAACCAAAAGTTATGATTGTTCATATGAAATTGAAACCAATATTGTATGAATATTTCCTTATATTCTTTTTCAATAAAATAATTACCCAACATTATGAAAATGACATAGATATTAAATATTTCCCTAATACCATAATTTTTAATGCACTAAAGATCTTCCAAACCAACTATGTTTTTTGTCTTCGAGACCCTCAAATTTATATTTAATATTCACTTGTTTGGGATTGATGATCACATTCACACCATATATATATTTATTATTTTCCTCCCTGTACATATTTTTAGATTCAACTAATTATTTACTATATAGAAATATAGTTATATGGTAGTCAATGTATCCTTTGTAGTTCCCATTATCTCATTTCTAGAGGATGTTTTATGAACAGTTCTCATGATGTGGGATTTCAGATGGGGGAAATATCAAAAAATATATTACCAATATCGAGATTAAATTTCATGGAAAGAATTTAATTAAGTGTGGGGGGAGAATGTAACACCTAGAAATATAAATGTACAAATTTGTATTTGGGATCGTGTACGGCATGCATAACCAAGAATGTAAGAGAATATAATATCATGAGACAATAACATATATTTACCATTTTAAATAAGTTCAATACATGGTATATGTTGTAATTAACACAACACCAAGTTATCTTGTGTTACATGCAATAAAGACCTTCCTTGATAGCATGTGCTACATGAAAGAGCGGCATACCAAGATAGATTGTGTTACACACAAGAATAAGTTTCACCAAATTACATTGAATTAATAAAATATTATTAATCATTATAATATGATATAAAGTAGACAATAAATTAGTCATTATGAATAATAATAAAAAACTTATAAATATTATTATTTACATCAATATAAAATGAATTAACTTATTACCAATTAATGAGAAGCGTAAATAAGAACCAATTGGATATAAAAATGAGATATTTTTATTTTTATTATTCCGAAGGAGTTTTATCTTATTAAAAATAACAAATTAAAAGTATTGAATTATTTTAATGAAATATATATGTTATATATATTAAATAAAATGTTATTGATATTCATATATTAGGACTGAAATTCATCAAATAAGAACAAACAATCATTTACATAGAAAAACCTAAATTTTTAGAAAGATAATTTTACTACCTTTTAAAACAAAACCCAATTTAAATCTGACTTTTGAAACATTAATTGATTTTATATGTAAAAAAAATTATAAGTTAAATAGAAACATATTAATTATCTTATTGTGATATTTTTATATTTTAATGAAATAATTCAATATTTTAACTAATAGTTAAAAATACCAAATTTTAGTTCAAAATTTATTTTTCATCTAATTTATTTATAAGGTTAAATAATACATTGAAATACTTTTAATGAAGAATTGGATAATATTTTTATCAATTAATATAATTTATGTCAATAAAATCAATTTCACCATAAAATTTATTATAAAATAATAGAATCTTCTTGGTCATTTCTACTTAAAAACAATCATTATCGTCCAGCCTGTAAGATTAAATTTGAATATTATTGTTCCAAATATATGATTTTATTTAGGAAAAATGGATTATATATTTTGAGTAAAAATAATTTATAATTTCTAATAAGGAAATATTTTTTGACAAAAAATATTACTGAATGTGATTAAAATAAATTATGATAATTAAGGAAAATCTATGATTAATAAAGGACTAACCATTTAACCTAGGCGCCCAAATTTCCTATCAAATTGTCAAACACCCATTGGATAACCATAAATGGTCAATTAACCTTTATTAATTATTTTATTGTCTTTTTAATACATTTTTAGATAAAAATGTGTATGCCTATCTACTTTTCAAAATACAAAGTGAATTCTTTTCATCCACAATAAAAGGCCACCACTTGTACCCAGTACTAGAACACCTCAGACCACTTATGTTAGGAAAATATATAACAAATTCACTTCAAATAATCCATAACCTATACCTTTAATACTACTTTTGGTCATAAACACTTCAATAGAATCCCTTTGGAATACATCAAAAAGAGTTACCTAATTTTAAGGTAATACTTTCCAATGATCATGTTTCGTTCATTTACTTCTCCACCACCACAAATATTATTATTCCATGTCCATTGAATGAAAACTATATCCTAAAAATACTGATATGTTGTTTTATTGAAGGTTCTATCTACACAAACACACACTTCAATTTATTGGGTAACTAACATACTGTTTCTAGGTTTGGAAAACTACTGTGTCATGAAAAGATGATTGCTACTCTCTCCTTTACCTACATTCATGGTTATCCATTTTGATATAAAATATATTTATATGTGGTATATATGATATTTATTATTAATTTATTCTTATATAAAAATTTTATACCCTAATAATTTTAATACTTTCCAATTTTTGTGAATATGATAACATCGTGTGAGGAAGTGTGGACTACCGCACCCTCAGAGCGATATGATTCGTTCGTATTAAAAAGAGTACTTATTAAAAATATTTTTAATAAAAGTATAATAAATATATTAAATAAATATGGTACTATAATTATAATATACATTAAAATACTCATCATTTACTTTTCATTATTTTGAAATATAAAAATGGACTGAAGGTAGCGTTCTTGCATATGTACGGACTTCCATCTCAATGAATGGTTCATTTCATGTCTTATATCCAAAAATTATATATTATTTTAGATACTTATATATAATGGATATATATTATATGAAAATAATTTTTGACATTATAGAGATGATTAATCTAGGATATATTTAATAATAACAACAAATAACAAGTTAAAACATCCTCGATAATCTAGGAAATTAACACCTGAAATAGTTAAAAGAATGAAATTTTATCAACAAACAGGTAATAATAAATTATAAGTGTATCGTATATGATATCATAAATATTAATATGGTTATTTTATATGTCAGTAACATATTTAAATCTATTATACAAGAGGTTAAATTATGTTCACCCTAATGGAAACACAAGGTAATGGATTCTCATATCGATTTTTTACATCCATCAGATAAATGTCATGTTCACCACATATAACTTTTGAGTGGTGTATCTACTACCCATTTTTATATTATATCATTGATACATTTGTTTTCATTGTATCTTAAACTATAATTTAATTTTATTAATTCATGGGTATTAAGATTTAAAATGTTTTAAAGTGGTATGGGAAACTTTGGAATGGTTGCTGATTATTTTACTCAACAATAATGTTAATTATATTCCAATGGTATTCTAAATCAAGGATATTATATGATCAAATAATAAATAAAAGCATTCAATTCTATCATCTGATCATTCATGACCATTTCTATGTATTAGTACTATTTTTCTGCTTTTTGGTACACAAAATGCTTTAGATTATTTTAAAAGAAAATATGACATTTTCCCTCTATTTAGATGAAGAACCTATTTTACTATAAAAAAATTTATTCTAGTTTTTTCAAAAAAAAAATTAAAATGATTTGGTAAATAAATTTTTTCTCTTTTTTCTTTTACTAATTTTTTCAATTGAATCTTCTTGTCTCTTTTTGATCAATGAATAATTATAAGATTTAACAGTGAAAAAAGTAATGTTATTTTTACCTCGTATAGGTTGTATGGATTTACCCTCCATCATTTCATTGAAAATTCCTTTGAATTTTTAAAAGGATAATTTTGAAAGAAAACATTTTCAAAATTGATTTTAAAAAAAAATTCAAAAGGATTTTTATAATTAATGAATATCTTAATCAAAAATGTTTTTAATTGATATTTCTTTAATGATTCCCTTCATAACTGTCAAAAACACATTATTTTACTCCACTTCGGGTATGTTGTATTAATAACATCCTTAATCATTATCTGGATGGTTTATGATTGATTTACCCAAGTATAGTATTCACATTCACATCATTTATTCTTTTTAGTCCCTTTGTAATATTCAATTACCTATTATCCTTGAACTTTTAAATTATCCTAATTATCCATATTATTTATCAAGGATATGTTTATTTCGTAAACCATATAACATTTTTTATATGGAGTTTAATTTGAAAGTTATTTGAATATATTGGTAAATATTGATAGATCCATATACTTTATCCTATAAGAATGTTTGATAAGGAATATTATTTATTCAAAATGTAGAATACTTTGGAATGGTAAAACATGGGTTGGGGATAATTTAAGGTAAACCCAATGGGTTGGGGATTAGTTAATTAAATCACCTCAATGCATTGGTATTATCACGAGACAAAATTATAGTTGGTTATCCACCTTATATAGGGTTTTTAATAGCTAAACCATCTTTTGAATGGTCTTAATGGTACTGGTTCGATATACATTGGAAACATGGAATCCAATAATAATGAATTTATCTCATTTGGTTCTAGTTATTATTCATCCTTGAGATTTTTCATCAACATATATACTGATAAATTTCTTTTTTAGTTCATAGATTAAGTAAAATGTGTTTTAATTTCATATCATTCCGTATTTATTTTTCCATATCTAATAATTTTAGTGTTATGTGTTTATAGTTATTACCATTCCATATTTTTTATTCCCTTATTGATCTGTTTGTTGATAACATGGTATGTGTGTTCAGTTATTTTCCATTCCATAATTATTACTGTCATTGTATCATTTTTGTTTCCACTATATTTTTCCCTTACTAAGCATGAAAGATCACCCTTATTAAGTTCCATTCCCTAAGAATACATTAAGTATATAATGAAAGATATAAATAGATTTACTATATGGATTAGAGACACACTCAATGTTATTTATTTTGAAATAAGGAAAGAAAATGTGTTGTAATTTGTGTATTCATTTTTAATACAAGTCTCATTAATATATTGGTTTTCCAAGACTACAAAACTGATCGGTCCATCAGGGCTTAATTCCTTGTTATCAGGCCAATTTAATTGGTAGTAGACACCATCTCTAGGATATTTTAGGTCGGGTATCCACAACTGAAAATTATAATTTTTGTATAACTATAATAATAATGAAATTATTATGATTCTGAATATATTTATATTATTATCACATAGACCAATTGTCACTTTCCAATTTCTTATTTGAGACATTAGTAAAATATATCCAAAACACCGAACATAAACATAAATTGATTATGTAATCACATATAACATGGTATTGAGAGAATGAAAAATAATATTAGACATTAAAAACATTCTTAAGAATGTATATATTTATCATATATATATTGTTCAGGAATTTAAGGAATGAACATCAGGTGTCAAACACATAGTGAGGGACTTCAACTAAATTTAATTTCAATGAGGTATATTTTATTGTTATGGAAAAAAAATTCTTATATATATTGAAGATAGTATCCTTTTTACAATCAATATCATAATTAATTAATAATTCATTATTTTTTATGATTTTAACTAAATTATATCATCCAAGTGTATTTTATTTTTAAAATTTCTATGTTGCAAAAGATACTATGTAACTTCACTTTCTTTTGTGACAGGTAACTATCTCTTAAAAACAAATTTCATATGAGAATTTTTCATTTCAAAATACATTTATCATAAATGTCCATATCCCTATGTGATGGATATGATTATTTCTTACACTCTATACCATTTTTATATATGGATCTTAAATTGGACGTCATTTTATTAAATGGGGAAAATTGATAAATCGTCATATTTACCCAAAAGAGACACTTAATGATAAGGATTAGTTTATGAATTAATTAAATTGTTCCATATATTATGAATGTATTAGTCATGAAATAAATTGGATGTGACATTCTATTGATATACCATCATAGAATCATTATTTTCATAAGACGAATCAGTAGCCTAAATCAAATGGGGTGTTACCCTATAGTTTTTAATAGTTATGCAGAATGATTTTGATGGTAATGTTATCATGTTCCAAAATCATTATTTCCAATAATTAATAATTTACTTTATCAGGAATTTAGTTGTAATTATTATCCTTTATATGATCACTGTGATATTATATATGAAATCATTTCATTATTAGTATGTTAATGATACGTAATGTCTTTTAATTTAGTTTCCATGCCATATTAATTCTTTATTATCTACCATGATAGTTGAGTTATTTAAATTTCATGTGTGTTAAATTGTTTAACTTTCCATGTTGATCATTATTATCGATTCATTATAGTTTCTATTGTGATTAACCCTTAAATAAAATTTGATATCACCCATATTTTTATTCCCATCCACATGATATGAAGAATAAATATTTAATGATATTTAATTTATTTATTTATTTATCTTTTGTTATGTATTCTTTATAATTTTCTATTTAAAATTTAAAATGTTTGTTCATTGTGTATCTCATTCTAAAAATTGGAAAAAATATCATTGATTCGGTATTTTATTCATCATATCTATTCAAATATAATAAAGAATACATAATCTCTTGGATACAAGATTCAGGGTCATTATATACCTTCTTACATTCTAATCCTCTGGAAAATGATAATGTCACTCGTGAGTATGTGTGAACTACAACCTATATGATGTGATATGATCATTTATTCACATACGTATCACATGGATGGTAATAAGGATATATTTAATGAATACATATGATATGATATATATATATATGAAATAAAAATATTTCTATAAGGATTATTTATTATTTAATTTTCTTTTGTTCCATCCATCAAAAACCGATAACAACATTGATGCGCACATATGACCAACCATACCTAGGATTGGTGTGTTTTTTTCTATAAATATAATTTTTGTATGACTATAATTATATATATAATTAATATATATTATATTTTTACAATTAATAACATTAGAGTGATTATGGAGCCATATTAAAAGCACAATGTCCAGAATTACCAAATCAAAACAAAAATGCAATATAAAGAAGTTTATAAGTGAAATAATGATAATGTAAAAATATAATTAAAAATTGGGAGTAATAGTTTTATAAATGTATCATCTATGAAATTATATGTAATTTTATGGTTTTCGTATTCAATTATAATAAATTTACATTTATCTTATAAAAGGGTAAAATCACATATGAAGTATGTTGAAACATAAGTAAGGGATTTCATCCTATTTCAACTCCATTGAGACATATTTTTCATTATGAACCGATTTAAATTTATTTCGTTTATATAATAACCCTTAGATGTGTATAAAATTAATATCAATTTATGCATGAGAAATATTTTTCATTTCATGTTTACTATTTTATACTGTGTATGTATTTTTTATATCTTTTCCTCTATTTGGAACATTAATAAAGCAAAGAATTGTATAAAATAAAAACCATTCTTATTTATCTTAAGTTCAGTTATATATATTTTTCAATATCCATTTTATTCTATAATTTTAACCCATAACTAAACTAAAAAAATTGTTACACATGTTTTAATTTTTTATTAAATAGTTATAAATAAATATACTTATCATCTTTAAAATGAGGTACATTTTATATGAACATGTGAAAGGTATTTTTTTAACATATACGACATGAATAAAATTTAAATCAATCATGAGAATTGATTTTTTTAATATAAATTTTCCATTTAAAATGTTTTTACAATCATAATTTTTTACTTAATATTTGTAAAATTTTATTTAATTTCAAATTTAAAAGTGATGAAAATATTTTACTAAAAACATAATGATATTTTTTATGTACTTTTATCCATCAATGATAAAGACCATTTATTTAACATTTTTAAAACCTGTGATATATTTTAAATATACCATTTATTCCTTGCAAATAATAATATGAAATTATAGAATCAAAAAAATTTATAATGTTTGGATATTATTTTATAGATAAGTCCAATGAAAAAGATTCATGGATACATAAATATTAGGTGGTTGGATCACATGGATCACATAATCACTAGAAGTATATATGGTCACATGACCTTGTAAAAGACACATATATGAATGATTTTCTTATCATTATTTATGTATGATCACAGGATTCCCCTTTAAGGATTCCCTCAAATCAGATAAAGTCCATTAGGAAAGACTATTTTCTCTTACGATGTAATCAATAAAAATTTGGACGATCATGTAATATTTTACTAATAATATCCTCTCTTCATTGATATATCACATGACATAAATCTGATAATAACATGAATCCTCTTATAAAATGATTAAATAATTCTTAAAATGTTTTAGGTTTCATTTGGTCTATATTAAGATTCGTTTCATGTAAAGAGGTTATTAAACCAGAGTGATCAATTATGGCAACACATTTGTATTTGGGTACACACTATTTATCATGTGAATATCCTTCAATGAACCTTCTTGATGTCATTATTAGACCTTGTATAGTCTCCCTATATTAGATGAAATCATTATCAAATTGTGAATTGATCTCGCGAATACGCCCAAACATATCATCTAAGTCATTATTAATCCCTTTGATATGTTAATTTATCTTGTAAAACATAATATAAAACAAAGGGAATGTACATAAAAATTCTCACATGTCATTATGAGATCCTCTATTGATCATGAAATTCCCAAACATACAACCAATGGTAAAAATATGAAAGCCAGTTAAAATATGTAATAAATGCTAGAATAAGAAAAATCATTGCCCAAATTTAAGATATGATAATCTTTATGTGAAGGAGTTATGCACCTCTTGTGATTAAAACTGATTTCACAAAGTCCCTTTGAACTATTAGTCTGATACAATGGAGGCTTTCTGGGAAATTTCAACTAGGATTTCAGAATGGCCTCTTCAAAGACATCTTCATCTCATTAAGGGACCTAGAAATTATCTCTTGATCGTGTGAAATCCATTTATATAGGGATACTAATCATGTGAAGAATCCCATACAAGTTATCTTAATCTCACGAAGGATCTTTGACATTTATATATGATGATATAATATCCCTTTGATAAATTGAGGATACAGTGAATATGATTATGTAGTATGGTTCTCATGACCAGTGTATATCTTTCTTTGTCAGGATAACATTAAATAAGATCATGGGAAGTGCATAATATGATATTCTATCAACTAAATCGATCTCATATCATTGATATACAATAATATAAATGTGTTTAAGATCATGAGATGCTATAACTATAAATTCCACCACCAAGGAAAAAACACACACACATGATATGAATGGAATATACATAAGAACACAGAATAATTCACATATCAGAGATGAAATTAACACACTTTAAAGGGTGTTACAATTGGTAAATTTTGGGGAATGATATAGGGGATTAAATATTACGAATTTGATATTTACATGATAACCCTATTGATCATGGGAAGGACATACAACATACCTACTAGATTAAGGGAAGGATCATATGCTAATCATCATACTCACCTGATACCAAAATAAGATAATGCATGAGAACACCGATTCATATATACAATAATGAAGGAAAATGATAGAATAAATACGTTAAAGAGGATTAATTTATTTTTATGAGAAGAAATCATATTATTTATATGACCTATCCACATTAGGAAACAAAAAAAGGACAAGTCATCTAGTTCATGTGATAGCACTAGCACATGTCAACCAGATCAAGTGATAGTGCACAATAATTTCACTTGATTCAGGAAAACTCTATCATGCATGTCATCCAATTAATACAATGTCCTGTAGATATAACATGAATTTCATTATATGTCCTCTAGACTAGTATTCCTTATCATGTGAAAGCCTTATGATATGTCATCCTTAATCTAGTGAAACCCTTGGACATGTATGTGTTGATCACGCAAAGTCATCTTGGAATGTTGTCTAAGTCATGGGAAGTCTTCTAGACATGTTATCAAGATATTATTATTGCCTATTAAGATTCCTATATGGACCAAATGACACCCTTGGACATTTCATCATTGATCTTTTGAAGACCCTAAGATGTATCAGTCAAGTCATGTGGTATTCTTATGGACATGTCATATATGTCATGTGACTACCTTCATTCATGTAACCCTTGACCATGTCACACCCTTGGATGTGTCTATGTTGATAATACAAATACCCTCAGATGTGTAAAATGATTCAGGTCAAAGTCTTCGAGACATGTGGACAAGATCATGCAGGAGACCTCTTATACAACTGATTCAATTAAACGAAGACCCTCAAAAGTGTCTTTTGAATAATGAGGTAGTAATATTGAAATTTTTTATAGAGCATACGACATGAATCCAATATGAAAGCTTAAATTATATGAATAACTGTAGGATATATTTTTTAAGTCATAAGGACACTCGGGGCATGTTAGATAGATAGTCAGAACATGTATGGTAGACAATTAGGACAAGTTACAGGTACACTAAGAACATGTCAATAATAGAACCTTAGACATGTAAATAATTTCAAGTAGACTGCCTTGAGACATTATAACATTGTCAATTTAAATTATCTGAACATACCCATAACTGAACTATGAGAACCTTGATTCTTATTTGAAAATGATATGTATGATTCGTTATTAAGGCTCATGCTACAATGGGAAACCACCAAATTTTAAGTTCCTCTATATATTAAATAGTCAAAACATATTGGACTAGATTATCCCATAACTCTACTATCCATCTTCATCCATAGGAATATGAGAAGTAGGATGACACTCTAGCATCCCATTATTGGAAATCACTAACCATATCATCAAGTACCTCAAACCCATCAGTGGGTTATGGAAGAAATTATCTATGTGGATTATTATTCATACACAAATTGGATCCATAGGATACATTTATAAGCCCTGAGATCCATATCAAACACCTCTATGGGATTCCTAGTGCCTAAGTACCATACCAAAATTTTGAGATTCTGACGTCACGATGCCCCTTGTTTCTCACACCAATAATGACTCTAGTGGAAATTGTGATTTCAATTATAATACCACTCATACATTAAAGTTTCCACATATTGGGAAACCACATTGTGTAAAACCCATTCAATGACACAATGAGATTTTCCCCATAAAAGGTAATCCCATAGTATATGTTTCTATGGAATTTCTATATAGTTATATTAATGGGGAAATAACCATAAGGGGCCATAATTATCTATCAAAACCAATCATAAGGTCGATTTAAGGTTGAACCATGATGAGTCTAATATTATTTATAAAAACGATATGCATGATTTCTTCAAAAGGTCTGATATCAAAATATGGTGCATATGATCCATCATATATGTCATTTCCACAGGATGTTAAACTGCATGGATTAAACAAACAATGTGAATTATCATTCATATTATACATTTGATATGTCAGACACATAAATAAGGTTTATTCCTATCTTCAAAACAACAACCTCCTTCATGGAAGACTATAAACTCATAAATTGATTGTTATATGGATTAAAAATATAAAGTTCTACCAATTCTTATGTAATAATGGGATTCAAATAGATAATATAAGATACATATTGATGGTATCATTAATAAAACCCCTTCTCTATACACATTGAAGGATTCAACAACTGGTCATTTTGTTACTACATACAATCTCATGTCTGGATTTGGAAGAGATTCAAGAACATATTGTAATTTTGTAAGAGTGTCCTGTAATAGAGACTAATCCCCATAAAATGGTGTGATGAGACTGGACTCACAACCACATGACAAACATGACTTCCTAATAGCCATTGGGTTTGAAAAATAAATGGAACACCAACATTAGGAATGAATTAATGTAATTTTTTATATATGAGGGAGCCATGAGGAGTTAATATAAAAGATGAAAAATGGTAAAACTAGTGTAAATGGTAGTGTAACTATGAACCCCCCCCCCATAACACTTCCTCAAGAAGAGAACTAAGATGATTAACATAGTGTAGAATCATGTAATGAATTAATTACTAAATCATTATTGATTTCAGTCACCATGTCCCCTTACCCCATGGGAACCATATTCCCATCATCTTTCCAATGAAAAAATGGTTTTACCCATATGAATATATCAAATATTAAAACTGATCAACTAACCATGTGTCTATATTTGTTTTCTTCTCTTATCAATAAATGGAATACCCAATGTGGAAAAACATTATAATATAGTTTCTAATGAAATAACTTCATTCCATACATGATAATTCCACACGAAAAAATGTATAAACAAAGATTAATAATTGAAAATCATGTTACCAATGCATAGATATTGAGCATGTTTAGCACATGAACTGATTCAGTGATCAGTGACATGGTTATTTGTTATCATTATAACTATAGAAACTACCATCACATGCATCATTACCAGAGATCATGTCTTCCTCATGAAAATGCTCTGAAACCACAACCACTAAAGAGACATCTATCATATTAAAAACAAATTTCCCCTCCTCACACCTGCAGCTTTGGGTGAAAAAACAATGGTTTTGGAATTAAACTATAATTTTATGATCCTACCCCTCTAGGTTATACAGAATGGTCTCTATATGTTGAAGTTGGATGATTATCTCATTCATGTAATGTTGCAGTTAAATTGGTTGCACCTATTTACAGCACAAATATTATTAGAATCTCATCCCTTTGGAGTTGATATAAGAACCTTATATATCTACAGAATGTGGATCAATGAGTATTTCTGGATTCTATCCATATAAGTGAGTTTTCTAGGTGGAATCCTATCAACCATCAATATTGTTGTCATCAATCTAGTTCCCCTTATTCCCATGGTAAGGTAACAACATAAAATATTCTCATCCTAGATACTCTTGCATGTGTACCGTGTAATTTCTTCCTAGATTGTATTACTATGGATAAATGGGTGTAAATCCTATCACTAGTTTTTTTTCTAAAAATGTATGTCAGTTTATTCAAGAGGTACCCAATGTATAAGACCATATCCCTACAAACCTAGATGAAGTCTCTATGAATTTTCCTATAGAAGGCATGGTAGAGGAACATATACCTTCTTCCATACATTAATCCCCTCCCTGTATTACAATGGATCAAGAAGGATAATATTATTCTTATAACCTCTCTTTAATTGATGAGGTCATCCAGTATATTTTAGAGACATAAAAATAATATGTCTATATTCCTAAACACACTTTGGAAAAGTGTCAGTACATTCTAGAAATAAGAGAAGAGCTCCAGCAGCATATTTCGGTATAGATACAAATTAATGGATATGAACATATTCCTGTATCGATACTAAGTATATCAAGTCACCATGATCGGTATGGATAAGTGGATATTCTAGAGAAAGGGTGTATTCTTTCTCTCATCTAGGAGAATTTCCAACATATTCTAATGAAGGAAAAGTCACAAGATTGGAATCATATCCATATTCCAATAGGGGATCACCAAGAGGATTTCTCACATGCCTCAGGATAAGTGAACATTAATGTTGAAAAATACTGGTGGCATAATACAAAGGCCAAAGGTTACGCTAATATCCCTATTCCTTCTAGGGATCACCAACTCATTTTGGAACATTCGTCAAGAAAGGATCATATAACTATTGAAAAAGAATTGAGGAATATTCCAAAGGATAAATAATGGGTTCATATCCCCATTCAAATAAAGGTTCGTTAGGAAATAAAGGTAATCGCATGAAGGTGACCTCAAATAGTTATCAAGGGAGCTACTCAGTATATTCCAACATCCCATTGAAACCATGATCATATCCTTACATCAATCGATGAGCGAATGCACTAGAATAATTTATATGTGTCATGAGATGAGTCTCATATCTATTGTCCAATTACTGAATATCGTTGGAATATTTTAGTGAGGAATGTATATTTGAACTATGATCATATCATGGATTCATCCAATATTGACCGATTTATTCCATAAACCATCCATAAGTAGGATTTTATTAATTATGAGGATACTTAACATCAACGAGATAATATAGAATATTCTATGGAGTGGGCTCATATACCCATTGAATTAATTGGTTATGAACATATTCTAGAATTCATCTTGTAGTGGGATCATATATTATCTCAACTCAAAAATTCAGGATGGTATATTTTTTATATGACAGAGAATGAGGATCATACCCCTCCTAATATCAATGAGAGTGTCTTAAATATTGTACGATATGTATACAAAATAGTTCATGGGTCTACCACATCATCTATTGAGAAGAAGACAATTATTGCAGAGGTACTCATTCTCATGGTAGTGATGATATGGATAACAAGTTCTATACTCTTAACATCCATCATGGTAAACCTTCCAATGGTCATATCCATCTCAAATAAAATTCCTACCCTTTCCAAGACAACATTCAAGGATAGGTTCTAAAAATTAAGACACCTTCATATAGAGGGGATCCCTAAACATCTATTTTAACTTCATATTGGTCCCCATCGACTATTCTAAGTACTGGACCATGATCAATAGGAAACAAAGACAAATTAATATTATTTTCTGACTCTATGGATGTATATAAATATGGTGAAGAAGAATCATTCATGGATATATGGAGAGATTTAGTAGAGAAAACCTCAAAACCATGTTATGGCCCCTCACTTCTTCCAACTATGAGATCCAAGATGATCTAGAGAAAGAGTTCATTTGATACACATTGAAAAAAGAATGGGAAACAATTCAAATGTTTATGTATAGTAACCTCCCCTATCATAGATACAAGGGTCACCTTCAGATAATATATAAACTCTATTGACACCAGTACATGGAACCATTCCCCGTAGTCTAGAGCCCAAGGATTGAAGAGAATGAAAAATGGTATTGTAGTGTTATTTTCGATGTCAGAAAAAGTATTTGTTTACTGATTCCAAAATCCCCGTAAGATGTATGTATTTGAGGAGGTAGAATGAATGGAGTGTTTCACTCCAAACATCCACAGAATAAAAAACCCCCTGGATACAACATCATGTTATATAATATATGCATGATATATATGAGGGAGTAGATAAAAACCAATCCAGTTTGTCAATACATCAATATAACACCACATTAAAGAAGTAAATACATGGAAAATAGAGGGAGAGATTAGACAAAAGACTTCATATATGGGCCCTTCAAAATATGGGATCTAATTTCAAGCTTGGAAAATGAAGTTTTTCGGCCTACTCACAATGTTTTTATAAAACTCATTCCAATCATTGGAATCCATTTAACTCATCTCATACATTAGAAAAAATCCATCAAATTAGATGAATATCAATAGAAGTATTTATAGAATCCATCAATAAGAAAACCATGATCGTAGTTCTCATGGAATTTTTACCACAAACTCCAACCCTTTGTTCACCAAACAACTTTGTATCCATAATATATCAGTGAAAGATGCAAACACACACCAGAAAAATGATATGAACTACTTTTTATCATTATCAGCAATACCATGTTTCTCACACCCTGAGAAGGTATTATAGAAATTAGCAGCAGTTCCAGATCAACCACGAAACATAGGGATGGGGTAATTTATATATCAATTATAATCTCATGAGCCATCATATCATCATCTGTAGTATTCATATCCTTAATAATATGGTTAATAAGTTTCTATTGCAGCCCCAAATAGTCTCATCCCTTATGGGCTTGTGGAATTTTAATTATCATAATTACCTCAAAAGGAATCAGTCCACTCAAGTTTGGGAGGTAAAAATCAACATGCATCACAACATATTTTCATTTGACAATATGAAAACCGATTTTTATTTGGGCCCCATTCGGTAATAAAGATCGAAAAATTAATTCAATTAAGTAGATATATAGAAATAAGGGTAAGCTACGGTGAATGAAATCAATCCTCATATATTTTGTAAGAGAAAATTTTCCAATATGGACTAGGATCAGAGAAATGACATTGATCCAACCCTCAATGAAGGAGTGAGCAATGTAAAAGCACCCTTTTATGTTGAGAGTAATTTGATAAATACCATTTCCTGATAGAAATTATTGAATCTCATGAACACCAGAAAAATTAATAATATGGATCCATATAAAAATGTAGAGGGATTTAATTTAGATGTTGTACCTTGAGAGGAGGGTGATCATGATGAAACAATTTATTGTGAACATACGTGTAATCAAATAAGGATCCAAAATGTTTTACAAATGAATAAATAATTTGAAACTCTATTGCGTGACACTAACATGGACAATGTAAAAATTTAGGCTATATCACACTCACATACCAGATGAGACGAAATCCATTCCATAGTGGAATGGCTTCCACATTATGAGAATGAGATAAAAAATATTAGAAATATCAATGACTAAAAAATAAAGGGGAATATTTTTGTTGTGAGTCATCTCTATATAGTGGTGAATATACATCCTCCAAAAAATATAGAGAGAGATAAACCAAGATCAACGGTTGAATCTGAGCTTCAATTGGGAACTGTATCTAGGGATTCATTCAATATAGCTGATGAAGTTGAGAATAGGGGAAAAATTAATACATTACAATAATAGTTTCTCCCCCGCCAAGGTGATTATTTAGTCCAAGAACATATTTAGAATATATGGAATATAATAATGGGGCCACCTCAAAGAGCTTCGATCACTACATATATATGACTGGTAGGCTAGACAGAGGTATCAATATAAGTTATCAACACTATTGAATATCTAGAAACACGAATAAAATCTACAAAAGTATATTGCTCACCTATGTATCCCAAGAAAAATCCACATAAAAATGAGTGAATTGTTATTTTCCCCCACCAAATTCAGAAATCCTAAATTCTCCTCCTTTGAAGACATAAGAGATCTAGAAAAACATATCATGCACATGATGGCATGATCCATCATGATGATTTTCTATCGATATTAGTAGGAAGTGACCACGATTGGATGTTTTGTACAAACTCTATTGCTTCCATCCATTTTTTGGTATAATATCCATCCAATAGGATCCATTGTAGCATGTGAAGACCTCATTAATCTATTCCTTTAAAAGTTAATCACCATGCTACATAAAATGATATGTATAGACCTCAAAAACTTCAAAAAATATAAAAATGATAGGGTTTATGGATTCTTCTCTAGATTGAATGATTTAAACTATTCATTCAGTATCTATCCATCTCATGTGAAATTTCTAGAACTATATAATGAAAATTAATTAGATTAAATGAAAAAACATTTGAATCCAATGCAGTATCCAGGATGATTTCATTAGTTCCTAAGAAACCAAAATGCCAATAATATTTAATTAATTGGAAAGAATCTAAATCTCATCACTTACCATTGTCCATGGGAAAAAGGATGGGTAATGTAAAGACCTAAATTGTTACCCACAAACTAGTATTAATTCCCATTGAACACCATTGTCTGTTTTTAATTTTTTATTGCCTCTATTGGGGGTAGGAGGAAACAAATATCCCTCGTCTAGAATAAAATATATATTAAGGTCACCAGTGATTCGAGGAAAAAAATAAATGAAGCATAATCCTTCCAAAATGATAATATCAATGATAATATCCTTGAATACATTTAAAATATATAAATTAATCTAACATAACCCAAGAAATCTAGTGAGGTCAACCACACTGATCGTCTTGATTACTACCCCTTCCATACTAGGTTGGGTAACACCATTCTTTATTTCATCATCATAAATGATGTTCTCATATTAATGTTCAATTCTAGACAAGAAATGTTGGGAAATTAGCCTACACTTGTAAATTATATATATATTTCCCAAATATAATATGATTATGACTATAAATATTTTCTAGTTAAAATTGATTAAGTGTACGATAACTATATGGCTAGACCATTTTATGAACGACCTATGAACCCTTAGTGAACTTCATTGATAACCAAAAAATATAATTTCTCCTATGGAGGGGAAATTGAAAACACATTCCAGTGGAAGGTGTAACTGTCTGACATAGGAAAAGGAATAAGAGGATGATTCATATCCATATTACACATAATATCTACATCTTGGAGATTTCTTTGGTTAAACATTTGAAAGTGAGGAAGCACCATACCCAATTGAATCATTCCCAAATAAAGAATAAATTTTTGGTTGTGTTAATTTAGTTAACCTTATAGATAAATTCTTTGATGATGAATATGCTTCGAGTAGGATTTCAACATACATGAATAAGTAGTTAGAGGCCATGGACATAGTGGACGATTATATAGGTTACAATGTGGGTGTAGTCAAATCAAATAGGTTAGGCACATATATATGTAGGACATATATGTATCAAAGACCCATGGGAGATAAGTCTATAAATTAAAAAAGAAACATGAATATTCCTTAATTACCTCTATTATTCATCCGAACCTAGTCATTTTACCCAACTATACGGTAGGGGTGCGGACTTTTGAAAATCCTAGAAAACGGGAATGTTTGAAATGACCTACACCACTAGTATAATTTGCTACCTCAAACTATAATAAAGATCTATTACAATTAAAAACACAAAAATCAACTCATGGTCTATATAATAATGAGAAACCTAACATTTTGAATTAAGGAACTCCCACACAAATTTATGAAATTTCAATATAGGTGACAGTTATCCCAGCAAAACCCTAAATCCTACATTCTCTCTATCATTCATAAGAAACAGAGAGACACTAATAGAACCCCTTTAGATCCCATAATACATCAAGATAGACATCATTAAATTCAATGTTAACTGTGTGGAGACTATTCTTTTATAATTCCATGTTTCCATCTCATTCACATAAAAAGATATGGAACAATTTCATCATTCAACTATAATACTCCTAAAAGTTTTTGGAAAAAATGAAAATATAAAATCTAAATTTCTATTATGGAAACTGATTCCTGGATTGCCCATATATTGATTCAGACCCTCCAACAATTGTGATGTAGAAAGGGGGATTTCACTACTACAAAGCTAAACATTCTTGGGTAAGATAAGAGTTAGAAATGGCCACTTTGGAAGATTAGTCTCACTCATTAGTTTGGAGATCTAACATAAAATTCAATGTTCATGGTTATCCATCAAGAGACAATATAAATGTTCATACATTAATACCATGGTTTTATAGCTACATGGAGGTACCTTCAATAATAATTTAGTGTTTAAATACCCAGTTTATGGGATTCTCAATATTCACGGTGGTCAGATTTCCTTATTCATGTCTAGAAATTAAATATATGTTGATATATGCTTATATAAATGGGATGGAAAAAATCTATAGTCGATGATTATAGGAATTTTACAACCACCAATGGCTTGGGGACCAACCCTATGAATCCCTAGAGTGTGGTAATTAATGATTATGTTCTACCCAGAATCCTGGTTGAGGTAATTGACATAATCCTTGATTTCCAGTATCCTCATGTCCCTATTGATAACATAAATGAAAAAATAATAATCTATTGTATCTCTTTATAGTAACTCTAGATGTTCATGATTAGAATGTTTTTTCCTATGGCTTATATTACCTAAAAAATAATAGATATTTCCCCTGATTAACTACCATGTCTAAAAATTCCACAATGAATATAGAGATAGAAAAATAAGCAGATGGGCACTAGAATAGTCCTCATACATTTGAAGAAGGCATATCCACCACTATCATTGATCTCATATATGTCAATCTAGGAACATAGGAAGACCCTATAAATTCATTGATTAGTTCTGACATTATTATCAAAGAGAATGAGATTCATTTGTTATTTGTAATACAACATCTATATATATTTTCATCGAATTAAATAAAAATTTCATGTTGGAATATTCAGGTAGATACGTACCACATTTTCTTACCTGATGACCATAGAGGATAGATTTTTGAAGATATAAGGATAAAACCCTATTATGATAAATATTTATAGTTTCATGTTGAAAGAATAATTAAATCCAATTTTTTTTGTGATGTAAAGAACCCAAAATTTCTCTCCAACTTTTTCCCTTCATGAAAATGATTCAAAAGATCAATTTCTACATCGATTTTAGATATCATAATTGATATATACTAAAAAGGTATTTCCCATTATTATTGTTCAACATTTTTTATATGAATATAATTTCTAATAAGACTATTCCATTACAGATGGGTATTCAGGGTGTAATATGTTAATAATTTTCCTTAAATTTGTAGTTTCCACTACCTTCAGAACACCTCATAGGATTTTTTCCTATTAGGTCATCGACTTTGGATTAACGATACTTTACACTACATAGAAACATTCTATGAAATGTAACTTAATATATTATTTTGATGAAGAATATAAAGTTATGTCATTGAAATTGTTGTAAAAATTTCAATTGTGATATGATTACATCTTGGATCTTGATGAAATATTTAGAAATCCGCAGAAGAAGAGTTTGAAGATGCTTCTGTTAATTCTTTTATTAGGGTAATGTCATGTAAATACCTTTTCTTTATGGTATGGTGAAAATCTAAAGATGACAACCCATAAAATAATATTACAATCCTAGATATTAAACCACATTAGACTATCAAAGAACTGAGGGGGGTCTAAGTGAAATTCTTTTACCTGATTCATTTGATAGAAAACATAGCCCTAAAATCACTCCCATACACCATGTTAATTACGATTATATTTTATTACTATTGAAATGAGGAATTATATAAATAATTTCAAATAATAAAAAAGTACATACATAACCCAACATACATGATTACTCCATTATAAGGAATTATTAATACCTTATAATTGGCTATTATGGAATGATCCCATGGTTCTCTCATCATAGTGAAAAATGATTTAGTGAATGAAAAAAATATTTAAAACATTATTCGAACAATTCTAGGTACCATGACATGATATTTGGATGTAGAGAATAATTACCACCTACTAATATTCATAGTGTACAATTAGTGAAATTACATTCATCATCAATAATAAAACTTGGTATTTCATATTGAAAAAATCATATTCATCAGAGGCCATCGTATATTGAATGTGTATTTTTCATGATGGGATGTTATTGTACAACAATATGATATCTAGATCATGTCACATAAGGGAGTTAAAGGGATGGCCCTGTCTGATTTCCTTAAAGCACATCCAACCCCAAAAAAACCAGTGGAGACCGATCATCCATTTGTTTCTATGACCATGAAAATACTCGAATGTGGGAGGTATATTTAAACAATGCCTCGTGATATCTTATTATAAATTTATGGAAAACCAGTAACATAAAATGGTTGGTCTATGGATTTTATTTTTTTCTAAAATCAATGAATATTTTCCCTACACTATCACACTGTCATTAGACTGTACTATTAATGAGTGAGAATATTAGGCCCCCAATACTAGATTTGAACTAGATCTTCATATATAGATATCTTACATTATAGTCTAAGGGGATTAATTTATAGTGTTAAACAATATAGAAATGGTGATAATTCCCTCAAGAAGTAATAAATGTATTCTATAATTAGTAATTTTAGATTAATGATTGAAAACATACCCTTTAAACCAACATTACATCTTTTACTACACTCAAAAAATATTTTTGTCGATGAAATAACTAATGTCTCCCTAGTTCCAAACTACCCCTATTAGAGAGAGGTGTTATTTCACATCACACACTATTGAATGGTCTCATTAGACACTATATATGAAATGGAGGAAATTAATCAAATAGAGACATCCCTAGAGACTAAGGAACCAATTTCCATCCCTATATAGATGAATATCATAGTTAATTACAACAAAAATTATAAACTCATGGTATGTAAAGATAAAGGGTAATAGATCCATATTGGGCATAGAAAATTACCCATATGTAAATCTAAAATTAGAAAATATTCCTCAAAAAACAAGGTTGTGATTGAATCATCCTCAAATACATATAATAATGAGAGATTCCTTCCGTTATGGAATAATTCAATGAAAGCTTCTATGAAACTCATTAATCCCAAACTAGAGTCTCCTATAGAATTTGGTGTTTTCGTTACTATTAGAATAAATGATACATTACTCTGTAGAATTCAACATTAAATTTTATACAAATAATATTTTTCTAACATCATCCATCATCTCCAATGTTGCTACATATTGCTAAATATTCCTATCATTTTCCATATGAGTTATGGATGTTGTCGGGACATATCCCCCGACCACATCTAATAACATTAATTATCACCTTTTCACTGCTGGCTTATTTTAAAAATGGGTTGATGAAAAAACCCTCAAGTAGTTCAAGAATCATAATATCATTAACATAATAAATCCCAATTTCGTCGTCCGATTTAGAGCCTCCCACATGATATTTATTGAAAACTTCATAAAATTATATTATACCAATTAGATGAAATTAAAATAGGAATAAAACATAAGATTCAACCATATATCACTCTATAATTTTTACTAAAAAGGAAATATAGATTCCTTCGATAAGAAAATTTAAAATATACTATAAAATATGGTAGAAAGGGTAATAATTCCTGGATGGACAAGCTTGAACATGCTTTATGGGCCAACTAAACCCCCATTCACAAAGAAACATAAGAAAATATATATTCGTTGCTATTTTTATATAAGGGAGTAATTCCTAGAGAAGTACATTTTCCCACACTCATGATAGTATTTTTTGGATATCTCATAAATGATTATAAATCACAAAAGTGGATAGATATATTTGAATAACTCGATGGTAAATTTTTGTGTACCCTACACAATCTATAAGTCCATCAAAAGTTGAAAACATTATTATTATATAAAAATATTCACCTCCCCATGTTCCTTCTAGGAGAACTAGAATTGGATTTAAGAACCCTAATAATTATTAGAATGAAACATTAATATATGAAATTGAATGTTATAGTGACTTACATCATACAAATGATCTTTTACAATAGAGTGTACTCATTCGAAACAATAGATGGGGAAAACATTATGCTCCCTCCAACCACTAATCCTAGGATTATTAATAAGTACATACAGTAGAATCTATTAACCATCACATATCATTACAACATGATGTTAAACTACACATATGAAATCCAAACTATATGGAATTAAACTACTTTTTAGGAATCCTTAACACATTCCGTAAACTAAACCGAAGATGTAATTATAATAAGAATTTAAATTGAACACTATTCCAGGTCCTAGAAGTAATACTCTAAACTATAAAATATCCACAGTAATTTCCATATGACCTGAAACAGTATGGAACAATTTTTTATAGTCTACTGATGTTAAACTACATAATATATCTTAAAAAAACAACACTAAAATGCAAGAAACATATCATCCATGACACAATACAATAAACTATATGACAACATCTTACTGAAATTGTGTTAAAAATAGTTTTAACCCATTTACCAAGAATATTAATCATTGTGGTACTGGATCATGAATACATTTTTCACACGAATTGGATACCAATAAAAAGATAATTCCCCAAATTCCTAGATAGAATCAATGGGGTTTCAGGCCTTATTTTTCATATCGGTTAACCATCATCCTTATTGAATGACATTAAACTGCATGGTTTCCCAAAACTATACACATATATATTATTATTCTAATGAGAAATGTAAATTCACTTAGATCTTATATCTTAGACTATTAAATACATGATAAAAAATATAATTTCCTTTAATTTAAAAGTTTCTTATGGAAAATGAAACACTTTCATGTCGTTGTTTCTCAAACCAATCATGGCACATGGAGGGTTTGGAATTCTAGTAAGGGTTACAATGTATGATCATGACATATCATTCCACCATAGGTTTCACATGGTATTGGATAGAATGACATAAATTGAACACCAAACATCCTTACTGCCTTATTATATTATGCATGTTTTATGTATCTTTCATGAAAAAAAACTATGGATTACATTGTCCATTAGTTGATAGGACCATTATCCTTGGAATTGGTCTCCAAAAACACCACTATTCAAGAACTACATGAGGCATAATTCCTTCTATAACATGATACATAGTGACACCCTGATCTCTAATCCTAGGTACAACTGCAGTAATCAAAAGAAAAAATTCTCCTCTATTTGTGGGTGAAACCTACATAGAGTGCCTTCCATTAAACAACTATGTGTGTATTAATTCTACCCATCATTGAATACATAGTGATATAAAGGTCCCCAATTATGGGTCCAGCTACTAAATAAATGGAAACTTCCCCTATGTATATGGTCTAGACCTGTATGGATTGTTTTCCATTCAATAACTACATGCGGTTTGATTACATCATTCATAGGATATATTTTGATGCATGTAACCCCAATAGTAAGTACCTCCACCAAAAATGGAAAAATCCATTCACCCTCTACGTTTATTCCAAACGTGTGTGGGTAGTTTTCCATTCATGAAAATACATGTGTCTTGATTCCTTCCATCACAAGATACATTGTAATTCATTCATCCCAAATCATGGGTTTAGTCACAACATAAATAGAAAAATACCGTCCTCTTCATATGGGCCATCTAGACCTCTAGGGAGAATTTTCCATTCAAGAACTATGTATGGATTGAATTTTACCACAAAAGTATTCATAGAAACACTAAAATCTCAAATCATGGGTTTAGTTACAACATAAATAATTTTCCCCTCAAAATATGCATGTCATAATAATGCAGTTGAATTTCACAAAATAACCAGGTATGGATTGATTATTATTGATATAGTGTACTTACTGATTCCTTGATCATCCATTTCAGTCCCAAACATGAGTGCCCATCTATCCTAGTCATATCCCTTACATGCGAGTTAGATTAATATTAAGGGATCCCATTGATGCAAGTTATTATGCCACTATTCCTACCATTACAATATTCCAAGGTAAACATAGGGAATACCATTAAAAAATGTAATATACATCTATTTAAATATGGTTGATTCATATATAATTTCTCTTATTATGCATGATTATGATCAACCTGATCTTTCTTGTACATGAGATAAACATGTATAATAATTTAAATGACATATAGATACCCATCCATAAGCCTGTGGATTGATAAACGTTACTTCCTTGATATATATTCCCTCAACCAGTGAAAAGTGTACCAAAATATATCCTGCATAATTTTACGTCATTTATTTTTCCCATTACACATAACACTAAAATAAATGGAAAATTTCCTTATCACCTTATGTTAATATATACGATAGAAATTTCCCCACAACATGATGTTAATATATAAATACCATTATGCGTCATCATTCCATATCACGAGACCATGAGAGCTAGACCCTAGTCAACCAATGAATAAAGTTATTAATCATATTTTAGGAACCTCCAACCATATATTGCAGTTGAAATCTCGAGATTATCTAGTTTACAAGAACCTTTCATAGAACCAAGATTGGATAATTGATCTCTCTATCTTACAAAGTTATAGATGGATCTAAATAAGGGATTTGACCCAACATCTAGAGACATTGTGGTTCTGCAGGAAGGGTTTTATGATCTATAAGATCCTAATGTCACTAAGGATGAACTCAGCAACATATGTTGTTTTAGGTCATCCCCAACATTATTCTATCCTATAATGACCCATAACCCAAAAATATTGATCCATTAATTACAATATTTTAATCTCATCGTTAAAGTGATTTGGGAGTAATGATGACCCAAGGTATCCTAATGAGGATATTTTGTAACATTCCCCTCATATCATGTCCATGTGCATTATGACCATAAACTATATGCACCTTGGTAAAAGATATATAACCTTAAACATTTGAATTTTATGGTCTAAATAAAATGACTCTAAACTACTAGAGGAAGATTCATAAAAGTTTTTAGGATTAAATATTGCAAATGGATGCCTAAGAAAATTTAAATTACCGACTAATTAAAATCTTCATTTATAGAGTTTATTAAATATATATATTGTAAATAAATAGGGAATAAAACTCATTAGGACCACGTTGTGGCCCTATTAAAATGTGATATCGTCTCAAATTACCCCCTGGTCTAGGGAAAAGTTATAGGTATAACATATCATGTATCTTTACTAAAATAACATGTTTAATAGGTAGTTTCAATACTTTTAGGTTGTTCAATAATTCCTTTCATATTACATTTTCAATAAATAATGTTTATGACTTTGTTTCTTGAGCTAACATAATGAGTTCCTCAATATGATAATCTTTTATATAAAATCTATAAATATTGAGCTTCCTTTAACAGTATTCAACTTTTTAGTAAACTAGTGATAGGGATTTGATCATCTAAAAATAATCATGGGTCCTTGATAGGATGCCTTAAATCTAGGAGTTACTGTACTGGCCACATTGAACATTACGATATTCTCCCATTAATAATGGTTGACATGTTCCCACCAGTTCCCACAAATAATTATCTCAGATATCCATATATTTGGATTTAAAAAACCCATAAACAAAATATTCAATAAGATTAGACATCCAAAATGTTACCTCACCTTATATTGTGCACTTTCTCAAAGTTGTCACATGAAATTACATTCCGGGACTTTTTTATTACCCACACCATATGAATCAACATGATATTTCTTGGGTTATGAGCCTCCCAACTAAAATTAAAACCACCCAAAGTTCTAGAACTATCCTTGATTGAACTATCTTTAATTCCAACTTCATTGTCCAGAATTTTGAGTCTTCACAAATCATTCATTGCTCATGGAATGGAGCGGGGACACCTCTAATTAACCATTAATGTTTTTCCTATGGTCCTAGGAATAATGGAATCTAACCTATAAAATATATGCATACAGTCCTTTTAGTAATGGAACTCTAATCCTCATGATCCCTGATATCACCACTGCGGAAGTCAACACTTTAGGGTGTTTTGGGTTGTACGTGATATATCATCACTAGAATGCATGTGATCATCGACAACACTATATAGGAACATAACAACCTAGGGTTTCTTGGGTCATCACTAGTATTTATAACATATTCTATAATAATTGATTCTTGATCCTGGACACATGATTTACACAAACCATGTTCCAACTATCCAAGTTGACTCAGAATCTCTAATATTCTACCATCCTCCAATAGAGTTTCAAAAATATCTTTTGGACCATGAAAAAGAGTCGAGACCCCATTTACTTTAGAATGAATTTAATCCTTATGGGCCAATACATAGGTGGATTTTACCCCAAAACTAGAGGAATCCTTACATTCATTGAATGTAAATGTAATCCCCTAGATCCCTGAAAACGCGAGAGTATAAATTGACATTTTATTGTGTTTTGGTTCATCACTAGTATGTATACCCCAATATAATAATTATCCACATCAAAACCATTATATATCTTAGTGAGTTAGGGTGTTTTGGGTATTCTCTGACATGTCTTACCTGTTCCATTATTCTTTTCATGAAATGAAAGCAAGGTTCCCAATAGCACAGAGTCTCAAGACATGACATCATGACTTTAAACTACATAGTGTTTCAAGTCCTCAATGAAATACTTTAAATTGCATCACATGTTTTTTACTTACCATATAACATAAACTAAATGGAATGATTTATTATTTTAGAGTGTTAATCATAATTAATAGGGCTACTTGGTGAATAATGCACAACAACAAATATAAGGCCTGAGCTCGAAGATCGTAAAATATAGAAATATATTGTCCATATTGGAGGACACTAAATGACATCAAAGCACTTGTCTAGTTTGGGAGACATTAAAACAACCACTTTAACGAGACACAATTATTTTTAGTTAAAAATCCAAAAATGGTACCCTAAGTAAAATTGATGTCTATGATCATAGGTCATTCACGTTCTTTGATCGAGGTAATCTTGAGTACTCATAAAATCAATGATTTATAAAGCCATTGATGTCAAAAAATTGTAAGATGAAGGCCAAATAGAAAGCATATTCGAAGACCGATTAGATTTTTCCCATATAAAACATAATCAAATGTTAGGGAAATATAGTAAGATAATGTTAAAAATATAATAGGAAACATTATTTTTTCCAATAAAAAATCATGTTTTGATACCTATATCCAATGAGTTAAAAAAAATTAATGTGTTCCCCCTGTAGGGCTTGTTTTTCCCTCAATTGTCCTTTTTAAACTAGATAATCCCAATATAATTAGATAAGATAAATAAAAAATTAATATAATGATAGAAGGAAATAATGAGAATAATTAAAATAAATTTTGTTATGATTCATGCACTCGAACAGATGAATTTTGGTTTACTCTATATTATACATATTATTTGATTCATTAAGGATCCTTATGACATTATGTCTATGAAATTTCATGAACATCATTATTTAAACAATTATGAAAAATATATTTAAATTCTAGAATATTTATTTATTGATAAAATGAAATTAAAGGGTTAATACCCACATTATATAGTCTCTCCAAATGTTAAAAAAATGAGGAATCCCAAAAATAAGAAGTAAACCTCACAATTTTAACTGTTTCCCACTATATCTCTTCTACTTCTACCTGAGGATGAAAATTATAACATAAAGAAAATATAACTTTTTATCCTTTATATGAAGTATATAATATTGATGATTATACTAGATGATAGTTTCTCACTCAATTTATCCACACTTAACTCACTTCAATTTATGTGATTATGAAATCCATATAGAATCTAACTCTGAGACCATTTTATTTCTCAACTCAAGCATCTCTAAAACGTCCCTTATTGATTGGGAATGAAATTTATTTTCATTGAATATCCATAAGTACTACTCACTATTGGATTGTTGATATTGGGTGAAGAAAAATAAATCATGAGATCATATAGATAATAAAAATCAAATCCATATATCCTCAAATGATGAAAGAGATAGTGATGGTGTCCCTCTTTTCCATAAAACACTTCCAATGGTGTATCAATAATAAAGATATGCATGGTTTACCAGATTATCCTTCATAGTACTTGGTTCTATCAAAAAACTAGTATGATTATGTTCGCATAAGGTGTAGTTGGCTGAGAAGATGAGGATGCGTGAAAATTGGATGTTCTTTCATTTCATTTAGTGCATCTTTGGTCTCAATAATTAAAGGAACATAAACCTAATCAAACTATATCCCACAAATGGTATGTTTGTCAATATTATGGGAGTGATTACATGGAAGCTCTCCCATGTCTTAATTTAACTCCATTTCTACCAAATATTAGGTGTTTGGTAAATACAAATGGAGACATCATTCTAAGATGAAATCGTTATCATAATTGTTTTCCAAATTTGAAATCATAAGCATTGTCATTGATTATACTCAGGAGAACTTGATTAAACTTCAATTTAATATATTTTAATTATATAAACTGATGATCCTTATACTTTTTTATCAAATATCATTATAAAAATATTTATTACATTATAAAAACAATCAGTTAAGGACTATAATTGATTACTGACTTCGATAACAAGGAAAATAATATTTTGATTTGGTGAAGGTTCTTAAATTTTTACCACAAATATCATACAATTTATTATTAGTCATTAAAATTATTTTCATAAACCCTTATTAATGTACTATCTAAATGAAAAACATGAATGGGTGAGATCATATGCTCTGTTATGGTCAACATAAGAGATATCAATCGATCTTCATATAAAATCATAATATAATAATAATTTTATGTGATAATAAATTTTCCACATGATATTCATTACTAATATTTTTTAGATTATAAACAATATTTCAGAATAAATTATTATCAGTTCAAAAAATATGGCCTGTAAGGATGATAAATCATTATAAATCAACCAAGAACCATAAGATTGTATCATAAGAGTGTAGCACCATCATAAATATTGGAATCCTTTTCATATTTCTAGGTTAACTACTAAGACCACCAACAATGTGGAAAAAGGATCACAACCAATTTCCAATTTTTGATTAAGACACACCAATTTCACTTAGTGGTTCGGAACACACCTATTTCATATAGTGGGCAAGGACAAAAGTTTTTCCCATAGTGGGTTAGGACACACATATTTCTCATTGGGTATCAAGCCCATATAAATGTTCACCATAGTTATCCAATGTGATATAAATCTTTACGTAATAAATTGGTTGGATATATAGGTCACATATATAATATAGTGAAAATCATATTCATACATGCTGCAAGATCATAAAACATTCATCACATCATAACTTAGAAAATAAAATGGGTTTTACAAAAAAATTAAAATTGTCAAAACTTTTGGAAAATAGACATGTTTCCAAATAACTTCATCATTTGATAATGGAATAACACATGGGTGTTACAAAAAAAATTAAATAATGTGGGTTTCATAAATTTTCTATAATGGTATATCACGTAGAATAGAGACTGTTTTCAAAAAAATCTCATCATAATGAACCATTTGTAGAACGAGTAAGAACTATATCCATGGTTCTTATCTATATTAAAATAATAGGAAAGATTAATGAATTCATATTATATGGAATGTAATTTTGAAACAATACATATATAACTTGATGAAAATTGAATTTTTTTAGAGATTATTTTTTTGAAACATAAAATATTTTGCAAATACATTTCATATAAAATTAATAAGAAAAAATATAAACGAACAATTTAAATAATGACAAAAATGTACTTTTGGATTTAAAATTCACTTTTTAAAACTTTAAAAAATTTCAAAATAATTTAATTTTAAGAAAATACCTTGAAACATTTAATTTTTGTTTCGTATAAATTATTGGCCATTATTTCCGAATATTCAATTCATGTCATAGATGAGAAAATGAAAATTCCTTACAGATTTTTGGAAAAAACAAAATGAGATTTATTTAAAATTTAATATATGATTAATCTCAAAAACAATTATTAAAATTTGATAATGGGTATACATTTATTTAAAAAATAATTAATGTAATGATAATTTTATTAAAACCTATTTTGATAACATGGTTTTGGGGGAAAATATATCCCTAACTGAAGAGAGAAATAATTTTAGATATTATTTTTTAAAAATTATCATTTATTTTAATTAGAAATTATTTCAAAAAAGGTATTATTACATGATGATAAAATAAATAACTAGTGAAAAATAAAATTCATGAGAGGTTTTTAGTTATATATGATGTTATATAACCATTGTATATTCTATCATAAGGAATCTCGATAAATGATGAGTTTGTAACATACACCCTCTACCACCCCAGTAACACTATAGCATAAGCCCCGGGATGTGATAAAATCAAAGTACAATTGTAAATATCATGGGGTAAATAAATTCATTATATTTCATGTAAAATGGTAAGTATACAACACATGTAAAATAATATAGGTGAAAACAAAACATATGTCTCAACGAAAGAAAACTGAGACAAAAATACCTTATAGATTTGGTATCTTTTGAAACAAAAACCCATAAAATATAGATAAAATGGATATTAAAATAATAATAAATTAAGGATTCTAATTTTGAAACACATTGATTGAATTTATATTCACCACATAAAAGATAAAGGTGGTGAATAAGGAATGTGACTTAAAAAATAATTATTTGGAACAAATACCTTACCACCATAATTATCTTTTGGGTCATAATCCCCAATAAAGAAAAAAATAATATGAAACATTAAATATCATAAAAACAATTATATTCCTGATATAATGATTCAATTTGGTTGTATATAACACAAAAAAGTAAATGATTGGTGAATTTGTATATATTCCTAGAAATAAAAAATAGAATATAGATATATTACCTTTAGTCTTAAATTTTTTAGTACATGTACAAACCTACTATATATAAAATATAAGATTATTATAAATAAATTGAATATATATATATATATAATACCAAAAAATATTTTATTATGAACTTTTATTACTCATTTATTAAAATTTAAATCTTGATGTTACATTTCGAAAATAACTACGTTCTTTTTCATAAATGTTTTGATTTATTATTTTATGTCCTATTAATATTGTAACTATATAAACATTTCCAAAATTTTAAACATGATATTAATATCATATCTATTATTTATTTATTTATTGTAATATATAAAATTTATTGATTGAAAATGAAACACACCATTAATGGAGAAATTAGGTCCAATGTATACATGAATGTTGTTTCAATTTTATTGTTTGGAAAAAATAATGTACCATAAATGATATAAATTATTATTCTGGAATCATTCCTATTCCATATATATCTCATATTTTTTTAAACACATCCTTAATACCTTCGATGTAACCCATGAACGAACAAAAGAACTTCCTGAGAAGGTAGTCTTCCATATATATATGTAACATTATTATGTTCCCAATAAAAAGAGAGTTTGAAGTTATTTGTGGTAAACTAATTCCATAATAATAATAAAATTAAAAAAATAATCTGTAAAAAATATATATTCCCTTATAAAAAACATTTTTTGGTGGTAATTGATAAACAAATGACATTGGTTCATGAGGTGATAGACCACTGTACACAAGAATGATGATTTCGTAACCCATTTGATGGAATTGGAGAGAGTTGTAGGTAATTAACATAAAATAAAAACATATCAATATATGGATGATACTGAGTTCATTAAATAATAATTTTATAATAATAATTTAGGGTTGATTGAGGATGAAATAATAAAAAAACAATCATAGATGAATGTTACCTATTCTTCAGGCATCCTCTATATGATTTTACTAAAATCCCTCTAATTAAGGATTTTTTCCAAAATTATGTATTTTAGGATGAGGGGATATATTTAGGGAAGTGTTTTTTGATGTTCCTGGACAATAATAAGAGTTTTATGGTTCCATAAGTAGAGGATAGGTGGCCATTTATATGTGGGGGGGGGAACACATTTTATTTTTGTAATTAATTTAATGCTCTAATGTTTTTCATATGGAGAAGGCTAAAAATGAGAAATTTTTTAATTTTAGATGAGTAATGGTCTAAATATGGTTATAAAATAGTATTTTTAAATTTTTATTTGTTATTTTTAATATTATATTTTATTTTTAACCCCTGAAAATCCAATTTTGATCTTAACCACCATAAATAATTTTTATTTCATTAAAATTTCATTTTGGTAAAAAATTATGTTGAAATTATTAGATAATATAAATTAGTATGATTCAAAAATTGGAATTAATTTCTAAAAAATTCATTATCATAATTGAATATATATATATATATTAATATTAATCCTAAAGACATGATGAGAATCATATGTTTTAAATAGAAAATGTTCAAATGTTTATATAGTTTTTATAAAACAATTCACTGTCAAATTGATTCTAAAAAACAAAAATAGGATTAATGGGTGTATAATTTAACGAGTTTAACCTCAAAATAAAAAAAATATATTTATCTATATATATAAATTAAAATAAAATGAGGATTTCTATTAAAATTAAACACTTTTTAATATTAATTAAAAATAAAACTTTTTAGAAAAAAAATAAATCACCCGATGAAATTTTTGACATGAATTTTTAAATTTTTTAATCATATTATATTTATATAATTGTAAAAAATAATTTTATTATTGAATAAGAAATAATTTCTTTGGGAACATAGTTTTTTTAAAACAGATAATGATTTTTAAAAATATATAGTATTTTTTTCACAATATGTTTTCATTATACAAAACCATTATACATAATATTAAAAAAAATATGTTACCATTTTTAGGTATTGGAAAAAATTATAGGTTATAATATTTACATTTGAATAATATTAATAAAATATCATTAGTTTTTAATACTCGTTATCTTGTGTTATAAATTATAACCCACTGTTTCATGTGGCAGAAGATTATTTTGGTGATGTGTATAATGAAATCTAACAGTGAAATTTTACATATTTGAAAAAAATTCTCAAAATACTCAATATGTACTTTCTAACCCCATTAAAATGAATTTATTCCTTAATATTGATCCCAGTCATCAATTATTTATCATTTGAAAAAAAAATTCATTGCAACCCATTTTATAAAAATGAATAATACAAATTCCATTAATAAGTTGATGTTGGAAGAATAAACGTTCCCCAATACAACTCACAACTCGGATTACATATAATAGAACATAGGAGGGATTTTATGATTTAGACATGGATGAAAAAAATAAATAATTATATATAGTGATAAATATCATTGTTTATAAGAATGTGTTTGATCCCACAAACATTAGTTTCCATATAACCATAGAAAAGAGATGTCTGAATGTGGTCGTTCATATCATCAAAATTGGTTATAATAAGAAAAATTTTTATTCCAATATCCCTTTCCAAATTTTCATGAATTTTCACTAGAATATACAATAACATCATTTTATTCTATCTAATAAGTACAATCTATCACTTTAGTAGTGCATTGATTAATTTTGAATTCATCTCATGATCATTGAGATTAAGGTGAATATTTTAAGCATGAATCCATAATGAATCATAATATATATATTATTATATTATTATAATGAATTCCATATATCATTATTTGTCATAAATAATATGGTTATCATAGGTTATCATATATTCATATATCTTCATATGGAGATATGATACATTAATCTAGAAAAACACATTCAATGATCAAAATAATTCATTTCATAAATGGTTATCCAGACGACCCTTATAAGGTATTAAAATCCTAAAATATTAAAATAATATCAATATATTTCCAAAATGAAATTCTCATTAATCATCCAAAAATAATGAAATAGTTTCTAATTATCACAAACCAATCATGTGAATACCATCATTGTGTTTTCTATTAAAACAGAAACTACAATATAATCTCAACAAAAACATTAATTATTTATTATTCACCGAATAAAACAATAGACTATTGAATATATTATATAGATGCAATAATTTCGTCAACTCTGCCAATGATAACATAAACCACTTTTTCAACAAATCCTTTATCAGATCTGAGGTCATTAATACTCTCTAATTTATTTTATCGATATCATTATTCTCTTTATCTATACTAAACAATATTTTATCAACAGTAAGAACATATTCAGGGTTACCTGTCAGAAATTAAAAGATCTCAGGTCAATTTTATCACTCTTATTGTCTATCAGCATCATTTATTATATTCATTCAATTATTTAATGAAAAACATTTTCAAAATAATAGTTATATATTAATGGAATCATATATCATAATATTTTAATTACAACACCTAAATAAAATATTTATCCCACTTACCTCTCATATCATTAAATATAGTACATCATCTTATTTTGTAATACATCATTCCATTGATAGGAAATTTTTAGTCCCTTTATAATGAAAAATATAACCATTACTTGTAAAAATACACTTATTTTATTCTGGAGGATTCCACATAGAACATATATATTAATAATTCCCATACATTCAACATTTAAGGCATTAAACAATCGATGCAATCATTACGGCATAATTTTTATTATCCATTGGATTAAGATAACTTTCCATTTTCAATTTGAATTTACATTATTTTTCTCCTTCATTTCCACAGTCAAAATATATTCACAATAAACTAATACAAACTCTTGGGTGTTTCTTTCAACATTCATGAAACGTTGGGAACATAAGCTTCTATCCTCAATTGTATTTACAACTAGAAATCTTAGTGACCATTTCCATATATTCGTGTGTGATTTTGAGAGTTGGTAAATGTTAATATTGTTAATAATCTTCCATAATACCTGATTTGGAAGAATAAAAATGTTATTCACTCCATTCATAATCCGTTTTGGATGCTCACCACCAAATTTTACATCACAGTCAATGTCATCGCATATCATTCGGGTTTCCAACATTGAACAAAAAAGAATAGTTTGAGAAAAACTAATCATAGTATAAAACTAGATGCGCTGAGAAATCATTAAATAGTGGTCTAGTTAAAGTAATGAAATTAAAATTCTATGAAATATTTTCATTATCCTAATTCATTTATCTTCATCGTATATTTATATCATTTATGGTGGTTTATAATGATTTTGTAAATTTCCAAAGAGTATCTCTTGAGAGATTCAAACCCGGTGTGTAGGAAGGACTATGGTAATGTACCAGTTCTCGATCAAGCATTGATCAATACAGTGTATTCAGGGTTGTTACCTCAAGGAACATCTTTTCCAGATCTATATACACTGATAGTATCTTGATAATGATTCAATTTCATGGAAACAACTTTCTCTATCCCTTACCAAACATCTTGGAAATTTTCTTATATTACGACTCATCCATATACTTATCCTTAAAAATGTATATAGGTATATAAATAATATTTTATCATCCACGTTTTCAAAGGATAATTAAACATTTCCTCTCATACCTTCTACACGGACCCGACCATCTAATATATGGACATTGTGTCTTTTTGTATGAATAATTATTACAATATATAAATACATGTATGAAGATAATATTAGTTTAGTGACATTGGAATCTTGAAATATAATTTTTAATCTTGTGATTGATCATCAATGTTTCACATAATGATCTCACCATTTAGTACTCTCTGTAAACATTTCATATATAAATAATTTCCTTATAATATAGGTTTGAGAGACATAAGAATTTCTGAGTTCAAATTCATAGAAATTGTTAATAAAATATATTTTCATCTATGAACATATGAATGAATATGATAGGAATATGAAAATATGATTATGAACATAACATTTGAAGTTCATAAAAAACATACAATCGATCATAAAAATGAGTCATGGAATAGAACATTATCATTAATAGAAACATGAAACATATGTTTGATAAATCATCATAAATATATCATGAACCATAAGTTTAGCTTATAAAATTGTGGCACCATCATAAATAATGAAAAAAATTCAATATTCCATAGTGAACTGCCAAGAACATCAATATAGTGGATAAGGACTCGTAAACAGTTTCCCATTGTGGATTAGGATACACGTATTACCCACAGTGGATCAAGATACATCTATATCCCTTAGTGGACTTGGATACACATGTTTCTAAGAGTGGATTATGAAACAAATATTTACCTTTGTGGTTCATGACTATTGAATGGTTTCATATTATTTTCTCAATAAATATAAATCTTCACCCATAGAATTGTATATAGATATACGTCCCACACATCATATAATGAAATTCATACACCTTTATGCCAGAAGATCATATATCATTCTCATATCCGAACACTTAAATTGAAATGGTTTCCACAATAATTTCATCATATTATAACTTATGGAAAAGATACATGATTCATAATAATTTCATAATTTTATAATAGCACTACTCATGAAAAGAAGTGGGTTTCATAAGAATACTATCAGGTTATAACCCATGAAAGAAACATTTGTTTCATAAAAAAATAATTCCCAATATTCCATTCATATAAATAGAAAGGATAGTATCCTTGGTTCATATCGTTAGTAAATAATAGGTAACACTAACTATCGTCATCATATATGGAAAATAATTTTCAAATATTTCTTGGGAAATTATTGATGAAATTTTATTTCCATTAAAAATAATTTCATTACACATAAGTTTTTTGAAAATCCATTTATTTAAAAATGATCATGAAAACATATAAAAGAGTAATTAAAAATAATTTAAAAAATTTCGTGAGGTTAATATTTTTTCCCCTTTGAAAAAATCATTTTAAAATAGAAATCACATTGAATGTAATTGTCATTGTTAATAACCATGAAAAAATATAAATTGTCATTCAAATAAATGATTGGTCATGCTATCATAAAATTACATTCATGTAGTAAACATTAAAATGAATATTAATTTCACATTTTCTTGGAAATCCAAAATTACATTGTTTGGAAAATTATAAGTTTATTCTTTTATAAATGTATTTAAAAATAATGAAAAAATATTTAATAAATCATTTAGCGAATGAAAAAAAATATTTTTTATGAAAACATGGTTTTAGAATAAAACTAAAATCATATTGAAGAAAAACATAATATTGGATATTATTAAAAACATTTTCTTGGATACTGTAATTACAAAAGAGTGGAATAATTATTAATTCCATGATTATATCATGAATAACCGTTGTATATGAAAAATAATTATAATTAGTGAGATATAAATCATTATATAACAATATTAGAGACATAATTATAAACAATCCCAATAAAAGATGAGATTATATTATAAATCCCTTAGCACATTGGTAACCTAGAATTAATTGACTGATGAAATGATAAAGTCAGAAAAAACACAAAAAATATCACGAGGATAAATATTTTCAATATATTATTGTTACAGGGATTGTATACACACCTCAATATTTGATATAGGTTCATAACATAACATATGTATCAAAGAAGTAAAATTGTGACAAAATCAGATACTGATTTGGTATCATTTGAACAGTAAACACCTAAGACATATAGATTAATAAATGTATAACTAAATAAAAATAATTTTAGTTATAATCATAAAAAAAATATTAGTTATTATACAAACCAAATAAAGTAAAAATGTGTTGAAAATGACAGGTTTCTTAGAGAAATAAAAATGTGAGATGGAAATCCATTAAAACAGAAGTAATTTTTTTATTTGTAAGAACAAATACATATAATATCAAATTAAAATTAAAATATCACAAAAATAATTATATTAATGATATAAAATATTAAAGGGGGAATTATATAAACTATATAAAATAATCAATTGGTTCATTTGAATATGACCCTCAGAAATTATAGAGAGACTAGAAATCCATTAACATAAGTCTTAACTTACAACGTACACATTCAAACAAAATGATTAATAAATAAATGTTTAGTATAAAAAAATTAAATAAAAATAATTATATATCATCAAATATATGATTTTTATGACCTTTTAGTACTCATTTATTAACAATTCCATGTTAATATTTGATTTCATGAAATAACTACTTTATTTTTTGCACATATTTTTGTTTTTTGTTTTTCACTCTTAATTTGATCATGATTTAATCATGAAAATATTTTTAAGAGGATATAAAAAATAAATATTTTCTTATATTTATTGGTATTCATTCAAGAAATTTAGTAAAAAAATTAAATACACCATTCATGGAGACATTAGCCATACGTTCACGTGACCACTTTTTCTATTTTCTTTTTGGGTTGAAAGAAAAAAATTAAATAATAAATATTATCATACCAGATAAATTTTCATGTCACATATATCAACTATTTGTTTTAAAACCATCATTAATTCATTTCATGTGAATCGTGAATGAATCACATCTCTTAACGAGGAAGTAGTCCACCGTACACATGAGCAACATTTTCGAAGCCATATAAAATAGAGAGTTTTATGGTATATGTGTTTTATTTATTATTTAATCCAATAATATGATAAAAATAATGTATATACAACATTTCCTTTATTAAAACCATACATGAGATTTAATTTCCCATTTATTCTCATTGGTTTGAGAATACAATGAATCATTACAACTCCATATGTGACATCTCCATGATGCCAAAGGCTAGAAATAAATTCCAGAGGGTTTGAAATAAAAGTGTGGGACATGTTACCATTTATGAAATAACCACTACCAAAACATACCATAACCAAATGGCTCACTATATGATGTATAATTAAAATCAAGATATCTTAACTACACTATTCATATCAAACAACATTCAATGTGTGAAAAAAATAAAGACCAAAAATGTATCAGATTAAATTTGTATAAAAAACTAAAGACTCCAAGAAGACCATAAGGCTTCATTCTCCCCTATATCCATGCTCTAAGATCACCAAACATCCCATGTAACATTAAGTGTTTCTAAGAACATGTGACACGTTACCTCTTCCCAGGTCCCGAATGATAGCATTTAAAAAGATCCAATGTGAAAAAGAAGGGGTGAGTATAAAACTTAGTTTGTTTTCTCTAATGATTTCCCTACTAATTCCACTAGGATAAAAGAGTTATAAACATTTATATAAAATTGATTATAAATTAATTATTAAAATGGTTTAAGACAAGATATTAAAAGGCTTCAAAAAGAATTTGCAACCGAAAGCATACAAGTGTAATTGAAATCACTTTTCCATAAAGTTATTATTCCACAAAAATAACTAAAAACTTCTTTAAAACCATTTCCCAATTTTCATTTTAGCATACCCAATCCATTACACACATCCACACAATCAACCATGCATGCTTCATTTTGATTGTTTCATACTCATGAGCAGTTTCTCATCAATATACCAAGTCATCACAAGATAATTGTATTCCATGTTCCATTAACCCATTAGAACCAAGCTCAAGTTCATATTTCAAACAAAATCCATATAAGAGATATTGACTGACACACCAAGTATTTCAAAGGATCATTCAAAAAAAACATTTTCAATAAATTCACCATTTTTATTGAAAACCATTTCTCATCAAACCCATTTCAAAACAAAAAAAAAATCAATAAAAACCAATTTTATTGAAATTTGTTTTCCTGTAAAACCATATTGAAATTCCAGAATGTACATAATTTAAAATTATCACTTTTAAATTCAAGTAACTAAATCACTTTTCTCTACAATTCACCTCATTCACACATATTTATTAATACCATAAATTATCACTAAATTTTATTTATTCAATAAATTTTGCATTCAATTTCATTAAAATATACCAATTTATAACTAAGATGATCTATTCCAGCAAGAGTAGTTGAGAGGGAATCCACCTGCCTCAAAGGTTTTGATGAAACATGAATACAGACGAAGAATGTTCCAGAAAACCAGATCAATTCATCATAGAACCACCTTAGATCTCTTCTACTAGAGTGATAAAGACCAAATATCATCTTATTTGGAAGACACACTCATAGATCAACCAATAACAAGTGTAGATATAAGAATCAAATAAAAGAGGAGATGTAGATCTAAGTTGATCTAATAAACTGATCAGAAATGGTGGAGAATGGTCACATACCCCACGAATCCAGCTTTGATTCACCCCAGGATGCTTTCATATTATCTCTGAAATGTTTGGGAGAAGTTCTCCTATATTCAAGGAATAAAATATCATGTTAGGGATTCTTAGGAGAAAAAATAAATAATTTAGAGGCAGAAACGTGTGAGGTCCAATTTTTTAGAATCTCACATAATCCATGCACACAGATATTTTTTCATGGTTAGACAAACAATTTTCCAAATGTGCATTAGATATTGTGTATACATACCTTAGTATAGCATCCACTAATGGTATCCTTAACTATGTGCACACCATACCAAATATCTCTTTCTCAAACCTGCTATGGTGAACTGTTTATCCTTGATTGTCTGCACAGTTTAGATAAACTGTGTGCAGTATGTACGCTTCTCCTATAGCCCCAAAACATATTGATTATTCAGAAAACTCTTCCATTATTCACATTTATACATTGTATCCATAAAAATAAAATAAAATTGTTACATACTATAAAAATGGGGTAATAAATTCTTCCCATCATTTTTCTTTTCATCCTTAGAAAGTAGAAATCCATCCTTTCCCTTAAAGAGTTATGTCCATTGATCTTTCATTTCCTTCTATCATTCCCATGTCCCATTATCATTCTGACCATGATACCATAGAACCCAAACTAGACCAATGATTTTCCCACATAATAATTTCTCTCTCCTGTTCATTATCTACACTGGGATAAGTACCAATGAATCATCTAGATATAGGTCAATGTGATCCCATCTGATCACTTGGTTTGGATCAGGCTGATACTTGTTCAATTGAGATATATGGAACTCATAATGCATTGAACTGAACTGTGGTGTCAATGTCAACTGATATTTCAAATATCTAGCTATTATAATATCTCGAAAGGGTAAATGTATCAAGGATAACTTACCGTGATTCCAAAAATGACAACGTCAAATCTATAGAGAGATACTCAAGAACATATGATCAGTCAAGAAAAAAAAACTATAGATGATGATATACATAAGTTTTATGATGAATATGAACTTTATACATCCTCTTTCAGATAATTTGAATCTTCTCTGTTGTTTTTTGGACAAGTCTCGGTCTGACTAGTGATGTTTTACCTATTTCCACCCAGTATAGTGGAGAATAAAATGGACGCCCATACAATGATTCAAACAGATCCATATGTGTTGAGTTCTGATAGTTTTTATTATTTGAGAACTGCACTAAGGTTAAGTTCTCCTCCCATGAGCCACGCAAATCCATTACAGAAGCTAATATCATGTCTTCCAACGTCTTTATCATCTGTTTGGATTTCCCATCCTTCTAAGGATGATAGGTCATTCTCATATTCAACTGAGGGCCAAGGTATTTATATAAGGATTTAAAAAAACATGACATGATCATCAAGTCTATTTCTATGACTATTGACACAGGTACACCATGCATCTTTACCACTTCTTGGATATAAATTTTAGATAGATTTCCCACCATATGAGTTTCACGAATTGGAACGAAATGGGTTGACTTGGTAATATTATCCAATATCACTTATATCGTATTGTGTTTACAGACTATTTTTGAGAGACCTATAACAAAATCCATATTTATCTGCTCAAATTTACACACTTCAAAACTGTAAATACTGAAACATACCCACTTGTAACTAATTCTATGCTTTAACCTGTTGACAAGTTTTGCCCCCTGAGAGAAAATCAACCACTTTTATTTTCAGTCCTCTTCACTAAAACTATGCATTAAAAACCTTATACATATTCTATGTGTCTGGATGTATATCCCATCTTAAATGGTGGTAATAATGATGGATTTTTATCATGAAAATCCATAGGTACAACCATTCAATCACTAAACCACATAATTGAACTCCCATCATGTTTCCAACCCTCAATGGTCTCCCAAATATTGAGTTTTGAACATATAATTGGGCATTTGGAAACAGATGTTTGTTCCACCGTGACCATCATTACCAAATTAGGAACACACATATCTGAAAAGAAAACTGAAACATCACCTTGGTCTTCACCTTCAATATGCATGTCGACTAGGTTGACATGAACTTCCATTCACCTGACGCTTCTTTCGTTAACTAAGCATATGACATTCTACTCAATGCATCTGCCACCAAATTCCCTTTTCATGGTGTATAAATCAAGTCAATGTAAAAAAAATTGGAGATACTCCATCCATCTACATTTTCTTTGGTTCAACTATCGCTCTGAGAAAATTTGATTCAAGATTTTATTTCCTATGAACATAGTAAATCTCTCCCCAAAAAGATATTGACGCTAATTATTCAAGGCATGAAAGAATTATTCTAATTACATTCAATGTTTTGGGTAATTATTCTCATGCACTCTCAACTTACTTGAACCTTATGCTACAACATGGTATCCTTGCATAAGAACACATCCCAAACATGATCCCGAATCATCTCAGTACACCAAATATCCCTATATAGATTTTTGAAAAATCAACATAGGTGGCAATGTAAGATGAATTTTCATCTATTGGAAATTATTTTGGAATTCCTATGTCAAATGGAATGCAAAGTTATTCATTGTTAAAGTTGATACTATAGAGGATATTTTTGAGATGTCACACACAAATCGTCGGTAATAACCAGATAGGCCAAGAAAACATTATATATCAAATAAATTGTTCAACAATTTCCATAAGATAATAACTTCTATATATTTTGGATCCACTGAAATACCTTTTTCCGAAATCACATTGCCACAAAAGCATACTCATATATCCAAAAAATATCATTTAGATATTTTGGAATACAAACGACGATCTCTCAATATTTGTGATAGTATACTCAGGTGTTCCTCATGCTAAACCCTATCTTTGAATACACTAAGATGTCGCCTATAAATAAAAAAACAAAATAGTTAATTATAGATGAAATATCTGAGTCATTAAATCAATGAATATAGCTACTACATTCATGAGACCGAAAGGCATGACTTCATATTCATAGTGGCCATATATGCTTCTGAAATTATTCTTCAAAGATATCTTCTTCTGAACTTTCAATTGATGATATCCTAATCTCAAATCAATTTTATAGAACCAAAAATCTCTACTCAAGTTACTAAATATATAATAAATTATTTTAAGTGGATATAAATTCATTATCATAACTTGGTTAATCATATGATAATTGACATACAGCCAAAGATTTCCACAACATTTTTCACAAATAAGACTAATGCTACCCACAAAGATGTACTTTTCAAAATCAATCCCTAACATTCCAGCTCCTCCAACTGCACATTCAATTCCCTTTCACTATTTGCATCATACTATAAGATGGATGGGAAACAAGACTGATACTCAGAAGGAGATCAATCGTAAACTCGACTTCGCTAATAGGTGGTAACCTGTGGATGTTATCTGGAATGAAATATGGAAAATGATACACCACTGCTATAAAACTGAAATCTCGGATCTCTTCCATTGATTATAAAGTCAACTTTGATAACTGGTAAGAGATCGTTCCCACAGCTATTTCTAACAATCTAGTTTCACCCTTCTTCATAGCCATCTCTTCTCTGAAGAGATGATCGACACCGTCCTCTATCATGAAAATAACTACCCTACTCTAATATTCAATGTGAGCCTTGAACATTTTCATCCAACCAGTAACCAATATTACATCATAGATATCCATCTCCAACATTGAGAAGTCCCATTTCAGCTTATCCCCATCAACCGTTATAGCACAAGCTCTAGACACAATGGGTTTACATTCTATTTCACAATGATGAGATTATAGTTTTATTAAAAAGTTCATAATTTCATGTTTTAAACATATAAGGTCAACAAAATTTGAAGCAATGAAGGAATACAATGATCTTGTATAAAAAAAATAACTTACAAGAAGGTATAATTCATATGATTTGTACCTTTAGTCTTAGTTTGATCGGCATGATCATCCACAATCATTGGTTAAGCTTTGTACAGTTACTTCATCACTGTACTATTCTTTTTTTTCCAAGATGAGATTTCCCTTTCTAAGGAATAATGGTATTTATAGGATCAATATGGCTAGATTTTATCTGCTAATGAGACAGATTCTTCTGGCCCCATCCTATCGAAGCATATAATGTTTTCAATGAATGAGAAGTGTCTCAAGCACCTAACCTCAGATCGTTGGTACAAAATAAATTAAGGTGTCCCATATTTTTGAAATTATGGCATGATCATGGTGTTGTAGTACAATTCCACTTTATGTGGTCAAAGGAACCCCATATGAAGCATCCCACTTGGCTCTTTGGTCTCAGCAAAATTTTTACTGATCCACCTATAGGATTTTGATTCCCTCTCCCACCATGTAAATATGTATATCTCTTTCGGTTTCTCCCAGCATTGGTCTTTCCATAATTTCTAGTAGGGATCATCATGCTTCCTCCTCCCATATCTCCTGAGATGTCATATTCATCCACTGCCACTCTATTCACCATCTCAATATAATCATTAATATAGATCACCACAATATTTGATCAAATTTTAAACCTTATCATTGATTCGAAAATGAGTACCTTCATGGATGCACTCACCACAACATCAGGTGAAAATCATACTAAATTCATGAATTTAGCTGCATACTCTATGACCGATATATTCTCATACTTCATGCTAAATAAGTTTGTCATCCTATGGATCTTGAACATGGGACGATAGAATTTTTTATTAAACAATTAATCAATACCCTCCCAGTAAGGCCTTGATCCACATTTTCATGCAATACTAGTTCTGACCACTAGAATGTATGATCCCTAGAATATGAAATTTTTTATTGATCATTAGCTCCACCGGCATGCCAATGAACTCGAAGATATGATTCATCTTACTGAACCAAACCTCCACCATCTCATTTTCATAATCATCTTGGAATATGGGTGGATTTCACTTCATGAATGGGATGAAATGGTATACATGGCTCGGCTCATCCCTCTTATTCCTCATTTTCATAGCCTGAAATGCTTTAATGATTCTCTAAACCAGCTCTTGGTTCATATGTGGCTTAGGTGCAACCACGTTCTCTGTAGCTTCTTCCTACTGATTTCTACGATGCCTACCAAGTTCCATTTTCTAATCAAACAAAAAACTCTATAAGTCTCACTCCCTAGCAATTGAGGGCATAGTATTTCATATTATATCCCATAAGCTATCACAACATTGTTTTCCAGAAAACACCTTTTTGTGAATTTTTTTCAAGTGATTTTTTTTGAAAAACGAGATGTTTATAAAATTTTGAAAATCGTATTATATTCAAAAGAAAGAATTGATTTTTTTTAAAAAAAACCTTTTTTCATGTTAAACTGGTTCTTTTTAAAAAATCAATTCTTTCTTTTGAATATAAAACGATTTTCCAAATTTTATAAACATCTCGTTTTTCAAAAAAAATCCCTTGAAAAAATTCACTCTTTCAAAAATAAACACTTTTACACACATAACTCATTTCCCAAAATAATGTATATACTCCTAATAGGATGTTTCCCCCTAATTCATGGAACGTTCTTCTCATTTATAAAACCCATGATAATGATATTTCAACATCAAAGAAATGTCTCCAATCACTTATATACCCAAATCCCTGGTAACATGAAGTTCAACATAAAAGGGATAACTACGTCATTTTATGCTATACATATTAATATTTGACAATCAAAATCCTTTCTAAGATTCCACCCTAAGGAATAGACAATATGTAATTTCAACTCCAAGACCAAGAATACTAAAAACTAGTTTTTAGTAAAGGACTAAACAAGATGATACCATTTGTAATGACCTGCTTATTCTCATTGGATTAAGAATACATGTAATCATTACTAGGCCTTATAAAAAATCCCCAAGAGGCTGAAGGCTGAAAATAAATTCCAAAATGTTTTCAAATAAATGTGGGGGATGCTTTACCCATTAAAACACCACTAACCAAACTTACCATAACCAAACAGTTCACTATATGATGCATGATTAAATACATAAAAACTCAACTACATTATTCACATCAAACCACTCTCAAAGTGTTAAACATTTGAAGAACAAACACGTATCTGAGTAAATAGTGGATAAAAAACTTAAGACTTCAAGAATAAAATAAGACTACATGCTCCCCTAGATACAATCTAAATGGTCATTAAATATCCCATATATCATGATGTGGAAGTAAAAATATATGATACATTACCATTACCCCTATTCTAAAATATAAAATCGTCAAAAAACCAAAGATCCATGGCATGAGTGAGTATAAAACATCATAGGTTTTCACCTAATGACTTCCCTACTCATGCCACTATGATAGAATATTTTTCAACATTTATATAAAACCGTTTATATAAAAATAATTCTGAAAACTGTTTAAAACTAAATATAAACAAGTTTCCAAAAAAATTTGCAACGAAAATCATACCTGTTCAATTGAAACCAATTTTCTAAAAAGTTATTTTTCCTTAAAAATAAATAAACAAATCTTTAAAACAATTTCTCAATTTTCATTTCAGCATTCCCAACCCATTCCACACATCCACACAATCTTCCATGCATGCTTCATTATTACAGTTCCATACTCCTGAGCAGTTTCCCATCGATCTACCAAGTTCTCACATGGTAATTATATTCAACATTCCATTAACCCTTCGACACCGAGAACAAGAAAAAATTTCATCCAAGACCCATATATGCAATATTTACTCACACACCAAGTATTCCTAATGATCATGGAAAACAACCCATTTCAGCAAATACACCCTTTTATTAAAAATCATTTCTCATCAAACCCATTTCAAAACCAACCCATTTAATTAAAAACCCCATTTTACTGAATTTGTTTTCTTCCATAAAACGATTTATAAATTCCAGAATGTCCATAATTCAATGTTAAAACTTTAAATTCATGGAACCAAATCACTTTTCACAACAATTCAAAAATATCACATAGTTTATTTAATACCATAAATCATCACTAAAAAAGATTTATTAGATGGTTTTGACAATCAATTTCATTCAAATAAACCAATTTGAAACAAATTCAATCAATTCTAGTAAGAGTAGTCTAGAGATAATTCAACTACCTCAAAATTTTTGATGAGATATGGAAATGGTCAAAGAACACTGATGAAAACTTGGTCAATTCATTAAAGAAAAAACTTATATCTCTTATCTTAGAAAGATCAAGACCAAACCTCAACTTATTTGTCATAAACACTCATAGATCTACCCATAACAAGTGTAGATCAAGGAAACCAAGAATAGATTAGAAGTAGATCTATGTATATCTAACAAACTGATCAAGAACGATGAAGAATGATCACATACCTTAAAAATCCACCTTCTTATCATAATGTGAGGACTTTGGAATGACTCCAAAACACATGGGAGAGGTTCTTCTATATTCAAAGAAAATATATCCCGAGTTTGGGCTTCGTAATATAAAAAACTAGTAGCTTAGAGTGAAAAATGTGTGATATTCACACTTTTAAGATCTCACAGTAACCATCCACATGATTAGTTTGCACGGTTAGACAAATAGTGCACTACCAGTGAGTTATCTATTATCTAGACAGACCCTTGTATGACCTCATTATAGGTCCATTTTAAATATGTACACATCGTTCCAGAGATCTCTACCTCAAACCTGCAATCATGAATGGTTTTTCCATGGATGTCTGCATGGTTTGGGTAAACCATTGTAGTGTGTACGCCTCTATATTAGCCCCCAAATTTATTTGAAATATCACCAAAATCTCCCAAATATCACTCTTATAATTTATATACATAAAAAAATATAGAAATGGTTATTTAACATAAACTAGTGGTACTACATGAGAGGTTGTAATGGAAACAAAATGACATTTGTTCATGATATGGTAGTTTGTTATACACACAAATGCTGATTTTTTAAAATACATTATCTAGGTGAAGATGATTGTAGGCTGAGAAGGTAAAATAAAAATATCTCAGTATATGTAATTTAAATAAAATATTATATAATATTGACATATTCATAATTTAATGGGTTGGAAGATGAAATAAAAATACAAAAGAATCATTTATAATCATTGTATTTTCTTAAATTATCCTCCTTATGTTTTCACTAAAAGCCATCATAGTGTAGATTTATTCCGTAAATAATGACTCCAAGATGAGGGGATAGAATTTATTAACATATTTGGTATGTAATGTTAAAAAAATAGTCTTCTATGGTGATAATAAGAGAGTCCAAAGGGTGGCCTTTTATAAGTTGGGGAGAGGACAATGTTGGTATTCATGAAAATAATTATGTGCTCCCACATTATTCATATATAAAAAGGGTCCAATGGGGACATTATCAATCAAAATTTGTATCATGGTCGATATATTGATAGAAAATAGTTTTTTAGAATGTTTTCTTTATTTTTACCCTTATCCTTTTAGTTTAAGATCATAATAAACTCATTTTTACCTTAACTATGGTTGCTAATTTTTCCTGCATTCAATATTTATATTGGTCAAAAATTATGTCGACAGTATTAGAAAATAAAAATTATGATGAATTAAATATATAGATTATTTTTTATGAAATTCAATTTTTTAAGTGAAAATTTTTAATTTAAAATTAATCCTGCAGTCATGATCGGAATACAGGTTTAAAAAAATGAAATTGTTCAATATATTGAAAAGTTTTATATAAGTATTCATAAGGAAATTTATTCCACTGACCTTAATTGAATTAATAGATTAAAAATTGAACTGATTTTACATTTAATTAAATTTAAAATATAATTTATCTTTAGAAATAAAGTTAAAAAAAAATAGTTTTCAAATAAAATTTTGTATTTATCACTATTCATCAAAAAATGAATCTTTTTTGAACAAACTATGTATTAACCCTATTTTAAATTTGAAGTTGTGATTTTAAAAATGACATATTTTTAACAGATAAATTTTATATAAGTGAAAATAATGTTTTTTATTATTTTTTAAAAAATATAAATAAATAAAATATCTTTGAGAAAATAATGTCTTCAAAATATATAATGCATTTTCCGAAAATTAAGTAGTTTTTATCAACATTTTTTCTTCATAGAAAAGTATTACACATTATATTCAAAATTAATTATAACTACTAATAACACGTGGTTTAAATATAACACAATAATGGAAATGTTTCAATAATATTAACAATATATAATGATTTTGTTAAAACTAATTATAGTGTCTAACAGATGTTAACCAAGTGTTTCTTTAGCAACCCCGGCATTCTTACATTATTATTACATAATTTTAAAGATGAAAAACAAAAAATAGTTACAAAACCAGGATCCAAAGGACTAGTATCATTAGAAAATGAATACCATACATAGATTTTAAAAAATTAAACATAAACATATATTTAATTGCATCTTCTTTAGTTTCTTATTGGCCCTTGATTTCTCTTTATACAAGTAATCACTTTAGGATACAAATAAAAAATGTGTTAGATAAAAGCCCAGTAAGTGGATAGATAAGAACATGGAAAATATAAAATGTTTTGAGAATAATCATTTTCATCATAACAAAGACTTAGGATCATAATATTAAAGGAGGCATTGATAAAATTCATGAAATGTTTCATTAAATAAAAATAAAACATCATTTCATAGCGTTGAACAACCACACTTTGTTGTGAACAAAGATAGAATAAATTTTTCACATAACATAATTTTCCTCATGATATTATTCACGTTACCAAATGCATTGGATCACTATATAATTTCATGCAAACCCGTCACAACATAACAATTAATTTTGTGTTATATAATTCATAACACACCCATCACATCATAAAATTTAAATTATGATGAATTCCACACATCACATATATCAATATTGAACATAAAATAATACATGGAAAAGAATGTGTTTCATATAATAAATCATATATTCATAAATTTTGGGTTCCCAAATGTAATATGAAATAACATACAAGATATAGGAATCATTAAACATGAGTGAAGATGAAATGGTCCTGTGAAATAAAAGGTTCATTTTTATTGAAAGAATAGTTCTTTTAGAAAATATTTTGTTTTTCATAAACTCCAGTAGAAGACATGTATATCCTAGAAAAGAAATTATTATTATGATGAAATTATTTTAAAGGAATAAATATTGTATAAATGGGGTGAAATAATGAAAACCCAAATAAAGAGTGTTGTGTTCGAGAATTCCCCTCAATCAATGTCTGGATGATTTCTTCCCATTAACGAACTCTATAATCACATTTGATTATTTAATTAAAAATTAATGAAAAATTTATACATTAATATGATTAGTTATAGTTTTATTATGTTATTATATATTTTTTGACAAGTTATATATTTTAATTTCATCATTCTAGGGTTTTCATTTTATTAGTTTTCTGGATCAACACACTTATATACATTAATAGATGTTCATCTAAAACACTGATAAATATAAAAATTTGTTATTATATGTTATTAATTATATTATATAATTTTGAATGATTTTATAAATAAATTGGTTATATGTTATGATCATGAATCTTTAGATGAAATTTAATAATGATCATTTTAGGATAATTTTGGCAGGTTTTTTATCATAATAAACTTGTTTGGATTTATCATTTAGTATTATATATAAATGTTAGTTATATAACAAAAATATGGTTTTAATTTACACATTACACTATATTTTAAACCATTTAATTATTTCAGTAACGTCCTTGACGGTGTTACAGGAAAATGAAAGTTCATCGCCCATGATGTCTGTAAATTGACACATCAGATAAAACGATTTAATTTTTTAAAAATAAGATAATAGATGGTTGAGTTTAATGATGGATCATCCATTAAAATGATATAATTTCTATATATAAAACATAATGGAATTATAATTCTATTTTTATAAGATTGGGAGAGGTGAAAAGAAGAATATAAATGAAATTGAAATGAGATTAAAAGAAAAAAGAAGTGGATTTTACCTCTTGGATATGTCCTCCTTGAGATCCTCTTTAGGTCTAGGTTTCTATAATTTGGTGAGAAAAAGGGCACCTGGATGGGGAGGAGGGACTAGGGAAGAGTGTTGGGAAGAATTCCTGTATGTAAAACATAATGGACTTATAATTCCATTTGGATAAGTTTTAGTGAGGAGAAAAGAAGAATATAAATGAAATTAAAAAGAGCTTAAAAGAAAAAAGAAATAGATTTTACCTCTTAGATTTATCCTTCATGAGATCCTCTTTAGGGGTGTTTTCTCATTATCATAATAATTATTTTATTATTCTTCTAAATACAATAAATAATGTTGACTATTGAAACTAAATATAGTAATTTGATCGTGTGAGTTAAAACCAATGGATTTTACATCAGTGACGACTCAATGAATATTGTATATAACATATAGTGTATATATAATATAAATTACCGTATTTTATAGTTAAATAAATTCAGGTATTTTAGAAAAATAAAAAATATAACTCTAATCATTTTTCAATGTGTATAATTGAAAAATGAATTCAATTTTATGAAAATAATTTTATAAATATGATAAATTTATTTTTTAAATAAAATCATCATATACATAGAAATGACAGATTTTAAAATTATAACTAATTTTGTAACACATTTAAAAGTTACTTAAGTTCTCATATAATCATCCTAAAATCAAAAAACATAAAAATATTAATTTATGGATATTTTTTTAAAAAATAAATATTCTTTTAACTTATTAATGTAATTATAAAATTGTAATTAAATATTAATGTCGTAAAAAATTCCAACACTTTATTAATAATTATTAGAACATTAATTACTTAGTATATGATATAATTATACCTTAATTTCATTAATAGGATGATTAAATTTTATATATAAGATCATGGGTTAGGATATTATTCATTTGGCCAGTGTACTATTCAAAAGGGTCATATTACTATTATTAAGGCCAAGCTACTATTTCATCAGTATTGGTTCCTTAACTTCTTGATATAGTTATAATATAATTAATTCATTATTTATAATGTTTTTCTTACGGTATCTAAGATATTTTATGAGAATTATACTACATGAAATTACTATATGAAGGGATAAATTACATTGATAAAAGTTTGGATCGTTACATTCTTCCCCTTTTAAAATTTCACATTAAAAATTTTCTTTTTAAATAAACACGTGAGGTTACTTCTCCTTCATCACCTCCTCTAGTTCCCATGATACTTCTACATACTTATGGTTCCTCCATAACACATTGACAATGTGGGTTGTCATGTTGTGAATTTTTTTATCTCTTTAATCCATAATCATTACCAGATACTCCTCATATGAGAGATCACCCTCACGTTGTACCACCCATGAGCTCAGTACATGTGAGGGATCTGGTATATACATCCTCAGAAGTGATTTGTGGAACACATAATTAATTTGATGAATATTCAGTGGAAGTGAATGTTGATAGTCCACAGTTCATATGCGATCAAGGATCTCAAATGTGCCAATGTACATTGGCCTTAGCTTCCCTTTATTTCTATATAGAGTGACTCTCTTCCATGGTGATGTTTGAAGGAAGACATTATATTCAACATCGAACTACAAGTCCCTTTGATTGTTGTCATCATAACTCTTTTTCAAACTCTAAGAATCATTGATATGTTTATGGATGTCTTGAACCTTCTCTCGCAATTCGTATGCATGATCAGGTCCAATTAGATTCTATTTACCAACATCATCCCAAAACGTTGGAGTTATACAATTCTTTCCATATATAGAATCATATGGATCCATCTGAATACTCGAGTGGAAGTTGTTGTTGTATGAGAACTCAACCAACAGGATATGCGGGTCACATCAACCTATGTATTCTAAACAGAAGGATCTTAACATATTTTTGTGTGTCTTAAGTTTCCTTTCATACTGGCCATCGGTTTGGGGGTATAAGTAATGATGAAATTTGACTCATTACTCAATGAATATTGATGATTCCTTTAGAATTAGATGTGAACCTGGATGGACAATTATATACTATTGAGAGAGAAACTGTATCGAGTCTCGCCACTTCCTTCACATATATCTTTTCATGTTTTTCAATTGAGAGAACACCCTTAATAGAAAAAATTGGAATGTCTTTGTGAGTGAGTCTACCACATCCCATATCACATTCGTTCCTTGGGATTTATTCAAGGGACCCATGACAAAGTCCTTTGTGACATTTTACCATTTCCAGATGAGTATAGATAATGAATTATTCATCCATTCATGCTTTTTTTTCACTCATCTATATCTTAATGACATATCAAAAACCTTAAGGTATAATCATCAATATTATTTATCATGTTTTCCCAATATAAGTGTTCTTAGTTATCATGATACATCTTGGAACTCCTGGGGTGGAAATAGAAAATTGAGAAATGTGAATTTTAAAACATCACATTTTTTATCCCAGGTGACAAAGATATACACAGCCTCATTCCAAACCAAATTATACCATAATCATTGATATATAACTCTTGCATCTCCATTTCCTTTACTTAATTCACCTTCGTTTGGAACATTAGAGGCATCCCTTTGGGCCTCTTAAATATTCTTATGGTTAGATGGTTGGGAAATAATTTGAAAAAAGTTGGATGTATTCCATACAATTAGGATTTCCAAACCCATCAATTACATGTCCATGAAGATACAATCTTTCTCTATATACAACATGGATAGATTAGTAGGTTATTTTCCACTTTGAGTATCTACTACATAGTTTTCCAATCCAAGATAATAGTGAATAGATTAATTATTGCCTCTGATTAGATCTAACTATTTCATTTGACACATGTTTACAACCATTTTTTGAATCTAAACTTTAGGTTCTTGTGATTGGTATATATGTCACACTTATCAACATAGAGGTAGTTGAACATGATTTTAAAGCAAAAAAATCATAGCTTCTAGCTCCAGATCATGCTTCGGGTAGTTCAACTCATATATCTTCAAATAATGTGAGGTGTTGGCAATCACATTATCGTCTTACAAGTACATAACCCATCGCATTCTTGGTATCTTCACAGAATATCACAAAAAATTCTCCACTTTTTAGAAATGTGAGTAAAGGTGTAGTGATCAGCCTTATTTTTAGATCCATAAAGCTTTCCTCAAATTCATTCGTCCAGACATACATTACTACTTCTCTAGTTGTCTATGTTAGCATGTTAGAAGATCAGGAGAAATTTCTCAAAAAAAGTAAGTAGTACCCTGTTAATCCAAGAAAAGTACATATTTTTATGACACTAGAGGGTCTGGACCATTCCTCAATTTTCTTTTTTAAGGTTCCACCAAAATTGATTCACTTTTGATAGCATGTCCCAAGAATTTGACTTCCTATATCCAAAATTCATAGTTGATGGACATTGCACCCAACTTCTCCTCCCTCAATGTCACTAACACAAGACTTATATGTTATTCATGTTCCTCCTCACTCTTAGTGTTGATGATAAATCATCGATAAAAAAAACTTAAAATTTGATTAGGTAGTTTCTATAGACTCTATTCATCAAATCCATGAAGTCTTTATAGGAATTAGTGAATCTAAAGGGAGTCACCAAAAACACATATTGCAGACACATTGTATGGAAGGAAGTCTTCTAAATATCTTCCTTCTTCACTGTTAGTTGATGATATATAGAAATGATATCCACCATTGAGAATTACTATGATCCTTATATCATATCAAACAAGTAATTAATCTTTAGAAGAGGATACTTGTTCTTTATAGTGATCATGTTGAGTTTCTCATAATCGATACAATGCCGCATTGATCCATCTTTCTTTATTCCGAAGAGTACTGGCTCACCCCATGGTGATTCACTAGGGTAGATGAACCCTTTTTTCAAACAATATTTTCATTTCTTATTTAAATCCTCATGTTTTATAGGATCCATCCAATAGAGACACCTTAATATGTGAGTATCCTCAGGTATGAGTTATATTGAAAACTCTACCTTACAATCCGTGGGGTGTCTATGTAACTCTATAGGAAATACAACTACGTATTCCATCATGATGGGAATTTTTTCTAGGAAATGAAATTATTTTGTATTAACCATTTGATTGAGGTATGTCTTTTCATAGGGAATCAACATCCACACCATTGATGGATTTTCAAAATGAGATTCATGACCTTCATTGCATTTTTAGAGGATCTTGGGATTGTTCGGAATATGAAAATACATTTAACTTCCCCAAAATTTGATAAGTTATCTATATAATAAAAGAAAATTCATTCCTAGTATAGAATCAAACTCCATCAGGGGATGTATTACAATATTTTCTGGAAGAATCACTCCATATACACCAATAAGAGAAGATTCGAAAACATGGGTTCCAATGATTTCACCACTAGGTGATTTTATGAATATCTCTACATTGTGGTTTTGGGGGTTCAATTCAATAGATCTATAAAACCTGAATGATATAAAGGAATGAGGAGAACCAGAATCAAATAATTCCTTTTCAATTCATGAGTGGATAGGATGTGTACATTGTATTACTTAGTTATCTTTCCCTCATCCACAATAGTGATCTCATAATCCATTCCTTTATCCTAGGGGTTTGGTGGATTATTATTATCATTATTCTATAGGACTCATCTTTAGTTCATCGAATTACATAGTGACCTTCATCCTTATAGTTATAGCATCGTTTCATGGGTGGTTTTCTCCTTTCCTCCACCATATTATCCGGATTCCTCTGGTCTTTTCGACATTCGTGATCTTGGTAGCCTCCTCTTGCACACAAGAATCATTTCGTTGTCCCATTGAGGAAATTCCCATGATAATAATTCCCACAATTTTTATATTTGGATGGTTGATTTTTATTTCATCATTTCTCAGTATATCATCTAGATTGAAACTCCAACTTTAATTTCTTTTCACCATTTCCATTGGACCATTCTCCAAACACCATCCCGACTATGAGAGCACGTTGAACAAATTCTTCATAACTCCCAAAGTCTCGAATTAAAAAAAATCCTTTTCACTATGTATTTTTAAACCAAAAAAGAATATATCAATTTTTTCTATAATTGTTGATAAAAAAACCGAAGCATACCATGAATTCCCTATGAAATTTTCTCTATATGACGTGGAAGATTGTCTTTCATTTTTCCTCAGATCTATGAATTCTCTCTACATATTTTTATGAGGTGTTTGAAGGAAATAATAGTCATGAAAAATTATCATAAAGTATTCCCACCATATATATTCAATTTCATCCTTCGTCTTGGTGTTACTAATAAAATCCCACCATTGACTGACCTCTCTATCTAGATGATAAATAGAGAGATTCACCTTCCCCGTATTAAAATAGTGTAGAACAGAAAAGATTGTCTCCATCAAGTTGACCCAATGTTCTAAAACTAGATGATAGGAAGATCCACTATAGATAGGTTGTTTTTTAATGCATGAAACACTCAATTACTAGTTGTTCCCTATTAGGTGAAGGTTGAAGTTCAAAATTATTCATGTTAATGTTCATAACCAGTGATAGCTGGGTAAGAATCACCATGATATTTTGAACTCCACCTCCCAAATCATTGAGGTTGTCATTCGACAAATCATTAAATTTTCCCTTACATGGTTTATTGGCCTAGTTTCTCCAGGATTTAACTATTTTATAACATAAAAGTGGATATCACAAAACATAAGTAAATAATTGATGATTAAATTACCACTTTTTAAAATTTACTTAAAAGGAAAATCTTTTGGGATCCCTATTTTTATAAATTATTCTAGTGTACTTACATATACCTAGCCTCATACTATGGTATTTCACTATATTTCTCTTATAAGAATTCCAAAATTAACTAAACCATTCTTAGAGACCAACTATTGTGGCCTTGCCTATCTTGCATTATCATTACATCAATTTACAGATGAATAACATAAAATAGTTAGAAAAAATGGATTAATATGTATTGTATTTATGGGAAACAAGGAACATAAATAAATTTTACCAAATAAAACATTAAAATATATTTAAATCCTTCTTCTATAGCTTTTATGGGACCTTTAATTCTCTTAAGTGTAAGTACTCACTTGAGGATATACATCAAAAAATGGGTGAGATAAAAGACCAGTAAGAGGATAGATAAGAACATGAAAAATATAACATGTTTTGAGAACAATCATAATCTTAATAACATATATATATGATCATAACCATGAAAAGAATCACTAAGGAAATTCTTGAAATTTTTGAAATGCATACAAATGAAACATCATGTCTTAGTGGTCAACTACCACCCATAGTTGTGAAAAAGGTAGCATAATGTTCCTAACTAATTCAATTTACCTCGTGATATTATTAACATTACCTAATGAATTTAAGCACTATATAATTCCATGACCACCAATCACATCATAACATTTACATTTGAGCAATATAATCCCGGGTGAACCGATCACATCGAAACATTTACATTATCGTGCAAGCCACGTAAAACATATATCAATCATGAAAATAATATAACCCATGGAAAGAAATGGGTTTCATTTCATAAATCATATATTCAATAAATTTGTGTTACCAAATTAAATAGGTAATACTGTACTTCATATATGAATCATCAATCATTAGTGAAGATGAAATAATCTTTAGAATTAAAAGGTTTTCTTTTGGAATGAAGTGTTCTTTTGAAAAACATCATGACTGTCATAAACTCCATTATAAGAAATATATATAATAAAAAATATAATTCATGATGAAAATTTTATTTTTATGGAATATCCATTCTGAAAATGAGGTGAAAGAGGTAAAACTCAATGAAATAGAGTTGAGTTTGAAAATTCCTCTTACCTTTTGTCTGAATGATTTATTCACTTTAATATCATGTATAATCAACTTAAAATAATTAATTAAAATTAAATAACCTTAAATAAATTTATTTTATTCATTATGGTTTTATTATGATCTTTTATGTGCCTTTGTATGAGTTATAGTGTTTAATTTTATCTTTTGAGGGTGTTCGTTTTCTTAGTTATCATGACTGAATAACTTGTTTACATGAATAAATGTTTAAATAAAATGATGATAAATATAACTAATCATTATTATAAGTTAGTAAGGATATTATATTATTTTTAATGATCTTATAAAGAAATATTTTATATGGTATGGTCATGAATCTTTAGATAAAATTTATCAATGATCGTTTTAGGTTAATTTTGGCGTTTTTTCGATCTCAACAAATTTGTTTGGATTTTTCATTCATTATTACGTATAAATGTTTTTTATAGTAAATAAAAATGGTTATAACATAAAATTAAAATTCTATTTTCCAATATTTTATGTTTTTATTAACATTATTTAAGGTGTTGAAGGAAAATGAAAGTAAATCTCCCACGATGTTTGTAAATCGACACATCACGAGATATGTTTTAATTTTTAAAATAAAAGAGATAGAGGGTGGAATTTAATGTTGGATGTTAAGTTAAAATGATATAATTATAGTATATAGATCATATAAGAGTTATTTTTTCATTTGGAAAAGATAAGGTGAGTAGAACTGAAAAATAAAAATGAAATTTAAAAGAGATTAAAAGTTAAAGAAAGAGGATTTTACCTCTTTGATTTATCCCCTTGAGAACCTCCTTAAGGAATGTTTTTGTTATTTTTGTGAGAATAAGAGCTCATTAATTAGGGGGAGGTACTAATGAACTTTATTGGGAAGAATTTAGGTAAGCCTCAAATATTGAGAGGTGTATGGATAAGAGGGTGTGAGGGGTGGTATTTATAGTAGACGAGAGGGGTGTTTACTCATTATTCAATTCATTTGATAATTATTTTTCTCAATATAAGAAATTTTCATGATTATTGAGACTGAATACAGAAATTAGATCATGTGAGTTAGAACCAATGGTTCATACATCAACTATGACTCAATGAATAGTGTATTTAACATATAATGTGTATATACCATAAATTACTGTATTTTACTATTAACAAATATTAAAAAAATTTGGAAATAATCCCAAAAATTCACCCTAAAGATTTTCGACAGGAAGAATTCAAAAATTAACACAATTTAATAGAAATATGTTCCTAAATTTGATTAATTTAATTTTAAATTAAAATCACCATTTACATGGAAAATACAGATTTTAAAATTATAACTGATTTTCTAACACTTTGAAAAATTAAGAAAGGTACAATAAAATTATCTTAGAACAAAAGACATAAAAATATTAATTTATGAAAATAAATTATCTTTTAAATTAATAAATTCATAATAAAACTGTGATTAAATATTCATGACCTACGAAAATTCCAACACTTAATTAATAATTCTAAATATATTTAATTATAGAGTCTATGATTTAATTATACCATATTTTAATTTATTAGATGATTAAATTTTATTTATACTTTCATGGGAGATTATACTATTCATTTTTCTAGTTCATTATTCTTTATTTTAAGTTACTATTTCATAGGTATTGTTTTTTAACTTCTATAAATACTTCATATTTCATTAATTATTTGTTTATAATGTTTATATTATGGTCTCAAAGAGATTTTATGAGACTAATACTATATGAAATTATTATAAGAAGGTAGAAATTATACTGATAAAACCTGGGGTCAATACAGTTTCATATATCACAAGAATAACATAGTAATTCATGTAGGGAAATATATCAATGAAATTTATTTTATTAAAAAAATCATAAAAACATGAGGTGTTATAGAGATTAAAGATAAAATAAAAAAGTTATTACTGACTATGATAGACATTCATTGTTCTAGAATGTGCATTATATTGTGAAGAATATTTTCTCAACCAAGTTGATCCATTTATCATGCTTCAATATTTGATTCATAAAAAATATTTGAAAATTGGTATAAAGTATGTCATTACATACAATTCTTTATATTGTGAGACATAAACAACAATTCTCATTATATGTTTAGTTAATTTCATCGTAATTTTTTATACTAGAAAGACAGTGAGATAAACATTATCATTTTTTATAATAATCCAATATATCCAATCAATTATTCTCAAAATATAGTGTATTAGTATGTTGAAAAACTCTCATGAAATTTATGAATTTATTATTTAATATTCTATTTTAATATTCCTCAATCCAATTTGTTGGAATCTTCCAAATTCCATTGATTTCTCCAACGTTGTTTGCTAAATTAGTAAACATTCATTATGAACATTAGATGCCTTATTAGTGTAGCTACATAGAATCTTATGTGTTATATTTTTTCCCATATGTTATTTTGGATGTTCTAGTTCTCTTGGTATTCTTTTAAATTTATTCAACATTATTTCCATCCCACATGATCCCCTAGGATGTCTTACGAGAATAACTATTACATGTTAAATTATTAATTGATAAATTCTTCTACAATATCCCCATTGTTTATTAATTATTTATATATTTTAGTATTCTATGTTTACTTTCATTTTATACATGTCTAATTTGATATGTACCACATTTTTTGATACCACAATTATGAAAGTAAAATACTTTTTCACGGTCCTGGGATCTATTTGAGTATGAAAGAAGTTTAATCATATTTGGATGTTACATCATAAAAAAAATTTACCTTATAAAATATTACTTAATTATTCATTATGAAATGATTGTATTATAACTATAATCCTTTTGTGAACTTCTAAATATATTTATCCTTTAGAATTTCACACTAAACCCTGTTTTTTACTTCTTCAAAACATGTTTTAGATATTTTTAAAATTCATTAACATGATATTCTTGGTAATATTCACCACCAGATTATCTATACTTGGGGAAAATTATACTTGCATCATATTCTATCCATTTTATATTTTGTTATAGTCTCTTCTATATTTTACATTAACAAGTTATTTACATTTTTTTGAAAATATATATTTTTGGAAATAGATTTAAAAAATTCAATACATTCATATAATAATGGTATAACAATCTATGATACTTATTGATAAAGATAATCAAAATAATTCCTAATGTTTTATAACATAATAGAGACAATTTTATTTATGAATACTCTGAATAATTTTAATATTATTATATCTCTAAAAAACATTGATTCTGAACACTCAAAAATTTTCATTTCTAAATTATCTAATTTTATTTTAAATAATAACCATTTCAAATTGATATAATTATTTTTATCATTAATAAATGTTATTATCTCATTACAAAGAATAATTTTCTTCTAAACATTCTTTTAATGATTCTAAATATTCTAATATCTTCTTGATATAATTTATTAATATCCTTGATCGTTCTCGATTTAACATCAATTTTTTTATAATTGTGTATTTTTTCAAATTCATATAATACATTGATATTATTCTCATACTATTTAGTTGAATCATCCTTATTTATGATTTCTCTAAAGAAAAATAATTCCAATTATGGGAATATATCCAAAATCTCATCATACTCAACTTTTTTTAGAGTAACATGCAATGACAGATTATAGTAGTTATGGGGACATTCTCTGTATTCCTACAATATGTTACCCACATTCTCTAAAATATGGATGATATGTTGCTACAAACATTCAAAAATACAAAAAATAATATTAAATAATTTCTACTGTAATCCATGTATTTTATTTATTAATGGATATTAATATATTTATCTTGAAAAAATATCACACAAAATTTATTAATCATTTTTTAGGACATTTAAACATGATTCTCAATACACCAGAGGATCACATGTATCTTGGGTTCTCAATGATGTATAATTTTTTAGATATAATTGGTTATTGAAACAACAATTTTTTATTCTCAAAAAATATCAAATCATGATTCAAAATTGATCAAGGAGTCAAAAATATCTTTATATTTAGAAAACATGTAACATCATCCTTATATTCTTCTTCTAAATCTTTTTCCAATTCATACATGTCTTTATAAAAAATGATTTTTGATTCAAATAAAAAATAACTACCCCAAATAGCACATTAATTTTATTTCTGTAAAGAAACATCAAATTTATATATAGAATAATTTTATATTTACTATCTAATAGAGGTAAACCTTCTTCTGATCTCATATGAGATGGATAATTTGGATATATACCCCACTGGGGGGTGTTTTAATTAATCATTGATGTAAATTCATTATCTAGTTAATATTAAATGATTTTTATCACTTTCGAATTTACCTCTATCATTTTTTGGTATAATAAATAAATATTTTTATCTCTCTCATTAATTATTTCATAGAAAATAAGTAAGAATATACACACACATAATCACTCAAAAGGATCATTGTAATATATATGGTTTACCACTCAAGCTGATATACTTAGTCCTTGATGTGAACTACATTCATACATTATCACATAAGACACTAAATTTTGTATTTAATCTATAATGATGAATTCATGGCCTAGAGAAACGTTTTTTTCACATCCCATTGTAATTATTTTGTATATCTTTTAAAATGGTGCATCCTACACTTAGAAATAATAATTAGTTGGTGTAAAAAAGATTGTATCACTGCATTGTTTCTCTTTAAGTAACTTCATAAATTACTTCCCTTTTTATTTCATTAATTATTTTATGGACCCAAAATCATGTATGAAATTTTATCTTTTGAATTCAACATATTAATTGACACAATTTCATTCCTAGTCATTTCAATAATAAATAATTTCATGTCATTTATTGAACTGATTACACGAATTTCCTTCTTTTTATCACTAAAAAACACCTTTTTACATAACTCATTCTAAATTCATATTTTGATTTTTTATTGTACTTCAGGGAAAGGAAATATGCACAGGATTCTATTATCCCATTTTATTTTACATTTTACTATAACAAAAATAAATTTCTCAATCTCTAATTCCCAATGATTTCTTCTTTATCTATCTTTGAATTCTATTTTATGATTTGATACTCCAACATTTCTCTTGGATATTTTGATATAGGATAACACATTTTAAAATTTTACACATCTTCACACTAAAATGCATATATTAATTCTTCCATTATTTAACACTAAATCTTATTTTTCAAATTATAATTTTAATTTCTAATTGTAACCACCCACAACTATCTACATACTTTTCAATCACATAATTTTTATGTTTTTTTCAAACAAATAATAATCATCTAATAAAAATAAGAATTTATTTTGATTTATAATAAATAATAATTTAACCAGTTAATCCAATGTCTATACTCATTTTTAAACCTATATACAAAAGTAAATTATGAAACGTTCAGGTCTATTGAATCATAGAAACAATGGTTCAAACTATATAATTTTCAACAGGTAGTGAAATGTTTTTCTTAACAATGATTCTATGGTGTGGAGGGCCATAAATTTCAAGGGATACCAAAAACAATCCTAATCTCGTATATATCATTTTATACGAAATCCAATATAATCCCTTATATTTACTTCTAATTATGGTTTGGAAAATGAGTTGTGACCGAGAGTTACAAAAATATCAAGAGCCATTTAATTTTACATTTCCATGAATTTCTCCATAGAGCTTCACGAAAACATGGATGTCTTAAATTTTATAGAACAAATAAATATGGAATATCCTCCTCTATTATGTGGTCCTTTAGTATGGTGGTTAAGAATCTGATTGATTCACCTCTGTGGTGTAGTCACTTAAGCTATGATGTGTGGTAATGTATTCATTTCATTATCGTACTACCAATTTTAGCATCTCCATGTCTTGTAAAGAATTATTAGGGCATAGTCTAACATGTTGTAAGATATATAGTACAATTTCATACATTGTGAACCATTTCATTGTCTTTAATATAATTCTTCTATGAAATACCATGATTTTTAATGTGGAACTTCATTTCTCCTTCTACTGTTATCATTCTAAAATCCATTCATGATATATAAACTAGTTAGACCATAAAAAAATTATTTTAATTAATATACATTAATCATGAATTAACAAAAAAAATGTGAGTTTGAATATGATTTATGCAATTAAAATAGAGTAAAAAATAAGGACTCAGATCCATATCATCATCAAAATCATCAAATAATTTTTTTTAACTAGCAAATATTACCACTATGATGAACTATTGGACTTATAGAAAAATTAGAAACTCCTTCATTTCCATTAATAAGATATAAAACTAATATTCATGTTCTATGTTTTGTTGTTTTTATAAATTTTCCAAAACATATGTATGGAATCTTTAAATTCCATTAATCATATAAATATATAATTCTCAATGTTAAATCATGTGTAAAAATTTAATCGTAAAAAAATTCCATAAATAATTCATATATGTATAAGGAAATAAAATCAAATAATATCCAAATAAATAATCCATGATATGTCATAAAATTATAAATCACATAGAAACATAGATACACATACATATGATAATATTCTCTTCTTTAATAATATATGATGCATTATCATTCATGATTAGAATTTAATTATCATCTCCCTAAACATCCATGTATCTTCTAATTCATCAAAATGATTATATTATACAATCCATCTGATATTATATGATATTATATCATAAGTCATAATTCCTTAATATATTAACATCAATGAAATAAATTTTATTGAAAATAATTCAAATTAATTAACAGGAAATAAAAATCAAATAGGGTGGGATCCATAAAATGGAACCAATTTTTTTATTCCATCTTGGGGAAAATAATTAAAGTACAATTTTTTTAATCTGATTCAAGGACATATTTTACTTCATTTAAAATATCAGAAAGTAGAGTTTTTTATTACCATTTTATCATGTTATTTGTGATAAAAATATTTTCCATGATAATAAATTAATTTATAATATTAACAATTTACTAATGATTTTATTGAAAATATTGGATAAATTTTGACAAAGTGTTTTACATGATTTAGGAATACCATTTATTAAACAAATAAACTCATACATTGAACTACTCTTTCATTCCCACCATGAAATTTTACATGTTTAACACTTAGAAACCTTGGATAGATTTAATGGGATTCCGCATTACATGAAAAAAATCCATATCTACCATGATCATGTGGTAAATGTGGTATTTTAGTTGAAATCATGTATGGTATAGGGGGGATGATGGTTTAAGTTTTATTTTATAGAATAATTTGATTTTAGATAAAATGAATAAATAACATATTTTTTTTCTGATTCATGTTGAAAATTATTTCTTAAATGATGTATTAATATTTATGTGAAAACCCAATTTTGGAGTCACTCAAAGGTTCCCCTTTACAGTTTTCAACATGGCATCTATCATGCCTTCATATGCACCATAAGATATCGACTAAAAGTGAGGGAATAAGGTGTGTCTGTGGGGAGACAATGAAGTCATGTAAAAGTAGATACCAATGAATAATGTATAATATAATAGATTATATAACATTACAGGAAGAAAAATAAATAATAAATAGAACATTCTCCTTTAGATAAGAATAAACATCCAAAAAAATATTCAATTCTAGATAAACAATATCATATACAAAATATGATGATGTATTCCAGGTCCATATAAAACTGAAATAAATTTATACATAGAAATAAGAAAAAAGTAAAATACATTTTATAAAAAAAAATATCAAAAACTATCCCTAAATCATTAGATCTTTCCGGGTCATCTTTTACCATGATCCATCTTAAATCAAACAAGCATGTCAGTTTTCTAAGGTGGGATGCTTCCCCTTTTCAATACATAGGATCATATAATCGTCATGGGTACCAAAGGATGTCTGGATAGAGTGTTAGATAAATATCAGTATACCACCACCAATGGAATCAATATAATGATGTCTATGAATATAAACTGGGAAATGTGAAAGAATATAAAAATTTAATTAAATTAAAAGTAACAACTCATACATACTTTATCCCTAGCATGTAGTGTCTCTAAATATTAGTTCATTTAATCAATTCAATTAATTTATTATATATATATATATATGACATGAATATGTGAATTTTACTAATATAGATAATAATAAAAATATACATCCAATGTGTATCCAATGAATCCCTGACCATAGGAATCAACCAACTTATAGTAATAACTCATTCAGTCTATAAATAAAGGAATTCTATGGTAATCCAATGTGAAACACAAAAGGGGTCCAACTGTAAATGATTATAACTGAGTCTATGTATCACATCCATAGTAGCAATTATATGATCATTAATAGGCCCCATAGTGAAAATTAATGGCACTATGTGTCTAAATATGTCATCCTGGATCAAAGGAGTTCATTTGAGGAATCCTAATATCTTTCACGATAGTGATATAGCTTAATTCATCATTTTTATAATACTCATGTATACACGGACTATGTTCTATGGTGGGTATCTACCCAGGAAACCGTTTATGTTGGGCAAAAATACCACAGGATAACATTGCAGTATTTTTGGGTTGATTGTGTTTGTTGACCAAGCAGGTTTCCATGGAGAATTATCGAGTTCCAGAGAAGTTGTTGACAATCCATGTTGACAAAGAGCGATGACAAAGTAACGAACGATCTAGAGGCGGTGCAAAAGAGCAGTACAAGGTGGCGTTGTTTTCCAGTGGTTGGAAAATTTTTTGGGGTCCAAAATTTGGAGGTTGGTGAACATCACGAAAAGTGGATATCCTTGAAGATCATATTTAAATATGGAAAAGTCATGAATTTCACGTATATAGGCTTCATGGATTGGATTTTGTGAAGAAAAGGAAACTGTTGAGGGTGATGCATTACATTTACGACGAGCTTTTCGAATGGCAGTGTTGAAAGGAAACATGAGGGATCTTTGTGATGGCGGCGTGAGGTAATTGACTGAACGCTTCCCGATTACAAAGAGCTCCACGATCGAAGAATTGATGAGGTGCTTCACGATTTTGAATGAATTTCAGCAGAAACTTCGGAGCATCGTGATTGGCGATGACGTGGCGCTGACTTCGCGCAGAAGGATCGAGGGTCGGTGAAATTTCCTATAAATACAGTTCAACCCCCTCGATAGAAGTAGAGAGTTTTTAAAGAAAATATCTTCCTCTCGGTTGGTGAAGGTAGTGTTCTTCGCGAAAGAGAGGTGCTTTGTGACAACTGATATAGCTCTGCGAAAGTAAGTGTGCTTCATGAGGCCGCGTTCTCTAAGGAGTGTGCTTCGTGAAGACGTAGGATCTCCGTAACGGACTAAGCATTGTGAAGGCTTGAGCTTTGCGAAATTGGGAGCCTCACGAAGTAGCATGCTTTGCGAAGGTTTTTTCAAAGTAATTGCTCAGTGTTTGGGGTAAAAGAGGTATTCATCAGTGGATGAACTTTGAACTTCAACAGAGCAACTATCTATAGTTTTGGATACATTCATTCATGAAAATTAATAGACCTACAGATCTATAAACTGTGAGTGGATCTTCTGAACAAGCAGTGATATCACTTCAGTTGAGAGAGAAGTGAGTTCTCAAATTTCGAGTGGTTGTAAACTAGGAGGGATAGTGAGTCCGCTTCGAACTTTTAAATTGTAGTGCGCTTTTAGTAGAATTGGTACATCAGCACACTGTCAGTGTATACTCCTTGGACATAGCCCAATGAGGGTGAACCAAGTAAAAATCATTGTGTCATGTGCATGCTTTAAGGTTTGTTCATACTCTGCATCAGGAAGGAGAGAGAAGAGGGTTTTTTCTAACAATAAAACAAGATCAAAAGGGGCAGTTGTTTTAATCTGCCATACCCTGATTCACCCCCCCCCCCTCTAAGGGTATCTATCCTAGTGGACCTAACAATTGGTATCAGAGATAAAGGTTAATATTAGTGTTTCTCTCTAAAATTTAGGTCACTAATCGTAAAGGGATTCCGATCTTCGATGAGAACAATTTCCAGCTGTGGATGAATCAGATGCAATACTTATTTTTATCATTAGGAATGGATGTGTTTACCTCAGCAATGCACGGTATCACAGCTGATATTAATAGTGGTGCTTTATCAGAAGCTGAGCGAAGAGAATTGGATTCCGATGCAAATGGAATCAATGCTCAAGGGGGAGCCCTATACAATTATATATATACAAAGGTGATGTCATGAAAAACATCACATGCTATGTGGGAAAAGCTGTTGCACATATATGAAGGTGATACAATGGTCCGAGAAGAAAAGCTACAAGTGTTGTAGAACAAGTATGAAGACCTGAGTATGAACCCAAATGAATCTGTTGATGCATTATTTGATAGGTTAAATGTTGATTTAGAGGACATGTGAGGTCTCGACATTGTTATTGAAGACATAAAGATTGTGAAGCGTATCTTGAGGAAACATCCACTGAGGTTCAATCCAAAACATTCAGTTTTAGAATATAAAGACCCGAAAGAGCTGAAAATGGATAACATGCACATCACACTTGTTGCATATGAAATGAGAAATGATGATAATGATATTGTGGAAAAGGGAAAGTCAAAATAAGTGGCATCCAAGGCCATGAAGAATCTCACCATTGAAGATTCTCAAGAATAAGAAGATACATATGAGGTGATGTCATTCCTTTCTTCAAATCTGCAAAGAGGGAAAGGAATGTTTAAGGAGAAACTTCTACTAGCATGCTTTAGATGTGGAAAGGTTGGTCATCTTGCAGCATGGTTCCCCAGGAAGTTTCAAGATAACGATAATGATGATGATAAAGTCGAAATTCCCAAAAACAAGTCTTCAGCATCTGTAAAAGGGAAGAAACAATTCAAGAGAAATTTCTTCAACAAGAATAATCTTCTTTCATAAGAATTCGAAAGTTCAGACGAGACTAATGATGAAGAGGATAAGGAGATTGAAAACTTTAAAGATCATGGGAAAATTCTATAGTGGATGTTTTTGATAGTTCTTATAATAAGAATGAAACCGAAGCTAATGAAGAAGAAGAAGAAGTTGAGGGAAGAGTTGATATACAAGTAGAGTTATAGGATACTCTTGAAGAGATAGATGTCTGCAGAGCAAAAATGAAGAAATCCAACAATGTTGTTCATGACGCCAAACTCTATATGCACCAGCAGGAAGAAGAGAAGTCTGAATTGATAGAATAAATCGAGAAACTCATGTCATCAACACCGGAGGACTTAGAATCAGTTAGTGAGTATAAAATAAAAATTGAAGAACAGAAATGGGAGATTGATTGCTTGAATAACACATGGAATGTTCAAATCAAGCGTATTGAATAACTTGAAGGAGAAGTTTTCAGTTTGCAGAAAATGGTTAACGATCGAGAAAAACACATGACTCCTACTAGGTCATCCGGAATACAGATCACTCAAAAAACCGAGAAGCTGAAAGTGTAGAATAGTGGTTCAACAAAAAATAAGAGTCAACTTTGTTCTGATGCTAAGAATGATGGGGGGCTTGATCGAAAACATAAAGCTGTGAAAGTTTAGGTCAGACCACAAGCACCCACTCTTAGACTGAAGGTGGATTTGGGCACATGGTAGAATCATAATATTCATAGAGCCTAATGGGAAACTAGGAGTGCATAAGTAACATGAAGAAATTCACCTTATATCAGGTGTTATTGTTGTGGAAAGATGGGACATTCACAGTATGTGTGTTCCATATCCAAGAGATGTCGTAGGGAACAAGAACAAAGGTGGAATCCAAATAGAGAAAGGTTCTCTAGAACATATTTTGAAGGGCAATATTTTTTGGTGTGGAGGATTTGGTCACATGGCTAGGTACTGCACTTAAACCACAGAGAGTAATGTGCCAAAGAAGTTCAAAAATGTTTCGCAAGTAGCAGATCAATGAACCAATAGGTGAGTTCAAAACACAAAATAGATTTTCAACATTGCAAGATGAAGCAGGTCCATCATACTCTGAGAAAGATTAGAAGTCACAATCCATCTCAAATATGAAGGGAAAAGCATGGACCAAGAAGAAAAAGGATGAGAAGGAAGTGGTGGTAGAAATTGCCCTTAAAGCATCAGAAAGCTCTAGTGTATAGATCCTTGATAGCGGTTGCACATCTCACATGATAGGTAATAAGGATCTTATCACAGGCGTAAAATATGACAAAGAGGGAGTTGTCGTGTTTGGAAATGATGAAGGCCTGAAGATAATTGGCTCAAGAAAGGCCATGTTTGAGGGTAAAGAGATGAGACATGCTAATGTATTAGTAGTAGAAGGCCTCAGTCACAATTTTCTCAGTGTCAGTCAACTATGTGACTCTGGACATTCTATAAGGTTTACTAAGAAGATGTGTATCATTAAAGTAAGAGACAAGGAAGCAGTTATATAGGGAAAATGGACAAAGGGTAATCTCTACCTGGTAAGTGGAAAAGAAGATATGTGCTTTCTGTCCAGAGAGGAAGAAAACAAGTTGTGGCATAAATGACTAGGTCATCTATGTCAGCCATCCCTGAAAGATCTGGTGAAGTGTGATGGAGCAAGAGACCTACCCAAGATATCATGTGATCGTACTCACACGTCTGATGTATGCCAACCAGGAAAGCTCATCAAAAAGACATATAAGTAAAAAGAAAAGAAGTCAACATGTGTTCTCAAATTAGTGCATGCAGATGTCTGTGGGCCTATCACACTAAGAGCAATTGACGGAAAGAGGTACTACGTTCTTTTCATTTATGAATATAGCAAAATGGCATGGGTATTTTCCATTGCCAATAATTCCGATGTGTTCATCTACATAAAACAGTACCGAAGGGAGTGTGAAAGGATTCTTGGATAGAAAATTCAGAAGTTTCGTACTGACAATGATACAAAATTCACAAATAGTCAGGTGGAATAATATCTCTAGAAACACGGGATAAGGCATCAGGTTTCTTCAGTAAGAACTCCCCAACAGAATGGAGTGGTATAAAAGAGAAGTTGGAACATCAGCAACATGGCTTGAACTATGCTCATTGAAAAAGGCTTACAAGAGAAATTTTGGAAGGAAGCAGTTTTTGACATCGATCTACATTTATAATAGGGTTCTATTGTGTCCGAAGGAAGGAATGACTCCATACGAGATGTGGTATGGAAAGAAGACAACAATGAAATACTTTAGAATATTTGGAAGTAAGTTATTTATCCTCAATAATGAAATAAATATGAAGTATGAATCACGAGGAGATGAGGGGATATTCCTTAGATACTCATGAAAAAGCAAGGCATATAAATGCTTTAAAAAGGCTAGGAAAAGTAGTTGAGAGCAATGATGTCACCGTAATGGAGAATGATTATATCATTCGAAAGCGCTGTGAACAATTTCCTGATGAGAGTGATGAAGAGGAAAGCAACGCAGGGGAAGCAGAAGAGGATGATGTTGATTCAGAAGAAGATACTGATGCTGAGCATGAGGAGGTAATATCTGTATCTGTATAAAAGACAAGGAGTTGAGCTGAAATTAATAGGCAAAATATCATTGGTGATCAGTCAGCTCTAGTTCAGACAAGAAAAATGAAATCACTATAGCAGACATATTTTCTATCACAGGTTGACATGAAATGCTTCGCTGATGCAGCTGAAGATAAAAACTGGATTCAGGAAATGAATGAAGAGCTAGATCAAATTGAGAGGAATCAGACATGGGAGATTGTTTTGAGGATAGCCGATAATAATGTCATTGGGACTAAATGTGTCTATCGCAACAATATTAATGAATATGGCACATTATTTTAGAACAAATCTTTACTAGTGTTCAAGGGGTACTCCCAGATTGAGGGAATGCATGTTGATGAGACATTTGCACCAGTTGCAAGGCTGGAGACAATCAGATCATTCCTAGCCATCACAGTGCAATAGAAGTTAAAAGTGTTCCAGATGGATGTCAAATATGAATTTTTGAACAGCGTTCTGGAGGAAGAAGTGTATATTGAGAAGCCAGATGTTTTTTCATTCATGAGGATGATAAAAAGGTTTGCATACTGAAGAAGGCATTGTATGGGCTGAAACAATCCCCAAGAGCATGGTACTCAAGTCTTGATCAGTACTTGAAGAAGCTTGGTTTCCAGCATAGGGGATTTGATTGCAATCTCTATTTCAAAAACAACAGTAATCAAAGGATGATTCACTTTGTTTATGTCGACGAAATAATATTTGGAGGATCAGATGAAGCTCAGTGCAAATAGTTTTCCAAATTCATGAAAAGTGAGTTCAAAATGTCAATGATTAAGGAGCTAACATTTTTCCCTGGTCTACAGGTGACACAAGGAAGGAATGGAACATTCATTTCACAATCCAAATATACCAAGGAGGTTTTGAAAAGATTTGGAATGGAAAATTCCAAGGAGATGAAGACTCAGGTAGCTACTCGGATGATATTTTCCAAATATTAGGATTGAAAGGTAGTTAATATCACAGAATACATGCAAATAATTGGAAGTTTTCTATAATTGACTGAAACAAGGCTGGACATTGTATTCGTCACATGCCACATAGCGAGATATCAGAGTAATCCCAAGGAAATCTAGATTATTGCAGTGAAAACAATACTTCGGTATATCAAGGGCGCAGTGGACTTTGGCTTGATGTATAATGAAAAATCTCAGTCAGAATTATTGGGAAATACTGATGCAGATTGGGCTGGTTCAGCGGATGACAGGAAGTCAACATCAGGAGGTGCTTTCTATCTTGGAGGACTGTGTGTTTCTTGGCTAAGAAAGTAGCAATATTGCATTTCATTGAGCACCATAGAAGATGAGTACATTTCGGCCACTAGTGATTGCACACAATTATTGTGGATGAAGCAGCAGGTTGATAATATGGGCGTTAAATTTCATTCTCCAATCAGAATCCAGTGCGATAACTCAATTGCTATAAATCTTATCAAAAGTCTCGTCCATCACTCAAGGACAAATCACATTGAGATAATGTATCATTTTATCAAGGAGAAGGTTGAGCAAGGAATTGTGATGTTGGAGTATGTACCTACAGACCTACAAGTTGCAGACATTCTGACAAAGGCCTTACCCAAGGAAGCGTTTGAAAGGCATTGACTGGCTCTGGGAGTTAAGTCGACTCCCTGCACTTAATAGAGTGTGGATGTGGAACAACCCCCTCTCCCCGAGGTAAGATGTGTTTTTCCCTAATGTGATGACCTGTGTTCTCTACTCTGTTACAGACTGCAAAGGAGTGAGCTTTGGGTTCGTTGACCAAGGGGGAGAATTGTTCAAGGGGGAGACAATGTGGAAATTTGATAAATCATGATTGATATGGGGAGAAGCTGACAGGTGGAGCAGTGAGATAGGGGGAGTGCAATGAGATTGGAGGAGAATATTAAATCTGATGATGCTTTAAGTGATCGATCAAAGAATAAATATCACGACAGCTGAGGATCGTGATAAAAGCAGAACAGTGATTTTGGAATGGTGAGAGAAGGTGTCCAGCTATCAGAAATTGGTATTTGTGTTGTTCAACAATTGGTATCAATTTAGCAATTCGTATCAGTTTGGAATCGACAATTGGGGTTTGACAGGAAGTGATTCATTGATGAACTTTTCATACTACTCTTGTTTCTCAGGCCAAGCATTGCTCATGTGGGCTTAGAGTACGTGTTATGTTATTCCTTGAATGCTATCAGAATCGAAAGAGAAGAACGGTGGAAGCGGCAGGAAGGAGCATCAAATAGGTGTCAAAGTGCAGAAAATCATTCTGAGAAGAGTTATGAAGAGTTGTCAACAAACCCAAAGGGGGATATTGTTGGGAAAAAATCCATCAAGGTAATTTTGCAGTATTTTTGGGTAGATTGTGTTTGTTGACAAAGCATATTTCCATTCAGAATTGTTGAGTTCCAGGGAAGTTGTTGACAATCCATGTTGACAAAGAGCGATGACAAAGGAACAGATGATCTGGAGGTGGTACAAAAGAGCAGTACAAGGTGGCTCCGTTTTTCAGTGTTTGACATATTTTTTGGGGTCCGAAATTTGGAGGTTGGTGAGCATCACGAAATGTGGATATCCTTGAAGAGCATATGTAAATATGGAAAAGGCATGAATTTCGTGAAGATGGGTTTCATGGATTGGATTTCCCAAAGACAAGAAAATTGTTGACGATGATGCTTTGTGTTTATGATGAGCTTCGAAAACGGCAGTGTTGAAAGGAAATGCGAGGGAGCTTCACAGCGGTGGTTTAGGTTAATTGACAGAACACTCCATGATTACGAAGAGCTCTACGATCTGAGAATTTTTTAGGTGAATTGCGATTTTGAACAAATTTTGGTGGAAACATCGGAGCTTTAGGATTGGTGATGACATGGTTCTGACTTCGCGCGGAAGGGTTGAGGGTCGGTGGAATTTCCTATAAATATAGGTCGACCCCCTCGAAGGAAGTAGATATTTTTCGGAGAAAATATTTTTCTCTCGGTTCGCAAAGGTGGTTCGTGAAGGTAGTGTTATTCGCGAATGAGAGGTGCTTCGCCGCTGCTAATCTAGCTCGGTGAAAGGAAGTGCGCTTCGCAAGGACGTGTTCTCTAAGGAGTTTGATTCGCGAAGAGGAAGGATCACCACAACTGCCTATGCACTTCGAAGGCTTGAGCTTCACAAAATTGGGAGCCTCATGAAGTAGAGTTCTTTGCAAAGGTTTTTCCAATGAAATTGCTCACTGTTCAGGGGAAAAGTGGTATTAATCAGTGGATGAACTTTGAACATCAACAGAGCATCTATCAACTGTTGAGGATACATTCTTTCATGAAAATGAAGAGACCTACAGGTCTATAAACTATGAGTGTATCTTCTGAAGAAGCAGTGATCTCACTTCAGTTGAGAGAGTAGTGAGTTCTCAAATTGTGAGTGGTTGTAAACCAGGAGGGACAGTGAGTCCACTTCGAACCTGTAAACAATAGTGCTCTTTTAGTGGAATTGGTACATCGTCACACTGCTAGTGTATGCTCCTTGGACATAGCCCAGTGAGGGTTAACCAAGTAAAAATCACTGTGTCTTGTGCATGCTTTATGGTTTGTTCATACTCTGCATCGGGAAGGAGATAGAAGAGGGTTTTGTCTAACAGTAAAACAAGATCAAAAGGGGCATTTGTTTTAATCTTTCATACCCTGATTCACCCCCCCCCTCAGGGTATCTTTCCTAGTGGACCTAACAATTTCTTTGAATCGTAATGGATTCCTTTGAGTTCTCAAGTCATTCCTATAGAAATCCATTGATATGTCATGTATGAAAACTCATATAAAGATAAAAATCTCCCTATGAAAATTTCACCTTATACATGTATCCTTATTTAATTTGGACATGTAATAATATTTTCATTTTTCAAGTGATTAGGTTCATTAGAGTTCATTTCATTATTTTCATAGGGTATATCAAGTACATTCAACCTCGTATCACTTTAATTACAAAATCCATTATTATGTTCATTCATTTACAATTCATTTTAAATTACATGTCGTTATAAGGATATACAACCCTTTACCATTGAATTACTTTTAGATTTACTAGGTGATACATTAATATACATTCCATTAAACTATTTAAGATTCATATATAAAATTTTTACAGAATCCTTAGAAGGATCAAGTGATAATTTTATAAAATATACCCGTGATAGACATTTCTAAATCATAATAATTTTTTATTAAAAAGGGAAGACCCTTAGAATGGTCATAAACCCCTAGCTAAATAATGTCTCAAATATTTTATAGTATTCCTAATGTAATAACATGGAAATAACCCTCTAAGGGTGGACAAAATTAAGGTAAAAACCTCTAAAACATGAAAAACATTTTTAGATATGGATCTACAATTGGAGTCTTATAGCATTAAGCAAGACCTATGAATTTTATGATAAACAATCAGTTGAATAGGTAGATGAACAAAAATAGAATTTTATAAATGATTTTACATTATGGAAAACTCATAGACCACCAAAATAATGCCTAAATTATTATCCTCACGAAGTATTGGACTTTATTTTTATTAAAATAGAAGAAAACTGAAAAATATTTCAATGCCCTAAAAATATGGTATATGTGAACCTGTATCAAAATCACATCATCAAGAGAATGAGTAGCACTGAAATGGGCCTAGGATTGAATATCATAACTCTTGGATTCAAATGAGACCAATATATCATGTTCTTGAGATCAGACAGAAAATTAATGAACAAATATATGTTGATTCCAAGGTGCGAGGTCCAATGGGGGAAGGGAACCCTATGTATATTGGAAAAGAAACAATTGTAGGAGAGGTGAGTTAACTAGAAATTTAAGGGACAATTTCCTTTATACCCAAAAATCACATTGTCGAATGATTTGGCTCAACTATTTTCCAAAATATTATGCTAGCCATGTAGAAGGCACTATCTGTAGAAGGTACCAATAAGGTTTTTGTTCATGGTTTCAGAAAACATGGTTCATCTGTTCTATTTGGATATGCTATAAATTGAAAACATCTGTCATTAGATTATAATCCTGGATCTGTGGTTAGGGTTGAATGTTTACCCTATTCTGCCATCTAAAATTTCCCATATTATTATGATAAACCTAGGAGGATGGGTTTCATCTTTTTTACTAATAATGTGGCTTAATTTTTTCTTGCATCATTAAGTTTCTTAAGCTTCGAAAAAGGATTGAACATTGTAGAAAATTCTACGATCTCAATAGCCATCTAAAATAGGTCCAAAAAATGAATTAGACCAAAATTTAAATGAATTATACTTGATTGATAAACCTGGTTCCTATATTCTACAACCTTAATTGAACTTTTCATAAGTAACCAATCCAAGGGTTGAAAACACTATATGGGAACAACTCCATCCACTAAGCTGGTATGTTGGATTCCCACACCCAAGTCTCACCTTGTACATGACCATGATTCCATAGGAATCATACAAAAAGTAGAGATAAAAATCTGAGAGCCTTTATGAATCATTCCATGATTCATATGGGATGCACCTTAAACTTAGCATCAACATCTTACTCAATCAACTCGGGATCAGAATTATGAGATCGATTGACACGATAAAGGAGACATTTTGAAATGTGGAATACATCATTTATAGGACAATAGATCTAAGGTAGTAGAAACATATAGTCCACCTGACCGACTCTATTATTGATCTCAAATGGACCAACGTAAGATTGAAACATCATACCTTTTCTCTTTATTCTCTTATTCCCAAGACTATGTGATACTCATAGGAAAACATGACCCCCAACCTTGAACAATAGAGGTCATAAATGGTAATAAGAATATGAATTCTCTCTATATTTAGTAGAAGACATCCTCTGTCGGATCAGATGTACATTCTCTATAGTGTCCTGTACGAGATGAGGACCTTGTATAATTTCCTCTTTTGTATCTAACCATCACGTGGGTGAGCTACACATCCTAATATATATGGCCTTACCGAAACCCTTTTGAATCATTAGTAGGAAGGTATTATTATAGACGATCTTGAAAATAGGGATATACTTCTCCAAAAAAATGGAAAAATCAAAGATGCATGAGTGGACCATGTCCTCTAACTATTGTATCATTTGTTATGACTAGCCATCTATTTTAGGGTGAAAGGAAATTCTCATAAGAATATTAGTAACAATATATTTCAATAACCCCTCATATAAACTCGATGTGAAACAATCATCAATATTTTAAATGATAGTATGGGGAACCCCTTGTAGCCATATAATCTCACAAACAAATAGTCTTCCTAGATCATCAATCAAGAAAGAATCTTATAAAGAAATGAAGTGGGCTACCTTAGTAAGTCAATCGACGACTATCCAAACTGAGTAACTACCATGAGGTGACCATGATAAGGAAACAAAAAAATCCATTAAAACTTTCTTTCATTTCCATTCCATTACTGTTACGGTCTATAATAAGACATATTTTATTTGATATATTTAATTCCCTTGTTGAAAAGTGCAACACCAAGTGATATAACCATATATTCAATGTCCCATCTGAGGATACCAATACTAGAATTGTATATCTCGATACATCATGGAGATTTCAAGATGAACTTCCCACTATGAAGTGTGGGATAGACACATTAATCCTCCCATATAGATACGTCCATGTACACATAGGATTTCTTCTCCACGAATAATCCAATCTAGAGGTGAGTCATCTCCTAAAATAATTTCCCAGAGAACCGATCCATTAGGACCTAAAAACCACCTTCTCTTTATCATATCCTAGAGGGAAGAGGAAACTGTGAAGGTTATGAGGAAGGTCCTCTCATGACTCTCATGAGTCTCCATATTTAGCTCATAATAGAGAGCCCTCAATTTCCATTATTCTCTTGCTTTAGGTACATATGTGGCCTATTTTTCGAACTCAGTACATAAGCTACCACATTCACTTTCTACAATTATAGGCATGATCAATGTCAAAATACGGATGGTATTCAACCCATATTCACTATATTAGATTCAATACACTATGATTAAAGATAAGTTTTGTGATATTGTGGTCCATGTACACTATTAATCATTCACCCATCAGATTCTGTCTTTAGTAGTATAAGGCATGAAAAAATATTAAAATCTCAAGGTCATGTGTCTGGTAGTTACACTTATGAGACATCTACTAGAGATGCCCCTATGAAGCCACTCTATCTTCACATGTAAGAATCATAACATGGATGATGCTTGATACATCACATAAAACAATATAGCATCGTCCAAGATTTGTATAAATCAAGAACATTGTCAAAGTAAGACATCCTTTAATATCCGGAAAGGCCTTCTCACGTGCTTCAGCCCAATAGAACATCCCAACCTTGTTATTTATACATGTAATAGGTTTATAATGGTGTGATAAGACCTTTATGAAACATCAGTAATATCTATAAATCCACAAGAAACTCTGTATATTGAACACAATCATGGGATTCTCCTACGAAACCACATCAAACTTTTTCTTTAGGTCAACTAATAGTCATGATTTATAAATATTATAACCCATTATGATAACCTTATATATGAAAAAGTGGAACTTATAAATCTTGGAATATATATGATTTTATTTTTGTGTATTCAATATGATCTCAATATGTATATCATAATCATAATGAGTATGATAATACAACAATATTTCATCAATAAAACCCCTCAAAATGTAATTTAGACAGTGGTGGAATACACTATTCATTAAAGTCAAAAAAATAGAGTGCTTGTTCGTAAAACCAAAATACATAATGAGATACTCTTATAAACTGTACCTACTATATAAAGAAATACATTATATATTTAATAGTGTGAATCACCCCTAATGATATCCTGATGTTAGCTCGATCTTGGAAAACACCCTATCTCCTCAAATCTGGTAAAAGAGATCATCATCTTGAGAAAATATGTAGGGGTTCTTAATAGTATGTTGGTTCAACCTTCAACAACCCATTCTTAGCCAATGGTTCACATCATCCTTCTCAGTGAAAATAACTAGTGAATCCTAAAATATAGTGTATGGTCACATAAAACCAAAGCACAATATATCCTCCAACTATCTCTTGAGATACAATATCTTAGTAGATTACATCCATTATGGAGGAATATATATTGGTGATTCTCACTAAAAAAATATTAACTTTAAACATACCTATATCATAGCAAGTATGATAGAAAATTTATTAGGGAAGAATTCACTAAAAAGATGTACCAGGGGAGAAAAACATGTCTGATGTATTCCCAAATCCTCAACGAAATGCGTTAAAATATGAAAAGTAACACCAGATATCCTATGATGCTTTGGACCACATCTACTAGAATAAAACTTCCAATCCCCATTTTGAAGATACTTCCACCATGTGGTTATCTATATGACACCCTATAATGAAATCAATACATATAAGACAAATAGGGATCCAAAAAATCCATTCAGGGAATGGAATTGAAACAAGTGATCTTGAGATTTAAGAGGTCCCATGTGAAGGGATAAATTCCTACCTAAAGGGGGTGCCCCTTCAATGGAATATTCCATATGACTACACCACCAATGATATGTATGGTGTCATAACCCCACGTAATAACTAAATTTACATCCTAAAACATTCCATGATCGATAAAGAGATAAAGGAGTGAGAAGCACCTATATCAAATAAAGAGGTCATAATATTATAGTCTGTAGAATATTACCCAGTGATTTACATGGTCCTGCACTCAGATCCAAGGTTTTCAGATGTAAATCATTAAACTAAAATGTTACACAGACGTGTTCTATAGATGGACTACCTTTATCATTCCCTTTCAACTAGTGATAAATATCAGAAGTATGCCTACCTAGACCATGACCTCCTTCTCAGCATGTCTTGTATGTTCTACTCCTACTCCCAACATAATATGGTTTAGGTAAACCTACCCATGGAGCATGAGTTTTTTTCATATCTAATTCCACACATAATAGTTGTAATGGTTTATGAAAATCTATATAGATGTATGATATAGTAACAACAATGTAACACAAGAGTTTATCTATCACAATAAATCTCAATATCCACCTATTTTCCACACTTATGGAATGTAATATAGTTTTCTAGTATAGATACCCATGATGACACTACGCTAATGAGAAACCTAAAGCTTAAAATTCCAATAACCAGAACAACTACTACCCTATCTTGGAACTAAATCTATATCCTCAGTACAATTAGTTTGTCTCAGGTTGTGCTCAGGGATAAAATTTTGATTAACAGTATAAAAAATTATATTTTTCAAAGATATTAATCTTTGAATCAATGGAATATATAATCCCATACAATAATTTTCTCACTGTCAATAGATCATCACCATTTGGAAGCACTAAAAAGCATTTTAACTCATTTTAATACACTTAATAGTCCATAGAAGACATAGAATCCTAATCCATGTGTATGAAATCACTTTATATGTCATATCATAGCATATTATAGAAACATTAATCATAGAAGAAAGGATATAAGTCTTCCATGACCATACCTTCATGAAAACCCATGTGATTAATCACATACCTCTAGTTCATGTCAGAATCATGAATAATTTAAGTAGAAATCTTTACCTCCTCCCTAGATTCATCCTCTAATACTCAAATGTATAAAAATTTCCCTCTATCCAAGTCTTATATTCCAATGTATTTTCATCTCCTAAGAGGATGAAAGGATGATACTACTTGAACTCAATAGGTAGATCAATCCAAGTAGGCATAGGTCATAGATCACCCTATATGGACTATATCATAAATAGAAATCCCTCTTGATGTTGAGAATTTGTGCCCAGTTTGGGTATTGTAGGTAATTTCTCATTTGGAATTCATGGCTTTAATATTGGTGGCCTAGTTCCCACCATCTCTGGAGCAAGGTCATCTTTACCCTTCTACAACACGAATCATGGATATTGTGTTTTAATATCTATAAAAATGCATAGTAAATGCATGAGAAAATGATTTTGTATCTTATAAAATAACTAGAAGAAAATTATATTAAAAATAAGGGATAAATATCTAAGGTAATACCATAACTACTAACTTATAAAGATAGAGTATTAGTAATTTATCATATTTAATTTCTAGGTTTTTTAGTAAGATATTGATCAATTTCACTTTTCCAATTTATTTACTAGAAACCATTTCATTTTTATATGTAATTGGTTATAGAAAAAGTTTAATTTTCTTATATACATATATCACAGACCAATTAAATGGATCTTCATTACAAGATAATAAAGTCCGAAACACTTTATAACATAAAATGACACCAAATTGATTTCTAAGTTTCTATATTAACATCAACATAATAATGTAATAGGTAACATATTAAGTCCTGATTTAGTTAATTACCCATTCAAATGTACAAGGGACCATAAAACACATTAAATGAAATTGGTAGGCACTCAATTTAAACCAAAGCTTATCTCATGTAGACAGACATACATAGATGGACATGGAAGAAGCTAGATTTTAATGATTCAACCATCAACTACATATGAGAAAACTATTTATATTGATGTTGAACCATCAAATAACCAATTCCCTTACCCATAAAAATAAGATAGAATCATGGAAATGTGTCTAATAGTCATGGATCAATAAACAATCACATGAAAAAAAAAGCGGTGATAGAATTTATATTCAACTATATGTAATGGGATATGCGTGGAATTTGAAATTTATGTTCCTATAAAGTTTCATGTAGAAATACTCATGGACATAACAGGAAAAGGGAAAATATACCTAAATAAAATCAACAACAAATATTCATGTGCATCATCCGAATGTGAATTTATATCAATTATAATAAATGAAAAGCATAGAAAAAAAATTCTTATTACCCAAAACATCATATTTAAAAATAATGTTGGTTTTATACTATTTGGAATTGATTATAACCATATTCCAGCTTATTCCAATTATCCTTCCTATATTTCCCAAACAATAAGAAAATTGAAATTTTAAACCAATCCAATACAACTTTTCGACATCTCCTCCTAGGATCCACTTGAAGTTTCCAGATTTGGTGTGCCACATCACCGCATGTGTGCCTCCTAATACACCAAAGGTATTTGACTAGCAGTGAGGTCCAATGGTGTGTTAGTAGGAAGACTATACCCTCATGTTATAGTAGTTAACACTACATAATATATAATATAACTGATAAAACATCAATAATGGAATCATAAAAATTAGTAATGAAAATTGGTAGTTGTAGATATGAAAAAAATCCATCAATAATAATTAACTCAAGATGAATAGTATCACATAAAAACTGAGGATGTATTCAATGTATCTATAAAGTAAGACAACATGTATACATGGAATATGGAAAAATGTAGAGAATATTCCATAAAAAGAGTGAAATACCAAAAACTATCTAGGCATCCCCACTCTAGAATGATCATCTATTACAATGTTTCATTTTATGGAATACAAGAATGTCTTGTTTCCAAGGTGGGATACATTCCCTTGTCCATACCATCAATCATATAGTATTCATGTGTACCAATGGTGGTCCAGGTATAGTGTTAGATAAATCTTAATTGGCCACAACAAGGGATTATATAAAATCTAGTATATGAATATAAACATACAATTGTGCAGGAATATATATAAATATAATGAAATTATATATAATAGCTTGTACGTGATTCAATCTCCATTAGTAATGTCTTTGAAAATAAGATGATTCAATTAATTCATTTAATATCAGTTTATATAAAAAATCAGGTGAATGTGTCAATATCACAGAAATAGATAATAATAATAACAAAGATCCATGGTGTAAACAATGAATCATTGACCTCAAGGGATGGACAACTCATAATGGTAACTCTTATAGTCTAAAAATTAATATGTCTGAGTTTAATATTATGGAAAACACCAAGGGAATTCAATTGTAAATTAATATAATTTACTCTATTTTTCTCATCCACAGTAATCATGGGATAAAAATTATTGGTCCCAATATGGTGAATCCATGGTCCCATGTGTCTGAATGCATCATGATGTATCCAAGGAGTGTATCTAAGGAATCCACATATTTGGAGATATATTGAGGGATCCAATTATATAATGTCATGAATCAACTCGCAGATAAGGACCATGTTCCAAGATGGGTAACTCCCTTGGAAACTAGCTCATTGAATCCAAATGTCATTACTATTGTGCTTACTGTATTCCATTTATAATCAAATGTTGGATCAAGTCTAGCCAATCATATAAACAAAAAATGGTTTATATTAAATAGGAACATTATACATATATAATTATCTAATCATAATATATAATAATTATTTCATTTTGTAATTTATTAGTTAAATTCCATTTCATTCCATTATCATGACAAGGTATATCAATGAAATAATCTCATTTGTCAATGTAATTAGAAAATCATTTATTAGGTTCATTAAATTATCATTAATTCTACAAGAAAATCTATGATAATTATATATAACAATTTTCCAATCAACTAGATTTAACATGACAAGTTATATAAAAATATACTTTCTATTTAATCATTTAAATTTAAAGTTTAAATTTTAACACTTACCGAGGAGCATCATGTAAAAATTTTATGAAATATACTTGTTTTATACATTTTAAATTTAGTATTCAAATAGTAAAAATGAGATTTTCTGTTAGTAGGTACAGAAAACACACTCGAACGGTGTCTCAAATATTTAATAATGGTCATACAGGATGAAAAAGGAAATAACCATAATAAGGGTGAAACATTTGAGGTCTAAACCTCCAATTAAATGAATGATACACATATAAGGTTATATAGAACATGATTTTTCTAACTATAAGAAAGTTATATAAATTATAGAGTAAAACTCTAGAGGAACATGCATGCGCACAATAGTGAAATTTTTTCCATTGTGATACTTTTAGGGAAAAGTCACAGACCAACAACTGTATTCTTGTAATACTCTCCTCAATTAGTATCAACCCTTAGTTTGGGCAAGATTGGAATAAAATTGATGAATAGATCACCACCCAAAAAATATGGCATATTAGCCTGAATCAAAATAGCATCACCGAGAATGAGATAAAAGATAAACTGCACCTAAGGACAAAAGATATTTCTAGGATGAGTCTAATGAGACCAATTAATCTTGATTAATATCTCAAACAGTGAAGTAATCAATGATCCTGGGTTAATTCCATGTTTTTAACTCCAATTATATAAGAGAAACATCTATATTATGGAAAAAATAAAATGAAAGTATGGGTGATTCCGTTTTTAATTTATAGGAAATTGGTATTTTAACCCCAAAATTATTGGGTCTAAAAGTTTGGCCAAATAGTTTTCCAAACTGTGCACCAACTATGGTCAATCCTTTATCTGTAGAGGGGACCCACAAAGTTTTTCTCCATCGTTTGTTAAACTATGTGCTGAATGTGATATTTTTTTCTGTTAATAATTACATACATATGTATTGGGAATGTGTTCATGGGCACACAATTTTTAAAGTCTGTGCACCCTACTATTAACTTTGAAATGCATTACCTGGTTAATAGAAACTATTTGGGATGGGTAGTATGATTTCAACTAATCCCACAACCTACTTCCTTCTTCCACTGGCTTGGGTTTTGAGCTATGAATAGGACCTCGACACCCTCATATCATATTAGACCTTTGTATTCTTCTATTATAGATCCAAAACAATGAATTAGATCTACATTTAATGATATGTTCCTTAAATAATGACATGTTTCTTTCAATTTAAATATTTAATTGAAATCTTGGATGATAGTTCATACGTATTTAATGATAAAAATATTCAACAATTTCCTATTAAAAAAATAAAATATAAAATGAAACTCTATAACTAAATTAAGTGAAATGATGTAACAAAATGAAGTCTAATAGGGTTGGAAAATAATATTTTTTCTTAAATATCTAAGCATGAACAATAATTTGATAATACATATTTGTAGAGAAATAACTTAAAGAGAATGAATGATAGGAATCCATTGTTAAGGGAAACTATAAATCATGCATTGTACTTCAAAATTAATCCACCCCTATCATATTGCAATAGAATATTGTCTTAATGTGTCCCACCATCCCTTAATAAACATAATAACCTTGAATTTTTTTCATGATAAGCATATGTTATGGAATCAATTTTTATAGATTTTGTTCTTCAGTATCTTATCATGATGCTTACATGATTGTGCAATTAGTAAAACATTAGATAAAATTAATACATGATTTGATTGGTGAAATTTATGAATATTAGTATAAATGAGCATGTGAGGTTGAAAATAGTGATCCTAAATTAAAAATTAATCATAAAGATAATATAATGGCAATAATTATGGTAGAATGATAGGACAATATATGATGATATTAAAATTTCGAAGTCACATTGGTATGCAATTTGAATTTTTTTGGTCATATTCATGAACATCGCTTGGCTGGGAGTCTTAGGATTATGTGTGGGTGAATTGAAATATTAAATTAATTGATTATATTTTGTTTATATAAAATTTATTTTACTCCTATATCATTAAATACAATATTATTTATATGTATTTTTATACACAAAGATCCAATTCATCAAATATTGTAAATATTTCATGAAATATCCTAATTAATAAATTAATTGATTTTTATAATAATTTAAATTCTAGCATTTAATTTCCATTTTTCTCATTTTAAAAGTACTTGGTTGTAGTCATAGAAGAGAAATATATCAATGTGACTATATATACAAGCTAGTCATCTTTATCTAAGTCACTTCTAATGTTTATTTTAAGTTACTCCACTATACAAGAGTCATTTACAATGATTCATATTAAAAATTCCTCTATACATGAGTCATTTCGAATACAAAGTACAATTCATTCGTGTTTTCATTAGTCATTCCATTATTAAATTCAATATAATAATAATGATTAAAGGGATTCATTGTGGGAGGGAAACAGTGCAGTAACTCATTTTTACGAATCACCCCCAACAACTATTCAATCTAGTGGAAATGATCTACATAGATCCAAATGAATAGTTTCATTAGTAATATAGTATTTGTGAGAAAGTAAGAACAATAAATGTGGATGCGGTTTATTTTATAGAAGACTGTGTCACAGCTACTTAGGAATAATTATATGAATAAGTAAAAGATAACATTAAATTCAATTATATAAGGATTTAATGATATTTTACTAGCTAAATAATGCAAAAAATAAAAATGGATATAAATAATGGCAGGTGATCTCCTAAACTATATCTCTTTATTGGAAAAAAATGTTGTTGATTTTTTGGAATTTAAGGCTTCATTTTTTACACTTAAAATTATATTAAATAATTTTATATTACCTTTTCATAAATTTCATCCATCACATTGAGTTGAAAAATCCATGAAATATTAGGGAATGGTCTGTATTATAATTATAATTGATGAATTTATGAAAGAAATAAATGAAGCCTTCTCTTCTATTGTCTGAATTCAATATTTGAAGGAGTTTATATTTTAAAATGAGGTTATGTTCAATTTATTTTTATATATTTTATATTTCAATATTTTTATTCACAAATTTCCCACTATTGTTTTAGTTGTTATATAATGGGGCGAAATAGGTTGAGTGGTGACGTCTTTCTAGAATGCTCATATATGGAAAAAGACGGAGGAATGTTCTTATGTTTCAAAGAGACACAAAAAAAGAATGGATATGGAATTTTTAATATAATTTAAGATCACTATTTTATATAATTTATTACAATTCAGACTCATAGAAATAATGATACACCTGTCATATAATTTTATCAATTAAAATAGCAATATACCCATTAAATTGGGAGTGATTGGTTAAATGGTTGTGTAAGCGTTCATTAATCAGTAAATATGAAAAAGAGTCTAGTATATTAAGAATATTAAAACAGTATAATTGTATAAATAACGATTTAATTCATCACTCTAATACACTTTATTTTAATCACATGATTTATTTTATTCTCAATTTATTAAAACCAAAAAAATTAAATCATACACTTTTTTTATAATGTAAAAAATACGTTGAACACTTATCTCTTGGGGGAATATTTATTTTCTATTGTACTACATATATACATGGAATTTAAAAAAAAAATCACCACCCACTCATAGGTGTATCAATATTTTTATTTTATAATCTTGTACCATGATTATATTATCATACAAAAATGATCATTCTATACTGACTTATGATAATTTATCATTGTATATCATATGTTCTCTAAATAAGAACCGCATATCACCAAATTATTATATTTCATATAAATATATTATGAATAAATGAATAACTTGTGATATTTATAGAATGGGGTCTTGTGAGGTGTGACAATATTGAATTTTTTATAGTGTTTTAAAATAGTTTTATGAATTTAATCTCCAAAGGATATAAACCTATAAAATTTGGTGTGTTTTTTATAGGATAAATAGTAAATATTCTTATAATGTGATGAAATATGAATTTATTTCAAGGTTGGTTCACATTATATCATATCAAATACCTTGTGTTTTTACATTGTATAATTGAGTTCAGGTCTGGGGTTCTCCAAAATGAGTAAAAAAATATGATTTTTTATAGTCTCTGATAGATCCCAAAGAAAAAACCAAAAATATATATTCGATTATATATTAGATAGAATTTCCTCTATCAAAATATATTAGAACCCTGGTAATAATGTTTTTCTATTGAACATGATGAATTTATACTTCTCAATATCTAAAATCAATTGAATGGAGTATTTTTTCATATAACCATGCCATAGTCCTAGAATAATTCGAGGTTTATTCACTAGGTGTGGTGAATATAATGTAATGAAAACATATCAATAAACTATTTTGATCAAAAAAACTATTTTTCATAACATAAAACCTAGTTTAAATTATATTTCAATTTCCACTCTTCAATGTAATTATGAAAACTTGAAAACTCCATGAACCATGTAATGAACCATATAAAATTTCACGATAAACTATATCATAATGGGAATGTAATGTAATTATTTTTATTCCCTATAGTGTGTATGTATTTTATTAAAATAATCTATAGAATCCATGTTAAATGAGACTTCTTTTTTTAGAGAACAAAGGGGAACCTTAATGAAGAGACATTTTCCAAATAACATAGAATAGTATATAGTTACTTCAAGTATTATTCCATAATTTTAAGCAATATAATATATAAATTATCTCTAATAAAAATATGATAATATTATAATTAAATTTAACTGGACATCACATTCATGAATTAAGACTTTCAATCTCATGGAATAATTTATTCTGTCAACATGAGTAATGCAAACCCCGCTTTACTAGATAATGTATTTTTTAAATGAAGTTAAATAAAAATGTAATTTTTTATAATATATTAATCATTTATTAATTATGTTATAGTAATCAATAGGTTTTTCAACTATAAATATGATGGACCTTCAATATTTACAATTATATTTTTCTTAAACATTAATGAAGATCTAAAATTATTAGATGAAGATATAATATGTCATATCCCCCAATAATTAAATTAATATTAATATTTAACTCCTTTAACAATTATCTTTAAAAATAGATATTAACCACAATTTCTTGAAGATTTATCTTTATATTGTCTGCCCTTTTGGAGAAATTTTAATTAATAAATTATATAAAATAATCATTGTTAATTTTTAGTGTTTTTAGGGATAATTAGCTTTAAGAAACTATCATGTGTAAAAAGGCATAATTCATTAGAGTATTGAAAAATAAAATATATAAATATTTAGTTATAAAACATTCCACCTTGATTCCATATTTTTTTACACACTTCTTAATAAAGTAGTTTTTGAAATCAATTTGTTTTAGTATTTACTTTTTTCCAACATCACTAAAATATTGATTATGGTTTGGTCATTATAATAATTCATGAATTTATATGTGACTTAAGCTATTGTTTCATTGAGTTATGACTTCATATAAATATTTATTTCTATACAACATAATTCAAAAATATATGCACCTTTCATTAATAATGGTGGGACATAATTTTCTTCTTATTGTACCAAGAAAGTTTTCCTTCATAAAAAATTAAATATAATATAAATGTTTATTTATGATATCTAATATATCCAACCAAAAAAATTTTAGAAAAAAATGAAGATGTATTGATTTATCTATTCCATACCTCTAGCCAAACGTAATCATTCCATTTACATAGAGAAAATTAAGCATTCTTTAAACCATATGGGACTTCATCATGTTGTATTAGAATTGATTAAAAAGTATAATAGTTTACATAATTTTAAATCATTACAAAATTATATTGAGAAACCTCTATAATATCTTTTGAACTCATTTTTATTAATAGTATTCCATTTTTAACATTCAAAAAAAAATTCCCAAGATAAATTTTAGTGGATAACACTCTTCATTTAGCTAATCAATGTATATATTTTTTTAAAAAAATTAACAATTATATTGATACATCTTGATATAATTCATTTATGAATTTTTGGAAAATATATAAACTATTTTTAAACCACACATGATATTTTTTCTTAATAGACTTATGATAAATATAACTCATATGATTAAACTCATCAATAAAATTCTTGACCTGTTAAAATATATTTTATGATTTATTATTTTTAATCAAACTAATATCTCAGTGTATAATACCATGACACCTAATAGTTTAGATCAAACAATTAAATTGGATTTCACTCTACTTCATTCCTTTATAGAAAACATCACAATAAATAATTCATTGTCAATTTATTTTTGGAATATTTCATTAAACATCATACTTGAAAAGTCAATTAATTCATTTTTTCAACCAAATTTCTAATTATTCATGTATCAGTAACATTATCCTCCTTAAAACTAAAAAATAGATTTACTTCATCGAAAATATAATATATATTTTTATTTTATTTTTTGAATCCTTTCATAGTGTTAATACATTCCTTCAGAATCCTAGTGAAACATCAATTTCTTTTAAAATTACAATCATTCATGTGTCCAAACTTGTTAGATATAATAAAGAGATTATGTCTCAATATATCTTAAAAATGACCATAAATCAAAGTAAAAATATTATCACTAATCCATGGGATCACAACCCATTTAATTTAAAATTCATTCATTTAAAATTACCCATGTGTTCAATAATATTTTTAATATAATTTAAAAAAAAATTCAGCCATTTTTACTAGTTATTGCTATCAAATATCTGAATATTTCTCCAATTTAATTGTAATAAAAATCCTTAAAAACTAGTACTAGTTTATGACCACTCCCCTTAATTTTATATTTACAGTTATTTATTTCTTTTAATTACACCTGTAGTATTTTATTTCACTTGGTGATATGTACTTATTTTTCAAAAAACCTATATGTTTATTATTTGTCAACGTGTTTTGATCTATCTCTATATATTCAATCTGTTTTACTAGTTTTAAACTTCACTATTTATTTATTTCACCCTCAAATCATGAACTCTCCAAGAGTTAGTGAAATGAATATTTAAATTAAAAAATAATATTACCATACACAAAAGAACACAAACTTTTCCCTTGAAATCTATTATCATTGTTGAATAACGATTATATTGATCAAAATATTATTATTTAAATTTACTAAGTTATGGTAACATCAATTTTTCTTCATACTTCCAATGATATATGGATATTTATCCACTTATTGGATTGTAATTTTGGTTCAATAATAACATCACTTTTCATCAACACATAATAATAGATTAAATTTCAAATACAGTAGATTTATGTGATGATATGTGTGTGTATTTTTATTAATTAAGAATCCACCTTATTCCATTTGTCATCATCCCTTTCTTCATGTAATGTTCAATTATGTTTGTCCAGTAAGAGGGATTAAATAATTGGTTGCTAAAAAATTTTCACAAGATTTTATTTTTATTTTTATTTAAATGATTGGGACCATGAATAAGAAAGTAATATGATTATTAATGGGATGAAGATTATGAATATCACCCAATATGGGAAATTTATAAAATGGTAAATCATTAATTTTATTATGTTAGTAAATCCTTGGTTTATATAATTTTGGTCCCACTTCACATGTATTTTTTCTGTAATAAATAAACAATATGACATATTGAGTAGGAATATGGTATAGAAGTACTAAAAGTATGTCAATTATAAAATAATGTAATTATATTCACAATGATTTTTAATAATATTGAATGATATTTATCTTCCATGATCAACCTCCTTTAATGATTGATATCATGTGATCTTTTGGAATACTCGCATAAAAAGACCATCATTGTTTAAAAACTCTCCATATAAGGTTTGGTTGGATCTCTAATAATTCCCACAAACCTCTTAGAAAAATTCCACAATTTTTTTATAGTTCCTCAAATTTCAGAGTGAAACACTATGAATTAAAGTATAATGTAGACTTATTCTTATATCTAATGAATAATTATCAAATAACATATTAGGTAAAAGATATCTATAATATGATCTATAAAATAAATATCTGACTTAAATTCATTGTGGTGAGATGATATGTATAATACTAAATAAATTTAATTAAAAAAATATCAAAAAAATCCATGATTTAATATCATCATAATAAAAAATGTTTTGTTGTTAACCATAAAAAAATTCAAGTTTTGAAAATAAAAGTATATGTCCTAATGATTATTTCATAGTGATTCAAAGTTGTATATCAATAATGATGATTCAGTGTGAATTCCATCCGAAAATGAATTTTAATTTACCCATCCTCATTTTCATTCATATATAAAAACATTATAATTTTAATTAGTAATTAAGCATGCATTTGAGAGAGTATTTAAATAGTCAATTATTAATAATAAGGAAAACATGTGTTCATGATTTTATTTTCATATATGTAAACCAATATTTTTACATTTGAATAAAACAAGATAATGAAAAAACATTTATTATTTAACTTCCAAATACTTTGGAAATCATCATTCCATTTCTTTCAACCTATAATCTTGTTGACACTCTATTTCATCACATGGATGAAAATGTGACGAAGGTAAATTCATTAGAAGAAGGGGATAAAATGGTTTAATAATTTCATGATTTGGAAATTCTCCAAAAGTGGTTCACCCAAGTTTTCTCTAATCACCATCAGAAAGAAAGTACATGCATTCCACCCTACTTGTGTGATTGTACACCTTCGTCCAAGGTCCCATATTTTTATTTAAATAGACCATTCGGGCCATCAGTATTATAAACCAATTTCCCCAAAGTCCTAGTGGTGCTCTGGTTGCCCTATTGATTTTCTCAAGTCCTTCAAAACATCTATAGTATTTTCATAAACCAAAAAGAGAAGGAATAAATAGGTGATAGTTAATCATAAGTCCATTCGGTGTAAAAAATAAACAACACTTTCTTGACTAGTACACCCAACCCCATGATTGAAGAATACTAGAATGACCATCATTCCATAAATAAGAATTTAATGGAAATTCTTCTAGGAATCCCTATAGATACCCTTTAACTCTTGGAAAATTATTTTTTTAAGTTTAGTCATCTGTTTTTTGGTCACCTATGTTGAAACCAATTAAACCAATAATAATTGTGTGGAAAACCCTTGTTCGGTGCACCCCTTGCTCCATCCTCCTTGGTAAACCTCATCCCTTCAGCCTATGTGAGACTTTCTTGAAGTCTCTTTCAAAGTCACTCATGGAAAGTGTTCTCCTTCACATGCACCCATTATTGAAAAGGACCATGTTTAATCATCCATCGAGACCTTCCTATTTATAAAATCTTTGTGATATTCACATTGTAATGTCTCCCATTTAGATAATATTTATATAATAAAAGGTTTCCCCCACTTTTCCTACCAAAGGGTCATCATTCTTAGTGCGTCTATAGATTTTTATATCTAGGGTCACATGAATCCTTACCCTAGGGAAAATGTTGTAGAGTTTCTGGTCATAGATATCAGAGATAATTCTATGTCATCCCCTTCTCATCTCTAACACCTAGATCCTTCAGTTCATGGTATAGAGGATAAGGATCACACTTTATATTCCCTCTGAAAAAATTCCCCCTCATCTTCGGGGGCCAATCAAAGGGAAACCATATTTGTGTATGACGCAAGATTTTAATTTCAAAGGTTTCAATATTTCTCCTCTATATTTCATTTACCTTCATCCCTTCCTTATATTTTACTATTGTCTAATTTAATGTTAAGAGAGGAAGGTTTCATATTCCTAACCTCTTATGTCGTACCAACGATCACTTCTGTTGTAACTCTGACCTCTTCTATCATCAAAGGATAGAATGTGTGAGGTTTTTTAAATCGTTTACATTCTATTGATTCTCACAATTATCATGACTCAAATGGTCCTATTGAATTTCAATGATAAAAAATACATAGAATCCACCAAAATAATGAAATACGATAACACTAATTCTTACCATAACTAAGAAACGTAGGAAGCCTATTTCAAGGACTGAGCTCCACATCATCTCATTTCCTGACATGAGACACCATTATCCCCTATTGTGGGATTCATATTGGCTGTAAGCCCAATAAAATGAATTAATAAAATTATGACCCCACCTTAATTGGGATATGTATGAATCCCACTTAGGTCCTGAGCTCAAGTGTCATCCTCCTCAGGATTAAAATCGTTAATAATTCCATTAATTTGGGCATCCTCGTTAGGAGTAATCCCAGAGTTAAACAGTTATACCAAAATGAGTTGATACATCACTCATATTCCCTTACATTAGGGCCTCCTATTCCAGAATAAGCCCCAACATAATCCTCTCAAAGGGCCATACTCACCCGTGATACTTATCGAACTGTGTGAGATTTGATTCCCATCCAAACAAGATTCCTCGTAATCCTACATGAGATTCAAACCCAAAATTATAAATCAATGTTTTTATGCATAGTCTATATCCCTAGAATGGTCTAATTCATCTTTGAATCTCATATTCCATCCAGGTCCTCATGATACTTTGGTATAAGTCGCACACCAAGCATTGAATAAGATCCTTCTACTAAGATTTCCTTTCCACATCACGTTAATATGTATGGTTAGGTCCTTATCCCATGATCTTAAAAGGTATGATGTTTCAAATTAAACAACACTACACTATGTGGGTTCTTATTCCTTTCATGAGGATATGTAGGTATCCCATCAATGGGTTTGATCCCAAAATCCAAACAAATTTTTTCTCCCGGGACAATGATAAATTCCAGAGTAAACATTCTCTACCTGTATGAAAATAAACCACATAGTAAACATCCATTTCCCTAGAAGGCGATAAATTACATAGTAAAATTCATCAACATGGATGACCATAAACTCTAGAGTTCCCACATAGTGGGTTAAAACAAGAATAATCTTGATAATGACCAAATAATATATTAGTAGTATATAAGAGGATACCATTATTGGAGAACCCTAGATACACAAAAAAATCCCCATTGATGAAGAACATCGAATACATATGGGTGACTCTGAATCAAAAAAATGATAAAAATTGATTATTAATCAAGGGATGAACCACATATTGTTTGGGATTCATTGATGGATTCACCAACATATCATTAATCTATAAGAGAGAGATCGAGAAGGCCATAATTACCCCCCAAAATGGTGTGATGAGCCCGACCTCCCATCATCTCAGCCAATGTGAGTTCTTAATATTCATAGGTTAATATACCAAATGAACACCTAAATTTGGAAATCATGTCCCATTGGATATAGAATCATTGGGTGTTTTTGATTCCATATAAAATCTGTTAGAAACCATTCAAAAATGGTGATTCCTAACCAGAACACACATTCCGAGGGAAAAAAAGTTGAACCTGACGTAAATCCATAACCTTGATGATAGTGTTCCTCATGTTATACAATGTGATCATTTGGGAATTTGTTTTCTCTAATGAGATAAAAATCCCATTTTTGTTTTTCATATATACAAGCGCTCTTTTACAAGAACTCCTGACAATCTATATGGCTTCGTTCATGTTTATATCCATGAATTTCCTATCTACTTCTTAAGATGCATCCTCATCCACACGAAGGATGCCATAAACAACTCATCATATTCAAAACATGGTCTTTAATTCACTAGTTTGAGAGTACTATCAACAAAGTAACATTCCAACCTAGGGGGATGCTTGATAGGCCCTCTACATCAAGAATAACCCCTGATCATCCAGTCGGTGATGACTGGTGGTCTACAAAAATATTATTCCAACCACCATCTTCAACCATTTTTTTATCTTATCCATGGAACACAATCACCAATCCCTCCCATATTCCAGTGAGGTCAGCAAATATTCCATCTACGACATCCTCATGAAAATACAACAGTCCTTCCTTAGGGATCCTGCAAACTATCACTTCTTCCAATACCGTGTTGTGATAAACCCTCAACATGATATGGTGTTGTGTTGGGATTTACAACCCCATTCCCTCATACCTAGGCATGAAAGACATCCCATCAGGGATAAAAACCGACTAATAGGAAGCATGATCATACCTTTTCCTCTACCAGAGAATCCGTCCAACCTAGTTTAGTGGAAAAAAATGATTGGGAATATAAATATATTTTCCAGCAATCTATATAAAAACATACAAATTTGGTTGAATCCAATGAGTAACAATATTCTAATAAGGTGGAGTACCATAATTAGGAATATAGACCTACCTACACCCATCAATCCTATTAGCATCCTCATCTGACAACAATTGGAGAACTCAGTCGTAACATGATGATGACATGTGTACGGTAGACTCAACTCTCTACTGTAATAGATTTGTATTGTCTATATTAATTGATAGGAAAGGGAGGACCAGAGTAGGTACATACCCCTACTACAGACATGGAATGGAAATATATTCTTGTTCCATCTACGGAAGTCATAAAACACAACCTAGAAATGGTGAAAGGGTAGATGAAAATTCATACTCATATCCTAGGGACATCCCAAGATATGATCATGGAAAAATAGTATTTCCTAATCGACATAAGCAAAAATCTATCCCCACATGTAGGTTGGCTTATCCAAATGTCACTCTGATGAAGATACACACATATGTTCCCATCTAGGAGCGTAATAGAGAATACTCTCCCATATCATATGGACAACCACATCAAGAACATGCACCCCTTACAATTAGAGATAATAGGCATATTTTGATAGCCACTCCAAGACAGCCATATACACTCTCCCATGATAGCAACCATTTAGAGAAATTATCCCCAACTTTATGTAAGAAGGCATTCAAAATGAAATCTTTTCAAATAACATTGGAAAATTAATATAAAAATTGTAATTTGGATCTACTAAATTCTATATATCTTGAGTCCCTTAGATGTCTATATGTTGTATGTCAATATATTACCTTCCCATTACCTAATTATGGGACTAATAGTTGTAACATTGAATTCCCATATCTAACACTTCATCATGAAGGCCTACATTATAACAATTAATTCAATATTGGGATCTTATCTACTGATGATTGTCATGGTAACCCTCTACGTGGAAAGTAGTACAAGGAGAAATAGGGTCTACAACATGTTGTAATCTACCTTGACTGTCCTCCCCATGATGGTGTTCCTTGCACAATGTTACCTCTACTATATTGATTCACATTACCAAGTGAATTCTCCAACTGACAGTGTAGTGATGAGAAATGCCTCTAATCATGAGGCACTTGCAAACACAAGTCATGTCATATATGATGCCTTGTCACTAGTGGGTGAAATTCAATCTCAACCAGAAGACATCACAAGGTAACGATAATTCATTGAACCACCCTTGGTCCATTTATCTTCCAATGATAAATAGTAACTCTCTACCTATCTTGAAGATTCTAATATACTAGCAGGGAAACACCAACATTGGTCTGGAAAAGTTGAGAATCCACTAGAAATGATGAATAGAATATGTTACAAAAGATGAAAAAACTAGTTAACGGTGAAATAATAGTCATGTTCGCCCCTTGATCAACAATTCAATAAATTATTCCAAAAAATATTCAAAAAATATTATATTTAGAATATACGCTTCAACATATAGAAAACACTTCATCATATAAAAGTAAATGTATTACTGTATGATGAATATCAAAATCATGTGAAGGTAATTAAAGGATTTCAGTGTCGAATTGACATTGCATCTCTCCTTGCATCTTGAAATCTAGTAATTGAGAAGGAAGACAGAGCCCTTCAACTTGGGGGCATCAATGCATTAATGAAGTTGCGAACATTTATCACAGTTACCCTACCAAGAATTCATATCTAAGGATAATGTGCTCATGGAGAATTTCATTTCACTATGCTATAAATCCATAAATCCCACCAAATTTCCTCTCATGTAATTTTATTTCCCTAGGCTAGCGACAACAAATGAATTTTGTTCATGACTGAAGAGATTCTAATCAATAATAGGCTTCAAAAAACTTCCACCAAAGAAATCCCCAAAGAGATAAATATAATGATATACTTTTTCACCAAGAATCTATGAACATCATGAAACCTCCCTCTTAGAGGATGTTAGCCATCATATTTCCCAAATGTCTAAAATAGAACAATGGTATTCTGAATTAGGTGATTTATGTGAGTGATGGATAATATACCTACACAATGTTTGGAATAGCATTCATAAAATAGGAAGATCAGCTATGTTCATATCAACTATAGTAGTTCAAGTGCCACACTAGCCCATAAAACTAGGGTATTTTTAACTCAACCATAAGAGTCATCAAATAGAGCTCAAAGGGTTGAGAATGTGGAATAGGAACAACCCAAGTCCATAGGGCTGGGGGCTTTTGACATTCACAGTCCCCTCCTCCAATGAAGTTAGTTTTCTCACAATTAGTGAAGAATATACTAAATGAATGCATAACTAAACTATAAAGTAATTATCTTCATGTTAATGACTGCCAAATGGTTCCCAGGGAAACAAAATATTGGAGTGCAAAGTCTCATAGAGGGAATAGTATAAGGAGATCTTCCAATGATACTGATAAAATTCTTGTAATGAATTATGAATCTGTGAATTTCATCAATGCCATCATTTATGATCTTTTATAAAATGAATCTACTTTAGGGGAGTCATAAGATAATGTTTTGATTCATAATGAGGTCCACACCGAGGAAAGTAAAGGATGTGTGCATACTTAAAATTAGTGGATCACACAAAACATAGGCATCCCCTCAAATAATTAACTTTAACCTCTTCGAAATGAATAAATAATGGAAAATGGGAAAGGTCAGACAATGTATCTCCTATTACATTGATAAGGTCAATTTATTTCTGTTGGAAAACTATATTCTCAATCAGTGGAGGAAATGAAGGATTTGAGAGGACTCAATGTAGAGTTACTCCAAGGTAGCATTCCTGCCAGGTACACTCCACATGAAGATCATCACCTAACACTTCTGATAGGATCACCTCAGAAAATAGTTTTTTTTAATAATGATGTGGATAATGAATTCCCTTTAATTATAGTACAAAGAGGGTAAGATCAGAAATATTCTTATATTCATTCCCCAATTGGTTACGCTGGGTAGGTACTAGCGGTTCCGCAAGCAGTGTTCCTACTAGTCATCACACCTGTTAAAGCTCCATCTATCACACCTATTCATGTCCCAAATCTACCATATATTATTCAAATTCATATGAATAACATTTTTCCATTAAAAAGATTATTGAAATCTATGGAATGATGACATGCACCTGTACAACCAAAAAATAAGGCTTATCTTGAATGGGTAGATCTGTCCCCTCATCCACCAAACATTGGGAATCCTACATTTCCTATTTTCAACATCCGAAGAGATTCAATGAATCACATAAAAAATTTCAATTCTCACTATTATCTCATGATGGGGACTCATTAGAATCATGCTGTACTGAAACTCATATGCTTTGTACAATCGTTACAGAGGCTAGCCATTATATGTTGCAAAACATTTCAGTCTCAATTGATCAGTGGATGAGAATATATCCATCAGATGATTGTTTACTTGATCATCTCAATGCTGAAGATAAAAATAGTCATCATTATCATAAAAATCTTGTAAAGGGAGAATGAGATAGTTTTAGATTTTATTTCTCAGTGTAAAATATTAACATACTCCTAGAATTTACCTCCCCCTCCATAAGTGTTGTTGTGTATTTGTAAATAAATCACCCAGGATGAGTTACACAGACCATTAATCCTAGTGAAATACATAGGATGATTTTATGATATATCCATGATTTTTCAATAGTTGGAAAACTCTATAGATGATACTATGAACAAAATCAGGAGTAATCTCATAAGCTCTAAGAAAAAGAGACAGAAATGAAGAAGCAGATGCAATCACACTTATGCAGGCCCATGTACCTGATCCTGCATCAAAGAACTCATCAGGTCATAGGGTTCCACCTCTCAAGTATCAAGAATAGTGACCAACTCATCATGATAATCAAAAATATCAATAGTGGATCCAATTTGAGTAGTTAAAAACATGGTTTATTATTTTCTAAATGACCAACTCCCCAGATACTTCATCTCAACTCTGGAAAACAACATAGTTCAATTTATAAGGCCACAAAAACCTAAGAAATAAAGAGATTATGTCCTCACATACTATTTCCACTTCCATCAAATGTTAGAGCACCCCATCATAGAGTGATTTATTCATAAGTACCTCTGATAAAATATTGTGGAATTTGGGAAATTGATGCTGAAAAATTCACCAGCCTTAGTATAATGTGTTACGGTCACCGACCTTGATGAGGAAGGTGGATGAAATGAAGTCAAAATTAAGAATTATAAAAAAATAATGATTGGATAGTTTGGAAAACAATAAACTGAATTCATTACATTCTACAAACACAATTGAAATATCAGACTATATCTTCTTCTTCTTCCATTACATCAAAGTTGCATTCATCAAAAGCCCGGTCATCTGAAGTACAATCCCCAATGAAGCAATGTGGCCTGAAGAATGTGGATAAAGAGGAATAATATGAGTTTTTTTCAAGGAAAAATATTTTCTTTACCTTAGTGGATTTCATTCAATCCATCTCAAAATAACGTGCACCACCCTGTCAAATGACATAACCAGAGTCGACCCCTAGGTCAAATCTTTATCAGATGGGGATTCGGTCTTCAGTTCCATTAATTTTTTTTACTTAATTGATCCCTAGACAATAGATAATTATTATTTTGAACATTATTTTCCTACACCTAATTGGGGAAAAGGGGGAAGAGGTGGTCAGGGTCATGGATATATGGGAATAAGTGGTTATGATTGAATCCACTACGTCATCCACACCCCTTCTCGATTTGTTTATATTGCAAAAAACAATCGAAGATCCTTCTAGTGGGATCTGTAGGAACAAGGGAATTCTACCACACATGATAGGGTATTCCCTTACATGATCACCATGGAAGACCAGTTAGAGGCTATGCGACCACCTCCTCAGTGAGTACGTAGACCTAGCCAGCTTAATCCACCAAGGGTATAAATACTTCTAGATTATGCCCTGAAAGATTTTCCATCCACATCAACTTCCAAGGAACCTGAAAAAGAGCATCTCTAATATATAAAAGGTAGACCTCTAGATTAGAAGAATGACTTATTGAATCAAGTGGCACAATTTACATCTATGTTATAAATCTTTTATTCCCTAATTCTAACAATGGATCTCTAGGAATCCATCATTGAGGCTTTGTCAATACCTCAATATTTTTAAATAATGGTTACTACCGCATAGGTTTACCATATATAGAATGATCTAGTTGTATGACATGCGGTCATATCTATCATGGAACTGGAAGAATATTTTTTTCATTCAAGGACACATCAGGCCCCATTACCTATCAAAAATGATTAATGAAACTAACATCCAGGGAGCCTTCTTTAATAATGGATCAGGTGTCAACCTCATTCAATTTCAGAAACTTCACATATTAGTACTTATTTAATCCCACTTGAATCTCTCCAGATTGATGTAATAGGGTTATAAAAAGAATTAAAAAGAACCTATCAGTGATATTTTACTCAAAACATAGTTTGGGGATGTCATAAATGATTCAGAGTTCATGGTTTTCTTGCAAGACACAACATTAAACATTTTTTTGTTGAGACATTGGAAAAATCAGTATGAAACCATTCATTTATCATATAATTGATGTCTCAAATATTGTGTCATGGGTATAATTGGAACATTTCATGGTGATAAGGCCCAACTCATGAACTCTTGAATCTCAAAACATTGATTCAGAGATCTACAACAAAGGGAAAAATAGTGTATGCAAAATAGTATTTCTAGAATCAGTGATATGGATAGTCTCAAAATGATCCCACCAAACCCATTCAAGAATCTCAGTGCAGATTACATGCTACCCATTAATCAAATTAAAATGGTCGGCCAAAATCCAAGCACTCATTCAGTGGGTTCCAAAATGTCAATTATAGAATCAAAACCTTACAGTACAATAGAAATAATTCACTCACAAAGTAGTGATGAAACCATGAATAGAAATATCTTAATTCCATCAACTAATCTCCTTTATATGTCAAATTTATCATCAATACTAGAATATGTTTTCACACACATGAAAAAAGAAAGGGTTGATAATTCCAATTTGATAATCTTCCCTTAAGATCTTCAAAACTATATTTCATTATCATTTGGTCTGTAGCTAGTTTCCACCTCTTCAGAATGTCTAAATTCTAAATCCTTCCCTACCTCTAAAAATATTTCTCCATATCCTACCCTCTAAGAAGTGGCAGAAGGAGTAACACATGATGAAGAGAAAGAAGTGGAAGACCTAAGGGATTCCCCTCCAGTATTTGAGGATGGAATCTCGACCACATTGGATGAACTCTGAGAAAAAAATATCCAGGTACAGAAGAAGTAATGTGCCCCACTATGATTAGTTCAGCCATGCTTCTAAAGGTGAATAGTTGTGTTATTCCATTATAAAGAAAAACAAATATGTGTTTCTTTGAATTATATAAAAAATGCAGGTCTTCACCATGAGGTGTCCACACATCATTTGGGTTACCAAGAAGATCATCAGGCATATATATAGGAAGTAAAAATAACACACCCAACTCATGGCCCCAAAATTGAGGCTAATGTCAACAATATTGTCTTAGATGACTTCATCCAAGAGGATAAATATACAATGTTGTTATCCAATATTTTCCCAATGAAAAAAAAGAAAGTTATAATCAATGTTTGTATGGAATTCTGAGACTTTAACGTGTATTCTCCCAGAGAAGACTTCTCAGTTCTAATAACAAAACTCATAATTGATACAAATGCTTTACATCAATCTCTCTACTTCATGGATGGATACTCTGGGTATAAACAAGTCCACATGTCGCTAGAATATGAAGAATTTATATCCTTTAGATCCCCTATAGGAATAATTTTCTTATCATGTAATTCCCATTCGATGGAAGAATTCTGGTGTGACATAAAAATAAGAAATGCATCACATATTCGAACCTTTCATAGGGAAATTTGTAGAATTCTATTTTGATGGCCTAGTGGTCAAATCCAAAAAATGTTCGGATCACATGACTAGCCTAGAGACCATATTTATCAATCCTAGATATTATAATCTGAATATGAACACAAAGAAATGTTCTTTCAGGGTAACCTCAAGGAAATTTCTCAATTTTTTTGTACGTCATCGTGGAATCGAAGTCAATTCAGAAAAGGATAAATAAATCCTTACCTATTTGCCTCCTCAAAACCTGAAAATGTTAATATGACTTCAAGGAAATATGGCATACATCCTGATATTCTTATAAAATCTAGTATGAAAGTTCTTTCACTTCACCAAATTGATTAAGAATGGGGTAACATATAAGTGGAACAAGGAATAAAAATATCCCTTTGATACCCTCAAGATATACCTCTGGATTCCATTGTAATTAAATCCACTTATTGAAGGAAAATAGCTCATCCATTAGGTAATATCCTTTCAGTGATCACTGTGTTCATTCATTTCACAAAATAATTATAATGGGAATATAAAAAATCATTACTACATTAGCAGAACCATGATCTATGTATAAGAAATATATTCAGATATTGATAAGAGTTACATAGCATAAATATTTGAAATTCAGAAGCTGAGGCACTACCAGTAGCATCACAAGTTCCACTTGGCCTCTAGCAATAACCCACTCAAATTTATTATCTATCATACTATGTTGACTGGACATCTAGAACATTGGGAAGTTATTCTATGGTATTTTTATATAAAATTCATTCATTAGAAAGTAGTAAAAAGCCATTCCTAGGTAGACTTCCGTAGTGAAAACCCATATATAGAAGAGACGTGATTCAATACTGAACTTCGTGATGAAGAAATATTCTCTATTTAAGAATGCCCCAAAATATGGGTAATGTACATTGATGGACCTTTCAAAAGTCTAATGTTAAATATAATGGAGGACCCTGAGATAAACAAACATGGGTTAGTAATTGTTCTTATCCCTCTAGAATAGACAATTTCTCCATAATCCTTCCAGTCATGAGAAGGCAACGCAAATAATGAGGCATAATATGAGGAATTAATTGCGTGTTTTATATTGGAACTCCATGAACTAGTGAACCACTAGGAGGTAATGGTTGATTAATACTTTTTAGACAAATAGACTAATTGATATTACGCTCTAAAAAAAGAACAGATAATTACCTTGTATGATAATGTCTAAGGGTTAATATCCAAATATCCCTCATAACCAACATTGTCTTATGTACTATAGTCAACAAATTCCAATGTTATTGCATTGAAAATTCTACTACAACCCTATCATATCCAAACTAGGATGAAACAATCATCATCATTTCTCATAATTAGGTGGATTCATCTTTTTTCAAATCCTAACAGACAAAAACAATTAAATCAGTCCCATTTCATTACTGATTAATCCTACTATGAGATGTATAACACCCATTATGTAATATCTTCAGGATAGTGTACATCCACCAAATAGAATTAGAAGATAAAATCAAGGTAAAAGAAATAAATTTCACTCTGTATGATGGCAAAAATCACAAGAATAACCTCTATAGATGAGGCTTCGATGTAATTATCCTCACATAAATTGATGGGGAAGAAAGTATGGATATCATGAAAGAAATAAATGCAGGATCCTATGGTTCCCACCAGTATTGTTTCATTATTTCAGATCATATATGAAGGCTTGGATACTTTTTTCCTTTTATGGTGTAGGATTGAACAAAATTCACTACGAAGTGTCATCCTTTCCAGGTGCCCGCCCACTTCATCAATCAACATATGAAGTTACTATATATTTCCAAATAATACAAACCATTTTATATAGGGGGAATGAATGTTTTAGGACCTTATCTTCAAGAAATGGATGTAAAGATTAAGTAAATTCTTACTACTATCTATTTATTCTCCAAATGGTTTGAGGAAATACCTATCAAGGAAGTTAGGGAAAAAAAAGTGTTAGCCTTTTCAAAGTTAATATCATCACTAGATTTTTTATCCCTCATAACATATTAATCGAAAATGGCACAAATTTATTTTTTAATGAGGTAGGTAAGTTAAATGTGGAATACAATATCAAATACAACCATTCATCAATCTATCATGCAGTTTCCAATACAAAGATTAAGGCTTTCAACAAGACCCTATCAAACATACTCCAAACAATGGTGGACAATGGTAAGAAATAATTTCCTGATAAACTCTATCATTATCTATGGTCTAGTAGGACTACTACCCATAGATCCACACTTTCAACTCCATACTCATTTGTATATGGGACAGATGTAGTTATTCCTATAGAAATTTAGTTTCCACACCTCATATTTTCCATTTTTGATCAATTGCTATTTGATGAGAAATACTATAAACAGATTGATGAGTTGGAGAGATTGGATGAAAATAGATTTAATACCTTGAATCACTTGGAAGTCTATCAAAACTGAATTGTGTGAGAATTGAATATGAAGGTATACCTTCAAACATTTATCCAAGGAGAGTTGGTTTTGGTCCTTAGGACTCCAATGATACTAGGAAAGAAGCCTTTGAATCTTGATCCAAAGTGGGAAAGATCTTATTCAATACATAAGGTCCATTTTAATGGATATTATTCCCCCATATCAATGGATTGGGAACTCATTTCAAATAAAAACTTGTGAAAGGATCCTAAAGAAATGCTTTCTGTAATCATACAAAATTTGTCCTGGTTGTATGATGGTAATCTTCACTACCACAATTATCCATGTTTTATGATGTTAAACAGGTTAGCATCATCTTCCTTGTTTCAATATGATAAAATGCATGTAATTAGGTCCTAGTCGCATGACCTAAAACTGAAAAACACTATTTTGTCATTACCACATGACATTAAATTGTATTATTGATGTCTCCATCATTTTACTTTAATAAATTCCCCAAAAAACACAAGTTGACATTTTTTATGGTCCCTTAAAAGGTGAGTAGTTTCTTTGAGTAAGCATCAATCACATATGTTTCAATCCTTAGTGGAATTTGAGCCCCATTTCATCCCTATATATGGATCAGACACACATGGGGAACCATATTCAAGAACTACATAAGTCTTGATTCTCCTTCCAATGGGATGCATATTGACACCTAAATCTTCAATATTATGTCCAACCATGGAAAAAAATGATCATTCGTTCCCTCTGTGTATGAGTCAAATATGCACAGGGAATATTTCGTCAAAAAATATGTGTGGATTTGTTCAAGCTTATATAGGATCCATACAAAAACTTAGGCCATATCCTATTGTTTATATGCAATGTTTCATTCATGTCAGGTCACCTTTTTAATATAGCATGATGTAAAACTGCATGTCTTTTCAAGAACAACATGTGTATAGATTATCTTTACTATAAAATACGTAGTGACACCTAGATCTCCAATATCAAGCCTAGCCTTGAATATAAAGGAAATGATTTCCCCATTTCCTATATATGATCCAATAGAATACTAGGAACTCTTTCAGAACAAGTGGATTGATTCTCAAACCATCTTGCATCTTAGTCCCAACCAATATTATTGAAAATATCAAAAAAAATACTAAAACCACCTTACTTACATCAATCCTCAGTTGTTGTCGGTAATTTCATCAAGAACTAAATCTGGTTTGATTCATTCCTGAGAAAGATAGGTAGTGACATCGAGATCTCTTATATTGAGTCCAGACACAATTTTTAAAAAGTCCCTTCACACCCTATGTTCATGAATCAAAAACCTATATATTGAGAATCATTAGAAACTATGAGTGTCTTGATTCTCATTCCAATGAGATACAAAGGGATTCCCATATTTCTAGTCTTGTGTCCCTCTATGATTTTGGAAAACAAAACCCCCTTCCTTTTCCTTATGCATGAATCAGATCTTCCTAAAGACACTTTTCCATATTTATTCTCGGATTCTCATTACAATGATATGAGTGATGATACCAAAACATAATTATTTAGGCATAACCATCAGGCTGAATGTTATCAAAAGTCCCCTTTCTCACATCAAAGTTTGATGGGTGTAGGAAAAAAATTTCAAGAACTACAGGAGTCTTGATTCTCATCTTACTGAGATACATTGTAAATTCCAGATCTCTAATCCTAGATCCAGCTGTGATTAATCATAAATCCACTATACTTCCAATTCATGAAATAATATACATAGGGAGCCTATCGTGAACTACATAATGCTTAATTATCACCCCTATGAGACATTTTGTGACACCCAAACATTTATTCTTGGGCCCAACCACAATATTTCCACCACATCAAGTCAGTTCACCTTCGTCTATACCACATGAATTTATACTACATTGAATTTCAATAATTATGTATGGCATGATTCTAGCACCCGAATGATGCGTAGTCATGCCCCGATCCCTCATCCTATTCTATACACCCTTAAAAAATTCTCCCTCTCCCTGTGTATGGACCAAGACTATGTAAAGAGACCATTTTTTTTAAAAATATGTGGGTCTTGATCCTCAATCAGATGAGATATGTTGTAATGTCCAAATATTAAATCTGGGGACCATTCACAAAATGATGAAAATAATGCATCATTCCTACCATGTAATGGTAATATCAATGTGAGGAGATTTAATATGAGTTATAATCTTATGTATAAACCAATATTTAAGGAAACACTCATTATCCTCTATTTTTTTAATTAAATTGGTGTGGGGATCATTATTTAAGAACTATGTGTGGCTTGATTCTCACCCCTATGAGAAACGTAGTGACGTCTAGATCTTCAACAGTAGGTCCAATTGCATCACAACATAATAACCCTCCACATTCCCATATATGAATAAAAAATTATTTGTAGAAACTTTTATTTCAGGTCATCTCGTTAGTGATACAACCAAGGAAAAAAGAAATGTTCCCATTATACATATGAGTTAGATCTATGTAAGGGACTCCAATATCATGGCCAATATTAGTCGAAATACTTCCCTTGTGCATTAGAAATTACCCCTTTCTCATTTCATACTCTTAATCTTTAGTATTTTCAGATCATCAAAATATTTATTCAGTTTCCAGTGGAAGAATGTCTGATACCTAAGACCTCATTAGCCTGACTATGTAGTTTTTTCCCTAGTTGTCCTTGAATATCGTTGCCTACAAAATGGGAATGTTAGCCAAAGTATTATACAATTGGGTTGTACAAAATATTCCCTTGATCGACATACATAATATGACCCCCCCATATTGGATTTTCAAATCACAGTATCATCATTCTTTGAAGAAGCCACATCGTAACCTCTACAATTTGATGAAGGTATGCAGGAACCCGTAGATTAAAGTGGTCATCCATTGCATATTTGTTACAAATCCTTTATCATATCCAGTTAGACTCCATGACTGCGGTTTACACATGTCCATTTCATTTTTTAATGTATTATAGAATAAACACCAGTCATTTGATAACATATCATTCATTATTTCCCTTATATTTTGTTCCTAGACATATGATGTAAAACTATAGGAACCATGTTTACTGATCATGGGATAGAACATTGTATAGATATTTTTCCCACTATTCATTTGAAATTATGACTTGAAATACCTCTCTTGTATTCAAGAACATTTTTACATAAACAAAAAATTGTGATTGAGAATATATGAATCTCTGTAAAAATTCATAAGCTTTTAGCAAAAGAAATTTCTGAATTCTTGAGAACTCATTTACCTAACTATACAGTATATGCCCCAATTGGGCCTTGCATAATTTTGCCTACATAATTTTCTAGTAAGCCAATGGATTCCGCTGTTTGGATACAAAACATATTCCCTAATTGGCCCAACACAATACAACTCTTATAAATGTTTTTTCAAATAGATGTAACTTCATTCTTGGAAGAGACCACCTCCAATGAAATTTATCCCTTCTTCCCATATCACTATTTGGATTCAAGAATACAAAAATCACAAAATACAAATTTATCCTTCCATTCCAAAACATATTATCATATTTCTAGATAGATTACTATGAATTGAAAATCATCAAAACTTTAGTCAATTCTAAATACCATAAATCATATCCCCTAATGTGTTTTCCACAGGACTTTACACTGAAAATATCCCCTAATTTCCATACTACATGAAATGAAGTTGCAGAGTATAATGTCTATGACGTAAAACTATAAATCACACCATCTCCCCTAATATCCTTACTGCATGAATTGAAACTACATAACATAATGTCATTACTATATGAATTTAATCTTCACCACTCCCCTAATGTCTATGATCCATGACTTGAAACTACAGAACATAATTTCATTAATGCATGACTTTAAACGTCATAGATACCTTAATGTCCATGTTGCATGAATTGAAACTTCACAGTATAATGTTCTTGTTTCACGAATTTAACCTGCACAGCTCCCCTAATGTCCTTGTTGAACAACATTAAACTAAAAACTCCCCTAATGTCCTTGATACATTACTTGAAACTGCACAACATAATAACCTTTATTCTTGACTATAATTATCACAAACATAATTTCCTTGCAGCATGACTTTATAATACACCACATAATATCAAAAGTCCCCTTTCTATTAAAATTTACCCTCCTTCACACCCCAAATTCATGTAGATTTGGTTTCTCATTTATGCCCTATGATAGTGCATATGGACCCTTTTATTATTAGACATCGTTCCTGGGAAAAGCCACACACTCTAGTCTTTAGACATACAGATCATAAACCCCTTTTCCAATCATTAATATAATGTCAAAATCTATAGAAACTCCTTTACCATTCTCTAAAATAAATTTCCCTAGTAGGCCTTGTATCAGTTTCTCACATGGAGAGCCTATCAGCAAAAGGATGACATTATTTAGCTATGTATCATATTCCCTAGCTACTCTTATATAATACACCCCCATACCTAGTTTTCCAAATAAAAATGACTTATTTCCTGTAAAAGACCTCATATATTCATATACTTAATTTTTTTGATTTGGTTACTATAAAAATCATGGCTCAATATTCCCCTTGGACGTATCTAAAAAAGTATCGGGACATTTATCGCCATCAGATATTGTTTGGGTTCTAATTTCAAATTTCATAGTCAATGATATTTGACCTAAGAAAATAATATTTATTATTCCATCATGCATGACTCTAAACTAGCCCCAAAAGAGACACAATACTCACCATGTTGAAAACCTATAATGAAGACTCTAGAAAAAATTCGAGTCTCAACTCACTAGACCTACACTTAATATGTCTTAAATAGTATTTAGTGATAAAAAGATAAAATAAAAAACATTGTTTGTCTGAAAATCCAAAAAATTAATCCTATGTAAAATCCAAGTCTTAGCTGATAAGTCCCCTCCATATTGTGCTTGGGAAAAAATTATGGTGATAATAGAAAAGATACAATGTCTATATGGTAGTTTATATAACCCTAGAAATAGTAAAACTACGATCACTAGGCCCATTGGATTATGTAAAATTTTGTAGAACATCTCATCCCCCATATTGTAATTATGATTAACTATAATAAATTTTTTTTTTTGGAAATCAACATCGACATTATTATTACAATAAAAGGCAATGATGAAGACATATAAGATCAAAACTGAAATTCTATTCATTTAGGAGAAAAAATCCCCCAAAGGGAACATAAAAAAAAGAGTCTCTATATATTATATCATAAAATTCCATGAACATAATTTTTCAATTTTTGAATATGAAAATTAGCCCTGCCATCAGCCATTTCAGGTTCCTTCTATTGACTAGCCACATTCTACTTAGCCTGACGAGGTGCTTCCGTAGCAGCCTTAAAGGAATTTCCCCTTCCTTATGAGCTTATCCCATTGAGAAGTGTAGTTGTTCAATTACCCCGTGAGGGACATCCTACTCTTACTGAAGGCGTAACACTTGAACAACCTTATCCATGATTTTCCAGTTGAATTATGCCAAAAAATTATTATGGTTGGCTTCATCTTGGTATACTACAGCTCAAAAGACATCGATATCGATAAGAAGTTTGTCCATGATGAGATCCTTCAAAAATTTATTCTCTTTCTACAATCTATTAATGGTATCCATCATCATTGTGAGTATTACATAGTAATCAAAACCTCCAAATCCCAACATGCATAATAATGTGGAAATCCATGGGATTCGTGAAGGTAGTAACAAAAGGGGTGTCCTTAGGATAAGCATCCATATATCATTCTAATATATATGATGTGCGAGGTGAATATAATTTTACAACTTCATATATGATGTAGAGTCAGTATCATAAGTTGGTGTACTCTAGAACAATTCACTTAAATATATTCCGGGTTTTACTCCCTCCCCAACAATGGATACCTTGGCTCATGATGCTGGTTGAGATGATGCAAATGTTTCACCCATAGACCTAGCCGAAGATGGTGATAATCTTAAATGAGAAACTAAAATCATCATTATCTTGAAAGGAATAATAAAATGGGGCATAATTACAGTCTATGTTGGCCCATACCCAATAGTGGATTAGCAGTTTGAGAAGCTTCTTCCCTATAATTCCCAGCCTTAGTAGTTTGGGCTGGCATTTCTTGTCGAGGAAAACTTCTCTCGGTCTGCCTGGGAGAATCCAGATGAACATCAGAAAGCCTCCTCATTTTAGGGTTTACCAATGTTGACACCTCTTCAATAGTATAATTTCTAGGTATTTCAACTCCCTATCCATATATAATTACTATAGTTGTTTTTAGATGAGGCTGTATATTTCAACCAATCATTATTAGAAAATCAGTCATTAAAAGATTGATTGAACATAAAGTAAATACTTGAATCCATTTGATTTATATAACATCCAAAATTCTTCTAAAGTAATAGTAATATTAGTGTGTTCCAATATTTCATCAAGAGACACACCAATATTCACCATGGATTCTATTGATATCCAATGCCCCGTGTTAATCTCACATGTGGAAGAACATAGATCAATTGGTTTAAGGCCCTCCTTCTATGTCTTTAAACATTGAACAACCTCATTGGTGATATCCATGAGGACAAAATCAGTCATCATAATATTTTATGGTACCTTTGATTAACCTATAATATTACATAGGTGAAAATTAGTTGTTGGTCTATAGCTTCTCATGAATCACTTCTCAAATACAAGATGCATCCTCTCTCCCTACATCATTAATAGGAGTGTTTCAAGGAGTTTCATTGTAAGGGATTTTCATTTGGTCAAAATTTCCATCCCTAGTTTTTAAATAGTCATTTTTAATGTCCATGAGGAAACAAATAGAATAATTTCATGCAATTCCAAGAAGTTCATGAACATTCTTCGGATAAAGTCCAAATTTATAATTTTAAGAAGAATTACAGCTACTAATGAATAATTTTCCTATAGATTTATTTCATATGCATACATGCATCATCATTAAAATCAAAGGGGGTCTAGTATCATCATCTCCAAAAATTTATTTTGGTGATGGGAACCCTATAGCCATCTCATCCTACAATGAATTTAGTTTGGGAGATATTTATCTTGATTCAAGAGGTGATTCAAGAGCCCCAATCAGAGTGTCACCAGTGTGATACCATGGAAATGGAACATCAATTGATTTTACTTTAGTCAGCTGAAAATTATATTGTTATTTCCCCTTACTAAAAATTCATTGACTAATTTTAATGTCAATTTATAAATTTTTTTGAGAAGAATAATATGTATTACATCAAGATCAATAAACTCATTCTATTCCTCATAAGATGACTTGGAAATCCCTTCAGTAGTGCCATGATCTATCACTTCATTCACTAGTTTTGTGGTATGGATTGAATCATTGGATGCATATATGATAATCTATAACCCCCATATATAGATTCATATATCAATAGAATTATCCTCAAAGAGAACATGGGATGAGGCTCATAGATAACCTATCCATGGAATATGAAATCCCTCACAAAGGATCACCCACATAGTTTGAGCATCAAAAAATGGGTTCTACAACATCTTAACTACCTATGGTTCTTTTTACTCTGAATAAATTCCATCCTACATTGAATATGATCCTATATCATTAGACCTCATGAGCTTCCACATTCCCGTTGTCACATATGGTGGCAGAGAAATGGAACCCGATCATCTTTTTGGCGGTGATGACTAAACCTCCTTGGTGCATCATCAATTTGTGATGATAGTGTATCCCTCTTAACCATGTATGGTGGATTGTATATTGTACGAGGTTGCTTTGAAAATCTCGGATCCTCTATATCCTCAACCTCCAACTTGGATTACTTAGCCTCTAATAGAGATGAATCGCCATACAAATGTGACAGTTATGTATGACTCAAACTCTTTACTTCAACTCAAGGAACAACATTGTTTAGAACCCTTTCATGGTATTATAGAATCCAATCATTAGCATACCAGATAGTCAATCTGATTTCTACTTCATATTCTGGTATATTGGTCATTGCCCATGTCTTTTCTTGGGTCGTAAGCAACCATATATGTCATGCCACCATCAGATGTTGTTCTGGTATAGTGTGAACTAGTTGGGATACAATAAACATTTTCAATAATTTTAATTGTGGTGAAAATAAATAAGGAGCATAGTCCTCACATTTTATTTCACTTTCAATCTTGGTTACCAATACACTGTCCATGCATGCTAGCATATATGACCTCAGTGCTATGTTGGTCATCCCATCATCAAAAAACCTTCCAGTTGGTGGATTTCCATACGGGAATAAGTTAAAATCTGTGAATAAAATAAACCATGTATTAATGCCATGAGGTTTCTAAGATAAGGGTGGAATACCACAAAACACCTGGATAAATGGTCGGAACGAGCTTCCAAGGACCTCAATCTTACAATGCAGAGCATTGGTTCTGAAATGAGTTGTGATCCATCCCCATAAAATGCGAAATGGTCTTTTAATTCAAAGTAAATCCTTCCCTCCATGATTGTGCAAAACTGAAGTTATAAATATCATCTAGAATAGGGGTATCCAACCCCACTATATTCTTTTCTACCAACATGGATGCTACAAAAAATGTTCCTTGCCATATACCGCCTTTGTAATCAGATACAGAAAATTTATAAATACTGATCCACATAGCCAGATAACCCACAAGACGTGTCTTAGCAGGAATCCTGGGGTTGATCTCATATCCCCACTTTTCAAACTCTCTATTTTATAACATCATCTAGAAATTTTCTGGTACGCTTCTCTTTATCAAAATGGGACAACTTGTTTGACACTTTCACATGGGGCCTTTATCTTTCTCCTTAACGAAAATTCACATCCACATAATCAGATGAATATCCCCTTTATGAAGGTATTTTCCTTCATGATTTTGTGATATATCTTCAGTAGATCATGTTCCAAAGCTGGGGTCCCATCAGTATCATTCTGTGTTGTCATCGGGGGGGGGGGGTGAATTCATCACACATATCTCCAAGTATCAGAGACCTGAAGATCTTATCAACATCTAAAAACCCGATGCCCACTTCTCCAGGCCTCAAATGAAAAGAATTTGTATTTGGAATCCATTGACTCAGCTTATTTGGAAAAAATCATCAGTCCAATAAATTTATATTTTCCCTACCCATTTAGCCTCACAAATCCAAATTCTTGAGAGATCTTTTTTAAACACTACATAAGTTTTTCGTACCCACTACATGCACATCCATGCAGTCTTAAAACCTCCTCCTAAACCAAATTTCAAAACTTTATTCCATCACATCGATTGATATTATTGTGAATATTAGAAAATGGAAGAATTATAGTGAATATTTATTTAGACCTTATGTGATTTTAGATCGGGAGCACAAGGGTTGTGATGTATTACATTGGTTGTGTCTATCGTCCCAAAATTAATATATGTTCCCACACCAGAAATGTAGGCTGATGAAAATTTCATTTAGTCTTGAAACCAAGAGATGAGTAGATAATTCTTTATTACTGGCCTGATGAAATCATGAATATGGACATAAATATAAAGTGATATATAATAACTCTTCATAACATGAAAATAATATGTCTTCAGATACCCTTTTAGATCGGGATTAGTTGTATCAAAAATGTTTTTTTTAACCAGGACCTATGATTTTCATCACCTCCGCAGTTTTCCTACAAGATAATTCAGTAGTAGTTTATAACTAATTAGAATACATCAAACCAAAAAAATAATATCAAATTTAGTTTATAGTATTTTCTTTTTGAAATTTTTTAAAAAATGAAGTAAATTTGGAAAAGTCATTAAGGCGTGCATGTGTGTCTCTCAAACGAGTGTCAGACAAGTGTATCACTCAAATACATATTGTATCTGCACAAATGAAAGTTGTAAAAAGTATTCATGAAAAATACTTTCATGTGTAGATAATTGAAATCCCAATATTGTGAATTTTTCACTAATGTGAAGGTTGTATATATAGACAAGGAAGTCAACCAGCGCGACACCCACATGTGTGAACACCCATAGAATTGAACGACCCATCTTCCTTTTTCATCCTATTTTTACCTTAGTATTATACCCTATTATTCATTCGGATCCAATCATGAGGGTGGGGGAGTTTGTTGAAAAATTGTTTCATCACTTGGATGAAAAGTGACAAAGGGAAAAGACTTAGAAAAATGAGGATAAAATAGCTAAATAATTTCATGGTTTGCAAAGGCTTGTAAATTGGTTTACCCAAGGTATCTCCAATCACCATTAGTGTGCATGTACTTGTGAACCACCCTGCTTGTGTGACTAGACACCTTTTCCCAAGGTCTTATATTTTCCAACAAATTGACCCTTGGGGGATTCATTTGTTGGAGTTGGTGGCCTAGAACCAACTACTTTGTAATTTATTCATTAATAAATTCCTTATCACATCTTGATTGTTCTTCTGCGTGACAATGCATGTGATAATGTCCTAAGGACAGCTGTTTCATTAATGGGTCATAGTGGATCCCTGCTATGTTGAGAACCCGAAAGTTCCATAACAATGTTCTTGAATATATGTTCTATGGCCAGATGATGTTATTTTAGGGACACAAATAATACAGGCCATTAGGGGTGAGGACTCATAAAACTTTGAGGCACCTTCTCTTGGTGTGCGCCCTTGGTAATATCCAGGAGGATATTATGAGAACGAGACCCGCCAGTAAAAAATACACATTTCATAGTGTCATTGGATGTTCCTATCTACAGATGTGTGTATTGGTCCTTAGACTTTAAGATTATTATTAATGGGTATTGAAAATCACACACTTAGATGTATTGACAAAAACTATGACAACACACTGTTCGCAGCGAGGTAGGATACGTTGGGTGCATCACGAGTAATACTGCATTAATAGATAATGCGAGAAAGGATTTTTCCCTTATATTCCATAACGGAAGTAGATATCTCAGGCCCATTGATGGAATTGATATAGCCTAAATAAATCCATGGCCAGGGTATGGTATGGGTGAGTTCAATTCCGGGAAGTCAAAGAAAGAATAATCGAGCACATGGGTTGATGGCATTAGCATGCAACCCACTTGATTAGAGATATCAAGACAAAGGGATTATATTACACGGTAAGAAATTGTAGGAGGTGACACATCATTGCGGCGTTAACTTCATTATCTATGGGTTCCTTGGCGTGTTGCTAGACGCAACCCTTGGACTTTGGGTAGGCTCCGCCTAATGCCACTGAGAAAGAGGCCTATAGGGTCACACACTAAGTGTGTCAATGTATCTCAGTTAAATATTAATTTAACAAGTGCAATAATGATTATTCCCGATTGTGGTTTAATTATTATTCAAGGACGTCTGATAACATTTATTTCGACACTAGTTATTTGAGAGAATATACTGTGGGTGAAATAATATATATTTATTAGCGAGTAATGCAGTTACATTTATTTAAGAAATAAATAGCCATTACTCAAGGTCTAATAAATATGGTGGAGGAAAATAAATAAAACTGAATAAATAAAAGTACACACCGTGTATATTTATATATACACGCCGTGTAGTTTATTTTTCGGGATTCATGAGAAAATATTGTTTAATTAATTAAATGATATTAAATTTAATATGTTGGACGCATGTCAAGTAATAATGATGGTCAACTGTCATTATAAACACATGGGTTATTACTAATAATTAAATGAAATGATTAAATGATTATGAGCAATTAATTTATTTTATTATTCTAGGTATTGTAAATCCTAACTACATTATTCTAAAAAAGTCTACCCATTTTTGGGTGTGCACAACAGATTGGAATTACTCTCAAGCCAAGAGAGAATTCCCTTTCCACCAAGAATGCTTTCAAGTTATGAAAGCAAGATCCTCCACTGGATCAAGGAGATCAAAGACGGACATCGAAAACGAAGGATCTTCCACGCTAGCACCCGGAGTTACCTTCGGCGACGTCAGGAGATATATGGCACACGTGTGGATCACCGCTAGAGGAATCCTACACTTGGATTCTCCGACGCAACGACGGATCACAGGATCGTGACCGGAGACACCAACGAAGAAATAATTCCATCAAGGTAATTCTTATGAATTAATTAAATTAATTATAACCAACATATGAAGATCCTATCTCTAGGTTTCCGGGACTCTTCGTTTCTTTTTCGTTCTTTGTTCTATTCCGAAGATCCGACGTTTTATATCATGACAGATCTCGGATTGATCATCGTTTAACGCTAAAATAAAAGTTGGGAAAACCCACCAACGTGCTTCTGCTACGCCTGGAACCATCAAGTGGTATCATAGGGGTCATATAGTTGATTATAATTATTTAGTTTTTTGTTGGTGATTTACGCATTTAATAATTTAGTTATTTCAATTCATGTTTAATCGTTTTGGAAGTCTGAATATCAAGATCCGTTCCTCCTCCCTCGTATCTCGTTCACCTCACAGAAATTAATTTTTCTTTTATTTTTGATTAAAATAAAATAGACGAACTCATCCAGTGGAGCCGAACGTTTCTGGTTGTACAACACCAGAATACACGGCGTGTATTCGGAAGTACATGCCATGTAGTCTAGGTTCAATGCATTGACCGACCCGCCAAATCGGTCCATGTATTGAGGTTATTTATGACACCGCGTGTTGACTAGAAACAGGTGGCACATGGTTTCTGGATTACACGTCGTGTGGTCCAACTGAACACGATCTTTAGTCCCATCGGGTTTGGGTTGGGCCGTGTACCCCGTACACGGCTTGCCCGGCTGGAAACCATGTAAAGCAGAAACTACACGGTGTGTGTCCAAAAGAACAGGCCGTGTACTGCGAAAATTTCCGAAGTATATTTACATGCCATGTCCCCGGGCGTGTACTTCGGATGGACGGTGAAGAAAAGTACACGTCGTGTAGTCAGAACTACACGCCGTGTACTCACCCAAATTACGCAGATTTATTAAAATTTAATTATTATATTATACAAACCCTTGAGACGTGTACCATAGTGCTCCTGTAAAGCTGAGTCACAACACATGATAGGTGTTTTATATATGTGCGTTTAATTTATCATCTGCGTAATGAAAGGGAACTCACCGGGTTTCCTCCAAGGTATAAGTTACGTACAAGGACAATTTTAAATGAATTTATTTGTTTAAAATTATGATGGATGAGAATCTCAAAAAAAATCAGAAAAGGGATTTAAGATAAAAGGATTGATGAATTAAAGATAATTAATTGATTCGAGCATGATTTATCTTAAACAAGAATGATTAAAGAATTTAATTCTAGTTTTATTTATGCGTAAATATCGTTGCATGTATGGATGATCATGAGCTAGACCGGGACCTTTGTATGTGAATGGTTTCTTTTAATTTATTTATTTAAATTAAATTTGTTGGCATGTGAGCCATGTCCTCATTAATATGTAGGGCCTGTGCGCCCAAGGATTCTTTTATGTAAAAACCCCTATTACCCCTCACCTGCATGTGAGATAAATGCATATGTAATGGATGGAGCTCCCAAGCTAGTGGAGGCGGCTCAAGTCAGGAGCCGAGGTGAAACCAATCCAGGGAGATACAAAGGTGGACAGGTGGAAAGCTGTAAACACGAACTCACAAGGTTCAAGGTGTTTCTCCCCTAGGTCTTGGGTTAGTTTATCAACCACTAGATAAACTAACCAATAGATCAATCTCATGATCATACCATTTATTTTATTTCTTTCAGTTGCATGGTTTATTTATTGTGGGTGTGTTGTCACGATCACACAATTAATGAATATAACAAGCATGCAAGATGGAACTAAAATAAAAATTGGTTTATACATAAATATTATCTTATCCATGGTTAATCACTTAAGTATATCCCACTTAATATTAACAAGCATGTAATAAAAGATAATAAAATTGAAATTTACGTATATGGATAAAATCCCTCAAAAGAAATATTAAGTCGGTATAGCCTTCCATAATCTTGGTTATAATCAAACCATAGTTCAAAGTGCTTGACCAACCCTAGTTGGGGTTCTTTCAATTATCGGGGAATTCTAATTAAAGGTTTTGGATTGACTTGACTTGGTTCGCATCAAGGGTTGACTGCCACAGCAGGACTTGGTGTGACCAAGAGGCAAAGGTTGTGGAAATCTAAAATAAAATGATTTCAGGATTGGGGAGTCCACTCAGCGGGTCAAGGAGCTATGAGTTAATGTAGTTGGCATTTGGAATGACTACCTAAAACCCTTCAAGTTGCTTGACCAACCCTAGTTGGGGTAATGCGAAGGGCAATATGGATCCTTTCCACAAGAATATTCAGGCAACAGAATATTTCGAAGTCAATGGTGAGGGCTATTAGATTTCGAAAAAATAGTGGGAGACTAATAAGTATTAATTTATTTATTTGTATCAATTTTTGTAATAAAGTACTAAACCTTTTCTCATCTTAATTTGTAGAAACGACAACAAAATGACATCAAACATATCATTGCGCACCATACTCGAGAAGGAAAACCTTCTCACCGGCACCAATTTCCAAGAGTGGCAGAGGCGTTTACACGTCGTCCTTCGCCGCGAAAGGAAATTGTATGTGCTGGAAGAGCCTATTCCATTTGCGCCTGGGAAAGAGGATAGTGATGAGGAATTATCTATCTACTTGAAACACATGGATGATGCCACAGATGTCCAGTGTTTCATGCTATCGGTCATGTCTAATGAGCTCTTGAAGCAACATGAAAACATGGATGTGTATAGCATGATGTCTCAACTTAAGGATCTCTACCAAGAGAAGGAGAGACAAGAAGGTATGAGATCTCCAATGCTTTGTTCACCACGAAGCTTGGAGAGTCTGCGCCAGCTGGTCCTCATGTAGTCAATCTTATTGGCTACATTGAACGCCTGGACATCTTAGGGATTAAATTTCTAGATGAGTTGCGTACAGATCTCATCCTATCATCACTGCCCAAGACCTTCTCTAGCTTCATTGTCAACTATAATATGAGCGGAAATGAGAAGAGTTTATCGGAGCTTCTGACCTTGATTCTCCAGGTAGATAAGGACCTCGGGCATGACAAACCCGAGGTCCTTATGGTGAACAAGAAAAGGAAGGACAAGTCAAAAGGGCCAAAGACTTATAAACGGCCTGAAGCCCCCGAGCACAATCCCTCCAAGAAGGGGATGATTCAGAGGCAGTGCAAGGAATGAGAGGTATTGTGTTTTGAATGTGGCAAGTAGGGCTACTGGAAGAGGAACTGCACCCAGAAGTTTGGGGACGCTAAAGGTGCCTTCGTTATCGAGGGAAATCATTCTATTTCTACGCATTGGGTATTAGATACAGCTTGTGGGGCTCACATCTGTATTCAAATGTAGAAACCATGTAGATTTAGAAAGATCATCAGAGGAGAGGTGGATCTTCGAGCTTCCAATGGCTCAAGGCTGGCTGTGTTGGCTATTGGCGACGACCACCTCTCATTGCCTACTGGAATGATTTTGTTAATACATAACTATTATTTTGTGCCTAGTGTTACCAAGAACATAATTTCTGTATCTTGTTTGGATATGGATGGATTTGTTTTCAAGTTCGGAAATAAGGGTTGTCTCTTTTATAAGAACAACATATGTTATGGTATGGAACATTTGAATAATGGTTTCTATGTATTAAATTATGAAAACCAAGTGTTGGCAATCGATTACGAAACAAACTCACATGACTCATACATCACCCAGTTGTGGCATCACCGCCTTGGTCATGTAAATGATAAGCACTTGACAAAGCTCTGTCAAGATGGCTATTTAGACTCTACTGAGCTAAAACCACTTGATAGATGTCACGGTTGTTTACAAGGAAAAATGACCAAGCCGCCTTTTGGTGGACAAGGTGAAAGGGCCACTGTGCTTCTAGGATTGGTACACACGGATGTGTTTGGACCATTTCTAGTAGAAGCTAGAGGTGGATATTCTTACATCATTACTTTTACTGATGATTTGAGTAGAAATGACTATGTATACTTAATGAGGTATAAGTCAGAGTCCTTAGAGAAATTTAAGGAATTCAAGAATGAAGTAGAGAATCATCTTGGTAATAAGATAAAGAAGCTTCGATCGGATCGAGGTGGAGAATATCTGAACCAAGAGTTCATCGATCTTCTATGGGAGTATGGGATTCTATCTCAGCTCACTCCTCCTTATACACCACAGTGGAATGGTGTTAGTGAAAGGAGGAACCACACCTTGTTGAACATGGTGAGGTTGATGATGAGTCATGCAGATCTTCCATTGTCCTTTTGGGGATATCAATTACAAACTGCAGCATACACATTAAACTAAGTACCAACTAAGGCGGAAAATGGAATTCCATCCGAGTTATGGAATGGACGGAAACCCACTTTGTCACACACACGTGTATGGGGATGCGAGATGTTTGTTAAGGCCTTATGAGGCAACAAACTAGCACCTCGGGTCACGAAGTTTTTCTTTATAGGATATCCCAAGGAAATGAAATGATATTAACTATATAACCCTCAAGACAAGAAAGTGACTGTCGCCAGACAAGTCGTCTTTCATGAGAGGGAGAACATCCTCAAGAAGGATAGTGGGAGCAAGATTGACTTCGACGAAGTTGATGCTCAAGATACACATGAGTTGGTACAGGAACAAGTTCCAGAAATCCCCATAGAAGAGGTTCCAGAAACACAAGTACTGCGTAGGAGCTCAAGAGAGGTAAGGGAACCAGAGAAATTTGGTTTCGTAGTCACCGAGGATGGGGAATCATTATTGTTGGACAATGATGAACCTCTCTCCTACAAGGAACCAGTAGAAATATCAGAAGCTGCAAGATGGCTAGAAGCTATGAATTCTGAGATGGATTCCATGTATCAGAACCAAGTTTGGGTTCTGGTCGATGATCCAGTTGATGTAAAGCCTATTGGATGCAAATGGGTATTCAAAAGAATGCTGGACATGGAAGGTCAAGTTAGCACCTATAAAGCAAGGCTAGTGGCTAAAGGATTCAGACGGCGTCAAGGAATTGACTATGATGAAACCTTCTAGCCAGTTTCCATGTTTAAATCCATAAGAATCATACTTCCCATAGCAGCTTACCATGACTGCGAGATTTGGCAGATGAATGTCAAAACAACATTCCTTAACGGGAACCTTTGGGAAGATGTCTATATGACACTACCAGAAGGGTTTGTGACACCAAGTGAAGCCAAATGGGTTTTTAAGTTGTAGAAATCCATTTATGGATTGAAGCAAGCATCCAGGTCATGAAACATTCGATTTGATGAATCCATAAAGGAATTTTGTTTCATTAAGAACGAATGTGAGCCATGTGTTTATAAGCAGTTTAATGGGAATGCGTTCGTCATCCTAGTGGTATATGTTGATGAAATATTTCTTATTGGAAACGACGTACCAACCTTACAATTATTTAAGGACTAGTTGAACAAGTGTTTCTCCATGAATGACTTATGAGAAACATCCTACATTCTAGGGATCAAGATAATTTTTGATAGATCCAAGAGGCTGCTTGGACTATGTCAGGGTACATACATTGACCAGATACTAAATATATTTAGTATGGAAAAATCCATGAGGGGATTGGTTCCAGTGTCACATGGATTACATCTTTATAAGAAAGTGTGTCCCCAGACATAATAGGAGAAAGATAGGATGAGTAAGATCCCATACGCTTCGGCTATAGGATCCATCATGTATGACATGTTATGTACCAGGCTTGATGTTGCCTATGCACTGATCATGGTAGGCATATATCAAGCAGATCCAGGAGAACAGCATTGGACTGCTGTTAAGACTATCCTTAAGTATCTGAGAAGAACTAAGGATATGTTCCTGGTGTATGGAGGAGACGAGGAGCTTGTCATCAGAGGGTATGCTGATGCTAGCATTCAGAACAATCAGAATGATCTGAAGTCGCAATGTGGATATGTTTTCTATCTCAATGGAGGAGATGTGACCCGGAAGAGTTCAATGCAGCCATTTTTCACCGATTCTACAGCGGAGTCCATGTATATAGCAGATTCTAATGCAGCCAAGGAAGACGTCTGGATTCGGAACTTTGTCCAGGTGCTTGATGTGGTGCCTAGCAGTAAAGATCCCATTACATTGTATTTTGATAATACTGCAGCAGTGGCTCTTGCAAAAGAACCAATGTCACATCAATGGACAAAGCTCATACTCCAGAAGTATCACCTCTTGAGGGATTTCTATCAGAGTGGTGAAGTTGTAGTGAGCAGAGTGTCCACGGATGAGAACATGGTGGACCCCATGACTAAAGGTCTATCTCAGCAGAAGTATGAATATCATGTGAGAGATAGCGGGTTATAGGTTGTTAGCAGTTGGCTCTAGTCCAAATGGAAGTTTGTTGGAGTTGGTGGCATAGAGCCAACTACTTTGTACTTTATTCATTAATAAATGCCTTATCACATCTTGATTGTTCTTCTGTATGACAATGCATGTGATAATGTCCTAAGGACAACTGTTTCATTAATGGTTCATAGTGGATCCCTACTATGATGAGAACCCAGAAGTTCCATAACACTGTTCTTGAATATATGTTCTATGGATGGATGATGTTATTTTAGGGAAAAAAATAATACAGGCCATTAGGGGTGAGGACTCATAAAACACTGAGGCACCTTCTCATGGTGGGCGCCCTTGGTAATATCCAGGAGGATATTATTGGAATGAGACCCGCCAGTAGGAAATCCACATTTCATAGTGTCATTGGATGTTCCTATCTACGGACGTGTGTATTGGTCCTTAGACATTAAGATTATTATTAATGGATATTGCAACTCGCGCAGTTAGATGTATTGACGAAAACTGTGACAACACACTGTTCGTAGTGAGGTAGGATACGTTGGGTGCGTCACGAGTAAGAATGCATTAATAGATAATGCGAGGAAGGATTTGTCCCTTCTGTTCCATAACGGAAGTAGATATCTCAGGACCTTTGATGGAATTGATATAGCCTAAATAAATCCATGGCCATGGTAAGGTATGGGAGAGTTCAATTCCGGGAAGTCAAAGAAAGAATAATCGATCACATGGGTTGATGGAACTAACATGCAACCCGCTTGATTAGAGATATCAAGACGAAGGGATTATATTACACGGTAAGTGTTCATAGGAGGTGACACGTCATTGTAGCGTTAACGTATTTCTCTATGGGTGCCTTGGCGTGTTGCTAGCCGCTAGCCTTGGAATTTGGGCAGGATCCTCCTAATGCCACTGAGAAAGAGGCCTAGAGGGTCACACACTATGTGTGTCTATGTATCTCAGTGAAATATTAATTTAACAAGTTGAATAATGATTATTAACGGTTGTGGTTTAATAATTATTCAAGGATGTCTGATCGCATTTATTTCGACACTAGTTATTCGAGAGAATATATTGTGGGCGAAATAATATATATTTATTAGCGAGTAATGCAGTTACATTTATTTAAGAAATAAATAGCCATTACTCAAGGTCTAATAAATATGGTGGAGGAAAATAAATAAAACTGAAAAAATAAAAGTACACGCCGTGTTTATTTATATATACACGCCGTGTAGTTTATTTTTCAGGATTTGTGAGAAAATATTGTTTATTTAATTAAATGATATTAAATGTAATACATTGGACTCATGTCAAGTAATATTTATGGTCAATTGTCATTATTAAGACATGGGGTATTACTAAGAATTAAATGAAATGATTAAATTCTTATGAGCAATTAATTTATTTTATTATTATAGGTATTTTAAATCCTAATTACATTATTCTCAAAAAGGTTAGCCATTTTTGGGTGTGCACAACAGATTGGAAATACTCTCAAGCCAAGAGAGAATTCCCTTTCCACCAAGAACGCTTTCAAGTTACAAAAGAAAGGTCATCCACCGGATCAAGGCGATCAAAGACGGACATCGCAAGCGAAGGATCTTCCACGCTAGCACCCAGAGTTCCCTTCGGCAACGTCCAGAGATATGTGGCACATGTGTGGATCACCTCTAGAGGAATCTTACACTTGGATTCTCTGACGCAACGACGGATCACAGGATCATGACCGGAGACACCAACGAAGAAAGAATTCCATCGAGGTAATTCTTATGAGTTAATAAAATTAATTATAACCAAAATATGAAGATCCTATCTCAAGGGTACTGGGACTCTTCTATTATTTTTCGTTCGTCGTTCTATTCTGAAGATCCGGAGTTTTATGTTGTCACAGATCTCAGATTGAACGTCTTTTAACGCTAAAATAAATGTTGGGAAAACCCACCAACGTGCTTCCGCTGCGCCCTGAACCTTCATCATTTGTATAGAAAAATTTCCCTAAAGTCTGATTGTTGCTATGGTCACCCTAGCGCTTCTATTAGGTCCTGTGAAACCTCTAAGTATGTTTCATAACACCTAAAGAGTTGTAATAAAATGGATATAGTTATAATGAATTCCATTTAGTGATAAAAATAAAAAACTCTGTTGTGACTTGTTTTCCTAACCCCCTTAAATAAGAAGACTAGCACAACCGCCATTCCTTAAACAAGAACATGCATTACATTATTCTGGGAATCCCAATAGATTCCCTTGAAGGATTGAACAAATATTTTCACAATTTTAATCATCCATTTTTTTCATTACCTTTGGTGAAACCAATTCACCCAATCCTACTTGTGTGGTGACCCCTTGTGTGGTGACCCCTTGTGTAGTTCTCCCCTTGTGTGGTCCCCCTTGGTTCACCTCATCCCTTTAGCTTGTATGAGCCTTTCATGAATCCTCTTTCAGAGTCACTCATGGAAATACTTATCCTGCAATGGATCACTTTTTTGAAAGGGACCAAGTTGAAACCTCCACCAGTACCTCCCAATTATCTAAATCTTAGGGAAATCCACATCATCATGTCTCCAATTTGGATTTGTATTCATACAGTCAGGGGTTTCTTGCACTTTTTTAACCATATGGTTAGGATCCTTGGGGATTCTATAGGTTTGTAACACTATACTCACATGAACCCTTTCCAAAGGGAAAGTGGTGTGGAGTTTCTGATCCTTGATTATGTTGAAAGGAATATGTCCTCCCCTTATCATATCTAAGTCTCAAAGCCTCTAGTTCATGGTAAGAAGGACAAGGTTCAGACATGATTTTCCATTTGACAATGGAAAACTCCCCCACCTCACTCGGGACAAATTAGAGGGAAACCATCCAAGTGTAAACCCCTATCCTTTCACAAATTTTGTTTTTCTATTACCCATCTCCATGTACTTCACCTTCATTCCTTCTATACCTTGGACACTAATTCAATAAAAAATTAAGAGATGGAAGTTTCATTGCCCTAGCGTCTTCTGACATATCAAGATCTCTTCCTCTGTATCCTAGGTGTCTTCCAAAATTGAAGTATAGTAGGTGTGTGCTTTTTTTATATTTCACATTATCTAGTTTCTCATTCCATGAATGAAAAATGTCATTTTAGATGTTTTTAATGATCACCACATCCACACAACCCACCAAAAAAATGAACTAAAATAACTCTGATTCCCACTATAACTGGGATATGTAGGAAGCTTATCTCAATGCCTGAGCTCCACATCATATCATTTCCTGAAATGAGTAATGATAATCCCCTAAAGTTGGCCTCCTCAAAGGTGTATGAATGAAACAAAAATGAACTACAATAAATATGATTCTCTCCATAACTAGACACCACTTAGGGATCTAGATCAAGGGACATGCTCCTCCAGATTAAATCCAATCATAATTCACTTAATCCAGGCATCCACCTTATGAGTAAGCCCCGATTTAAACCACAAAATCCTTATTAATTGATAAATCAATCATGGTACCCTTCATTAGGGAATAATATTCCATAATAATCCCATATTAATATACAAAAATGGACAAACACTCCGACGAGACTCACTGAACTATGTGTGTTTTGATTTCCATCCAAACATGATATGTAAGAAGCCTCCTTGAAGTTCATTAATTCCCAACATTCTAAATCAACCATGTTATCTATGGTCCATATCCCTTGAAGGGTATTATTATATATGGAAGCACATATTCCTTCCAGGTTCCTCTGGATTCATAGGAATTAGTTCCACACTTCACTTTTACTAGGAACCTTCTTCCAATATGTCCTTGCCACCTGAAGTTAAACTATATGGGTGGGTCTTTATCAAATCACCTTAAAAGGTATGATGTGTAAAATTAAATGAAACTGAACTATGTGGGTTCTTAATCCTTCTAAGAAGATATGTAGGCACCCCGTCTATGGGTTCGATCCCAACATCAACACAAATTTCTTCTCTATGGACAATGATAAACTCTATAATATAATTTCTCTACCTGAATGACAATATAGACTAGTGTAAACATCAATATCCCTGGGTGAAGATAAATTCCAGAGTGACATTCCTCTAACTGGATGACGATAATCTCTAGATTTCCCCAATAAGTGGCTTAAAAACCATCATCATTATGTTAACTAACAATGAATATATAAGTTATATATAAGAGGATACCAACAATGGGGAACCCCAGATACACACAGATATCTTCATTGATGAAGAACCTCAAATACATATGGATGATTCTGAATTCCACACATGCTAAAAAAACATTCAGATCATTGGACAAACCACATCATGATTATGAGTTAATTAATTATGCATGTGTGTATCTCAAATCTATAAGAGAGTCCTAGAGTATGAAATAATTCCCCTCAAAATGGTGTGATGAGCATGACCACCCTTTCTCTTGACCAATGTGAGTTCTTAAGATTATTAATTCAAAATACCTAATGAATGCATTCTTTTGAATATAGTTCCCTTTGGATGAAAAACCATTGGGTCCTTCCAGTCCGCAAAAAAATCCATTTGAAACCATTTAGAAATGTTGATTACTAACCATAACACATGTTTCGAAGGAAACACTCCTATCAATATCATTTACATATATGAGCCTCTATAAAATAAATTAAATATGAAAATAATTTTATATCCCAAAAATAATAAAATAATGAAACATTACATATAAAAATATCTATATGAACATTTTATAAACCCCATAAAATTAAATAAACTATATTTATGATAGTTCTCAAGAACTTTGTAGAAAAGGTAATACTATATTATACCAGTCTAAACTATTGTCTCAATATATATAATTATGTTAATCAAAACAAGAAAGATATTTAATATTCATTTCCTACTCACTTCATAAATTTATATTTTCCTAAAATATTTTTAATTAAAATAAAGTATTTGTGAAAATTTAACAAGGCCATTTATCTCTCCTTATATTAATACCACAATTTGAAAATATTTCCCCATTTCAAAACTCTTTTGGTGAATAGAATTGTAATATTTTAAAACAATATTTCAAAAATTATTTTCTATTTTTAAAAAAATCATAATATTTTAAGATCAAATATAATAAATTGAACTCAAATTATTTTTGGTAGATAATAAACCATAAAAAACAGTAATATGATGGATTTAATCCTTTATCACGGGTGTTTTTAAGATATTCACATCATTATATGTTTTTGACATATAATAAAAATATTGTTCACAATATTGAATCCTCTCCTTTATAAATTTTCCATTTATATCTATATACTTTGTCCATGAATATTATAGTGGAATATTTGAGAATCAAATTTCAGATTGGTTGTCACGCCCTATAATATGGGGATTTGCTACATGATCTATTATGTAATCATGTTTTGATTTCATCTAATTCGTATGAGTTATTATTTAAAATTATTCAATGTTATCAACTTAAATATTTTTAATGATAATATATTTTATAATAATGAATTATAAAAACACACCTTCTACTGAAATTTTGATCATAAAATTATATTTATGACCTCCTACATCACCATCCAAATTTTAATATAAAAAAATAAATTCCAAAATATATTTATTTACATTAATACATAAATGTAACCTCTTGGATATTATAAAAGATATGTTTCAACAATATAAAATAAAAATCCATGTTGTTTCTTTAGAATTAATCAAAATTTTAAATAGTATATAAAATATATTTTTGGAACATTTTCATGTAATGTAGCACACTTATTACCATGTAAAACCTTTTTTAGGAACACTATTTAATTAATTATCTATGGAAAATGTACTCCCATTTCATATATAATCTATACCTTCCCTTGTGTCTTCCATGACAAACATTTTCAGTAAAAAATGTTCATATTTATCTTCTCAAAGAAATATTCAAAATACTTGGATCAACACTTTTTTCATGAAAAATGATAATATATCACAAATTTATTACCTCCACTTCCTCTACAACATATCAAATAAAAAATTTATAGTCCCACCATTATAATTATAAATTTTCATCAAAAGATTTCTATTTTAAATATTGTGTGAATTAAAATTACTATCTAATATCCATGAATTGTATCATATTATAGATTTATGAGAAAAAAATAATAATGTTATTATTCTTAAATTAATATGCATATTTTTATGATTTGGATTCATCATTCATATATAACTACTCATGTAGTCATGTGAGACACTTGTTCCCAATAATTATTTTCTTATCACAGCTAAAAAAAGATTATTCACTATTATTTAATGACTTTTTAAATTTAACATTCCCTATATAATTTTGTATTCATGTTCTTACAATATCATTATATTTTCTCAACATCAAATAATAATATATCATTATATAAGAGAAGAAATTTCTTCCATCCCAATTACTCAATGTATTTGAACAAAAACATGAAAATTATTCATCAAATTAGAAATAACTCATTATATGATATTTTTTAGAAATATTCCTATACTATTTTTTGAGATTTACTTATTTATCATTAGCATTCTCATGATTTGATTTCATTTCCTAAAAAAATTTCTACAAATATTTAGCAAATACATCACTTTTATTTTTCACCTAAAATTTGTGTAATTATTGGTATAATACATTAAATAAAATATTTATTTATAACACTTGTTTTCGAAATGAATGAAATATATTACCTTAATATTCATTATTTCTATTACATTATTTTATTTTATTTTGTCTCAAAGATGAATATTAAACTTTAAAATTTATAATAATTAAGTTTAATTTTGGAATAAAAATTCATACCTATAAATCATTGAAATTCCAAAATATTCAATATATAAATTTTTACCTCAATTAATGAATTATTCAATGAATTAAAAAAATAATCAGATTCAACATGATTAATCTAACATAAAAATTATTAAAAATAATATTTTCTCTAGAAATGTTTTCTTTCATCAGGAAAAATAGATTGTATAATGATTTCCCACATTTATTGTGAATTAAATTTTTTTAATCTCCCGCCTTAATTTTTTTAATGATACTCATTTTGTAACACCCTGACCCTAGTTACCCAGAGTCAGTGAAATATTACATAAAATTGGTATGATCACAAAGGATCAAATCCCGATAGACCATTTATTTTAGTAGCCTTGGAAGTACTAGAAGCATATATAAGTTTTACATTACATCATGAAATAAAAAACAACAACATTGTGTCTCCTTTTAACACACTCATCTCCATTAAACTATCCCTGCATGTCAGTAATAATATACCTTTTCACATATAGAGAAAAATAAAATATAGAAAGGGGTGAGCTCAGGTGATCGGTAAGGATAACAATACAGTAGAAACTTTCATAAATAAGCATAAAAATTTAAGGAAATGTATAAGACTAAAAGGAAAGCCTTTAAAACATAACTTCAGTATAATATGGATAATATAAATCAAATAATTCCATTTACTTATGAACATGGATATTCTACTTGTCGAATAATCACATGTAATATCAATAACCAATTTCATAATGATGGAATGCATAATGTCGGACATCATAGCCACATAGTCATGGCCTTATGCCAGGACTACAAATAATATTTTGTCAAGTCCTTGTACCAAAACACTATTTTGTCTCAGGGGACCAACTCATGCATCAAGGAGCTATAGAAAGCTCCACCCGTCACTTATTAAGTCCAATACATTCCTCATATGAAATGGTTGAATCATAACATAACCATTTGTATTAAAACTAGATTATGAAATGTTAATACATTATACATAAACCATGAATGGTATAAAAATTAAAAATCCAAATTCAAACATATCCCATAACCTTCAATAAAATATGGATGATTGTATCATATTAAATCAATATCAAACAACTGTAAAATACATTAAAGGGAGTTGAAATAGATGAAATCAAAACTATTTGAGAGAAATATATCTTTATATTTTGAAATCATTAAAATGTACCATAATTATAAAAGAAATAATTTATTTTGAAAATATTCTTATAATAACATAAGATAATATTCAATGATGTTTTAACAACAGAAAATAGCCTCACTCACCATATAAGTTAAACAAACATTCTTTCCTTAATTATGATGAAATGGTCAAAAAGGACCTTGTTTGGAAAACGACCGAAAGATTCCTTTATAAAAATTTTATGAAAAGTAAAAAAAGGGTATAAATGAATTTAACCCATAATCTAGGAAATAGGTAAAATGTTTTGAAATAAATTTTTTTGAAAAACATATATGGATGATAAAGAGGACCCAGTAGATACTCACTTATAAACAACCTTGGATAATAAGGAGAATGTAAAATTAACCATTAAATTGTAATTTTCCTTGATCGAGGGTACTTTAACCACATTTATAATAGTTAAATAATTTTTATTAAATTATAAAATAACCACATACATATATATGATATCATATATCATCTTCTAATATTTCTTTGTTAATAATATTTCAGTAGTATCTTTGTTTCGGGTGTTAACTGACTCGTTTTCCTTTATATGCTTGATTATGTAAGCTATGCTTGTTATAGATAGGATGTATGTGATTAATATCCATAATTATATTATGTTCTTAAAAATTATTTTTAATCATAAAATGAAAATTATTCTTGAATGGTTATGATGGGGAATGAATTTCATCGCATTCGTGGAGACTGTAATCTGTACGTATGTGTGAGCGACAATATCATTCTATTTATGCTGAAATCATATGTAATTGGATGGTATATAATATATAAAGAATCATTAAAATTTTATATTTATTATTTAAAATAATTATACTTGTTATTATACTCATCTAAATAATGAATTGTTTGAATAACAAACTACAACATGACATGGAGACGGTAAGCCGTATATACGCACGTATGGTGAATTGTCATTCATAGGATGTATAGAATAATTAATATGGTTGTAACATATTAATAATAACATCACAGTATTTATAAGATACTGTAGTTATTATTTTTTATGGAAACAACAAAGAAAGATGAAGTGGAAGAAAAAAAACATTGAAAGTGGTGGTAAATTATTACCTCTTCTTTGGGTGTTTCCTTTTGAGTTGATCAAAACAGCTACATAGGCTGGATTTATGAACAATGCAAGGAAACTAGGTTGAATTAAGAGTAGTTGGGAGGATATTTGAGTAGGTTTTGGCCAAGCCAAATGGATTTGGGTGTGTGATTTGGGGAGAAGGGGAAGTACCCTTTTATAAGAGAGGTGAGGGTCACCTTTGGAAAATATTGAAATATTATTTTATTATACAACCATATTCTATTTATAATGGCTCCAAAATTATTTATTTTGAGTAAAAGGTAGGTATGTGTCTCAAAAATTTCAACTAATATGTTTTAGAGAGGTTTAAGTCACCATATTAATATTATCTTTTATATTTAACAGTTAGTTAACTAGTTTAACTTTTACCAAGTATTCTTGAATTATTATAATAAATAGTAAATAAACATACTATTAAGTTACAAGAGAACCCCAAAAGGTTGATTATTTATATATATAGCCTTATCTATGTCCTTTGGACTATCCAAATATTTTTTAGGAATAATATATGAATTAATAATGTCATATTTGTTTAAAAACTCATTTATGTCAATTTTGAAACTATTTGGTATTTTGTTTTTTTGAAATTCATATCAACTTTATCACTTCAGAAAAAATATATTTAATCAACCCTAACATGTCATATTAACGTAGAAAATTATTTTAATTCATCAAAAGTCTCAATTTAAATTGATTTGTATTTTTATAATATTAATTTCTTTATTCATTCAATAATTAGATAATTAGTGCATAATCATTGCGTCATAAATAAATTTAATTATATACTTTATAAAAATTATAAATAAAATACCATTATTTTTTAAATATTTTTATCTTTCTAATGAATATTTATAGTTGAATTTATATTATGTATGACCCTATATTAAAAATGGTTTATTTATTAAACTTAGAATTTAACACTTTTAACTCTTCCTCAAATAAAATAATAATAAATGTCCTAATCTAATACAAGTGGATCATAATGATATTATTTTATTCCAATTTTTTTTTCTGAAAAAAACTAATAAAATTGAATTATGACATGTGTTAGGGTAATCATAATATCATTTTTTACCTTTAATTACCCTATTTACTTTTAACCGTGGTAAATAAAAGTCAAAAGTTACAATTCACCAAAAAATATTTTTTTTCTTATTTAACAACATTTTACATACTAATGTCAACTGTGTCTCTCATATTTTTGAAATTAAATTCATAGAAGTGGTAAAATTACATTTTATGCAAATTTCCAAATGCACCTAGAAGGTGGGTAAAAGGCGGTAAAAAGTACAATGAAAGTTTATATGTCTAATATTATTATAAAAGATTACAATGAATTACATTAAACATATATAGTTTTTTTATCTATTTTTACCTAATATAAATTAAAATAAAATAACTAATTATTTAAACAAAAAGTCAGTTTTAAACAATAACGTAGTGTATTTCTCTATTCATTAAAAATTGAATGTTTTCCAAAAAATACCAAAAATTCAACTTAAGCTAATTTTGATATTCTGAATCAAGAAATGAAGTCCATTTTGAAAAATTAAATTTATAAAATTTCAAAAAGATTGTTGTAAGAACCCGGATCATCGTTTCAAGTATGTTTTTCCTCTTCTGGTCAATTTTTTTAAAAAGAGGAAAATCTAGAAATTTTCAAAATACACGCGGTGTACTTTGATGCAGCACAAATCCATGTACTGGCCGTGTCCAGGCCACACACAAAGTTTTTAAGGGTGATGTGGAGGCTGCTTAAAACAAAGTACGGAAAGGACAAGTACACGCTGTGTACCCCAGAAGTACAAACCGTGTAGTTTCTTTTTTTTCATTAAACGGACCAGGGTCACGCCTAATCGACAGAAACATCTTCTTCTCAGGATTCATTGACCGAGAGAACCCATACTACTGCAAACATCCTCTGAGTCCCCAAGCCTCCATCCGTTCTACGAATTGACTGTCATCGATTGTGTTTGAACCACAACAGTGAGCTCTTCCTTCTTCTTGAGTTTCATTCCATGATTTCTCCTCTTTCTCGAGATATCATGGGTTGAACGTTTTGTGCATTTTCATAGATCTACTCCATATTAGGGAGAATCAAGACTCATGGTTCAAGTATATTGATCTCCTAGAATTATTTTATGTGGTTTGTGCACTACCTTTTCAAAGTATTTGAGTTTTATATGAAAATTCCACCAATACCTGTGAACGGGGTATTGTGTGTTTACCTTTCTGACCCTGTTGTTTTCATGCCTTTATTGTATGATTTTGTAGAGGTAATATGATCATAGTTGTGTAAAATTTCTATGCTTGGATGTTTTTCCTATTCCCTTTTTCTTGTTACGACCTTTGGGTCTTGTTAGCCTTTGGTCGTTATACCTATTTTCCATGCCTTGTGACTGTAGGATGGAATGACATTCTTGGCCTTATTGTTTTTTTGTAGACTTGTTATCCAAGTAGCTTCATAGGTGTACTTTGGGATTATAGCATTATTATGAACTAAATGGCATGGGGCCGTGAGAACCTGGTGCTATATACTACAATGGATAGAACAAGTGAGCTTCCCAGAGAGTCTTGGATATTATAGACTACAGGTGGGTAGACCGAGTGAGATTCCTTATAGAGTCTTGGACATTATAAACTACAGGGGATAGACTGAGTGAGCTTCCCAGAGAGTCTAGGATATTATAGACTACAAGAGGGTAGACCGAGTGAGCTTCCTCAGAGAGTCTTTACTTGTCTGTACTTTCTTTAAAACCTTTCCAGGCTAGAGAGGGAATTGACTGAGTGGGCTGCCTTAGAGAGTCTATGATAGACCTAAGACTATAGGAGGAATTGGTCGAGCGAGCTTCCTCAGAGAGTTTCTAAACCATGGGGTTATAAGAGGGTTAGACCGCATGATCTTTCTCAGGGAGTCCCTGACTACCCTTGACTATAAGGGGAATTGAACGAGCGAGCTTCCCCAAAGAGTCTTATAATTTAGTATGACCAAACCAGAGTGGTTAGGCTGAGTGAACTGCCCCAACGATTGTTGGTACATTTCAGTTAGGACCTGAGGGGTTGGCTGGGAGTACTTCCCTTAGGGGTTCCTATTGTGGTTAGTTGTTGGCTTCACTACTGCTTGTTGTTCTGTGGATTGATTACTGTTGTATATCATCCTATTACTACTTACTGATTACTGCCTACTGTTACTGGTTACTGTTTACTGCATGTTGTTTATTGTTATTGTTTACTGCTTACTCTACTATTACCCACCATATGCTCACTAACTATTAGGCACATATCTTTGGGTGGTTGCCTATAGGGATTTAGTCTCACACTCTATTTGGGCCATGCTTTTGGTCCCAAAAAGACTATTTTGTTGCAGGTATATACAAGGGAAAGCGCCCTTCAACTTCTGGTACTTGACTGCTTTAGAGCAGGAGAGCATTGGACCAATCCGAGGGTTGTGATGCTGAGGAGTTTCTTATCTGTTTACTTTTCCTTGCACTTTGGTTTAGTATTGTATTAAGAATTTTGACTTGTTTGACTGCTTTCCTAAACATACGTATCGTGCATAATTACGTATATACATGTGTGCTCCAGTTGTTTATTATTTTAGTCTTCCTCTATTTATTGTTCTTGGATATTTACTACTTCTGCTATTTTTTTTCCTTTTTTACTTCCACTATGTACTCCTCCAATGAGGGAATAGTTTTCCCACCATCACACCCAAGGCCCTCGCTGCTAGTCGGAAGCCTCTGGCATTTGGAGAAATGCGCTTGTGGCCATGTGACCAACCGTGTACGGGGCGCCTCTATGTGGCTTCCAGAACCAGGACGTTACAAAGTGGTATCAGAGGAAATCTTTTCTCTTGATTTACTGTTTGGAGCCTTAGCCAGGGATAGGATGGATTAGGTAGTTGGTCATAAGTTATTCCAGGGAGTATCTAACCCGTGTACAGGGAAAATCCAATCTACCTCATTTATTGTAGTTTTCAGGTTTTGAGATTTACAATTGATACAATTTCACCTTCAGTGACTCACATGATTTGTGTTTTTATGGTTGTTGTTATTGTGGTTCTATTTCTGTCGCAACCCGATTAGATGAGGGTATTCCATCTCATGAATCATATAGGCACTTGTGAGAAATCACAATCTATGCATTCTTTCCATTCCATCTAGGGTGCATTAGCAATTTCATGTTGTTGTGATAGACGTTGTGTAGATCATTCATGTTGTTGTGATAGATGATTTGATAGAATCCCTGCAGTTTGATAGAGGAATTGTTTGAATTATACCTTGCTTAAACAAATCCCAAATTTTGGTTCTTGAGGTGTTATGGGCCCTCATTAATCGGAACTTGGTTGATCGTTGACTTGTTTCTCTTTTATGTGACTTGTATAAGATGTCAAGCTTTGATTCTTGGAGAGTATGGGCCCTCACGGATCGGAATTTGTCACCTTCATGTTTGTTTTTCAGTGTTTTATAGGCTTCGGTTCTATTTTTTACCTACTTCCTAGAAAAACCCAGAATACACGGCGTGTACTTGACTACACGTTGTGTAGTTTTAAACCGTGTCACTAACTATGTGAGAAGAAACATGGGGTTATGAAAAAGTTTTCAGGAAAATGTCGTGTATAGTAGTTACACACCGTGTAGTAGTGAGTAGCATACCAGGCCGTGTCACTAACAACACGGGTCGGGGAAGCTCACGTAGTATACGCCGTGTTGGGTAAGAACACGTCGTGTAGTCTTGTTCTAGGTACCCAGTCGTGTCACAAACAACACGGGATGGTGTTATCTCTCCTATACATGTAGTGTTTGTTCGGAACACTCCGTGTAAAGGTCATCCATGTAGCCAGCCGTGTAACTAACAACACGGGTCACCAAAACATTGTCTAGTACATGCCATGTCCTTAGTGAACACGCCGTGTAGTCTAGGGTTAAGAGGACCGTGTGAGTTAGCCGTGTAAAGAGACTCGGGCAGGGGAATGGAGATGAGGTACATGCCGTGTGTGGGGACAACACGCCATTTAGTCTGGGGTGTTACATGACCAAAGGTGGCAGAATTACACGCCCTTGTGAATGGTTTTAAGGAACACTCCATGTAGTTTTATACTCATTGTGTAGTCGTGTTGGGTAAACTTGAGTTTTTCTTTCTCTTGTTCCCATTTTGTACTCTTGTGTTCTATGTCCTTGATAATCCTGATCTAAGGTGTGATTTTGATCTTTCAGAGCTATGCCTCTCAGATGTCCTCTGGTTGTACGTCAGCTTCCAAAGGGTGATCAGACATGGGATATGGGTGATTAGGGATCGCCTCCAGATCCTCCTGCTGTGCCGGCCTTAGTACCAGTAGTTTTACCCATTTTAGGCACCGATACACAGTTCAGGGAGGACTTCCTAAGGATGATGCATACCTTTCAAAGAGCGCCACCTCCGGCCCCGTCGATGGCTGAGTTGACGCAGGTTTTCCAGAAGCAGCGTCCTCCTACATTCTCAGGGGTTGGAGGACTCCAGGCTACAGAATCGTGGCTACAGGACACACTGACAATCTTTGATCACCTGGTGATGTCTCTAGAGAAAAGGGTAAAGATGGCTACTTATATGCTCTGAGACACCGCCAAGAGGTGGTGGGAGGTGATCTCACAGTCAGGTCACCAGCAGAGTATGATTTGGGATGATTTTGGGTGCATCTTTTATGATTAATTTTATCTGGAGAACTTGAGGGCCGACTGAGCCCGTTAGTTTATGAGTCTCGAGTATGGTGCTCTTTCTGTTATGGAGTACTTGTCTAGTTTTACCGAGCTGCAGCGCTTCACACTGATTCCAGCAGGTGATGATTTGTTCCATGCTAGGATGTTTAAAGACGGTCTCAGGAAGGATATCTGTTCCTAGGTGAATATCTTTAGGTTTACTTAGATATCATCTATCATCAACCAGGATCTGATCACTGAGCGCAATATGAGAGATTCTGGAGCAGTGAGCCAGGGCGGTTCGACATCCAGAGCCAGTGTTCCTCCTAATTATAGCAGGAAGCACCGTAGGAAGTATACTCAAGGAGATCAGGGTAGGTGGAATGTATCTTCAGGCAGCTAGGTTATATGTTACCGGTGTGGTAGGAGTGGGCATACTATGCCTCAGTGTCACAGAGACCCGATGGAGTGCCGATCTTGCAGCAAGATGGGCCATCTTCAACGTTTTTTTTTTCAGATCATCTCACCTACAGCTGGTGGTAGGGGTTCTTCTATGACCCAGCATACAAGATAAGTATCACTAGTTTCTCACCAGTCTGGGAGCTGGAGTACTTCTAGCTGTTCGGGCCGAGGTGGAGGTCGCGACCATGGTGGTCAGTCACCAGGTTACCAGCGACAGCAGAGTGGATCAGCTCAGAGTGGTCAGCCAGGGGTGCAGGGCCACGACACATGCCAGACTTTCACCATGGAGCAAACCCATCAGGGGCAGGATCTCGTACCATCTACAGTTCGAGGTATGATCTTATTAGCCTCAGTTTTATCTTTATCCCTTTTGGATACTGGTGCTTCAAATAGTATTATTTTTTTTTTCTGTTGTGGAGATCCTTGGGCTCTGTATCTTTTCGTCTGCCGACTTATTGACTATTGATACACAGTTGGGGAAGAGGACATCTAGCATACATCATTGCAAAGAGTGCGCTTTTGAGTTTGTTGGGTGTCACTTTTTATGGGACCTCTATGTCATAGAGATGATAGGCTATGATGTCATTCTAGTTATGGACTGGTTAGTTCCCTTCCAGGTAGTCGTCGATTTCTATCGCCTAAGGGTGAGTTTTGTATCACCAGAGGGTGGATCTTTTCTTCATAGAGGCAAGTGGGATGTCCAATTGGGTAGAGATGGACCATAATATCATGGGCTAGGTGGAGTTATAGCCCAGATTTCCAGTCTTTATCTGGATGATTAGGGGACTTTGAATTTAGACTTTCCTCTGGTAGTGGATCGTTTCAGGGATGTATTTCCAGAGGAATTTTATGTTTTACCTCCGGAGCGTGAGGTAGTCTTCTCGATTGAGCACGTTCCTAGAGCGGCATTGATGTCCAATCCTCCTTATAGGATGGCTACAACTATGTTACAGTAGCTTAAGATGCAGTTGGAGGAGTTGTAAGAAAAGTCTTTCATCCGACCCAGTACTTCTCCTTAGGGTTCGCTTTTCCTATTTACGAAGAGGGAAAATGGCTCCATTAGGCTTCGTGTGGATTATCGGAAGATGAACGAGTTGACGGTCAATAACCGATATCCCTTGCTGAGGATTGATTACCTCTTTGACCCGCTTCGAGGATCTCGAGTGTTCTCGAAGATCTATTTGAGGTCTAGATATCATCAGTTGCGCATTAGACCATCATATATACCTTTTACAGTGTTCAAGAGAAGTTATAGTCTATACGAGTATACAGAAATTCCATTCGGTCTCACAAATGTACCAGCAGTTTTAATGGCACTGATGATCTGATTGTCCCATCCATATATGGATTCCTTCATGGTGGTTTTCGTGGATGACATCTTGGTGTACTCTCACACTCGACACGACCATGCTACCCATCTTGAGATCTTTCTGAGAACACTAAGAGAGCATATGTTATATGCTAAGCTCTTGAAAAGCCACTTTTGGATGGATCATATTCACTTCTTGGGTTACTTTATATCAAAGATAGGAGTATTAGTATACCTAGAGAATGTGAGAGCTGTATTTTCCTCAGAGTAGCCGAAGAATGTATTTGAGGTGCAGAGTTTTCTAGGGCTGGTTGGATACTACAGGCATTTCATACCGGAAATTTCACACCATACAACACCGCTGACAGGTCTGACCAATAAGGGTGTGAATTTCTTATAGTCAGATTCCTATGATTCATCCTTTCAGGAGCTGAAAGGGTGGTTGACGTCAGCAACGATACTAGTCTTTCCAGAGTCAGTCAAGACCTATACCGTCTACTCTGATGCTTCAGGTGTCGGATTAGAAGCTGAGATTATGCAGGGAGATGGGGTAGTTGCATACGGGTCTCAGCAGTTGAGACCACATGAGAGAAACTACCCGATGCACGACCAGGAGTTGGAAGTTGTTGTCCATGCCTCGCGCTTTTGGATACACTATCTTCAGGGAGAGAACATTGTGGTTTTCACCGACCAAAAGAGTCTCAAATACATCTTCACTCTGTGTGATCTGAATCTGAGACAATGTAGGTGGGTCAAGTATCTTCAGTCCTTCGACTTTGAGCTTGCCTATATGCCAGGAAAGGGGAACGTAGTGGCTGATGCGTTGAGCAGGAGAACTCAGATTTGGTAAGTTCAGGAGGCTAGCAGTGAATGGAATCTTATGGATCTGTTCTCTGAGATACATTTGGAGGTGCATGATAGACAGGGATTGACTTTTCTATCTTCTATAGTTGTTACCTCTACACTTCTTGATCGGGTACGAATGAGGCAGCTATCAGATTTTAAAGGCCTAGTCCTACGGGAAAGCGTGTCAGGAGAGGACCCTATTCATGGATGGACAGTATGTGAGGATGAGATCTTGCATTTCCATGGATGCGTATGGGTGCCAACAAACAAACGTGAGGAGATGACGCGGGACTTTCATTCTTCAGTTTGGGTAGTTCATCCTGGAGTCACCAAGATGTATCGTGATCTACACCACAAGTACTGGTGGCCAGGAATGAAGAGGGATGTTGCTGGGTTCGTCATGAGATGTTCTTCTTTTCAGCAGGTGAAAGTGGAGCATCAGCGACCAGCATTACTTTTATAGCAGTTACCCATTCCCAAGTGGAAGTGGAATGATGCCGCGATGGAATTCATTACTGGGTTACCGAGGTGACCTTGAGGGAGTGATGTTGTTTGGGTTTTCGTCGATAGTCTTATGAAGGTTACTCACTTATTTCCGATCAGGGAGACATTTAGTGTTGATGATCTGGGATGATTGTACATCCGAGAGATTATACATCTGCACGGAGTTCCACAATCTATTATTTCAGACAGGGAAGTTCATTTTACTTCTTGGATTTGGCAGGGGCTTCATAAGGATTTTGGTACACAAGTACTTTTGAGTACAACATAACATCCCCAGACAGATGGCCAGTCCGAGCGTACGATCCAGGTGCTTGAGGATATGCTCCGAGATTGCATTATAGAATTCGGAGGTTCTAGGGAGAAGCATATCCCTCTTGTGGAGTTTTCCTATAACAACAGTTTTCCGGAGACTATTTAGGTGGCACCTTATGAGGCTTTGTACGGTAGGCCATGTCAATCACCTTTGTGCTAGCTGGAAGTAGGAGAGGCTGCTTTGCTGGGACCTCATCTTGTTCAAGAGACCTCAGAGCATATTGAGTTGATTTGGAAGAGGATGGCTACAACACAGTCATGACAGAAGTCTTATGCTGATCAGCGAAGACGACCTCTAGAGTTCGAGGTCGGGGATCAGGTTTTCCTGCGTGTCGCACCTTGGATGGGACAAAAGAGGATTTGGAGACAAGGTAAGCTTTCACCACAGTACGTCAGGCTGTTTGAGGTGTTGGAGAGAGTTGGTCTGGTTTCCTATCGGCATCAGTTACCTAAAAGGTACTGGGATATGCACGACATCTTCCACATTTGTCAACTCTGATGTTACTTTTCAGACCCATATCATGTCTTCCATCCCAAGGAGGTTGAGCTCGAAGCGGATGCGTCATTTGAGGAGCATCCTATCCAGTTTTTCGATCGTAGTAAAAAGGTTCTCTGTGGCTAGTCTGTTCCTCTGGTACAGGTGCTATGGTAGCACGGGCGAGTACAGGACGAGACCTGGGAGAGGGATGATGATGTGCGATCGCAGTGGCTGGAACTGTTCGGGGATTCTTATTCTACGCCACTCTATGGAAATTCAGGGACAAATTTTAATAAGGGGTTGGGGAAGTTTGTAAGAACCCGGATCTTCGTTTCAGGTATGGTTTTCCACTTCTGGTCATTTTTCAGAAAAATTTGAAAATCTGGAAATTTTCAAAATACACGTCGTGAGATTTATAAGTACACGCCGTGTACTTCGATGCAGCATGAAGTCGTGTGCTAGCCGTGTCTAGGTCACACACACGGTGTGTAAGGGCGATGTGGAGGCCGATTAAAAAAGTTTATATAAAGGGAATGTATACGCTGTGTACCCCATAAGTACACGCCGTGTAGTTTCTTTTTTTCATTAAATGGATCGGGGTGGCGCCTAATCGACAGAAACGTCTTCTTATCAGGATTCTTCGACCGAGACCGCCCGTACAGCCGCGAACATCCTCCAATCCCCCGAGCCTCCGTCCATTCTCCGAATAGACCTCCATCTATTGCATTGGAACCGCAATGGTGAGCTCTTCATTTTTCTTGAGTTTAATTCTTTGATTTCCCATCTTTCTCGAGATATATTGGCTTGAACGTTTTGTGCATTTTCATAGATCTACACAGTTATAGGGAGAATCAAGCCTCGTGGTTCATGTATATTGATCTCCTAGCATCAAGGTAGGTGGTTCGTGCCTTAACTTTCGATGTCTTTGAGTTTTATGTTCAAATTCCACCAATACCTATGAATTGGGTATTGTGTGTTTACCTTTTTGACCCTGTTGTTTTCATGCCTTTCTTGTATGCTTGTGTAGAGGTAATTTGATCATAGTTGTGGATAATTGCTAGGCCTGGATGTTTTTCCCATTCCTTTGTTCTTGTTACGACCTTTGGGTCTTGTTAGACTTTGTCTGTAATACCTGTTTTCCATGCCTTGTGACTATAGGATGGAATGACATTCTTGACCTATTTGTTTTGTTATAGGCTAGTTATCCAAGTAGCTCTGTAGGTGTACTTTGTCCTTATAGCATTATTATGCACTGACTGGCACAGGACCTTGAGAACCTAGTGCTATAGACTATAAGGGATAAACTGAGTGAGCTTCCCAAAGAGTCTTGGATAATATAGACTACAAGAGGGTAGACCGAGTGAGCTTCCTCAGAGAGTTTTGGACATTATAGACTACATGGGATAGACTGAGGGAGCTTCCCATAGAGTCTTGGATATTATAGACTACAGGAAGGTATACCGAGTGAGCTTCCTCAGAGAGTCTTTACTAGTTTGAAATTTCTTTAAAACCATTCCAGACTAGAGAATGAATTGACTGAATGAGCTTCCTTAGAGAGTCTGTGATAGACCTAAGACTATAGGAGGAACTGACTGAGTGAGCTTCCTTAGAGAGTTTCTAGACCTTGGGGCTATAAGAGGGTTAGAATGCGTGATCTTCCTCAAAGAGTCCCTAACTTCCCTAGATTATAAGGGGAATTGACCGAGCGAGCTTCCCCAGAGAGTCTTATAATTTTGTATGACCAAACTAGAGGGGTTAAGCTGAGTGCACTTCCCATAGGGTTGTTGGTACTTTTTAGTTAGGACAGGAGGGGTTGGCTGCAAGTACTTCCCAGAGGGGTTCCTTTTGTGGTTAGCTGTTGGATTCACTACCGGTTGTTGTTCTGTAGATGGATTACAGTTGTATATCATCCTATTACTGCTTACTGATTACTACCTGCTCTTACTAGTTACTGTTTACTACCTGCTGTTTACTATTACTGTTTACTTCTTACTGTACTATTACCCTCTGTATGCTCACTGACTGTTAGGTATAGATCTTTGGGTGTTTTCCTAATGTGATTTGGTCTCACACACTGTTTGGGCCATGGTTTTGGGCCCAATAAGACTATGTTGTTGCAGGTATAGACAAGGGAAAGCTCCCTTAGACTTCTTGTACTTGATTGATTTCGAGCAGGAGAGCATGGGACCAGGTCGAGGCTTGTGATGCCAAGGAGTTTCTTATCTGTTTACTTTTCCTTTTACTTTACATTAGTATTGTATTCTACATTGTGACATGTTTGGCTGATTTCCTAGACATATGTGTCGCACATAATTACATATATACATGTGTGCTCTAGTTGTTTATTGGTTTAGTCTTCCACTGTTTATTGTTCTTGGATATTTACCGCTTCCGCTATTTGTCTGCCTTGTTTACTTCCTCTATGTACTCTTCCAATGAGGGAATAGTTTCCCCACCATCACACCCAAGGCCCTCGCTGCTAGTCGGCAGCCTCTAGCATTTGGGGAAATGTGCTTGAGGCCATGGGACCAACCGAGTATGGGGCGCCTCTGGGTGGATTCCGAAACCGGGATGTTACATGTGTATTAGTTTTCATAAAGGCAAAATTGATTGGTTTTGGTGTGGTAGAGCTCAAGTTTTCATACAATGGAAGCTATTGTATTATTCAAAGAGAAGCATATCGTGGATGCTTGGGGTGTTACATTCTTCCCTCCTTCAAATAAATTTTCTTCCAAATTTCTATAATATTACAGAATAAAATGATTCAGGTGGTTCTTCATCATAAGTTCCTTGGGTTCCCACATTGTCTCTTCCATATTATGGTTTCTCCATAGAACTTTCACCAGATGAGTCATCTAGTTTCTCAAAACATTTCTTCTATTATCAATAATTCGGATAGGCTCTTCATATAAAGAAAGGTTGGGTCCCGGTTCTATTTATTCATAGGTGAGTACATTCGTTGGGTCATACACGTATTTTTTCAATAGTTATACGTGGAACACATCATTAAATTTGGGGATACTTGGAGGCATTTTTAAATGATAAGCTACCACTCCAATTTTCTCAAGAATTTCAAAAGGTTTGAGGTACTTGGAACCTAATTTACCATTCTTACCAAAAGGTATAACACCCTTCCATGGAGATACCATCATGAAAAAAATAATATCCTACATTAAATTCCAAATCCTTACTTTGGTTATTGACAATGATTTTTTTCCTACATTGAGCTTATTTGATGTGGGTTTGGATAACCTTCACCTTTTCCATTGATTTCTCAATATGTTTTGGGCCTATGAGTTTTTTTCACCAACATTATTCCAACAAGTTGGTTTGCGACATCTCTTTCCATATAACACTTCATATGGTGTCATCTGTATACTTGAATATAAGCAGTTTTTATAAGAAAATTTAATAGAGGTAAATATTTATCTCACATAACTTGAAAGTCAAGTGATAATGATATCAACATCTATTCTATGGTTTATGTAGTATGTTCTGATTGTCCATAATTTTGAGGGTGGAAGGTAGTTCTCAAATGAAGTTTAGTATCCAAGACATTTTGAATAATCTTCCATAATCTTGTTGTAAAATGGGGATCACAATCATAAAAAATTGATATGGATACTACATGAAGTCTTACAACTTCATTAATATATAGTATTCCTAATTTTTCAAATGGAAAATCTTCACTTATAGTAAGAAAATGTGCTGACTTGGTAAGACGATCACCAATGACCAATATTCCAGCATTCCTTCTTGGAGTCTTTGGTAGTCCCATGAAATTTCCATCATAATATAATACCACTTCCACTCAAGTATGGGAAGAGGTTTCATGAAACCTCTATGATGTTGTTATCCATCTTTCACTTATTGAAAAGCCATAAATATTTCAACATAATCAACAATATCTCTCTTCATGTTGTCCCACCAAAAATGTCCCTTTAAATCACTATACATATTAGTGCTACTAGGGTGTATAGAGAAAATGGATCTTTGAGAATCATTAGAAAATTCCATTTTTAGATTATGTATATAGGGAACACAAAGTCTCTTCCCAAATTTCAAAATCCTTTCTTCATGTACAAAGTCGATCAATCTCCCATCGTTCACAGCTTTAATTTTCTTTTGAAACTCTTCATCATCAGTCTGAGAACTTTTTATCCTTTCTAGTTAATATTGTTTAGAAAACCATTTGAAAAAGTATTGATGCTTCACCTTCCTTGATTTTTACCATATCCATCTTTACTAAATACATGATAATAGGATCCTTTTCAACTCCCATCTTATTCAAAACTCTATGATACTTTCTACTCAAAGCATAAAACACATTATTTGTCTTCCCCAAATGGTAGTGTATAGTGAAATCATAATCTTTGAGTAGTTCAGGCCATCATCATTGCCTCTTGTTTAGTTCTTTTTGGGAGGAAATATACTTCAAAATATTGTGATTGGGATATATCTCACATTTTTCACCATAGAGATAGTGTCTCCAAACCTTCACAGCAAAGATTATATATAATAACTCAAGATCATGAGTAGAATAGTTTTGTTCATGAGTTTTTATCTATCGGGATGCATAGGAAATAACTCTACCATTCTACATAAAGAAACAACCAATTCCTTTATTTAAAGAATCTCTATAAATAACAAACCCATCATTCACTAATCGTAGAGTCATGATAGGATCACTGACTAATCATCTCTTCAGTTCTTCAAAACATTCTTCATACTCTTTTATCTGATCAAATTTAACCCCCTTACATGTGATCTTGGTTTATGGGATAGCCAATCGAGAAAATTTATGGTTGAAAGGATGATAACAATCCGCTAAACCAATAAAACTATGTACCTCAATTATACTCATCGGTGATGGCCATTATTTTATTTCTCTTGTCTTAGAAGGATCAACGGAGATTTCATCCATAGAGATAATATGTCCATGAAAAGAAATTTCCTGAATCCAAAATTCACATTTGCTAAACATCCTATATATTTCATTTTTAAGAGGGTTCTAGAATAGTTCGCAAGTAATTTTCGTGATCTTCGTAGATTTTTTAGGATACCAAGATATCATCAATATATACTACTACAAATTCATCAAGATATTCCTTGAAAACACTATTCATCATATACCAGAAAATAGAGGGTGCAATAGTTACTCCAAAAAGGAATTATTATAAACTTATAATGGCCATACATGATATGAAATGTTGTCTTTGGAATGTCTTCCTTCTTCACACACTACTGATGATATCCAAATAGAAGGTCAATCTCTGAAAAATATTGAGCTCCATGAAGTTGAGTGAATAAATCATCAATGCGAGGTAGGGGATACTTGTTCATTATTTTTATAACATTGATCTCCATATAGTCAGTGCACAACTTTATTGATATATCTTTATTCTTTTAAAAAGAATAGGGGACCCCATGGAGAATAACTTGGGAGAATAAATCCTTTATTACTCAATTCCTCTAGTTGTTTTGTATGTTCCACTACTTCTATAGTGTCCATTCTCTAATAGGTCTTCGATATGGTCCTTTAACCCGGAATAAAATCAATGGAAAACTCATTTTCTCGATCTAGAGGATGTCCACGTAAATCCAATGTAATCACATCAACAATTTCTTGCACAATATGTACATCCTCTATTCGGACATTCCATTCCTCACCCATAGTTATTTTATTGTATTCCTCCTCTATAATTTAATTTAGTTGAGTTACCGGGGGTATATCTAGATAAGAATCATGTGGTGACATTTTTGCTCTAAAGATAATGTACTCCTTATCATCATCGAAAATTGTAATCTCCTTCTTCTTACAATAAATTTTCACATTATGATCCAAAATCCAATCCATGCCAAGGATTATATCAAATTCAATCATGGGTATGAAAATGAGATCAGAAAATAAACAACATTTATATGCCCTAATGGGGACTGATTCACAAATTTTTTTTGCAATGATACTTCCCTTAAGGGTTTTGACTGACAACTCCCATGTCAAATAAAATTGGAAATATCTAATTTGCATACAAATATGGGAAGATGTGAAACAATACGTTGATCCAAAATCAGATAAAGCATTGGATAAATTTGAGGAAACCATTAAATTACCTACCACCTCATCATTCAGAGATTCAACCTTATCTGTAGTGATCGCATAAGCTTAGCCTTGCTCCCTTGGCCTTTTTTGAGGTATGTTTCCTTGGTTCTTGGGATATTCATTTGCATAATGTCCCATTTCTCTAAAAATGTAGAATTCAATATTGAAATCCTATTCATTTCCCATATAATCACAAGCTTGGTGGCCTCTTTCACCACACATGTAAAAAACTCACATTCCCTTCCGGCAAGTACAAGGGTGTTTCTTTCCCACATTTACCGCAGAATGGAAATTCAACTTTTCCCCTCTCCCCTTATTTCTATTTCTAGAGTGTTCAACAGATCTCTTCATTTCTTACTTTTTTAAAAGTCATAAGACTTAGAGAATTATTTTTCTATCTTGATAGCACATGAGACAATATATTCATATGATGATATGGATTGTGAGAATAATTCTTGATGCAATAGGGTTTTAAACTGATCGAAGAATCGATCATTCATACTTCTTGGGTTACGTATATAATCTTCTGCATATCATAATAACCTTGTAAAGTTAGCCTCATACTTTTTGACATTATCACCCTCCTTTTGCCTCAAACATAGAAATTGTCTTTCCATATCCAGTCAATGGTCACGAGGAAAGTATTTTTCTTATGAAAATCACTTTAAACTCCCTCTATTATATATTTGATACTAATTCATCTTCTGTTGTGTTTTTTATTAATGACCACTATAGATCTACATCTCCTGTGAGAAAATAAATTACTGTGACAACTTTTTCCCATTTTCTACTCCCCAAAGCATGAAAAAAAATTCTACGGAACATATCCATTGCTCAGGTAGAAATGGATTATTAGTCCCATTGAATGTTGGTGGTTGTTTCCTCAGGATGTGGTCTAACATTGATCATCTGTGTTGCGGATTAGGGTGATCTATATGGGTAAGGTTATTATTCATAACCAAAGTGAGTTGTCCTATTATGGTGATAAGATGATCAGCCCCAGTTGCATCATAAGATCCACTATAATTATCTTTAGTAGGAGGGAAATCCATACATGGATTACGTGTGTTGATACGGTTTCCATTCCTTCCACTAGGCACCATTTATAAACAATGGAATATGGTAGATTACATTATGAATCGCAATACATAAATGAAAACTTTTAAAACACTTAACATAAATTGAACAGTTAATGGATATAATCTATAATCACGAAAATGTTTTCTCTAAGGAGGAATATACTCATAAATCCTTCATAATGGGTTGTAAAAAATGTGAATTATCGTAATAATATCTCCCAGGAGTATCGTAACCAAGAGTGCAACAAGTCAAGTTGCCGTGTACCCGGATACCCCGTGTGAAGCCCGAAACTCCTTGTTGGAGTTTTCACTCCGAGGTATATCGTTTCCAGGGCTGGCTCAACCTGCTCGTATCCAGACATGGATGTATATATTGGAAAACTCAAAAAATCTCTACATTAAAAAAAATTTAGGACGTTCTTCCATACTAATCCTCAAAGCTTATCATAGGGTTATGGTCTCTAATCAGTGTTTTTCTAAATCTAGTTTCCACGGTTTGAACTAAAATTCCATTAATACCTACTATAACTCCCTGACGCTAGTTACCCAGTGTCAGTGAAATATTAAATAACACTGGCATGATCACAAGGGATAAAATCACGAAAGACCAATAAGTTTAGTATCCTTGGAAGTACTAGATACATACCTATTTTTTACATTAAATTATGAAATGAAAAACAACAACATTGTGTCACATTTTAACACATTCATCTCCATTAGACTATCCCATTAGGTTAGTTATAATATACATCTTCTCTTATTAGAAAAAATAAAACATAGAAAGGGGTGAGCATAGGTGCTTAGTAAGGATAACAATATAGCGGAATCTTTTATAAATAAGAAAAAGAATTTAAGGAAATTTATAAGATGAAAACACAAGTCCTTTAAACATAAACTTATGCATTACAGGGAAAAGATAAATCAAATAATTCCATTTACTTATTCACATGGATATTCTACTAGTTGAATAATCACATGTAATATCAATAGCCAATTTCATAACGATGAAATGCATAATTCCGGACATCATAACCACATTGTCAAGGCCTCGTGTCAATACTACAAATAAGATTTTTTCAAGGACTTGTGAAAAGACACTAGTTTGTCTCATGATACCTACCCATGCATCGGAGAGCTATAGCGGGCTCCACCTGTCACCTACTAAGTCCAATTCATTCCTCATATGAAAAGGTTGAAACATAACATAAACTTTCAAATTAAAACTAGCGTACGAAATGTTAATACCTTTACCATAAACCATTATTGGTATAAAAATAACACATCCACATTCCAACATATCCCAAAACCTTTAATAAAATATGAAATATTTTATCATAATAATTCAACTTCAAATAAGTATAATATCCATCAAAATAAGTTTACATAGATGAAATCAAACCTCTTTTAGAGAAATATATCATTCTATTTTGAAATCAATTAAAAGTCTCATAATTATAAAAGAAGTAATTTATTTTTAAAAAATTCTTATTATCTTGTAAGGGAAGGTTCTAAGATGTTGTAACGGCAGAAAATAGTCGTACTCACCGTATAAGTTGAAAAAACATTCTTTCCTTAATTTTGTCGAAAAGGTCATAAAGTAACTTGTTTGGAAAATGATGGAATGATTCCTTTGTAAACATTTTATAAAAAGTCAAAAAAGAGTATAAATGAATTTAACCCATAGTATAGGAAATATTAAAAATATTTTGAAATGCATTTCTATGAAACACAGATGTGGATGATAAAGAGGTCCTAGTAGAAACTCACATATAAACAACCTTGGATAATAAAGAGATTGTAAAATTAACCCTTACCTTGTAATTTTCCTTGATCGAGGATACATTAACCTCATGTATAATAGTTAAATAATTTTTTTTTAAATTATACAAGAACCACATACATAAATACGATATCATATATGATCATATAATATTTCTTTTTTAATATTATTTCAGTAGCATCATTGTTTCGGGTGTTAACTGATTCGATTTCCTTTATATACTTTGTTACATAATCCATGATTTTTATGGGTAGGATGTTTTTTATTCTGATCCATAATGATATTAAGTTCCTAAACATTATTTTAAATCATAAAATGAAAATTATTTTGGAATTTTTATGATGGAGAATGATTTCTATCACGTTCGTAGAGACGGTAATCCGTACCTACACACGAGGGACAATATCATTCTATTAATGATGAAATCGTATGTAATTTTATGTTAAATAATATATTTAGAATCATTAAAATTTTATATTTATTATTTAAATCAGTTATATTCATTATTATACCCATCCAAATAATGAAGTGTTTGAATAACAGACTGCATCACGATGTGTAGACGGTAAGTCATACGTACACACGTATGATGAATTGTCAGTTATAGGATGGATAGAATAATTAATATGGTTGTAGCATATTTATAATAACATCATAGTATGTAAAAGTCATTGGAGTTATTATTTTGGGATGTAAACAACAAAGAAACAAAAAGTTGAAGAAGAAAAAACATTGAAAGATGTTGTGAAATTATTACCTCTTCATCGGGTGTTACCTTTTGAGTTGATCAAAAGGGGCCCTTAGGTCAATTTTATGATCAAAGTAAGGCCTCTAAGTCTATGTGAGGGTATTTTGGTGGATATTTGAGCTGGGTTTGGCTGATCCAAATGGATTTGGAGGTGTTATTTTGAATGAAGTGGAAGTGCCCTATTATAAGAAACGTGAGGGTCGCTTTAAGAAAATTTTGAAATATTATTTTATTCAACAATCATATTCGGTTTATAATGGCTCAAAAATGATTTATTTAGAAGATAAGGTGGGTATGGGTTGAAAAAATCTCCACCAATAGGTTTTATTCATGATTAGGTCACCATATTAACATTATTTTTTGGATTTAACTCATAGATAAATATTTTATCTTTTACTGTGTATTCTTGTATTATTATAATTAATGGTTAATAATATAAATATAAAAATCCATGTCAACCCCATATAGTTAATTATTGATATATATAACCTTATCTATGTCCTTTTGATGAACCTTATATTTTTAGGAATATTATATTGATTAATAATAGAGCATTTATTTTAAAAACTCATTTATGTCAATTTTGACACTATTTGGAATTTTTTTGGTGAAAGTCATAAAAACTTTATCACTTATAAAAAAATTATTTACTCAACCCTAAAATGTAATATTAACCTTTAAAATTAGTGTAATTCCACTAACGTCTCAATTTACATTTATTTGTATATTTGTAATATCCTTTTTTAATCTTTCAATAATAAGGTAATTACTGCATCATCATTGTGTCATAAATAAATTTAATTATTTAATTTCTAAACATTATAAATTAAATAAAATTATGTAGGAAATATTTTTATATATCTAATGAACATTTATTGTCGAATTTATCTTATATATGACCTTATATTAAAAATGCTTTAGTTTTTAAACTTTGAATTTAACACTTTTAACTCTTCTTTAAATAAAATAATAATAAATGTCCAAATCTAATCCAAGTGCACCAAAAGATTCATATTTTACTCCTAAGGATTATTTTGGTCGAAATACACTTATAAAATAAAATTAGGACATGTGTTATGGTAATTATGAAATCATTTTTTACCTTTAATTACCTTATTTACTTTTAACTTTAGTAAATAAAATTCAAAAGTTAATATTCATCGAAAATAATTTTCATCTTATTAAACCACATTTTACATACTGATTTAAACTATGATTCTTGGATTTTTGAAATTCAATTCAAAGAAGTGGTAAAATTATGTTTTATACAAATTTGGAAATGCGCCAAGAAGGTCTGTAAAAGACGGTAAAAAGTTGAATAAAATTTTATAAATCTAATCTTATTATAAAATGACTCTAATGAATTACATTAAACATATATAGGTATTATGTATCTATTTTTACCTAATATAAATTTAAATAAAATAACTAAATATTTAAATAAAATGTTGGTTTTAAATAATAATGTTGTGTTTTCCACTATTTATCAAAAATAGAATGTTTTTAAAAAAAATACAAAAAATTCACCCTAAGATAATTTTGATATTCTGAATCAAAAATTAATGTCCATTTTGAAAAATAAAATTTATAAAATTTTAAAAAATAGATATTAATATTCATAACAACTTGTTTGATAGATCGTGGTGTGTTAAAACTCGAAGTTGCATACAACACAAGCTATTGTATTATTCAAAGAGAAACGTACATAGATTCTTGGGGTGTTACACTTTTAAGAAACAATGTCTTTTTACAATGATGATTTTTACCATTAATGATTCCTATATTCATTCAAAAAAATTCATTTACCACATTCTTAATGTAAATTCATTTTGTGTTTCTTCATCACCACTATCTTGTTTTATACATCATTATTTTTTACTAGACGGTTCAATGGAGTGTTTTAATCAATATATAAATTAATGAGTCCCTTTATACATTGAAATTTGATCCTCTTATTTTATATTCACATCATAATATTATATAACTTTTTTAGGAAAAATATCCCACATTTTATGTATTATATATTTACATTATTTTTTATTAGATTCATCATATCTTACCACTAGACAATATGTTTCACATTGATAATATTTTTATTGATATTTTTATCATCCTTTTGATTTTTATCAGTGTTACTTTCTTAAAAGAGTATTATCATTGCATTATTATAATACTTAAATTATATTCTCCATTTCACACACCTTTTCCTCAGTTAATGTTTTAAAAAAAATTGATATAAACTCATTGAATTTCAATTAATTAACATTATATTTTCGAAATTCTTTATAGAATGTTTTGATTTAATTTAATTTTGAAGGCTTTACATGTTTTAAAATAATATTTTTTTAAATTTCACATTTTTCATTAGGGATGCCCCCTGTTACATTTCATAGGCTATAATGATATTCAAAATTATCATATAGGTGAAATAATTTTATAATGGATCCCCTTGTTCATGAATTTTGATATTTAAATCACATAGTATAATAAACATAAATTTCTTCAACAATATATAATCCTTAAGATCATTATTATATGATTAAATAAATATAATGATTTTTTTCACTCAAAGGAATAACTAATACATCTATTCATCATTAACCATCCCTATTTCATTAAATTCTACTTGAAAAATTTTATGTTAGGATTCTATGATATTATTTTTACCTTTCTAAATATCAAAGGGATTTATTCTAGCAACTTTTTATATTTTAGACCCCATAAATCGTATTACATCCTTTTTATAATGCATTCAAATTCTTTCATTATATGACCTAACATCTATTTCAATATTCATTATATATTATAATATGATTATTTTACAAACATCAGGTAGATTAAAACTGTTCTAAATTATATTGTGAAAATCAAAGGCAAGTAATGGAAGGCATAAAACCATCCACTCTATTTATAAGTGAAATTATTTTCCAAAAAACAAGGGATTAACATTTTCCCCATATTTCACTATCACCAAGGAAATAAAAAAATACAATAAATATGAATAGACTTAATATCCATAATAATAGCTAAAACTACTAATTATTAATGAAATTATCCATAATGGAAAATTGTTAAGTTATTGGTAATATATTACTATAGAATAAATTTTAATATCCCTAAGAATATATAATATATATCAATTAGTTGAAATAGGTGAAAGCTTATTTTACAATGATAGGTAAGTGAATCGAAGTTGATATATTTTTTTTGAAAAAAAAATATTCTTTTGGTATTTAAATTATTGGATGTCGTAATGATTGAATAATTAGAATTGGAGAACGAGACTATATGATAACATCAAAAGATTTAGAGGATTTCTACTATGTTATCTTAATATTTTATAATAATTCATTTTTATGCAGAATAATTGATATGATCCTGAATCAAAAAAAATAATGGTGTTTCGAATAAAGAATAAGATATGTATATTTGGAAGGAACCATTAGAATCTTATAATAATGTCTATGAAAAAAATATTTGAATGATGCCAATAATCAGTGTTAATAATATTAAATGTTCTTCTTGTACCTCATGAATGTTTCTATAATTATTGATCGATTGTTAAACATTCCATATCCTATCATTCAATGATCATAATTATGTAACAACCCTCCCAAGAATGATTGTCCATCTCATTAAAAATCACATTACCCACATTTATATAAAACATAAATTTTTGACGTTGATTCAAAAATATTTATTAGGTTATACATTTTTGTATAATGTTCAATCAAACTAAAATCCCAAATTTTAGGAGAAAATATAAAATTTAATTACAAAATATCTATATATTGAACTATAACATTTCTATATGGATTAATTTCATAGAGAAACAATGATATTTACCACAGAAAAAATTATATTCAATAAAATCTTTATGAAAATTTCTGAATTCATTACAGTGTGACTAATAAATAATTTAAGATAAATTATTGAAAAATAATTTTAGTGGTTGTACGGAAGATATATAGTATAATAAATATTGAATGGATTTTATTGTTACAATGTAATAAATTAAATTAACACATGAGATATATCATAAAATGAATTTTCATTCACACATACTTAGCTCCTTCCACCTTTATAAACCATAGTCTTTTATTGTGAAGTCACACATGATTATGTGGGAATGAAAACACCAAATGAAGAAATCACATTGAAAATAATGGAAATTTGAATTTTATTTCCATGTATACTGATATATTTTGTTTATTTATGAAATTTCAATATGATATATTTCCTAAAATTTAATAATTTTCTAAGTCTCAAGGAATATTCTTTCATTTTCATTTAACAAAACTCCAATAAATATCCAACCCGTCATTGAAAATTTATAAAATAAATGTAAAATAAAAACTAATTCATTTATCATGTATTAAAAAAATATTATAATAATTGATAAAAACCAAAGTAATTTTTTTTTAATTATCTTACCATTTTAAAAAATATAGAATCCTATATAGATATCTCGTCTATGGTGTAAAGATAAATATGATATATACCAAATATCAATTGTTGCCTCCAATCTCCCACATTGTCTATCACAAAATGTGGTCTCTTCAAAATCATATAAATCATATATAATATGAAATATATAAAAAACAATTTTGGCTAAGGAGATAATAAATTTATTTATGAAAAATTCATACTGTTATTTATATTTATTTTCAACAGTCCCACCATACTAATTTTTTGAAATAATTTTTTAACCTAAATTTGATTTTTTTCAAATAAATATCAACTTCGCAAAATATTTCCCTAAAAATTTCAACCTCCCTTTTAATTGTAATTTATCCAACTATAATATCAATAATAGTATAATCTCTTACAGTTGGGAAAAAATTTATATTTCCACTTTTACTCACGGTTTCCACATCGTATTCAACATCTAATTGTAAATTTAATATCTTTATAAAATTATTGATGTTTCAGCATACCTTTTGGGAATTAAAATCTCTATCAAATACACTACAACTTCCATTCACCATTATTAATCATTTTTTGTTTTCTATTCATTGCTATCTTATTGTTTATTTTCATGATCAATGGTAGATTCATTATAGTTCATTGATTGAGAAATTAATTATTGATCTCTATCATATTTAAAATAGATTTTTCTTATTAAAATGTTTCATTCTAATATTAATTTGATTGATACACATTCATATAATTAATTTTATTAATGTTTTTTTCTATAATAAATCATGTCTAGAACTTCCCATAAGAATCTCTTATAAGATTTCAAATCTACGAAATAATTTCACTATATATTAATACTAAATTATTTTTCATTATTATTTGGTGGTAAATTTCTATTTATAAAATATAATATAGTGAAAAAACATTCAAAATAAATGAGAATATGTTAAAACTAATGAAAAAAATTTGTATTAACCTGTTTCAAAATATAATTTTCTTATTATTCCCTATTTAAGTATTCTTATATTACTCAGATATGATTAATTTAATAATTATAATGATAATATTCACACTAAATTATGTATTTAAATGAAAATATTGAAACATCCTCATTTATGGGAACTTTCTTAAAAATGATCTAATCATAAAACAATCTAAAGATAAAATGAATCAACAAATTTTTTTCAATTTAATAAAAATCAGAGACTATTATTTTAGTAAAGAAATATATTATTTAAATTATATGAAGGAATAAAACCATATATTAAATAATTTAATTTGAATAATTTAACTTTTTTAATTAATAATTAAAAAATGATTTCAGAATATTTAATTAAACTCATTAATCAAGACTATTAAAACTAATATTATTCAAGAAAAAACTGAAATATTTAAATTTAAAAAATACTTAAATAAATAAATTGAATAATATAATATAATTTTATTTCCTTAAAAGATCATTTCAATAATAATTTTTTCCATTTACATCTAACTAATTTAGAAGCTTCATTTTGACTACTCACTACTCTTATACTCTCTATAGTAGAAAGAATGTATAGAAAGATGTTGTGTCAACTGTATCCTCGCATTTTTTTAAATCATTTTCAAATTTTACTACAATGTATAAAAACAATCATAAATCCTCAATAAGACACCTGACACCATTCATTATTCATCATCTCCACGATAATGACACGAACAGTAATACTTAATTATTTTTCTGTTTATTTACTTCAATTAAATTGATACTATGTTTATTAACAAGTTTATCGAGGAACATATAAATTAAATGAACCATGACATAATTTAATGGTATAAATATTAAAATTCAATACAATCCATAATTTATTAAAGTAATACAATATGATACATCATTAATAAAATTACACATATAATAAATAAATAGTAAAAAAATTTGATGAATAAAAAATAAGCATCGTCATGGATTTCAATGAAGATCATAAACATGATTGAAATAATATTTGAAAGGCATATAGTTTAAAATATAATATACATGTTGAGAGAGAGAAGTTAATTAATTTAATAGCTTATTTTAGTATGGTTATATATAGGAATGAAATCAGACCATTATATAGATAGTTATTGTGGATACGGATGTTGGATATATCATCATAAAGAATATACATGATTAACATATGGTGAAAATATATATCAAATAGGTAATCTGTGTAAATAAAAATAATATTATATTGGAATGAAATAAATATAAAATATTTAATTAAAATATACTATAATAGAAAAGTATGTTTATGTTCAATATATTATTATAATAATTTTTATTTTTTAATTTTTTTTTAATTTATAAATTTCAATGAAATAATTTAATTCTAATGAAATGATAAAATTAAATGGATAAAAGATGAATAATTATGTTAAATAATAATTAGTTAAAATTATTTATGGTTGAAAATAATATTTTTCCAAAAACAATTTTTTCTAAAAATGTTTAATTATCTTCCAAATAAGTTAAATTTATTTCATCAAAATTATGAATATAATTTAAAAATAATATATATAAATAAACAATTATTTAATAATTAATTGAGTGAAAATAAAAATAATAACACTATCAAATACTTTTGTCTATGCATATTATGATTCCATTTAAAATTTAAAATTAATTGATTAATAAATTGTATAATATTAATTTTTTAAAAAAATAGATTAAATGGTTTTATGATACAATGTAACACCTCTTAAATTGATGATCAGTTTAGTTATATTGGTAATATACCTAAATTAGTCATACATTACATTTTAATACAGAAAATTATGATATAATTTATTCGATAATAGATTTATAACATCTAGAATATTATTTCATATTAGTCAAGGTAAACATCGTTGAATCCTGGGTTAAGTAAAAAAATAAGGGTGAGATCAACATCTATGAAATAGTAAAATAATGTGGAATTAATAATAAACTGATGTAATAATTAATATATAATGGTACATAAGTAAAACAAATATAATTAATAAATTGGTAAAGAAGTGGATATATAATATAGAAAGGTAAATAACTAAAAACATCTATTTAAATAACATGAAATTTATGATTGAATAAGTAATTATCAATATATCAATTTTAAAAATTGAAAACACATTCAATTTAATTAGTAAAATGGTAATGAAATTCTTCAATAAATTTTTTCATAGTGAAAATCTCCTGGATAATAATAACTAAATTCTAAATGGAGGAAATTCTTATTTATTGGATATCATGTTTCCTAGGTATTTGATACCCATATTGTTAAGACCATTCAAAAAATAATTTAAAAAACACTAGGTAAAAACCCACATAATTATATATTATTAACATATTATTCTTATAAGACTATTAATGCATCCGGGAAAGTCTATAATTAGGCCCCACCAATATCATTTTAGTCTAACATAATAATAATATATAAAATAATAAATTTATTAACATTGTGTCATATAATATATTGTATGTATTCAGTAATGGATATAGATTTATCAATATTTCCCCAGATATCAAATAACACTCAATTTTATACATCGTATATAAAAATGATAATTTTTTTAAGAAAAAAATATGAATTAAAATTAATATTGATATTTAGGTTAAATTTAATGTCTAATAATCACATTAAAGTAGACATTGCAAATTAATGTTTTTTAACTAAAAATTGAATCGAGGAAATGAATGTAAAAATATTCCTTATTCAAAATAAGCATAAACCATCAAGAGAAAGAAAATTTATGGAATCAATACAATATATTCTTAGTAGAGTATAGGTTAAATAAGGTTTCTATTAATTTATGGTTATAAATAACATACGAACATCATTAAAAACATTGTTGAAAAAATATCCTTCATATTTTGAAAATAATTTTTAAAATTATATTATTTTAAAATATCTATTAAAATTATTTTTGATAAAAATATAATCATAAACGTTTAATGAAATATTCTATGAAATAAAGTTTTTGTCAATGAGTAATTATATAAATTCCTTAAAGAACATACCTTTTTCACAATAAAAAGGATAGAAAAGTGCCTAATATATAAAGTGAAAAGAAGATTAAATTGATTTTTTTAATAGATAAAATGTGTATAGATGTTTTTTAGTGTATCATTTTTGATTAGTTAATGAATAAATTGGGATTTTTTTCGAAAACATGGTTTTATATGAAAATTTATTTATAAGAGAAGACAAAAATGATGTTGGAATTTATTAAAACGTTTATCATAAATTATAATTACCAAAGAGTGGGAAATTGTTTCTATGACTTTAAAAAGATAAAAAATAACCATACAAGGATAAAATAAAATGTTTTATTAAAAAATGGTCTCATAATTTACTCTATTGAATATTTTATTACAAACATTCTATATTAGAATGAAATTCTAATATAAACCCTTAAACTAATCATAATGTGTAACTGAAAATTTTTCAATAAATTGATTATGTGTATCAACCTTAAATAAATAATAAACTATCATAAATAAAATATATTGGGTTATTTAATTTCGCACATATTCATAAAAATTTAATGACAATAATAATGTAATATAACCCAGTGAAAATGAAATGAGTTATGGAATTGTTTACCACTATGTAACTTTTAATTCAAATAACATTATGTGAAATAATTCAAATTAAAAACGAAAACACTATTAATAAAGATCTATTCATGATATTATGTTTAAATGGTCTATATATACACCATATAAAATAAATTTTGTGCATAACATTACAATATGACTCAATGAAATGAAATTGAGATGATATCTTTTACATCATTCATAATTTAGGGTGGATATGATCTAACATATGAAATAATGATTGTATAAAATTCATTGACTTATTTAAAACCCATATTAATTTTTATGATATCATATATCATCCTTTTATAAAATATTATTCACTATTTGTTAATAATAATTCATTATTTTCATCATTTAATTTGTTATTTTCTTTATTTTTATAGAATGTTTTGAATTTTTATTTTTTTTCCTATTTATTAGAGCATTATTTAAAAATATATATAATTTTATCATCAGTTAAATATCATATATATTTATTTATATTAATTTATCAAATCTGATGATCAGAAATTAAATATACCGTTCATGGAGACGTTAGGTCAATCATAGGCGAGGACATTGTTTCCATTTTATTGTCTTATTGAAAAAATAAAATTAATATATATGTATATTATAATTTCAGTATCATTTTTATATCATACATATCACATATGATTATCAAAAAAAATCTTTTATAGATTCTAAACAAAAAATGAACAAATCCCATAAATTCGTGAGGCGGTAGTCCAACATACACACGAGGGATGAAATCGTATTCCAATAAAATGGAAATCAAAATTTTATGTATGATATAATAATCAAATAAAAATAATAACATCATAAATATCGTTTATATGATATATAAACTATAAATAAATCATTATTTAAATCGCTGATATGTTGTAATGGAAAAATAAACGACATTGGTTCATGGTGTGTTAGTCCACCACACACACAAATGATGATTTCATAACCTAATTGATGGAATTTTATGATGTTTTAGTTTGAAATAATAACATAAAAACATATTTTTATATTATATAATTGTTTTATTATATATTAATTGTATAATTTAAATTTAAATATATAGATAGGGAAGTAAAATAAACATGGTTTAATAAGAACATTACATCTACTTCAGGTATCCTCCTTATGAAAGAAATAAAACCTAAAAAGGTTGTATTTTTGAAGAATATATGGACTACATTATTAGGATAGCGATTTTGAGTTGTGAAGTGAAGAGAAGTGGTGGTTCCCTTTTATAAATGGGGTTAGTGGTGGACTAGTTATTTTATAAAAGAGTGAATTCCACCCAATTTTTTATCTAATAACTAGGGAAATACATGTCAAATTTATTGATAATATAAGTTATAAGGCTAAAATAGTTTTATAAAATCATTGTTTTGTAAGATTCATGGAAATTTGTTCCAATAATTTTAAGGTTTAGTCCCTCTGAAAACTAGTTTTTCTCTTACTCATTTTTAATTAATTATAATTGTTTTTTCCAATCAAATTTGAATATAATTAAAATATTAAAAATTAAAAAATTATTATTATTGGAAATATATAGTACATATTTCGAAATTCAATTATCATATGTTAATAAAATATTTAAATTTAATCCCATAAATGGGATGAGAATAAAAGTTTTTGTAGTGAACACGTTCAAAAGATTACAAATTTTTTATTTCTAAATTCAATATTAAAATAATTAAAATGAGAAAATTAGATAAATTGATATATAATAGAACTATTGTGTCATTAAAAATAATAGAAATAATAATATATCATTTTACTTCTTTTAGACAACAAGTAATTTTTCAATTAAAATTCCCTATTTTTCACTTTTGATAAAAATTGATACTTTATAGAAAAATAAAAAACAATCTGCATCATAAAATTTTTATATTAATAAATTGAAAATGGATTTTATTTTTGTAATATAAATTTTTAATAAGATTTAAAATAAATTTTAAATTATGTGTCCCATGTAAGACTAAATAGTTTTTAAGATATAACAGTTTTTCTGAAAACTTTTTTTATATTAAATTATTCTTATTATTATATACAATCAGTAGATAACAAAAAAAATTGTGTCAAATATATATATTATTGAATTATTTAATCCTATTCTATCCCCCAATTTTACTTCTTTGAGATAATTTTCCTTTTAATCAATAATTTTAATAATTTTTGGTAAAACTCGGTCTTCCAAGTAACATAAGCTTTCAAATAAACTTGTTGTTTCACATATTAGAAGATAAAATAAATGTTGTCTGTGATAGTTTATGAACAAATTTTCGTATGTATCTTTTAATGTTGAATAAAATTTTATACTTTTTAAATTTTCAAGGTGTTATATTCTCCAATCCTTAAATGTATTTTATGAACACAATTTAAACAGGATATCTATAATTAAGGGTCTAACATTTTTAAGTACCATTTGTGAAGAAAAACATCATAAAAGGTGTAATAAAACATAATATTATTAATATAGGAAATTATGTTTTTAGGTGGTCTAGAATAAAATATAAAAATTATTCTATGTAGGAGAATATTAGTGGCATATTCTGATATGGACAAAGAGGAAAAGTGTAAATAATTATAGAGAGTGATCGAGGTCATTAATACGAAAAAAAGATTATAATAAATGAATATATGAGGGGTTCAAAACCTTATGTCTAATAGGTTTGAATGCTCACTACTTTTATCATAATTTATTGTAATATTATAAAAAAAAATTCATTGTCTTTTTTTTTAATGTTGTGGGATTATTTTACAGCCCAAGAATATGAGAATATATAATTACTTGATATGTTTTTATTTAAAAAAATCATGATTTGGTTTTACTTTGATATAATTTATCTATAATTCCTAGAAATAATTAATCAAAAATTATATTTTATGACTTAATAATTAAAATTTAATTCTAATAGATAACAAGATCAATAAAATAGTGAAAATTAATTCCATATAACTATTTTTTAGTAAAAATATGGTAAATAAACTAATAATAACCTCAAAAATACTAAGTAATAATTTAAAAATCATCATAAAAATGATTTCATATTAATGAGAAACTAATGTAGGGAATTTTTTAGAATGGAAAACTTATCATCTTTTTGGTCATGGGACCAAGCCCCACCATTGTACAAGATACAACATGTTGTCACCCAATATATGGGTTTTTTTATTTTTATATAGTATAGTAAAATAATTCAAATAACATTCCCAAAAATATGATGGAAATTATTAAAATAAAATTAATCACTAAGTAACTATTTTACTAATGATTGAAACACAATTTATATTAATTTTTTCAATGTATAATAATATTATTTTACTATTATGACAATTTAATTAATGTTTATATAAACCCTAATACTTATAAATACATTTTAACTTATTTCAATAAAATATGAAGGAATTATTCCTCAAATTTATTTTCTCCAAAAGAATATAATTTCTATAAATTTTCCAAAAATATCCAAAAAATCATGGGACATTTATACCATGTAAGACATAAAATATTACATTATGAATTTGAACATATGATCATTATTATTCTCAATAACCAATAATAGTGTCTCTAACACCTATGTTAATGGAGACACAATTCAATATAACATTTAATAGAATCATTATTTGTTAAATTAATCTTGTAATAGAAATATTATTGGTTCAAAAATCAATAAAAAATAAAGGTCTTCAGGCCATTGGATAAGGAGGAAATATTATTGGTAAAAAAAACATCAATAATTTATTTTCGGAATAAAAATACAAAAATACATAATCCATTTTATTTCATCAAAAATTCTTCGATGGCCTAGGAGTTACCCTTTAGAATATTTATTGACTCTGTTAATTCTCGAGTTCCCCACATTTAGGTCAAATAAATATAAATAAATCTTTAGGATTAGGTTAATTTCTATCCATTATAATCTACATTTATCTTTAGTAATTTATTTATTATGACCTTCTTCGCCACATATAAAGAATTTCTCCATTCCATTGAGATAATTTCCAGGGTGTCTTCTTCCTCAATCATTACATGATTGAAATTTATCTTTCATTAATCAATTTTCCCCACCACTAATACTCTTTGGAAACTTCAACCCCATATTATTTGGTGAGTATGAGTGTTTTTTATAGTGTGTGTGGTTAATAATATTTTATGAAAATTGATTAGGAATAATCATGATATTATTCAATACAATATTCATATCGTTTGGTTTCTCATTGTCACCTCATTGTACTTTATGTTTAATGTTATAAAGATTCATTTTTTTCCTATCCATTGAAAAAAAAAGAAATCATAGTGTGTGAAAAAATTATCATTAAGGGAAAATCTTATAATCTCTTATAGGATGTAGAAAACATGAGAAATTATTTTCAATCTAATAAATCTTGGGTTTAACATAGATTATTCATTTTCATCATATTTTCAAATCCATTATATATTTTTTTAATGAAAATGTGAATTATCCCTAACATGTTCCCTGGGAGTATCAAACAAAAATCACAGTGAGAACCATTTTCATATTACAGGTTAAGCTTGAGTAAATTATAGTGCACCTTTTTTGGAGTAATTACCAATAGGTATATCTTTTCCATAACAAAATCAACATGTAGTTTCCATACATGGTTTTATTTCAATTAAAAAAATATAATATCTAGATTATGAAATATTTTTGACATTTTATATACATATACTAAAATACTATCCTAGAGTTATGTTACCTAATATATATTTTCCAAAATCTAGTTTCCAAGTATTATAATAAAATTTCATTGATACCCAATATGGTGATCCCAACCTCAGAAACCGAGATTCAATTCCTACTACAATTACTTTGAATTAAGATACTAGGAAAAACATCCTAAAGGATCGATCCACTTACTATTCTTGTAAACTAGATACATACATTAGTCATACATTACATTTGGATCAAAAAATCACAACATAATTTATTTTTTAAATTAAATTAGTCCATCTACAATATCCATGAATATGAGTCATATTAAAATTCAATGAATCATTAGGAAATAAAACAAAATAATAGTGATCATAAATTCTTAGTATCTGATTATTAAAGTGGAAGAAATAATGAATCAATCAGAATAATCAATTTTTCGATGAAATAACTAGACAAACATTATATGAAATATATAAACTAAGTGGGAAGTGTGTAAATAATAAGGAAATGGAAATAATTAAAAAAACCATTTAATTAATTTGAATATCATGATAATATAAGGAGAAGTCTATATGTAAAGTTATATAACTAAAAACACATTCTATTTAATCAATAAAAAAATAAGGGAATAAAACCATATATTTTATCATAGTGAAAATTATAGGGATAATAATAACCAACTTTGTAATTCAGTATGTTTGTTTATTGGACTCTATATTTACTAATTATGAGGTACATTTACTATAATGACCTTTTACAAGACATTTTAAAACAAAGTTGTTAATGATCAACAAAACTAATGTAAGCCATCTGATTTTCGAATGAGACCACTGATGCATCATGGGGATATCAATAACTGAGCCCAACCCGTGGCGTACAAGTAATATCATTCTATATATATCGAATTATCTATTTCTGAAAAAATTTCCTTATCATAGTGTATTCTTATTGAGTAATGGATATAGTTTTTTTAATATTTCTCCAAATATCAATTAACATTCCATTTGTTACACAATGTGTGGAAAAGATATATAGTTTAAGCAATAAATGTATCTATGATATGTAACATGGATATCTAGGGGAAATTTAATTTCCCCTTATCATAGGAAAGATAACATTTTAATGGAAATATTTTTGAAAAAAACAATAAATCAAGGAAGTGAATGTTAGTACATTCCTTATTCAAAATGATCATAAACCATCTAGATGATTTATAGTAATGGTATTGAAACAACATCTCCTCAGTGGAGTATATGTACAATATGGTTTGTTGTTTTTTATTAATATAAATACCCTCATAGTATATTAAAAACATTTTTTAATAAAATATTCATTCCCTTTATAAAATGAATTTGAAAATCATTTTCATTAAAAATCACATTAAAAAATTCTTTAATAATATCACTATAAACATGAAAAAGAATCTTAAAAATAATGACAATCTTGTTTTTGGGTAATTCAGTACAGTCCATAATGAACATTCATTTTTCATGGTATAAGGTTATAAATTTTTCTTTTTCAATAAGAGACATATAGATTACTTTGAAAAAATTTAAAAAAATAAAAAATATTTATAATGTATTTTAACAAGTCATTTTTAACAATATAAATACATGGAAACATTCTTAGAGAACTTGTATTTTTATGAAATATTTTTTTAAACCGAAGAGAGAAATGAAGTCAGATTTTATTAAATCAATAGTCAATAATTTAAAGTAGGAACCATAAAAAATTGTTAATATAACATAATAAACATCTTTAATTAAAAAATTATTATAAAAATAAAGTTCTTATTAAACAATTTAAATATAGTTTCATTTTTTTGTAAAAACAACCTCTATTAGAATGGAATTAGAAAATAAACCCTTATAACGATCTTGGCATTGAAGTGAGAATTAATAAATGAATAGATTGTGTTTATAAACGATAAATTCAAATAAGTCAATTGGAAATAAAAATTTTTATATTCATGAGTCATTATAAAAATCACCATTTAATATTAAAGACAATAATAAAGTAATATAACCTTAGGAAAAAGAATTGAGTATTGAAATTCATTACCACTTTACAAAATTTAATTAAAAAACTATAATGTGTAATAATTAAAACTAAAATATAAATTATTAATAACAATTTTTATCCATGATATTGATTTTAAATTTTCATTATATACATCATATTAAATAAAAAGTTTCCAAATATTACAATATCTTGTAATGAAATGAAATTGAGACGAAAACCATTAACTTGTGCTTCATTTTGGGTGAACATGATTATAACTCCTATATAATAATTTTAGACATATTATTACCTTATTTATTAATCATATTATCTTTTATTATATCATAAATTTTCCTTTTATTAAAAATTGATATCAATTCATTAAAAATATTTAATTATTTTCTTTATTTCAGGTGTTAATTTTATTTTTTTCTGTGCATGTTTTGACTTGTTATTTTTTTATTAATATTATATTTTTTTATTTCATAATGTATAGAATTTAAAACATGATTTAAATATCATATATATCCATTATATATTTATTTATGTTATTTAATTTATTTTGATAAGAAATGAGATACACTATTCATGGATACAGTGGGCAATATGTATGCATGAAAGTGGTTTCCATTTTCATGTCATATTTGAAATATTGAAATGTAAATTATATATATATATTAATATTTAATTATATTTTTTATTTTATATATATCTAATATTATTATTAAAACTATCTTTATTACATTACATGTAAAGTGTGAACGAATCAAATCGCTTCCCAAGGAAGCAATACAACTTACACACGAGCATCAATATCATATTTCTAATAAATTAAAAAAATGAATTTATGTGTGATTCCATAATTATATAATAATAATAAAACATTTATTACCATTTTTATCATATATAAACTATAAATTTATCATAATTCTAAACATTGAATTCTGTTAATGGATAAAACAATTGACGTTGGTTGGTGAGGTGGTAGTTCGTTTTATATATGATTGATGATTTTGCAAACCATTTAATTGAATTGTGTGTGGATTTAGGTTGTAACCATAATAATATAAAATATATATCTTTAATATAAATATCTTATCATATAATCATTGTATAATATGAATTTATAGGGGTGGTGACGGGAGTAAAATAAAAACACATTTAGAAGAACCTTACCTCTTCTTCGAGTATCCTCTTAATGATTGATCTAATTCCTTAAATGGTTGTCATTATTCATATGATAATGAATCTAAGAATATTTTAGGGATATTTTGATGTTATTTTATAGTTTTTGGCTGAACCAATGTTGTTTAATGGTTTGATGTTATGAGGATATATGGTTCTCTTTATTAGTGGGGTGAGTTGCACACTTGTAATTTTTTGAAAGCGTGAATTCCACCAATGTTATTATCATGAAATCAGGTCCATATAATTCTCCATTATATATAATAGATGTTATATGTTCAAAATTATTCCTTACAATGATTTTTCAACATGTTTCTATGTCATTCCACCCCTGAGATTAATGTTTTTTCACTCAGTAAACTCATTTTTATCCTGAATTTTTTAATTAATTTTAATTGTTCTCACTAATCACATTGTTCAAAAATTATTTTGACAGTAGTTGAGATTTAAAATTTTTATTTTTATAAATATTTATCCCAATTTTTTAAATTTAACTCACATAAATGGAGAAAATTAAATTGAATTAGTCTTGTAGAGAGGATGAGAAAGAGGGGTTTTAATGCAAAAACGTTAAAAATGTTTCTATAATTACATGTCTATACTCATTATTAAATTTAATAAATTACCATAATTTGATTTATATATGTATAATTGAAATAATTTTAACTTAATTCCAATTAATATATTAATTTATCATTATAAATTATTTTGATTAAAATTGAATTTCCAATTGAATTTTAGCATTTTTTACTATTAGTCAAAAACGAAACATCCATGAAAAGTAAAAAAGTATCCCTAATGTAATTTTTAATCTAAAATTTCAAAACTGAATATTATTTTATCATATAAAGTTTTTAAAATTTTTAGAAATCAATTTTAAATTAATTGTGCTATGCATGACTAATCCATTTTTAGGTATATAATGTTTTTTTAGAAAAGATTTATATTTTTTTTAAATGATTCTAATTATAATTTATAATCAATAGATACCCAATAAATTTATGTAAACTATATATTTTCATAAGTTATATAATTATATTCGCAACTACTAATTTATTGTCAATTATATAATTTTCCATTGAAATAGTAATACTAATTGTATTTTGCAAAACTTTGTCTTGCGAGTAGAACAAGAATTCAATGAAACTTGTTTTTGTGTGTATCATAAGAAATATTTAGTGTTTCATGTAAGAAATGATAAAATCAATGTTTCATTTAACATAAAATATTAAATAAAATATTAATCTTCCACAATTATCATGCCATGAAAACATTCGTGGATGTTTGGAGTAATGGAAAGTGTTTCGTCGTCAATCTTAATTTCAAATCATGGTTTTTTATGTTCAAATTTACTTCAAGTTTAATGGTACAACGTTTTCTAATTTTTAGGATGTATAGGGAATTATTTTCATTATCATGATTTTTTAAATTTTATTGTTTCTTATTTATACTAAAACTATCCTTTTTTGGTTTTATTTAATGAATAGAATGTGGAGGAATATAGTTAAGAATGAGTTATTTGGAAAATGAAATTATTATTCCAATGGAAAACAAATTTGGGTTAGATATAGAGTATAAATTCTCACATCAATTATCAACCAACTATCTAAAGTAAAAAAAACAATATGATGAATCCTTTTGAACTCTGTTACACACTATGGTAGGATCATATCTTCATTGAGTTAATTATGAAACAAAATATATCCTCTATTAGTGGTTCTTTTAAAACATATATTTACATGAAATATATCAATAAAAAATATAAGAGATATTTTATTCTCAATATTTATTGGATAATGAAAGTATTGTCTCTGAAAAATTTCATTTTAAATTTAAAGCAGGATAATTGTGGTCTCTCAACAAGAATACAAGGAAAGATAAAGAAACTACCTCTATGAAATAAGAGTTTAGTATGAGAGTATTTTTCAAAAAAAATATACATAATCATATTTACACTAAAATGGTGAGTTAATTACTATATAAGATACAACATAATGAATAATAAAACTGATCATATGTATAAAATCTCATGCAACTTGCAGGGTATCAATCTAGTTTTATCATTTAACCTAAATGAAAAATATTATTTTTCTTTAGTGGCTTAAACCATGTCCCTAACATGAAATGTATAGGATGTAATATTCAAGATATAAACATAATTTACTATTTTATCTAAAATATTAAATTAATGTTGTTCACTCCCATTATTCTCATGGATTATGTTACAAGAATATAAAAATGCAATATTAAAAATCGTTACCCAAAAGAGTTCCCCTCATGTGTCGGTGATGAGAGAAGGTGGATAGTTACCACATGATTCCATCCTCCACAAGGCTTGGGGTTAAAGACATACATTGAGGGTTTAAAAAAACATAATATTGGGGTGAATTACAATATAATAGAATACATAAAAAAAGAGAAAATGTTTTTATACTAATAAAAACATTCTAAAAATATTTATATATCAAGAGACAAGGTAAAATCACCTAGAGCTCAAAAAAATTAAAATCAACAATTACTAGAAAACCCCAAAAAGATCTATAAAAACAATTATATAGTAACATCTATAATAATCTCTAAATTTATCTTATTAACTCGAAAAATAGTTTATATATAAAAGGGGAGAGAATAATGGTATATTCAGTACAATCCTCCCAAGATCCTCTCATGAATAATATAACGAATCCATACTAAATGTTATTAAATATTAAGTGAAAACAAATCATCACCTAAATATGTAGTTTATTTTCCAATAATCTCTATAGATATAACTCAACAATAATATCTTACCAGATAGCATAAATTTTAATAATGTTAAATCAATCGAACCTTGTTACTAATTCACCATTAGTTTCCCACAATTTCCCAAACCCACACATCATGATCAACCTCTTTCCAAAATCTTTCCCAAATAAACATTTGATATGGTATGAGAAAATTAATGTTGGGAATAACATCATCTCATCATCTCATTACACATATCAATATATTAACCTATAAATATTCATACTCAAACATATCCCATATTATATGTATCATCCATCAGTTATTGTACCTCAATCCAATAAATAAAATACCCCATGTATTGAACCTCACTCCATCCCAACATGTACACACTAAACCGTTAATAATCATTATGATACTATATTATGAGATTTTTTTTGAAATAACCTCAATACATTATATGCCTCTACAAAAAAATATTGGGAAAATAAAAACAATGAATATCGGTATATAAACCTACCAATCAAATGGAGCGAGGATATTTGGGGAAGTCATCCATCAATTCATAACCATCCTAGATTTTGAGGAGAAAAACCTCATAGTGTTTAATGGGTTTTAATCAACCTAGCCTATATGGATGTGTTGGTAGATTAAATCAAAAAACATACATGTAATAATATAGTCGACAACTACACTATGAGAATAATATAACAATAGAATTAGATGTATCTAATATATCTCAGAATCCTCTATGCCACTTCTAAGATATAAATATATTATATGAAAAATAATTTTTAATTTATTTATTAAATAGATTCTTTTTTATTATTCAGTAAACATTATATTAATTAAATTAGTATCCATTAATTAACACTTTTAATCTAGTTACATTACATTATTTCACATTTCATTAATTAGTAAGAGTGATATACATTCCCTATTGGAATAATACAACCTAGCACATAGTTATTAATATTATCATTATCATTTTAATTCTATAAAGAATCAAACATATGGGGTTAAAATTTATTATTATCATTTTGTTCCTTTATTCTAGGTACTCTAGTAAAGATTTCAAAACTACAATGAGAAGAGATAAATAAGTAAGAATATATAACTACCTCACGTTATGAGGAAAGTAAATGCCTTTAATAATAAAAATCTAAATACTTATTTTAAATTTATTAATAATAAGGAAAAATCCATCGTTACCAAATCAATGGGTAATCCCATCTTCATCCCCTTCTAACTATATTGGTTCCATTAATGAAACTATAATGAATATCATCAAGCATCTCTCCCTTAACTATGTAAAATACATCCAAAAAATTAGGCCTCCATGCAAATATATTAATAGTTATTGAAGTGCATATGAGATGAACTTGTTGTCAATATTAATTGAAGTGAACAAGAGTTGCATTTGTTGTTAATGATAGATCAATATGTGAATGAAAGTTATTGAAAATTAAGTTGGTGAAGCCTTGGATAATTGTTGTTGATTCAAATAATTGAATGCTACACTTGATCAATTCTCTAAGAGGATAACTATGATGATTGTTGAACTCGTCTTATGTTCCAAGACTTGTATGAAGGTGATACATTGTCACAAAACATGATGAAACAGATGAAATACTCAATCGTATAATAAAATAAGTGACATCTATAAATAGACACAAAGTGGATGAAGTGAAGAAGTCCATGCATTATGTTTTAATGCATGAGGAATGAAGACACTATCCATTCTTCATCTATGATCAGATTAAAATAATTTGTTGAAGATGTTTGGGATTTATGATCTAAAAAGAAATGAATGGATAATTTTTAAGGTTGAAGAATAGTGGATAATGGGATTTGATTAAAGAATAATGGTTTTTCATTTTAAGGAAAATTTAATACTTTGTTACTTAGTTTTATACAAGGTACATAGACTATTACATAACCAAAAATTGAGCCAACCAAGGAGGGCCAGCCGTGGTCCTCACCCTAAGAATTTGTGGGACCCGGGGGTCAACCATCCTCAATGGAATCACTCGATGCCAGCCCTACCTAAGGAATGTGTGTAAGAGCCATGTGTAAGCTCGTAGGTGTTTCACGGTGAGGAACTCCAGTAGCATGGGCGCTAGGTGTGCCCCCGGAGGAGCAGAGTGGGCACTAAGAGCACGCCCGTAGGAGAACTGGTGTAGGGTGGCACCAGAGGGGGAGAGGAGTAATCTGGTGTCAAGGAGACAAGATTTGATTGTTAAACCGTGTAAAACCTGCTACCCATTTCGATGTGGGATGACATTTTAATAACGCACAACTAATCCTGTTTTTCCGTCTAATCCAGCTCCTGATCACAACCGCATGATCCATCCTGTGTCTCATGATCTAATCATCGATGTACGTGATTAATCTGAGGTGGTCCAATGGCCAAAGATAGGCACCGAGGTATTCTTCATCCTCCAAACACCCGAGCTCCACTCGATGCTGCTGCTCGCCACAGATGAAGCTGATCCACAGAGATTGAGTTCCCAACCACCATTTAAACTCAATGTTGGTGAAAGATGATCATCTGGATGAACCAAATACATTCATTCATTAGAAGTTCTGTGCACGAAATAAGATGAAGAAATTATAAGGAGACCAAGGTAAATGATATTGCCGAGGGTGCACTACCTGTTCGATGTAAAATGAAATAGTTTTCAGGCATTCTTAAATGCATTCATGTGATGCACTCACCGAGAACGAAGAATCCCATGGTTGAAAAAAGAAACAGGAAACAACCACGATTTTTTGGGATATCTCAACCACGTTCGAATATATTCAAAGCTGAAGATCCTGGCTATAGAAATCTTTGGATCTCACAACATCTCAAGAGGATTTGAGTGGTGTTCCTCTCCTATAAATACAAAGCTCTTGATCGAGGCTCTGTTGTTGAAAATATTAATAGAAAGCTCTTATTTCTCCGAGAAATGGAGCACTGCATGAATGGTTTCACATAGCCCTGCTACACGAAGCATAAAAACTCAACTCTTGCATGAAGCAGTCCTGTGCATCCCTTGCAGGAAGAGAAGAAACAAAAACTACCATGGTTCACGGAAGAGGAGATATGTACCCTCTGTGCGAAGCTACCCACAATCGCATGACATGTTCTTTGAACCCTCATCATTTTTCATGCATGATAAACATCCCATAGGTAAAATAATTGGTGCCTTGACACCCTTTTTTCTCCTTTGTAGAGACACAGTCGAGAATCATTCTTTATTTCTTTGAAGAAGATCTCCACACACCTTTTGTGTGAACAAGAAAAACATGAGTTGATGATTACTCCCATTTTTACAAAGGAGAAAAAACCCAAGGCCCTTAGAGAAGAAAAAGGACTCAAGTTCTCTTATGTGTGTATAAGAGGAAGAAGGGAATTCATTATTCACATGCATATATCTTCATCATACCCATGAATACATATGCATGAGTTGATACCCACTTCAGGCAAATACAAAAATAATAAAAGTGTGTTCACATGTGAAGGAGGAGGAATAAAGAAGAAATAACACACAAAACTATGATCTCCCATTCAAGTTTGACGAAACACACACTTATATTAAATATAAATTATATAATAAGTGTGTGTGTGCTAAGAGCCAAAGGAAAAAGAAAATGAGAAAATGATAAAGAGAAGATATTGTTTGTATGCTCAAAGAGTTTCACCCATTGGGGATTTCACACAAGAAAGTGAAAAAGAAATGTGCATGCATGCATGCACATGAAAACATAAAGAAATATTGAAAACTATTTGTCAATAGTGAGAGAAGAAGATAAGATAGTGCACATTCAAAAGAAAGAGACACATGCATGCAATCATGCATGAACACATGCACGTGTGTTAATTCAGATGGTGAAAAGTGAGATGTTATTCTATGTTTTTATAATGACATAAGTGTATGTGATTATATACAAGTAAATAAAAAAATGTTTTAGTGCATTCAGATATTTCACTAAGGAAGAAAATTTTGAGATAACCATGCAATCCATGCATGAATTGAATGACAATAGAGACTGATGCAAGAATGAATTAAAGAAGCTATTGTATATGAGTTTTCAGAGATTGAGAATCCATGAAATGGGGCAGTACTGACATTGTGCAAGATCATTCTTGCATATTATATTCTTGAAGAATTTGTGTGCACCATTGGCGCAAATCATAGTGAGGCCAGGTCTTCATCAGAAGAAGATAAAATTTCTTGAGCATTATTGGGATTGACAACTGATCAACTCAAGTGATCAGAAATATTGAGCAATGCCAACATACCTTATCAAAGGTTATTGAAGATCCTTGAACAAATTCCCAGGCATTTTTGATTCAACAAGCCTATGGGAAGAGATCATAAGATCATCTAAAATGAATCAACGAAGACCATAATGAATGAATATGCTCATGTGACTCGAGAGCTAGAAGAACCATTTGAGATTCAGGGAGGTGAATAAGACTTTAGTGAGACTCTCGAGTAGGCCAGTGGGACTCTGGTGACATTGTGTGAAGCATTATAAGGAACCTCATGTGGGACTCAGAAGGGATAAAATGAGACTCCGTATCAAACATTGTAAATACTAACTGAATTATATTAGAGAATCTGTGTTGGGGGGAATAACCAACCCAACAAGAAGTATGTCTACGAACTGAAACTTATAAATCATTGTATTTAGTGCCTTTACATTTACAAAATCATTCGAGGTATGTCTGAGAGAAACAAGAAGAGTGAATCAAGACTATAACTATCCATAGAGGTTTAATTGAAAAGAATCAATTTGTAAAAATATTCAAAGGGATCATTGATTCACCCCCTCCCCATCTTTGTGATTCACACTAATCTGGGCACTTTAATTGGTATCAGATGGAAGGTCACCTCTAAAAAATCCAAAGAATCATTATGAAGTTCATATTTGAGTAGACGAGTGAACATCCTCAAGTACAGATATCATCCAAGACTCATAAGAACATAAAGAAGAAATAGACAAGATAGATCAATAGGAATATTACTACTACTATGGAAAAACCTTCTATATAAGGTAATCGAAAGGTAAAAATGTGATAATACTTTTTATTTTTCTGATAAAGCTTGATCAATATATTATGATGACATATCAATTAGTGATCTTCAAACTAAACTCAAAGATCATCTGAATAAATTCACTAGATTAGTGGAAAGACACATTGCTGCAAGCATTACTGTTATACATGATGAAAAATTATAACTAGAATAAAAAGCTAATTCCTTGGAAGAAGCATTGGATAAAAGTGTTGGCATGTCCAACACTCTCACACAACTAGTGAAGGAAAATAAATATACAATTTCTCTTAACAATAAATGATATTCTCATGTTACTAATGAATTGGACGGAAGTTTTTCTGAGAAATAATTCTTTGATATTGTATTTTTAGAATATTTCCATGCATTTGAAAAGTTGCACAATGTTTCTATGGTTGTCAATATATCTCAACCAGAAGACAAATCCAACTAGATAAACAAGATTGACATAAATTTTCATCAATTAAGAAATGTGAATTAATAACAAATAACAATGCTGAAGAAGAATTGGGAAATAATGTAGATATTAGTTGAGGATGAGAAGAACTCTCTCAACATGAAGTGCTAAGAGATGGAGGTGAAATTGAAGAATCAACAATCACTCGCTGATAAAACATCCCAATCAGCTAGAAGAAGAGGTGATGTCACTCAAGTTTTCATTGAGAAATATGATTCCAATAAGAATGTAAAATTATCCACTAATCCAATGGAAACATCCTCCAGGAATAAGGTATTCCATAACCCAGTTACTTGTGTTTCTACTAATGTAGTTTCATCTGCAAGTACAATCTCAAATCCAAAAGTTGGGAAGATGTGGATTGATAAAAATGTCCATACATCCATCAAAACATCAAGGGTGGATACTGGAATAATTAAAAATAGAAACTCAAATAAAGATTATCCAAATAAAGAAAGACTATTCCAAAAAAATGCACTAAATCAAGCCATATTGATACTACAAGTAAAATAAAGAGATTTGTTGGTTATTGTTGGTGTTTTTATAAGGTTGGATATTAGGTCAATGATTGATGGAATAATATTTCCTCATATAAAAATTATGGAAGGCCAAAATTCTAGGAATGTAGATGTCAAGAAATAAAGAAACATGAAAAGAAAAAGCAGAATGCACAGATGAAAAAGAACTTGTTTATTATGAATAGAATTGAATAACTTGAAGACTTATGTGATAATTTCAACAGAAGTGGTCATAGTCATTATGAGTGCAGGTTTAGTCATACCATGCCTCAGGTGTATGTGGATAAAAAGTATAGACCACAACAAAGTCATGGGAAAGAAAAAGGAGTTTAAAATTATTCCATTTGGAATATGAAAAACAATAAAGCCAAGAAAAGAATGAAAGAAATTATTCCCAAGATGAATTTCATACCAGATTCCATGAAATTCATCTCAACCAAGAAAAGATGTTTCTATAGTGAAAAAAAGGTCATACCATGGATCACTGCAAACATGCCATGGAAATGAATGTAAGAAAACTAAAATTAAAAAGAGAATCAATACAAAAGAAATTGGGATTGATTGAATACATTCATAAAGATAATCTTAATAAGTTTCTTAAGAAAGGTAACTAGAGGACAATGAGGCAGACATGTGGACGATCTAAATTAGAGAATGGTAAGGAGCGTTTAGTTATCTGGACAAATCATTTTCAAATTTCTAGAGAATTGAAAAGAGAGGATGATGAAATTCAAGATAATGCTAAGGAAAAGTGAAAACAAGTCATTCCACACAAAAGAGAATTTGAATTTCATGATAATTAGTCAACACGTGACAAATAAAGTGTATCACAACTATTATGTCGAAGGTTCAAAAAGGTTTTACATCATGAAAACAAATGTGTAACTATTTTTCCAAGCCAAATGGATAAAATTAAACAAAAAGCATCAAAATCTACTTCACTGCTAACAGAAGTGAATAAAAACAATATACACAAGTTGAAGGTGAATGGAAGTAAATTATCCATGATGAAAATGAAAAATAAAAATTCCAAATGTATAGGAGACATCAACATGAAGAGTAACCGACACTTTAGAGCTATAAGGAAAGGAGTTCTAGGATTGAGAGAAAATTAATATCCCCAGTTCTTCAATTAAGAATCTCATTAGTGTTTCATATTATACCCTTATTCTTTTTTTATACATATGAGATTTCATTGTAGGGAATTGAAGATGAAGGTCATTCTTAAAATGACTATTGAATGGGAAATTTGGAGAACTGCAAGTTGAACTCATTATTCATGTAAAGACCCGGAAATTTCAAGGAATTTGTTTTTTAATTTTCTTTGGAATTTTCAAGGACGCAGTTTCTGACGGAGCCTGATTCCGAGGCCCGGTGTGCCCAGAATCAATTTCCGAAGTTTGGCTCGGGTACGTTCAGTGAACGAACGAGCGGAATTTCTAACTTTTGAACCGGTGCCCGGAATCAAATTCCGAGGGCACCGATGGAACCGTAGCGCCGGTTTTTGCTTAGGAATGCCTTTCTTGGAGTGGCGTTTGCTTGGGAGCAGTTGTTTAATAAGGTTATGGTTTAAGTGTAAAGAAAAATTATATTTGTGTTACAAATTTTATTTATCTTCTTAAGTGGTTATATCATAAGTGTGGAAGTTGGGGTGGAATCACAAGTTCCTAACTAACCAAGTGAGGATTAAGGTTAGGTGGGGCCCACATGAGCCCCAACCCTTCACCTTCCCCTTAACTCTCTTCTACCCCCCTTAAACTCCCTTGCACTTAATGTTCCAAAACCCCTCAAATTCCTAACTCCTTAAACACCTTAACTCCCTTGAACCCCCCCCCCCCAATTAAATGTGACTCTTCACTTCCACCTTCATTAATTTTGGAGTCTCTCCACCCATTAATAAAGGATGTAACTTAATGAATTTGAACTATTTTGAATTCATTAAGCTAACACTATAATAAGGTGTGTTGTTTTATTGTTTGGGGTTGGCTAAATATTTGTGATAGAGTCATGGAAGGATTGAAGAGAATTCCACCCTCGACGAAGAACACGAAGGACATCTCCAAACATGGAACAACGTCTTCTCGACGAAGAATGCCTTTTCCAAAGAAGAAAGTGAAGTTTCCAACGTCGATCCCTTCTTGGATGCCTCCTTCTCACTCCTTCCGGAATAAAGAAGGAAGCGCCTTTCACGAAGAACGCTGACGTCGTCAACGGCTTCTCTTTTCCGATGTTGACGAATCACCGCCGCCTTTCCGCGACTTCGTCAACACATAACGAAAAGCGAGGTAGGGGTTTGTTGTTGCTTTATTTAATTATTTTACGTTCTTGGTTCTAGCATGGCAAACATGAGGATGAACGTTTAAGTGTTATCGTCTAACGAGAGGGGGACCGGACCGCACAAACACGGCCGAACCCCCCTCCTTTGTTCTTGAATGTTTCTTGTGGATGAAACGAGATAGCGTGGTGTCATCGCCCCACGCGGGAATCACACGGAAATTATTGTGTGGCGCCGTCGCGCCGCGCCGTGGAAAGAATTATCATGAACACGACGCCGTCGCGCCGCGTCGAAGGAAACTGAAGACGCCGCGGCCGGAGCGGGGCCGCGGCGGAGGGGCGCGGTGCCGTCGCACCGCGCCGGATGACGAAGGCCGCAGCCGGTTCCGGGCCGCGGCGGATCGTGATGACCGGCGGCCAGCCGGGCCGCCGGTGCCGGAAGACGGAAGAGGACCGGCCCTTGCCGGTCCTGTTGACAAGAAGCCGGTCGGCCAGGTCGGGCCGGGCGGGTTGGTGGAAACCGGGGGAATTTAATTCCCCCGGGCAGTTATTTGGCCCCCCATTATGAGGGGGGCCGGTTTCACAAAGGGGGGGCAGGCGGCCCCCCGTTTCCAGCAAGCTCGGCCTTCGGCCTAGCTGGCAGCGCGCCCAGCGCGCTGCCTTGCGCCGAACCGGCGCGCCTGGCCGGTTCGCCACGCTGGGTCGGGCCGCGCCGCGCCGCGCCGGGCCGGGCCGGGCTGTGTCGGGCCGGGTCGACACCGTCCGGTGCGGGTCGACCTGGTTCGGGCCATCCGGGGGGTCTCGGGCCAGGACGGCTCGGGCCCGAAACCCCCGTTACCGAGCGGTTTGTTCAAATGCCCGTATCTTGGGCTACGGGCCTCCAAACGACTCGTCGTCAGCAGCAACGCGAACCTTGGATCGAGACGGTCGTTTCGGTATACTATACTCAAGGTGCACCTTCCATTTCGGGAGCCTACGTTGTTAAAACTCCGTAGTTAAGCGTGCTTGGCCTAGAGTAGTGATCAGGATAGGTGACCTCCTGGGAAGTTTCCCAGGGTGGGTGTGAGACGGAAAGGCCAATAAATAACAGACCAGGCGTCCGATTGACGCACCGTCTGTTTCGTTGAATTCCTCTAAGCGAGATGGATCTTTCGGCTTACTCCTCTCGAGGTTTAGATGCCGACGGAGTGCGGTCGGGTTGGATCGCACCGAAATCCAACCGGGCCCCTGGAACGAAAAAGCCAATAACTCTCAGACCGGGCGTCCGATTGACGCGCCGTCTGTTGCGTTGAGTTCCTATTGACGATACGGAACTTTTGGCATCCTCCGCCCGAGTTTTGGATGCATATGGATAGTGGCCAGGTTGGATTGCACCGAAATCCAACCGGGCCCCTGGAACGGAAAAGCTGATATCTTTCTAACAGAACGTCTGTTTGACGAACCGTCAGCGGCGTTGGTGATCGCGTTGAGAAACGGTCCCTATGAGTTTACCCTATGAGAGTTCGGGGTATAGTTGAGATACGGCCGGGTTTGGTTCGCTCACGAAACCAACTGGGCCCCTGGGACGAAAAGGCTAATAACTCACAGATCGGGCGTCTGATTGACGCGCCGTCTGTTGCGTTGAGACCCCTATGACGAGGCGGTCCTTTGAGATACTTCTTTGTGGGACTTTGTGATACTTGGAGTATCAACCAGTAGCTCGTGGAGCGGACCCTCCCGGAAACGAGCGTGCGGAGTACGGAGACCGTGTAGCCGGCTGAGACCTGACGACTGCTTGACCGACTTGAATTGGTGTGAGTCGACTAGCCCAGTGGATGGAGCGCCCGGTATTTGGCAACAGACCCACGGCGGACGGAGCGCCCGGTAGTTGGCTGCAAACCCGCGGTACTCGACAGGAGGAGTACCTCTATAGGCTATTAGTGGGAGCGCCCAGTATTTGGCGACAGACCCTCAGCGGACGGAGCGCCCGGTAGTTGGCCGCAAACCCGCAGTACTCGACAGGAGGAGTACCTCAGCAGTCTTAGGTTAGTGAGCAGTACCTTGGAGTCGTGACAGGACCACTGTACACTCCAGAGACGGAGCTCTTCAGCAGTTACGGTTTCGATAATAAAAATCCTGGTTTGAGGTGAGACTTTTGACCTTGTGTTTACCTCATGATTGAGATGGGTCACTTGCTAACTTTGGTATATGTATGGGAATATACCCGGGTAGTGGTTATCCGTTGATTTCACAATCCTTGTGTTTCCTCATGATTGAGATGGGTTACTTGATAACTTAGGTATGTGTATGGGCATATACCTAAGTAGAGGTTATCTGTTGAGATCTTATTTGTGGTTATCCTTGTTGATTTAGTGAGACCTTGAGGGTCTCGGGGTCCCTACTGAGTATCGTTATACTCACCCCTGCACGGGCTATGCCCGCACCTCGTTGTGTTGGTTGCAGACGACGGGCAGTGCTGACAGAGGCTGAGTGTTCGAGGACTAGACGGTACCTAGAGGTGGACTATACGAAGAGATGGTACCCGGAGGAGGACCTCACAACGAGACGGTACCCAGAGGTGGACGTGGCGACGAGGCGGTACCCGGAGGTGGACCACTGGGCGAGACATACTCAGAGCGGACGCGGGACCTGAGGAGCAGAGGAGCTATATGTACCCACCCTTCAGGTGGGATTTCCAGTGGACAGCTCGGCGTAGCAGCTTCACTTTTCAGTTGCTGTTTTCCCTTTCGAGTTGTACTTTACAGTTGGGCTTGTATTTCCGGCCCCTTTTTACTTTCCGCACTTACTGTTGTACTCAGTTTTTACTTAGTGTTTACTTCTTCCGCTTGTACTCTGTGGTGCTTGTTTTCTTTTATAAAGGCAACGCCTTCCCAGTTATCGGGATTTTACGCCTTTGGTGCTAGTCGCCAGCCCCTGGCCTATGGAAGGCGGGCTTGGGGTAGTCACGGCACGGGCCCCGAGGACGGATCGTGACAAATTGGTATCAGAGGAGTTCAGTTCTACCACAGAACTCAGGACTCTGATCTTTTTCTATGTGAAGCAATAGTGTTAAGGGTACTGAGTGTGGTCTTTAGTTCAGGGAGTCCAGTGTTGGTGTGGCGGCCGACGTATCCGTACACCAGGACCCTGACTACTGATTTCCGACTTTGTACACAAACACACTGATTGCGTGTGTGTTTCCAAAGTTCTAAAGTCAGCTCAAACCAGGTCATCTCACCAGGTATAAGACGTTGATCGTGTCACATCTATTCAGGATGTCTCCACGCAGACAGTCAGTTGGAGTTCCGAGAGAGTACTCGATGACGGCTCACCGAGCGACGAGGCTCTGGTGTAGGGCCCTTTTTACTATGTTGGCACCCTCAGGTGGTGTACCAGTACATCACCACCTATTGGGCAGCAGATGCCAACGGCTATACTAGCAAACTGTGCATGCTGGCGGAGCGCGTTGCACGAGTTCCACCAGTAGAGGCCTCAGAAGTTACGAGGCGAGGCAGATTTCTAGACAGCAGAGCAGTGGCTGGAGGCGATTGATAGAGTTTTCCGCCTAGCTGAGACATCAGTAGAGTGGATGGTGGACTTGGCCACTAGTGTTTTCCAGTGAATGACCATGAGGATGGTCCGCATAGTGATGAGGCTTCGGTACGTGAACCGATGCCTGAGATAGTGCCTTTGGGTAGTGTGTCAGCTATACATCACTACTTGTTGGTCAGCAGTAACAACCGGCGGTACCGGTAGGTGACACATGTAAGTTTACTGCCTTACATGTGTTCTAACTTCAGATACCCTCATGTTCTGAGGTGAACCTGACTCATAGGCAGCTGAGGACTGGCTTGAGGAGGTGGCCGAGAATTTTCTAGAACTTTTACAGTTTCGGCGGGATGACGTGTTGATAGCTGAGAATTCATCGAGGCATACCGAACATATCAGGTACTCGATGGAAGCATTTCAATCAGTGCAATAGAGGTCGGACCTCTGAGCATGGTATGTTTAAGGGATTCCGAGACAGCACCTTTTCTCTATGCATTTCTACTTAGGCTAGAGTGCTAGAAGGAACCTTTGTGGTTGAGAATTCATTGCTGATCGAATACAGTCAGAGAATGTTAGAATTTTGGAAAGCAGGAAACTGACACCAATCTCGGAGACTTGGGCATGTAAAATGTTTCAAGAAGAGGAAATGTTAAGGACAGATGAATCTTCAGAGCAGTAGACATGGAGGCAGAGCTTGGAGAGCATCTCGAGGTGGTGTATATTTCAACATGTTACCATCACCCGCCTTTGTAGTCCCCGCTAGACTCAGGGAGTTGGAGAGCAGGGAAAGAGGGTAACTGCTTGCGGTCATGGAGTGCTACCAAAAAGGGGCTCTAAGGATGATTCGAAGTGCGGAATTTATCTTCTACTAGCTGCCGTAGCCACAGGCATCGAAACAAATCATCCCTTCCTTCCATGAATCTAGTCCCAGACCTAGAGATTCAGGTTAAGCCGTTGACTTGAACCTCACGTCTGGAGATACCTTTGGGAGGAGACTCGATAGTCACACTTACGCCGACGGTGTGATCTGACCCTTGAGGCGAGAGTCTCGGTTAGGACCTCTTGGTGGCTGCATCGAGGCCCTACGACGTTAGTTTGAGTATGTATTTGGCAATCACTGTTCATACTCAAATTGACGGTATTAGGCAAACGTTGGGATGGGTTTTCCTTGGTCGGCGAAAAGGAAACCCTGGGCAGCACAAGATAAACTCGTGCATGGGAAGATGTAGCCGATCATTCTTGGGTCGGCCAACCATACCCTCGTGGCAGCAGGAGTTTTGATTTTTAGTTCTAACCTAAAAAGTGAGACCTTTAGAATTCGAGGATGGCGACCACGTTCTTATACAGGTCTCACCTCGACGAGGTTTAAGGAGATGTAGCCGAGGTGGCAAGAGATCTCTGAGGTTCAATAGACCTTTCTAGGTCCCCAGCAGGGTAGGCGAGGTGGTTTATCGCTTGACCCATCCACCTCAGTTGCACCAGGTGCACGATGAATTACACGTAACTCAATTGAGGAGATACGTGCTTGATCCTTCACACATTATCGACCTCAGGGAGTTGGATGTCGATGATAGAGCGACATGCACGGAGGTTCCAGTGGGGATCAAGGATAGACAGGAGCAGATCCTACGAGGATGATCGGTTCCTTTGGTGCACTTCCTTTGACAGTACGGGAACCTCCAGGTGAGCACATGGGAGCGGAAGGATCAGATGCGTGCTCTGTACCGCTTTTGTGACCCTAGTTTGTGATGAAGCTTTATGGGGACGTAAAGCCCTGAGGTGGGAGTAATGTAAAGACCCGGAAATTTCAAGGAAATTTTTTTCTTAATTTTCTTTGGAATTTTACAAGAACGCAGTTTCTGACGGCGCCTGATTCCGAGGCCCGGTGTGCCCAGAATCAATTTCCGAAGTTTGGCTCGGGTACGTTCAGTGAACGAACGAGCGGGAATTTCTAACTTTTGAACCGGTTCCCGGAATCAAATTCCGAGGGCACCGATGGAACCGTAGCGCCGGTTTTTGCTTAGGAATGCCTTTCTTGGAGTTGCGTTTGCTTGGGAGCAGTTGTTTAATAATGTTGTGGTTTAAGTGTAAAGAAAAATAAAATTTGTGTTACAAATTTTATTTATCTTATTAAGTGGTTATATCCTAAGTGTGGAAGTTGGGGTGGAATCACAAGTTCCTAACTAACCAAGTGAGGATTAAGGTTAGATGGGTCCCACACGAGCCCCAACCCTTCACCTTCCCCTTAACTCTCTTCTACCCCCCTTAAACTCCCTTGCCCTTAATGTGCCAAAACCCCTCAAATTCCTAACTCCTTAAACTCCTTAACTCCCTTGAACCCCCCCCCCCCAATTAAATGTGACTCTTCACTTCCACCTTCATTAACTTTGGAGTCTCTCCACCCATTAATGAAGGATGTAACTTAATGAATTTGAATTATTTTGAATTCATTAAGCTAACACTATAATAAGGTGTGTTGTTTTATTGTTTGGGGTTGGCTAAATCTTTGTGATAGAGTCATGGAAGGATTGAAGAGAATTCCACCCTCGACGAAGAACACGAAGGACATATCCAAACATGGAACAAAGTCTTCTCGACGAAGAATGCCTTTTCCAAAGAAGAACGTGAAGATTCCAACGTCGATCCCTTCTTGGATGCCTCCTTCTCACTCCTTCCGGAATAAAGAAGGAAGCGCCTTTCACGAAGAACGCCGACGTCGTCAACGGCTTCTCTTTTCCGATGTCGACGAATCGCCGCCGCCTTTCCGCGACTTCGTCAACACATAACGAAAAGCGAGGTAGGGGTTTGTTGTTGCTTTATTTAATTATTTTGCGTTCTTGGTTCTAGCTTGACAAACTTGAGGATGAATGTTTAAGTGTTATCGTCAAACGAGAGGGGGACCAGACCGCACAAACACGGCTGAACCCCCCTCCTTTGTTCTTGAATGTTTCTTGCGGATGAAACGAGATAGCGTGGTGCCGTCTCCCCACGCGGGAATCACACGGAAATTATTGCGTGGAGCCATCGCGCCGCGCCGTGGAAAGAATTATCATGAACACGACGCCGTCGCGCCGCGTCGAAGGAAACCGAAGACGCCGCGGCCGGAGCGGGGCCGCGGCGGAGGGGCGCGGTGCCGTCGCACCGCGCCAGATGACGAAGGCCGCAGCCGGTTCCGGGCCGCGGAGGATTGTGACGACCGGCGGCCAGCTGGGCCGCCGGTGCCAGAAGACGGAAGAGGACCGGCCCTTGCCGGTCCTGTTGACAAGAAGCCGGCCGGCCAGGTCGGGCCGGCCGGGTTGGTGGAAACCGGGGGAATTTAATTCCCCTGGGCAGTTATTTGGCCCCCCATTATGAGGGGGGCCGGTTTCACAAAGGGGGGGCAGGCGGCCCACCGTTTCCAGCAAGCTCGGCCTTCGGCCTAGCTGGCAGCGCGGCCAGCGCGCTGCCTTGCACCGAACCGGCGCGCCTGGCCGGTTCGCCACGCTGGGTCGGGCCGGGCCGCGCCGGGCCGGGCCGGGCTGTGCCGGGCCGGGTCGACTCCGTCCGGGGCGGGTCGACCCGGTTCGGGCCATCCGGGGGGTCTCGGGCCGGGACGGCCCGGGCCCGAAACCCCCGTTACCGAGCGGTTTGTTCAAATGCCCGTATCTTGGGTTACGTGCCTCCAAACGACTCGTCGTCAGCGGCAACGCGATCCTTGGATCGAGACGGTCGTTTCGGTATACTATACTCAAGGTGCACCTTCCTTTTCGGGAGCCTACGTGGTTAAAACTCTGTAGTTAAGCGTGCTTGGCCTAGAGTAGTGATCAGGATTGGTGACCTCCTGGGAAGTTTCCCAGGGTGGGTGTGAGACGGAAAGGCCAATAAATAACAGACCAGGCGTCCGATTGACGCACCGTATGTTTCGTTGAATTCCTCTAAGTGAGATGGATCTTTCGGCTTACTCCGCTCGAGGTTTGGATGCCGACGAAGTGCGGTCGGGTTGGATCGCACCGAAATCCAACCGGGCCCCTGGAACGAAAAAGCCAATAACTCTCAGACCGGGCGTCCGATTGACGCGCCGTCTGTTGCGTTGAGTTCCTGTTGACGATACGGAACTTTTGGCATCCTCCGCCCGAGTTTTGGATGCATATGGATAGTGGCCGGGTTGGATCGCACCGAAATCCAACCGGGCCCCTGGAACGGAAAAGATGATATCTTTCTGACAGAACGTCCGTTTGACGAACCGTCAGCGGCGTTGGTGATCGCGTTGAGAAACGGTCCCTATGAGTTTACCCTATGAGAGTTCGGGGTATAGTTGAGATACGGCCGGGTTTGGTTCGCTCACGAAACCAACTGGGCCCCTGGGACGAAAAGGCTAATAACTCACAGACCGGGCATCTGATTGACACGCCGTCTGTTGCGTTGAGACCCCTATGACGAGGCGATCCTTTGAGATACTTCTTTGCGGGACTTTGTGATACTTGGAGTATCGACCAGTAGCTCGTGGAGCGGACCCTCCCGGAGACGAGCGTGCGGAGTACGGAGACCGTGTAGCCGGCTGAGACCTGACGACTGCTTGACCGGCTTGACTTGGTGTGAGTCGACTAGCCCAGTGGAAGGAGCGCCCGGTATTTGGCGACAGACCCACGGTGGACGGAGCGCCCGGTAGTTGGCTGCAAACCCGCGGTACTCGATAGGAGGAGTACCTTTGTAGGCTATTAGTGGGAGCGCCCGGTATTTGGCGACAGACCCTCAGCGGACGGAGCGCCCGGTAGTTGGCCGCAAACCCGCAGTACTCGACAGGAGGAGTACCTCAGCAGTCTTAGGTTAGTGAGAAGTACCTCGGAGTCGTGACAGGACCACTGTACACTCCAGAGACGGAGCTCTTCAGCAGTTACAGTTTCGATAATGAAAATCCTGATTTGAGCTGAGACTTTTGACCTTGTGTTTACATCATGATTGAGATGGGTCACTTTCTAACTTTGGTATATGTATGGGCATATACCCGGGTAGTGGTTATCCGTTGATTTCACAATCCTTGTGTTTCCTCATGATTGAGATGGGTTACTTGATAACTTGGGTATATGTATGGGCATATACCTAAGTAGAGGTTATCTGTTGAGATCTTCTTTGTGGTTATCCTTGTTGGTTTAGTGATACCTTGAGGGTCTCGGGGTCCCTACTGAGTATCGTTATACTCACCCCTGCACGGGCTATGCCCGCACCTCGTTGTGTTGGTTGCAGACGACGGGCAGTGCTGACAGAGGCTGAGTGTTCGAGGACTGGACGGTACCTGGAGGTGGACTATACGAAGAGATGGTACCCGGAGGAGGACCTCACGACGAGACGGTACACAGAGGTGGACGTGGCGACGAGGCGGTACCCGGAGGTGGACCACTGGGTGAGACATACTCGGAGCGGACGCGGGACCTGAGGAGCAGAGGATCTATATGTACCCACCCTTCAGGTGGGATTTCCAGTGGACAGCTCGGCGTAGCAGCTTTACTTTTCAGTTGCTGTTTTCCCTTTCGAGTTGTACTTTACAGTTGGGCTTGTATTTCTGGCCCCTTTTTACTTTCCGCACTTACTGTTGTACTCAGTTTTTACTTAGTGTTTACTTCTTCCGCTTGTACTCTGTGGTGCTTGTTTTCTTTTATAAAGGCAATGCCTTCCCAGTTATCGGGATTTTACGCCTATGGTGCTAGTCGCCAGCCCCTGGCCTATGGAAGGCGGGCTTGGGGTAGTCACGGCACGGGCCCCGAGGACGGGTCGTGACAATTCATGATTTGGAAATTATGTGAAGTGATCCACAGTGGAAGATTATCAACATTCATATCTTCAATATTATTGGATGATATTCTCCACCAAGGAAATTCAAAGGGAGTGCACCCCATGAGGGGAAGAAAATATGTAAGATATGATATCATGGATTATGTCATGACAAATCTTCAAATTCATATCATCTCAGGAAGCTAAAACTGAGGTATTCCAATCACACATTCATCCTTTGGTCCTAATTTTAAATTTCATATCAATTAAGGGGGAGTTCTTGATTGATGAAAAGATGGGATGAAAGGGGGATATTTATCATTTCACTTTAACTTTTTAATATGTTTTGTGAAGTATGTGTATGATATAGAATTCCACTGATAAATATGATTTTTTAAACCCCTGAGAAAAGAGTTGGTACATTATAATCATGATTTCACATATATGGTTTATTATGGACCATACTTAAAACCTTTTTCATATCTCTCTTTTTTTTACACTGTGTTAGCCCAACTAGACATAGAGTTGATTAACTAAAGGATCTTTGCTATGTGAACCATGTTACATCATCTCTCTCTCAGAAACATTCCAAAATATATTATTCAACTGGATGAGGAAATTTTTTTGAAGAGACCCCACTAACACCTTCGAATTTTGTTTCCAATAAGGTGGAGAAACGTTTGGAACACATATTGACCCATACAAAGTGTTCTTAGGTGATATTGACAAAAATATACAAAGGGGTAGGTTGAATTTAATATAAGTTGAATTTGTTGTCAATATGGATTTAAGTGTATAATAGTTGAATTTTTTGTAAATGAGAAGTCAATATGTGAATGAATGATATTGAGAAATAAGTTGTTGAAGCCTTGGAGAATTGTTGTTGATTCAAATCATTGAATGCTACACTTGACCAATTCTCTAAGAGGATAACATTGACAGTTATTGAATTGGTCTTAAGTCCAAAGGCTTGTATCAAGGAGATACTGTAACAACCCGAGATTTTATAAGATATATTCGTTTTAATTTCATTCACATCTTCTGTTGTACGCTACATCAAGATTATCTTGCGCTATACACAACACCGTATTAGCTTGCAGTATAGGCAACACTAATCTTGGATCGTGTTACACACAATTTCATGTTTGTTTGATAGTAGTTATTCTACAAAACATTGAGTATATATATATATATTCAATTTATTTTGTTATACGCAAAAACAAAGTAGTCGTTCACTACACACAACCCTGACTTGTCTTGCATTACATGCAATCATGACCTTCCTCGATAGCATGTGTTGTACGCAATACAAGGTTTCACTAAACAACGATATATGGTTATAATATTATTATGAACTAGTAGTTATGAATAGTATCAACTAAATTTTGAATTTTATAACATTATTATTCATCTTACACATTTTCTAGAACATGGTATGAGAACAAAATCAATTTTTCGAGTAAAATAAGTATTTTTTAAAAAATGTAGTTTTTCTGCCTTTTGATGGCGCACCCACATTAAATCTTGTTTTTGACATGTCTATAAGTTCAATTTGACAAAATAAATATCTTCTTAGGAATCAGGATATAAAAATTTACTTTGGATAAATTTTTCATATTATTTTGATAACTTTCATATTTTAATGAATAGTAAAAACACACTATATTTTAATTAAAAACAACTTTTTTCATTGCAATAATTTAGATGGTTAGATTATCTTTTTAATTGGTTTTAAAGTGTAATTAGAATATATTTTTTTCTATTTAATCCAACGTTGTTCATTGAAATTAATTTCACTTTGAAATTGGATATAAACAGGTATCAATCTTTTGATTGTTTTTGTTTCTTAAAAACACGCTATTTGTTTTGATAACAGGAATTAAATTTAAAATTAATTAATTCCACTTATATGTTATGATTTTTTCAAAATAGAAATAAATCTTGAATTTGGAATATCAAATAATTCTTAGGCTGAATTTTTGGTATTTTTCTGAAAAACTTCAATTTTCGATGAATAGTGAAACCACTTAGTGGTAGTTAAAAAACTGGCTTTTTTAATTTGAATTAAATTTTACCGCTTCTGTGAATTGAATTTTAAAAAATCCGAGAGACATGGTTAATATCATGGATTAAATGTGGTTCAATGTGATGAAAATAATTTTTGGTGAATAGTAACTTTTTATTTTTATTTACCACGGTTAAAAGTAAATAGGATAAATAAGGGTAAAAATGATATTATTATTACACTAAAACATGTCCTAATTATATTTTATAAGTGTAATTTGACAAAAAACAACCTAAGGAATAAAATACGACCATTTAGACCCACTTGGATTAGATTGGGACATTTAATATTAATTTATTTAAAGAAGGATTAAAATAATTAAAATCAAAGTTTAATAGGTAAATATTTTTTAATATAGGGTTATACATAAGATAAATTAGAATATAAATATTCATTAGAAATCTAAAATTTTTTATACATAATGGGATTTTATTTATAATTTTTAGACATTAAATAATTTAATTTATTTATGTCACAAATATGATGCAGTAATTATCTTATTAATGAAATATTGACATAATTGATGTTATAAATACCCAAATAAATGTAATATGAGACTATTTATGAATTAAAATAATTTTATAGGTCAATATGACTTGTTAGTATTAATTTAATTATCTTTTTGCGAACTAATCATTCTGTTATGATGTTCACAAAAATCAATTATCAAATAGTGTCAAAATTGACATAAAATAGTTTTTAAAACCAATATTATATTAATAATTGTTATTTTATTCCTAAAAATATAATTTTCGGCCAAATGAATTAGATAAGGTTATATATATTAATAATAAACAACTTGGGGTTCGTTTGGCTTGTTATAGTATGTTTATTAACCTTATAGTGTAAGAAAACAAGAAGACACAGTAAAATTAAAATTATTTAACATAAGGTTAAATCTAAATGATAAGGTTAAAATAGAAATATAAACGTTTATAAATTCTATTGGATGAGAGGATTTTGACCCATCCACACATTAGCTTCTAAATAAATCAATTTGGAGCTATTAAAAACCGAATATAACTTTATAATAAAATAATATTTTTAGTTTTTCCAAAGGTGCCCCTCTCCTCCTTTATAAAAGGGCACCTCCTCCCTCTCTTCCTCACACCACATTGAGACTTAAAGCTCGGCCAAACCCTGCCAAATTTTCTTCTCCACTTCCCTAGAAATATCCTAGAGGTCCTGGACTTCTTCAAAGACCAATTTTAGTTCCCTAAGAGGAGGTCTCAAAGAGGCGCTTCAAAGAAGTGGTAATGACTGTAACCGATTCTTTCAACATTATTTCTTCTTCCACTTCTGCTTATTTAGTTGTTTAATTATGAAGTAATAACATCAGTATAACTCATATACTGATATGTTATTATATGTATGAAAAAACTCTATTTCACCATCTATCCAACCTACGGAAAATGAAATCACAACGCGTGTGTACGTACGGAATACCGTCTCCACACTGTGGTGAAATATGTTTTTCCACCAACACCTTACATGGATGGGTATAATGGTGTAAAGAATAAATATATATTGTTATTATAACATCATAATTATTCTGATATATTATACCATCCACTCTAATTATATTCAATAATTATGGGAACAATATCATCGCTCGTGCGTACGTACGGACTACCGTCTCCACGACGCGATGAGATTCATTCTCCATATTAACCATACATGAATGATCATAAAGTTTATATAATTAATAATAATGAAATATATGAATGATACTGGATTTATGTATATATATATGTATTTCATCTATTTAGTTTCATTCAATTCAATAAGGAAACGAAAGAATCGTTCATGCGTACGTACGGCCTACCGTCTCCATGAACAGTGTATTTCATTCCTTTTATCGATCTATAATATATATATGTATATGATGAATATATATAATATATATAATCATGTTTTACATTCTGGAATTATGTAGATCAGGATATAAGTATTAATATCAAGAATGACAAGTCGAAACACATACGATAAATGAAATGATTTTACCCAAAAAGCTGCTTTAACATGGAATTTACAAATGAACGGGTAATACAAAGTCCTAAGTGAAACATATATGATACCATAACAATGAATATGATTCTGTAATAATTCAATAACATTATTTAAATCATTATACAGGAGGTTCGGATACGTATGAAGCATATCGGACCTAAGGTAAGGGGTAATTTTGCAAATCTCATTTTTATCCGAGATTTCTTATTCATAAGTATTTACTGGGGTTATTGCTATCATCCATGTCCATGTTTTATAAAAATGTATTCATGTATGTGTAAAGTCCTTTTTACCCATTTTGACTTTTACCCCTTGGTATGGAAGGAATCTTCTTTTATTTACCCTAAAATGTACTTTTTTAACTTTTCCGACAAAAGTACGAGATGAATGTTTTTTAACGTATACGGCATGAAAGGATTTTTACGGTTTTATAAAGCCTTATTTTCATAAAGATTCCTCCAAAATATTTCATGACTATTTTCAACGAAATCCTTTTCTTTTAAATTTGCATGACATTTTGTGAAAAGAAAATGATTTTGAAGAAAAAAGGATATTTTCCTATAGAATTCATTTCAAGTGTTTTATCAAAACCATTTTTCATCTAAGATGGCATTATTTCATATGTGTATGTTTCAAGTATAATGTCTCTATGATTTACATGGTTTCAATTTTCATATTATGAAATGATATCCGTTTCTTTTATATGGATTATGTGATGATGGGATGATGTTTATGAAAACCATTTTATTTATTGGGTTTTTATGAATGATGTTTGTTTATTTTGTGGCACAAGTAAGAATGATTTCATTGTGAGATGGATGGGACCTATATCTCTCTCCAATGCATTGGGTAATGATTTATATCTCATGAGATAGACATGGCTAGAACAGAAAGTTAAACCGGTTCAGTAATACCGGACTGGAACGAGGAGTGAACTCGTTTCAGAAAGGGACATTGTCCACTAAGATGGTCTTGGCAGCAATGCCTTGGCTACTATGGAAATCATATCATGTGCATAATGGTTTCCACAATTACATGATTTATCCCCATGTTATTTTATCATGACTGATGTTCCATTATGATATATGTCTTACGTACTTCCATGATTCATGTCTTTGCTCAAGATTTTGATTTTTAGATTTTATGTTCAAGTTTTTGCATTCAAATGTTTATGGATTGTTTTATGTTCTCTATGTTTACCCTTAATGGGCATTTGAGCTCACCCCTTTTATATTTTATTTTCCCCAAGATATAAAGAAAGGTTTTAGGTAAGAAAAAAAGGGAAGATCTTTATTGGGAGATGTTGAAGTTCTTTCACCACGATTAGAAGATTTTTTTCCAAGTTTCAAAAGACACTAAACAATTACGATCCTTGTGTGTCTATTTTTGTTATGTATTAAGTATTCTGAAAAAGTAATTTATTGTCTATGTATGTCAAGCTTTGAGTCTCTACAGTTGGTATCAGAGGAAAGGCTTAGTCAGCCTTTGGAAACTAGGATGCGAGGACTTTAGTGAGATCCCTAGAGATATTTCTAAGGTATGTCTAGGGATGACCCTAAGGATAAGTATACGTATAGCATATAGTCATAGAACTATGGTAATGATCTTATAATTTAACCTAAGATGTTAGGTATTGAGGGTTCTCCCCCTTTACTATGTTGTTTTCCCAAGAATGATTTTTTCCTCTCACAGAATTATTTTTGTGTTTTTGACAATGGAGGGAACCAGAAGGAATTCGGTTAACATTGAATCCAATGGAAAAACTGGTGACTATGAGCAACAAAATTGCGTAATTCCTAGAGGGAAAGATATTGTGATTATTCTAAATCAGTCATCGTGATATATGATTAACAAGGTGAAATTTAGTGGTATTCCTAGTTCATCAAATAAGAGGAAGGTAGACTTTTATGCATGTTCGCATGTTGAGGAGCATAAAGAAAGGAAGATTGAGATTTCTAAAGAAGGGAAGAAGAACCTTGAGGAATACCTAAAATGGAGGGGAAGATGTTATCTGTGTGGAGAAAATGTTCATAGAGTGATAGACTTTTATGGAGTTCAATGTCTTATTTGTGGAGAACATGGGAATTACCCAACTCAATGCCCTGACCTAAAAAGTTACTTCTAAATCAAGGAAGGACTTATTCCAGGAAAATCATTGAAGAGGATGGATTAAAGTGTTTATGTATTGGTATTCAAGAATAATTTTGTTGAGGTACTTTTATGGTGTATTGGAATATTATTGTATTATTATATTGTGGTTTTCAATAATTTTATGGTACTGGTAACCATGGAAAGTGATTGAGATATTTTTGGAAAAAGATGATATGCGCATAATGAAGGGATAAGGAGAAAATGAAATGTTTGATTGTATTCATGAGCTCATGACTGTTATAAGGAAATAGTTATATCATGGTTTGAGTATATAGAATTTTGGGGTTTTGGTATGTGGAAGGAGTTAAGATTTGACAGCACTCATGTTTTCACTACGATTCAATGGGTATTCATTTTTCAAGAGAATACGTGATTAAGGCCTTCGAATGTTTGGAATGTGACCAAAAAGACATATCTTATGATAAATGGGGATCAATGATGGTATTAACATGCTTGTTGTATGAAATCTCTGGTAATCATTTTCACTATAATATGACAGTGGACTGTAGTATTCTGGATAAGCCTAAAGATTGGAATGGATTATGTTGGACATAAGTTAGAAGTTTTTTTGATATTATTGATGGGATGTTATAGTAATGTAGTTTTAGAAAAAGGATAACCTATAGGATGGGCGACATCCCATCGTGTCGGACAAGGCTGTGGGAATCAAACCCACAACCGAAGTGCAACTGGCCTTTATCGCCTACCACTGGCCTACAGGAAGTCCCTGTTTAGTAGAAACTAGTTTCATTATATTAAGCAGTATGATATATGAAGTATAAGTTCATTTTTGGAATTGTATATAATTAACCTCACCATAGATGGACTTATGTATTTTTGATAACTTTTATAACCTTTTGTTTGAGACAGATGGAGTGACCCATCATTCTATCACATGATCTGCTAACACTTCACAAATGACAAATTCAACTTTGTTTCTTTAAGAGATAAAGTGGAAATTGTCCAAAGAACGACCAACGGTGAGACTGTACCAAAATCCGGAAAGTATTTATTCTAATTCCAATTTCATCAACTTTAGAGAATTGACCATGAAAACCAAAAATGTTGTCCTAGTGCCCTTATATCTGATGAATTAGATGGTACCTTAGATCATCACAAATCTATGGCTTTGTGATTGATGGTTTTTTCATAGCCATGTTCTCTACCACTCTCCATCAGAACTTGATGTTTAGATTTCTTTTATATATCCATATTTTCACCTATATTCTCCTATATGGAAACCCAATGATGAGTTACTTTGGGTAATCGTTACATTTCATACTTTAGTTTTTAAAATTAAGTTTTATTATTCCTTTTTACGATGTGGGTTTCTATGAATAGTAAACGATTTATAACCCCGACGAATTTCGAGAGCAAAATTCATTTTAAGGGGGGTAGAATGTAACAACCCGAGATTTTATAAGATATATTCGTTTTAATTTCTTTCATATCTTCTGTTGTACGCTACACCAATATTATCTTACACTATACGCAACACTGTATTAGCTTGCAGTATACGCAACACTAATATGTGATCGTGTTACACAAAATTTCATATTTGTTTGATAGTAGTTATTCTACTAAACATTGAGTATATATATATATTCAATTTATTTTTTATACGCAACAACAAATGAGTCATGCACTACACGCAACCCTGACTTAGCTTGCATTACATGCAATCGCGACCTTCCTCGATAGCGTGTGTTGTACGCAATAGTAGGTTTCACTAAACAACGATATATGGTTATAATATTATTACGAACTATCCGTTATGAATAGTATCAACTACATTTTGAATTTTATAACATTATAATTCATCTTACACATTTTCTAGAACGTGGTATGAGAACAAAATCAATTTTTCGAGTAAAATAATAATTTTTTAAAAAATGTAGTTTTACCGCCTTTTGATGGTGCACCCACATTAAATCTTGTTTTTTACATGTATATAAGTTCAATTTGACAAAAATAAAATTCTTCTTTGGAATCAGGATATAAAAATTTACTTTGGATAAATTTTTCATATTATTCTGATAACTTTCATATTTTAATGAATAATAAAAACACGATATATTTTAATTAAAAACAACTTTTTTCATCGCAATACTTTATATGGATAGATTATATTTTTAATTGGTTTTAAAGTGTAATTAGAATATATTTTTACCATTTAATCCAATGTTGTTCATTGGAATTAATATCACTTTGAAATTTAATATAAACAAGTATCAATATTTTGATTGTTTTTGTTTCTTAAAAACACTCTATTTGTTTTGATAACAGGAATTAAATTTAAAATTAATTAATTCCACTTATATGTTATGAATATGGGAAAATAGACATCAATTTTGAATTCGGAATATAAAATAATGCTTAGGCTAAATTTTTGGTATTTTTCTAAAAAACTTCAATTTTCGATTAATAGTGAAACCACTTAGTGGTAGTTAAAAAACTGACTTTTTTTAATTTAAATTAAATTTTACCGATTCTGTGAATTGAATTTCAAAAATCCGAGAGACACGGTTAATATCAAGGACTAAAATGTGGTTCAATGAGATGAAAATAATTTTTGGTGAATAATAACTTATTACTTTTATTTACCACGGTTAAAAGTAAATAGGATAATTAAGGGTAAAAATGATATTATTATTACCCTAAAACATGTCCTAATTATATTGGATAAGTGTAATTTGACCAAAAACAACCTTCGAAATAAAATATGACCATTTTGGCCCACTTGGATTAGATTTGGACTTTTAATATTAATTTATTTAAAGAAGGGTTAAAATAGTTAAAATCAATGTTTAATAAGTAAATAATTTTTAATATATGGTTATTCATAAGATAAATTCTACTATAAATATTCATTAGAAATATAAAACTATTTTATACATAACGGTATTTTATTTATAAATTTTAGACATTAAATAATTTAATTTATTTATGACACAAAGATGATGGAGTAATTATCTTATTAATGAAATATTGACATAATTGATGTTATAAATGCACAAATAATTGTAATTTGAGACTTTTTATGAATTAAAGAAATTTTATAGGTTAATATGACATGTTAGTATTGACTTAATTAACTTTATTTGAACTAATCATTCTGTTATGATTTTTAAAAAAATCAATTATCAAATAGTGTCAAAATTTACAAAAAATAGTTTTTTAAACAAATATTATATTAATAATTGTTATTTTATTCCTAAAAATCTAAGTTTCAGACAAATGAATTAGATAAGGATATATATATATTAATAATAAACAACTAGGGGTTCGTTTGGCTTGTTACAGTAAATTTATTAACCTTATAGTGTAAGAAAAAAAGAAGACACGGTAAAAGTAAAATTATTTAACTTAATGTTAATCTAAATGACAAGGTTAAAATAGAAACCTAAACTTTTATAAATTCTATTTCATGAGAGTATTTCGACCCATACCCACATTAGATTCTAAATAAATCAATTTGGAGATATTGAAAACCGAATATGAATTTATAATGAAATAATATTTTTAGTTTTTCCAAAGGTGCCCCTCTCCTCCCTTATAAAAGGGCACCTCCTCCCTCTCTTCCTCACAACACGTTGAGCCTTCAAGCATGGCCAACCCCTACCAAATTCTCTTCTCCACTTCCCTAGAAACATCCTATAGGTCCTGTTCTTCTTCAAAGACCAATTTTAGTGCCCTAAGAGGAGGTCTCAAAGAGTCGCTTCAAAGAAGAGATAATGTCCGTTACCGATTCTTTCAACTTTATTTCTTCTTCCACTTCTTCTTCATTAGTTGTCTCATTATGAAGTAATAAAATCAGTATAACTCATATACTGATTTCTTATTATAAGTATGAAACAACCCTATTTCACCTTCTATCCATCCTACGGAAAACGAGATCACCACGCGTGTGTATGTACGGAATATCGTCTCCACGCCATGGTGAAATCTATTTTTCCACCAACACCTTACATGGATGGGTATAATGGTGTAAAGAATAACTATATATAGTTATTATAACATCATACTAATTCTGATATATTATACCATCCAATCCCATTCTTTTCAATAATTATGGGAACGATATCAACGCTCATGCGTACGTACGGACTACCGTCTCCACGACGCGATGAGATTAATTATCCATGTTAACCATACATGAATGATCATAATGTTTATATAATGAATAATAATTAAATATATTAATGCTACTGGATTTATATATATATGTATGTATGTATTTATGTCATCTATTTAGTTTCATTCAATTCAATAAGGAAACGAAAACAACGTTCATGCGTACGTACGGGCTACCGTCTCCATGAACGGTGTATTTCATTACTTTTATCGATCTATAATATATATATATATATGTATATGATGAATATATATTACATATAAATCATGTTTTAAATTCTTGAATTATGTATATCAGTATATAAGTATTAATATCTAGAACGACAAGTCGAAACACATACGATAAATGAAATGATTTTACCCAAAACGCTGCTTTAACATGAAATTTACAAATGAACGGCAAATACAAAGTCATAAGTGAAACATATATGATATCATAAAAATGAATATGATTCTATAATAAGTCAATAACATTATTTAAATCATTATATAAGAGTTTCAGATACGTACAAAGCATATCGGACCTAAGGTAAGGGATAATTTTGCAAATATCATTTTTATCCGAGATTGCTTATTCGTAAGTATTTACTGGGGTTATTACTATCATCCATGTACATGATTTATAAAAATTTATTCATGTATGTTTAATTTCATTTTACCCATTTTGACTTTTACCCCTTGGTATGGAAGGAATCTTCTTTTATTTACCCTATAAGGTACTTTTTTGACTTTCCTGACAAAAGTACGAGAAGAATGTTTTTTTAACATATATGGAATGAAAGGATTTTTACAGTTTTATAAATCCTTATTTTCATAAAGCTTCCTCCAAAATATTTCATGACTATTTTCAACAAAATCCTTTTCTTTTAAAATTGCATGACATTTTGTGAAAAGAAAATTATTTTGAAGAAAAAAAGGATATTTTCCTCAAGAATTCATTTCAAGTGTTTTATCAAACCCATTTTTCATCTAAGATGACATTATTACATATGTGTATGTTTCAAGTATAATGTCTCTATGATTTAAATGGTTTCACTTTTCTTATTATGAAATGATATCCATTTCTTTTATATAGATTATGTGATGATGGGATGATGTTTATGAAACCCATTTTATTTATTGGGGTTTTATGAAGGATGTATGTTTATTTTGTGGCACAAGCAAGAATGATTTCATTATGAGATGGGTGATACCTATATCTCCCTCCAATTAATTTGGTAAAGATTTATATCTCTTGATATAGACATGGATGGAATGGAAAGTTAAACCGGTTCAGTAATACAGGACTAAAACGAGGAGTGAACTCTATTCAGAAAGAGAATTTGTCCACTAAGATGGTCTTGGAAGCAATGCCTTGGCTACTATGGAAATCATATCATGTGCATAATGGTTGCCACAATTACATGTTTTATTCCCACGCTATTTTATCATTATTGATGTTTCCTTATGATATATTCCTTATCTACTTCCAAGATTCATTTCTCTGCTCAAGTTTTTGATGTTTATATTTTATGTTCATGTTTTTGTATTCAAATGTTTATGGATTGTTTTATGTTCTCTATGTTTACCCTTACTGGGAATTTCAGCTCACGCCTTTTATGTTTTCTTTTCCCCAGGATATAAAGAAAGGTTTTAGGTAAGAAAAAAAGGGAAGAACTTTATTGGGAGATGTTGAAGATATTTCAACACGATTAGAAGATTTTATTCCGAGTTTCCAAAGACACTAAACTATTACGATCCTTGTGTGTCTGTTTTTGTTATGTATTAAGTATTCTGAAAAGGTAATGTATTGTCCATGTACGTCATGCTTCAGGTCTCTAAAGATAAAATGTTACAACACATAAATAAGAACACTAAATATTCAATTGCATAAGGAAAGATGTGACATCCATCAATAGTCCCTATGTAGATGAAGTGATGAAGGCCATGCATTATGTTTTAATGCATGAGGAATGATGACATTATCTAGACATCATCCATGATTGGATTAAAAGAATGTGTTGAAGATGTTTGGGATTTATGATCTAAAAAATTAATGGATGATGTTTGAAGATGAAGAAGAGTGAAGAATGGGATTTGAATGAAGAATTATGGATTGTCATTTTAAGGATAATTTAATACTTGGTTACATTGTTTTTATACGAAGTACATAGACTATTCATTTACCAAAAAAATGAGCCAACCATGGAGGGACATCCGAGGACCTCACCTTACGCACTTGTTGGACCTGAGGGCCAACTACACTCGAAGGAAGCCCTTGAGGCCATCCCCGCATGAGGCATGTGTTCATGGGTAGTGTGTAAGATCGCATGTGCAACATAGTGATGAACCCGTGCAACATGTGCATTAGTTGTGAGTCTAAAGGAGCAGAGTGGGCGCTAAGAGCACACCTGTAGGAGAAACGGTACCAAGCTGCACTATAGGGGGGAGAGGAGTAATATGGCATCAAGGTGGATAGAGTTTATTGTTAATTCGATAGAAAACCACTGCCCGTTTGGATGTGGGTAGACATTTTAAAAATGTGGAACTAATCCTGGTCATCCATCTGATCTCGTGCCTGATCACAGCTGCACGATCAATCCCACATCTCATGATCTGATCAATGTTGTTCGTGATTAATCCTAGGTGATCCAATGGTCAAGGAGTGGCACTGAGGGCTTCTTCATCCTCCAAACACCCAAGCTTCACCCAATGCCACTACTCACCGCAGATGAAGCCTATCCACCAAGATCGAGCTCCTGACCACCGTTGAAGTTCAATGTTTGTGCATGCTGATCATCTTCATGAACCAAATATATGCATGAATTTGATGTTTCATGCATGCAACATGATGAATAAATTAGAAGGAGCCTGAGGAAAATGAAATTTTCAAGGGTGAACTGCCCGTTAGATGTACAAGGAAATGGTTTGCATATGTTGTTAAATGCACACATGTGATCCACTCACCCAGAAGGAAGGATCCTACAGTTGAAAATGGAAAAGGAAAAAATTTGGATTTGTGAGATATCTCATCCACGTTTGAATATATTCATAGCTGAAGATCTTGGTTATTGAAAGCTTTGTATCTCATGGAATATCATGCAGATTAGAAAGGTTTTGCTCACCTATAAATACAAAGCTCTTGAATGAGGCTCTGTTGATGAAAATATTAAGAGAAATATCTTGTTTCTCTAAGAAACAGAGCATTATGTGAAAGGTTCTGCGTAGCCCTACTACATGAAGGACAACAATGAAAATCTTGCTAAAAGTAGTCCTGCACATCCCTTGTACGAAGAGAAGAAGCATGAACTACCCTGGTTTGCGAAAGAGGAGATCTGAGCCCTCTATGTGAACCTACACACAAGCATGTGACAAGTTAATTGAACCCACACCGTGCTTCGTGTGTGAAGAAGATCCCATGAGTAAAACAGCTGGTGCAATGACACCATTTTTGCGCCTTTGAAAAGATAGAGCTGAGAACCATTCCTTAGTTCATTAAAGAAGATCTTCACATACCTTTAGGGTGATGAATAAAAACTAGAGCCGAGGAATCCTACATTTTTTACAAGGGAAAAGAAACATAAGGATCTTAGAGAAGAATAAGGACTCATGATTTTGTATCTATGTATAAGTGGAATAAGGACATGCATGATTCACATGCATACTTAGGCATGATACACATGCATACATATTAATTAGTTGATACCCACTTCATGAAAAAAAACAAATGAATAAAAATGTGTGCACATGTGAAGTATGAGGAAGAAAGAAGAAAGAACACACATAAATAATATTACCCATTTTAGATTGAAGAAACACACACTTATATTAAATCTTAACTAAATAATAATTGTGTGTGTGTGTGTTAAGATCCAAAGGAAGAAGAAGTGGAGAAAATGAGAAAGGGAATAAATTGTGTCTGTTCTCAAAGTGTTTCCCTCATTGGGGATTTCAAACAAGAAATTAAAAAACGAATTTTTAATGCATGCATGAACATTCACATGTAAAGAAATAATCTAAAGTGTGTGGGAATAGTGAGAGAATAATTGAAGATAGTGCACGTTCCAAAGCAAGAGACCCATGCATAACATCATTCATTAACACATGCACATGGGTTAAGTCAGATGATGCAATGTGAGATGATCTTTAGTGTTTGAATAATCACATAATCGTATGTGATTCATGCCATGTAAACAAGATAATGTTTTAGTGCATCCATCTATTGTAATAATGAAGAAGAATTTGAGATACCCATGCAATCAATGCATGAACTGAATGAAAACTGAGACTGAAGCCAGAATATATTAAAGAATCTCTTGTATATGAGTGTTCAGTAATTTAGAATCCATTTAGAGAGACAATACTGATATTGTGAAATATCTTTCTTGCATATTATTTTCATGGAGAAGCTGTGTGCACAATTAGCACACATCTCAGTTAGGCCAGATCTTCATTAGTATAAGATTGAATTTCCTTAGCATTGTTGAGACTAAAAACTAGTCAACTCAAGTGATTAGAAATATTGAGAAAAGCCGAGATACCTTATCTAAGCTTGTTTAAGATCCTTGAATAGATTCACAGGAAAGTGTAATTTAGAAAGCCTATATAAAGGGATCAGAAGATCATCTATAGTGAATCAAAGAATATCTTAAAGAAGGAAGTTCCTCTTGTGACACGAGAGCTAGAAGAACCCTGTGAGATTCAAGGAGGAGAAGAAGACTTTAGTGAGACTCTGGAGGAGACCAGTGGGAATCTGTTAATACTTTGTGATGCAGTATAAAGAACCTCCTATGGGAATCAGGATTGATACAGTGTAACTCTATATCGACCATTGTAATTACTAACATAATTATAGTGGAGAATATTTGTTGGGGATAATAACCAACACAACAAGGAGTAGGTATCTGATCCGAACCTTGTAAATCCTCGTGTTCAGTGTATTTACATTTACAGGATCATTCGAGGTAATGCTGAGAGACACAACAATTGTGGATCAAGGATTTAACCAGCCATAGAGGTTTAATTGGAAACAATCAATTTGTAAAAAGAGTGAAAGGGATCACTTATTCACCCCCTTTCCCTCTCTGTGATTCACACTAATCTGAGAAATTTCGTTATACGAGGATCACATAAAATATTATAATGAATAACACATCCATAGGAAATCATGGAATGTAATAAATAACCATCAAGGTCAATAAGGACACATAGTCCTAAAATAAAAAATTTATCCATCACATGAAAACATGATCAATAAACTGAAAAAAATTTACATTTATCAAACAACCTATTCATATTACATTTATTATTTTATTATCAATTATTTCATCTATGGAATATTATTGAATATTATATAGAGAGCTATTAAATTAATTAAATATTCTTTCTACCATCTTACATTTTCAACAACATTTAATGTAAAATGATTCATTAACATGATTTTTAATCTCATTATCTATGAGAAGAATTAAAAATTATTATTTTTAATCAATTCTATTAATAAATTTATGGAATAATTAAAAAATTAATCAAGAAAAAATTGAAGCAATTTATTATTATGAACTTACAAGAACCAACAGTTTAATTTAAACATGCATGCAAAATTTGATTATTTAATTCAATGAAAATTATCTGTTTTACATTGGTAACCAATTTCATAATTTAATCATTGTAATCTAAAAATATTAAAATATTATAATAAGGATAAAATTTGTAGAAAAATATATAGTAAAACATGTTGAAAACTATTATTATGATTGAATGAAATAAAAAGGGATCACTAAACATAGACAACATTTTATTTAAAATTATTTAACCATTGTTAGAAGACTTCCATCACCACACAATGAATCTAAGGAATGTTAAATTTATGATTTTACATAGTTAATATAGAATCCTTAAAAACATAACTTAGATGGGTAAATATTTTTAATAAGAGAATGGATCAACATTGTGGATATCTCATCACCTCTACCATAAGAAATTACATTCCTCCAAGGATCCCCAAAGAATATCATTCCATAAAAAAACCAACAATACTCTATTAGAATAATGGAGATCAGAAGACACAATATTGAATGATGACATTTGAGGAAACAATATCAATAGAATATGAAACCGAGATAAAAGTGAGATATAACATACTTCATATCAATCTAGAAGGAATAAAGGAATCTGGGATCAATCCTTATTGACAGTTACATCAATGAAATAACAATCCACCCTTATAAACTTAGGGTTTGAGAGAAAAAATTATGATAAAGTGGGTTTTGATAGAAATTGGGGTATCAATATAAAAAAGGGAGAACTATAGACCCTGGTTATCCCCTTGGAAAATATGTTAGAAATTTTTAATATAGGAGAAACTATAGAACAACACAAGGGACTATGATCCTATAAACCACGGTTGAAGAAGATTTAAGAGATCCATGGGTAAATTCTTGACTTCTAGATCTGATGACCATGGTGAAACCCTAAGTAAAATGCCTCATAAAACCTAATCAAAATGGGGTATATGATAGAACCTAACTTTTCAGGCGGCAACATCTCATAATAGTATAAAGATTCCTAATTCCCATATGTTTCAGCCTCTTCTCTCTACTCTATACTGCTCGACACTGGGGGGAAGATCCTAAACTACATATGGCCTCTATTACTATGATGTGACAAAATATTATTTTCCTTCAAAATCCTCCATCAATCCTATTATTCCATAGCATTGATAAACTATTCCCTACCCACCTCACTTATAGCTCAGCACACCCCTCCACACTACAGCCATGCCATTATTTCTAATGGTGCCCATCCTAGCCCTAAAATTACATGAAACAAATAATAATCACTTTTTAGAACCTTCAAAAGATAGAAAATAAAAATGTAAATGTATTCTAAGATATATATAGTATTAAATAAGATACCTCTCAAACCACTATCATGCTCGAGAATCCAAAACCAGACCTCGTGTTCTAGAGGGAAAAAAGGTTTTCCCAAATGGACAACGCGTGATATAGCTCTCATGGATATATTATACATAGGAACTAAACCACCATAAATTGAGGAATAAATCACTAAATAAATCAATAACATAAACCATCTCCAAAACACGTATAAGGGAGATACCTCTCAAATGAGGTAAATTCCATAATAAAGAAATAAGAGAAATCAATATCATAAAATTGAAAAGGTTAAACATTCACATGATTAGTTAAAATATAGGAAAATATGTAAAAAAAATATCAGGGTACAGATATTATATCATTGAGTCACAATCCTATATACACTCTTCAGTGACACATTTCTTCCATAATACAAGAAATAATTTAATATCATAGTCATGTAACACATTTTGTAGGTCTTGGATTTATACTGGCCACTCCTAGATGGATGAATAGTTCTAAATGTTAACCAGACCCCATTTAATGAAATTAGATTCATAATGAATGTTACATAAGTGCTAATCCATATGAATAATTTTTTTTATCTATCCCAATTACGTGGGATCTGGTCCTCAACATGCCATGGCTCCGATATGCATGAACACCAGGAATACCCTAACAAAATAGGTGAAAATATTAATCCCATGACTATAATGTTTTTTTTCATGATGAGGAACCACATTTTAGAACATGTGATATCCAATTTCAAACTCTAAGGGTCTCTCTAAATATGGGAATTGGACTTTTTATTGTACATTTATTTTTTCATCTACTTTTGAATTACACAAACCATCTCTATTATATAGTGTACTAGTTTTAACACGAGATTTAAGGACTCCTTAAAACATTTATATCATAATGGAGAATAAAAGGTTTTTAAAAAATAAAAAAATGGATCCTTTCCATTTGTTGACTAAAATTTATTAATGTAAAAATATGCAACCAAGGGTAGGTGCCTCATCTACCATCCTCTGAATTCCAACACCCAAGAATGAAACATGTTATCAACTGTTTAAGTAGTTTTATCTATATAAAAATCCTTATGTATATAGAGATATGTCCTAAGTTAAAATATATTACAATAATAATGGATACCTTTCCAAATATAGGATGTAAAACATGGATCACATTTACATATTGTTTTCTTTTAGACTCTATGAATCCTCACTACCTCCTCTAGGTACTATGTTGGAAAAAACATCAATTGAGATCAACTTTTTAACCACATTAATGCGGTATGATTTTAAAAAAAATGATCCACTATAACCCATATTGTATCAAATCCTTCTTGATGTCAAGGTAAACTAAAAATTAAGGCCAATAATATTTTCCTCCCATATCCACTATTGAACATCTAATGACTAAAGTAAAGCACTATAACCATAGTGCTCAAGATTTAGTTTCTGGAAGACCAATCATCGATTAAAAAAATATAGCACCCCCCAGTATCATGTATTAAACCATTTATTTATAATTCTTCAATATGTAAATTTTAGGGGTGATTTTTTGGAGAGTTTAGGGAAAATTTGTGATATTTTTTGTTATTTTTATGGGTGCACAGTTTGTGTACGGTTTGGAAAAACCATGAGACACCTATAAGAAACCATGAAAAATGAGACATTGGGTAAAGGGAAGGTTCATGAGTAGCACACAGTTCTTCCAAACTTTGCATATTCCAAAGAGAAACCATGTTATGTTAGACATTAATGTTTAGCATTACTGGCATACGTTTTGGAAACCATGAAATTCAACCATATGAGGTATATTCTTGAAGTATTTTCTTGCACACTATTAGCATACATTTTTTTCTAACCAAGTGATTAACCATTCATGGGTTAAAATTGATAACCTATAATTGTGGATATCACACATTTTGGTCTCTAACTCCCTATTATTTCTTCTTATATGGCCCTAACACGAGATACTCTCTTCCCAAAGGCTTAGGAAGCTTCTGTCATCGATCATAAGGTGATCTAAAGGCCTCTATTTGGGATTTAATGTTGTATTCTCATTATAAGTGACAATTATAGATATATCTTGGTGTTTTATATTAGATATACTTCACTACTCTTTTGTATTCATAAATATACATCCTTGTTGTGTATATCTAAGTTAATTTATGGAAAATAAGATTGTATTTGCCTTTTTTGTTGTTAGGGGGAAGATATTTAAGGTGGGGTTTGATGTTTCAACTTGGTTTCATTGGTGTTTGAGTGTCGTTCATCATTTTTATCTTAAAACCTGAGGTATGTGTCTTCAATATTTACTAATAAATTTTGAATATGATAGATTTATTTAAAATTGATTATTTTTTGGGGAATTTATTGTAAATTTTATGTTCAATAATATTTAAAAAAACCTCTTGACTGAAGGTTTTTAAAACAAAGAAATTTGGATTTCTATAGAAAATGGTTTGGTTATTGATTTTAAAATGTTCGTTTTAAAAAGTGTATTTTTTGGAATTGTGGTAAACAGTTTAATAAAAAAATTCTATAAGATGATTATTTTATTGAAATTAATTGAAATGGTTGATTTAAAATGGTTTTTAGAATGGTTTGCACAAAAATAATGGTTTTATTAAAATGGATCTTTGGAAATGAAATTGTATTAGAATTGAAATAGTCCTAGAATTTAAATGTATTTTGGATTGGTATGGTTTTCGGAATACTTCTTGGTGGTTGTTCATATTTCATTATAATTATTGGTTATAATAAGACATTTTTCTCTGTTCTAAAGGTGTAATGGAACATGTGAGTTAATTACACCATTACAACATGGTGGATCAATGAGAAACTTCTCAAGAGTATTGAACTATCATAACTAATCATGCCTGTATTGATGTGTGGGTTATGAATTGGAATGATTCATGCCAAATAGAATTCAAGAAATTTTTTGAGAACATTGTTTAGTTTCATTCCTTGATCCTTTTTATTGTTTTGAGAGAAATATTTATTATTTAACTTGTTTATATTTAGTTAGAAACTAATTTTGGAAATTGTTTAATATAAAATATTTTATATTTATGCTAACATGTTTTATCCTAGTGGAATAAGTAGTGAAGTCATTTTGGGAAATCCTACTCAGTTTTAGTACTAACCTCTTCTTTGGAACATTGGTGATTTTTTAGATGTTTTTTATTGAGGAATAGGAAAATTCAATGTATCAGACACCATTAGCATTACATTATGATGCTTTGTTTATTTAATGGAATTTGATAATAGAGCTGCTTAGATCTTGGATTTGTAGCTTCCTGGAGTTTTATTGGTTTTACACCCTTATATTGTGTACCTTGATATTGTACTCTTCTTTTGTGGCACTTAGTTTTATTTTGGTTTTGATATAAATGAAATTTTTGAGTTTTTGTTCATTATTTCATATTTTATATACCATTTATTTGGCTATGTCATGTTTGGTTTCCTTATTATTAATGTTAAAATCATCCAAAACATTTATTGAATCCCATATACATTTATTTCTATACTTTAGAATCTTGGGGATGTCGTTTAAGTTAATCTAACATCCTCCCTCCTTCTCAAGCCAATGATAAGTAGAGGGATGTTACAAGTGGTATCAATTTTGTTCACTACAACTTTTTTTAAGTAAAGTGGTATTATCTTGGTCCATTCAAATTTCTTATCGAAAATTTTTAATTGTCTTAGTCGGTATTTAAATTTGTACCTATTTTTTTGTATTGGAGTTGAAATTTGTTCTTTTCTAGTCTTTTGGATAGAATCACTAAATGTTGTATGATTGTCAGGACATGAAATGTATGGAATAAAAAGATGTAGCTAACATTTTTTTGTTGAAATTTAAGTTTCCATGGGGTTTGGTAGATATGTATTTTGGAGATTCTAATAGGATTCTAAATCTCATTATCAAGGGTTTATCCAATGAGATGATAATGTCCTCCATTATATAAATTACTTCGAACTAGGATTGTATATTTTATTTTTAGTAATGATTTATAATCAGTGAAGAGGTATTGATTATTGAAAAAATTTAAAATCATTTACAAATGAATGATTTTAAGAGACCAACATTGTGGTATTTTTAAGATTGATTCATTTTCAAAGAATGTATTAATTTTTTAAAAAGGGTTGAACATGGAAAAATTTGAATTTTGGAAAGAAAATATCTTATTATATGACATGTTACCATTTCAAATTGTTACGACTTGAGTTAATAGAGAGTGCTACTTGTAGAGGTTGTTATGATTATATAAACTGGAACATCATAGGATTCATAGGAACCAATCAGAAGAGGCCATTGATAATGTGGTCTCACCCTTTCCACAAGTGAACCAACATTTTTTCGAAATCATTACTCATGCTTTCCAAACTATTGAGTCAGGACTACAACCGGATACCCTTTTTACGATTTCTAAAAATGCATAAAATCCATGTAGGGAAAGTACAATTGTCTTCACTAGGGGAGGTGAAAAATATAGAACTAGGAGATAGAGGAAGTCGTAAACCAATTCTCAATGTGATGGAACACATCAAAATTAGTACACATGAGAATGTAACCTTCCTCCAACCCCCTAGACCAAACCAAGATGTTTTTGGTGTACTTCACTATGTCACATCAAGAAACAATTTTATTCACCCCAAAAATCATTCCAAAATTTCAAAAGGATGGGAAATATTCATTATTAGGTTCACAGTTCCCTAAGGATGAGATTTTGGGAAACTACTTATGTGTCGTAGATATTGTATACTTCGGTGGAATGAGGGTAGCATAATCAATCTCAACAACAAAATAAATCTAGCCATTCTAATTCCCAGAATACCATGAATCCTCAGGAAGTGAAATATCAATAGGGAAATAAGGAGAAAACTACAGCAAAAAATAAATAATATGGAGCACAAAATTTTATTTTGTATGATTGGTATGTAACATTAACTCTGAGAAGTATGATTCCTTTTAATCCTGTAGTTATGAATGCGTTGTTTAATATGAGTTAATCAATTTTATTTATTACTTATTATGCTAGTGATTCACTGATTTTAAATATTGGTATGATTCCATCTATTTTAAAACATGAAACTCATCTTGGTCAAATATAATTTCAATACTTTTTTATAGTTTTTTTCTATAACTATTGATGGAGCTAACCTGAAATGGTATATCTCTGTTCTAGAGATGGATTTCTATGATATAATTCTGGGTAAGGATTGGTTGACTATGTTCAAGGATAAAATCAACTGTAATACCAGAATGGTTAGTTTTATAACGAAATATGGCATTGAGCATCTCTTTCTAGGAGATAATATGGAAAAGGTGGGTATAACAGTCTTGTTCCCACCAGTAGTTTGAATGTTCTTATACTAGTTAGTGTAATTATATTTGGAATCGATATAAGATATTGAGAGGAACATTTTTCTAAAAGTGGTGGATCAATTTCCATATGCGTTTCCCAGAAAATTATTAGGGTTACCACACATAAGGGATGTCGAGTTCATGACTTATCTCCCCCATGGGACTACTACTATTTCCATTCCATCTAATCAGATAGAACCAATAGAATCAAGGCAATTGAAAGAGTAGTTTAAAGTGCTAAAAATCAAACAGTTAATTTGGCCGGGCATGTATCTATGGGATTCACTTTTCTTATTTGTGAAAAAGGTGGATGGAACTCTTCAGTTGTGTGATGATTACCATAATATTAACCATGTTTCAATAATGAATCGGTAAAAAATCCACACATTGATGATATTTTTGATCAATTGAGGAGAGTTTATTGGCTCTCGAATATTAAATTTTTCTTTGTATATAGGTAATTGTGTGTTCTAAAGGAGGATATCCTAATGACAATAAGATATGACCATTATTAAGATGTGATAATGCCTTCTGTTCTTACGAATCCAGTAGAGGTCTTCATGGCTTTGATGAATCAGATATTTCAATGGTATTTTTTTTCTTATGTGGTGTAATTTTTGGAGGAAATATTGGTGTGTTCATAGGTTGGGGATGAGCATGAAAAAAACTTAGTGAAAATGTTTGTAATATTGAGGGATACTTAAATGTATTAAAAACTATTAATGTGTGATGTTTCGATGCATGAGTTACATTTCAATATCAATGTAATTTATGAAAGATATATTTATGTGGATCCAGCAATGTTTGAGGCTATGATCTCTTTGAAACCTCTAACAAATGTCATTGAGATATTATGGTTCCATGGTCTAGATAGTTCTTATCAATGATTGTTGAATTAATTTTAACCACTAGCATCAAATCTGATAACATTTAAATAAAATAATGTTCCAATAAAATGCGAAGAATAATTCTATAATTCTTTTCAAGAATGATAATATTCCCTTACATCCACACACATCTTTATTTTTTCGGAATATGGAAAAGGTTGTGTGGTGTAATTTGATACTTCAGTAAAAGGGTTTGGGTGTATTCTTATGAAATTACATCATGTAATTTCTTATTGTTCAAGGTAATTATGAGTGAATTATATGAACTACCTGTCACACGATTTAATGTTATCTATTGTAGTCCATGTTTCTAATTCATGGTGTCATTATCTCTTTGGGGATAAATTTACTGTGTTCATGGATCATTATAGACTGAATTGTATTTTATGACAATAGTATTTGAACATGATGCAAAGGATGGGTCAGGTAGCCTCTAATGTTCAACTTTGACATAATGTATTCACATGGTAAAGGAAATACAGTTGAAGATGGATTATTTAGAATTTCTAATACTTAGTTAGAAAAATAAGCTTCAGATCGGTGGTAGTTCATGTTAGTGGTAGCATATATGAACATGGAATATGAATAATGAGGTTACATAACCATTTTCCTCCAAGTTTCCTTGTTTCCAAATTTTGTGAATATAGTTAAAGAATAACAAATTTTCAATTAATAATGTGTAGTGATGAGGTCAAACATCAATTTTGGGGAGACTGTTGAGAGATGGATGTTGGATTGGAGTTCAATTTTGGGGCATAGAAATCAGATGGACATACTGATTTCTTTTCAGTAAAAAATTAATTATTCATATAAATATTCATGATGGGATGTTCATCCAAGAATATGGTAGATGTATAAGGTATTGAAAGTGTATTTTTTGTGGGTAAAAATGAAGAGTAATGTTGATGAGTCTGTTTCAAGATTCATAACTTTTCAGCATGTTAAGGTAGATCATCAACGACTAGTACGTATTTTTTCATATTTAAATATTCTAATTTCGATGTGGATTATGATAGGTATGAATTTTATAATAGGTATCCCATGAACATTATGAAAATATTATATGAAATGGATGATAATGCACCGGATTACCATGTATTCGCATTTCATTCTGTTTCCGGAATCTCATACGGTGGAGGAATTTTCAAAAATCTATATCCGAGAAGTGGTAAAGAGGCATGGAGTACTAGTTTCAATAGTGTAAGACATAGATATAAGGATTATATATTTCTTCTATACATCCTTATATAATTACCTTATAACATAATGACCATGAGTATGATGTATCATCCTCATACTAATGGACAATTTGTAAGGGTGATATAAACATTTGAACATATGTTGTGGGATTACATAATGGATATTGGTTTCTCATGTGAGGATCATGTTCCATTAGCGGAGTTCTCACATAAAAAAATCTATCATACCTCAATATATATGTCTCCTTGAAAAGCATCGTATGGGATTCCTTGTCATTTCCCACTTTATTAGGTGGAATAGGTGAGACTTAACTATTTGGGGAAATCATAGTCCATAAAACAATAGAGAAGATTATGTTGATTAAAAAATGATGGAGACAACATAGATTCATCAGAAATCATCTTGGTATCATTGTCTATTTCTTTTGTCTTTCATGGAGACAAATCATTTGTGCTTGAGGATCTCTCTAAGGCTTGAACATCAACATTTTGGGAATCACGGAATGTTATCTCCTCAATACATATTCCCTTTTGAGAAATATTAATGGCATGGTCGGGTGTCATGTCATTTGGAATTTCCACCATGGATCAGTGTGGTACATAATTTTTTCCATTTATCATAGTTGAAATGGTATTATCTTGATCTCGACCATGTGATTCGATGGGATCGTGTTGAACAAATGACATATGCTTCACTATTACATATCCTGATGCATATTTTGGATAGAAAAAAATAAATTATTATATATTAAAGCATCAGTATATTGGTTGTTTTGTGAAACCATGGTCAGATTCAGAAAAATACTTGGGAACGGGAGAAAAAAATAATGATAAATGGCTCTAAATATTTTAGGAGAACATTATTTTTCTATATTATAGGGAGGGAAATTCCGATGGTGGGGATAATGTACCAGCCCATGTTTCTTGTAAGTAACCATTTATTTATTATTTTTGAATATGTAATGTTTATGGGCGGTGTTGGGTAGAGTGTGGATAGTTTTTGAGATATCATTGAGTATTTTATAAGGTTCCGTGATTGGTTAATGGTTTGTAAAAACCATGAAACACCTACAGGAAACAATATATAATGATACAAAGGCTAAATGGAAGCCACATGGGTGGTGTGTGCTTTGTAAACGTCATGTGGAATCCTAGGTGAAAATGTGCTATGTTGGATAATGGTATTTGTAATAACTAGCGCATGGTTTATAAATCATGTGTGCCAATTGTGAGAGATCCTTCTTGGAATTAGTGGCTTGCACTCAACTAGTTCATGGTTTGACTACCATTATGACAAACCATGAAGGAGTTATAATTTAGATCCAAAAATTGAGGACCTCACACATTTTGGTCTATAACCCCATCATTTTCCTCCTTCACAGCCCTAACTCAATATTCTATCTTTCAAAAGGTTGTTGAAGATTATACCAATGATCTAGAAGCTATCTGAAGTCTTATTATGATAATTTGAATCTGGATTCTCATTGTAATGGATTGTTATTGGTTTTTCATGATGGTTTATCTTAGATCTACGTCTCTATCTCTCTTGGGTTCTTATATATACATCTGTTGGGGATATATCTATTATATTGGATCCAAAATATGATTATAATTGATATTTTTTTCTAGGGGAAGAGATTTATGGTGTGGTTTTCGAGTTTCAAACAAATTTTTTTGTCACTTGAGTATCGTTCGTAGTTTGTATCTTAAAACCCAATGTATGTGTCTTCACTATCAACTCCTCTATTTATAACATGAATTTTTGATTTCAAATATACTACTTTTTGTTAAATTTATTGTGAATTTTTTTTGGAAATGATTGTTGAAAATCCTCTTGAGTGAATGTTTTTGGTAACATTGAAATTGGGTGTTTTGTAGAAATTTATTTGGTTCATGATTTTAAATTATTGGTTTCAAGATGTGGATTTGATAGAATTGTGGTTTTTGGTTTATTGAAAATGATTTAAATTGAATGATTTTTTTATTGAAATGAATTGTAATGGTTGATTTGAATTGGTTTTATGATAGGTTTTTAATAAATGAACGGTTTTATTGTAGTGGTTATTTGGAAATGAAAGGGTTTGGGAATTGAAATGGTCCTTTCATTTTAATGTATTGGTCATTTTAATAGTTTTTTCATGGTTTTGGGAATATGTGGTGGTGTGTGTTTGTATTTAATTATAGGGATTGGTTGAAATATTTCCTTGATCTCAGTTCCAATGGTTTAATGGCACATGGGATTTAATTTTCTTTTGTAATCTTAATGGATTGATGATAAACCACTCATGATTGTGGAAAAGTCATAACAAAACACGTATTTGTGGATTTGTGGGTCATGGATGGGAATTATTAATGCTAAATAGAATTCATGAAATGGTTTGAGAAAACTATTTTGTTTCTTTACTTGGAACTTACTATTGTTTTTTGAAAACCATTTCACTATAAATATTTTTTTCAGTTATAAACAATTTTTTTTAAAAATTATTTAAACTATGTTATATAAATATGCTAACATGTTCTATCCTAGTGTCATATGTAGGGAAGTAATTTTGCGAAAAACTACTGAGTTATAGTATTCACCCCTTATTTGGAACATTGTTGATTTTATAAATATTATTTATTGAAACATCGACAAAGTTTATGTATTACACATCTTGCTAGGTCCACTGGGATATATACCCTAAGGGAGGGTGAATCAGGGTATGATAGATTAAAAAAAATACATTTTTTATCTAGTTTCACTATTATATAGAACTATTTTCCCCCTCCTTACCATTGCAGAGTATGAACAAAACATAAAACATGCACAAGACACAAAAATTTGACTTGGTTCACCAAGACTAGGCTACATCCAAGGACTATACACCAAAAATGTGCCAATATACCAAATCCACTATAATCGCACTATAGTTAACATGTTCTGAATGGACTCACTATCCCACCTAGTTTACAACCAATCATAATTTGAAAGCTCATTGCACTCTCGACTGATGTTTTCTCACGACATCTTCAAATGATCAAGGAAAAATTTATAGACATAAAGGTCCCGCCATTATCCCTAATGAATGAATCCTCCACTGTATTTATATCCTCTATTTATGTCCCACTTTTAGCCAGTGATGAATGCCACTTTACCAATGTATTACTGTAAAAACTCAAAATAATTCATGTAACCCTTATTTCTCCATGTACGCAACATTAATGCCTTTCATGAAAAATTACACCTTTTTCATGAAACACCCATTATGCATAAATTCATATTATGAAAACTCGAATCTTATGCACAACTTTCGTAGCCGGCGTGAAACTCCCTTTACTTAAAATTATAATGTGATCTAGAGCTCGAATTCTCTCAAAGGATTGAGATACTTCTAATAAGGGAGTCACATATTATTTAAAGGTGTTTTCAACCCCTATGGCACTTACTTTTAGATTGGTTTTTATATAAATGGAATTTTTTAGTTTACGTTTATTGTTTCATTCATTTAATAGTGTTTATTTTGTTATGTAATGTTCGGTGTGTTGTTTTATTCTTATGGGGAAAATCCCCCTAACATATATCGAATCCCTTTTGCATATATTTCCATCCTTTTTTGTCATAGGGATGTCTCTTAAGGCCGAGTAACATCCCCCTTTTTCTCAAGCCAATGATAATTACATTTTTTCTAAAAAAACATTGAAATTTCATGCATCAACCAATGCCACCAAAACTACCTATTCAAAGACAGGTATATATTTTTCATATCCTAATGTGAAGATAATGAAGTGCTACGAAAATCATATAGAACTATCTCATGAATCACTATGGACATGAAAATCATCCCATGTAACAAAAACTATTGTTTTTCATATTTAGACCAACCATCATAGGCATCACTAAAGACTAATTTCTCTATTTAAATATTTACCTTAGAATCCCCAAACAAGGACTAATCCAACATGTTCACCAAAGATGATTGATCTATCATTAGAAAATGCATCATCTTCTTCGAACCTCCCCCACATCAAGATTCATCACAAAGTGTTATTCCATTTCTCTATAGGAATATCAAAATTTATGAATTACATAACTATGTGACTTCATTATCTATACAAGAGATATAATATCTCCCTTTATTTTTGTATATGTTAATGTGAAGAAAAAATACTACATAAATTTCATCAACAATAGATGTTGAAATTTCACATCACTCTATTAAAAGACATACCTATAGCTCTTACGATTAGTAAAATCAAAAATAAATCATTAAAATAAGGTAATCTATTTAAAACATTAGGTAAAATAAAACTACAGCTAACATGTGATCATGGTTGGAAATGGAATGTTCATGGTTACAAAACTACCAAGACCCACAAAAAAACTGATCTCTTTAGCATAAGAACATAAAACAACTCAAAAATAAAGCATTAGAAAAAACCAAAATCCGGACTCCCTCCTATTAATAAAATGGACTAGATAATTTTCCATCATCTCATTTAGCTCTTGGTAATGTTTTTGGCATTAATCAGTCCATAAGAATATCGTAAAATTTATTATCAGGGATTTCATAAGATTAAAAACCCAATAAAAATTGGCATTGAACCTCAGGTAATATTTTACCAGACCATAGAAACTCATCAAAACTATAACATATATGGGGGATTCCCAAGAATAAACCTCCTCATTATATGATAGATCCATACTACTCTTTTGTTTAAATGGAAATCCCCCTAAAACAAATATCAAGAGACGATTACTCACACTTCGACAACTCCCAAAATAGATAATGATGATGAATTATACCCCAAATGAAATGGAGATAATTTGAAAGCACCTCCTCAGGTGAATATTATCTAAGGATGTCATCGATGAAATCCACCAAAACTTATATAGAATCCCTTTAAACATGGAATTCATTAATCCCATTAAAATATATAGTGTTTTCAAAATAATAATAAAAATCACAATAATCATATAACTACCATGAATATATCTTAAAACAAACTTTAAATACCCTTATCCATCACCCACATATAATGATATCTTGAATTTAAATCAATCTTCAAGAGACAAATATCTCAATTTACATATTTGAATAAATCATAAATCCATAGAAAAGGGTAGATGTTCTTCATTATAACAGATTTATTCAATGATAATCGATACATAAGCATAAAATTCTATTTCCATTTATCAGGATATTAATGTTTAACAACCATGTGATACACTGAAAAGAAAAAAATGCCATGTAGAAATGTAAGATATATCTATATTCACAACTCTCATAGAATATAAGGAACTATCATATATAGAGATACTGATATAGAGGAACCGCTCGTTTTTAGATCAATCACAATCTTGATCTTTTGTTGAGGGGGTAATGCCATGATCTGCTTACGTAAAACATTAAGGTACATTATAATACCCTAAAAAACTAATGGATTAAATTCTAAAGAGCGTATCATATTCTCATCCAAAAAGGATGATAAGGATACATCATTCCTATAAACCATAAAATGGTCTTGCTCACTGGTGAATATTGTTGGCCTTCAATTAATATCCAATAACCCAACTTATCTCTTGAATCAATCCACAATTTACTACCTGAAATAAATCTAATCCATGATGAGGATAATTATTTAAGGTTGTATCCAAAAACATTGGAAGTCTCCCTAGTAGTGCCCCTGCCCTATCACAAGCTAACAATGTCTATATTTATTATACAAATACTCTTGGCATCAAACTAGTTTAATATATTACATGGGAATTAGAAGCACCTCTATTTCATGTTTCAAATCATGGATAATGGAAGATGATACAAAAGAGTACGTAGCTCATAAATTTTTAAAAAAAATACCCATTTAAATTACCAGAAATGGGTTCCTAGAAATGTGTCTAGCTCACTTAGTTATAGAATATCTAGAGCATAAAGGTGACCAAAACCTACTCCATATCCTCTACGAACCTACTTACTACCCCCTCTAGGTATACACTCTCCTCTATAAGGATAAAGGGAATCATTGTGTTGTACATTAACATCACCATATCATCTCTGTTGATTCCAAAATAGAACACCCTTCTTCTACAACCTCATCTGAAACTAGATCAGTGGAGGGACCTAAATAGAAGCATCTGGGACATGTTCACTATTCAGATAGATCATTCATTAATGTAATTGATGAATTAATTCTCCACAAAACAAAATCATGTATAAACCCATGGAATAATTCTAAAATATCCCACCCATAGAAAATGTGATAATTATGGTAGGGACATACCCCTATTTGACCAAAATTTATTCATTCTAGGAAACTATGATCCATAGACAATATCACTTCTTTGTGAGGAATCTTGATAACTCCTCCATAATGATGATCTATTTTTGGTTGGGGTTATCTCAATTACCTCTGTCCATTCCTACACTTTGAGATATTTTGAAAATATTAATGGGGAATCCTGGCACAAGATATCTAGATAAAACACCTTTAAAATGGATTTCCTTAGCCTCCTCGTCAGAGAACAAAATTCAATCACATTAGATAATAGACCTAAATAATATCCTAAACTACTATAAGATTTAACACCAATATCTAAAGGTAATATGATATTGGTGAATGATATCCTTTATGGTTGAGTAAGAAAAGTCACCAATTATCTTTTCTCATAATATATACCATAATAATGATTACTCGTTAGGATCATCGGGTAACAAAATCAACAAATCCTTGAGTAATTCATAAAACATAATCATTAATAATGAATCCCAATGCTCTATATGGACAAATATTATAGTGAAAGTTATCTCCACCTCTACTAACCATTCTTCTATGACTATATTTGAAATAGATCCCCCATAATTATGTCGAATCTATTATTAAAAATCTCATCATTTCCTCATCTAAAGTGTCATCATGGTCATCCTATTCTCTACAATGATTTTATGGAACATGAAACTAGTCAAATAAATTATTAAATAGAATAGGAGTTCATCAAAGAACTATATGTATAGGAATAAAAATTATATATGAACTCCTGTAAATGAAATAAAGAATACTAATTGTTTATTAATTATTAATTACATTTTATTCTATTATGGGTTAACATAATAAAATGGTCTGACCATTTCATACACATGAACAAAGAAGAATCAGGCATGATACTTTCCTAGGTATCTTACCTGAAACAAGTATCAAATCATTTTTAATACATAATGAACCTGATAATTCACACCTCTGATCAAAGGGGTCCATAAATACTTGTTTCTCTTCTAGAATACCTTATTTACATTACTAACTGGACATAACTAAAACATTTTCCCTACTAACCCATGCAGTCTCACCTATGAAAAACACAAAACTCTATCCTATCCCTCAGACTAAATGTCTGATACAAATCTATCACACCCTACCTAAAAATTGAAACCCTTTAAGGATAGTGAGGAGAGAATGAGGACACCAACCACCAGAATCTTTCCTCTCTTATGCCCGAGGTTTGCAACTAGAACAATGTTTTTAATAAAAAAATGGGAGGTATTTCCCTCTAATAGGGAATGTGATAGAGGGATATAAGACATATATACACCAATTAGAACCTACCCATAAAGATAAAATATATCTATTTTGTATATAAGTAATATAAAAAAGTACTAAAGCAACTGAATGGAAAACCAGAAGTACCAAAAAAGTAAACTCAACAATGACCATAAAGCCTAATCTACTCCTGAAAAACGGAACTAGTAAAATCTATTCCAAATTAAAACATTCTATTAAGGACCATAAAAACTGTATATATAAATATGGGGTGATCATAATATTATTCTTAGTATGATCATCCATGCATCCTCTCATTTAAAATATAACGAAAACATACTAAAGCCCGGTTAATAGATAGTGAAATAAACTCTGCACCTAAAATAGAATACTAAGTTCCTATCCTCACCATGGTGGTATCTCACCAATAATCACATAATATTGATCATGAAAAATAATAATCAGACATCTCGGTTACCCTACAAATGCCTCCCCATTAGTTTTAAGCCCTTCCCCAACCTCTCGCGTCCTAATCCATCACTCTCCTAACTCCAACAAAAATACACATTGGATATATTATGAAAACATACAAGTCCTGCATCACATGACTTTATCATAACATTACACATATCCATATAGTAAATTTTACATTTTTAGATCCACCACATCTCGTATGACATGAATTATACATATGGTAAGATACATCCATCCATCAAAGCTCATTCAAAACATACATATAATAATAATTGGTATTATATATATATATATTTGATCAAATGTTAATAAAATGGCAGAAGACATCATAAACATCTGAAAATATATATGGGGAAATAAAACACAATTCCTTCAAACATATAAAACCTTTAGGAGTATAGATATCGGCTAAATTGGGAAGTCATACATTCATTCCATGCCACCATGGTTGTTAAGAAAAACACCCACTCCATTTCCAATGGGGTTCCTATTCCCTAACCAAAAGGGGTGGGTTTGCATATGAAATCACAAAATATACAGAATAATATATAGCGCATAAACACAATATAGAAAAAACCAATAATTAGACTCAAAAGATTATAATGTATATCAAAATCTCAAATACCACTACTTTAAACTAGATATAACATAAAAACAGATTAATTTGAAATACTATCATTAAACCACATCACTTTTATTAAAAAATTCACATTATGTTAAATTATTCCATCGCCACTATGTAAAAATATTTTTCCCATTACATTAATCCATTCCACATTTTAGTAACCAAAAAATTTGAATTATATTCCCTCCAAAAAAAATCCAAATAATTCCATGGTTCATTTGTTTTAAATTATATTTTCATTCAAACAAGAATAAGCCACAATTATTAAAACATTTATTATTATCATTCCATTCTATTATTTTAGTTATTGTAGGAAAATAGCTTAATCTGCAATAAAAATATATACACAAGAAAGCACATATAGCATTATCATGTAGTGGGGAATGGAAGAGTTGTTAAACACCGAAACCTAGTAATAGTTTCTTTAAACATACTCATATCACGAAAGAATTCATCGTTAGAACCTCAATAGGGAATCCCACCTTCATCATGTTCCCAAAAACCCCATTCTATCGTTAACACCATCATGAACATAGTATTACATCTATACATCATAGGTATCAACTACTAATACAACCTCAAGCCTCCCTTTCCATATCTCATCATCCATCCAAGGATCATGTCACATAGATCGGAAAATATCACATCTATAGAACATCCTAAATGGAATAAATTTACAATTTACATCAATAGGGTAACTTGGCCCAAGAAATTCATTTATACATCTCATTAAAATGTCATATCTCATAAAAAACAACTATATTAATAAAACAATTGGTTTTATTCTATCTTCAAATAATGGATTAATTTTGACAGGTTCAATCTATTTCAACCTAATAAATCATCTATAATAATGTATTAAATTTATTAAACACGCCTTCATGTATTTTCTAATTTGAACATCCATTGAAGGAAGAAAAATAATTAACGTTCCTTTATAATAATTTTTAAATTAAAATTAATTCCAAAATCATGTTCTAAATAAATTAAATAAAAACATGGAATAGAAAATTAAAAAAATAAACATGTATACTTGGATAAACTGAATATCAAAATAATGATAAAAATAAATGGTTTCATTTAATTATACCTATTCTATTCATCTATCCAATCCCAAAAATTTATCAAATTTATGTTATTTACCAATTTTATAAATAAAACATGTTAATCCATATAGTCAAACCTGTTAAAAATATTTATAGCACATTATACTATGAAATGGGATTTAAACTATCATCATAGTGGAATGGAATAACAATTGATTGATAAACACAATAAATTTATTATAATCTTAGGTTTATACATTATAATGTTAATTAAACCACAACATTAAGTAACTAATCCATGATCTATTTAAAAATCATGCAAATAATGGATATTCAATGAATTGCCTCACCCAATATCATCAATGATATTTTCATTTGATGAAATTGATGTTGTGGATATTTGATCACATATTCCTCGTGAAACTACATCACATTAAGGATTACATCCCATTAATTCAACATAAAAACAACGAAAATTCATTAGAAAGATAGAGATTATAATCCCAAAATGGATATAAGAATATTTTTGTACAAGATTAATTAAAAAATAATACACAACCAAATTGAAGTATAACATGCCTCAGATAGTTTTGAATTAAATACAGGAAGTCATTATCAATCATACTTAATAGGGATTACAATCCTTCAAAAATAATCCTTCGATGCATAGGGTTTGAGAAAATTATGTGGGAGAGTTTGGGTTTAAATGGACTTGAATTATTTTTATGTATATTATAAAGTTGAATACAATGGAACAATACCATTGATGATACTTCAAAATTTACAAACATAGGAGAAACTGTAGTGAAGCATGAGGGAACACATAACAACCTCACTCTGTCAAAGCTTGTTTTCTATAGCCATGGGAAGATCAAATAAAAGAGGATTTGAATACCATGATGTATACTAAAGCAGAATGCCTCATAATCCCTTTTGCATAATGGGGGATGTGGTTCTGACTAAGGCTACACACTAAAAATACAGTGAAATTTGAAGAATTGCCTCAAACCCATATGTTACTTCTTCTTTGATCCGTGTCATATCACTGGGCACCTGGGGAAATCCAGTTCCACAAAATGCCTATACACAGCCATTATGGCTGAAAATGATGTATCCATAAAATCCTACATCGATCCTACTACATAAGAGATGGGATCCATTACATTGCAGCCACTATCATTATAGCTCAACCACCCCTCAAACCACAACTATTCAATTTTCAATGTTGACTGACTTACTATACCCTACTTCCCTCTGAACACATTGGTTACACCTATGACACCTTAGACACCTAAAACCCTAAAATAAAAATACTTCCAAGATCTAGGACTTTACATTTATTTTTTAGGAAAATATTATAAAACACATAATGTATTAAATAAAAATAATACGGGCTAAAATAAGAGAAGTATAATGGAGAATATTTTCTAAAAAAAGAGGTAAATGATTCTTATGAAGAAGATAATTTCATATATCACATGAATTTTAATGTTATGAAATGTTGAAAAACAATGGAATAGTTGAAATAAAACATTATCCTCAATGAATAACTTCACTATAATTATAGGGAGTTTGGAAATTAGACCAACCAGTTCACTTAAAGAATGCCTAATAATGAGTTTCAAATTTTGGAACCACTAAATACATTGGAAAAATTGAAATAATATGAAATCATAATTCCAGAAGTGGGTTATAAAAATACTATTGTGAATGGTGAAATTTTCATTAAAACTAAACTATGTGTATGTTATTAGATTCATGATCAATCCATCCCTTCATACAGGGGACGCATCAACAGAGTAACAAATCACTACCTCAACAATAATATTTTGATAAATCTGTATAAAAATAATTATTTCTTAAAATATTTCATTCAAATTCTAGGACTTTTCCCTAATATAAATTTTTTGTAATGTACTTCCCACATGTTTTATTATTCTCCCATTAGTGGGTTCTTATGTGATATTTGAAATAGATAATATATAAATATATATCATATAATTATAATGATAGGGAAGTAACATTTCATATCCAAAATCAATATATGATCATCTATTAATACAATTCATACCATGAAATCCCTATCATATTAATAAAAATATATATGTCATCATACCAAATCATCTGTAGTATAACACCCATATTGTCTTTAAATATAAATAGAGAGTATATGCCAATTATGATTGAATACATTGATGTTTTTCATGAAGTGTTACATTGTCAAACATAAAATTCTCATGTTAAGATTGTATATAATTTATATATGGTGCTATGAATTTATATCAATGAAACATTATTGGATATCCCCAGTTAAATTAGAGTAATCAATAAAGAATATCAAAGAAAAAATACTTTTTTTAAGACCAGGTTCTTCATCTTGGGGTGCACCAATCCACTTTTTTCAGAATATAATTCAACAATGCATCTCAATATTGATTTCCACTATCTTAAATAAATTATGCTCAATAATAAGTATCTTCTACTCTATTTTGATGACATATTTTTTTAGCTGATATGGTCTTAATAATTCTAAAAGGATAAAATTGATATGGATATCATTAATTTTGGATGAAAAGAGATATTATAAAAAGATTATCTTTCATATAAGATTTCAGAACTATGAATTCATATTCAGTCCCTTTAGATTTGTAGACAACCCTTCTATCCGGATGAATCTAATTTATAGATTATTTAGATATTAACTTGACAAATTAGTGTTATAATTAATAGAATATATTCTCACACATTCTAAGATAATGGATGATCTAGAATATTATTTGAGTATATTTCAATAGATATTGGTAAAGCATAATTTCTATTATATATTTATAATTATATAATTTTGGATGAGAAATTCATTATTCTCAGGCCACGTAATAATAAAAGATGAAATATAAATGGATCCTTCAATAGATGAGTTGATTGATGAATGTCCCCAAATAATCACTATAGTTGAGATATATAGTTTTGTGTGATTATTTTGATAAACAGAACACTCTGAGTTAAGATGTCCTTATCTGTCAAATCTACTAACAAAATTATCTCAAAATATTGTTCTCTGAAAATCCATATATGAATTTGAATAAAATTTAAAGGAAAATTAGATATGATTTTTCACTATAGGTGTAGTCTCAATGACATAGAGTACATATATATTTTTTATACCTAGACATATATCAATGATTTCATTGGGATGTGTGCTCACATAAAATGACATAGTGTTATATTATGCCTCAATAGAAATAAAAACAATGAGTAAAAAATCTATAACATTATTTAGAGATATTATTGGAAATATTATAATTATAGACATGGGGAATTACATATATTGGGAAATATATGAAATATATTCTAATTATAATGAAACAATTCATATATTCAAATAGAAGGGGTAGAACATGATCCAAAAAGGATGGTGGGAGTTTATTATTGACTATGACTGTTTGATAGATTACCACCATACAAGGAAAAACAACGTGGCTTCTAATATAAGTAGGGAGGATCAAATTAACTTATTCATGATGAGGATTGAAACATGATCCAATAATTTCATACTTATAAAAGATGAATAGTGATATACTAAAGGTATGGGAGAATTAATTTCTTTCCCAAATGAGTTCACCAAAATAAATCGATGAAAATATAAAGGATCCAGAAGATGAGGTTATGGGGATTCAAAAGTATATACATAATTTTTGAGAGGTCAACATTGATTTTGATAGAATTATATCATTTCACAAATGAATATGTTTTCCATAAATACAAAAACTGAATAAATAGATTATAAGTGATTTATATATGTCACCATTCTCTACCCATCTTTGATACATAATGTTATATGGATATTTGATGAATAATTTCTAATGAGATAAATTGGTGAGGGAGATTAGGTTTTTCATATCTTGAAAATTTTTATTCCCACATGTTATGAGAAAATTATAGAATTCTAGGAGGATGAAGAAACCATTACCCATAAATATTTATAAATTTGAGTACATCACTATGTAATTCAAGATTTGTATTATCCGAACCTCCAATTTCAATAATTCTGTTATTTATATAAATGATAACATAAAAAATTTAATAAATTGCATTTCATTTTCAGGAAGATATAATTCTATATCAATATATTATGACATAAATAATGGAAGTCAAATGAAAAAATGTAGCACAAAACTATATTTTATTTAATATATTTATGATGTTTAACTCAAATTTATAGAAATGTATTATAGAAAAAATTGATAGAGAGATGTGTTTTATCACTATATATAATTCTCACAAGGGTTTTATTAATAAAGGGTCATTAAATAATTGTACTATATGCATAGATCAAGTTTAATGTATTTTATTAGAGTATGGGATCAAAAAATCACCAAAATGATGTTATAATATAATAATATTTCCCATTAAATGATTCATATGGAATAATATAAAGCTATACATATAGAGAGGTCTGGTTGGTACGAATTTTAAGATAATTAGATGATGGGATATAATAATTCTCATTAAATGAATGGGAAGATTCAATTCATTTTGTATCACATTAGAACTACCAAATAAAAACAAAATTCATATAGTTAAAATCTTAAATGATATATGCAATTTCAAAAAACTAATAAGTTATTACATTTAATATCACAATTAATGAGGGTTATTAGATTGTGGAATAAGGTAATGTTAATCCCTAGATAAATTTTCCACTTCGAAATACTAGAAAATGTGGGGACATTATCTTATCATCGTAGATGTCCTCTGATCTTGTACTATTTGTACAATGTCTTCCATTTATATTATTTTAGGAAATACATACATTAACTATAACATGTACTAACCATAGAGTGTATTTATATTGAAAATGTTTAATATTATGAGCATAAAATGGTGGAGGTCATTGATTAATCAGATAAATTATTTTGAAACATTAAAAATCACTATGTTATTGTTTTTAGGAAGAATCGTATGTTTTATGAACATATTGGGGAATCAAAGGATGTAATGAATATAATGAACTGAGATTTTTCCCCATTAGAGTATTAAAATTTCAATAAAATATTCATTGGGGTTTCAATGAATGCAAAAATCTACTTATTACGATTTATTTATGTCCAATAAATCAATACTATATTATAAATATTATTTAACAGGAAACACCAAACTTAAATAAAATGTAATCCAATTTATTTGGATAAAATATTATAATTCAATATAAAAATTAATACCTTATTTAAATGTATTATGATACATCATTATGAAAATTAAAATAAGGATAAATGCACATGTAAATAAAAATTCTATTAACACAAAAGCATTACCCTCGTGGATATAAATGAATATAATCACACAAACTGAAATAATGGAAGTAAGGAAACAAATTAAAAATATTAAAAATATATTGATCAGTATGGGGATGAATATAATAAACTAATTTCATAAGGATTTATAGAATAATGGACCATTATAATAATATATATGGTTGTTTTATGTAAGTTCACTGGATGTATAGACAATATTGATATTTTCACTAAATATATGGTTATTAAAATATTAAATGGGTATGTTTTGTAATTGAAAATCACATAATATTAGAATGAAACTATAAATTTAATATTTAGATAAAATATATTCTTATTAAAATAAATTATTCCAATTTTTATAGTATAATTATAATTAATTTCTAAATAATGAATGTTTATTATGTCTTCAGATATATTATCATACCAATAGATTTATTAAATTAAATATACGTAATAATAATAATTAACATTTATAATAATTAACTATTAAATAATAACGTTGAAAATGTTACACTTCATGAAATTCATTGATTACATATTGTATATTATCTATGAAAAATGAATTGATATCCTTTAAATGATATCTCAATTTTTCTTTATATATATAGATTAATTCAGTTTTAATTTTGTATGAATATTTAATTAAAATAAGATCACATTCTATTTTAAAATCTATTTTTTTATAAAAATATTTATATATAAATTGTTTTTTATGTCACGATATTAATATCTCATATTTATATTTTTAATTATATTAACTGAATTTAAAAATGGAATAATATAGTTTAAATTGGTTATTATGGGTCATATTATATTTTCTAAAAAAGATATTTAAAATGGTAAATAATTGAACAAGGAAAACGTGGTAAAAATATATACACTGGGTAGAAATTTTGATAAATAAATTGATATTTTTGTATTTTAAAATTAAAAATTTTGGTTTATGGCCATAAAATATATTGTATAACCAAATTTTATCACATAACATACAAAACTACAATTTGATTCCATCTTTACCCTTCACTTAATATAGATTCCCATGAAATGTCTCTCATTTTGACACAAAATATGAGCTCTCCAAAACACATTCGAAATAATTCAATTACATTGAGGATATATTGATTCTATAAAAATTATACATATCATAAATTCTTTTATGATTTGATTTATCTTTTGGTGTTAATAAGAACATTGAATACATCATTCTGTATGAACCCTTATAAAAAATGATCCAAATCCACATGTATATTAGTTCTTCTATTTCTTTTCAATTAAAATCTATAATATAGTAAATATAAACAACATATTCAACTATAATTATGTTATGTGAAGATAATTAATATTATTATATAATAATATTATTTATATAATGTTTTCATATCACTATTCAATTTGTACAACATGTTCTTATTTGGGTTTGTTCAAACACAAACATGAATGGATGTTTTAAAGTCATCATAGTTTCCAACATGAATAAGTATGAGGAAAAAATGTTTCTATTATAATATATTAATGATGTGCATATTTTATGAATATATATATTTAATGATGAAATAAAAATAAATGATCAATATAAACTAACATGTTAATATTGATAAATTATTAAAAACATGATCATCATGGATTACATCCTCACAAACCATACCAATAACTTCCATCAAATAACCATGATTCTATCTAAATCGAAAGAAAAAATTATCTATATACATTCTATAATATGGAATAAATGTACATGGTATCAACGATAGAGGATTAACATATCAATTATGAAACATCATTGAAACAATTAATATTAATATTACATAATGATTAAAACAAATGTTATCTACAAAATATTAGTGTAATGAAGGATTACAATTGATTAAAATAAAACATATTAGAAATTAAGGTGGTTTTAATTTGTTTTGTATTATTATTTAGAATATTATATTTCTTTCATGATTGTTGGGAGTAAACAAAATATTTTCATCCTCGGTATCATTTTTAAATTGTGATTGTTTATTTTTGAATTTCCAATAGGGTAAATTACAAGTATCCTTTCAATAACTATCCAACCATTTTCATGTTCTATATTTATTCTAGGATTTTTAATACCATATTATCATTTTACATCCTCTTTGATTCATAATTTACATTGTATTATTCTGGTCTTTGAAATCAATTTAATGTACAATTTTTAGTTTATTATATATTTTGTACATATCCATATTCTTCAGTTCGATTTATGGTATTCAAAAAAAATTCCTAAATTATTACATAAGGTTTATTTTCCAAAAATCATACATTTAATATAGAATCAATAATATCTTAACATTTTCAGTATGTTTTGTTCCTATCATCTTAAACTTCTTTACAAAATCTAAAAAGAATCATCTTTTTAAATTTTTTCTATACTATTTCATTTTCCTATTGCATTTATCACTTTTATTTATGAAATATTCCCTCTATGTTTTCATTTTATTCCAATTAAATTTTCATTTCCATTTTTTATTTAATATTTTATTTTTAAAAATATGTAACATAAAATTGAATGGTATTTCATATAATTCTTTAATATAATTTAAAAGCCTCTAAAAATGATTTTCATCTAGGTCAATATCCTTTATTGATTTGTATAATTCACTAGGAATATTTTCTAATTAAATTTTCAAAATTATTTCTCAACCTCGATTTTTAAAAAATATTGTTCAGTTTTTCTTCGAACTCATTTATGGTCCATGTATTAATTAATCCAGTTTGAAATTAAAAATGTTTTCATGAAAATGAAGAAAGAGTTTGTATATCTCAATATATGATTTGTTTTATTGTAATTAAATACACCATAAATGAAGAGGTTATGTTATTATCTGATGAGATTATTGGGAATGGAGGTAAACCCACAACCATTTAATTTATTCTTATGTATCCCAAATATATGTAATTCCTCAAATGATGGAATTTTTTATCTTTCATGATTCATTTGAAAATTAAATTAATATTACAAAGACACATAAGATCTCAACTATTCTTATTCAATGACAGATATTTTAAATTTATTCTCACCATATTGATTTTGTAAAGACCTGTAAATTTCAAGGAAATTTTTTTCTTAATTTCATTGAATTTTACGAGTCCTCAGTTTTTGACAGCGCCTGATTCCGATGCCTGATGTGCCTAGAATCAATTTATGAAGTTTTGTTCGAGTACGTTTAGTAAACGTATGTGCGAGTATTTCTATATTTTAAACAGGTTCATGGAATTGAAAATCGAGGACACCGATGAACTCGCAGGGCCGGTATTTGCTTAAAGGGACCTTTACCGTAGTTGCACTTTATGTTGGTTGAAAATTAATTTTTGGGGTTTAATAAAAAAATTAAATAAAATTATTGTGAACAATTTTATTTATCATGGGTAGTTAAATCCAACTTTGGGAAGTTATTGGTGGGGCCCACACCCACATAACCCCTCATGAGAGGATATTTGTGAGGTGGGGCCCACACGAGCCCTAACCTTTCATCTCCCCATAACTCCACTCAACTCCCTTAAACCCCCTTTAAATAATTTGACAGCCCCCAGTTTAATTCTAACTCTCCACCTCCCTCCATTTATTTCACCAACACCATTTAATTAATTAATTGATCAACAATTAATCAATTTATTCAAGTGTTTAAATTTCGAAGATTCATGTGGAGAATAAAATAATAGCTTAAGCTATTATTTTTATTTAGCACACGTTGTGTTGGGAGAGCTGAGAGAAAAATCTGGACAAATAGAAGAACATCGTTCTTCACTCGATGAAGAATATCACAGATGAAGAACACGGAGACGCCGACAACGACTCTTCTTCCTCAGCTTGTTCCCCAAAACCCCCTTCCGACGTGGGACTTCTCCGATGACTTTTCTATCTTCTTTTTCGTCGTCAATGGATCGACGCACGACCTCGAAAGAGGAAGCATACAGAGAATGAAGACAACCTCTTCTTCCCCTGTGACGAACAAACTCCATACAGTTAAAAAGTTAGGGGGATGTTTTATAATTTCATGTATATAATTTATACCCTCAAACGTGAGCGTTTATGTTTTGGGGGTTTATTTGAACCACTAACGTGGTGGGTACGGTCTAACGAACAAGTCCGGACCCACCGCCAACTTTTTCGTGATGCACGTTTTGTTTGGAGATAGATGAACGGAAGGGAAACATTTATTTGAGGTTGTCTCAGTGAATAGTGGGACCCAAGGGGGCCGTAGGCGCAGACGTGAGCTAAAACGGACCACCGGAATGACTCCGGTGGCCCGCAGAAGACTGCGGCGGCGCGGCGACGCCGTTGACCGGAGGCGGCGACCGGTGCCGGCCGGCCACCTAGAGGCATTGGAGCCCTTGCGCGCCAGCAGAGGAAGACCCTCCGCGGCACCGGCTATGGTGGAGGTGGAGTGGATCCCACGCCATACGGGATCTGAGGAGGCAGGGTGTCGCCAGCCAGGCGCCGCCGTTATAAAAAACCGGGGGAGGCCGCAACCCCCCCCCCCCCCCCCCCCGCTCGGCAAGACTGGTTGAGCCACGGCTGGTCGCGGGCTGGGCCATGCCGTGCCAGCTTTGGGACGGGCTGCGCCCTACTGGGCCAGACCCGGACCCAGGTCGGGTTGACCTAGTTCGGCCCGACCTAGGGTGTGTGGGGCTGGGCCCAGACCCCCCTCTTCAGACCATTTTCGGTTAATTGCCCATAACATGAGCTACGGACCTCCGATTGATGCACCATCAGTTGTGTAGTATTCCTCGGATCTAGTCGGTCGTTCCGGTATATTACACTCAAGGTTTTAGCGATGTTTGGGTATGGCAGGGTGTGTTCAAACACGAAACCAACCGGTCCCTACGAGCGGAAACACTTATAACATAAGGAGCGGATGTTTGATTGACATGCCATCAACTACATTGGTTTCCTTTTGATTAGATGGTTATTTTAGAATACTCCACATGGGATTCAGATGAGATTGGAGTATGGTTGGGTTGGCCTTATCTTAAAAACCTACAGGGCCCCGGGAACGGAAAAATCAATAACTGCAGACCGAGCGTCCAATTGACGCGCCGTCTGTTGCGTTGAGACCCCTATGACGAGGTCGTCCTTTGAGATACTTCCACCTGCGATTTTGTGACACTTGGAGTATCGACCAGTAGCTCGTGGAGCGGATCATCCCAGAGATGAGCATACAGAGTGCGGAGACCTAGTAGCTGTAGACCTGATGACTGCTTGACCGATTCGACTTGGAGTGATTTGACTAGCCCAGTGGACAGAGCACCCAGTTTGGTGGAAAACCCATGACAAAAAGAGTGCATTGTTTGGCAGCAGACTCGCGGTATTCGACAGGAGGAGTACCTCTGATGACTATTAGGGGGAGCGCCCGGTTTTGCGGTAGACCCACAGCAGACAGAGTGCCCGGTTTGGAAGCAGACATGCGGTACTCGACAGGAGGAGTACCTCAGCAGTCTAAGGTTAGTGGGTAGCACGTCATAGTCACGACAGGGCCATTGTACTCGATAGAGGAGGATTTCTCCAGCAGTTTTGGTTTTGATAATGAAAAACATGGTTTGAGCTGAGTCCATGACCTTTGTGTTTTCCTCGTGATTGAGATGGGTTACTTGATAACTTAGGTATATGTATGGGAATATACCGAAGTAAAGTTATCTGTTGAGATCCTTATTTGTGGTTTATCCTTGTTGGAATTTCGTGATAACTTGAGGGTCTCATAGTCCTTACTAAGTATCGTTATACTCACCCTTGCACGGGCTACGCCCGCACCTCGTTGTGTTTGATGCAGATGACAGATAGCACTAACCGAGGCAGAGTGTACGAGGACTGGACGGTACCCGGAGTTGTACCTCATGATGAGTCCGTACCTAGAGGAGATGGACGGACGTGGAGTGCTGAGGAGGATATCTGTACCTACCCTTCAGGTAGGAATCCAAAGGAAGATCCAGAAGCGACTTCTATCTTCCAGCTTTTTGTCTTTTCATTTGTACTTTCTTTCAATTGTAGCAGTACCTTTCTGTTGGGCTTGTATTTCTGGCCCCTTTGTACTTTTAGCACAGTTGTTATAATTCTTTACTTGGTGTTTTCTTCTTCTTGTTCTCTAGTTGTGTGTGTTTATATTTTATAAAGGCAATTCCTTCCCAGTTCTAGGGAATTACGCCTTTGGTGCAAGTCTTCAGCCCCTGGCCTATGGAAGGCAGGCATGGGGTAGTCACGATGCGGGTCCAGGGGGGGCGAGTTGTGAAAAATTCGTATTAGAGGATTCAGTTCTACCGCAAAACATAGGACTCTGATATTTCTTTCTGTGAAGCAATAGTGTTAAGGGTAATAAGTGTGGTTTTCAGTTCAGGGAGTCCAGTGCTGGTGCGGGCTGCCGATGTATCCATACACCAGGACCTTGACTTCTGATTTCCAACTCAGTGCACGAAAACACTAATTGCGGGATTGTTTTCAAAAGTTTTCTTTATGTCAGCTCAAACCAGGTCATCTCACAAGGTTTCGTCTTTGACTGTGTTGCATCTGTTTCTTTCAGGATGCCTCCCCGCAAACAAACAGCTAGAGCCCCGAGCGTTGTATGTACTGACAACCCACAGAGCGACGAGGCCTCAGTGTAGGGACCTCATCCAGTTGAGGCACCAGCGAAGGCACCAGTGGTACTACCACCCATTGGGCCACCGACTCCATCAGCCCCAGCAGTTGGCGATGCACGCCACTTGAGCACGCTGCACGAGTTCCAGTGCCAGAGGCCACCCAGGTTCCAGGGAGAGATGGACCCACAGGCGGCTGAGGATTGGATGGAGGCTGTGGTGAGAGTTTTAAGGCTAGTAGGGACACCATCAGACTATATGGTAATCCTTGCTGCCAGCCTCCTTTAGGAAGTAGTAGGCAGATGGTGGAGCCTGATGCTCTAGATGCACGATGAGGCGAAAATTCTATTGGTAGACTTCGAGAGCCTGTTCCGGGCAGAGTTTCTACCAACCACCCTTCGAGAAGTGCATATACATGAGCTATTGCATCTGTAGTAGGGAAACATGACTGTAGAATAGTACTCAGCGAGGTTCAAAGACCTCTCATGCTACTCTATATATATGGTACGAGAACTGTTCTTTAGGGTCCAGACCTTTGATCAGGGACTCATGTGAGATATTAGAGCTTCATTTTTCTCCCACAGAATCCCGACACAGACAGGGGTGTTGGAGCGAGCCCTCCTAGTGGAGAGTTTCCTTGCTGCGCAGTCTCAAGCAGTGGAACCCACCACTAGTCGACATGCAATGGAGTCTTCTATAGGTGGTAGTAGACAGATGACGTAGAGGTCCAAAAGGACCAGACGTACAGGTGGTCGACCGCACGACTCAGGATCGGTAGTGCGGGGCACCCTGGGTGGAGGCAGATCCATGCATACCAGGAATGGATAGTGTTACTCCTGTGGTGGGCTTGGTCACATGGAACGTGGCTGTCCGACCCACCGTGTAGACAATTAGTAGATAGATGAAGGACCTTCTAGGAAAAGGCAGAGGTTTGATCATGATGGACAGCAAGGAGCTGCCTGTGCAGCTGGTGGTGGATGACGCTTCGAGGTGTTACCACCACCACCACCACCAGGAGGTCCACCCCAACCGCATGGAATGGGTGGAAAGGGGAGAGCACAACATCAGGCAGTTGAAGCATAAGACTATGGATCTCTAGAAGCAGGTGGACAAGAGATGTACTAGTTCTAGGCATAGAGGCCCTCATTCATGATGCTTCTAGCTTTTTAAATGTCATTATTTGTGGTTTCTTTATGTCTTTTTACTTTGAGCTCCAGAAATAAAAGACACTTGTACTTGTGACATTTTCTTTATTTCCTTTTCGTGTGGTTAATAATAAGAGGTTTCAGTTAAAACTGTTGACTTGACCATCACTTTCAAGATTTCTACTCGAGGATACCCAGTGACCACACACTGTTTCCGACAGTGTATCAGGACCTTTGGAGGTGATAGTAATGGTTGTATCACTTAGTAGTAGCATTGAGGCCTTACGACATCGTCCATGGCATGAATTAGTGCCGTTAATTTTAGGATTGACTATATTAGGAAAAGGACATGGTTCATCTAGGGGATGAGACCAGATTTCCCTTTTTGGAAAAGAAGAAATCTTAGTAGATCTTGGAGAACGTAGACGACGAATGGTGATGTTGAGTTCTTATAATTGGCTAGTCTCACCCATTGTGCATTGAGAGAATAGTTTACAGTTCACTCTAATATCCATAGTCATAGGTGTATCTTCTCTCAGAAGGACCTCAACTTGAGACAGTGACGATGGCTTGAGTTCCTCCGGGACTATGACTTCAAGATAGTCTATACTCCTGGGAAGGGTAATGATGTTGCAGATGCGCTCAGCAATAGTTCTGGTATTCAGCTGCTAGGAGAGCACATGTGAGCAAGAGGCTCAGATACATGCACAGAGCCCACCTTTGTTTCCCCTAGGGTGTGTTCTACCATTACGGGGACATAAAGACCTGAGGTGGGGGTAATTTAAAGACCCAGAAATTTAAAGGAACCTTTTTTTCTTAATTTATTTGGAATTTTACAAGTCTGCAGTTTTTTACGGTGCTTGATTCTGGGGCCTGGTGTGCCCGGAATCAATTTCTGATGTTTTGTTTGGGTACGTTCAGTAAACATACATTTGAGTTTTTCTATCTTTTGAACCAGTGCTCAGAATTGAAAACCGAGGACACCGATGAACTCGCAGCGACGATATTCGCTTAAAGGGACCATTACCGTAGTTGTGTTTTATGCAATTTGAAAGATAATTTTTGGGGTTTAATAAAAAAATTAATTATTATTTTGTGAACAATTATAATTGTCCTGGGCAGTTAAATCCTACATGGAGAAGTTATTGGTGGGGCCCACACCCACATAACCTCTAATGAGAGGATATTTGTGTGGTGAGGCCCACATGATCCCTAACCCTTCATCTCCCCATTACTCCCCACAACTATGTTAAACCCCCTTTAATTAATTTAACAACCCCCACTTTAATTCTAACTCTCCACCTCCCTCCATTTATTTCCCCAACACCCTTTAATTAATTAATTGATCCACAATTAATTAATTAATTCAAGTGTTTGAATTTTTAAGATTCACGTGGAGTATAAAATAATAGCTTAAGCTAATATTTTTATTTGGCACACGTTGTGTTGGGAGAGTTGGGAGAAAACTCTAGAGAAATAGAAGAACGTCGTTCTTCGCTCGATGAAGAATATCACAGATGAAGAACGCGGAGACGCCAGCGACGACGCTTCTTCCTCAGCTTGTTCCTTGGAACCCCCTTCCAAAGTGTGACTTCTTTGATGACTCTTCTATCTTTCTTTTCGTCGTCAAAAGACTGACACATGAGATAATAAGAGGAAGCATACGGAGAATGATGACAACCTCGTCTTCCCCCGTGACGAACAAACACCCAACAGTTAAAAAGGTAGGATATGTTGAATAATTTCATTTATGAAATTTATACCCTCGAACTTGAGTGTTTATTTGTTGGGGGTTTATTTGAACCACTAACGTGGTGGGTACAGGCTAACGAACAAGTCTAGAACCACCGCCAACTTGTTCGTGATGTGTGTTTTGTTTGGCGACAGATGAACGAAATGACAACATTGATTTGAGGCCATCGCAGTGAAGAGCTGGACCCAAAGAGGCCGTAGGCGCAGACAGGAGGAAAAGAAGACCACCAGAATGACTCTGGTGGCCCGCAGAAGACCACGGCGGCGCCCCAGCGCGCCGCCGGCAGAAGACCGCCACGACACCGGCCGCGGTGGCGGTGGAGTGGATCCCGCTCCACACGGGATCCGGGGAGGCATGGAGGACCCAGCCTGGCGCCTCTGTTATAAAAAACCAGGGAAGGCGCAACCCCCCCCCCCCCCCCCCCCCGGCTCGGCCAGCCTGGCTGAGCCGCTGCTAGACATGGGCTGGGCCGCGCCAGCCAGGCCGGACCTGGACCCAGTTCTGGCTGACCCAGGGTGAGTTGGGCCGGGTCAGACCGGGCCCAGACCCCCTCTTCAGACCCTTTTCGGGTAATCTCCCATAACATGATCTACGGATCTCCGATCGACGCACAATCAGTTGCGTAGGATTCCTCGAATCGAGACAGTCGTTTCAGTATATTACAATCAAGGTTTTGGCGAAGTTTGGGTATGGCCGGGTTGGTTCAAACATGAAACTAATCGGGCCCTCGGAGAGGAAACACTTATAACTTAAGGATCAGACGTCTGATTGATGTTCCGCCAACTACATTGGTTTCTTTTTGATGAGAAGGTTCTTTTGGCATACTCCACATGGTATTCGGATGAAATTGGAGTATGGTTGGGTTGGTTTTAGCTTAAAAACCAACCGGGCCCCCGGAACGGAAAAACCAATAACTCACAGACCGGGCGTCCGATTGATGCGTCGTCTGTTGCATTGAGACCCCTATGATGACACGGTCCTTTGAGATACTTCCACCTACTATTTCGTGACACGTGGAGTATTGAACAGTAACTCAAGGAGAGGATCCTCCAGGAGATGAGCATACAGAGTGCAGAGACCTAGTAGCTGTAGACCTGACGACTGTTTGACCGATTTGACTTGGAAGGATTCGACTAACCCAGTGAACGAACCGCCCAGTTTGGCAGCAAAACCACGATGGATGAAGCGCCTGGTTTGGCAGCAGACCCATGGTACTCGACAGGAAGAGTACTTCTGACGACTATTCGGGGGAGCACCCAGTTTGACGGCAGGCCCACAGCAGACGGAGCACCCGGTTTGGCAACAGACCCGTAGTACTCGATAGGAGGAGTACCTCAGCAATCTGAGGTTAGTGAGTAGTGCCTGAAAGTCGCGACAGGGCCACTGTACTTGATAGTGGAGGAGTTCTCCAGCAGTTTTGGTTTCGATAATGAAAATCATGGTTTGATCTGAGTCAACGACCTTTTTGTTTTCCTTGTGATTGGGATGGGTTACTTGATAACTTAGGTATATGTATGGGCATATACACAAGTAATGGTTATCTATTGAGATCTTACCTTGTGGTTTATCCTTGTTGGAATTTCGTGAGACATTGAGGGTCTCGGGGTCCCTACTGAGTATCGTTATACCCACCCCTGCATGGGCTACGCCGGCACCTCATTGTGTTTGATGCAGACAACACACCGCACTGACCGAGGCAGAGTGTACAAGGACTGGACGGTACCCAGTGGTGGACATCATGATGAGTCCGTACCCAGAGGAGACGGACGGATGTGGAGTGTTGAGCAGGACATCTATACCTACCCTTCAGGTAGGAACCCAAAGGATGATCCAGGAGCTGCTTCCATCTTCAAGCTGTTTGTCTTTTCAGTTGTACTTTCTTTCAGTTGTAGTTGTACCTTTCTATTGGGCTTGTATTTCTGGCCCCTTTTTACTTCAGCACACTTGTTATACTGCTTTACTAAGTGTTTTCTTCCACTTGTTTTTCTGGTTGTGTGTGTTTATGTTTTATAAAGGCAATGCATTCCCAGTTCTAGGTAATTACGCCTTTGGTACTAGTCGCCATCCTCCGGCCTATGGAAGGCGGGCGTGGGGTAGTCACGATGCAGGCCCTAGGGGACGGGTCCTGAAAAATTGGCATCAATGGATTCGGTTCTACCGTAGAACTTTGGACACTAATATTTTTTTTTGTGAAGAAATGGTTTTAATGGTACTAGGTGTGGTTTTCAGTTCCGGGAGTCTAGTGTTGGTGCGATCCACCGACGTATCCATTCACCGGGACCCTGACTTCTGATTTCCAACTTAGTGCACAAAAACACTGATTGCGGGTTTGTTTTCAAAAGTTTTCATTAAGTCATCTCAAATCAGGACAACTCACCAGGTTTTTTATTTGACCGTGTCACATCTGTTTCTTTTAGGATGTCTCCCCGTAGATGACCATCTAGATCCCCGAGAGTTTTACGGACTGACAGCCTACCGAGTGATGAGGCCTCAGTATAGGGACCTCTTCCAGTTGAGGCACCAGTGGAATCACCATCGGTAATACCACCTGTTGGGCCACCGATGCCACCAGCCCCAGCAGCAGGCGATGCACGCTGCTTGAGCACGCTGCACGAGTTCTAGCACCATAAGCCACCAATGTTCTGGGGAGAGACGGACCCACAGGCGGATGAGGATTGGCTGGAGGTTGTGGTGAGAGTTTTCAGGATAGTAGGGACACCAGCAGACTTTATGGTAATCCTTGCTGCCATCCTCTTTCAGGAAGAAGCAGGTAGATGGTGGAGCCTGATGCTCCAGATGCACGACGAGGCGACAATTCTATGGGCAGACTTCGAGAGCCTGTTCCTGGGGGGGGGTGTTTGTACTAACCACCCTTCGAGTGGTGCATATACAGGAGCTATTGCATCTGCAGCAGGGTATCATGACAGTAGCACAATACTCAGTGAGGTTCAAAGACCTCTCGCGCTACTCTACAGATATGGTATGAGACCCATTTTTCAGGGCCCAGACCATTGATCAGGGACTCATGCGAGATATTAGAGCTTCATTTGTCTCCCACAGCCTTCCGACGCAGACGGGGGTGTTGGAGCGAGCCCTCCTAGCGGAGAGTTTCCTTGATGAGCAGTCTCCAGCAGTGGAACCCACCACTAGTCGACAAGCAGTGGATTTTTCTGCAGTTGGCAGTAGACAGAAGGCACAAATGTCCAAAAGGAACAGACATACAGGTGGTCGATCACATGACTCAGGATCGGTAATGCAGGGAACCCAGGGTGGAGACAGAGTCAGGAATACCAGGAACAAACCTTGTTACTCCTACGGTGGGCTTGGTCACATGGAACGTGACTGTCCGACCCGCCATGCAGACGATCAGCAGATAAATGAACGACCTCCCAGGTAGAGGCAGAGGTTCGATCATGAAGGACCTCAATGATCTGGTCGTGCAGCCGGTGGTGCACGACCCTTCGAGGTGTTGCCACCACCACCACCACTAGGAGGTCCACCCCAACCTCATGGAACGTGTGGATAGGGAAGAGCACAGCTTCAAGCACTTGAAGTATATGACTATGAAGCTACAGAAGTAGGTGGACAGGAGATGGACGAGTTCCAAGCATAGAGGCCTTTTTTCATGATGCTTCTAGCTTTGTAAATGTCATTATTTGAAGTTGCATTGTGTCTTTTTACTTTGAGCTGCAGTAATAAAAGACACTTTTCCTTATGATTTTTTCTTTCCTGCCTTTTTGTGTGGTTAATAATAAGAGGTTCCGGTTAAAACTGATGACTTGACCATCACATTAGAGATTTCAACTGGAGGAGACCCAATGACCACACACTGATACCGACAGTGTGACTCTACCTTTGGAGGCAAGAGTAATGGTTCGATCTCTTAGTAGTAGTGTCGAGGCCTTAAGATGTCATCCATGGCATGAATTAGTACTGTTTATGTCAGGATTGACTGTTTTAGGCAAAGGACGTAGTTCATCTAGGGGATGAGACCGAATTTCAATTTTCGGCAAAGGATAAATCATAGTAGCTCTTGGAGAACGTAGATGAAGAAGGGTGAAGTTGTGTTCTTATAATTGGATAGTCTCACCCATTGTGTGTTGAGCGAACGATTTATGGTTCACTCTAATCTACATAGTCTCATGTGAGTCTTCTCTCAGAAGGACCTGAACTTGAGACAGTGACGATGGCTTGAGTTCCTCTGGGACTATGACATCGAGATAGTCTATAATCCCGAGAAGGGGAATGTAGTTGTGGATGCACTCAACAGGAGGTCTGGTATTCAGCTAGAGCACATGTGAGCGGGAGGCTCAGATGCGTGCACAGAACCCTCCTTTGTTTCCCCTAGTGTGTGTTGTAGCATTACGGGGACATAAAGGTATGATATGGGGGTAATGTAAAACCTGAAAATTTCGAGGAATTTTTTTTCTTATTTTCTTTGGAATTTTACCAATCCATAGTTTTTTAAGGTGCCTGATTCCGAGGCCTGGTGTGCCCGGAATCAATTTCTGAAGTTTTTTTCGTGTACGTTCAGTAAACATACGTGCAGGTTTTTCTATCTTTTGAACTGGTGCTCGGAATTGAAAACCGAGGACACCGATGAACTCGCAGCGCTGGTATTCACTTAAAGGGACCTTTACCACAGTTTTGTTTTTTGTAGGTTGAAAGTTAATTTTTGGGGTTTAATAAAAAAATTAATTAAAATATTTGTGAAAAATTTTACTTATCTTGGGCAGTTAAATCCTACATGGGGAAGTTATTGGTGGGGCCCACACCCACATAACCTCTAATGAGAGGATATTTGTGAGGTGGGGCCCACATCGTCCCAAACCTTTCATCTCCCCATAACTCCCCTTGTAACACCCGAGACTTTTATGAGAAATATTTTGTTTTTATGTTATATAAATCATCAAAAGATTTTTTCACTACACATAACACTAGCTTGGCTTGCTTTACATGCAATTACGGCCTTCCTCAATAGCTTGCGTCGTACGCAATACCACATTTCACTAAACAACGATATACTATTAAAATATTATTAAAACTAGCCGTTATGAATAGTAATAACCACATTTTGAAATTTTGTAAATTTTATTTTTCAAAATGGACTTCATTTTTGGATTCGGAATATCAGAATTATCTTAGGGTGAAATTTTGGTACTTTTCAGATAACTTTCATATTTTCATAAATAGTGAAAATTACTAAATTTCAATTAAATACAACTTTTTAATAGAAATAATTAATAGTGATAAATTATTAATTTGAGTGGTTCTAAATTATATTTAGAATATATTTTTACAACTTAATACAATGTTGGTCATTGGATGTAATTTCAAATTTAAACCAGATATAGACAAGTGTCAATCTTTTGATAGTTATTATCTCTTAAAAACATGCTATTTGTTTTGACAACGGGAATAAATTTTTAAATTAGTTAATGTAACTGATATGTTTTGAATTTGATAAAATAGATATCATTTTTGAATTCATAATATCAAATATAGCTTAGGCCTAATTTTTGGTATTTTTCTGGAAACTTTCATTTTTTGATGAATAGTGAAACCACTAAGTGGTAGTTCAAAAACTGAATTTTTCATAAAACTTAATTTTACCACTTTTTTGAGTGGAATTTAGAAAATCCAAGAGACACGGATAATATCAAAGACTAAAATGTGGTTCAATGAGATGAAAATATTTTTTGGTGAATAGTAATTTTTTACTTTTTTACCACGGTTAAAAGTAAATAGGGTAATTAAGGGTAAAAGTGTTATTTTTAATACCCTAACACATATCCTAATTCTATTGGATAAGTGTAATTCGACCAAAAACAACCTTAGTAATAAAATATGACCATTTAGGCCCACATGGATTAATTTATTTATGACACAATGATGATGCAGTAATTATCTTATTAATGAAATATTAACATAATTGATGTTATAAATACCCAAATAAATGTAATTTGAGACTTTTTATGAATTCCAATAATTTTTTATGTTAATATGACATGTTAGTATTGATTTAATTAATTTTTTCGAACTAATAATTCTGTTATGATTTTCACAAAAATCAATTACCAAATAGTGTAAAAATTGACATAAAATAGTTTTTAAAACAAATATTATATTATTAATTGTTATTATATTTTTTAAAATCTAAGGTACGGCCAAGATACTTATATCATGATAGGTGTATCATTAATGGATCACTAGGGGGTCTCTTGGATGTATATGTTATGTTCATTAACTATATAATATAAAAATACAAAGTGACATGGTAAATGTCAATCTAATTAACTAAGAGTTAAAACTAAAAGATAAGGTTAATATAATGACCTAAAATTGTCTAAATTACATTGGATGAGAGGATTTCGACCCATCCCCACCTTTGCTTCTAAATATATCAATTTGGAGCTATTAAAAACCAAATTTGACTTTATAATAAAATAATAATTTTCGTTATTCCAAAGGTACCCCTCTCCTCCCTTATAAAAGGGCACCTCCTCACTCTTTTCCTCACACCACTTTTATCCTTCAAGCTCAGCCAACCCCTGCCAAATTTTCTTCTCTACTTCCCTAGAAACATCCTAGAGGTTCTGGTCTTCTTCAAAGACCAATTTTAGTTCCCTAAGAGGAGGTCTCAAAGAGGCGCTTCCTAGAAGAGGTAATGTCTGTTACCAATTCTTTCTACTTTATTTATTCTTCCACTTATTCTTATTTATTTTTTTCATTATGAAGTAATAACATCAGTATCAATAATATACTGATATGTTATTATAAGTATGAAACAACCCTATTTCACCATCTATCCATCCTACGGAAAACGAAATCACCGCGCATGCGTACGTACGTAATACCATCTCCACGCCGTGGTGTAATCTATTTTCCACCACCACATTACTTGGATTGGTATAATGGTGTAAATAATAACTATATATGATTATTTTAATGTGATATTGATTCTGAAATAGTATACATACACTCCATTACAATTTCACGATCATGGGAATGATATCATCGCTCGTGCGTACATACGGAATACCGTCTCCACGATGTGATGCGAAATATTTTGTTTTTATGTCATATAAATCATCAAAGGAATCTTTCACTACACACAACACTATCTTGGCTTACTTAACATGCAACTGTGGCCTTCCTCGATAGCTTGTGTCATACGCAATACCGAGTTTCACTAAACAACGATATACTATTAAAATATTATTAAAACTAGCCGTTATGAATAGTAATAACCACTTTGTGAAAATTTGTAAATTTTATGTTTAAAAATGGACTTCATTTTTGGATTCAGAATATCTAAATTAGCTTAGGGTGAAATTTTGGTACTTTTCGGATAACTTTCTTATTCTGATGAATAGTGAAAATTACTAAATTTTAATTAAAAACAACTTTTTTAATCGAAAAAATTAATAGTGATAAATTATTAATTTGAGTGGTTTTAATGTAAATTTAGAATATATTTTTATAATTTAATACAATGTTGGTCATTGGATGTAATTTCACATTTAAACCAGATATAAACAAGTGTCAATCTTTTGATAGTTATTATCTCTTAAAAACACGCTATTTGTTTTGACGATGAGAATTAATTTTTAAATTAGTAAATGTAACCAATATGTTTTGAATTTGATAAAATAGAAATCATTTTTGAATTCATAATATCAAATATATCTTATGCCTAATTGTTTGTATTTTTCTGGAAACTTTCATTTTTTGATGAATAGTGAAACCACTAAGTGGTAGTTCAAAAACTAAATTTTTCATAAAACTTAATTTTACCGCTTTTGTGAGTGGAATTTATAAAATCAGAAAGACACGGTTAATATCAAGGACTAAAATATGGTTCAATGAGATGAAAATAATTTTTGGTGAATCGTAACTTTTTACTTTTTTTTACCACGGTTAAAAGTAAATAGGGTAATTAAGGGTAAAATTGTTATTATTATTACCCTAAAACATGTCCTAATTCTATTGGATAATTGTAATTTGACCAAAAACAGCCTTAGGAATAAAATATGACCATTTAGGCCGACATGGATTAGATTAGGACATTTATTATTAATTTATTTAAAGAAGGGTTAAAATAGTTAAAATCAAAGTTTAATAAGTAAATAATTTTTAATATAGGGTTGTACATAAGATAAATTCGACTATAAATATTCATTAGAAATATAAAAAGATTTCCTACATAATTGTATTTTATTTATAATTTTTATACATTAAATAATTTAATTTATTTATGACACAATGATGATGAAATAATTATCCTATTAAAGAAATATCAACATAATTGATGTTATAAATACCCAAATAAATGTAATTTGAGACTTTTTATGAATTAAAATAATTTTCTATGTTAATATGACATGTTATTATTGATTTAGTTATTTTTTTTCGAACTAATAATTCTGTTATGATTTTCACAAAAATCAATTACCAAATAGTGTCAAAATTGAAATAAAATAGTTTTTAAAACAAATATTATATTATTAATTGTTATTATATTCCTAAAAATCTAAGGTTCGGCCAAGATACTTATATAATTAAATATATATCATTAATGGACCACTAGGGGGTCTCTTGGATGTATATGGTAAGTTTATTAAGTATATAATATAAAAATACAAAGTGACATGGAAAATGTCAATCTAATTAACTAAGAGTTAAAACTAAAAGATAAAGTTAATATAATGACCTAAACTTGTATAAATTCTATTGGATGAGAGTATTTAAACCCATCACCACCTTATCTTCGAAATATATCAATTTTGATCTATTAAAAACCGAATTTGACTTTATAATAAAATAATAATTTTAGTTATTCCAAAGGTGCCCCTCTCCTCCCTTATAAAAAGGCACCTCCTCCCTCTTTTCCACACACCACATTGAGCATTCATGCTCGGCCAAACCCTGCAAAATTATCTTCTCCACTTCCCTAGAAACATCCTAGAGGTTCTGGTCTTCTTCAAAGACCAATTTTAGTTCCCTGAGAGGAGGTCTCAAAGAGGCACTTCAAAGAAGAGGTAATGTCCGTTATCGATTCTTTCAAATTTATTTCTTCTTCTACTTATTCTTATTTAGTTTTTTAATTATGAAGTTTTAACATAATTATCACTCATATACTGATATGTTATTATAAATATGAAACAACCCTATTTCACCATCTATCCATCCTACGGAAAACGAAATCACCGCGGGTGCGTACGTATGGAATACCGTCTCCACGTCGTGGTGTAATCTATTTTCCACCACCACCTTACTTGGATGGGTATAATGGTGTAAATAATAACTATATATGATTATTGTAAAGTGATATTGATTCTGAAATAGTATACATACACTCCATTACAATTTCACGATCATGGGAATGATATCATCACTCGTGCGTACGTACGGAATACTATCTCCACGATGTGATGCTACTCGTTATACATGATCTTCATTGCATAATAATTATATAAATGAATTGAATGACTTAATGTGATATATATTACACTAATACCATTCTGGAAATGAGGTATCTATATCCTAAAAAGAAAAAATAAGAATTTATTCGACAAAACACGCATAAGAACAAAAAGTAATAAACACCCGAATAACAAGTAGTAATGAAATATTACTAATAAGAAGATAAGAATATGACCATATATGATATCATAAAAATAATTATGATTCTGGAATAAGTCAATAACATTATTTAAATCATTATACAGGTGGTTTGGACACTTACGAAGCAAATCAGACCTAAGGTAATGGAAATATCACAATCTCATTTTTATCCGAGATTGTTTATACTTTGGAATTTACTGGGGTGTATTTTATCATCCACATCCATGTTTCCTCAATACGTAATATTATTTCCATCCACCTACAATTTTTTAAATCCAATTTTACCCTTCGCTGAGTTTTTAGTAAAAGATATGAAAGGAATATTTTTTCGTTTTTCGTACGAGGTACTTTTTGACTTTTCCGACAAAGGTACGAGAAAAATGTTTTTTAACTTATACGGCATGAATGGATTTTTAAAACCTTATTTCCAAGAATATTACTTTAAATGTTTTCATGTTTATTTTTAAGAAACTTATTTTAGTTTAGAATTGTATGACATGTTAAGAAAGTAAAAGTTTATTTGAAGTAGAAAGGATATTTTCCTCAAGAATGGAGTTCAAGTGTTTTATCAAAATTATTTTCCATCTAAGATAATAAAGGGTTCTGTTTCTATACCTATTATTAAATTGATTTGATTATGTTGTGATGTAATTATTTTTATGAATTCCTTTATCTTATATGAATTGTTTTATGATGTCACGATGTTTAAGAATCCCATTTTTATTACATGGGTTATGATGTGATGTATGGTTTATGATTTTGTGGCACACATAAGAATGGTATCATTATGATATAGGTGGGACCTATATCTCCCTCCAATTAATTGGGTAAAGATTTTATATCTCATGATATACACATGGATGGAATGGCAGGTTAAACTGGTTCAGTGAAACAGGACTGAAACGAGGAGTGAACTCGGTTCAGAAATGGACTTTGTCCACTAAGATAGTCTTGGAAATGAGTCTTGACTAATAATAAATTATTCCCTATGATTATGTGTATATGACACAAAGTTTCATGTTTAACGTTCTGATTATTGTGATTACATTTCACTACTATGATTCATCCCATGTTATGAAATTATGATCTCTTTTGCAGGTTAAGATTTCCAAAAGTTATATTCTTATGTATATGATGTAATTGATATTTCTTTTGTTTACCCTTACTGAGAATTTGAGCTCACCCTTTTGTATGTTTTATTTCCCCATGTCAGGAAGAAGGTTATTAGGTAGGATATTCCAAAAGGGACTCTAGATATGATGAAATAAATTGGAGGAAAAGTATATTCTTTATGAACCAGTTGTTTATGTTTCCCAGCTTCTAAAGACTCTATACCTATACGGTCCTTTCCTGGTTTTGTTATCTGTTGTAATAAGTGTGACTCAATTCTGAAGTAATAACAATGTATTTAAAGTATGGGTCCTTATACCCCTCAACTCCCTTAAACCCGCTTTAATTAATTTGTCAACCCCCACTCTAATTCTAACTCTCCACCTCCCTAAATTTATTTCACAAACACCCTTTAATTAATTAATTGATCCAAAATTAAATAATTAATTCAAGTGTTTCATTTTTTATGATTCATGTGGAGAATAAAATAATATCTTAAGCTATTTTTTTTGGCACACGTTGTGTTGTGAGAGGTGGGAGAAAACTTTGGAGAAATAGAAGAACAACGTTCTTTGCTCGATGAAGAATATCACAGACGAAGAACGCTGAGACGCCGACGATGATGCTTCTTCCTCAGCTTATTCCTCGGAACCCCCTTCCGACGTGGGACTTCTCTGATGACTCTTCTATCTTCCTTTCTCTTATCAACAAACCGACGCACGAGCTCGGAAGAGGAAGCATACGGCGAACGACGACAACCACTTCTTCCCCCGTGACGAAAAAACGCCCTACAGTTAAAAAGGTAGGGGGATGTTGTATAATTTCATTTATGTATTTTATACCCTCGAACATGGGCTTTTATTTGTTGGGGGTTTATTTGAACCACTAACGCGGTGGGTATGGGATAACAGAAAAGTCCGGACCCACCTCCAACTTGTTCGTGATGCGTGTTTTGTTTTGCGGCATATGAACGGAATGGCAACGTTGATTTGAGGCTATCGCAGTGAAGAGCGAGACCCGAGGAGGCCATAGGCGCAGACGTGAGCTAAAACTGTCCACCAGAATGACTCCGGTGGCCCGCAGAAGACCGCCGCGGCATGGCTCGCCACGCGATGGCACCCCAGCGCGCCTCCGGCGGAACACTCTCCATCGCACCGGCCGCGGTGGCGGTGGAGTGCATCCCATGGTGTGCGGGATCCGGGGAGGCAGGGAGGCCCCAGCCTGGGGCCGCCGTTTTAAAAAACCGGGGGCGCCCCCCCCCCCCCCCCCCCCCACCCCTACTCGGGCAGCCTGGATGAACCACTGCTGGCCGTGGGCATGGCCGCGCCAGCCCGGCCACGCACTCCCTACCGGGCTGGACCTGGACCCGGTTCGGGCCGACCAAGGGTGAGTTGGGCTGAGTCGGACCGGGCCTAGACCCCCCTCTTTGGACCCTTTTCGGTTAATCGCCCATAACATGAGCTACCAACCTCCGATCGATGCACCATCAGTTGCGTAGGATGCCACATATAGAGTTGGTCGTTTTGGTATATTACACTAAAGGTTTTGGTGATGTTTTTGTATGGCGGGGTTGGTTCAAAATGAAACCAATCGGGCCCTCGGAGCGGAAACGCTTATAACTTATGTACTAGACGTCTGATTGACGTACCGTCAACTACGTTGGTTTCCATTTGATTAAGAAAGTTCTTTTGGCTTACTCCACATGGTATTCACATGAGATTGGAGTCTGTTCATGTTGGTTTTAGCTTAAAAATAAACTGGGCCCCCGGAATGGAAAAGCTAATAACTCACAGACCGGGCGTCCGATTGACGCGCCGTCTATTGCGTTGAGACCCATATGACGAGGCAGTCCTTTGAGTTACTTCCACCTGAGATTTCGTGACATGTGGAGTATCGACCAGTAGCTCGTGGAGCAGATCCTCTCGGAGACGAGCACACAGAGTGCAGAGACCTAGTAGCTGTGGACCTGATGACTTCTTGACTGATTAGACTTGGAGTGATTCGACTATCCCAATGGACAGAGCACATAGTTTGGAAGCAGAACCACAACGGATGAAGTGCCTGGTTTGGTAGCATACCCATGATACATGATTGGAGGAGTACCTCTGTCGGCTATTAGGGGGAGCGCCCGGTTTGGCAGCAGACCCATAGCGGATGGAGCGCCCAGTTTGGCAGTAGACCCATGGTACTCGACAGGAGAAGTACCTCAGCATTCTAAGGTTACTGAGTAGCACCTCAGAGTCGCGACAGGGCCACTGTACTCGACAGAGGAGGAGTTCTCCAGCAGTTGTGGTTTTGATAATGAAAATCCTGGTTTGAGCTGAGTTAATGACCTTTGTGTTTTCCTCATGATTGAGATGGGTTACTTGATAACTTAGGTATATGTATGGGTATATACCCAAGTATAGGTTATCTATTTAGATCTTTATTTTTGGTTTATACTTGTTCGAATTTATTGAGACCTTGATGGTATCGGGGTCCCTACAGAGTATCGTTATACTCACCCCTGTATGGGCTACACCCTCACCTCGTTATGTTGATGCAGACGATAGATAGCGCTAACCGAGGCAGAGTGTACGAGGACTGGACGAGACCTGGAGGTGGACCTCATGACATGTCGGTACCCAGAGGAGACGGACGGACATGGAATACTGAGGAGGACATCTGTACCTACCCTTCATGTAGGAACTTGAGGACGATCCAGGAGCTTCTTCCATCTTCTATCTGTTTGTCTGTTTTGTTGTACTTTATTTTAGTTGTAGATATACCTTTGTGTTGGGCTTGTATTTCCGGCCCCTTTGTACATTCAACAAACTTGTTATACTTATTTGCTTAGTGTTTTCTTTCGCTTGTTCTATGGTTATGTGTGTTTACATTTTATAAAGGCAATGTCGTCCCAGTTCTAGGGAATTACTCTATTGGTGCTAGTCGCCAGCCCCTGGCCTATGGAAGGCGGGCTTGGGGTAGTCACGATGCGGGCCCCGGGGGATGGGTCGTGACACATTCTCCTATAGTTTTATCTTAATAAATACAATAAATTAACAACCTTTTTCAAATTAATCATCATTTTTTAGTTTGATATTTTTTTATAATGACTTTCTATCATTATGAAACTATATTGTTCCCCATTTTTTTTTATTTTCAATGTAATATATAATAATACAAATTTTTATTTGAAACATAAGAAATATTTACATGAATATATATGAGTTAAATTATATATGATTAAAAAATAAAACCACAAATTCAATTTTCAAGGAACGTTTTCATAAAAATACATGTGTAAAAAAAATTAAAAATTATATTCAATAAAACCATATCCACACAACATTCAACAACTAATAAAAACTAAACACTAATTTCAAAAACCAAATTAGATACATTATTGTTCAATAAAAATATTGAACAATGAATTGTTAAAAATATTTGTAAATAATATTTCTAAAATATATTTCAATAACGCCCAAAAAATATAACCTTTCAACCATTTATTTATGAAATAATAAATTACAAAAAAATATAGACCTAAAAAATTCAAATCAATATTCTAGTTTAGGCACACAAGCATCCAAGAACTATATAATCAAAATTGAGTAAATCACTCATATTTAATTCTATATTAGATCCACCATCATCAAATCCTTTGTTTTTATTTCTATGAAACTAAAATTTATTCATAATAATGTATGTTAATATTAAAATTAATTTTGAAATAATTGAAAGAGTACAGAACATGGAAATTGTTTTTTATAACATGAATTAAACTATTATGACAATATTTATCTATACATAAATATATGGTTAGTCTATTATATCATGATCATGGGGATTTTTTAATCCCATAATGTTTCATAGAATGTTTTAAAGTAATTTTTAATAATTTTTTTTTATTTTCAAAACCCCTTGGTTATTTTAAATTTTCATCCTCTAACACGTAAATCTAATGAAAATAATAATCCAAAACAATATTTAAAAGAGTAAAATTTATAAATTTTTTAGGGATAAATGTTTATATATATATATATATATTAGAATCAATATTTTGGAGAAAAATTTTCTTAATAAATAATCACTTATTTTTTATTGTATCCCTTAGTAAGAATACTTTATGTATTTATTATAATCATTCCATTTTTATGGGCTTGTTATGGAAAAACAATTTTACTATAACCACATGAATATAAATAGTTTGTTCAACCATTTAAATTAATTTTTCCACTTTTATTAATTAATTTCATCATATATTTCTGTTATATAATTTTAATCACCTAAATCCACTTATGGTATTTTTGGTTCTAACTATGCTCAAAATAAAATAATATCACATTCATTTAACAGAAAAAAATTGATTTTTGGTTGGTTGATCAACATTATCATGATATTATCCATGGGATCATTCTATATGACTATCTATTTTCATGGGACTATAAAATAGTATTCATCAAAAAATGGTTGATCTTATCCTCTAGGTATTCATTTTAAAAATTTATTCTTCTATTTTTTTTCTAAATTATTATCTTCATGGGATAAAAGATATATTTTAATGATATAATTCTATGATTTAGTTTCTAGGAGTTTAGAAACAAACATATAAGTTTCATAAAACATAATATAAAGGGTTTCCTAAATAATGTTTTAAAATATATTAAAAACATGATATGACTTATTAGTTATAGATTAGTTATGAAAACATCCCTTATCATATTTTGGATCAAATTTATTAAAAAAAATAGTATTCATTTATAAATTTTTAATTACATGAAAATTTCAATTTAGAATGTTTGGATTTATTTATGTCCCAAAATCATAAATATTATTATTAATAATATGGATTTGTAAATATAATATTTAACGTATAATAAGTTCTACTAACATATTTATCCTAAAATGATTTACAAATTAGTATTCACTAAATATGGTACTATTAGTCTCCCAATGAATTCTATTTCATTATTCAACTTATCCATTTTTCTAAGGATCTTTGAGATATAAGAAGTACTTTTTAATGCCTATTTTAAAATGAACTATTAAATTTCCTTATTTTCTAACTCTTTTCCATGATATCAATGAACAGTAACTAAATGTAAGTGTTTCTAATTTCTAAAATGGGATAAAATATTTTTAAAATAAAAAGGTGTATGAATTTTTTTAGATTGAAAATTGACCCATTCATATCTAGCATATACATCAACCATGACATAAAGATTGTATTTTTCGACAAAATTTATGTTTTTCTTAGATAAAATAAGTCTATGGGAACTAGCCGTAGAGAAATAGAATTTAAAAATTCACCAAGAGATTAAAAAATTGACTAATGTTCCCAACCAGGTTAAAAAGGATAATAAAATTTAGAAGAATTATACCTATGCTAGGGTAGATCTCTAAAATTTCCTTTTATAGAACATTTGTCAAGTGTTATATGATTATTTTTCTATAAACATCTATTCCCAAACAACTATTGATATTTCATTTTCCTTAACCAAGGTTTCTCTTGGATTATAATGTCATATTGGTTAAGGGTGAATACATTATAATTCCTATAAGTACAATTAATTGATTTTTTATGTAAACATTGAATAATAAATTCATAATTCCTAAGGTAGAAAATTTATTCCATATCACATAATTATCTAACGATGACAAGATTGTGGGAAATTACTATGAAATATAAAACATTTGAAATCAAATATATGATATGAAATTTAATATAACATATAATATATATTTCACCTATTACATTTTATCCAAAAGATAACATCCATCCTTTCATATTTATTACATAATGGAAAAATATATTGTTATTAGTCATATATATAGCATAAATGTTATACATGTATTAAATGCTTTATATTAGTGATTAACAGTTTACCAGAAATTAAAGGACAATGATGTTGGTACTTATACATGTTTTTATACAAAATTATGAAGAAGAATAACTCTTGGATCTATATCTATCAAACATTCATCTGTTAAAATATATATAATTCATTTGAAATATTCACTTTAGGAAATCCAATAATGGATAATTATTGAAAAAAATATTTTACGAATGTCCACCAATTTTATGATTTTTACAAAAGAGATCATAATTTTGAATAAACTAATTTGAGTAAAAATATATTTTTACTTGATTGAAACATATTACAGAATTATTCCATTGTGGTACAAAATTTAGATAATGAATATCATAGTTAATCATAATAAATATATAATTTTACATTTTTATTTTCAAAAAAATTAGCTCATATTTTTTTTAATATTATATTTTTGATGTATTATGTTATTATATAATTGTATGTTTCTTCAAAATGTGATTTAAGAATAGAAAAAATTAATATAATATTATAATATCTAGAATTTTATTTAATTATTCAGACCCCACAAACACAATGATATTCATGAAATAATTCATCTTAATCTATTATAACTTAATATTCTTTTATCATTTCCTCAAAACATGGCGACTTGTCATCATAATAAGATTCTATAAAAGTTTCTTCTTCAAATAAAGTAAAACAATATTCATCCTCAAATTTGTATTAGTTGGAATTTCATTTATGATTATAAAGTTATTAAGATAATACATTATTCACATATAATTTGTAATTAATTTTTATTCCATTATATAATCCCAAAAAGATCAAATAATAATCTCATTCATTATAACAATATCCTGAAGAAGAATCACCACCACCAGTGATCCACATTAAAATTCATTCAAACTCATAAATCCATTGTTCATATATAATGTTCCTGATTGTTTTTATTTCATTAATAAACCCTCAAAGAGTATCCTAACATGTTATTATATCTTTGGATAATTTCAAATGATTTCATAAGTTTACTTCTTATAACTTTTATCATTCATAATTTTCATTTCCTTATAACGAAAATGACTCCTTCCTATAATTACACTTATAATCTTAGATAACATAAAAAGTTTATTATCACTCTTCTATGATAGACTATTTTTTGATTCAACCTTAACATTTTTCAATAATATATAATATTTATAAATCACCCCACGTGATTTAAAATTCTACTTTGTAGCATTAAATGTTGAAGAAAAATAAATCACATTTTTCTTATTTTCTTTTTCAAATTTTCTTTTTCTTACACACATATAGTATGATATTATCAGTAATATTATCAAAACCATGTATTTTTAGATACCCGTTATCATTGATATTTTTATTTATATATTCCCATTACTTTTCAATAATAAAAACAATATTTTCAATAAATGAAAATTTTATAATTCACTTGGACCAATATATTGTAGATTTTAACTATATTTCGAAGTGGGTAAAGTATTTCGGCATAGAATTCACCTAGTAATAAATAAAACTCTTTATAATAATTTCAAAACACAACACATCTAGTTTCCAAATCCATAGAAATTACAAAATAAGTAAATTTAAAAAACATTAAAATATTATTTTCATCTTCAGTGGAAGAAATATAACTTCATATATTTCTTGTTATAAAACATAAGAAGTTATTTATCAAAAGATAATTCAAATAATATTCTATACATCTCTTATCTAGTAAAATAAGTAACACCCATTTTAATAACTTCATTACACAATCTAATCATAATAAATTATTCAACTCCATTGCATATAAAAAAGGTATTTGCTTGATCAAATTGATATTCATAGCCATCACCATCAAAACTGGTGGCCAATTTAGATTATTATTCTGATGTGTCACAATAGAATAAAATTCCATTTTAAAATAAATAAATAGTACTCTAGAAACTTGATTAGTGTAAATATGATATAAAAATTAAACACTCACTAAGATAACAAATTCTTGAAGTTATGAGTACAAGAATAGAATATAACCAGATATTTAAATTATGAAAAATAAAATTTTAAACATACAAATTTTATAACACCCTAAATATGTAAAATCATAGATAGTATATTATCGATACAAAATATAATAAGAGTAATTTTTTATACAGAAGAATATAAAAATTTATAGAAATTTCACTATGTAAATTTATATAATATATAAAAAAGCATAGAAATGTAATGAAAAATTTATTAATGAAGATGAAAAACATATCATGACATCCCAAATAACATTATTAACATTAAACTCATGTGACAAATAAGTCTCTTGAATAAACTGTAGCTATCCATGACATAACCTATTGTGAGATTTATATTCCAACAAAATGAATTCTCAATACAGAATAACATTAAAAAATATATTATTGTAACCCTAAAAAACATTGATCAATACAATGTGAAAAACATTATCTCTTTATCACCATGAACACCTGGCCTATAAAATATTACAAATAATAATTATGATAATATATCTTCATGAATTTATAAAGAAATCCATGAAAACATTTTCTTATGAGATTCACCCTAAATATAAATATGCTTCCTTTTTAGTAAAAATATTTAAAAAAATCAATAGATGTTTCAGATCATATCATCAACATAATATCCCTCAACATAGTTTTTATATTTATAGAAGATGCCCAAGGGCCCGAATCCACAATTCAAAGGACTAGTTTCATCTACATCTGAATAATTCCATCTTCAAATGATCAGTGTTTGAAAATATAATTTTCATAGAGTTTTTTGTATTGAACAATTTAAATTAATATAATGTTCATTCATGTAGACATTTAAAATATCCATTTTTGTAAATTGTTATTATTCATCGGGTAGGAATAATAAGTTTTCCTTTAGTAGCTTAATGCTTCTCAGTATAGTAAATTCTTTCATGTAGAAATTCTATTACTCTACCCGATGAACATCAATGTACTATATATTACAGACTTTGTAAAATAGTACATCTGATAGTCTTTTTATAAAACAAATCGATGTGCATTGTACATTTATATATATTTTACATGGTGAATATTTGTATAATAAAACATATGTTATCTAATATCTATAAATGTATAATCCTATTAAAAAATGATAGATTCTGAAACAGAATATGTAATAACATATAAAAATAGAATGATTGGTTCTTGATTTTCAATATTAATGTCAGGATGTTTACATATTACTGAAAACTCAACACCTTCAAGAGACGAACAATACACAAAAATTGGAATAAAATAAAATAAAATATTGAATGACATATTGAACCTAAAATATATAGATTTCAGGGGTTATTACATTACCCAATTCACCACCTAAAAGTTTCTATGATTTTTCCATTCTCCCTTTCTACCTTTTTTTTGTAAATGACATAACGAAAGTAGATGGGAAATTTGATTCCCACATTTTGATGACTCAAAATGATTTTATTTAAATTTTTTATGATTTCATTGAAATACATCGATCCCTAAGAATATTATAGAAAATATTGTTTTCCCAATAAATGATCTGAATAATCCCATTCTCATGAAACATTATCATTTTAAAAAACACATGTCTTGCTATTTTATTACAATTTATTATAAAATAACAGTATGGAAAAAATGCAAGGAAAATCATCTTTCACCATTTTGAAGGGGAATTTCATTGCAATGATTTATGTAAACTAGTATGTGTATTAATGATAATTTAAAATTCATCATTCCAATAGTCTATATAATATTTGAATCAATTAAAACTAAGATTTATTATAAAAGTATCATTTTTTTGATCTTATATTATATTAAAAATTAAAAACAATATCTCTTTTTTTTATATACTATAATTTGAAGTTGAGTATTGTATTTATGTACTTATATCATGGAAAATGTAATGGATTTTTATTTAAATCTACAAAACATATGTTACTAAAACAATTTGAGTTTTACAAAAAATAATTTTACTCTAATCATAGAGAGATTATTGTATTATTATACTAAAGTCCAACCATTGTCCTTATTTTATTTTTTGATTTCATTATTCGATAACATTTTCCAATCACTAACAACTAACTCCAATTAAAGTGTTTTAGGTTTTAATTGAGATGTAAATTTACAATTATAATATCAATTTCCTAGGTAACATTTAGTTTTGAATGGTTGATCCATATCTCCAATTATTCAATCAGCAGAATGATTCTTAATTATCACCTAATTTCATGGGATTGTAACAAACTATTCTGCAAAAACGTTTTGATATTATTCTAGATACCCACCTTTTAATAACTGTTTCTCTATTTGACTCTATTACTAATGAATTTTCTAATATTAGTTAAAAATAAGTTTCTAAAATATCCTCAAAATACATAGTTTCCTGGTGATTAAAAACTAATAGATAAGATTCATCAATAATAACACACAATTTTTCTTTAATTTTATTTAAAATTTTATAAAAACATGATAATCTTTAGTTGTTTTAAAATAACAATGAAAAATTATCTAAATGGATTTTAGATCAAAATTATATAAATTACCTATAGTATTCTACATGAATACATTAAATCTAAAAAACATGAAGTAAGATTATTTTTCTTTCATCAAATTCCCAAATCATTATGATTTTTCATAAGGAATATATGGATCAATTTTTTATTGAAATTATTACTAGAAAAATTAACCCACAACTAGTTATTAATTTATTATTAACTCAATATGGTTCTACTAATCACTTGAATAATTTTTTTACGGTTAACTAAATCAATTTATCGAGGATTTGATGGACATTATATGTAATGTGTAATGAATTTCATAATACAAAAAAGATATTCTAAATAAATATTGTAGAAAAATCTACCATGATCACAATGAATAGAAACCAATTGTACAACTCCTTAAAAACTAAAATTTCCATTAAAAAACTATCCTTGGGTGTTTAGATAGAATCTAAAAACATATATATCTAGTGTAGTCATCAACTAATAAATTGAAATAGTATTTTCCAAAAAAAAATCCCATTTTATATAATGAATAATTACATAATAAATAATTTTAGTTCTTTTGAAATTTATGTTTCACAAATATATTTCATTCTATACATTTATTTAATACCATATTGAAATGGGGAAGAAAATATAAATGAATAAAAAATATTCAACTTTATATTTATAACATGTTCCATCATTTAATGTTTATAAATTTTTCGAAAATTATAGGGTCATAAAATTCTATGCCACAAAAAATACTCAACTTCAATTTAACTTTGGAAATGTAGATCTTGGTGATGTGATAATCTATGATATTTTGGTGATATTTTTACATCCTATAATCATAAATAATAAATTTATCTTCAAAAATTTGAACTAAATATATACCCTTCCTAATGTTCACAATATATCCTTCATCACATATTTGAAATATGATGATGAAATGTTTCTTAGATTCTATATTATGAAAATCATTAGAAATAAATGATTTATTTTGAAATTCAAATTTAGTGAAATCATATATTTCAAATCATTCTATATCTCCCTATGTTACCCTCACACATTTCATTTTATTTTCATATCAATGAACATATATTTTCCATTTAGACGATTTTATTCACCATTATCAAGGAAATATATGTTTTAAGTGTCTGTATCGTAAGTTTCTCCATTAAAAAACTTCTAAATTTTTTTAGTCAATAAATTCTAGGATAAAAAATTATAAGAAAACATAAATGTAGGAATCCACATCTATAAAACATTAAAATTTTTTATATTTTTTAATTTCATATGAAATATAATCTTCATGACATCAGAATAATAGTTTATTATTTAAAAACCATTTTTTCCCAACATCCATGTCATTGAAACTATGTTAAAATTATAAACACATTGGAATAAAATATTTGGACTGAAAATATGGTTGTGTAGAAGATAAATATATTCATGATGTTTTTTATATGGAATCAATTATATATGAGTATTATAAATATTTTAATCATGTGAATAAAATTTGACAATTGTTTTGAGAAAAAATATATCATAATTATGATTTACTACTAGAATATTACCAACCTGAGTTATGCTTTATTTGGATTTTATTTATAACATAGATGTATGATTATATATATCTTACATGATTTTATAAAGTATATAATTTTATTTAGTATGTTCAGATTTCTCCCATTCAAAGTATTTTATGAATTAATTATTATTTTCCTCTAACATAGTTTTATATCATGTAATTTAATCCAATTTATGTGTCTTGACATTATTATCAAATATAAATACATTTTCTTCTTCTAAAAAAGTAGAACTGTATTCAATAACATTTTCAGCTATTTATAATTTAAATATTTTTATAAGTGATTCACCCGACAACATTTCTATATATACTTATTTTTTATTGTAATTCAAATATAAAAACACATAACCCTCAATTCATCATTTAATTAGTCAAAAATATTTCTTGAAGTTTAATCACTATAACTGGCATGACACATCTACAATTAATAAATAATATACTTTCATTTAATTTTATCTGCAATCCATGAACCATTATCATTCTTTTTAACATCGGACAATCCGGATTGATAAATCCGATTTTCTTAAAATCAGAGAAAAATCATATATTAACTATCTTTGTTATCCATTAATATTGAATTTACTTATAAATATATTTGAAATCTTTCATTTAAATTATTTTATAATACACTTCTCTAGATAATCTTTTCTTTCTCAATTTACTATGATGAACATGTTTTTTATTTTTCTATTGAATTATTATTATATTTTAAGGATTAGAAACCTTCTCATAAGATTAATTATTCATATATGTAACTATGATATTGATGGAAAATATATCCCATGAATCATCATTTCATATTCAGTATATCTTATTAACTTAAAGTCACACTAAATGATTTTTCCAGTAATATTATCCGACCTATTAATAGTTATATTCATAGTATTATCTATTTTATGCATTTTGATTCACATTCATTTGACATAATTTCAACAATTAGTTCTATAAACTAATCATTTAATAATTCATTCATACCAAGTGATTATATTAGTCTCACTCTATTCATAATACATTGATGCATGGGGCCTATAGATTCACTTGGTATGAAATTAAATTCTTGATAATCTACAATCAATAAATTACGTATGGTTTCAAAATTATTACAAATAATATAATTTGTAGATGATATATTTTTAAAAATATGATTAGTAGTTTCACAAGATGATACATTACTATAAATTTTTAATATTATTGAACATTGAAAATTAATTCTCCGGTGATAATTTTAGTGATATTATACATTCTCATATCTTATAATAGAATTAATTTTTTTTATAAGGAATATTCTTTCTTCTAGATTTCTAAACAAATTTTTAATCCCTGATGATTATAAAAAATCTATTAATTTTATCATGATCTTATTCATTTTCAACACGATTAATAATCAGCGGCCTAATAGTATTTTGATTATCAAAATTTACAAAATATAATCCAATCAGTGTATATCAGTTATATAATTATCTTAAAATAGATTTTGTATAATGGAGATATAATACAAAGAGACTTGCTCTGATACCAAATTCACGGTTGTAATAGTATAGAAATATAATAAAATATGGGGTTGAAATATTTTTTATAAAAAAATTTTAATATAGATTTTACAATAATTTTTAATAATTTTTAATAAAAAAATGTTTTCCTAAAACACATAATTACCATAAAAAGAAATATTTTATAAAAAACCATATGATATTTTCTAAAACATTAGTAGATGTAATATTTTAAAAAAATTAAATTAATGATAAAAATTTATCCCATATTTTATTAAATAAGGTAAAAATATATATGGAAAATTTTATAAGAATGACATTAAATTTAACCTCAAGTGATATGTTTGTCTATAAATCCAACATTCGGTATCAATTACATAACATATCATATGTGATTTCTTATAACCCTAAGAAGACATCTATCAGAATAACTCAATGAACAATATTTCCCGGTCTATGGAAACCCTAAATCATGATGATGAGAAAAACTAAATATCATTATCCTAGAGATCCCTTAAAAAATATATTAGAAAAAAAATTAGATTAATTGATCAAGAGGTATTTAAAAATTATTCCTCAGAAATGGAGACATTTGAAAAACAATAAATATTAAAATTAAATTGTTTCAATAACATGTTGCTATAAAACATTATAAGTGGATTTAAATCATATCATCATATTTTTACCCCTTGAGGTTTTACTCCTCTTTATAGATGTTCTAAAATAGTCAAAATCATCATTTCTTGATATTTTTATTGAAATCATCAGAAAAAACATTCTTCAACTAATAGTTTCTTTGAATCATAATTTTTTATAATTTTAATTATGTATTCCACCATTATAATATATTTAATTTCATATCTATTATATATTAATAGATTCAATCTATATAAACTATATTTTATAATTCTATAGGAATAATAAATTTTATTCTGGTATACATTTTTGTCACCATCAATTGGTGACTACCATGTAAAAATTGTGTTAATAAATCTGATGGACTTCATAGTAATTTTTCTTGTAGACATTAAAAACAATTTATTTTATAGTGTTAATGTATAACTATCTGATATACATTTAAAATATCCACCTTTTATATATGGTTGATATCTATATGAAATGAGTGATATTAATCATCTCATATAAGTAGATAACATACTATAAATGACTTTGAATCTTTATAATGATATTTCTTACAATACATATATTCATGTAAATACTGAATTGTGATTTCCAAAATTATGTTTAGAAGATGATCGTTCATCTCAACATTGTACAATAAAATCCATTCAAAAAAATATTCATATCTCAAAACATGATGAGATTATATGAATTTCCATCTAAAATAGAATCATTTTCTTGGGGATGATAACCAATAAATGTTCAATAAAAAAATTTAATTATTAATATTTGTGGGGAAAACAAATATCAATAACTTTCCAAGTCATATTTTTGGTCTAAATATTCTTCTGATACTCACTGAATTATAAAATTTCAATACTACCAAAATTCTAGAATCAAAATAATATATATCTTATAGATTGTTTCACATATATAGCATCTCAACAATGGGTTATCTCATATGTCATACCTATATTAACTCACTAACTATTATTCTTGTTTCTCTAAAAACTAATGGGGAATTAAATTATATTCCATGAAGTTAAAATGGTAATATAAACACGGCTTAAAAAATTAAACTATATCGAACTTTTAATTAGTGAATGTTTAATTAATTAAGGTCTAGATTTGGGGTTTTCCCACTAAACTAGTGGGTCTATATAAATAAAATTCCACTATATTCTCAAAAACAATATTACTTTTATTTAAATACTTAATTCCTATAGATATACAATCAATCTATGATGCATTTGATTCAAATATCTTTTTACATCTAATTTGTTTTGTTAAATATAAAGTCCAAAATATTATTTAACTGATTTTTTAGTAATATTTTACAAAGTCTAGAGTCCAAGGGACATTATTTATAATACGAAATATACTTTCCACACTATTACACAAGAAATCCATAGATAATAATCAGATTCTCAAGTCATCAGTTTAAAAGGATTATTCCTTCTCGGTTGTTGTATAATGAGTGAGGGCGAATGATCCAAATTCCACTGTATAAAATCCTCTTCAAATATTTCATTAAAGAAAAAATTTCACTCCTTTTTATAAATATTTATAATTAATGGAAATATTTTTCAAACAATATATAAATATCAGATAAAATATTTTATTTCTATGAAATGATATCATATCCCTTGAAATCATTAGGTATGGAAAAAAGGATATAGCATCCTCCTAGGATATACCATCTTTGACTCCACGCATATAAACAAAATGTACTAACATAATACCCCTCATAACTATAACATAAAGGTCATCAAAGTTGGAAAAAATGTGTTTTTTAATGGTTGTTCAATTGAAAATGTAATGTTTTCAAATAAACCTCCAAAATTAAGTTCGATATAATGTGAAATAAACATTAAAAACTAACATATTTATCTCTAAAAACTAAAAAGATGTCATCATTTGGATGGTTCCCAGTTAATGAAACATTTTTATGGTAATTATATATTATTAAATTATACCCAAAGGATAGGTAAATGTTATAATTTTATTTCCATTTTGTCCCATGTGGATATAAAACGACTTTGAAAAGTCATCATGAGAGTTGTAGTTGGACTTTCTAACTATCAACTTAATATTTTTATCAAGGAATTGAATACGTTAGTCTTCATTACTAGTATGATGTTCAAGATTCCAATATTTTATAAGTACTCTAGTTATTTTTAATTCTAATAGGAATAAGACTGTTATATTTATTATAAATAATACAAAATAAAATATTTCTAGGAACTATTTGATAGTTCTTGGGTGAAGTGGAAGTGGAAGTGGTTATTTCTATGTCCCACATTTTTTCATCCATTTCAAATGGTTAATCCTCATAATTTGGATAAGGAAACCATAGAATATTCATAATAAATGTTCTTATTTAATTAAATTTATATCTAATTTTATATAATAAGTGTGATGGCTTGATTATTCATCTATATCAGTTGATTACAACATTTAATATTCTTAATATATCATAATGTTTTTTATGAATCCAAAAAAAACTCATCTAGTGATAGCTGTCTATGATTCAAAAATCTGAGTGTATATCAAGTAGAATATTTTCATAATGTACAGAGGCATCAAATAATTCTCATCATAAACTATTGATCAAAAAAAGAATCATTTTTATCGTGAATAATTAATTCTTATTTTCTCTGTCTTTATTATGAGGAGGACTATAATTTTCAATAATTAATTATAGAATTTTATTGTGGTTAATTATATGAATTTAAGGAGTTGAAGATGAGAAAATATTGTTCACCATATAAATTATCACTACCTATTGACTGATATTATTAATTTAATATCTGTAGGACTATAATGTAAAATACTACATTGAGTCCCTAAGTAAATGGTTTACTCAAAATTATATCCACATGAAATAATTATTATTTTATCAATGTTATATTCCATGAAATGAATTAATTCATTTATATTTACATACAATATATTAAATACATAAATATTTATTTATTAAAATTATATAAAACAAATTATATCATATCCATATGGGCCTTAAATCAGCCAGTAAATCAATCTCAACATTTATGGAACGTAAAACAGTAAATATCTACATTAATTAAATAAATATCATTATATTATTTTATTAATAATTAAATTTGAATTATATTCACCAACATGTGTATAAATATTTATTTCATATTTAACTCATTTATATTCTTAAGTCAAATAAACTAGTGAATGAATTTATGTGATCAATATAACCAGAGTAATTATTATCCATTGATATTAAAATAATATTTATTTATTCAATGTAATATACATTATCATTCTACCAACACATCCTACATCTCTATGGGTGTAGGTAAAAAAATTTCTCTACGGTACATTAATATATGTGATTCTTTATATACATTAATTATATTATCATCTCTATGGAATGAACCTTATCTATATATTTATATTCAATGAACCATATAACATATTGAATTCCATTTTTAGGGTATATCCTCATATCATCGCTTTTTTGAGATTAGCAAATTTCAACTTAATGGGAATAAGTCTCGATGTCTTATGACATCCCAAAACATGATAGTCAAACATCATCTGTATGAAATCTAAAAATAAATATTATGGACCATAATACTAATATTTCTCACATCAAGGATAAAAATATAGTGGGGAAATACTACAAAAATTATATTTGATAGTTATAAGGGAATTATCGAATAGATGTTATAGAAAATATGACTCATATTTTGATAATATTTTTATTAATTCTATGGTTTTTGAATATATGGGAAATCAAAAGAAAAAGGGTTGTTCGTTCATGGGAACCAACACTAATAGATTCCTTCTTACACTAGATCTGACTTTTTTTAACTTATTTTCCCCATGATCTCACATGATATCTATTATTATAATGATATAATTCTTTTGTCAACATATCCATAATTTTCTCTTACATTGAATCATTTCACGCCATGGCCTCACCCATTTTTTTAAATCCTTAATAAAGTGATTATTTTAATGTATAAAATTCTTCAATTAATGTGGCCTTGTCTCCATTTCTTGGACTTCCATTATAGTATTATTATAATGTATAGTGAAAATCTCATGACTATTTGGAACCACATAAATATTAAGGATGAAACTAATTTCACAAACAACTTATTTAGCTATATTAGAGGCATAAAAAACTCATAATATTAAGCATAATTAGAAACCACTAACTATTTTTATAACTTTAATCTAAAATTTCCTTCAATAATATATTACACATTTCATGAATTAAATTTTAAATCATCTATATTTATCTAGACACTTTCATTTTTATATCCATTGATTACTAGTTCACTATATCCTTTAAAAACAATGAACATATGCTCACTAAAACTCATATACAGTAGGATATAATTTATATATTCTCAATGATAAACTCTATTACACACATGATATATTAAATTCATGATCAAGTTTTACATAATATCAATCATCTTATATATAATTGAAAACATGATATAACCTATCCAAAAATCATACTGGATTAAAATCGTTCTCTATTATTACTCTTATAGTTAATGACAAATTTTTGTAGAATAGTGGATTCCATGTGACATTGAAAATAATCCAAACATGTAATGTTTTATAATGAATCTCTCTAATAACATTCACACGAAGAAACTATAATTTCTTATTGTCAACCTCAAAAATATATCAAGAATGATATAGGTCTTTATAATGATGGATAGTTCACTAATATATTTCGAAGAGAATTATTTGTATAACCACATATTCATAAACTATAGTATTTTAATCACATTTAACATGAGTAAAATATTATCAACCTAAACTATTTTTAAAATAATGATCTCCCACTAATCATATTTTTTATATAAGGACCACATTCATCGATATGGAACTAAATTATTTTAATGATTCATAAAAAGTTAGTGTTCTGTGATATAGATGTTTTTATAGTAGATAAATGTATATTTACAACTTATATACCATATTGGCATCATTTTGAGTAATAACCTCATGTTTTTGTGTTATATATATTTCATCCATTAGATTCAAAATAAAGAAAAAATATTATTATATCCAAATAAAAAATTTATAAAGATGGAAATATTCTATTATATGTTCAATTGTAATGGATATTTGAAAATAAACTGATGAAAATGATTCATCATAGTAAATACCTTACTATTTCATAAATCCTTTAGAAACTATTCAATCATAATATATTTTGACTTTACCATACATGTACAGATTCATCTTTAAAACCAATTTTCACCCAATAGTCTTTAATCTACAAAGAAAATATTCCAAAACCCAGAATATGTTTTCTTATAGGGAACCCATTTTAAAATTCATTGTCCTAGACATATAAAAAATTTATATGCTTACTTATTCCATATAGGATAAAGATCTAATATTATAAACATATAAATTTCAACCATCCCTAGATACTAGAAAATTATATATCTCGCTTCCCCAATCCTCATAAGTTTTCTAGTATAACATTAATATCTATAGAAAAACATCAAAGATGTGTATTTTCGTAACATTATCAATTAACAATGCATGTGTTTTGTAATAGTCAACATCATTAATTTCATTCTTCATCATAGTATATATTTTATAGATATTATTTATATCAGGGTATATATCCAACATTTCCATTATTTTGATTGTTATAGTGGGTTATATTGATAATGGACTCTTGATTCTTAGGATATCCTTTAATTATTCTCTTTGGGTTTTATAGTGAATGATTATTTAGTGATATAATTTACATATTCAATGTATACTCATGCACACATATATGAATAAAGATGCTTCTACACAATAATTAATCAAGTAGAAGATTGTTTTTAACATTAGTTAGTAGTCAAAAAATTTTAATGATAAAATCTATAATTTTTATCCTAAAATGGATAATAGTATACTTTTACAATACATAAACATTATATCCATATACGAAATAGTGTAATTATTCTCATTGTTGATAGAATTCCCCTGTGGTGAATAATGAGGAGTGATTTAATCAAAACATCACTTGAAAAATCAATGAAATATTGATTATGATACACCCCACCAATATTAGAGTATATTTTCCTTATATTTTTATCAAGATAATTATCTACCCTATTCTTTTATTGTTTATAAATATGAAATAAATATGATGTATACCTTATTATATATACATATCCGTATAAAAAAAGTCAATAGTATTAATTATTAATTAAGATACTACTTCCCTCATGAAATTAAGAAAAAGGCCCAGATCTGTTTTTTAAAGTAATCCAATATTAACTATAATCCTTTCACCCATTCCATAAATAGATGATTTTAATTTGTAAATTTCTAATTAAAAATGGAGAATATATTCATGTGATTTATTTTAAAATAATCAAAACATCCATCATGATATAGTTATTTTAATCACTTATCATCTACAAGAAATATTTGTGGGTGATCCACACCTATATTCAATAAGAGTCAGGTGAAGATGAATCGATATCATATTCTAGTGGATGGTTTTTTTATTCCTGTATATAAATATGATTATAAAAAATTCCAAACCATAATATAAGATTTTTTATATAAGTAGATATTATTTCTTTCAAACATGATAATGAATCTAACCATGTCTAAACTAGATAAAAATATTTTGTTTTTCAATGATGAGAATATAATAAAAATTCACTAAAATAATAAATATACCCTTCAACAATGTATTATTGATGTCTATTATAGTCATTCTATCTTGTTGATCATGTCATAAATTTTTATATTTTATTCGTGATTTTATTAAAATTTCACCATATTATCAATTATTTTAGAATAAATGGTTTGAATATTGTTAAAATTATTAATATGGAATTATAATCAATATATTCATACATATAAAAATCATTTTGTATTGATTAAATCATTTAAGAATTTTTGGGGATATATACTACTCGAATTTATTTTTTTCCTACAATTTTTGAAAGTAGTAGCTTCAAAATCTACATTAGTAGGATTATGAATTTATAAATGTAACAAATCATGGAATAAAATGGAATTGTACATTGATATAAAATATTATTTTATCATAGAAGAATGTAAGAAATATACTGGACTTTGAGTGACTTTCAAAATGGTGTAACAAATGCATAGATAATATTTTTTTAGGACACTGCATCCATAATATCATTAGAGGAAGAAAAGACATATTTATTATATTTTTAGAAAAATATATGATACATATGTTTTTTTGAATCTAAAACGGAAGAATATATTATAAATTAATTTCTATATAATAATTATTATTTTATATAAAATATTTCATGATGAACATCTAATATATAATATATATATATTATAATATAAATGGATATGTGGAACTTTTCTTAGGAGTAAGATGATATGTATCATTCCAAAAAGGATTATAGGGATTAGTAACATTTATGGAACATTACTAACCAGTAAATAGTAATTAATTAAAAAACATATAAAATGGAATTACATAAAATTAAATCATTTCCAAAATATAATAAAATTGGAAAAAACTCCTTCATGTGATCTACATTGCAGATAACCAACAAAGAATAATCCAATCATCCAATTCAATCAATCTTATAAATTTGAATATAGATGAAGAAAAGAGATGTACAGGGGGCCAATTCCTATACAAGCAGACTAAAGGTAAAGACAAGGCCTAAGGGGGTCTAATGTAATAATGGTTGAGGGAATCCCCACTAAAAATATTGAGACCTTCTGAATTCAAAATATTAAGGTCAGGAAAAACTAAACACTTAGTGTCAGTGTTTTCCACTGAAGCTAAGTAGTTTTCCACGTTGTTTCCCTCCCTCTAGTTATGTGTTACCTTTATGATTTCCCCCAGTAGGTTTTAAAATTTTATATTTTAATAATAAATATACAATAGAACCTCACACACACACACCATGAAGGGTGTTTTGTAGGGGATTTTAGTCCGTTTCAGCTTCCATAATATTCAACCTCATCTTCCTGCAAAAATTGTGGTCTGTAAGCATAGTCATTGATTATACCTAGATTGTAGACCATAGACCAAAACTAAATGGAAAAATCAAGAATGAATGATGCAATATTTTCACGTACCACCCCTCTAATGTAAATGAAACCTGAAACACATTATCCATCATAGTTGAGATAAATTCATACTTTAGGGGGTCACCAACATACCCATTTTCCCAGACTATGATCTCTAACTTGAGAGGAAATATGAGGACCTATTATGAATCACAGTAAAGAAGTGTCCTCTATCAAATTTCCTAGGTCCCTAAGAAATTAGATGAGAATATTGTTATCTTATATAACAATCATGAGAACATTCGAGACCACCCCCTCATACATCAAATTATTTCTCACTTTTCAAAAATAACAGCACCCTATATGTAAAATCATGGTACAAGCATATATCTCCATGCTTATCCCCCTAATCCATGGTACCGCCTATCGAGGAATCCTTGATCAACCATAGTCACAGTAGATAATGCAGTAAACTCAGAAAAATATCCACACCACTTATGATCCCACACACTCTCAAATAAGAGGTGGACCTGGATTTCCTTCTTATTCTCCTTTCTATAGACACATCGTGAGAAAATAAAAATATCACAGTGTTTAATATTATTATCCATGGTAATAGCTCTATTTATAATCCTCAAGGAAATTATGTTGAACATGGTGGAAATATTCTTGTACCATAATATGTCATTCCAATATCATGAGAAGGAATTGATATAAGGATATAATCTAATATTACCCTATTTGAAAATATAAAACATATAAATTTTAATGTGTATAGTGTGCCACAGTCTTCAAACATAGATATTTCATCTCAATAGATAAATGTTCATTAACTAACATAATTATCCATTCCAATTAGAGGATATTCCATTTGAATCATGGATGCATAAACAAATTTTATTGTGTGAAATAGATAATTTAAAAATCTATTCTTCATAACTATCCATCTTTTTAGAAAAATCACACATAATAACATTCTTTATAAATTGGGGAGTGGAAGCATCAAAAAGGGTGATATCATATACTGTTTATGGCTAAACAATGATGATATAAAAATAAAATTAGAACTAGGGTCTGAGAACATTAGAAAAAAAATTTAAAACCATTCCCTACATATCAAATAAGATAAACGTGAGTCATGGAAGAAATCATGGATGTTCATAAGAAATCATTCATTAAGGAATTAAATAACTTGATCCCTGAGAATATATAATGGTCATACTATATAGATTTTTATAATAAAAATGATCACATAAATCATCCCCTTTTTATTCATATATCATTTAAAAAAAATCATATTGGACGGTTATCACACCATAAACCATTATACTAGAAAAGATTTACTTCCAAGTCAATCATGGTTGATTGAGTCCATTACCATATTTGGTTTAATCCCCATTCTGGTCAAAATTATCTCATGATATATCGGTCTTTAAACAATACATAATAAGGTGATATAGGTCCCACCCATCAAATAATGAACATCATACATGAATTTACCACAATATCATAAATTATTCATCATTTTATAACCCATTAAATGATAAATATTTTATACATATTTCATCATAAAATAAAAAATATAAGAGAAAGGGATTTTATAATAATAATTTAAATTTTTCATATCATAACCTATAGGAAATAATTTTTAGTAAAAAAATCATTCATAATAATCACAATTCATCAAGAAAATGAATTTGTATTTTATTATTGGTTTATATCACAATTAAAGTATTTGAACCATAAAAATATGTCATCATATAAGGAAAATGATTTATAATAATCACTAGGAACATTTCTTGAGGAAAATTTCATATTCACTTTGAAAACAAATATTTAAAATAAAAAAATGTCTGAAATATTAATGATATAATTTTATATAAAAAAACCCTTGAAACATGTAAATTATTCTTTAAATTATTTAACACTCATTACAACGGAATATAATTCTCATTTAAAAAACATTAAAAAAATATTCTCCTCAAATTTTTAGTGTCAATTCAAAAGAGACTTATTCATAAAATTGAAATAATATTTAATATTATCTATTTTATAAAAGTCTAAACATTGATAAAATTGAATTTAAACAATCATTGGATAATAGAAAAAAAATTATTAAAACATTTTTACAAAACGTTGACTTGGGAGACAATCGATTTTTGACCAAAGGAAAAAAACATGTTCATTTTTTCTTAGAAAAATATTATTGATATATTGATTACATAATGAGAGGGATATAAAAGGAAAAAAAGTACTCCATTGAAATGACATGTGGAGTATAAAATTAATTAGTTTATTATGAGATATGTTATATTATTTTATTACTAGACACATAATAATAATAAATCCCAATAAACAATTCAATTGTAATGTAAAACCCAATCAACATTAGAAACATTAAAAAATTTAATACCCATGAATCAAAAAACAATTTATGCATTTTCATTTCCATGAATGATTATGACAATAATCAAAAAATTTACTCATCAAAAATATATAAATCACACAAATTATATATGTGGTGATTATGGCTTCCATCTCATCAAATCAAAAGTCAGAAAAATATCTCTTAGAAATTTGGAATCCATTGAATCACAACCCAATTAAAGAATAAAATAAAAATTAACAATAAAACTAATGAAAATTATTATTTTTAATATATAAAATATAAATGGGGTAGTATATACATAACAAAAAATAAATAAGTGTTGAATATTGGAAAAGTATCTTGACAATAAAATAAAGACTAAAAATCCCTTACCTCGTGTCTGAAATTTATTAATACACATTCCAACTTATTTTAAAATAAATATATTTTTATTATAAAAATATTACATAAAAATATTCCTTTATTTTATGAAATATCTTATTAACTTATGAACATTAACTACCTTTCTTACCAATTCCATTTTAGAGTGATATTTTTCTGAATAACTGCATCATTCTTTGTGTATATTTCAGTTTTTCGATTCCATTACATTAATAATGGTTGCTTGATGTCTAAAAAATTAAACCTATTATAAATATAATATATATTTATTATAATGTTTTATAGTGTAATATATTAAATTTGTATATTATAAATTAATTAATCCTTTCAAGGAGATGTTATGTCATATGTATACACAAACAACGTTTCCAATTTATCGATGAATGGAATGAATGAAATGTATAAAGAAAATAAATTTTTTTGAAAAGTATTTATTCCATTGATAAAATATATATTCATTAAATATAAAATCATAACAATACATTTCTAAATAAATTGAAAATTGTGTCGCATCGCTTTGTAAAGCTGTCAGTCCACACGTATTCACAAGAAACATTATCGCGTTTCAATAGATTGGAAGGTAAGAATTTACATGAGAAATTATAAATCCAAAAGTATGATTTCCTTCATAAATATAATATAATAATGGTAAAATAATAATTATTTACAACTATGAGAGGTGGTTAGGAAAAATTATTTACATCGGTTCGTGATGCGGTAGTCCGCTATACTCACGATCACCAGTTTCGTTTCCTATTTGATGGAAGAGGGGATGGGTACTAGTTTTGTAATAAAAAATATAAAATATTTGACCATTTTATATTATTATGATATAATTTTATAATTGTTTATCAATATTTATATTAGGTTTAGGAATAAATAAAATATAATTTCTCTATTAAGAATGAAACCTCTTATTCGAAGAACCTCCTTAGTTTGGCACTAATATAAATCATATGAGGGTCTATTAAAAATATTAATTAATATAGGACTTTTATTGATGTAATGAATTTATTAAGGATATTATTAGATTAGAAAAATTTGGGAGTGTGAATTTGAGAGAATGGGGTTCTCTTTTATGAGTGGGCGATTGGACACACACTAACATTTTGAAATGAAAAAGTAATACCCATATTTTCAAAAGGAAAAAATGATCTAAAATGGATCATTAGGAAAACTTGAATGAAATAAGGTAAATATATAGACATTAAAATTTGAATCTTATATACTTTTAGTTAACATTAATCCTCACATATTTATTTTACCCCTATAAAACTCGGTTTAACATTAACAGTGATAAAGAGGTTTTGAATTTTTTAGTTTTCATTATTACCAAAAAGTTATTTTAAAATATTATATAATATTTATTATGATTATTAAAAATATAGAATCCATTTTTAAAAATTCAATTAAATGATATAGAAAACGTTTTTTAAAAATTAAAAACATATACATGATGAAAATTCGTTTTTCCAAAGAAAATGTTTTCATATGTATATAAAGTTATAATATTAATGATCATTATGAAATTGATGAAAATAAATTAAATTGTATTAATAATGAATTATTTAAACTAATTAACATATTAATAAAACCCTAAAATAATAATAAACCTTTAAATTCTTTATAATATGTAGTTTTTAATTAATGTAATATTGTCACTATTCATGAAAAAATTAATCTTTTCAGAACAAATCCGAAAAATTCACCCTAAGATAATTTTGACACATTTATTCAAAAATGAAGTTAATTTTTACATATAATGTTTCTAAAATTGGGGAAAATTAATTTTCAAACTATTTATCAAAAATTAAAAAAACATCTATTTTTAGAACAATTTATTTTTGAAAAATATAAAGGATTTACAAAAAATTAAGTTCTTATTTATCAATATAGTTTATTAATATAAACCCCACATTTATATTATAAAAAATATTACTATTTTTACTTTATTGTTTACGATCTATTTTATAATGTTCATGTTTCTATAATAGTATTAAAAGTATATCACAACTCATGAAAACAAGGTGTTGCATGTAAGGAAATATATAAATGCAGTTAAATATTTTAAAAAAACACCTCCAAAAATATCTGGGTTTTAAATTGTAACCACAATAAAATAAATTTCTCGCTTGAAATTATTTAACTATGATACAAATAAATTGGGATACATCATCTTTATCATAAACTCTTGTTCTTATATTTCATCCTTATATTGGGGGTTCCACCATAAAACCTTGACCAAGTGAGTGGTATTGTTTCCTTAGAAATTATCTCTATGAAAAATATCCAACGTTCGTTATTAATCAAATTAATTTTCATGATATAACACTATGAACATTGTGTATAGAACATTGGATGATCAGGTCTGTACTTCTTTTGGAGGGACACATGGAACACATCATGGACTTGAAAGAGGCTTAGTGGAAGCACAAAGAGAAACCAAATAGTATCAACTAGTTGATGAATAATTAAAGGGAAAATATACCTAGGTATTATCATTCCGTTATTAGGATATATGATAACCTTGTTCAATGGATATATTCCCTATAGAACCTTCTCACTAACTTCAAACTCTGGATCACACAGATAACTATCAGTATAGATTTTCTATCATCTCTAAGATACATTGATGTGATGCCTAATGGATCTGGCTATCTCTTCTATTTCCTCAACTAGATCAGTTATTAATATCTTTCACACATCAAATTAGTATAAAAAATTTGGAGTTCAATACATCTTTACATGGAGAGCTTCATAATGAGTCATCTAAATTCCCGAGTGATAATTATTATTGAAAGAAAACAATACCATATGGGATTGTTTATATCAACACCCTTTTTAATCAATAGAATAATATCTCATATTATCCTCTAAAATTGTAATTATTCTCTAATTCTTACCAATTATCAATTAATGATAATATTTACGGAATATTAACTACGTATACATATCCTATTAACTATTTCACTAAAACATGAAGAAAATATTTAGATCCCAATCAGACATAAGAGAATATGGTCTTCTAAGAATCATTACTACATACTTAATGTGTATCATAAAAATATGATCTAGAGGTAAATATTATCTTGTGGTGATGATCTTTATAAACATATTAAGGATATAAATTTCTATCCATATTAAATTATTCCCTTTGGACCTTTTGTGGAGTGAGATGAAAATTTTTTTAGGGAGATGTTTTACCATTTTTGTTATTATATGGGTAATAGATGTAACATCCCCTTGGAAGTTTATTTTTTAACATTAAAATAATGACATACCAATCATAGGGATACAATATCTATAATATCCCCCATCGTTCCATACCACTAGAAAAAATATTTCAAACCATTAAAAACCTTTATAATATCAGGATGAGTATAGAATCAAGAAGTATGAGCTTTACTAAAATACCCTTCTTCAAAAATAGTTTGGATGGAACACGTACATGGTTAAAAAACCTTATCATTCTATCGTAATCAAATTTAGACTCATGACTATTTTTAACCAACTTATTCATCACTAATTCTTCTTTCAATGCATAATTATTATTTACATAGATATATAGTGTCACACTCATTTAAGAAAGATAATATCTCCCCCTCCCATCACAAAATTATTGATCCATACATTTTAAATAACTAAATATTATATCCCTTCTAATATGAAACCTAGATAATATAGTGTGGTAATTTTGACAGAAATCATCAGCAACCTTTTTTCTTTTTCCTATGATGGTTATGAATTAAATATCCATAATCTTCAATTATCAGTTACTAATATATCTATATAATATTAAACTCTTTATATGTGTATATATTCAGTAAAATCTAATGAGGAATATATATATATCAAACCATCATATATAAAGATAATGCCGACATATATTTAAGGTAACAATTTATACATCTAACTCCAAATAATTATCTTAGTAATTTTTCACATGAAACATTAGTTGTCCTGAGTAATAACATATAACCATGTCATTGTGTAAGAGAAAACATCCCAGACCCTTCTTTGATGTATCACTATAGATTAAAAACTCTTCTATGCTATAGGGTATTATAAGTACATGATCAATAGAAACCATTTGCATTAGTTACTTGAACTTTTCTATACATTTATTTGTGTAGAGAAACATGGATCTCTACTGAGTTAAATTTCTAATGGATTAGATAGTCCTGAAACATTCTCTATAATTCATTGGTAATATTCTATTAATCAAAGAAAACTATTGTTTCCAATAGCAATGGATGGTTTGTTCCAAAGTTCTATTTCCTCTATCATTGATGGATCCATATATTTACCCTATTGTAAGATTATAAGACCCATAAATGATACCTTTTAAATCCATAATTAAAACCTTGTTACTTTTTTTTGTAAAAATTCACCTTTATCTAGTGCTCTAGAACATTTCTAGAGTAATATTCATGATCTCTATTTATATTTTAATAACTTATAACATCATCTATAATAAAAATAACAGGATAATCCTTGTAATCTATAATGAATATATTCATTAAAAATATGAATATATTAGGGTATTAGTATAGCCAAATGAAATAAATATATCTTTATATTATCTAAACCTTATGTGGGATGTCATCATGGGTATATCATCCTTATTAATTCTCAACTGATGATATCTATAATAATTATCAATCATGGTAATTATTTTTCCTCTATGTAGATGATCAAGGAAGTCATATTTATGGTCTGTGGTACTTATTCTTGATTGTGATATTGTTCAACTCATGGTAATCAATACATAGTAGAATCCATCCATCATTCTTCCAAACAATAAGAATTATTTCACCCCATGGTGAAACACTTTTCTAAATAAGCCCCTTAACATTATTCTTATGTAATTTCTTAATTAAATAGTTTTACACACTTGGATTTGTTGTTTAATGATTCTTTGAAGTAGTTGTGTCCCCATGTAAGTGTTTTTTAAACCCAAATTCATTATTTGAAGGATGGTAATGAAACTAAAACATAATTTCTTCAATCAATTACCACATAATAATCATATAATAAAAGATAAGTTTATCCCCAACCAATTCTGAAAAACTCCCACTTTGAATGGGAATAAAGACCCAAAAATGTATGTGATTTCAAGGAGAATATCATATTTATAATTACAGTGATAAACATTCATAGGATGTATTATAATATTAAATGTAACATCCCTTACTTAGTAATTAATTTGGTTTTTGTATAATGAAATCCAATCCGTACATTGGATAACATTAAATTGAACCGTATGAATAATAACATGGTTTTCAGGAATCAAAATCCAAAAAACATCAATTATAAAAGAATCATATACTATATTTGTGGCCATTATACAATTATGTTTTTTTATTAAATAAACATATAATTTTCCGGGTGTCATTTGGATACCCTTATTATATTCATCAAATTAAAATTAATGGGTAGATCCAGATTCTAATAAGATAAAATATGTTCAAGGGTGTATGGTAAGAGTACCTTTGAACATCTCATCATCACAACCCTCATCCAAAATATTGATAGGATGACGTTTCCTATTGTATCTCAAATTAATAAATTTAAGATTTCAATTGTCATAATTTTATATTGCATTGGGGAACTAGTTCTCAAAATTACCATACTCCTCACACTTGTTTCATTATAGTTTGGGTGATACATTCTATGGAGATTTGTCTATATTCACATAATTTTCTAATTTAGTTTATTAACATTGATAATAAATTTCTAGAAAACCATCCTTTCCACACTAAAATCATCTTATCGCACCATTATGACAATATCCTATACCATTACTTACACACATAGAGAATTAATAAAATATGATCATCTTATCTAAATTGGTTTTATAGTTTCATTTTATTTCCATAATAATTTTCATATAAAAAACATAGGATTTATTTTTAACTCCAATCACTATTTTGATAATACTATGTAAAGACCTGTAAATTCCAAGGAATTTTTTTTTCTTAATTTACTTTGGAATTTTACAAGAACGTAGTTTTTGACGGTGCCTGATTCCGAGGCCCGGTGTGCCCGAAATCATTTTCCGAAGATTGGCTCGGGTACGTTCAATGAACGGGCGAGCGGGTTTTTTAACTTTTGAACCAGTGCTCGGAATCGAATTCTGAGGGCACCGATGAAATCACAGCGCCGGTAATTGCAACTTCCGGAGTTGCGTTTTCTTGGTGGTGGTTTTTAATTTTTGGGCTTAAAGTTGCGAAATAAAATAAATTATACGACAAACTTTATTTTATTTCACTTAAGCTGCATGGAAGCCACTTAATGAACCTTAAGCTGAGTTGTTGCGGATAGGGTGCTATAAAAAAATATCGTACCCTCTTGGTAGGATATTTGTGAGGTGGGACCTGCACGAACCCCACCGTTTCTTTTCCGCTAAGTAACGCACCCGCGAAAACCCGTCATTATGAAATTCAACTGACGCTTTTTCTTAATTTCTTAATGCACCAATTAATAGGGAGGTTTTCTTCGTTGAATTAATTGGGCGGTTTATTTCGTTGAATTAATTCTACGAATTAATGGGTCGTTACTTATCTCTTTATTCGTTTCTTAACCGGTTTGATATCCATTGGCGTAGTAATAAAATAAGACCAACGCCACATCTTGAGGATTACACGTTAGGAGACCTTTTACATAATTCTTGTGCCTTCACCCTTCTTCACGAAGAATGCGAAGAACGCGAAGAACGCCGGCCTCCGACGAAGAACGCCGAAATCACGGAAATCGATGACACGACACCGTGTGCCGCAACGCCGACGTTTCTTCTTCGGCGATGTTCCTTCCTCCACGACAAAAACCTTCGATCATCCGTTGAGGTGAGTGTTTGCGTTTCTTTAAATTCCTTTGTGGTTTTGACTCAAGAAGGATTTAATTATTATTAATTAAATCTTTTTTTTCTTGAACCTCAGAGTTCGTCGATGTGACACCCTTCCGCGACGACGCGACGCCGGATACCGCGACGACGTGACGATCCCCTCTTTCCGCGAAGAACGCGCGTGCGACGACTTGACGAGGTAGGGGTTGTTGTGAATAATTCTTTTATATTCCCGTGAACGTTTCTTTAAAATTAAAGAACCGGATTCCTATGAACCATTTTAATTTATTAAAATTGTTGTTTCATGTGTTGAATAATTTCTCCCGTTGTTATTAACTAACGCGGAGGGTGCGGGCCAAACGAACACGGCCTGACAACCCTCCACCATTCTTCATGGTTGTGTGGATTTGGTGGGCGACGACAAATCGTGACGCAAGGGCAATTTGTTGATTCCGCAGTGAAGAACGGAACCCGGGAGGGACAACGGCGCAGACAGGAAGGAAAACAGACCACCGGAGCGACTCCGGTGGCCCGCGGAAGGCGGCGGCGGCGCGCCGCCGGAAAAAGGGGTGGTTGGAGAACTGTCGACCTCAATTAGCGGTGAAGGGCAGGGGATCCGCGCGCCCTGCCCGCATGTCCGCTCGGCCGCGCTGGCCGAGCCGCGGCCGGCTGGTTGGGTCGGACCGAACCGAACCGCTCCAGACCGGGCCAGGCCCAGCCGAGTCGGACCCGGGTCAGGTCGGACACGGGTCAGGTCAGACCCGGGTCGGGTCGGACACGGTTCGGCCGACCCAGGGGGGGTTGGGCCGGGTCGCCCCGGGCCCAGACCCCCGTTTTCAGACCACTTTTGGTCAAAAGTCCGTAACATGAGCTACGGGCCTCCAAACGACTCGTCGTCAGCGGAAATGCGATCCTTGGATCGAGACGGTCGTTTCGGTATATCGCACTCAAGGTTTCGGATTACTTTGGGTTCGGCCGGGTTGGTTTGGATACGAAACCAACCAGGCCCTCGGAGCGGAAACAGTTATATCTTGAGCTCCGGACGTCCGATTGACGTGCCGTCGACTTTGATGGATTCCTCTATGTGATACGGATCTTTTGGCTTACTCCGCTCGAGGTTTGGATGCCGTCGGAGTGCAGTCAGGTTGGTTCGCTCACGAAACCAACCGGGCCCCTGGAACGAGAAAACCAATAACTCACAGACTGGGCGTCCGATGGACGCGCCGTCTGTCTCGTTGTTTTCCGCTTGATGATACGGAACTTTTGGAATACTTCGCCCGAGATTTGGATACAGTTGGATAGTGGCCGGGTTGGATCGCACCTGAAATCCAACCGGGCCCCTGGAACGGAAAAGCTGATACCTTTCTGACAGGACGTCTGTTTGACGAACCGTCAGCGGCGTTGGTGATCTCGTTGAGAAAAGGTCCCTATGAGCATACCCTATGAGAGTTAGAGGTACAGTTGAGATACGGCCGGGTTGCTTCTCACACAAAACCAACCGGGCCCCTTGGATGAAAAGGCTAATAACTCACAGACCGGGCGTCCGATTGACGCGTCGTCTGTTGCTTTGAGACCCCTATGACGAGGCGGTCCTTTGAGATACTTTTTCGTGGGACTTTGAGATACTTGGATTATCGACTTGTATCTCGTGGAGCGGACCCTCCTAGAGACGAGCGTAGGGAGTATGGAGACCGTGTAGCCGGGAGAGACCTGCAGACTTCTTTTCCGATTCGATTCGGAGTGACTTACGTAGCCCAGTGGGGAGCACTACTTTGTGAGGTGGCAGACCCACAGCGGAGGAGCACTACTATGTGAGGTGGAAGACCCGCGATACTCGACAGGAGGAGTACCTCTGTAGGCTATGAGGGGGGAGCACTACTGTGTTGGGTGGCAGACCCCGGCGGGAAGCACTACTGTGTGAGGTGGCAGGCCCGCGGTACTCGACAGGAGGAGTACCTCAGCAGTCTTAGGTTACTAAGCAGTACCTCGGAGTCGTGACCGGACCATTATACACTCCAGAGATGGATCTCTTCAGCAGTTACGGTTTTGATAATGAAAATCTTGGTTTGAGTTGAATCTTTTGACCTTTGTGTTTACCTCATGATTGAGATGGGTCACTTGATAACTTAGGTATATGTATGGGAATATATCTAAGTAGAGGTTATCTGTTGAAATCTTCTTGTGGTTATCCTTGTTGGTTTAGTGATACCTTGAGGGTCTCGGGGTCCATACTGAGTATCGTTATATTCACCCCTGCACGGGCTATGCCCGCACCTTGTTGTGTTGGTTGCAGACGATGAGCAGTGCTGACGGAGGCCGAGTGTTCGAGGACTGGTCGGTACCCGGAGGTGGACTACACGACGAGTCAGTACCCGGAGGTGGACTACACGACGATTCAGTACCCGGAGGTGGACTACATGACGAGACGACACACAGAGGAGGTTGACGGACGAGAGCGTGGAGGAGGCTATCTGTACCTACCCTTCAGGTAGGATCCGTGGTGGACGACCAGGAGCTGCGCTATCTGTACCTACCCTACAGGTAGGATCCGAGGAGGACGACCCAGGAGCTGCTTCCTTCTTCCAGCTGTTTGTCTTTTGGTGTTGTACCTTGTTCATTTGTAGTTGTACTATCTTTTGGGTTTGTATTCTGGCCCATTTTCTTTTCAGCATTTCTTTTGTACTTAGTGTTTTTCTTCCGCTTATACTCTGTGGTGCTTGTTTTCTTTTATAAATGCAATGCCTTCCCAGTTATCAGGATTTACGCCTTTGGTGCTATTCGCCAGCCCCTGGCCTATGGAAGTCGGGCTTGGGGTAGTCACGACACGGGCCCTGAGGACGGGTCGTGAAAATTGGTATTAGAGGAGTTCGGTTCTACCGCAGAACTTGGGACTCTGATCCTTTTTTTCCCTTTCTGTGAAGAAATAGTGTTATGAGTACCGAGTGTGGTTTTCAGTTCAGGGAGTCCAGTGTTGGTGCGGGCGGCCGACGTATCCATACACCAGGACCCTGATAACCGATTTCTGACTCTGTGCACAAAAACACTGATTGCATGTGTGTTTCCAAAAGTTTTTAAATATCAGCTCAAACCAGGTCAGCTCACCAGGTATAAAAGTTTGACTGTGTCACGATGTTTCTTCTAGGATGCCTTTTCACGGATGACCAGCTAGAGCCCGGAGGGATGTGCGTGCTGAAAGCCTGTCGAGCGACGAGGCTTCGGTACAGGGCCCTCTTGCATTTGAGGCACCAGCGGTACTACCATATGTTGGGCCACCAATGCCACCAGCCCCAGCAGTAGGCGATGCACGCTACTTGAGTGCGCTGCATGAGTTCCAGTGCCAGAGGCCACCCAGGTTCCGGGGAGAGATGGACCCGGAGGCGGCTGAGGATTGGCAGGAGGCTATGGTGAGAGTCTTCAGGTTAGTGGGGACGCCGACAGACTTCATGGTGATCCTTGCTGCCGGCCTCCTTCATGCAGCAGCAGGCAGGTGGTGGAGCCACTTGTTCCAGTTTTGTGACTGGATGACCTTCGCATGGGAAGACATCGAGACCTTCTTCAGGGTGGAGTTTGTGCCAGTAGCTCTACACCCCGAGCGAGTACAGGAGCTTCTGCCTTTTCCGCAGGGTTTTTGATCAGTTTCCGAGTCATCTATGGGTAGTAGACAGATGATGCAGAGGTCCAAGAGGACTAGATCAGTAGTTGGATGATCTCGGGTTTTAGGGTCAGTGGTGCGGGGCAGTCGGGGTGGGGTCAGAGCCAGGCATGCCAGAAACAGACAGTGTTTCTCCTGTGGCAGGAAGGGTCACCTGGCACGTGACTGTACGACCCCCCGCACGGTTGATCAGCGGGTGTTGGAGGAGCCACCGAGATAGAAGCAACGATTGGTGCTTGAGCAACAACCGAGCAGTGGACAAGGCATTAGGGCTCCGAGAGCAGGTGGGCAGGAGAGGAACTAGTGGATACGTCCTTTGTACTTCTAGTTCCATGTTGATTTTGTATTCGTTTCTTTGTACTATGAGCTGCAATAATAAAAAGACACTTATCTTTGTTTGCTTTCCTGTCCTTTTGTTTGGTTGATACTGAGTGGTCCCAGTTAAACTATTGACTTGACCCTCACTTTCGAGATTTCTACTGGAGGAGACCCAGTGACCTCACACTGATGCCGACAGTGTGACTCGACCCTTGGAGGCGAGAGTGATAGTTGGATCTCTTGGTAGTTACGTCGATGCCTTACGACGTCATCCATGGCATGAATGCATCATTCATGTCAGGATTGACTGTATTAGGCAACGAATGCAGTTCATCCAGGCGAGGAGACCGGGTTTCTCTTATCGGCAACAAAATCATAGCAGCTCTTGTGAGACTAAAGAAGGTCCATGCCATCCAAGAGCAGATGAAGACTGCATAGTGCAGTAAGAAACAGGAAACTGGTGCCAGTCTTAGAGACTCTGGCGTGTTAAATGTTTCATGAAGTGGAAGCTTTTAGGATAGATGAGTCTGTGAAGCAGCAGATGTAGAGGCAGAGCTGTGAGAGCAGTATGAGGTTGTGTACATATTAACATGCTACAACCACCCGCCTTAGTTATCCCTGCCAGGCTCAGGGAGCTGGAGGTCGGAGGAAGAGTGCGGCTGCATGCGGTCAAGGAGTGTGACCCAATGGCTCTAAAAATTATTCAAGGGACAGTCTGTGTCCACTACTAGCTGTTGTAGTAACGGACGTCGATATGAATCATTCCTTGATTTCACAAATCTTGTCCCAGACCTAGAGTTTCTGGTAAGCCGTGGACTTGACCCTCACATCTGGAGATACCTTGGGAGTAGACTCGATACTCACACTTACGCCGACGGTGTGGTCAGACCCTCGAGGTGAGAGTTCTGGTTGGAATCTCTTGGTGGAAGGGTCGAGGCCTTACGACGTTAGTTTGAGTATGGAATGGGCAATAACTGTTTATACTCAAATTCACGGTTTTAGGCAAACGTCGGGATGGGTTTTCCTTGGTCGGAAAAAAGGAAACCCCAGGAAGCACAGGATAAACTCTTTCACAGGAGGGTGTGACTGATCACTCTTGAGTCGGTCAAGCTTACCCTCGTAGTGGAAGTCGTTTCGAGATCCAGTTCTAACAGGAATTGGAGACCTCTGGAGTTCGAGGATGACGACCACGTCTTCTTACGGGTCTCACCTCGACGAGGTTTACGGAGATGTGGCCAGGGAGGCAAGTTATCTCCGAGGTTCAACGGACCTTTCTACGTCCTCAGCTGGGTAGGCGAGGTGGTTTACCGCCTGACCCATCCACTTCAGTTGCACTAGGTGCACGACGTTTTCCACGTATCCCAACTGGGGAGATACGTGCTCGAGCCTTCGCATATCATCGACCATGAGGAGCTGGATGGTTGCGATGAGGTGACTTCTACGGAGGTTCCTGTGGGGATCGAGGATCGACAGGAGTGGATCCTAGGAGGACGGTCGATTCCTCTTGTGCACTTTCTTTGGCAGCATGGGAACCTCCAGGTGAGCACATGGGAGCGGAAGGCTCAGATGCGTGCTCAGTACCGCCTTTGTTTCCCTAAGTTTGTGGTGAAGCTTTATGGGGACGTAAAGCCCTGTGGTGGGAGTAATGTAAAGGCCCGTAAATTCCAAGGAAATTTTTTTTCATAATTTTCTTTGGAATTTAAAAGAACGTAGTTTCTGACGGCGCCTGATTCCGAGGCCCGGTGTGCCCAGAATCATTTTCTGAAGATTGGCTCGGGTATGTTTAATGAACAGACGAGCGGGTTTTTCTAACTTTTGAACCGGTGCTCGGAATCGAATTCTGAGGGCACCGATGGAATAGCAGCGCCGATAATTGCTTATAAACGCCTCTTCCAGAGTTGCATTTGCTCGGTGGTGGTTTTTAATTTTTGGGCTTTAAGTTGCGAAATAAAATAAATTGTACGACAAACTTTATTTTATTTCACTTAAGCCGCTTGGAAGCCACTTAAAGTAGCTTAACTTGAGTTGTTGCGGATAGGGTGCTATCAAAAAATATCCTACCCTCTTGGTAGGATATTTGTGAGGTGGGACCCGCACGATCCCCACTGTTTCTTTTCCGCTAAGTAACGCACCCGCAAAAACCCGTCATTATGAAATTCATCTGATGTGTTTTCTTAATTTCTTAACGCACAAATTAATTGGGCGGTTTTATTCGATGAATTAATTGGGCGGTTTATTTCGCTGAATTAATTCTACGAATTAATGGGTCGTTACTTATCTCTTTATTCATTTCCTAACCGGTTTGAAATCCGTTGGCGTAGTAATAAAATAAGACCAACGCCACATCATGAGGATTACACGTTGAGAGACATTTGACAGAATTCTTGTGCCTTCACCCTTCTTCGTGAAGAATGTGAAGAACGCGAAGAACGCGAAGAACGACGGCTTCCGACGAAGAATGCCGAAACCACGGAAATCGACGACGCGACGCCGTGTGCCGCGACGACGACGTTTCTTCTTCGGCGACGTTCCTTCCTCCATGACAAAAACCTTCGATCGTCCGTTGAGGTGAGTGTTTGCGTTTCTCTAAATTCCTTTGTTGTTTTGACTCAAGAAGGATTTAATTATTATTAATTAAATATTTTTGTTCTTGAACCTCGGAGTTCGTCGACGCGACACCCTTCCGCGACGACGTGAAGCCAGATACCGCGACGACGCGACGATCCCCTCTTTCCGCGAAGAACGCGCGTGCGACGACTTGACGAGGTAGGGGTTGTTGTGAATAATTATTTTATATCCCCGTGAACGTTTCCTTAAAATTAAAGAACCAGATTCCTATGAACAATTTTAATTTAATAAAATTGTTGTTTCATGTGTTGAATAATTTCTCCCGTTGTTATTAACTAACGCGGAGGGTGCGGGCCAAACGAACACGGCCTGACAACCCTCCATCGTTCTTCGTGGTTGTGCGGATTCGGCGGGCGACGAAAAATCGTGACGCAAGGGAAATTTGTTGATTCCGCAGTGAAGAACGGAACCTGGGAGGGACAACGGCGCAGACGGGAAGGAAAACGGACCACCAGAGCGACTCCGGTGGCCCGCGGAAGGCGGCGGCGGCACGCCGCCGGAAAAAGGGGCGGCCGACGAACCGCCAGTCTCAAGTAGCGGCGAAGGGTAGGGGATCCGCGCGCCCCGCCCGCGTGTCCGCTCGGCCGCGCTGGCCGATCCGCGGCCGGCCGGTCGGGCCAGACCGAACCAGACTACGCCGGACCGCGACGGGCTGGGCCGGGCCCCGCCGGGTCGGACCCGGGTCGGGTCGACCCGGTTCGGCCGACCCAGGGGGGGTCGGGCCGGGTCGCCCCGGGCCCAGACCCCCGTTTTCGGACCACTTTCATTCAAAAGCCCGTAGCTTGAGCTACAGGCCTCCAAAAAACTCGTCGTCATCGGCAACACGATCCTTGGATCGAGACGGTCGTTTCGGTATATCGCACTCAAGGTTTCGGATTACTTTGGGTTCAGACGGGTTGGTTCGGATACGAAACCAACCGGGCCCTCGGAGCGGAAATGCTTATATCTTGAGTTCCGGACGTCCGATTGATGTGCCATTGACTTTGATGGATTCCTCTAAGTGATACAGATCTTTTGACTTACTCCGCTCGAGGATTGGATGTCATCGGAGTGCGGTCGGGTTGGTTTGCTCACGAAACCAACCGGGCCCCTGGAACGAGAAAGCCAATAACTCACAGACCGGGCGTCCGATGGACGCGCCGTCTGTCTCGTTTTTTTCGTTTTGATGAGACAGAACTTTTGGAATACTTTGCCTGAGATTTGGATACAGTTGGATAGTGGCCGGGTTGGATCGCACCTGAAATCCAACCGGGCCCCTGGAAAGGAAAAGCTGATACCTTTCTGACAGGACGTCCGTTTAACGAACCGTCAGCGGCGTTGGTGATCTCGTTGAGAAACGGTCCATATGAGCATACCCTATGAGAGTTCGGGGTACAGTTGAGATACGGCCGGGTTGGTTCGCCCACGAAACCAACCGGGCCCCTGGGACGAAAAGGCTAATAACTCACAGACCAGGCGTCCGATTGATGCGCCGTCTGTTGCGTTGAGACCCCTATGAAGAGGCGGTCCTTTGAGATACTTCTTCATGGGACTTTGAGATACTTGGAGTATCGACTTGTAGCTCGTGCAGCAGACCCTCCTATAGACGAGCATATGGAGTACGGAGACCGTGTAGCCGGCAGAGACCTGAAGACTGCTTGTCCGATTCGGTTCGGAGTGACTTACGTAGCCCAGTGGGGAGCACTACATTGTGAGGTGGCAGACCCATAGAGGATGAGCACTACTATGTGAGGTGGTAGAGCCGCGGTACTCGACAGGAGGAGTACCTTTGTAGGCTATGAGGGGGGAGCACTACTGTGTTGGGTGGCAGACCCCGGCGGGAAGCACTACTGTGTCAGGTGGCAGGCCCGCGGTACTCGACAGGAGGAGTACCTCAGCAGTCTTAGGTTAGTGAGCAGTACCTCGGAGTCGTGACAGGACCATTGTATGCTCCAGAGACGGAGCTATTCAGGAGTTACGGTTTCGATAATGAAAATCCTGGTTTGAGCTGAATCTTTTGACCTTTGTGTTTACCTCATGATTGAGATGGGTCACTTGATAACTTAGGTATATGTATGGGCATATATCTTAGTAGAGGTTATTTGTTGAGATCTTCTTGTGGTTATCCTTGTTGGATTAGTAAGACCTTGAGGGTCTCGGGGTCCCTACTGAGTATCGTTATAATCACCCCTACATGGGCTATGCCCGCACCTCGTTGTGTTGGTTGCAGACGACAGGCAGTGCTGACGGAGGCCGAGTGTTCGAGGACTAGTCAGTACCCGGAGGTGGGCTACACGACAAGTCAGTACCCAGAGGTGGACTACACGACGAGTCAGTACCCGGAGGTGGACTACACGATGAGACGACTCACAGAGGAGGTTGACGGACGAGAGCGTGGAGGAGGCTATCTGTACCTACCCTTCAGGTAGGATCCGTGGTGGATGACCAAGAGCTGTGCTATCTGTACCTACCCTTCAGGTAGGATCTGAGGAGGACGACCCAGGAGCTGCTTCCTTCTTCCAGCTGTTTGTCTTTTGCTGTTGTACCTTGTTCAGTTGTAGTTGTACTATCTTTTGGGTTTATATTCTGGCCCATTTTCTTTTCATCATTTCATTTATACTTAGTGTTTTGCTTCCTCTTGTACTCTGTGGTGCTTGTTTTCTTTTATAAAGGCAATGCCTTCCCAGTTATCGGGATTTACGCCTTTGATGCTAGTCTCCAGCCCCTGGCCTATGGAAGGCGGGCTTGGGGTAGTCACGGCACGGGCCCCAAGGACGGGTCGTGACATACTAAAACAAAAAATAGTTTTTCGTAGCTACTAATGTCCCTCCACACTGACGCTGGACATGGATTTATTCTAATGATGAATCAATAATCATAAAATTAATGTTAAATGATAATACCAATAGTTTAAATAATAAATCTTGAAATATTTACCACAGAGGTACAAACAGATTCGTCATCTTTAGAATTTGACTCAATGAATTACTTTTCCATTTTATTACAAAGAATATGAGGAATGTACTTATTGAAAAATAAGATCTTAATTCCATTCCATTTAATGGAGCCCATTTCAACTTCTTGAATAGTATTATTAATAATAGTTCACCATTGACCCCCTTCACCTTCCAAATGATAAACAACCAAAATAACATTTCCATGTACTAATCACTGAATAATAGAATATATATTACAAGTAGTATTGATTCCTTACTCACCAACAAGTGCATTAGTGGATCCTCAAAAATAATTTGTAAGATTCTTATTTAATGGATAAATAGAATATTATTCCCCCCTTTTAACATTTGGATATGAAGAATGATTCATTTCTTGATAATTTCATATGGTAAATGAAATTTTAATTTTTAATTCTAGATCCCAAAATATTTGGTTTATTATTATGAAAATCATTTATTTTTGTATCAAACTCATCATTAACACAATGCCTTTATGTTCAAAAAAAATTGAATGAAACCAAAAATAATAGTGTGTGAGATAATAATCATAGAGGGAAACAACTTACTAATGAAAAAGACCGTTATAGGTAATTTAAATCTTGATGTCCTCTTTCCAATCAAAGTCATCTTATTCTTAATCGAGGTCATTCAAGGTCATTATTAAAATAATTAATGACAATTTTTAGCCCAACTAGGTAAAATACCATAAGTTGGGGTGTGGATCATGGAATTTAAAATTAGAAAACATCCCCATTAGATATAGTCTCTATATTAAATAAAACAAACTTATCTCTCTTTTTTGTATAAATGTATTCAAAGAAATTAAATCCTGCACGAAAAACCTCAATTGTACATGGTTCACCTACACTGGGCTACGTACAAGGAGCATACAATGTCAATGTTATTATATAATAAATCCACTAATGAACAATAATGTTACAAAGTTCATAATAGAATCATTAACCCTCCTCGTTTATAACGAATCACAATTTTAATTCTCCAAGATCTCTCAATGGTTGTGGGTTCATCACACCTTATAATGATTCTTACTTTTGATCACATGACTAAATATGTTGTACACCACCTTGGGAAAATCATTAGGTTCCAAATTCATCAACATGATGAAACCCACTTACCCTTTGGTATTCTAAGAAATCCCATTGGGTTATCCTAACAATAATTTTTTTGGAAAACACATTTTACCACATTTAAAATTCTTAAAAATTCATCACAATACATTATTCTTTCACAAAACCAAAACAATTGGCCAATCTAACTACCTTCATAATTCACAACACTTATATGATTCTCAAAAACATCATTATTCTTACGTAGCCTTTTTGAACTAGCTTTATTCATGAAATATATGATATTATGAATTCCTTTACATAATAAAAATACTTCAGAATCGATTTTGTGAATTCACGGTCATTAGAATTTTGATAAGAAATCATGTTTTATTAAATATAGTAGAAGGGTGTAGATTCATATTTATAGATGTTTTATTCTCATTCCTGATTCATAAAATTTCCACACAAACATTTATAAATTCTATTCATTTTGATTTTGAATCTTTGTGTATTCATAATACTTTTAGTGAATTTTTCTTGATTGTGAAGATTCTCGTAGTAGTGTAACTTACTATATTTCCATCATGAATCAATAATCCTTTTTGAATATCCACCCCTTCATGATACAATAATATATTTTTAAATTTCGGGTTTTTTCTTATTTTTATTATATATTCCCTGAAATAGAAATTTCGTGATGCATGATTCATTCTCTATATTTCGGAACCCCAATACTTTTCCAAATGTAGGGAAATGGTGCCCCGTTGTAGAAACAATTTTCTATTCTGTTACAAAATAATCCATTCAATTTTCAAGGATCGATATCAACATAACTTGTTATGAATAGTGTTTTAAATTAACCACTAACTCTGTCAACCAGTTTTTTCATCATACACAATCTACAATAAAATATTAAAAAAGTTACCTTGATGGATTTTTCCAAACAATCTCTCACATAGGGTTTGTTGAAAATTATTCTCCCTTTAACATATCTATAATTATTCTACCATATTTAATGAAAAACTATATCTTGTTATTATAGATAGTGATCAATGATATAGTTATCACACACTCTAATCCCACATTAGCTAGGATCATCCTAAGAAATAAGAGTAACAGGCAATTTTAATAAATGAATAGCTTCATTCTTGAAACATTCTACAAATTTCATCACGAAACCATTATGTCATAAAATATAATCTTTTATTGATCATATTTAACATTGTTAGATTTAAAATCCCCCTTATTCATTTTTCATTTGATCAACTTCTTCCCAATATTGATAATATTATTTTCTCCACCTTTTCTAATCAACTAAATGTTCTTTCTTTTGTGGTTGCAACATTATAAGGAACACATATCAGCACATAAGGGGAAAACTATACCTCAAGAAGAGGTGGTCCCACATCCACTATTTTTTAAATTTGGGGAGTCAAATAAACTCCAAATCCATTATATTCCACCCAAACACCACTTTAAGTGAGACTTTCATCAGAATATCCCAAACCTTTGGTTTTATGGAAATACTCCAACTTCATGAGTCCATGATCTACCTTCTAATTTATCTAATGGTACATGATTTAAATTTTATTTTTCCTTTAATAATGGACTATATTTTTCATAGTATTATTTCAATTGAATTATAAAAAGGTATTTCAGTTAGATACATCATGTCAACTCCATTATATTCATGTTTCTTCTATTTCCATAACAAATAGAAGAATTATTATGTATCTAAAATATATTCATCTTCTACAGCGCTCAATGAAATATAATCTAACTTATTACTTTTCCAAGAAATACATAATACACCATGATTGTATTGACAAACTGATGTTGATTTTCTATGATATACCAAACCATCCCCATTTTCATCTATATAACCCAAAAACTATTACTTATATTTGTCCTTATAATGAAAAATCATATCTTTAATTCCCTTAATATGCTAATTTTGTTTTAACTACATGTATGTGTATTTATATGGGATTAAATTGACATCGTGATAACTTTCATATGGAAAAAAATATCATGTTTTTTCTTTACTAAGGAAAACATACTTATAATTATTTTCTTCTATTGTGTGGCATTACCCACATTTCATTTTTCATCTCATGATAACTTGACCTGGTTAGCCCCTAGAAAACATATCTTCATGGAATTATCCATTACATGTCTTTTAAAATCCTCATTTGTATATTTAGATTAAGAAATTAATGTTCCATTATTTCATTGTGGCACCTCTAAACCAAGGAAAAAAGGTGAGTTCGCCAATCGTTGACATTTCAATCTTACATTTAATTAATTCATAAAACAGTTCACTCTACTCTTCATCTAATCGGCCAAATTTTATTTTTCACATAAATATTATATTTACAAGTTTATTAATATATTTTTTAAAATGTACATTTTAATCAACATCTCCATGCTCAAAACCATGATTATTGAAAAATTTATGATGTCTTTAATACCTTGATGTTTGTTTTTACTTCAACACAAATAACACCATAATCACTGGAAAAAATATAAAAATCACCAATAATAAAATAATATAATTGATCGATTTACACTACTTATTTTAGAAACCCATTAAAAAATTACAACTTGATATCCATTTGAAACAGTTTTATCTTTTGTTGCACTACTATGATAAGAATTGGATAATATTCTTGATCCTTGTATGAGGTGGAAATGTCACATTAATTTGGATACCGTCAATATATGAGTGTCCCATTCATAAAATTCATTATTTGTTCCAATTTTTCATTACAATCCCGAATTTTTTGGAAGACCCATTTGTTCCTCATGAAATTATTATCTTCTATTATTGAAGGAATCCCCCATCTCTAATTCTTCTAAAATTGATCAAGATCTTTTATCAAAGAATAAACATAGTTCTCATATATATATATATATATGACTATTCAAAAGAATTAGTTTGTACCAATATAGTACGTATTCCTACAATAAGGATTTCATTATCCATGTTTTAAATACCACTGCCTCATTACCAAATTTATTTTTTCTATCAATTTAATAATGAATTTTCATCTTCCTTGATGATTTAAATTTTACTTACTCTTGATCATGATTAATAACTTATTTTGTAAAATCATTTTCTAATTAAACTCACTCTATGTTTCTTACCTCATAATCACTATCATTTGGGAAATGTTCACAATAATGTTAAAGAATCTATTCATTCTCGACTATAGTGACATTGTGTCTTTTAAAAAATAATCACACCCTCTTCTCGAATAATTATTTTTTTTCTTTTTCATAAATATCCAATTAATATCCACTCATATACACAAGACTCAAATTTCATGTGTTTATTATTATTGAAAATAAAACACAATCTTCCAAATATTCAAATTTATTTCATTGTTGTCTTCTTTCTATTCCAAAACTTGAGTGGAGTATTTTAATTTTTTAGATAAAACAAATCCTTATTGGATATGTAAATTGATGTTAACTCATCTTCATTCTATAATTCTCTATTATGTCCTTTTCAAAAATGATTTTTCTAGACATGTAGTTTATGATCTGATTTCACCTCTTATCTGCAAAATTTAGTTAAGGAGTTATCACTACCAAATCATAGTGCCTTTTCACATTTTTATCAAGATTATAATCCACTTCGTTTTTTGGGAATTAGATGCCATTGTTTTTTTAATCATTGGCAAATAATTTACATGCATACTTTGATCTTCCCTCTGATGTTTTTTTCTTCAAATGAATAAATATGAGTTTTGGGAAATGAAAGAAGATCATACCATCCTAATGAAATCATCAATGAAAATAACTTAATACCACTTCTTATCAATGTATCTTAGTAAGATAGGTCCACACACATCTGCATACACCAATTCTATCTCACTGGTTGGATTTTGTTATTTATAATTTACTATATTTATTGTAATACTCCTTTTTTTTAACAAACCTCAAGTGTGAGTATTATCACATGGATCTTGGGGAGATATCATTCTTTATAAAATTTTACCAGATTGCATAGGGATTATTTGAATATATAGACAATCCATTGTTTTCAAACTAAAATTCATCAAATCATGATAAAAACATATATTCTCCACCAATAAAAATGTATAGATTCACCTTCATGATCATTCCTTTTAAACAATATTGTACCATGTTCTCTGTTAATGATACATAAATTATTATTAATTCTTATAACATGAACTGAGTCACACTGTTGAAAAAAACATCTCATATTTTGATTGATACATTAGAAAACCTAGACATCAACACATCTAATTTGTTTCCCCCTAAATTGTGATTTTCTATATCCAGTAATATTCATATATTCACCATTTATAAATTCAAAAATACATTACTTGTTATATTTGATACCTAAAATAATATTCTTATTTCCCATTATATGGGGTTTTCATCCACTATCAAGGATCTAAATATGAATATTGTCTAATTGTTTAAGGGAAATAATTTCACCAACAATATTCATAGAATATTTTATTTTATCCATGTAATTGATATCATAACTATTATTTATTGATAATCTTGATCTTCTTAAGACTATGATGGGACAACTAATATTTAATATCATAAAATTGATTTTTTTTCATCCAATCATTTGATGATTCATTGAACTACAGATTACAACCAATTTGGGTCTATGATGGTACATTTTTATTCATTCTGGATGAGAAATAATTGTCCATGTTCTCAAATACTCCACAAAAAATAGTGACCATCAAAATAATTATTGGAATATTGACCACTATGTGTCCACCTTTTTTATCTAATTCCCTTCAGTAACTTTTGGTTATCAAACATAAATATTTATGATGTACAATATTTTCATGGAAATATAACATAATACAAGGTGTATCAATGTATATTATTATTGGACAGGTTCTTTTTTAATGTATATGACTATTTTCATTTTTATTTTCAACCAAATAAATTATAAACATTGGATTGTCATCATATTTTCTGAAATAAATTAAATAAATTTTAGTTGATGATCAAGAACAACACTATAATTTTCATTTGTAAGGCTATTTTTTATATTATGATGGACCATTAGGATACACTTCCATATTTTATATATCATGAGTAATTTTATTTTCAGATGTCATGAATGGATTCAATTGTCTCTCCAAATCATCTAATTTTCATCAAAAGTCATTAAAATCCTATTCATTTACTCCCATTAAATTTATTGAAATTTTTTTTAATGTTATTCAAACCATTGATTACACATTTATATTCTTCAAAATTGGTTATGTACTCAATGACCATTCCCAAGTTGTCTGGAATTAAAGATATAAGCTTTTCAATTTCAACCTTCTCCACTGTCTTCTCTTCTTAAAAATTATATATTTAATATTTTTCATCACATACCACATTATTTTTTTATCTATAACCATCTATATCATAAAGAGAGTCTTCTAATTCGGCCGAGATATCTACTCTTCCTTCGACCTCTTCTTCATAATTGCCACTTTCTTCCATTTTCTATGAGATACATAAAACTACAAAAAATATAATTTTCTCTCTAATATATAGAGTTAATCATCTCGTCAACCTCATATTATTTCGAAATAAAATTTTCTTATAAAAAAAGATTCTCTATTTTAAGGAAATTTTTCTTCAAATTATTCTTACCATTCACAAACACTGAAGTCTACTTTATGGGAAATTATAAATCATGCTAGTCATCATCTTGAATCATCTTATGGAACCTTAATAAAATATATCCAAAATCTACACATTCAAATCCTTCAAGTGAAATTTCCCCTTTCAAATTACCACTTCCCCAAAGTATATTTTAATAATGTAATGATATGACCTCATCCTTCTACACTTATTCCAAGACATTGTCGATAGTGGGCTTTTTCAAGGACTTGAATGTTATCTCTTCATAATTACAATTTTTCTAGAGACTCAATATCGCCATTTATCTTCATGTATGTGAAAATAATACAACATAGTATGTATAGTGTCATCTCCTTTGTATCATTATCTTCCAATATAGATACTTTTTTATTTAACCGATGTGTAACTCTTCTTGAGATGATTATGATGATATTTATATCATTGAGTATTTCTCCAAGATGATAAAAATATTCTTTGAGAACATTTATCATCTGAAAAAAGTAATTTATCAACTCATTAGGGTTCATTATCAGGTCCTCATTCTTGTTCTATATAACCTAAAATTATTCTACATTGTCTATTGGGTCCTATCAAAAAATATTTATTAATATATTTTTTAAATCTTGTGATAAAGTATACAACATCAACTTTATATTGATTGCATTCGATAAGGATTAAAATAGAGAATTAATTTCTTTCGTGTCTACATCCAATTCCCTTTAGTCCTTTGTTGATAAAACATGACTAAACACACAAGCTGTAATACCATGAATTACTATGTTAAACACATACATAAAACATCATTATAAGTATTTTTACATCTTATTCTTCAATAATTAAAAATTCAATTTAATATCATAATATATTTATGATTGAAAACCTCCAATAAAAACCCGGAAGGATAAATCCTAGTAATAAAATGTCATTATTATGCCAATTGTTATCCCAACCAGGTAAAATACCCTAAGGGGGTGGTGGTGAATCCTGTTATAAAATATTAAACCAGTTTCTCCTTTGGATATACTTTTTTTTCATTAGACAAAATCCACTTTTCTCCCATTACCATATAAATGTATGGACATAAATGAAATAATTCATGCGACAAATCAATTTTACATGGTTTTACCTCAATGGACTAAATCGAAGGAGTATGTAAAGAAAATATGACCATGTACAAAATCCTATAATTTCAACTAGATTTATAGATCTTGGAACAAACACTCTTTCCATCCTAGATTACAACTATTCACAATTTAAAAGCTCACTAGTCTCTCAGCTGAAGTAAACTCACAACTCCTTGAGATGATTCTTCTTTTTTATGACTTAAATCAATATTTTTTACACCTCATTTAGAGAATCATTAGGTTCAAATTTTTTCCACTTGAAAAGTATTACATTTCTATATAATTACTAGACAATAGATTTTAGTTTGATTAAGAATATCTTTAATGAAAACCCTTTTTCAAGCCTCTATAAAATATAAAAAATCGACCCAAAACATTCCTCTTTTTTGAAACCCAAAACCTATTTTATTATCACCACATAGTCAATTATCAAAACTTTTTTTATGCTTACAAGATTTATGAATCTTATTTATCCATAATGAGAATATATTCTTCCTTAAATAGATGATATTTTTAAAACCACCTCACATGTAATTAATCCATGAATCACATTCAAGAATTCAGAGACTTCATGTTTACATTATGGATTCCCTTCTTTCAAATTAAGTCGATAGATTCCTATTTATTGATGTCTTCTACCTTTTTTGATGCTTTCATGTTCACCACACGAAATTCTTAAAGCTCTTAATTATTGTTTGTGTACCTCCCTATCATTATTAAACTTTCTGGTAGGTTGTCATGTGTTCCATTATTCCCATAGTCACATACCATAAAACCATTCCTTCTTCAATCAATCATCATTCATTAATGTCAACAGCATTACCATAATCATAAAATTAATGATGAACTAGACCTTAAATAAAGCCCAATACATCTTAAATTTCATTGATTTTAAATATTTTATTAGGTATCCTTAGAAATAAAATTTCTGAAATATTGATTGATCATCAATATTTAAGAACCCAATAAATTTTCAAACACTGGGAAACATCACCACCTTGTACATAAAATCTTCTATAATGATTATATGGATTTAATTCATTTATCTTGGACCTTTTTCAAAATACCATTTCAACAACCACACTTGAACTCCACAACTTGATGTCTCAACTTATTGTTTCAATAAACACTATCATTATAAAAACAATACTATGTTAAGTTGTAATATTTTTCCCCAAAAATGTTTCATAACGAGTTTGTGAATTTTTGAAACATATCCCCTACGAGTGACAAACATGGTCTGTAGTAAGGCCCATTTTCATACACATGGTGACAATAGATTCAAATCCCAGTATTCCATTTTTTGATTTATTACACCTAGGTGTATCTATTCATAATACGCATACACTAGTATAATCCAAAAAGCCATGTCATTTCCTAAAAACCATATTCATTAAGCTTTACCAAAATTACATGAAATTTAATATCTTTTATCATATTATTTTACATATTCTTATACATATCCATAGAAATTTCATTAGTGTACTCAGTAATAATATCTCTTATTAGTTTCCAATGGGTTAATTAAAAATTCATCTGATGTCAATTTTAGTGATCCACACATTTTATAAATATATAATTCAAAAAAAAATTAATATTCATTAAATAACATAATAATCAACACCAGAATCATTTTGGTCAATTGAATTTGGAAAATTGGATATATAAAAAATTATTTCCTAAGTGGAAAATATCATCTCTCACTAATTTCATCATCTGTTTAACGATTTTTAGAGATGGAATACATAAAAAATTTCATCATAAAATAATCTAAGGAAGCACAACAATGGTTGATATTAGATTCTCATTTAGAGTAAACAAGGATAATATCTACATAACTCGATTATAATGGTATGAGAACATGCGAATAAAATTCTATAACCATACCTTTCATATCCTAGATTATAAAATTGGTTCATGGAATAATTAATAGAGGTCCATAAGACAATATTCATAAAATAATCAAATAAAATGATCCTTTAGAACATAATATTGGCAAAATAAATAAATTTTGGAATACACATAAGAATTTAAAATCATTCCAATATTTATCGAGGATCATTTTTGAAATCATCATTGTGAAATGGGTTCACAACCCAAATCATATTAGTAGTCACAGTTCACTCTTATGAATATCATAGTGGAAAAATTACCTTAATGATTTGTGGTTACTCCACATTCACATCCTATTTATCATAGGATATATAAACATTTACCTATTAAAATAAAGAGAGATACTAATACCACCCATCACATATAAAAAATCATAAATACATATTCTACAATATCATAAAACACTAATTTTATGATAACTAATGATGAAAAATTGGTTTCCTAAAAATTTCATCACAACATAATATATGAAACGGAAAGGAGTGTCTTAATCAATTCATCAATTTTCAAAACATAACATGTGTATAAGGAATGAGATTCTTAAAAACCATTTCGTAATTATAAAAAATAATCCTATTAGTGAATATGGAAGGATTAATTAGATTGTATCCCTATTATATGTTATGTCACATCAAAATATAAAACAATTGATGGAAAAAGATTTTGAATGATCTCTTGGAAGATTTCATGAGGAAATTACATTTCCACTTTGAATGAAATTAATAAAAATAAAAATAATTCCTAACTATAAAACAAATAATATCATTCTAAAATAAATATTATATTATTTAAAGGAACCATTAAATCATTGATCGACCATGATGCTGTGAAATACTATTCATGTCGTACATAAAATCAGAATATTCCTTTCAAATTTTCCAAAAAATGTAAAAAGTAATTTATTTTGAAAAAGAAAAGAAAATGAATTTTAATTTTTTAAATTAAATAATGAGTAATTTTTTTTAAAAATATTTTAAAATAATACAGAATTTCTTCAACATTTCTTTATTATACATGGACATGGATGAAAAATGATTATTAACCCGAAAAATAAATCAGCTATTTTATACCATAAAATCATTCTTTTGTATCATGAATCCTTAAGCATTTAAAAAAATGGAAAATGTATTAAAAATAAATAACTAGGGTAAATAAATATTTTTTTTCTTTTGAGTTTAATCACATAATTTTATCACTAGATTCAAAATCATAAACAATCCCAAAAAATAATGAAATTCTAATATAAACCCCTTTTTGATATTGTAAAATTTTAATTATAATCCTGATGAAATGTATAAAATCATTATAATATTTACATACAATAATTTTTATGATATGAATCCTAAAATATATTCAGGGGAAAAATATATATCATTAAAATTAAACAAGTGGAAAATATAAAATGTGGCCTATATAAATAAAACTGAGACCAAAATACCTCGCTACATCGGAAAACATTCAATTATAAGACCCGTTAAATAATAACATAAAAATAAACATTATATATCATTAAAATAAGCATATTTAAGTTATAAAATTTCAATGGTGGTTTATACACACCCTATAAGAGAAAAATGTTTTGAATGTGGAATATTTGTTCTAATAAAAATTGAGAGACTTCAAATCCAATACCTCAAGTATAAAAATTAATCATAGAAAATATAACCTCTTATAATATATATATATATATATAGGTTTATTATAAATCTAATATAGAACTATAATAATATATATTATAATTTATATGATTTTCTTATGACTGTTTTCTATCTGTTAATTAACAATTCGTTATCATGATTTTATTTTTTTCGTAATCACTGCTTTGTTTTTCAAACATGTTTAGGTTTTTTATTTTTTGGTCTCTCCAATTTGATCATGGTTATTACATCTCTATTATTTTAAGAATTATAAAAAATATAATATTTATTCATTAATGTTTTTATAGATTAATCTATTAATTTCATAGTTAGAAATTGAATTTCACTATTTAAGGAGATGGTATGTCATATGTATGCATAAATGTTATTTCTATTTTCTTAATAGGTTGAATTAAGAAAAGGTAAATATTAAATCTTATTTTTTGTGTAATTTTTATATCCCATTTAGAATAATTATAAGGCCTCTACCAAGATGAAAACACTATTTTTTATAAAAATAAATTAAGATTACAAAAGTCTAATGATTTGAATTTTAAACGGGTCCCTATGAAGAATAGTGAAAAGATTATTCTGAATCTGGTGAGACCACAAAAGATATATCCATCAGTGCCCTAATTTTTAAGACAATCCAAAATCCAATTTAACTCCTAGTAAACAAGAGTGAAAATGTAATCAATGGATGAGATAAAATCTAAACAAATGATCCACTGAGTAGATAACATCATTAAAATATGAGTATAGCCTACTCTAATGGCTTGATCAATAGTGGAAGAGTTTCATTAAAACCAATGATTATTATAGACATGATGTATAGAATTATGAATAGTTATAATGAAAAAACAAATTTCATCCTCAATAGAAGCCTAAAATACACATGAACCGTAAGTATATCCTAAAAAACATCCCCATTGGGATATATAAAAATAACAACATAACCTGATAGACCTAGAGGACCACTTGATGACCCATTGATGTTAATTTTAATCCACACTAAAAATGTGAATTACAAATTACTTCAATAATCCCATAGGGAGGATGGAAATGACCAATAATTCCAACTTTCCTAAAGAAAAAATATCATCAATTGGGTTATGGAAATATCCCTTTTGGGAGTGATTTAATTCACTAGTCACAACCTACAGTTGAGCCAATGTAACTTCATGAGAAAAATATCTTTATACTCAATCCATTTATTGTGATCTTTCCAAATTATGAAAAGTAGTTCCATATAAGAAAATTTAAATTTATTATGGAGATGAGGGGAATGTGACGTGTCTATTCACCCCTTGATAATATCTCAATTGGATGTGATCTACGGAATTTGAGTTTTAATGATGTCAGTAACAACCAACCAAAGTAATGATGCACTTGTTTCAATCAAGAAAATATTCTCCATGATGTCTCTATGTTGACGATATACGAAACATGAGGAGAAAAAGGTAATACCATAGATCTTTATATAATCATTATATGGATGTTTCCCATGTTCTAAACTTCAATAAGAACTGAACTGGGGGTTGAATATTGTCTTTTTCATCTTATAAATCCCCTATAAGTCCAATTTAGATCCAAGAAGATGTTAATAAAATATTTTGGAAGTGATTAAACCACTCAAAATAGTTTCCCATTCCAAAAAATCATCCCTTGGTGAGAACATCCATTAGACATAGTGTCCCTCATCTTATCAGTGCGACCATCTAGATTATCCAATTTCTCTTTAATTGAGAGATCATTGTCTGTATTCACAACATATCTCTTAAAAGATTAATCCAAAGGGGTACTAGTCCAATTGGAAGTATAATAATTAAGTGTTGAGTCCCTAGAGATCAACCATCTGGAATGAAAATTAGTTATAGAGAAAATGGACTTGAAGTTCAACAAAACTGAGGAATTCATATGTATGTGATAACAAATTTTGAGTTTAAAAAAATCATGCGTGAATAATGCCAAAGTAATCCAAATTAAAAATTTTGAGCCTCTATATAAAATGGTAAATCAAGGATTGATTGAATAATCTAAGTGTTTGGATTCACAAATCCATATAATCATATGGGATGAAATAGTTTTTCTAAGAGACTACGACTAACCATATATCTAGAATACTACCACTAATCATAATATTTTTAATTATAAAAATTATTTTTTTAATGATAAAAATAGTAATTTTATAAACCATAATTTAATATAAAATCTTTTAATTGATGACATATTTCACACAAAAAAGACATCCATCCATGAAATGTGATTTACCTTTCAAGAAGCAAGAAGTCCTCTGATATGACTGATAATTCCACAAAATAATACATTTTTTGTTCCCAAAAACAAATGGATTCTATGATAGATAAAATTTTGGTCACCTTATCTAATTCCCAATTCTATAACAGTGTCGATATTCATGGAAGCAAGATTTCCTCTTCCAATTTTGATAAAATATTCGTTCATACTAACTAATTGGCCTATGAATGCTTCAGAATGAAAGAGTGTTTCATTTATATTTTTAATATTGTTTCTATCAAATTTATTTGATATAATGATATCATATAAATATAGGATATTATATGGGGAAGAAACCATCATCTATCACTAATGGATTCCTTTTTTTTATTTCCAATCATGATGGAGAAAATCAAAGTAATATAATCCTAAGAAATAGAAAAAATCATTGAAGGGAGGGGATGACCTTTCCTGACACATCTAGGAAAAATATATCCTTAAAGGGATCCATTAAAAATAAAATATATATTATATAAACCGAAAATTAATTTATTCCAATTTATGAACAAACCATCAAAACCAAAATAAAAATGGAACTTGAATATGCATGTCCAGTATATTGTGTCAAAATAAATTTTAATATCCAGTTAAAGGAAAATGTCACATCCTTTGGTGGACAAAATATGAATATAGAAACATTTTTAAGAAATAATGTGATAGTATTTAATTTTTCTACCTTTAATGAAACTAATTTATTTTGGGGATATGATAATTCTTGAGACAGGGGCCAACCTGTTATCCAAAATTTTATTAATAATTTTATATATTGTATTGACCTAATAAACTATCAAAAAGAGGCAAATACCATTGGAATTATATAATTTTTGTATAATGGAATTGAACTAAGAATTCATACCATCATAAAGGAAACCACCTATAATTAAATTAAGAAAATGACTGAAAATATCCACTTGAATAATCTCCCAATATAATTGAAAGAATAAATTATTAATCCGTCCGTACACGGTGAACTTTTAGGTTTGAGACCACAGGAAATCCCTTTAATCTCTAAGTCCAAAAGTGAAAAATAAGTCCCATAAATATCCTCTGGGTTAATAATTTTCATAATGATATCATCCATAATCTTAGAGATGATGTTGGAACTATTAATGAATTACCTATAATAAGAGACCACATAATCCTAGAGTCCAAGCCAATAGTCCACAATATGAAAACCTTTTAGAAGTAAGTACAACTATTTGGAAACCCTTATATATTTTTGAATGGATTTTAATAAATTATAGTTTATATCATCATAATTTATACATTTATTTATAAATGAATCCCTATATATAGAATATTTGAGGTTGTGTTTCAGAGAGAAAAAATGAGAAATTTTAGGTAAGAAAATGTAATCAACATTGTTTACACATTCCAAAAGGATAAAAAATGGATCATTATAGAATAATATATTTGATAATGTTGGAATATGGAAATAATATTGTAATTGGACAAGTTTTTATTACATGTTAACACATATCCTTTTAGTTTCACCATGAGCAAACTCATTTTAACCTTAACCACAACAATAATAAAAAATTTAATTTTTTATTCATTATTTCATAAAAATAGGTTGAAAATAGTATATTATTTATCACTGTAATTAAAATTATGTTATCTATTTCACAAACATCTGTTCAAAGATGTTTTATAATTTAATTTATAACTAAATTTACAAAATTAATGGAGAAATGATATTCTAATGAATTTTTTTAATAACTATAGAATGATTAAATATAATAATTCACTATGAAATTGATTCCAATTACCTAACTTGTATTTTTTTTTATATAATAAAAATAATACTACTTTTAAAACCATATTAAAAATTGATCTTTAAGGTTAATTAAAAGAATTTTTTTTAATAAAGTTAATTGTCTTAAATAAATAATAAAAAATTACACTTTTCATGAAATAACTCCCAAAAAATGAACCTTATCTAATTCTAAAATTTTGATCCCCAATATTATGTTCTTTTTTTTCAAATAAATTTTCTAAAATTGGAAATAATTAATTTTATTAAATTTTCACATAAATCAATAAAAATTCATTTTTTTTCAAAAATGTTATTTTAAAGCATATAAACACATTAACAAAAAGTAATTACTTATTTCTCAATATATTTTTATATCTAAATACTTATTATGTATTTTTTAAATGTTTTTATCAATATTCAAACCACTATGATTAATTTCATTGTTATAAAGGTATTATATAAAAAATAATAGTAATACTATAATAATGTTCATTAAAACTCAATGTTTTTTGAAATGAAATATATCAAATAAATTTAACTCATGTGGAAAATATATTTCTAAAATTCATTGTTTTTAAAATGTTTAATTCATATGAAATAGGTGTTGCATTACACTAAAACATATAAGTATTTAAAATTCCATAGGGGGACACTATAATATATTAACGAAGAAAAATATCACTATGAAAATAATATCGAAGATTGATAACCCTGGGAGAGAATTTGTATCATCATAGTTATAATTTTCATAGTCTTGTTAATGAGTTAGTTTTACTATGAGGATTTGGGAAGTTATTGAGAATTATTTAAATGGTATTTACTATGAGTTCATTATCTCAATATTTATCCTCTGGTGAGGTTCACAATACTCATAGTGGTTGAGGCAATGAAATGTCCTCCACCCTATTTGATGATTCCTGAATTTAATTCATAATCACCTTCTTGTTGAAAATTATAATTGTAGTTTATTTATTTAGTGAATCTAATTTTTCATTTGATCATTATACATAAATAAATCATTCTTAATTTTTATTTTCACTCAAATTAGCACTGAAATATTATTTATTCCCCATAATGTGTAGTGTTGTGATGTTTTATATTTGGGAAATTGAAGGTATTTGTCACATCCCCCTCCCACCAAAGATGCCCCTCCTGAGATGGTAATGGTGAAAGGTAGATAATGACCCCCGATTCCCACCTCCAGTAGGCCCTAGAGTGGTGACTAGCACCAAGGGTATGAGTTTTCACAAATATGGGAGGCATTACCATTTTTATTATTTATGATTGGGAAATAGGATGAGTCAAACACCAAAAGAAAAAGAAACATGTAAATGAAAATAAACCCAAACCAATCCCACATGAATGTTTAAACAATTCTAAAACAAGGTACAAGTACATTAATGCTCAAAGTACAATACCAATAGAAAAAAGAGTACAAAAACTGCAACAACTCCAACTATCCCGACTAGTAGGGACCTGCACGACCCTGGTAGTCCACCTGGAATCCTGAGTAAAAGTAGGGTGAACATACATGTATACTCAGTAGGGAAACCTAAAGCTCTCGTGTACAGGTGGAAAGACATCCTAATGTCCTGTGAGAACAACAGAAGAAACAAAAACCTAGCAAGGAATTCTATACACCCAACCTCACCAGCCACGCTCACCAAAAACACAAAACAATATGTAGTAGTATATAAGAACAAGAGTATTGGTTACCCCGCACCATTCCCCCCACTAGCTAGCTACTCTTCCTAACGGCAAACGTCCTGACGCTACCACACTCATCCAGCCCGCACACACCTAGGCCTCACAAACCACACATCCCGTGCACACACACCTGGGCCTCACAATCACACATCTCGCCAGTACACACCTGGGCCTCACAACCACAATCACATCCCCGCCCGAACACACCAGGGCCTCATCCAGAAGATTCTTGGGGACAAAAAACCTGCCCGAAGAGTCTTGGGATAAAACCACCACAATCGAAACCTACCCGAAGAGTCTTGGGTGTACGGTCACCTCAAGCCATCACAGCCTATGGAAGAAGGAGTAGGAAGGATCTAATAACGAAGAGGTAAAACACCCTCTCCAATGAAATGAGAGTGTTCGGAACTAAGTGTTCAACATGGGTGGGGTGCGACAAAACACAAAGATATAGATACATATATTTATACCTAACACACAGCCCAACCTATGGCTTCTAAACAGTAAAACTGAGCACGTGCCTCGGCACTAATATTACGAAGCATGCATACAACAAACAACCCCAACCCCATTTAGGTTTTCATGTTACAACAGTATCAGTTCATTAGTTCCTTAACAACTGGGCAATTATCAAACCAGATCAAGCGTTTCATAGAAAACCATGCCAACCACAAACAAGTTAGATAAAACACAAGAAACACAAAACCAACCTTTTCATCATCAATTAATCCCATTAATTACTCCCAAATTTAATTCATTACCATTCTCCACAGTTCATTTATATACTTTCCACTTTCTTTTAATATCACAACCCATTACTTTAGCCATGCTGCTATTATTACCACATCTCCACAACCTTATCACAAAACAAGGCTCGTGCCACATCAATGCCCTTTTAATATCATTTTCTGTAGCCCCACTGCCCATCATATTCATAAAAACCCATGATTCACCCCCCCACCTTTCACACACCATGCAACCAAACCAACACCCACATGTCCATTATTCCATTTTGTTCAATCGGGGTGATCACACAAGGGTTCCGAATTTTAATCAGCCAACTTTATGTGATCAACAAATTTCCATATTCCATAAAGTCTCCATCCACAAAACGTTCTAGAAAAATAGGGATGCATTTAATTGTGCAAGAAAAGGCCCCCAACGACCGTGATTTTTAGTAGGCAGAAGCCTATTCAATTCATAACATAACAATAGGATAAAAACATATAAACATAACAGATTCCCCATCCCTATTCTTTAATCCGGTTATTATCATTATTATACTGGTTCAACTATGTCTCATGAAAGCAAGAGGACACCCACCCCACATTATGTAAAAATTAGAGAGACGATGGTAAAATCCCTACTTCAAAAGGTTCTGATCACAACGCTCCCCCAGATCAACTTTAGAATACGTCTGTCGGTGTCCGTTGCTTCTGTCAAAACCCGGAAAAAAACTCCTCGGGTGGAATCTAGGAAGTAAAGGCCAAATGGAAAGAAACATATAAAATCTCAAATGTTCTGCCTCATTATTACGATCTTGTGGCCGCAGACAGATCATAAATCAGATCTCGTATGAAGAAGTTATGGAAGAAAGGACCTTTGGAGTCTCTCGGGAGAGCTCTGCTCGAAGGAAAGGGGAGGAGAGGAATGATTTTAAAAGGAGGAGAGGTCCCCAACTTTTATATGAGATAAAAACTAAATTACATGGCATGTACTTCCTAGTACACGGTGTGTACTAGGCCATTTCACACGGTCGCCACGCGTTTTCCAACACGACATTCAACGCGGCACACAGCATTGAATGGTCAAGACACGGTTTTAAGGTAACGCGTACGTGAGGAGGAACTAAACGACGTGTAGTATGGGCTACATGGTGTGTATTAATTTATTTCACACGGCATGGATGCGACTTCAACATGGCACATGACATTTGACTGGTCAACACACGGTTTGAGGGTAACATGTACACGGGGAGGAACTACATGGCATGTAGTATGGGGTACACGACATGTACTCATTTATTAAACACGGAATGGACACAGCTTCAACAGAGGGTATACTCGGCAAGGTGGTACACGGTGTGTAATCACACTACACGGCGTGTAGTTACAAAATTCTGAGAAGTGTGGGAAAAGTCCATTCTACCCTCCAGAACACTTCATGACCTTATTTTCGACAAAATAATGGGCTGTAGAGGTTCGGGCCATTACATCAGATACCTCTCAAAACATTCTTGTCCCCGAGAATTCAAAAACCAACCCATAGAAACCCAACAAGAAACGTCTTAGGGCTCTCATTATAACAGGAACCCATCCAACAACCCTAATCATATGTGTTAGGAATTCCTTCTCCTATGTCGAGATAATATCAGCTTTAGGCGGCACTGACTCACCAGCATGGGTTTAATCGCATCCTCATTAATGCGTCTCGATTATTATTTGGGTCATCCCACTTCCATAAATTTGGATTTTTCAACTTGCACTGCCCCCAACACCGTACAACCAACACAATGCCCGAACACGTGGCTTGGGGAAATTCCTTCTCCCATGTCGAGATATTATCCTCTTTAGGCGGCACTGAATCACCTCCACGGGTTTAATCGCATCCTCATTAATGCGTCTCGATTAACGATTAGGTTTTTCCTTTTCCCCACACATCCAGACATGTTACACACTTCCAGAGAACAAGGAAATAAAACATCTCACAACCGACAAGCCAAGCATTCCATATATCAAAGGTATAGAGTATAACATCAAAACAAAGCTCAGAAGAACAAATCAAAACACAAGTCAAAACAACTCCGGGTACTGATCGTGCATCTAGGCCTCCCGCCCCCAAGTGCTCTCCTTGAGACCTCCATGCATCCACAACACACGAACCAAGGAGATGGTTCGTCCACAGAGCACCTACTATTTACGATCCTCGATTTTGACTGGTCGTTCCTCGAAGGTCGTGTTGTCTCCAATATCTAACTCTCCCTAGTCTATAACGTGAGAGTCGTCATGTAAGTACTGATGAATCTAGGAGACGTGGAAGACATCATGAACCTTCTCCAACTGAGGTGGCAGGGCCAGCTGATATGCCACCTCACCGACTTGCCTCAACACCTCGAATGGTCCGATGAAACTAAGGGAGAGCCTACTCCCCATCCCAAACCTCCGCTGCCCCCGTTGAGGGGAAACCTTCAAGAACACATGATCTCCCACCTCTAACTCCATGGGCCTCCTCTGACGATCAGCATTAGACTTCTGTCGGTCATGAGCTTCTTTCATCCTCTCACGCATCGCCTCCAGAATGAACAACCTTCCCTGAAAAAGAATGTTATGTCGGTTGTCCCCTGAACATCATTCTGGAGCGTTTCCCTAATCGATATGATCCTGCATTACTTCCGCCTCGGAGTCTCCCCACTGAGACTCTTCCACCTACTACAACAAGGAGGACTGCACCGTCATCTGAAACAAACAGCCTCTAACACCCTCAACCCTTGCATCCAAGTGCAAGGCATCCAACTCTCCCATCGCTTTCCAAGCATCAGTGGATTCCCAAACCACTTCCTTATGCGACTTCATACTCAGGGCATTAGCCACAATGTGTCCCTTACCTTCATTGTATGAGATCTCGAAGTCATAGTCTTGGAGAAACTCAACCCATATCTGCTGCCATTAGTTCAGTTAACACTGGGAGAACATATAATGTAAGCTCTTGTGATCTGAGAAGACTACAAAGCGCTCCCCAAAGAGGTAGTGTCACCACAACATTAGTGCGAACACTACTACTACAAGCTATAGGTCATGGGTGTCATAGTAACGCTCATGGGGGCGCAACTGCCTAGACCCATAACAGATCAAACCCTTCTTCTGCATCAGTACGCACCCCAACCCAAGGCCAGAAGCATCAAAAAACACCTCATACCATAACCCTTCCACTGGAAATCTGAGCACGAGAGCACTGAAAAACTTCTCCTTTAGGTAGTCAAAATATTTCTGGCACTACTCACTCCATTGGAATCCATGGTTCTTCCTAGTCAAAGATGTCAATGGAGCAGCAACTCGAGAGAAGTCTGAAACGAACCTCCGATAATAACCTTCCAAACCCAGGAAACTATGAACTTATGCCATGCTCTTGGGTGCCTCCCAAGAAACAACTGCCACCACCTTTGACGGGTCCACTGACACTCTATGATGAGACACCACGTGCCCAAGGAAGTGTACTTCTTGCGTCAAGAACTTACACTTCGACAATTTTCCATAAAGCTTGTGGTGTCGAAGGACTTCCATGACTTCCCTCAGATGCTCAACATGCTCCTCCTATGATCTTGAGTAGATCAGGATGTCATCAATAAACACAATGACGAACCGGTCCAGAAACTCTTGGAAGACAATGTTCATAAGTCCCATGAACACAGCGGGTGCATTCGTAACTCCAAATGGCATCACTGCAAACTCGAAGTGCCCATACCTACACCTGAATGTTGTCTTCGAGATGTCACTATCCTCTACCCTCAAATGATGATATCCAGATCGTAGATAAATCATAGAAAACCAACCTACTCCCCTTAACTAGTCGAAGAGATCATCTATCCTTGGTTGGGGGTAACTGTTCTTGACCGTAACCTGATTCAAGCTTCGGTAGTTTATGCATAGCCTCAGACCACCATTTTCCTTCTTTACAAACAAAACTGGAGCACCCCATGGTGACACGCTGAGTCAAACAAAACCCATCTCCATCAGATTGTCAATCTAAAACCGCAACTCCCAAAACTCCAAAGGTTCCATCTGATAAGGGGCCATCAAAATCAGACAGGCAGTAGGCTGTATGTCTATCCTGAACTCAATGTCACGTTGGGGGGGGTAGATTCACAACCTCCTCAGTAAAAACATCAAGGAACTCCCCAACAACCTCTGGAACATCCATCATCTCTGTATCATTTGAAACCACTGATAACCCGCCTAACAAGGAAAGGAGAGGCTTCACATGTCGGCTTCCCACCTGATAGCTCCTCTCGCCAACAAAAGCTACATGCCGCCCATCCACATCAGAGAACACGACTCTTCTTTGGAAGCAGTCGATAACGACACTAATAGAGAATAGCCAGTTGATTCCTAGGATGACATCGTATGGCTGCATATGTAGCCAAAGAAGATCCCCATTAGATCGATGTGGTCCCAACATCAACCCACATCCCCGGAAAACACAAGATATGCTGGTCTAACCACCAACTGGTGTACTCAACACTAGGGGTACAGAAATTCTCTCTACATCTAGACCCAAAGAATGGGCTAGACCGGGTGAAAAAAGGTGTGTGAATCTCTCGAATCGAACAAAGCATAAACGAGAGTTCTGAACAAACAAATCGTACCTCGCACAACCTCTGGTCCTGCCGGAGCTGCTAACTCTGCTGCATGAAACTGTCCACGCCCAGCTCCTCTGCCTCTCTGATGTCGACCACCTCCCCGACCACGCCCTGGTCGAGGTCCCTGGGGAGAACCTTGAGGTCTGCCTCCTCCTGCAAAGTCTTCCCTCAGAGGAGAAGGGTCCTGCTGCTGCTGGTAGGGCCTCGCCAGAAACTGCTGCTGCTGAGGCAGGCGCTGAACCTGCCCACCTCAATCGTACTGACCTCGGGTCGGGCATCGACTCTGAATGTTCCCGAAACCTCCACAAGAGAAACACTTCGGTCCTGGGCTCGTGAATATGGGACGAGGACCCGAATATCTGGACTGGAACTGCTAGGGCCTGATCCCTACTGGCCTGAATCTAGAAGGTCCTGTCGTAGGAGACCTACTGCTGACTGCTTTCTCCTTCAACGAACCCGGATGGATCCCCTCTCTTGGTTCACCTCCCTACGAGTGCATCATCTCTACAACCTCTACCTTCTTCTATACATTCAAGTACATCGGAAGGGTGAAGGGGGTGACATCATACTGGAGCGAAGGATGAAGCGCCTCCTCCAAACATCTCGCCCAAGACTCCTCATCCAGAAAGGGATCCAGAGCAAAGAGTAGAAGATCCTTGAACTTGATCCCCAATTCTCATACCGACATAATCCCCTACTGATGGTAGAGTAACTAATGCTGATTCTCTTCCTTGATCATGTAAGAAAGGAATTCCTCTCGGAACTCCTTCTCAAAGTCAGCCCACAGAACCTCTGCCTCTGACCTCTCCCTGAGGTAGAGCGTCCACCACTGACGCGCTGAACCCCTCACCTGACTGACTGCTAGGGGAACCCAGTACTCCCTCGGAGCACGGATCAAAGTAAAAGCGATCCCTAGCTCCTCAAGCCACCCCTCCATCTCCATATCCGAAGTACTACCCTCGTACTTCTTGAGGGTTTGTCGTTGGAAAGAATGGAGAGTCTTCTTCCACTGATCATATTCCGCCTCTCGGTCGATCCTCAATTGATCGACCACCTGAATCCGTTGGGCCTCGACTGGCTGAGTCACCCTGGGATGACGTCTATGTTCCATAGCTATACAGTAAACAAATATCTCTTAATCCCAAGTAGCAAGGAAATTTATTAGGGTTTTATTTTATCATTTTATTTTAATTTCATTCCCATAACACCCAAATCAAGTAAAACACAATCATGATGATGCATGTACCATCCCTAGGGTATCTACCCTACAATCAATGTAGTCTCACTAGTCATTTGGTAGGCTCAGAGTCCTTGCATCGGATCACGGGGGGCCCTAAAATCCCGTGTCCTAGCCGGTCTTCCCTAGCCTATGTCATGCACCAAGATCAGCCAACACTGTCTCCCTACTATCCCATGCAATCCTCACTGTGACAAACTCTAGAATTCATCATATCTCTCAACCATCACCTATGATACCATTCTGTCACGACCCCCTCCCACCAAAGATTCCCCTCCTGAGCTGGAAATGGTGAAAGGGAGATAATGACCCCCGATTCCCGCCTCCAGTAGGCCCCGAAGTGGTGACTAGAACCAAGGGTATGAGTTTTCACAAATATGGGAGGTATTACCCTTTTCATTATTTAAGATCGGGAAATAGGATGAGTCTAACACCAAAAGAAAAAGGAACATGTAAATGGAAATAAACCCAAACCAATCCCACATGAATGTTTAAACAATTCTGAAACAAGGTACTAGTACAAGAAATCTCGAAGTACAATACCAAAAGAAACAGGATTACAACAACTGCAATAACTCCATGTGTCCCAACTAGTAGGGCCCTGCACAGCCCTGGTAGTCCTCCTAGAAACATGAAAGTAAACGTGGGGTGAGCATACAAGTATACTCAGTAGGGAAGCCTAAAGCTCTCGTGAACAGGTGGGGAGACATCCTAATGTCCTATGAGAACAAAAGAAGAAACAAAAACCTAGCAAGGAATTCTATCCACCCAACCTCACAAGCCACGCTCACCAAAAACACAAAACAATATGTAGTAGTATATAAGAACAAGTGTATTGGGTACCCCACACCATTCCCCCTACTAGCTAACTCCTCTTCCTAATGGAAAACATCCTGATGCTACCACACTCTTCCCGCCCACACACACCTGGTCCTCACAAACCACACATCCCGCCCACACACACCTGGGCCTCACAACCACACATCCCAACCACACACACCTCAGCCTCACAACCACACATCTCTCCCGCACACACCTGGGCCTCACAACCACAATCACGTCCCCACATGAACATACATGTTCCTCATCCCGAAGATTCTTTAGAACAGTAAACCTGCCCGAAGAGTCTTGGGCTAAAACCACCCCAATAGAAACCTTCCTGAAGAGTCTTGGGTGTATGGTCGCCTCAAGCCATCATAGCCTATGGAAGAAGGAGCAGAACGGAGCTAGTAACTAAGGGAGAAAACACCCTCTCCCATGAAATGGGAGTGTTTGGAACTAAGTGCTCAACATGGGTGGGGTTCAAAAAACACAATGAAATAGATACATATATGTATACCAAACACACAACCCAACCTATGGATTTTAAACAGAGAAACCGAGCACGTGCCTCAGCACGACTATTACGAAGCATGCATACAAAAAAAACCCCAACCCCATTTATGTTTTCATGTTACAATAGTATCAGTTCATTAGTTCCTTAACTACTGGGCAATTATCAAACCAGATCAAGTGTTTCTTAGAAAACCCTTCCAACCACAAATCAAGTTAGATAAAACAAAAGAAACACAAAACCAACCTTTTCATCATCAATCAACCCCATTGATTGCTCCCGCGTTTAATTCTTTATCATTCCCCACAATTAATTTATCAACTTTCCACTTTAATTTAATATCTCAACCCATTATTGTAGCCCTGTTGCTATTATAACCACATCTCCACAACCGTATCAAAAAACAAGGCTCGTGCCACATCAGTTACCTTTTAATATCATTTTCTACAGCCCCACTGCCCATCCTATTCGTAACAACCCAGGATTCACCCCCCCCCCCCTTTCACACACAATGCAACCAAACCAACACCCATATGTTAATTATTCAATTTTGTTCAACCGGGGTGATCACACAAGGGTTATAAATTTTAATCACCCGACATTACGTGATTAACCAATTTACATATTCCACAATGTTTCCATCCACAAAACAGTCTAGAAAGATAGGGAAACATTTAATTGCACAAGAAAAGGCTCCCAACAACAGTGATTTTCAGTAGGCATAATCCTATTCAATTCATAACATAACAATAGGATAAAAAAATATAAACATAATAGCTTCCCCATCCCTATTCTTAAAGCTGTTTATTATCTTCATTAGACTGGTTCGGCTATGTCTCATGAAAGCAAGAGGACACCCATCTCGCATGATGCACAAATTAGAGAGAAGAAGGTAATATCCCTACTTCAACGGTTTCAGATCACAACGCTCTCCAATATCAACTTTAGAAGACGTCCGTCGATGTCCATCGTTTCCATCAAAACCTGGATAAACCTCCTCGGGTGGAAGCTAAGAAGGAAAGGCTGAAGGGAAAGCAACATATCCAGGATTAGAAGTTCCGCATCGTCGTTATGATCTCATGGCCACTGACGGATTGTAAATCAGAGCTCGAACGAAGAAGTTATGGAAGAAATGAGCATTGGATTATCTCAGGAGAGATCTACTTGAGGGAAATGGGAGGAGAGGAATGATTTGAAAAGGAGGAGATTTCCCCTCCTTTTCTAGGCGAGAAAAACTAAAGTACACGGCGTGTACATCCTAGTACACGGTGTGTACTTGGCCATTTCACATGGTCACCACGCGGCTTCCAACACGACATTCAATGCGGCACATGGCCATTGACTGGCCAACAAACGGTTTGAATTTAACACATATGTGGGGAGGAACTACGCGGTGTGCAGTATGGGGTTCACAGAGTGTACTCATTTATTTCACACGGCAAGGACATGGCTTCAACACGGCACACGGCCACTGACTGGTCAACACGCAGTTTGAGGGTAATGCGTACGCTGGGAGGAACTACACGGCGTGTAGTATGGGCTACACGGCATGTACTCATTTATTTCACACAACAAGGAAATTTCTTCAACACGGGGTATACCCAGGAAGGTGGTACATGGCGTGTACTCACACTACACGGCGTGTAGTTACAAAATTCTGAACAGTGTGGGAAAAGTCCATTCTACCCTCTAGAACACTTCATGACCTTATTTTCGACAAAGGAATGGGCCGGAGAGGTCCGAGCCATTACATTATTGATCAATTTTGTAGAAACTTTTACATAGTACAATTATTATTTCATTTATCAATTTTATATGAATTTTCTTATTTATTGTAATTGTAAAGGGTTGTAAAAATATATGACAAAATGATGTAGGTTAAAATTTTATGAAAAATAATTTAACATGACTTTTAGGGATTGTTTTTTGATAGTTAACTAATATTAATACCCAATAAAAACATCATTTTAGTTTAATTCTAAAATATACAAACTATTTTTGAATAACCACTAAACATATCAGTGATAAAATAATATAACATTAAAGATGATTTAATTAATGGATAATACCAAAGTAAAATATTCATAAAAATTACATTGGTATAAAATTTATTTACGACATTTCGTACAATATCCCTGACATAATTCTAACTACATTTCCATGGAAATATACCAATGTTGTGTTTTTTTGTTTGAATGGTTTTTGATTAATTACACAGTCTAGATGAAATCCCCTGGTTGGATTAGATATAAAGGATGAGAATAAATAATTTTTTTATACTATTGATTCTATTAATTTGAGACCCCTATATTATATAAATTATATTTTCACAGATAAATTTAATTTTTCTAATCGCTTGTCATACTTGTATCACAAAGGTTCAAAAGAACGATGTAACATAAATACTATGATTTAAACATTACTATAAATATTATCATTTAAATATGGTGGTATGAATATTAATAAAAAATTTAAAAAATAATTTATAATATTGTCATATAATTAGAATATATTGACAAAAATATATTTAATTTTTAGTACAATATTTTTATGCATCAACAATAGAGTTTTCTCCAAAACAATTACTCTTTTTTTAAAAAATTAATTAAAATAATTTATGAATGTTCTATAAAATGTATTTCAAAAAATTATAATCAATTTTGGATTCAACATATCAATATTATCTTAGGCTGAATTTTTTAAAATATTTTAAAAATTTTAATTTTCCATTGAATAGTGAAAAATGAAGCTTTTTTTGACATATACATTTTAATTTAAAGAATTAACAAAGTCCCATATTGTTTAAAAATATATTTAAAGAAAAAATTCTTTAAATTATACATATAATAATTAAATTTATGTAATTTGACCGAGTATCATATTGAATTTTGATATTAAATCATTTTATACTTATTAGGATTTTCTCTTAAAAAACCTCTTTTCTGTCACGTCTTCGGGTTAAATTTTTATCACACTATTCAAATTATTTGAATGGGATTTCAAAAAACTGATTAACTAATTTGAATAATAATGATTAAAATTATATTTCAGGGTAAAATTATTTATTTTTAAAATCCAAAAGGTAAAAATGAATAAATTAATTACCATGGTTAAAGATAAATCCAATTTATCAATTGTTAAACTAAAATTATACGGGTTAAATGACCTAAAAAAGTATAAATCTTATTGGAAAGACATGTTTTGACCTTATATCATAATATATTTAATAATTAACTATTTTATATCCATTTTCCATTTTTAAATGTGGGTACACCTTTTTATGTTAAAAAACTCCATGTGTTCCCTCTACCCAATTTATAAAAGGGCATGCCCTCTCCACTCAACTCCACACATACAAACCCATTTGAATATTCCATGAACAATCCAAATATCCTCATTAACTACATTACCTCATCCTATATTAATTATTTTTATTATTATATCTTCTAATGAGGATTAAGTTATATACTTAAACAGGTTCTATGATGAATAGGTAAAATTCATAAACATGCTTTTTTGTTTTATTAAATCATAAACCTCCATAAATTAATAATAATATCTTTTAATACAATTAATAAATTTTTTAAAATATTTATATATGGTAATTATATCATGGATTTACCTATATCCATATCCGCCTTCATGAAATAAGAAATTAAATTCTCAATCATGTGAGAAGTAGACTACCACTTCATGGACCGATAGAAAATGTTTTACATCACCACCTATATATAATAGAGTTAATGATGGATTTCATGATTAAATGTGATATTAAGAAAATAATAATAATTTTCAAATTATAATTGTAAGAACACGGATCTTCTTTTGAGGTATGTATTACTCTTTCTGGTGTCTTTGAGGAAAAAGAGGAGTTTTTGAAAGTTTCCTATGTACATGCCGTGAACATTATGAGCACATTCCATGTAATTGGTTACCATGGGTAGTCGTGTGATGGCCGTGTAGAGGCCGTGCACACGGCTGTGTGTGGTGACCGGGAGATCGCCTAATACGGGGGTCGTTAAAGGTAAGTACACGCCATGTACTTCTGAAGTATAGGTTGTGTACTTTCTTTCATTAAACGCACCAGGGTCGTTTCTAACATACAGAAAGGACTTCTATTAGGTCTAGTTCATCTGAGAGCTCTCATACGGCTGTGAACTTTCCTCTAGCCCTTGATCTAGCATTCGATCTCTGTTTGGACAACCATAGATTGCATTGGGATCGCCTCGAAAAGCTCTTCCTTCTTCTAGATCTTCGTTTCCTGATTATTTCTCTTTCAAGAGTTATCTTCGGTTGTTCATTTTTAGACTTTTTGTAGATCTATGGTGTTCATGGGAGATTCAAGGCTTTATGTTCATGTATAATGATCCTACAACACTGAGGTAGGTGGTTTGTGATTTTTCATAGATAGTCTTTGAGTTTTAGGTGCAAAAGTGCCCAATACCCATGAACGGGGTATTGCACATTTATGGTTTAAGCCCTATTATTTTCCTATTATTCCCTAGTTTGTTTGGATAGTGGTTATTTGTTGAAAAGAGGGTTTACTTTTCCATGCTATGGATGTTTTTCCCATGTTAGATTAATTTTACCATTTGGTCTAGTTTTCTTGTTAGGTCATGGTTTGTTTCCCATGCATAGTATTTTTATGATGGAGTGATTGTTTATCTAACATGCTGTTATGCTGTAGACTAGATAGTCATGTAGTTATTGAGGTTTACATTGGCCACTTTGCATATTTATGCTCATTTAACTTACACAGGGATATGAGAACCTGGTGTAGTAGACCATAGGGAGAATGGAAGTAATGGCTTCTCTAGAGAGTCTATAATTATTGTCACACTACGAGACCATAGGGGGGATTGTTGTTAAGTGACCCCTCAGATGGTATATAGTTACGTTATGAGGCCACAAGGGGAATTGAAGTTGAGTGATTCTTCAGACTGCCTGTAGGCTACCATTAAAATACAGTTGGGGGAATTGAGAGTGAGTGCTTCCTCAGAGAGTCTTTGATCACCCTTCACTATAAGGGGAATTTAGAATGACTTCTTCCTCTTAGAGTCTATTCTAAATCTGAAACAAAGGGGTGAGACTATGTGTTCTTCCCAGAGGGTTTCTTGTGTTTACTAGGTAGGACCAAAGTGGATAGGCAGTTAGTACTTCCTAGAGGTTTAAATATTTGTGATTATCTAGTTACGAGATATGTGTTATTGAATGCTTTGAAATTGTAGGGATGTTTACAATTGAGTACTTCCTTGTTTACTGATTCTTTTATTTATTTCCTGCCATATATATTCACTGACTGTTAGGCATAGATCTCTGGGTGGTTTCCTACAGGGATTTAGTCTCACATCCTGTTTGGGCCATGCTTTTGGGCCCAAACGGATTATATAGTTGCAGACATAGATAAGGGAAATCACCCTTCTACTTTAGGTACTTGACTACTTGGAGCTAAAAATAGTTGGACCAAGTTGAGTCTTTTGATGCTACTAGAGTTTATCTGTTTTCTTTTATACTTTGGTTTACTACTGTATTCCATCATTGTGACTTGTTTGGCAGATTTCCTAGACATATGTATCATGAATCATTATATATGTTCCCCAGCTGTTTATTTCATCAGTCTTCCAGTATTTTTTTATATGGTAATATTGTTTCTTTTTCTATTTCCTTTTGTTTTACTTCCACTATGTTACTCTTCCAATCAGTTCATAGTTTCCCCACTATCACACCCAAGGCCCTTGCTACTATTCGGTAGCCTCTATAATTTGGGGAAATGTGCTTGAGGCCATGTGAACAACCTGGTACGGGGCGTCTCTGGGTGGCTTCTGGAACGGTGATGTTACAAATTGGTATTTGAGGAATTATTTTCCTATTTACTTAGAGTTTGGAGCCTATATTCTGGGATAATATGGAAATAGTTACTTGTTAATAAGCCTTTTTCGGGAGTAGCTAACCCATGTACAGGGAAAATCCAATTTACCTCGTTTATTGTAATTTTCAGGTTTTACAATATTATAGATGATTTTATTTCACCATTGGGATATTCACATGTTTTTTACTATTAATGTTGATATTATTGAGGTTCTATTTCTATTGAAACCTGATGAGATGAGGGTATTCCATCTCATGCATCATATAGACACTTTCTAGGAATCACATGACATGCATTCTTGCCATGCCATTTAGGGTGCATTAGAAATTGCTTACTGTTGTGATAGATGTTGTGCTAGATATGCATGTTTTTGTGATAGATGCCTTGATAAAATACAGGTTGTTTAATAGGGTATTGATTGTGTAAGGTTTTTATTGAATTAATGCCTAACTTTGGTTCTTGAGGTGTTATGGTCCCTCAAGGATCAGACTTTGGTGGATCGTTGCCTTGATATTTTATTATATAACATGTAAGAGCCGCCAAGGTTTGATTCATGGGTAGTATGGGCCCTCATAGATCGAAATTTGGAACTTTAATGTTCATTTTAGTGATTTTCATGGCTACTGAGTAGTTTCTGAGGCTTACTATATATGAAAACCCCAGAATACACGCCATGTAATTTTGAATACACGCCATGTGTTCTTCTGTTCGAGAAGAAAATATTTTTCTTAAGTACAAGATGTGTACTCTATGAACACACCGTGTAGTCTCTTACTATTTCACTGGTTGTGTGACCAGAAACACGGGGTTGGGACATCCTGGAAGAACACTCCGTGTGCTGGATGTACATTCTGTGTAGTGTGAGCCATGTATCTGACCGTGTCACTAACAACACAGGTCGGTGAATCTCACCTAGTACACGTCATTTCTGGAAGGAACATGTTATGTAGTCTTCTTCTAGGAGAACCATGTAGCTTAGTAATTTAGAATGACTCGGGAAGGGAAGAGGATTTAGGTACATGCCATGTGTTAAGACAACGCACTGTGTGTTTGTGGTGTTACCCGGATAGTTTTGGTAGAAGTAAACGACCATATGAAGGCTTAAGGGAAAATGTCATGTTGATAAGTATACATGTTGCATATTCGTGTTTTTTAAAACATGATTTCTTTATTTATCATGTTCCCTTCTTAACCTTCCAGTTTTCAGTCCTTGATAATATTGATCTAAGGTGTTTGCTTGAATTTACAGAGTCATGAAACCGAGATGTCCTCCGGTTGTCCACCAATTATAGGGAAGTGATCTGACATTGGATATGGCAGATTAGGGACTTTCAGTAGATCCTCTAGTTAAGCTAGTCTTGGAACCATCCATCATTCCATACACATGTGTTGATGCACAGTTCCTTGAAGGCTTTTTGAGGATCATACAAACCATCCAGGGAGCACCACACCCTACCCCGTCTATGGAAGAGCTAACGTGAGTTTTCCAACACTAGAATCCTACCAATTTATTACTGAAAATAGGACCGTAGGTTGCAGAGTCATGGTTGGAGGCCAAGATGATGATATTCGGGCACCTAGAGATGCCCCCGTAGTGGAGCGTCGAGCTCTCTATGTATATGCTTCAGGATTCCACCAAGAGATGGTGGGGTGGGATCTCATATGTGGGACGCCAACATGATATATCCTAGGATGAGTTTCAGTGTACCTTCTACGACTAATTCTATCTGGAGACTTTGAGGGCCAATCGAGCCTAAGAGTTTATAAGTCTAGAGCATGGTACTCTTTCAATTATGGATTATTCTTCTTTCTTTACAGAGCTGCAGTGTTTCATGCCAATTCTAAGAGGTGATTAGTTATTCTTGGAAAGGAAGTTCGAGGATGGTCTTAGAAAAGACATTCGGGGTCAGGTGAACATCTTTAGGTTGACTTTGATATCTTCTATAGTCAAACAGACACTAATCACATACCATAATCTGAGGGATTCTAGAGCTGTTAGCTAGGTCCGTTCAGTATCCAATGTTAGTGCTTCACTTGTTGATAGAAGGAAGTGCCATAGGGAGAATACACGTTGAGATCTGATTAGGCGGAATGAACCTTCTGGTATCCAGGTGGTATGCTAATAGTGTGGGAAGGTCGGGCATATGAGACCACATTGCTCGAGAGACCCAGTGGAGTGCTAATCTTGTGGTAATATGGGTTATCTTCACCTCTTCTGTTATTTGTTCTCACCAATAGCTGGTGACAAGGGTTTTTCTTTGACTTCTCGTTTAGGAGCAGCACCACTAGTTTCTACACAGTATGGGAGCTAGAGTTCTTCCAGCCGTTCAGGCCGAGGTGGAGGTCATGGCCGTGGTAGTCAGTCTCTAGGCCTTGAGTGATAGAAGGTTAGATCAGCTCAAAGTGTTTTGGAAAGGTTTCAAGGCCACGGTACAGGACATTATTTTTCAGTGGAGCAATCCCAGCAAGAGAAGGATCCCAGACCCTCTACTGTTCGAGGTACAATTCTTGTTGCCTCAATTTTAGATTCTACACTTTTCGATACAGGAGATTCCCATAGCTTTATATTTTTTGATTTTGTGGTGAGCCTTGGGCTCTGTATCTTTTATTCTGCTAATTTCTTAACACTAGACACTCCATTGGGGACTAGAACGTTTGGTGTATGGTAGTGGAAGGAGTTCCCTCTTGAGTTTAGTGGGTGTCATTTCTTTTGGAACCTTTATGTCCTAGATATGACATACTATGATGTCATTCTCAGAATGGACTGGTTAGTTCCCTTCCACAATTTTTTCAATTTCTATCATCGTAGGGTGAGTTTCATATCACCAAAGGGTTCATCATTTATTCATAAGGGTGAATAGGATGTCCATGCGAGCAGAGTGGGACCTGAGAATCATGGGTTGGGAGGAGTTACAACCTAGATTTCTAATCTGTATCTGGATGACTAGGTGACTACATAGATGAACTTTAATCTAGTGGTGGATTGTTTCAGGGATGTCTTTCCATAGGACTTTTCAGGTTTTCTCCAAAGAGAGAGGTGGAATTTTCTATCGAGCTTGTGCCAGGAGTGGCACCGGTGTCCATTCCTCCTTATGGGGTGGCTACACCAGAGTTACAATAGCTCATGTAGCAGTGGGAAGAGTTCTAGACAGAGGGTTTCATCAGATCCAGTACTTCTCCTTGGGGTTCACATATCCTATTTGTGAAGAAGGTAGACAGTACCCTCAGACTTTGTGTGGATTACCAGAAGTTAAAACAGTTGGCGGTCAAAAAAAATATCCTTTTTTGATGATTGATGAGCTCTTTGATCAGATTCAAGGATCTCAGATCTTCAAAAAGTTTTCCTTGAGATCTGGTTACCATCAATTGCGCGTTAGAACATCTAATATTCCTCTTATAGCCTTCCGGAGTATGTATGGTCTATATGAGTGTGTGGTTATGTCATTATTTCCCACAAACATGCCTGCAGTTTTCAGTGCATTGTTGAACCGAGTGTTCCATCCATACTTAGATTCCTTTGTGGTAGTATTCGTGGACTATATCATGGTGTACCATCACACTCGACACGACCATTCCACCCATCTTGAGATCATTTTGAGTAAACTTAGAGAGCATCAGTTATATGCTAAGCTCTCAAAATGACACTTATAGATTGGCCAGATTCACATCATGGGTCATGTTATCTCAGTGACAAGAGTATTAGTTGATCCAAAAAATGTGAGAGCAGTTGTTTCCTGGGAGCATCCGAAGAACTTCGTTGAGGTATAGAAATTTCTAAGGTTGGCAGGATACTATAGGTGCTTCATACAGGACTTCTTACGCTTAGCATCACCACTGATGGGAATAACTAAGAGGGTGAAATGTTATTGTGGTCATATTCTTATGATTTATCCTTTCTGGAGCTTAAAGGGAGGTTGATATCAGCACTAATACTAGTATTTACAGAGCCGTGAAAGGGATATACCATTTACTGTTATTCATCAGGTATCGGTCTAAGAGCTGTGCTTATGTAGGGGGAAGGAGTCATTGCGTATAGGTCTCGGTAGTTAAGGAAACATGACAAGAATTACCTGACGCATAATCTGGGGTTGGCTATTGTTGTTAATTCATTACGCTTTTGGAGACATTATCTGTTGGGATAGAATTTTTTGGTTTTCCCTGACCACAAATTTCTCAAGTATATCTTCACTCAACGTGATCTAAATTTGAGACTGTGAAGGCGGGTTAAGTATCTTCAGTCCTTTGACATTGAGCATGCTATATCCTGGGAAAGGAAACATGGTGGCTGATTCACTGAGTAGTAGGACTCATATTAAGGAAGTTTAGGAGGATAGTAGTGAGTGGCATCTAATGGCTCTGTTCTTGGAAATGCATTTGGAAGTTCCCAACAGACATGGGAAAACTTTCATTTCTTCTGTAGCTGTTACCTCTACTCTTCTTGATAGAGTACGAATGAGGAATCTATCAGATTTTGAAGGCCTAGTCCTAATAGAAAGTGTGTCATGGGAGTATCCTATTCCTAGATGGACCATAGGCGAGGATGAGATCTTTCTTTTTTATGGGAGTGTATGGGTGTCAGCATACATACGTGAGGAACTGATGTGGGACATTCATTCTGTAGTTTGGGAAATTCATCCTAGTGTCACTAAGATGTATCATGATCTACACCATCTCTATTGGTGGGTAGGTATGGAGAGAGATGTTTCTAGTTTCGTCATGTGGTGTTCCACCCGTCAGCAGGTTAAGGCGAAGCATCCGCGACCAGTAGTGATTTTTCAGCAGTTTCCCATTCCTGAGCGGAAGTGGAATGATGTCACGAAGGATTTCGTTACAGGTTTTCCGAGGATGCCTCGAGGTATTGATGCAATATGGGCTGTCATTGACAGACTCACGAAGGCTTCTCATATCAGGCCGGTGAAGGAGACCATCAGTGTTGATGAGCTGGATGGTTGTACATTAAAGAGATTGTATGTCTTCACGGTGTTCCAAACTCCATTGTTTCAGACAGTGATGCATGTTTTACTTCTCGGGTCTGGTAGGGGATTTAGAAGACTTTGGGTACACATATACATTTGGGTATAGCTTACCATCCACAGAGAGATGACCAGTCTGAGCATACGATTAAGGTGCTTGAGGACATGATTCGATCTTGAATCCTAGATTTTTTGAGGTTCTTGGGAGAGTCACATACCTTTTGTGGTGATTGACTACAATAATAGTTTTTAAGAAAATATTCAGATGGCACCTTTTGAGGCTTTGTACGGTAGGCCATGCTGATCACCCTTTTGTTGGCTGGAGGTAGGAGAGGCAGCTATGTTGGGACCTCATCTTGTCCAGAAGACCACAGATCATATTGATTTGATTCGGAAGAGGATGGATACTGCACAGTCTCAACAGAAGTCTTATGTTGATCAATGGAGATGACCTATGGAGGTCGATTTTGGGGATCATGTCTTCTTGTGTGTCACACTGAGGCTGGGAAACAAAAGTATTAGGAGACATGGTAAGATTTCGCCGAGGTACGTCGGGCCGTTTGTGGTTTTTGGATAGAGTTGGGACGATTGCGTATCGGTTGCAGTTACCTCAGAGGTACCAGGATATGAATGATGTTTTTCACGTATCTAAGATTCCATGTTACTTCTCTGACCCATCTCATGCTTTCCAACCCAAGGAAGTTGAGTTGGAGGTGGATGCATCATTCGAGGAGCATCCTATCAAATTTTTTTTATCGAAGTATGAAGGTTCTCCATGGCCGGACTGTTCCTCTAGTACGGGTTCTATGGAAGCACGAGAAAGTACATGATGAGACTTGGGAGAGGAAGACTGATGTATGATCTCAATGGCCAGATCTGTTAGGGGATTCTTCTTCTACATTGCCTTGCTAATGAAATTCGACGATGAATTTCCTTAATGGGGGAAGTTTTTAAGAATCAGGATCTTCATTTCAGGTATGTTTTACCCTTTCTGGTGTTTTTGAGGAAAAAGGGGAGTTTTTGGAAATTTCTTAAGTACATGCCATGTACTTTATGAGTACACGTCGTGTACTCAGTTACTATGGGTAACCGTGTGCTGGCCGTGTAGCGGTCGTGCACACGGCCAGGTGTGGTGACCTAGAGATCGCATAATGAGGGGTCCGGTAAAGGAAAGTACATGCCATGTACTTTATGAGTACATGTCGTGTACTCTGTTACTGTGGGAAGCCGTGTGCTGGCTGTGTAGCGTCCATGCACACAGCCAGGTTTGGTGACCTAGAGATCGCCTAAGGAGTGGTTTGGTAAAGGAAATTACATTCCACGTACTTCTAATGGACACACCATGTACCTTATTGTTTTCATTAAACACACTAGGGTCGCGTCTGATGGATAAAAAGGCCTTCTTCTAGTTCTGATTCGTCTGAGAGCTCTCGTATGGCCATGATATTTCCCTGAGCCCCCGATCGAGCATCTGATCTCCATTTTGACCACTGTCGACTGTATTGGGATCACCACAATAAGTTCTTACTTCTTTTGGTGCATAGTTTATGTATTCTTCCTCTTTCTGGAGTTATCTTCAGTTGAGAGTTTTTTTCTTTTTTGTAGATCTACGGTGTTCTTGGGTGACTCAACGCTTGAGGTTCACGTATAACGATCATACAACATTGTGGTCGGTGGTATGTGAATTTCCATAGATAGTATTTGAGTTTTATGTGAAATGTGCCCAATACCCATGAACGATGTATTACACATTTGTGGTTTTAGACTATTTGTTTTCCTTTTATTCCCTAGTTTGTTTGGATAGAGGTTTTTTGTTGAGAATAGGGTTTACTTTACCAACTATGGAGGTTTTTCCCATGTTTTGTTATTTTGACCGATTGGTCTACATTCCCTATTAGACTATTGTTTCATTCCCATGACTAGTATTTTTAAGATGGAGTGATTGTATATCTAACATGTTGTTATGATGTAGACTGGATAGCCAAGTAGTTCACGAGGTTTACTTTGTCCTCTTTGCATTGTTATGCTCATTTGACATACAATAGGTCGTGAGAACCTGGGGTAATATACCATAGGGAGAATGGATGAAGATAATAATTGGAAATGTATGTTTTTTAACTAAAAGAATATATAAAAAATGATATAACTCAAGAAGTTAGAACAAACCAATTTAAAAGTTCAGTATAAAAGAAAAACAAAAACAAAAAACTCAGTACTACATTTGATAGTGAGTGAAAACTCATACCATATCACCAGAAGCTCCCCAAACTCATCTGATAGAAACCTCACTACCTTAATGTATCTCCATTCCTTCCGCATTATCAAAAGACCTAACTGGATCTAAAACATACAAAGTATTGTGTAGGAAGTGAACTATATCAAATTAGTAGGTACCACCCATGTGTTTTACAAAAAAAGCACCTACATAATAATCTGAACATTATAGACATTAAAAAAATCCTTATAACTTTTTAAACTATTTTATTTCAAAATCATATAAAAACATCCCCCTTTTTAGTTATACTATATCTCAATAAAATAATCATCAATGAATATTACATATATCAAAATGTGTATTCCTAGAGAAGATATAAAACAAAATGAAAATGTAAAATCACACCAAGGCTCACTAGAGGTCCGGGAAGCACTAAAACTAATACCCAAACATAGTAACCTATGAGAATCAAGTTCCTATGAATATGCTTGAAATATAGGGTTAGGATGAACATCCTATATTGTGATGAAATTTATAGTTTCAATCAAGTAACAATGAAAATGGCCATATGATTATAGGAACACAACATGAGTGACCTCCCTTACAATATCAATGGGACATGCCTATTACTACACCTTCTACATAAGAACCGCATTATTCCCTTGTGCAAAGTTTGAAAAATCATTTCAAAAAAACTATACATTGAATATCATTTAATATATCAATTTAGAAATTATTTTAAAATAAATTTCCCAAAACCAAAATATAGGGCCACAACTTATTCTAAAAAACATTTTGACATACAAAAAAAATTAATTATTACATTTCATTTATAATTGTTTTTATAAAAAATTTTCCTACATGGTTTGTCTATCAATGGTTTGAGATGAAACCACCTACCTAAAACTCGTTTCCACAATAAAAGGTATGGTATCCATAACCATTAAAAGGAATGTAGAAAAAAAATAAAGGGGACTAATCAATTTTTCAAACCCATTATAATCACATTACATAGAAATAAATATTGGTGGAGATATAAGGTAGCTCATCCCTTAGACAACATCAAAGCCGCACCAAAACAAATATAAAAGTTATCCTCTAGGAGAATATCACACAATGAATATAATTGGTATTAAGAATAATATTATCACAATTAAAATGGATTTAAAATAATTTTGAAATATAAATTCTGAGAATGATGCAAATAATGAAGATGAGATGTTTATTACCATGAAATATACAACACAACATTTGTGAATACCAAAAAATAAACAATGTGATCCCAAAAGATCAGAGACAACCAATGTCAAACCAAAAATAAAGGTATGGTTTGTTTCATAAGATCACACTTGAAGAATGAAAAAATTATTAAGTTTTTCATTGTAAAACCTACAAGGATGAAGTATTTATGTTGTAAACCACACCTTTTTTTTGAAAAAGGACCTCGTGACTTAAGTATACTGAAAAACACATCTCCCCGGGTTAAAATCCATAACAATGGTGTTATAACATACAATTTGTTTGTACATAAATATAATAAATTAATGAAATAAACAAATTCTCAAATTCAATATTCATTGTTGTAAACCTTTCTCATGGATCGTTCCCATGACCGAACTAACACTATAATACAAATATTTATGGTGTTAATGACTCCTATTAAATGTAACATATAGATCCCTGTAGAAATATTCCAAAAACATCATGATAACCTCCAATGTTTTTTAATGGTTATACAAAAAATCCATTAATTCAATCAATTATACATTACCAAACATTAAAACGTTTTCCCCAACGAATTGTCTCCATCCTTGAATTTCCAGAAACAAATAAAACATTTGAATGAAAAAGGGAGAAAAAATGTACCTAAATAAGGTTAATATGATATTAAAAACATTAACCTTAAAAAATTACATTATAACTTTTTAATATGAATATGATTTTTTTCGTTTACTCTAACATCCAACACAACAAACATATCACGTACATTTATTTTTCACTTAAAAACTTTTTCATCATGACCCATATAAATCTCTAAAAATCATTACTTGTCCCAAACATCCCCCCCATCATATTTTCTAAAATACTAAGTATCCAAAATCAATTTCAAACAAAAAATCATATCAACAATTCATCATAATTTTTTTAACCCTTATTATGAAAACTAATTGTACCGAATAATGAAATTTAATAGTAGTATAATGTTGTTGATAAAAATGTGACTTATATTCTCATAATAACAATACCAAATTAACATGTAATAGATTCAAAAATTAACATTCAAATGAATTTGGAACCAAATATCACATGAATATTTCTAAATGTCCATGACCCACTTGAATACAAATAATGGACAACATGTGGGAGCAACTGAGAAAATACTTTCACTCCATAAAATACATCAGTAGTTTAACATTGTTTATTTGAATCCAATCCCACAAAATTAATAATATAACTATGAAGAAAATATAGTCATTACCTCTATAATGTCATTTCAATTTTAGTAAATTTTTCTAATCACATTTTACCCCTAAATAAGTTATATATGTCTTAGACATGAATATATAGATATAGTGTTAAAAAATAATATTTAATTTTATGTAATTGATTCCAAAAAAATGACCCATTTTCAACAATCCAAAACACACAATATCAAGATAAATTTTTTCATCACTTATATACACAAATAAATTTTTCGATTTGAATTTACAGACATAAGAAAAACTGATAATTTATGATTTAGATACATAAAATATTGGTTCATAAATAAATATATTATCAACTGCTATATTATTCCTACATAGTAATATTTATTCAAATAATACACATAAAACCTTCTTTCACAACATTGGGGTAAAAGGAAAACATGATAATGATGACATTGAATGCATCGAAAGGGTAAACATTAGAATTATAAATTTAATGAAATCAAGGGGAAAATGAGTTCAAGGGTATGATGAAGGAATCAAAGTTCATGACCACAACATTATAGAGTCCATTAACATAAATACCTAGAACATAAATCATTGGTAAGGATTTTATATGCAAATTGGGGAAAATGTATGACCAGCTATCATAAAATAAATGTCTCAAGAGTAATCAAATCCTATATAACTTATATAACATGGTTTTATTACATGATGGAAATGTATGAAATTTGGAAGAAGCATATAATATGATATAATCATAATTGATGGATATATACCTTTATAACATCACATTGTTAATAGAGTTCCAAAATACTTTAGGTTCACACCCTAATCCTATAAATAACATCTCATGAGAATAAATTTTTACCCAATGCATTGGATCACTATCTGGGAACACCCACTATAATATTTTCAATTGTTATGAGTTCCACAAATGTAACTAACTCATAAGTAATAATGAAAACAATTACCCATGGAGAAAAATGTGGTGAATATTCTTACCTCATATCATAGTCCAAATACATTTTTTAATGAGAGAATTCGAAGAATAATAATACAGAATATATTTTCAAATAGATAAAAGGGATATTTGTCTAGGAATATAATTTATAGGGACATATATATTGTATTTATATTCAATCCATAATGTAAAATATTTTTTAGTGAATATAAATACTCTAACTAAATCAAAAAATATTGAGGAAAATAAACGGCCTACTTTGAAAGTAAATTTTTATGTAACACAAAATTAAAAAAATGATAAAATATATTTCACTATAAATTTCCTATGAAACATATAAATTAATACATAAATAATTGTGTTGTCATTATGATGGTAAATTCCAATCATGTATTTGAAGTTGAATTAAAACATTCCATTAACTCTTTGGTAGAAATTAAAATGGTATATGATTTGGAAAAAGAAAATAAGGTTCAATTTTTTGATTTATATAAAATTAAATTGTTTGTAAAAATAAAGTTAAAAATTCATAAAAATTATAAAAAGTTATATAAAATAGTTTAAACAAAACACAGATATAGAAGTGAAAACTTTTTTTGACTGAAGAGATAAATATAATAAGTTTTCCTAAAAATAATTATTTAATTATATTGAATAAGAAAAGATAAAAATTAATGAAAAAAATAATTTCCATAAAAAATAAATGTGGAAAAAATTAAAAAGGTTTTATTACTCAATTTTCCAAAATTCCATTCAAAGCCAATTCAAGAATAAACATTCTCAATTATATCGAGATAGTGAAAAAAACACACACTACTTTTGGTAACTTTTGAATTCCAAGTTCCAAGAATAATTAAAATAAAATAAAACATCAAATATATACAAAATAAAGATAATAAAGATATAAAATTTAAAGGGATTTTATATACACCTCACAAAATAATTTAGGTTTATATTGTATCAAATGTGCCAAAGTTGATTTTTTTGAGTTGATAAACCCTAACCTCTGGTGTGATATCAAACTTTCACATTCAAAAAAAAGAATAAAAAATGAATTATTATTATAAATATATTATATTACCACAAGATTAAGTTTATTATAACATATAATATTTACTTATTACCATTTTATCCCATTTATTATAAATTTCTTATTTAAATCTCAATTCTGGTTGATAACTAAATACTATTTTATGTATTTTTTTGCTTCCCTAGTTATGTTACTTATAATTTGATTAATGTTTAATAATATAAATAATAATAATCATGATATAGATATAATATATATTAAACGAATACATATTTCAAGTCATCCATAAAATTTATAGATAGGAAATTGAATTACATCGTTCATATATAAAGTATTTCGTACATATAAATGTATATTATTTTCATTTTCTAATGAATGGGTAGAAAGAATTGAAAAGAGTATTTAATCTTTAAAAAATTATTTTCATATAATATATTATATATATACATTAATTATATTATTATTATCTTATATTCCAAAATAAAATGACATAAAATATAATCGCTTCGTATATATGGTAGTACACATGTACATATAAGTGACATTATCATTTCTGAAAATTTTATTAGGTGAGATGCTAGATTTTATATTATAATATAAAAATTATAACTATTTAATAATTATAATATATAAACATTATTAAATCTTATATCCATATATAAGATGTAATGATGGAGAATAAATTTAATCGATTTGTGAGGTCGTTGCATGTCCTACACATGATCAACAGATATCTTTCCCATTTTTTGGAAGAAAATATTGATATATATTACTCTATTAAAATTATAACATATAATTATATTGAATATATATGTGTTATGGTCACATCATATTATAAAAATATTATAATTATATGGAAGAAAAAATAATACAAAACACTTGTTATGAATGATTCCTCTTCTTAAGACAACCTCTTTATGATTATGAATAAATCCTTCCAATTATATATTTCTGATCAAAAAACAGACTCTAGAATAAAGTAAGGAGCTAAGGAAAATATTTGGGTTGGTATTAGCATAGAAAGGTTTTAAAATTGGGATGAACATAGTAGAAAAGGTGAAATATTTTATGCGAGTAGTGGGGTTTTTTTGTAAATATCATAAACTATTCAATAATGGGATGTAAATTTAAATTTAAGTACATCCATGATTGATAAATAATGGATTATAGGGAAGTTATGTTCAATAAAAAAATCCAAAAAACATATCTCAATCGCATTATAATTTTTACCCCTAATGTTATACACTTTTACAATTTTAGTTTTTACCACAATAACTAGTTTTATTACTCATTTAGAATTTAATATAATTATTGTGAAATAGAAATTAGAACATAATTTCTCCATGGATTATATATTCATCCATTAAATATCCCATGGAAGAATATACTATTTTTAGGATGATTATATCATTCAAAAAATCATTAATTATTATAAAATATAATTAAGGTATCCTTTGAAGTATTCAATTAATTTGAAATTAAAAAAATATGAAATTAATGTAATTAAAATATAATCCTCTAACATAGAAATCAATTTTTTCATCTACACACAAAAATCATTTAATTTACTAATTTATTAAAATTATATTATTTTTTTATTTTGATAATCATTTATTTTATTTTCCTCAAAATCAAATTATTACTTCAATAGCATTGCTTTAGAATTTATGGTAATTATTATATTACTAAAAATTATATATAAATTACCATGATAAATAAAAATTATTTATCATATGAAAAAATTTATATAACATAGAATAAATTGATATTATCTCATATGTGAACTCAGAATAAATTTTTCAAAGTGAGAGAATGACATTTATCCTTTTCCTTAGATAAATCATTTTAATCTTTATAATCATGGACATAAGGAATCAAACTGGGAAATATTATTAATTCATAAGAAATATGTTCTGAATATATATAGTAAAAAGAAATTATACACATTTTTGTGACATTATATCCCATGTCCTTTTGTTTAAACCCTACTCTACTTGTTTTATCCTTGACCACAATATGGGATTTTTACTTTTTTTTTTACTATTCATTATGACCAAATATTATGTAGAGAATATAAAAAAATATTAATTTTTTCAATACAAACATGTAATTTATTTTATCAAATTAAATCTATATATTTCAATGAATTTAATTAAGGATAAACTTGCAAACCTTTTAAAAACAGTTTCTTTTAACGAAATGATTTTTGAATCATAAGATGATATTTCATTATATATATTAATTTATGTCATCATTACATTGAGTTAAATGAATATAGTTAGATAAAAAATATATTTTTTTCATTTTATTTATTATTTATTAAAAATAATTATAATTAATTTTAATTGAATGAAAATATTAATTTAAAATAGTTTTTTAATAAAAAGAAGTACTTTTCAATTACCGTTAAAAAATAAAATTTTATAAAAAACTCCAAAACTTTATATCAAATAAAATGTTGATATTATAATTTAAAAATGATATAATATTTGTTAATTAAAATTTTTAAATATTTGATCTGTTAATTATTTTATTTTTTCATAGAAAGCGATAAAAATCATATTTTAAAAAAAAAATTGAAGAATGAAATGACATTAATAAAAATTGAGTTATTATTTGATAATAATTTATCAATACATTTATATTTAGTATTAAATACATATATATTTCACTAATTATTTATTCTTACTCACAACCACTAATTAAACTTCTCGGAAATATTGGTTATATTTAAAATATAATATTTAATTATTATTTTTGGATCTGTGTTGTGTGTCGAATGTGATATTAAACGTTGATTAATTTTTAAAAACATGGGGTGTTATATTCTCCACCACTATTATAAATTGTTTCTAAGAAAATTGATCTTGATTTTTTAGTGTTTTGACATATGAAAATAAATGTTTAATATTTTCACAACATATAAATGGTTAATAAATCTACCACATGAGTATATAGAAAGGGAAGTATGATGGTCATTTAGAATGACACAAAGTAGGTTTCCAAATAGGGTAAAATTATAGGTATATGAAAATATAGGCCTAGAAGAGAAATTGAATTTCTAAATAATGATAGATATTGACAATGAATAATGACCATAAAAAAATTAAACTGTCAAAAAATAAACAATGAAAAAAAACCATAATATTTGTATTTGTTAAATTAAAATAATTTTTTCAAAAATAATGGCCGTAGGATAACATTTTAATTTCTTGATTCATATCAAATAGTTAAGGGATATTTTTAGTATCTAAGCGAGAAAACCAAAAAAATACATAATTGAACTCTTTTAATTTCTTAAAAACCATTTAATCCTTTGGACATGATTCGGTCAATTCCCTCTTCATTTCTTACTATAAGATAGGAAAATAAAATATAATTTTTTATAACTAAAGAAAAAAACTATTAATGGATCAAAAAATCAATAAAATGATAAAAAAATTCTTCATTACATTATACATTAACGAAAACCAAATGGTAAGAAAGAGATAATTTTAAATACTAATAAATAATAATATGATGAAATAAAACATTAATCACCATATCCCCAATAATAAAACCCAAATTTAAACATAGACCATTTCAAACATAACTACCACAATAATTATTCAAAATATACAAGAATACATTGAGACCCAATGATGACAATGATTTCATTACACATTCATCCGAGATACATTTAAAATTTATCAACAAATATCAGCAGTGACTCTTAATGACTTATAAAAAAATACATAGTCATTAGTCATTTAATTTACATGATATGTTAATAATTTCCACTTGTTATCTATAGAAAAATTAATCCATAACAAAATAAATAATTTTTATAACATATAATTGTTAGGTCCAAAAGTGGCCAAGATACCCTGAGAGTGGGGTCAATCTGGGTACATGCATTCTATAACTAAATTCTTCCTACCCCAATAGATCGTGAACTCTTTATTACATGTGTCACTTTATTTACACGTATATGTTAATGATGATCTTATTCTTCCCTTGATTATATAATGATGACTCTTATAATTTAATGTATGAAAGAAAGAATACGGACTCTATGATTTGTACTTGGTGCTTCCTCACTGGGCTATATCCAAGAAGCATATTGCGGTGATGTGCAGATTGTACCAAATTCACTAAGGCTCACTACAAATAATGATGTTTATGCTATATCACTTTTATTCCTAGGATCACTTCCTTTAAAAAGTTTAGAGTCTAATAATTGCATTCCTAAGGGTCACTCCTTATGTCTCTTCCTCTGAATCTCTGTTGGTGGGAATGATCATCATCTTCCTCTTCCTTTCCTTACTACTCTTTAAAGGGATCCACTCATAGTCTATAGAATTTTTGGTAACTTAATTTTCATGTAAACCTCTCTCTTTATTTGTAGATAGATTCTCTGTTGATGTCCCATTTTAATCCAACTAATGAATACCATTTTACCACACATTCTGGGAAACCCCTTTTAAAACACTATGAAAAAACACACTACTTTCGCAAAGCCCCTTATTTCACAAATTTCACCTATCCTTTTCAAATAAACCATCTTTTTTAAATCTCAATCTAGCATTTTCAAAGAAACCCTATTTTTTGAAGCTTAACTATCTTTTTTAAATCTTTTTCTTTCACAAATCTCAAACTAGCCTTCATGAAGCAATGTTCATTAAAGTAGCCTAACTAGCCTATGTGAAGCTCACAAGTTTCGGTTGGATTTTATAGCCTTCATGACAACATTAATTTCGTCATGCTCAAAACATTCAGTTGGCCTTTAGACTTCATGAAATTCATTGCATAATACCCTTTCTTGAACCCCCTTCAGGAACCAACATTGCAAACCAAGAGAAACATAGTTCTCTTTTTGTATCAATTCCAATTTTGAAGTGCTTAGAGTCCTATTTATAGGCATTCCACCAATTTCATTACCTTCCAACCACATAATCACCATTTTATCTAACCCATTCTTTTCATTCATGGTGCTCCCTTTTTTAGTGAAGCACCATGAAAATTTATAATTCGTAATGCGTGTCATAACCTCAGAGAGTTCCCTCAAAAACCACGATGGTGTTCATGAAGCCTGTTCGTAACCACGAAGACAACTGTCATAAAGATTTGCCTCTTTAAAAAACACCCACTGTGAATAACTATTCTTTATAAAACTCACTTCTTTTTCATATTTCCATAATGCCTTTAATTAAATTCACTTTTCACGATTTGATTTATAATTTTGGAGCATTCCAAGCTGAACCTTTGTTCTTTTATAAACCACCATTCGTGAAAACCCAATCTTTATGGAATTCAAGCCTTTTCTATATGTTGACTTGGCCTTCATGAAAATACACTTTTCATGATGAATTTTCTAATCACTAAGATCACTATAAAAAAAATTCGCACCTTTTCGAATCACCCTTAGTGAAATTTTGGTCTTCTCTAAATTCATTCCTTTTCCATACTTTGACATGGCCTTTATAGAAATCCATTTTTCACCATGATAGATGTACATGTGGAGATCTCGTTCAAAACCTTTTTCATATTTTCTAACCTCCCTTCGTAAAAATATAGTCTTAGTGAAATTATTTCCTTTTCTATATTATTACTAGTCATTCATGGAAATCCTATTTCTGTGACGCTTGAAAAAACTCTAATCTATGCACCCCAAATTTTAGGAAAACACTGGGAAATAGTGTCACCTTGTGTATGAAATTTTCTATACCACTTGCATGGCATCCATTCCCCGTTCATGGATCATTTCCAACATATCCTATCAAAAATATATCTATACTCCACAACATTCCATAGAAATCTGCTTTGTCGACAAACACAATTGACCCAAAAAATAATTTAATGTTATATTGAGGAATTTTGGCCCCATAATAGTTCATCCTTTTCCCATAAAATAGACCACCATAATGTCATTTTTTCCTTAATCGTATTTGGTTCCAGAAATAATAAACTTATTTTGAAATAATATAGACCAAAAGGGTCCATTTTTAGTCACCATTTTTATCCAAATGACGAATCATATTTAATTAAAAGAACCACAATATTTATCTCTCACATCATCTTTTTTAAAAGTTTGACAAACAATGAAGTCTTGTAGTCTATTGGTATGAATTTCACACTTATGTCCCTTTATATATGGGTCCAATACCCATGAAATTTCAAAATGTTATTGGATATGTTTTTTACAAAAAATATATTACTATAATTCGTATATAATTCCTAGAAATATGATCAACATTGTAACACACTAAGATTTTAATAGAATTAAATTATATAATATATCATAAATGACATGCAACATTTAGTTTATATATATTAAATGAAACACTTAGTTTATATTTTGTTACATATAACCTTTTTATTTTTATGTTCGATAGTATATTCTACAAGCAACACCAAACTCAAATTACCCATTATATATATTATTGTTATACCCTAGATGTTAAATTGAACGGTATAAATAGTATTAAATAATTTATGAAATATATATATATGTATATATATGTATGTATATATGTCTTAATAAATCTAAATTATTGATAAATTTATAGTAAATAACTAATCAATTTTTTGTAATGAGATTTTATTCTTCAAAAATATGTTTTATTCATTAATTATTTTTATTGATTTTTATGGAAATTAATATTATAATAAATTTTTTAGAACATATATAAAATTTATTTAACCGATTTTATTTCGTTTTTTAGGAATCAAAATATAAAAATATAATTTGACTAAATGTCTTGTATATTTCAAGAAATAATGATTTTTCGGTTAATAGTGAAATTTACACAGCTTTGTAAAATGTTTTTTCTTTTAAATAATTCATGTAATTAAAAATTCTCCATATATTTTAAATATGTTTCAATGTATCCAGGTAATTATTTTTTAATATTTAATTCACTGAATTATTTTTGAATCAACATTATATTTGTTATTAGTATAAGTTTTTTTGAGTTTAAAAAATGTTCTCCCATAAACTATTCTATAAAGAAAAATGTTTCTAATTTTTAATTAATTTAAAAAATACCTAATGAAGAATGTTTTAAATTAAATATATATATATACATATCAGTAAATATTAAGTGTTTTTCCTAAAATTATTTTTACTAGTCATCGATCTATTAATAATCAACATTTTCTTAAAAAAATTACTCTCTTTGAAAACATATTGCCTCATCACGTCTATGAGATTAATATTAAATTATAATTTTACAATAATTTGAATTGATTTTTTAAAAATAGTTTTAATATTTGGATCAATAATCATTGATAGTTTATGAAATTTTTTTAATAATTTTTTAACAAACTGGATAGTGGATTCCTAAAAAATTTATTACTTCAGTTAAGGTAAAAATGGATTTTACATGGGTTATACTATAATTATAAGAGTGAAAATCACCAATACTACTATAATAATTCTATTTAATGAATTTATTTAGACCATTTACCTCATATTGTCTAATATGGTGAAATTAATTTCCAATTTCCTTTGAATATGACCAATTAAATAAGTTAATTAATGAAAAAGAAAAAAATTAATTTTCTTCCTTTTAATTTCTATAATGTATTGGGATAGGTGTAAAATAAAATGTTATTTTATAGATATTATTTTTAAATATAATTTAATTTTGTTATCATAAAATGTTATCTTGATTTTTGGTGATGAAATAATTACATATAATTCTAAATAAATGCCAACGTAGTAATTATTTAGTAAGTAATTAATGAAAATAAATGATAAAAATATTTTTAAAAGGGGAGTAAAATTAATGAATTATATTTTTACACAATTTTATATATGATTATTTAATTCTGTAAAGGTGTGATCACATTATATAAAAGTATCATCATTTTTTGGAAATTGTTTTAAATTCAAATTAACTGGAAAATTTCAAAATTGTCATTAATTTTCTTTTACATTAAAATTAATTGTATTAGATCATTTAATATTAATAAAAATTATATGATATTCCAAATACTTAAAATGTTAATAAATATCATATATTACCCATTATTTGGGCCAATGTTTCTATTTTAATGAATATATTTACCACATATTAGTAAAAACCTCCCATACTTTGATTAAAGATAAAGTATTGGTTTTCACATTATTTACGCTTTTGTTAAAATTAATTTTCACCACACATAAGATTTCCATTTGAGAAATAAGATTTCAATATTATAATTAGTGAGTTAAAAATATCTTATAATTATGACATTAATTTAGTCATAATTGTAAAATTACATAGGTTAGAAAACATGTTACCATAATGAAAAACAATAATAAAAAAAATAAGTAAACATAGAAGTAATGGAAAAAATGTTTAAAAAATGTTTTTAATTGCATGTTTGAGGTTTTTAGAGAAAATATCATATATATAAACCATTAATTATAGGTTTTGGAGCCACATTATGTAATATTGTCCTTACAATAGTGAATAAGGGTGATTATTCACACGAATTCCAATCCTCCTCAACTATAAAAGGTATCTCACTCCCCTCACATCAAAACAACTCTCAAGTGATTTGGATCCTAAAAAACCCATCCAAATAACATCATTATAGCACTAAACGTTTTCCTATAGTCATTATATTGGTTATAAATCCAACCTTTTAAGGCATTAGTGAAAACATTTGGAGGATTTCTGAAGAAGTGGTAATGTTCTTCAAGTAGCCTAATCATTTTACTTCCTTCTCCAACTCTATAACTTCTTCTTACTCCATGATGATATAAAAACCTCAGTACATTATATACACATTTGAGTTTTTCTATTATGTTTATGACCTATAACCATACACACATCCATAAAATTTATTTCTAAATCTTAATTCATGTGTACAGTGGACTACCACCTCGATAAACGATGTCAGTTATTTTTCTAATACAAAATATCATGGTTGGGTATGATGATGGTTATATTTCTAATATATATATATATATAATAATCATACTTCTAGATTCATTATATCATATATAACCTTTTATATTATATGCCATAGGGGATATGATAATGTCGCTCTTGTTTACAGCAGACTATCTCCTCAGGAAGAGATATGATTCATTTTTCACTAACGTGTAAAATTGAATGTAATAATTCATTATATAATAAATATATATGTTATAAATTAAAAATTAATTATATTTATGAAATATTTATACTTATGAATACATAATCTATCAAATTTCTTTTTTAAATTTTAATATGATAAAAATGATAATGGCGTTTGAGGATGGCTTGATTACCACCTCCTTGAATCAATGTGATTCATTTTCTCATCACCACATCTCAATAATGATATATAAAAATACATATAGTTAAATGAAACTATATTTAATATATAAATATCATTATGTAAATGTAAAGTTTAGTAACCTTTTTTCATAGTGATCATTAAAAATTAGAAATGTTACTCATTAAAATGTATGGATTATCGTCTCAATAATCATAATGTTACATAATTTTTCATAACCATTTTCCATGATGGGTTTCGAAATTATAATTTATTTTTAAATAGGATAATTATTTCATGAGTATCCTTATGGATATATTTAAATATTGACATATTTGACAATATTCAACCCACCTAAGTCGTTTTTTTCACACATGCCGAATTTCGTAAAAGATCTAACGTAAACATAAACGACTAAGTAATTTTGTGTAACATATATAAATCTGAAATTAAATTAATAATAAACATGAAAAAAATTAATTAAATTATGGGTTTTCCTATGTCAATTATTAATAAATATAAATACATGCATGTCAAGGATGGATTAAGGAAAGTGGGTTATCATTTCACTTTTTGTGATATATGTTTTATATTCACCACTTATTTTTTTCATTGTGTATATTCTTCCAATGAATGTATTGTATGAATATTATAATTATATTACTTTCTATTAACCTATTAATTTGATAATCCTTCTTTCAAGAGGTGTACAATTTCAATGCTCCCAAAGCGATAATGGATTTTTGTCACACATTTCCTTCCCTAAGAGTTTTGTTATGTTTTGAACCTATATTATTTTAGAATTTTCATATTACAAAAAATTTAAATTTTATATCACGAATCCATTTATTTTTCATGATATTATAATTTTTATTTAAAATTGATTCTTTATGGGGATGATGATTTAATGTTACTGAAGTCGTAAGAGTCATTTTTTAAAATCAAAACATTTATACATATTATGTATGATTAAGTCTATAATGTTAAAATCATACATTTATCATGAGTAATATTATCCATTAATTATTCATGATATTTTAAAGTAATTGTAAATTGTTCCACTCATTGGTACATAAATATTTTTAACAAAGTGTTATTACAAATTTGGTAACCATTTCTCTCATCATCCATAAATATTTTTTCATTCAAAAAAATGTTTTATTAAAATATTTTCAAAAGGTATTTTCATCATTAACAAAATGATTGATTATAAATATTTTTACAAATTTTTTAATTTTTAAATTAATTTTTTCATTGGAATATTCTTTTCATATTTAGATCATGGTAGTTTCTAAACATTTTACAATGAAAAAGGAATTCTCGTTTAACAAATAAAAATGTAAAAATTTACAAACCATGTTGACCTTTATTTATTTAATGATTTTTTTATATTTTAAAAGGTTATTTTTAAATAAAAATTATTCCTAATATAATGGAAATTAATTTTTATGTGTTTTTCAATGAAATGTATTTTAATAATGTGTTTTGTTTTTAAAAAATATATTTTCAAACTGAAAATTTTATTTTAATCAATAATATTTTTATGATATTTTAATGGTATTTATATTAATAAATGATAAAAGCCATTTTATTATTATTTCAATGGGATTATATTATATTAAAACCTTCATTAATCTTTCTATAGATGGATTGTGATTGTTTTAGACATATTGCTATAGAATTTTATCTATAACATGGGTTAACTGTGTTTCAAAGAGATTATTATGTAACCCATTTATTTTCCACAGGTAGATCACTCTTTAATGATATTTACACAAACTCGATTTATTCTCCTTTGGTTTACCAAGTTATTAAATAATGATTATTTTTTCTTTGACATATATGATTAAATGTCTATATTTTTTTATACATATTGGGGTTCTTATAATTTAAATAGGTTGGTTGTTCCCAGATATCATTTGGTGAGCCCATTATAGCTTATATGACGGGTGTTCCTAGATAGGGATCCAATGCATTGGGTCATGATTATATCCTACAGGGAATTATATTGGATTTTTTCCATATGGTTCTTCAAATTTTCATGGGTTTTCTATATGTTATGTAAGGGTTATAATAGATAATTCTCCAATATACCATTTTCTTTTTTTCTGTGATTATTATGGGGTTCTTTTGTTTTATTTTATCATGATTGATATCACATGGCTCATGACTCATAAGTTTTATGAATATATTTGTTTTAAAAGAATTATTACCTATTTTTAGGATTTATGACCCATGTATTGATGGGTATGAAAATACATATGTAATAATCATTCACTTTGATTATATCATCGAACCATTATGGACTTTTATGATCACTAATGAAATTCATTTGATAATTACTAGGTTTTCTCTTACTATTAATGTTATCTCACCCTTATTTTGTTTACTTTTTATTGAGATTTATTAAATTAGGATTAACATGTTATTTCTATATGGTATTTCAAATGGATGATGAATATATATTGATTTGAAAAAAATGCAAGGTTAAGTGATATAAATTCTCAGATAAAGACATGAAATTTTTTTATGTTTGATTTTTTCTTAATTATTTGAAACACTAATACTTCATCTTCTATGAGGATGTATGTGATCAATGAGTAATATTTTTTAGTGTATGGAATTATCCTAATGAAATTAGGAAACAACTATTTACATTAAATCAGAAAATGTAATGTTTATGATTTCATCACTATATCTAGGAGTGTGGGATCTGGGTTGTCATAGTTGGTATCAAAGAAAAGATTTGGACAAAATTTCAGATTAGTATTACTTAATGTGAGGTTATATAAGGATTTATGGACATTGTCAGAGTTCTATAAACATATGTATGATCATAATTTGAATGTCTTAGACACCACATTCAGGTTACAAGCGATGTGAGATTAATGTGATTAATGAATTTTTTCTATATATTTTTATAGGATTGATTATTTGAAGGGGTATAGATTAATATAAAGTATGAATTTAACTTTTCATGAAATGGTAATTAAGAGGTCTATGTGCCTCAAAAAAAAAATTAAACCATTGAAACCTACATAATATTGAAAAGAGGATCTCATTCTCACAAACCAGCATATAAAAACATTGTCATTAATACCAAGTGTTCACCATCAATGCCCAAAATCTCACGTGAATTTTAATCCATGTAAATACATACCTCACCACTCCATCATACAGTCTATGGGGAACAATCTCTAGGTAAAGGACATGTTCCCTAGTACAACATGATGGTTCCACTGATCAGATGGCTAGAGGACCCATGTTATATCCTGATATAAGGTTTCCACTAAGTTATTTATAGAGGAACCATCCCCTTACCAATAAAAAGGTTCCACTCATTTAATCATTAGATGACTCATCCCTAGCCTAGTTGGTGGATTTCAATACAGTGGTTGAGGACCCATAGCCAGATACCTCAGTAGGGTTCCACATAGATAGTAGATAATGGAAGAACTCCATAACAAATAAGAGTGTGGCATTATAGTAGTAGAGGACCCATTCCCTCGCTCTATGTGTGGTTTCCACATGTAGGATAGGTAGAATACCCATTCTATATATATATTTGAGGGAACCACTATGAAAATTAGAAGAGAACTCATGCGCAACCTAGGTGGAGTGTTCCAATCTAATAGGAAATCGAGGACCTATGCCCGGATGAGTAGAAGAGTGACACTCTGACCTGTCTGATAATCCTTCTTTATCAATACCATTTTCGAGTGTCACCTAAATAATAGTCACACCTATAAAATTTAATATCATACCTCAAGAGAAACTACAGAGGCTATATTTAAATTGTACATATAAAAAATCAAGATAGGTCACCTACGAGCTAAAATATGATTCTATATGAAGCAGATATGAAAGGTTAAATGTTTTATAAAAATGAGTAAGGGGTATATAGTGTGTATGGTTACCCACATAGTGCATGGTCCATCTCTTCTTCCTAGTAGTGTCACTTTTAGTACATGGTTAACAACACCTATATATTTATATGGAATGATGAGGGACTACATGATGTGGCTATTCCACTTGGGGTCATTTCCACGTTTGTGGTTGTGTCTGTGTAGCTTTTCCATTGTCTATGTACTCCATTACACAACATGTCTCTCCACACAAGGTTCTTCCCATGTCCATTGTTGTGTCTTGTTATCGAGTTACATGGCATGTACTGGCACATTCACATGATCATATAATCCTAGGTTACATGCCTAGCTTCAATCACTGAGTCACCCTAAGTGTGGGTGTCCCGCATGGTGTGTAATACATATAAACAAGTGAATCCTTATCCTTCATAGCTAGGGAACTACACTGTGTATTTTTTCAGAATACACGACATGTAATTGGGTTTTTCATTGAAACATATATCTGACTTCGCATTACAGATCTAGCCTCTCCACCTTGGAATCTATCATTTGACCACCTGTAAATGGTGTCATATTTCTTTTCTCGTTGTTATTTGTTGTATAGTGTCTGGAAATTGATTCAAACTCAATTTGTATGAGGTCATATGCATGATTATTCTTGTGGTTTCCTGTGGTGCTTCTGATACCTCGACTGATAAAAAATCCATTTTGGATTCCCCCATATCATAAAAATCATCCAAATATTATTCTGATTCATCAATACATACCTCATACATGAATATTCCTTGATTCTGGAAGTCCAATCAAACTCGGTCCAATTTGGAAACATTGAACCTAGACCTTAGAGGTTAATCGGGGAATAACCCATTGAATGATTGGTTAAAAAAGCACCAATAATTGTTGAATGGTTTTTGGAGAAGTATTCTAGGAAAATGAACACAGGAAATAATATCGATGGTGAAAAACAATTTAATTTACAATTAAATTGGTAAATAGGCACATGAAATGTCTCTTAATTAGTTAAGATCGAGAAAAATAATGATCCATCTCTAGAAATTTAATCATCTTGGGTAAAATTATACGAATTTATGGGTCCTACTTTGTTTGGGATCATTATTCATTTAATAACACACTATCCAACAAATGGGATATTTTTTATGCTCTATTTTCATCGACCAACCTAGATCCATATGTTCTCCATCATCGTATTTCAATTCGATGATGAGAGGATGAAGAATATGCTCCTCAATGATCCTAGGGTTATTACACTATCCATGTAGGTCCATTAATAATGGTTCTTAAAAGTGGAATTCTTGAATTTTTTTAATTAAATAAAATACATTTATTGATTTATTTATTTAACTCAATACACCCACCCAAGTCCTCTTTTATTTGAATTCTCCTTGATAACCTATTTTATGTAATTACAAGTGTAAAAATCATTCTCCAAACTCAAATGTGGTCTCAAATTTCATATTAAATGTTCTTCTTAAGTATTATCCCATTTTATTTTTAAAACAACATGAACATAATATTAAAATATTATAGTTTTATATAATATTAATTTTGGGCAGATTGGTACTCAGAATCACATGGAATCTCAGATCCTTGCTCCAACAATATAACCAGTATTATTCCACGGTATTATTACTTAAAAAGGGGGCCTAAATTATTCCCTCTTTCATGATTTTAATCCTTGAAAAGAAACAATAAACAAATAATGGGGATATTGGGCCAACCTCTGGATCTCCTTCTCACAAAAACTCTCTTCCATGCTCCCGTGGTACCAAAGAGGGTCCTCTCCTTCTGATCATCGATCTCTACTTAGTGATCCATAAAAGTGGATCCATCCTTGATGTTTACATCATCATATTCAATGATGTGTCTGGGTTCATACATGTATCTCCTCAGCTAAAAATAGGGATTACATCGTGCTACCGCTCATACTATTGTAGTAAGGAAATACGGTAATATCCTTTCCAATCCTCTTCAAGATCTCGAACTGCCTAATAATCCTCGGTGATATATTAACTCCTCAATTAAATATACAAAATCTTTATCGTGGGGAGACTATCTAGAAAATAAATTCTATCTCAAACTCCAAGGGCAGACAATGTCGATCTGTGAATGGATTCTTCCTAATCTGGGATACCCTTCTGTGATAAATTGTGACCTAAATATTCTCTATCATCACATGTTCCATCTCTGGACCCAGAAGACATGTCTCACCGAACTCCATCCAGTATGACGGTGACCTGAATGGTCTCTCATAAAGGGTCTCTAAAGGATCCATGATGATAGTAAAGTGGTATCTATTTTTGTATGAAAAATCTAAAAAGGAATGTGATCATCCCATGTCTAGAAGATTTATAAAATTCATGTCATCAACATATCATAAAAACACCCAGATAGTGTTCTCAGTCTTCCCATCATTATGCGTTGAATGTTTTTCTCATTCTCATGTAGGTATTGAATTCAAATTTAATGTCGCCCAACAAAATTAATGTAAACCATGCATCATGGTTTGGAAAAATATTCATGTACACCCCATGAAGTAGAAAAATATCCCATACATACTTCTTCCTCAAACTCTTACCCAAAATCTACTCCATGATAACTATGAAGTGCACCAACATTATGATTCGGTCTACTATCACCAAGATGGAATTGTGTCCACGCATTGTCTGTGGAATCCCTATAAAAAAATCCTTTGTTTTTTATCCCATATTCACTTTAGTATATCAATGGGTTTTAAAAATCCATGTTGGATCATCATGCTATGGCATCACCTTCTTATAGGTGATGCAGTGTGAGATAAACACAACTATTATGTATCTTATGGCGGCTAACAAATAATAGAACTAATGGTCTATGTATATCTTCACCACACTAGGATGTTCAAATAAAGTATAATTTTAAAAATTCTTCATAACCTATTCTTGTATCATGACTGGGATCACTATCCATCCATGGAAAATAATGACATGATTCCCTCTATCAGAAAATACATCTGTTGAATCTCTATGGGTATCTTGTCCTAAAGGACCTCACATTCGATGTCTCCAAAATGGGACTCACTCACACGCTGAAGGAATAGGGATTCAACACCATAAAATGATGAAAACACACACCCTCTTACTCATCTAGGGTCATCTTCATTGAATCCCACTTAGACACCTCCTTCAACAAAACATCCTAAGAAAATCATACGAAGAAAATTTTCTACCACATTTACCTTCCTCATATTATAGAATATCACTATGTCATGGCCCTATAGAAACTCCAACCTTTGAAAAAACTCCTAGATAAAGGCTCTATTCATGAATACATACCAAATAATATGATAGTTTGAGTAAACCATAATGCACATTACCAGAACATATGCATATAAATTCTTTGATAAAAGACTTCTTCTTACAGCTCTTGGTTATGAGTCATATAGTTCTTCTCATAGGATCTCAACTGCCTCAACCCATGTTTGATAACTTCCTTCTTCAAAATCAATACGATATCAACCCCATATTCATACTAATAATAATCTACTACATACTCCATGAGCTCCTCTGGTATTATAAAAAATGAAGATCGCTTCTCCCTTTGTATCAACTCCACTAAATATCTATAACACCACTCAGTCTAGGTAAATGATTGACATTCCTCAACATGGTGGTAAAAGGGGATGCAATCATAGATAATTATTCCACAAACCTCCAATAGTAACCATCAAATCCAATAAAACTATTCACCTATGACACACTCTTTTATGGATCCCATGATAGAACTACATCAATAATTATTGGGACCAAAATCAATCCATTCTCATAAATGACATTCTTCATAATTTGAATCTCATAAATCTAGAATAGGAAAATTTAGAGATTACTAGAATGTTGGGTCTCTCAAAGAAAATCTAAGACCATCCTTATGTGCTCTTCATACTCCTCTGATCACATAGAGTATATGATTTTTTTCATCAATTAAGATAACCCAAAATTGGTCTGATTATAGATGTAAGATATAGAACATCGAAGACATCAACAAATAGGGAGAATTCATTAGAACAAAATGTATCATTGGGAAGTCATGGTGTCTATAGTGACATTTAAATCCCATCATTATAATATCAGCATTGAAAATTATCAACTAGTGGTAGTCGGACCAGAGATCAATCTTAGAGAACAATCTAATTACTTAAAAATGGTCAAAGAGTTCATCAATATAGGTAAAGGATTACTTGTTATTTATTCTAGATTGGTTCGGATGATGATAAGCAAAGTAAATGCATGAGATTGGATACACATTTTTCAATAAAAACATTGGAGCTTCCCCAGTGGTGACATTGGGTATAATGTAACCCTTCTCTCAATAGACCTCCTACTACAACCAAAGCTCCTGTAACATATTTGGGGAAATATAATATTCCATAGAAGGCATAAAAGTAGTTTCAGGGTGAAATTCATTACAAAAAATCATCCCCCGCCTTAGAGGTAGTCTTATAACATCTTTAGGGAACACATATTTAAAATTCTCCATGAATAATTGAATCCAGATTCGTGAAGATCCTATAACACTAAGGAATACAATCACTAATTTATGGGTGATGAGATGCATCATCCTACTTGAAAAAATCATTCATCCCTCTATAATATATCTCTGATTGATAAAGGATAATCTTCTCCCATCATTGTGATAAAATCCGAATCGTCTTCTGTGATAGTCAATCTTTGATAGAATCATAGAAAAACTAATCTATAACAAAGATGATGTAATAGGGTTCAATTTTGAAAACCAAAAGGTCCAATTATAACATCCCTCCACCAAGAGATATCTCACAATGCTTCCAGATAAATTATATTGAAGAACAATTACCCTTATGAACCTCAAGATGAAGCAGTAAATCTAGATCTGCAACTAGGATCTCCAGCACTCACACCAGAAGTATAGAGATAATGCTATAACATTAAATTATGTCTACTAATACTTAATATTGTAATAATAAACACATATTATACCTCTATACATATCATGTACTGCTAAATCATTATGCTCGATATCCTATAGTTGTGTGTGGACACAATTTCTAGCTTCGAAGCCCTATGTGGGCCACCTAGTGGTTTTGTTTGAATGATAATATAGTGTCTTCCACCACCCACAACTTCTCATCATTGATCTCACATACTATTATTCCATCTCTACCTATCTAGAGGTCACTAAGCCCCAACTCTGGAGTTACTATATCATAGATTTTATTCTATTTTGAAAGTCCCTAAGATATCTCCAAGCGCTTCTCAACATGGTGGGTCACACAGTCAAATAGCATATAACCTCCCCATCCACATGCATATAATCTATCCTCTAAATGCTTCTAGGTTCCTATTTTCATCCCCTGATAATGTTCTTGAGCCTAATCCGAGAAATATATTCTATGTTGAGATCTTTTTGACTGGCATCTTCTTATTGCTGCTAATGTATCATCCTTGTGATGCCCACTACTTGATTTAGCATCTTAGGGTACCACTGATATGAATCTCAGCATCACCAGTGGACACTCCAACACCACATCATAGTGGGAATGGACAAAGGCACTATACTAGCACAAATCTATCTACAGATTCCCAACTCAATCATCCATGCATGGATGTACCAATCTTGCATCAAATCATAAGAGTACCATGAAAAACTTATAAAACTTATAACATAATTATCCAATTTCATCCCACCATTTTAGTGTTCCATATATCCCGAATATGAACCGAGTGAATGTAAGAGTGGTACTAATCCTCCATAAACAATTTATGGATGTCGAACTATGATATTTTTGACTCTTTATGCATATGTGTAAAAATACACCTTCAACACCTAGAATATACAAGGAAAAGTCTTGCTTTCATAACAACTACCTGATCCATCGGTGTTCTAATAATCCTTTAAACATTGACCACTGAGTCTATCCAAACCTCCACATCCAATTGATCTGTATCATTATATAAATTTAGTTCCCTATAGGGGTATAACTCATAGAGTGCACTATTTCTACATGCATCCACATCATTCTCTGCATGTATATTTTTTTCATAGATGGAGGGGGTGCTTCAATATATCAACCTGAATGAATTAAGTCATGGGATGAATCCTAAAGTGAGATCTCCCCACTCATCAAATCTTTTTCATGATCAAAAACTTGTTACCTAGCTAGTTGTCTTCTGGGAAGTATCCAAAAAAATTAATCAAGACATACAATGTTCTGATAAATATATATATATACACACACACACACACACACACATTTGGTATATGAATCAATAAGGGTAGTCATAGAATCAATCCTTTATGATTCATGTTCTATTTTATCCTTATATCCAATGTCTTAGTGTACTGATTCTATAAGAAGATAATAATGTTCTTAGTGAATGAATATGCCGACCACCACACCAATATAGGATTCCCTAGCATGAAGGCCTCACTCAAAACACATTTAAAATGTTCCCCAAAATCCCAATGAAATTATAATAAGTTGACATCACATAACACTGACCCAAAGATCAAATCACCCATGATACCATTCCAAAATGATCTATCCAAATAGGGCTTTCAAAATAACTAACCCAATCCCACATCCCTATTCCAGAGCATGGAGATATGCGTAAACAAAATATTTAACATGGGAGAAAATTTCCTATAGTATTTTTATACACACATTTAACCATATCAATACATAAGTTAAGATAAATAATAATAATAATAATAAGATCAATTTTCTAAAATATACCTTCACAAGAGAAAATATCTAGGGTGCACAAGAGTACCAAATTGTAAAATGAAATGTTAATGGGTGAAATTTTCACCGAACTAGAAATATGCCCCATCCTAAAAAATAGGAAAAGTAAAATGTTGAGAGAACCCATCACTTGATCTCTATGCTCTGAAAACCGTAAACAGTCCAATACATTATGTATCCTTATGCTTCTATGTAATCACTGCTGACCTATCTATTTCCTACATAAGATATGACATGTGTAGGAAACTCCCTTGTATGGGGTGAGTAAATACATACATAGTAGGACATCCCAAGATATTAAATGGGAGTGGTGAGATTCATGATAAGGTAGATAAAAAGTTGAATTCTCAACCCAATAAAATAGAGTAAATATAATAAAACAACATGGATATATATATATATATATATTCTCGAACCAAAGGAACCCAAATGAGAAAGGTGGATATCAATCTCACAACCCGACGTAGGAAAATATTTACATTAGTCCCAAGAGCCCATTATCATTACCTAGTATCTCACATAATGATTCATCCATGTCAAGAAACACCTTTACACTATTCCTCATATTATAGGGTCTAAAATCACTTGATATAGGACACATGTCCATGTAAAACTGGAGGCTTCCACTCATTTGAATTATAGAGTACCAGTTGTTTCTCTCGAATGGAATGTGACGCTCAGTAGTCAATAGAGGTTCCATGACTTGATTAACAAGAGGGTTCGACTAATATAATTAGTAGAGGAACCATTCCCATCCTAGCTATAGGGTTCCACTCTAGAGTTTGAGGAACCACTCCCATATACTGCATGAGGGTTCCACTTAGATAGCTGATAGAGGAATCATGACCTTTCGAGAAAAAGGGTTCCACTATAGTAGTCGAGGAACCATTCCCTATCTCCACATGATGGTTTCTCTTAGGGGATTGGTAGAGGACTCATTCTATATCACATTATAAGGGTGGAACTCTCATATTTTTTATAGGACCTATACCCATCCCAGTTGGTGGGTTCTACTCTAATAGATGATTGAGGACCCATTCCTTTCCCATAAATAGGATGCCGCTCTAATCTTGCAGATGATCGTGCATAAAAAATGCCATCTTTGTGCATCGACTAAAATATGTTTTCTACATGGAAATACTTGCATCTTATTTCAAAATACACTATGGATTCTACCATCACATTATATAAGAAAACACACGTAGGATAGGCTACTATTGGGTCAAAATAGGAGTCCAAATAAAAGAGATGTGGGAGTTTGTTGGATCTTATAAAAGGTGTAAGGGTTACACGACATGTTCAGAGACCCACATTGTTTGTGGTCTGCTCTTATTCTTTTCCATTTTCCTCATAGTACACGAATAACATACCGTGTACATTTATCCAGTTAGTAGGGGGACTACATGATCTTCCTCAACCACATTAGGTCTTTCTTAGGATTCAAGTTGTGTCTTTAAAACATTTCCTTTGTCTATGTACTCTATCAAAAAATGTTACTCTCCACATGTGGCTCCAACCATGTCCCTTTTCTTGTTTATGTATCTAGTTATATGTCATGTTCCTAGTAATTCTTGTTCACATGTACTCATGGAGTACACACCAGGAATCTATCACTGAGTCACAATAAATATGGGTGACCCACATGTCTTTTGATACTTATAAACTCACAAAACTCGAGACTCAAAACATAAGGGACTACATAGTTTGTGTTATTTACAATCCATGGAATGTAGATGGTTTTTTATTTGAAAAAGCATGGATATGATCACCATGTTTTGGGTTTGTCTAGATTTCCTTAGAATCATTCATTTCACAACCCATAAATGGTGGAATATTCTTCCGTTCATTATTTGTATCAATTATATGGATAGAAATTGGATTCCAAGTCCATATATATAATTCCACAGACACACCACTACCTGTGATCACCTATAGTTCTCCTACTAACTCACTAGGTCAACAAATCCACTGGGGATTTACCCATATCTCAGAATTCATCTGAATTTGGCTCTGATTCTTCAATAAATCCCTCACACGTGACTCTGTATCATATTCGGGGGGTCTGATTAGGTTCAGTCATTTGCAGTAATGTCGAACCAAATCCCCATAGGAAAATCTTCAAAAATATTAAAAGAATATTTGGGGTGAAAAACACCAAAACATTAGTGAATGGTAATTTTTAAATAAATTTTGTCTAATAAACAAGACCAAGGATATACAAAGTGAGAAAAAAATTAATAGATAGGTAAAACTGGTACACAGTTTCATGAAATGTATTGAAATGGAAAAAGATTAACAAACATCATTATCCTGGTCAAATAGTTAAATAAAGCATCGAAAAAATTTAGAAATTGTTGAGGCCTACCTAGTTTGGATCATTATTCATTGAAAAAGACACTCCCCAATGAATGTTAGAATTCATTTTATTCAATTTTCTATCATCATCCATGATTCAAAGGTTCTTCATCATTGGATTTCGATTGACCAATGATAAGTGGAATAAGACACTCCTCAATGATCTGAGGGTTATGCAGCTGAACCTAGAAATCCTTACATAATATTTCTTAAAAAAGTAATTTTTAAGTATTTAATATAATAAAATTAATAAATATACTTATTTATTTAAATTGATTCTCCTTCTTAGGGTCGGTTTATCAAAACCCAACACATTGGCCTATTTTAGGTTTACCCTAGTGTAAACATGATGGTTTGGATTCAATACTTGTCTCATATTTTAGATCTGGTATTCATTTTATGTATTATCCCATATTATTAAATAAAATTTATAAGCATGATATAATTTATATTTGACATTTTAATAAAATTAATTTCAGAATCATCAGTCCTTAGAATCACACACACTCTCTCTCTCTATGAATCCAAACAATACATCTTCAAATATTTCAATGTCTTTAATGGATAAACACGGTCTCTACAAAAATTGGACTAAAATATTTAATTAGTTTTATTTAATGAATTTATATATAAAATTTCCATATTTTTATATGAAATATGGATATTACATTCCACATTCCTTTGAATATGACCCATATATTAATTTACGGAACGTAAAATAAAAAGATGTTCCTTTTATTCCTATTAATATCAATAAATAATTGGGAAAAAGGAAAATATAGGTTAGGTTCTTAATTTTATTTTTAAATTTTATTTTTTTATAATAATAATTTATCATTAATTTTTATAGATGTAACATATAACTTATAATCCATAACCATTTCCAATGTAGATTTCATTTCTTTAGTCATGAAATGAAATAAATTATACAAAAAATAATAAAATTGAAGTAAAATGAGGGATTTATTACGGTCCATTATTTGATAGTTTATTAAATCATGTTATATATATGTGATCATATTATATTCATATTTTATAATTGTGTTTTTATTTTAAAACATTCTAATTAAATGAATAATGTCAAAGTCGACTTTACTGTAATTTTATAATAAGTTACAATATGTTAAATAATTTCAAAATACTAAAAATATTTTGTTGTGAAAAATGAATTTTAAATGTTAATAAATATAATATATGTACCATTAATTTAAAATTATACTTCTATAATGAATTTATCAACCCCTAGTTAGTAAAAATCTCTGTAAGTGTAGTTTATGTTAATGTGGTGTTTTTCACGTTACTTGTGACTTTGCTAAAAATTATTTTAAACACACCTATGATTTTAATTAGATGAATTTGAGTTACTAAATATTTTTAGGGAACCCATATTATCTAATAAATATAACTTTAAATTCATCTTAATGGATAAATTACTTAGGGTAGAAAAAATATTTTAATAATGAAAAACCAAAACAAATAAATATGGGAAATTAGATACTAAGGAGAAATAATGTTCAAAACATGTGTTTAATTATTTTTAGAGGTTTTTATAGACCACATAGTCTCTATAAACCAATATTTATTAATTTCTGAGTTACTTATTATAATATTTAACTACCAATAGGGAATATTTTTGAGTATTTATAAGAATGTCTTACCACCCAAACTATAAAAGGACACTCACTCCACTCACATTATCATACCAATAAATATATTTAGATCGTCCATAATAAAATTTAATCACTTGTCAATTCCCATAACTTCATCTTATAATCCTTATAATGGGTGTAAAACCACTATTTCATGGCTTTTGTTAATACTGAAGAGGATACCTGAAGAAGAGGTAATGTTATTGAACGATTGTTTTTATTTTATTTCCTTCTCCAAATAAATAAATCCTTCTTATAGGATGATAAGATAATATAATAAATATATTCGATATAATAAGAAGATTTTATGTTTAGTGTAGAACCTACATCCACACACACATCAATCTAACGGGTTGCAAAATCTTTATTCATGGGTATGGTAGACTACCAAATCACGATATTATGTCATTCATTTTTCCATTACCACATAGGACGGTTGTGTATAATGATGTTTTTAAAGATTATATTTTCTATATATTATATAATTATACATCTATATTAAATATACCATATATTCCATTTTATGTTCCGCACCATAATTGATATGATAATGTCACTCATGAGTATAGAGGTCTACCGCCTAATAAAGTGTTGTGATTCATTTTCCACTAACATGTTACTTGGAAGATAATACATGTCATGATAATAAATATATATTACATATTTGAAATAATAAATATATTCATGACATATTTATCATTCTCATAATATAATACATAATTATTCTTTTATACATTTTCACTCACTGAACACAATTATAATGTAGTTCGTGGTGTTGTGGACTACTACCTCATCAAAGTAATGTGATTAATTTTTTTCATTACCACAAGATATAAATGAAAAATATAAGTATATAAAATTAAATATTATGGAATTTATGATATTTTTCTCATTATTGAGTTATGAAATATTACTTACCTTTTTTCCATAGTGATTATTGATAAATTGAAACACTATTCAAGCATACATATGGCCTACCATCTTCATGATTGCAACATTTTTTCTTTTTTTTATACAATATTTCTTGATGGATTTCAAATTTATAATTGATTTACTATTATAGTAATTATTTTTTTATATGTTATAATAATGGCCTATTTGACCATAGACAACCCAACTATGTAATTTTTGTCACAGAAGTTGTCAATGTTTCAAGCATCATACATAGACTTAATCGATTAAGTAATTGTATATAACATGTTATTATGTGGAATAAAAGTACTGATAAACTTGAAAAAGGTTCTCAATAATGTATATATTTTAACTAATTTTACTATTTTGTTATATGAATACACCATATGTATGTCAAACTAAAGGTAATGAATTTCTCATATAACTTTTATTTTTGGGAGATATATTACATATTTACCACTTAATTTTGTAGAGTGGTGTATATAATACCCATTAAAGTATTGGATGATTCATGTAAATAATTTTATTTGGATTTAAGTGTCCATTTTATGGTCTCCCTTTCATGGGTTTTACAGTATCAATTTCACTAAAATGGTAAGGCATTTTTTCACAATTTTACTTTCATTGAGATGCTTGTAATGTTATGCACCTATATTATTTTATAATGTGTATATAATTCCCCATTGATAGGTTATATCATAAATCTAATAATTTTTATGATATTTTATGTTTCATTTAATGTAAATCCTTCAATAGTATTATGATTTAAAATTATAATTGTGTTTAGAGTCTTTTGAAACAATCACATCATTTTTCGGGATTGTATATGATCATGTCTTTGATATTAAAATATTTTAATTCACTTGAACTCTCTTATCCAATACTTATTCATATTATTTTCATTAATTTTGTTATTATTTTTCATTATTTAGAGCATAAAATGATTGAGATTATTTTTTAGTTAAATCCAACTTCATTTTCCTCTTTAGTTGGAAACTCATTTTCTTTCAAAACCATGTTTTATAAAAATATTTTTTGATGTTTTAAACCTCTTTATAATTATTTAATAAATACATTTTCTCCAATTTTTTATTTCATTAAATATAAAAGAAATCCCATCTTCTAATTCTTATCAATTTAATTTGACAAACAACTTATAGTGAAAAAGGAATATTTTTTTAACATGTACAACATGAATAAATTTTCCTACCATCATAACCGTTATTTATTGGATGATTTTTTCATTTGTTTGACAATGTTATTGTTAAATCATTGTTTTATTGATATTATAGAAAATTGTTTTTTAATAAATGTTCTGATTAACAATATTATCAAAATGTTTTATGTTTTCAATAATTGATTTTCATAATGAAACAGATATTTTAACCAAGAATGTTCATAAGGATATTTAAATGGTATTTTTGTTCATAAAATATAAAAAACCTATTATTCATAATCTTATGGGTTTATGTTGTATTGATACCATAATTATTATTTCTATTTATGGTATAATATTAGATCAAGTTGTTTTTATGGAACACATTTCTCTTCCATGGGTAAACCATGTTTTATAGAGGCTATTATAGAACCAATTTCTTTTCCCCAGGTTAATAAATTTTCGATGTCATCAACAAAAAAATAGTGTTTTCAATTATTTGATTGAGTAATAAATGAATTATTATTGTTAATGTGAGTTATAGGATTAAATATCTATGTATTTGTATTCATATTGTGGTTCTTTGACATTATATATGACAGGTTCACCCAGATAGTGTCGAGTGAGCCAATTATAGCTTATCTGATGGGTGCACCGAGATAGTGATCCAATGAATTGGGTAGTGATTATGTTCTTCTGAGAAGTATATTAGATGTTGTAAATATGGGTATTTTAATTTTTATGGGTTCTATAGGACTCAATTAAATGATTTTCCAATATACCAATATGATTAATCTATGCTTTCTATAGTTTTATGATGTTTCATTTGATCAAGATAGATATTAAATGGATCGTGATTATTGATTCTTATGAATATTTTCTTTGTTAAATCCATATGTGATGCTCTCATGATTCCTGATTCAGGTATCAATGGGTTTAAAAAATTTTATGTTATACTCACATAATATGATTATGTCATCATATCCTTAGGCCCTTATTGTGCTCATTGATGACATTCTTCTATTAATTTTCATGTTTTACCTTACTAAAAATTTGAGCTCACCATTCTTATGTTTCCTTTTACCTAGTTTATTAATATTAAGTTCAAACAAGTAACATCTAGTAGGTATTTCACATGGATGATTATGATATCTTATTGGGAAAAATAAAATCTAGGTTAAGTGGGAGAAATTCTCATTTTAAGAAATGTGAGCTTTTTATGCATGATTTTTTCCAAATTCCATAAAAATAAAAACTTAAAATATGCATGAGGATATAAGTGATCCATGTATCCCTTTTTATATTTTCTAATATGTATGGTAAAATAATTGATTCAAAATTATCGGCTTTATATCTAGAAATTAAATGTTTATGATTTCATCACCAATTCTAGGAGGGAAAATTGATGTCTATTATAAATAATACGAACAATAATCTTAATAATCAATTATCATATACACCCAATATTTTATCAATATATTTAAACATACAGAGAGTTAATTATTCCTAAATAGTACTTCACATTGATCTTAGGGTTAAATATACATTATACCCTTAAAATTTTTCCCAAAAATCAAGTAAACACATTAAAATCCTAACACTTAAAACCTCAAAAGATGTGTTTAAGACATTAATCATATTAGAAACCATGATCATATAAAAAAATAATGGTACCAATAAATATAAATATAATATCACATTAAAATATCATAATCTTTTAATTTTTCTAATCCTTTCTCAAATCCCAAGTAGAATATCCCGAAAAGTGCACTCTCAGATTGAATTCTAAAAACATAATCATTGAAACCAGCCTCCAAATCTATTTTTTATTTTATGATAATCTACATTGAGTTAAGTGATAACCATATATAAAACTAATCCAAAACAAACCCAACCCAATAAAAAATTAAACCACATGACCTAAATTTAAATAAAAAAAAATTGAAAATAAAATAAAGAGGTAGGGAAGTCTAGAAGATAGAAACCATGATAGGAGACTCAATCAGCAGTCTTGAGACTTATTCAACGCCATCACATCATTGATAACAAACCAACCATGTATTGTTTCCACTAATACCACCACCCACAAAAAACTATTACCAGTGATTCGAAACCAAACCATTTAAGAACGCTAAAACCTCATCTTCGTCTCACCATAGTCATTTTCATAAGACAAAACTGTCATTCAATTCACCATCGCTATATAATAAACATCAATAACCCATTATTGAGATGAACTACATCATAAAGGATCACATCATGAAATACCCCTTTAAACCTTGAACCACCACTTTCAATGAAGATGTAAATGACCACCTTGAAGAGAAACTACTCTATGAACCAAAAAAATGAATGAACTTAATGAAAAAAGCACCTCATAGACCCAAGGCCACTCATACATCAATTCCCAAAACCCCATTGGAATCCATTGGACCAGGCCACAATGGAAGAGTTGTGCTATATTCGGATTTAAAATCATTTTAGGTTAAGATTCCTCAACTACGAACCATAACCTTTTCCAGGACTATATAGTCCTTCCTCCAATACCATACCCATACAAATCCATCACTATCGCATCGATGTGAGATAAACTAGATATGTTGCATAGCTCGTCAGCGGTCACCCAACTAAAATTTGTCCCCAAGAAACTTCATCATCATCACTCTCACTTGTACCTATCATCATACATCACATATACTTCATCGAAACTATAAATATCTTCAGTATAAATCTTTATCACCATCACAAAGTGAAACCATAGGACAATCTTGACTCCTAGAACTATGTTGAATGCTTTAACAACACCACCCATATATTCCTTGAGAACCACTACACAGGACTATCCTAGGGAGGACTGATTGGAAAGGAAACTAGGTTAGAGTTTAAGTGGTATAAATCCTCTAGATATGGTTATGACCATTTCAAAGCCATTAATTCCATCTCTTATCACCCTCCTCAAAAAACACACCAGATGTGCCTCCTAGAACTAGTACTCCAGAACAGGAGAAGAAACACAGAAAAAATCATATAAAAAATGCGACCATAATGTTAAATTATTATGATAGGGGAACATTGGAATAATCAAATAAAAATTTCATGGAGGTAGAAGATGAAAGGGTAATAGAAGGAGGAATCTAAAGAAAAGGGTGGAAGGGGAGATGACTATTGAGGGAAGCGTAATCCTTCCCCTCCAAATCACTATAGAGGTGGAACCCGAGGACGAGTGGGAGGGGATATGATGTTGATGCTAAAAAACATAATCTTTACATTTATATATCAGTTAGTAAAAAATTACACCACATTTAAAACATCCAAAATATATAAAATCAAAATGAATCTTCGGATCACTTACATATACATTTACCTTTTATGATTGCTGTTTTATAGAATTAGTAAAAAATCATACTTAACAACAAGGATACAAAAAAACCTATTCATATAGATGCATATTAACTCCCAATAAGATATTCACACATAGTGACCTTCATATGAATAAAACAAATAAACCTTTCTTTACATCCTGAGAGAAGTGGGGAAAATTTTTTTTATCTTGAATGATGAGTAAGGGTAAACCTAATAATTATCAATTCCATTTCAATCAGGGGTATAAAATGAAAATACGTCTATGATTAGAAAATCAAATTTTTATGACCAAAACATAAGATAATTCATAACTAGCTATACCAATATCATTAATCAAAAAAGAATATGTTGACATAAAATAAGATTCTATGGAAGACCATTATATAATAAAAGAGAATGATCATGAGTAATCACATGGTAAAATAACATAAAAAAGATAGTATAACAAGATCATAACTACATAGAAAATAGGAACAAACATTTAACATACCACTAATATAATTCAAGGAAAAATTATAGTATAACTTTACTTATTAAACAGAGTCCTATAACAGATTACATTTAGTCTCAAATCCCACAGATGACTTATCAAGAGATGAATACATTACCGAATGAATTAGAGAAATATCTGGACACACCCATAAAAACATGTTCTTGATTTTGTGATAAATAAAAGGAAATCAATCATATGGAATAAACATAATAATTTTCTGTTGAATCAAATAGGATTCATAACAATTCCTTATATCATAATCATAAAAAAATTACTAAATAAGAAATTTGAGGAAATATCAGAAGGAATGTATTATACCATAAATGGAATGGAGATTGAGCTTGGGATATAAGTGAGATACACACACACAGATATATATATATATATATATATATAATTTATAGGCAATATGTAACATAAAGCCTTTTTTTCTTGAGGGATAGAAATATTATAAACGATTAAAAATATTCTTGTGAAAGACACCTTTTATATTGAAATTTACTTTTTAGAAACGTAAAAATGAAGAAAAAATTATCAAAATCTACTTTTACAGAAATTTGAAAATTATGAAGAATTAATAAATTATTTGATTGGTCATGATGGAATGAAATTTAGTTCAACCATGGGTACAAACAAATTGAATCAATCATATAAAAATAATACACATGTTTATTAAAATAATAAATGATTACATGGACATAGAGGATTAATTTTTTTCAATCAATGATAGAAATAATGTTAGGTAACATTATATATATGATTTCATGGTATTTTGAGTTCATAATTTGTGAAAAATTAATTATACTTGTAAATTCTAGAAATAACCTGTACAGAATTAAATTAAATCATTTTATTAAAAAATTATAAAATAATTTCCTGAAATGTAAATTCATGAATAACAAATCATGATTAATATAGGATTGTGAAATAATTCTTTATCATTTTGTAATCTTTGAATTGTAAGTCAAATAAAAGATTAACATAAAATGAAACATTGAGTATCATTATAAAAATTTTAATAATGATATATCATTTAAATTGAATTATTATGAAAAAAAATATTACTAAAAAATATCATTTAAATGGTGAATTATATACAAAATATAGAGTAATATAGGTGCATAACATAACATAGGTCTCAAAAAATGAAATTTGAGATGACACAAACTTATCTCAAATTAGAAATAAATCGTATATATTTAAAAGAACCAATGTAATAAATATAGTTTTATTATTAATATATTCCCATAATATAATATAATATATAAAATACCAAACATGATTTACTTATACCTTTTATCTCCAGTTTTTTAACAATGCATTATTAACATCAATATTCCTCATGATAATTACGTCATTATTATATAAGTTTAGTTTAGGTTGTTTTCTCCCATTAATATTGATCATGGTTACGTAATCTCTTTAATTTTAATGTATATATATAAGTATACTATATATTATTTATATAAAAATTTAATTCCTTCCATATTGTTTATATATTGAAAATTGAAATATACTATTCATTGAGACAGTGGGTTGTACGCATGCATGAACATTGTTTCCATTTCATAACTGATGGAAATAAAAAAAGGGTAAAAAAATATTTCACCATTAAATAATCATTTAAATATCATATATATCATATATATTAATTGAAAATATTGTTGTTACCATCAATGTGAAAATTAAGTGAAAAATTAATCACAACACTTCTTGGGGACCGTATTACGCACGTACACATGAGGGACCTTTTATTTTTACAAAATATAGAAATGTAAGAATATATATGTCATATTATAATAATAGAAGTATAATTATGTTATATATACCATATATAAACAGTAAATACATCATTATATCTTATTGTGAAAGGTGGTGACCGAAAATGCAATACATAGTATTGTGTGGGGGTTGTTTGTCGAACACATGATCCAATGATTTGATTCTCATTTTATAAAATAGAAAATTGATATTTTTTATAAAAATAAGATCATAAAAATACAATATATAGAATATACTAGTGTTATTACCACACCACAGTAGAATAAGAGTTGAATGAGAAGGAAAAATAAATAAATCAAATCACTCCATTAAGAGTGACACCACTTCTTTGGACAACCTCTTTAAGAGTATACCCAATACCATCATAGTTTTTATTTATGAGAAATAAAAGGTATATTGGATCTATGGATAGATATATAAACGTTATTTGGGTAGTTATTTGTGTAAATAATGTTTTTTGAAAATTTATGTAAAGGGGGAGGTGGTTCCATTTTATAAGGGAGGATGAGTGAAATTTTCATAAATAAGAAAAACTATTGATTAAGGGGAAGTCACACTCAAAGAAATAACCTTATAAAATGATACATTATGGAGTGGAGGGAAGCGAAGTTCTTTCCACTCCTTAATAAAAAATGAAGAATTTTTAAAAAATATTCCTTTATTCTCTATGGTTACACACGTTTATTATTTTTGGTTTTCATCCTAGAAACATGTTTTTTACTTATTTTTGGTTAAAAATAATTAATATGAAATGAAAATTGGAACATAATTGGAAAATGGTTGATAATTTAAACAATATAAAAATAAATTATATGAATATATTTATTTTATGAATTTTAAATAATTTTAGAAGAAAATTAATTGCTATTAAATATTATTAATGTCATTTCTAGAACAACTCTTATAATTTTTCATTCAGAAAATTATAGAAGTAGTAAAATTTTCAAATAAATCATTAGAATATCAATAAAATATTATGTATATCTAAAATAATATTTTCCTAAAATATCATATTTAAATTATTTTGCTTATAATATTTTTAAAATCATTTATTTTATTTTTTATTTAATTGAATAATTAATTTTTCATCATTGTGTATGAATTTAATTTAATTATTTTATTATTATTAATGAATACTATATTACCATGATAAATAAAAAAAAGGTATTCTTAAAATTTATTCCAATAACCAATCATACCTGTTTTTTATCACTATGTGAGCACATGATATATTTTCAAAAGTAAGAGAGTGACATTTTTTCCTTTTCAATACATAAACAATTTTAATGGAAATAATCATGGAATTATGTAAAAAATGATAATTTCATGAAAAATAGTTTTTATATAGTTGAAATATGTCAATAATATATAAATTAAAAATTTTTAAGGTCATCATATCACATATCACTTTAGTTTAATCCCCTAGAAACTTGTTTTACCCTTAACCATTTTAATAGATCTTTACTTTATTTACTATTATTATGTCAAATAATTCAATGGAAAATATTACCTAATATGTATTATATTGATTCAAAATATGGGTAAAATTTTATCAAATTCAATCCTTATATGTTTCAAAATTAAATTTAATGATAAACCCAAAAAATGTCTACAAAAACGCTTCATTTGAGGAAACAGTTTTTCAAGAATAAGTTGATCTTTCATTAACCATATTACAAGAGATAATAATTGTATGGAATTTAATTAATATAGATGGATATATAATAAATAATATTAATTTAAATTAATCCTTATTAAATATTATATTAATATGTTAAAGGTAAATAAAATAGTTGTTCAAATGTGGTTTCTCAATAAAAAAAATCATACGATTCATCGAAAAATAAAACTCTTCAAAAAAATCCCAAATAAACAACATAATATAATATTGATATGATTATTTATGAAATTAAATCATTATTATCATATGAAATTTATAAAAATTTAAAAACCTAAATATAATATTTTGGTAATAAAAAAATATAAATGCTTTTTTTAAGATACATATTTTTGATGATTAATATAGCTTTACTAAAAATGGAGTGATAATTTTAAAATAATTTATTAATAAATATATATTGTTTAATAAATTTATAAATATATATCTAATAAATTAGTTAAGATTTTTCATACCCTCTAATTTAATGCCTTGGTTATAATAGTCATATTAAAATAATAATATTTCTTAGTTTGTTTTGGATTAGTGTTTTGTATCATATAAAATATCTTATATAGCTTTATTTTTTAAAATTCTGTGTGTCACGCAAAAGAAATCTTCTCTATTAGTCAAAACATATAGTAGTGGATATTATAAAAAATAATTTTCTCCGCTATAGGAAAATAATCATTAAATAAATAAATTACTAAAAATTAATGTTTTATGTTTTTATATTACTCTTAATTTGAATAAAATGTCCCAATAATTGGTTGAGAGTGGAGATTGAAAAAAATTACCTAAAATTTTGTATAGTAATTTTGAAAACCCAAAATCAAACTCAGACATTGAATATCCTATTTATAAATTGTTTTTGTGAAAATATCAATTGTGTTCCCCTTTAGTGAAATAATTTCCATATTCAATACATTTCCTTGCATAAGTTACTTAGTTGAATAATACATTTTATTTACATCCATGGATCTTGAAAGCTGTATAATATTCCTGGATAAATATATGTAAATTTTATTATCATATGAAATAAGAAGTAAAAGCTTCAAATCATCCTTGTGTTCTTCCGACTATTTTTTCATATATGTAAACATATTTTTATTATTCCTTGAAAACATATATTCAACTTATACAGTTCTCAATGTGACTAATATTTTCACTTTAATGTTTCAAAAATAGACTATTTTCACCAAAATTGGCATATTTTTAATATTACCAATAATTGGTAATGAATTTGAATATATATAACCTAACATATCAATCATTCCCTTCTAGTCATATTTTAACGCAAAATTTATTTCACCTTTAGTGCACAACATAATCATCTTTCCATTAAAAAAATAAACTATTATAGTGCACATTAATACGTGACATAATGGGATATAACATAAACTATATATTCTTTTGAAGGTATCATGTATAATAAAATTCAGAAACGGTTCTTGAATTCTTTTAGATTAACATCATTTACTTCTTCTTTATGAATAAAAATATAAGTATGATCAATGTAAACCTCCCCTTATAAATAACTATTAAGTTATGATGAATTTACATTCATCTGAAAAATATAATATTAACTTCTCTATATTTTAAAAAAGGTAATATAATGATTTCATTTGTTAAAACTGGTGTGAAGTTCTTATCAAACTCTGCCCTTTCATCCTATGAAAATACCTTACATAAATTTTTAGCATTATTGTTAAAAAATTCTACATTTTCAATTAAGTTATTTCAAAATAACCATTTTGTTCAAAAAATATTCTTATCTTCAGGATTTAGTATCATATACCATATGAAATTCTTCTAAATTTGGTATAATATTTCAATCATAGTTTAAACCAACTTTTGATTTGCTAAGTATTCTTAAAAACTATTTTTAAAAACTATAAAAGTAACATGATGTGTGTTGATTTCCATACTATTATTCTTGTTTGAACACACATTCCTTGATCTGCATTGATATATTAGACCTCCATATTGTTTATCATCCTTGTATGAGATGAATGGGGTTAATCCTCATCACATGAACAGATTATATATACCAATCAAATTATTACATCTACTTTATTTTCAATACATTCTAAATAAAATTTAGATCACGGTAAAAACAACATCATCACCACTTATGACCTTTCATCCTGACGTGTAACATATATCATTTAATTTTGTAGATCATTTATGTTTGGTATGTATATAATCATCCTAGTTTTATATTTTAGTATATATATCGTCTTATATTATAATATTATCATATGAAGATGTAATCTACAAGTCACATCTCAATATTCCAAAGATTATATACTTTGACAGTGATTATATAATGGTTTACAAACTTTATTAAATATTATAGATTCATATATATCTTAACATAAATATTGTACAATGACATATCAAAAAAAAGGAATGTTTTTTAAATGATTTTTAATGTGAACTAATTTCGTAATAACTTCAACCCAAAAATATATATATGGCGTCATGAACAATTTGTATAGTCTACACTATCTCCACGAAACCTACATTATTTTTGGTATCCAAACCATTATGTTGTGGTTTATAAGGTGAATGAGGTTTCTTTTTATATTCCTTCATTCCATAGATATAAATAAAATATCCCATTATTACACTCAATACTATTACCTCACAAGGTTTTTTAGAGTGAAACCAAACAATTTTTCTACAATACTAATAATTTGAACAATATTAAAGCCTCTTACTTTTTATCCATAAGAACACATGTAATTTCAATGAATCCATTAATAAATCACACTAAAATAAATTTTCTCAATTATTTTATTAATTCCTCTTTGTCTTGTAAATATCTAAGTAAATGATCTCTAATTATCATGTTGATAGAATATCCAACATAAATTAGAAAGTTAGAGTGATATTCTTATATTAACATTTTGTGGGAATCCACTCGCTTTATATATTAGTCATGGAATCATCATAGAGAATATATAAATTACTGATATTTCATATTTTTTTGTAAAATATGATAAAATCATTAATTCCTTTGTTAATTTTAGTCTTTCATAATAAGATAAAATGAATAATTAGTATCACCCAAATGAATAAATCAGTTCTATTTAAAATTTATGACATTATTTCCAACATCTAGGATCCTAAAAAATAACCCATAATTTCTATTAAATTAACATTTCCATCCTCAAAATGTATAGAAATAGTTATAAATTTTGCATTGATATATCAATATCAATGTTTATTTTGGTTTCTAGGTTATTCTTCCTAATGATTTCCATGCGAAATCATTTAATATTGAGTAACCAATCATTTTAAAATTTCACAAACACTTCTTCACACTGTTAAATATATTTTAGAATATTTGTATCTCTTATTGTTTGAGAGGAGTATTCTACTCTCTATAATCCATAAATAATATGATTTTAATATATTAATTTATTCTTCAACAACCAAGCCTTTTTTATTTTCCATATATCTTATTCTAATGTGAATCCCATTTTTAGTGGTAAAATATATTTGTGAATGTATGATTATATGGAATTATAGAGTATTGTGACTTGGAATTTGAAACCAGTCATTGTCTACATCAAGCACATCAAACCTATTTCATTGACTCTCTTTAAAATTTGTGTTCCACATTTGAATTTTTTTCTTCTAAGTGGTACAACTACCCTGTAAACACTTCTAATGAAAACTCCTAGGTTCATTTAGATATTGGAAATTTAAAAAACATATATTTAATATGATATTATCCTTGTTTTTATAATTATACTTCTAATTCATGATGAAATTTTTAGACAATATTTAATCGAGAGGAAGAATATTTTTTCTGATTCTTCTTTTAGTCCCCAATTTTGGATCTTGTTTTGTAAACAAGAATTATTTTAGACTCCTAAAATCATTTTCAGTATCATATACATATTCAAAAGTTCTAATTTTAAATTTTTTTTAGTTTAATATTATTTTATTATAATATATAGATTTATAATATTCACCTAATTTTGAAACAAACATAGATTTATTAACATTATTCTTCTTCTCATAATTTTCAGCAATATTTTTATTTTTTTACCTTTCTTCATACCCATTATTGAATTAAAAAACACCATCTTTTCTAAACATTTGACCAATTATTTTGTATAATCATTGAAATTATATCTCTATTTGTTTAAATCATATTCAATATTGACCAGTATCTTCTATAAATGATCAATATAATTCTATTTATCATTTATTTTAACTTATATCTTGATATTTTAGGTCTTATAATCATCAATAATCATATTTAGATCATTCAAGTCAACCAATAATTTTTATTTTTATTTAACATTATTAGATTACTTACTATTGGTAAATTAGTCATATTTGGTAAAGTTCTTATTATCAATTTCAATCAATGAATTGTTTTAGTAAATTTATTTCAAATATTCCTACAACAGAAACACACTATTAGTTTCTTCTTCTTATCTTCTAAAATTCATTCTCTCATCACTATTGCAATTTTCCTTAATTAGTATATAACTAAATAGTCCCTAATTAAATACATCAACAAAAGACTTGTAGAGACCCTAAGCCTGACTTACATGGACTTTACATTACTTTTGTGGAATACTTAGTACATAACAAAAATACAAACACACAAGGATCGTAATAGTTTAGTGTCTTTGGAAACTCGGAACATAATCTTCTAATTGTGGTGAAAGATCTTCAACATCTCCCATAAAGATCTTCCTTTTTTATACCTAAAACCTTTCTTTATATCCTGGGGAAAAGAAAACATAAAAGGGTGAGCTCAAATGCTCAGTAAGGGTAAACAAAATAAATATCAATCACATCATATACATAAGAACATAGCTTTTGGAAATCTTAACCTGCAAAAGAGATCATAATTTCATAACATGGGATAAATCATGGCAGTGAAATGTAATCACAATAATCATAACTTAAAACTTGAAACTTTGTGGCATACACACATAATCATAGAGAATCATTTCTTGTTATTCAAGACTCATTGCCATGACTATCTTAGTGGACAAAGTCCCTTTCTGAATCGAGTCACCCTCATTTCAGTCCTGTTTCACAAAACCGGTATAACCTACCGTTCCAGCCATGTCTATCTCATGAGATATAAAATCTTTACCCAATGCATTGGAGGGAGATATAGGTCCCACCCATCTTATAATGAATCATTTCTTATGTGTTCCACATAATCATAAATCATACATCATCGCATAACAGATGTAAAAAAATGGGATTCTTGAAACATCATGACATTATAAAACAAACCATATAAGGTAAATGACTTCATAAAAATAATTCCCTCACAACATAATCAAATCAATGTAATAATAGGGATAAAAACAGAACCCTATATTTTCGTAGATGGAAAATAATTTTGATAAAACATTTGAACTCCATTCTTGAGGAAAATATCTTTTCTACTTCAAAAACACTTTTCATTTCTTAACATGTCATAAGATTATAAATAAAATAAGTTGATTAAGAATAAACTTGAAAAATTGTAAAGGAAGCTTCTTGGAAATAATGTTTTAAAAATCCATTCATGCCGTATAAGTTAAAAAAACATTCTTCGTACTTTTGTCAGAAAAGTCAAAATAAGTACCTCGAATGAAAAAACGACAAAACATTCCTTTCATATTCTTTACTAAAAACTCACCGAAGGGTAAAATTGGATTTAAACTATTGAAAGTGGATGTAAATAATATTACATATTGATGAAACATGGATGTGGATGATAAAATACACCCCAGTAAATACTTACGAATAAACAATCTCGGATAAAAATGAGATTGTGATATTTCCCTTAACTTAGGTCCGACTTGCTTTGTACATGTCCAAACCTCCTGTATAATGATTTAAATAATGTTATTGACTTATTACAGAATCATATTCATTGTTATGATATCATATATGGTTCTCTTATGGCTTTATATTACCTGTTCTTTTGTAAATTCGTGTTAAAGTAGCGTTTTGGGTAAAATCGTCTCATTTGTCGTTCGTGTTTTTAACTTGTAATTATTCATATGATTACATAGATCATGATTAATTAATTACAGAATATAAAACATGATTTATATATATATATTCAGAACATACATATATAATAAATCAGTAAATGGAAAGAAATACACCATTCATGGAGACGGTAGTCCGTACGTACGCATGAACGTTGTTTTCGTTTCCTTATTGAATTGAATGGAATTAAGTAGATGACATACATATAAATATAAATAATTCCAATATCATTATTAGGTCATATATTTCATTAGTACTTATTATATATACTTTATAATCATTCATGAATGGTTAATCATTGAGAATGAATCTCATCGCGTCGTGGAGACGGTAGTCCGTACGTACGCACGAGCGATGATATCATTCCCATGAGTGTGGAATTGTGTTGAAGTGTATGTATACTATTTCAGTATTAATATCAATTTATAATAATCATATATAGTTACTCATTACACCTTTATACCCATCCAATTAAGGTGGTGGCGGAAAATAAATTACACCACGGCGTGGAGACGGTATTCCGTACGTACGCACGTGCGGTGATTTCCTTTTTCCGTAGGATGGATAGAAGGTTAATTAGAGTTGTTTCATATTTAGAATAACATATCAGTATATATGAAATACTGATGTTATTACTTTATCATGAAACAACTAAAGAAGAAGAAGTTGAAGAAGGAAGAAAATGAAAAGATCGGTAATGGATATTACCTCTTCTTTGGAACGCCTCTTTGAATCCTCCACATAGGGAACCAAGATTGGTCTTTGAAGAAGACCAGGACCTCTAGGATTATTCTAGGGAAGTGGAGAAGAGAAAATGGCAGGGGTTGGCCGAGCTTGAGTGCTCAAATTGGTGTGAGGAGGAGGGGGAGGAGATGCCCTTTTATAAGGGAGGAGAGGGGTACCTTAGGAATATCTCAAAATATTATATTATATTAAAGTCAAAATCGGTTTATAATGGTTCCAAAGGGTCTTATTTCGAAGATAAAGTGGGGATGGGCCGAAATACTATCAACAAATAGGATTTAGACAAGTTTAGATTATTATTTTAACCTTATCAATTAGATTTAACTCTAAGTTAAATAATTTATCTTTTACCGTGTCTTTTTGTTTTCTTTCACTATATGGTTAATATACTTACTATAACATGCCAAACGAACCCCAAATTGTTTATTAATAATATATATATCCTTATATAAGTCATTTGGCCGAACCTTAGATTTTTAGGAATAAAATAACAATTAATAATATAATATTTTCTTTAAAAACTATTTTGTGTCATTTTTGACACTATTTGATATATGATTTTTGTGAAAGTCATAACAGAATTATATGTTCGAACCAAGTTGATTAAATCAACAATAATATATCATAGTAACCTCTAAAATTATTGGAATTCATAAAAACTCTCAAATTACATTTTTTTGGTGTTTATAACATCAATTATGTCAATATTTCATTAATAAGATAATTACTGCATCATTATTGTGTCATAAATAAATTAAATTATTTAATGTCTAAAAATTATAAATAAAATACACTTATGTAGGAAAACTTTTTAGATTTCTAATGAATATTTATAGTCGAATTTATCCTATGTATAACCCCATATTAAAAATGATTTACTTATTAAAGTTTGATTTTAACTATTTTAACCCTTCTTTAAATAAATTAATAATAAATGTCCTAATCTTATCCAAGTGGGCCTAAATGATAATATTTCACACTTAAGGTTGTTTTTGGTCGAGATACACTTGTCCAATAGAATTAGGACATGTGTTAGGGTAATATTAATATCATTCTTACCCTTAATTACCCTATTTACTTTTAACCGTGGTAAATAAAAGTAAAAAGTTACTATTCACCAAAAATTATTTTCATCTCATTGAACCACATTTTACTTACTGACATCAACCGTGTCTCTCGGATTTTTGAAATTCCATTCACAGAAGCGGTAAAATTAAGTTTTATGAAAAATTCAATTTTTTTAACTACCACTTAGTAGTTTCACTATTCATCAAAAATTGATGTTTTTCAGAACAATGCCAAAATTTCATCCTAAGCTATATTTCATATTCCGAATTCAAAAATGAAGTCTCTTTTACCAAATTCATAACATAGAAGTTGCATTAATTAATTTTATAATTAAATCGCGCTGTTAAAACAAATAGCGTGTTTTTAAGAAACAATATCTATCAAAAGATTGACACTTGATTATGTCTGGTTTAAATGTGAAATTACATCCAATGACCAACATTGTATTAAATTGTAAAAATATATTCTAAATATACTTTAAAATCACTCAAATTAATAATTTATCACTATTAATTATTTTGATTAAAAAAGTTGTTTTTAATTATAATTTAGTAATTTTCACTATTCATCAGAATATGAAAGTTATCTAAAAAGTACCAAAATTTCACCTTAGGCTAAATTCGATACTCTCAATCTAAAAATGAATTCCATTTTGAAAAATAAAATTTACAAAATTTCAAAAAGTGGTTATTACTATTCATAACGGCTAGTTTTAATAATATTTTAATAGCATATCGTTGTTTCGTGAAACACAGTATTGCGTACTACACACGCTATTAAGGAAGGTTGTGATTGCGTGTAATGCAAGGCAAGTCAAAGATGCGTGTTGTGCAAGCTCCTTTTGGTGTAGCGTACACCACAAGACATTAATAAAATTAAAAAGAATATTTTTCATAAAATCTCGGGCTGTTACATTCTACCCCCCTTAAAATGAATTTCTCCCTCGAAATTCGTCGGGGTTATAAATGGTTTACTATTAGAAAGTTTATTTAATATAAACCCACATCGTAAAAAGGAATATCAAAACCAATCTTTAAAAACAAAAGTATGAAACGTAATGGTTACCCAAATAAACTAATCACTGGGTTTCCACATTGGTGAAAATATGGATATGGAAGAGAAATCTAACCATCATGTTCTGATGGAGAGTGGTAGAGAACATGGCTATGAAATAGCCAACAATCACAAAGCCATAGATTTGTGATGATCTAAGGTACCATCTGATTAATCAGATATAAGAGCACTATGACAACATTTTTGGTTTTCAAGATCATTTCCCTAAAGTTGATGAATTAAAAGAAATACATACATGATTTTGTAACAATCTCACTGTTGTTCGTGAATTGAACAATTTCCAATTCATATCATAAAGAAATGAAACTGAATTTGTTATTCGTGAAGCATTAGAAGATCATGTGATAGAAGGATGGGTCATTCCATCTATTTCAAACAAAAGGTTAGCAAAAGTTATAAGTCTATCTTATAGTGAGATTAATCGTATATGGTTCCAAAAATGGACTTTATACTTCATATATCATACTTCTTAATATAATAAAACTAGTTTCTAATAAACAGGGACTTCCTGTAGGCCAATGGTAGGCGATAAAGGCCAATCGCACTTCGGTTGTGGGTTCGATTCCCACATCCTTGTCCGACGCGATGTGCTGTCGCCCGTCCTGCAGGTTGTCCTTTTTCTAAAACTATATTACTATAACATCCCATCAATAATATCGAGAAAACTTCTATCCTTAAACAATACTAACTTATGTCCAACATAATCCATTCCAATATTTAGGCTTATCCATAATACTGCAGTCCACTCCCATAACATAGTGAAAACGATTACCAGAGATTTAACACCATCGTCGATCCCCATATATCATAAGATATGTTTTTTTGGTCACATTCCAAACATTCAAAGTCCTTAATCATGTATTCTGTTGAATACCTTAGTGAAAACATGAATGCAGTTAAAATTTAACACTTTCCACATACCAAAATCCTCAAAATTCTATATACTCAAACCATGATATCACTTAGTCCTTATATCAATCATGAGCTCATGAATACTGTCAAACATTTCATTTTCTCCTTATCCCTTCATTATGCGCATATCATCTGCTTTCCAAAATATTTGAATCACTTTTCATGTTTACCGGTACCTCAAAATTATTGAAAACCACAATAATACAAAAATATTATAATAAACAATAAAAGTACCTCAACAACATTATTCTTGAATACCAATACATAAACACTTCAATACATCCTCTTCAATTATTGTCCTGGAATAAGTCATTCCATGATTGAGAAGTAACTTTTTAGGTCAGGGCATTGATTTGGGTAATGCCCATGTTCTCCACAAATAATACATTGAACTCCATAACAGTCTGTCACTCTATGACCCTTATCTCCACACAAATAACATTGGTCCCTCCATTTGAGGTATTTTTCAAGGTTCTTCTTCCCTTCTTTAGAAATCTCAATCTTCCTTTCTTTATGCTGCTCAACATGTGAACATTCATAATAGTCTATCTTCCTCTTCTTTGATGAATTAGGTATACCACTAAATTTCACCCTGTTAATCATATATCGCGATGACTGATTCGGCATAATCACAATATCTTTCTCTCTAGGAATTACATAATTTTGTTGCTTATAGTCACCAATTTGTCCATTGGATTCAATGTTAACCAAATTCCGTCTGGTTCCCTCCATTAACTAAAACACAAAAAGAATTCGTTGAGAGGGAAAAATCATTCTAGAGAAAACAACATAGTAAAGGGGGAGTACCCTCAATATCTAACATCTTAGGTTAAATTCTAAGATTGTTACCATAGTTCTAGGACTATATCCTATATGTATACTTATCCTTAGGGACATCCCTAGACATACCTTAAAAATATCTCTAGGGATCTCACTAACGTTCTCACATCCTAGTTTCCAAAGGTTGACTAAACCTTTCCTCTGATACCAACTGTAGAGACCCTAAGCCTAACTTACATGGACTTTACATTACTTTTGCGTAATACTTAGTACATAACAAAAATACAAACACACAAGGATCGTAAAAGTTTAGTGTCTTTGGAAACTCGAAACGTAATCTTCTAATCGTGGTGAAAGATCTTCAACATCTCCCATAAAGATCTTCCTTTTTTTATACCTAAAACCTTTCTTTATATCCTGGGGAAAAGAAAACATAAAAGGGTGAGCTCAAATGCTCAGTAAGGGTAAACAAAAGAAATATCAATCACATCATATACATAAGAACATAGCGTTCGGAAATCTTAACCTGCAAAAGAGATCATAATTTCATAACATGGGATAAATCATGGAAGTGAAATGTAATCACAATAATCATAACTTAAAACATGAAACTTTGTGGCATACACACATAATCATAGAGAATCATTTCTTGTTAGTCAAGACTCATTGCCAAGACTATCTTAGTGGACAAAGTCCCTTTCTGAATCGAGTCACCCTCGTTTCAGTCATGTTTCACTGAACCGGTATAACCTACCGTTCCAGCCATATCTATCTCATGAGATATAAAATCATTACCCAATGCATTGGAGGGAGATATAGGTACCACCCATCTTATAATGAATCCTTTCTTATGTGTGCCACATAATCATAAATCATACATCATCGCATAACAGATGTAAAAAAAATGGGATTCTTGAAACATCATGACATCATAAAACAACCATATAAGGTAAATGACTTCATAAAAATAATTCCCTCACAACATAATCAAATCAATGTAATAATAGGGACAAAATATAACCCTATATTTTCTTAGATGGAAAATAATTTTGATAAAACATTTGAACTACATTCTTGAGGAAAATATTCTTTCTACTTCAAAAACACTTTTCATTTCTTAACATGTCAAAAGATTATAAATAAAAGAAGTTGATTAAGAATAAACTTGAAAACTTGTAAAGTAAGCTTCTTGGAAATAATGTTTTAAAAATCCATTCATGCCGTATAAGTTAAAAAAAACATTCTTCGTACTTTTGTCGGAAAAGTCAAAATAAGTACCTCGTATGAAAAAATGACAAAAGATTCCTTTCATATTCTTTAATAAAAACTCACCGAAGGGTAAAATTGGATTTAAACTATTGTAAGTGGATGGAAATAATATTACATATTGATGAAACATGGATGTGGATGATAAAATACACCCCAGTAAATACTTACGAATAAACAATCTCGGATAAAAATGAGATTGTGATATTTCTCTTACCTTAGGTCCGACTTGCTTTGTACGTGTCCGAAACTCCTGTATAATGATTTAAATAATGTTATTGACTTATTACAGAATCATATTCATTGTTATGATATCATATATGGTTCTCTTATGGCTTTATATTACCCGTTCTTTTGTAAATTCGTGTTAAAGTATCGTTTTGGGTAAAATCGTCTCATTTGTAGTTCGTGTTTTTAACTTGTAATTATTCATATGATTACTTAGATCATGATTAATTAATTACAGAATATAAAACATGATTTATATATATATATTCAGAATATACATATATAATAAATCAGTAAATGGAAAGAAATACACCGTTCATGGAGACGGTAGTCCGTACGTACGCATGAACGCTGTTTTCGTTTCCTTATTGAATTGAATGGAATTAAGTAGATGACATACATATAAATATAAATAATTCCAGTATCATTATTAGGTCATATATTTCATTAGTACTTATTATATATACTTTATAATCATTCATGAATGGTTAATCATTGAGAATGAATCTCATCGCGTCGTGGAGACGGTAGTCCGTACGTACGCACGAGCGATGATATCATTCCCATGGGCGTGGAATTGTGTTGAAGTGTATGTATACTATTTCAGTATTAATATCAATTTATAATAATCATATATAGTTACTCATTACACCTTTATACCCATCCAATTAAGGTGGTGGCATAAAATAGATTACACCACGGCGTGGAGACGGTATTCCGTACGTACGCACGCGCGGTGATTTCCTTTTTCCATAGGATGGATAGAAGGTTAATTAGAGTTGTTTCATATTTAGAATAACATATCAGTATATAAGAAATACTGATGTTATTACTTTATCATGAAACAACTAAAGAAGAAGAAGTTGAAGAATAAAGAAATTGAAAAGATCGGTAATGGATATTACCTTTTCTTTGAAACGCCTCTTTGAATCCTCCACTTAGGGAACTAAGATTGGTCTTTGAAGAAGACCAGGACCTCTAGGATTATTCTAGGGAAGTGGAGAAGTGAAAATGGCAGGGGTTGGCCGAGCTTGAGTGCTCAAATTGGTGTGAGGAGGAGGGGGAGGAGATGCCCTTTTATAAGGGAGGAGAGGGGCACCTTAGGAATATCTCAAAATATTATATTATATTAAAGTCAAAATCGGTTTATAATGGTTCCAAAGGGTCTTATTTCGAAGATAAAGTGGGGATGGGTCGAAATCCTATCAACCAATAGGATTTAGACAAGTTTAGGTTATTATTGTAACCTTATCAATTAGATTTAACTCTAAGTTAAATAATTTAACTTTTACCGTGTCTTTTTGTTTTCTTTCACTATATGGTTAATATACTTACTATAAAATGCCAAACGAACCCCAAATTGTTTCTTATTAATATATATATCCTTATATAAGTCATTTGGACGAACCTTAGATTTTTAGGAATAAAATAACAATTAATAATATAATATTTTCTTTAAAAACTATTTTGTGTCAATTTTGACACTATTTGATATATGATTTTTGTGAAAGTCATAACAGAATTATATGTTCAAACCAATTTGATTAAATCAACTATAATATATCATAGTAACCTCTAAAATTAGTGGAATTCATAAAAAGTCTCAAATTACATTTTTTTGGTGTTTATAACCTCAATTATGTCAATATTTCATTAATAAGATAATTATTGCATCATCATTGTGTCATAAATAAATTAAATTATTTAATGTCTAAAAATTATAAATAAAATACCATTATGTAGGAAATCTTTTTAGCTTTCTAATGATTATTTATAGTCTAATTTATCCTATGTATAACCCCATATTAAAAATTATTTACTTATTAAAGTTTGATTTTAACTATTTCAACCCTTCTTTAAATAAATTAATAATAAATGTCCTAATCTTATCCAAGTGGGCCTAAATGATAATATTTTACACTTAAGGTTGTTTTTGGTCGAGATACACTTTTCCAATAGAATTAGGACATGTGTTAGGGTAATATTAATATCATTCTTACCCTTAATTACCCTATTTACTTTTAACCGTGGTAAATAAAAGTAAAAAGTTACTATTCACCAAAAATTATTTTCATCTCATTGAACCACATTTTACTTACTGACATCAACCTTGTCTCTCAGATTTTTGAAATTCCATTCACAGAAGCGGTAAAATTAAGTTTTATGAAAAATTCAATTTTTTTAACTACCACTTAGTAGTTTCACTATTCATCAAAAATTGATGTTTTTCAGAACAATGCCCAAATTTCATCCTAAGCTATATTTCATATTCCGAATTCAAGAATGAAGTCTGTTTTACCAAATTCATAACATATAAGTTGCATTAATTAATTTTATAATTAAATCCCGCTGTTAAAACAAATAGCGTGTTTTTAAGAAACAATATCTATCAAAAGATTGACACTTGATTATGTCTGGTTTAAATGTGAAATTACATCCAATGACCAACATTGTATTAAATTGTAAAAATATATTCTAAATATACTTTAAAATCACTCAAATTAATAATTTATCACTATTAATTATTTTGATTAAAAAAGTTGTTTTTAATTATAATTTAGTAATTTTCACTATTCATCAGAATATGAAAGTTATCCGAAAAGTACCAAATTTTCACCTTAGGATAAATTCGATACTCCGAATCTAAAAATGAATTCCATTTTGAAAAATAAAATTTACAAAATTTCAAAAAGTGGTTATTACTATTCATAACGGCTAGTTTTAATAATATTTTAATAGCATATCGTTGTTTCGTGAAACACAGTATTGCGTACTACACACGCTATCGAGGAAGGTTGTGATTGCGTGTAATGCAAGGCAAGTCAAAGATGCGTGTTGTGCAAGCTCCTTTTGGTGTAGCGTACAACACAAGACATTAATAAAATTAAAAAGAATATTTTTCATAAAATCTCGGGCTGTTACAAGACTCAACCTCAAATTGATCTTCAGATTTATCACATTATTTAGATATTGATAATGAATTTTTATTTTTATATTAATTCAACTAATAACACATCCCATTATAGGTTAAATTTTAATTTTCATCATTCTTATTAATATCGTACAAGTATATCTTATTAATCACAATTTTCAAAATAATTTATCTATATTGGATAGTTATGTACCAAGTTTCAATTAAACAAACAATTAAAGAACTTTTGTGGTATATTTCCATTATATTTTTCAATAAATTTTATCACACTCAATTATATAAGTGAAACAAATTCTTCAAAAATTTATTTAAAATCTTCAATAGGATAAGGATTACAAGCTTCCTCTATAATAATATCAATTTTTAACATATCTGGTTTTGAAGAAAAAAATAAAATATTATTTTTCTTAATTTAAATTATTCATGAAAAAATACTATTATCTTATCACAAATGAAACTAATTTTTTAATCATTCATCAAGAATGATTGTACCTCAATATTTACCTTCCAAAAATAGAGTTTTTCATTAAATATTTCCTTTTGAATTCACAAGAACACACCAATAACTATAGTGTCTTCCAGATGCTCAACAAAACTCCTAATGTAGCCAAAATTTTTATTCAACATTAAAAAGAGGTTTATTATATTTTTATTAGGCCACATTATCTAATATTAAAAAATTAGTATAAAAATATTTAATTTTTCTCACTTATCTTTTTTAATACTACTACAAATATTTATAATCTTATCCTAACTGACTTATTTTTATTTTAATTCTTTTAACATTGCAAAAAAATTCTCAAAACGGAAAAACCATGTGTAATTTTGAGCACAACAATCATTTCCAAGATTTATTTTGTTTTATGATCTAGTTGAAAAATTCTTAATGGGGAGGATATAATTATTAAAATCCGCACATATTTAAAAATTAATATATAAAATATATGACAGTTCCAAACCATTAAAAAATTGATAATTCATCCCATTAAAGGTGGAAATACCCCCATTGTTCATTGAATCTAAATTATCGAATATAATTTTAGGAATAATAATAAATATATGAGAAACTCCAATAAAATTTTATCCTTTATATAGATGTTCATAAATGAAGATAAATAAACAGTTATTAATCTTCTAAGACAACCTATAAGATCTTTTAGAGATCACTGAGTGGGTAGTGAATCATTATTTTTAATTCTTTTGTATGTCTCATTCAAATCAATTATCCAAAAATTTTAATTTTAATTTTTTTACTATATCATATGCCAACCCTCACATATAACCAAAGGGAATAGTAAATTTACATGGTTCATCTCTAAAGACGAGAATGCATGTCCTTGATGTGATCGAGATTCAAATAAAATTACATAACCCACTAAAGAGAATGGTTTATCATTGAACTAAATTTATATATCTCTAAAATTATTTTGGTAAACCAATGTTCTATTCTATCCAACCCATATATAGTAATATGAAATTATTTTTAAAACAAAAATTTCATTGGCGTGATCTTACTACTTTGACATTGTTTTTTAATGTCTTATTTATCCCATTGAACTATAGAGAGTTCCTACTCCTTATAATCTAAATTGGATTAATCCCAACATTGACATACTACATTCAATAATTAATAATAATATTCCTATATTTTTTGAAAAACTAGTGACTTTTTGATTCTGCTCCCCATTTATATACCTATTTAATAAAGTCATATAATTTTTAAATCTATAAAAAATTATATTTTCTTCTAAAAAGATAGTGTTCTACAATTAAATTGGAATTTAAAATTTAAAATATTTAAAAATAAAATTTTTTAGATGCTAAAAAAATATTTTTAATACTTTTACAACATCATTATATTATTTTCTTATTCCATTCTAGGTCAATATAGTGCAAAAGAACTGTTTTTTACATAAAAATAAGTTATTTAGTAATTTATTCCCTTAACATCAATGAAACAGTTTTCTTCATGACATGAAAAATCATTTCGAATTTATTCAATAAAAAATACCAATTTGTAATGTTTAACTCATGAACTAATCTAAAAATATTAATAAAGAAATATATCTAAACAGTTATAGATCATAAATATCCACATATATTAATCTATGTTAATAATTAATATGTTTAAATTAATCAGATTAAGATTTCTCTTACTGAGATATTAATGAAACATATTATTATACAAATTTATTGCATGTATCTCTATATGACTCATATCTTGGTTTGAATGTTTCATATATTTGTTCATACAACTCAAATGCATTTCAAAATTACTTATACATAAGTACATATGACTCGTTCACATGTCACAATGACTCGTATTAATTTCAAAAAGACTCAGATATATATATGTGTATTATAAAGAAATTACTCTTATTCAATTTGATAATGATCAATATGAAATCAATCAATAATAAAAATTCTCAAAAGATATCTCAACATTTCAATCCAAGGATTATATATTTTTATCAAATCCCATAATTATATAATTCTTCATATTCATTTTTACCTCTTCAAAATAAATTCATTTATCTCCAAAAACACAAAAAACCTAACCTCTCACAAATAAAAAATTTATATTCTGGGTTTTAATATGATCAATAAATTAACAAAATAATAATAATAATAATATCCAAATAATTTCTTATTAACATCACATATTTTTTCTCATAATATTTAATAATAATTTGAAAAAAACATCATTGATAGATATAAATTCAATAAATTATATAATTAACTAACCAATAATTATTGAGTATAAATTAAAATGTGACCACTATGAAAGAACATAATGGTTTTGGGCCATATGAGTTGTGGTTAAGTCTATTCCTAATAGTGTTATCGTTATTTTCATTGGATTGATTAACAAAATTATATAAAATCAACACCAAAATATTCATTTATAATATATTTTCACATATAATTTGTAATTAATTTAAAATAAAATTAAATTTTTATTGATAATTCAACAATTGTAGTCGATCAATTTGGTTTATAATCTTGTAGTACTGTTTTTGTGAAGTAAAACCTAATGTATAATCCCTTAATTATAACCAAATGTGCTAAAAAACTAAAAAAAATTCGATATATCTCTAGGTATAATAAAAATGGAATCAAAAATCATCTATCATTAAACATTAATCGAAACATGAATCTTTTCAGTTTTGTAAAAGTTTTTTTATCATGTCTTTGAGTGGGAGGATGAGGATCGTCTCTCATTACTAATATCATCCTTAGGAAGTTATCTATATGGCCTTGAGTGATATATCTTTAAATAATATCATTCTGCACAAAAAAATCTCACTAACTCTATAATTTTATAATTTTATTAATAAGGATAGAAAATTAATAACTTCATTGAGGCTGTTAACTAATTGTTAACTCTAAATAAGCTAATGTAATAGAAAAACAATAAAATTTTAATTATCTTCCATAATATTCACTAACTCAATAATAATTAACAATCTTTGTTTATATAAATATATTAGTGTGTGCATATGCTTCTAGACTATAACTCAACCCCTCAATCTTCCCAATTATTTATTTTAATAAACTTATTATCATTATATTATTCCTTAAATGTATTATTTTATTCATGATCTATAAAATGAATTTTTTTAAAATATTAAAATAATATATATTTTAAACTAGAAAAACTATTGGTTTGTATTTATGCAAGTAAAATATCATCTATAGTTATTTTTCCCTATTCACGAGAATAATTATTATTCATAACATTAAATTACAATAGGTTTTAATTGATAATATACTTATATATAATGTGTTATCCTCTATGACCCTCACATAGTGTAATTTGGAATATTTAACTAAATTACATTATGTGAATCTAAAATTACATCAATACACCCTTGGATTAGTTAATTAATTTCCAAATGAGATCTACTGAAAAAACAAACATATTATATAATTTAACCCCTTTTTCACTATATATCAACCGGATTATTTAAATATTTTTCCATCAATAGATATACATGATATATCATTCTTTCACTAATTGAATTAATCGCATTTAAAAACTACCATCCATATAGACCTTACTAGATTATTCAATTTCAATTAAGGGGTTTGTTATATTGTCTTCTGAAGTAAATTGGAATAAATCCTTTCATGACATATTCAATCAATTTCAAATAATATATAACACACCCAACATATTACTGGAATAATATATCATCATGTTTTCCAAGAATTCATCAAATTAAAATATTCATGATATATATTAATACTAATATGATGCCTAATTTTTGATACACATATCAATTGATAAAAATGTCTAGATATAACAAGTATATGTCATCATGGAATGTATTTCCCCAAAACCTCCTTTATTGTGGATTAAAAATTATTAAATTCATGAGAGTATGACTCTATGTATTGAAATCTATCAAAAAATGATATTCAGACATCATCTAATTCATTTCATATTGATTTCATTAAGAATATAGAAATAATGCTTAATAATATTATCATACCACAATATTCGCATTATAAAACGTAACTTCAATAAACATTTGAAGAAATGAAAAATAAATGGGAATAATCACAAAAATGATATATTAAATAAAACTCATCATATTATTTGATATATATTAATATTTTGGACACCGTATATATTTGTAGTTGGAGATAATAAAATTATTGGTTTTAGGGAACTAACACCACATGTTTTTAGGATTTACTACCACATTGGCTGTTAAATAATGTAAAGTAAAACTAGATGTTACTAAAAAGGTGAGAAACATTTTTAAAATATCTAAATGTGTAGGTTTTAACCACTTTTTTGACTTTCTAGATACCTTATCATTATCTTTTAAAAACATTTGTGCATGTATATTGAAGGAATAGTTTCAGGAAGGTCAATTAAGTTATATAATATATAATTCATACACTCACTATGGAAACCTAAATATAAGTATTTTTATTCTATGGGTTGAAACATATCAATTTAAATATTAAAAATTTCATTCTTATCTAGTAATTAATATTAATATTCCCCAAGAAAGGGTTTCTACTACATGTAATGTGGGTATATAAACAAGGAAATGTTGGTTTCATTAACTCTATACCACCTAATATAGCTCTTAAAACACTCATCACAAAATAATAATTTCCCTTTAGGGAAATAAGATAAGTGTTCCTCTTATTTTACAAAAGTCTTTTATTTAGAGTTTTCTTGGGATTGAAAAAAAACATATGTTATGCATCATAAAAATCATTTTAGTTATCTTAGAACATTAAACAAGTGATGAACATCTACATTAATTAAATTATTCATCTAAAAAGGACATTTTTTTAGTTGAAAAAATTTCAATATTTTTAAATTATTCAATATGATAAATAATATTTGTAGAATATTCACATGTATAATATTCAAATAGATAATATTAATCATTACAGTGAATAAAAAAGTCTAGAAAATAACATTAAATGTCAATAGAAGTAGTATTTATAGAATCATTATAAAATAATTCATAACCTGTATTATCAAAAAATATACTAGCAGGAAAAATAATATGAACATTTTGTGATGATTTATATTCTGGTTGATATTTCTTTGACACCAATACATTAATGTGAACCATTTATTTTCCAATTTTATGGGAAAAAGTTAATTTTGAATATTTCTTAAGGGTTTTTTTTATTTATATAATTTAACATCATAAAATTATTATTGAATTTGTGATGAATCTATCATATGACATTAAAATTAAGAGTACAAATAATTTCTATAGCACTCAGAATAAAATCATCAATTACATCATAAGTTTTAAATGGGTTTTTATTTTCCAATCATATCACAATTCTATCAAGTTTATATTATCCTACCTGTATATTATTGTTAAATAAGGGTGGAATCACATTTATGAATGATATTAAGTCATATATAAAATCTTTGAACTCAAACTATCTTATTATTCATGTAAAGTTAAATGATTTATGTTATTTTCACTTGAAAGGGCATGTATATTATGTCACATTTGAATCATTTCTATCCAAAAGTTAGATAAATATAAATATCTTTATTTTGGGTGTATATTTCATTTAAATGTTTTATATAGTTTTAATTATGTATTACTATTATAAAAAAGGATTTTTACTATATAAATTGATATAATTTTCTAAAATCTCATTATCCATCTCAACCTCAGTTTTAATTTTTTTAGGGGGAATCCATAAGGATATAGAAGTAGTTATTTAGTTGTTTCCTGATTATAAAAAATACATTTTATTAATAGACATATGGTCCCATAAAACTATATATATTACTATTTTTTCTCTTAAAAATGTTTTTTATCAATGGGTTATCTATATCCAAGTATTCTATACTTTTCATAGAATAAATGGGTATTTTCCTTACATTTATAGGCTCTAAATCTGGGAAACATGACTTGACACTATCATTAATAGGTTATATATTATATATTTCTTTATAATAGACATTTAGTTCAAAAAAAATTATGTTTCATAGTAAAAAATGTTTATTACCAATGGGGTTAACTTTAGTTTATGAATCCAGACTACCCCTCTTAGGAATCCTTTAGCTACTAATATTTTTATCCATTTATCGCATTATTTATCTAAATTATTATTATAAAAATTTATAAATTTTTTATCTTCATTATTAGGGTTCTTAAGTATGTTTTAGATTTATTTTTTATGAGGTCCCATATTCTTGATCATACAAGAAATTTTTACAAGGTTGGGAATTAAATTTCTCTTCTGAGTATATATGCTTCTAGTGAAATTAAGAGGTTTTGAAAATTCACATATTTTTTCATGATACCTATAATAACACATTATTTTATGATTTATTTATTTATTTTAGTTTAAATTTATTTGAAATATCATTATATAATATTTTATTTTAATTTTTCATTATCAAACATATTATTTAAAAATCAAATTACATCAATCATTTAATGGATTTGATCACTAAAATGTTTTTATGAGACTTGATTTTTAAATTTTTATTGAGATTTGAAGTATTTTTCATCATTAGTTATAAAATGTAAATTGTTGTTTAAAAATATTTATCTCATCATGGTGTTAATATACCTCAACATAGTTGCATACATATTTTTTCCAGGACTAGAGGAAATAAATCCATTGGTTGTTTCCCTAAATCAGACCATTAGTTATAAAATGGTGATTGTTTTTTTCCAAATTTAACATTATATTCCTAGTTATTTGTGGGGTTATATCCTCTAAGTCACTTACTATAGTATAATCGATAATAATACTATCATATTTCATTTACCCAATATAAAATTATATTTTAGTAACTAATCACTACTCAAACAATGGGGTAACATAAAGCATAACCACCTAAATATTTCCTTCATTTTGGAAATGTAACACATTATAACTACATAATAACAAAAACTTCATTTATTATTGAGGAATAACTACATTAATGGAAAAAATACAAGATAATTTCCTTCAATAAATGATGATTCATTAGTATAGTAAATTTAAAATATTATAACGACACATTGGACAGTCAATCAATAGAATGTGGAGAGGACCTCAATATAATTTTATCACCATGAACACCTATAGGATTTATGTTGATATTATTATGAATAAAATTTTAAATATTCTTAAATATATCATTTCTAGGAAGTCCCATATTTTTTTGGAATTTTAGATAATAAACATCACATTACCAAAAAAATAAGAACTACATCAAGGTATTCAAAAATTTTGTTTAAACTATACCTATCTATTATATATAATTATTTATAGTTTCATTGGAAATATTTTTTTCTTCTATGTAAATTTAACATTCTAGCAAGTGATTTATATCCATTGACAATAAAAAATTATTTTCATGTCCTTCCATTGGAATTCATATGCTCACAGGTTCAATAAACGGTTTATTTCATTCCTCATTACTCACTACATTAGATATATATTAAAATATTAATTCAATTTAATGAATAATTAGAACTATTCATATTTTTTAATTCCCATTCATTAAATTAACACAATATACAAGTTTAATACAAACTATTCACCAGTTATAACAATATGGAAAATTGATTTAAAGAATATGTAGAACATATAATTCTTTTCAAATATTCAAGTAAAAATAACAGAAACATGAATGAGTATTTCATGAAAAAATAGGAGATTATAAAAAACCCATTTATTTTGGAACAATTCATGGGTTTAATTATTTCATGAATTCATTAACTAATTTTTCCATGCATAAAAAAGTGAAATATAGTCATTCTCATTGTCATCCCTTATGGATATTAAAATATAATATCACTTATCAGTTATTGTTAATATTTATTAAATTTAATTTAAAATTGTGTGTGTATTTTTTATGGAATATATTTCAATTATTGAAAAAAACATAATAGAAAATAAAAAACAATAATTTTTAAATAAAAATTGCCTATGAACCATTTTTGGGCTCGATTTTCTATCTTCTTCATTAATAAAATGTGTTCGTGTTTAAATCTCTTCCATATAAAAACAATAATAGTAAAATATACCATTAATTATTCATGAAATAAACTAAATAATGACAAATTATTTCAAATAACATCCTTTAATAAAATTATATTATAATCTATTAATGTTAACTCAAAAAGATTCAATCAATATTGAAGTGTTTGGGATACCAATCCATAATTAGGATGCTTTGGCAATAAGACATTACTGAAATAAATTAAAATATTTTCCTAAGATATTCATAATTTTAATATAACTAACCACACTTAAAAATATATTTATGTAGAAAATATTATAATATAATTCATTAAATTCGTTATCAGGAACAATGGAAAATGAATTATTCAAAAATGAATTTTTTATGAAAATATAAAAAATGTATCAGATGATTTTGACATAGAATATTCAAACATATATATTCACTATCTCATTATAACAATTGTTTTACCATATATTCCTAACCATGTATTATTATTCCTCTCTATTTCTCTCTAATCATGTAATATCTCTATAGTTTATGGTTTTTATGGGAAATATTTTTCATAAATGAATTGACCTAAAAACATTAACTAAACTTATTACCATATCATGACTTTCACTATCAATGAAATAAATTATTTAATAACACACATGGAAAATTTCACTAATAATTTTTCCCCTATATTGATTCAAACTATTCCCCTCAATAAAGTATAGTCCTACATAAAATTATATATCTACTCAAACTTGATAGAATTTTTCTAAATTTTTTAAAATAATTAAGCCTTCTTCTGAATTCAAGTCCACTATTAGGTCTTAGAATATCATCATTTTATAACCGATGAAATCAAAACAATATTTTACATTATAAATTAAACCATATAATAATTAATACATAATAGATTCAATATGGTAGAAATTTAATCATCTCGAGTAAATTGATCATTAGTATTATAGACACTACAATTGATACATGTAATATCCCATAATTTCTAGGCAATTGTTTTTAAATTTAATTTTTTTATTTCAAGACTATATGCTTTAACGACACATGATTCTAATGCCCAGTGAGCCCTGAATATAATTTTGATCTTTTTTCAATTTGTTTAACTAAACATTTGAGTAGTTTTTTCTAACTTCTATATATGTGCTTGTATAAAAATATTTTTGGAACTATTGAATTTGTAATGTCGGGATTTCCCTAGAAAGGAACTAACAACAGCAAACAATGGTTGACTAGAAAAGTTAATTTTTAGACTTTTTTAGAAAGAAAATAACATAAAAATATATATTTTTTTTGGAAACCATTGAGCGGAAGATAACGGTGCTATGGTGTGGTGATGATGAAAATTAAATGAAGCTTGTTAATGGATTTTTTTACAGTGTAGCAATGAGACGTCGTAACGTAACAGAAATGATGTGATATGTTTTATTTTAATGGGTAAACACACTAGAGAGGTGGAATCAGAGGGTGGAAATTCCTCTGAGGAAATTATGTTGAGAACTCACTCCAATGAAGAACGATGAATGCCATTGGATTTTTAATGACTTCAACGCATCTTGAAGAATGGGACTAGTGAGTGAATAATGACTTCGTCCTCTTGAATCATCATGGGTGGACCACGTCATTGTCGAACTACTTTGAGGTATGGGTTTAATAGTTTTATGTTTTCCCCATTATTATTATAAAAATAAAGTATGTAGATAAACCCATGAACAGGTTGATCCTTGGATCATGTGTTCTTGTGGGAGGGTGTTCTCCTTGAGATTTTTGCACATGGATTGATTATTATCTGATAGAACTGTGATCTAAAAACTCCCCTATAATTAAATCTCTAATGTGGTGGGATTTGGCATAAAAAAATAAGGCACAGTCCCATACGCTTTAGTGTTCTTCATGGACACATCCTATAAATGGAGACAAGGAGGTTCTGATGCTACTATAGGGAAAAGGGTATCCCCCAGACACCACAGGAACAAGAGCTGTGAAAAAGGGACCACCAGAGTGGACCCGGTGGACCGTGGAAGAACCCTCCGGCGCATAGGCACTAGCGGAGGTGCTCGCAGGCAGGCGGAGGTGCACCAAGAAAGGGTGTCGGATGAATGTTGTAGAGGGATCGGGCATCGGTGGTGCGGAAAGAGCCACCAACCTCTATGCCAGCGGCTGAAGATGGGAAGACGCAACCACCCAATCGCGTCGGTACACCGCATCATGTCGCACATGACAAAGACATGATCAATATATGGTGGTGGAGGCTCTGGCCTCACAGACGACCCTTATGGAGATGGTGATTTGGAATCAGCTTTCAGATGCTTCCCATCCTGGCGGATCGGGTCGGGTGTGGGCAGGGCCAGACCAGGACCATACCATATCCTTTTTTGAAAAACTACTATATCTTTCAAATATGGCATCTATTTGACGATCTGTTTGATTCATTGGAACCCTCACTACAAGTATAATATTTTTAAATACTCTATGGATACATTCTTGATGTTTAAATTCAATGAATGACTTGAGTATTAGTTCTCCCGGAATCAAGCACACTATGTGCGGAAACCCTGTAGTTGGCTGATACCTATAGACTGCTGACAAGAGACTTTGTGTGGATAAACTACTATGTCATACTGGGAATCTAGTTCTATTTTACCCCATAGGACCATGTTGGGGAGAATCTATGTGTGACCCAACAGTTCCACAGTACTCGACAAGAGGAGTTCCAATGTATGGACAAGGTTGAAAGCATCTTCTGTGTGACCTTGCATGCCCACGGTGGAAGCTACTTCTATATGACCCAACATTCCCATGGTAATCATAAGGGATGAGTGTCAAAGTAGTCTATGTTTAGTGATAATCATCTTCTATGTGTCTCGAAAGGCCCACAGTACTCCTTGAGAAGGAGTTCTCCAACAGCCCATGGGGTTCGATGATGTAACTACAGGTCCTACATTCCTACTCTAAATTATACCTGGTGTGATTTTTCTTCTATAGTGATCATGCTTCGTGGTTTTCATTGTGGATTTATTTTTGGTCTTTCCTTTGTGTTTTTTGGTCCCTACTGAGTATATTTTTACCCACCCCAGCACGGGCTTCTCCTGCACATGTTGTGTTTGGTGTAGACGATTGCTGCAATGATGGAGGACTTGGTGGCCTAGGACCTGGTGGTGCCTATTAAGACTAGGCAGGTGGGATTTACTTCTATGGATTCTAGTAGAAACACTATACTCACCTATCAGGTGGGGTTTCTAGCAGTTTTATTTCATAGTTTTCCTTGGACTTTATTATTTTTAGTTTATCGTTTTTAGGGTTATTATTATGGACCTTTTGACCTACAGTTTTTACTTTCACTCAGTGGTTGTTTAGTGGCATGCATGTTTACTTTTCCATCTTTTGTACATTGTTTTGTGTGTACGTACATGTACTATGTAAAATTCCTACCACTTTTAGGTTGACGCCTTCAGGGCTAGTCGCATACCCTTGGCCTTCGAGAGGTGGGCTTGTGGTCTGTCACGGCACGGGCCCTAATGGACTTGTCGTGAAAAAGTGGTATCAGAGGTGGTCAGTTCTAGCTCAAAAACTGGGAGTCTATTGTTTTGTGTATGGGAAATATTTTTTAATGTTTCATGTTTGACTTTCATATTCATGGAGTCCAGTGTTGGTGGAGTGACCAACATATCCATACCCTAGGACCATAAATTCTTCTTTTCGACTATATAAAAAAACACTAGTTGCAAGAATCAAATATGAATGAAGTGTTTCTATAATATCTTCTTGAATACAAGTCAACTCACTATGTATAATCTTCATATTTTGGTACATCTTGATATATTTTAGGATGCCTCTAAGCAGACAGCCAGGTAGGCTTCTGATACGTGATTGGGATGAGAGCCCATCTAGCGATGTGAAGTTGGTTTAAGGACTAGTGATATAGATAACCCCACTAGGTGTGAACTGGTGTTTCCACCACCTATTGATCAGTAGTTATTGCCGGAATTACCGGTTGAGGATATGCAAAGACTCTGTGCCTTGCACGAATTTCACAGACAGAGACCTCCCATGTTCAAGGGAGAGACAGATCCTCTGGTCACTGAGAATTGGTTGGAGGCAGTGATGCGGTTCTTCCGAATCGTGAGGAAACTAGTTGACCAGTTGGAGATCTTGGCCACGATCCCTCTATAGGGATCAGCAGGGAGAGGGTGGAGCATGACCATCCAGACACATGATGAGGAGACCCTCACCCAGACAAACTTCAAGTGGATTTTTTGGGATTATTTCTTCCCCGTGACCTTGTGCTCGGTGCACATACAAGAAATTCCTCAACTACCGTAGGGAAGCATGTCAATGGATGAGTAATTTGAAAGGTTTTCAGCCCTCACCTACTACCCTAAATACATGGTAGGGGACCCCTTCTTCAGGTCCCAGAACATTGAGCAGGGACTCTGACGGGATATCAGGGCATCCATGGTGTCACCCAGCATCCTTATTAATATTAGAGTGATGGATAAAGCCCTTCATGTAGAGAGATTTCTAGTAGAGCAGGCACTGACTACTAGAGCCACAAGTAGATATCAAGCTGAAGAGTCTTTTTTGGTGAGAAGTAGGTAGTGGGAAAGGGGACCCAAGAGGGTCAAATATTTTTGGGGATGACCCAAGGACTCGGGGTTGGTATTTCAGGGCTCTTAGAGTAGAGGGAGTCTGCAAAGAACCAGGTTTCTCTTCACAGGCATCGAGAAGGGAATCATGGCTCATGACTTCCTAACTCGCCGCACAGAAAATCAGCAGATGCTCAAGGCACCACCAATGAAGAGCCATAGGTTTAAGCGAGGAATTCCTTAGGGTGGATAATGAGGAAGGGGAGCTAGCCGAGTAGCAGGTGGTGGACGACGGTTCAAGGTGCTACCACCACAACCCCTTGGTGGCCCACTACGAGCTTAGGGAGCTGGCAGAGAGAGGGAAATTCCAGATTCAGCCGATGAAGGCCTATGGCCACAGTGCTCCAGAGATTATTATATGTATGATCTATGTCTTCTCTATCTTAGGTGGAGTTCATATAGACAAAGGTCCGAGTCACACTTTCATTTTCACGGACCTTGTTTGAGGTTCGTAGATTTTGGTGGAGCCATTGGCTCAACCATTACGATTGAAGACTCATATGGGAGGGGATTTCATGATTATACACTACTTCTATAAGTGTGAGAATACTCTAGTAGGTGATAGCTTCGGCAAGTATATCATAGTAGCGACATCTAGGCCTTATGACGTCATCTTGGGTATAGACTGGTTATCTAGAATCCATGTTCAAATTGACTGTATTTGTTGTAAATTATGGTTTGTTAGAAAGTATGGGACAATAGTTTCCTTCACCAGTGAGAAGGTAACTTTTTCAGAACAGAACTATCTTTCTCGGAAGAGGTTGTAGTCGATCACTAACCAATTTTATAGCCTCACCCGTGGTGCAGTGAAAAGCGGGGTCCAAGATTTCCTGTAGTGACAGACGAGTATCAGGATGTATTTCTTGAAAATTATTTGGGACTACCTCCTCACAGGGAGGTAAAAATTGGTGTCGACCTATACCCTAGGATGGATTTTATATCCACACTGGAATATCGGATGGATCTAGCAGATCTTTGTAAATTTATGGTACAATTGTAGGACTTGCAGAAAAAGGGCTTCACGAGGACCAGCATTTCAACGTGGGAATACCTAGTGTTGTTTTTGATGAAGGCAGACATGATATGGATGATATGTGTGGAGTTATGATGCCTGAACTAGGTGACCATGATGAAAAAGTATCAACAGCTGAGGATGGATGACCTCTTCGATCATCTAAAGGGAGCGAGGTGGTTCTTGAAGATAGACCTCATATCTGGTTATAATATGCTTCGTGTACAGGGTGAGGACATACTGAAGACAGCCTTTAGATGTTGATATGGCCACTATGAGTTCTCATTGATGCCATTCTGCATAACCAATTCCCCATTACTATTCATGGTCCTCATAAACAGGATCTTCTAGCCTTTCCACAATTGATTTTTTCAGTCTTCATTGATGACATCTTGGTTTACTCGACATCAGAGGAGGAGCATGATACACACCTATGGATAGTTTGGAACACACTCCGAGAACACTGGCTATACAGTAAGCTCTCGAAGTGTCAGTTCTGGGTTAGGGAGGTCCACATTCTGGGACATGTCATATCAGAAGCAAGAGTTGCAGTGGATTTGGTGAAGATATAGGCAGTTCATTCTTGGGAGCCACCCAGAAGAGTGACTGAGGTGTGGAGTTTCTTGGAGATGTATAGATACTACTGGAGGTTCATTCCCAACTTTTCTATGGTAACAGAACCCTTATCATATTTGAAAATTAAGTTACAATCCTTTTTGTGTATGGAGAAGTACCATAAGAGTTTCTAGGAACTGAGGCGAAGACTGATGAGTTCCCCTATGTTTAGACTACCAGAAGAAGAGGTTGGGTATGTAGTCTTATGTGACGCATCAGGGACAAGACTGGGTTGTGTCCTGATATAGTTTCGAGTAATAACCACATACGGCTCATGATAGTTGAATTAGTATGAGAAAAACTATGTGTCTTATGACCTGGAGTTAGTAGTAGTGGTCATTTTCTTGAATATGTAATGACATTACTTGATTGGTGAATGGTTTACCATCTACTCTGACCATAATAGTCTTAGGTATATATTCTCATAAAAGGAACTGAACATGAGACATTGTTAATGGGTGGATTTTCTTAAAGGCCATGACTTTGAGATAGTCTATACTCTTGGGAAGGGGAACGCGGTGGATGATGCACTTCGCAAGAGTTCTGGCCTACCACTACCGAGTGAGGTGATAGAGTAGTTAGCCATGATGCATATATCCTTCTTGGATAGTGATAGAGATGCTTAACTCCAATGTATGACTGTCACTATGCTACTCTTATAGCTATTTAGGAAGGCATAGCTTGTGGATATCAACTGTGAGGCCCGACATTCTCAGTTATCCTCAATAGAGCCTTTGGAGATTCTCCTGATGGATTTTTGATAGGTGGATAGCACGTCATCTTTTTCAATGGGAACGCCATAGTACCAGTGACATTGTGGTAGGAGGTGTTTATGGAGTTCCATACATCCCCTATGGTGGAACATCCTGGTGTGGAAATGATTTACCAGGACCTCTGACATCACTACTAGTGTCCATGGATGAGGAAAGTGGTGGTAGAGTTCGTTTCACCATGCCTCACTTTCTAGTAAGGGGAGGATGAGCATCATGTTGCAGTAGGATTGGTGCAGCCACTTGAGGTACCATGCTGTAAATGGGATGGAATCTAGAAGGACTTCATGATGGGGTTACCATGGATGTCTAGGGGCCACAATTATATCTGCGTGACTATTGACTAACTCACCATGTCGGCTCACTTCCTACTCGGTAGCACTTGAGCACCGCCTTTCACCCTTAGATATAAAGTCATATGGAGGTATCCATATAGACCCTGGATGACATTCTTCTTTTTTACTTCCATGATTTTGGTCACAGTTGGGAGGACCACCTACCACTAGTGGAGTATGCATACAATAACATTTATCACTCCACAATGAGCATGGAACCATTTGAGGCCTTGTATGGATGGCCATGTAGATCACCTATATATTGGAAAGTCTCAAGGGATTCAACACTAATGGGTCTAGAGTTGGTATGTTCTACCACTAAGAATTTTCAGATCATCCATGAGTAGATGAGGACTGCACAAAGCAGGTAGAAATCGTATTATGGCAGAAGAGGAAGACCCTATGAGGGTGAGAAGAGAGACCATTTTTTCCTTCATATCTCTCCCTAAAGGGTATTATAGAGATTTGGATGAGGGATAAAGTTATATTTGAGGTTCATAAGACCATTCTCGATTCATAGTAGAGTTAGAGTAGTGGTGTACCGCCTAGATCTTCCCCTATAGATGCATCAGGTGCACGATGATTTTTATATTTATTAGTTGAGGAGGTGTGTAAATGATCAATAACTCATCATAAACTGGAGTTAGCTGGAAATTGATGATGGGGAGACGTTTGTAGAGTTTCCATTTAAGATAGAGGATAATAAATAGTGGGTCCTTCATGGGCGGTCGGTTCCTCTGGCGTGCGTTTGGTGCCAGCAAGGGAATCTCTAGGAGAGCACATGGGAGAGGGAGGCAGAAATTCATGCTCATTAACCACATTTGTTTTAGCGTTGATTTGGATTATGTTGATGTGAAACCAAAAAATGGGGGATTAATTTAATGTCTATTAATTTTTGTGTAATTTTTCTTATATTATATGGAAATATATTTATACCAGACGCTTTGACGTCACCTGATTCTGAGGACAGGTGTGCCAGGAATAGAATTATGAACTTTTTATAAGTTCGTCTAAGTAAACGTGCGAGTTAGTTTTCCTAATGTCTAAACCGGTGCTCGAATCAAAGATATCAGGGCACTATTAAACTCAAAACTTCGGGATTCTCCTAAAAACAACATAACTTTGGCCGGTAGGGGTCGATCAGAAAAGACTGTTTTCAAACATTTTAGAAAAAAACATATTTTTTGAAACCTTTGATTAGAGGACAACAGATTTGTGGTGCGGTGATGAGGAACATTAAATAAATAAAAATAATGGATCAATGTTTTTTAGCGTAACAATGCTACATCGCAGCATAACATAACCATTGCGGTGTGTTTTTATTTAATGGGTTAACGCATTGGAGAGTTGGGAATCAAAGGGTGGAAATTTTTCTAAATAACTGATGACAATAACTCTATCCAATGATGGTTGAAAAATGCTCTAATATAGTTAATGACATTGAAACATCTCAAATAGTGAGACCGGTGGGTAACAAACACCTTTGACCTCTTGATTCTTAGTGGGACAAATGCTTCAACATCAAAGTGCTCCGATGTAAGGGTTTAATTTTTTTACGTTTTCCCCATTCATATTCTAAAAAACAATAGACATGGAACGAACCATGAATAGGTTGATCCGTGGAACTTGAGTTATTGTAGGAGGGTGTTTTTCTTGGGTTTTTTCATAGGGATGTATGATTATCTGATAGAACTGTGATCCCAATCATCCCCTATTTTTAAAACATTAACGCGGAGGGCACAGGCCGATACGAACAAGTCCCAAGCCCCACCACCTGTTTATTCCTCATGCCCACATCCTCTAAATGGAGAAAAGGAGGTTCCATAGCCATTATAGAGTAGAGGGTATCCCTCGAAGTCTATAAGAGTAAATAGTGTGAAGAACGAACCACTAGAGCAGACCTGGTGGTCTACAGAAGAACTCTTCAGTGCGCCGACACCGAATGCGGTCCATAGTGGTGGAATTAGGAATGTGGTGGCATTTGAGAAGATTTTTGCAGCTAGCTCAGGAAGAAGTGAAGTAGAAAGAACCTCCATCCTTTTTTCCGGTAGCTGGGAGTGGGAAGATGCGGCCACTCCGCTACGTCAGTGCACCATGGATGCAACTCTGTGCTGCATCACACGCAGAAATGCTACTGTCAATCAATCTCAATGGAGACATTGTCCTAGGTATGACCCACAGGGTGAGGGGGTTATAGACATGACTTCCAACCATGGCTCGGGCATGTGGATTAGGAAAGGTACATGCCACCCCAATGGGCTGGACTCGTGGGCCACCAGGCCCACCGCCAATGGTCCGAACCGGGCCAGACCAAGGCCTGGCCAGATCGGGCAGAACCCAGGTCGGGCAGGGTTTGGGTCAGGTTAGAAGACCCATGTTTGGTTGGTGGACCCTATGTTGGGTTAGTTCAGGCATATCGGACCCGGACATTACTAGCCCCTTTTTGAAAAAAACGCTAAAATCTTTCAAACCGAGCATCCTTTTGACGATCCATTTATAGTGTTGTAAACCTCAAAAAAGATGATATTTTGGCATACTATATGGAGACATTCATGGAATTTTAAATTTGATGACTGGCTTGAGAGGCGGTTCTCCCAAAATCAAGCGCACTACATGCGGAAATCCTGTAGTTGGATGAGACCTAAGGACTACTGAAAAATGACCCTGTGTGGATTAGCTACTATGGCCCAGTAAGAAGGGGATTTTATGTGACCGAGTAGTCCCATTGTGGGGAGTGGCTCTATGTAACTTGACATACCCACAGTACTCTACAGGAGGAGTACCTTAGTATAGCCATGGTGGGAAGTGGATTCTGTGTGACACGACATGCCCATGGTGCGGAGCGGCATCTGTGTGACCGAGTATACCCATGATAATCATCATGGATGATTACCACATCAATGCAAGGTTAGTGGGATGCATCTTCTGTGTAACCTAGTTGTCCCACTAGACTCATTGAGGAGGAGTTCTCTAGCATACCATGGTGTTCTCTGATGTAACTAATGGTCCTACATTCCTACTCTAAATTATACCTGGTGTGATCTATCTTATGACATGATCATGCTTCATGATCATGTTTCATGGGATTCTCTATGGATTTCATTGTGTTATTTCATTTTTGTTTTGGGGTCCCAAATTAGTATATTTTTATGCACCCCTGCATGGGATTCACCTGCATATGTTGTGTCTGGTGCAGAAAACCACCGCCTTGATGGAGGACTTGGTGGCCTAAGACCAAGTGGTTCCAATGGAGACCAGGAAGGGGATACATACATCTACAACATCAAGAGGCTTCTCAAAACATACCTATCAGCTGAGGTTTCAAGCCGATGGATTTCAAATTTTTTCCTTCTACTTTCCTTTTTTGTTTATCTTTTGTAGGGCTTTTATTCTGGACCATTGTACATGCGGTTTTTACTTTAACTCAGTGGATGTTTTGTGGAATGCATGTTTACTTTTCCATATTTGGGATGTGGTTTTGTGTGCGTGCATAAATGGACATAGGAAAATGAATCCCACTTGCAGGTTGACGCCTTCAACGCTAGTCACCATTGTCAAGGCTTTGGGAGGCAGACTAGGGGTATTTCCCAACACGGGCCCTGGGGGATAAGTTGTGACAATACAACTAATCTCTCAACAATAAATTCATATTTCAAAATAAAAAATATTAAAAACATATACTATAATTTATTTATCCCAAAATCAGCATAAAATCCCAATCGTAATATCTTCTTATTTAACATTCTCATTTTTCATCAATGAAATTCCCTTTTAAAACTATGAACTATTAAATTCATTGAATCATTGTCATCCCCTTCAGACTCATTTATCCATGTCAAACTCAAATATCATCTTGAGGAATATTAAAGATTTCTTAAATAAATCAATCCTTTTTATTACCTACTATTTTATTTTTAATATTGAATAAATTATTAACATTTTACATTAAAATCTACATTCTATCAATTTTCCATCACATATAAAGTAAATTACATCCCCGAGAAGTTCCATTGTTGAAATGTCTTCGTTCACCATTTTATTATCATGTAACGTGAATCCTTGAAGAAGTACATGTATGTATCATGATAATTAAGTAGTTTGGATTTCAAATCATAGGCAACTAAACTATATATAATTATTATAGAATATTTCATGAGGCTATTCTTCCAAAATATGGAACATGTTAGAGTTTAGTACGTTTGTTTACTCTTACATGAGTTAGTGAAAATTTTCATATATTCTTACATAAGGGATAACAATGAATGTTCATAAAAATCATATAAACAAATTGGAATGCATGGTAATTATTAAATACTCTCATGAATCCTCTTCTCAGTCATTTTCTATTTATTCTTATATATTGAACGTCTCAAAAATTCATCACATTAATTCTTTTTTAATCATACTTGATATATTTAAAAAATTGATTGTTCCCACATACCATTCCAAGATATATATTATTCAGACACACGGTCCCATATTATAATTTATGACTATATACAGGACTTCCCTATAATTCTCTCTAATAAAATCCATTTTTTTGAAAATCGTATTCATACAAAACATCTTTTTCAACTTTTTATTTAATCATTAAAATAATAAATTATTTGTTCTCAAATACATTGATCCAAATTTTATCTTCAATTAAAATAATTATGTATATATATAAAGTAGAGGCCACAACTCACATATTGTTATGGTTATATTAAATTTAGGAAATCGTATAATATTATAAAAAACAAAAAAAATATTAGTTTAAAAAATACTAAAAACACATTTTTATAAATCTATATATATTTTTATTTAATCAAAATGTGCACATAATTCAAATAAAATATATCATTTCATCAATATTAATATTTAAAATATTACTTTCTAAATACACTCATATTTTTTGGAAAATAGAATTGTATAAATATCATCTCTTGATAGAAAATTATTCATTTATGATGATCTATATCTCCCCATTATAGAAGCTTTTATGATATGAGATCTACTGTTTACTCTTATGTGAGAGTGAGAACATTTAAATCAAATAATAGATATGGTAAAAAAATTACTTTTCATAAAAAAATATTTATACAAAAAATTGGAAAGCATTGTTATTCTTTTATACTCTCTAGAATGCTATTAGTAGTCCTATTATATTTATTCTTATGTGTGTCCTTTACAAGAAAAGCATCACATGAATGCCATTCTAGTCATTCATGATAAATTTAATGATTTTTTATTTATTAAATTCCTTTTCAATATCATTTTTTTCACAAACAAGTCCCAATGGTAATATTTTATTATATGATGGATTCCCCATGAATTTTCACTAATGAAATCCATTCTTTAAATAATCATATTATAAAAAAATAAATATTTGATATTTTGATTTAAGTATAAAATAATAATTTATCCTTAATCAAATACATATTACCCATATCACTATCATCTAATATATTTATGTAAAAATAGAAATTATAAGTAACAACTTCTATAATATTAAAATAATTTTATCTTTGTTAAATTACATAGGATTATAAATAAAAATTTCAAAACATTTTCAATAGAAAACACATTTTTACCAATCGATATTCCATTATTTTTTGGTATTTAGAAGAACTCAAAAATCATTCAACACTAAAAAAATATACTCTTTTTATATCAATATAAAAACAAAAAATATTATTTACCAAAGATAATTAAAAATGTATTGTCACAAAACTATTTTGAAAATTATTTTAATGGAACTTTATAAATGTTGACCTAAAATTATAGGTTATCAATAAATTACTGAATTAATATAAACATTCCCCAAAACTCAATATATTTAAGTAATTCACACCAATACTCCATCTTATATTGTCAATTATCAGTAATTTTTATAAAAATTTATATGGAAAATAGTTGAAGATAATGAAGCATCATTAATATCTTGTTTTGATAGAAAAATTTTCTTCTATGATGAACATTATATTTTATAAGAATTGGATTCTTATATCATGATCACAATTAACATAATTACTAAATTTTTTGGATTAATTTTAATGACCATCCTCATCATCATAAAGAATCTTCATTAGGTAATTCTTACAAAAATCATATATATATAAAAATTAAAATATTTAAATATAGTTTTCCATTATTTCCACATTTAATCCAATATTAATACCATTAAAATAAATATATAATTTATCTAATGATCATTCCATTATATTAATCTTCTAATTCTTTACTAGTGGTCCTTATAGAATCATTTTTCTTCACTCCATTAGAGGCATTAAATGTACTCATCATATCAACTTTACATTTTCATCATCAATTAAGGACCTATTTTATTCTCATCAGTTACCAATATGTAAATGATTCATTTAATGTTAAATATATATAACACTTGACCACCTTAAGAAAAAAAGTTATATGAAGATTATCTACTATATAGTCTTCGAATTATTTATATTTACAATGTCTTAGAAAACCTCTCCAAAACATTGTATCTACATTACACTATTAGTTTATTCAATAAATATATCGTCTAATAATATATTTTACCCATAAAATTATTCATATATTTCACATGAACTACTTTTTGTTCGGATTATATAAAATTATTATTTATATAAATAATATTATAATTATTCCTCAATTTGATTTTTATTGTTATAGAACTAATAACATTTTTCAATTAATTATCATGTATTGAGTTTGTTTCATTGTGTATTCTAACATTAGCCTCAATATTTATCTTTTTATTAATGTAAATTTGAAACCTAATTTTTTTATCAATAATATTATTATTTACATCATTAATATATACACCTAATGATTTAATGAATTAATCTATAATCTCTTTCCATTCATAAAATCATTTACTATCAAACATGGTATGACCCTTATGTTTCCAAAAATCATATTCATTTTGAAAATTATTGAATTGAAATAATTTAATAAATAATGAGTAAAATTAAATCTTCACCAATATATTATAACTGTAACTCTGGAACCAAAATTATGAATTTTCATAGTTGTATAAGACACTCTAATACAAATTTATATCCCCATGAATAAAAAAGTGAACGTCATACAGAGTGGATAAATCAGTAGTACAAAATAAATTTCCAAAAAATAATACCATATTGATTAGTATATTGTATCATCAAGTGATCATTTAATAATGGATTACTATAGAGGCAAAGAGGGTTTAATAATAATAAATTAAAAAATATATTTTTATAACAGTTATCAAATCCTTATAAAGAGTGTCTATTTTTTTGGCATTAGGTAGTTTTAATCATTATTAATGCATATTTTTATTATAATGTTTAAATTTAATCAATAATTGTATTTAAAACACTATTAATATTTTCAAAAAGAAATAAATTTTAAAGAGATACAAATGAGTCCAAATGATACAGAATGATCATCTTTCATTCTTATCATGTCGCCAAATTTTTTTGATTAATTGTTCACCATATTTTTCTCCTCAAAACCAATCGTTATGTATCTAGAACACTCCTAACAAAGTGGATAGTGGAAATCACAATTTATTATGAAAACAATTCCTGAAACAATAAACATTAAATAATGATAGTAGAACTGATACAAAATTATATATACTATTGAATGATTTTATCTAGTAAGTTATATATCCAAAAACAATGGAAAAAATCTCATGTTTCCCTATATCTCATAGTTAATTTCATTCATAATAATATTTATCTAACTTGTAATATTAAATATTTATCTAAAAAACAAAATTTTATTCAATGGATTTGGGACCATGATCATTATTCACTTAGAATCATTCCTTTTAACCATTCCATAGTCACCTAAACAATAAAGTAGTTTAGATATGTGTAGTTGATATAATATTTTCCAAAGGTGAAAACCCACTATTATACTCTAGGAATGATGACATGAACCTTGAATATTATCTTTACAAACCATTATATAAGGGATATCACTAGTTTGTGGTGTCCTTCTTTATGGATACTAAGGATTCCTAAAAAAATTCAAATACCATTCAAAATGAAATGGTAGTTTTCTTGAAATATATAAAAAAATTAATTTTTAGAACAATAACTAATAGTTTTCCTAAGAAATATACAGTGGATTTCAGTTCCAATGAATTCCTTTTTTCTTTTTTATACACTTTATCTATAATTTATCTAACACATGTCTATATATACATCATAAAAAATGATATCTTATTAATTACTTATATAATACCATTTAAAAAAATTTCAACCATCAACTCTCAATATGAAGTTTCTAATAACCATGATACCAAATAATGAAATTATTTTTATAAAACTACAAATTAGGGTATAAAGATTAAAATTAATCTAACCATGTTTTTATTGATAACTTCTCAACTGTACATTTTTTAACTCACATCATGTGTTATCTTCAAAATATATCTTAAGAAAAAAATTTATAAAATTAAAAAGTGAAAAAACTGTGTTACTGGGAAAAGAAATTACTATATTAATTAATAAAATGGAATTTTTTTGTACAAGTAGATTTAATATTCAAATAAATATAATTATTTTGAAATATTTACTTTATATATTCAGGTATTTAAAACATTTTTTTCAAAAGATAATAACCTAGTAGAAGATTCCAACTATAAAAAGAAGTGGCAAATAAAAAAGAATAAAATGGGTACATACTAATGGATGAATTTAATTCTTGTAAATATATAATCACCAAACATATAAAAGTAACCATAAACATCTTAAAAATAAAAAACAAGTATCATTATTGTGTTTTCTATGGTTACTGAACTACTTTTTTAAAAATTGTTATTGTATCTAATATTTTGGTTTTTGAAAAAGAAGAGGATTAGAATTACTGTTGAGATAATGTGTGTTATGAAGTATTGAATAAATAATTATATTACATATATTGTTTCATAATGTATAATAATATATGATTTAATTAAAATTTTATTATGCCATGTTAATAAAATATATATGTGAATATTAGAAAAAATATTTAAATTTTGAATGAAATAGAATAATTTTTTAATCATAAAATAAATATTATTTGTAGAAAGAAATTAATTTTATTTAATAATGATGTTTCATTAAACTGGTAAAAGATTAAATATGAAATTTTTTTAAATTCAATTTGAAATGTATTTAAAATAAGTGAAAATAAATAATAGAAATTCGGTACTATAATTTCATATTGTATCACTAAATCCAAGATTAGGGATGATTTTTAGTGTAAAACAGTGTAGAATTATGTTACTATTAATGGATTATAGTAATAAATAAATTTTTTAAATAAAAATATAAAAGAAAATATTAGAAGAAGATAAAACATTTATGTGTAATGTTGGTGTTAAATATATTCTTAAAATTTTCATAAAATGTAATGGTCTAATGGAATGATAAAAAATAATACATATATATATATATATATTATATATATATATATATATATATATATATATTTGTGTGTGTGACTATGTGTGTGTGTGTGGAGATGTTATATATTGAGGCATGACAAATAAAAAAAATAGGAAAAATTTAAAATTAATGATATTGAATAAAAGTTTAAAGAGGATGTATTTGGAATACATGAAAAGATGGTTCACATTGTCATTAAATTTGTAAAAATGCTTCTAGTTTGGGTATAATAGTAGGATATTTTGTGATTTCTCAAAAATAGTTTCATTAGAAGAATACAATCACAACTTTTTATGTGACATGAAAATGGCCTATGATATAAAAGTCATTTATATTTTATAAATTATGCACACCTCATGTGATAAAATATAAAAAAATTTCTAAAATTATAATAATTTTTTATAGTATCTTAGTTATATTTAAACTTTATTATACATTCCACGTATTGAGATTTTAAAATATACAAAATTATCTGGAGAAGTTATAAAATACTGACACCTTCTTTCATAATAGATTAATGACATACAATTATTTTAGGTCACAGTTGTGAGAAAATTGGAATGAATTTTTTCTCATGAATGAGAAAAGTATTATAAAGATTTTTTCAGAGGTCATTTTCATTAAAAGGAAAAGAAGAATGAAAAACAATCCTTGTATAGAATTATATAATTTATATTATAATGGTATTAATAATGAAATAAATATTTTTTAGATGGTTTGAACATTTGATTCAAAAGAACGTGAATATTGATACTCTTTAAGACAAAAATGTTACATTTTTAAGGACCAACTAAAACATAATCAATGTAAAAAATAGCTATAAGAAACAGAAACTAATTACACCATGTATTGAAACCAATAGAATATATGTTGTAAATGATGATTATTTACATTTCACTAAAAACCAGTACTATTGGTTTTTTTAATATCTTCTAATTGGATATCAATAAGAAAATCCATCATACTCTTCTATCAGAGGTCCATTCATATGAAGGACTAAATCAACCAAGTAGTTTGAGAAGGACCATTTATCCAACCATGATAATCTATAAACATGTTTTCTAAAGAAAAATTTATATATAAATCATTTAAAAATACACTCTATTCTTAATGGTTTTAAATAGGATTATGCATCCCATCGTAATGGTGAAGCCTTATTAATATATGAATCTTGGATTCTTCTTGATGTCGTGAATTTACTATTATGTTTCATAAACATATTTGTAAATTTCATCAGTTATAACTCTTGCAACTATCAAAAATTTATATTTTAAATAGGTTTTATTTAATAATTTTTTTTGTAGAATATAATATAAATGTTAATGTTTTATAATCCAACTTAGTAAATGTATTGATTGGTATGATTAACATAGATAACAACTCTTGAAATATAGAAATATTTTACACAAGGAGATGATAATAATGATTTTAAAGGATATCAATATATCATTCCTTATTATATGAAAAACTATTATAATATGATATACTATTGTGTCATATATGTATTTCCATATGAAATATATTTCATATTCTTCAACATAGTCCAAATTCTTCACATACATATATAGGTTTTTGATTGTCTACTTCAATATCTCACTTATACTAATGAATTATAGGTTTTTTGGAATTTTAACATAAATTATTTCAAATAAAATGACATGTTAAAATATATCCAAAAATAATTTTGGATTTCTTCAAAAACAATTCATCAATTATGAAACTAAATTCACTATTTACCATCACTGATTTTGAAATAAATTGGTATTAACCACCTAGAGGTCCTTTTAGAAAACCTATTAAAAACATTAATAATATATATATATATTCTATAATTATCAATTAATATTCATTCAATAGAAAATTTTGACTGTATCATCCATTATAGTATTGAAAATTAAAATGAAATTCTTATTTCTGAAAATTCAAAAAATGGGACCATTTCAAAAATAATCAATGATTATTCATGTTTTAAAATGATATGGAATTATTTTTGTAAAACACATGTATTAACATACACTTATCCACTAGTTCTATCATATTATGTAATTCATAATCATAAAATCTTTTTTTCTATGATATAATATTACCCTGGTACATGATGTATTAAAACCAATATAGACCCCTCAAACATTTTTTTTTCTATATGTATAGACTAAAATGGATAATGAATACATTAAATATCATATATTTATATTTATGAGAACATCACATTACCCTCAACCAATTAGATAATAAAATAAGATAATCCTTATCTATAGAGAACCTTAAATTTAAATATTCAATATCAATTGAGGGCCAAGATGTCAGACTTGTCATTTGAGATAAAAAATCTCATCATGGTTATTTTATAATTGATTATAGAATTACAAACATACCATACAATTTCGTGATTATATATCCTTGATTTTTTTATATTAAATGTATCATAATATATAGGTTCTCATGATATGTACGTCTCTAACCTTATGTATGAGTATTTTATATGAAATAAACAACTTTATTATTATTATAACATAGTGTATGACACTCCATATAAAATATTTCCCCTATAATAAATTATAAAAGACACATTTTTCCAAATTTTATTATTTTATTATTTCAATATAGCAATATAACACACACACTAACCATCATATTTCATCAATAACTCTTTTATGAATTGATTGATACCTGATAGTTATAACATAAAGTCCTAGATTGTGATATTAGAAATAATTACACTTTATATGTGTATAAAACCTATATGAATGATTAATAATGTAAATTATACATTTTTATATAACATGATACATGATATATTATAAAACACCATTAATAATGTTTTTAAACTCTATACAAGATATTTATATCAAAAAATGAGATTTGATAGACTACCAAATTATCGTTTTGTTCATTGTAAATTTACTGTTTTGATAAATCCATTAAATATATATATAAATACTATAATTTACTTATATACCTATATAAAAATAACCTACCACATAACTTATATATAGAGTAACACTTATGAATAAATCACATTTAACTATCGGGGAGAGTGTAATAATTTTATAACTAAATATTACCTTTTTGAAACAAAATTACCAATATCCTTAACATCAAAAAATCAAATGTTGTGATGTTTATAATTTATATATATATATATATCATTCAAATTTAACTAATGTGAACATCATTTAATCCAATTCCATGAATTTGTTTTCCTGAGATCATTGGATAAATTATTTAAATCATTACAATAATCATTTGCTGACATACCCAGAACCATCTAGGATAATAAATGAGTTTCACGTTGAAATTTTCCAAGAATAATCATATATTTTTTAACATTTGATCATTATTATATTAAAAAATTCCCATTTTCCACTTATAAACAATTATCTTAAGTACAAATTTTAAAAAAACACTACTCATTTTTTTGGGAAATAAGACTTATTTTTTTTAGTGACGGAATTTGAAAAATAGAATTGTCATATAAGTATCGTATATTGTATATTATAGGATCAAAGAATAATTTAGGACAAAATACATTATTATTTTTATATTTCATACTTAATTGGTCATTTAACATTAATGTTTATCAAAGGAAAATTCATAATTATTAACAAAAACGATTTATTAATAAGAAGAAGTCCCTTCCCATGTGAAGTAATCACGATGACCAGAAAAAAAATTTTATATGATACATTTGAAATCGATGTAATCTATTTCACCCAACTACATGATGTATAAATCATTTCATACTTCAATTGAAATTGAAATTATATGTTGTAATATTTATTCCTTTATCAGTGATTAATTCATGTGTACTCAATATATGTTTTAGTCATAATAAACATGTATAGAAGTAAAGAATATAAGAATTTATTAAAAATAACATAAAAATACACAAGGAGATATACAGAGCCAAACAAAGGAAATTTCTCTCATCCATAAAACAACGTAATTATTGAACATAGAATGACATACCATTTTTATTAACATAATCATCAGTAGTTTCCCACTTAGATTGAGAATTTCCTCAACTACAGATCATATGGATATATGCATTGGTCCCTCTTAGAGGCTTATAGGGTGATTTGGGAGTCACGGTCCTTGGCAAGTTTGGGTAGTCCTTCTGATCCCTTCTCTTCATATGATCATGAGTGAAACCATCATTTTCAATCACCTTATTTACTATATTTAGTATAGTATCTTTAAATAAGGCATGAACCCCCCCTAAATATTTCAGGGGATTTATTTCACTCACCCTTTCATCATCAAAAACATCCCCCCACATGTTAGAGATTTTTTAGGAATTGAAAATGATTTTGTTATCCATCTAGAAATTATCTTGGGAAGAAGATTGATTGAGATCAAGATCATATGGATGCCTTAGATACTCAAATTGATTACCCTTAATTTGGGTGTGATAATATAGGACCATTTTTAGGATAGTGTCTCTATATATGACCAACCTCTCTACATGATGTATCCCAGCATCACCATCAATTAGAGGAGAAGCAAGAGACATCCTCTAATCTTCGAATTGATATACTATACCAATAGGTTCCAAACCCTGTAAAAGTGGTCTATTTCCTTTTGAAGAGGCGCGCCCTTTCAAAATATCTTTAGAACCCAAAAATCTATACTAATGCAAAGAAACATCATCCAAAGAGTGAACAAACATTGGAAAATACCCATATGCCTCTTCATTCTTATCACTTTAAAATGGAAATTAATAATTCCCATTAAAACTATTTCCAAATTATTCTACCACTTACACATAGAGTCATTGTGAACACTAATATGGAAAAAATTTCAGGTTATGGAATTCCTACAATATGTCCTATTATTAACAATTGGCTTACAAGGAAAAAAATTCAAGTATCATATCATAAATAACATGAATGTTTAAATCTTTATCCTTTGTGGATAAAATCCAAATCCAAGATTTAATTTAACTCAAATAAACACCCACTATGACCCTAGAAATATATACAAAACTAGCCTACTCGTTATTTCCTTCAATTTTAATTGGATATTTAATTGATGAATATAAATCAAATAGAATATTAGGGTGGAAATATATCCCTTTAATTTTGAAAAATATAACCCTTAATCTGAAATATTTCTTCATTTCAATGAAATTAAAGCTCTAATTCCATGACTGAATCCTTAGAACACCTTTCTATAAAAAAAGAGTACAGAATCCCCAAGAACTCTTCATCAAATATGAATTATCAAATAAATATTTAAATAATACACACGCCACTACAATAAATTTCTAATTTGGAAATACTCAAATCGAGGAGAATATTTTTTCTAGATCACCTTATTTCAATGGTTTCATCCCTTTGGAAATCACCACATGTCTGATGATATAGTGATGAAAAAAGAAATATTCATTTTGATACTGCATCTTTCCCCATGTTAAAACAATACTTTTCTAACACACCCATGTAATCCCCATAAAATTCTAATTTTTTCCACCAAACCATTGATTTCATATGTTAAAATAAATGTTCAAAATTTTTTAGAAAATTATAAAAACCTGAAACCATCTATGACTTGTCATTTTTTATACTGTTGTTTATAAATTTTTTAATTTGAAACAGATGAATGGGTGATCTTGAATATAGATTAAGGGGATATATAAGAAATAAATTTAACATATTATAAGATAGATGAATATATAAACATGTGGGTAGGAGAGCACAATCAAGGTATATGAATGCATCATAATGAAATTTTATAATATAATATATGTATAATAAGCTATGAATCATAACATAAGGGTTTTAAAACAAGATTTATATGTTGTAGGATAATTTAAATATAATTATTTTGAAACTACATAAAACATTAACCCCTAACAAGATGTCTAGATGTTCTACTAAGGGATCTTTACTTAGTGTGCTCAGCATACTGTCCACACACTATATATAGTATCATATGAGATGAAAACATTAATAATTTTTTATAATATTTATAATTTTCCCACCCATAACATAATTATGCGAACATATATATGTGATCCATATATGTTAATTATACATGAATATATGAATAATCATCACATGATAATCCCATAGGAATTAAATAAGAATCCAATGAAATTATATACGTCACTTGGTAAATACCTTTTAGTTAAGATAATGTAGTATAATGTGTTTATATAATATATATAAATGGTGTACTATTTAGACAATAATTAACTTAATAAATCTATGTATGGTTATATAGGTGCACAAATTTCATTCAAAATAATGAAATATATGGCCTTCAATGTGGAATTTCATTGGAATAAATGTTTTGTTTTTTTTCTCACTATAGGCGATCATGAAAGAAAAAGACCAAGTTGGATCATTTATATTATATTTATTAAACTTCCATCAACCTACACCTAGATAATGAATAAATATTTAAGTTTAAATAGTATCTATTTATGTAAAATATTTTAATCAACTAAATTAATCATTATAGAAAATAGAATATGTAACATTATTTACATAGATGAAAATATCCCAGAGTAAGAAACACATTTCAATGGGTTATAATAAAAGTATATTAACTATTGAAAACATTGAAATAGAAGGAAAATGTTACCATGAATTATATTTATATATTAAATAATTTTTTTTATTAAATTGAGGATTATTTAATACAAGTCATATCATTAATATTTTTGAAAAAAATCATGATAAAAATGGAGAATAAAATTTGTTTGAGATGAGAAAAAGTGTTTTAATAAATTTATATGATTGTTTTATACAAATAAGTATATGAGACACATCTGAAAACATTTTGGGAATGAAATATAATTTAATTTAAATTATTATATTTTGAAAATAAATTCTAATTATGGAACTATTAAAATATAGAGATTTTTTTATTTTTGAGGCTTACAGAAGAAGATAGAAAAAATACTCCATTTTAATTGTTATTGTGGCCAACAATATGAAATATATTGAAGAGAAATATAAATAAATGTATATACATGAATATATGAAATATAATGAATAATATAGATATTTTTTGAATAATCATCATAAAATTGAACGAATATGTGGGGGAGATAGAGAGTTACAAACAAAATATCATATACAATGAAATTGTGTTGGTAAGGGACATCTAAAAACAATATAGAGTGTGAACCAAAAATAGTTAATGGATGGAAGTGGACAATAAAACAAGAAAAATTTATTATAATAAAATAGTGGTATTCATTTCAAGATTATATATTTGAAACATGGTGGGGAATATATTATGTAGAAGAATAATATATGAAATGGAAGGACACATAGAGTGAAAATAGTTTCCTCAAATCTTGGATTTCTTCATGGATACTTAAAACCCACTAATTAAAAAATATGTTACTAAATATGTGAATTATAATCTTTTCCATGTATATTATATTCATTAATGTCTGTTTATTATCAATTCCCATTATTTTTTTATAGTTTCTCCACTGATTGGTCACTTGGGGTTGTATGGTCAATTGCCCAAAAACCGCATTGGTAAATTGATAATTTTCAAATGATATATAAAATAGTTTCATAATCCCCCAAATTGTATATTTATAATATATTTATAATCATTCATATAATGTAGTTGTATTGATATATGTATATTATACAAAATAGATTCGAATTATTAAATATGTCACAATATGCTCATTTTTAGCAGTTATTATTAAAATGCATATTTATAGTAATTTTTTTATATTTTTTACAATATAAATTTATTTAATATTATTAATACATTAGATATTAAATTTATTAATTAAATAAGTTTATGAAAATATCCATGTATGGTAGGGATGAAAAATCAAATATGACATCCTTGGTGGTGGTGAACTGACCATAATACGAGTGCTGTTTTCATTTTTTAAAATAGATGAGTTGATTTTTGATATTGCGTATCAAATTTATATAATAAAATATAATTTTTAAAATTATATTGACTTTATAAAATTGTAATTTGTTGATTATATTTGGATGATGTATTAGAAGAATAAAATTAATAATGTTTTTTAAATGTTCTACCCATACTTCTTAGGATGAAACCTTCCCTAAGTGGATTATGAATTCAATGGTTTGTATCCTTACCAAACAAACACTAATAAGACCATTATAAGATAGTCATGGTAGGGTTTGATCAATTTCTGGTTAGGCTAGGAGGATTATGTTGTGACGAAAAGTGGGGTGGTGATAGGGACCTTTCAAAAAGTGAAATGGACAGTTTTTTGAAATTATAAAAATATTAATATACAAAATAAAGATATATTTTTGGAAAATGTATTCTAAAGTCATAAATATTGTTGTTCTGTTAATTTACTAACCATTACAACCATTTTAAACCCATTTAGATATGATTTTTTTAATATTATATGACATTATCCATTGATTTAACACTTTTACTTTATTTTAATTACTACCACAGTGGATAAATTTTAGCTTTGTAACTTATTTTTATGTGAAAAAAAGTAAATTTCCTTATAAACTACTTTTTATCATGAGATATATAAATAAGAATTCTACATAATTGAATTTTATTTGAATGTTGATAAATGATAACTTTACCATATGTACAGCTAATGAAAAAAATTAGAAAAATATATTTGAATAAATAAAAACTACTTATTAAGCCAAGGAATAAATATTTCATTGATTCCCATGATATTTAATTGTAAATAATTCAAAAATTGACAATTATATGGATTTAAATCCTTACCAAAAATGATGTAGATCTTATGAATACGTAGTTAATCAAATAAAACTATAAATATAATTATATATATATATTAAGATACATATAATTATTAATTCATTTATATATATATGAACTATATATAAATTAGACTGTTTATTTATATTAATCTATTTATATATGTATATTAATATTAATATAATTATATATATATTTAAAAGTATTTATTTAATTAATTGTTAATTATTATGTTTTAACTATTGTGTGTTTGAGAGTATATATTTGGGCATTTATGTTCTCTTATCTTTGTGTATGTGTCTGTGTGTGTGTGTATTATATAGTTTTTATTTCTAATGTAATCTAATACTATTATATATGTAATAATATATATATATATATATATATTAATTTAAAAATTAACTCAATCAAAAATATATAAATTGATAAAAATATACATAAAATGGCTATATTTATGAGTATATAATTATTTATTCTCAAATAATTAGTTAACTATTTTTTATTAGAAATTTATATTTATATTTTTACATTTTTGTATGCGTATTTATAAGTATATATGAGTATATTAATTATATATGTCATTTATTTTTATTACTACATAATGATATCATATTTATGATATTATTAATATATACTTATATATTAATATAAATGTATTAAAAAATTATATATTCATATAATGATTAATATAAAAATTTATATGTTTTTTGTGTGTGTTATAATGATCATTGAATTGATAAATATTATATATTTTTCATGTTGGTACCCGAACCTTCCTGATTAAAAAATTATAATTATATTATAACTTGTGGGTTCTGATTATATATATATATATATATATATATATATATATATATATATATGTCACAATCTGTCCCACAGGGCCTATTCCGTGACTACCCCAAACCCGCCTTCCATAGGCTAGGGGCTGTAGACTAGCACCAATGGCGTATTTTCTAAAACTGGGAAGGCATTTCCTTTATTACCTATAAACACATGCAACCAAACACATAACAAGATACGAATGTAAGTCAACTGTATACCAAATGTGAGTGCGGAAAGTAAAGGGTCTAGAATACAATCCCATCAGTAAAAGTACATGTACAATTGAAATACAAATCAACTGAAGAAAGTGAAAAAGGAAGCTATTGGGTAGTCCTCCAGGTTCCTACCTAATGGGTAGGTACAGATCGCCGCCTCAGCACTCCATGTCGATCTGTCTCCTTCATGCATCGACACGCCGTATGATCCACCTCTAGGTACCATCCAGTTCTGGTACTGTCAACATCAGTCAGTGTTTTCCGTCATCCGCATCCAACACAAAAACGTGCATGCATAGCCCGTGTTGGGGTGAGTATAATGATACTCAGTAGGGACCCCAAGACCCTCGAGGTCTCACAAAAATCCACCAAGGATAAACCATAAAGTATGAAATCAAAAAATAACACTACATTGGTATATGCCCATACATATACCTAAGTTATCACATAATTCATCTCAATCATCACGAAAACACAGAAAAAACTAACTCAACTCAAACCAGGATTTTATTCTAGGGGTAGTAACAAGTAACATCCCCAGTCACATTGTTGAAACCTCAACTACTGGAGAACTCCTCCTCTAACAAGTAAATTGGGCCTGCCACGACCCCAAGGCATTTCCCAATAACATTGGACTGCTGAGGTACTCCTCCTGTCGAGTATCGTGGGTCTACCGCATCACCAAGGCGTCCCCCACCGTGGTTCTGCCGCGTCACCAAGGCGCTCCCCCACATAGCCTGCTAAGATACTCCTCCTATCGAGTACCTTGGGTCTACAGTGAAACCAAGACACTCCCCACTGTGGGTCTTCCGCGACACCAAGGCACTCTTCACTGGGCTAGTCGAGTCACTCCCAGTCGAATTGGTCAGCAATCGTTAGGTCTCAGCCAGCTACTAGGTCTCCACACTATGCTCGCTCGTATCTAGGAGGATTCTCTCCACGATCTATTATTCAACACTCAAACTGTCATGAAGTCACACGAAGAAGTATATCAAAGTTCCTCCACAACATAGGGGTCTCAACGCAATAGATGGTACGTCAATCAGACGCCTGGTCTGTGAGTTATTTGCCTTTTAGTCCTGGGGGCCCGATTGGATTCATGCTCGATCCAACCTGACTGTGACCCATCTTAATCCAAAACTCAGTGGCATATTTCTCAAAGGGACTATCACACTCCATGATTTACAGTTTCGCTGACAGTTTGTTAAACGGTAGTCTGGTGCTAAAGTTATGGCCAAAAGTAGTTAATGGGTCTTATTGGGCTCGGGTACGGTCCGACCCGGTCGGACAGACCCGGCCCGACCTAGGCTGGCCCAGCCCGCGAGGGCCGCGAGGGTTTCAGACCATATTTCAGGGCGTGCACTAGCTGTGAGGGCACAGAATGGCCGTGAGGGCGTGGACCGGCCACGAGGGTGGGGACTGGCCGCGAGGGTGCAGACAGGCCGCGGGTCGGTGTTCTGGCCACGGGTTAGTCGAGCTGCTGTGGTCCGGGGGTGGTTCGGTCCTGAGGGAAGAGTCGCTCGGCTCTGCGGTGCGGCTCGGCTCTGCAGTGGCGCAGCTCGGTTCAGGGGGCGGTGCGGCTCGGCGGACGGTGGCTCGACTCCTCTTGGACGGCGGCACGACTCGGAAAATGGCGGTGCAATTTGGCTCAGACGGCGGCGCGGCTCAGCTTGAATGTCGGGTAGGCTTGACTCGGATTGCGGTGTGGCTCGGCGAACGGCGGCACGACTCAGTGTACAACGGGTCGGCTGGGGCGGCGCGGTGAGGTCGTTGGTCGGTCGGGGTAGGACGGTGAGGCCGCGGGTGGCAGCTCTATTACATATGTCATCTTCGCCGCCTTCCTCCTTTTCAAAGAATACACCAAAGAAGAACAACGGAGGGGTCGGGTCATTTTTTTTAGCCCGCACCCTCCACTTTTAGAGAGGTAGTAAGTGGTTCATGAAGAATGAAGCATGAACGTGAACCACAATCTTCCACAATTTTTGTTCCCAACCCACACTAGAAAAGAAGGGTGTACATGGAAAGTGATAAATGTTTATGAATAAACCCCTACTTCATTCACAAGTTGACGTTGGCGTAAGGAGGTAGTGTGGTAATCGTTTCATCATAGATGAAGATGTCCCACATCAGAAGAAGTCCTGAGAAAGAAACTCGAAGTCGAGGTCAGCATTCTTCATCGGCAGAGCATTCTTCGTGGAAGAACTGGTTCTTCGTTGTAGAGTTTTCTCCCACCAAGATCTCTCTATCCTTATCCAACGAATGTTATCAAAATAAGAACCCGCCAAAATAAAAGAGATAGCCAATATAATAAAAAGTGTTTCCCTAATTTAATTGTTGGAACAATTCAAATTGGATCAATTAAATTGGCTCAATTAAGTGGTGTTTTTGCATAATCTAGTGGGGGAGGGTTGGCACAATTAATGTGGAAGAATCTCAATAGGATCCTCCACATTAATAAGGGTGTTGAAGAGGTTACCCTTCATTTATGAGGGAGTTGAGGTTTTTCTCCCAATTAAAGGGGGTTTCAAGGTGGTGTAATCCCAAGTTGTCCCCACCACCATAACCTCTCATGGGAGGTTAAGGTCTAGTGGTACCCACCACCAACATTCTCAAGGAGGTTGGTTACAAAAAAATAAAATAAAATGTGTGCTTATTTTATTATATTATTTCCACGAAAAACCCAAAAACTAACTTTCACCCTTGACCAACTTCTGTCGAGGTGAAAGTCTTCTTAAGCGAATATCGGCATTGCGAGTTCAACGATGCGCTCAGATTTCAATTCCAAAAACCGGTTCAAATGTTAGAAAAACCTACTCAAACATTTGCTGAACGCACCTGAACAAAACATCAGAAATTCATTTCGGGCACTCCGGGAATCAAAATCACGCACCGTCAATTTTTGTAGACTCGTAAAATTTATATTTATTTAAAAACATTACATGGAAATTCCTGGTCTTTAAAATATCTGTGTTTATCGATGACTATATGTGTTCATGATTATATATATATATATATATATTAAAATTATACCTTTTAATTAAATATTTAATTTACAAACTTTTTAAAAATAAGTTAAAATTTAAATTAGTGATATTTTAAAACATCGACAAGAAACATAGAAAAATTAGCATTGTTTTTTGGAAAATGTAGAGAAATTAAATGTTTTTCATGTATTTAAATTTTTATAATAAACATGGATAAATTGTTCCAGATTTTAGTAAAATGAATCTATATAAAATTAAACCCTGTTTTTATAAAACACTGTTAAAATTACGGCCAATTTCGTATCATTTTGTAGTTAACATTGAGATTTTTTCCATAAAAACTCAAACAAATATATCCCATAATGTTGGGAGGGGGAAGAGGACGTCCACCATGCGTTGAAAACCACCTTGGATATGTCTAACAGAACTACCATTCATTGTGTTCATAATCACTAATGTTTAACACCAATTTTACAAGATGTTAAGATATAGATGTGGAAGACCAATACATCCGTACTAGGGAACCTTAGATGATTGCTTCTTATGGGTTTTGTACCATTGAAACTCATAAAATGGTGTGTTTAATCACTTTTTCCAATACTCCTTAGGCCACAAAGTGTACACCTACAATGAAAATGGGGAGAAGAATACAACCATTAGATAGAATCCTTAAGCATGGGCTAGGTTTTCCACATACCAACTTTAACATACCCTTCAATGATGTGTAAGGGGAATAATGCCACATGTAGGGTTTCTTTTTTATATAAACTTATATCTAAAAACATGGAAAATATCATCCTTGGAAGAAATTAAACTTATAAAAAAAATCTGAAACAACAGAAGAGATACCATATCCCATATGACTGGGGTATTTTTACCATCATTCTCTTATCGAGTTTCATTCATTAGATACTAAGAAATCATGATCATGTATAAACTCTATAATTTAAAATAATTATTTCAGATCATATGGTTAAAATTAGAAAACACTATCACTGTGGATGGAGTTATCATTCCAAACATGAAAAATAAATCCACCTATAAAATATACATATTATTAATTAGAAAATTTTTCAATATTTTTGATTTACTATCAAGAGTTCCTACCACTAGGGAAAACTCAATTGATAATTCATTAAAGTCACATGAGGATTACTCATACAATGATATTATAAGAATTACATGGAACCCTTGAAAATAAAATGGATTATATAAGATTCCAACACATTATAGAACAACTATTTAGGATAGTATATAAGATTCCAACACATTATTGAACAACTAGTTAGGATAGTCTATCCCTATTAGGTGGATACACTGCCTTCACCACCCAACTTTATGTATCCATGAATCTCAATATTTGATGGAATGGGAGATTTTGAAATGGATTTCATCAATTACTCTTCCTCATGTAGACCAATATTTAAAACTATAGAATATAAATGGTATTATAAGCACATATTCAATATGAAAATTAATGAATGTCTCACATTATCACTATTTAATACCCATATATAATTATTTATTTTATTTTCAAATTTTCTCAGTTAGTAAAACCTCTTCAAATTAATCACTAAATTTTGGAAAAATATTATCTCGGACCGCTATAATTTAAAATGGTAATATAATGATATATTAATGAAATTTATAAAAAAAAGTATGGGTCTAAAATATTTCATATTTGAATAGATTCCCAAGTTACAATTCCCATAATTATTTATATAGAATCTGCATGATGGGTTTTCATTCATTTGGACCCATATTACATATCTCTATATGTTTCATGAGTCTATTACTATAACACAACATATTTTTGATGATTATTCCATAATAAAATTATAAAATATGAACACTCCACATAATAATGAGTTATGAACTCTCAAAACACAGAAATTATAGATATTACCCTCATGCTAGAAAAATTGATACCATATAACATTAAAACCATGAAGATTAAAATTATATGATTTTACGATGGTCAGGTTATAGGGTACAACATCTATTCCATTGAGAATAAAAAAGTAATTTTTTAGAGAAATAGTAGAACCAAATGACATATAATATAATAATAACATTTATTACATTTATTTTTATCATATTCTAGGTCACCCAAACCAGAAACACATTATCTTCCAAGATCTTCTAAAAATTATAGTTGATGAAGAATAGGTTCCATTAAAAATCCCAAGGATCATTTGGAATATGTGTATCCCATTCTCCATGAAGATGAAAAGGAGTATGAAAATTATAAATTATGAGAATTCACAAGAGTTTCAAAGTTTAATGATCTATAAATCTATATATAGCCTACATTCTAACACTAAGGAATTACTAAATCAACAAGATATGACCCTATTTATATTTTCATCTATGATATTTATATTTTCCAAATAATAGCCTCTTGGCATATCATACATTTTTTTAGGGTTATAAAAATGTAATAAGTTATCCCTTTGGATTAAAAAATCATTTCACAATATTGGGTTCTTCAATCCCTTTATACTAAGAGAATCGATCTTATCCCACCATATAACCCTACAAGAACCAAATCATAAGATGATTTTATCTTCCAATGAAGATAACTAATTTTTCTCATTTAGTGTTAAAAAATGGGGAATAAATTTCACCATGTATGAATATTTTATTGAAATGGTACCTTATAATTCTATAAACATGGTATCATGCGGTTCTCGAAAGTTTCTACATAGCCTAGATGAGTGAACACCAGTTAAGGATAACTAAAAAAATTTACAATATACTTATTCTCAAATGTTTTTCCAAATCACTATTTTGAGAAATACTGATGATGATTTTGGTGATACCGCATCTGGATCCAATGAATATTTCAAAAACCCTATTTATGACCTAAAAAGTAATGTCCATAGAGCTTGCAAATGATATCAACAATAGATTCACTCACATGTTTCCACACACATAATCCCAACATAAACCAATTTATTTCTAATAGTAAATGAATAGGTGTCTATATATGTTCTTAAAAAACACCTTTAGGATGACAAGTACATCCATTTTTTATAGAAAAATCTATCATTTATAATGGGAAATTAAAAATTAATAGTAATGGAGTTATGGAGTTGCTTTAGGGATTTTATCCTTTTGTTGAAATCCCATTTTCCTACCATATAGGTTCTTTTTACACTAATATACTGCATCCCACAATAGTGAAGGAATTTTCATATTTTCTGCCACTTCATTTATCAAAATAAATACATTGTTTATCAATGGTGACCAATGTATTGTTCCCAATATATTTTGTGTTCATCATGCTAGGGGTTGTTATATCAATGATGTTGTCAAAAACAATATTAACATTTCCCCCAAATATGTCATGTTTACAAAACTTACACCCATATCTCAATTTTAACTATGTTCCAACATCAGTCAATGTATATATTCTTCTTAGGGGAAGTGATATTTTATTATTTCTTCCAATAATTTATAAATCAAGGTATATTATTTCCAACAAAAAAAATCAAGTATTTTTCTACTACCACATATAATAACATTATGGATCACATAATGATTAAGAAACCAAAGAAATCATATTTTATTGACCCTGAAAATTAGCTCCCATACCATAATTTTTAATAGAAGACTATCAATAGGTGGTCATTTTTATAGAAATTATTTACAAGTAGATACTCATGGGATAATATTTTTTTGTAGCATCTAAATTTTATATTTATCCATTTTAATAATGAGATTTGAATAGAAAAACAATGTGAAAGTATTATAATCACCCATCTCCCGTTGATATATAAAACAATTTCTATTAATTTAGTCATGAGTACATGGTTTCATACATAATTCATTCATTATAACATAACTTCTTAAGCTCCCACAGATAAAATACATAGGGTGGTGTACATGAAAGATTGTATAAATTAGTATATCATCCACAAAATATTGATACATAAAAATGAATTAATATTTTTCATTATTTATTATTTAAATAATAAAATAGGTGAAGTTATATTAGAGTGTAATAATCCAAAAAATCAAGAGACTTGTGCATAATGTTTTCTCATTCTAATATAATATAATTGTACATGACATATCATGTTATAATAATAACCCCATCCTCATGACATTAAACTATGTAGAATATCATCATCAACATATTCCATTCTAAAACATTTTCATATTCCAAACTATTTGAAATTAAACTACATGGATAAGATCCCTATATATGAAATTAAACTAACCATTCACTCATTGGTGTTCGATAGATTTCCATAAAAGGAACATCCACCCGTCTAAGTATCTTGACCCTTATCTATGAACACATATCCCCTAGGGTGTTTATGTTAGTATGAGGCTATCAATCCATGTTTAATTTACTTATACCTATTTCTTTATAGGATATATCACCCATTCAATCCACGAAACAAGTACATAAACTATATCGCTTCATCTGTTTTCACTAACCCCCTTTATATGAATTGATTGGAATTTCTGGGTCTCTGCATGTGGGTTGGGTGAATCTATCTCATGGGAATGAACTATGTTGGTTCTATTTCCCCATAGGTCCCCCTCGTCATGGACGATGAAACATCGAAAAAAGGCACATCTTTAAATGTTCTTCCCTCTCTCACAATATGATTGATATACCAATTTATTCTTATTTATAATAAAATCCATGCATCACATGATCATAGATATTTTTATTGATTTATTCAATTTGAGTGACCAATATTAATTATAGAAAAAATAGATAAAATGAATTTTAAATTGTATGACTTTAAACTACATGAAATTATGTCTTTTCAATATGTCTCTAAACTTCAATATATAATTATTCAAATTAATAATATAGACTATGGTTATAGTTTGGAGACCATAAAATATAATATACATACCAAATCATTTAATATAAAACAATATTTTGTATGGTTTATCTTATAAAACCAAATACTACATAAAATAGTTAGAAATAGGTGATTTTGATCCATTTTCTACCATTATCATTTGGGGTCATTCTTCATAGTCCAATAATATTAAAAAATAAATGGAAAATCTACCCTCCAATATATCTTGGGGTTTCAGTCATTTTTTGAGAGGTTATATTTATGCAACTCTTATATTATGGATTATTCTTTCGGCCCATGTAGTTAATCATATAGATGATGGTCAAATTATAGTGTATTTAAACCCTTTTAGACATCCCCTCTCCAAAAAAATATTAAAAATCATTTTTTTACAAAAACACCTCTTAAAAGTACCTTTAGAATATATAATCAACTTCTAATACTTGAAAACTTATAGAAATATAAATTCATCCCTATTCATCGTACATGGTAATAAGGTTCTTGAAATATCTGAACAAACCACCTCAATATTGAATAAAAAATATTTCTTTCATTTATTACTTAACCTCTACCGGATGTTTTGGTCCAATATGGATGGTACCCTTTGATTTTCAGCTTCAATTTTTTGATAGAGGGATGGAGGTTCCTCCATTACAAATGGCCTACCTATTCCCACAACTCAATGTCGATTATTTTGTATTTTTTATTTTGATGAAATGATTTACATATCATAATTACCCATGTTGAAATGGAATAAAATTATAATTGCAATTTACACATTTAATTATTAAGAAACATCTTTATTGGGTTCCTAGTTACATGAGAAAAAACAATTTAATAATTATTTCAATGATGTATGAATATAGTTTTTAGGAATCACAACTCTACCGTATGTGAACAAGAACTACTCATATAGGTCTATATAATGAGACCTATATTCCATACATATAATCTATATCTATGTATAGAACCTAAAAATATTATAATTTTATTATAGTCTCATTCTATGTTGAAATTTACACCTCATTACTAAGATTCATCTGAGTGTTTTTTACTTTTCATTTTTATTGATTCTCTTGATAACCTAGAACTAAGATAGATCTACCAAACCCTATCATGGTAATGGGACTCTGTCTCTATCCATTTATATATCATGTTATTGAGAGTGTAATTATCTAGTCCATCATCATATCCACTTTAAAAGATCTCGATATTTTACCTGGTGAATTATCCAAACTATTTCTGGCTTGATTCATTTTAATATAGAAAACATAGTGAAACTGAAGTTACATACCATGATCTTTGTAGATATTATTAATAAAATACATATATTATCTTGATCTTTGGCCCCATTAATTCCTATTAAGTTTCCCTTAATGGTTCCATGTAACATTTGAAGCCATCTTAATTATCGTACGAGCTAGATTTATGAAAATCCTCTATATAAATTTTCGTGGAGTATTACATTAAAATTTAAACATTCAAAATATAATATAAGTTCATCTAAATTACATAAAATAATTCCCCATTTTGAAAATTTATATTGTGTTATTCCAATGTCTTTTTTTCATGACTTAAAAATTAATTGAATTATTCCTCTCCATATGACACAAAACTACATCAATTTTTAGCCATTTTTCATAATGTTATTCTGAGAAACATATATATTTTATTTTATAAGTTCCTAATTCATTTAAATTGGTGAAAACACTATGTTTGAACACTACTATATGAGAAACATATCTATTTGAGGATATATATATATATATATATTATATTATTTCAATTACCATGTTTTCTGATAAAATACCAAACTCATTAGGTATCTTGGATACCCAATCCTGGGTACCATCTAGGGTGCTTACTCTAGGTTCAATCCCATAAAATAATAAAATTCTTCCACTAAAAAATTTCAAGATCTATGTTGTGGATAATTAAATAAGTACTACATGTTGTGTGTTTCACATTACCATGTTATATGTTTTAATGTCAAAATTTCCTATACCTAGCCTAGCTTCAAATCCAAATCATGTTCAACTATTATTAGTATGTGATTTAGATATGTATATGAATACTTGAGGATAATTATCATTTTAACTTCCAATTGTTTTACCTGAATAAAATTTTGTTTTATTATATTATATATTATACACATAAAAAAAATAGAGAAACCCAAAAAAACATTATCTCATTAATAAATATAGTTAAATTATTCATCTATGTTGCTAATTAAATTTCCAAAAAAATAAAAAAAAATTAAAATAATAAAGGTAAAATGAGAAAATATTGATTGCACAAATCTTCTAGGATCATGCTCTCATAGACAACACTAGTGAAAGAAGAAAAACACTAATAAACTAATTAAGATCATATAAAACGTAAATATAAAAGAAATAAGTAATTGTATATAATATTGAGATGACTAATGAAGTGGTGTATATAAAATGTAATGTAATTGATGGAATTGTGATGTGAACCTTTAAATAGTAACCTCTCCATTGGGGTAATTTTCGGACCATTGGGAATAGAAACAGGACCATCAGAATAGTAATTTTACCTCAAAAGAATAAATTATGATATAAATAAGATATATAATTATTAATGTATGTTAATATAAAAATTATTATTCTTAAAATATAAATATCCTGATTAAAAAAAGTAAAATATAATATAATAATGTTTTTAAGAAGTTGAATTTAAAAATATTTCATAAAAAATAATAATTTATATATTAAAAAAATCATATATTAGAAATTAATTTTGAAAAAATAAATATCATTTATAAAATGTACCTTTATAAATTTTCCAATTTTAATTGTTTGGTAATTTTTTGAAATAGATAAATTTTTTGGGGAATAATAAAAATACAATTATTAAATAACAGGTGTATCATAAATTAAATCATTAATGATGTATTAATAAACTGAAAATTTATACAACATTAGGTTCTTCCATGATATATTTAATTTTATAAATGAGTCACCAAAATAAAATAAGCATGAATTCCTAACCTAAAAAGTATTTTCCAGAACCTATAGTCAAAATTGATCCCTTAAATAACAAATTTTTTCATTCCCATTTTCTTTTTAATAAACTAATGAATTCATTTTATAATTTTTTTTTTACATAAAAACCATTATATTATATTTTTATATGATTTATATTGTCAAAAATTCATAGATACGTGTTTTACCATTGATATATTATGTCATTAATATTTTAATCTAAGAATAACCCTCTCCTCAAGTATAAATAACCACACTCTCTCCCCTTAAAGAGCCACAAATCCCCAACTTTTCAAAGCGTAACCTTGGATACAATCCATCCACTCTAGACCCATAAAATCCTTAGGGACTCTCAATAGTTATCCAACTCCAATCAATAAGGTAGCTTCAGTGTCGTATATGATAAGATACAACGAGGAATAAGAGGTGGAGAAGAGACAGAATAAAGAATTATTAAAGGTATGGGGATTCTCATACCCAATCAATTTTTTTGGCTTATGTTATCTTTAAAAGTTTGAATGTTCATATTATGTTCATAAAATGTCCATTCTATATTATATATTTGTTATAGATTTTTCTACAATGTAAAAGGATTTTCTATGAAAAAGTATTTTTTTCATAATGACTTCAGTTTTTAAAACATATTTTTTTTATCCTTTTGTTTTTATTTTTTTCCACTAATGAATAATTTAGTTTTAGGTCCATGTATTATTTACCTAATTCATTTTGGTATCTAAAAAGTTTATCCTAGAATGTATGATTTATGAGATCTTTATAAAACCCATTCTATTCCTTTGGACAATTTCACAACTATGATTCCAATACTATTTGTTTAGAATTCAAGATTATATAAATATTATTATGTGATGGATGGGAGAGGAATTATATATCCCTCCAATGAATTTGGTAATGTGATGTATCTCATGTAATTGTTTTTATTTTGTGTGAACATGATGCTATCTATTTTCAGAATGATGATGTTATGATTTTGCACATAGTTTAGGGGTGAACATGATGTTTTTTTTGTTCATAACTATGTGTGGAACTTGACCACTATGACATGATGATTCGTCTTTATACATTTCCACATTCTATGTCTTTATGAAATGTTTCCCTAAATATTATTATAATTATATTATGGTTATGATAATATTATGTAAACCCTTTTTATTTTTATCATTGTCTTTTATTTACTCCATGTTATACCTTCCCATATTGGGATTTTAGATAACTCGATTGATTAATGTATAAAATTATGTTATTATTTGTACCAAAGAGTATGTGAGGGACATAAGAATGATAGAGAAGAAAGAATGTTAAAATTATTCAGTTATATTATGTAAAATATTGGTTTGAGCCTAATTTTTTCAAGATAGTATTCCTTCAGATCCATTATTGTATTATTATTGTAATGTTTTTTATCTTAAAAATTATTTTATAGTTATGGAATGAAACAAATTAGGCCTCTATATTTATAATGAGATAATTATTTTGTTAATTTGGAATTTTTTATAAGAAAATGTTATTTAAAAATCATAACAATATATATAAGTATAATTAAATTTACTATGATTTGATAAATTATATGAGTATTTGGTTTTTGAGTAATGAAGCCCCCAATAGGATACTAGAATTATATGTGGCTCTAGAACTAATGTACCTAGTGGTAAAAACCAAAAAACACTCTATTGAGATTGAATCAATTGGGATGGGCCTTGCTTGACACCTAATTTTTAAATCTTGTGGGATATGATTCCATTAATCTCAAATTATAATACAATCCAATTTGAAGGATATATAGATAATGTAATTATTCCATTTTAATGTTAGAAAAATACTAATATTACTGATCATAGATTTATCATTTATGGAACAATGTAAGAATATGAATCCCATAAGATATTAAATTATAATTTCATTTTTAAAAGAATAAATTATTTATTAATAATATGTTGAATTGTGTTTAATGAGTCTATATTTTATAATATTATGGGATAAAAGAGAGACTAATAAAATAGCCCATGTGATGGATAATAAAATTATTTAATGAACGACACTCCCAATGTAATGGGGGATGTAGTCAAAAATATCATGGTGATGTTTACCCAACTGTCTCGAGATATGAACAATATCATTAACAATGTGGAACACCCACCATCACATAAGAAGATGAACTTGGATAACATTATTTTATGAAAAAATTACCACCAACATTTAGTGGATATTCTGATCAACATATTGCAGAATTGTGGGTTAATTTAAAAAAAAGATCTTTATTATTCATTGTTGTCCTGGGAAGGAGAAGTTTACTCTAGCCATATATCATTTAGATGGAGGGATAAATAAATGGTGGTTTCTGATAAAAAAATACTTATATGAAGAATGAAATGGAATAAATTGAATTGAATGAATTTAAGAACATATTTTTTAACAATAATTCACCTCAAACTCCTAATACAAAGATAGAGGCAGTTCCTAGATATGTAGAAACAAGATTGAGAATATGTAAATTCTTACAAGAATACTTTTACAATTATTTTGAGATACTCATCTAGTTATTTATGAATAATTTTATAATAATATATATATTTCTCAGCATCTTAAACCAAAACATTTTAAAAGAGCTTGGTATATGATACATTGGGAATTATGAAGATGTTGTTCATTATTTTATCAAAGTATAGATATAGTTTGTAGAATGGTCCAATGACTATAGAGATAATAAATAGAATATGGAGTTTCAAGATGGAGGCACTAATAAAAAATGTAGAAATTAGGATCGGCCACCCACATGTCAATAATGTGGGAACAAGCATTATGGTAACTTATAGAAAGGGATATGTAAATGAAACAAGTGTGGATTTGATGTAACATCCTAATTTATAAAAGTTGTTTATTTTGTTATTTCCTATCTTTGGATAGCCTTTTTGAGGTTCGAGTTGAGTTCTGGATTAAAATTTATTGATCTTTGATGATTTTGGTGGGTTTCAGACCGGTGTACAGGGACCACATGGATGGCGGTAGCCATGCAGTTGGTCCTAGTGTCATTGCAGTTGCTTAATGCTGAAAATAAATATTTTTTATAGAAATAAAATAATTTTAATGTTCAAAACTAATAATAATATTATTATGTGGTAGATAATAATTTTATTATTTTTATTAAAAGTTATATCAATATTTTTATTATTAAATTATTATTAATGTTATTTTTTTTTAATATTGAAGTGAATATTATTAATATTATGATAATGATGATGATTATTATTATTATTAAGAAAATTCATAATATTGTTATGATTATATTATTTTTAATATTATCATTAAGAATAAAATTAGTATTATTGAGATTATCTTTAAAATTAATTTATATTTATGATTACTTATTATTATTATTTTAGTTTTAATAATACTATTATTATTATAATAGTATTATTATTGTTGTTGTTGATAATATTAATATTATGATTATTTTAAAAAAATTAAAATAATTTTAATTATAAAATATATCTCTATTATTATTATTTTATGTTTTATTATATTAATTTTTTTAAAATTAGTTTCTCCCCCCAACCATCCTTCATTATCCCCCCACCCCATTCACTCCACCAACCCCTCCCCCTCACGTTTAACCTATGCCTGACCCTCACCTAGCACCGGTGATTTTTACCTACTCCGGCGCGGCCCGACCACCCAACCTCTAGCACCACTCCCTGTTCAGGTAGATTCCTCTCTCGGTACTCCCTGCTTTCAGCATCCTTCCTTCCCTGCTCCACCCTTCCCTATTTCAGCTCGTAACCGCCAACTCTAGCATTCTCTAGGCCGAACATGGCCCCTTTCCAAAAAACCTCTCTAATGCTTCATTCAATTTTATTTTCATTGTTGGGGTTTCCTTCATTTAGGATGGACCCTAGATTTATATGGTTTGTTTGGTCTAGACTTCTTTGAATTTAGGTTTTTTAGTTTGTTCAGAGAGGCGTACTAATCCTCCTTAGGATGTTTCATCACAACCGCACCCCTTTGAGGTAGGCGATTCCAAGTATTTCTCCTTTCTGATGAAAATTCTTGATGCTTGAATTCTTAAATGAATTTTTAAATATAATGCGCTACTTCACACTATACACAATTAGTTTATTATAGTGCTTTAATAATTTTATAACATGTTAAACATAGGATTTGATGTATCTCTTCATCTAAACATTGTTTGATAAAATATTATTCTTGCTTGTTTGCTTTAGCATGATTTATGGGATATATGTGTTGTGAAAATGAAGATTTCAGGATAATTGGTTATGAAATTGTTTTAAAATAAACTTATCATGTGAAATTTGGGTATTCTCAAGGTGTAAAACCTTATTAGACTTCTCGAAAATTTATGGTAATTTGTTTATATGATTTATTGGGTTTTTAATGTTATGCGAATCAAGTCTAGAAAATGTTGTAGTATGTGTTTTATTTTTAAGTAGAGGAATTTGAATTTGTTTTGATGTAAATACTCATGGAGATTCATATAAATGAATTATAAAGTCTTTTAATGATGTTGGATTCTAATAAATAACCCTTAAATTGGAATTGATCACATTCTTCATTATCTAGAAAATAAATTTCCATTGTTACATAAAAATTATGTTCTATGAAAATGGATTTTGATTCTTTGAAAGAATATTTACTCACAAAACATGTTTTACCTAAACATTCAACAAGGACTCCCATTTTTTAAGACTATTTCCAAGACTACATCCAATTTTATACTACCTTTGTTTTTCAATTGTTCTTCTCAGTGGTTTTGATACTCAAAATTTTTGGGCAATAGTGTTTTTCTTAACTAAATGTATTTCTTAAAAAAAATAGAATCATGTTTGGCATAATATTCTTGAAAGTGGCTATGTAAATGTGGTATTTTAAGATTCTAAGAATAGTTGTATAGGGTTTGCTAAATTAATTGGTTGTTTAAATCTTGGAGCTCGTTTGTCATTTTGAGTGCGTCGTGCATTTGTTTTTCTTAGTTCTAAAATAAATATGGACATGGTTTCATGAGTGGTATGTTGGTTTCTAAATGGTGTTGGTTCCCTTGTGTAATTTCCAATAAATGGGTTCAAAAGATATATTAATAGAATATGAATGATTGGTACATGTTTAGATAAAGGGTTTATTTGTAATGTTTAGTAAAAATGTGTATTTCTTCAATGTTTAGAAATGTTTTTATGAAAATGTTTTGGAACATTGAATTTAAAGGCTCAGTTGGCTCTTTTAGTGAAGTGATGAACATATGTATGTATATATATATAAGGCACCCCGATATTTGATTTCCCATTTTAGGGTTATCATAAAGGTGATATCTTTTTTTGTGGTAGGCAAGTGTGGTGGTGGATAGTAAGGTGATTCACACGAGTATATTCATATTTTCCATCAGTTCCTAGGCTTCTTTTAGGGGATTGAATGAAGGTTACTTTCTAGCCCTGATTAGAGGGGTTAGTACCCTTTGGGAGTTGTAGATAGGCCAGGAGTGATGTGCAAATAGTGAGGCTAGGTTAGGGTATCTAGTTGTTTATTTTCGTAGGGGCTTCACCACACATCAGCAAGGGGTCTCGAACTGAGTAAACCCAAGGTTCTTCTAGCGAAGTTTTGGATCAACCACGGTTATTATTTATATTTTTTTCTACATTAAATGGTACTAGTTTTTCAAAGCTACACTAGATTTCCTTATTTTTGATTTTAATTATAAAATGTATATTGGTTTTATAAATGTAAGTGTGGGGTGGGTTGTTCTAAAATAAAATATGTGTTGTTTATGAAAGAGAGAAAACATATTTTTATAATTTTATTTCAAATTAGTGATAATGGAATGTTTTTGGGAATAGGAACACATGGAATCTCTGATGATTACCTATTGAGTATCTCGTATCTCACCCGTACTTTATCTTTTCAGTTTCAGGTTCTTATAGTGTTAGATGTCTCTCAGAGTGAACATGGCTTTGAGTTTGGTGGTGACCTGGGAGGTCACATGGAGGTATGTGTAGTTTAATTTCTTTCTGTTGTTAGTGATTATCTATGTTGTTTATTTTTTAAATTTATTAATTTTATTTCATTTACTAGTAAAATAATTCCCACATTTTTAGTTTTGATTACCGACACTAATTGATATCTCATGGGGTTCGGGATTGCCCTTTGGGAAATACCGCAGTTTATCTCTTGTGGCTGGTTCCGGGTCGACCATGGATGGTTCATGAAAAAATAGTATCATAGGAGGCCTTTGTAATCTTGGATGCCTTGTAGATGGAGATTAGGACCTTCCAAACTAATTAGGTAGGTTCAGGGAGATCATAGCGAACTCTTCCTCGCACCGATCCTCAAGTTACTTGGGGTATTCCTGGAATTTAGTCTTTTATCATTGTTTTGGATTTAGGGATGACAATGGAGGTAAGATAATGTAATTTCATGATTTTATATGGAGTATTGATGTGTATGGATACTTATTACCTTGTTTATTTTTCTATTAATTGTTATTTCCTACATGGGGTATGGATCACTACCATGTCTATAGATTTATAATAACTACTAGTTCCTCTCCAAAGCAGTTCGACATAAGTGGTGCTTTATCTCGGTTTCATTGTATGTATGTGGGTTTTTGGAATTAAAAAGGGTTTAAAAAATGAATTTGAATTCATTTAAATGATTTATGATGGCTATGTGTGTAAAAAAAACTTAAATATATATTGTATGAAAATCTGGTACTTGTTTGGAATTGGTAAAGGAATGGTTTGTGTGATACCCTTAGTGTTCTTTATGAACAGTCGCATGTGTGTGGGTATGTAAGGAAAGTGTCTTGGGGAACTTGTTCATGGATGATGTGAGTGGAATGGATGGACACACATGTGACAGTTCATGGGATGCCATAGGGGGTAATTTTAAATCAATGACTTGGCCTTCTTTTTCTAAATATTTTTTTTAAAAGTGGAAAATGATTCGAGAAATTTGTTTTTGATCTCGAATGTGGATTATGTTTAGTGAAAAGTGGTTTTTCAGTGTCTAGAATGTATCCTTGAAATAAGGTTGTTTTAAAATTCGAATAAAATTGTGATTTTTATGATGTGAATTTCTAAGTTATGTTTGTGGTGTTTGGCATGAGATCAAGTCGTTAATCATGAGATTCTATTTTAGTTATGATTTGATTGGATATTGGTTTTAGGTTTTCTGTTTTGATGATTTTTAGAGAATTCAGGCCAGAAAAGTCCCCAATGTTTTTAATATGTCATGCCCAGTTTCGGGTCCTTCTCTAATGTTTCTTGTTCTTCATGGTGGTCGAGGTCATATAGATGCATTTATGTGGATTCAATATGTAGATTGCATCTTCAGGATGTTTGGAACTCACATGTATAATAGAGATAGTGCTTTAAAATGATTGTTTGAAGGTCAATATTTGGATGAATGGGATTTGTTTACCCTACCATCATTTCTAGTCAGAATGACGTGTGATGTATTTAAATCCTTCTTCATCTGAAGGTTCATATATAATGATGTGACGATGTTGAAAATGTAAGATCTCATGCATATTCAACAAGCCCAATGGACGGTGAAGGGATGTGTTGACCATTTCAAGGAACTCGGTTCCTTTTCTCTGGAGGTAGCATCTTATGTTTTTATGAAGAATTATATATTTATCGAGGTTCTTCATCAAAATGTCAAAAAGTGGGACCTCCCTTATAAGGAAGATTGTTTCAATAAGATGGTAAATGAAGAATTATAAGATTATTTGGTCTCAAAAATGCAGGCAGTTTGCAATATGACGTATCTTGCTACTCATAAAGGATCCACATCAAGAAAGGATTGGATGCCATATAAACGTATTTCTAAGGAGTCATATTCATTAGTTTTTGTGCAATGTTCATCAAACCATTTGGATGTCTGCCACCTGTGTGGCCGGTTCAGGTACTCAAAGCTATCAGGTCATATCCCTCAATTGATGTTCCATCGTTGTTTCTATTTGGGTTATCTAGAGAAGTTTTGTAGAAATTCACTCCTGAAGAAGATGTTCTAATTAGAAAATTATTGTGCCTAAGTGTGAGTCCAGAGATGATTCAGCCATCAGAGGCCCACCCACATGGCTTGGGGTGATTCTCCCGCATAGTCAAGAGTTGTCAGGGGTGTGAATCCTTGGTATAGGTTAGGTGTTCTGTGATGGGATTGGAACATTTAAGGATTTTTTATTCTTTTTTGTCACTGTTGACGTTCTTCCACCATTGTAAGTTCATGATTTCTTTGGGAGATTGTGATGAACATGGTATGTTGTAATCTAAATATTCTCATTTTTTTAGATATGTTTTTCTAGAATCATGCATTTTTCAAAGTGATTTTGGCTCTTGATTAGGATATATTTGTTTTATTGTCTCTTTTATGGGGATGATTAGGTTTTTTGAGATAGTTAAATGCTATTTTTGGTCCCTTTTTTGATGCTTCATTCCAAGATTTTACCATGAATGATGGGTGTTCAGGTGGTGTTATATAATATCTTAGGTATACTGGTAAATTATTTTTCTCATGCTATAGAGGTTGGTTTGATCAGTTGGGAGTTCTCACATGGGGCCCCTCCCAAGGGTGTTTTATTTGGGTTTTAATTTCTATGCTAGCAGACTCTTAATGGCAGGGAGATCCCCCTTATATTATACCCTTATTTTGTGATGTATTAATGTCTAGATCGGTCATGTGTGACATAAAGGAAAAATAGTTACCCCTGAATTCCAAGTTTCTTCTATTTGTATTTCAGAAAAGTCACAATTCTGGACAAACATTCAACTTAGTGACTTTCTGGGGGAAAAATATTTTTTTATGAGTTGAATTGTCACATCCCGACCATTAAAAATTATTTTATTTTCTTATTTCTTTGCTTCAACTAGCCACATTGAAGTTCGGGTTTAGTGCAGGATTAAATTTTTTGATGTTTGATGATTTTGGAGGGTTTCGAACTAGTTTTACAAGCACAGTATGGTTGGCAGTAACCATGTAGTCAACCTCGGTTCCCGTGTCGTTTCTTAATGCTGAAAATAAATAAATAATATACAAAAAATAAAGTGAATGTTAAATCATAATAATAATAATATTATGCTATAGATAATAAAAATATTACTATCCTTAAAGGATTTATTAATATTGTTATTATTAATTCATTATTAATGTTATTATTATTTATAAATGAAGTGAATCTTATTAATATTATTATTATTATTATTCATAAAAAAATAAATAATATTTTTTTGAGTATATTATTATTTGTATTATCATTAAGAAAAAAATTTATATTATGATTATCTTTGGAATTAATTTATTATTTTTATTTATTATTATAAAAATTTTCTTACTATTATTATTTTTATTCTAGTATTATTATTATTAGTGTTGAAAATTTTAATATTATGATTATTAAAAAATATTAGAACATTAATTATTAAAAAATGTATTATTATTATTTTATGTTTTACTTTATATTGTTTAAACCTTAGTTTATTACCTCAAAACCCTCCTCCGTGATCTGCCTACCCAGTTCACACAGCCTCCCTATACACCCTCTCTTTCGACCTATGCCTGATCGCCAGCCAGCATTGGTGATCCCACCCTACTCCTGCACGGACCGACCACCCAGCCTCTAGCGCCCCACCCTACATGTCTAGCATCCTCTCCCAACGTGTCTTACTCTTAGTGGCCTGACGTCTCTAATCTTCCATGCTATGGAATGGCCCAAACCCCATGGTCCACCCTGATCTAGTGTGGTAGCAACCCCCCTTGCCGACAATCCTCTCTTCCGGTTTGTTTGTTTTTCTTTTATTTTTTGTGCTTCCATCATCTTGGTTGAACCTTAGATTTAGGGTCCGTGTTGTTTTTTTCTTCTTCGAATCTAGGGTTTGAGGTTTTTTCATAGTGGCATATTCATCCTCCATTGGATGTTTTATCCCAACTACACCCCTTGGAGGTTGGCGATTCCATGTTTTTCTCCTTTCTGAAGAAAATTTATTATAATTGAATACTTTAATGAATTTTAAAATATGATATGTTACTTTAAATTATATATAATTAATTTATTATAGTTTTTTAATATTTTTAGAACTTGATAGAAATATTCTTTTATTTTTTTCTATAATTAATCATTTCTTGATAAAAATTTTATGCTTTCTTTTGTTCTTTAGCGTGATTTATGGGATATATGTGTAGTGGGAAAATAGTTTTCAGGATGATTAGTTATGAAACTGGTTTAAAAATGGATTTTTCATGTGAAATTTGGGTATTAAAACAGTGTAAAACCATATAGGACTTCTTGATTTTTTTGGTAATTTGCATAAATTATTTATTGAATTGTCAATGTGATGTGAACCACGTCCGGAAAATGTTTTAGTGTGTGATTCATTTTAAAGAGAAAAATTTCAAGGTGTGTTTTTGTAAAGTCTTATGGCCCTTGTTAGAAATTATTTATGAACACTTTTAATGAAGTTGGTTTCCTATACCTAACCATTAAATTTGAATTGATTAATTTCATGATTATCTTAAAAATTTATTTCCATTGTAACATAGAAATTATGTTCTATGAAAATAGGTTTTGATTCTTTGAAAAGCATATTTACTCACTACCCATGTTTTAAATAAACATTCCACATAGAATCCCGTTGTTTAAGATTGTTTTCAAGACTGTTTCTAAATGTATACTACCTTAATTTTTGAATTGGTCTTCATAGTGGTTTTGTAACATAAAATTTTAGGGAAATATTGTTTTTATTAAGTGAATGTATTTATTTAAAAACATAGAAGCTTGTTTGGATTCTCATTATTTAAAGTGACAATGTGAATGTGGTATTTCATTCTTTTAAAAATAGTTATAGAAGTTTTGGTAAATTCATTAGGTGTGTAAAGATAGGGGCTCATCTATAATTTTTAGTACACATTGTATTTTAGTCTTACTTTTGAAATAATGATGGGCATGGTTTCGTGAGTGGATCATTGGTTTCAAAAAAAGTGTTGGTTCTATTGTGTGATAACAAAATAATAGTTTTAAAAGAAATATAAAACTAATATGCATGTTTGGTACAAATTTAGATAAAGGGTCCATTTCTATTATCTAGTAAGAATAGGTATTTCTTGAATGTTTAGAAAAGTTTTAATGAAAATGTATTTGAACAAGGAATTTAACAACCCAATTGGGACATTTAGTTAAGTGATGTACATATTTACGTATATATATTGGGAACCCCTATCTATGATTTTCTTTTTTAGGGTCATCATATAGGTGATGTGACGGTTTGGGGTAGGCAAGTGTGGTGGTGGTATGAAAGGTTAGCCACGCATGCACGGGTCTCCCAATTACAAAATATATTCATATTTAAAATGGTTTTCCGATAATCATTTAGGGGATCAGATAATGGTTGTTTGATATCACTAATTAAATAGGTTATTACCTTCCTCAAGTTATAGACAGACGAAGAGGAATGTTCCACTAGTGAGGCCAGGTTAGGGTAGCTTCTGGGTTATTGACTTAGGGGATTCACCATATGTCAATAGGTGGTTCTAAACAGAGTGCGTCTAGGGTTATTCTAGGGAAGATTATGATCTCCCACGGTTATTATTTATATTTTTTATTTAAATTCTATGGTACTAGTTTTTTAGAACTACCCTGTCTTTCCTTGTTTTGGTTTTTAATTATAAAATGGAAATAGGTTTTATAAATGGAAGTATGGCATGGGTTATTTTAAAAGATAATCGATATTTTTTATTAAAGTGTGAAAACCAATTTTTTTAATTGAATTTAAAACTAATTTTTATTGAATTTTTTCAAGAAAGGAAATAAATGTATTCTATGATAATTTCCAACTGAGCATCTTTATGCCCATGCCTAATTTATATTGTCATTTTTAGGTTACTCTAGAGTTAGATCTCTCTCGGAGCGAACTTGGTTCTAAGTTGGGTGGTGACCTATGAGGTCACAAGGATATATGTTGAGTTTAATTTCTTTTTATTGTTTGTCATTATCTATCTCATTAAATTTTTATTTGTTCATTTGTCTTTCATTAATGGGTCGAAGAATTCCCACTTGTTAATTTTTGATGCCTGACACTCGTTGCCAGCCCGTGGGGATCGGGAATGCCCTTCGGGCCATGCTAAAGGCCAGCTCGGGTGACCGGTTCAGGGTCGACCAGGGTTGATTTTGAAAAAAAAAAATTGTATTAGAGGAGGCCCTTTTTGGGATGTCTTATAGATATATAATAATAATTTCAATACTCGGGGTGTAGGTGCAGGAAGATCATTGCGAACTCTTTCTCACACTGAACCTCTAGTTACCTGGGGTTGTCCAAGAATTGAGTATTTTATCTTGGTTTTATAGAGGGTTGAAAATAGAGGTAATATTATGTAATGTCATGATTTCATATGGATTAGTGACTCATATGGATCATGAGTACATAGACTAAGTTTCTCCGAGTTGTTGGTGCCTACTTGGGGAATGGATCACTACCATGTCATCAGGTTATGCATAACTACTAGTTTCTCTCTCCAGTAGTTTGTCATAAGTTATGATTTTCATGGTTTCATTGGATGTAAGTGTGTTTTTAGAATTTAAAAGGGTTTTACAAGTAAATACTCTCTCCTATAAATGGATTTAATAAGGTAAAGAGTTTTTAACGAAAATTGAAAGCACTCTAGTTTAAACTTTTTTACTTGTTTAGAATTGGAAAATGAATTCATTGGGTGCGTCCCTTGGTGTTCTTTATGAATGGTCACATGTGTATGGGTATGTATATAAAGGGTGTGGGGGTACTTCTTCATTCATGATGTGAGTAAAATATATGGAAACACATGTGACTATTCGTGGGATGCCATGGGTGATTATTTGAAACCAAATTCTTTTCTTTGTATTTTTAAAAATGATTTTTGAAAGAGGTAAATGATTCGGGAAATAATTTTTTTCGAAGAATGTTGGTTCTATTTTGTGAAAAGTGGGTTTTGTGTGTTTCAAAAGTAGACATGAAATACAGTGGTTTTGAAATTGAAGAAATGGGAATTTTTGAAAAGTAAATTTCTGAGTTGTGTTTGTCGTCTTTGACATGCGAGCCAGTTGTTTATCATGAGAATTTATTTTTGTTATGATTTGATTAGATATTCATTTTTTATTCTATGTTTTGATGATGTTTAGATACTACCAGATAGAAAGGTCCCCCTAGTTTATGAAGTGTTGTTCCTTGTTTCTGGTCATTCCCATACATTTCATGTTCTTCCTGGTGATAGAGGTTAGATAGACGTTGTTGTGTGTCTCGATGATATAGAGGGAATATTCAAAATGTTTGTAACTCCCAAGAATTTTTGATTTAGAGATTTCCTAGTATTTATTTAAGGTTCATCATTGGATGAATGGGAGCTGTTCTCTCTACCATAATTGTATGTTCGAATTATGTGGTATGTCTTTAAATTATTCTTCATCTAATGGTTCATAAACAAAGATGTGAAGATGAAGAAAAGGGAAGAGCTCATGCACATTGAAAAAGTATAAATGATGGAGAAGGAATATATTAACCATTTCAAGGAACTGGTTTCCTTTTCTCCAAAGATAGAATCACTAGATAGGATGAAGACATCTCTCTTCATATGGGGAATTCATCCAAATATCAAGGAGTGGGTCCTCCCTTTTAAGGACCATAATTTTGAGAAGCTAGTAAATGAAGTGTTCCTTGATGAGTTGGTCTCTAGAGAATAGGCAGTTGGAAATCTGGTTTATATTTATTCTCATGAAGGTTCATCATCTGGTGAGGAGTGCATGACAAAGGAACTTATTTCTATGGAGTCATCTTCATTAGTTCTAGTACATATTTCCTCAAACCGTTTGAATGTGTTTCACCTGTGTGGCTAGTTGTGGCACTCAAATTCATCAAGTCGCATCTCTCTGAAGACGTTCCATTGTTGTGGTTGTCTAGGTCCTCTAGATAATATTTTCAAAAAAGCGACCCCTGAAGAAGAAGTTCTAATCACAGAATTCTAGTTCCTTACTAAGAGGTAGGATATGATTTAACCATCAAAGTCGCATTCATAGTTCACGAGGTAAGGCTTTCATATAGTCTGGAGTTGCTAGAGGTGTGAAAACATAGTTAGGGATTTGTGTTCCATGTTGCGATTGGAACATTTAATGATTTTTCATTCCTATTTTTCTATAGTTCAGTTCTTTCTACCATTATAAGTACATCATTTCCTTGGAAGATTGGGATGATCTTGTTTCATTGTAATCCATAAAGTCTCATTTGTCTAGATATAGATTTCTGAATCATACATTTTTTATAAAGTGTTTTTGGATCTAGTGTGGGATAGTTTTGGTTTAGTGGCTGTCATTTAGGGGTGATTGGGTTTTTGTAAGATAAGTAAATGGTGTTCCCAATCCATTGTTTAGTCGGGGTTCCCTTTCATGAGTTATCCCCTAATATTTTGGGTTCATTTTAGGTGAGAAAAGATCTTATTCATAATTGTCAAATTGTATCACTCATGCTATAGAGGTTGGTTTGGATCGGTTAGGAGTTTATACATTGGGACCCCTTCCCATGGTGGTATGTTTGGTTTATAATTCTACTTCATGTAGATTCCTTATGGTGGGGTGAGCCCCATCAGGTTCTCCATTTGTTTTGGGTCTTATTTTCATCTTAATCAGTCTGGTGTGACTTCTATGATAAATAATCACCCCATTATTCCTTGTTTCATCTGGTTTTGTTCGGGTATAAACTCAATTATTGACCAACTTTCGGCTTGGTGAATTTGTATTGGAATAATGTTTTGTAGTAAGGTGAATTGTCACATCCCAGCCGTTAATATTTATTTTATTTTATTATTTCTTGGCTTCATCTAGCCTCGTCTAGGTTTGGGTTGAGTGATGGTTTAAATTTATTGATGTTTGTTGATTTTTGTGGGTTTCGGACCGATGTGCGGGCACCACACAGATGGCGGTAACCATGTGGTCAGCCCAGGTGCCCGTGTGGTTTCCTAATACTGAAAATAAGAAAAATATTATAAAAAAATGTGAATGTTATGTCCTAATAATAATAATAATAATAATAATAATATGTGGTGTATAATAATAATTTTATTGTTATTGAAAGTGTTATTAATATTTTTATTGTTAAATAATTATTAATGTTATTATTATTGAAAAATATATTGAATATTATTAATCATATGGTGATGATGATTATTATTATTATGATTATGAAAATAAATAATAATGTTATGATTGTATCATTATTAATATTATCATTAAGAATAAAATTATTTTTATTATGTAAATCTTTAGAATTAATTTATTATTATGATTGATTATTATTAATTTTTAGTAAAAATAATAATAATTTTATTATTATTATTATTATCATATTTTTATTATTGTTTAGAATTTTAATATTATGATTACTAAAAAAATATTATAATTTTATTTATTAATTGTTTTTATTATTATTATGGTATGTTTTACTTAATATTTTTTAAAACTTGTGTTCCCCTCTCAATACCCTAGTTATATCCACATATATTTTTCACAACGCCACCCCCCTACTAGTTTGACATGTGCATACCCCCCATCTAATATCGGTGATCTCGCCCTACTCTGGCATGGTCTAACCAACCAACCTCCAATGCCCCTCCCTATCCAGCTAGATTACCCTCTCGGTGCACCCTGATCTCAGTAGCCCAACCTCCTTACTCCACCCTACTCTGGAATGGCCACCCCCTATCCACCTTGTTCTAGTGTGGTCGTGACCCATCCCATAGGAAATACTCTCCTAAGGTTCAATCATTTTTCTTTTCTTTTTTGTTGTTTCCTTCATTTTGGTTGTACTGTTGAATTAGGGTTGATGTTTGGTTTGATATTCTTCAAATTTATGTTTTTTTGGATTTTTCCTGAAGGTGTATTCATCCTCCCAAAAATGTTTCATTGCATTTTCATTCCATTGAGGTAGATGATTCCATGTTTTTCTCCTTTCTGAAGAAAATTCTTGATGCTGGAATGCATTAATGAATATTTAAGTATGGTATGCTGGTTCAAAATATAGACAAATAGTTTATTATAGTGTTTTAAAATTTTTAGAGCATGTTAAAATATCTTTTGGTGTGTTTCCATAATTAAACATTATTTGATAAAATTTGTGATTGTTTGTGTGATTTATCACGATTTATGGGATATATGTGTTGTGTGAATGTAGTTTTCAAGATGACTGGGTATGAAATTAGTTTTAAAAAGTATTTTTCATCTATTATTTTAATATTCTCAAGGTGTAAATAATTTATATACTTCTTGATATTTTATGGTAATTTGTATAAATTATTTATTAAATTGTTAATGTAATGTAAAACATGTCCAAAAAATGTTTTAGTGTGTGTCTGATTTTAAAGTGATGAATTTGACTGTGTTTTGATGTAAAGCCACGTGGAACTTCTTAGAAATTATTTATAAATTCTTTTAATGAATTTTTTTCCAATTTATAATTCTTAAGATTGAATTGATTAATTATTTGATTATCTTAAAATTTTATTTACATTGTTAATTGGAAATTATATTCTAGGAAAAGTGGATTTTGATTCATGGAAAATCATTTTTTACTCACTACACATGTTTTACCTAATCATTCAATGGGGAGTCCCATTTTTTATGTTTGTTTTCGAGACTTCTTCCTAATGTATACTACCATATTTCTTCGATTGGTCTTCTTAGTGGTACTGGAACTCATAAATTTTGCTCAATTTTTTTTCATATGTTAATGTATTTCTTTAAAAACATATAATCCCATTTGGCATCACATTATTGAAAGTGACAATGTGGATGTGGTATTTGATGTGTTTGAAAATAGTTCTAAACGTTTTGGTAAAGGCATTGGGAGTGTAAAGTTAGGGTCCCGTTTTCCATTTTGATAATGTCGTGTGTTTTCTACCTTAGACATGAAATAAATTTGGACTTGGTTTCTTGAATATACTATTGGTTTTTAAATTGTATTTCTTCCCTTGTGTAATTTAAAAAAAATGGGTTTAATATAAATATAAAATGAATAAGAACGTTTGGTACGTGTTTGGCTTAAGGGGATATTTGTGGTGTTTAATAAGAATGGGTATTTCCTCAATGTTTATATTGGTTTTTGTGAAAATTGTTTGGAAATTGGAATTTAACATCCCTATTGGAACTTTTTGGGAAGTGATGCACATATGTATGTATATTTATATAGGGGTCCTCTATATATAATTTCCCTTTGTAGGATTTTCGTATAGGTGATTTCTATGTTTGGGGTAATCGAGTGTGTTGGTGGAAGGTATGGTGAGGCACATGTGAATGTGCCTCCCACTTACACAGTATATTCATATTTACCATGGTACCCTAGAAATATTTTAGGGGATCGAGTAATAGATGCTTGATATCCCTGATTAGATGATTTATTACCCTCTTGGAGTTATATAAAAGCCAGGAGTATGTGACACTAGTGTAGTAAGGTTAGGGTAGCTGGTTGGTTATTGACATAGGAGCTTCATCGTACGCCAGCAGGTGGATCCTAACGAAGTACATCCTCGGGTCTTCAAGGGAAGTTCAAGATCTTCCATGGTTATTATTTATATTGTTTGATACCTTCAGCGATGCAATTTTTTCATAACTGACCTATCTTTCCTTGTTTTGGTTCTTAATTATAAAATGGCAACTGGATTTGGAAATGGATGTGTGGTTTGGGTTGTTCTAAAATAAATGATGTCTTGTTTATTAAAGTTTGAAAACATATTTTTATAAATTTATTTTGAACTAGTGTTAATGGAACGTTTTTACAAAAAGAAACACATGGATTCTATGATGATTTCATTCTGAGAATCTCAGTGCTCTCCCCTACTTTTACTTTTCAGTCTCAGATTCCTCTAGCGTAGGATTGCTCTAGGTGGGAACTTAGTTCTATGTTCAGGGGTGACCTAGGAAGTCACATTGAGGTATATAAAGTTTAACTTCTTTCCAGTATTCGTGATTAATTTTGGTGTTCAGTTTTTTTATTTTTTTTATTTCATTAAAGGTCCAAATATTTCCCAGTTGTTTAGTTATGATGCCTGACACTAGTTGTTAGCCCATGGGGAACGAGAATGCCATTCAGGACATACTGCGGGCAAGATCAGGTGACCATATCAGGCTCAATCTAGGTTGGTTCATGATAATATAATTCCACCAAGATCATTATTTTTGAAGAGAAGTGAAGAAGTGGTATAGTGTGATGGGAGAATTGAAAGCACCAACCGTGGTTTAATGCCTAAAATATAGGTAGAAAGGGAACTGTGAATGCTAGTACAGTAAACCTTGGGTCAGTTTGGGTAGTCAGCATAAGAATCCCCCAAAGCCTAAAGATTGGGTGAAAGCATATTCTATCATCACTAATGAGTTGGAACATTAAAATTAATTCATAAAAGAAAAAATCCATATTCACTAAATAATGGTAATATTTTTTTATTCTGGTTCTATGTATTCTTTTATATCCTTCATGTTTTTTAGAATAATTGGTTCAAAAACATGATTCCTTGAAATAGATATATCCTTAAAAACATGTTGTTGTGTGATTAATGAAAACCAAAAGGTCAAATAATATCCAATTAGATTATATAGAATTATTCATCTATGGAATTTCATAATATTTCCATTGGTGTAATTTGACACTATATTGGGAATGGATTAGGTCTCGATATATTTAGTTCACATTAAATATCGGGAATCTGTAATATCATTCTATTTCATAAATCATCCGATGATAATATAAAAAATAAAGGGAGATCGTTAATATCCTTTAAAAAATCCATCAATCGTGTGGGTGAAGGTACCCTATTAAGATTCATATCTATCCCAAATGGTTGAGTTGAAGACAAGTACCAACCGTGAGGAAATTCTGATTGTGGGGAAATATAGTGACATATTTCCCAATGTATTACATATAACTACCTCGTTCCATGAGGTAGTTCTCTCAAAAATTACTTATACACAATTGTAATCATTTATTCAACTTACCCTATAAGATAGCCTTGATCAGACTATAGTAAAAAATAGCTAATTTTTTTTGATAAAGGGTTCATATGCCCTAGTGAATTACATTAGGGTATGTCATTTTTCTTTATCAAGAATACAGTTGGAATAATGGGTATATATACAAATTATATGGGTCTAAAAAATACCACCATAAAGTAAAATTATCCTATAACATGTTTTGATTACATGTTCAATAAACATTGAGGAGCTCAGTTTTTTTCAAAGGAAGATCTTCAATTTGAATATCATTAACTAATGGTGATGATGTAAGTTATTTAGAATATAGTTGTGAATACAAGTTATATACACTATGAGTTCAAATTTATTCCATTTATACTTAGTAATTACCCATAAATATTCATTTATTTTATGAATAGAGTATTTATTAACTATGTTGAAAAATCATTGGTAGTGTTTATCAATGATATTAATATTAAATATAAGAGTAATAAGTAATATGTAAATAATCTAAGGATCATTATGTTGATATTAAGGAATGGAAAATGTATGATAAATTTAGTAATTATGAATTTATCGTGAATATGATCATCTTCATAGGGAACAAGATAATAAGTGAGGGAATTATTATAGACCCTTCAAAAAAAGAAATTAAGGAATATACCAGACCCACTAGTATCATAGAAATAAATTATTTTCTTGGATTATATGGTTATTAAAAATATTTTTTGATGTATTTATCATGATTTTTTAGCCCTATGACTTAGTTTACACATAATGGGTTAATGTATGTCTGGATGAAAGATTGTGGGGAATTATTTATGGAGCTCAAAAACTTATTAATCAGTATGACTCTACAATCACTACCAAAAAGGGGATAATGTTTACTAATATATAGTGATTCTTCAAAGAAAATATTTGGTTTCATACTCATGTAGAGTGATAAATTAATATCTTATTACTTAGGATAGTTAATGATCCATAAGAAGTACCAAATGATGAATGATATGGTGTTAGAAAATGTGATATTTGATGGATGATTTAGAGACACTACCTCTGTGGTAAAATTTGTGATATATATATATATATATATACTGATCACACTAGTCATAAGTATATATTAACATATAATAATCCCACCATGTGTCCAAACATATGGTTAGATATGACCATAGCAAATAATTTCACTATGTACTGCCATCTTGGAATGGAAAATAAGGTAGATGATTCCATTAGTATAGAAGAACCCACTACTCAATCCATGATGGAGATTGTGAAAGAACCTATCTTCTTGGATATTAAATGGATGTATTTGGAAACCATTATGAATGTTTATACATACTTCATTTCCAAATTTATTAAAAACCATATATTAATTAGAAGACCAAGGAGGCACAAGTGGGATATTTGGATATTCAAAAGTATGTGAAAATGGAAAAGGATGAGGTGTTAGATGATTTCCACATCACCGATGATGGTTTCATTTTGTTTCAAACAAGTATTTGAGTGTATTCATCACCTGATATAATGGAGAACCTCATTCCATGAATATATGGTTAGTTGATCACACTATAACATCATGTATAACAAACATAAAATCCTTTTTCACGTATTTCAAAAGCTTATTAATTTATATATACACTTATCATTTATAATTATTCTCACTAATTATATTGGTTAGTGATATGTTTCTGATATCAGGAGTGTGTTATCTTGGTCATTTTGAAATAGTTTTGCAAGGGTAGTGTTTTGCTTAATTATTTAAAAATTTCATCATTAATATATTAGAAAAAAATTTAGATTGAATTTTTTATTATTTTTTTATAATTTTATAATTTGTTTATATTTAAGTATTTTTTATGATACTTGCACTTAAATATGGTGATCAGTATTTTTCAATGACATATAACAAATAAATAGTGTTTTATTAAATAATGAGTTAATATTTTTTTTTACAATTCATGAATAAAAAACCCCTAATTAGCATATTTATATGATATATAAACAAAAAATGAATTTCAATAATCTTCCTTGATATAGAATTGTTGAACTATTCAAGTACTTGTTTAACCAAACCCATATAGGAACACACCAAAATTAATAGATGATTACGCTGTGATTTATTTGTAATAACATTCTATAAAAAATCATTAATATATTACTTACTATTTAGTAGGGTTTAAAATTGTAATGTTAATGAATTATAATATTAATATAACAAATATGATGTCACATCATACTATAAAAAATCATTTTTTCCTCTTAGAATTCTCTTTTGGATGGTTTAATTTACACCAATTTTTTATTGATAATATTATAAAAAGGTTATACAACTTAGCATTATAGAAAATTAATAATTTCACAAAAAATATATGTATCCATCATTTTTTCTCATAAATATCCATGTAAACTGATTATTAAATAAAAAAGTATATCAATTGTTCCATGGATGTGGTAATCAATAATAATGAATGGATTTTGATTTAATTTTACATAGAATGAAGAAATAAAGTAAAATGGTTTATCCTGCAGATGTCTAAAATATTTTAGAGGTATAATAATTAAATATAAAATTAGATATTATGAACATCTTTCTGGGAATTTGAAAGAAATTGAACTATTTTTTATCATAGAGGCATTAGTTCGCATAACATATGGATAATGGATTCATTTTTCTTACTAGAAATGGAAAGTGTTGTTAAATATTGCTACATGATTTTAATAAACTAATATTCTAATAGTTATACAAATTCTATCATTTTGAAATTGAAAATTTTAGTTTGATGATAAAAAACATCTCTTAAAAATTAAAATGATAAAGGATAGGTTATAAATATTACATCAATTCTTGGATAAGATATTTTATAATGGTGGTTAATCCTTTAGGGTATGGTAATTTGAGAATCCAAAATCATCTAGATAGTTAATAATATTATTAAGGATAGGTACATGTACATTTTGGGTTTAACTAATGGGGTTATAGTTTTTGGGGAAGTGAAGATAGGAGAGCATATTTTATAATTGAAAAGGGATGTAATTTTCATAAATACGCAATCTCTTTCAATAATGGGAAGTCGCATTCATGAAATGTGGCTATTTGTTTTGGAAATAATGGATATAACAAAGGATAAGCGGGAAAAATGACTCAAAACCCAATTCCACGCATTTTTAAAACATTATTTCTTTCTTTCCCACACGGTAAATCATATTTTTTCCATTAATATTTTTATCAATGTCAATAGTTTTTACCAAAGGTAACATATGCTTTAGTAAAAAATATCAAATTGACCTTATTACATAATTTGAACATTATTGTTATATATTTTAAATCCAATTAATTTTATTAGATTTATAAATATGGTAAAAACTTATGGTAATATAATAATTGTATAATGTATCAAAAAATTTTTTTATAAAATATAAATTATGCTCTAAAATGCAAAATATGTTTTCTAAAATGAATCATTTTTTTCATAAATTATAAATTCAAATATGAAATGCATATTAGGTCCTGTAAAATGTTTGGAAAAAAGTATCATTCATATATATACACTAATAACATCATTGAATTCATGTTATTTACAGAACCATAATTTTATACTATTCCCAAAAAACAAATAACTTTAGATAAATTCAAAAAAATAAATATTTAACTAAAACTAATATATATATATATTTATTAGTTGTTTATTTTTAATATATATATTTCTATATTTTTCAATTTTAATTTTTGAATAAAACTATAAAATAAAATGATATGTTTTTCTAAAGAAAATAAATTTTCAAAGTACTAGTTATTTTATTCATAGTTTATATTAAAAACTATAAATTTAACAATAATAAATCAAAATTACATTTCATTTAAATAATCACATAACAAAATAATTATTGTATTGTTTTAGTAAAAACTTCATCTCTTTAAATGGTAGATTCTTAAACATAATAATGTATATATTATATTTTTATAAAATTTTCATTATATAAATAATTATATTAATACATTTCACAAATTGGTTACTCATATTCATACCTACTAATTCAATAAATGTATTTTATTTCAATTTTTAATTTTCATATGTTACCAAAACAAATATCATGGATTATATTTTAGTTCGGTGTACTGTGTTTAGAATTATATATAACAATATATTTATTTATGGATAATATATGATGAAATCTCGATTTATTACAACCAAAACATAAGAAACCAAACATGAATGAATTGATCTATCCCTATCCTAGGTGAAACCGCATTAGCACTCAACCTTGGTCTCCCCTACCTATATACATAGTCATATGCTTCACCAAATGGGAACCTAAACCAAAGAACCATCATATGATCTCTCAAATGAGGGGACTATAACCTGAGACCCAAAAGCATGGTTCCACGACCAAATAACCTATACCAAGGAGCCACCACCTTTTTACATGAACCTAGACAAAACCTCATGAGTAGAAAAAAATGGTTCAAACCACCTGAGAGCTTGAATGGGGGCCCACCTCCAGAGAACCTAAACCATGGGGACACAACTTATGTACTTGAACATGGCCACCACAACTATATTATTAATGATACATGGGGTACCACTCATATAGGGCACCAAACCTAGAAATCAACTCTCCCATTATTTTATAATTTTTTTCCACCCACCGAGTCCACTACACTTGGGATCCCATTCACCCAGCAAAACATATTCATAGATGTTCCCAACCCTCAAGGTTCTTCTTAAGGTCCACTTCACCTGAGTCTCCTATATGGTAAAACCTTTAACCAATATATCCTGCTCAAACACAACTTATTTCATACCTCATAAATGGGTTCCATTATTAATGTTTATTGAACGTAGTTTTAAGAAAAAAACCCATTAAATCTACGTTATGAGATGAATTACCATTATATCTTGTGTCGGGGGTTGGACATCCATATATTGGCCTCCTACTATGTTTATCCTACAAAGATACTCTATTTTCCTACTCCATTACGAAGATAAATAATAAACTACAATTTTATTATTACTAGGTTTAATCCCCAACTATATAATCTCGTTACTAGTTATAAATATATAGGATGAGACATAAGTCATGGTAATTCATAATAATGTCTCAATATTATATTTTCCCCTCTAAAGTCATTACTATTCTATTTGGGTGTCTTAAAAGGTTTATTCTCGATCCACTCTGATATTTCTTCCTCTTAAATTTTTCCATAATAAATCTGTGTGATAACTATATATGACCCTCCTATAAGGTGTAGGACTCAACAGTTACCACCTTCACATGTGTCACATATGAGGTCACGAATCGCATGGATTCACAATGAATATTCCCAATATAATCTTGTATTTTCCCCCTCTTATGCCACATGAATATATGGGTAATCAATAATGTGTGATCCCAAACCTTTATAGTTCTATTTCCTCAAATACTTTATCAATCAATAAGAGACTAGATACCATATATAGTTCATTTACTATGTGAAATACACAACCCTTCCTACATTCACTTATGCTACATATTATCGCAAACATCTCCAGGAAAACAAACTCATAGTCCCCCCTCAATCTCATGCGGTCTCAACTTTTATGTCATGGACACCCTCTATTGGCCTCAACCTATGTATAATACAAAAATATTATAGTATTACATATCTATATAATTGACTGCAACATTAGAGGTTAACAACCATATATTGACATCATAATTGGTTTAGAAACCAATTGTTCTTACCTTCAACCATTTCACTTAATGGGCCATTCATCTTAGGGGATCCCAATTCATACACGATAATAAATATTTTTATCCACTTTTTTTGAATAAGAATCCAATATATTCCTCATAAACTTTTTAATCACTAAATGCTTTAGTATTCCTTCATCATATATGTTACAATTAGAATAGAGGTCAACTACCATATATAGAGATTCTATAAGTTATAATACTTAACCCATGATATCATCACATAAATTATAAATTTTGTTTATTATATAAGTGTATTACAATGGGTAATAACTACTCAATCTATTTTTTCATACATTTTATAAAATAGATATCCTATATGGGAATACAACTATGTGTAAGTCTCATCCTTTGTTATTTTCTTTCCTTTTCTAGGTTTCCAGAAGATATTAAGATTTATACTATATATAGTTATCTAACTAAGTGTAGAACTAAAACCATATTTTTATTATCCAATTCATATATTAACTTAAGAATCTAACGGATAACTTGTTTATAATCCTATAATTACCTTATATTTTCAACACATTTATGACATTAATTTCCTTAATGTCTGACAATAAACTACATTGGATTTTCCTATCACATGAAATAAAACTATGAAATATAAGCTATATACGATTTGATACCAATTAACCAGGATATCTTGGATTCTTATAAGAGGTTTTAAACTATTACTCCATATACCATAGAATATTTACTTTAAATGTTACAACACTCAATCAAGGTAACATAACCATGAAAGGAACCGTAATTTCTAATGTCACATGACCTTAAAATGTATGACATATTATAATAAGAAGAATAAAATATTGATGGTCATAAAACCATTTATATAGGAAAAATATAATTTTCAATTATTAGGCTTATTATCACCTCCTAAACACCAAAAAAACTTCCTATATTGTGTTATGTTTCTAACTTATAATAATAGAGGCTTTAAAAAATGATATTACTAATTATTTGGGGAAATAAAGAGAACATATAGAACATATAAATGTTCTTATAAAAACATTATTTCTATGGATTACATTCTTGGTTATAACCAATTTCATTATAGGATTTTTGGAATGATTGAAAAACATATTGAAAATTATATAACAGATTTTTGATGATTTATTCCACATAAAATTTTGAGATGAGCTAGAACTCCCATCCTTTCAAATTATGTGCATTTTAATGATTCACTGATTATATCCTAGTTATTTCCCACTATTCATATTTTAGTTCACACTCACTCAAAAATTCATTGTTACTGAATTCTAAAAAAAATCCATAATGATAATTTTTCTATATTTTTAATTAAACTTTTTCAAACACAATTCAAGGTATATTTTAAAGATTAAATTAATATTATTAGTGAAAAATTATTCCTACATAGAGAATACTATATATGATATGAGAATAATAGTTTATCAATTAAATATTCCCATAAAATGAGGTAAGGATTGTTTTTTAAAAAAGAATTTTCTCCAATATAGAATGATATTTTAAAGGGAATATAGTGACAACGATACTAGATGGATTATTTTTAAACATTTATCAGTAGAAATCCATCAAATAAATGATTATAATATTTTATTAACAACTTATTTTACATTTAATGTCATAAATAATGTTTTATATGTGATTTTAATGGATAAACATAATTTTTTAAATGTAAATACCAAGAAAAATTGAAAATAATTATTTCTTAATATATTTCCTTTATAAAAGTAAAATTTTATTTCCATAATATCATAAATTTGTTTAGAATGTTCTATAATGTAATATTTTAAATAATTACAATTATTAAAATAAAATATTATGGTAAATTTTATAAATGATGTGGTTTCATGGATGTTGATATTAATCATATAAATAGATCTTTGTCTACAACAGAATCAGACATCCCAAAATTTGATGTTGATAGGTAAAGGGGTTTAAAAAAATTATAGAATATTGACATTTGAAATATATTTTAAAAATAATACCATTAATTTGTCATTTATTCTATATATATGTTTCTAAAGAGATATTCTGGTAGGGGTATTTATCATGTTTCCACCTATATATACGATGGGAATTACATATAGATGTAATGGGTCAAAAAACCATGGAATGTGAAACAATAATATGGATAATTAGGATTTATGACATAAATTATAAGATAGATTGGTTCTTATTTAGGGGTTAAGGGACTAGTATTATTGGTAGGGGAGGGGATATAAATAAACAAATAAAATATGTGAAACCTATATGTACTTAGGGATACATAGAAACAAGGCATCCCACAAGACCCCGTAATGGTATAACCACTATGACACACCTCTTGATGAAGTGTTTTTAGGTTAATACTAAAATTGATTATTAATATAAAAATTATCAGATTAATTAAAATATCCATGACATCATTCATTAAAATTTTCATCATATATATATATATTGAAATTTCATTAAAAGTAATGTAAATATTCCTCATAATATAAGACATTGATTAATCTTTAAATGATGATCCACCTTGAGTATTGTAAGTTATGAATAAATGTTTAGGTTAACAAGAGTAAGATTATTGACTGTAGAAATGAATTACTATAATGAGGATGAAATGATTTTTTTCTCCCCTGGATGGCCCAATAATAATACCACATGTAGTGTTATATAGTATGTAGGTGGAATACTAGAGAGTGTGGATAATATTCACATTCCCCACTACATGAGGTTACTGAGATAGAGAATAAGAGAAAGCTTAAAAATTTACAATTTTCTTATAAAATCCATGATATTTATCCAATCCTAGAGTAGTTTTAAATTTTATTATTATTTCATTTATTGGAGTTCACTAAGACTAGAATTATCCTCATGGATAATGTGTGTGGAATTAAGGCCCTCAAATTAGATATATTAAGGGTTATGAGCGCACACTATGGTAGTATATATTATTTTATTATATATTCAGTTGTGATATATTTGATGTGATGATATATAATGTTAAATGACATATTACATAATCATCAACAAGGTGATTATATACTTAGAGTCTCAAGAACATATGTGTTCTATATATGAGATTATGTTACTTCATGTCCCATGGTCAGTCCTTTTCTTGGGAAATGGTAACATATTAGAATACAGTCATTCAGGTAATTAAACTAGTGGACACATGTATGGGGAAACATGTTTTTCTGGATATTACACTATATCAAATTATAGCATTAGTAAAAATGATTCTTTACTAGATGTCACTTGTTGCTTACATTTATGGGTCTGGAGATTAATATTTATTTTCAATGCATCACGATATTATGGGTTGATATTTTTTTGATTTAATGGGCATTGAATTCAACATATCAGTATTCCGTAAATAAATATCAACACTTATTCCAAATCTACTTTGGATGGGTATAAAGAAGGTATTAAATGTGATTTAATAGAAAGTAACATTTATGACATCTTTCAAAATGTGTTTTTGAAGATATCCAAAATGAGTTATACATAAGGTTTCAAAAGTTATTATATATTATATGAGATAAATTGAAATGAAATGTAGGTTTTTAAGGAATTAGTGTATGTGGTAGATTGAAAGAGAAATACCCTAAATACCTTTTTGGATATAATGCATATGGTTTTATCATATTGTATGACATGGTGATATTGTAAGACTGCACAACCCATGAAATTATTCTATATTATAATTCTATATTCTATAAACCTATCATAAATATATTATCGATACTTGTTTGGGATGTCAAATCGTAATTACTGTCATTAATATACACCTCACATAATAGATTAGATATGGAAGTAGTTATATTCATGAAAGGGTTTCGTAAAATGGCCACATAGAGTTTACTCATGAATTATGACACATTAATAGATGAGAGAAATCCCAAGGATTATCTTGTAGGGATTCATAAAGAATCATTCACCAGAGATTATGATAATATATCATTGGCCAATATTTTTTCCAATACACCCCTCAAAAAAATACTTCATACTTCCTTCTTTACACCATGAGATGCTGGCATACTATGGATGGTGGAGAATAAAAAATTTATCATTGAGTGATTTAGTAACCCATGGATACCTCCAAAGGAGGGACATATTTTATTTCCTATCAACGCTCTCCATCAAGACCATATGATGATAGTGGTGTGGTAGCAACTCATTAAGATGAACTATATATTGTTTAATCATTTCTAGTAGTAATTGTATCTTTTATTTTATCATGGTTATATATTGAATTAGGATTATCTAATCACTTACGCTTTGTCTAAAAATTATTTTTAGATCCCTTAAATTCCATTATATAGAACATAACGTGTGGCTTGATAACCTTTTTCTAGTTTTCATACTAGTATGAAGAATGGAATCCATTATTTTTTACCATCATTGATATATATGATGAAGTTTATATTTAAGATGAATATCAAACATATATATGTATCAAAATATATTATCATTTTAGTTTCATATTTTACATTAATATAAAAATTTATTTTATTAAATATTATACCACTGAAATGATGACCCTCGGAAGACCACCATATCGACCATAGGGAAACGATACACAGTTCACTAAGAAATTACACTTATTTATAATTTACCTCCCCACAACTATTTTGGTCATCCATTATAGGATTAATATCATTTATGAATATTGGATGGTTTACTTAAAAAATATTTATCCAATCCATTACCTAGAAAAACTAAATGTCATTCTATTTGTATCCTACCTAAGGGTATTTGAGAAAAAATCTATCCCAAACCTCATAATGAGTTATAGTTACATAACTCTAATGGTTTGAAATTTCTACCATGCCTTACTCAGGATAATACATCTGAAATCTACTTTGGAATAAACTACCTGGTTGAATGATAAAGGGTATGAAATGTTTTTTTATGGAATGAATCTAACTCCTAGAATTATTTAAATGGGATTCTGAATCATCACCTTATCTTATGTGTTTCATATATGTATTATTAATACAATATATTTAGATTGGAATATTCTTCTTTACACTGAATATATATATTAAGAAAATATTTATGTGTTAATCTTTACATATCTCATATATTGTGGTATTAACTAAAATTTGAGACAAATTGTATCAATACATATCCAAATAAATCATATTCATAATCTAAATGAAATAATTTATTATAAAGTAATAATTTCACATGAAACTAATAACTCTGACATGACTAATATTGTAGTAAAATATATCCAACCCCTACTTTTCTATACAAGGAATAAAACTCTAGGTGAGTAAGTAGTTCAACAGAAAATCTCACTACCCATGGATACATTACCTAAGAGATCCCTCAATCCCATCATATTTCTAGCTATGAATATATATAGTCTATAAATAAATTTTTAATTTAATCTAGTATCATAATTAATTCAAAATTCATGTTAGAAGAAAACAAAATCAATTTTGAAAACTTGTATATACCAACATAGATGCATGCTTTAAAATTTATAGAGTTAGGTAAATAATTGAAATTAGATAATATATTCATTCCTAAAATGATAAATATATTTATGAATAACTAATTGAATAAATTAAATAATTAAATAAAACATGAATGTAAACATCAGGTCAATAATATATGATCAATTCCATAAAAAACTAATTTTCTAGAGTTTATAACTTTACAAAATATTATAGAAATTCGATAATTAAATAAATATATGAACTGTATATTAATTTTAAATATGAGAACTTTTATATTATCTTATCTGGTTGAATTGATGTTAAATATTCAATAATAAATGAAATACAAATATTTTTATATTTTATTTTATACTATATAGATAATTTACATAATCAAAATAAATTATATTTAATATTATTTAATCCATGATGATATAAATTACAAAAAAAATAATTATATTCATTTAAAATTATTTTTTCAACAAGAAACATTAATTTAATCATTTCAAACATATCATTATGAACATTTAAAAAACATAAATATAATTTTCTATATACAAAGACATATTTTATAACTTATAATCACATTATAAATTACATATATAATTTTAATAAAAAATATATTCATTCTAAATTATAATTCATTGCATATAATTTAAAATGGTATTTAATATTAATAGATAATGTTATTAATACTTATTTTATGAATGTTTCTTAAAGATTTTCTCAACTAAAAATAAATACTTTATAATTGGTTAATTTTTTAAAAACCATTATAAATTTAATCAGTTTCCTAAAATTCATTTTTCTTTAAATTAAAAATAATTTTTATATTATATATTCGTTTAGTAATTGAAAATTTAGAAAAATAAATATTTACATAATAAAATATATTATGATGTAAAACATACCGTTATAAGTAATTTTGTGTAAATCTAATTCCATATCCTTCGATTTGAACAGAGCGGGTTATGGTTGATAATTCCAAATTAAAATTGATTTTTATAATATCCATTATCTATTATAATTCATGATATCGTATTAAATTTTTTATAAATTTAAATCTATGATATAGTGAAATACCACTAAAGAGATACCATAGTCTATTTTAGATACACTCATTGACACTATCATAGGACATGACAACCATTATCATGGATATGGGAGATGTGTAAAACTAAACAATTGCACTATTTGAATTATTATCAAACCCTATAACCTAGAAGACAATCCTATCACATCTATTTATATAAAATAACATGAAATTAAGAATATTGAAAATTTTATATCTAATTTAAATCCAATCCATAAGATATAAAATGATATACAATTTATATATTTTTATTAGTCTTGAAGATAGAGTTGGGTTGATATTCAGACCCACCATCAACATGAAGGGGTATGAAAAATCACCGAGGTATATTTTTAATCCCCTATAATCATTACACACATATCCAATGCCTCATTATATGATGATCCTTCCATGTTCTATCAATGTCATGCCCCATCCCCTAGGGCCTGTGTTGTGACTACCCCAATATCGCCTTCTATATGTCAAGGGTTGGTGACTAGCACCAGAAAGGAATATACCTAAAATTTTGAAGGAATTTCCTTTAAACCTTCAACAGATAGACCAAGAACATGACAAGAGGAAAACCATGTAGTAAAAGTGTAGTAGTAAAAATATTTAATGAAAGTAAAGTGCCCGAATATATGCCTAAATGAAAATATATAGGCACAATAGAAAATAGCTCCAGAGATTGTCTACCAGGGATCCTACCTGAAGGGTTGGTACAACTCATCTCCACAGCACTCTACGTTAACCAGTCACCACTCTGTACCACCTGGTCCTGGATCCCCAAAGTCTCAGCCATGCTGCTGGTCATCACACATGACACAACAAGGTGTCAGCGAAGCACGTGTAGGGTGGAGTATAATAGTACCCATAAGGGACCTTGAGACTTAGGAAGGTATCTCATAATTCCAAAAAGGAAAACCAAAAAACAAGATCTCAATCACAAAGCACAAAGAAAAAGAATCAACTCAAACTAGATGTACATCTCATAGATCAGGAATAAAGATGATTCGTCTTAAGCTATATCATTTTATTATGTTAGGAAGTTCCACAACTAAACAAAGAATAAGTTATTCCATTTTCAATCCACGAAGTTTCATATATCGTCGATCCATGAAAGGAATCTCTAAGGATGGTCTTTGTCGAGTCACGCTCTGGTGATCCGCACATGGTCGCTATGATGTTGATCCACACAGGGTCACAATGATTTTGATCCACACAGGGTCTCTATGATGTTGATCCACATAGGGTCACAATTACGTAGATCCGCATAGGGTTTCTATGATTCTGATCTACATAGAGTACCTATGATCTTTATCCACACATGGTCACTATTATGATGATCCACAAAGGGTCTCTCTTAAATTGACAACCCACCATAATATTTCTCGCACTCATGGTGCTTGAGTTCTGTAGTATCTTCTCCCAATGATATTGGTCAGGACTCAACTACCATGATGTTCCACAAAGGATTAACCCCAAGGACTACCATGACGTAAGGGTCCAAACACAATAGATATCACATCAATCAGATGTCCGGTCTGTGAGTATTAAGAATTTTAGTACTGAGGGCCTGGTTGGATTCCAGTTCGATCCAACCTATCCATACTCCAACACTCTCCAAAAATTAGGTAGAGTATCTCAAAAGAAAAATCTTATTCCAAGGATTCCAGCACCGTAGACCGTTCTTCAAACAAATGTTTGGTTTCTGAGATATGAGCTTTTAAACGTATCTGGGCCGCAAAGTGTCTGGATCCGACCGACCCTGGTCTGACCGACCCAACCCACCCAGACCTAGTCCAAACTGATCCGACTCAACCCAGTTTGACCCGACCTGGTCCGACCTGGCTCGGTCTGAACTGGCAGGCCCGGCCTGTGATGGCTGGGCCATAAGCTTGGCCCGCTGGGTTGCGAACCAGCTCAACCCCGCCTTGGTTGGGTGCAGCCCATCGGGAGGCCTGGCCGGCTGGATGGAATGACCCCTAGCAAGGTGTCCCATGTAGAGGTGGCTCATCCCTTCCCAAACGGCTAAATGATGTTTTGTTTTTTAACTCGTGGCGCCATGAGGTGTCGCCCCATATCAGTGGGACCAGCCGAGCATGGGTCCCCGTCAGTCGTAGCTTCATAGCCACGACCTCCTTCCGTGGAACGTGAGGGTTCGATGCCCTGCAGTCACCGTGGCCAGCAGATGTTGATGTATCGGCAGTGGTGGCGCACTAGCGGGGCTCCCGCGGACCACCAGGTGAGCTTTGTCGGTCTGTTTCCCTTCGGAACGCGCCTACAGGCCTCCTAGGATGATTTCGTCGCTGCGTGGCTCACGGATTCATGATTCTATGATGTTGGAAATATGACCCCGAAGAACATGTCAAAAACTAAATAAGCGGAGGGTTGGATCCTTGTTCTTTTGACCCACACTCTCCGCTTTAGCATCATATCAAGTGCAATTAAATAATACCTCAGATGAAATAATGATAAATGACATTCAGTCTCTTCCCGCAAAAACCACCCATAGTTTCATATGAATTTTGGATCAACTAGTTTTGGTTGATTAGTGTTCATCAGGCATTTCATGAATGAGGAAAAGCAAAAAATTCACTTGAATTTAATGAAAACCCCTTCCTTAGATTTGGAGGGGACGTCACGGTTGTTAGAAGAATCCATGTTTGATGAAGCTTTATGCATTCATCGTTCCCAGATTGATTCCTCCAACATTGAATCCTCTCCTCTACTTTTCATTGGTGGAAGATGTTGCAGCACATTGTTTGAAGTTCCTCTCTTCCATGTCAAAAACACAAGCCTGATCATCATTTAAATAGAGGGGTAGGGAGATTATGTCATTGTAAGAATTAATGAGGTTCATTAATGAGTTTTAATAAATTAACCTCTGAAATATCAATGGTGTGGTTATACAACAGAAGAGTAACTCCATTATATGTCTTAATAACCCAGCGGTCCCGCCACCACTTCTCAACAGTTGGTAAAAAAATAAAATAACATTTTTATGTTATTTCATTATTCTTCGAAAAGTCTGTAACGCTTTTTTTTCACTTGACCAAATGCGTTTTAAGTTAAACCACCCTTAAGAGAATATCGATGCTGTGAATTCAAAAGTTCCCTCAGTTTTCAATTCTGATCACTGGTGGAAAAGATATAAATTCCTTCTCACACGTTTACTGAACAAACCTTAAAAAAAGTTTAAAAGTTTTTTCTGGGCGCACCGGGAATCAGATTCAAGCGCCCTAAATTTTTACAGACTCGTAATAATCCCAAATAGTTTATAGAAAATTTATATGTAATTTATGGGTATTTACATTCTCCCCACCTTATGGATTTTCGTCCCCGAAATATACAAACAAAATGGGGAACAAATGGGGTTACTGATCATGTATATGAGCCTCCCGCTCCAATGTGCTCTCCTGGAGATTCTTGTGCTGCCAATGAACTTACACCAAAGGAATCGACGACCCACGAAGGACCCATTCCTATCAATCATCTATCTCCACTAGGAACTCTGCAAACATCTTCTCATCATCGATTTCCAGCTCGCCCTAGGAAATAACATGTGATGGATCATGCACGTACCTAATCTGCTGCGACACATGGAAAAAATTATGCACTCACAGAATCTTTGGGGAAAGTGCTCGATATTACACCACCTCTCCCACTCTATTGAGGATCTGTAATGGTCTGATTAATAGCTAAGATATCTTGATACCCCACCCAATCCACTGTAATCCTCGTCGGGGTGAGACCCGTACGATTACATGGTATCTCTCATCGAACTTCAAGGGTCTCTATCTCCTATCAGCATCAGAATTCATCCATCTTTGGGCAGTCTTCGTCCTCTCTTGGATGATTTTCACCTTCTCAGTGGACTATTGTACCAAATCTGGACCAATATGTGCTGACTCCCCTGGGCCTGTCCAGCATAAAGGTGATCTTCATGGTCAATTGTATTGGGCCTCAAATGGATTCATGCTAATGGTGGAGTGATAAGTGTTGTTGTATGTGAACTCCACTTGTGGTAGGTGGTCCTGAAAACTATGTCAAAAGAAAAGGACAAAAGAATCAAGCATGTACCTGTGTGTATGTATGATCTATTCCATCAGACCATCTGTCTGAGGATGAATGGTAGTACTCAGGCATAAATGAGTCTCAAATGCCTCTTGTAATCCCTTCCACAAGTTGGATGTAAAATGAGCGTCGTGGTCTGAGATTATCGTCAATGGAACCTCGTGAATCAATACAATATCCTATATATAGAGACCCCCCAAGCTCTATACTGATACCTTCTCTAATATGGGTAGAAAGTGGGCCGACTTGGTGAGTCGGTCCACGATCACCCAGATGGAATCATCGCCCGTGGACATACATGGTATCCTCGTCACGAATTATGAGGAGATAACATCCCACTTCTACTCAGGTACCTCAAGTGGATGAGCTAATAATGCTGGTACATGATCCTCAGCCTTCACTTGCTCACAAGTGAGGCATCGAGAAACAAAGTCTTCCCCTGCTTTCTTCATCCTTAGCCACTAGTACGGACATTGGGGTCCTGGTTCATCTTCAACCCACCAGGATGTACCGCCAAACGATATGTATGGAACTCCCTAAACACCTCCTCCAAAAAAAATCAATGGTACCATAATTTATATTACGAAGAGTATGATGTGCTCTCCACCTTCATAAAATCCATCAGAAGCCTATCCTGAGGATATTTGAGCATGTCGGGCCTTGTAGTCTACATCCCCAAGTTGTGCCTCCCTGACTTGCTGAAGGAGTGGGGGATTAACTATCATATACTAGAGGTATGATGATCCATCTATATCCCCAAAGGACATCTACAACGCAGCTAGATGCTCTATCACCTCACTCAGTAATTGTAGACTATACCTTCTGCTGAGTGGGGTTGCTACTACGTTCCCCTTCCCATGGGTGCAGACTATCTCAAAGTCATCATCCTGGAGGAACTCCATCCATCGTCGCTATCTCAGGTCCAAGTCATAACGTGAGAAAATATACATAATAATATTATGATCAATGTAAACAGTAAATCCTTGACCCATGAAGTACTTCCACCACATATTTAGAGTAGATACCACTACTGCAAACTCTAGGTCATGGGTAGCATAGTTCTTCTCGTGTTGTCTCAACTTCAGTGAGCTCTTGGAAATCACCAGTTTCTCCTTCATTGGGTCACAAAATTGTTTAGTCCCTAACATATCGTAGTATACTACATTCCCAACACCCTCTTCTGGTAGTCTCAAGATGGAGTCACTCGTCAGTCTCTGCATGAGCTCCGGAAAACACTGCTGGTATCTCTCTGTCCACACGAAGGGTTATCCCTTCTTTTTCAAATATGACAGGGGTGTATCAACTCTATAAAAGTCAGTTATGAATCTCTAGTAGTACCCAAAAAATCCCATGATACTTAACACCTTGGTCACAATCCTAGGTGGCTCCCAAGAAAGAACTTCTTCTATCTTCGCTGGATCCACTGCTACTCCAGCCTCTGAGGTAACATGCCTTAGAAAGTGGACCTCCCATATATATAACTAGAAAATTGAGAGCTTTCCATAAGGTTGGCTCTCTTGGAGTGTATCAAGAACTGTGTGTAGGTGCATGGAATGCTCCTCCTCTGATTCCGATTATATCAAGAATTCATCAATGAAGACTACCATGAAGCGATATATGTAATGCAGGAATATATTATTCATGAGTCCCCTGAACAATTCTGGGGCTTTGGTGAACGCGTTTTCATGACCATTTAAATTAATAGTGATTTAAAAAATATAATTTAGTCTAGGGAATACCCTAGTTCATCTCTCAAGGAGTTTTGGTGGTTTTATAGTGTGAATTTTTAATAAGAAGTACAAAAGAGGGGGTTATTTGAAAATGGTTTTAAGAAAATGGCTTGATTTAAAGAGTTTAAAAGTTGATAAATAAAATTATTACTTTAGAATTATGTGATAAAGATATCATGTCATGTTCACTACACATATTGGATAGGTCATTGTTCTCAAAATTTCAAATGGTTTTGTTTAATTATTTGGTTCCGGGTTGTCAAGATCTTGATTCCCCTCTTGCCCCTGAAAACGTTGCACAAAGTACCAACCCATGACACAATAATCATGTTGTCAAGGCTCTGAATTCATTAAAAGATTAAGGGATACCAAATAATACTAATATATTTTGTATGTGTGAGAGAAAGAGGATCCTTGTGTTTCCTAATCGGAAAAACCCATGTTTCTGACTTGAAATTTCAACCCAATCGGTGTTGAAATGAAAAGTGGTTCCCCTAATTACACCCATGAAATGAATCCAGAGGAGAAAAATATTTAGATAAAATATAATTGAAATAATCCACACATAAATTATAAAAACCTAGTAGAGTATCATGTGCCAGAACTTCTTCCCTTGTATGTTTAGCTCCCTCGAAATGAGCATCCACCATTTAGCTTTCCATTGAGAGGTAGAGAAGTCTTGGGTGGAACTCCTTCTTCATTGTCGATCCATATATGATGAAAGTGGCCTCTAGAACTTCTCAGATGAGGTGATTATTCCTTTTGGTCTCCAAAATACTAGATCTTTTCCTCCTGGTTGAACTTACAAATGGGGTGCCCAAGGATCCATTTTATAAGAAAATCGGAAAGTGGTTTTGAGAACACAAATTTAATAAAAAACAAAGTCAAATGGGTTTCGAACTCAAGAAAACCTTATATTTCGTTAAAGTAACTAAAATAGTTTATTCATACAAATTGGATATCATCACAAAAAGTTTGGCACAAGTTGGAAAACTATATCCCAAGATATGGACAGATCACAACACACCACTTTTGACTTCAGGCAGATTCGGTGTGCGGTATATATCAGGTCAGGTGGGCAACCCAATGGCCGAATTACTCATGGATTTCTTAAGATTAAATGTATAACAATGAATTTTGGACCATAAAACAAACTTTCAGCCCATTTGGATGCACAATTCAGAAGAAGTGCGTAGATGAGTCCACTGGTGTGCATTAATCTTGCACAGTTTGGCCCATTTTTCTTAGACATCATCATGGGACTGCCAAATCACCTCCTCCGACAATGGAATCATCAAAAGAAGTAACATTGACCTTTTATCTGTGATAAACACAAAATAAAAGATTCAAACATGGAATGAATTTTTTTATTATTTTTATAATTTTCAATATAAAACAAGTTTAGCACAGTGATGTAAGGGTGAAAATGAAATAGTGAATTGCGGTGAGATCAGATGGTCATGCCGAAAGGCATCACCAAGGACTCATAGTGGTCATAAAAAATCTAAAAGCTACCGTTGGTACATCCTTGTCCTATAACCTGAGCTAATGATAGCCTGATAATAGGTTTATCTTTGAAAACCACTGAGCTCCCTTCGGCTGGTTGAAGAGATCAACAATCCTCAGAATTGTATACTTTCTCTTCATGGTTACCTTGTTCATGAATCTATAGTCCACTAAAATCTAAGAACTCCCGTATTCCTTCATTGAAAACAAAATTAAGGATTCCCATGGATAAAAATTTGGCCTTATGAACCCGTTCCTCTGCAAATCCTCTAGTTGTACCCACAACTCATGAAGCTCCGTGGGAGACATCTAATTTGCTGGTGTAGATATTGGTGTCGTCCCGATGTACATTTCGATGTATAAGTATACGTATCTTTGAAGAGGGAGTCCCATAACATCATTAAGAAATACATCAGCATACAGGCCTACCACTATAGGATAGGTCGAACTCCTCACATCAACTACTCTGAGGGTAAGGCTAACCAATTGATGAGTGATTAGTTACACCCTCCTCTGAGAAAGACCATCATGAGCAGAAAAGGTTCCCTTCTCATCAGTGAAGGAAAACCTGGTCCCATCCTCATGGAAACACTGAACATTGCACCTAAAATAGTAAATATGAGCATAGCCCATGGATAACCATTCCATACCAAATATGACATCGTAAAGCCTCGATACTACTACTAGGAGAACCGAACCAAATATCTCACCTCTTAGATTAAGATCACTCTGTAGGAACCAGTGTGTGATCGCTTAACCTACTACTATAGGATTATCTAATCGTAAGGATCAATCCAATGGCTCTACCAGAATCTCCGAGCTCCAAATGAGAGCTGTGAAATGAAAGAGTGATTGGAACAAGTGTCTATAAGTACTAGAACCAGGGTTAAGTACACTAAAATCATACCTCAAATCATATCTGGAGTACTATGGTTACAATCCTTAGCTTCTTGAAGTTGTGATCATCCTTTTCCACTTGATCCCTGAGGATGTGGTGGACCACCTAGTGGTGGTGGTGGTATAACCTCAAATCGCCGCTCACTGCCTGCTGCACTGCCTACTCCTCTTCCCCATTCTCTTCCTTATGGACCTCCACATTTGAATCTATTCCTCTTCCTTGGTAGTCCCTCGACTTTATGTGGATTGTCGGTATGGTGGGTCTGGTAGTCATGATCCATGTGGACCTTCCTGCTGTACTTGAAGAACAGTCTGCTCCCCTATAGGCCTGCTCAACCTCGTGAGCTCTGTACCTCTGACCCTACATCATGGGGTCATCCTCTGGAAGGTATGGCCTACTTGGACCTCTGTTTCATCTTCCTACTACCTTCTACAGATGACTCAACTACCTATCATCTAGTGGTGGCTCTCACTATCGGTTCCTGCTCAGCTAAAAGGCTCTACACCAATAATGCTCACTCGAGTACTCCAGCCTCCGTCAGGATATTGAGTGATATCATCGATGGTCTGATCTTCCACTATAGACCCTGATCAAAGGATTGAGACCTAAATAAAGGGTATTGTACTTTGTTTATGGAGTAGTGAAAGAGTTCAGTGAATCTCATCAAGTACTGGGCTACTATCAGGATTCCCTACTGTAAGGGTAGGAGCACTAGAATATGCATAGAGCATAATGTTACTGGAATGAACTATGCCTAGAATAGGTACTCAAAGACCATCCAGGTTAGGGTTTCCTCATCTTTTAACTGGAGCACCAGGCTCAAGAATCTCCCTATCAATCCCTAGAAAAGATAAGAATCTAGGATCACCATCTACTCTGCTGGATTCCCAACTTGGAGGAACACTCTACACACAACCTACATCCAATCCTCAGCTACCTTGGGATCTGTCTCACCTTGAAACCTTGGAGGACTCTACTTCAGTAACTCAGGAAATGCGCTCAGTTGGTGTGCACCATTCTCTAGTGGTGATAGTGGAAACTACTACCCAATGGGTAGTGGTGCTGCCAGTGCATCACCCGAAGATTCTATCATTTTATGAGGTCCCTACACGGAAGGCTCATCACTCGGTGGGTCGTCATCGTGATATCTCCCTAGAACCCTTCATGGCTATCTATGTGGAGGCATCCTGAATGAAATAGGTGTGTCATGGTCAATAAGTTATACTTGGTGAGATGACTCAAAAGCGATCAAAAGTAAAACACTTCAAAAACACACACAATCAGAGTTTTCATTCACCTAGTCAGAAATCATAATTCAGGGTGTTGGTGTATGGATACGTCGGACACCGCACCAACACTGGACTCCAATAACTGAAAACCACACTCAAAACACTTATCACTATTGCTCAATTGGAAAGATCATAGTCCAAGTTCTTTGGTTAAACTGACCACACTGATACCACTTTGTCACGACCCGTCCCCCGGGGCCCGTTTCAGGACTACCCCTAAATCGCCTTCCATAGGCCAATGGTTGGAGACTAGCACCGAAAAGGCATCACCATGAATGTGTGAAGGAATTGCCTTTAAACATAAAAAAACAAAGACCAATAACATGGAAATATTCAAACCATGTAGTAAAACTGTGGTAGTAAAAGTGTGTTCTAAAAGTAAGGGGGTGGAATACCATCCCCACTAAAAAGATAAAACTACATCATAAAACCGCTCGAGAGATCATCCTCCATGGATCCTACCTGAATGGTAGGTATAGATCATCTCTACAGCTCTCTATGTCAACTGGTCCCCTCCGTGTACCACCTTGTCCTGGCTCTACAAAGTCTCAGCCAAGATGCACGTCATATTCCCAAAACAAGGTACGGGCGAAGCCAATGCGGGGGTGAGTATAACAATACCCAGTAGGGACCACGAGACCGCCAAAGGTCTCTCAGAATTACACAAATGAAAATCAAAAATAAAGATCTCAATCACAAATCAAAAAGAAAAAGACACAAGTAAAACTAGGTGTATATCTCATAGATCAAGAATAAAGATGATTAGCCTTAAGCTATATCATTTTATTCGGTTAGGAAGATTAACAACTGAACCAAGGAGAATTTTTTCCATTTAAAATCAACATAGGGTCGTATTTCACTGATCCATGACATGCCTCTAATGCTGGTACTCGTCATGTCACGCACTTTTGATCCACACAGGGTTGTTATGATGCTGATAAACAAAAGGTCGCTATGATGTTAATCCACACATGGTCGCTATGATGCTAACCAATAGAGGGTTGCAATGATTATTATCCACACATGGTCTCAATTATGTTGATCCAAACAGGGTCTCTATGAAGCTAATCCACATAGGGGTGCTATGATACAGATCAACAACGGTTCACTCTTCAATTGACAGCCATCCATAGGATTCTCCGAACTCAGAGCGCTTGAGCTCTATAGTATCTTTTCCTCAAGATATCAGTCATGCCTCAACTGCTAATAAGTTCCACAATAGAGTAAATCAAAGGACCGCCATGTCGTAAGGGTCCCAACGAGACAGACAGTACGTCAAACAGATGCTTGATTTGTGAGTTATATGTGTTTAAGTATCGAGGTCCCCGTTGGATTCAGGTTCGATCCAACCCAGCCGTACTCCAACTTTCTCGAAAACTCAGGTGGGGTATCTCGAAGAACCTTCTTTTTCATAGGATTCAAGTGTCATAAATGGTTCATCAAACGGATGTTTGATTTGTGAGATATGGACTTTTAAGCGTATATGAGCTAAAAAGGGTTTGGGTCCAGCCCGACCAGGGTCGGACCCGTCCCGGCCCAAACTGGCTGGGTTGGCCTGAGTGCACTGGGTCGTGGAACATCTCGGCCCACCTTGGCTGCGTGCGACCCGCTGGGTGGCCCGACCTGCTGGCTGGTGAAGTCCCCTAGCTTGGTGCACCATGTAGGGGTCAGTCCTCCTTCCTGAACAGCTTAATACCATTCGTTTTTTCAAATGGCGGTGCCACGTTGAACCGTCCCCCTATCAGTGGGACCCTCGGGGCCCAAGTCCCCCTCCACTACGGCATCAAAGCTGCGACATACTTCTGTAGAACGCGTCTTCGCTCAGTTCTTCTAGTACCATGGTCGGCCGCAACATCTTCGGATGCCGCCTCTCTTCAGTGGCCTATGAAAGCTGGCCACCACCGCACGAGCGGGGCTTCTACCAGTAATTGGGTGAGTTCCAGTGGTCAGTTTTCCCTACTAAACGCACCTACGGGCATCCCGGGATGCTGTCGTCACTCTGTGGCTCCCATATTCAAGATTTTGTCGAGTTAGAAATCTTCCCCCAAACAACGTGTCAAAAATCTAAGTGATGGAGGGCCCAAGCATTGTTCTTTGGGCCCTTTCCTTCTGTGTTAGAATCAAATCAAGTTGATGTAAATAATACATCACCTAAAATAATGATAAACCCCATTCAATATGTTCCTGCAACAACCACCCACAGTTTCATATGAATCGTTTATCAACTCGTTTTGTTTCATCCGCATTCTTCAGGACTTCCTAGAATGCGGAAAAGAAATAAATTCACTTGAATTTAAAAAAGAACTACCTTGTAATCGTAGGAGACATCACAGTTGTGGAAAAAAATCCATGTTTGATGAAGCCGTCGGTTCTCATCAAACTCAGATCGATTCCTCTAATACTATTTTCCAAGACTCCGTTCTTCGTTGGTGGAAGACTTTACGGAACTTCGTCAGAGGTTCCTCTCTTCCATGTCAAAAACCCAAGCCTAAGATTCATTTAAATAAAAGGGTAGGGAGATTAACTCATAGTAAGAGATAATTTTGTTGTCCAGTGGTCTCGCCACCACCTCCCAAAAGTTGGTAGAAAAATAAATTAACATATTTATATTATTTTATTATTCATGAAACGTCTGTAAAACAATCATTTTTACCCAACCTACTGAGGTCAAATTTAAGCCTCCCTTAAGAGAATCATGGAACTGTGAGTTCAATGGTGCCCTCCGATTTCAATTCTGAGCACCAGTTCAAATGATAGAAATTCCCGCTCACACATTTACTGAACATACCTTAAAATAGTTTAAAATTCCATTCCATGCTTCATAATCAAGCACCGTCAATTTTATCAGACTCGTAATAAACCAAAATAATTGATAAAAAATTATATAGAATTTATGGGTCTATAAAATCAATGTTGTACTACTTAACTAGAATGTGGTGCACTCATCTTTTTTTATCCATTATCTCCTAATACATTCCTAATAATATCCATGACATAGTAGATATAACCACATAAATCTCAATGATAATGCATAATCCTAATTATACCACTAATCTCAAATTACATCTAGTACTCAAAAATAACATCCTTAAACCTCAAAACTAGGTAAATCAGGGTCATATAATGCTCGATAGCCAAATACAAGACATTGAAACAAGCACTGAACACCACAAGGTCGACAGCGTAGGATACACCCTCAGTGGTCCATTGAAATTTATTAATAACTAAAAATCAGTACAGGGGATCATCAAGAATAATAATTACCCTAGTCCATCTCCACTAAAATAAAAACCATAGTCTCCCCCCCCCCACATTACAGAAATTATCACAAAATAGTACCAATCCCACAATAGTGAACTAATATATAACCGCACGCACAAAATAATCCTCCATAGGTCCCTCGGGTCTATCATGATCTCTACTAAAATAAACCTAGCCATAACCAAAAACTAAATACACCCACTCATCATTATGGTTCTAAATGAACTAAACCTTAAGGAATATACTAATGACCATGATACAAGAAACCATTATTTCTCCTCATCTGGGATCTTCCTAAGTATCATCTAAAAATACACATTGTATCCTCAATCCAAGTCTCATACAATCTCACAACCCTTATCAGGAACTCACACATCATATGTCATCTCTTAATATAATTCTAAACCAAAATATCATAAATTTCCTCTCTCTAAATATTATCTAATTGAAAAACACCATCAAGATATCCTATCCACTTTTAAAGGATTTCACCATTATTTTCAATGTAAAAAATCCATAATAATGGACTACTCTCAAGTCCAATTATGACTCTATGGTGAATAATCATAAAAAACCTCTATAGAGGGTGTAAAATACATGTACCTTTGTTATAAAACATATACCACAAGAAATTATCCTTGACCATGTATCATGGAATGAGCATGTGTAAACTATCCAATGTATATGAATTCCTATCTGGTTTAGTGCATTTACCACACATGGGGTGCATTTATATATACATATCAGTGTAACCCATATAGGATCAAGTCATAAATTCCACATAGCCTTCATTAATGTATTGAACCTGATATCAATCCATGTAATCTGAAAACATAACATCCCTCCTAAGTGAACTGTATGTCCATGTAGTCATCCACACCCAAAGTGGATCAATGTATAATTTCCCAAACATTCATGTCATGTGATTTTCATATAAAACCCTTGGACTAAAAATAAGAATAGATGTAATTTCACTCAGGAAAACATTTTATTTGTTAAATTTTTAATAAATATAAAATTCTTATGATCCGCTAAAATGATTTATTCTAAAAAAAAGTATAATAATTACTCCAAGGGTTCCATAGTAACCCAAATGTAATATTATAACTAAAAAACAAATATTATGGGATTCTATGAAAGTAAAAAATAAAATTCCTACATTGGGAAAAAATGATGAATCATTGATCCCCAATATGTAAGACACCACCATAGAACCCTGATATATCCTTGTAGTAGCTCTCAAGCATGATCCCCTTTCCATCTATCCTTTCTCCTAATTTATCTAAAAGTGAAGAATCCCATTGGTAATGAAATAAAATATATCTGTAGGATGATAATAATAAATAGATTAATAAATTAATGAAAATAAAACAACAAAAATAAAATAAAAAGGGTCTCATGGATAAACGCACACCCAACATGATTTTATTCCATCCATAAGAAAAATTCCTCATTGAATAATCAGCCAAGTATTTATAATTTATATCCAAGAATCCAAAAATAATATATCATCATTTTAACAAACACGAATAATTAATATATATAATTTATTTATCATTAAACATTCCATGAAAATTTAAATGGATAATTATTCTATAAAACTACTCTCCTAAGATAAACACCCTAATCCAGGTCTAATATCACAAATTACCATTTATCCAATTTAAACCGCTGGAAGGAAAAAATCTAGTTTTCCCTTTTTTTTATTACATAATGAGGTAGTTCATGGAAACCATCCGACTTTATATCATCTCACCCTGGATATTCTTAATAATTCAACACATCGATATTGTACCCCCAAGAGAATTAGAGAATTCATCATCCCAACTATCATCCACCTAACGATGTCGCTTATCTCACTATTCTCCCAATTACATAATAATTCATCAAATATTGTTTTGAAACTCCCCAACATAGGCGTCTTCATATCATAACACCATGAAAATAACATTGAACCCCATGGCCCATGCTTTGTTCACCACCAAACATAATGATCATCCATGGCTTAATAAATCACACATAAATAAGACCCTAAAACACCAATCACCTCATGTTCCCTGGTCTCCATCTATGACTCATTATATTCTAAAAAACTAGTTAAAATGAGGATTTCAACCTCAAATGTAATATAGTGTACTCCCCATTATAAGGATTCCTTTAAAAACATGTATTTTTTCGAAATTACACACTAAACACTACACTATCCCATAATGCATAGTTATTTTCTTGGATTTTCTCTTTATTTCTAATTATAAAACATACCATGAATAGATTATCCTATTCTAAAGAACATAAACCCAAAGACCATTCTCCCTACAAAATTCAGTTCCTAATAAACTAGAGAGACATTTTTAACCCTTTAAAAAATGAATATCACCCATGAAATTTTTATCCACATTAATACCTTCCATTTGGGCATCAATCAATAATTATAAATATGTCATCACTCCATAACAACACTTCCCAATGTCAAAAAATGGGGCTAAGAATCAAACCAACCATCCCAATACATCCATTTGTAAACCATTATTACACCCAAAACATAACCTCATAAGACAAATGAAATCTCAATACTGTAAAAAACATAAGGAAAATGAAACCTCATGGAAAATATAGAACAATAAAATCCCCAAGAATTAATTATTTTCTTTATTTTGATAACCACCACCAGTTTGGAATCCAATTTTGGGACCGACCCACAAAAGTATCAATTAATCGATTACCCAAGGTTATGAATTACCGCCTCCACAGAACACCACTCCAATGATCCACATGACTAGTCATCATAAGGTAAATACATGGATTTAATTAGATTATATATCCACCATGAATATATATGGGATTATAACATATATTTTATCATAGATAATTTATACAATTCAAAAACTGTTGTTAGTGAGCCCACACAAAAACATGAACGTGTAATATATATCCTATGTTCATATAATAATGCATGAAAAAACACCTCATTGAATCAAAATTTTATCCAAAAAATAATTTATAAATAAATAAATATGAAAAATCATTTTAATAAAAAAAATACAATTAAATCATACAACCATAACATCGAAACCCAAAAACTACAATATTATTACCATGGTATCCAATAAATCTTACTAGATAAGGAGTTTATAAAGTACCAATGAGGAATGAATAACAATATTTGTTATATCATTAGGAGTCCTATGTACCATCTCCCAAATAGTAATATAAGGGAAAAAGTATACTCTGATACAATATTTTTAGGCACTCGACCGTTTTAACCCAATAATGCTCGGGAAAAGGCCCCAAGAATGCCTTTTTGTACCCCAAAGGATGTCAACTAGCAGTAAGAGAATAATGATAGATAGTGGGGACACTATTCCCCCATATTAGACTATAATAATATTTCAAATGTATCATAGTAACATATATATCCATAATCATCAAAGAACACCAAAATAAATCTTGCAAATAGAAAATTATTATATTAAATTAAATATAATATAAATAATATAACAAAAACTGATCTCCCATAAACCAATCACACATAAGGGTAAATAAATAAAAGAAAATTGAAAATTAAATAAATAAAAGTCTCTACTTAGACCCTATCATTTTTCTGTATAACCAGTTTCCATGACTATCAAACTACTATATCATGAACCCTAAACTCCACATGACCGATTCTAGTTGATCAAAATAATTTCGAATTTTCTGAATATATGGAGAATGAATAATTTCATACATGGATAATAAAACATATTATATAAAAGTTCATTATATATAACATAACTATACAGACAAAAATCATATTGGCCATGTGTCTTTGGAATTATCGATAGATAACCAAATAGTTCATAAGTTAACAACATCATCTCTAACGAAGTTCATTATAACTAGAACCCATCTTACAAAAATCATACCCGAACATTTATTCATAATAATGGGAATGAAAATAGAATAAAGAGTGAGCTGGGATGCCCAATAATGGTAAAAAATTAATATTTCAATGGTTACATAAAATAACATGATAATTATGGTTTTTCAACATGATCATAACATTTTAAAATCAAATCCTATATATCATAGATCATAATCTTGATTCATAGAAAAAAATTCAATTTTAATATGATATGTATCATAAGGGGATCAAATATCATGATTCAAGAGTGCATAACATTGGCATAAGACATAAGATTGGGGAATACACATAGGTGTAAAAAATTATTTACATATAATTCATGTATTACTAAAAATAATATCAAGTTATATTGGGTTCACTTACCTAACTATCATGGTATTCTAGGTTTACACCCAGGACTATTGCAGTAGACAGATTCCCATACTGAACTACTTTCGTTCCCAATTTCCATTTTGTTAATCTCCTAAGATATCAATCATTACATAATTCATTATAGGGATATATTATTTTTCCCCCCCATATCAAAATTTAAATCATATAGATTTGTTCTAAAATATAATAATACATTAATCATATCATAACCCATGAATATGAAATGTGTTTCATAAACATTTCATGATATAATAACTTATCGAATTGAAATGGGTTTTATAATAATTACAAAAGTTTATTATAGCACAACTAGTGTAAAATAAATTGAGTGGAATAACCAAATGTCAATATAATGATAAAAAATATAGAGAAATAAAAATATGTGTTTCAATGGATCATGTCATTATTAAATCATGATAATCATTATATTATCTCATCTTAAATGAAAAATATATTAAAAATATCACATGGTAAATTTCATGAGTAAAATATCATTTTCACTTTGAAATAACTTCTTTATAATTTAAAAAAATTAAAAATATTTATGAAGTTAATTTTTATAAAAATAACCATTTAATCATGTAATATAATATCTAATTTTTTTAGTGGTTAAAATAGTGTTAAATCCCATTCATTATATCTTTGTTAGAAGAAAACATTCCATTCATACCACAATAAAATAACATAAAAAATATCTTTGTTCTGGAAGATGATAAAAATATTCCTTCTAATGTATACATTAAAAAGTATATAATGGGTAAAAATGTCTTTAATGAATCCTAATAATTATTATAACATTATTGAAAATATATTTTTTAGAACTTGGAAATTGAAGAACAATGATTTTTGACTGAAGATAGAAATAAAGATGATTTTCCTTAAAAATATTCTTTCATCCTATTATGTACATAAGGAGAGGAAAAAGAAATAAAAAACATTTATTCTATATAAATAATAATTGGAGAATAAAATTACTATGTTTCGTGAGTGTAATTTCATGAAAGTTAATCATTATAATTCATAATCATTGATTACCACAAAAAATAATTTATCACTTAACATGGGTTCAACATTCATTGAATGTTTTCTAATATCCTATATAATAAATTTAAATTTAATATACTTTTATAACATATAACCGATCATTAATATATAATCATATATGATCCAATTTTAAAAATTCAATGCCATTATATTAATTATCTCTTATTACAATTGTTATTTCAAAGTTTAAACTATTTCCTTTATCATGATAATTCAAGTTGGGATGTTCTGGTCCATGTAAATCTATCATGGTTAAATCCTATAAAAATATAATTCTTATATAAATATATTATTCATCCATTAAATTTATATTTAATTTTTTGATAATGTTTTTGTATAGAAAAATTAATTACATAGTTCATGGAGATGGTAGGTCGTTTGTATACATTAATGGTGTTTTATGTGTTTAATGAATACAAATACAAAAAAGGTAAATAAAAAATCATCATTATAGAATAAATATTATATAACATAAACAATATATATTTATCAAATATATCCTTATTCTCATACATATATAGGGGAAATAAAAAATGAGTTACATAGCTTCACGGGGTGGTAGTTAACATGTACACACGAGCAACATTATCATTATACAGAAAAATTGAAGGTAATAAATGAATATGGTATTATAATTATAGAATTATTTTTTGTTAATAATTTTAATATATAATCATTACACCCAACATTATAACCATGCTTGAGAGGTGGTTATAGAAAATGAATTATATCTTTGCGAGGAGAAGGTAAGATGTATATAAAAACAAACGATACTTCCATGTCAATTATATTATAAATAATGCTAAAAAGTGTGCTTTTATCATCACAATAATATTTAATTTTATTTATAATTTTTAATATAAAATATTACGATAAATATCAAATAATATTTTTATGTAAAATTCAACGTAAATATAGAGTGATAGGTTAAGGTAATTGGCTCTTTACTAAATGAAATAATTTGGGTATACTCTCAAGTATGCTAGTGATTTTATTATGGGAAACCCAAAACCTCCATAATATTGAAAAATATTTTTAAAAAATTATTTGGTAGGTTTTTTTCATTAATGTAGGTTAAAAGTGGGGTAATAAGGAGAAATTGTGGATGTCTTTTTATAAATGAGGGAGAGGACACATATATAATTTCATAAAATATTAAAATATAATAACTTCATTATAAAAAAAACTCATCCCAATGGATATTAATTAAAATAATTATATTATAGGGACTAAAAAACATAATCCAAATAATTTTTTAGGCTTTGTGGTCATTTTAGATCATATCTTTTTTTTGAACACCTATTTTAAAAATTGACATTAAATGAGAAAAAACAAATTTCAACCAAAAAGGGTTAATATTGTTACCATATACATATCATGACTAAATAATAGATAATGATTGATATTATCAACCATATTTTATTCACTTCTACAATTAAATTTTTTATTATGAGTTTTAAAACATTTAATAAAATATTAATTATTATGAAACATCATTAATATAAATTTTGAAACTTTTCATTTAATTTGACATTAAATACATCAATAAAAATATTCAATAAAAATATAATATATCAACACATACCAAATGATAAATATATTTGAAATAAAATATTTAAATTCTCTAATTATCGTCGATTTTATTACATTTAGTATTTTTAATTTAACATATTTTATCTTTGTATTTATTGAATAAATATTAATCCACTGTTGCATATGTGTTTAATGAAATTAATCAATCACTAAAGTTTATAGATAAATTAATAAGAAAAAAAGTTCCATTCCAATAATAATTTATAACAAAACTTTTCCACCTTTTATCCCTATTTAAAAATTTTACAGTTATTAAAATAATTAGACTGATTTGTTGTCTCTATTCATCTATAAAGTTAATATAAAGTTCATATTAAAATGACTAGGATGCCATGTGTCCATATATATATATATATTAAATTAATGTAAATAACCAATATAAAACATAAAATTATATAATGTAATGTCTTATATAAATTTAAAATCCTTATCGCAGTTTTTAACCAAATTTTACACTTTTTTCCCTTATCAAAGTGGAAATAATTTACTATGATAACAATTCATATTGACCAAAAATAAAAGGGGCCTATAAAAAATGGGTCATCAAAATTAAAAATATGGAATCTATTTTAAAATTTTCAATATGTATTATTTATGAAAATTATTTTTAAAATAATTGGACAAAACCTGACAAACCACATTTTTATAAAATATAGCTTAATGAATAAAACTAGGTTTATTCATATCTCATGGATGTCAAAAAAAGTGTGATGAATTTTAAAAAATAGAATTAAATATATAATCTTTATATTTCCTTAGAATTATCCAACTATAGTGATCACTTTATTTTATATAAATAAAACCACATTAAATACATAAAAACTATTTTTTTAAAAAATAATATTTCTTGTTTAAAAATGATTTGCATATTACTCTATAATAAATTAATAACCAATAAATTAATTTTATAAATGTGTAACCCATATATTTTTTTTAAAAAAAATCATATTCATACCATCAATTCAAATGGCTTGGTGAAAACTATAACATTAAATATAATAAATTAATAATAAGTCATGATTTATTTAAACTCAGTGTGGTGTGTAACACAAGCTATTAATGAAATTGAATTTATTTTAAAAAATATTTAAAAAAATATTAGGGTATTACATTCTACCCTAATAAGAAAGAAATTTTTCAATATATTATTTTTCCCAATAACAATAAATGATGGTATATATTTTTCATTAGATCCACAGGTTCCTAAGAAGTATATTTGAATTTATGATTCTTCCAAAAATCGTTATCTAGGTGAGTTGTCTTATTTTGTATCACAATATTTATATTATTCAAGATTTGTACTATTTTATCTTTATATTATTGACAATGTTCCAATGGTATGACCTCTATGTTTAGTACATGTCATGGACCATGTATATACTTCCTCAGTAAAGATACATGGAACATATCATGAAGTAGGGAGTGTTTTGGTGGAACTGTAAACTATAAAGATACCATCCCACTTGATCATGAATTTTATATGTGAAAATATTCATACGTGTCATCTATCAATTCGCCCAAAATCTCATAACATTCATCCATGAAAAAATTCATAGAAAAAACATCTCATTAACATTAAACTCTATATCTCATCAATACTGTTCAGTATAACATTTCAATTAACTATGAGATGCCCTAATTTTTTGCTGATTGAATTTGAATTTCTCTAAAATTTAATCTTATAGATCTACTTTAAATATAAATAAATTTATTTTTCTAAATTAATCGTATAATGTAATATTTATACCCTTATTTCTATAGTGGCCTTTACAATATTCCCTCAAAATGAAGGACCATATGCTATTGTTGAATAAAAAGTCGACTATAAGAAGTTGTGGATCCCAATCACATTTTATATACATAAAAAGTGATCAATGAATATCTTATATGGTTTGAATGGTTCTCTAAGAATAAACATATGTCTGAGGATGATACGTAATATGGTAACTAAATTCCATATCCAACGTGTGATGAAGACTTCTCCATAAGATCGTGGAAAACCGCGTATGCCGATCAGACGCAATGGAATGTGGTACTCCATGCAATATTACCACCTCAATAATTTATATTATTGATAATTGGCTATGAGATACATTTTATCTCATATCAATGATGTCTGCTGAATTATTATGCTGGTCAAATACAACCCAAATAAAATTATGATATTTTGATTATTTGGGGTGTCTAATGAGAAAATTCATGGTGATTATTTCTTATTTCCACTATATTATGGGAAATGTTTAAAAAATACCTTGGATTTCAGTCCAACAGAATTTACATATTGGCATACCAATAAAATTATATATACTCTCAAACATTTATATTCATGTTTTCCAACCATAAATACCCCTTTAGATCTCTATATATCACCACACATCTTGGATAAATAGAGAATGATGAACTATTGGCATCACCCAACATGTCCTACGTCAAATATTGTATGGAAAGATAACATATATGGTATTTAAACCTTAACAATACTTCACTATTATACTTAAATGTGGGAATATTTTAGACCTTATTTTTTAATTACACATCTTCCTTTTGTACTTATTTAATCCCAAAAGAAATATATAGTTGAACACTCATACTAAAAGGATAATATTTTATCCCTTTATTCATTATTTCCAAATCTATATTTTATAAATCCATAAATATTGGTTATTTTGGGATCCTCTTCATAGATATAATAGGATTCTATATTTGAATCGATGTATATATCACTTTGTTTACTTTCCCAATGCATTAATGTTTTGAGAAGGCATAATTTTTAATTAAATCCAACCATCTTATCTTGCATATATTTATCTATTTTTGATCAAATATATAATTCAAACATTTATGATATGAATGTTCATCATTCATTTATCTGTGTATATAATTACTCAAAATCATTGATGTAAAAATTAGTATATCTAACTCTAAATAATGAGTTTGGTAATTTTCCAAATGATATTTTATTAAGGGTGAGGAATAAGTTATATCCATATCATTATTCATGGGGACACATCCTACAACCTTTATGAATTCATCACTATAGATAACAGACTTGTCTCTACTATAGGGTAATTTAAGTGCATGTGTGTTGAGTATACATTTATTTGTTACCTTGAAATTATCTTCAAAATAATTTTATCATGGATATTTCATCACTTCCATTTAAACATGGTGATTTTTTTAGACATTCAAGAAATATTCTCTACAAAGTGTTGATAATATCTTGAAAGCCCCAAAAAAACTAAGGATCTCAAGAATATTTTCTTTTCTAAGCTAGTGTTCAATAAAATATGTCATTAATAGATCCATATTTATACTCTATCATGATATTATATGACAATAAAAGAATCTTATTATACCCAAAAGTTAAATCATAAATTTTTCACGCATCTTAAAATTCCATTGGTTTTTATTACAATCCTGAATTTATTTTGATGATCATTATTTATCATTGAATATATAATAGTATCATTTATAAAGACTAAAAAATAATGATCATGGTAAACTCAAAATATTATATTCATTGATGAATATGGAGGGGTAAATAGTAAGTATAAATGAAATCTCTATATATTCATAGTTTCCATACCTTGTAATAAATATTTTCATTGGTATATCCTCCTTATTTATCCTCAATTGATTTGATCCATAACTAAATCAATCATGGAAAATTATAGATATTTTTATAGTAGATAGAATATGTCATAAAAATGGGTAGAAAGATAATTTATCATCATCGTGACTATATTTTGTTCTCAATACTACGTTCAAATTCACATTCATATTCCTTTCTTATAAAAAAAATTGGTGAACCCATGGTGATACACATGGATTACTAAATCCATTTTCAATATTCTCCAACAGTTGATTCATAAATTTCTAAAACAAAATTGGTTTTATTCTACATAGATTATTTTAAATCAGTGTAGAAAAAATTATGACTTATATTGAGAATCCATATTCACAATTCAATGTAATACTTGGAAACTCGTCTCAAAATACATCAAAAATTTTAAAAAATAGGAATTTACAAAATGTTTGGTTTCCCTCCAACCATCATAGATAAAAAAACCTTTGTTAATAGTAATCAATTTCCATTTAATGGAACTAATATACACTTGAAATTCATATATATCATCACATTGGTAGATGATCATTGGTTGGTTTAGAATATAAAACAAGACATTCCTTCCACAATAATTGATGTAGGATTTGTTTAATAAATTATAATTCATGCATTAAATGTCATTTAATTGAACTTTATGGAGTGATATGTTATTTTTCAGAATCACATACCCATAAACATCAGTTTTATATAAATAATTGATTTATTTTTTTATCATTATACCATCTAGGGATTTTACTGTTAATTCAATATCTAATTATTGAGTTTATGAATTCACATTCCATAGTATATTTCGAAATATATAGGGCTTCATATAACTATTATCAAAAGGGTAAAATAATAATTTTAAAACACTAATAACAACCATAACATAATCATTTTTTATTTAACCCCTTACTAAAAAAAAGTTTATGATGACCACCTAGATTTTTTTATTAGAGTGATCCGTCCTGAAAAATAATTCATAGATTTTCTAAATCATGACATAGTATTCTAAATATATCCTTCCTTAGTTTTAACCTAGTTAATTAAATTTAAACATTTCTTCAAATACTTAAGAATGATTTAAAATGAAAATGTTGGTTATCCTTGCATATCCCCTAGAAAGCACAACCTTTTTTCTACTATAAAAATGATTTCTAAATCCTAAAACCATATTTTTATGGTTACATCTCCTAGATTAATATGTTCTCAAACCATTTACACTTATATAATCTTGTTCATTATGTTATTCTAGTAAAACCACACTTGTTTTTTTTCTCCTACAGAAATTATTATCCAATGATTCCTTATGAAATTTGTTTTCAAGCTAGTTTCAAAAATAGATATAAAAAATATCTAATACCAACTATAGCAACCCATAAAAAACATGGATAATACATATTACAATATGATTAATCATTACATAATATAATGATCCATTCTAGAATCATATAGGTCAGGTATCATTAGAAACATGGTTTGATAAACAACTGGTCCATAAGTTTACCCCATTATTTCATAATAAGTTCATCATAACTATCACCCTTCTTATGAATATCATACTTCACATCTTTAATTATTTTATAGGTAAATAAAATTGAAGAATGTGTGATCTTATATTCTTAGTAACGGTAAACAAGGGAGATATCAATGATCATCTAACGAAAACATAAAAAATTGTATGAGAACATTAGAATAAAATTTCCAAATCATACGTGGCATATCATAGATCATAATTATGATTCATGGAATAATTCATTGTAGTTAGAAATAAATTATCCAAAAATTAATAAAATAAAATTATACAATATAGCACAAAATTGGAATAATACATACATTTTTGGCATACACATAAGCATAAAATACATTTCCGTTGTAGTTAGGTATTATATTCAATACAATCATAGTTGATTAGCTTCACTCCTCATACCATTGTAATAGTCATGTTTCACTACTAAGATTATAATTACGGAAAATGTCCCCTTATAATATATGTTCCCTCCCCATATTTCTCAGTTTTTCTCATGAGATATCCGACATTATACAATTCATTATAGAGATATATAATATTATTCCCATATATTAAATTATGAAATTCATATAGATGTTTTCCAAAAGATCATAAAACAATAATAATATAATAATTTGTGATAGAAAAATATTTATCATATGAATTTAATCATATTATCACCCATGATAAATGAACATCTTTGATAAACATTTCATCAAATCAACACATTATAACACATGGAAAATGAAAATCTTTCATGAACATCATGACATCATATTCATAAAAACTCAATATATTTAATAAGGATGTTATCATTAGATTACATCCCTATTAAATATTAAGTAACAACAAATGATTTTTTAGTAGATTAAAAACTTTATTTTAAATATCCATTGAAATATTTATCGACAAAAATACCCTTTTAAATTTGAAATCATATCTTTTAAATCTAAAATAATTACTAAATATTATGGGAGAAATTTATTGAAAAAAACCATAGAAAATTGTAAAATAATATTCAAAGTATTCAGGGTTCATATATGTGGGTAATTTTATTTATTCCTTATATGTTAAATGAAAACATTTCTATCATAACATTTTAATAAAAGGCCAAAAATTACCCTTATTTTAGAAAAGTAAAATAAACATAACATTAAACCAATTTTAAAAAAATTAAAACATGGGTAAAAATGGCTCTAAACAATATTATAAAATTTGTAAAATATTATTGAAAACAATTTAGTTAAAATGAGGAAATTGATGAAAATTATTTTTGATCTAAGGGATAAATAATGATAATTTTCATTAGAAATTTATTTCAGTCTCCTGAGTAATAAAGGAGATGAAAATTAAAATAAAATTATTTTCTATAAATATCCAGAGGACAATAAAATTCAACTGTGTTTTGAGATGTTGATCTTGAAATTTGAAAATAAGAAATCAAAATCATAAATAATTATGATAAAGAATGAGATTATAAAATAAGACCCTTGATGTGATCCCCATATGCGTTGAATTTTATCGATCCTCATATTAAATATATTTAAATTAATTTATGTATTATAATAGAGTTAATAAAAATGTTTTAATATCAATTAGGATCAACCATTAGTATTTTTACAAATGTTTATTAATAATTCCTTTTTAAAATCATTGTTTCATGGTGTTCAATATTTCATTCTTCTTAATAATTTCTGTTAGGGTGATATAGTTCATTTAAATTTATCTTTATTACATAATCTCCAAAATATTTATCATGATATAAAAATAATATATTATCATTATATATGCATTTGGGGTCATCCATAAATGTTAGACATAGAGAAATGAATTTCTTCATTCATGGAGATGGTAGGCCATGTGTATGCATGAAAATTATTTTCACTTGTAATCATATATAACGAATCAAATCTTAATAATAACTAACAATTTCTGATTAATTTTAAAATAATATACATCATATATATTTATCAAACCCATCCTTATTTTCATCCTTCTAAATAGGAACTGTGAAATGAATCAAATCCCTTCGAGGAGGAGGTTGTCTACATGTTTAAATGCGATATGTTATCAATGTAAAACTTCTTTGTAGGAAATAAAGTATAAAATACCCTAATATTTAAGAATATATTTGTAATTAAATAATTTTTTCATTCGGTACCTTTCGTTATGTGGAACACAAAGCTTTAATGAATCACAACATATTATTAAAAATACAATTTTTTTTCTTAGTACATTATATTAATAACAATTAAATAATTATTTTAGTTAACTTTATATATTATTTATTCGATAAAATATTGTATCACTCATTTAATTTTTTTTCTATGAATCATATTTGAATTAACCATGTTCTATACTTAAATGTTGTTTTTCTAACAAACAGTTTTGTCATGTTTTGAATAATTATTTTTAAAATTAATTTCATCTACTTATATAATCTTAATTTTTAAAAATTGATTCTGTTTTCTGAATCATGATGTCCAAATCTGGTAAACAGGACCCTTTTTAAGCAATATGGGTAATAACTATGGTAAAATTTTTCAACTTTGTAAAGGGTAAATTGGGTTAAATAAAGTAATATCTAAATGTTACATTAACCATTTTTCATACAAATTCCCATTATATTAAGTTAATTTTGTAATTATCATATAATACAGAATATTTAATATTTTAAGAAACCGTTTCCCTAAAAAAAGTCTATAATATATTGAAATAGTATAAAGACAAAAATGTCACTATTTTAATTTTAAATATCTCTTATGTGTTCACATATGAACAAAGGCATGTTATAAATTAATCCTAATAGTAATTTTTGGAATGATTAAATTATATTAATAAATTTAATTTATTTATAATTTTGGTGATTAATTCATATTATATATGCTTATGCAACCATAATCCAATTTTTACTAAATTAATAAAAAATTAAAATAAGTATTTTTAAAAATATTTAAAGTAATATAGTTTTAGAGAGTTATATTTTTCCACAAAATATTTTGATAAATATAACATATTAGGTATTTTTAAAAGGGATATATTGTAATTTTATCATTTTTTATTCTCTTTATGGTCAAATGAAATTTATAGTTACAAAATTGATATTAATGATATTTCATAATAAAAGTTATAGTATAATTGATTTAAAATTCATAAAAATATTATCTTTGGTTATGTAAAAGTAATATAATTAAAATAATAATCCATTCCTTATTTTTGAGTCTCTTTCCAGTCACTAGGACCTTATTATCCCCTTATTGTTGAGATAGATATTACAGTTGTTAGGGTAAAAAATAATCAACAATAGGATTGATGAAGACAATATTGTTTCAATGATTCCAAAACATATAAAAATTTAATTGTATGACATTATTTCAACTTTATTCAAATTTTATTCCAATTAATGGTCATTTGTAATCATTTTACTTGAGAATTAATTCATTATATTTTAATCACTTAAAAAATTCTAAGTGTTTCCTTTCACTCTATTTATATAAGAACTACCTCTAATATAAAACACATTCAGCCATCTATACGGACCATACCATTAAATAATATCTTTTAAATATCACTATAAACATTTTAGAGGTTATGGTCTTACAAAATGTCGAACCATAGGATCCATATGAGAATATATAAAGTTGTGTTTTCAAAGTAGGGGTAATAACCTTAAACAATATTTTTTTTAAATTCTTATTATAGAACCTATAAATCATTTATATTTTTCAAAAAATAATATATTAGTTTTATTAATAATATTTTAATGTTATTTTTGTTATTAAAAATCCTTTCATTACTATATTTTCATAAAATGATAAGTGACAGTATTTCTTTTCTGTACATATGGATTACCATCAACATATAGTGATATATTTCATTTTTTCATCAGCATATTTTATGGATGGTTATTATGAAGGTTATAAGGTTATATGTAACCAATATAATGTTAATATACTCTATTAATTATTATATCACATCTACCTTCATAACTATAATTTCAATTAAAAACAACAACTTCACTTTTGTGTTCCTGTGGACCAACACCCCCACGAAACGATGTGTTTTTTTATTCCACTTTTACATTGATGGTAATACAGATATTTTTAATTAATATAAATGATTTATATTATATAATAATTTTCCATGAAAGGTAAACTATTATTTAACTTTCTTTTACTTCATCAGTCAGAAAGTGAAAATTGCATTCATGATTACGTACGACTACCTCTCTCTATGAATGATTTAATTCATCTCTCTATCTCTAAAATTTATAAATGACTATATATATAATACACTTTGACCTATATAGGATTAAATAAATTATAGATATTATGGAACCATTATCAAATTCAATGGAATTGAACTTTTGTACTTAAATAGTCATGATAAAAGGATTGTATAACACCCAAAATTGGTGATTTTATTACTAAATTATTTAAAAATGGGGGTTGAAATATTATAAATTATTCGGATATGATATTATATGTATGTAAATGATTATTATTTTTAATTATGGTTAATATAAATTTACTATATATTTTTTCTTAGTTATATTTATTAATTTGTAACTTAAAGTAATGGAATGTCATCTCAAATTATTATCATTGTGGCATATGTAATGTCATGCTCATATATTCTTTTATGATGTTTATATACTTCTGTTTGAAAAATTTGTAACCTTATTATCCTTATATTCAATATATTCAATGTTTTTATTGTTTTTATTCAGTCATGAGTCTTATGATTCAACTGTTACCAATGTGGTAAGAGTTTTATGTGACAATCTCATTGTTTATATATATTTTTTATGATAATTTTTTCTATGATGAAATATTAAGATATTCAACCCAATGAACTCGTGAATTTCATTGCACTATATTATTTTTTTATAAGAAATATTTTCCGTTATATCTTCTATCTATATGTTCTCTAGATACATAACGTTAATTTTTAATTAAAACTGAAATTATTTCTCAATTTAGATGAAAAATATTTTCTTCAATATCAATGTTTTAGAAATATGTTTTCAATAATTTTTTAATATTTTAATATAGTTGTTAAAATAAATTTTTTACTTTGATTAAATTTTTGGAAAAATGTTTCAAATTGAATATTGTTTTTGTTATTTAAACGATGTACTTTTTTAAAATTTAAAAAAACATGAACAGAGTGTTTTCTTCTAAATTGTACTACATGAGATGAATTTCATGCCATTAGGAAGAATAAATAGTATAAATATTTTTTTTATAGTTTTCTATGTTTATTTCTATTTAAATTTATATTCTCAGAATTTTTTTAATTTATATTTATAGAAAATTGATTTTCAATGTAGAAAGGGTTTTTTCCATAGGAATGGATTATAGCTATTATAATGGAATCCCTACACTTAAATGAAAATAGCCATTGATTTCACTTATGATTTACTTGGAATATGATCTATGGGTAACTTCCTTTTAATTTCTCTATGTGGATTATGTTTATTATGAACACATTTTTTATAAAAAAATTCCTTTTATATGGGGTTTCTATGATGCTGAATGGCCCAAATGCCTTCATTTTTATTGATTTTTGATGACCCCCCTTTCATGGGATGAGGGGGAACCCTTATAAGGACTGTAGGCTTAGAGATTACAGGGCCCGTAGGCTTATAAGATTACTTGACCCCGAAGGTCTTATGGAATTCAACCAGACTATCTACAAGGAACTACCCCTCCCCAGCATCTGCATAATGATAGTTGCTCTCCAACTTCACTTGGTCGTCTGGCTAGGCTTCCCATGAAAGAACAAGATGGTCTTGATGGAATATTCATACCCTATCATTCTGACAAATCCATTTGGCTCTGCTCTGGTGAGTGCACCTTTCTTTGAATCTTCTTCTAGGGATGTTCCTTTTTTTAGTGTTTCTGGGGCAACAGCATGTGGCCCAATGGCCTTGAGGTGGCCAGAAGGCCTTAATGGTGGCCTGAAAGCCCTACTGACTTGAAGGCCAGGGTGGCCCGAAAGCCTTAAGGACTCCAATCCCAAACTAGTGGCCCAATCTGAATAGTTTCAGCTACTGCAGTACCGAACAGTACCTACTACAGCAACTACTATAGTTCCTGCTACAGTACCCACAAATTGTACAGTCTGCTACAGTACATGTACAGTGTATAGTTCTTCTATAGTACCCACACAGTGTTTGTGGTATACATATGTATGGTATTAATTTTGTGATAGGTGGGATTTTATTTTAATATCCCACTAAATCATTGGGTAAATATTGATATGTCATGAGATAGACATGAATTTAATATAGAGTAAACCCAAATCAATATTATACAATGCCAACTATAATAGACTTATATGTGAACCCTGACTACCATTATAGTTTTATGAGTGATTCCAATCCACTATGATAGTCTTCTTAGTCTTAATTGACTAATATTGAAATGATTTTCTATGCATATGTTTATTCCACAATTCCATGGCTTATTCCAATATTATGATCTCATAGATCTTGTTTCTTGATTCTATTATAATTCATGTGTTATTAAATATAGAAATATATTCCATGACTTGATATTAGGATCTATGATATATAGGGGATTTTTTTAAATGAAAATCTCATTTTCTCATATCCTTAATCTCATGTTATGATTATGTGATCGTTGGTATATACTTTTTTTACACTTATAGAAAAACCATGTTTACCATTTCTTAGATATTATGCCACTCTTATTCTATCATGTTACATGTTGTTTAATTTCATTATTATTCATGTATTAGAAACTACCATGATTTATTCCAATACTCAACGTTATAATCTATGAAACACATGGTGTGTTTTTTTAATTACGTGTTCATTTTCTCATAAACTTATGCTCTTGTTATGCTTTAATGATAAATGATATAACATTTATTTACCCTTACTGAGTATCTAATTTCTCATTTCATTATGTTTTATCCCCCAGTTTCGGAATAAAGATTTAATTTATGATATATCTAACAAGGACTCATGATATGATGAACATAATGGGATGCACATATGAAAAATTTATTTATATGTTCATGTTTTCAAAGATATTAGAAATATATTATTCTAGAATGGATAATAATTCTATGTAAATATTAATCATCTAACATGATGTTATATCTCTGTATAGAAATTATGGATCACAACAACGGGTATGATATGAAGGATTATTTAAACTTTGAATGCTTGAATGAGAACCATTCATGAGAAATTAGGGGATATGTATATTTGTATGATGACATCCAAATGTTTTGATAATGATTATCGATGACCAAGGATAAACTCATAGTTTCATTGATTGAAAACAATATATATATTTATTTAGAAATCCAATAATTGATTTTTCCAAATTACATAATTTCCTAGTATTATTATTATATCTCATACTACGATTCTCAGTTTTAGTCAAATGATGGAACATGTAGGAATCATGATATTGATGAATGTTTTAGACATTGTAGTGATTTTCCTTCTGATCATCCAAATTTTATGGTTTTTGGAATAAAAATAATTGTTTATAAGATCAAGATTCATTTTTAATATTTTATAAAAGATGATTATTCATGTCTTGAACCTGTCCTCCCAAATTTTACCCCTCATAGGCCGATAAGGATGGAAGAGACATAATAAAACCTAATTCCCACCTCTAGTAGGCCCTGGGTTTGTGACTAGCAATAAAGGTATAATAAAAACATAGATTGAAGGAATTACCCTCTAAGAGAAAACATGTGAAATAGATAAATAAGATAGAAACCAACAAACTCCTTCTCAAACCAGAAGGTAAAATAAATAAAACTTCACATATGAAATTTCATACAAGAACTACTAAACTTTAAAGGGAAAACATTAATTTCCAAAAGAAAGTAAAAGGTAAGGAACCATCAAGCCCAAATAGCCCCTAAAAACCTTGAGCTATTAGTAACTATCCTAATCTCCAACCTATACCAAGTGACCTGAAAATAGTTCATATAACATAGGGTGAGTGTAACAGTTTTCTCAGTACAATCATCTCATGAAAATGTAAAAAATAATTCTAAATCATAGTAAACAAAACATAAAACTAAATCATCCCCTATAAAGGTTTACAATGTTCCCACCATAACCAAAACTACTATCACCAAGTATCACATACAAGAGTATATAATATAGTATGTAATTTCAAGGGTACCCCACTGCCACTTCCCCACTGGTTTTCCTCTTTTCCACAACATCGCACGTCCTGAAAATCTCTCTTTATGAAAACTGTCCCGAATACGCCTTGGTGAAGCACCACAACATGCACATCATGAACCTCACTATTGTATGCACATAACCAAAAGTAACCAAGTAGTTTGGGGAGTCACCACAGATTTCATAGCGTGTAACATACATCAGGTATTATACCTCAAGCCATTCAAACACATACATCGAATAAGGATCCTCATGCCATCACAACCAATACATATTAAACCTATAGTATCCCATATTAAACTATATCCATAATATATGTTGGTGAAATAATAACAATCCATTATATCTCTTTACACACATATATGGGGCAAAATAACTTTTGTTCATACCGGAATAAGTAAATACCCAGAGAAGAGTGCAGGGTCAAAGGGGGTAGTCAACCATCCATCCACCCACTGAGATGTTGGGGAAACCTCACCCTCCCCCTATGGCTCGGAATCCCAAGGTTTTCAGTAATCCTAACTAATAGGGTGGAGTAGCGTATAGAAATGAAAAAATTACAAGATATAATATTTCACACAACCATAATATGGGAAACACCTAGTCACAGACTCAACTACATCTAACATCTCTCGGAATCTATTCTCCCACTTCTAAGACTAGATATCCTATAATCACACTATCATTTAAATAGATATATTATATTGCATTATCCATTTTTATTAGTTTCATTTTACATTAATTAATTATTTTAACATTAATTAACTGTTATCAATTCTACATTGAATTTTATTATCATTCCAAGAAATATCGATGCCTTCATGGAATAAACAAACTGAGTCCATGGATTCTCAAATTAAAAACCTCAGTATTACATCCTAGAAAGGAGGAAATCCATGGGATAAACAATTATTCAGTTATTAATAACATTACCACCTTCCATATATTCATATTTCTATGTATTCTAGAAAAACAATATATGCTTCCAAACACAAAGGGGCTCAACACAGTGAGTAGATGAACTATCCTTCGATTCATTGCCACGTATAGTATGAGCGTCAACCCCTCCATCCTTAATAATATAAACAAGAAAAGAACATGGAATACCACACATGTCTTCACCTCTTTTGGAAGGATAGTGAGAAAAAGAAAGCTTCTTCAAGTAGTGGGGGAGTATTTCAAATAAACAAGCAATAGATTCACCAATCATCCAATATTCATATTAATGGGTAATCCCACCATCAACCCTTTCAACCATCTCTAATTACCTCCTTGACAACCACATGTCTAAACTGATGTATCTCGCTACTCAATGCATCAACTAGTGCCACAAAAATCGGTCCTCCCTTCCCCTAATACCACAACATCCCTCCATGATAAAATATCTCAATCTCAAGTCACATCACAAGTAGAAGGAAGAAAAATAACATATAAACCGGGATATTATTCCTAAATAAGGCATCAAGGATTCCCACACAATGAGATATCATTTCTCCAAAGAATAATTCACTTTTCCTTGACAAAAAGTTGGAAAATCCCTCCCCACAAATGAATTATCCTTTATTCATACCCCCTGTATTTAACCAATTTAGTTAAACGTGAATATCTTTTTAAATATTATTTTTATCAAAATACATCAAAACTACAAATGGATTAATTAAACATGCATCATTATATTCTATCTAATTTAATAAAAATTAATTTTATATTTATGTTCCATACCAATTTCCATCAAGACTGACATTCTAAATAATAAAGGAATAGATAACCCACCTTCTATCAGAACAAGATGATAACTATTATCATGGTACAATGAAATAACATCACTATGTGATTGATACCAATTCTCTAATCCATTTCAAGTAATTATTTTTTCAGTTTCATTGTGATCCAAAGGGATAAATCATACTAAATCAATGATTTCATGAAAATATATATAGAATCAAAAAATCCCCTACCGAAAAATGTTTTTATGTTCTTTTTGTGATAACAGTTAACACAACGGTCCAAGGTCACATCTCCTATAATGACTATATCCACCCGAGGATGAAGTGAAACTAAAAAGCCAACCAAAAATCGAGAAAGATCCTTAGAAACATAGAGATCACATTCAATAACATGGAAAGTATAAATGGGAGGAAACAGATTGAGGGACCCAGAAGAACCAAGGTAGAACATAACTCATATCGAAGATGTATTGAAACTTCGTTATTACACCAAAATAGGGGGTCCACATGATGCCGGGAAAAATCCAGGGGGAACACATTCCAAGGTTACAGAACAACACATGACTCCTATGAGAGGAATAACTCTAGGAGTCTTTTACCGAGGAAAAACATGGAGGAAGAAAAAGTTAGGATGGTATCATAGCCTTTTAAAATATCTAAATAGAACAACGATTTATATACAGTTTAGATTTTCCACTAAATGTGGATTCGGTCAAGATTACACTTTTTGACTGACTAAAGGCACCTAGACCCTTAAGAAAATATAGACAGGAGTTATAATATTTTAATTGGCCTTAAATCACTTAAATAATGTATTTTAATGCATTTTACATCAAAGATAACATTATAGGGGTGAACTATAGGAAACTTGAAACACTTTTCATGACTCACAATTAGACGAGTCACTATTGGATGAGTCACTATTTGATGACTTTCCATTGGACGAGTCACCTTTGGATGAGTCACCATTGGTTGTCTCTCCATTGGATGACTCACCATTGGATGACTAATCATTCTTGACTCATTATTATGAAACAAATTTCACAACCTACCATTAGAAGACTCACCATTCTCGACTCACAATTCTGGAAACACTGTTCACAACATACATTTGGATGACTAACCATTCATAAATCATCATTCTAGAAACACAATTCCCAACATACCATTGGAAAACTCACTATTCCAGATGCATCTTTCTAGAAACACAATTTCTAACCTATCATTGGATAACTCACCATTCCTAATTCACCGTTCTGGATACGCTGTTCAAATCCTACCAACGGATGACTCACTATTCTTGAAAAATCATTCTGGAAACACTTTTCACAACCTACCATTGGATGACTCACCATTCCTGACTAACCATTCTAGAAATAATGTTCAAAACCAACAATTGGATATCTAACCATTATCAAAACACTTTTTTCAACCTACTATTGGATGACTCACTGTTCTTAACTCACCGTTTTGAAAACATAGTTCACAAAACTATAAATTTTGGAAAAGTGTTGAAATAAGTCACCTTGACTTTCTAGAACACCTCAAACACCATATTTTCAAAAATTAATGTACTGAAGAGGTCTGATCCATTACCTCAAATACCTATCAAACTATTCTCATGCTCGAAAATCCAAAACCAACCCAGAGACCAAACAAAAAATGGGGTCCGAACAACCCCATGTGAGATTCCTCTCAAATCTATTGCCACCACAGGAGCTCAACTGCTTAATGAAGGAAACAATGTGAAACCATGTGAAAACCATAACCAGCTCATAAACAGTCTCCTGGGGGATATACCTATCAAAAAGAGAGAAACCCAAAAACAGTAACAAGATAAATCCATATCATAAATGGAATGTTTCTACAACCACTAAACAAACAATGTTACAAGATTAGAGATAAAAACATGTCTTGGGGTACTGAGTGAGTATCTATGACTCATGTTCCTAGGTACTCTCAACCATGCCATAAGATAAAAACCAATGGGATATCCTTCCCATGCAACACCTTCTCCATGAGGTCTTGGATCTCAATTTTCCACTCCTTGAAGGTATCATCATCATGAACATTGATCTCACCCCAATCGATGAATTGAGAGTCTTCATGAAGATAACGACAGAGTTGTGACACATGAAAAACATCATGTATCTAGATCATCTTTGGGGGATGTGCTACCCGATACGCCATATCTCCAACATGATCAATCACCCCAAATGTCCCAAAAAAACAGGGAGAAAGATTTCTCCCATAACCAAACATTTGCTTCCAATGAAGGGGAGTCACCTCCAAAAACACATTATCTACATCATCAAACTCCATAGGTCTCCTCCTTTGACTGACATATGACTTATGAAGATCATTCTTTATCTTCATCCATTCAAGAATTTCATGAACCATCTCTGTTGTACTCTATACCAGTACCAACCTGAGAATTGCTAACTCATTGACCCTAGTCGAGCAAAATGGATAACAAAAAGGTTTGACATACAAGGATTCAAATGATGACATACTGATGGTGGAGTGGTAACTATTATTTTAAGTGAACTCTACCATGGAATAGTGCCTCATCTATGAACCTCTAAAATCCAAGACTTAAGATAACATAATGTCTTGAATAGTCTAGATTGTTTTCTCTATATGACCATTCATATGTGGATGAAAAACAGTTATAAGGCATATGTGAGACCTAAATGAATGCTGGAGACCTCTCCACAACCTAGAGGTAAAATGAGGATCTCGATCAAAAATGATCATCCCTGGGAGTTTGTGGAGTCTCAACACCTCCTCTAGATATTACCACGACAAAACAATTCACTAAGATGGACTCCATGATTTCTATTAAGTGGGTTGATTTCATTAAATGATCCACTACCCCCCATATTGTGTCATAAACTCCATGAGATTGAGGTAAACCAATAACAAAGTCCAACGATATGTCCTTACACTTCTACTGAAGAACATCTAATGGATAGAGAAATCCACAATGAATGTGGTGATTAGGTTTCACCTTCTCGTAGAACAAATATCGAGACACAAACTCTGCAACTACATGATTTAACCCAGGCCACCAAAACTAACCTCTCAAATCTCAGTGCATCTTTTTTGTGTTGGGATGTACAGCTAAGGTAGAACTGTGGAACTCTCTTTGAACCGTCTCACACATCTCCAAAAGGGATTAATATAAATCCCTTAAACAACACTTGGTTTTTTTTTCATCTTCAGAACAACCATTAGGGGCCTCACCACAAATAACTTGGTCTCTCCAGACCTCCACCTTATGATACCACAACATGGACTCTTCCACCTGCTGCAATAGATATGAATGTGTCGTCAGATGGAAAGGACAACTATTTCCCCTAACTTCTCCCATATCTAGATGTAAGGATGGATATTCTTCCATCACTCTCCATGAATCACCAAATTCATGCAATCCATCACTACATGAATTCCCACTCAGTGCCTCAGCTAAAATATTCTTCTGTCCAGGGGTGTATGAATTTTCAAAATCTTCATACTACATGAAACTCACCCACTAACACTATTTCAAGTTGAATTCATGTTGGGAGAAAATATACCTCAGGATCTTATGATCAGTAAATACCAAAAAATACTCTCCAATGAGGTAATGTCTCCCCAACTTCAGGGAAAACACCATTGTTGCCAACTCTACATCATGGGTGGTATAGTTACATTTGCAGGGATGAAACTTCTGAGACCCATAAAAAATTATTGATCTCTACTACATCAAAACACGGCCTAACCCAAGACGTGAAGCATCATAGAAATCCTCAATCTAAAATCCTTCTTCAAGAAGACAAAGAACTGGAGTACTGAACACCTTCTCATTAATATACTCAAGATCTTCCCGATACTGGTCAATCTACATGATCACCTGATCCTTTATGGTTAAACCTATTAGAGGCATCCCAGCCAATGATAAATTGGATACAATCCACCAATAATTTCATAGGAGGCCAAAGAAACATCGCACCACTACCACTATCTTAGGGGATTCTCAATACACAACTGCTTATATCTTTGATGGATCCACATCTACTCTCTATAGGGATACTAAATTTTCCATGAATTGGAATTCTCAATCCCAAAACTCTCATTTTGAAAACTTCCCTGAATATATTCTCACGGTGAAAAACTTTCAAAACATCATGAAGATTCCTTCCATTCTACTCCTTGAACATGGAATACACAAGGATTTCATTGATGAAAACAACCACAAACTTATCCAAGAACTCATTACACATAGAGTTCATTGACCACATGAACATAACTATAGAATTCATCACCCCGAATGAAATCACAATGATCTCATAATGCCCATAGAGACCATATAAAGCAGTCTTTGTGATATCATCATCCTCCACACGCATCTGATGATATCCAAACTGCAAATCAACCATTGAGAAACAACTTTCACCCTTAATTTCATCGATTAAATCATAAATCCATGGAATAGAATAGTGTTTTTTCAATATCACTCTGTTTAAGCGATGATAATCAATACACAACCAAGAACTACCATCATCCTTCTTCAAGAACAAAACTGGTGCACCCCACTATGACACTATTCGAAGAATGAAACCGCACTGCAATAGAACATGAAGCTATATATGATGCTCTCACAACTCATAATGTACCATCCTATAAAAATACATCGACATAATAGATACGCCTGGTTATAACTCGATCTCGAACTTGACATCTCATCGAGGGGTAATATTACAACCTCTTTAGGAAAGACATCAGGTTAATCTTCCATGACCCTGAGAAATAACAACTTTTGAGCCTCTAATAATCTCAACATTGGATCATTCATCAAGGACGATAAGGACAGAAAACCCCTCTAATCCATATGGGCCCCTCTCTCACCAAAAATACCTATTTGATCTCCATCGACATTGAAGAATACCACCCACCTACAAAATAAATTACAGATATCCTTAAGTAAATATAAAAAAACCATTTTGAGGATGAAATCCTATGGTTTTATTCATAAAAATAATAAATCTAACCATATGTGGTACTACCCCAACACTAGCTCACACTCTCTACATACTTAAAACAAGTCATCCTGACCTCCAACTACTGTAGTCAATGCTAAGTGAATGGAAAGCCTCTCTACCTCATGTGCCAAGGCATGGACAATGGTAGGTTATAAGAAGGAGTGTGTCACTCCAAAATCAAAATAAGTAATGCACCCAAGAATAAAATATGGAAAGTGTACCTTGAGCAACTTCTACATTTCCTAGAACTGGTAATGCTAATGCATGAAGATGACCATAAACTACTCCATGGACTCTCTGACCCTACTAAAGTCCACCACCATAGTTGTCCTCTTAGCTCTGAGTAAGGGGAGAATCCTAGGACTATCCCCTACCTGCCCCATCTGCTCTCTACAAATCCAAAGCTGTTGTAACCTCCTGCTGATGCCTCATCTAGAACTACCTCAATCGAGGAAACTAGAGTGTAACTCTTGGAAAATACTGACTGCTTAGAAAGTTTTGGCACTCATGATGCTAATAACGTCGACCTACACAATAGAAACAAAATCATGATCTGTTAGCATAGTCATGAGATCAGCTACTGCAGAGAAGCGATACATTGAGGGATGGGACCTACCCTTGGGTGAATGGAAACTCTGCTTCCCTTATAATCAATAACCCTGGAACAGAACTCCACTTCATGAGGAATCCGGAAGACTCACTTCTAGTGATGATGTAGTTGTAGCTAACGTCATCCCGACAAACTCCACCCTTGCTAGGACCTCGAGATATGTCGTCAGCATAAATACTGTGACTTGATGCTGAACATTTGGAAATAAAGCCTCCTAGAATTTACCTTCCTTGGCCTTAACATTCTGGAATAGGTCTCAAGCATATTGCAGAAGGTTTTTAAAATAGATCCCAAACACTCACACACTTGAGCCCCCTTGCCAAAGGGTAAGATGCTCTTAGTGACTTGCCTCCTTCATAGATGAAGACATAAAATCAGATATGAACTCCTCTATGAACCTCTCCTTAGAGACTGCCAACTCCTCGTGATCCCCAAGTAATAAGAACCACCACTACCACACAACCCCATGCCACATCCTCATGACCAATGATACTCAGTGCTCCTTCTGAGCATGCATCAAACTAAAAGATATATGGACCTCTTCCAAACAGACTTCTGTGAGTTCATCTGAAATAAAAACCTCATACATTCTCAGACTCTAACACTAAAATCCCCATATTTTCCTCATATAAGTGTCGTCATCATCAACCTCTACTCTATGGTGATAAGATGACGCAACCTTTTGTACATATTCTACACAAAACGGATGAGAACTTCAACCTAGATCCATACCTACTATAGGTCAAATAGTTAGAGCTCCCAAACATAGAAAATGGAATAGAATAACAATAATTTATTATCTTCTTTTATTCATTTTAGTTTAACCTATCCTATGGTCTGTCAAATCAAACATAGTCACAAAGAATAATTATGCATGATCCTATCCTAGGTTTCTACCCTACTACAAGTATCACCTCATTTAGTAGACATTGTAGGATCAAAGGTATGTTCATCAGATCAAAGGGGTGCCTAAATACCCATGTATCGTCTGGTATCCCATGTTTATAGTGATTGCTAAGAATAGATGACACTATTTCCCTACAAATCCATAAAACCTCACCTGTTCCTAACTCCAAAATCCATCATATCCCTCAACCAGAACTCTGATACCACTCTCTAATTACCTCCTCCACACAAAGTGTACCCTTCCTTGCAAAAAAATGAGATACGAGAGATAATGACACCCGAGTCAAACCTTTAGTGGGAACTAGGATGGAGAATAGCACCGAGGGTATGCTAAACACATATGGGAGCTATTAGCCTCTATGAGAACATGTGTAAAAAAAGAAAGATAATATAAAAATAAACCAACTCCTACTCAAACCACAACGTAATGGAAACCCAACTTCATATATGTAATGTCATTTAAGAACTACTATAACAGAAAGAAAAAACTGTATATACTAAAAGAATGTAAAAGGCAGTAACCAAAAAGCCCGAACAGATCCTATAAAACCTCTACCTTGTATTAACCAGCCAGATCTCAAACCTACTCCATGTGAATATAAAAATATTTTTTATAACATTGGGTGAGTACAACAGTATACTCAGTAGGATCATCCCCATATCCTCTTGTGAAAAATTAAAGAAACCATGATAAATCAAAATGATAAATACATGAAACTAAATCATCACCAAAATAGGTATACTATTTTCCCAGTCTCGTAGAAACTATTCTCACTATGTATCGCATACAATTGTATATAACATAATAATTAATTTCAAATGTACACCTCTACCACTTCCCCATTGGTTTGCTACTTTTCCCCAACATCGCACATCCTGAGAATCTCTCTCCAAAAGGTTATCACAAAGATAGCAGGATAAAGCACCACAACATGCACCTCTTACAACTCACCACTACATCAACATAACCTAAAGTAATCGGGTAGTTTCTAGGAGCCACCACATCTCACATATGGTGTATCATATATTCAGTATTATACCTCCATCCATTAAAACCCATACATTGTGTAAGGATCCTCAATCCATCACAGACCACACACAGTACACCTGTAGTACTCTATAGGAAACTATATCTAGAATATATGTGTTTGAAATAACCACAAGCAGTTTCGTCCATCTACACACATATATGTGGAAAACTAACTGTTGTGAAAACCAGAAAAAGTAACTACCAAGAGAAGAGTGTGGGGTCAATGGGGGTTGTTAACCATCCATCATCCCTCTGTGATGTTGTGGAAAACACCACCCAGGGTTCATAATCCATCAAGTTGTAGTCACCCTAAAAAATAGGGTGTATTATCATATAGAAATGTAAAAAAAGTACATGATATAATATACCTCACAAACAACACAATGGGAAACACCTTGTCTCAGAATCAACTAAATATCATGTCTCTCATACTCCTGACTTCCATTATTAATACAAGATATCTTATAAGAAAACAACTATTTAAATATCTATATTAATTTACTTTACCCCTTTTATCAAATTCACTATACATTAATTAATTCTTTAAAAATTAATTAACTGTTTTCAATTCAACATTATATTTAATTATCATTCCTACCATGATCCATGCCTTTCAAGAATAACTAAACTAAGTCCACAATATCTCAGAGACACAACATCAGTATTGTATCCCAGCAAGCTCTCACCTCATGGGTTAAACAATTATTCATTCATTAACAATATTACCACATTCCATACTTATATATTTATAGGTAATCTTATATAAAATTATAATCTACAAAACATAAGGGGCTCAACATGGTGATTAGATAAGCTACCCATCAATTCATTACCACCTACAGTAGAATAGTAGGCTCATTCATCTTTAAGAAGCTAAACATGGAAGTCATGTGGAATATCCCTCACATATTCACCTCTTTTCGAAGGAGAGTAAGAAAAACAAGATACCTCAACAATTAGAGAGTGTAAGAAAGATTAAAAAACAATAGATTCAACATGAATACAACATTAATATCAATGAGAAATCCCAACTTCAACCCATTCCATCATCTCTGATATCCTCCTTGACACCCGCATGTATAAAATGATGCGTCTTTACACTCTAGGTGTCAAAAAATACCACTAAAACTCGTCATCCCTACCTTACATATCACAAAATCCCTCTAGGATCACCTATCATAGGCTCATGTAACATCACAAGTAGCATGAAAGAAAACAAACATATAAACTAGGCTCTTTTCCCTAAACAATGCATCTAACTTTCCCCCACAATGAGCTCTTGTTGATGAAAATACAAGGCAGTTGGCCTTTACAACAAGTAGAAAACTCAGACCCCATGAAAGAATTATCTTTTATTCATAAAACAATTTTTTAACCAATTAATTTTTCAAAATTAATATCTTCATCAATGTAATTATAATCAAAATACAACAACAACAACAACAATTGGATTCATTAAACATGCCTCCTTATTTTTTATCCAATTAATTATCAATTAATTCTGGATTTATGTTCCATATCAATTACCATAAAAAAAAGAAATTCTATATAATAAATTCATAGATATCACACTATACATAAAAATAAGAGGCAAACCATTATCCCAGTACCAAGAAATAACATCACTATGTGATCGATACCAATTATTTAATCTGGTTTATGTAATTATTATTTCAATTTCATCATGAACCAAAGTTATAAACCATGCTGACTCTATGATTTCACATAAATATATATCAAAGCAATGAATCCCATATATATATTTTTTTACATTCTTTTCATGAGAAGGTGCAACACAACGTATCATGATCAACTCTCCCATAATGATTGCATCCACCTGATGGAACCATGACACTATCGCCCAATTGAATGACTGAGAAAGCTCCATTAAAACATGGAGATCACATTACATCATATGGGAAGGAGAAAAGAGAGGAAATATTTTAAGGAATCCAAAATAATGGCAGTATAACATAACTTATATCGAAAATAGATCAACACTTCCTGGTTTCACCAAAATAGGGTGTGCGCATGCCACAGAAAAAAATAAAATGGGAACATGATCCAAGTGTATGGCATAATGCATGACTCTTACGGGAGGAAGAACATTGGGCATCCCATATCAGGGAAAAATAGTAATGTATGACTCATATGGGAGGAATAACTTTAAGAATCTCATACTGAGGAAAACAAATAAGGAAGAACAAATTTAGAAGGTATCTTGGCCTTTTGAAATATTTAAATAGATTAATAGCTTATATATGGTTTAGATTTCCCATTAAAGAAGGATCTGGTCAAGATTTTTTGTTTTGATTATGTAAAGGCCCTCATACACTTAGGAAAATTTATATAGGAGTTATGAGCATTGATTCAACCTTAAATCCCATAAAAATGATTTCAATTCATTTTACATCAAATATATCATCAATGGGAGAAACTGTGAGAAATTCAAAACATTGTTCATGAATCACTGTTGGGTGAGTAACCATTGGATGACTCATCACTGGATGACTCACCATTGGACGAGTCACCATCGAATGATTCCCCATTGGATGACTCACCATTGGATGAGTCACCATTGGACATGTTACTAATAGATGAATGACTTTCGGATGACTCAACAGTCTTGAAACACTATTCACATCCTACCATTGGACGCCTCACCGTTCAGGAAAAACTATTCACAACTTACTATTGGATGACTCTCCATTCCCAAGTCACTAATCATGAAATATTGTTCACAACCTTGTATTATATGACTCACCATTCCAGACTCACCATTCTAGAAACATTGTTCACAACCTATCATTGGATGACTCAACGTTCCTGACTTACAGTTTTGAAACATGGTTCACAAAACTAGAAATTTTTGAAAATTGCTGAAATAAGTTGCCTTGACCTCCTAGAACACCAAAAACACTATATTTTCACAAAATAATGGACATTAGAGATTTTTTCCCGTAAAATTAAAATGAGAAAAAAAAGAAATAATATTTTTTAAGTCCTTCATTATAAAACTCTATACTTTTTTTAGTTGTTCTATTGATCCAAATGTTTTTATGAAATTGATCAGTATCCTTGAAAATGTGTTCTACATTCTCCAGTGTTTTTTAGGAAAAATTCACATTTCCTTTCTATAATTTTGGAAGGTGAACTGGATGAATAGTGTAATATTATCTCCAATATAATGCATTATGATGAAATTTAATTAGTAGAGTGGGAAAAGATTAAGAGATTATTTTTTAATAAGTACATTCCTTGAATACATAATATAAAAATAGAGAATGAATTAATTGGGCTAAAGAAAACGTTTGATGAATCTATTGGAACATATGTGCTACATCAGATAATAATTGTTATGTATGCTTCTAACTTTATAATCCAACCTAAATGTAATGTTTCTTAATAATTTATTGTCTTATAAAATATTATATATAGGTTGTTATATATTTTAGACTTCAGTATCTATGAAGAAATAGCTTTATGTTCTATAAAGGTGGAAGTACATATTGGAGTTACCTATACATATCATTGTTCTTATAAGAAAAGAATGATATATTTACAAATAAATTCAAAAAATCATACAGTGAAGAAGATGAGGTTCCCTTTATGATCAATGTGTGGAGAAATACTCAATGGAAATTTTCAAAAGGGACTTGTCAATGTTTTATGTTTGAAAAAAAATCAATGAGAAATTGAATATTGATGTAATGGGAAGATGTTGGTCAATGAATCGAATAGAGAGAAATATCTACAAAATGCACCTACCACACTCCATCATTTCAAATGCATGGAGTATGTTAATTATTCTAACCAGTGATAAGATATGAAGGTTAATGAAAATGATCAACATTTATAACCGATTAATCTAATAGATGTGGGGAAATATAATGATACAAAACTATTTGAAGCAGGGTAAGAGAAAAACATTGTTAATGTTACACTTACTATAAACTCTCAAATATATAATGTCATATTTGATTCTAGTTCGACCAACTCATTTATATATGATGAATTTCTTATGAGTATCAAAATTCCACCATATTGATTAGATATTAAATTTATATTGAAACCCCCTAGTGGTTTGATAATATCATCTTAAGTCTATTATTCTTCTTAAGTGGATATTTATGGGAGTGTGCTTCTGGGAAATGTTATTATTCTCCCTCTTGATGAATTCGATGTTATTTTGGAAATGGATTGGATTTATTAATATAAATCCAACATTCATTTCTAAGGAAGGTAAGTCGCATCTTATTTTCTAAATAAGTCTATGATTTCCAATCATTAAGATGAGAAAAATGAAATTATTATGGAAATCATATCCAATATATGGGTTTTAATTTCTATTCAAAAGGGTTTTTTATTTCATATGATTGGAGAGAAAATGAACATTAAATACATGCATATTATATGAGTGAATTTTGATGCCATTTTAGAATAATTATCTAGTCTTCTATTGATTCATGAATTAGACATCTCAATATAACTCAATCCTAGTTCTACACCTATTTTAAAAACTTCATATATAATTTCCTCGATTGACATGTTGTACCGAAATGATAATCTTCAGTAGAATCGTGAAAATTTATTTATTGGACAAAGTTCATCACAAAGGGGTTCCCCAATTCTATTTTTACAAAATAATGAGAGATTAATGAGGTGTTCCATTGATTATCATGAAGTTAACAATATCAATATAAAGATCAATTATCTCGTACACAATATTGATGACTTATTTGATCAACTAAACAAAACTGAATAATTTTATAAGATTGATCTTATTTTTTTGATATCCTCGATTAAGGGTTTAGAATTTGGATATACCAAAACCAACCATTTATACAATGTATTTACACAATTAATTTATTAGGATGCATCCTACTTTTACTTATTTCACCACTCTCTTCATTTATTTAATGAATAGTTTACTTATAGATTACCATGATCATTTGGTTGTAGTCTGTATAAATGATATTATAATATATTAAAAGAGTAAGGAAGACCATGAATATAAATATATAATTGTGCTTCAAACCCCCAGTAAGTTGAATCATTATGAAATATTTACCTTGTGTGAGTACATTGATCAATATTATTCATTCATAGGTTATATAATCTCAAATTTGGGTATATCTGTAGATCCTTAAATGAAATATGTTATTGAATGTTTTCCATGAACAACCATTGTGACTGATATCCATAGGTTTGTTGTTTTTTCATGGTATTATTGTAACATTGTGATTTATTTATCATGGTTTTCTAATCTTCTCATGAAGTTGACATAGAAGATATATTAGTTACTTTCAATGGAAAAACGTGATGAAAATTTCTGGGAACCAAGCAGAAGGCTGGTCAGTGCACCTGTGGCTACATTTCTTTATATTAGAAAATAGTTGGTAATCTATATTGGTTCATAAAATAGGGGACTAGTTTGTGTTATCATTATGAATGATATGGTGAAATCTAGTGTCTCAATCCAATTTAATGTTCATGAGAAAAAATTCTCAAATCATGATTTAGTGTTAGCTACGTTAATTATTTCATTATTTATATAGAGTAATTATCTTTACAGATAAAGGTGAGTTATTTTTAGTGATCATAAATGTTTAAATAATATATTCAATTATAAATAGAATAACATGATGTATAGAGTATGGTTATATTTGATTACTTATTTTAAATTCACAATACATTTCCACCCTAGGAAAGTGAAGAAAGTAGAATGTTCACTTAGCTGAAAGGATCGTTCAATCATATCTATGATGGGGATAAAATAATATCTCATATATAAGGATATTCAATGGATTTATCATAAATTTTTAAATTGGTGGAATATTATATTTTTGAAATGTGTTTTCTACGATATATACATGTGAAGATTAAAGTGGTACATAAGGAAGATGTAGATCTACATATGTTAGTGAGAAATATTACATAGAATAACATTCATTGTCATTGAATGATAATGTTTAGAAAATTATTATGTGTTTTATACATACCAAATTTGAAGAAGAATCTATTAGATGAGGCTCATAAATAATCATTCTTTCTTCATCATGGATGTAATATGATGTGAAGGAATATAAAACAATATTTATTTTGTGACATCATGAAGATAGATATTGGTGAGTACGTATATGTATGCTTATTACGTCAGTATATTAATGAAAGGGGATATAAGTATAAGGGGCCTTTTTTCCATTACCCATAATATAATGAAAATTGGAAAACCTCTCCATGGACTTTTTCATCATACTCCCTAATTCATATAATTACTAAAAATAATATTTTTGTTTAATTGGATCACATAAAAAAGTTAGTACTATTCATTTCAATTAAAGAAGACATCACTCTTGATCATTTTTTAAGAATATATATTGTGTTGTAAGATTTAATTGAGAACTACATTTTATTTTATCTAAATAGGATACGTGGATTACCTTGAAGATATATTGAATTATTTAAAAGGATCTTGATATAGAGTTGAGTTAGAGTATGGAATATCATCTCTAAAATATGGCCATTTTGGGAGAACCATTAAAACCATAGAGTGTATATTATGATCTTGTTAAATTAATTCCATTGGATTTTGGGATGAATACATTTCTATAGTAAATTTATCATACAATAATAGCTTTCACTCTATAATTTAGATAGATCTCCATGTTTCCCTATATGAAATTAATTTAAAACATAAAAATGATTGGATAATATTGGAAAATGATGTCAATTGGGACCTAAATAAATTAAATAAATGCTAAAGAATTTAAAATCCATCAAGTAGCACATTAAGAATGATCATAGTCATTAGTAAATTGTTACAAACAATCATCATTAGAATATGGAATTCGAATTTCGTTAGAATATTTTCTAATGAATTTAAGCACGTAATAAGGTTAAGAGATTTAAAAATAATAGAATGTATAACACAAGGAATATTTTCCATTTTAATTTTTTTTAATTATTGATGGTATCTTATCACTTGGTGCTTCCACCAAACCACTCTGAAGTTCGTGACATTTTCCAAGTATTCCTTTTGTGAAAGTTTTTAATTAATCCATCACTTTTTCTAATCTCATAGATCATGCTGATGGAACATGATCATTCTTATAAAGAAAACCAATAAAGAAAAATTTCACTGGAATAATGTGATGCACAAAAAGGCTACACACCTAGAGAAATACCTATGGAGGTATCGTAAACATGTGAAATATTTGGGAACATAAGGATGTAATGATAAATATATATCATCATTTTTTTAGAGAGACTAATTATTTAGTGAAAATATCATTTTAAGGGTCGTATGATGTGATACTATGTTATCTTAGAATATAATTCTCTTTAAATTATTTTATTTCATCGATTGATCATGTTACATGCCACACTAAGTATAAACTAACAATGATATAATATTAAAATATTAATATGTTAAATTCATCGCCAAGACATCGATTTAGAGGGGACGAATATGTCTGTCTAAATTATTAAAAATTAATGGTTACAAATATATGAAATTTTTTCACTAGTTGTCAATTAATTATAAATAAATAAATAAATTAAAAAAGATATATTTCAAAAATATTTGTTTATGCATATAGTGTATTTTAATATTAATAAAATAAATCAATCATTTTATGTGAATTATTACAATAAATATTTAATCATTATATTTTCAATAAAATTTAGAAAAATTAATTAAACATTTTTTGAAGTATTTGATAAAAATATTCCATGTTTTATTCATAATAATATATTTTCATCGAAATAGGATTTCATAAATTTTGATGAGATTATTTTTAAAATTAATTTCTTAAAATTATAAAATTTGAATCTAGGAAAACAAATTCTATATCTAGAATCATGATGTGAAAATTAGGTAAATAGTTACCTTTTTGGCATTATCAATAGTAACCAATGTAAATTTTATCACATCAGTAAAGGGAAAATCGGATCAAACTATGTAAAAAACTAAATGTTCTGGTAAATATTTTTCAAATAAATTCATATCTGATGAAGATAAGTTGTCCCTTTTCACATACGTATTGAATAATAATTATTTATGAGAAACTTTTTCATGAAAATACACTATATAATATTTATGGGAAAGAAAGATACAAAATGTCAAACTTTTTATTTTAAATATATTTTTTGTATTCACTTAATATGAAAATCATGTTATCAATGAAAATTAAAGGTCATATTTTGAAAATTGAAATTTTATTCATAAATATAATTTATTTCATTTTTTTATGATTAAAAAAGTACTTTTAATTCTTCTAGACTTCTAATACAATATTTATTAAATTAATAAAAAATAATATAAATGATTTTGAAATTATTAAAAGTAATATAAATTGAGTGATTTATTTTTTTAAATGAATTTTTTATATAAATATGTCACATTAGGTACATTTAAAAGGATAATATTCGAATTTTACCTTTTTATAAATTTCATTAATGTTAAATTAAATGCATTGTTCCAGAATTATCATTATTGATATTTTATCATAAATAATATTTTTATTAAATGATTTCCAATTAGTAAAAATATAATCACTAGTAATGTAAATGAAATATGGTTTAAAACATAATTAAATGTCTATTTATGAGTCATTATTATATTTATATTAACATTCATAACCCTTTACAGTCAAAATATTAGTTAATGTTGTTATGTTTAAAAAATCTATGAAGGTATTTATCAAAATATAAGTTTGAAAATGACACCAAAACATTTTTCAATTTCATTTCATGATTCTATATCAACCATAAACACATATTATTTATGTTTATGTCTATTTGGATGTGTTTTTATTGAGAAATAATTTATTATATTATAATATTTTACTACATGAAAATTCTATACGCTCTCTCCATTATAAAAGGAAACCCCACATTCCACCTACATAAAACACATTGAGATATCTATCTCAATCATATAAAAAAAACCCTTCTCAACATCTGTATACACATTATACTGTTGCTGGTACTATAAAAATACCATTCTTAATATCCAAAATATAATATCTAAATGCATAATTTCTGTAACATCCTAGTTCTTGAAGCCGCCTAGAGGGGCCCCGTACCCAGTTGGTCACATGGCCTCAAGGGCATTTCCCCGAAAATCAGAGGCTGCCGACTAGCAGCGAGGGCCTTGGGTGTGATAGTGGGGAAATTATGCCCTCATTGGCAGAGTAACACAGTAGAAGTAAAACAAATAGCAATAGTGGAAGCAAGAATAATACATAAAAAAGTAAACAACTGAAGACTAGAACTAATAAAATGGAGCACACGTATGTATAAATGATGCATGATACATACATCAAGGAAAGTATCAAAAAAATCACAATGATGGAATAAAAAATAGTACTAAGCCAAAGTACAAAAGAAAACATACAAACAACTCATTAGTATCACAAGCCATAGCTTGTTCTCATGCTCTCTATCTCCATAGAAAATCATGTGCGTGGAGTAGAATGGCGCTTTCCCTTATCTATAACTGCAAAAATATAATTTTTTTGGGCCCAAAAGCATGCCCCAAACATGGTGTGAGACTAAATCCCAGTAGGAAACCACCACAAGATTTGTGCCTAATAGTTAGTGAATATATGGAAGGTAAAGTACAGAAAGCAGTAAACAAGGAAGTACTCAGCAGTTACAATCCATTGTTTCAAATATCAAGTAACAGCTAATCAAAGAAGATAATCAAAAAAGGTAACCCTCTAGGAAGTACCCACAACATATCCCCTCTGGTCATACCAGGAAACATAAGCCAACATATTATACAATAGGTATCCATATAGGAAGTACACACAACTTATCCCCTCTGGTCCTACCTAAAAATTAAAAGAAACCCTATGGACAGTACACTCAGTCTAACCCCTTTGGTTCAGCTTAAGCATAGACTCTCTCAAGAAGCGCTCCCTATTAATTCCTCATATAGTCTCATATTGGTTACTAATGGTGCCTTAGGGAAACACTTATGTCACATTCCCTCTATGTCCCACATCTAAGAGCAACAAGAAAATGGAGGAAGCACTTACATCAATTCCCCCTATGGTCCTGCATCATATGTATAACAGACACTCTGGAGAAGCTCTTACATCCATTCTCTCTATGGACTACTACACCAGTTTCTCACAGCCTTGTGTAAGTCAAGTAGGTATAGAAATGTGTATTTTCCAATGTAAACCACAAGAACTACTTGGCTAGCAGTCTACAGGATATCAGCATATCAAAACAATCACGCCATCCTACAACTAGGCATGGGAAAGTAAAGAGAAGCCTAACAGAAAAACTAACCCCAACGGTCAAAACAAGAAATCATGCATGGGAAAAATATTCCAAAAGAATGGTAATTAACCCCATTCACATTCAAATAACCTCTACTCATGTATACAAGAATAGAAGGAAAACAATTCGGATAAAATGGTAAACATAGAATACCCCGTTCATGGGTATTGGGAAAAATTGCACATATAACTCAAATAATTATAACAGAAAGGCATACACCACCTACCTCGGCATTGGGATATCAATATACTTGAGTCTCAGGGCTTGAATCACCTTAAAACACCGAAGATCCAAAAAAATTACTAAAACGTTCAACAGAGGATAACTTGAGAAAGAAGAGACAAACATGAAATGAAGCTCAAGTAGAAGGAAGAGATTACCGAGGCGATCCCAATGTAATTGTTGGAGGTAAAATCAGAGATCAGATGCTCGGTCGGGGGATCAGAGGAAGATCACGGCCCTACGGGAGCTCTCAACTGATCCAAACCTAGAAGAAGGTGTTTCTGGAAATTAGACGTGACCTCAGTACGTTCAATGAAAATAAGAAAATACATGGCATGTACTGTCTATTTCTGTAATCTGCTTTAGGTGGCCTCCTGGTCACCCCCCACATGGTTGTGTGCATGAACGTACATAGCCAATACACGACTACCCGCGGTAACTGAGTACATGATGTGTACTTCAAAGATTTCCAGAAATTCCTCTTTTTCTCAAAAAGGGCCAGAAAAGGAAAACATACCTGAAACAAAATTATGAGGGTTCTGAAAACCTTTCCTACTTAACAAAATTAGTCCCAGAGTTTCCCTAGAAAGGTGGAATAGAAGAAGAAACCCCGAATAGCTCTGGACACTGAGCTCATACATCGGCATACCTCCCCTAAGTCTCATCATGTACTCTCTCATGCTTCCATAGCACTCGTAGTAGAGGGACAGACCGACCAAGGAGAACCTTTGTACCTCGATCAAAAATTTGGATAGGATGTTATTTGAATGATGCATAAACTTCCAACTCAACCTACTCTAGTTGGAAAACGTGAGACAGGTCTGATAAGTAACGTCGAAGGTGAGAAACTTGTAAAAATTTGTGCATAGCCCGGTACCTCTGAGGTAACTGCAACCGATAGGCAACCGGACCAACTCTCTCCAACACCTCAAACAGTCTGATGTACCTCGGCGGAAGCTTACCCTATATCCTAATCCTCTTGAGTCCCACCCTCAGCATGACATATAGAAAAACCTGAACCATGACCTTGAACACAAGAGGTTATCTCTGTTCATCAGCATAAGACTTCTGTCGAGACTGGGTTGTAGCCATCCTTTTATGAATCAACTCAATTTGCTCTATGGTCTCCTTTACATGACGAGGTCCCATTATAACTGCCTCTCCTGCCTCCAGCCAACAAAAGGTTGATCAGCATGACATACCGTACAAAGCATCATAAGGTTCCATCTGAATTGTTTCTTGAAAAATATTGTTGTAGGAAAACTCCACAAGCGGTAGGTGATTTTCCAAAAAACATCCAACATCCAAAATACATGCTCGAAGAATGTCCTCAAGCACCTGTATTGTATGCTCAGACTGTCCATCTATTTGGGCGTAGTAAGTTGTACTCAAAATTACCTGTGTACCCAAATCCTTCTGAAGCCCTTTCCAAACCCAAGAAGTAAAATGTGCATCTATGTCTGAAATAATGGAGTGTGGTACTCCATGTAAGCGCACTATCTCATGTATGTACAATCATACCATCTCATCGACACTGAAGGTATCCTTGATCGGCAAGAAGTGAGCATCCATCGTGAGTCTATAAATGAAAACCAAAACTGCATCATTCCCTCGAGGAGACCTTGGTAAACCTATCATGAAATCCATCCCAACATCATCCCACTTCCACTCGAGAATGGGTAACTGTTGTAAAAGCCTTTCTGGTCACTGATGCTCCGCCTTCACCTGCTGACAGGTGGAAAACCTCATGAAAAAACTATAAACTTATATCTTCATACCTGGCCACCAATATTGATGGTGTAGATCATGATACATCTTGGTGACACCAGGATGAACTACCCAAACTGAGGATTGAATGTCCGGCATTAGCTCCTCACGTATGTCTTCAGGCACCCATACGCGCCCTTGGAAACACAAGATCTCAGCCTTGCCTACAGTCCATCCAAGAATAGGGTCCTCTCCTGACATGATTTCCCATAAGATTAGGCCTTTAGAATTGAATAGCTTCCTCATTTTCACTTGATCAAAAATGGTGGAGGTAACAGCTACAGAAGAAAGAAATGTCTGCCCCTGTCTATCTTCCACCTCCAAATGCATCTCAGTGAACAGTTCCATAAGCTGCCACTCACTACTGGCCTTCTGCACTGCATGTACTTGAGTCTTTCTACTCAACGCATCCGCCACTGTGTGCCTTTCCCAAGAGTATATGCAATCTCAAAGTCAAATGACTAAAGGAACTCAACCCACATTAGCTGTCTCAAATTCAGATCATGTTTAGTGAAGATGTACCTGAGACTCTTTTGGTCAGGGAAAACCACAAAATTATCTATCAAAAGGTAATGTATCCAACATCGTATGGAATGAACAACTACAACAAAATCGAGAACGTGCCTCGGGTAATTCATCTCATGTGACCGCAACTATTGAGACCCGTACGCAATGACTCATTCTCTCTACATAAGCACAGCTACCAAACCAATACCTCAAGCATCACAGTACATAGTATAGCTCTTTCCAGGCTCTAGAAACACTAGTATAGGTGTTAAAGTCAGTCTCCCTTTCCGTTCCTGAAAGGCTGACTCACAAGAATCTGACCACAAGAACATTACACCCTTCTTAGTCAGACCTGTCAGTGGTGATACTAAGCATGAAAAGTCTTTAATGAAGCCTCTTTAGTATCCAAACAGCCTTAGAAAACTTCATTCCTCAAGTATGTTCTTCGGCTACTGCCAATAAACTATTTCTCTCACTTTCTTTGGGTCCACTGATTCTCTTGTCTCTGAGATAACATGACCCAAGAAGTGAATCCAATCCATCCAAAAGTGGAATTTTGAGAGCATGGCATATAATTGATTCTCTCTCAGTGTACTCAAAATGATTTCAAGATGTGTAGCATGTTCGTGTCAGGTGTGAGAGTACACCTATATATCATCCACAAAAACCACCATGAAGGAATCCAAGTATGGATGGATCACTTGGTTAATCAGTACCATGAAAACTGAAGGTGTGTTCGTGAGACAGAACCGCATAACCATACACTCATATAGACCATACCTTCTCCGAAAGGCTGTAAGAGTTATATCTGATGATTTAACGTGCAACTAATGGTAACTAGACCTCGAGTAAATTTTTAAGAGCAATTGGTATCCCCGAAGCTGATCAAAGAGATCATCAATCCTCAATATAGGATATCGGTTCTTGACCGTCAACTGGTTTAACATCCAAAAATACACAAAAATCATGAGGGTATCATCCGCCTTCTTTTCAAAAAGAACAGGCGAACACCAAGTAGAAGTACTAGGTCAGATGAAACTCTTTTTCTGAAATTCCTCCAACTACTTCTTGAGCTTCTGTAACTCTAGTTTAGCCATCATATAAGGAATAACGGACACTGATGTCGCTCCTGGAAAAAACTCAATATAAAATTCCACCTCACGCTCTAGAGGAAAACCTGAAAAGTCTTCTAAAAATACATCTCTGAAACGATCCACCACTATATTTAATTACATCTGTGAAATCACCTGGTCATCCAAATATAGACTAGAAATATGGATGGTAACTCCTCCTAACCCATGATGCTCGGGTCCCACTCTGCTTGCCTCGACATCTCATTTTCCCTTATAAAGAAAATATCCACCCTCTAGTGATATGAAACTCACCCTGTGGCGATAACAGTCAGCGACTGCCTGGAAGGAAACTAGCATTTCCATTCCGAGAATGATATCATAGCCTGTCATCTCTAAGATATAGAGGTCGCATAAAAAGTGACACCCACCAACCTCTAGAGGTTACTCCATGAACTGACGTACACTAGACGTTCTAGTCCCCAAATGAGTGTCTAGTGTCGAGATATTAGCAGAAGAAAAGATGCAGATCCCAAGGCTCTCCACAATCTCAACAGATATAAAGCTATGGGAAGCCCCTGTATCGAAAAGAGAAGAAGCTAAAACGGAGTCTACAATGATTGTACCTCGAACTTTAGAGGGTCTGGGATCCTGCTCTGGTTGGGTCTACTCTATTGAAAAAGTCTAACCTGCACTATTGCCCTGTGACCCTGTCTGGTCACCCTAAGCAGATCCACCCTATTGTCGCTGAAAAACGGGTGACTGGATACCATGGACATGAACTCCATCTCAACCTAAATATCCAGAAGAACTCCAGTTCCTAGACTGGTGAGAAACTGGTGGTTCTTCTTCTGAACGATGAGTTATAGAATAACCCTTGTCACCAGCTTCTGGTGAGAAGATTTGATAGAATCACTAAAGATGACCCATCTTTCCACAAGATAGGCTCCCCACTGGGTCTCTCGGGCAGTGTGGCCTTGTATGCCCACTCTTTTGGTACTGTTATCACACCACCTAACTACAAAAAGAAGTATCTCGCCTCCTTGGATCTCCGCAAATAGACTCCCTATGGCACTTCCAGCTGTCATTTTGAGGAATACTAACTCTAGATGTCTAGCTTCCCGGGAATACAACTCCAAAATCTCCCAGATTGTGCTCTGTAATCAGCACCTCATTGACGATAGAAGTTATAAAAGTCAACCAGAAGTTGTTCACCTACGATAGGATGTCATGCCTTATTCCATACTTGAACTTCCTTTCCCGGAATATCTAATTACCTCCTGGAATAGACTTTAAAATATAAAGATCTATGAAGTGAGAAGAATACTCCATGACTGACAGAGTACCCTGCTTCAGACTCATGAACTCTCGGGCTCGATCGGCCCTCAAAGTCTCCAGATAGAAGTAGTCGTAGAAGGCACGTTGAAACTCATCCCAAGCCATAATCTGTTGGCGTCCTGCCTATGATATCACATCACACCATCTCTTGGAGAATCCCAAAGCATATTCATAGAGAGATTTACCCTCCTCTGTAGATGCCTCTCCAGATACTCGAAGAGAGAAAACACGACTTCTAGCCATGACTCTACAGCCTGGGGTCCTCCATCTTTTGAGAATGTGGTTGGATGCTGATGTTGAAAGACCCATGTCAGTTCATCCATCGACGGGGCAGGAGGTGGTGATCCTTGAAAGGTCTGCATCATCCTCAGAAATACTTCCTTTAACTATGCATCTGCACCTGCGTCCAGTATAACGGACGGTGCCAAGACTAGTGTAGTGGGATGATCGATAAGTAGTCCCTGATTAGCCATATCTAGTGTCCAATCAATACCCTACAACTGACGTACAACCAGAGGACCTCTCGAGGGCATGACTCTGTAAGGTCAAACACACACCTTAAATCAAGATTATCAAATACTGAGAACTGAAAGTATAGAAAAGGAATAGTAGGGGGAAAAATTCAAGTTTTTCCAAAACATGACTACATGGTTTGTATAACCCCTACACGGCGTGTTCCCTCCATCCATTTACATGAGCGTGTACTCCTGCCAGAACTGGTCGTGTAACACCCCATACACACAACGTGTTCACCTAACACATGGTGTGTACTTTAATCCTCTTCCCCTTCCCAAGTCCTTATACAAGGCTAAGCGACACAGTTCTCATTAGAATGAGACTAATGGCGTGTTAGTGCCAAACATGGCATGTACTAGACGAACCTCACTGACCCGTTTTTTTAGTTATATGGTTGGTTACACATCCCACACTACAAGGAATGTTCCATGCGGACATGGCATGTACTGAGAAGATTTTGAAGAGCCGTGTTGTTAGTGACACGACCGGTTACAAGGTTCTATGACACAACATGTACATCCTCTACACGGTGTGTCTTACCAAAGATTCCAAACCCCGTGTCCCCACCCAAATAGTATGAGACATGGTTAGAGACTATATGGTGTGTACATACAGTACATGGTGTGTACTTAAGAAAAACAGTTTCTTCCCAAATAGAAGAACACATGGCGTGTATTCAAACTACACGGTGTGTATTCTGGGGTTTTTTCCATACAGTAAGCATCAAAAACTACTCCGGATCCCAAAAAAACATTGAAACAAACATTAAAGTTCCAAATTCCTATTTGTGAGGGCCCATACTCTCCAAAACTAAAATCTTGTCATCTTACACATTTTATAAACAAGGTAAACAAGTAAATGATCTAACAAATTCTAGTCAATGAGGGACCATAAAACCTCAAGAACCAAAATTTGGTGTCCATTCAAACCATAACTTACACAAATGATACCCTATCAAACAACAGGTATTGTATCAAAGAAACTATTGCAACAACATTCATCTCTAGCACAACATCTATCACAACAACATGCAATCGCTAATACACCCTATATGGCATGGAAAGAATGCATGACATGTGATTTCTAGAGAGTTCCTAAATGATTCATGATATGGCATACCCTCATTTCATCAGGTTGAAATTGAAATATAACCTCAATAACATCAACAATAACAACACAAAACAAGTGAATCACTCAAGGTGAAATCAAATCAACTTTAATAATTGTGAAACAAGACAAATTACAATAACGAGGTAGATTGTATTTTTCCTGTACACGAGTTAAGTACTCCCATGAACAACTTCTTACAAAGTACCTATTACTTCCTATCCCAAAAAATAGGCTCCAAATAGTACGTCAAGAGAAAATAATACCTCTGATACCACTTTGTAACATACCTATTCCAGAAGCCACCCAGAGGCACCCTGTACAAGGTTTGTCACATGGCCTCAAGTGCATTTCCTTGAATGCCAAAAGCTACAGATTTGGAGTGAGGGCCTTGGGAGTGATAGTGGGGAAACTATGCCCTAATTAGTAGAGTAACACAGTGGAAGTAAAAAAATAGTAATAGAAGAAGTAGGAATAATCCATACAAAATTTAATAGCGGAAGACTGGAAATAATAAACTGGAGTACACATATGTATGAATTATGCATGATACATACATCTAGGAAAGCAACCAAACAAATAAAAATGCTGGAATACAAAACATTACTAAGCCAAAGTACAAAAGAAAATAGATAAACAACTCCTCAGCATCGCAAGCCATAGCTTGGTCCCATGCTCTCCAGCACCACAACAAATCAAGTACCTGAAGTAGAAGGGTGCTTTCCATAATCTATACATGTAACAATATAATTTGTTTGTGCACAAAAGCATGGCCCAATCATGGTGTGAGACTAAATACCAATAGGTATCCGGAACAGGATTTGTGCCTAACAGTCAGTGAATATATGGTAGGTAATGTATAGAAAGTAGTAAACAAGGAAGTACTCAACAGTAATAATCCACAGTTTCAAATATCACGCAACAGTTAATCAAAGAAGATAGTCACAAAAGTTAACCCTCTTTGATGTACCCACATCCTATCCCTTCTGGTCCTACCAATAAACATAAGAAAATAGATAACACAACAGGTAACCCTCTGGGAAGTAATCACAACCTATCCCCTCTAGTCCTACCTAAAAAGTAAAATCAACCCTCTGGGAAGTACACTCAGTCTAACCGCTCTGGTTTAGCTTAAGCATAAACTCTCTGAGGAAGCACTCACCATCAATTCCTCCTATAGTCTCATATCAGTAACTAAAGGCACTCTAGGGAAGCAGTTATGTCACATTCCATTTCTAGCTCGTGTTGAGGAACTACAGACACTCTGAGGAAGTACTTACGTCAATTCCCCCTTATGGCCCCACATTGTAAGTAAAATAGACACTCTGGAGAATCTCTTATGTCTATTCTCTCTATGGTCTACTACACCAGGTTCTCTCGGCCCTGTGTAAGTCATGTAGCTATAGCAACACGTATCGGCCAATGTAAACCTCAAAAAAAAATACTTGGACAGCAGTCTACAACATATCATCATATCAGAATAGTAACACCATCCTACAACTAGGCATGGGAATGTAAACAGCAGCCTAACAGGAAAACTAGACACAATGGTCAAAATAGGAAATCATGCATGGGAAATAACTTGAAAATCATAGTAATGAACCTCATTAAAATTCAATTAACCTCTACTCAAGCATACAATCATATCAGGAAAACAATTGGGTCAAAACGGTAAATTCGCAATACCCCGTTCATGGGTATTGGGAACAATTGCACATATAACTCAATGAATTTTAACAGAAAGGAACATACCACCTACCTCGGCATTGGGAGATCAATATACTTGAGTCTCAGGGATTGATTCACCTTAGAATTCCAAATATCTACAAAAAACGTCTAAAACATTCAACAGATGATAACTTGAGAAAGAAGAGGAAACAAGAAACGAAGCTCAAGAACAAGGAAGAGCTTACCGAGGTGATCCCAACTCAATTGATGACGGTCGAATTAGAGATTGGATGCTCGGTCGGGGGATCAGAGGAAGATTATTGCCATATGGGATCTCTTGGCAAAACCAAACCTAGAAGAAGGTGTTTCTGGCGATTAGACGTGACCCTGGTACATTTAATGAAAAAAAATAAAATACACACCATGTACTTGTAATTTCTGTACTCCGCTTTAGGTAGCCTCTAGGTCACCCCCCACATGGCCATGTGCATGGCCGCTACACATCTAGCACATGGCTACCCACGGTAACTGAGTACACGATGTGTAGGCAGAAAGTACACAGTGGGTACTTCAAAATTTCTAGAAATTTCTCTTTTTATCAAAAAGGACCAGAAACGGAAAAAATACCTAAAAAAAGATCTGGGTTCTTAAACAATTTCCCCCTTAAAAAAATTCATCCCTGAATTTCCCTAGCAAGGAATTGTAGTAGAAGAAACCCTGAATAGATCCGGCCACTGAGCTCATACATCATCCTCCCTCTCCCAAGTCTCGTCTGGTACTCGCCTGTGCTTCCATATCACTTGTACCAAAGGGACAGACCGACAATGGATAACCTTCATACCTCGATCAAAAATATGGATAGAATACTCCCCAAAAAATGCATCCACTTTAAACTCAACCTCCTCAAATTTGAAAACATGAGACAGGCCTGAGAAGTAATGTCGATGCTGAGAAACATGGAAAACATTGTGCATTGCCCGGTACCTCTGAGTTAACTGCAACTGATAGGAAACCGGACCAACACTCTCCAAAACCTCAAACGGCCCGACATACCTCGATGAAAGATTACCCTGTCTCATAATACTCTTGTGTCCCAACCTCGGTGTGACACGTAGAAAAACCTGACCCCATACCCCGAACACCAGAGGTCGACTTCGTTGATCAGTATAAGACTTCTGTCAAGACTGTGTAGTAGCCATCCACTTCCGAATCAACTCAATCTGCTCGGTTGTCTCTTGTACAATATGAGGTCCCAGCATAGCTACCTCTCCTGACTCCAGCCAACATAAGGGTGATCGGCATGACTTACCATACAAAACCTCATAAGGTGCCTTCTAAATAGTTTCTTGAAAACTATTATTGTAGGTAAACTCCAAAAGAGGTATTTGATTCTCCCAAGAACCTCCAACATCCAGAATACATGCTCGACTTGTATCATATTCTCAGACTAGCCATATGTCTAGGGGTGGTTAGCAGTACTCAAAATAACCTGCATACCCAAAGCCTTTTGAATCCCCTACCAAACCCGAGAAGTAAAACATGAATCTCTGTCTGAAAAATTGGAGTATGGTACTCAATGTAGGCGCACAATCTCATGGATGTAAAACCGTCCCAGGTCATCGACACTGAAGGTCTCCTCGATCTAAAATAAGTGAGAAACCATCATGAGTCTATCAACGACAACCCAAACTGCATCATTCCCCCGAGGAGAATTTAGTAAACCTGTCATGAAATCCATCGTGACATTATTCCACTTCCAATCAGGAATGGGTAACTGTTGTAAAAGCCTTGTTGGTCACTGATGCTCTACGTTCACCTGTTGACAAGTGGAACACCTCATTATGAAACTAGAAACTTCTATTTTCATACCCAGCCACGAATACTAATGGGGTAGATCACGATACGTCATGGTGACACCAGGATGAACTGCCCAAACTGACGAATGAAAGTCATGCATCATCTCCTCGCGTATGTCTGCAGGCACCCATACGCGCCCCTGAAAATGCTAAATCTCATCCTCGCCTATGGTCCATCCAGGAATAGGATCCTCTCCTGAAACGCTTTCCCATAGGACTAGGCCTTCATAATCTGATAGCTTCCTCATTTTCACTTGATAAAGAAGGGAAGAGGTAACGAATATAGAGGAAAGAAACGTCTACCCCTATCTATTGTTCGCCTCTAAATGAATCTCAGAGAATAGAGCCATATGCTTCCACTCTTTGCTGGCCTCCTAAACTGACTTCACTTGAGTCCTTCAGCTCAACGCATCAGCCACTGCATTGCCTTTCCTAGGCATATAGGCAAGCTCAAAGTCAAAAGACTGAAGGTACTCAACCCACCTTTGCTATCTCAAATTCAGATCACGCTGACTGAAGATGTACTTGAGACTCTTGTGGTCAGGTAAAACCACAAAATGCCCTCCGAGAAGGTAATGTCTCCAACAAAATAAGGCATGAACAACTACAGGTAGCTTGAGAACGTGTGTCAGATAATTCTTTTCATGTGGTAAAAATTGTCGAGACCTGTACGCAACTGCTCCTTGTCCTAGCATTAGCACAACTCCCATCCCGATACCTGAAGCATCAAAGTACACATTATAGCTCTAGCCTGGATCTGGAAACACTAGTGTCAGTGCTGAATTCAATCTACCTTTCATCTTTTGAAAGGACTACTCACAAGAAGATGACCACAAGTACATTGAACCCTTCTTAGTCAGACTCGTTAGTAGCACTACTAAGCATGAAAAATACTGAATGAAGCATCTATAGTATTCAGCCATCCCAAGAAAACTCAGTACCTCAAAGACGTTCTTCGACTCCTCCTAGGAAACTACTGGTCTCACTTTCTCTAGGTCTGCAGGTACTTCTATCTCTGTGATAACATGACCCAAGAAGTGAATTTGATCCATCCAAAAGTGGAATTTTAGGAGAATAGGATATAACTGATGCTCTCTCTGTGTACTCAAAACGATCTCAAGATGTGTCGCATGGTTGTGTTGAGTGTGAGAGTACACCAAGATATCATCCACGAAAACCACCACGATGGAATCCATGTATTGATGGAACACTCAGTTTATCAGTGCCATGAAAACTACAGGTGCGTTTGTGAGTCTAAATGGAATAACCATATACTCGTATAGACCATACCTACTCTGAAAAGATGTATGAGGTATATCTGAGGGTGTAACATGCAACTGATGGTAACCGGATCTCAATTAAATCTTTGAGAACACCCAGTATCCTCGAAGCTGATAAAAGAGATCATCAATCCTTAGTAATGGAAATCGATTCTTAACCATCCACTGGTTCAACATCAGATAATCCACAAAAATACTGATTCTACCATCTGCCTTCTTTACAAAAAGGACTGGTGAGCCCCAAGGAGATGTATTGGGTCAGATGAAACCCATATCCTGTAACTCCTCCAACTGCTTCTTGAGCTCTTGTAACTCTAGTGTATCCATCCTATAAGGAGGAATGGACACTGGTGCCACTCCTGGCACAAGCTCAATAGAAAATTCTACCTCACACTCTAGATCCAAACTTGTAAAGTCTTCTAGAAATACATCTCTGAAACGATCCACCATTGGAGGAATGTTTATATGTGAAATCCCCTGGTCATCCAGATATAGACTAGAAATATGGGCCATAACTCCTCCTAACCCATGATGCTCAGGTCTCGCTCTGCTCACCTGGACATCCCATTGTCTCTTATAATGAAAAGATCCCCCCTCTGGTGATATGAAACTCACCATGCGGTGATAACAATCAATGAATGCCTGGAAGGAAACTAGGTAGTCCATTCCGAGAATGACATCATAACTTGTCATCTCTAAGATATAGAGGTCCCAAAAAAAGTGACACCCACCAACCTCTAGAGGTCACTCGTTTCAATAATGTACACTCACCATTCATGTTCCCAAAGGAGTGTCTAATGTCAAGATATCAGTAGAATAAAAGATGCAGAGCCCAAGGCTCTCCACAACCGTAACAGATATAAAGCTATGGGAAGCCCTTGTATCTTAAAGAGTAAAAAATAAAAATGATACTAATAAGATTGTACCTCGAACTATACAGGGTATGGTATCCTGCTTCTGTTGGGTCGTCTCCACTACAAAAGTCTGACCTGCACCGCAGCCCTGTGACCATGTCTGGCCACCCAGATCGGATCCTCCCTGTTGTCATTGACAACCAGGAGATTGGCTACCACGTCCATGACCTCCACCTTAGCCTGAATGGCCAGAAGAACTCCAGTTCCTAGACTGGTGATAAACTGGTGGTGCTACTCATGAACGAGGAGTCATAGAAAAACCCTTGTCACCAGCTGCTGGTGATATGATCTAATAGAACCACTAATGATGGCCCATATTTCCACAAGATCGGCACTCCATTGGGACTTTCAGGTAGTGTGGCTTCGTATGCCAACTCTTTCCACACTAGTAGTGCACCAACTGACTACCAGAAGAAGTGTCTCGCCTCCTTGGATCTCCACGTGTAGACTCCCTACAACACTTCTTGCTATCAGTAGGAGTAATACAAACTCATGATGTCGAGCCTCCCGGGCTTAAAACTCCAGAATATCTCAGATTGTGCTCTGTAATTAGCGCTTGGTGACGATAGAAGTGATAGAAGTCGACCTGAAGATATTCACCTACGATCAAATGTTGTGCCTCAGACCATCCTCAAACTACCTTGCCAAGAATAACTGATTACCTCATGGAATAGACGTGAAATGCTGCAGGTCGGTGAAGAAAGAAGAATACTTCATGACTGAGAGAGTACCCTACTCCCGAATCATGAAATCTTGGGCTTTATCGGCCCTCAAAGTCTCCAGGTGGAAGTATTCATAGAAGGAACACTGGAACTCATCCCAGGCCATAACCTGTTGGCGTCCCGCCTGTGAGATCACATCCCACCATCTCTTGGCAGAATCCTGAAGAATATACGTAGAAAGCTTCACCCTCCTCTCTGGAGGCCTCCCCAGATGCTCGAAGATAGAAAGCCCAACTTCTAACCATGACTCTGCAGCCTGGGGTCCTCCATCCTCTAAGAAAGTGGGTGGATGCTGCTACTAAAAGACCCATGTCAATTCTTCCATCGACAGGGTAGGATGTGGTGCTCCCTAAAAGGTATGCATCATCCTCATATATCTTCCCAAAACTATGCATCAGCACCTGCATTCGGTAGAATGGAGGGTGCCAAGACTAGCACAACGAGAGGATTGCAGGTAGTCCCTGATCAACCATATCCAGTGTCTGATCACTACCCTGTAACTGGCATACAACCGGAGGACGTCTTGGTGGCATGACTCTACAAGGTCAAATGCACACCTTAGATCAAGATTATCAAAAACTAAGAACTGAAAGTATAAGAAGTTAATATGAGAGGGAAAACATTAATGTTTTTCAGAAACATGACTACACGGCATGTATATCCCCTACACGACATGTTCCCTCCAGCCATTGACATGGGTGTGTTATCCTTCTAGAACAGGTCGTGTAACACCCCATACACATGATGTGTTATCCTAACACACAGTGTGTACTTGAATCCTCTACCCCTTCCCGAGTCCTTCTACACAGCTAAGCCACACGGTTCTCCTTAGAACGAGACTACACAGTTTCTTAGTTCCAAACACAGCATGTACTAGACGAACCTCACCAAACCTTGTTTTTAGATACATGGTCGGTTACACATCTCACACTACATGGCATGTTCCAGGCGGACACGGCGTGTACTAAGAAGATTTTTCCGAGCCGTGTTGTTAGTGACATGGTCGGTTACATGGTTCTACGAAACAGCGTGTACATCCTCTACACAATGTGTCTTACTAAAGATTCCAAAACTCATGTCCCCGACCACACATTCTGATATATGGTTAGATACTACATGGCGTGTACATACAGTACACGACATGTGCTTATGAAAAACAGTTTCTTCCCAAATATAAGAACACATGGCATGTATTCAAACTACACGGTGTTTATTCTGGGTGTTTTCCAGATAGTAAGAGTCAGAAACTACTCTGGAGCCCATAGAAACACTGAAAAGAACATCAAAGTGCCAAATTCTGATTCATGAGGGCCTATACTCCCCACGAATCAAATCATGTCATCTTACACATGTTATAAAAAAAGTAAACCAGTCAATGATCCACCAAATTCTGGTCAATGAGGGCCCATAACACCTTAAGAACCAAAATTTGGGGTTCATTCAAACCAAACATTACAAAAATGGTACCCTATAAAATAGGAGGTATTTTATCAAGGAAACTATCACAACAGCATGCATCTCTATCACAACATCTATCACAACAACATGCAATCACTAATGCACCCTATATGGCAGGGAAAGAATGCATGACATGTGATTTCTAGAGAGTGCCTAAATGATGTATGAGATGGAATACCCTCATATTATCGGGTTGCAACAAAAATAGAACATCAATAACATCAACAATAACAACACAAAACATGTGAATCACTCAAGGTGAAATCAAATGAACTGTAATAATTTTGAAACCAGACAAATTAAAATAACAAGGTAGATTGGATTTTCCCTATACACGGGTTAGATACTCCTAGGAACAAATTATTACCCAGTACCTATTCCATCATATCCCTAGAAATAGACTATAAACAGTATGTCAAGAGAAAAGAATACCTCTGATACAACATTGTAATGTCTCCGTTATGAAATCCAACCAGAGGTGCCCCATACCCGTTGGGTCACATGGCCTCAAGTTCATTTCCACGAATGCCAAAGGATGTCGACTTGTAGTGAGGTCCTTGGGTGTGATAGTGGGGAAACAATTTCCTCATTTGCAGAGTAACACAATGGAAGTAAAACAAATAGCAATAGCCGGATAAGGAATAATCCATACAAAAGTAAATAGTGGAAGACTGAAACTAATAAACTGGAGAACACATATTTATGAATGATGCATGTTACATACGTCTAAGAAAGGACCCAAAAAAATCACAATGCTGGTATAAAAAACAGAAATAAGCCAAAGTACAAAAGAAAACAGACAAAGAAATCCTCTGCATCACAATCCATAGCTTGGTCCCATGCTCTCCAACTCCACAAAAAGTCATGTACCTGAAGTAGAAGGGTTCATTCCCTTATCTATACCTATAACAATATAATCTATTTGGACCCAAAAGCATATCCCAAACAGGGTGTGAGACTAAATCCTAGTAGGAAACCACCACATGATCTGTGCCTAACAGTCAGTGAATTTATGGTAGGTAAAGTACAGAAAGAAGTAAACAAGGAAGTAATCACCAGTAACAATCCACAATTACAAATATCAAGCAATAGCTTATCAAACAAGTAATTAGAAAAGGTAACCTTCTGGGAAGTACCCACTACCTATCCCCTTTAGTCTTACCTAGCAACATAATCAAACGGATAACACAACAAGTAACCCTCTGGGAAGTAATCACAACTTATCCCCTCTGGTCCTACCTAAAAATTACAAGCAACCCTCAGGGTGGTACACTCAGTCTAACCCCTCTGGTTCAGCTAAAGAATAGACTCTCTAAGGAAGAAGTCATTGTCAATTCCTCCTATAATCTCATATCGGTAACTAATGGCACTCTTGGGAAGCACTTACTTCACATTCCCTTTTTGGCCCGCGTCGAGGAACTACAGACACTCTAAGGAAGCACTTACGTTAATTCCCCCTATGGTCTTGCATTGTAAGTAAAATAGACACTCTGGTGAAGCCCTTGAATCCATTCTCCCTATGGTCTACTACACCAGGTTCTCACGGCCCTATGTAAGTCAAGTATGAATAGCAACATGTATCGGTCAAAGTAAACCTCAAGAACTACTTGGATAGAAGTCTACATGAAATCAGCATATCAGAACAGTCACGCCATCCTACAACTAGGCATGGGAAAGTAAATAGCATCCTAACAGGAAAACTAGACCCAACAGTCAAAACAGGCAATCATGCATGTGAAAAAAAACTACCAAAGCATAGAAATTAACCCCATTCACATTCAATTAACCTCTACTCAATCATACACACATTTCATGTTGATGATTTGGATAAAATGGTAAACCTGCAACACCCCGTTCATGTGTATTGGTAAAAATTACACATATAACTCCAGGAATTTTAAAAGAAAGGAAAAAACCACCTACCTCTGTGTTCCGAGATCAATATACTTGAATATCAGGGCTTGAATCACCTTATAATGTTGAAGATCTACAAAAACATATAAAATGATAAACAAAGGATAACTTGAGAAAGAAGAGGAAACATGAAATGAATCTCAAGAATAAGGAAGAGCTTACCGAGGTGATCCCAACACCATCGAAGATGGTCGTATCGGATATTGGAAGCTCGGTTGGGGGCTCAGAGGAATATTGAGGCCATATGAGAGTTCTCGTCCAAAACAAATTTAAAAGCAGGTGTTTCTAGCGATTATACGTGACCCTGGTACATCTAATGAAAAAAATACACAGCGTGAACTTTGGAAGTACATGGCGTGTACTTTCAATTTCTGTACTCTGCATTAGGCAGCATCTAGGTCACCCCCCACATGGCTGTGTGCATGGATGCTATATGGCCAGCACACATCTACCCGCGGTAACTGAGTACAAAGTGTGTAATTAGAAAGTACATGACATGAACATCAAAAATTTCTAGAAATTCATCTTTTTCTCAAAAATGACCAGAAAAGGAAAACATACCTGAAAAAAAGATCCAAGTTCTTACAATTTCAAATAACATGAAATCACCTTAACTAATCACTTTATTTTTAATTTTTTTAACCTCCTATAAATAATATTATTATTAATAAAAACTAAATTTTGACACATAAATTTACAAAAAATCATTATTTATATGATACCTCTATTATTATACATCTCTCCATAAAATAGTAAGTGAATGTATCTCTGAGGTGTATATACGTCTCACCCTCTCCACATAAGAATACAATTCATTATTTGTAACGACAATTAATGGATTGTTGTAATTTTTTTTCTAATTTTTAAATGTAACTATTATAAATTATTATAATTATCAAATTATAATATCACATCTATCTTTTATTCTTCCAATCTAGCAAAAATGTTAACATCTCTAGTTCGTATGTCTTTACTACCACCCCCATTAAGAGTTTTGATTTTTTTCATTTCTGGTTTACATGGATATAAATAAGGGACAATTTAATGAATACATATTATTTATGTGAAAGAATAATTGTTATAAATAGTTTAATTATTATTTAAATTTCATTAATTCTATATATATTACTGTGAAAACAAGTTTCATTCGTATGTACAACTACCTATCTCCATGAATGATGTAATTAATTTTTCTATATATATATATTGTGTTTCAATATATACATATATATACACTTATAATGAAAATATATTATTTTTATATAATTATTGAAATTAATTAAATGATGGTATCCTAATCAAAATATGAAGTGGAACTGAAAAAATAAAATACTCATGGTAAATGATACATTTTACACCCAAACATGACAATTTTAGTCAGGAATTAATTATAAATGGTTGTTGAAGTGTTCTAAATGGACCGTATATGATATTATTAATATGTAAATATTTATACTTTAGAATTATAGAAAACTAAAATTTATTATATAGGTCGTTAGAGTTGTTTCAAAGCTAGTGGAAATTATTGTGAGAGTTTATCATCTCAATATATCATCTTTGGAAGATATGTTATGTCATGAGCCAATATTATTTTATGAAGTGAATATTGACCCCTTTGATATGTTATATCAATATTAACCTTCTTTTTAATATATTTAATGTTTTATTTGATGTTTTTTTCTTGAGGATTATGATTCAAATGCTAACCAAGTAGTAATGGTTTTATGTTACAATCTATTTATTTATCAGGATCAATTAGGATATAGCAACTATTGATGCAATATTATAGTATACCTATCAATTATGTCATGAATTTTGTTATCCTATAATTATTTCATTTTAATACATGTTTTCACTTTAATATCCTCAATTTATCTACTTAAGATATTGGTAGAACATTTTTTATGAAAATTAACATTATTTACCACTTCCATTTGAAAACATTTTTCATTCGTATTAGTTTTTTCTAAAAAAATTAAAGAACTATTTCAATATTTGAAAAATATAATTTAATTTTGTATTCCCTATGATTTTGTTAAAAACATTTAAAATGAAAAATCATTCTATTTTATGAATGAGGTATCATTTTCAATTTTTACCAAAATGTGAAGGGAATGTTTTCATTTAACTTATACAGAATGAAAAAAAGATCCCATCACCATGACCACTCAATAAATAAAATAAAAATTTATTAGTTTCTATGGATAAATTAATACAATATAATTTTGATAGACTTTGGTGACTTTTTAGTTTCATAAAATTGGTTTCCTATGTGAAAATGGTATTTTCAGAAGAAAATAAATATTTTAATTATCCTACAATAATATTTGAATTTAACGAAGATAAAAACCGTGATTTAACTTATACATTATTGAATATATAGTTAAATATTACAATTTCAAATAAAATTTATGTTTTATTAATATTTATGTCATAATTTTTATTAAACTTGCTGCTTTTCCATTGGTTTTTCTATGATGAAATAATGAAATGTTTATGAAAGTTGTTTCTTTTTCCATGGGTTGTATTGTGAAGAAATGTTTATGAATCCTATTTCATTTAATGGGTTCTCATGGGATTAATGCATTTGATCTTGTGGAACTATTATGTATGTAATGAATTATGTGATGGATGAGACTAGAATTATATATTTATCCAATGTATTGAGTGATGATTGATATGTCATTAGAAAAATAGGACATGAATGGCGAGTAGACCCTATTAAAAATGATTTCATGTCCACATTCATAATAATTATAATGAACCTTGAATAATATAATGGTATAAAGAGTGAATTAAATTGAATATAATATTCATATAAGTGATCATTAACACCTTTAGAAATGATTTTATTCGCTTACGTGTCTCCCATTATTCCATCTGTCGTACTAATGTTATGCTCTCACAACTCTTGTTATTTGACTCCATTATACTTAATATATTACAAAAAACATGATTTATTACATGAAACAAAATTTAAATCAATGATATGAATGATATGTTAATTTGAAATTTTAATTTCAGGTTACCAAACCCTTATTCTCATATTATGGTTATGTGATCATTTATATCACCTCTATTTACCATTACTGAGCATATAAGCATAACATATCTTCTGATTCCATTACCCATGTTATGAAAAAATATATTATGTATGATATGACTAGTAAGGATTATAGTTATGAATAAAATTTTTATATACCCCTATTAATATTCTTTTTATTTTTTCAAGATTTCAAAAATAATATACCTATACTATTATAGCATGGATCATAATATTATGTAATGAAAATTAAACTAATAAGATTTGAAATATTTTTATGAAAATATGGGTCACTATAAAGGACACATTATATTAAAATTATATAAGTATATTTTTGTCATAAATATTACATATAAACATTAAAAACAATATAATATACGACCGTGAGAGATCGTGGTTTCTTCCCCAATAGTGGCCTCTTACTCGTGATGGAGATAGTCGATGCACCAGTCCATCATCCCTACTTAGGGGAGGGACCTCCAACCTCAATTATTGATTCTAATTTCTCCTTCTCCCCCTTTTCGAACCCCGAATCTCTCCTGAATTTCCATCAAATCCTGTTCAACCCCAAGGTCTTAGATCTGTTCAATGGTTTTCTGCAGCTTTTAATTTTGACTTCGAAGTTCAACATGGCCTCCACTCTTCAGAAACTCAACTTGATTGGGAAATTTATGCAGCACTGCACCTCATTCCCCTCCATCGACAGGTTTATTTTTGAGGTTTGGGGATTTCACGACCGAGCAAAGTTAGGTTTTCTCGATAAGAGACACATTGTGATCCGCTTTGGTTCAGAGGATGATCTGGTCAAAGCCCGGTCTAGTTCCCCTCATAGCTACAATGGATTCTAGTTCTACCTCTTCAGGTGTACCATGGACTTTCATTTGAATTGGTACATCCCCATGATGGAGATTTGGGTTAGTTTCCTTGATCTACATTTCCTTTTCAAAACCCGAGAATTTAAAACATGCTTGGAAACCTTTTTGATCATTACTTATGCTCCAACAGTAGGACTATGTCAGTTTCGCGTCTTGTTTCTCCCTACATATGTGTAGATGTTGATATATTGAAGCTACCTAGGGAGTTCATTTGGGTTATAATGGAAGATGAATATTGGCACAAGGAGGTGATGTTATTCAAATCGTGGGTCGACATTTTCTCAACATGTACGAAACTGGGTCACTCTTCGGTTGTATATCAACATCTATGGTTGAATTTTGTTTCAATGGATAAAGGAAAAAAGCTCAAAGTTGGGATTTGGTGAAGGGAATATAGGGAATAAGTTGGCTACTTCTATCTGAAATAATGGGAAGTCTGTTCATCATGAATCTCAGGGGGACAATCCTTTCGTTTCTGATATTTTCCAGTGGTTGGAGAGGGACCTAGGTGATCCCTATCCATTGACTATTATTCCTCTGAGTCGTGCAAGCTTTGAGGTGGTCTATGTGGATTTTGTCCCAAATTCTTCTTTGAGTAACTCAAAAGAGGCCACTCACTGAGGATTTTTGAGCTTTGACACTGCAAAGGTCACAGTGGCTGAAGATGGAGATGCGAGGAATATGAAGGCTGCATCTTATGCTGATGCAGTTCGATCATCTCAATGCTCTTTAGAATGTTTGGGATCCCAAGAACCCGAGAGGCTTGAAAAGGATGAAAATGAAGTTAGGGGGTCAAGTCTGGGAATGTATTCTCCGATGCAAAATCATAGAAACCGCTTTGAGAGTCTGGACACTAACATCTTAGAATAGGACATAGAAGCAGCTACTCTAGGTGATCCGAATGGGGCTCAAGGTGAACTCGAAAAGGCATAAAGTGATGGCCAATCTTTCAAACTCTCGGTAGATAGTAATGATGATCTTCATGGTGAATATCTTCTCAATAAAAGGAGGATAAAGGGTAAGAAAGAATACATGAAGGTTCAGAAGGATTATTCCTATTTTCCCCTTCCAATGGAGAATAGATCTGCGAAACGGGTGAAAGACAAGGCGAGTACAGATGATCCCAAGGTTTTGGATTCCCCAGACTGGGTGATGACTATTTTCATTGAGGTAGTTATATGCAAAAAAATCACTAATGGTCATCAGCAAGAGCATGTCATGGTCACGGAGAAAACTCTAGATCTTCTTATGTACTATGGTGAAGAAATGTTGGAAGATGTTATGATGATTAAGGACACATAGGAGGATGCATATAAAATGATGGGAAGAATGCCCAAAGTGGACACTAATAGTGGGAAATATCCTTATATTGACAACCAAGTCCGCATTCTAGGAAGATGCTTCAAAATAGAGAAGATTAATAAAGATGAATACATGAAATCATGGGATTATATGGTGGATCATTTTGAAGACCTCCTAAAGGATGATCTGGGAGCACATGTAGCTTCTACCCCTTGGAAATTTTTTAGGGATAATTATTTGAGGCATCTTAAACTCTCCTTTGATAATTATACATTCACTTTTACTGCATGAACCGGTTATGTTGTGCGGGTTCTCACATTGTCCTATAAAAAGTGTTTTATTAATAAATATAAGTTACTGTTCAGTCAGTGAGTCTATTCGTCAAAGGTGACGATGGAAAAACAATTATATCTCTATATGAAGAAAAAAAGTCATATGTACACACTAGTGGTAAATTCTATTCACATTTTATATAAAATATGGTGAATAATGGTTATTGAAAAAACATAATAAAAATTCAATATATTAAGGACACTGATTTTTTTATTATATTATCAATATCACCTATTTATAGAAGGTTAAAAAAATAAAAAAAGAAACTGATTGTTTAAGGTGATTATCTCTTCTTTGAATGAACTTGTTTGGATCTCATCTTAAGGAGCATTTTGTTTTTCTATTTGGTTTAAAAAAACAATAGAATTTGGATAAGTATTTTTAGAAGATAATTTGATTTTTTTCAATATAGAAGGCTCAAAGTGATGTAACTGAGAAAATGAGGTGTATCCTTTTATAATGGAGTGAGAGGACACAATTGGAAATTTCATAAAATAATAAAACATAATAAATCCATTCTTAATAAAATTGCATCCAAATAGAGATAAATTAGAATAAAAAGAGTACTGGGTCTAAATTACATCATCTAATTTAATTTATTCTACTTTTGGTGTCATTTTAGACATTATCATTTTTATTAACCCATTCAATAACCATTTTTTCCTTAACCACAATAATAACTCTTTTAAGAATAAATGGTTATGAATTTTTATATAAATTGAAAATTTCCTCTCAAATAAAATATAGTTGATATGTTCTATAATTTTCCATTCACAAGACCTAAAATAATGTTTTTTGAAATATTATAACATTTAAAATTATTATTTAGTAAAACTTATCATTCATGTAATCTTGTGTACAATTTATTTAAATTGAATTTAATGACATGCATAAAAATATGGAATTTGAATATAATCATTTAACACATCTCTAATATATAATATATTTCTAAAAAATAAATGGATACACTAATTAATAAAAAATGAATATCAATTAATATTTTTAAAATAATATATTTTATATTTCTATAAATTGAATAAATACTATGTCGATGTTGCATATTTATTTAACATATTTATTAAAAAATTAGAAATTAGAAATAAATTTCCTGGAAAAAAATAATATATTTTAAAATTAAATATTAATAATATAACTTTTCCTTATTTTATCCTTATGTAATATTTTATATATATTAATCTAAGGAGAGTTACATTTTTGTATTTATTTGTTATTAAATTAATTAAATGGTCGTTTTCAATAACAAATATGACACCAGGTTATTGTATATTCAGGAAAAGGATGGAAATGTATCAACTACATAGATTTTATTGAATATTTCCAATGGTTACATAAATTTTTTATCCTTACCCTAATTTTTAACACTATTTTACCCATTTTTTCCATAATGAGGTTATAACAGTTTACTTTGGTTATTATTTATATTGACAAAAAATTAAGGTGACCAATTTATAAAATTTTATCCTCATAATTATAAATATTAAATCCATTTTTTATTGATAAATTTCTATAATTTTCATAAATTTATTTTAAAATCAATATGTAAAACATGATGAATACCAAATTTTAGAAAATAAACATTTTAAGCCATAATTTTTTAATTCTTATCACATCCATAAAAAAACTTTATATGGATGTTAGAAAATTTGAATAAATATATAATATACATGTATTTCATTGCAATAATTCACTAATTGTGTTTAATATGTTTAATTTCAATAAAAAACTCATTCTCTACTTAAAAACATTTTTTCATAAAATATACCTCCTTTATTTTAAACAAAAATTATATGATAACAAAAAATTTCATATTATACATTTTTAAAACATAGATTTCTATAATTTAGTAATACATATTTTTACCCATCAATCCAATGGATTGGAAATAACTATTACAAGAAATGACAATTCTAAAATAGTATATCAAGTTTCGTATTGACTTATTGTTACATGAAATAAAACCAATGAATGAAAATAAATTTATTTGGGAAAAAATCATGAGATAATAGGCCATTACATTATACCCCCATAAAATAATATTATTAAAATACAGAAAATAAGGATATATTTGTTTCATTACATCCGGAGGTTCAATTATATCTTCTTTGAATTTATGATTCCTCTAGGGAACATTGAAAATGTGGGTAGTCTATTTCTATATCACATTATCTATTTGATCTAAAATGTATACCATTTGTACTTCGTATGAATTATTATTCAACATTGGTATGACCCCTGAGCTCTGTACATGTGATGGATTATGTATATACTTTTTTATGAGATATACATGCAATACATTTTGAACATGAGATATGATCGATGGAAGTGACATATGATAGGCTACCATCACCACTCAATCAATAATCTTAATGGGGTCATTATAAATATGGGTTATCATTCCATAATCCTGTATATTAAATCCTATTTCGATGGATAATTTTACAAAAACACCGTTTCACCATCATTGAACCCCATCCCTGACTAATGATTATCAAGAAAACATTTATTTCAACTCCCAGCTACCCTATTGTGATGTTTAATGGATATAAATTTCACAACCATTTCATTTAATTGATCATGTTCCAATAGCATTCATTATCCAACATCATCCCATAACATTATATTTTTACACATAATTCAACATATGGATTCATAAGGATCCATTTCAATTTTCTTGTGAATGTTTTTATTTTATGAATAATCCACTGGATAAAGGTATCGATCCAACCCACCATTGAAATATACAAAACATTATTTCTTCATATCCTCTAGGGTATGAATATTTATATCAATTAGAACATATTTATTAGGATTATACATAATACTGAAAGATAAAACTATTACCAGATCCTACAAAATACTTTTCCAGAAAATTTGGGTTATCCTCTGATCCTGATTATATAAAAAAGGATGTAGTACTCCACGATACCATACCAATTCATTATTATGATTTCTACATACCATTACAAGAGAGATATATTCTATTGTAATAATTAAGTGCTATTAATTTATAAGGATATTGACTAAAACCATAATACCATTATGGACATTATATTTTTTTTAGAGTCTGTTAAAAAATATGGTGATGTTTTCCCATTTCCATTCGTGAATAGTTAATGGATGAAACAACCCCATAAAGTGTTATCTAATATGCATAATTTTCTTACATACCATTAACTGATATATATATTCTGAATATCTATCCTCATTTTGTGCCATAATAAACTCCCTTTAAAATATCAATACATCATAATAATTTTATGATGATGAGAGAATAATGAACTATGTACTGCATCCAACATCTCCTTCATCAAATACAGGATGGATAAAACACATACATAATTCCTAAAATATTTTCATAAATCACTTTCAAGGTTGACCTCAAGAATATATCTATCCTTATTCTATAGTATTTCATCATCCTTATATGACACATTAATCCTAACAAGAATAGATGGCTGAACACTCATTTGGGATTGATAATATTTATCACCATATATCATTATTTCCAAATAAATCCTTTTCATATGTAGAAATACTAGATCTTTGGAAATCCTCTTCATAGAAAATCTATGATGGTCTTTTGGACTCAATGAATATCCCACCTTGTTCTCTTTCCCAGAGTTGTAATGTATTGAGTAATAATAATCATTAATTAACTATAAGAATATTCTATAATGAGTATTCATATAATTTTGATTGAATACATATTAAAAACTTATGATCAATATATATTTTGTAAAATTCCAATATGAAGAATACCTTCATATCATTAATTAAAAAATTAAATCAACCAACTCCAAATCATTTGTTTGGTAAGTTTTATTGTGAACACTAAATCAGTGTGTGGTATATGCCAAAATAATATCATTATATGAGAGAATATATATCATTACATTATTTAATGCATCATTATTCATTTTAAACCCTTCTATACTGATGGTTAATGTCAATATAGGTATACTGACTAACCTTCTCTTTAGTTTGTTAAAATTTTATTCACCTTTATTTTTCTAATAGGACCTAGGATCCATTCCAAGTTGGCATATTTATTCTATTAGATAGTTGTGAGAAATCAACTAAAAAAATTGATAATATCCACCAAAACCCAGAAAACTAAGGATCTTAGTCATAGTGGTTCCTCTAGGTCATCTTTCAATAATGTTGGACTATGATGAATCCCATGATATACCCACTCCAGAAATAATGTGATCTAAAAGTGAAATATTTTTATCCAAAATTCACCCTTATAAATTTTCATAATGGTTTCCCTTATATATAATTTTTCATACATTATTGAAGTGATATTCATGATTTTACTTTATCTTTAAATATATAAGAATATTATCTATAAATACCTTTAAAAACTGACCAACGTAATCTATTAATACTCTATTCCATAGATATATAAATATAGTTGGGGTAATATAAAATCCAAAGAGTATCTCAATATATTCACAGAAACTATACATTGTATGGAATGTTGAATTAGGTATATCATCTATCATTACCATCAATTTATGGAATAAATAATTAACATACATCTTGGATAAGTATTGTGATATGAATAGTGGATCAATCAATTTATCAATGTAGGAAGAGGATAGTTACTCCTGATTGTGATATTATAAACTTATCGATAATCAATGTAGAGATGAATTTTTCCCTCATTCATATTTAAAAAACCACATTTTTACTCCAATTTTCTCCACAGGGATGAAAAAATATATTTTCAATATTCTCTTAGAGTATAATTATTGATTCCTACAAATTATCCTATGTTATTATATGTTGAATCCTTAAAATATATGTAGCTCCTTATTTGAGTTCTATTAAGAACTAAACATCATGATTCTGTGGAATACAAGGAAACTCTTTTGAAAACACATAAAAATACTCCTACACAATAATATTATCTTCCATGTTGTTTTTCACTCCAACCATATGAGATAAAAACCTACTATAATTGGAATCATGACTTATATAATTGATTTCATTTATTTTAGAATATCATAATTTTCATATCCCAAACAGATGATCATTGTTTATTTTAGAATATGAAACATGAAATCCCTTTATAGTTAATTATATATTTACGTAAATAAGGATAATCCATGCATATAATAATATTCATTTCAACTAGATTTAGAATAAAAATATTTAAAAGATTCACATTCTAAAGAACATTGATTGGAGTAGAATCAGAGGATTGTGCTGCGATCATCATACCATTAGGTGTTTTCACTAATAATTCAACATCTAATTATTGTTTTTATGAAATAAAATTCATTAACACTATCCCTAATGTAAATTAGTTATTATAAGTATTATAAAATATGGTAATTCAATATTTTGAAAATACTAGTTATAAACACATTATTATTATTATATATTCAACCCCTTTGTTAAACCATAAAGGTTAATAGGACCATCACTAATTTTTTATCATAATGATCAGTCATGAAAAATAATTAATACGATGTCTGAATCATGTCACCCTATTTAAAATCTACTGCACCTTAGGTATTACCTAGATAATTACTGGTCATCATGTATACATGTCATTTATTATGGTTTATAAAGATTATATGAGTTATCCAAGCATATCCCCCGGAGTGTCAAGGTAGGTGCATAGTAAGTGTACAATCACCCTAAAATAGAATGATTTCCAAGATATACCCAACCAACCGTTTTCAAATATATTACCCATATTTGCATCTATTCGAAAACCATATCATGTTATAGTATCTAGATAGGGAAATGTTTCAAAGAATACCACACAGTTTTATTCCCCAATGTATATAAATATTCAAAGGGTTATCACTAATGTTTTCTCATCCAAATATCCCAAGGAATCAAAACATTATTCTAATACCAACTATAGAAACCCATAATATTAATAAATAGATATTATATAATATTAAATTAATATTACATACACAACATATCAATCAACACTATAATTATATAGGTCAAGTATATTTCTAAAAATAGATGCAAAAACGTATGGTTCATAAGTGAACCTCATAATCACCTAATAAGTTCATTATAATCACTAGTATAAAACATTTATTCATATACTAGGGAAAATAAATATATGAAATGGTGAGTTTAGATACTCAATTAGGGTAAATATGGTATATATCAATGATCACATAAACATAAAATTAGCATAAGGGTATAAGAACGTGAGTATAACATTTTAAAATCAAATATGTCATATCATACATCATAATTTTGAGTCATTTCATAATTATTATTAGTTTATAAAACATGAATCATAAAGGAATTGAAGAATATGAGCCATGATGACATAAATTTGTCACAGGACATAATTTTTTTTGAATATAGATATGTGTAGAAAATAATTTACTTAGTTGTCAAGTCTTATATCCAAAACCATTATAGTGGATTAGGTTGACTCACCAAACCACTGTATTAGTCATGGTTAACTCCAAAGACTGTCATATTTGATATATTCGCTTACTGAATTCGGCTAACTCCCCATTCTATTCTTATTTTTTACAATAGATATCCTTATCTTCCAAATTCATTGCATGACTAAATAACTCTAAGCCCAACCATCACAAAATGAAAATCATTTAGATGTGTTCCACAAGACCATAAGACATTCATCATATCATAATTCATGAAAATAAAATAGTTTTAAAAAACATTTCATCACAACATAACCCATGTAAATGAAATTGGTTTCAAAAAGATTTTATAAATTCATCCTAGAATAACCTATGATAAATGATTAGGTTTCCTAAACATCATTTCATCATAATCATAAGCCATCAAGAAAAATAATTTGGAAATAATTATGGGATCACATCCCCATTGAAACTTATATAACATCAAAATATTCTATTTTATATGAAAATAATCATTAAAATATCACTTGGATCATTTCAAGTAGAAAATACTCCTTTTTTCATTAAATTAAATTCATTGAAAAAAAAATCGAACATATTATTAAAAACATTTTATTTAAAAATAATGTTGCAATAATTTAATAAAATATCAATGTGCTGAGTTTATGTGACTACTGGAAATTCCATTCATGTTGTATAAGTTAAAGGAAAACATTTCATTAATGACTTTGTAAAAAAGATTATAAATACATAATTTTGGAAAATGACATGAATATTCCCGTTAAATAATATTTTTAGAAATCCAATCATTGGTATAAATGAAATTAAACAATTTTAAGAAAATAGTTAAATATTATTGAATGAAATTTGGTGAATATATTTATAGGGATGAAAAATGGATTTTTTACCGAAGAGATAAATATACTATATTTACTTTAAAAACCTTATCTCAAAATATTTTTTAATTAAATGGTATAAAATGAAATAAAAACATGCATTATAATTAAATATTTATATGATATGCATATTCAAGAATTTATTCAGAGGTAGATCATGAAATTTTATCATTAGGAAACTTATTAGTAAAAAATTTAGATTCATTAAACTTTTATACCAGAGTATTGAAGATATTTATTATTTAATATATGGTCTAATTATAACATTTAAATAACTATTTATTAATTATTATGTATTAATTTTTTTTAGGGTGTTAATTGCTCTATTTTCATGAAACTTTCAGTTTGAATGTTCTAGTCCTTGTACATTGATCATGGCTATGTAATCTCAAGAATGATAATCATGACATAAATATCACATATATTAATTACACATATTTATTTATTTATTTATATCCATCCATAAAACATAGAGATATTAAAATAAAGTACCTCATTTGTAATGATAGTAGGTCATGCTTACACTGGAATGTTGTTTTAGCTTGTTGATGGATTAATGAAAGAATGATAAATAATAGCTAACCATTAGAAATCATTTATTTATAAAATAAATAATTTATATTTATCAAATGAATACTTATTAACATTTTTGAATACTGTAAATGAAAAATAAATCACATAGTTTTGGGTCGTTGGTAATCCACATATACACATGAGGAACATTATCTTTTCCAACGAATCAAAAAGTAATGATGTAGATCTGATATCATAATTAAAAAGGTATTTTTATGTCATAAATATTATATTTAGACATAATTTCCCTAAAAATACCCTTTTATTAATGGTGGTGATGAAAAATTAATTATATCTCTACATGGAGACAGTAAGACATAAGTATACATGAGGGATGCTTTCACATCCCATTGGATAAAAAATATTGCGAATAAAGGTGGATTAAAAACCACAATGAAACTTCAATTTATTTAGGATAAGGATGTTATTATATTATGATAATTACATAGATTTATATAAGGTAAAATAGAAATTAAAAAAATAATGAAATCAGTTAAGATGATCGCCTCTTCTTTGAAAGAACTCATTTGGATCTCCCCTTAAGGACTATAGGATATGTATTTTGGGAATATGAGAAATTATTCAATGATACTAAATATGCTTATAGGGTAATTTTTTTGGTTTTTTTAATATAATGATAATTTTTTTGTTTATAAAATAATAGAGGGATGTTCTTTTATATGGTAGAGATACGACACATTTGGCATTTTGAAAAGGAATTAATTATAAAAAAATATTCTCATGAAAAGAAATAGAAATGGTTATGAAGTAAAATTAATATATAAGAGGGTATAAATAAATTTTAAAAGATAAATCTATATATGTTTTGGTGGAATTATAAATATTACTTTTTTACCAACCCCTTTATTAACAATTTTTTACCTTAACAGTAACAACCACATTTTCAATCGTGATATGTTGTGAAAGATACCATAAATGCACATTTTACTCATAAATAGATCATGGTTGACATTTAAAATCATATTCTATTCACCTTGATGATGTGAATTTTTTTTTGAATTTGAAAAAAATTAATAAAATTTTATTTATCAGGAAATATCCTCAATCTCAATTTTGGATCTATTAATTTAATTTTAATTTACAGACATCAAGATAAAAAATTAAATTAAAATATAATACTTTCAATCAATCCTATTATGTCATATATATCAAAAAAATAATTGGAATACAATTATTAAATTAAATTGTATTACATTTTTTATTTTTTAGATTATTGGTTTTATTTATCTATTAATTTATTAATTATTAAGTCCGTGTTCCAGATGCATTGTAACGCCCCGACCCCAGCTACCCAGAGTCGGTGCATTACTTCGTAACATTGGCATGATCACAAAAGATCAAGTCTCGAAAGACCGATTAGTTTAGTAGCCTTGGAAACACTAGATACATTCATAAGTCTTTCATTACATCAAAATTAAACAAACTACAAAAAAACATGGTCTTCATATTCCACACTCATATCTTCACTGATTATTCTTGCAAGTCATTCATAAAATACTTCTTCACATCCTGGAAAATATTAAAACATTGAAAGGGGTGAGCTCAGATGCTCAGTAAGGATAACAATAATGCGGAAGCTTTCATAAATAAACATTAACATTTAAGGCAATGTATAACTAAAACAAAAGCCTTTTAAACATGAACTTCAACATAATATGGCAAAAGTAAAATGAGATAATGCCATTCTCTTCTTCACATGGATATTCTACTGGTCGAATAATCACATGAAATATCAATAACCACTTTCATAATGATGGAATGCATAATGCCAGACTATCATAACCACGTAGTCAAGGCCTCGTGCCAAGACCACAAATAAGATTTTGTCAAGGCCTCGTGCCAAGACACTAGTTTGTCTCATGAGACCTGCCGATGCATCGAGGAGCTATAGCGGGCTCCACCCGTCACTTATTAAGTCCAATGCATTCCTCATATGAATAGGTTTAAACATATCATAAACCATAACATAATTGTATCACATAAAACATGCATAAAGGAAACATAACATTTCCACATTTCAATCACAAGATATCAATACAGCACATTGATATAATAAAAATTCTTTCAAAAACCATTTTCAATACCAAAATAAAAGAAAGTTAAAACTTTGTATTTATTTTTCATTAAAAAAAAGATGGCTTATAGAGGAAGCCGAAACTCAAATAACGGTCACGACGGCGGAGTAGTCGTTGTCGCCGCATAAGTACGGAAAGAAAAACATTCCCTTTTTGTCGTTTAGTAAAATGCTTCGTATAAAAAAGATTCCTTTTGAATAAACATGAAAGTCAAAGGGGTTTATACACCGTATAAAAGAAAGTTGTGTATAAAGCCAGATATGCCTCAATGAAAGGAGATTGAGACAAAGTCCTTAAAAAGATCATTTTTAAAATAAAATAGATCTATTATGTGTATTCACTATAGGTACACATAAAGAAAGTAAAAATACAAAATAGGACATAATAATATCATGACATAATTTGAAAGTAGGAGATTAACCCAAAGAATGGAAGTTGGGTTAAGAAATTCCCTTACCTCGTGTCTGACTTGACTCAACCGTTCTTTAACCTCCTGAATAATAAACTAGAGTTAATATATACCTTATTAAGAACCATTTTCAACTTCATTATCCTTATTATATCACTTATTACAATGATATGAACATTATGTAATTATTTAAGTTAATAATGTTCATTTTGTCGGTATTTGGTTCTTAAGTCAAAAATAGGCTTCTTACACTTACATGTTGTTAATTTGGTCAAAGGTTCATTATATCCAGAATGGTATTCATGGTGTAGATATCATATATGTCATATATATCCAGTACATACATTCATTTATAATATTACATCACATTTAGAGGTAAGAAATGAAATGCACCGTTCATGGAGACGGTAAGCCGTACGTACGCATGAACGCTACTTCCATTTCTATTTCATATTTTCTGGAATGGAATCATAATGATATGAGAGTATATTATAATTCCAGTATAACAACATATATAATATCATTAACTTTATCCTTCACACATCCCACATATGGTATTAACGAATCAAATCACTTTCAGGGGGCGGTAGTCCGCGCTTCCTAAAATGAAGATATCGTGTTTTACCCATAATGGAAACCATAAAGGTATGCCCAAAATGAAAAAAACAGAAGCTTAAGGAAAACATAAACATATTATATATCATATATAAAAATAGTGACATCATAATGGCCACCTTTGAAGGTGTTAAATGAGTGTTGAACAATCATCGTTTCGGGAGGCAGAATTTCGCCATCCACGGAAACCTTATGTTCTTTAACCATTTGATGTAGTTGTGTGGAAGTGTAGCTCAAATAAATCTTATAACAACATCCTAGTATATTTAAGATACTGGTGTTGTTACAAAAGAAGTAAATAAAAAGAGTTTAGGGGGTTGGAGAAGCAAAATAAAACAAAAGAACATGAGAGAATGAATTACCTTAAAAAGTGTAACTCCTTTTGAGTTGAGCCTAAAGGCTTCCTTTGAAAGGATTCTGCCCAAAGGGAATCCTCTAGGATGAGGAGAGGGATGTGGAGAGAGCAAATGGGCAGGGGTTGGCCGAGCCAATGGATTGAAGAGTGTGTGAAATGAGGTAGAGGTGGGGGCCTTTTATAAGAGGAGAGGAGGGGCACTTTTGGAAAGTAAAGGAACATTACATTATTTGAAAATGTGTTTCGGTTTTAAAAGGTCCCACATTGATAGAATTCGTGGATAAGGTGATAAGGCATCGAAATCCACTCATCCAATTGGTTTTGGCCATGTGTAGTTCATAGATTTTATATTACCTTTCCATTTTATTTAAATCGTCAAATAATGATGTCATCGCTGCATCATTATTATGTCATAAATAATTAAATTTATTTAATGTCTAAAAATTATAAAAAAAATACTATGATATAGGAAATCTTTTTATCTTTCCAATGACTATTTATAATCAAAATTTGGACTTGTGTAACCCTACTTAAAAATTGTTTTAGTAAAACACTTTATGTTAGTGTCATTTTCACTTTAACATTAAATAAAAAGTAATTTATGTTATTTCCCAACAAAAGTGGATCCATGGGGTCCCCAAGTTAGGCCATGGCTTGTCTTGGTCGGCCATGACACAACCAATGAGGTTGGGACATGTGTCTAGGTCATTTAATATTATTAAAGTATTATTTATACCTTAAACTACCCTAATTACCACTAATCGCGATTAAGAACTTAATAAGTTACTATTCACCAAAAAATTATTTTTATCCCATTGAACCACATTTTACTTCTTAATGACAACCATGTATGTCGGATTTTTGAAAATCAAATCACAGAAGTGGTAATATTTCATTTAAACGAAAAATCAGTTATTTAACTACCACTTAGTGGTTTCACTATTCATCAAAAATTGAAGTTTTTCAGAATAATGCCAAAATTTCACCCTAAGCTATAATTGACATTCCGAATTCAAAAATGATGTCTATTTTACAAAATTCCAAACATATAAGTTGCATTAATTGATTTTATAATTAATTCCCGCTGTTACGACAAATAGCGTGTTTTTAAGAAACAATTTATATCAAAAGATTGACAATTGTTTATGTCCAATTTTAATGTTAAATTAATTCTAAAGACCACCATCGGATAAAATGGTAAAAATATATTCTAATTATACCTTAAAACCACTAAATAGTATAAATTATCACTATAAATTATTTTGATTAAAAAAAGTTGTTTTAAGTATTTTTCACTATTCATAAAAATTTGGAAGTTCTCGGAAAATTACAAAAATTTCAACATAGGCTAATTTCAATATTAGGAATACAAAAATGAAGTCCATTTTGAATTTATAAAATTTCAAAAAGTAGGTATTACTATTCACAACGGCTAGTTTAATTAGTTGTGGTGTGTGTTAGAGCTCGAGGTTGCGTACAACACACGCTATTGCATTATTCGAAGGGAAACGTACAGTGGAAGTTTGGGGTGTTACATTCTCCCCTCCTTCAAATAATTGCGTCCTCGCAATTTCTAGGGTATTACTGCATAAAAAGACTCGGGTGGTTTTTCATCATAAATTCCTCAGGTTCCCACGTTGCCTCTTCCATTTTATGATTTCTCCACAAAACCTTCACCAGCCGAGTCGTCCGGTTTCTCAGCACCTGCTCCCTCACATCAAGAATCCTGACAGGCTCTTCACAATAGGAAAGATCGGGTTCCAGTTCTAATTCCTCATAGGTGAGTACATGCGTTGGGTCAGGCATGTACTTCCTCAACAGAGATACGTGGAACACATCGTGAACTTTGGAGAGACTTGGCGGCATTGCCAAACGGTAAGCTACAGCCCCAATTCGTTCTAGAATTTCGAAAGGTCCGATGTACCTGGGACTCAATTTACCTTTCTTACCAAAACGTATGACTCCCTTCCATGGAGATACCCTCAAGAAAACATGATCACCAACTTGAAATTCCAAATCCTTCCTTCGATTATCGGCATAGCTCTTCTGCCTACTTTGAGCTGCTTTGATGTGATTTTGAATCACTTTCACCATTTCCACCGTTTCCTCCACTAGTTCTGGGCCTACAAGTTTTCTTTCACCAACGTCATCCCAACAGGTTGGTGTACGACATCTCTTTCCGTATAACGCTTCATATGGTGCCATCTGAATACTCGAATGGAAGCTATTGTTATAGGAAAATTCTACCAGTGGTAAATATTGATCCCACATACCCTGAAAGTCAAGAGAGCATGATCTCAACATGTCTTCTAAGGTTTGAATAGTCCGTTCTGATTGTCCATCTGTTTGAGGGTGATAGGCAGTGCTCAAACGAAGTTCAGTATCCAAGGCCTTTTGAAGACTTTTCCAGAATCTTGAAGTAAAACGAGGATCACGATCAGAAACAATCGATAGGGGTACTCCATGAAGTCTTACAACTTCATTAATATATAGTCTTTCTAGACGTTCAAGTGGTAGATCCTCCCGTATAGCCAGAAAATGTGCTGACTTAGTAAGTCGATCAACAATGACCCATATTGCATCATTCCTTCTAGGAGTCTTTGGTAGTCCCATGACAAAGTCCATCGTAATATTATCCCATTTCCACTCAGGTATGGGAAGAGGTTGCAATACTCCACCAGGATGTTGCCTTCCAGCTTTCACTTGTTGACAAACCATACACCTTGACACAAAATCAGCAATCTCCCTCTTCATATTGTCCCACCAAAAATGTTCCTTTAAATCTCTATACATTTTGGTGCTCCCCGGGTGTATAGAGAAGTTGGAACTATGAGCATCATCCAGCAATTCCCTTTTTAGATCAGGTATATCGGGAACACAAAGTCTCTTCCCGAATTTCAAAATTCCATCCTTATACACAAAGTCCCTCAATCTTCCATCATTCACACCTTTAATCTTCTTTTGAAATTCTTCATCATCGGTTTGAGAACTCTTAATCCTTTCTAGTAATGATGGTTTGGCAACCATTTGAAAAAGCATTGATGTTTCACCTTCCCCAGTTATTCCCATGTCCATCTTCACTAGATCCAAGAAAATTGGATCCCTTTCAATTCTCATCACATTCAAAACTCCATGGTCTTTTCTACTCAAAGCATCTGCCACCTTGTTTGCCTTCCCCGGGTGGTAATGTATCGTGCAATCATAATCCTTGAGTAGTTCAAGCCATCGCCTTTGCCTCATGTTGAGTTCTTTTTGTGTGAAAATATACTTCAAACTCTTGTGATCAGTATAAATCTCACATTTTTCACCATAGAGGTAATGTCTCCATATCTTTAAAGCAAAGATCACAGCTGCTAACTCAAGATCATGAGTAGGATAGTTTTGCTCATGAATTTTTAGCTGTCGTGATGCATAGGCAATGACCTTATCATTCTGCATAAGGACACAACCGAGTCCTTTCTTCGATGCATCACTAAAAATAACAAACCCATCATTCCCCGATGGTAGAGTCAATACAGGGGCATTGACTAATCTTCTCTTTAGTTCTTCAAAACATTCTTCACACTCTTTTGTCCAGTCAAATTTAATCCCTTTACGTGTGAGCTTTGTCAATGGGTTAGCCAATCTGGCAAAATTCTGGACGAAACGTCGATAATAACCTGCTAAACCAATAAAACTGCGTACCTCAGTTATACTTGTTGGTGCCGGCCATTCTTGGATTGCCCTGGTTTTAGAAGGATCAACAGAAATTCCATCCTTAGAGACAATATGGCCAAGAAAAGAAATCTCGTGAAGCCAGAATTCACACTTGCTAAATTTCCCATATAATTCATGTCTTCTAAGAGTCTTCAGGATAATGCGTAAGTGATTTTCATGATCTTCGTGGCTTTTGGAGTATACCAAGATATCATCAATAAATACCACTACAAAGTCATCAAGATATTCCTTGAAAACTCTGTTCATTAGATCCATGAAAACAGAGGGTGCATTAGTCAATCCAAAAGGCATTACTGTAAACTCGTAATGGCCGTACCTTGTTCGAAATGCTGTCTTTGGAACGTCTTCCTTCTTCACACACAACTGATGGTATCCAGATCGAAGGTCAATCTTTGAAAAGTATTGAGCTCCATGCAGTTGGTCAAACAAATCATCAATGCGAGGTAGGGGATACTTATTCTTTATTGTTATAGCATTGATCTCCCTATAATCAACGCACAACCTCATAGATCCATCTTTCTTCTTAACAAAAAGAACAGGGGCTCCCCAAGGAGAAACACTAGGGCGAATAAATCCCTTATTACTCAATTCCTCTAGTTGTTTCTTTAGTTCAACTAATTCCACAGTGGCCATTCTATAAGGGGTCTTCGATATGGGCCTTGATCCAGGAATTAAATCAATGGAAAACTCAACTTCTCGTTCTGGAGGATGTCCAGGTAAATCTTCCGGAAACACATCAACATATTCTCTCACAATAGGTACATCCTCTATTTGAATATTCCTTTCCTCATCCTCAGTAACTTCCTTCTCTTCCTCCCCAATAATTGAATTTAGTTGAGCTACTGGGGGTGGATCTAGATAAGAATTATGTGGCGACGATTCTGCTCTAAAGATAAGGTGTTCCTTATCATCATCATCAAGAATTGTAACCTCTTTCCTCTTACAATAAATTTTTGCATCATGGTCCGAAAGCCAATCCATACCAAGGATTATATCAAATTCAATCATGGGTATGACGATGAGATCAGCAGGTAAAGAACATTTAGGTGCTCTAATGGGAACTAATCGACAAAACTTTGTTGCAACAATACTTCCCTTAGGGGTTTTGACCGACAACTCCCTTGTTAAATCAAATTGGAAATATCTAATTTTCTTAGCAAACTGGGAAGATATGAAACAATGTGATGATCCAGAATCAAATAATGCATTTGCTAAACTTGAGGAAACCATTAAATTACCTGCCACCATGTCTTTCGGAGCTTCCACCTCAGCAGTAGTGATAGCATAAGCCTGGCCTTGATCCCTTGGCCTCTTCTGAGGTAAGTTCCCCTGACGCTTAGGACATTCATTTGCATAATGTCCCTTCTCTCTACAATTATAACATTCCACGTTGACAGCCGCTTTCTTTCCCTTGCATTCATGAGCTTGGTGGCCTTTTTCACCGCACTTGTAACATACTCCTTTTCCTTTTAGACAGGCACCAGGGTGCTTCTTACCACAATTATCACAGGGTGGAAATTCATTTCTACCCTTCTTCCCTGTTTCCTTATTTCCTTTCCCAGAGTTTTCAGCGGATCTCTTCTTATCTTGCTTTGATTTAAAGTCATAAGACTTAGAGAATTCCTTTTCCGTCTTGATAGCGCACGAGACAATACCTTCGTATGAAGAGAAGGTTTGTGATACTAAAGCTCGACGGAGAAATGGTTTCAACCCATCAAAGAAACGATCAGTCTTACTTCTTGGGTTACGTATGTAATCTGCAGCATACCTTGCTAACCTTGTAAAGTTAGCCTCATACTTTGCGACATTCTCATCCTCCTTCTGCCTCAGACTCAGAAATTGCCTTTCCATATCCGCTCGATGGTCTCGAGGAAAGTATTTTTCTAAGAACAGCTCTTTGAACTCCTGCCATTCCATGTTTGTTAATTCATCATCTTCCTTTGTGTTTTGAATTAGTGACCACCATTGATCGGCATCTCCAGTGAGGCGGTAAACTGCCATGACAACATTCTCCCTTTCACTACTCCCCAGGGCATGGAATATTTTCTCTAAGGAATTTATCCATTGCTCAGCTACTATAGGATTTGTACTCCCATTGAAGGTTGGCGGTTGTTGCCTCATGAAACAGTCTAGCATTGATCCTCCACGTTGCGGATCAGGGTGCTCCATACGAGTAAGGTTGTTATTCATAACCTGCGTGAGTTGTCCCAGTATGGTGAGAAGCTGATCAGCACCAGTTGTATCACTAGCTCCACCATAATTATCCTGAGCAGGAGGGCAATCCCTACACGGAGTTCGTGCATTGATACAGTTTCCATTCCTTCTACTAGGGGCCATTTCTAAACAATGGCATAAACTAGATTAGTTTATGAATCAAAATACATAATTCCATACTTGTAAAACACTTAACATAAATTGAACTAATTATGGATATAATCCATAATTATAAAAATGTATTCTTTGAGGAAGTATATACTCGTAACCCTTCATAGTGGTTTGTAAAGAAAATGGGAATTATCCAAAGCATATCCCCCGGGAGTGTCGTAACCAAGAGTGCAGCAAGGCCCGTTGTCGTGCACCAGTTCCCGTTCGAGTCTAGATCAAAGCGGTGTTTTCGGGTTTTACCCCTAGGTACATCTGTGCCAGAGCCGCCTCTACCTGCTCGTATCCAGACAGGAATGTATTGCTTGGAAAACTCACAAAATCTCTACAATACCAATATTCTAAGATGTTCTTTTATACTAATCCTCAAAGTCTATCTTCGGGCTATGTGCTCTAATCAGAGTTTATCTAAATCTAGCTTCCAAGGTTAGTACTAAACTGCCTCTGATACCAACTGTAACGCCCCGACCCCAGCTACCCAGAGTCGGTGCATTACTTCGTAACATTGGCATGATCACAAAAGATCAAGTCTCGAAAGACCGATTAGTTTAGTAGCCTTGGAAACACTAGATACATTCATAAGTCTTTCATTACATCAAAATTAAACAAACTACAAAAAAACATGGTCTTCATATTCCACACTCATATCTTCACTGATTATTCTTGCAAGTCATTCATAAAATACTTCTTCACATCCTGGAAAATATTAAAACATTGAAAGGGGTGAGCTCAGATGCTCAGTAAGGATAACAATAATGCGGAAGCTTTCATAAATAAACATTAACATTTAAGGCAATGTATAACTAAAACAAAAGCCTTTTAAACATGAACTTCAACATAATATGGCAAAAGTAAAATGAGATAATGCCATTCTCTTCTTCACATGGATATTCTACTGGTCGAATAATCACATGAAATATCAATAACCACTTTCATAATGATGGAATGCATAATGCCAGACTATCATAACCACGTAGTCAAGGCCTCGTGCCAAGACCACAAATAAGATTTTGTCAAGGCCTCGTGCCAAGACACTAGTTTGTCTCATGAGACCTGCCGATGCATCGAGGAGCTATAGCGGGCTCCACCCGTCACTTATTAAGTCCAATGCATTCCTCATATGAATAGGTTTAAACATATCATAAACCATAACATAATTGTATCACATAAAACATGCATAAAGGAAACATAACATTTCCACATTTCAATCACAAGATATCAATACAGCACATTGATATAATAAAAATTCTTTCAAAAACCATTTTCAATACCAAAATAAAAGAAAGTTAAAACTTTGTATTTATTTTTCATTAAAAAAAAGATGGCTTATAGAGGAAGCCGAAACTCAAATAACGGTCACGACGGCGGAGTAGTCGTTGTCGCCGCATAAGTACGGAAAGAAAAACATTCCCTTTTTGTCGTTTAGTAAAATGCTTCGTATAAAAAAGATTCCTTTTGAATAAACATGAAAGTCAAAGGGGTTTATACACCGTATAAAAGAAAGTTGTGTATAAAGCCAGATATGCCTCAATGAAAGGAGATTGAGACAAAGTCCTTAAAAAGATCATTTTTAAAATAAAATAGATCTATTATGTGTATTCACTATAGGTACACATAAAGAAAGTAAAAATACAAAATAGGACATAATAATATCATGACATAATTTGAAAGTAGGAGATTAACCCAAAGAATGGAAGTTGGGTTAAGAAATTCCCTTACCTCGTGTCTGACTTGACTCAACCGTTCTTTAACCTCCTGAATAATAAACTAGAGTTAATATATACCTTATTAAGAACCATTTTCAACTTCATTATCCTTATTATATCACTTATTACAATGATATGAACATTATGTAATTATTTAAGTTAATAATGTTCATTTTGTCGGTATTTGGTTCTTAAGTCAAAAATAGGCTTCTTACACTTACATGTTGTTAATTTGGTCAAAGGTTCATTATATCCAGAATGGTATTCATGGTGTAGATATCATATATGTCATATATATCCAGTACATACATTCATTTATAATATTACATCACATTTAGAGGTAAGAAATGAAATGCACCGTTCATGGAGACGGTAAGCCGTACGTACGCATGAACGCTACTTCCATTTCTATTTCATATTTTCTGGAATGGAATCATAATGATATGAGAGTATATTATAATTCCAGTATAACAACATATATAATATCATTAACTTTATCCTTCACACATCCCACATATGGTATTAACGAATCAAATCACTTTCAGGGGGCGGTAGTCCGCGCTTCCTAAAATGAAGATATCGTGTTTTACCCATAATGGAAACCATAAAGGTATGCCCAAAATGAAAAAAACAGAAGCTTAAGGAAAACATAAACATATTATATATCATATATAAAAATAGTGACATCATAATGGCCACCTTTGAAGGTGTTAAATGAGTGTTGAACAATCATCGTTTCGGGAGGCAGAATTTCGCCATCCACGGAAACCTTATGTTCTTTAACCATTTGATGTAGTTGTGTGGAAGTGTAGCTCAAATAAATCTTATAACAACATCCTAGTATATTTAAGATACTGGTGTTGTTACAAAAGAAGTAAATAAAAAGAGTTTAGGGGGTTGGAGAAGCAAAATAAAACAAAAGAACATGAGAGAATGAATTACCTTAAAAAGTGTAACTCCTTTTGAGTTGAGCCTAAAGGCTTCCTTTGAAAGGATTCTGCCCAAAGGGAATCCTCTAGGATGAGGAGAGGGATGTGGAGAGAGCAAATGGGCAGGGGTTGGCCGAGCCAATGGCTTGAAGAGTGTGTGAAATGAGGTAGAGGTGGGGGCCTTTTATAAGAGGAGAGGAGGGGCACTTTTGGAAAGTAAAGGAACATTACATTATTTGAAAATGTGTTTCGGTTTTAAAAGGTCCCACATTGATAGAATTCGTGGATAAGGTGATAAGGCATCGAAATCCACTCATCCAATTGGTTTTGGCCATGTGTAGTTCATAGATTTTATATTACCTTTCCATTTTATTTAAATCGTCAAATAATGATGTCATCGCTGCATCATTATTATGTCATAAATAATTAAATTTATTTAATGTCTAAAAATTATAAAAAAAATACTATGATATAGGAAAACTTTTTATCTTTCCAATGACTATTTATAATCAAAATTTGGACTTGTGTAACCCTAATTAAAAATTGTTTTAGTAAAACACTTTATGTTAGTGTCATTTTCACTTTAACATTAAATAAAAAGTAATTTATGTTATTTCCCAACAAAAGTGGATCCATGGGGTCCCCAAGTTAGGCCATGGCTTGTCTTGGTCGGCCATGACACAACCAATGAGGTTGGGACATGTGTCTAGGTCATTTAATATTATTAAAGTATTATTTATACCTTAAACTACCCTAATTACCACTAATCGCGATTAAGAACTTAATAAGTTACTATTCACCAAAAAATTATTTTTATCCCATTGAACCACATTTTACTTCTTAATGACAACCATGTATGTCGGATTTTTGAAAATCAAATCACAGAAGTGGTAATATTTCATTTAAACGAAAAATCAGTTATTTAACTACCACTTAGTGGTTTCACTATTCATCAAAAATTGAAGTTTTTCAGAATAATGCCAAAATTTCACCCTAAGCTATAATTGACATTCCGAATTCAAAAATGATGTCTATTTTACAAAATTCCAAACATATAAGTTGCATTAATTGATTTTATAATTAATTCCCGCTGTTACGACAAATAGCGTGTTTTTAAGAAACAATTTATATCAAAAGATTGACAATTGTTTATGTCCAATTTTAATGTTAAATTAATTCTAAAGACCACCATCGGATAAAATGGTAAAAATATATTCTAATTATACCTTAAAACCACTAAATAGTATAAATTATCACTATAAATTATTTTGATTAAAAAAAGTTGTTTTAAGTATTTTTCACTATTCATAAAAATTTGGAAGTTCTCGGAAAATTACAAAAATTTCAACATAGGCTAATTTCAATATTAGGAATACAAAAATGAAGTCCATTTTGAATTTATAAAATTTCAAAAAGTAGGTATTACTATTCACAACGGCTAGTTTAATTAGTTGTGGTGTGTGTTAGAGCTCGAGGTTGCGTACAACACACGCTATTTCATTATTCGAAGGGAAACGTACAGTGGAAGTTTGGGGTGTTACATGCATTTAATGTAATTATTCAATCACTGTGAATTAAAAATAAATTAATATAATATAAAAATATTTATAATAAAAACTTATAACCCAAATCCTTTTTTATTTTATTTTTTTAAATATTTTATAGATTTCAAAGTTAAGAGAGTTACATTTTGAATCTATTCTATTAATTAATTAATATAAAAGTCATATTCACATAAATATTAAATTAATTTAAAATATATTTAGACATGAATATAAATTACCAATTTAATATCATCTAATAGGATAACTAAAAGGATTATAAAAATATTAAATCTTTATCTCAAATTATTGACCATATTTTACCCGTTTAACACTTACCAAGGTGACAAAAATTTAGTGTTGTTACTATTTATTTTTCACAAAAATTAGGTGGGAAAATTTCCATATTATGTGCTCCTAATTAAAAATATAAATTACATTTTAAAAGATTAAATTTTTGTAAAATTAAATAATTATATTTGAAATAATCACACAACATGTTATGAAACCCATTGTTTAGGAAAAATATATTTGCATTCACAACATTGGATTTATTCTTATCACATGCCTAGAAAATACAATGTATCAATGTAAAAAACATATGTTACATTATATTATATAAAAATACTTAAAACTATTCAATATTAGCAATCAATTTAATTTATTAAAAAAAAATATTTTTTCATAAAAGACATTTTCTAGAAAAAAACATCTTTATTTTCAATTTATGTTAATTTTATATTATAATTAATTTATAACCAATGAATTCATTTTATACATGTGTAACCCATACATTTTTAAATTTTAGTTAGTTTTATTTCAACATGCCAATCCAATGTCAAGGTGTTAACAATAACATTAAATAATAATATTTTAATAGTATATCATAGTTTTTTTAAATTGGATGTGAAGTATATTGAAAGTTATTTAAGAAATTTATTTTATTTGATTGAAAAAATAATAAAAATATCATGATGTTACATTAAATTCCCCCCTAAAATAATTTATCCCTCAAAATTAAAATTTTTACAATGAAAAAATAGAGATATATATGTTTCATTACATCATCATTTTCCCAAGTAGCTTCTTTGAATTCCAGGTTTCTCTTGAAAATTCTAAAAAAATGAGTGGCCTTTTTCTATAGGACTTTATGTATATTTTCAAAATTTATACTTGTTTTTCATTATAGTATTGATCATTATCCTATTTTATGACCTCGTTTTTAGGCTACGTGTTGGATCATTTATGCTCTTCCTAAAGAGAGATACATGGAACACATAATGAATATGAGAGAGGTTTAGTGGATGTTAGAAGTAATTAGATATTTTCACCAGTATATTAAGAATCCTTAAAGGACCAATAGACATAAGGCTCATATTTTTTCATCTCGAATATCACAACCTTCTTCCACTGAGAAAACCACAGAAACACCTTCCCACCAACATCAAAATCTTGATCTCAATGAAAATTTTCAATATAACTTCTATATCGGCACTCATATTCGATGATGTTATTTGGAATGTCTCTTACGTTCTATTACATTTTCTTCAGTGTCACATGTTCCAATTCGTTTATTTCTCAAACATCATCTGAGCACATTAAACTTTTACAATTCATTTAAATGGGGAATTCATAAGGATCCAACTTAATTATCAAGTGAAAGATATTATTTTACAAAAATGTGAATATAATAAGTTGTGATCATAATTAAATTTTATTTATTTTGAATAATTTCCCATCAAAAACACTTAGGATTGAATTTTTATCTAATATAGTGCATTTTTTAGGATGATACATTATACTGAAACTCAAACTTATATCCATAACCTGTGGATGGATTCTACTAAACATTGATGTAAACCACATATCCCGATCTAATTAAATAGAATATCTTACTCCTTACAATATTACCACTACCAAAATTAAAATTATGAATAGTTGATGAAGAAATATATCTTATCCAATAGAACGGAATTTTTTAGAGTTCATTTGGGGTCGAATACAAATCAAATAATATTATATTATTTATACATTATGGGTTATCTAGTGAAAAAATCCATTGTGATTTTTTCCAATTTCTACTCTAGAATGAGTAATGATTTGAACAACCCCTTATAATTATATCTCTCAGCTTTAACATAATGATATACCATGAACCAAAAAACATAACCTGGAATATATCTCTTCTTGTAATCCCTCCAAAAATAATGTTTCTAATCTATATACATCTTCAATTTTTTTGGATAATTAGAAAATTATTATCTATGATACTCATAAAAAAATAATTCTTCAAATTTGGTGTTGATGGATAAAATATAGGTTATTTAGTAAATATTATTCCATGACAATATTTTTTCTACTCAAGAACTCTTCTAACATTCTTCGGAAATTTGATATATATTTTCTGTATTTATTTAATCCTTACATGAATTTATGGTTAAACCCTCATTTTAGAAAGATAATATTTATCCAATTCCTTAATGATTTCAATATTCGTCCCTTTCATATCCAAAAATATTGGATCATTGTTATCCTAATTATAGGCAAGCCAACATGATCATTTTGACTGAAATAATCTACATCATTGTTCTATTTTCTGAGGTGGTAGTATATTGAGAAGTAATATTTTATCAAATAAAATGATCTTGTATGGGTCATATGTATCTCATTTTGTGTTAATATATACATTAATTTTTTACTTTAATTTGGTGTAAATAGGATATGATAATGAGTGGACTTTTATAAGTGAGGTTAGTGGAACACTTCTTATTTTTGAAAAGATAAATGATAAAAAAAAATTTAAGATGAAAAATCCACCAAAATGAATCATTATAGAGAATTTGAAATATAAGTTTAAACAATTACCATCCAATATATTTTATATAAGTTATTTGGTCATTTTAACCATTATATTTTTAGTTTAACCCTCGGTAAATCCATTTTACCTTAACCGCAAGAAAATATTATTACTATTTTCACTATTAACAATGACTAAGAATTAAGATGAATTTATTAGATAAAATAAATTATTCTTAATAAAGATATATAATCCATTTTAATAAATTCAACTCATATATTTTTCAAATTTTAATTTAAATTAAACCTTGAGATGTGATTAAAAGGAGGGTTTTAAAGATGCGTATTTGTTTTAGGAAAATAGGATTTGAAATTAGCTCCATGAATGGTAGTAATAATTATATAAATTTAAATTCATATTTAACTATATATAATCTTAAAATATAATTTAAATCATTCAACATTAAGTTTTTTTAATTAATTAAAATGGACAAGCATTATGTAGCTTAAAATCGTTTTCAAAAAAATATAATTTTTAAACTCAAAAATAAACATATACTAAAAGTTAATAAAAATATTTAAAAAAAATTAATTTTATTAATTATATTTAAAGAATATTATTTATTTTAAATCATATTTAAAACATAATTTTTATTTTAAATTACTTAATTTATTGAAATTAAATTACAGTTTTTAAGAAATGGTATTTTTTACTATTCACTAAATATCAAAATTTTCTGAAAAATTATAGAATTTCACCCTAAGTTAATTTTTATATGACTATTTCAAGAATTAAATTATTTTATAAAAATATGTATAAACTAATTATAATAATTTCACAGAAACAAATAAAAAACATTTTTTATGAAGACATATTTTTTATGAATAAAATTACATTTCAAAAAAATTGATTGATTACATAATATGAATTTATCTATAAATTTATATTGATTATGTAATTTATTTATATATATATATAATACTACTCTTACTAACTAATTTAATTAGTATGTTATTATAAGGACCCGACCTTAAAACCTTACATAATCTTGAATTAAATAAATAATTCACATTGGGGATCTTTTCAAGTTTAGAGTTTCAGAAAGTTAGGCCATAACTATTACATTTCAAAATATTACAAAGTAGACACTTCTACCTAGTATCCATTTTTTTACAAAACACGATCTCTTGAAAAAAGAAGTTATGTCTAGTTCCATGTTTAAGACTGCATGAATTTTCCTTGATCCCATCCTTGACCTTATTCCACATTATGTCCTGTGAAAAAAATTTCAAAAACGTGGGATGTGCATAAAAAGATCTATAAGGGATACACAAAGAATGAAAACTATTATTTTTTCAAAACAACAGGTAATCCATGAATACATTATCATAAGTAAAACTTTTCACCTTCAATAAGATGTAAATACTCTTCACTGAATAAAAGATCATTACTTACCCTTGTGTAACCAAAAGATTACCATAAAACCCATATAAAGAACACATAACATATAAAGGTAACTTGGGACATAAACATACTAAAATGGAAGAACTATACGGTTGACTTCCACACATATCACTAAATGGAATAGCCGTACGACCGACTTCCATACCCAATGCATTGGAGGTTATAACGTAACCACCCGTCTTGGTATTCGCGGCACCACCCGTCATATGGTTTATCACATAACCACCCGTCAAATTTCCATGTACCATTATAACACATAAAATATTTCAAATATAAACATTTCACTAATAATATTTCATTTTCAATCACAAGTATTTTCAAGATATTGAAATAATCAATCCATTCTCATAAACCATTTAAAAAGCGATTTTTGAATCAATGGGTCCCATACCAATTTGACGATTTTAAATTAATTAACATATGAAAAAATTAATTTCCATATAAATAAATCCTAAAAACCATTTTTAAAACATGGACATTAATGATAATGATTTAGAAGAATAAATCTTTAAAATAGTTAAAATGATATTTTAGTTAAAGAGTTTTTAACAAAATTTGAGATACTTGAATACAAATACATGAGGAATAACATTTAATAATAACATTATAATATCATTATAATATCATTAGAATAAAGGTATTCAGGATATAATATGTCAAAGGACAGTATATACACCATATAAAAGTGAATTGGCGCATAATAATAAATAAGTCTCAATGGAATGTAAATTGAGACAAAGTCCCTTACAAAGACGATATCCTTAAATTAAGGATAAATCCATCATATAATTATGTGTGAAAAATATAAATACACCCAATATAAGTGGATATTAATTTTAAAACAATCAAAGGCCATTCACAGATATTCATAGGATGACATATTCAAGATGTACAAGTTTAAACCAAAGAATTGAAATTGGGTTAAGAAGTTCTCCTACAAAAATTCAAAAGCCTAATGGTGTCACATTAAAAATATGAAAAATATTTGATGCAATAAAAAGGTTATCTCATCACTTGGACAAAAAATTTACATAAATAAGGATATAAAAGAACATATCCGATCATATTGAGATGTAAATTAAAAGACATAACAAAAGAAGTCTTTTAAAAAGAGGAGGCTGAAAGGTTCCCTTACCGATTTGGTAACTTACAAAACATATGCCACATGAAAGAAGGATCATAGAATGAAAATGTATATAACTATAATTTAAATTATCTTACAAAAATAATAAAATCATGTTCAGTACATAAACCACACAAAAGGAAGTATTGGAATATATATCATGAATCTCATGGGGATAAAAAGTGATATGAAAACACCTTACCACGTTGTAATCAATAAAGTCATATGACCCAAAGATAATAACCACAAAATTAATCACACAATACCATTAATATAATGATAATAACGATAATATATATCAAAAGTCTGTACAATATACACCACATGCAATAAATAAGTGACAAACAATGGAAATCTCATGGAATGAAAAGTGAGATAAGAAAATCCCTTACACAAATTCGGCAGCCTAACGGCGCCACTTAAAAATTATTAAAATGTGTTGATGATATAAGAGGGGGTATCTCATCATATGAAAATACAAATTACATTATGGTGAATATAAAATAACATCCTCCAACATAAGAACATGGAGTATAAAAGAAATGACATAAAAGAGAGTACTTGAAAAGAAAGAGAGAGGTCTGATCCCTTACCTCGTGTCTAAATTGACTCGATCGTTCTTTAATCTCATGAATAATAAAATAATGTTAATTTATACTACTTAAGAACCTTTTAAAGTTTATTATTCCTTTTATATCACTTATTACCATGTTATAAACATTATTTAATCATTTATGTTAATAATGTTCTTTTTGTCGATATTTGGTACTTGAGTCAAAAATGGACTTCTTATAATTACATGTTGTTCATGTTGTCAATGTTTCATTATATCCAGAAGGATTTTCATGATTTAGATATCATATATATCATATATATCCAGTATATACATGTATTTATAATAGTACATAACATTTACAGGTTAGAAATGAAATGCACCGTTCATGGAGACGGTAAGCCGTACGTACGCATGAACACTACTTTCATTTCTATTTCCTATTTTAATGGAAATAAAACATAATGATACATAGGTATTTTATAATTGAATTATTATATCATATATAATATCATTAACTCCATCCTTTATACATCCCACATAAGACATTAACGAATAAAATCACTTTGAGGGGCGGTAGTCCGCACTTCCTCAAATGAGATTATCGTATTTACCCACTATGCAAACCATAAAGGCATGATATAAATGGAAAGTACAGAGGCATAAGGAAATAATAAACATAACATATATCATATATACATACAGTTTCATCATAATGGCCACCATGATAGGCGGTAATATGTAATTGAGCAATCATCATTTCGTGAGGCCTTAGTTTGTCATCCATAGAAACATTATATTCTCAATCCATTAGATGGAGGTGTGTGTGAGTGTAGTTCGAATAATTCTTATAAAAATATCCTAGTATATTGAGGATACTATTTTTGTAATAGAATAAAGGAAATAAAATGATTTTAGGGGTTGGAGAAGTAAAATAAAAGAAAACAATTTAAGAGAAACTGTTACCTTTAATTTGGGTAACTCTCGTTGGATTGAACCAAAAGACTTATTGAAATGCCTTATTCGTAAGTTAAGGATTCTACGAGGAGAAGAGGGATTTTGAGAGAATAATTGTGCAGATTTTGGACGAGCCAAATGGCTAGAGAGGTGTGAGGAATTGGTTATAAGTGGTCTCCTTTTATAAGGGGGAGGAGGGGCTCTTTAGGAAAGTGTGAAAGTATTATTTTATTATATAATGATATTCAGTTTCTAATGGTTCGAAAATCATTAATGGTGAAGATAAGATCACTCATGGTAGAAATAAAATCATCCAATCAGAAAATTGATATGTTTTGGATATTATTTTAATCGTTATAATCTTATTTATTTAAATGATTTATTATTGAGGTAAACACTGCATCATTATTGTGTCATAAATAATTTAATTTATTCGATGTATAAAAATTATAAAACAAATATCATGATATAGGAAATATTTTTGTCATTACAAATAATATTTATAGTCTAATATATAACTTATATAACACCATATAAAAATTAATTACTAAAAGATTTTTGTTTATGTCATTTTGGCCTTTACTTTAAATTAATTAATATAAATTGTTATTATCATTTACAACTGGATCAAAGGGGTCCCAGAATAGACCCAAATATGCACATGGTCGTTAATGACTCAACCAATAAGTTCAGGGAAAGTGTTTAGTTAATTTTGAATTATAATAATATTCTTTTAACCTTGAATTACCTTATTTACCTTTAACTGCGGTAAATAAAAGTCAAAAGTTACTATTCACCAAAAATTATTTTCATCCTATTGAACCACATTTTACTTATTTATAACAACCATGTATGTCGGATTCTCGAAATTCAATTCACAGAAGTGGTAAAATTTCATTTAAATGAAAAGTCGGTTTTTTAACTACCACTAAGAGGTGTCACTATTCATCAAAAATTGATGTTTTTCTGAAAAATACCAAAAATTCCGCCTAAGCATTATTTGGTATTCTGAATTCAAAATTGATGTCTATTTTTCCAAATTCAAAATATAGAAGTGTCATTAATTAATTTAAAAATTATTTCCCGTTGTTAAAACAAATAGCGTCTTTTTAAGAAACAATAACTATCAAAAGATTGATACTTGTTTATGTCCAATTTCAAACTGAAATTAATTCCAATGACCAATATTGGATTAAATGGTAAAAATATATTTTAATTTCACTTTAAAAACAATTAAAAAGATAATCTAACCATATGAATAAATTATATTAAAAGTCACTTTTGAATTAAAATACAATATTTTTTATTATTCATTAAAAAAATGAACTTTTCGGAAAATTCCAAAAAATTTACACAAAGTAAATTTTGATGTCCCCATTCTAAATAAGGATTTTTTTGGTCATATAGAATGTATTAAAGTGACCAAAACTATATTTAAAGAGGGTTCTCAATTAAAAGGCGATAAATCGGCCTTTTAATGTAAATTATGCTTAAAATTAGATTCATTCACATTTTAAGCCTCTAACTTTTTTTTGGATAATGTAAATAAAATTAACAAACATGTATAATCATATTTTAGTTAGTTTCATTCATTCCCACCAATACAATGGCTAGGAGTTAACTACCATTTAAAATAATAATATTATATTATTAGTGTGCAACGTAAGACTCCAAAGAAACTCGTTGTTGTTTATTGGGTACGCTATCGAACAAAGAAACCCCTTTAAAGAAAAACTAATATTTAATTCAAAAATATTAATAAATATGAAATATGTCTTATTCTTCATTTACCTAGGATGTTACATCCTTCCCCCCTTTTGGGAATTGCGTCCTCACAATTTTTATTCACTTATCAAAATAAGTGGGGGTATTTATCCCTCATAGCATTTTCAGATTACCACATTGCATCTTCAACCATATGGTTTTTCCACAAAACCTTTAACTGGTGAATTACCTTATTACACAACACATTCTCTCTATGGTCAAGAATCTGAACTGGTTTTTCGTCATAAGAGAGATTCTCTTCCAACTGAACTACCTCTGGGCTCAAAACATGAGATGGATCTGGTATATATTTTCTCAACATCGAAACATGAAAAACATTGTGTACCTGGGATAAATATGGAGGTAAAGCCACTATATATTCAACTGATCCCACTTTATCCAGAATTTCATAAGGTCCAATAAACCTTGGACTCAACTTTCCCTTCTAACCAAAACGCATCACACTTTTCCATGGAGAAACTTTAAGAAATACATGATCACCTACCTCAAAAGAAATATCTGTCCTCCGGTTATCTGCATAACGTTTTTGTCTACTCTGAGTTGTTCTCATATTCTTGTAAATCAACTGAACTTTCTCTGCCATTTCTTCTATCAATTCTGGGCCCATCAGCTTCCTTTCACCTAATTCATCCCAAAAAGATGGAGTTCCACAAAGCTTTCCATATAATACCTCAAATGGAGCCATTTGTATACTGGAATGAAAACTGTTATTATAATAAAATTCAACCAAAGAAGGATGTTGGTCCCAACTTCCCTGATAATCTAACGATCAAGCATGTAACATATCCTCCAATGTCGGAATTGTTCGTTCTGACTGCCCATCTGATTGAGGATGAAAAGCTTTACTAAAATTTAATTCAGTACCCAATGACTTCTAAAGGCCTTTCCAAAAGTTAGAAGTGAACCTGTGATCACAATAAAATACAATGGAGAGGGGAACTCTATGCAACCTGACTATCTCTTTAACATACAACCGAGTAAGTTGATCTAGAGACAAAGTATCTCGAATAGGAAGGAAATGAGCAGATTTAGTCAATCGATCAACTATAACCCAGATTGCATTATTACCTCGAGATGTTTTTGGTAATCCCACAACGAAGTCCATGGATATATTTTCCCATTTCCATTCTGGAACCGGTAAAGGATGAAGCATTCCTTTCGGTAACTGTCGCTCTACTTTAACCTGCTGACAAGTCAAACACTAGTAATATCTCTTTTAATTCCATCCCACCAGTAATACTCTCAAAGATCTCTGTACATCTTATTACTGCCAGGATGAACTGAAAATGGAGAACTATGAGCTTCATAAAACAACTCATTCATAAACTGTGAATCACAAGGCACACATAATCTCTTTCCAAATCTCAAAACGCAATCATTATCAATGTTAAATTTAGGAAACTTACCCTTATGAAACAACTCTACCTTTTTCTGCAACTCACTGTCTTCTTTCTGCGCTTGCTTAATTTTGTCTGATAGAGATGATTTCACTGACACCTGAAACAAAACAGAATAATTTCCTGCAACAACAACTTCTATTCCAAAGTTCATCAAATCCAAAAACCAATGGATCTCATTCCAAATGTATCATGGCTAATGAGACATTACTTTTTTTACTCAAAGCATCGACCACTTTATTTTCTTTTCCCGGATGGTAATAGATCGTGCAATCATAATCCTTGATTAATTCCAACCATCTCCTTTGTCTCATGTTCAATTCTTTCTGAGTGAATATATAATTCAATCATTTTTGATCAGTGTATATTTCACACTTCAATCCATACAATCGATGCCTCAAAATTTTTAAAGCAAAGATAACTACAGCTAATTCAAAATCATGTGTAGGGAAATTTAAATCATGTGGTTTCAACTGACATGAAGCGTAAGAAATTACCTGATCATTTTTCATTAGGACACAACCAAGTCCTTTCAACGAAGCATCACTGTAGATAACAAACTCACCATTTCTGGAAGGCAGTGCCAAAACTGGAGCATTCACCAATCATCTTTTCAATTCTGGAAAAAAAATCATCACATTCTTTTTTCCAGATGAACTTAACACCTTTTCGAGTTAACTTAGTCATTGGACTAGATAACCATGAAAACATTTCAACAAACCTCTGGTAATAACCTGCCAAACCAAGAAAACTATGGATCTCAGTTATATTTGTGGGTCTTGTCCATTCTTCAACAACCTTTTTTTTAGTAGGATCCACAGTTATGCCATTTCTTTAAACAATGTGACCAAGGAAAGAAATTTGTTGTAACCAAAACTCACACTTGCTAAATTTCCCAAACAATTTCTTTTCTTTTAAGGTTTTTAAGACAATCCTTAAATTAATTTCATGCTCCTATTTAACTTTAGAATAAACCAAAATATCACCAATAAACACAACCACCATTTATCACCTGAATCAACTGATCCATCACTGTAGTAAACTATTCAATTCTAATTCTGACCATCTCAGGTTGCTGATTCAGAAGTTCATTCTCCTATGTATTCCTTCTCAGAAAAGCTGCCCTGTTTCCTTTATGAAAAATCATTCTTAACATAGACATATCTTAGATGAAGTAACATGGTAATCTGTAAATTCTATATCATTTCAATATCACCATAAATTACTTTATGGATATTAATTTATCAAAACCCTAACTCCTAATTTTATCTAAACCAACCTCTAATACCAACTATAAGGACTCGACCTTAAAACCTTACATAATCATGAATTAAATGAATAATTCACATTGAGGATATTTTCAGGTTTAGAGTTTTATAGAGTTATGCCATAACTATTACATTTCAAAATATTACAAAGTAGACACTTCTACACAGTATCCATTTTTTTACAAAACAAGAACTCTTGAATAAAAAGTCATGTCTAGTTCCATGTTTAAGACAACATTAATTTTCTTTGATCCCATCCTTGACCCTATTCCACATTATGTCATGTGAAAAACAATTCAAAAACTTCATATGAGCATAAAAATCTCAGTAAGGGATACACAAAGAAGGAAAACTGTAAGTTTTTCAAAACAACAGGTAATCCACTAATACATTATCATAAGTAAAACATTACACCTTTATGAAATAGTAAATACTCTTAACTGAATAAAAGACCATTACTTACCTTTTTGTAACCAAATGATTACCATAAAACCCATATAGAGAACATATAAAATATAAAGGTAACTTGGGACATAAACATACTTAAATGGAAAAACCATACAGTCGACTTCCACACATATCACTAAATGGAATAGCCATACGACCGACTTCCATAACCAATGCATTGAAGGTTATAACGTAACCACCCGTCCTGTTATTCACCGCACCACCCATCATATGGTTTATCACATAACCACTCGTCAAATGTCCATGAACCATTATAACACATAAAATGTTTCAAATATAAACATTTCACTAATGAAATTTCATTTTCAATCATAAGTAATTTCAAGATATTGAAATAATCAAACCATTTAAAAAGATATTTTTGAATCAAAGTGTCCCATACCACTTTGAAGATTTTAAATTAATTACCATTTGAAAACAATAATTTCCACATAAATAAATCCAAAAAACCATTTTTAAAACATGGAAATTAATGAGAATGATTTATAAGAATAAATCTTTAAAACAGTTAAAATGATATTTTTGTTAAAGAGTTTTCAACAAAATGAGAGATACTTGAATACAAATACATGAGGAATAACATTTAATCATAACTTTATAATATCATGAGAATAAAGGTATTCATGATATAATATTTCAAAGAACAGTATATACACCATATAAAAGTGAATTGGTGCATAAAAATAAATACGTCTCAATGGAATGTAAATTGAGACAAAGCCCCTTACAAAGATGATATCCTTAAATTAAGGATAAATCCATCAGATAATTATGTGTGACAAATATAAATACACCCAATATAAGTGGATATTATGTGTAAAAAAATCATAGGAAATTCACACATATTTAGAGGATGACATATTCAAGATGTACAAGTTTAACCCAAAGAATTGAAATTGGGTTAAGAAGTTCCCTTGCAAAAAATCGAAAGGCTAATGGCGTCACTTTAAAATTCAGAAAAAGAGTGATAATATATAAAGGGTATCTCATCACTTGGACATAAAATTTACATCAATAAGGATATAGAAGAACATATCCTAGCATATTGAGATGTAAATTAAAAGACATAACAAAAGAAGTCTTTTAAAAAGAGGAGAGTGAAATGTTCCCTTACCGATTTGGTAACTTACAAAACATATGCCACATGAAAGAAGGATCATAAAATGAAGTTTTAAATACCCATAATTTAAATTATATTACACAAAGAATACAATCATGGGCAGTATATACACCACACAAAATGAAGTAGTGGAAAATATAGCATGAATCTCACGGGGATAAAAAGTGAGATGAATACACCTTACCAAGTTGTAATCAATCATGTCGTATGACCCAATGTTAATAACCACAAAATTAATAACAGAATACCATGAATATAATGATAATAATGATAATATATATCAAAAGTCAGTACACAATACACCACATTCAATAAATAAGTGGCGGACAATGGAAATCTCAGGAATTAAAAGTGAGATAAGAAAATCCTTTACAAAAATTCGGCAGACTAACAGTGCCACTTAAAAATTCCTAAAATGAATTGATGATGTAAGAGGGGGTCTCTCATCATATGAAAATAAAAATTAAATTATGGTGAATATAAAATAACATCCTCCAACATAAGAACCGGAAGTATAAAAGAAATGACATAAAAGAGAGTACTTGAAAAGAAAGAGAGAGGTTGGATCCCTTACATCGTGTCTGATTGGACTCGGTCGTTCTTTAATCTCCTAAATAATAAACTAAAGTCAATTTATACTTGATTAAGAACATTTTAAAGTTTATTATTTCTTTTATATCACTTATTACCATTTTATAAACATTATGTAATCATTTAAGTTAATAATTTTCATTTTGTCGATATTTGGTACTTGAGTCAAAAATGCACTTCTTATAATTACATGTTGTTCATGTTGTCAAAGGTTAATTATATCTAGAAGGATATTGATGATTTATATATATCATATATATCATATATATCCTATATATACATGTATTTATAATATTACATAACATTTAGAGGTTATAAATGAAATGCATCGTTCATGGAGACGGTAAGCCGTACGTACGCATGAACACTACTTTCATTTCTATTTCTTATTTTAATGGAAATAAAACTTAATGATACATAGGTATATTATAATTCCGATATAATATCATATATAATATCTATAACTCCATCCTTTATACATCCCCCATAAGGCATTGACAAATCAAATCACTTTGAGGGGGCGGTAGTCCGCACTTCCTCAAATGAGATTATTTTATTTACCCACTATAGAAACCATAAAAGAATGATATAAATGGGAATTAAAGAAGCATAAGGAAATAATAAACATAACATATATCATATATAAATACAGTGACATCATAATGGCCACCATGAGAGGCGGTAAGATGTAATTGAACAATCATCGTTACGTGAGGCCTTAGTTTTCCATCCACAGAAACATTATGTTCTTCATCCATTAGATGGAGGTGTGTGTGAGTATAGTTATAATACTTCTTATAAAAAATCATATTATATTGAGGATACTTTTATTGTTACAAAATAAAGGAAATAAATAGATTTTAGGGGTAGTAGAAGTAAAATAAAAGAAAACAATTTAAGAGAAACCATTACCTTTAATTTGGGTAACACTCTTTGGTTTGAACCAAAGGACTTATTGAAATGCATTCTTCCAAAGTTAAGGATTCAAGGAAGAGGAAAGGGATGTTTAGAGCTTAATTGGGTAGAGTTTGGACGAGCCAAATGGCTTGAGAGGTGTGAGGAATTGGTTAGAAGTTGTCTCCTTTTATAAGGGGGGATGGGGTCTTTTGGAAAGTGTGAAAGTATTATTTTATTATATAATGATATTCGGTTTCTAATGGTCCAAAAATCATTAAGGATGAAGATAAGATGACTAATGGTCAAAATAAAATCATTTAATCAGAAATTGACATGTTTTGGATATTATTTTAGTCATTATAATCTTATTTATTTAAATTATTTATTAATGAGGTAAACACTGCATCATTCTTCTGTCATAAATAATCTAATATATTCGATGTCTAAAAATTTTAAACAAAATATCACGATATAGGAAATATGTTTAGCTTCCCAAATAATATTTATAGTTGAAAATAGAACTTATATAACACCATATATAAATTAATTACTAAAAGATTTTTGTTTATGTCATATTTGGCTTTTACTTCAAATTAATCAATCCAAACTGTTATTATCACTTCCAAGTGGATCAAAGGGGTCCCAAAATAGAACCAAAGATGACCATGGTCGTTAATGACTCTACCAATAAGGTTAGGACAAGTGTTAAGGTAATTTTGAATTATTATAATATTCTTTTAACCTTGAATTACCTTATTTACCTTTAACAGTGGTAAATAAAAGTCAAAAGTTACTATTCACCAAAAATTATTTTCATCCTATTAAACCACAATTTACTTCTTAATAACAACCATGTATATCGGATTTTCGAAATTCAATTCACAGAAGTGGTGAAATTTCATTTAAATGAAAAAGTTTGTTTTTTAACTACCACTAAGTGGTGTCTCTATTCATCAAAAATTGAAGTTTTTCAGAAAAATACCAAAAATTCAGCCTAAGAATTATTTGATATTCCGAATTCAAAATTGATGTCTATTTTTAAAAATTCAAAACATAGAAGTGGCATTAATTATTTCAAAAATTAATTCCCGTTGTTAAAACGAATCGCGTGTTTTTAAAAAACAATAACTATCAAAAGATTGATACTTGTTTATGTCCAATTTCAAAATGAAATTAATCCCAATGACCAACATTGCATTAAATGGTAAAAATATATTTTAATTTAACTTTAAAAACAATTAATAAGATAATATAACCATATAAATAAATTTGATTAAAATGCACTTTTGAATTAAAATACAATATTTTTCACTATTCATTAAAAAATGAACTTTTTCGAAAAAATTTCTAAAATTTACACAAAGTATATTTTGATGTCCCCATTCTAAAGAATGAATTTTATTGGGTCATATAGAATGTATTAATGTTACCAAAACTATATTTAAAGAGGGTTCTCCATTAAAAGTTGATAAATCGGCCTTTTAATGTAAATTATGCTTAAAATAAGATTCATTCACATTTTAAGCCTCTAACTTTTTATTGGATAATGTAAATACATTTAAAAAACATGTATAATCATATTTTAGTTAGTTTCATTCATTCTTGCCAATACAACGGCTAGGAGTTAACAACCATTTAAAATAATAATAATATATTATTAGTATGCAACGTAAGACTCCAAAGAAACCCATTATTGCGTACCGGGTACACTATCGAACATAGAAACCCCTTTAAAGTAAAATTAATATTTAATTCATAAATATTAATAAATATAAAATATGTCTTATTCTTCATTTACTTGTGATGTTATAGTTATAATGGCCATATTTAAAATAATATTATTTAATATTCTGTTTAACCTTGGTGTTGCATATCATATACACTATCGAACATACTGTTATTTTTTTAAAATCGCTAGGTGTAATAATAAATATCAGTATGTAATGATATAAAAATTAATAAGTACTCTCAAAATGATATTTTTAGCATTGAAAATATCACCATCATGCTCTATATGAAAAAAAGTGAAATAAACAATTTATATCTCAATCAATATTCCCTAAAATCTATATTTTTATCTTTTTTTTGGAAAGGTGATTTTAGTTGACTATAATAATTATATAGTTATGGGGTCTTAAATATGATAGAGAAACTAAATGTGGGTATAATGTGTGAATCCTAAATGTTCCCCATCATAACTTTCCTCTGGTTTGGGTCTAAGTAAACATACCAGTGTACTCTAATCACCGAGGTTTTGTGTCTCGGTCGCCTACCACCAGACAAACTCACCTAACCCAAATATTCCACCGTAATCAACCAAAAATTGGTCCACTCTCCCAAACTCATTACCCATGTTTCATGGACCTCCCTCACCTTCCACCACCTGATTTATGGAATATCAAGTTATACTCTTTTATCTCTTCTATCCCCGATAATGACATCCTTCTCACCAATCAAAGTGCCACTACATGAGACATTGACCACCACATGTTTGTTATCTACCTTCTCCATGAATCACCACTTTTTATATCATTTTAGAAAAATATTATCATCACTAGTCCTCATATTTTTTTAATCTCATCCAAACATAGTGTGAAAATTAAATATTAATCCATCCTCTCACACCTCGCATACCACTAACTGTCATCTGTCATATTGTGACATTAAAAGATGGGATGACTAGTATTGGGCCTTTGAGATCCATTTCCCAACACAAAAAATCGCGGTCACACTAGTTCATTGCAAATATCATTGGGATAAACTGTAATGGTTTTTCAAGATGACCTTGAATTAGAGTAAATTGAGCAATTTATCCATAATGAATAGAACATGAATTTTAATAATAATAACTGGTCATTAATAAAACAAAAGTAATTAACTCCATTAACTATGATTAAAATTTAAGGAATGGAATAATTAATTAATAAGAAATTTAAAACTTATAGGGGTGCACCTTTTCTTTTTTTATTTGAGAGAAAGATTTGAATTAAGGCTTCTGATAATCATGTGAATGAGTGACTATGAAGTTAATTAATTATTTAGTGATAAAAATGGGTTTTGGTAAAACCTCAAACCAATCACCAAATAATATTATCAGTTAATGAAACATCATGTCATGTATTATATTAAACTAATAGTTTTTAATCTAAATCATGGTTTAAGAAAATATCATTTATTCATCAAAAATTTAATAATGGGGTCCATATTATTTATATAATTAATTAATTAATTTAAATTAATGAGTAAATAACCAATATCCAGATAATTGTTTCAAGTATCCCCCAAAATATAAACCTCATAGCCCAATCTCAATTGAACCTTTATAAATTTTATTCAAGGTTTATTACGAAGAAAAATTCATTTTTTCACTTAAGATGTGAAATAATCAAACTCCCAGTAGAATTTTATAAACTTAAAGGATATAAATTTTTCAGCCACTATAATATGAATTTTGGATTTGTGAAATAAATACATTGTCATTTTGTAGTGGTTTAGAACACATCAGGGTCTACATAAAGATACACCATGGTTTGTTGAATGTCACAACACCGTAGTTCTATGTATGTAATCCTAACATGATATCTGATATCACATTATCTTGATCATCTTATATAACTCAACAGTCATACATCTATTATAAATCATTAAAAGATGATAATTTTATTGTTTTTAAATAGATAATATTTTTATTTAAAAATTTATTGGATTTAGTAGGGAATTAAGCCACGTGTCTCAAAGAGTTAAAATGTTATTTAATATTTAAAAAACATTAATTAAATATGATAAATGTTTTGATTTAATTTTATTTCTATAAATGATTTTTTCACTCCTCAAACACATGTGTGACACTATGAAACTCCTTCGATAAGATTAATCTCAATATCTTGTTATATTTTAACTTTAAATAAGGATCTATAATATCATGTTGTTGAGATAGGTCCTTCTTAAGCGTAAAGAGATCCCCAAAATCTTAGTTACCATATGATAGAGGAACAGTATGATTTATCCCAGTTTATCACAATTAAATTCATGTATTAATCTTAAAAGATCTAGATCCTCAAGTTAAATGGTACATAATTATTTTTATTTATTTATATTTATTCTAATTGTACAGATATATTTTGGTCTTAAGGTTATTTTATAGTGCTTATTCTACTATGTTTTGGATATTATAAAACCATCCAAAAAAACTTTTTGTGTCAAATATAATATATCATTGTTTTTTTTGTTGTTTAATGAATGATGAAATATGTAGAAATGAGTTTTCTCAGTGCCACTGTAGTTCCTAAATTACATGGTCAGTTTTAGTCACATAAATGTTGGATCGTAACATATAAAACAATGAATTTGGTCATTTAGTTCTTGAGCATTCGTAGAATATGACATTTTTTATATTAAATAGATGTTATGGGGTAGTGATCAAAATCATCAAAAATAGAGTATCATATAATGATGATCTATTTAATGGTTATTTAAGAAATGATATGTGGTGTCCTTTCAAATAAGTATAAGGACTCTTACTTAAACAATACATAATCTAAATTTTATAGTTATGAATTCATTTTCCTACATTACCAAGAATATTATTGGTTCATAGTTTTAAATAATTCAGTCATAACTCTTACATAACAGCACCATATGTTAAAAATTATACACCTTTAATAATATCCGATTTCATATATTATAAATTATTTTAATAAAACATGTTTTTTTTCATAAAAAATCATCATGAATTTCAACTTGACTCTTTATTTCCCATTAAAAATCATTAAAACGTATGAAATCAATTAAAAAATTATATTATAAAACAAATATTTCTAATTGAAAAACATAATAAATTTAGAAACTCATTAATCCATGAATACTTATAGAATAATTCATTTTCAAAATAACATTTTCATTCCAAAATAAACATTTTCTTAAGTAATAAATTAATTTCTCCACTCAAATATTTTCATAAAAAATTTAATAATAAATAATTGAGGATAAAATAAAAATAATAATGGTTTCTTTGTTGTCATGAAGAAATCATAAAAACCATTTACATAAAGTTATACATTTCACCCTTAAAAGTAGCATATAATTTCCTTTAATGATAAGATCATTATTTAACCTTGATAAATTATTATATTTTCATAAAAACCCATTAAATGAATAGATAAAATATCTAGGTAACATGGGACACCATTTTCTATATCACTCATACATATAGAATAACCCTTTGGTATACTTCAATACCTAAACAATTGGAGGGAAATTACAGACCCACCCAATCTTGGGTTATAATGGAACCGTCCATCATTAACTAATAACATAACAATCCATCCTTGGTTAATAATGAAACCACCATTCCTTGGATTACAATAGAACAACTTTTCATCATAAAAATTCCCAAAAACTATAACATGATCATAAAACATAGAAGATTTTATTTTCATCATTATATCCATAAAAATATTCTTTTCACCCATAATAATTATTTTTTGTATATTGGGATATCCATTTCTTTTTAAAACACATTTTGAAATTTACCAAAACAAAGGGGAAGTAGGATTTTAGAAAATAAAACATGGAATATTTTAAAGTAAACCACAATAAAATTATAGATATGGTGATAGGCTATTTTTTTCATTTTATGCATTAAAATATATCTTTTATTTTTTATTTTTGTTAATAAAGTAAAAACATTCCATAAAAACATTCATTTTATAAAAATTTGTAATAAATTAAAAAGACACATAATATTTCCTTTATATTTCTTTTCTCTCTGATTAAATATATTCATAAAATAATTTTTAAAGTCTGTACATGGATGAAAATGAGAGTTTTAAGAGAAACATTAAAAGTGGATTTCCATCAAAAAATCACTTACATTTTATTCAACTCTCCTTGTACATTCCTTTTTTCTGAATACATAAATTCTGATAATTATTTATTTACATGATATCCCTTTTAATGTTTTTTTCATTTTATTTTACTTATTACCATGATATATAAAATTATTTTTTCCTTTAATTTCACTGCAGATGTTGTGATGATATTCGACTCGTATATATAAAATTACTGCATGTGGTTGACATTAGTTAAAGAGGTAAATATTCAATAATATATTGAATAATAATCAGAAAAAGAAAATTATTTTTATAAATAAATTATAATTTCAAAATAACCCATGATTGATGGTTATGAGAAATGAACATCTTTAAAATCATAGAGATGATAGTTCATACGTATGCATGTGTAATTTTCTATTTTGTATGTGATCATTATAGAAATTAGTAAATATAATTATATACTTATATAATCATCATAATATCATAAATACCATATTATTTCTTCAAATATTATTATATTTATCTTCCATGTGATGTGGGGATGAAAAACGAATCACAACACTTCATGGGGGTGGTGCTTCATAAGTACACATGAACGACATTATCATTTTTCAGTGAATTAAAAGGTAAAAAATTGGTGTTATATTATCTTTGAATAATGATAAATATATACGGAATATCATATATATATATATATATATGAAATCTGTTATTATGACCATCCATTAACAGTGGTGATGGAAGAATAATTACATAAGTCCACGAGACAGTAATCCATCGTACATGAACAATATATTCCTTTACCATTTGATATAGTTTGGATATGTATATAGGTTATTAAATTGATATAATAACTTATATATATATGGTAGATAATTATTTTAATATATAATCCTAGTTGATGAGGATTTTAAGGTGGTGGAAGAAGAAATAAAATGAAAATGCTCGGTTAATAACTATACCACTTCTCCAGAAAACCTCATTTTTGTTCCAACATAAGACCAATAATGTTAGTATTATTACATAAATGAGGAATTTAGTATGTGGATAGGGATTTAATTAAGGTATTTGGAAAGGTATATTATAAACTAAAATGCTCAGGACGTGTGATGAAATTTTAAGAATAGGTTCCCTTTTATAAGAGAGGGGAGGGCCACTCCAAGTAAATCCTAAAATGTTAAATTAATATAAATTTTTTTTCATGATAAAATTCATAAAAATAGATAATAATCAAATATAATATGATTTTATGTTTAAATACTCTTTTCAAATAAATTTTTTATAGGTTTATACTAATTGTTTACCCTTAGATTTTGGTATTAACACCTTCTTAACCCTTTTAAACCTTATTGGGATAATAAGATTTTTTACACATTGAGAGTTAATATAGATACTATAAATTGAAAAAAAATCCCATTAATGGACCATGTTTGATATTTAAAATAATATCCTAATCAAATTTTTCAATATATATATGTTTTTTAATTTAAATCAATTAATAAAATATTGTTTATTATAAAATGTCATTAATGTCAATTTTGGAACTATTCATTTTATTTTATTTTAAAAACACCACAAAAAGGTTGAATTAAAATATAATCAATTAAAATGTCTATAACATGCTATATGAGTCTCTAGAATTAATATAATATAATATTTCTTTCAAAATATCTTAATTTTCATATTTTTAAATCATTTATTCTATTTTTCTTTTAATTGAAGAATTATTTCATCAGTGTTGGGTAATATTTTAAGGTAATTATTTCTCCACTAAAATTTAGAAAAAGTATCCATGATGAAAATAAATATTTTTTTTATAAAATTGATACCTATAATTGAACACGTACATTCTTTATATCTATATTAAAAATATTATCGTTGTTAAAATCAGGTGTGTCACATTCTCGTGTTTTTATTCACTTTAATTTTATAACGGTCAAAATCATGTCCAATTGGAAAATATAGGTCATATATTCAATCTTTGGATGCTTATAGAAGATATACAATCTTCCAATTAAATTGAGGAAATATTTAGTGACATTTTTTAGTCCTTACATCCAAAATTATGATATTTTATTGAGAAAAGGGGGGGGAGCCCAAAAAAGTCACGGTGGGCGTAGATAGTTAAGTCTAAGAGAATTACCCATTACATGACTCACACATTCATGGGGAAGGGACCCAATGGTGGTAAAAAATGGTGCATGAATTAACCAGAGAGACATGGGAGGCCAGGAAGTATGCCACCATATTACCCTCACACCACATGTGGGTAATTTCTATATGAATAGAAATCAGGTTTTTATATCTATAGACAATATAGATGATAGTCCTTATCATTTTATTTTGAAACTAAATTACCTGATTTACCATTTTTCATGTTAAAAAAACTACTAAGGTTACTTTTTATAATGCTTAAATTAAAAAGGACATGTCTAAAAAAATTAACTCACTGATTAAAAATAATGAATCCATTTTTCTATATTCTAATCATAGAATTTAAAATTTTTAACTTAAAATTAAACATGTAAAACATGATGAAAAATATATTTTTAGAAAAAAATGAATTTTAAGTAAAAAAATGTTTCTATGCTAAATTTGAGTAAAAATTAATTTAAAAACCCATATTTTTATTTTATTAAATCAAAAGAAACTAATTAAATTTTAAAAGTAATTAAAAAATAAATTTACATCATAAATAATTGAAATGAAAATACAATTTTCAATAAAAATCTTTATTTTCTCTATTCATTAGGAAATCAATATTTTCATAAAATTAAAAAAAATCATCTTAATATATTTTTGACCCACTGAATAAAAAATATAAAGTTAGATTTTTCAAATTAAAATTATATAATTTTGTGATCATGATTTTGAATTATACCATATAGTTCATGAAAATCCAATTTGGTTAGAAATAATGATTTTTTTCCTTTTGATTGAAAAATTACATAATATCATTATAATGAATTCAGATATATAAAATCCAGTTATTGAATAATAAAATGACATGAAAATGATTTATTTTTACAATAGTGTGTGTTTACTTTCTTCCCCCATTTTTGAAATTTTGTCCTCGCAATTTTGTTCAGTTATTTAAATAGATGGGTATATATTTCCCTCATACCATTTTGAGATTCCCATGTTTCATCTTCATCCATATGGGTTTTCAAAAAATACTTAACTTAATGAATTATTGTATTCCACAACACTTTATCTTTATGGTCAATAATATGAATAGGATATTCCTTATGAGAAGGGTTATCATTAAACTGAACTACTTCTAGGCTAAAAACATGGGATGAATCCAGAACGTATTTTCTTAACATCAAATGATGAAATATGTTAGGTACCGGGGATAAATTAAAAGAAAGGACACCTTTTAGTAAATTAATATAATATTCACTAGGATTTTATATTGTCTAATAAACCATGGACTTAACATTCCCTTTTTACCAAAATGTACAACACTTTTCCTTGAAGATATTTTTTGAAAAACATGATCTCATACCGTGATAGAAAGATCATTCCTTTGGTTATCTGCATATATTTTTATCATACTCTATGTGATACACATTTTTTTCTCAATCATCTTGACCTTATTAAAAATCACATCTACCATCTCTATCCCCAACAACTCTTTTTCACCTACTTTATCACAAAAATCTAGAGTTGTACATCACATTCCATATAATACCCTAAATAGTGCCATCAATATACGAGAATGAATAATATTTTATAAGAAAAATCATCTAATAAAAGATGATGTTACCAAATTATTTGGTAATATATTTAAATATAGAAAAATAGGTATTTAAATATATAAATAGTTCACCTGGATTGACCATTAGATTAAGGATGAAAAGATTTACTAAAATTTAATTTTGTACCCAATGACTTATAAAATCCTTTCTAGAAATTAGGGGTGAATATAAAATCACATTCAAAAATAATTGATATAGGAACTCCATGTATAATATATATCTCCTTTAGATACATTTGATATTGTAAATATAAATACATGGTATCATCAATCGGAAGGAAATGTGTAGCCTATAAAGGACCCTTTAACACCTTGAGAGGGGAGGGGTGAATCTGGGTGCCAACATTATCTTCTAAAGTGATGGATCTTATTCCCAAATTGGTAGGAACCTGTTAAAAGTATCTAGTTAGAATGTGAATAAAAAAATAACATTAAAATATAAAAAACATTAATTTTACATGGTTCACCACTAAGGGGTAGTCCAAGGAGCATACACCAATAGTGTTCCAGTCACACCTAAATCCACTAATCTTTACTTGTTGTGGAATACAGATGTTCCGAAACATTCAATATATTATAAAAACACTACCTTTTGATGATTTTAGGTATAAAAAACTACATCCCTCAAAACATTTCTATTAAATCCCCATATCCCATTGCCTTGATTGAAGTCTTACTTAGTTTATCCACTTGAATGTATCTTAAGTAGATTAACAACAAAGTCCTTGTACCTGAATAGAATGAAACTATTATTTCACAATAGACTTGAGTTTATGAACATTAAAATCATTTCTCAATTAAACCAGATGTTCACAACTACTGTTCGCAGAGCTCCATTGTTAACCTCACAACCTTCGTGAAGCAAACTACATTCTTGGAGAAAACTGCCTTCACGAAGCTCATAGAGTCATCACAAAATTTCTAGTCACCGAAAAGCACCCATTACATTGAAGCATTAGATTCATTCCATAACTACCTATTTTATTGAAATTCTCAAGCTTGCATATGAATCCATATTCACGAATCTCCCATCTATCATAAAATCATAGAGATTCAAAATTTTCGTCAACTATTTTCGATGAAGATGAAGTTGGGGTAGCCTCAAATTTGTAGTCTGGACCCTTTGTGATTCTTCCACACCTCTAATAAATCTTTCTGAATCTTAAAAAACAAATTTGTGAAAATAATTCATTCATGAAGATCCAGTTACATTTTTCATAGTCACTGATATTACCATCAACTCATCATGGATTCATGATTCTCTACTTTTCATTATTGACTAGAATGTTGTCAACTCATCGTGCACTCAAAAAGATTCATACCTTCTCGAAAAATAGAATTTATAAAGCCTAGTATTGGAAAAACCCATTCCTTTACTAAATATATGATGATTCAATTCTAGAAAAAAATCATTAATGATGTGATCCTCTTCCCCTGGATTTTGAGCCCAAAAATTTGGAAATAGACTGGTAAATGATGACACCTTCAATAATGTACTTATCTTGTATTGTACTATCACATTCCTTGAAATTCACTAATAGATCTAGTTTTGATTGAAATAAAACACAAACATGGCTCAATTTTCAGAAAGGAATGGTCTGGGTTCAAACAATATACCCCTCTAGTTTTTTTGGAAATGTGTAGAAAAATTCAATGAAGCACCAGCCGAAAACAAAACATGATACACGAGAAGAAACTCAAACAACTCTCCAAGTATACATGATATGATCTCAATTTATAAAACAAGTGGGGAAACATGTATTCAGTTTTCATGTTTTGGCATTCTTAAATATGAAAATCTATATAATGATCTTGTCATAGAATCATTCCAGGCCTTTAATAGTTTCCTCATAACACCTGATTCTCTTCGAGTCACAAAATCATTGTAATGTTTTTAAAAAAATGAAACTAGAAAACAATTTAAAACGTTGAATTTATCATTATTCGACTTTGAAAAAATGAATTTCTTCATTATTATACATTTATAATAGACCCAATGAACCTTTATTTTTAATTATAGAGCTCAAAAACAGACTCCCCTTGGATCATAGCTCTCCATTGAATATATCTCCCCCATTAACCGATATCACATCCAAAAATATATTAAAATAGTTAACTTAACTAGAGAGGGGGTACCAACCATAACCTCCTCATGCAGAGGGATGTTGTTGAATACAGAGGTGAAATTAATGTTTCTTGAACACCATAGTTGTTGTAGGATCGAAATATAATATGAGATGCTCAATATACAAGAGGGGGGGTGAATTGTATACTTTAAAAATTCCTTTGGAACCTTTAAAGTTAGTTATGAATAACTAGAGTTTCCTTAAGAAAAGGAAAGAACTAAGTTTAACAAAGTTAAACTAAGTTGATTCACAACACCTCTAACACCGAACTAAACTTGGAAAGAGATTCCAAAAGAAGGTTCCGGAAATATGGTTCCGGAATTTGAAACTTAACAAAAGTTACAATATGAGATTCTACCTTAAAGCGTATAGAATCTAAACTAATCAGAGTAAGTAAGGAAGTATAAGAAAATTATACTTTCCTTAAGATACAAAATGCAGCGGAATAAAACAAGTACAAGTAGAAGAACTACTAGTAACAAGATGATAGTCTTTTAACCCAAAGAGAAGGGTATCCAACAACCTTGGATAAAGGTCCCTTGATTTATACTTTCAAGCAAGTCTGTCTTACCCACACCAGGGTAAGCCCTCGATACGAAGATCGGTGTCTCTGTCTTGCTATCCCCACAAGCCCTCAACTTCAAGGTAGTTGGCAACCTCTGTCTTTCTCGGCAAGAAAGCCCTCGATCTTTAAGGTAGTCGGCACCTCTGTCTTTCTCAGCAAGAAAGCCCTCGATCTTTAAGGTAGTCGGCACCTCTGTCTTCCTATCCCCGGAAGCCCTCGAATGTAATCACCAACATTCGGAGTCGCACAAAGCTTTGAGATTTAATTAGAGACTCTCTCTCTAGAAATCACTTCAACAGCATGTATGCACAAAGTTCAAATGTTCATCCATCCGTTTTTAGCTTTTTCAAATGAGCTCCTATTTATAGGTGAGGTCGGCTCCTTCTCCAACGGTCATATTTTCCTTAAAGTTCGGAGGGACCTGTACACGTGTCACTTAGACAACGGTTAGTTTATAACAAAATGGACGACATCGTTTTATAACAAAGTAAGTGTAACAGAAAGTACGACATCGTTTTAAACTCTAACATAAAGGTTCGGAATAGAAATTTCGGAGTGAAAGTTCGGAGTGAACAAATTCAGAGTGTATAAAACAATGATATCCAGATTCTGTTTAATGAGTGAATTCGGAATGAGAATTCGGAATAGGAATTCGGAATAGGAATTCGTCATCAGAAATCGTAATGGGAATTCGTCATCAGAATTCGTAATGGGAATTCGTCATCAGAATTCGTAATGAGAATTCATCATCAGAATTCGTAATGAGAATTCATCATCAGAATTCGTAATGAGAATTCGGAATGAGATTTCTTCATTAGAATTCGTAATGGGAATTCTTCATTGGAATTCGTAATGGGAATTCTTCATTAGAATTCGTATCCTGAATCTGGAATAGAACTTAGTCAGAATTCATAACCGGAATTCGGAGTGAAACTTCCTTATAGTTCTTGTCCAGAATCCGAACCCTAAAACAGAATGCTTTTTATCAGTTTTAATGATTCCGAGAAAGTGAATCCGAATTTCATACTTAAGAAAAAAAAATATTAATGAAAATATGATAAGGATAAATTTTTCTTATAAAAGCGTTTTTCCTTAAGAAAACATTTTTCCTTATAAAAGCAATTTTCCTTACAAAAGCGATTTTCCTTAAAGATAAGGTGTTTGTGATTTTCAAAACAAGAAGGAATGGAAAAGTCATAAGGAAAACCTTATTGACTCAACAGTTGTCAATGTCTTTGTCAAAATATCATCCAATTGATTTATATATGTTTCATATAATAATGTTAAATTGGATTCTTCGTAAAATCTATCACAATCATATTATCACTGTTAATAACTATTGATTGTTTCAGCTCCTAAAAAATATTAATCAATTGTTGCTTCATACACAATATCTTAGTACACCTTTGTAACCGATATATTCTCTACTTCCATAGTACTAAGAAAAGTGCTTTCTTATTTCTTACTTAATTATCCCATTTATTTCTTACTAAATAAGAATTATCCACCACTTGGGGACTTCCTATCAACCACATATCCTTCCCATTCAACATCTGAAAATGTCAACAGTTCATTATCTCTTCCATCAGGAATGTATAATCTGTAATTGTGTGCACCTTGAATGTACCTCATGATTATTTTAACTTCTATAAAATGTTATTCTTTCTGATTACATTGAAAGAGTTTCACTAATCTGGATGAAAAGTAAATATGTAGTTTTATTTCAGTCAAGTACAATAGGCTTCCAATGATTATCCTATACATGGGGGGATCCACATAATTCTTATCCTCATTCTTTCCATGTTTTTTCCAACCATAACTGGAGTTGACATTGATTTGGAGTTAGTCATGTTGAATTTATTCAGTAACCCTCTTTCATAAATTCCCTGAGAAATGAAAGTGTAACCCCTCTTATGAGTCACATGTTGCCCCAACATGTATGTGAGTTCACTAATAACTGAAATTTCAAAATAGTATTTCATCTAATTGTACTATTATTCTACTAATCTAATACATCTTCCCCCAAATATAATATCAACCATGTAAAATAGAACCATAAATTGATCTTCTTTTGAATTATTCCCATATAGATTATGTTGGACACCTCCCCTTTAAATTTTTATCTTCTTCAGATAAGAATATAGATGATAATATCATGCACATTGTTCCTTCTTCAGACCATATATTTCTTCTTTGAATCTAATAACATTGATTTCATCGTTTCCAATTTGAAAACCCACTGGTTATTTAATATATAATTCTTCTTCAAGAAAACCATTTAAAATATTTGTTTTGAATTCCATATGATAAAAATTATATCCTATTTTAATTTATATAGCAAGGAAAATCTTCATCAACTGTAGTCTCACTACTAAAGAAAATTTTTCTCCAACAGAAACGCCTTCATTGTGTTCATAGCCTTTATACACCAAAAAATCCATAATTTTTATCAAATTTTAATGCTAATAAAACATGTTATTAAAGATCCAATTTGTTCTAATCACATTGTGATATTCAAATATTTTAACTAGATACCATGTTTTGTTCTTATCAATATGATCAAATTCCTCATTCATGGACTTAACCCATGATTTTCCTTTTACAACTTCTTTAAATTAGGATGGTTAAATAATTGATAGGAATGAAAAATGTGCTTCACTCCTCATTCTTCTTATGTTGGTGGCTGTTGTCCAATCCTCATTGATGTTTTATTTATCAATTTAAACTCTTATATCTCTTTTATTAGGTTCAAGTGAATTTTATTCATCCATGGTTTCCTCTTCTTGTTCTTCTTCTGAATCATAATTGATTTAGGACCTATGAATATTTTCCGCATCTTCATCTACTTATACATTTTCATATATTTCATGTCTATTTTATTCCTTATCTTCTATCATATCTACATAAGAATTCCTCTAGGAATTTATGGTCTTATATTCATTAATGTAAACAACACTTCATTCCACAATTCTTCCAATGTGATTATTGAAACATTTTTAGGCTCTACTCATCACTAATTATTCTATGAGTATTCCCTCATATGTAGCATGATCATACTTCCTGTTATTTCTTTCTTTGTTTAAGATAAAACAATTACTTCAAAAAACATGAAAATAATTCAATTAAGACTTTATTCCATGCCACAACTCATATGGTATCTTGGTTTCTCTCATATAAATCCCAATACTATTTTGAGTATAAACTTCTACTTGAATAACCTCTTTCTAATAATGGTGAGAGATACGACTCTCAATCAGTATATTTTTTTCCATATTTTCCATATATAAATGTTTTCTCACAACAACTCCATTTTTATATAGGGTTATCACAACATCCACCTCATGATTTATTCCATTTTTCTCTAAGTAATTTTCAAATTCAATGTATGTGTATTCTTCTCCATTATCAAATCATTGAACACTTATTGTATTGCATGTACCATTCTCATCCATTCGATGATATCATTTCATGTAATCAAAAAAATGGTGTTTCCTTTGTATAAGTATTACACAATCCATTATACTATAATCGTAAATAAAAATATCTAAGTACTAGACACATCTATCATACCACAAACATCAATGTGGATTAGATCAAGAGGATTGGATACACTTTTCTTCTTTGGTTGATATGAACTATAGACCATCTTTCCTCGTATTCATGTATCACAATTATTTTCAATGTAACACTTAAAATTAGAGATATCCAAGACTATATTAATCTTATATATATTTTTCATGTCTTTATGATTTATGTGACCCATCCACTAGTTCCATAAGTTGTTTTCTTCTTCAAAAGTTAAGGAAGAAATTTTCCCTTTACTGCCTTCCAATTATATCTTTCCATATATTTTTCATCATTTCATGAGAGAATTACCTTTATTTCCTTTTATAGTGCACCTCTTTTGATTCAATTTCTCTATGTGTCTGGATTCACATATTTTAATCACAATCAATAGATTGTGATGCAAAAAACACGCATAAATAACTTTGGTTTTCTTAAGCTCATCACTTTCGAGTTCCGTGCCCCACTACCTTTGATCTGCAAAGCACTATATTTTCTGAAACTGGCTTTTCCATTAATCAATTTATTAAAATTATTTAATAAATATTCATTTACCATTATATGGTATGATCATCTACTATCAAGAATCTAGGTGATATTGTTCTTTGTAGCATTGAGAGTGAATAATATAATATTGGATTTCTATATTTTTTACTTTTCCTTGAAAAGAAATTTGATTGAGTGGGGGATAATTATGCCCTTTATAATCTCTTTTCTAGATTCATTGGTTCATTATAATCATATTGTTCTTTTAGATGAGAATTCATGTTTTGAAGAAAAACTCTGTCTGGTTGGAACGTATTGAATTTTCATTGATTTCTATAGGTAATATTACCCCTGTTCCTCTGCCTATAATCAATAGATTTATGACCATAGTTAGAGAAGTGAATACAATATACATAAAATATATTTCTTCAATAATATATAGGATATGAAGTCATTCATTTTGGTTGACTTCCTATCTCTTCCCCAGTCAAATATCTTCTTGTCTCTTCATAGTATGGCATGGTATGGCCCAGATAGCCATAGAATTGGCATTTCATAAGAGGAATTGTATTCTCACGTCTATTCCCCTTCATCTACCCTTTCATAGGAATAGTTTTTACTACTAATAATTTATGAATACCTTTGGATACATTTCTGGTCACCATTTAGTTTTATTTGAAGCTTTCTTTGTTAGTACTTTAGGTTACTTTGTAATATTATTAACTTTTATCTTTCCTTTATTTTCGACCATTCCATTTCTAGACTTCAATGTTTTAGCATCATGGATAATTCCACTATTTTATATGCATGTGGATTATTGATCATTAAAAGTCATCTCTACTCCTTCAAAACCACTCTTATCTGTCTCTAAAAGTTCTCTATCTGAGAACCGTCAAAACTGTATTTTATTATTTGTTTCCCTTGAATTATATTCAGTTTCAAGTTTACTCCTCAGAGTAAAAACTTCTTCTTTATATCCCTCAACTATCATGTACTTCTCCTCAAGTTGGTATGTAAGTTAATTGATGACCTTTGACTTTTCATAAATATTGTGGTTAAATTAAACTATATCTTCTAAGAATTCAACAGATTTTGTCTACTCTTTTATAACTTCTTCCAGACAATCAATATTAACTTCAAGAAGATCAACATATTCTAATGACACTTCCAGAACAGCTTCCCACTTTTTCAGTTTCTTTGATTATTAATCATAACCTGAGAATCATCAACTGCCAACTTGAGATTAGTATCATCAATCAAATAATTATTCCTTGCTTACATGAGTCCTTACATTTTCTTGTTTGAATCTAATTTATTACAACAACAAACTTCTCTAAAGATCATCCAATGAATGTTTAGAAAGATACCTTTCCCCAATGGATGACACTGTTGGATAGTAGAGAGGTGGAATCCTTAACAAGAATGTCTTGACAATGTGAATGTATTTCAATTCATCAATAAGTCCTCATATTTTTCCAACCACTTTAGTGATTCAATAAAAAAGGTATATGCATTTTAATTAGGATGCATTTTCAGATCGTTAAACCTAGTTTGAAAATCATAGGGTTTCTCCAACTTCACTTTTTTTCTTCCTTGATATAAATTTTCTATTTTTACCCACATAGAATTGGCTGAATTGAAACTCATCACTTTCATAGAGAATTTTTCAGATAAAGCTATATTAAGGAAATTATATTCTTTAGCATCCACATCAAGCATTTTATTGTTTGTTTTAGTCATATATTGTCTTGTTTCATTAGTGATCTATATCCCTTGTCAAGTGGAAAATATAACTTCAATTTTAAGAGACCATAGATGAGATGTCATCTTGTTTATTAGAATATAGAAGTTTCTTCCATCAATGTGGAAAACTCCCAAACATTTAGTAGATTTTCTATGACAGAAAAGCATGATAGATTAAACTTCAGCAACATCCTATACCACTTGAAGGACCCCAAAACACCATGAGAAGGGGTGGGTGAATCAGGGTGTCAAATTTATCTTCTAAAGTCACGGATCTTACTCTTACATTGGTAGGAACCTGTAAAACTTGTCTGTTGGGAATGTGAAAATAAAACAATCATATGAAAATAGAAAACATATCAATTTTACAAGGTTCACCCATAAGGTCTTGTCCAAGAACAATACACTGAAAATGTTTTGGTCATACATAAATCCCCTAATCATCACTGGTTATGGAATAAAATAGTTCATACATAGTCACTCTATTCTAGACACACTTCCTTTATAAAATTTTAGTGATAAAACACTATTTCCCTTGGAAGACTTGCATGGAATCCCCCTATCTCACTACCTTGGGTTATGTCTTAATCAGTTTAACTACATTAAGGTCTCTTTATTATAGTTGTATTAAAGGATTTTTCCCTAAACTTCACTAGACTTTTCTTGCACCAGAGACCTGAGTTGGTTTACATTAAAATAAATTTTCACTTAAATATAATGTTCAGAACTACTTTTCATGGAGCTCTTTCACAAAGCTCACAACCATCATGAAGAAAACTACCCTAATATAATGAACTTCCTTTAAGAATCTCACTACATCATTATAGAATTCTCCGTCATCATGAATAATCTAATAATTATATCGATTATCAGTAGTAAATACCTAACTAGTCCTTTCATGATTCCCATGCTCGTATAAATTTCTAGATTTGTTTAGCTCCCAACCTTCACGAAATCATATAGATTATATATTTTCTCTAATTATTCTCATCAAAAATGTAGTTGGGGTAGCCTCATATTTATAGTCTAACACCTTTTCAATGCTCCCATGCCTCTAACACATTTTTTCTGAACCTTCAAAAAAATATTTTCAAAGATCCTCCATTTGTGAATCTCTATTGAGATTTGAAATAGTAGTGGAGATTACCATCAACTAATCAGGAATTCATGACCCTATACTTCTCAAAGTTCCATAATAAATTGTCAACTCATCACGCACTTGAAAACCACAATGTCATCATGAATCATAGCAATTGTGAAGCCCAATATTTTCAAAACTGATGTATTTACTATTTTTATGATGAGTTTATTCTACAAAGCAACCCTTCATGATGTTGGCCACTTACACTTGATTTTTAGTCCAAAAAATGGAAAATGCTATGAAATGATTCCATCTTCAATAATGAAGTCATAATGTAATATACGATCACTTTCCCTTTAATTCCCTGATAAACCCAGTGTGAATTGAAAAAAAACGCAAACCAAACTATATTTCTAATAAATAACATCCCAGTTTCAAATAAACATAGTGTGTTTATAAAATATAAGACAAATAATATTATTATCTTGAAAAAAATTATAATCCCACCAAAAAATCCATGGATATATTTTCCCATTTCCACTATGGCACTAGACAAGGATTAAGTATCACCTTAAATAATTTTTATCCCACTATAACATATTGATAAGTGAATCATTTAAAGGTAAATTTGGAAATATCTATTTTCATTCCATCCCTCCAATAGTACGCCTGAAGGTATATGTACTTTTACTTCTACCAATATGAATAAAAAAGGGGGAACGAAGATATTAACTTAACATTTCTCTCTTAAACTAGTTTTCACATGGCCTTCATAATGTCTTTAAAAATATCAAAAAAACATTATCTATCAACCATAAATTTGGTAAACATACCCTTAAAAACAAATTCTCTCTTTTCTTATAGATAAAATTCTTTATTCTAATATTTTACAATTATTTATGGTATAGGTGAGTGAAATGAAACCTGAAACAAATAAGAGTACTTTCCTACATCCATAATTTTAAGGAAAAAGTTCATCAAATCAAAAACTAAATGCTCATGTTCAAAACATGACGTGTTTAATGATATTTGATCTTTTTCACTCAAAACATTGAGTAATTTTTTTGACTTTCCAAGATTGTAATGGATTATATAATTGTAATCCTTGATTAGATTCATTCTTCCTCTCTCCCTCATTTTCAACTCTTTCAAAGTGAATATATACTTTAAATTTTTTCAGTCGATATATTTTTTTACACATTTCCCTCTATAAATGATTCGTTTGAATTTTTAATGAAAATATGTACAGTAAATAATTCTAGATCATGTATATGATATTTTAAATCATCATGTTTTAGTTTTCCTGAAGCATAAGAAATTACCTGATCAATCTTCATTTGAACACAACTAAGGCCAATCAAAAAAGAATCATTGTAGATAATTTTTCCGATATTTTAGATAAGGGATAAAACTAGATCATTACCAAATATTGTTTTTACTTCACAAAAACAACCAACACATTTTTTCATCCAGATAAAATTAACTCCTTCTAGAGTTAACTTATTCATTAGACAATAAAATCTTGAGAAATTTTCAAAAAACAACTGATAGTATCCAGCTAATTCAAGAAAAATATTAATCTCCATGACATTGTTAGTTATTTTCCACTATTATAAAAAAAAATTAGTAATTGAAATATTTATTCCATCTTAAGAAACAATATCCCCAAGGAAGTTTATTTTTTTCAACAAAAATTCACTCTTTCTAAATTTTCTGTCTCTATTATTTTATATTTTTTGTTTAAAAACAATCCTTAGGTGTATTTTATGATCCTCGTGAGTTTTCTTAAATAAAAATAATTCATCAATAATCACAACCACAAACTTATATAAATAATTATGGAAACACTATATTTATAAAATCAATAAATATTGATAGATCATTAAATAAAATAAAGGTAACTAAAAACACCTAATGCCCATATCTAGTCTAAAACACCATCTTCAGAATATCTTCCTCCATTACTTTCAACTAATAGTACCCTAACCTATGATTAATCCTAAAAAAATATTTTCCGCCTAAGATCATATTAAAAAACAACATTATCAAGAAAATTGTACCTATTAATTATAGTGATGCTATTCAAATCTCTAAAATTAATGAAAATCCTCATGGGGAAATATTTATTCTTAAGAAAAAAATAGGATCACAACATGTTGAATTTTTAGTATTAATGAAAAATTTTACTAGAAAATCCAATAATTACATTTCCAAATATAAACATTCTACTTAAACAATTCGATTATGGGGTTTTGAAATATTCTTATAAGTAGGTGCTAAGTTAGTAGTAAACTCGACCTATCAATTAGAAATAACACTAGGTAAATCATTAAGAAAAATATATATATATTAATTGGTTACTATGATATCACTAATCTAAAATATTTCTTTATTTTTAACAAGATGAGGTAAATAAAATTCACAAATATTTCCATTCATTTTATATGTTTCACAATAAAATATCAAAGTTATGAAATAATTGAATAATACTTTATTAGCTCAAAATTTTATCTTAGAATGATAAAATGTATAAAAATTCATACCCAAAATAATATCAGGAGATATTAAGGTAATTTCCAAAATATTTGAAAGAATGGCCATTCTATTGATAAAAAATGGAAATATTGTTTTTGTTAATATTTACTCATGGAGATTTCACCAATAGTTCAATCTTACTTCCATGAGATTATATTTCCAATTTAAAAGAAAATTTATCAAGAAATAAAGAAAACAAAGATACATAGATAAATAGGGGATTGAAATAATTCAAATTTATAAGTAACATACATGTCACCACTTTCCTAGATTTTCCAAAATCAATTGTAGTAGTCGAAAAAGATTATGTCATCCCCTTTTTATTCCAATATTGATTATTTCATCCCTAAGTGACTAAATTTTAACACATGTTAGCGTGATATCCTAACTCATTGTTGTTAAAACATATCATTTTTTATAATTCCCCTACCCCATTAGCAAGGATCTGGTGCATTATTTTAATATATTGGCAAGATTACAAGGAATTAAATCCCAAAGGAATGATCAATTTTGTAGTTTTGGAAGATATATTACATACTAAAACCATAAATTACAATCCAAATAATATAATAAAACAAATATACTCCCTTTAGAACTCCATTATTCCCCTATATTTACCCTATATAATAGTCAAAATACACTTCTTGGAATCCTGGTAAAACAAAATATAATAATGGGGTGAGATCAGATGCTACATAAGGGTAAATAATAAAAATGAATCCATTTTTATTAAATAATCATAAACCTTAATTGAAGGTATATAATTCAAACATAATACACTTAATCAAAATCTTGAGTATAATATGCTAATAATAAATAATACAATATAAAATAATCACATGAGTTAGAAAACATAATCATGGAAATTAGACTAGTCGAATAATAATATGGAAAATCAATAACTAATATCATAAAGAGGTAAAGAATAATGCAGGACATCTGAAACATACCATTGAGGATTCATGTAAAGAATATAATACTATAAATTCTTCATTGAATGAATATAATATTTTCAAGGCTTCATGCATAGAATATAATAAATGGGTAAAGACTTAGCCAAAAGTATATCTATTTCACTTCATGAAACTAACGGATGAACTGAGGGGCTATAGAAGACCATACGCATCACTTTCTAATTCCACTGAATTATTTATATGAAAAGGGAGAAACATAACCAATATAAACATTCATATTCAAACTAGCATGTGAAATGTTAATCCATTATCCATAAACCATGAATGGTATCAAAAAAGAAAATCCATTGTCAAACATTTCATAAACCCTTTTTTAAAATATTGTAGATTTTATCATAATAAATGAACCTCAATTAAACATAAAATGTAATAAAGGATGTTGACATAGATGAAAATAATCTGAAAAACAATAAAACTCTTTAATTGAAATATACCTTTTTACATTGAAAATCATTTTGATGTTGCACAATTATAAAAGAAATTTTTTATTTTGAAAATAAATTTTTAATATTTTAAGGTAATATTCAATACATTAAGGTGTTGTGATAGAGAAAAATCTTCTCATGTCGTATAAGTTAAAAAAACATTCCTTTCTTCAAAAGTTGCATAAAGTACAAAATTTGGAAAATAAAAAAAGTCTCCATTTAAACCATTTCATAAAAAGTAAAACAAGGATAAAAATGACATTAAAAACTTAAAAGTAATAGTGATAATATTTTGAAATTAATTTTTAAGTAATATGGACAGGGATGATAAATACGCCCCAGTAAATACTTACGTATAAACAATCCATGATAAAAAATTATTATGAAATTAACCATTACCTTGTACATTTCTTTAGTATAGGGTTCAATAACCTTATGTATAATGGTTAAAGAATTTTGTTAAATTACACAAGTACAATATCCATATTTATTATATCATATAGGATCCTCTTATATCATTTTTTAAAAATATTTTAGTATTACCATTGTTTCGGGAGTAAACTGCTTCGTTTTCGTTTCCATGTTTTATTGTGTAAGTCGTATTTCTTATGCATAGGATATATTTTATACATATACATAATTATATTATGTTCACAAATATTATATTTAATCAAAAAATAAATTTTATAAACATTTCTTAATGGTTAACGTGGAGAATGAATCTCGTCACATTGTGGAGTTGCTAGGTCATATATTCACAGGAGCGACGATATCATTTCCTTAATGGTTAAACGGTATGGAATTGGATGGTATATTAATTATAAAAAAATTATAATTTGATATTAATTATTTATATCCATTATAATCATTATTATATCCAACAAATTATATTAGTTATGAAAAAAATTACACCACAACAGGGAGACGGTAAATCATATATACGCATGCATGGTGATATTGTGTTTCATAGGATGAATAAAAGGAGGAATATGGTTTTACCATAATGATAAAAAAATTAATCATATAGTGGTGGATGTAATTATTACTTTATTATGGGAAAACATATGAAAATTAATTAGAAGAAGAAAAGAACTTTAAAAGATTTGATAAAACAATTAACTCTTTCACAGGTAACTCCTTTTGATTCCAACAAAATCACTCCTTAAGATGGATTTAAATGAAATGTATTGACTCTAGGATGAATTCATGTACGTTTTAAGGAGAAATGGGTAGGTTTTGGCTAAGAAAAATGGATTTAGAGGTGTGAATAAAATAGAATAAGGGGTACACTTTTATAAGATTGGGGAGGGGTCTTAAAGAAATATCAAAATAATTAATTTATTATAAATTGATTTTAAATTTTAAATAGATAAAAATTGAATTATTATGAAGATAATATTTTTATGGAAGTAAATCATCACAACCAATAATATTTATAATTGTTTTGATTTTATTTTAAACCTTATCATTTTTATTTATCTTTAATTAATCTATTTAATTTTATTGTAGTAACAATATTCTAAATATTAAAAAGTTAAAAATATTTACTTTTGTGGTGTAAATTTTCCATAAATTGACACTATTAAATTGTAGACCATGTAATTATCACTTTTTTTAGTATTTTTAAATAATTTAATAAAATGATATTTTTAGAAAATATCAGTAATGTCAATTTTGACACTTTTCATTTATTTGACTTTAAATATAATCAAAACATAAATATAACTCAAAAAAACTATTTAATACAATCTTAACGTGTCATAGTAGCCTTTAAAATTCGTGTATCACCTTAATTAATTCAAATTTTATTTATTTTAATATTTTTAATATCATTTATTTTATAGTTCTGTTAATAAAATAATTTCTACTTTTCCATTAAGTCATCATTAATGGTAATTATAAAATATCTAAATATTATTATTAGATTACTGTAATGTATGTAATTATTTTATATTTTCATTTACTATTTATGGTTAAATTTATCTCCCGGTAATGTCTATATTAAAATGATTTTACCTATATGAAATTGGAGTGTGACATGTTGTCACATTCATTGATTTTAATAATATCCATTTCATATTCCTTGAAACGTGTCCATTAAAGGATTCCATTTTTCAAAATATATGATAAGGGTATAATTTAGTCATCCAATAGGATTTTTATAGGTGTTAGGGTAATTTTATATTATTATTTTTACCTATAATTACCTGATTTACACTTAACCATGATAATAAAAAATTACTTAAGTAACTATTCATAAATCCAAAATAATAAGTGAGACCTATTTACACAATTTAACCCACTAATTCAATATATAGAATAAATTTTTTAAAATTCAAAAAAAATAATTTTAAATACTTTAATTAAAATCAATCACATTGATGGATTGAGAAAATGGGTTTTTTCAAAATAAAAACCCTCAAAAGATTGGCATGTGTTTACATATAATTTTAATGTGAAAATAATTCCAATGGCCAAAATTTTATTAAATGATAAAACATATAATCTAACTATACTTTAAAACCAATCTAAAGTATAATTTAACACTTTTATTTTTTTCAATGAAAAATGTTGTTTTCAATTAAAATATAGTATTTCTCACTATTCATCAAAACATGAAACATATCAAATCCAACGAGCCTGTACCCTTGTGGTACAGGCTCCTGCTTGGCATCCAAAAGACCCAGGATCGAATCCGGGCAGGGGCGAATTTCCCAGGACTGTAGCAGTACTGTAGCAGGTACTGTTGCAGCGGCGACACTGTAGTAGCGGCAGCATTGGGGAGGTGGAGGGACTTTAGAAGATACTGTTGCGGTGGTGTTACTCTAGCAGGCACTGTAGCAGCGCGGGTACTGTAGTAGTACTCTTCACCGAGGGGTCCTTTGGGCCAAATAAATGGGATTTCAAGCCTTGTATTCAGGTCACTTGGCATTGGGCCTTCGGGCTATGTAATGGGTCTCCCTCTACCTAGTCTAAAGAGGTATTTTCTTTCAAATAATAAATTGAGGCTTCGGCCGCAACCTTTAAAAAAAATGAAACATATCAAAAAATTAAAAAAAATTAAAAAATTCTAATTTGGATATTAATATTTTAAATAATAATTTTATGGTGTCAAAATTAATGTATAAAAGTTTAAAATATTTTATTTAAAATGGGTTCTCCATTAAAAAGCGGTAAAACTGCTATTTAAAAAAATAAAGCCTTTTAATACGTAAATTTGGATTTATTCTTATCTTTTGGATATGAATTCATTTTTATAGTTGCAAAAACATTTGATTAATTATATAATATATGAATTTTATAATTTGTTTAAAATAATTCATTCATGTCAATGTAAATACAATGTTATAATGGTCATGATAAAAGAATGATATCAAATTATATATCATTGTTCATTTAAATATGGTGTTGTGTGAAACATATGTTATAGAAGAGATGAAATTTAAAAAATAGGCATAATGATAAATCTTGGGATGTTACAGTATCCCATTCTTCAATAAATTACTCTCTCTAAATTTTTGAATTCATGTTCGGTAATTAAGGTTTGACTATTTGAAATTACATTATTGAAATCTCACATCGGAATAAGGGTCGATAAATCTTCCAATTCAAAATAAATAAAAAGAAATATGAAGGTTACCCAAGATAGCACATACAAGGGTTACTTGTAGGATAACATTAAAATGAAAGAAAAATCTAAGAATCATGTTTTTACAGAGTGTGATAGAGAACATGATTAGGATAAAGTTTACAATCACAAAGCAATAAATCTGTGATGATTTAAAGTAACATTTGATTTATTGGAAAAAGTACTATGATAGAATTTTTTGTATCAAGATCCTTTTCCAATAGTTTAAGAAAATTTTACTATTCAGATAATAATTTATTTTTTCCTTTCTATTTCATAAGAATAATCTCATCATTTAGTTGTGCTTTGGAAAAATTTTTGTTTATCCCTTACACCTAGAAATGAATGTTTAAAATTGTTTTTCACACCTGAGGGACGCCTGATAAATTATAAGGCCCAAAAGTATTTCATTCATAATCTAAATGACCACTAAAACCAAAAATGTTAGCTCAATGTATCCAAAACATTATACTTTATCCTCAAACAATAATATAAAATGTTCAAATTACTCCATTCTAACCATAATACTTATCCAAAATACATCTGTTCTAAATAAAGGTCCAAAAAGGTCTCCAAATTTCAAAAATCATTCACAACATTGTATTCCACAAACAATGTAATGTATCGTGAATGAAAAAAAAACAAATATTTAATAACCATAAAACATTAATGAAAGCATTCATGCCTCCAAATACTTAAATAAAAAGTAAATCAGTTCAATACTTATATATCACGTTATTGTCATAACCATAATATAACAACATAATTCATGAATCAAAAAACAAAAATATATTAATTATTCCAATTCGACCATAGTAACAACCTAATCCTGACCTTGATCCATTTTCTTCTTATATATTGTATTCCTTTAATAATTTGGACAATAATTTGAATAATGTACCATCTATTTACAATTATATCATTTCACATTTACAGCTTCTTTTTTTCCATTACAATCACGAGCTTGGTAACCTTTCTCTTTTCATTTGTAACAAACTCCCATTCCATTCAAAAAATTACATGCGTGTTTCATCCCATAATTATTACATATAAGAAAATATTTCTTTCCCTTTTTCCTTTATTCATATCCGACTCTATTGTCATCTAATTTTATTTCATTCCCTTAAATTCATTTGACTTGGAAAATTCTTTCATCGTCTTTATATAAAATAATATTATATCTACATATGATGAAAATGTTTTGGAGAAAAAAGGCTTTCCAAAAAATGGTTTTAACCAATAAAATAAACGATAAATCATACTCCTTAGGTTATTTATATAGTATGTATCATTCCTTACTAACCTTGTGATGTTTTCATCGTACATTGAAACATTATCATCCCCTCCTTGCCTCTGATTCAAGAATTGCCTCTCCATATCTGCTCACTACTCACAAGGGAAATACATTTCCAAGAAAGTTTCCTTAAAATCATTCTATTTTATAATTGAAATTTATTCCTCCTATTTCATGTTTTGGATCAGTAACTACTATTTATCCGCATATCCCAAGAGATGGTAAATGACCATGAAAACCTTATCTATTTAATTTCTTCCCAAATCAAGAAATATTTTCTGTAAATGAATTATCTATTATTTAGCTATAAATGGATTTGTAGTTCCATTTAATGTTAGAGGTTGTTTCCTCATGAATTGGTCAAACATTTTTCTTCCACATTGTGTATTAGGATGATCCATATGAGTAAGGTTATTATTTATAACTTTATTCAACTATCCAAGTATAGTTATAAGTTTCACAACACCAGTTGCAGCTCCAAATCCGGAATAATTATCTTGAAATAGAGTGAAATGCTTACATTGATTATGTGCATTGATATGTTTTCCATTTCATTCACTATGTTCCATTTATAAATAGTGGAATATATTATTTTAGATTATTTCATAATGTATAATCCAAATACAAGAAAAATGGTTAATATAAATTGAAAAATTTAAGCATAATATCATAATCATAAACATGGTTTCTTTGGGACATATTTACTCACAAATCCTTCATAATATTTTTAAATAAAATTTGAATTATATTAAGAGTATCCATTGAATGTATTATACTAGGGGAATAGTAAGGCCCATATGATGTACTTGGGTACCGTGTGTCAATCCCAGAATACCTTGTCAGAGTTATTACTATGAAGTACATTTATGACAGAACCACATCCACTTGTTGTATCTATAAATGGATGTATTTTCTAGGAATACCCCCAAAATCCATACATTTCGAAAATTATAGTTTGATGTTCTATACCTATAGTCAATTCCAATCATCTAGTTATGTTCCATTATCTATATTTTCTGAATCCAGTTTCCTTGGTTTCTACTAAACTTTCTTTGATAGCAACTTTAATGCCTCGACCCATGAATCCGATACCCGATTCATTATTTTAGTATATTTTCATGATTATGGGTAATAAAATCTCTAAGGAACAATCAATTTAGTACTATGGGAAAATATAATACATTCATGAATAATACATTATAATTTAAAACATTAAATGCAGCATAGGTAATCCCTTGATAATTCCATTATTCTCCTAGATTAACCTTGCATAACAATCATAATACACTACTTGTAATCCTAGGAAAACGAAAAATAAGAAATGGGTGAGATATGATGTTCAATAAGGGTAAATAATACAATGGAATCCATTAATATTAAATAAGCATAAACTTTAAGGTAAGGTATATAATTGAAATATAAGATACTTAATCATAATTTCGAGCTTAATTTGGTAAGAATAAATAATATCTTATAAACTAATCACTTGAGATATAAAACAAAACCATATAAATTATACTACCCAAATAATCACATGTAAAATCAATAAATAATCTAATTTAGAGGGAATTCATAATTTTGGTCATCTGAAACTTACCATCATGGCATCATACCAATAATATAACACTATCAAGGCATCATGCCAAGAATCTAATACTTTCAAGGAATCATGACAAAAATCTTATAAATGGGTAAGGCCTCATCCAAACACACATATGTTTTATTTCATTAAACATATAGATGCATCTAAGGGCTATAGTGTTCCATAACCATCACTTACTAAGTCCACTGTATTCCACATATGAAGACGGAAAAACATAACCAACATAAACATTTCTAAAAAACTAGCATGTGAAATGTTAATACCTTATCCATAAACCATAAAATGGTATAAAAATAACATATCTAAAGTCAATTATATCATAAACCCTTCAATAAAATATGGTATATTTTATCATTTGAAATAAACAGCAATTACAAATAAAATCTAACAAAGGATGTTGAAATAGATGAAAATAATCCTATAAAATAATTAAAACTCTTTGAGAGAAAAATCCATTTTCTATTGAAAATAATTTAAAAATGTGAAATTATAAAATAAAACATTTATTTTGATAATAAACTTGTATTATTTTACGGTAAGATTTAAAATTTTAAGGTTTTATGATGGTGTAAAAATTAAATCACACCGTATAATAAAAAACATTCCTTTCATCGAAAAAGGCATAAAGTACCGCATTGGGAAAAAGTAAAGATATTCCTTTAAAACCATTTTATGAAAATAATAACAATGGTAAAAATGAATTAAATTTTTTTAATAGAAATATAAATATTATTTTGAAGTAAATTATTAAGAAACATGGACAGGGATAATAAAATTTCCCTAGTAGATACATACTTATAAACAATCCCGGATAAAAATGAGATTGATAAATTAACCCTTACCATGTAATTTCCTTTAGTAAAGGGTGCTCTAAACTCATTTATATTGGATAAAAAATGTTATTAAAATATAAAAGGACCATATGAATATTTATTATATCATATATGATCCTCTTATACAGTTTTATTAATAATATTTCAGTATTACCATTGTTTTAGCTGTTAACTGCTTCGTTTTCCTATTCATGTTTTCCATGTAAGTCTTATTTATTATGTATAGGATATAGTTTATACATATAAAGAATGGTATTATGTTCATAAATATTATATTTATTCTCCATATGAATTTTATAATCATTCTCAAATGGTAAATGTGGAAAATTAATCTCCTCTCGTCGTGGAGATAGTAGGTCGTACGTACGCACGAGCGATGGTATCATTACATTAATGGTTAAATGGTATGGAATTTGATAGAATATTAATTATAAAGAAACACATTCATGTAATATTAATTATTTATATCCATTATACAAATAATTATAACCACCCAAGAAAATTAGTGGTGAAAATCCAATTACACCACAACGTGGAGATGATAAGTCATACGAATGTAAGAAATTTGATATTTTTTTCATAGGATGAGTAAAAATAGAAATATGGTTTTCACATAACTATAAAAACATCTAGAAATATATTATATGTTTTATTCTTTACTTTATTTTGGAAAAATCTTAGGTAAATGGAGTAATAGAACAAAAGAACTTTAAAAGTGTTGATAAAACAATTACATCTTCCTCATTTTTCTCTAACTGATTTGAACAAAATGACCCTTTAGGTTGGATTTATACACAAATTATTTCATCTATAAATAATTGAGGGAATTTGGGAGGATAAAAGGTTATGTTTTTTACAAGAAAAATTGATATAGAGGTGTGAATAAAAGAGAAGGAGGAGTGCCCTTTTATAAATGAGGGGAGGGTCACTTTTGGAAACTTCACAAAAAATAATTTATCATAAATTTATTTTATATTCCAAACTACTCCAAAGTGAGTTTTTTAAAAGATGAGATGAGTATGGGTAAAATACTGACAACCAAGAAAATTTATACATTTGTTTCTTTTATTTTAAACCTTATCATTTTTTATTTATCCTTAATTAATCTATTTAATTTCAATTGTAGTAATAATAATCCAAATGTTAAAAAGATATAAATAATTACTTATGTGGTTTAAATTGTCCATAAATGGGCACATTATGAAATTATAGACCTTATAATTATATTTTTATGATTTTTTATTAATTTTAAAAAAATGTCAATTTAAAAAAAACATCAATAGTGTCAATTTTGACACTATTCATTTCTTTGACATTAAATAACATCTAAATAGAAATATAACATCAAAAACCCAATTTAATATATTCCTAACCTGTCATATTCACCATTAAAATTTGTATATAACCTTAATTATTTCAAAATATATTTCTTTAAATATTTGATATATTATTTATTTCATATTTCTATTAAGAAACTTATTTCTTCTTCACTATTGTGTCGCCATTAATTATAATTATTTAATATCTAAAAATTATAAATAAATTACTATTATTTAGATAATTATTTTATATTTATAAAAATATTTTTGATCGAAGTCATCTCCTAGTTATCTCTATATTAAAATTATTATACCTATAAGAAATGAGAGTTCCACATTTTGTCACATTCATTGATCTTAATAAAATCAATGTCATATTTATCTAAAAGTTCCCATTAAATGATTACATTTAGAACCATATATGATAATGTTATAAATTAATCATCCAATATGATCCTTACAGGTGTTCAGGTAATTTTATAATTCTATTTTTACTTTTAATTAACTAATTTACCGATAACTATTGTAATAAAAAAATTACTAAAGTTACTATTCATAATGTAAAAAAATAAATGAAACCAACATAAATAGTTTAGAAACCAAATATTCCAAATATGTAATCAAATTTTCAAAATTTAAAACACAAGAGTTTTAGTAGTTAAATTAAAATTAATCACATTGATTGAACGTTAAAACAAGTTTTTCAAAAGTAAAAACCATCATAAGATTAACATGTGTTTATATCAAATTTTAATTTAAAAATAGTTCCAATTAACTTCATTAGATTAAATTATAAAATTATAATCTAATTATACTATGAAACAAATCAAAAGTATAATTTAACACTATAAATTATTTTGAGTAAAAAATTATGTTTTTAATTAAAATTTTGTATTTTTCACTATTCCACAAAACATGAAACAAATCAGAAAAATACCAAAAATTAAACGAAAGTAAATTTTTATATTACACGTTCAATGAAAAGGTTAATTTTTGAATATTAAAAACTTAAAAGTGTAAAATATTTTCTTTAAAATGGGTTCACCATTAATGGGTTGTAAAATTATTTTTTTAGAAAAATATAGCCTTTTAATCCGTAAATTTTGAATAAATTTTTTCATATGCCTTAAAATTAATTGGAACGGTTGTAAAAACATTTTATTAATTATATAATATAAAAATATCATAATTTTCTTAATATTATTCACTCATGTCGATGTAATGACAATGTTATAATAGTCTTCTAAAACAACAATATTTAATTATATATCATTGTCCATTTAAACATGGTGTTATGTGAAATGTAAGATATCTTAATGATTAAATCTAAAATGAGGAATCATATAAAATCATGTGATGTTAAATTTTTTTTCTTTTCGTTATTATTCTTATCACTAATAAGATCATTTTCCTTACATTCATGGGCCATATTCCCAAACAAAACACATCGGAATAATTTTCTAGATTTTGTATAAAATTTTCCATAGTTCTTTTTGACACACTTATCAAAATATTAGAACTTGATATTCTAACATCTATATTTATTTAATGGATTATTCTACTTTTTATACCATCCATTCCATTTCTTCTTCTTGTTATCATGAAAAAATTATCATTGGAAAATTCAATGTCTACCTTCTTAGTAAATTGAACAAGTTTCTAATAACTTTTAAATTCATTGGAAGCCAATTACCTTCTATATTTTAAAATTATTTCTATGTAAATATTAATAATATTAATTTTTTTATTGGAAATAATATTTTATAGGTACATTTCTAATAGGGTTAATTTTTCTTTATACACAACCACTAAAGCTTCCTACAATTTTCTCAATTCTAAGAATGGATTTTCGATCATAATTTGAATATAATTTGGAAAATATTTATTATTTAAAATATTAATTAATTTTTCCCATTATATATCTAAAATATCATATATATATCTGACATTTATAATCAAAGACCACCATTTATTAACATCACCATCAAAAAAACGGAAGGAGTTATCTTTTAATATTCAGAACATCGCAGTACATTGAATATCTATACTAATGAATTGATCCATACAAAAAATAACATTGGGATAGAATATTAATTTAATTATTAAATATTTTATATCATGATATTGTATTCTATAACCATTTACTTTTTTGTAGAACTGGATTCCCTCAACCATGGATTTCAACAACATTTATATCTTGTGTCAATAGATCCATCATATCAAAAAATTGATCATTTATAATTCCATGTGTTCCAAGTATCTATTTTGGAAAGATATTTTTTCATTGGTTCCTTCCTACTTCAATATCATAATTAAATCAGAAAAAAATCATCTGAATATGTAGTTTTTAGATAAATCAGTATGTTAGAACTATATTTTTTCACAGGAGTAAATGGATTGTATTTGTTGATTTTTGTCAATCCATAGTGGGTTGATCAAGGAGTTTGAAAAAAAGTGTAATTATATTGTACGTTGATTTATTATTTAAATTGTATTAAATTCCCATTTCATTTAAAATTATGGGTCATCAAAATATAAAGGAAGGGACAAGCTTCAAAAAAATTGATTTCTAGGACTGGATCATTAAAATATGGAAAAGGAATATATTTCATGAAGGTTGGAATTTTTTTCAAATATGTGTAAATATTGAAATAATCTCATGTCCTGGAGTTTTGAAGGATAATGAATGATGTTTCATAAATAGTGGATAAGTTTTAATGTAAAAATAGTTAGTTACTCAATTATTAGATGCTTGAAGAATTGAAAATTTTCACTAAATATTCATGAAGAAAATGAGATTTGAGAAAATGATTGAATAGTATCATTAAAATTACATGTCAAGCTTGAAAGATTAAGAATGTATTAAATTTATATAAATATTTGGTTGATCATTATTTATGAAATTTGAGAGAGTTTAGAAAAATAGTGAATCACTCTGATTTCGTAAACGTATTACATGAAGGTAATTATTTTTTTCTATGAATTAACTCTTCAGAAATATAATATTGATAAATAATTGTTAAAAACTAATTGATAATAATTCAATTAATTAATGTTTGTTTTTATGGTTGGAATTTTCATGATAGTTTGGAGTTCTATGAAATTATAGAATTTTGTGAAGGTTGGGAGCTTCATGAAAGTATATAGTTTTATGAAAGATGAAAGATCGTTGAAAAAAAAGTTGGTTTCAAAAAGGATAGAGTTTCATGAAAATTTATTATGACAATATTAGGTTTTAAAAGTATATTTTTATTGAACAATGCATTCATGTTAATCAATTAATGACTATGGTACATGCATAGTATCATTAAAATCAAGGTTATGTGCCTAATTTCTGGATGCAAGCTTCATGTTTATAAACTGAGCAAGTCTTCACCTAATGCAGTGATAAAGGGAGAGTTGAAAGAATTGATCCAAGGGAAGTATTGTGTTATCCCTAAAATTCATTTAACGGTAGTGTTCCTAAAATGGAATAACTATGTCTAATCTTTTGTAAACCACAATATCTAATAATGATTGGTGGATTTGGGTATGAATGACACATTATCCTCATATTCCCCGTGTACTATACCTTAGTAGTGAACCAAGTAAAACTCCTATTTTTTCGTTTGCATTTCAATATATGGTTGTTTAATAATCGCAAAAGAGGGGTTTAAAAAGTTTTTTTCAATGTGGGAAAAATATCCAATCCATTGAAATAAAATGTTTTCACCCTGATTCACCCCTCCCCTCTGAGAGTATTATTGGGTCTGAAAAAACATGATAATCGTATAATTATATAACATTATAAACATAAATTAAAATCTATTAAGGGTATTTAATTACATTATCCTAAACTTTAAATTTTATCTAATACTTCTCTATGACACCAACTATAAGGTCCAACCCTTAAACATTATATAATCGTAATTTTATAGAGAAGAAATAATTTTCATGAAATTCTATGGATATTTCTAGTTTATATTTTTAAATAATTTGGTCATAGTTATTAGTTAAAAAACTCATATTTTATAGAGTTGACACTTTTACTCAATATCCTTTTTCCCCTAATATTAATTTTCTAAATAAAATATGACGTCTTTTCATGAAAAATTGTTAAGAATTTAAAATTGAATAATTATTTCCCTTTACCAATACTTAATATCAATGATAAACATTTTAAAACCTGATATTATCAAAAAAATATTAGTAAGGGAAAAAAGGATTAAATAAATAAAACTGTTAACCCATAAATACATACAAAATTTTTTATTTTGAAAATAAACGTTGGGGATCAAAATAAACATTTTAATACCAATGAAATTAACTTATCTACACAAATATTTTCATAAAACATTTCATAATTAATTAAAATGGATAAATATAACTCTTAATGGTTTCTTTTTATTTATTGAAAACTCCAAAATCATTTTTCAAAAATTTATACTTTTTAACATTAATAGTATTATATACATTCCTTTAAACATGATATCATTATATTACCTTGATAAATTATAATATTTATATAAAAACCCATATAAAGAACATATATAACATGTAGTTTACTTGGGACATCATTTTCTATATCACTCTTATAAATGAAATAACCATATTTTCGACTTTCATACCCAATGCGTTAGAGGGCCATCACTGACCCACTTTTCAATGGATTCTAATGGTACCACCCATCCTTAGTTAATAATATTACCACATGTCTTTTGTTAATAAGGTAAAAACTCATACATAATTTATAATTAAACTACCCGTCAATATTATCAATACACAATAACTATAGATTAATTAAAAAACATGAAATATTTCATTTTCATAATTAGACTCATAAAATTATTCTTTATAATCATAAAAAATATTTCTATATTTCAAAATATCCATTTTTTAAATCCATTTATGAAAATAACAATAACATAGTGAAGAAGAGTTTTTATTTGGAAGAAATGAAATCTAGTAAAGGAATCCAAAAAATAGATGGTGGTTATGGCAGTGGTAAATTGTTTTGTCATCGTATTTGTTAAAACATAATATTTATTTTGTCTTTTGTAAAGAAATACAAAATTTTCAATCAAAATTTTCCTTTTAAAAAACTTATAAGGAAATTAAATAGATACATAATGTGTAATTAATAATTATTTTAAATCCATATAAATATATTTATGAAATAATTTAAAAAATATGGAGAAAGAAGAAAAATAAATTTGTAAGGGGGGAATTAAAATATGAGTTCTAAAATAATGTCTCATACCATGTGCCTCAATCATCATGTTTATTCCTTATATTATTGAATAATTAACTTATGTTAATTATTTAATTTCTTTAGAACCTTTTTCAAGTTCATTATTTATTTTATTTTAATTATTACCAAGATATATACTATTATTTAATCATTTCTGTTCAAGTCATAAATCTTTATGATGTTTGGATCACATGTCTAAAATGGAATCATTTGGTTGACTATGATCAAATAAATCAATATTAAATTATATAAAAAAATTATATAATTATGACTTTTATATATAAATTATAATTTTATACCCAACTATGAAATATGGTTATTGAAAGTGGACTACGTTATAATCATGGAGACGATAGGTTGTATGTATGCATATGTAACGTTTTCCATTTTTTAATGATCAATATGGAAAGAAGGAAAGTATTGTTTAATATTTAAAGAAATAAAATAATATTATATAAAACTTATTATTTATCTAAATATACTTATATATATCATCCATGTAATGTGTTGAGGTGAAATGAATCACATCATTTCATGGATTTGGTAATCCATAAGTACAAATGAAGAACAATATTGTTTTTCAATGTATGAAATGGTATGAAAATAGTTGTTAAATTATATTTTAATAATTATAAATATGTTATTGATATCATATATATATATATATATATTAATTTCATAATTATAACCATCAATTATAGGTAGTGACTGAAAAAGAATTACATCGATTCATGAGGCGGTATTCCTCCATACACATGAATGATGGATTCCTTTCCATTTTGATGGTTGTTGAAGATATATATAGTTTATTACATTAAAATAATAATATATCTGTATATTTTAAGTACTTATTTTATTTTATATTAATATTTAAGAAATATTTAAAGGAGGTTCTAGAAGAAATAAAACAAAAATGCTCTGTTAAGAACTATACCACTTCTTCATACAACCACTTTTTCATTACACATTTAGACCTCTAATTTGGGTTTTATGAAATTTATAAGGACTCTAAGATGTGTACATGGACTTAATTAAGGTATTTGGGTAGGTATTTTCTAAAATAAGGCTTTTTATGTGTGATGAAATGAGAAGAAGATGAACCCTTTTATAAGAGATGGGAGGGCACACTTGGAATTTAATAAAATATTAAATTAATTTAAATTAATTTCCCATACTAAAGGAATAAAATTGATATAATTTGAAGATAATATTCAGATAATATTATATAATCCCATAAAATAATATTTTTACAAGTATATACTATATTTTAATCCTTTTATTTTTTGTTTTAACCCCTGTTAACCCACACTTACCACCATAACAGTGTTTTTACTCATTGAGGGTTTAGAATGATTCTATAAAATGATTAAGGACCATAAATTTATTATGGTTGATATTTTAAACCAAATATAAACCACATGTAATAATATAGGTTTTTAAATAATTTTGAATCATTTAATAAAATACTACTTCTTATAAAATATCAGTAACGTCAGTTTTGGAACTATTCATTAAATTTAACATTAAAAACACCAATTGAATGATTGAATTAAAATATATTCAATTAAAATATACCTAAATTTTTATATTTAACTAAAAAATTCATGTTAGATAATAATTATTTCAAATTATAATTATTTTAATGTTTTTAAAATCATTAATTTTATTTTTCTATTAATTTAATTATTACTGCATCGGGGTTGTTTAAGATTTTGATGTAATTAACTACACACTAATAATTTGAAATAAATTACCATGACGTAAAATAATTTTTATTTAAAATTTATATTTATAACTAAACAAAGCTTATGTTTATCCCTATATTAAAAATATTATAGTTACTAAAAGAAACAGTGTGACAGTATTGGATTTATATTCAATTAAATATTATAAAGGTGAAAATCATGTCTAAAGGAAAAAAGGCCATATATTACAATTATTGATGATTATGTAAGATTTTTACTCATGAAATAAAATTAAGGCATGTTTTAGGGTCATTTGGTGGTCTTTATAATTTTATTTTTAACCTTAATTACTTGATTTACCTTTTACCATGGTAACACAAATTGGTAATGTTACTATTCATAATATTTGAAAATAAAAGAGTCATATTTACCAAATTTTTACCCACTTATTCCAAATATGGAATCTATTTTTTAATATTTTAATAAAAAAGTTATACTTTAAATAAAAATTAAACCCATAAAATGTGATGAAAAATAGTTTTTCAGAAAATGGATTTTTTAGTACAAAATTTTTTTATACTAAATTAAAGTATAAATTTCATTTAAAACCCGTTAATTTATTATTTTAAATAAAAATTAACTAAATTTATTTTTGAACTAATTTAGAATATGGTTTTACTTTTTAAATAATTGAAATGAAAATACAATTTTCTTTAGAAATTAGAATTTTTATTTTTAATTAAAAAACAAATCCTTTCCAAAAATTAGAAAAATTAAATCAATAATAATTATTAAATAATTAATTAAAAAAATTTAACTTCATTTTTTCAAATTATATTTATATAATTTAAAAATAAATATTCTAAATAAAACTATATAAAGTAATAAAATCTAACTTGGTTAGAAATAATGCTTCTTTATTTTGACTGAAAAATTATTGAATATCCTTATAATGAATATAACTCTATAAAATCTAATTAATGAATATTAATAAGATTTGAAATTTATTTTTCTTCGCATTACCTAGTTTGTTAAAAAATAGACATAGCCTAGTCCATTTTGGACTTTATTTAGGCCTAATCGAAATGAAATTATTCTGATAAAAGTTGAGAAGAATAGCTACTCAAAAACATCTAGGCCTTGTGAAATTGTTTCCCTTAAAATAGAGAAAATTTAAACTAAAATGGCATGGTAAAATTTTGGAATAAATTTAAATCTAATTAAAAAATAGTTATAATATAAGGTGTTTCACTTATATCCAAATAGCATGCAATTTTTCATGGCACAAGATATTTTGATTTGTAGTATAAAGCTAAATTGTATTTACTATAGAGATTTATCAATGTGAAAAAAATCAAGATTTGATCATGGTTTAATGTGAAAATAAATGGTTAAAATAAGATAAAAAGTAAAATTATTTTTATTAACTAATGATTATAAGTTAAATGTAAATATAAAATTTTTATATTGAAAAACTTTTTTGAAAATTGTGTGATTTGGTTAAATGGTTTCACAGTTTATGAAATATTTTTCAATTTGATAATAAATGGAATCATAAATTTTTCACATTTCTAAAATATGAACAAATTCAAATTAAAACCATATAAATGATCATATGGAGAGTTTATATTGGATAAAAAATAATTTATTCATGTTTATTGTTGCCTAAATTGAAATGTGTTTATAATTTATTTATGTATCATTCAAAAATGTTTACCTCATGTTTGAATGTATGGATTTTTCCTTTATTAAATTAATTTAGTTTTTTATTATTCATATATAAAATTTTTTTATATTTTAAATTAATTTATGCTTTAGTTTTGTGTGTTAAACTGATTCAATAAATTATCATGCATTTATTTAAGGAGATAGATATAAAGTTTGATAATTTGACTAGTTTACTCCTACAATTACTTTATCTTTTTCACAATTCAAGTGAAGAGTTGAAAATTAATATCATTTATATATATTTATTTAGTGGAATTAATAATTATTATAACGTAAATAATTAGGACAATTTATATATGTAAATAGAATAACATTAGATAATATGATGATAATAAATCCACTTTAAAAATACGAAGTGTTAGGTTCCTTCAAAAGTAAACACTTTTTGATACCTCAATAATCCTAAGGAAAGTTTTATACCAATGTTGGGTTCTCTTGGAATATCATGTTTTGGGAATGAAAATAATGGGATTAACCTAAGAGTTAGTTTCCTCGTTTTTTGAATTTTATTTAGGATAAACATAGCTATAAAACTTCTGATAAGGATACCAAATGATTGGTGTTGAGTTTATCTATAAATTGGTTTTGAAAAACACATATGAGATCAATTATCCTAGAGGAATATATGATATAATTGTAGTTATTTTCTACCTAAATAACTAAAATAATTATGTTCATGTTAATTTAGGGTCATTTATTAGTGAAATATAGATCCTTTCCCACAAATGGATATTATTTATAACAAATGGGTTTATAATTTTAAATGTATCCCATTTAATAATGGTCATTATTAAATTAATGTGAAACGTGATATTAATTTGATATAAAAAATTATACATATTATAGAATCATCATCGTTGAATATGACTTTGAGATGAATATTATAAAAGGAGAATTTTACCAAATGAAACTTTTTATAATATAATTTAAAATTAAAAATCATTATTAAGAAAGATTGATTATTCTTTATATTATAGAAATTATTTCCAGAAATATCCAAATATTGAGGTTATTAAACAAGTTAATATAATATATTATTATAAGAAGAATAAAAGGATTCACCTAAGGAAAGTAATTTTTTTATACAATACGACGAAAGTAATTTTTTTCTATACTCATATATTCAATATGATTGGATATGAAATTGATATTGATAGATTATAAGTTTATATTGGTTAGACTATATTACTCAAGAGGAGGGTTAATTGAGTATCTATTAAAATTTTTTCTTTGAATATTTCCCCACATTAAAAATAATCAATGTCAGTTTGTAGTGAATTTATAAAATTACTAAATGTTCAATTAATTTCTTAGAAGATTGATTTGTTTTCTTCTATACTAATATGAAGATTAATATAACTTTTGAAACTAACCTACTAGTTTAACACAGATATAAACACTTTCTAAACTAACTATCAAATATCAATTTAGTTTTATATAAACTGTAATAAATGAAAATTAAAACTAAAAGGAAAAGGAATAGAGGATATAAACAAGAGCTACAGTCTCAAGCTGAGACCTAGTCTTCTCCACTTGGTGATCACCTGCCACCAATAAGTTTAATCTAATAATCAATTTTATCCACACCCTAGTTCATGGTTCACAATAGCACATAATGTTGTCAAGGTCACACTTGAACTCTACTATAGTTATTCATGGTAAAAATAACAAATAGGTCACACATAACCTCTTCTATTGTTCTATGTGGGATACAAGAATAATATGAGTGTGAGTTTAAGGATATAATGTATCCTTTAGTTAAGCACATGATAAAATGTGTGTGTTAGAGACACATACACACACTACACAAAAAGTAGGAAAAATAATCACAACAGAGCTAAGATGAATGTAGCGGTTTAGAAATATTTGTGCGTTCTACATTGATGCTCTCAACTCTACTAATCTAGTGGAAATGATGTTTGAGTCCACTTCTGTAATTGAATCCAAAACAGATTATCATAGCCTCTGTGTTATGTCTTCAAAGTGTGAGAAGTTTATCTCCATAATGATAGGATGTTTGGAGTAGCTCAGCAGGTTTTCCTTATCATGTTGATTTCCTAGTATGTTCTTTCTTTTAGTTCTTGGGAATTTGAAGAAGGCATCAAAAGTTACAAGAGTTTTAAACTATTCTATTCTCTATTATTTTTAGCATCTTCCTTGTCGTTCCTTAAAAGAACCAGTGTGTAATTATTTTATACATCAAGGTCCAATAGGCATGATTATCTCCCCACATGCATGTACCTCGTACTATCTATAGATAGTCCTACCAACAACATTAAATAATGTGAGAAACATTAATTTGTGTATATATGATCGTTAGATATAAATTTGAATTAATAAATTAGAAACCGTTTTTATGACTATCGGTGAGTCATAAGTATCGGTAAATCATTGGCATCGGTCTATCATCATCAGTCTGTCATCATTGTTGACTCTGTGTATTAGTGAGTCTTTTCCATCGGTATCAGTGACTTTGTAAATTTTTGAGTCATTTGTTCTATCGGTTTTTCCGCATATTGGTGAGTCATCATTGTTGACTCGGTTCCATCGATATTGATGACTCGGTGAATCAGTGATTCATTTGCGCTATCGGCATGTCTGTGCATCAGTGAATCATCATCACTGACTCAGTTTGAACTATTGGTGTGTCGCCCATCAGTGACTCGTTCATCGGTGTGTCGTCCAACGGTTACTCATTCATTAGTGTGTCATACATCATTGAATAAATCATCACTATGTCTTCTATTGATGACTCTTTCATTGGTGTGTCCACCATCGGTATATTCTTCGATCGGTGAGTCCTCATCGGTGATTCGACCAATGGTGACAAATTTTGAACTTTCGGTGCCATGGACTCTAAAAAACTTATAATGTTTATGTCTTACACATAACACTACCAAATTAAGTGACATCTTTAAATACATGTAAATATACACTTTTAAACATATTAAAGCATAAATATTCACAGTTTATGGCTTATTGACATGTATTATATTATGTGACATAATTGACTCACTTATAAATATTCATTGACATGATTAACTGGAGTTGTAAATTGATATATAATTTGTAATGATTTATGATTAATAAAACAACTCTTTCTCAAATGGGTCAAAAAATCTACCCCTTTTTGATAATCACAATGTATGGCATAAATATGATCTTAATGAATAATAATTACTTGACATTGCATTCCAGAGTGAATGTGAATTTGCAAAGTGATAAAGGCTTTCCTTTGAAAGCTCTCCCTTAATTTTATAATATAGGAAATATATATATATGTGACTTTATATTATAGAAATTTCATTTAAATTAGAGAACTTTGTATCAGAGGTGAGATATATATGTATATTTTATGTTGAGTACATGACATATTTCCAATGCCAGAGTTTCTCCCCCTTAGATTCAGAATTTATGGCCACATATACCTTTCTACCCCTTTTGGGATTATCAAATTGGTAAAATGAAATAAAAATAAAGAAGAGAATAAATACAAATAATATGAGAAACATACTGAACACTAAAGGGTTTTCATTAAGGTGAAAAACTTCAATCGTCAAAATAAAGGTACAAAGCCCTATTAAATAAACAATCCACAACAAAGGCTTTGGATTCAAAGGTTCTTTTCCTTTATCTTAAAGATCGAGAGGTGGTGAAGGAGGTGGAGTGGTTTGGGCTGCAGGAAGAGGTGGTTTAATGACAACACTATTCAAGGAAACACCTGTAAGGAAATTATCTACAAGGATACGTCTCCTTTCTAAAGAAACACAACTCTAAGGTTGCTCTGTAATTACTAGAAGGATCTAGGATAAGGCTTCATAGATTGTCATCTGAGGAGTAGGTATAGAACTAGGTCCAATGGAAGTAGTAGGTGGAACCACTATGTATTCATCCTGGACATGAAAGTATGGCTTTAGAAGCGTGATGAAATCATTGATTATTTCACCCCAATTTTGCATAGCCTTCTCGAAGTCATCCTTTTTCTCCATGGATTTATCTAGGAGAGGAGTAAACTCCATAAACTATGCCACTTCCTTCTTAAAACCTTCTATTACTGGAGGAATTTTGAGATTTTCTGCCAAATTTTTAAAATTGTTGATCATATCATACGTGGAATAGATTTGGGAATAATTATTATCCATATTCTCTCTAATCTCCTTCTAAGCAGCCGAGGATTAATTATTGAACTGCCTCACCATATTGTAAATAATATTGTTATTTCTATGCACCTTGGAAAGAGTTTCTTTATCAGAATCACTCTGAAGACTATTGAGTTCTTCTCTCTTCACAGCCCTGAGAGATTCCAGATCAATAGCAGCAGCCCTACCACCTTTGGAACTAGATGCACCAGTGATCATATTTTCAAGTTCCTCCTAAAATTTATTCAAATATATACTCAATAAGTGTGTCACTAAGTTCGTAAGAACATCCATTACACCAATAAAAGAAGTCTTGAAATCAGTAATCATAGAGTTTAACTCATTTCTCATCCTTTTTACTTCTTCTCTCAGTAATTATTTTTTTCTAATGATAGCCTCGGCTGTAGTAATGAGATTAGGTTGAATCTCATGAATGACCATCCTTTCAATTTTAGCAGTATCGGAATTAATGTGATCAGGTAAGTAGAGGTTTAACTTATGGATCCAACTATATCTCTCACTGGATCACATATATCTGCTTTTAATTTCTCTAAATCATCCTTAATAACATAGTCACTAGGCACTAGTTGTGCTATTGGATCAACTGAAGGAGGTGCAATTAGTGAAGAAGGTGCAATCGGTTATTCTTTATCATGGGATTGTAAAGTAGGATGAGGGGTTTCAATATCCTCATCTGAGTTATACTCCAAGCTAAATAGAATGTAGCATGGATCTCTATTCCACTCATGAGTACATTTCTATTCTATTGGCTCCACTGTATCAATCCAGACTCTTCTTCCTTGAGGCTCAAGTATAATCTCATCTTCATCTTATTCGTCTTCATGTCCTCCAGACAAAATAACATTTCTAGGTACTAGTATTATTAAACCATGATCATGTTCTTGCACTCAAACCACTTTATCTACTCCATACACTTTAAGAACCTGAGGCATAGGTGCATCTTGATCCTCCGCCTCTTCCTCTTAGACACCATTCATAATTTCATTTATCTCCTAAAAGATTCCCTTATCCTGAACATTGGGATGGTCATACATGTCCCCATCCCCAATATCTCTATCAGCATCTTGTTAAAAAAGATCAGTTTCACCCTATCTATTAGCTCCATCATCAACTCCATGAATCGATTCCTCGCTTGATATGTTAGCTACTTAGGGTCCCACTTTTAATGAGTCAATGACATGCTCATCATTACCTTCCTCATCATCATCATCATCATCATATGACTTACTTAAATAGCCTTCTACACAAGTGACCTATCTCTTCCTCTACTTCATCACCTAAAATATGCTCTCCAAAGAGTTAGTCTAAAGGTGGACTGGTCGATCCATAAGACATGTCCTTTGGGATCTCCGCAATATCAGGGTCACTCCTATAATCTTTTGGAGACCCTTCTTCCCATGGCATCTCATCCTTAGCTTCCTCATCTGAATAAACCGCTTCCTCTCTAGGTTTAAGGCCTAGATCAGTTTTATCCTTTCGTCTAGTAGGATGGTAAATGGGATTTTAATCATCATATAATCTCTCTTCATCTCCAAAAAAACACATTTTCAAATAGTTCCATAAAATAGTCATTCTATTAAAATTATCTTTGTGAAGGAAGAAGCCATTGCATTCACTATTCACTTCATCTCCACCTTCCACACAATCTATCCTTTTCAGCATTGAAGATGTCATTCTAGGATAGTACCAAAAGGTTGCATTATTGGATGGTTTTATCAAGTCATAAATATGTAACATCAGGTACCCACATAGGTTCACCTTTATCCCATTCTTCAATAGGCAAATAAATAATCCATCCTGATATATCACAGTAGCAAAGTCTCCCTTGGGAAAATTTGATATTGAATGATCTTAAAGAGAAGTATGTCCTCTCCATCCAAATATGTAGCAGTAGCTCTCCTGGACTCTTAATTCTGATCCAATTATTTTAAATCATCCTCAAATGAAAACAAATATTATTTGGGAGGAACGTTACCCTGGTAGTCATCAAAGATTCCCTCATGGGGAATTTATAAACATTTATCTCATTCCATCAAAGAAAAAGAAATCTATTTTCCCTTCACTACCAACATCATCCTTGCTTCCTCTACACCTTCCAAATATATCATTAAGTTGATGTAGAATTCATGTACCATCTGGGATTAAAAGACATATCCTTATTCGAAAAACATCTAAGACAACCTTGAGATTGCAGCACTCTGAGCAAGATAAACTTTATTGATATGATCCATTCATATGAAACTTCCTTCTCAGTTGTAATAACATGACTTACCAAACCTGGATTTTCAGTATCGCTATATTTACCGTTATGATGCTTATCTGATAGATATTCACTTGATCCATCCATCACACACTTCATCCTTTCCATTTCGAAAGATTGGACTCAAAGGGAGTCGAAAGGTCATGGTTAGAGAGGTAGATTGCTGATGGGTAGAAGGTTCAAAAGGTAGTGAGGGAGGTGAAAGGTAGAAGTTGATTAAATTTATTTTATCATTAAAGTATTCTATATCGTAAAAACTCAAAATTGAAAAAATGGTAAACGAAAATAAAATTGTGTCATTTTGCTGTAACCAAATATAATTTCAAAAATATCCTTAAAAACATCAGTTTCACACAAATGGTATTACATAATGGGTTCCATGTGATCAGTTTCATGCAAATGGTTTCATCTGATTAGTTTCACCTGATCAGTTTCACCAGATCATTTTCACATGATCGGTGTCACCTAATTTGTAACGCCCCAAACATTCATTAATGAAAATTCCTCTTGATATAATTAAATGTATTATTACAGTTATTAAAATGAGAACTTAATTAGTTTTATGTTTATAGATTTCAAAATACCATTTTGAATTGTGACCATTGCTAATATTGTTGTTGAACAATGATAACATGATTAGTATAAATATAGTGCTTCAACAAATCTAATTTATTCAGACAAAGGAATCGATGGCCTCATCTAGTAGACTTTCCCCATACGAATCCCATTTTTCAGAGCTCATAATGGGGGCGGAGTCATTGAGCATCACTCTTCACCAAGCCCAAGCTGAGCTTGAACATGCTAAGCTTGAGCGGAACTGACTACGGGAGAAGTGGAAGTTAATAGAGATTATCACCCTAGTGATGTCTTTTGAGCCACCCCAAGAGTCTATCACCATCGCACACCATACCCATTGGTCTTATGTGGGTGTTTTAAGGGTTTATGTAACAAGACCCTAGCATAATTACAATGTACATTATTTTTTTATAAAGAATGTGCATTCATTTTATTATTGGTACTTGGTAAATAGTTTTTAATGAACAAGTAGAATTTTTAGTTAATATTCAACTAATAAATCTATATTGATGAATTAATAAATTTTTGAATTAAATAATAAAATATTATTATTAAATTACTTTTTAATAAATATAAATGATCATTTAATTTTATGAATGCAATTGTAATGTTTTTAAGGTTTGAAAACTGTTTTGGTCAAAACCCATGAATTTTCGGTAAATATCAGTTTTTATTTTAAAAGTAAAAAATTCACATATTAATAATATTATTTAGATAAAATGAATATTATTTTTGGAATCAGTATGTCAAAATTATCTACTGGTGAATTTTACATAATTTTCTGAGATAGTCAAATTTTTGGGTAAAATTAAATTCCATTTAAATATATAATATGTTTTATGACATCATAATTACCCAATAGTGAGGTAATAAAATACTATAAACATTATTCTCGACCAATATATGTTTTATCATTAAAATAATGTGATTTTATATTTGTTCGAATTATTTTACAAATCTTCTATGGACCCTCAAATAGTTATAAAACATTTTGTCTTTTTAAATTGTTTTCCTTGAGAGTGTGACTCACCTCCACATAAGCAACCCTATTATTTTAAGATGTTCGACCATTGTACTTATAAAATATTCTTTCCACTCCCCTTTTTCAAAAACAATGTCCAAAAACCATGGGCTGGTTTTTTCTATTGATTAATTTAATGTGAGGTGTCCCGAACCTAAATAATAAAGAATTTCCTCTCCTTTCCTATATAAAACCACTCAAGATCCCACTTCCCCTTCACTCAAAGACTTTTATTTAGACCAACCCTATCATAAACTCTCTATAATCATCCCAAGGTTCCCCAAGATCCCAATAATGTTCTCTCAAGCCTCTCCCAAGCCTTTGGGATCACACATCCAAGTAAGGGATTTCTCCATTTCTCATTTTTGTCTAATTTTTTTAAGTTGATATGCCCTTTTATTATAAAATAAAAATTTTGGGGTTTGATTTCACACCTCCCCCATACTTTACTATTTTTTTGGATGATGTGAGACCCATTTATCTCTCATTAATTCTACCCATGTACACCCGTTACAATGCCAAAATTCCAGGAGGGATTTCTCTCTCTTCTTTTACATCAAATTAATTTTATTTTATTTTGCATCTAAATTCCATTAAATTTGTGGGAACATGTATCTATATGACCCCCGTACTGTCCATTTTATTTAAATATGATGATAAACCCTTTTTTATTTCATAAACCATTTTTATGAATCCTTATGTCACGCTGTTATGCGGCCGAAATTGCACCGCTGTTTTTCCAAGCCATGATCATTGTGTAGTGAATACCATACCCATGTCTCTATCAAGGGTATTCACCTTTATTCACATATAAATATTTAATGGTACTTTCATGTATTTATTCCACATTACATTATCATGTAATAACTTATGATGTTGATTGATTCCTTGTTATATTATCCATGTGGCACACTTATGCATGAAATGAAATGTTTAAGAAGGGTGCGCCCTGATAGCGCTCCACTACATTGGGTAAAGTATAATATCATGATACATCATGTGAAATGGGTGTCAACACATTCTAATTCAAGTTCCACAAGGTTTTACATGTTCTTCATGTGCAATGAGGGTTCACTCATGCTCCATGTGCAATGAGCCTTGCCTCATGCTAATTCCATGTTAAGTGTTGTTGCCACATTTCCATGATATGATTATCATGATTTATCATGTCTTTATGTTCATGTTTCTATTGTGATCTATTTATATGATTATTGTCTAACATGTATTGTATTCCTCAGTTTATTCCATTTTTATTCCCTTGTTGAGCTTTATAGCTCACCCTTTTCTTATGCATTTCCTTCGGTTATCCCATGAAATGCTAAGTGAACGGGAATTTAGTGGTCATGTAAAGAAAGTTTTCAATAAATATGTTGTGTATTTTATGTTCTAAAATGTTATGTAATGTTCCTAATCCCAAAATACACTATACCTATTGATCTTCTATGGGGTATCATGTTAATATTTAATGTAATAAATTAGGTTTAAGTGTGTAATAAAAAATCACGGTTGTTATAGTTGGTATTAGAGGATAGGTTTAGTTTTTTTTTGGATTAGTATTAGAAAACCCTAGTGAAGACTTGGAGACAAAAATAAGTATAACAAACACATCCCTAAATATTGGTGTATATTGATTAAATTTTTTATCAAGCAAATACATCCCTGTCTAGATACGGGCAGGTAGAGGCGGCTCTAGCACAGATGTATCCTAGTGGTAAAAACCTAAAAACAACGCTTTGATATAGACTTGAATGGGAAATGGTGCACGACAATGGGCCTTATTTCACTCTTGTTTACGACACTCCCAAGTTATATGCTTTGGTATATTCATAAGCTTAGTATGAACCCTTATTAAGGGAATTAAAAAATTCCATTAAGAATATATTTTAGAAAGTAGATCACGGTTAACATATATTGAAGCCTATGGATTCATAAGTTATAGAAATAAAAGTTATTTATAAGTCATAAGTTTTGTCCTTGAAATATCCTTTATGTGTTACCCCTAACTTTCCTTTTATTCCATCCAATGTCCGGTAATAGGAGGACTCGGGCTGACAACCGATGTGGAGATCAATGTGATGACTGTGGAAATGAGATGCCCAATTCGATGGGAGCAGGAATCATGAACTTTGTCATGCTTATCTCTCAGTTAACTCAATATTTGAAAAGAAACATGGGTGACGAGGAACTTTCAAGCCCCCCCCCCAAGAATGAACAAGTCACTATCGAGAGCTTCAAGAGACAAAGGCCTCCTACTTTTAATGGATCGTCTGATCCCTCAATCGTCAAACAATGGATCAACTCCATTGAAAATATCTTCTCTATCCTTCAATGTTCTGACCTTGAGAAGGTTTTTTGGATACTTATCATATCGAAGGTAAAGCCAATAAATGGTGTACATTGATCAAAAATAAGAACCCTGAAGAAGAGACCAAGGCATTGGAAGGGAAGGATTTCCAGAAGATGTTTTTCGATAAATATTTTCCACGCACCCTCCAACATAAGATAGAAAGGGAATTCCTTGACCTCAAGAAAAAAAGACGACAAATCTATTAGATCGTATGAGGAAAACATCACAATGATTTCACGATATTCCTTCGTCTTGGTAATTAACCTTGAAGGCAAGGTTGACCGCTTATTTGGTGGGCTGAAACCTAGCCTACAGAAAGCGTTGGTGATCCGTGACTTCAATAGCTATGAGGAAATTGTCTGATGTGCCCTCAAGGTTGAAACGGAGATCGGAGAATCTCACGGGTATCATGGTGATAGTAAGTTTATTGAGGACTTCAATTCTAGGGGTCCAATGAATACATCTAATGGTGTTAAGAAGATCCAGCACCCCACTTGATAGGGGTGTGGAAAGAAGCACCCTTAAAATTTCTTGAAGGGGACAAAGAAATGCTTTAGGTGTGGAAGAGAAGGGTACCTAGATGTTAACTACCAACAAGAAAAACCCGTAACTTCAGTAGATGAGAGGAATGCTCCATTAAAACCTCAATGTGTTGTTCATTTCTACAAGTGCAAAAAAAACCAGGGCATCTTAAAATTAGTTCCCTTAGCCAAGGAATTTTTGAGGCAACCAACAGCCTCCTAGGCACTAAGGGAGATCTTTATCCATCACTACTACTTAAGTGAACCCCGACAATGAATTGGTGATAGTTAGGCTATTTATTCATTAATGAATAGAGAACGTACTTTTTGATTCAGGTTCTACGCATTCTTTTATATCCCAAAAGTTTAGTAGAACAATCCCTGCACCACCAAAAAATCATGGAAATAAAGATGTCAGTGAGTAAGGAAAATGGGGCAATCATTGAATCCGAGGAATATAACTCCTCCCCTATCAAAATATGTGGATTGAATTTCCCAATGAACCTTGTCATACTCTTTTTGGTGGAATTTTATGCAATTCTTAGCATGGATTGGCTTTCCTTATATAGAGCGAACATCAATTGATGTGAGAGGGAAATCACATTCCATGTGGATAATTGACCCCCGATTCTATACAAGTGCAAAGAGGAAGATGAATCTTCTTTTTCTCCATCATCTCAAGCGTGTATATTACTACCCTATGAGAATGGATATCTGACTCAGAGGATTGATTCTAAGGTGGAAACCATCATTGAAGATATTCCTATTGTGAGGTAATTTTCTGAAGTGTTTCCCGAGGAATTTCATGGTCTTCCTCCTAGAAGGGATGTTCAATTCTCAATTGATCTTATACCTGGGGAGTTTCCAATATCCAAGACTCCATATATAATGGTTGTTGTGGAGCTTGAGGAGATAAAGAAACAACTATAAGAGAATCTGGATAAAGGGTCTATACGCCCAAGTGCTTCACCATGGGGTGCACCTGTCCTCTTCAAAAAGAAAAAGGATGGGTCAACGTGCCTTTGCATTGATTATCGTGAGCTTAACAAAATCACGATAAAGAACAAGTATCCTCTCCCACAAATTGATGACTTGTTATATCAGCTACGTGGATCACAATACTTATCCAAGTTGGATTTGGAGTCGGGATATTACCAAGTAAGGGTGAAGAAGGAAGATATCACCAAGACTGCTTTTCATAAAAGATATGGGCACTATGATTTCATCGTAATGCTTTTCAGACTCACTAATGGTCCAGCAATCTCCATGGAATTGATGAATAGAGTTTTTAAGTATTACCTCGACATATTTTTGGTATTATTTATAAATAATATTCTGATATACTCCAAAACCAAGGATGATCATGAAGAGTATCTAAGAACTGTACTAGAGACCTTGTGAAAGGATAATCTCTATGCAAAGTACAAAAAGTGTGAGTTCTGGTTGAAGGGGGTCTCATTCTTGGGCCATATCATCACAAAAAATTGGATATCAATGGATCCCGCCAAAACATATGCAATTGAGGGATAGATGAGGCCAATATCGGTAATGGATATCTGTAGCTTCTTGGGGTTAGCTGGATATTATCGACGATTTGTGAGAAATTTATCATGATTGTCCAACCCTCTTACCAAGCTAACTCGGAAGGGAGTAATGTTTGCTTGGAGTAATTAATGCGAAGAAATGTTCAAGGAGTTAAAAAAAGAGGCTTATCACTTTGCCCGTGCTCACTTTACCCACAAGTGGAGAACTTTTATTTGGTATTCAGTGATACTTCGAAGAAGTGCATGGGGTGTTTGTTGATGAAAAATGATCAATTCATTGCCTATGCTTCAAAGAAATTTAATTTTCATGAGAATAATTATCCAACACATGATTTTTAGTTGGTTTTTGTGATCTTAGCTTTAAAAAATTGGTGGCATTATCTCTTTGGGGAGAAGTGTAAAGTATATACGAACCACAAAAGATTCAAGTATATATTCACATAGAAAGAGTTGAACATGCGCCAACGAAGATGGTTAAAGGTAATCAAAGACTATGACTGCTTAATCCATTACCACCTTGGGAAAGAAAACAAGGTGGAGGATGATCTAAGTATAAAGGACCCAACAATTCTATCATTGATGAGAATTGAGAAGGACCAAATCTTCTTATGTTTGATGAAGATAGAAATGGGAATCCAAAATAATGGAACATCATCAATCCATTCACAAATGATTGCTCAACCGTCTCTTTTAGAAAGGTTAAAGGATGATCAAAAGGGTGATGTGAGAATTTATAAGAGAGTAGAAGCTATCAGAAAAGGGAAATCCTCGGAGTTCAATGTTAACGAAGAAGGAATTTTGAGATTTTGGAAAATATTATATGTTCCATCAGGTCCGGAGCTAAAGAATGAACTTTTAAATGATGTGCATAGTTAAAATTTCTCAAGAAACACAAAGATGTATCGAGATATCAAAAGCATTATTGGTGGGATATTATGAAGATGGATATCACTGAGTATACATCAAAGTTCCTGGTGTGTCAGCAAGTGAAGTCATAGAGGTAGAATTCTAAGGGTATGATGAAACCATTGCCCATACCCACATGTGAATGGGAGAACATCACCATGGACTTTGTTACTAGACTTCAGAATATATACAAAGGAAACAATGCAATCTAGGTTGTTGTGGATCATCTTACAAAGCCTGCAAACTTCATTGAAATTCATTAGGATTTCTCATTGGATCAGCTAGTATGGATATAAATTGGGAAGTGGTAAGGATGCATGGAGTACCACTATCTATTTTATCCGATCGAGATCAAAGATTCACCTCTATGTTTTGGAAGAGTCTTCAACATGCTCTAGATACTGAGCTGAACTTCACTACGGCTTATCATCTTCAAACAGATTGAAAATACGAGCAGAATATCCAAACACATGAGGGAAGGTTGAGAGTGTTTTCTATGGACTTCAAAGGAGGGTGGCACCAACATCTTCCACTGGTTGAATTATCCTACAATAATAGTTTCCAATCAAGCATCTGAATGGCACCTTATGAATTCCTATATGGGAAGAGGTGAAGAACACCGGCATCTTGGGATGATGTCAGTAAGCGTAAGCTTCTAGGATGAGAATTGGTCGAATAAATGGAAGAGAAGGTGAAAACCATTCAGTAGCATATCATGGTAGCCCAGAGTCTATAGAAGAGTTTTGTAGATAACCATTGACAAGACCTTCAGTTTAAAGTTGGAGACATGGTATTTCTATGCATATCTCCTTGGAAGAATGTCATGAGGTTTGGAAAGAAAGGGAAGGTTAAGTCATAGGTACATTGGTCCCTTCGCGATTCCTGATCGTGTTGGGGTTGTGGCCTATTGACTTGCACTTCCACCTACCATGGCGAAAGTACATGATGTCTTTCATGTATCAATCTTATAGATGTACATACCATACCCTTCACATGTACTCTCTTCTGAGGTAGTACTGCTAGAGGATGATCTTTCTAATGAGGAGAAAGTAGTGAAGATCTTAGATCATAGAGAAAAAGTTCTATGAAATAAGACAATTCCCCTCATCAAGGTGTTGTGGTGAAACCAAAAGTTTAAATAAGTGGCATGGGAATCATAGGAAATGATGAATCAAAGTCACCCACATCTATTTTTGTGTGGGAAAAGAAAATTTCGAGGGAGAAATTTCTTAAGGGGGGAAGAATGTAATGACCCAAACTTTCATTAATGAAAACTCCTCTTGATATAATTAAATGTCTTACTATGGTTATATAAAATGTAAACAACATTTGATTTATGTTTCTGGATTTTAAAAAACTGTTATGAATTGTGACCGTTTCTAATATAGTCATCGAACGGTGATCACATGATTAGTATAAATATAGGACATTAACAAATCCAATTTACTCAGATAAAGGAAGTGATGGCCTCATCTAGTAGACTTGCCACATACAAATCTCATTTATCAAAGCTCAGAAAGAAGGTGGCATCATTGGGATTCTCTCTTGACCAAGCCCAAGCTGAGCTTAAACACATTAAGCTTGAGTGGAACCGACTACGGGAGAAGAGGAAGTTGAGAGAGATTACCACCCAAGAGATGTTATCTGAGCCACCCCAAGAGTATGTCACCATCGCACACCTTACCATTCGGTCTTATGCAGGTGTTACAAGGGATTATGTAACAAGACCCTAGAACTATGACAATGTACATTATTTTTGTATAAAGAATGTGCATTCATTTTATTATTGTTACTTTGTAATTAGTTTTTAAAGCACAAATAGTATATTTAGTTAATATTCAACTAAGAAATTTATTTTGATGAATTAATGGATTTTTGAATTAAATAATAAAATATTATTAGTAAAATAATTTTTATTAAATATAAATGATCATATGATTTTATGAATGCAATTGTAATTTTTATTAAGGTTTGAAAACTGTTTTTCTGAAAACCCATGAATTTTCAGTAAATGTCAGTTTTTATTTTAAAAGTAAAAATTAACATATTTATTAAATATTTATAGAAAATGAATATTGTTTTTGGAATCAGGATGTCAAAATTATTCAAAGGTGAATTTTTCCCAATTTTCTGAGATAGTCAAATTTTTGGTTAAAAATTAAATATCGTTTAAATATATAATGTGTTTTATGACATCAGAATTACCCAATAGTAAAGTAATAATATACTATAAACACTTTGTTCGGCCAATTTATATTTTAGCATTAAAATAATATTATTTTATATTTGTTTTATTTATTTTACTAAGCTTTTGTGGACCCTCCAAGACTTATAAAACATTTTGTCTTTTTAAATTGTTTTCCTTGAGAGTGTGACTCGCCTCCACATAATTAAACCTATTATTTTAAAATTTTCATCCATTGGAATTATATAAAATAGTTTTCCACTCCCCTTTGGCATTAAACATGGGCAAAAAAATGGTCTGGTTTGTGGTATTGATTAGTTTATTGTGAGGTGTCCCAAACCTAAATAATAAAGAATTCCCTCTCCTTTCCTATGTAAATCCACCCAAGCTCCCACTTCCTCTTCACTCAAATCCTTTGGAGTTCTACCAACCCCTTCCCTCCTCTCTCTATAATCCTCCCAAGGTTACCCAATCTCCCAATAATCCTCTCTCAAGCCTCTCCCAATCCTTTGGGATCACACTTCCAAGTAAGGGATTTCTTCCTTTCTCATTTGTTTTCTAATTTTCATTAAGTTTCTATGCCCTTTTTTTCAATTACTAATGTTTGGGTATGAATTAATACCTCCCCCATATTGTCCTTTTTATGTTTGGATAATGGGAGACCCCTTTTTCTCTCATTAATGCCTCCCATGTACACCCGTTAAAATGCCGAAATTTTGGGAGGGATTTCTCTCTCCTCTTCTACATCCAAGTAATACTTTTGTATTATGCATCTAAATTCAATTATGTTTTTTGAGAAATTTATCAATATGAACCCCTTACTGTACATTTCATGTAAATATGATGAGACACCCTTTTCTATCTCATCAAGTATTTTTATGAATCCTTATGTCATTCCATTATGCTGCTGAAAGTGAACCGCATTTTTTCCAAGCCAAGATCATTGTGTAGTGAATACCATACTCATGTCTCTATCAAGGGTATTCACCTTTATGAACATATACATATTTAATGGTACTTCAATGTATTTATTCCACATTACTTAATCGTGGAATAACTTATTATATTGATTGATTCTTTGTTATATGATCCATGTGAAACACTTATACATGAAATGAAATGTTTAAGAAGGCTGCGCCCTGAGAGCACTCCAATGCATTGGGTAAAGTATTGTATCATGATACGTCACGTGAAATGGTTGTTGACTCATAATAATTCATGTGCAATTATTTTTTACTCGGGCTTCATGCGCAATGAGGGTTTACTCATGCTCTATGTGCAATGAACCTTGGATCTTGCTAATTCCATGTTAAGCATTGTTGCCACATTTCCACGTTATGATTATCATGCTTTATCATGCCTTTTTGTTAATGTTTCTCTTATGATACATTGATATTCCTATTTTCTAACATGTATTGTGTTCCTCATGTTATTACATTTTTATTCCCTTATTAGTCTTTATAGCTCACCCTTTTCTTATTCATGTCCTCAGGTTATCCCATGCAATGCTAAGTACGAGGGAATGTAGTTTTCATGTAAAGGATATATTCAATAAAGATGTTGTGTGTTTTATGTTCTAAGATGTTATGTAATGTTTCTAATCCCCAAAGAAACTATACCTATCGATCTTCTATGTGGTATCAAATGAAGATTTTATGTAATAAATGAGGTTTAAGTGTGTAATAAAAAGAAGGGTTGTTATATAATTGGTCTCACCTAATCGGTTTCACATGATCGATTTCACTAGATCAGTTTCACAGAAAAACATATTTTTCTAAAGGGAAAGATATTGAATATACTATATAGATTTATCATTCCTAGTTCATGTATGATATAGTTTATTCTCTTAGGGATTAAGTGTTTAGTGAATATTTTAGAAAGATGATGTTCAGTCCCAATAAACTCAAGAGTTATATCACCTTTTTTATAATGATATCTCAAAAAGTGATGTCTTACATGAACATGTTTTTTTCTAGAGTGATAAATGGTATTTTTAGAGATGTTAATAATGCTTTTATTATCACAGTTTACAGGGATACATTTTAATTGAAACCCATAGTCTAATAAAGTGTGTTTTATCACCAAAATTTTTACACAACAGCTACCAACAACAACGTACACTGCTTCAGCAGTTGATAATGCATCCAAATAAATATTTTTTTTCTACACCATGATATTAGAACCTTTCCAAAAATGTGACATGTTCTAGAGGTACTCTTTATATCTAACATACATCCACCAAATTTAGCATCTAAATAACTAATCAAATCAAAAGTTTGTCCTATAGGATTGAACAATCATAAATTAGTTGTATATATGAGGTATTTGAAAACTCTTTTAACAGCAATTAAATGTGACACTTTTGGGTTTTTAGAAATATTGAACACATACACACACTAAACGTAATATCTGGCCTACGAGAAGTGAAGTATAGAAAACTCCCAATCATTTCTCTATAAGCAGTTTGATCAACATATTTTCCATTTTAATCAAGATCTAACATTTATTTAAAACTCATGGGGGTTTCACTACATTTAAAGATATCAATTATATATCATTATATAATATCTTTAGTATATTTACATTGATTTATAATAATACCTTCTTTGTTTTGAAATATTTTAAATCCCTAAAAATATTTATGTTAACCCATTAAACTCATTTTAACTTCACATTGCATCATTTTTTTAAATTCATTACAGAAATAATTTTTAGAAGATCCAAAGATAATATCATCTAAATAATTTTGAGATATTAATACTTCCTTATAAATTATTTTTTATAAATAAAGAAGGATCAGTAATTCCTTTCATAAAACCTTTATAAATAAGGAAGTTACCTAACATTTCATACCAAGCTCTTGGATCTTATTTAAAACCATATAATGCATCAGAAAATTTGAAGACATGATTTAGAAAATGTGTATTTTTAAATCTTAGGGGTTGTTAAAACAGCATCCCCTATTATATAACCATTTATGAATGCACTTTGGACATCCATTTGATAAAGATTGAAATATAATTGTGTTGCATAAAAAGTAAGATTCTAATGGCTTCATGCCTAGCTACCGGTGTAAATGTTTCTTCATAATCAATTCCTTATTCTTGATTATAGCATAGTGCAACCAAACAATATTTTTTTATAATTATATTTCCAGTATCATCCACTTTATTAAAAAACACCAATTTGGTTCTGATGGTCAAAGTATCTTCTGTTCTATCAAAAAGCTTCCAAAATTTATTTCTCTCAAATAGGTTAAGCTCTTCTTGTATAGCCATCACCCAAAATTCATCATTGATTTAATTATTGATATTTTTAGGTTTATGTTGTGAAAATAAATATTGATTTTAAATCTAATTTCTCAATGAACCTCTTGTTTGTCTTCCTCTATCTAAATCTCCAACAACAGCATCTAACGGATGGTTTTTAAGGGTCCTAGTTGGTCTATAATGGTGTGAGAAGTTATTTCATGGTTTATCATTTTGATCTGGTTCATTATGGCTATATTTTGGAGAATTTATAGAACTATAAGTTTTAACAGTTTCCCTTACATGATGGTTTGGGGATTTTTTATTAATGTCTATATTGGACACATCTTATTCAAGATTTTCTAGTGAGGTTTTAGTCCCATGTGGATATGTTTAATCAAACCTGACATGTACAAATTCATCCATACATTTGGTTTTCTTATTAAATACTCTATAAGCATTTCTTGATGTGGAATATCCAATAAATATTCCTTCATCACTTTTGGATGAAAACTTATCTAAATCATCATTATTATTTGGTATATAGACTTTACATCCAAACACTTTAAAATAATTTACCTCGGGTTTCCTACTATTCTACAACTCATAATGACTTTTCTTAAGGATGGGTCTGATTATGACACTGTTTATTATATAACAAGTTGTATTGGTAGCTTCATCCCAAGAGTAAATCGGTAGGTCATTTTCATTAAGCATAGTTCAAGAAATTTCTTATGTGATGCCATTTTGTTGAGGTGTCCTTGGGGTAGAGATGTTGTGCTTATATCCATTGTGTGAGAAAAAAGATTCAAAATATCTATTTTCAAACTCACGGCCACAGTCACTTCTTGAGGATTTAATTTTACATCCACTAAGATTTGCTACAGTTTTAGCATACTTTGTGAACTAAGTACATGCTTCAATTTTGTGAGCTAAGAAAAATCTCCATGTATTCCGAGAAAAGTAATTTACAAGAACATAAACATAGTGCTTCCCACTGAGACATGAAACAATAGATAGTCCAAACAAATCCTTGTGGAACAACTCTAAAGGTTGATAAGTTTTCAATTCTTTCTTTAGTTTGAAAGATATTTTTTGTTTCTTTCCTTTTTGACAAGGATTACACACCTTATTTTCGGGAAACTCTAATTTGGGTAAGTCTTTAACTAAACCTTTTTTATTTAAATTCTTAAGGTTGTGTATTTTGTACTGTCTTAGTCTTCTATGCTAGAGCCAAGACTCAATGTGAAAGGCACTTAGAAAAGAAACATTCTGGGAGCCTAGTGTGCCTAAATGTATAGTATGTACATTATCATCACTAAAATCAATAAACACTAAGTTATTCTTGAAAAAAAACACTGCATGAATCATTTTTAAATTTAACATTCAATCCATCATCACACATTTGAGATATTCTAATAAGGTTATACATTATTCCTTCAAGATAATGTGCTTTGGAAATTGAGATTGAGTTAGGGTTACCAATCTGGCCTAGGTTAATGATTTTTCCTTTACCATTTTCACCAAATGTGACATGTCCACTATCAATTTTGATAATACTTTTGAAGCTTGTGTAGTACCCTGACATTTTTCCTGAACCACCATTTTCTATATACTACATATTTCTATAGAAACTCTTTACATAGTATACCTGCAAACCATTTTAACCATGAAATGATTTTGTTATGCATATTTTTCTAGGTCCGGATACATTAGTAATAAAAGCTTTAAGAACCCACACTTATCTTATGGGTTTCTTATAGGTAGAATATACAGTATTTAAAAAATAAACTATGTTTGGTCTTGAAGAATTTGATGTAGTAAAATAATTTTTAGAGCTGGAACTTGCAAAAAAAAGGTTTTTCAAAAAGAAAGCATATTTTCTAGATTTGGTCATAAAATGTGTTTTTGCTAAAAAAAATTTGTCCTGGTTGATACAATATTCTAGAAGTTTACTTAAGAGATATTTGTTACTAAGATTTTGAGTAATTGTATTATTTCCATTGGAAAACCTTTATAATTCCTTGTTTAATTGCTCATTAGAAATTTTTAGCTCATTGTTTTCCATGAGCAATTGAGAATTTTTCTCTTTTTCAGTTATACGTTCTATCTTAATAGTTATAGTAAGAGAATGTTTTTTATTTAATGTTTTATATTTATCATTTAGTTCATTACATGTCTCTTCCAGCGTGTTTTAATATTCAAAAAATTCATCATTTTTCATATTCTCATACTCACTTTCATTTTCAAATTAATAAAAATATTGAAGAGGATAGTGTAAGAGTACCTTAGAATTGTTTGTCATAAAACACATATTATCCATATTATCATTAACATTATGAGAAGAAGCATATTCACTATATATGTCCTCAAAGGCACTCTAGGTGGCCTTCATTGCTTTCTTATATTTTTTATCCTTGGTCTCTTACGTGTTTTTGTATTTGAGCTTGGGAAATTCATCCTTGACATGTCCTTTACTTTTAAATTCGTAGAACACTACCTCTTCTAGTTTTTTATTTCTCTTCTAATCCATTTTCCAATTACCCATGTTGTCTTATTTTCCATTGAAATTGGGATTTCTGAAAAACATCTATTTCCAATAAAATTTCATGAATCATCTGGCCAGTTGGTCTATTTCTCCATCACTATCTAAAGATGAATCTTCACTATTGGTTCTTTCAATAATAACTTGAATTTTCTCTTTGTATTTATTTTTAGGGAATTGGTATTGAAAGCAACATACTTACTTTTAGTTTCATTATGTTCCATTTGTTGACCTTCATCTCATCTTCATACATCATTATCATTCCAAGGAATTATTTAACAAGTAATTTTCTGATGTCACATGATTATCAAATAGTGACAGAGGTTCCTCTACATATTTCAGGTAAGCATCTGAGAATACTCATGATCTGATCTTTGGTAGAAACTTCTCTTCTAAGAGAGATCATTGTGTTTAAAATTTGATTGAACCTGAGATAAATATTAGAAATAGATTTATCAGGCATTATTCTGAAATTATCATATTTCATACTATAAGTATTTAATCTCATATCTTTCACCTTAGGTGTTCCCACATGAGAAACAGATTGAGTGTCCCAAATCTCATGGGTAGTTTTACAAGAAGATTTACGATTAAACTTTTCATATCCTAGTGCACAGTATAGTGCATTCATAGGTTTATAATTATTTTTATAGGATTTCTTAGTAGGTTCATCCCAAGTCCTTTAAGCAGTTTTAGAAGTTGCATATTTACTTTCTATAGATGTCCAGATTTCGAATCCCATGATTTATAGATGTATTTTCATTTTAATCTTCCACTGAGAATGGTTGGTTCTATTTAAAAAGGTAGTCTCTTATTAAAAGCTTCTTATAGTTTATTGTCCATGATATAAATTTTAAACAATATTTCAAAGAGATAAAAATTTAGAAATAACATAAATTTTAAGATCTTTGAAAGAAAACTAAAATCACAGTTGAAAAAGAGTTGATAAATCTTTTTGAAAACCGACAAATTTATAAATTTTTTTGATACCAAATGTTGCTCAAAGTTGATTTCTCAATAGGGTGGTGAATTGAGTATCTATAAAAATTCCTGTTAATATTGGTTCTTTGAAAATTTCCCCCAATTGACAATAATCAATGTTAGTTTGTATTGTATTTATAATAGTACTAAATGATCAATTAATTTCTTAAAAGATTTATTAGTTCTCAGTTATACTAATTTGAAAATTAGTATAACTTATGAAACTATCCTACTAGTTCAACACATATATAAACACTTTCTAAACTAACTATCAATGTTCAATTTAGTTTTATATAAAATGGAATAAACAGAAATTAAAACTAAAAGGAAAAGGCACAACATATATAAATAAGAGGTTTAGTCTCAAGATGAGATGTATTCCTCACCACATGGTGATCACCTTCCACCAAGAAGTTTAATTTAATAAAAAAAATTATCCACACCCAAGATCGAGGTTCACAATAGCACAAAAGGCTATACTGGCCACACTTGACCTCTACCACAACTATTCATGGGAAAAACAACAAACATGTCACACATGACCTCTTCCACTGTTCATCATTGGATACAAGAATAATTTTAGTGTGAGTTTAAGGATATCAAGTATCCTTAAGTTAAGAACATGAGACAATGTGTGTTAGAGATAGATATAGACACTCCTCAAAATGTAAGAAAAATAAATACAAGAGAGATAAGATGTAGAGAGAGGTTTAGAAATCTCTTTGTGTTATGAAGTAAAGATCTGGTCACTTTTAATCTACTAGAAAAGATATTTGAGTCCTCTTCTAGAATTGACTCCAAAAAAGAGTATCGTAGCCTCTATGTTCTGACTTTCATGTGTGAAATGTTCATCTCCTTGATGACAGGATGTTCAGTGTAGATAAACAGGTTATGCTTGTCATGGTGATCTCCTCATATGTTCTTTCTTTTTGTTCTTGGGAATTTGAAGAAGGATTCCAATTTTGCAAGAGTTTTTAGTTCTTCTATTCTCTCATATTTTTACCATATTCATCATCATGACTTAAAAGACCCAGTGTGTAATTCATTTATACTTTGAGGTCTAGTAGGTAAGAAGATCTCCCCACGAGCATGTACTTCGTACTGTCTACAGATAGTTATACAGACAACATTAAATAATGGTTGAAACATTAATTTGTGTAAATATGCATGTTAGATATAAATTTTAATTAATAAATTATAGATATTTGTTATTAGTATCAGTGAGTAATATGTATCGGTGACTCATTGGCATCGGTATGTCAGCATCAGTGTCTCTGTGTATCCGTGAGTATTTTCCATCGATATTCGTGACTCAGTGAATCAGTAAGTCATTTATGCTATTAGTATATCCGTGCATCGATGATTCATCATCGTTGACTCAGTTCCATCATCATCGGTGACTTGGTGAATCTGTGAGTAGTTTGTGCTATCGGCCTATCCGTGCATCGATGAGTCATCATAGGTGACTTAGTTTGAACTATCGGTGTGTCTTTCATCGGTGACTCATTCATCAGTGTGTCATACATCGGTGACTCCATCAGTGGGTCGTCCATCGGTGACTCATTCATCGGTGTGTCATCCATTGGTGACTCGTTCATCATTGTGTCCAACATTAGTATGTTCTTCGATTGGTGAGTCCTCATTAGTGAGTCCACCAACAGTGACTGGTTTTGAACTATTGGTTCTAGGGACTCTAAAAACATACAAAGTATCATTCCTATATAGAACACTACCAAATTAAGTGAAATCATTTAATAAATATAAATATAAACTTGTAAACATATTAAAGCTTAAATATTCATAGTTTATGACTTATTCAAATTTGTTATATTATGTGACATAATTGATTGACTTATAAATATTCATTAATAAGATTAACAGGAGTTATAACTTGATGTATAATTTTGAATGATTTGTGATTATTAAAAAAACTATTTCACAAAGGGTCCATAATTTTCCCTTAACGATTATTGTAGCTATTCAATTTAATTTGTAATAATAATTTGAAATGTTCTATTAATGTGAATGTCTTTTATAAATGTTTCCCTATTTTTTCAAAGTGTTATGGATAAATGAAAATGACATAAGGTTTTATGGGTTGGGTATTATGTTGATTGTACTGGTGGGTAAATGTTTAAAATTAAATAAGATAAGTTAGTTGAAATGTCAAAAATGTTCCAAAATGTAGCTAGTAGAGAACATTGAAACCTAAACTAGATGTTAAGAAGTGAGGAAAAAATTTCCATCAGTTGAAATTGTCCATGATACCTAAATAAGTTTTTAAATCTCCATGGAGAGTCCAAGTAAGTTTTTCGTGTTATTGAAACAATTATTTTATAATGAACGGAATATTATAATGAATTAATATTTTACAAATTTTATATATGTAAAAGAGTTTTAAATAATGGTATTAATTGATAGAGTATAAATTTGTCATTAAAGTGTTGAAGAAATGGGTTGTTATATCATATATATAGAAGTAAGGGAATAAATCAAGCAAGGGTGGATTTAAATTAACTATGTGTATTTTCATCTTATTTCTCTTATTTAATAATAGAGGTTATTTATAAACAAAAATATATTATAAAATTATTTTAGATGATAGTTTTAATAAATTGGTTTTATTATTCATTAGATTATATAATATGTTTCCAAAAATAGGTAATGATAAAAATATTTTATCCTAGAAAAAATATTTAATATAATATGCTTGTTAAAATTCGTGTTAATGACTTCCAACCACCTAATAGTTCAGTATTTTATTGAATACATTATTCTTATCAATTTATTATTCCAAGCACATAGATCACCAAAAAAGATATTGATTCTAATAGTTTATTTATTGAATTTTCCCACTAAGGGAAATGAATGTTTTTTTCCTAACACAAAGTAGTTTCTTCATATTATTATTATTTTTTGAATAAAATATAGTTTCTACGAGGCTAATGGTGGTATATTTAGAATTAATGAAGTTCAATATGTATCATGTAAAATATTAAGCATGTAATATTCAAATTGAATTTCTATTAATATCCTAAAATATATTAGCGTATATTAGAAAATAAAAATATACCAAGTTACATTTAGTTACTATAACCAAGGGAATGATACAATATATTTGAAATGAGTTTAGGATGTCGATACAGTTTAAATAATGTACTGATTTAAATTTTTTAACTAAATCATCACAAAGATTTTTTTTGAAGGAAAAGAACTAATAATTATTATAATGATTAATTAGATAAAATTCTTAGAAAAAATAGAATTTATTAACATCGTAAAATTTTATTTTGTGAATTAAATGATTTTGAATAGAATGTTCAATTATTTGAATATTTGGAATATAATTCATATGTTTAACCATTATTCAAAATGGATTTCATTATATATGTTACTAACTAAATGATTTTAGGGATTAGGTTTTATCAGATTATTAGAGAGAGGAGATGAAGAAATTACATAGATATGTAATTAGTTTAACAATACCAAAAAGTACAAGAAATAAGTCCTAGTTAGAAATTTTAAATCTGAGATATTATTTGAATATTATTTATGTATATATTACTTCTTTTACATAACAAAGTTTATGTATATATAATATATCATGTTATACAAAAAGTAATTCACCAATTTATTATTCTTTAACATCATTTTCATGTATATTTTGTATTGGATAAGGATAATTAACATATAAAATTATGACTTTGAGTTATCCCTAGAATCTATTCACTGTAGAGTTTTATAGGTTATCAATAAAATTTCAGGTTGGTAAGGGTATTATTTCATGTAGAGATATAGAATATACTCATCAAGCTGTAAATTAATTTTGTGTGTTTGATGACCCATCTTATATACCACATGAAGTGTCATACATACATGATCTAAACCACCAAAAACCCATATTGTGTGGTGATAAGATAAGAGCGAAACCACAATCCCACCTATAAAAGAATATGGGTGATGAATAAAACCAAATTAGTGAATCAAAAATAATGGTTGGGCTTAGTGAAATGCACTAGTACAAAACATACACCTCCACAGAAGACATAATAAAGAGGAAATGATATAAAACCATATTCAATATAAATAATGTATATGATAAAAGAAATAATACAAAAAGGTAAGTCATATCATAATCTTCAAATAAGATAAGGAAAATAAACACTTGTCTTTGAAAAACTAAATTCAATATTAACAATTGAATGAGCTGGTCCTTGAATCAAGATGGATCTAGCCTCAAACATCACAATATAAGGTCAACTATCGGTACGAATGATCTCCTCCAATTTTGCATCTACAAAGGTCACCACAGGAAATATTCTCTAAATAGGTTTCATTATCATCAAATCTACGATGATCATATTTTTATTATACATTGATTGCAAATACACAGTATGTGTGGGAAAAATGCTGATGAACAGTGAGTTTCAACATACTCAGTAGAACGCCAAAAAATCCACAAGGAATACACAATGTAATACTTCAACCAAAACTATGGGTAGTATAGATGAATCAAAGGAATATAAGGGAAACACCCAAAATAAGAAGTCATTTTGAAACACCTAGTATGAATGGAAAATTGAATAGAATATTAAGAGAAACCAACTAAATTTTTTTCATAGGAAATTAACCGATGGAAATCTAGATTAATCATGATATTATTTACAAGAAAAAGTCTTAAGGTCTTAGAGAGTTATTTTTCAATACTGTTTCAATTCATGAAGTTTCCAATCATGTAATCTCTAATCAATGAAGTTTTGTATCTCATAAAATATTAGGAATGATCTATGTTCCAAAAGTTAAGTATAGTTTGAATTCGGTATCCCAATTGAATATTTTGCCTTCAAAAAAACACAAGGGATACCAAAGTGTCACAATTTCCTTTATATATTACCTTACCATCCATAATTTCACAAAACAAGATTCCATTAATTAAATACTACACCTCACATATTATTGAGCACCAAAAAAGTAGAGGGGGTATTGCATCCTATAGCCTATAACAACTAATATCATCACCATTAAATAAACCCTTAGGGAAAACCACATAAATAATTTATATAAAACATAGGATATATAACCCAAACCACCATTATCACCCATGATATGAGTAAATTCCCATAATAGAATCACAGTGGAAAATCTGAAGACCCACCAAGGTAATGAGTATCAGTAGAAGGGATATCCAACCCTATTGAAAGATCTGAATTTTGAAGCACACTGAGTATAGGGAAAGGGTATAAAATTACTAATAGGACACCCACGTCTTATGTTTCACTAAATTGAAACACATTATAGAATTATAGAACACTACAAAATGTATAATAGTAATTTTCATATATTATAAATACATGGTCATGAATCTCACTGAAATTTATAAACAAAATAATGAAGTTATATTGACCTCATGAATGTTATTTTCCTAACATATGATCCTCATATTTGGTTATACAATTTAAATGTTTAAATACTCATATCTCACTTTAAAAATAGACATGAATGGACCAATATACAGTGTCACTGTGATTGACATGAAAAAAAACACATGATTGAATATTTGCTGAATAAAAATTACAAACTAATGAAACTCTTATTTTTATTGAAACATATATAAAGGGATTTACATTATGGGATATAGGGATTATTACACAATTATTAATTAGTAATAACATATTGGTCTCGAATCTCTTGTATCAATGTCCACTTCATGATGCTATAGATGGATTATCAATCTGGAAACATATTAGGAAGTTATAAGTGAAAAAAGATTCATTAATAATAATACTTTACTATTATTATGATTATTATATAAAATATACATATATATATTCTAACTTTGGGGATTCACATGCCTTCTTCCCCTGCTAATAAATTTATTCCAATTTTTTATTTTATATTTTCTTTTTTATATTGATAAATACATGGGAGAACCCTGATAATTTCACCCTTACTATGATATGGTGAGGAAACACATGCATCCACTGCCATTCAATTTTTAGTTTCCCAATAAATATCCTCCACCTTCCACCTTCATAGAAATGGAACACTAGAACCTTTACCATATTGACTATCCCTCTTGTTTTGGTTGCATTTTTTCTTGCTCTTCTCACACTTGAAACAGCTCTCCATTGTGATTGTCCTTGATCAATAATCAACACATCTAGGTTACCACGTAATCAAACTCCCCTATTGATATGAAACATGATTCTTGAACTACCACACATTGTGGCTTCCCTGTCACATCCCAGTATATACATCGGGCACGAAAGAGATTGGATGGAGAGAAAAAAAGGAAAATATGGAATATAGTGATTAAGAATAATAGTTCATTCTTAATCCTCAATAATATATTCATAAAATGAATAAATTAGTTGGGGATAATTTATAAAAACCCAATTTGAAGAATCCATGGAACATGATCTTCAAGAATCCATGGACAAGGAAAAAAAATCTTCTTCAAATAATTTAACAGTAAATATTCTCATGAGGAATGAAGAAAAAAATCGTACTATTAAAATTTAATAATTAAAAATTCACAAATAATGGATCACAATAAAATGATCCTTAACTCAGCGAGGATAAATCATTTGACAAAGATCATATCCATTCTAGTCAAAATTAGCGATCTGGTTGAATAATTTTGTTCCATGATCGCGTGGCATCAAGATTCCACCATCTTCAATCTCCCAACCCCTTTCAGTCTAAGGTTACATGAATAAACCTATATATAAGATTTTGTGATTGAATATACTTGATAAGTGTAGGATTGGTGAGTGGTGGAGGGGGTGGATTAGTGATCAATTTCTTTTATAAATTCCTCTTGAAAATCAACCTCTAAAAATTATTAGAGTTAAAGTCAACCCTAAAATATCTCTCAACATTAAATTTTATATATTAATATAAATTGATTGGACACCACATGATATTTACATGGTTTGGTAAAAAAATAATACGTTCCTTATTGGTTATCCCACCAACATTTATTCTTTCACTAACTTATTGAAGTAATTCACAAGAATGGGCATCAATTAGTTCTACAATATAATAATAATTCCTTTAGCTAACTATTTTTATACACCCCAAAAAATAAACTATTTTTATATAGTTGGTTATAACCCCCCCCCCCCACACACACACACACAAACACACAATGCTTCTAGTGTCTGTATCCTTCCCAGAAGGTTATACACCCCAGATACAAGAATTTCCTACAACTGGTTCTATACCACATTTTCAAGATCTTCCTTATTATTTTTTGGTCTAATTTAGAATGATCTTATTCTTCAGATATTTTTTGTAAAATCATGATTGATCACATTCCCATGTATAAAACCTCCATGGTCCTCAAAAAATCTATTAGGATTTTTATGGTCTTGAAATTTCTCCTCGGTCATGGAAGGGCACAAAAAAACAATCTCACCTTATAGAAATAATTCATGAAATTTACAGTCGAAAAAACCATTCTGATAAATCTCTATCTAGTATACCCTCCATCTGGTGGTTCAAAATCTCCATCTGGTATGTCTCTATCTTGTACTCCTAAAATAAATGTTCTTTAGTTTAGTGTTATCCATAAAATTATCATGAATCCTACTCTCCTCAATCTAATGCTTCTATGTCTAATGAAGTAGGATAGATCATATGTGCCTCTTTGTTCATATTAAGAAGCTCAACATGGTGAAACATCTTCCACTAAGTAGGAACCCAGTAATAACTTCTGACTTCGCTTCTTCAATTGATGGAACTCAGTCCGATGAAATGTCTTCATATATCATCATTTTAATACTCCTCCTTAAACCAAGTATAACCTAGGTTGGATACATAGGAAAGAAACACTTCATCATTTCTACTCATATTTATGTGAATGTTTCTTATCCTAAACTTTGACACTTCCTTATATAGGTTCTCCTATTATGTGAATAAGACGAAAATCAAATGTATTTTTTCACTCAACTAAAACAAAAAATTTAGTTCTCCCACTCTTTTCAACTAGGTTGGATGCTTCTCAAATATTTTATAATATTCTTAAAGCTTCTTACAATCATAGAATAAGAAACCTTATATGAACTTCCCTAAACATATAATCAAGAAAATTATTCAATCATACTTAACCATGGAATGATAAAAACAATTGAATGAATATATTAGAATCATCCTTGTTAAATACATTATAATTTTTATGTAAATCTATTTAGAACTCAACTCGGTGAATGTTTTTCTAATGTACTATGCATAAAATACTCTTTTGGATAGTACATCTTCAGCATTCTCCACCATATGGAATCTTATGAAAAATCCTTTTCTAATATGTCTTTTGTTATTTCCAATTTTTTAGGAACCTTATTTCAATTTGGGTAAACATATTTTTATCTGATATAACTAATATTCATCTCAAATTAATTACACCTTTCTCAATCTAGAGTTCTTTTATCTAATGGAATATAATTTCTCCATCCTTTGGATATTTTTAGTATCTATATTATGGACCATCATCCAATGAAACCACATATGTTTCTCTATATATTGTTATTCATTGGGGATCTTTATCTAATATAATTGACATGTTTTCCTCCATCTGATATATCTTTCATATTTTTTTTTTGTAAAAATCCTCAAAACACAAAGCTTGTAACTCAAATTCACATTTCATCATCCAATCGTCGCATATCTAGTCATTTTCTAGATTTATTCCATTCTGTGTGACTTGGTTCATGTTCATCCAGCAAGCTTCATACAACTATTTTGGAACAAAAATCTCATTTTTGACCTTTCATGGAGAGTTTTTGGTTAATCTAATGAGTAACCCACCTCGAAGGACTATTATATGCTTAATGAAAAAGTTGATGATAAGATTTAGTGAGTACACAAGATGATATAATTTTTTGTATAGATATGCTTCTTCAAAAAAGATGATGCATAGTTTTTCTAATACTCCTAAGGTTGGAGATATCCCTAAGGCCCATGTGTGCAATAAATCAACACTCAATGCAAGAAATAAGAGTTTCACACAACAATGTCTTGTTTCATTCCATTTGTGCACCAAATACAACATAAAACCATAATTTTAGAATATCCAATCCTTAGTGGAAAAGTAAATATAATCATTCAACTCATGTTCTATACCCAAGGATTTTTGTTCCACCAACCAATTATTTTAGGGATAAATAGAAGTTCACCACCCCCCTCCACACACACACACACACCGTAGGAGAGGTTTTTTGGAAGAGTAAGTCAGGCTATACTATTAACAACTCACATTATTCCACAACAACATGAAAAACCAGTAATCATGGAACCTTAAAGGTAGAGAGATTTCATAAAAGATCTCATACGGGCCCAAACATGACATTCCATATGGTTTAGTGATGCTCAAAAAACTAATCTCATGGCCAGTTGGGTGTGTGTAAAGACAAGAAGCATATGAAAAACCATGGTCTCCATGTAACTAAAAATGGTAAATGAAACTATGAATATTGACTCAATAAAATTTCCTTCTACTAAAGAACCTTCTCAAACAACTTTTTTGTGAAACCCAACCCAGTTTTAGGAAAACAGTTCTCAGTCCCCTACCCATTTCTCCCTATACTATTAGTGAATCTATTAGCCTACAAGTTGATAATAATAATAGTTTCCCTATTGCATGTTTCTTCATTGTATAGTGACCCTAATTTTGGAATCCTAATTAAACACTCCTCCACAACAGTGAAAACCCCATGTCTTGCCCAGAGGCTCACGAGAAATGGTCTCATAATACATTGGGGTGGAATATTCAAGGTATGTTATGAACCTTTATCATTTTGGATTCATTCTGATGAATCATAATCCATCCTTAACATGGTTCCCCTTGAGGATTGATCCCTTACACTTCTGATCTTTATGAAAAAAATCATTCTAACTCTAGATCCTAGTTGTAAAAAATTAAACTGCATGATAATGTCTTTAGCATGTGAGGTAAAACTATAGACTTACCCTATGTGATGATAATATGATACCCTATATATGATCATCATGGTAATCCACCTTCTCCCCATCTTTCAAATGTTACACCCATATAAGGATAATTTCACGGTTAAACCCCACTCTATATTTTCTTATTATTGTATGTGTTGGACATACTGAGTGGATTCCAAGAATAAACCCAACATCATCTATCCCCACCGTCGAATGTGATACCCATACTAGGAAGCTTCCATGCACAATCCCCACACAGGCTTTACCCACAATTGGAAGTGATTCCCATACTGGGTATCTTCCTTGCATGTAACCTACACTATCCCTCATAGATGTTCCTTTCATGACCTGGGTGACCTTACAACATGATGTAAAACTACATGGATTGTTCATGTCACGCTATCCTAAAATGTGGAAACAAATTATACGGGTTTTAATCCCTATATCTAAAAAAGTTATGTAGGATTCAAACCTATGGTTCAATCCCAACAATGGTAAATGGAGGTGTGACATATTCCCTCTTAAGGAAACACCTTATATACTAACCTCTATATGTGTTTTGATCCATCCTTCTAGATACACCTCTATAGAGAATTCTGATTCATCCTTCCTAGATCATCCTCCATAGGTTGTGTGAATCACAACAATGTATCTAGCTACATGTGTAATTATAATCCATTGGTAAACTCAGGTGTGACATCATCCCTCCTAGTGACACACCTTCAAAATCCTCTAACATGGGGTTCTCTAATCCATCAATCCTAGATCTTCCTCTACAAAGTGTTATGATAAATATCTTAAGATCCATCTCCATAGGGAATTCTAATCCTTTGGTAACCTTGGGTTTGAAATTTTCTCTCTTAGGTAGAAACCTCCCAAATCCACCTCATTGGGTCATTCTGATACATCTTTCATGGATCCACCTTTATGGAGAATTTTGATCCAAAACTCTGGATATGCCTACATGGAGAGTTCTAATGCATTGGTAAACTTACGTGTGACATCTTCCATCTAAGAGAAACACCTTTTGGATTCACCTACATATAGAATACTAATCTAACCTTATGGGTTTACATCCATGGGGTTTTCTTATTCATTATTCTTAGATATTCCTCCATGGGGAGTTCTGATCGATCCATCATATACCTACAATAAATTCTCCCTATGATCATCTTTACAAGATATTAAAATCTAACCAAGATCCATCTCAACTGTACATTTAGATCTATCTTCATAAGATGTAGAACTTTTGACCTGACCCAGAATACATACACCATTAAATAAACTTGGGATGAATGAGATAAAAATATATAAAATACTTACATCCTAGGAATTATTTACCCTTTTATTGACATGTGATTACTTACATCCCATGCCTAACATTCCTCATATGAAATTCCCTCCAATAAGAATATTTATAGGTGACTGACTTACCCAATTTTTAGACATTCCCAGAGATTCCCGTTTTGACTAATCTTTTAACTAAAGGTTACTTCCTTATCAAGACAGAATCATTGTAATCAACTAGAGTCCACATATATATGGAATTTGGGATGATTTCAATGAACATGGATTAAATATAAATGGGGCACCTAGAATAGGAAACAAAACCCAAGGAAGAATCCAAGGATGGAGGAACCTTCATCCTATCATCCAATTTCAATAAAATAGATTACACCACCAATAAATGAGGAGGAAGTCACTTTAATTTGTAAAGTGGGAATATTCTGTAATAGAATCCAATGTGAACACATTGACACACATGTGTCGCCTGAGTGAAAGCATCCAAAATAGAAATTGTGAACCCTGCATGAAACTCTTTTCCTTAACCATGGTGACTGGTAATGAGTGGGGAATCCAGAAATATTAATGCAAATGGATTCAAAACATTCAATTCCAGATCCCAACAATAAAATAGTGGGTCCATTATGAAACATACCTATGCATTGTGGTAATTATCATTGTGAATCCTCGGTCTACAACATCATTAATTTGGATCCTTTTATGCTTTAGAATATTGGAAGAAACTAGTGAATTGGGAATCACTTTTATTGTACTTTTACAAATGCATTAATCAAAATTCCTTACAAGACTCGTGAAATTCGAAACCATCAACCAAATTCTTGTAAGAACTGCAGATGGAAAATTGTTGATGTGAAAATCCCGTACAAATCTACCACTTCTACAACTTCCACCATGAATTTGGATATCAGTCTCCCATGTCCCATCTCACCCTATGAGATCATCCATAGGGGGTTTTCAACACCCTCATATATTGGTATGAGAATAAAGTTTTCATTCCCACAAGGTACATGACCCTCCAGGACCTACAAGCATCGACGCCTCATCAATACACCCCCATAGACTATGTAGGGGATGACAACCTCCACTCCCATTCTGATGATGAACCACAATGGGATACAATACTAGAAGCTCTCCAATGACTCAATCCCATACACCAAAGAGTTAGGTGATGTTCGAGTCATTCAATCTTTGAATACCATCTGAGAGACTCTAAGGAGGATCCCCACTAAGCCTCATCAACACCAGCATCAACCATTCCCATAGGTCGAGGAGCATGTAGAATTCATCCTCTCTCTATTGGTTCTGGTCTGAAGGACCTAACACCAACATCATGGGTATGATCAAGATGATTCCCATTAGGGGAAATCATCCTTGTCTCTTATATCCCCTTCCACCATGGGTGAATTCCTCTAGATCCTTACAAGAGGATAATATGGATCATTCATTTCCCTATAGGCATCGATAGCTCCGATGCCCCATAGGTAGGTCAGGTTGACTCATTCAATAATTTTCACCACCAATAGTTGTTATGGTCTAACATATGACAATGAGACTCGGTTTGGAAGTCCAGCCCCACACTTTAATAAGACAAAGAAGACGTCCTCCCCACTCCAACACCATCCCATGTGGAGGTTCTGCATTATTCATTAGTAATCCTCATAGAGTCCCTCTCTATAGTACTACCATTTTGAGCAGAGGTCCTTCAAAACCTTTAAATAACTAGTTTGGAGTTCCCCTCACACTCCTACTTCTCAACATAGAGGTCCTACCCATGTTGCTACTGATCGACATGGAGTCCCTCCTAGTGTTCCTTCAAACCAAAGTGGAGGTCATACCTACTCCTTCACAAGTCAAAGTGGAGGTCCTACCTGCTCCAACGAAAGTCAAAATTGAGTCCCTCTGTGTGTCCCAATTTACCAATTAGGACATCCTCCCCATGTTCCAACCAACCCGAATGGAGGTAATCTTCATGAAAAAGACATAACCTACCCTGAATAATCATCCTAATGAAGAAGGATGAACACTCTCCATTAAAGGTGAAATATTGGGAAATTTCTAGTCATCATTGTCTTCATTGATCTCATTGATTATGAGGGGAAATATAACTTGATAATGGAGTCTCTACCCCAACTTCTGTATTTTAGGGAAGGATCTTGGAATATGAGGTTCAAAATTCCAAAATCTAAGGTCCACTAGATCCCTAGATCCATCTGTAGGTATTTTAAGGTGGAGGATGTTCTATAAACCTTACAGGGGCTCGTAGTGTAGTCATCCCTATCACCTCCAGTTTCCCTCCACAATACCTTTACATAGGCTGGAAGTGTAACGCCCCGACCCCAGCTACCCAGAGTCGGTGCATTACTTACATAACATTGGAATGATCACAAGAAAGATCAAATCTCGAAAGACCGATTGGTTTAGTAGCCTTGGAAACACTAGATATATTCATAAGTTTTACATTACATCATAAAATGAAAAACTACTACAATAACATAATGTCTCCATAATCCACACTCATATCCCCACATAATATCCCTGCAGGTCATTCATAACCTACTTCTTCACTTCCGGGGAAAAATAAAACATTGAAAAGGGGTGAGCTCAAATGCCCAGTAAGGATAACAATATAGCGGAAACTTTCATAAATAAGAATAAACATTTAAGGCAGTGTATAACTAAAACAAAAGCCTTTTAAATATGAACTTTCAACATGGTATGGCATAAATAAAATGAAATAATGCCATTTACTTATTCACATGGATATTCTACTAATCGAATAATCACATGCAAAAATTAATAACCACTTTCATAATGTTGGAATGCATAATGCCAGACTATCATAACCACATAGCCAAGGCCTCGTGCCAAGACTACAAATAAGATTTTGTCAAGGCCTTGTGCCAAGACACTAGTTTGTCTCATGAGACCTACCGATGCATCGAGGAGCTATAGCGGGCTCCACCCGTCACTTATTAAGTCCAATGCATTCCCATATGAAAAGGTTTAAACACAACATAAACATTCGTATTAAAACTAGCATACGAAATGTCAATAATTTCACCATAAACTATGAATGGTATAAAAATAGCACATCCATAGTCAAACATATCACAAAACCTTCAATACAATATAGAAGTTTTGTATCATAATAAATCAACTTCAAATAATCTTAAAATCCATCAAAGGATGTTGACGTAGATGAAATCAAATTTTTTTTTAAAGAAATATCTCCTTTTATTTTGAAATCATTTAAGATCCATATAAAATAAAACATTTTCTTTGAAAATATTCTTATAAGCTTGTAAGGAAAGCTTTGAAGATTTTATAACGGCGTAAAATAACCGCACCCGCCGTATAAGTTAAAAAAAACATTCTTACCTCAATTCTGTCGAAAAGGTTAAAAAGGACCTTGTTTTGAAAACGACGGAAAGATTCCTTTATAAACCTCTTATAAAAAGTCAAAAAAGGGTATAAATGACTTTAACCCATATTCTTGTAAATAGTAAAAATGTTTTGAAATACATTTTTAAGAAACATGGATGTGGGTGATAAAGAGATCCCAGTAGATTATTACATATAAACAACCTCGGATAATGAAGAGATTGTGAAATAACCCTTACCTTGTAATTTTCCTTAGTTGGGGTAGGTTAACCTCCTGTATAATGGTGAAATAATTGTTATTAAATTATACAAGAATCATATATATTAATATGATATCATATATGATCTTTTAACATTGATTTATTAATAATATCTTAGAATTATCATCGTTTCGGGTGTTAACTTACTCATTTTATTTTATATGTTTTGTTACATAAGCCATGTTTGTTGTATCTTATTCATATCCAGAATGATATCAAGTCCTTAAACATCATTTTTAAATCATAAAATGATAATTATACTTGAATGGATACGATGGAGAATGAATCTCATCGCGTTCGTGGAGACGGTAGTCCGTACGTACGCACGAGCGACAATATCATTCTTTTGATATTAAAATAATATATAAATGAATGGTATATCATATATACAGAATCATTAACATGTTATATTTATTATTTACATGAGTTACACATCATTATTATACCCATCCAAATAATATTATATTGAATAACAATTACACCACGACGTGGAGACGGTAAGCCGTACGTACGCACGTATGGTGACATGTTATTCAAAGGGTGGATAGAATACTGAATATGGTTGTACCATACTTATAATAACATCACAGTATATGTGATATACTGGAGTTATTATTTTAGAATGGTAAGAACAAAGGAAGAAGAAGTGGAAGAAGAAATGAACTTAGAAAAGGGTGGTGAAATCATTACCTCTTCTTCGGGTTCTTCCTTTTGATTTGATCAAAAGGGCTCCTTAGGTTGGCTTTCTGATCAAACTAAGGCCTCTAGGTTGTATTGAGGGATGTTGGGAGATTATTTGGGCAGAGTTTGGCCGAACCAAAAGGCTTTTAAGGTGTGAAGAAATGAGAAGGAGGAGTGCCCTTTTATAAGAGGGGTGAGGGGAACCTTTGGAAAAGCTAGAAATATTAATTTATAATAAATTCATATTCGGTTTCTAATGGCTCCAAAGCTTATTATTCAAAGGTTAAGGTGGGGATAGGTCGAAAACCACTCAACCAATAGAATTTAGACAGGTTTGGGTACTTATATTAACCATATCTTTAAGTATTAACTCTAAGTTAATTAGTTTCACTTTTACAATGTCTCTTTGTATTTTTATATAATATGGTTAATAAACATACTATATACATCCAAGAGACCCCCCAAGTGGTCCATTAATGATTAACCTATCATAATATAAGTCTCTTGGCCGGACCTTAGATTTTTAGGAATTTAATATCAATTAATAATATAATATTTGTTTTAAGAACTCTTTTATGTCAATTTTGACACTATTCAATAGTTGATTTTTTTGAAACTCATAACAGATTGATTACTTCGAACAAAGTCCATTAAATCAATACTAATATATCATATTAGCCTAGAAAATTAGTTTAATTCATTAAAAGGTTCATATTATATTTATTTGGGTATTTATAATATCAATTATTTTAATTTTTCACTATTATAGTAATTACTGCATCATCATTGTGTCATAAATAAAATAACTTATTTAATGTCTAAAAATTATAAATAAAATATCATTATGTAGGAAATCTTTTTATCTTTCTAATGAATATTTATAATCTAAAATCCAACATATATAACCCTATGTAAAAATTGTTGTTCTAAAAGATATATGCTTGTCTCATTTTTGTATTCATTTTAACTAAATTAAAATAAAGTGTCATTATCACTTACAAGTGGATCCATGGGGTCCCAAAATTGACACAAAGATGTCCATGGTCGACCATATATCAACCAATAGGGTTAAGACACGTTTTTAGGGTAATTTAGTATTATTATAATATTATTTTTTTAACCCTTATTTACCGGATTTACCCTTAACCATGGTAAATAAAATATTTACCGCAGTAATTATTCAAAATGTCTAAAAATAAAAGTTACCTATTTACACAATTTGAACATCCTGATTCCAAATATGGAATCCATTTTCCTAAATTCAAAACACAGAAGTGGCAGAAATTAATTTAAAATTAATTCCCGCTGTCAAAACAAAAAGCGTGTTTTTAAGAGATAATAATTATCAAAAGATTGACACTTGTTTATGTTCGGTTTAATTGTAAAATTATGTCCAATGACCAACATTATATTAAATGGTAAAAATATATTCTAAATATACTTTAAAACTACTAAAATTAATAATTTATCACTATTAATTATTTTGATTAAAAAAGTTGTTTTTAATTAAAATTTAGTAATTTTCACTATTCATCAAAATATGAAAGTTATCCGAAAAGTACCAAAATTTCACCTTAGGCTAAATTCGATATTCCGAGTCCAAAAATGAAGTCCATTTTCAAATATAAAATATATATAATTTCAAAAATTAGGTATTACTATTCACAACGGCTAGTTTAATTAGTTGTGGTGTGTGTTAGAACTCGAGGTTGCGTACAACACACGCTATCGCATTATTCAAAGGGAAACGTACCGTAGAAGCTTGGGGTGTTACATTCTCCCCTCCTTCAAATAATTGCGTCCTCGCAATTTCTAGGGTATTACTGCATAAAAAGACTCGGGTGGTTCTTCATTATAAGTTCCTCGGGTTCCCACGTTGCCTCTTCGATCTTATGATTCCTCCACAAAACTTTTACCAGACGCGTCGTCCGGTTTCTCAGCACTTGTTCTCTCGTATCAAGAATCTTGATGGGCTCTTCGCAATAAGACAGATCGGGTTCCAGTTCTAAATCTTCATAGGTGAGTACATGCGTTGGGTCAGGCATGTATTTCCTCAACAGAGATACGTGGAACACATCGTGAACTTTGGAGAGACTTGGCGGCATTGCCAATCGGTAAGCTACAGCCCCAATTCGTTCTAGAATTTCGAAAGGTCCGATGTACCTGGGACTCAATTTACCTTTCTTACCAAAACGTATGACTCCCTTCCACGGAGATACCTTCAGGAAAACATGATCACCGACTTGAAATTCCAAATCCTTCCTTCGAATATCGGCATAGCTCTTCTGCCTACTTTGAGCTGCTTTAATGTGATTTTGGATTACCTTCACCTTTTCCACCGTTTCCTCCACCGGTTCTGGGCCTACAAGTTTTCTTTCACCAACGTCATCCCAACAGGTTGGTGTACGACATCTCTTTCCGTATAACGCTTCATATGGTGCCATCTGAATACTCGAATGAAAGCTATTGTTATAGGAAAATTCTACTAGTGGTAAATATTGATCCCACATACCCTGAAAATCAAGTGAGAAAGATCTCAACATGTCTTCTAAGGTCTGAATAGTCCGTTCTGATTGTCCGTCTGTCTGAGGGTGGAAAGCAGTGCTCAAATGAAGTTCAGTATCCAGGGATTTCTGAAGACTTTTCCAAAATCTTGAAGTAAAACGGGGATCACGATCAGAAACAATCGATAGGGGTACTCCATGAAGTCTCACAACTTCATTAATGTATAGTCTTGCTAGACGTTCCAGGGGTAGATCTTCTCTTATAGCAAGAAAATGTGCTGACTTGGTAAGACGATCAACAATAACCCATATTGCATCGTTCCTTCTAGGAGTCTTTGGTAGCCCCATGACAAAGACCATTGTAATATTGTCCCATTTCCACTCTGGTATGGGAAGAGGTTGCATGACTCCTCCAGGCTGTTGCCTTCCAGCTTTCACTTGTTGACAAACCATACATCTTGACACAAAATCAGCAATCTCCCTCTTCATGTTGTCCCACCAAAAATGTTCCTTCAAATCTCTATACATTTTGGTGCTCCCAGGGTGTATAGAGAAATTGGAACTATGAGCATCATCCAGTAATTCCCTTTTTAGATCAGGTATATTGGGAACACAAAGTCTCTTCCCGAATTTCAAAATTCCACCTTCATACGCAAAGTCTCTCAATCTCCCATCATTCACAGCTTTAATCTTCTTTTGGAATTCTTCATCATCAGTCTGAGAACTCTTAATCCTTTCTAGTAAAGATGGTTTGGCAACCATTTGAAAAAGCATTGATGTTTCACCTTCCCTGGTTATTCCCATGTCCATCTTCACTAGCTCCATGAAAATTGGATCCCTTTCAATTCTCATATTGTTCAAAACTCCATGGTCTTTTCTACTCAAAGCATCTGCCACCTTGTTTGCCATCCCTGGGTGGTAGTGTATCGTGCAATCATAATCCTTGAGTAATTCAAGCCATCTCCTTTGCCTCATGTTGAGTTCTTTTTGTGAGAAAATATACTTCAAACTCTTGTGATCAGTATAAATCTAACATTTTTCACCATAGAGGTAGTGCCTCCATATCTTCAAAGCAAAGATCACAGCTGCTAACTCAAGATCATGAGTAGGATAGTTTTGTTCATGAATTTTCAACTGTCGTTATGCATAGGCAATAACTCTATCATTCTGCATAAGGACACAGCCAAGTCCTTTCTTTGATGCATCACTATAAATAACGAACCTATCATTCCCCGATGGTAGAGTCAATATAGGAGCATTGACTAATCTTCTCTTCAGTTCTTCGAAACATTCTTCACACTCTTTTGTCCAAACAAATTTAACCCCTTTACGTGTGAGCTTCGTTAATGGGTTAGCCAATCGGGCAAAATTCGGGACGAAACGTCGATAATAACCTGCGAAACCAATAAAACTACGTACCTCAGTTATACTCGAAGGTGCTGGCCATTCTTGGATTGCCTTGGTCTTAGAAGGATCAACAGAGATTCCATCTTTATAGACAATATGGCCAAGAAAAGAAATCTCCTGAAGCCAGAATTCACACTTGCTAAACTTTCCATATAATTCATGCCTCCTCAGAGTCTTCAAGATAATGCGCAAGTGATTTTCATGATCTTTGTAGGTTTTGGAGTATACCAAGATATCATCAATAAATACCACCACAAATTCATCGAGATACTCCTTGAAAACTCTATTCATTAGATCCATGAATACAGAGGGTGCATTAGTCAATCCAAACGGCATTACAGTAAACTCGTAATGCCCGTACCTGGTTCGAAATGCTGTCTTCGGAATGTCTTCTTTCTTTACACACAACTGATGGTATCCAGACCGAAGGTCAATCTTTGAAAAGTATTGAGCTCCATGCAGTTGGTCAAATAAATCATCAATACGAGGTAGGGGATACTTGTTCTTTATTGTTATAGCATTGATCTCCCTGTAGTCGATACATAACCTCATAGATCCATCTTTCTTTTTAACAAAAAGAACAGGGGCTCCCCATGGAGAAACACTAGGGCGAATAAATCCCTTATTACTCAATTCCTCTAGTTGTTTCTTTAGTTCGACTAACTCTACAGTGTCCATTCTATAAGGGGTCTTCGATATAGGCCTTGATCCAGGAATCAAATCAATGGAAAACTCAACTTCTCGTTCTGGAGGATGTCCAGGTAAATCTTCCGGAAATACATCTACAAATTCTTTCACAACAGGTACATCCTCTATTTGAACATTCCTTTCCTCACCGACAGTTATTTCATTCTCTTCCTCCCCAATAATTGAATTAAGTTGAACTACTGGGGGTGGATCTAAATAAGAATTGGGTGGTGACGATTCTGCTCTAAAAATAAGGTGTTCCTTATCATTATCATCAAGAATCGTAACCTCTTTCTTCTTACAATAAATCTTCGCATCATAGTCCGAAATCCAGTCCATACCGAGGATTATATCAAACTCAATCATAGGTATGACGATGAGATCAGCAGATAAAGAAAATTTATGTGCTCTAATGGGGACTGATTCACAAAACTTTGTTGCAACGATACTTCCCTTAGGAGTTTTAACTGACAACTCCCTTATTAAATCAAACTGGAAATATCTAATTTTCTTAGCAAACTGGGAAGATATGAAACAATGCGATGATCCAGAATCAAATAATGCATTTTCTAAACTTGAGGAAACCATTAAATTACCTGCCACCACGTCTTTCGGAGTTTCTACCTCAGCAGTAGTGATAGCATAAGCCTGGCCTTCATCCCTTGGCCTTTTCTGAGGTAAGTTCTCCTGACGCTTAGGACATGCATTTGCATAATGCCCCATCTCCCTGCAATTGTAGCACTGAACGTTGGTAGCTTCCTTCTTCCCCTTGCAATCATGAGCTTGGTGGCCTTTTTCACCACACTTGTAACAGACTCCCATTCCCTTCAGGCAAGCACCGGGGTGTTTCTTCCCGCACTTACCACAAGATGGATATTCAACCTTTCCCTTCTTCCCCTTATTTCCATTCCCAGATTGATCAGCAGGTCTCTTCTTCTCTTGCTTTGCTTTAAAGTCATAAGACTTAGAGAATTCTTTTTCGGTCTTGATAGCACATGAGACAATGTCTTCGTACGATGAAAAGGATTGTGAGACTAATGCTCGACAGAGAAATGGTTTTAACCCATCAAAGAAACGATCAATCTTACTTCTTGGGTTGCGAATATAATCACCAGCGTACCTCTCTAACCTTGTAAAGTTAGCCTCATACTTTGTGACATTCTCATCCTCCTTTTGTCTCAGACTCAGAAATTGTCTTTCCATATCTGCTCGATGGTCGCGAGGAAAGTATTTTTCTAAAAACAGATCTTTGAACTCCCTCCATTCCATGTTTGATACTTCATCATCTTCCTTCATGTTTTGAATCAATGACCACCATTGATCAGCATCTCCAGTGAGGCGGTAAACTGCCATGGTAACTTTTTCCCTTTCACTACTCCCCAAAGCCTGAAATATTTTCTCTAGGGAAAATATCCATTTCTCAGCTACTAAGGGATTTGTACTCCCATTGAACGTTGGTGGTTGTTGTCTCATGAATCGATCTAACATTGATCCTCCACGCTGCGGATCAGGGTGCTCCATACGGGTAAGGTTATTATTCATAACCTGAGTAAGTTGTCCCAGTACGGTGATTAGCTGATCAGCACCAGTTGCATCCCCAGCCCCACTATAATTATCTTGAGCAGGAGGGCAATCCCTGCATGGAGTGCGTGCATTGATACGGTTTCCATTTCTTCCACTAGGCGCCATTTCTAAAAAAAATGGCATAAACTAGATCAGTTTATGCATCAAAATACATAATCCCATACTTATAAAACACTAAACATAAATTGAACTATCTATGGATATAATCCATAATCATAAATATGTTTTCTTTGAGGAAGTATATACTCATAAACCCTTCATAATGATTTGTAAAGAAAGTGAGAGTTATCCTAAGCATATCCCCCGGGAGTGTCGTAACCAAGAGTGCAGCAAGGCCCGTTGTCGTGCACCAGTTCCCGTTCAAGTCTAGCTCAAAGCGGTGTTTTCGGGTTTTACCCCTAGGTACATCTGTGCCAGAGCCGCCTCTACCTGCTCGTATCCAGACAGGGATGTATTGCTCGGAAAACTCACAAAGTCTCTACAATACCAAAATTCTAGGAAGTTCTTCTATACTAATCCTCAAAGTTCATCTTAGGTCTATGTGCTCTAATCAGAGTTTATCTAAATCTAGCTTCCAAGGTTTGTACTAAACTTCCTCTGATACCAACTGTAACGCCCCGACCCCAGCTACCCAGAGTCGGTGCATTACTTACATAACATTGGCATGATCACAAGAAAGATCAAATCTCGAAAGACCGATTGGTTTAGTAGCCTTGGAAACACTAGATATATTCATAAGTTTTACATTACATAATAAAATGAAAAACTACTACAATAACATAATGTCTCCATAATCCACACTCATATCCCCACATAATATCCCTGCAGGTCATTCATAACCTACTTCTTCACTTCCTGGGAAAAATAAAACATTGAAAAGGGGTGAGCTCAAATGCCCAGTAAGGATAACAATATAGCGGAAACTTTCATAAATAAGAATAAACATTTAAGGCAGTGTATAACTAAAACAAAAGCCTTTTAAATATGAACTTTCAACATGGTATGGCATAAATAAAATGATATAATGCCATTTACTTATTCACATGGATATTCTACTAATCGAATAATCACATGCAAAAATTAATAACCACTTTCATAATGTTGGAATGCATAATGCCAGACTATCATAACCACATAGCCAAGGCCTCGTGCCAAGACTACAAATAAGATTTTGTCAAGGCCTTGTGCCAAGACACTAGTTTGTCTCATGAGACCTACCAATGCATCGAGGAGCTATAGCGGGCTCCACCCGTCACTTATTAAGTCCAATGCATTCCCATATGAAAAGGTTTAAACACAACATAAACATTCGTATTAAAACTAGCATACGAAATGTCAATAATTTCACCATAAACTATGAATGGTATAAAAATAGCACATCCATAGTCAAACATATCACAAAACCTTCAATACAATATAGAAGTTTTGTATCATAATAAATCAACTTCAAATAATCTTAAAATCCATCAAAGGATGTTGACGTAGATGAAATCAAAATTTTTTTTAAAGAAATATCTCCTTTTATTTTGAAATCATTTAAGATCCATATAAAATAAAAAATTTTCTTTGAAAATATTCTTATAAGCTTGTAAGGAAAGCTTTGAAGATTTTATAACGGCGTAAAATAACCGCACCCGCCGTATAAGTTAAAAAAAACATTCTTACCTCAATTCTGTCGAAAAGGTTAAAAAGGACCTTGTTTTGAAAACGATGGAAAGATTCCTTTATAAACCTCTTATAAAAAGTCAAAAAAGGGTATAAATGACTTTAACCCATATTCTTGTAAATAGTAAAAATGTTTTGAAATACATTTTTAAGAAACATGGATGTGGATGATAAAGAGATCCCAGTAGATTATTACATATAAACAACCTCGGATAATGAAGAGATTGTGAAATAACCCTTACCTTGTACTTTTCCTTGGTTGGGGTAGGTTAACCTCCTGTATAATGGTGAAATAATTGTTATTAAATTATACAAGAATCATATATATTAATATGATATCATATATGATCTTTTAACATTGATTTATTAATAATATCTTAGAATTATCATCGTTTCGGGTGTTAACTTACTCATTTTCTTTTATATGTTTTGTTACATAAGCCATGTTTGTTGTATCTTATTCATATCCATAATGATATCAAGTCCTTAAACATCATTTTTAAATCATAAAATGATAATTATACTTGAATGGATACGATGGAGAATTAATCTCATCGCGTTCGTGGAGACGGTAGTCCGTACGTACGCACGAGCGACAATATCATTCTTTTGATATTAAAATAATATATAAATGAATGGTATATCATATATACAGAATCATTAACATGTTATATTTATTATTTACATGAGTTACACATCATTATTATACCCATCCAAATAATATTATATTGAATAACAATTACACCACGACGTGGAGACGGTAAGCCGTACGTACGCACGTATGGTGACATGTTATTCAAAGGGTGGATAGAATACTGAATATGGTTGTACCATACTTATAATAACATCACAGTATATGTGAGATACTGGAGTTATTATTTTAGAATGGTAAGAACAAAGGAAGAAGAAGTGGAAGAAGAAATGAACTTAGAAAAGGGTGGTGAAATCATTACCTCTTCTTCGGGTTCTTCCTTTTGATTTGATCAAAAGGGCTCCTTAGGTTGGCTTTCTGATCAAACTAAGGCCTCTAGGTTGTAGTGAGGGATGTTGGGAGATTATTTGGGCAGAGTTTGGCCGAACCAAAAGGCTTTGAAGGTGTGAAGAAATGAGAAGGAGGAGTGCCCTTTTATAAGAGGGGTGAGGGGCACCTTTGGAAAAGCTAGAAATATTAATTTATAATAAATTCATATTCGGTTTCTAATGGCTCCAAAGCTTATTATTCAACGGTTAAGGTGGGGATAGGTCGAAAACCACTCAACCAATAGAATTTAGACAGGTTTGGGTACTTATATTAACCTTATCTTTAAGTATTAACTCTAAGTTAATTAGTTTCACTTTTACAATGTCTCTTTGTATTTTTATATAATATGGTTAATAAACTTACTATATACATCAAAGCGACCCCCAAGTGGTCCATTAATGATTAACCTATCATAATATAAGTCTCTTGGCCGAGCCTTAGATTTTTAGGAATTTAATATCAATTAATAATATAATATTTGTTTTAAGAACTCTTTTATGTCAATTTTGACACTATTCAATAGTTGATTTTTTTGAAAGTCATAACAGATTTATTACTTCGAACAAAGTCCATTAAATCAATCCTAATATATCATATTATCCTAGAAAATTAGTTTAATTCATTAAAAGGTTCATATTATATTTATTTGGGTATTTATAATATCAATTATTTTAATTTTTCACTATTATAGTAATTACTGCATCATCATTGTGTCATAAATAAAATAAATTATTTAATGTCTAAAAATTATAAATAAAATATCATTATGTAGGAAATCTTTTTAGCTTTCTAATGAATATTTATAATCTAAAATCCAACATATATAACCCTATGTAAAAATTGTTGTTCTAAAAGATATATGCTTGTGTCATTTTTGTATTCATTTTAACTAAATTAAAATAAAGTGTCATTATCACTTACAAGTGGATCCATGGGGTCCCAAAATTGACACAAAGATGTCCATGGTCGACCATATATCAACCAATAGGGTTAAGACACGTTTTTAGGGTAATTTAGTATTATTATAATATTATTTTTTTAACCCTTATTTACCGGATTTACCCTTAACCATGGTAAATAAAATATTTACCGCAGTAATTATTCAAAATGTCTAAAAATAAAAGTTACCTATTTACACAATTTGAACATCCTGATTCCAAATATGGAATCCATTTTCCTAAATTCAAAACACAGAAGTGGCAGAAATTAATTTAAAATTAATTCCCGCTGTCAAAACAAAAAGCGTGTTTTTAAGAGATAATAACTATCAAAAGATTGACACTTGTTTATGTTCGGTTTAATTGTAAAATTATGTCCAATGACCAACATTATATTAAATGGTAAAAATATATTCTAAATATACTTTAAAACTACTAAAATTCATAATTTATCACTATTAATTATTTTGATTAAAAAAGTTGTTTTTAATTAAAATTTAGTAATTTTCACTATTCATCAAAATATGAAAGTTATCCGAAAAGTACCAAAATTTCACCTTAGGCTAAATTCGATATTCCGAGTCCAAAAATGAAGTCCATTTTCAAATATAAAATATATATAATTTCAAAAATTAGGTATTACTATTCACAACGGCTAGTTTAATTAGTTGTGGTGTGTGTTAGAACTCGAGGTTGCGTACAACACACGCTATCGCATTATTCAAAGGGAAACGTACCGTAGAAGCTTGGGGTGTTACAGGAAGGGTCATGGTTGGAACCTTTAGATGGTGAGAATTTATACCATAATAAAATGGAATTCAATAATGTTGCACATGGGAAAGTGTTGAACACCCTTTTCTACAAGGATGTGCTGATGTAATGTCACTCCTCCAAGATATGTTTGAGTTTACAGTGAAAATATTAATCATACATTGACTTCTCACCCATTCAACCATCTATAGAGAAAATCTAAATCAATGTCTCCTCCCATGTCTTGTCTTGTATTAATCATAGATTTGGAAAAGCAAGAGAAGAACCCTTCATCTGTGAAATAAATCATGTGGGGGGATTGAACCACTAAGCATATTTCATTTGGGTTCTAGAAACCTAAGACATGAAACATTGACATATTAGAGTCCCCTACAGAGGACTAGGATGTGTGTTTCCTCTAGATTTTATGGTGAAATTTTACTACCATTGTGACCATTATTTCGCCTACCCGAGAAGTCGTGAACACCTTGATTCCATTGACCAGTAGTATTGTTGGGTCGAAATCATATTTATCCTAGTAGCTTAGTGCCCTGAGTCATATGGTTTCTTCTAGGAACTTCTATATACCTATATCAAGAGCCTCACAATTCTTCTCTGAGTCATAGAAGAAGTGTCTCTAAATGTATTGAACAGAGGCTGGTAATAGTATGCAACTCTCCACATTTTCACTATATTTCGATAGACCAAGTTATTCATGGACAATGAAAGTATTTATATAGTTACCATTATCGTTAATATGATTATACCCAACTTATCATATGGTCAAAAGGATGGGGGAATTATTGAATGGTTTGACAGGGATGATCCTCACCATGGGACAGTGCAGTACTAGACAGGTCCTCCAGTAGGTGTCTTTACTCATTAGCAGAGGCAGGAATTTGTCCTTGGAGATCCCTCCAATGAGAAATTTCTAACTACCCTCCCAAAACTCGATAAATACAATGACAATTTTGAATCCTTGACTCCATTAAAGGGGGAACTGAAAGTAGAGACTGATCCTATGGTAGATACCTTACACTAATGGATGAAAATCATAAGAGACTCATCACTAATCTCATTGTTGATCGATGCCTCAATTATAGAACCACCCCATGAGACCCTATCTCTACTAGAGGGGGTAAACATGTCCCCTTATCTATATCTCTTGGTTTAACGATAGTGGCCCCATGAAACTGGTCAGAATAGAATCTGGTGGATATGGCATGTGTAAGAGGTATGAGTCATCTAACCTGTCTGAGTAATGTAATTATCCTCCCCAGGATCCATGATATCCCACCCTCTGAGTTGATGATCTCCCCCCCCCCCCTCATGTTGACAAGCCTATTAATGCATAGGTTTATAGGTACCCTTATCAATATTGGTATCCTCTCCAAGATTACTTGATTGCTTCTCTCACTACTTAATTAAAGGTCTTAGAAACACGATAGGTGATGCATCCCCCTAATGGAATGTATTACCTAGAATGTTTGGAAAACATAAGAGAACCCTCAGAGTTTAGGAATCCTAATTCTTCCCCATTAAATGGAATGGGTGACCTATTTCTAATCCTAGACCACTTTATTTCAAGATGTAGGCCTATGTTGGGGTCCCAAAATAGAAATATTCTTCCAAAATTTTCATTTTTGTTCAAACTCTAGAAGGACCCATGTTTGTTTGGTATAGACAGAAACCCTTAAGTCTATTTCTAGTTGGGAGGGCCTTCGTAAGAACTAATTCTACCAGTTCATTACTATCACATCCAAAAAATGTATCACTGATATATTCAAGTGAAAAACAAAGACTGGTGAATGATTCATGGATTTCTCCTTGGAGGAAAATTTTCAAGTATTCACTCAGCATGATGATATCCATATAGAATCCAATAATAATGTTCATGGGGGAACATCAGGGGTGAGATTATCCCTTCCCTCGTCACTGAAAACATTCAATGTCCATTTTCTGGAGTTTTCTAATAAGGCCTAGTGGCAAGAGAAAGCCTTGTATCATACTTGATAGGCATGCCGATTTTCCAATCCAATTCCAACGGGAAGACCTACCAATGTAGACCATATTTACACCATTCATGATGAGTTCCATGATTTGGTGAATTCTCTAGCACATTTTCATGAAGATCCTTTCCGAGTGTAGCCTTATGAGACACAACATCTCCCAAGACAGAACCTCCAGGAACCTTCTTTCCATGTGCAACCACCTAGATGATATATTATAGCTATTTCCCCTCATCAAGACCAGTTTCATAGAGTTCCCTTTCCAAATATAAGGAACATATCCTATCACTTCTTATATTAATTTTTTCCTTGATATTTTATATTCTCTCTAGAAAATGGAATTTCAAAACATTTAGAGTGAAATAATACCCATGAATTTGGACTCATGGGTCGCCCCAACCATTTCCCTTGACACAATATCCTTAAAAAAACCATAAATGAATGATAGGTTTTCAAGGAATAGCTTCAAGATGAAGTGTATCATGGTTTTTTCTAGTTGGGTGACATTAATATGAAGGTGGATCATGTATTTGTTGACCCTAACAACAACAGTGAGAGACCAGATAAATGGAATCTTGATCACAATCATGGGATGTAGAAATATTATAATTGGTTGGACCTCAAGGAATTTTCAAGCACCCATGGTGTCATTTGATCTTGCTTATTTAAGCTAGAAACTCATTTCATTTCCTTTCATTATCCTTTCAATGCCTCTGAATCCATGTCACAACCCTCCATGTCTCAAAATAATAGGCACCGACAGTTTAGGGATCATTAGAGCCCCCTGACGGTGCTAAACCCATCACACATATTCAATGACTTCAAGTCCCCCAAGTTGGGGAGTGTTATTATAGTATATCTATAATTGGGTGACCTCAATAATTATGAGTAAGAATATTTATTTATGAATTTTATTGGGTTGGTAGACCACGTCATGATTTAAAAAGTGATAAATTCCATGTAAACCCCTCTGGTTCTTCTAGTAGATGCCAATGAAGAAAAGGAAAAGGACATGAGAACATTTATAATTATCATGCTAGTATGTAAAAATTAACAATAAATTTTATTGAGAATAAGAAGTAGGATTTTCAGAAATCTTAGCAAGAACTTTCTTCCCAACCTACTCCATTGGGTACATCTCTGTAGCCAGTCATGTTAGTTGACTGGGTAGCTCAGTCACGATCTTCAAGAGCCGGACCATAGGAAATCAACAATCATCTAGTATCTAGATCAAGACAACATTTAACTGATAGTTATCCAACATTTTCTCATAGTAGTTCATCAAGTCAGTAGTAGAATGTTTCCAGCACTACTCAGAACCCAATAGTTTAGCCTACAGCATCTATTGTACGCACTTCCAAGGGGTGAGCCTCTACATGAATTTTTTCCCTTTAGAATGTATGTATTACATGCTTAAATACCTCAACATATTACCCACAATGCTATTGATCCTATATTATCTCCACTTATCAAATGAAATGTGTGATTCCTTTTCAGAATCATTGAAAATTCCATCTATTTCAAAGCAAAGGTAGATATTGTAGAGGTATAATAGGTAGATGAGGCTGACCAAGGGGAATTCAAATCCACCATCCCGCACTCTTGGGAACATAGGTTTTTACATGTGTAGGGGAACATGAACTCATTTTATATTATAGTCATGTTAAATGGAGTGAAGGTCCACCTCTATCAAATAGAAACTAGTTTGGGGATCGACCAAATCCTGACTTGGACACTCCATAAGCTGGGACTAACAGAAGAAAATCTAACTTCCTCCAATTTGAAAATAATGGTTTATGATAAGAACAAGAATAAATTGAATTGAAATATTCATATAAAAACCTAGTTTGGTGGATTGATATAAAGAATCAAATTCATGTTATTCTATCATAATACCACAACCAACACACTACTGGGGAGGTCCTGACCACATTTTCACATAGTCGTCCCCTCATTATATCACAAATGCCTCAAATAATCCCCCAATGGTTGAGTGGTGTGCTCCTTGGTGATGTGTCCCCCTTTGACTTTTGTTATTAACTCTTTCTAGATGAATATATTACAAGAGAGAGGGGAAGGAGGTTCAGAATAATAGGGCTGAGTGCATCAATGCTTCCAACAGTCTGATATCCACCATTGTCAATCTATGGGAAGACCTAGACGATACCTTCATTATCCCGATTCATTTTTTTGGATCCCACAACATTGGACCTGGTGGATTATGTTTTTCTCCAAAAAAAATGGTTCTCAAATCCCTAAAAAGAATAGAATCCCATATATTACCTCAAAATCTTACACTCAATTGGCTCGGGTGACACCAGATCACCCTACTCCTATGAAGTACTAGGAATTTTTTCCTATGACCCCCATTTCACATCATTACAACATGTTCCGTCAAGCAGGGTTGAATCAAAGGAAGTCAAATCACCACCATTTCATTAATATAAATAATGGACTATGAGGTCAAATGTTAAATTTAAATAGAAAGAGGGATTCTATCTCTAGAGTTTTAGTGAAGTGGGAACCCCTCAGTGAGGATTTCATGTCCGGCCATGTAAGCGCCAGTTCTTCCCCTGAGTCAGCTGGCTAGGAAGATTCACTTCCTCCCACTTATTCATTTATCTCAGACCATGAAGAGGATTAAAAAAATCTCTTACTAAATTTGAAGAAGGATTCTCCTCTAAAATTGAGGAGTTACTCAATTTAAACCCCAATATAGAGTTTTATCTGAGGTGGACACTGATCAGTGCATCCATGTCTCCTAAGGAGTAGAAGAAGTGTGTGAATTTCCTAAAATAGAATTGTTACATATTTTCATGGAACTATGATGAGATACATGGGATAAAACCTCATGTCATTGTTCACTATCTCATCCACCCAGTGAGTTATCACATATTCAAGAAGCCTCTTAAGAATATGCACCACTCTCATGGTTCCATTGTTTAGAACAAAGTAGAAAATCCTATCAAATACAACTTTGTCTGGGAATTCTGTTACCCTAGATCACTATCCAACATTCTCCCAGTCAAGGTGAGAGCTTGTATTCTCGCTGCAACCTGCTGGGTCATCTGGGAGGCCAGGAAAAAAGAGTGACTGGGTACCCGGAGTTCGATCAAACTGATCCAGTTAAGAGCTAGATCGCTGATACATGAGTTAGTCTCACTGGCAAGACTGGAACAACGGTCAATAGTTGCATCCAATTTCTTGCACAGGTCTCGCAACCCCCACGGCACTGAAGGGCGATGGATTAATTGGCACACTCCTTCCAGCGGACTGAAACTTAACATTGGAAGCTCATTCATGCATGGCATTATGAGAGGAAGTGGGGTGCTTTTTGATTCAGAAGGCTCAGTCTTTATGGATTTCAGTGTTACCTTTGGTTTGGGAAATTCGCGGGGGGAAGAGGCCCACGCCCTTCTTACAGGTCTGAGAACTTGCAAGAGCAACAGATTACATGTGTCAGAGGTGGAGTCAGATTCAGAGGTCTTGGTTAACCATGTCCAGGGAAGGTCGAGCGTGCCTTGGGATCTTTCTTATATCATCAGGCAGTGTGCCTTGGAGACCAATCAAGGACAATGCATACAACATAGTTGGAGGGAAATCAATTTTGTGGCGGAGACGCTTGAGAATATCGGAAGTTCTGGGAACGAGGTGGTTATGTATAGAATCTTTGGCTCTCTTCTACACGAGTGTAGGACTTTTTGCTATAGGAAGCCTTAGGGTTACACTACTTTAGGCCCCTCTGAACCCCTCGGATGGCTTTATTCCTTATTGTTCCCTCTTTTTTATTATAATAAAAAAAATCATTCATTCCTTCATCGACTTCTAGAATATCAAATACCATTGTATGAAGAATGTTTTCCCCTTCCAGTGATAGAGTTATTAATTCATTCTACATAAAGGTTCCTAAACCTCTTCTTCATGGAGTTATATTTGGGGTACCACTATATCTGGATGGCCGTTAATGAAGAGGGGTACACTAACTTTAGGGAAATATAAGGGAATTTTGAATATCAAGTGATTCCCTTCAAATTAAAAAATACAGGAGCCACATAACATCGATTCATGTATCATATATTTAATTCAATCCTTAAGACACAAGTTAAATGTTATATGGACCCCATGGTGGTCAAATATCATTAGCATTATGACCATCTCATAAATATTAAGAAAGTTCTTAGATTCCTCTGCCCCCAACATTAGACAATGAACCCTTAAATTGAACATTCAAGGTTAACTCTGGGAATTTTCTTAGCCTTTTCATATGATATAGAGCATTGATATCAACATGGAGAACATTTGGGCCATCAGCCAAATGTAGCCACTAAGAAACCTCCTGGAGCTATGAGGCTTCCATGGACACGTAGCCTATATACACTGTTTTATTTTTAATATGTTCGAAATGTGGAAGCCCTAATCAAGGCTCATGAATATGGGAACAATTTTCATTTGGGAAGTGCAGTGATAAATAATGATAGATTACATCAAGAAGTATCTAATAAAAACCATTAGTTCTGATTCTACCTATCTCATGAAATCCTCTAGTCCTCTACATGACTAACCTAAAATGCTCCCTAAAATCCCTTTAATCCTAAATGAATAATGAGGAAATAGAAACATTTTATATTATCTCAAATACATGCTCCTTGATAGGGATACCAAATACATTCTTAATGATAAGAGTTATCTCATTTTGGTTTTCATAGTAAAAAAATAGTGGCATTACCTATATAATCATGATATATAGTTGGTGTCCCATGTTGAATCACAAAATTTTATCCTAAATCAAACCATACTGATGATGTGGTTGGATCACAGGGTTGTAATCCCTAAAAGACCATCAAATTATAGGCATTGGTAGAATTTTTGGCCACCCATATGACTATTGAAGAATTTCGATTGGATTTTAATTTTCCATATGAGGCTATCCTCTAAATGGATTAGGATATTCTATGTTGGAAGATTCATTTCGATGGTGGCTCCCCGATCCCGATTAGTAAAAGGGTCAACAGTCCCAATCTCAATAGAGTAGGCCTAGGTATCATCTTCATCATGCCCACATAGGTTGTCCTTCTATATTCATTCTTATTGTTAGAAGGCCACACCAAAAATGAGGAATATTATCAAGCTCACTTTAAAGGTCTCTATTTTGATCTGAAGAATAATTTTCCCCACATTAATGAGAATATAGAATATAAATGAGTCATCAAACTGATATATGGTGACTAAATCTTCATAATGAAATATTTTGTTCCGCTAATATAGTGCACTCATCAGCTAATGGACAAGTTCACTACTCATTTTAAAGTGACTCATGTTCATTGGTTGTAGATTGGTAGAGCTAATGCCTAAAAAATCATGGTTTCATATCTTATAGAACCACACCAGGATGACCTAATCATCCATTTAGAATATTGGATGATAATCACCCCACTATTTTAGATGATAATGAAAAGATACAGGTGTACTCACTAGTTTTTGTTGTTTAAATACTAATAACCTTAGGTTCCCCCAAATTAGAGGAAATTATTTATAGGAAAACTACCTTTTTTAGTATCTCTAGTCTCGAGTTCTTCTATCAGACTCACCTAAGAGTGAGAAAATTCATTAGTGTGTCGTATATTTTAACATCTATAGTGGGCCTAAACTTGACCAGACTATTTAAAAAATTTGTTTCAATTGAATTATCATATGTTTCTTCCATGCAGATGAGCATCCCTTGGTTATGTTGAAAGTCCAATATGGGTGATTTGGCACCCATCAGCTAGGATTGAAGCTCTCCCACCTGATTTTTAGGATGGGATACTTTTGGACCACCATGTTCCATGATTACCTCATTTTTTTCATGAGTTCTCATGTGTTTCAGATTCATGCTAACTTTGACCATTGATTTTTAAAAGCTTATTCACACCATCAAGTATTCTTAGACTATTTATGAATTGGGACATGAACTTTTTGGCTTGTAACCACCCACGACAGTTTGTCAATGAAGGTTTATTCTGACTATAACAGACTTCTTCTCTATGTAAGTAGAATAAATCCCCCTCAAGGATGTTATATCCTGATATATGATCAATTTTCTGATATCTCACATCATCTATCAATTTTGAGTTCCTCTCACTATTCTCATAGAAAATGACACCAACTTAAGAGTTTTTGAGAAAAAGAAATTGTATTCCAAGTTCAAAATCCAATCCAACCATAATTCGTGCTACCATTCATATAAAAATAGATAGATTGAAGAATTCAAAAAAACCTCTCCGGTATTATGAATAATATTTTGGGCTGAAATAAAAATATTAGGCTAGACAAGCACCGAAACACCCTTTGTCCCTATCTGATGATGACTCATAATTCCACCCAGGTTACCCCATACTCCCTAGTGTATGGAATATAGGTCATATTTCCCATAGAGATTCATATTACATTAAACTAAATATCTATTTATGACTTTTAAAAACCATAAAAAATAGAATAACCACATCTTTCTGAGATGGAATCCCTTAACGAAAAATAGACTTTAGGCCTTGTAAAATCTAGTGAGGCACCATAACAGGATAGAAAGAAATTTCAACAAGAAGGTTCTCCTCCAATCCTTCCTCTTGTGTAACATGGTACTGGCTCTTAGAACACTGACAATTTATGCAAAAAAATCCACCAATTTTGGAGCCCAAGTGGTAAGGACCTTACATAATCCATATGGTTTATTCTAATAGTGAGTACTCTTTAATCACCATAGATGGAGAGCATATCAAACCACCCAAAAACACTAAATTTTTCAAGATTTACTTCTTCTAAGAATTCCAAGTCCATGACACACAACTTTAAAATGTTTTTGGTTCCCCCTAAGAATGTGTTTTGTGGCGTTGGGCCTCTTGGGACCCTAGTTTATAGATGGTTTTTCACTCCTCTGCACTAAACATATCTTTTTTGTATACTCAACCAATGGTTTGAACTATATGACCTTAAACTAAGATACCTTTGGTTTGAATATTATGAACAAAAACTAAAATCCATGGTCTAAGAAACATGACCTTAAATTTGTTGAAATTAGTATAATCATTACAACCATAAACTATTTTCATCCCTTATAGATGGAGTTTTATTTGTTGTAACTAAAAATCTGAACAATATGTAAAACCTGAGCATAAACTATGATTTAGTCCCATGTAAAACTGGGATGTCACTTAATGAGAGATGATTTTACCCAGTATAATCATGATTTCTTATATAATAAGTATGTTAATATCAAATAATTATTATCCTATATATAATTGTGAATCCTTTAATCGTAAGTATGATATAGTTAAAACATGTTGGCCCATTCTCTGAACATGGTATTCCCAATTAGAAACGTGGGATACCTCAATTCCCCTTCTGAATAGGATCCCCCCATTGGTTTTGTTCATCTAACATGTCATGATCAAAAACTGCATGTGGCTTAATTCCCTTCCTTATGGGATAATTAGCCACACCTATACCTTCTCTCTTCAGTTTTATCCATGACTTTATCAACCCTTCATCACATTTTCCTCATTTATGGTCCCAACATCAGAACCTTAAACAATGTGAAGTTCTTCTCAAGGCTTGAATGTGGTAGGCAATAATTTTTGGGATCCATTCACATTTGGTCTTACCTCTATTGTTCTACAAAGATACCCTTGAAACCAACACACCAGTGGAAAAAACGTTTAAAACGTCGGCATTTTTCATGTCAGTTTTATATAACTGAAATGAAAAGCTGTAAAAATCGATTTATCACGTCGGTTATACAACAACTGACATGATAAATCAATGAGAATAAATTTTTTACATCAGTTATGTTATAACTGACATGACATATCGAATCTGGGTTCTTTATCATGTCAGTTATTTTATAACCAACCTGATAAAGAAAATCTCAGAAATTTATCACATCAGTTATAAAATAACTGATTTGATAAAGTGAAATTTATAATGTTTTTTATCAAATAACTGATGTTATAAACATAAAAATTAGTTTTTCATGTAGGTTATTAAATAATCAGTGTGATATTTCTTTTAAATGATTTATCACACCCCATATTCAGTCATTCTATTTTTTTCGATCGAACAACCTGCAACTCATCTCTCTCGTGTGGAAAACCTATAAAGGATTCTTTGAATTCATTCCCTCCAACCTCATTTTTCCAACATCATTCATCATCTTTATTACCACTTTATCTATTAGGTCGACTCACAAAACTCAAGTAAGCCTCACACGGCTCGGTGTCATTTTTTATTTTTCACGATGCCTTAAACTATTTTTTTGAGATATTATTTTTCTATATTTGTTCATGAGATCATGGTAAGATTCAGAGTGTTCATTTATACCATGCTAAAATAATTTCTGGTAAAATAAACCATGGATGTGATATCATGCCAGTTTAAAATTTGTAACACCCCAAGCTTCTACGGTACGTTTCCCTTTGAATAATGCGATAGCGTGTGTTGTACGCAACCTCGAGTTCTAACACACACCACACCTAATTAAACTAGCCGTTGTGAATAGTAATACCTAATTTTTGAAATTATATATATTTTATATTTGAAAATGGACTTCATTTTTGGACTCGGAATATCGAATTTAGCCTAAGGTGAAATTTTGGTACTTTTCGGATAACTTTCATATTTTGACGAATAGTGAAAATTACTAAATTTTAATTAAAAACAACTTTTTTAATCAAAATAATTAATAGTGATAAATTATGAATTTTAGTAGTTTTAAAGTATATTTAGAATATATTTTTACCATTTAATATAATGTTGGTCATTGGACATAATTTTACAATTAAACCGAACATAAACAAGTGTCAATCTTTTGATAGTTATTATCTCTTAAAAACACGCTTTTTGTTTTGACAGCGGGAATTAATTTTGAATTAATTTCTGCCACTTCTGTGTTTTGAATTTAGGAAAATGGATTCCATATTTGGAATCAGGATGTTCAAATTGTGTAAATAGGTAACTTTTATTTTTAGACATTTTGAATAATTACTGCGGTAAATATTTTATTTACCATGGTTAAGGGTAAATCTGGTAAATAAGGGTTAAAAAAATAATATTATAATAATACTAAATTACCCTAAAAACGTGTCTTAACCCTATGGGTTGATATATGGTCGACCATGGACATCTTTGTGTCAATTTTGGGACCCCATGGATCCACTTGTAAGTGATAATGACACTTTATTTTAATTTAGTTAAAATGAATACAAAAATGACACAAGCATATATCTTTTAGAACAACAATTTTTACATAGGGTTATATATGTTGGATTTTAGATTATAAATATTCATTAGAAAGATAAAAATATTTCCTACATAATGATATTTTATTTATAATTTTTATACATTAAATAATTTATTTTATTTATGACACAATGATGATGCAGTAATTACTATAATAGTGAAAAATTAAAATAATTGATATTATAAATACCCAAATAAATATAATATGAACCTTTTAATGAATTAAACTAATTTTATAGGCTAATATGATATATTAGGAGTGATTTAATGGACTTTTTTCGAAGTAATCAATCTTTTATGAGTTTCAAAAAAATCAACTATTGAATAGTGTCAAAATTGACATAAAAGAGTTCTTAAAACAAATATTATATTATTAATTGAAATTAAATTCCTAAAAATCTAAGGTTCGGCCAAGAGACTTATATTATGATAGGTTAATCATTAATGGACCACTTGGGGGTCGCTTGGATGTATATAGTAAGTTTATTAACCATATTATATAAAAATACAAAGAGACATTGTAAAAGTGAAACTAATTAACTTAGAGTTAATACTTAAAGATAAGGTTAATATAAGTACCCAAACCTGTCTAAATTATATTGGTTGAGTGGTTTGCGACCTATCCCCACCTTAACCTTTGAATAATAAGCTTTGGAGCCATTAGAAACCGAATATGAATTTATTATAAATTAATATTTCTAGCTTTTCCAAAGGTGCCCCTCACCCCTCTTATAAAAGGGCACTCCTCCTTCTCATTTCTTCACACCTTCAAAGCCTTTTGGTTCGGCCAAACTCTGCCCAAATAATCTCCCAACATCCCTCACTAAAACCTAGAGGCCTTAGTTTGATCAGAAAGCCAACCTAAGGAGCCCTTTTGATCAAATCAAAAGGAAGAACCCGAAGAAGAGGTAATGATTTCACCACCCTTTTCTAAGTTCATTTCTTCTTCCACTTCTTCTTCCTTTGTTCTTACCATTCTAAAATAATAACTCCAGTATCTCACATATACTATGATGTTATTATAAGTATGGTACAACCATATTCAGTATTCTATCCACCCTTTGAATAACATGTCACCATACGTGCGTACGTACGGCTTACCGTCTCCACGTCGTGGTGTAATTGTTATTCAATATAATATTATTTGGATGGGTATAATAATGATGTGTAACTCATGTAAATAATAAATATAAAATGTTAATGATTCTGTATATATGATATACCATTCATTTATATATTATTTTAATATCAAAAGAATGATATTGTCGCTCGTGCGTACGTACGGACTACCGTCTCCACGAACGCGATGAGATTCATTCTCCATCGTATCCATTCAAGTATAATTATCATTTTATGATTTAAAAATGATGTTTAAGGACTTGATATCATTCTGGATATGAATAAGATACAACAAACATGGCTTATGTAACAAAACATATAAAAGAAAATGAGTAAGTTAACACCCGAAACGATGATAATTCTAAGATATTATTAATCAATGTTAAAAGATCATATATGATATCATATTAATATATATGATTCTTGTATAATTTAATAACAATTATTTCACCATTATACAGGAGTTTAACCTACCCCAACCAAGGAAAAGTACAAGGTAAGGGTTATTTCACAATCTCTTCATTATCCGAGGTTGTTTATATGTAATAATCTACTGGGATCTCTTTATCATCCACATCCATGTTTCTTAAAAATGTATTTCAAAACATTTTTACTATTTACAAGAATATGGGTTAAAGTCATTTATACCCTTTTTTGACTTTTTATAAGAGGTTTATAAAGGAATCTTTCCGTCGTTTTCAAAACAAGGTCCTTTTTAACCTTTTCGACAGAATTGAGGTAAGAATGTTTTTTTTAACTTATACGGCGGGTGCGGTTATTTTACGCCTTTATAAAATCTTCAATGCTTTCCTTACAAGCTTATAAGAATATTTTCAAAGAAAATGTTTTATTTTATATGGATCTTAAATGATTTCAAAATAAAAGGAGATATTTCTTTAAAAAAAAATTTTGATTTCATCTACGTCAACATCCTTTGATGGATTTTAAGATTATTTGATGTTGATTTATTATGATACAAAACTTCTATATTGTATTGAAGGTTTTGTGATATGTTTGACTATGGATGTGCTATTTTTATACCATTCATAGTTTATGGTGAAATTATTGACATTTCGTATGCTAGTTTTAATACGAATGTTTATGTTGTGTTTAAACCTTTTCATATGGGAATGCATTGGACTTAATAAGTGACGGGTGGAGCCCGCTATAGCTCCTCGATGCATCGGTAGGTCTCATGAGACAAACTAGTGTCTTGGCACAAGGCCTTGACAAAATCTTATTTGTAGTCTTGGCACGAGGCCTTGGCTATGTGGTTATGATAGTCTGGCATTATGCATTCCAACATTATGAAAGTGGTTATTAATTTTTGCATGTGATTATTCGATTAGTAGAATATCCATCTGAATAAGTAAATGGCATTATTTCATTTTATTTATTCCATACCATGTTGAAAGTTCATATTTAAAAGGCTTTTGTTTTAGTTATACACTGCCTTAAATGTTTATTCTTATTTATGAAAGTTTCCGCTATATTGTTATCCTTACTGGGCATTTGAGCTCACCCCTTTTCAATGTTTTATTTTTCCCAGGAAGTGAAGAAGTAGGTTATGAATGACCTGCAAGGATATTATGTGGGGATATGAGTGTGGATTATGGATACATTATGTTATTGTAGTAATTTTTCATTTTATGATGTAATGTAAAACTTATGAATATATCTAGTGTTTCCAAGGCTACTAAACCAATCGGTCTTTCGAGATTTGATCTTTCTTGTGATCATGCCAATGTTATGTAAGTAATGCACCGACTCTGGGTAGCTGGGGTCGGGGCGTTACAGTTGGTATCAGAGGAAGTTTAGTACAAACCTTGAAAGCTAGATTTAGATAAACTCTGATTAGAGCACATAGACCTAAGATGAACTTTGAGGATTAGTATAGAAGAACTTCCTAGAATTTTGGTATTGTAGAGACTTTGTGAGTTTTCCGAGCAATACATCCCTGTCTGGATACGAGCAGGTAGAGGCGGCTCTGGCACAGATGTACCTAGGGGTAAAACCCGAAAACACCGCTTTGAGCTAGACTCGAACGGGAACTGGTGCACGACAACGGGCCTTGCTGCACTCTTGGTTACGACACTCCCGGGGGATATGCTTAGGATAACTCTCACTTTCTTTACAAATCATTATGAAGGGTTTATGAGTATATACTTCCTCAAAGAAAACATATTTATGATTATGTATTATATCCATAGATAGTTCAATTTATGTTTAGTGTTTTATAAGTATGGGATTATGTATTTTGATGCATAAACTGATCTAGTTTATGCCATTTTTTTAGAAATGGCGCCTAGTGGAAGAAATGGAAACCGTATCAATGCACGCACTCCATGTAGGGATTGCCCTCCTGCTCAAGATAATTATAGTGGGGCTGGGGATGCAACTGGTGCTGATCAGCTAATCACCGTACTGGGACAACTTACTCAGGTTATGAATAATAACCTTACCCGTATGGAGCACCCTGATCCGCAGCGTGCAGGATCAATGTTAGATCGATTCATGAGACAACAACCACCAACGTTCAATGGGAGTACAAATCCCTTAGTAGCTGAGCAATGGATATTTTCCCTAGAGAAAATATTTCAGGCTTTGGGGAGTAGTGAAAGGGAAAAAGTTACCATGGCAGTTTACCACCTCACTGGAGATGCTGATCAATGGTGGTCATTGATTCAAAACATGAAGGAAGATGATGAAGTATCAAACATGGAATGGAGGGAGTTCAAAGATCTGTTTTTAGAAAAATACTTTCCTCGCGACCATCGAGCAGATATGGAAAGACAATTTCTGAGTCTGAGACAAAAGGAGGATGAGAATGTCACAAAGTATGAGGCTAACTTTACAAGGTTAGCGAGGTACGCTGGTGATTATATTCGCAACCCAAGAAGTAAGATTGATCGTTTCTTTGATGGGTTAAAACCATTTCTCTGTCGATCATTAGTCTCACAATCCTTTTCATCGTACGAAGACATTGTCTCATGTGCTATCAAGACCGAAAAAGAATTCTCTAAGTCTTATGACTTTAAAGCAAAGCAAGAGAAGAAGAGACCTGCTGATCAATCTGGGAATGGAAATAAGGGGAAGAAGGGAAAGGTTGAATATCCATCTTGTGGTAAGTGCGGGAAGAAACACCCCGGTGCTTGCCTGAAGGGAATGAGAGTCTGTTACAAGTGTGGTGAAAAAGGCCACCAAGCTCATGATTGCAAGGGGAAGAAGGAAGCTACCAACGTTCAGTGCTACAATTGCAGGGAGATGGGGCATTATGCAAATGCATGTCCTAAGCGTCAGGAGAACTTACCTCAGAAAAGGCCAAGGGATCAAGGCCAGGCTTATGCTATCACTACTGCTGAGGTAGAAACTCCGAAAGACGTGGTGGCAGGTAATTTAATGGTTTCCTCAAGTTTAGCAAATGCATTATTTGATTCTAGATCATCGCATTGTTTCATATCTTCCCAGTTTGCTAAGAAAATTAGATATTTCCAATTTGATTTAATAAGGGATTTGTCAGTTAAAACTCCTAAGGGAAGTATCGTTGCAACAAAGTTTTGTGAATCAGTCCCCATTAGAGCACATAAATTTTCTTTATCTGCTGATCTCATCGTCATACCTATGATTGAGTTTGATATAATCCTCGGTATGGACTGGCTTTCGGACTATGATGCGAAGATTTATTGTAAGAAGAAAGAGGTTACGATTCTTGATGATAATGATAAGGAACACCTTATTTTTAGAGCAGAATCGTCACCACCTAATTCTTATTTAGATCCACCCCCAGTAGTTCAACTTAATTCAATTATTGGGGAGGAAGAGAATGAAATAACTGTCGGTGAGGAAAGGAATGTTCAAATAGAGGATGTACCTGTTGTGAAAGAATTTGTAGATGTATTTCCGGAAGATTTACCTGGACATCCTCCAGAACGAGAAGTTGAGTTTTCCATTGATTTGATTCCTGGATCAAGGCCTATATCGAAGCCCCCTTATAGAATGGCCACTGTAGAGTTAGTCGAACTAAAGAAACAACTAGAGGAATTGAGTAATAAGGGATTTATTCGCCCTAGTGTTTCTCCATGGGTAGCCCCTGTTCTTTTTGTTAAAAAGAAAGATGGATCTATGAGGTTATGTATCGACTACAGGGAGATCAATGCTATAACAATAAAGAACAAGTATCCCCTACCTCGTATTGATGATTTATTTGACCAACTGCATGGAGCTCAATACTTTTCAAAGATTGACCTTCGGTCTGGATACCATCAGTTGTGTGTAAAGAAAGAAGACATTCCGAAGACAGCATTTCGAACCAGGTACGGGCATTACGAGTTTACTGTAATGCCGTTTGGATTGACTAATGCACCCTCTGTATTCATGGATCTAATGAATAGATTTTTCAAGGAGTATCTCGATGAATTTGTGGTGGTATTTATTGATGATATCTTGGTATACTCCAAAACCTACAAAGATCATGAAAATCACTTGCGCATTATCTTGAAGACTCTGAGGAGGCATGAATTATATGGAAAGTTTAGCAAGTGTGAATTCTGGCTTCAGGAGATTTCTTTTCTTGGCCATATTGTCTCTAAAGATGGAATCTCTGTTGATCCTTCTAAGACCAAGGCAATCCAAGAATGGCCAGCACCTACGAGTATAACTGAGGTACGTAGTTTTATTGGTTTGGCAGGTTATTATCGACGTTTCGTCCAGAATTTTGCCCGATTGGCTAACCCATTAACGAAGCTCACACGTAAAGGGGTTAAATTTGTTTGGACAAAAGAGTGTGAAGAATGTTTCGAAGAACTGAAGAGAAGATTAGTCAATGCTCCTATATTGACTCTACCATCGGGGAATGATGGGTTCGTTATTTATAGTGATGCATCAAAGAAAGGACTTGGCTGTGTCCTTATGCAGAATGATAGAGTTATTGCCTATGCATCACGACAGTTGAAAATTCATGAACAAAACTATCCTACTCATGATCTTGAGTTAGCAGCTGTGATCTTTGCTTTGAAGATATGGAGGCACTACCTCTATGGTGAAAAATGTGAGATTTAAACTGATCACAAGAGTTTGAAGTATATTTTCTCACAAAAAGAACTCAACATGAGGCAAAGGAGATGGCTTGAATTACTCAAGGATTATGATTGCACGATACACTACCACCCAGGGAAGGCAAACAAGGTGGCAGATGCTTTGAGTAGAAAAGACCATGGAGTTTTGAACAATATGAGAATTGAAAGGGATCCAATTTTCATGGAGCTAGTGAAGATGGACATGGGAATAACCAGGGAAGGTGAAACATCAATGCTTTTTCAAATGGTTGCCAAACCATCTTTACTAGAAAGGATTAAGAGTTCTCAGACTGATAATGAAGAATTCCAAAAGAAGATTAAAGCTGTGAATGATGGGAGATTGAGAGACTTTGCGTATGAAGGTGGAATTTTGAAATTCGGGAAGAGACTTTGTGTTCCCAATATACCTGATCTAAAAAGGGAATTGCTGGATGATGCTCATAGTTCCAATTTCTCTATACACCCTGGGAGCACCAAAATGTATAGATATTTGAAGGAACATTTTTGGTGGGACAACATGAAGAGGGAGATTGCTGATTTTGTGTCAAGATGTATGGTTTGTCAACAAGTGAAAGCTGGAAGGCAACAGCCTGGAGGAGTCATGCAACCTCTTCCCATACCAGAGTGGAAATGGGACAATATTACAATGGACTTTGTCATGGGGCTACCAAAGACTCCTAGAAGGAATGATGCAATATGGGTTATTGTTGATCGTCTTACCAAGTCAGCACATTTTCTTGCTATAAGAGAAGATCTACCCCTGGAACGTCTAGCAAGACTATACATTAATGAAGTTGTGAGACTTCATGGAGTACCCCTATCGATTGTTTCTGATCGTGATCCCCGTTTTACTTCAAGATTTTGGAAAAGTCTTCAGAAATCCCTGGATACTGAACTTCATTTGAGCACTGCTTACCACCCTCAGACAGACGGACAATCAGAACGGACTATTCAGACCTTAGAAGACATGTTGAGATCTTGCTCACTTGATTTTCACGGTATGTGGGATCAATATTTACCACTAGTAGAATTTTCCTATAACAATAGCTTCCATTTGAGTATTCAGATGGCACCATATGAAGCGTTATACGGAAAGAGATGTCGTACACCAACCTGTTGGGATGACGTTGGTGAAAGAAAACTTGTAGGCCCAGAACTGGTGGAGGAAACGGTGGAAAAGGTGAAGGTAATCCAAAATCACATTAAAGCAGCTCAAAGTAGGCAGAAGAGCTATGCCGATATTCGAAGGAAGGATTTCGAATTTCAAGTCGGTGATCATGTTTTCCTGAAGGTATCTCCGTGGAAGGGAGTCATACGTTTTGGTAAGAAAGGTAAATTGAGTCCCAGGTACATCGGACCTTTCGAAATTCTAGAACGAATTGGGGCTGTAGCTTACCGATTGGCAATGCCGCCAAGTCTCTCCAAAGTTCACGATGTGTTCCACGTATCTCTGTTGAGGAAATACATGCCTGACCCAACGCATGTACTCACCTATGAAGATTTAGAACTGGAACCCGATCTGTCTTATTGCGAAGAGGCCATCAAGATTCTTGATACGAGAGAACAAGTGCTGAGAAACCGGACGACGCGTCTGGTAAAAGTTTTGTGGAGGAATCATAAGATGGAAGAGGCAACGTGGGAACCCGAGGAACTTATGATGAAGAACCAGCCGAGTCTTTTTATGCAGTAATACCCTAGAAATTGCAAGGACGCAATTATTTGAAGGAGGGGAGAATGTAACACCCCAAGCTTCTACGGTACGTTTCCCTTTGAATAATGCGATAGCGTGTGTTGTACGCAACCTCGAGTTCTAACACACACCACAACTAATTAAACTAGCCGTTGTGAATAGTAATACCTAATTTTTGAAATTATATATATTTTATATTTGAAAATGGACTTCATTTTTGGACTCGGAATATCGAATTTAGCCTAAGGTGAAATTTTGGTACTTTTCGGATAACTTTCATATTTTGATGAATAGTGAAAATTACTAAATTTTAATTAAAAACAACTTTTTTAATCAAAATAATTAATAGTGATAAATTATGAATTTTAGTAGTTTTAAAGTATATTTAGAATATATTTTTACCATTTAATATAATGTTGGTCATTGGACATAATTTTACAATTAAACCGAACATAAACAAGTGTCAATCTTTTGATAGTTATTATCTCTTAAAAACACGCTTTTTGTTTTGACAGCGGGAATTAATTTTAAATTAATTTCTGCCACTTCTGTGTTTTGAATTTAGGAAAATGGATTCCATATTTGGAATCAGGATGTTCAAATTATGTAAATAGGTAACTTTTATTTTTAGACATTTTGAATAATTACTGCGGTAAATATTTTATTTACCATGGTTAAGGGTAAATCCGGTAAATAAGGGTTAAAACAATAATATTATAATAATACTAAATTACCCTAAAAACGTGTCTTAACCCTATTGGTTGATATATGGTCGACCATGGACATCTTTGTGTCAATTTTGGGACCCCATGGATCCACTTGTAAGTGATAATGACACTTTATTTTAATTTAGTTAAAATGAATACAAAAATGACACAAGCATATATCTTTTAGAACAACAATTTTTACATAGGGTTATATATGTTGGATTTTAGATTATAAATATTCATTAGAAATCTAAAACGATTTCCTACATAATGATATTTTATTTATAATTTTTAGACATTAAATAATTTATTTTATTTATGACACAATGATGATGCAGTAATTACTATAATAGTGAAAAATTAAAATAATTGATATTATAAATACCCAAATAAATATAATATGAACCTTTTAATGAATTAAACTAATTTTATAGGCTAATATGATATATTAGGATTGATTTAATGGACTTTGTTCGAAGTAATCAATCTGTTATGAGTTTCAAAAAAATCAACTATTGAATAGTGTCAAAATTGACATAAAAGAGTTCTTAAAACAAATATTATATTATTAATTGATATTAAATTCCTAAAAATCTAAGTTTCGGCCAAGAGACTTATATTATGATAGGTTAATAATTAATGGACCACTTGGGGGTCTCTTGGATGTATATAGTAAGTTTATTAACCATATTATATAAAAATACAAAGAGACATTGTAAAAGTGAAACTAATTAACTTAGAGTTAATACTTAAAGATAAGGTTAATATAAGTACCCAAACCTGTCTAAATTCTATTGGTTGAGTGGTTTTCGACCTATCCCCACCTTAACCTTTGAATAATAAGCTTTGGATCCATTAGAAACCGAATATGAATTTATTATAAATTAATATTTCTAGCTTTTCCAAAGGTGCCCCTCACCCCTCTTATAAAAGGGCACTCCTCCTTCTCATTTCTTCACACCTTCAAAGCCTTTTGGTTCGGCCAAAATCTGCCCAAATAATCTCCCAACATCCCTCACTACAACCTAGAGGCCTTAGTTTGATCAGAAAGCCAACCTAAGGAGCCCTTTTGATCAAATCAAAAGGAAGAACCCGAAGAAGAGGTAATGATTTCACCACCCTTTTCTAAGTTCATTTCTTCTTCCACTTCTTCTTCCTTTGTTCTTACCATTCTAAAATAATAACTCCAGTATCTCACATATACTGTGATGTTATTATAAGTATGGTACAACCATATTCAGTATTCTATCCACCCTTTGAATAACATGTCACCATACGTGCGTACGTACGGCTTACCGTCTCCACGTCGTGGTGTAATTGTTATTCAATATAATATTATTTGGATGGGTATAATAATGATGTGTAACTCATGTAAATAATAAATATAACATGTTAATGATTCTGTATATATGATATACCATTCATTTATATATTATTTTAATATCAAAAGAATGATATTGTCGCTCGTGCGTACGTACGGACTACCGTCTCCACGAACGCGATGAGATTCATTCTCCATCGTATCCATTCAAGTATAATTATCATTTTATGATTTAAAAATGATGTTTAAGGACTTGATATCATTCTGGATATGAATAAGATACAACAAACATGGCTTATGTAACAAAACATATAAAAGAAAATGAGTAAGTTAACACCCGAAACGATGATAATTCTAAGATATTATTAATCAATGTTAAAAGATCATATATGATATCATATTAATATATATGATTCTTGTATAATTTAATAACAATTATTTCACCATTATACAGGAGTTTAACCTACCCCAACCAAGGAAAAGTACAAGGTAAGGGTTATTTCACAATCTCTTCATTATCCGAGGTTGTTTATATGTAATAATCTACTGGGATCTCTTTATCATCCACATCCATGTTTCTTAAAAATGTATTTCAAAACATTTTTACTATTTACAAGAATATGGGTTAAAGTCATTTATACCCTTTTTTGACTTTTTATAAGAGGTTTATAAATGAATCTTTCCGTTGTTTTCAAAACAAGGTCTTTTTTAACCTTTTCGACAGAATTGAGGTAAGAATGTTTTTTTAACTTATACGGCGGGTGCGGTTATTTTACGCCGTTATAAAATCTTCAAAGCTTTCCTTACAAGCTTATAAAAATATTTTCAAATAAAATGTTTTATTTTATATGGATCTTAAATGATTTCAAAATAAAAGGAGATATTTCTTTAAAAAAAAAATTTGATTTCATCTACGTCAACATCCTTTTATGGATTTTAAGATTATTTGAAGTTGATTTATTATGATACAAAACTTCTATATTGTATTGAAGGTTTTGTGATATGTTTGACTATGGATGTGCTATTTTTATACCATTCATAGTTTATGGTGAAATTATTGACATTTCGTATGCTAGTTTTAATACGAATGTTTATGTTGTGTTTAAACCTTTTCATATGGGAATGCATTGGACTTAATAAGTGACGGGTGGAGCCCGCTATAGCTCCTCGATGCATCGGTAGGTCTCATGAGACAAACTAGTGTCTTGGCACAAGGCCTTGACAAAATCTTATTTGTAGTCTTGGCACGAGGCCTTGGCTATGTGGTTATGATAGTCTGGCATTATGCATTCCAACATTATGAAAGTGGTTATTAATTTTTGCATGTGATTATTCGATTAGTAGAATATCCATGTGAATAAGTAAATGGCATTATTTCATTTTATTTATGCCATACCATGTTGAAAGTTCATATTTAAAAGGCTTTTGTTTTAGTTATACACTGCCTTAAATGTTTATTCTTATTTATGAAAGTTTCCGCTATATTGTTATCCTTACTGGGCATTTGAGCTCACCCCTTTTCAATGTTTTATTTTTCCCAGGAAGTGAAGAAGTAGGTTATGAATGACCTGCAGGGATATTATGTGGGGATATGATTGTGGATTATGGAGACATTATGTTATTGTAGTAGTTTTTCATTTTATGATGTAATGTAAAACTTATGAATATATCTAGTGTTTCCAAGGCTACTAAACCAATCGGTCTTTCGAGATTTGATCTTTCTTGTGATCATGCCAATGTTATGTAAGTAATGCACCGACTCTGGGTAGCTGGGGTCGGGGCGTTACAAAATTTTTCTGTGTTCTTCCGTGTGTGGGTGCGTGTACAGGGGTGTCCAAGGGGGTGGGGGTTGTCCAAGTGGGTGGGGGTTTCTAAGAGGGTGGGTGCATTTCCAAGGGTGGGGGTGTCTAGGGGTGTCAAAGGAGTGAGGGTGGTGTCCAATGGGTATGGGGGCTGTCCAAGGGGGTAGGGGTGTCCAGGGGGTGGGGGTGGGGTGGTGTCTAGTTGGTGAGTGGGCTATCCAAGGAGGTAGGGGTTGTCCAAGGGGGTGGGGGTATCTAGAGGTGGGGGGGATATCCAAGGGGTGGGGGGTTTCTAGAGTGGGGGGGGGGGGTTTCCAGGTGGGGGGGTTGTCTAGAGGGTTGGGGGGTTGTCTATGGGGTAGGGTCCATCCAGAGGGTTGGGGGCAGTACAAGGTGGTGGTGTCCAAGGGGAGTCCAAGGGGGTGGGGGTGGTGTCCTGGGGGTGATGGGGCTATCTAGGGGGGAGGGGTGTCCATGTGTGGGGGTGGTGTCCAGGGGGGTGAGTGAGCTGTCCAAGGGGGTAGGGGATGTCCCAGGGGGTGGGGATGTCTAGCGGGTGAGGGATGACTAGAGGGGTCGGGGGTTGTCTGGGGGGTGGGGCTGTCCAAGGGGGTGGTGGTGTCCAGGGGGTGTCCAAGGGGTGGGGGTGTTTTCCAGGGGGTGATGAGGCTTTCTGAGGGGGTGGGGGTGTCCAGAGGGTGGGGGTGTCCAGGGGGGTGGTGGGACTGTCCAGAGGGTTGGGTTGTTGTCCAGGGGGTGGGGGTGTCCAAGGGGGTGGTGGTGTCCAGGGGGTGTGAAAGGGGGTGGGGATTTCCAGGGGTGAGGGGGTTGTATAGGGGGTGGAAGTATCTAGGGGGTGGGGGTGTCTAGGGGAGTGGCCAATGGGGTAGGGGTGGGGTGGTGTCTAGGGGTGAAGGGGCTTTCCAAGGGGGTAGGGGTATCCATGAGGTGGGGGTGGTTTCCATGGGTGAGGGGGTTGTCCAGACGGTGGGGGGTCCATGGGGTGTCTACGGGGGTGGGGGTGGTGTCCAGTGGGTGGGGTGTCTAAGAGGGTGGGGGTGGTGTCCAGGGGGTGAGTGGGCTATCCAAGGGGGTAGGGGGAAACTAGGGGGTGGTGTTTCCATGGGTGGGGGTGTCCAGAGGGGTGGGGTGCTGTTTAGGGGTTTGGGGTAGTATAGGTGGTGGTGGTGTCTAGGGGGGGTCTAAGGGGGTGGGGGTGGTGTCCAATGGGTTTTGGGGTAAGACATACCCTTCACCCCCCTGGACACCACTCCCCACCCCCTAGACACCCCCACCCCCATGGACACCCCCACCCCCTGGACTGGTTCCCACCCCCTGGTCACCCCTACAACCTTGGACACCCTAGACATCCCCCTACCCCCATGGACAACCCCTACCCCCTCGGATTTCCCCCCCACCCCAGATAGCCCCTACCCCCTTTGACACCCCCTTGGTATATATATATATATATATCCCAATAGTTTCATTGAAACCATTGGCATATTTTCACTTCAGGTAGTCTACACCAATAGTTCTTTTAGAATCAATGGTATAGGTCTATTGTAATGACCATCATGCCAATGGTGGGTGAAACCATTGGGGAATTCTATCCCAATGGTTTTAGGGGCTATCCCAATAGTTTTAAATCTTTGGGATATGTGAAATTTTTAGTAGTGAATGTATACTTATTTTAGTATTTATACTTCAAGTTTATTTTTTACAGAAGGCTGAATTTAGTTTCCAATTTAAGTAGGATGTTTTATTTGTGTACCTTAAGAATAAAGGATCCATGTGGAATATAAACCCTATATGTCTAACTATATTTTCTTTTTAAATTCATTTTCATGCATATATTTTTTAAATATCCCAATATTTTTTTTTATATTTCAAATTGTTTTACATTCAACTTATGATATTTTTCATATAAATATATATTTGACTTATCTTAACAAGATGTATAATTTTGATATTTTTTTATAGGTAATAATGAGTCGATTTTGGATTAAGACACATCAAATGAGTAATGAATATGATAATGGTGTTGATGCCTTTTTGGAATTTGTTAAAGAAATGTTTCAAGCAGGGACATTTTTTCTATCCATGCCTAAAATGTTTGAATATGAAGAAGTTGAAAAGTCGATAGATCAAAGATCATCTGATTTTTCATGGTTTTAATCTGAGTTACAACCCTTGAATTTGGATTGGTGAAACTGGACAAAATGCCAGATCAACTAATGATGATGATTTGCAAGATGGTAACTCCAATGGAATTGAAGAAATGATTCATGAGATTTCAGCAGAACAAATTGATATTGAACCGATAATTGAACATCTATATGGTGATGCTGAAAAACTATTGTATCCTTGTTGTACAGATTTTATGATTTTTTCAGCGGTGTTAATATTGGTTAACCTAAAAGAGAAACATGGATGGAGTAACATATGTTTTACAGAGCTGCTACAATTGTTTAAAGGCATTCTTCCAAAAGGCAACTATCTTCCAGATTCACATTATAAGGCCAAGAAAATATTATGCCCGATGGGATTGGGATACAATAAAATACATGAATGTGAGAATGATTGTATGATATATATGAAATAATATGAATTTCTATCAGAGTGTCCTAAATATGGGACATCACGGTATAAGTTGAAAGAAAAATCAAAGGCTAATGTAGAGATTATAAAGATCCCTTCCAAGGTATTTTGGTATCTTCCTATAATTTATCATTTGAAATGTTTATTTGCTAATTCAAATGATGAAAAAAGGTTAAGATGGCATGATCATGAGCGGATATGTGAAGAAAAAATATGTCATCCTGTTGATTTTACACAATGGAAGAAAATGGATGAGCGGATCCTATATTTGGAAATGAAATTAGAAATCTCAGACTGGGCTTTTGCACAGATGGAATGAATCCATACCAAACCCTCAGTAGCACACATAGTTTATGGCCTATTTTATTGGTAATTTACAACCTCTCTCATGAAGTTTGTATAAAGTGCAAATATTTCATGTTGAGTATAATGATCTCTAGTCTGAAGCAACCCAGAAATGATAATGATGTTTTCTTGTCACCAATGATTGATGATTTGAAACTTTTATGGGAGGATGGTATTAGGTTGTATGATTCTTATAAAATGAAATATTTTCAACTGCATGTAGTACTTATGTTCACTATAAATGACTTCCCAACATATGGATATTTGTTAGGATATAGTGTTAAGGGTTATAAACCTTGTCCAATTTGTGCACAATAGACTTCATATTGTCAATTGAATCATGGGTGGAAAACAATACCCATGGTTCCTCGAACGTTTTTACCTATGGATCACTATTATAGAAGACTAAAAAAGGAATTAAATAGCTCAGAAGAATTTTATATTTCTCCAAAAACCTTTATCCCCTGATGTGTATTTTGAGAGGGTAGAAAACCTTGATGTGACATTGGGAAAGACATAGAAATCAGGTAATGATTGACATATTTGTAAGAAAATGTCGATATTATTTGAGCTACCATATTAAAGATATCATGATGTGAAACATAATATTGATGCCATGCACATGGAGAAGAATATCTATGATAGTTTTTTTGGAACATTGTTAGATATTAATGGAAAGAAGAAAGATGGGTTGAATGCAATATTAGACTTAATATCAGTGGGAATACGTTGAGAGTTACCTCACAATCCTAATGTTAGACGAACATTTTTTCCCTCAGCATGTCATACATTATCCAAGAAGGAAAAAATTATATTTTTTTAGTGTCTTCATGATATCAAAATGGCTCAAGGTTAATCGTAAAATGTAAAAAAATTCACTTTGAAGGATTTGAAGTTGATAGGTATGAAATATCTTGATTTTAACGTCATGATGCAATAACTTATACTTATTGCATTGTGTGGAATATTTCCCATCCGTGTCAGAAAGACTAAAATGAAGTTGTTTTATTTCTTCAATTCAATTTTTAATAAGGATATTGATGTGAATGCTTGGAACATTTTGGAAAAGGATGGAATTTTTATACTTTGTAAATTGGAAATGTATTTTACACCATCTTTTTTAGATATAATGGTGCATTTAATGATTCATCTGGTTAGGGAAATAAAGCTTTATGGATATTTATATATTTGTTGGATGTATCCTTTTGAAAGCTATATGAAAATATTGAAGTGGTGTGTTGTGAATCCATATCGACCTGAAGCCTCCATTATTGAAAAGTATATTTCTGAGGAGGTTGTGGAGTTTTGTATGAGGTACTTGGTTGCGACAAAGCACATAGGTTTGCCTCCATATCACCATGAATGAGTTTATAATAAGGGAAAGGGTATTAGTAGATTAAAAGTCAAATCGTTTTCAGCAGAATAGATGAAGAAGTTAGAATTATACATCTAGAATAACATAACTGATTCTCAACCGTATATCACATACCATATTAATGAGTTAGAACAATGTCATCCAACGAAAAAAAATGTGGATTTTGAATGAGCACAACAAAACATTTTTTTCTTTGTTTAAATGACCATTATTTGTAGATCAAATTTATCAGAGACATTAATATGGTTAGTGGGTGATCCAAGTTTAAATGTGATAACATAGTCCAGGTATGACATTAATGGATATACATTTCATACAAAATCTCAGGATGACAAATGTGCAGTTCAGAATAGTGGTGTATTGGTGTTTGTAGAAGCAATGCATTTTTCGAGTTCTAAAGACAAAAACCCAATTTCTACATGACGTGCATATTATGTATTCATTGAAGAAATATTGAATGTTTATGACTTTAAAATTAAAGTTCATGTTTTTAACTGAAAATGGTTTATTAGTAATAATAGTGTCAGACATGATGAATTTGGAATGACATTTATTAATCAGAATAGATTGGAAGACACTACATATTCTTTTATAATGAAAACACATGAAAACAGATTTTATATGTTGTTGATAAATCAGATATGCAGTGGTCTGTTGTTTTAAAAGTAAAAAAACAATATGTTGTTGGGGATCAACTTGATGAACATGCTTATTTATGTGACATCCCTACTTCCATGGAAACCTTAGCAAAACATACTGATGAGCATTTTGAAGACATGGTTTGTGCCATAAGGAATGATCATGATGAAGGAATTTGGGAAAAAAATCCATTTTTACATTCCAAATATTATAGGTAACATATTTTTATTTCTTGTTAACATTTATTATTTTCATAAAATCTTAGATATTGTAATTTTTTTCTTTATTAAAATGATTATTAAAACAAATAAGTAAGAGTTTTGGTTTATTTTAATTTTGTTTAGTTTAATTTATCATGTTTACCATTACGTAAATTATATATCTATTATTTTTGTTTAATGACAATTAAATTACCATGCTTACAATTTTTACCATTTTTACCATGTTTACCATGTTTACCATGTCGTCCATGTTTACCATGTTTACCATGTTTACATTATTTACAATGTTTACCATAGTTTACCATAGTTTACCTTTATGTAACATATATATTTATTGATTTGGTTGAATGATAATTACACTACCATGTTTACCATTTTTACTGTTGTTTAACATGATTACCAAATTAACCATGTTTACTATTACATAACTTAGTTCAATTTCCAAATTTTCTGTTTAAATTAGTATTGTAATATTTGAATTTGTATATTTCTGAACTGATGTTTGTTTTTTTTATTTGAAGGATAATCACAGATCAATCAGTTGATCAACCACATGATTCTGGAGATGAGCATAATGATCACACCTCTGGGAGGAACATTAATATGAACATCTTGACGTTCCCCAATCTTCCACATGTGCTCCCATAATGACAAAGAAGAGTTAAAGAGTTGGTAAACATGGGTGCACATGTTTACCAAAATTATCACTTGCCCGTAAGAAATACCAGAGGATACTCATTGAGTTTGATGAGAATGATATTCCTAGAGGTCAAAATGAAAAAGATTTTTAGAGTTTTGTATCAACTCAGGGTAAGAGAAAAGTAACCATTTTCTATGATGATTGGAGAAGTGTGGACAAAGAGATGATATCTCAGTTGTGGGAGATTATTTTGGTAGTAATGTTTTTTATTATTTGCCTCTTCTTTAAATTTTTCTAGTACAATATATTTTACCTCTTCTTGAACAGATGACATTTGATATTCCCGACACTGGATGAGTCCTGAAGAAATGGTTAACAATAGCTGCTAGGATATCGAGGGATTTTAAATCAACCCTCACATATGATTTCATTTTTGGTCATAGGATTCATGACAATCCATGTCATATATATCCTTTCATAGATGAAGACACATGGAGACAATTTGTTGAAATTAGAATAAAATATTCATTTTTTGTAAGGGCAATGTAAACTTTTATAAGATTTATTATATAAATGATCTTATTAATGTTTTGTTAATGATCTATTATTCTTAACGAATATCTAACAAGGAAATCTCATTATAATATCCAATCTAAAAATGTATACCCTCATAGCTTATCTCAGTAAGGATATACATTATTGGAAGAACAAATGATGGTATAAAAATAACAAAAACTGAGAGTTAACTCTTCATGCTCTGGAGAGGTTTCCCCTCCATCCCCTCCATCTAGACATGAAAAATAGAATAGAGCTCAGATGGGAAAAACGAGGAAATATTTTTCAGAATAATTGTGAATCATAGTTGAGAGGACTTTATGATATTTATTTTATTTATTTACATTGACTATATTCGTTATATAATTTGAATCATTACAGAAATGTTCAATTAATTAATACAATATTTTCTTGAGGAGAAGAGCTCACATGTGGTATTTACAGCTGCTAAGAGGAAATATATTTTATCTACAACATTGGGAAAGCCCAAACATCCTGGTTTTGTACATGGATATCTGATGGGTACATCGGTAAGAAAATTTTTTCCACATTATTCAAATTCTTAAATTGAGGGTGTTTATAAAAAAATAGAATCCTTGGAGGATAGAGTTCATAATAATAGTGAGATGATGGAGGAAAATATGAGAGTGTTGATATAGTATATGTTTGCAGACACGCAAAGAAAACTTCAGACTACAGCTCCCACACCTCTACCTCCCCCTATAGATCCCATTATTTATCCTCCACCTCAACCAGTAGCTCCCACTCCCCAACCTCAGCTGGAGGACCCCATTTTTTATCCTACTCCTCCATCGCAGCTTCCTACTTATTACGAGTTGTATTTTGATGATCCTTAACATCATATAGTTGCATATGGGTCGGTATATTGTATAGAAGAAACATCTCTTCATCAATAGTTAGTGTTATAGCATATTAAGGTCAGTATACAGGATATTATAGACAGATCAGATTGAGTACCCTTACCTACAGATGAGGTGATGATAGTTGGACATAGTATCAGCCATTTTTTTAATTTGGCATTCCAGTCTTTTGTTACTCATTAACATAGAGGTATGTATGTTATGTATTCTATTTTTTTTATTAAAGTTGATTTACCATTTCAAAAATAATATATTTTTCTATTTATTTTTACAGTAATACTTCAAAGGTAAAGAAATACTATATAGACAATAGCAAAGACAAATGACTATGATGTCAAATAAAGATTCTAGTAGTCTTGATAGATTATCAAGATATTCAAATTTGTTAGTGTATCATTATGAGTTTCCAATGGAAGATCATGTTTGTGGATGTGAAATAAATATGGGGATTGTGAAAAATGATATAATGGAGCTTGTTACTTGAGATAAGTTGGGCATCAACGTGGTTAATGTTTTTTCCATGTATGTCTTGACACCTTTTCCCTATGTTATATTTATTACAAATGTATACTTAAGCCTATTTTGTATTAGGTTTCTTTATAACATGTGTGAGAAGAATGAGCGGACAGATGTATATGGATTCATGGACCCACATTTGATTTCCCCTGAACCACATGCATTGGATGAGGAACAAATAATGCTTTATATTGCTGAATGATTTGAATAGAATATAATCACACAGTGTTGGATTATCTATTTTTTTGAGATGTATGAAACATATCTCTAGAAAAAAGTTCATTATATTTTAACATAAAAAACCACTAACCTTAAATTTTCTTTTATCAGTGATCATTGGATGATAGGTGTCTTTTCCAAAGTGGGAAAACACTTTATTGGATATGTTATGTCCATGGTGATGTGTGGGAAAGTTTTTAGAATATGCTAGAAAATTAAGTTTTAATTTATTAATAGTTGTATATATTATAATGAATTTGAAATTTATCCCATTCGTATTATTTTCTAACAGGGGATGGGTCTACTTTCGAAAAAACTCAAAGAAGGGAGTTCCAAGATCAAATATGTAAAAGTAATAGTAAATATCCATTTATAATTTGTACTTTTTGTTGTATTATATAAAAATAAAATTTTGAATTTACACTCATTTAAACAGAATTTTTATGAACAACAAGGCATCATCGAATGCGGATATTAAATGCTAAGATTTATGTATGAAATAATTACAACTGGAACACTTGTGAACTTTGACATGGTAAGATTTCCTTTTAAACTTTTCCATAATATTTCATTTGATTTAATCAATATACATGTTAAATACTATAATTTTAATTTGTAGCTATTTGATGACCCTCAACCCTATAGTGCTCAAGAGGTCAAACACTTACAAGTGTAATGGTAAAATTATTTATCAGGTTTGATTAGATTTTAGTTTTTTTCAGTGTAAATTTTAATTTTGAATACTGTCATTATAATTGTGTATTTGTTAGTCGCTTAGGTTGGATTTAGGTTTTTTTAGTTCACATAGTATGTTTTGAATGTTATATATGTAACTGTTTATTTTTTCTCTAATTCTTGTTTTGTTCTAGTTCTAATGGTTTTTATGGTAAGGATTCTGTTATGGGGGGTTCCAGGGGTGTGGGGGTGTGTAATGGGATGGGGGGTTTTAGTGGTGTGGGAGGGATGTCCAGTACGGAAGGGGTTTCTAGGGTGTCCATGGGGTTGGAGGGTGTCCAGGAGGGTGGGAGGGCTGTCCAAGGTAGTGGGGGCTGTCCAGGAGGGTGGGGGACTGTACAAGGGGTATCCAGGGGTGCGTCTGTGGGGGGGGGGGGGGCAGTGGGGTGGGGGTTTCATGGGTTTCCATGGGGGTGGGAGGGTGTCCTGGAGGGTGGGAGGGTAATCCAGGTGTGGGGGATGTTTAGGAGGGTGGGGGCTGTCCGGGGGGTGTTCGGAGGTGTTAGGGTGTCCAGGGGTGGGGTGGGGGGTTCCAGGGGTGGGGGTTTTCCAGTGGGGTGGGGGTGTCCAGGGTGTCCATGGGTGTGGGAGGGTGTCCAGGAGGGTGGGAGGGTTGTCCAGGGGAGTGGGGGTTGTCCATGAGGGTGGGGGTTATCCAAGGGGTATCCAGGGGTGTGGGGGTGTCCAGTGGGGTGAGGGTTCAGAGGTGTGGGAGGGTTGTCCAATGGGGTGGGGGTGTCCAAGTGTCCATGGGGGAGGGAGGGTGTCTAGGAGGGTGAGAGGGTATTCCAGGGGTGGGGGATGTCTAGGAGGATGTGGGTTGTCCAGGGGGTGTCTAGGGGTGTGGGGGTGTACATTGGGGTTGGGCGGTTTCTAGTGGTGTGGGAGGGTTTCCCACTGTGGTGGGGGCTGTCCAGGGTGTTCATGGGGGTGTGAGGATGTCTAGGATGGTGGGAGGGTTGTCCAGGGGAGTGGGGGATATCCAGGGGGGCTATGTAGGGGTGTGATGGGTGTCCAGGGGTTGGGGTGTTCTAGGGTTGTGGTAGGGATGTCTAGTGGGGTGGGGTGTTCATAGGGGTGGGAGGGTGTCTAGGAGGGTGGGAGGGAAGTCCATGGGGGTGAGGGCTATCCAGGAGGGAGGGGGTTGTCAAGGGGGTGTCTAGGGGTATGGGGGTGTCCAGGGGGTGGGGAGTTACTAGGGGAGTGGGAGGTTTGTCTAGTGGGGGTCCAGGGTTCCATGGGGGTGGGAGGGCAGTCTAGGGGGGTTGGGGATGGCCATGAGGATGGGGGGATATCCAGGGGTGTGAGGAGTGTCTAGTTGGGTGGGGGTTTCCATGGTTGTGGTAGGGTTTTCAAGTGGGGTGGGGTGTCTAGGCTGTCTATGTGGGTGGGATGGTGTCCAGGAGGGTGGGAGCATTGTCCAGGGGGGTGGAGGCTATCCAGGGGTGGTGGGCTATCCAGGGGGTGGGGTCTACAAGGGGATATCTAGTGGGGTGTGGGTGTCCAAGGTCTCTAGGTGGTTGGGGTATCTATGGGGTGGGAGGGTTTCCAGGAGGGTTGGGGTTGTCTAGGGGGTTGGGGTTCCAGGGGTGTCGGGGTGTCCAGCGGGTGGGGGTTTTTAGGGGTGTGGGGGGGATTTCTAGTGGGGTGGGGGTCCAGGGTGTCCATGGGGGTGGGAGGGTGTCCAATATTTTGGGAGAGTTGTCCATGGGGTTGGGGCTATCCAGGGGGTGTCCAGGGGTGTCAGGGGTGTTTAGTGTGGTGGGAGTTTCTAGGGGTGTTTGAGGGTTTTTCAGTGTGTCGGGGTGTCTAGGGGGTGGGGGTTATACAGGAGGTTGTCTAGTGGGGTAAGGGGGTTTCCAGGGTGTGGGGGTGTCCAGGGGTGTGAGGGTGTCTAGGGGGTCAGGGGGATGTTCATGGGGTGGGGTGTCTAGGGGGTGGGAGGGTGTCGAGACGGTGGGGTCTGTCTGGGGGTGGGGTTATCTAGAGGGGTGGGGGAGAAATCCAAGGGGTTTTATGTTTTTTAGTTTACATTGTATATTTTGAATGTTATGTATCTGAATGTTGAATTTCTCTTTGGTTCTTCTTGTTTTGGTTTAGTATTGATGTTTTTATGGTATACATTCTGTTGTGGTTTTGGTCTGGTTTTTGTTAGTTTTCTACTTGTTTCAAGACTTCTTTGGCAGGGAATCATTGTGGATGAACGGTTTTATTAAAAAAAATGGTTTTTGCATCAGTGATTTTATAATCGATGTAAAAAAATTCATGGGAATTGGTTTTAACATCGGATATTTGAAAACCGACATAAAAAATGCATCGAAATGGGTTTTATGTTGGTTATTTCATAACTGACATAATAAATGGAATGGAATAGTTTTTTGCATTGGCTATTTTATAACCGATGTAGTATATATGTTTTCACATTGGTTATTATTTAACTGAAGTGAAAAAATTATTCGCAGGCTGGTTTATCATGTTAGTTATGAAAATAACTGACGTGATAAACAATTTTAAGGCATAGTTTATTAAATAGGTTATATAATATCTATCAAATTAAAGTATATTCCACATCTATTATTTAAAAACCGATGTAATAAATCACAACTCTAAAGCGTTTTTCATGTCAGGTTTTGAGGAACCGACATGAAAAATGCTTCGGATTTTTGGTTTTTACATCGGTTTTAAAATAACCAACATAAAAGAATGTTTATAACGTCTCATGTAATAATGTCGGCCAAAATACGATGTGAAAAATAAAAATTAACCATAGTAAAAAACATTTTCTACACTAGTGACATCTTCAAAGTCCATTCATCAAGATATCAAACTACCCTCCACATTTCCCTCGGGCCAATAATTTCAACCTCAAACAATGTGTCATTTTCTTCCTAGTATATCGGTGGTAAATGAGCCACCATTGTATCCACTCATGCCCAATTTTACTTTTTTTGTGTAACAGATATACCCTTGTAGAAAACATTATCCGCCATAGTCCAAGAATCACGACATCAAATTGATTTCCCAAATTCTAAGAAACATGACTTTAAATTTTTTTCCCATGGTCAATACCTTATGAAGTTAAATTATCGGCAATGGGTTTCAAGATTACTTCATGTGGTGTGGGGCATCTTTGGAACCATCCATGTCAGGTTTTAACTCTTACACCACATGAAAATCCTCGAAGAACCCTCCTCATGGTATAAAAAACATGACCGAAAACTATTTGAAATGTGTCCAATACTTATAAAATTAAACTATTTGAAATGGTTCATTTAATATATAACCTAAAACGAGGATTTTTTTTCAAGAACTATGACCCTAAATTTTGTGCATTCACCCATTATTCACATGGTATTCTTTACTGCTAGTTTTTCAGCAAGATTATTCCTCTATAATCTTTGTAGAACTACATGTGTCATGATTCCAATCATCGTGGGATTTGTAGTGATTCCTATATATTTTTAGTCTGATCCCAAATTTTGTTTAACTAAAAACCACTTTATTTCATAAATTATTATCACCCCAAAATGACCTCATAGGCCTACATTTAGGTATAAGGCCCATTTATCAACCTAGACCCATTAATAGGTTCTGATTCCCTATTATATTAATACGATCAATGAAAGAATAGGTAGCTCAGTTCACATTCCCCTCCAATATTCTTAGTGAGTGACATGAAACTGTATCCTTACCCTATCTAAATTTTGGATTCTTCTTAATAGGAGATGATTTTACCCAATATCAAACTAGGATTCTCTATATGACAAGTATGAGATGAACAAGCCCAACTACCACAACACACAATGTAAACCTATCACCTTACCCTGTATAAAATTGTGATGTCTCATATCTTAGTATGAAAACATTCAATAGCCTTGTTAGAAAGGGTAGCCCGTTTTGGTGTTAGTCTCCTACTATGTCATTTTTTATAACTACGTGAGGCTTGATTCACATCCACATGAAATGTGTACTAATACTGGAATATCTCATCATGCGGTTATATCCATTGTTGACTCATTGGGGCACCTTTTCTTCCCCAATGTCATGATATCGACTCGAGATATGGTTTTTCATGTTTTGTGTGAAAGAGGGTCCCTTTGACCCTCCGTTCACATTGGTTTATCACTCTCATGTCATAAAAACCCCATTGGGACACTCATAACACCCTTTGGTCAAATCTACATGACCTTAATATGCCAATCGACTCTACAATCTGAGCTTTATGAATTTAAACTAGTAGCATCGATAGTATAATTTATATGAATTTAAACTATAAAGCATGGAATCCTCTGTACACGATGTTAAACATCAGCCTTACCCTGCCTTAAATTATGATTCCCCATGTGATGTGTATGGAATGTCTAAAAATACCCCAAATACAATTAGGATGCCTCCTACGATGATTATGGGATGTTAATAATTTTATCCAAAAAAAACTAGGATTCCTCATATGAAATGTATGAGATGAACTAAATATTAACCCATTTTAAACCAGGGTTCCTCTTAATGTGAGATTATTTTATATGATTTCTAGATAGGGTCCCCATACAGGCATCAATCTCTTACAAAACCTTGTATTAGAACTTTGTATGTAATTATTGTCATCCATATGGGAAACATAGTGATGTAGGGATATTCTATCATAGGACTATCATTTCCATAAAATTAGTTTTGGGACATTCCCCAATTATGATTTAGTTCTTTTAACATTATATGATTTGGACAACCATAATCCTCTCAATCTAAACAGGATCACTAATGGATTAGTACTATGACACACTGGCTCACTTATAATCCTCAGCATACACCCTGAAGGATCTTCAGTAGTAGATTTTAGATCTTGTGTTTCAAGCTCAGTCTGCAGTTAATCATCGATTTGTTCTCCCTGGCTTTAACCAACATGGTTATTGAACCGGTTTTTCGATCATGGGGAATAATTTTTCCCCATCCATAGGTTATTCCTCTTTTACTATCTAGTTCGTAGAAGTAACAATCTCCCTTCTGGGAATTTTCATTCACTTTATCCCCTTATTGCATTCTCCCCTACAAGAAAAAAGATCTCCATACCACTCCTTATTTCTCTCACTCATCATGGATCAATATCCCAAAGGATTGAGGAGGGGGGAACCCCAAAAAATTTTAAGACACGTGAACACCATATAGTATAGACTTTATGACCTTAAAATATGTTTCTAATCCCAAGAGTCATGACTATATACTTTGTTCAGGTCTCCTTGGGAATGTGTTTTGTGATGTTGGTCCCCCTTGGCACTCAATTCATGTTAGGGTTTTCACTCTTCCACACTACACATATTCATTTTAGATACCACCTTTTTTCTAAAATCATTGACCTTAAATGAGGATTCTAAAATCCAAGCTTCAAGAATATAAAATAATATCCATGGTCCATGAATCATGAAATTAAATTGTGTGCAAGTTTAATCATAAATGTTTGTGTGGCATTGGGTGGCTTCTTAGGCCCCTCCATTCACGTCGGGTGACTTTCCTTCTATGTTGCGTAGGTTCCTTTGATACACATAAAAAATGGTATGAGCCTTATGACCTTAAAATATGATCATCCTATCAATCATGATTTGCTTTTTCATAGGGCCTCTCATATCCCCCCATTCATGTTAGGTCACTACTCATTCATTCCATGTGAAATGATTCAAGGTGCACATGGTCTGAACTCTATTACATAAAACTATAATCCAAGACGAAGTCCATGAATCAGGACATTAAACTATGTGAAATATTTTCCAGGAATTTGTTGAGCAGCACCAAAACCTCATTGGCTCAATTCACAGAGGGTTGTCATTATACCACTCTAAGTATAAACCTTTTAGGTCTCTCACCCTACATTTTAATATCTATTACCTTAAACCAAGATTCATGTTCCAAGAATTAAAACGTTAAACTACCAGTGAAACACCCCATATTACTTTTCGGTAGTTTTGATCTTCTAGGATTACCTTCCATTATAGGTTCTACATGGAGTTCCCCCATCGTTCCACCCTCATACTCCCTCTACCTATTTGTTTGGGTGGGTAATATTCACATAGCTTCACATGTACCAATCACTTAATGTCAAACTGTGTGGTATATAGAAACCCTACTATTTCTTACATGGTAATTTCATCAATTTAATGATAAAAAATAATAATAGTGTTACATGTTTAAGATCAAGTGGTTAATTGGATTGAGAAAAATAGGTATGTACATATCTTTTATATAATGAAACATAAACATTATTTAATTATTTCATCGTTTTCTTTTTAGTGGCCTTAATTTTCTCCTTAGTAAAATTAATCACCTAAGAATATAAATCAATGAAAGGGTTGGCCTAGAAACCTAGTAAGAGGATAAATAATGAAATTAATCAATATAACATGGGTGATCATAATAATCATGATCATTAAATAATCAAAGGATCATCATCATAATAATTATAGGGATCATTAGATAAAGTCATGAGATGTGGTAATGTATAAAAATGAAACATCATGTCTTAGTGGTCAAAACCACATATAGAACTGAAAAAAGCTAGCGTCATGTTCATGCATAACATATATGCATAATCATAACATCATATTTTTTAACAAATCTATCATCAGGATCATTCACTTTTTCACATTATCTCATGAGATACATTACATTACTAAATGCATTGGAGTGTTATATAATTCTAGGTGAACCTATCACATCATAAAATTTACATATTAATGTATTCTATATTGAACATTTATAACTATTAGCCATAATATAACTGATGGAAAGCAATGGTTTTCATTTCATAAAGAATAAATTCATGAATAAACATTTAGATTCCCAAATTATATTTGGAAAAAGTTATTTGGTATAAGAATCATCTCACTTGAGTGAAGAAGAAATAATCTCAAGATGAGTCATGATGTGAATTGGAAAGAATAGTTCTTTTAAAAAATGATCATATTTTTCAAAACAAAATAAGATTAGAAGTATTTATATCATGGAAAAGGATAGGAAAGGATAAGGAAATAATATTTTAGGAAAATTAAAAAAATATTCTCACATAAATTTGGATTGAAATAGGGAAACCCCAAGGAAATGGGGCTTGGTTCGATAATCCCCTTACCTTAATTCCCACTAAATTTCATCATTATTACACCTATTGAGTAATTAACATGTTTTTATTAAAACACATACAAATAAGTGAATTATATTAATTTATAAATCTATTTATAAATTATAATATGTGGTTTATATTTCTTGATTTCCATTGATGAAATTGAAGCATTTTGACCTCATGTTTTACATAAAAATATCTTGGTTTGAAATGATTTCACTATTTTATTAAATGTTTTTTATACATTTCTATAATTAATTCCAAGAAAATATAATACATGTAATTATAAATTAATATATTACATATAATTTACACTATTCATACATGAAGGTAGTTATAATAAATGTCTTGGAAATGTCTTCGTAGGTGGTTAACCGACCTTCAATGGGACGTTGTCAAAAGAGTGGGTAAGGGAAGAATGGAATTTATATATGTCACAAATATGATAATTTTAGTATGTTAAAATCATTAATATAATTTTAAATTATGGTATAATCAATATTTTAGTATATGGTTTTGAAATGAATATGGTAGAAAAGAAGAAAGAAAAGAAGAAAAGTGGGAAGAGTTAATAGAGACTTACTCTCTCATCGGTGTAACTTCTCTTGTACAACACTATAACACCTTGGTGATCGGAGGTTTATTGCTCCATAATGTCCCAAAGTATTATAATGGGTTTGAGATGGAATATTGGGGATTAAACTAGGCTTCTTAATGGATGGTAGGAGTGGTTTTCTGAGGAGATGGAGAGGGGTTATTTATACAAGAGGTGACGAGTATTTTTAGAATAAAATATTGAATAAAATAATATTTCAAAGGTAAAACTTATAATAGTGAATTTTTGACATTATAAATTATATATTAATAAAATATAATGAGTTTAAAACTTTAAATTCCCCTTATAAATTGAATTTATCATATAATTAAAGTGTAAATTTGAAAGAAAAAAAATTTATTACTTTAAAGAATCACTTTTGACTTTAGGTATTGGAATCTTTTTTTAGGTTTTGAAATTTAGTTTATTGTATTTTAATGAACCACTTATGAAATTAAGAACACCATGTCCGACAATAATGTTATATAAATGATTATTTCATTATTAAATCATAAATATTTTCATTATATTATTAAAGTGTAAAGTTGAAAGAAAGAGAATTTATTACTTTAAAGAACCACTATTGACTTTAGGTTTTGCAAACCTATTTTTAGTTTTCAAAATTTAGTTTATCTTATTTTATTAAACCATTTATGAAATTAAATACACCATGTCTGAAAATAAAGTTATATAAATGATTATTTAATTATTAAATCATGAATTTTGTCATTTGAGTTACACTAGTAATGTGAAAAACAATATTTTTACTATTCTCCTCAAAAAATGAAGTATTTTAGAAAACTATGAACAAATCACCCTTGGATAATTTTGTCTTGAGGATTTCAAAAAATTTATTCAATTTATCCAAATAAATTTCTAAAATTGTGAATTTTAAAACAGAATTGTTATTTTTACAAAATACTATAAAATACTATTAATTAAAAATGTTTTTATATTTTCATTTAGTTTTTTTAATCATGATATTTATTTTTTGGTATTATAAAATTTATATATACATAAATTAAACATCATAAATACTATTTATTTAAATTTTTTTTATTTTTTAGGTAAAATTGCTATTCCAAATCATAGGTTACTATTCCCTATGGTTAAGTTACTATATCAACAGTCACATTACTATTCCAACAATCAATTTTCCACTAATAAATACTACTCTATTATTTCAATTAAAATTAAAATCAATTACTTTAAATATCATATATTCCCATTTATAATAATGTATTTTGGTTTACTAATATTTTGTTTCATTTCTATAGTGTTTTTAGTGGGTTGGTGATTCTAACAGAATGGGGTGATCAATAGTTTTTACATTTTAGCTTTTATATTATATATTTTTTGTCTAGTTGTAATGTTTGGAATTTAAATTGGTTTCATTTATGATTAATTTAAAGATGTTTAGTAATGAAATAATGTCTTTATTGTTATTTTATATATTTTATGTTTATAATATTATATAAAACACATTTATTCAAGAAACAAATTTTACTAAAAAAGGGCCATTACATCCTTCCCAATTTTTAAATTGTATCCCTAAAATTTAAACTCCTATTCTCAGTTAATAATTGGTGAGGGTACTTCTATTTAATTTTTCCTCTATTTCCCAAGTTGCCTCTTCATACTTGTGATTCTTATAGAACACTTTGACAAGGTAGGTTGTCTTGTTGAAAAAAACAATGTTTCCATAGTCTAGTATTTTCACCAGCTTCTCTTCATATAAGGGGTCATTGTCCTATTGTACCACCTCTTGATTTGTTACCAGTGAGGGTACAGGTATGTACTTCCATAGGAGTGATATGTGGAACACATCATAAAATTTATCTATATATCGTGTATGTCTAAGATGATAGGACGCTACTTCTATTAGATCAAGGATCTCAATGGGGACAACATACCTTAAGTTAAGCTTCCTTTTTTTCCAAACGGCTTGACTCTCTTCCTTGGTGATATTTGAAGGAATTATTTTTCTCCAACATCGAACTCCAATTCCCTTAGATGGTTTTCAACAGAGCTATTTTTCCGACTCTGAGAAGCTTTTATATAATGTTGGATGTATTGAACCATCTGTATCATCTCTTTCATAAGATCAAGTCCTAGTAAGTTTCATTCACCAAATTCATCCAAACAGGTTGGAGTTATACATTTCTCCCAAATATAGCTTTATATGGATCCATTGGAATACATGATTGGAAGATATTGTTATATGATAACTAATATAATGGGATATTTGCATCACATCCACCTTTTAATTCCAATCAGAAGACACATATCATTTCTTCCATCATCTAAATAGTCCTTTCATATTGGAGGTCGGTTTGGGGCTGATAGTCCATGATGGAAATCAATTTTATACCCAAAACATGTTGAATGATTGTCCAATATTTATAGGTAAACCTTGGATAAATGTTAGAGGTGATAAAAAGTGGTACACCATTCATCCTCACCAATTCCTTCACATATATCATATAAATTTATTCATGTGATAAATGTTCCCAAATAGAGATAAAGTTGGCAGTCATGGTCAGTTGATCCACCACAACCCATATCACATTACATCCAATAGATGTTTTCAAGATACCATTGATAATGTTTATAGTGATATTATCACATTTCCCTGCGGGTATAAAAAATAGTTTCATCGTCCATTTGTACTTATTTCTCTCTACCTTAACTTGTTGACATACCAAACACCTTGATATGTACTCAATAATCTTCTTCTTCATATTTTCCCACAAGAAGTTTTCTTGAAGATTTCAATACATAGTTGTACTTCTATTACGGATGGAGAAAGATGATCTATATTCCTTATCCAATTGCTTCTTATTTATCTTAGGTGGTATAGCCACACAAATACTCATTCCAAACTGAATAACAATATAATTATTGATATGGAACTCTTGTAGCTTCCCTTCCTTTACCACATTCACCTTTTTTATAACTCGATATCCATTTGTTATTACTTGATATTCTATTAGATATATGTTTGGGAAATCATTTGGGAGATGTAGGATCTATTCCCCATCATTATGATTTCTAGATCCATCCTTTTCATTTACATTAATATGGGGTCTTTCTCAATTCACACCATGGATAGAGTAGTGAGTTTTTTTCTACTAAGAGAAAATAATACCATATATTCCTTCCCAATATGATATTTAATAGAGCAATCATAGTACTTGACTAGCACTAACCACTTCCTTTGATCCATATTGTGCTCCTTTTGTGTGAATATATACATTAGAGTCTTGTGATTTCTATATATGTAACACTTCTCACCATAGAGATAGTGTTGCCAAATCTTTAGAGAGAAGATCATAACTGCTTACTCAAAATCATGTGTTGGGTATTTCTGCTCATGGATCTTCAACTGTCGTGAGGCATAGGCTATCACTTTATCATTTTGAAGGAATACACAACCCAAGACTTTCTTTGAAGAATCACTTTTTATAAAAAAACAGCATCCATTTTTTGATATTATGAGTATTGGTTCAATGAATAGCCTCATCTTGAGCTTCTTAAAGCTTTCTTCACATTATTACATCCAAATATAATTTACCCCTTTCTGGGTTAAGTTAGTTACTGGGAAAGAAAATTATGAGAAATTTCTCATAAAACATCGATAGTACCCTACTGATCCAAGAAAAATATGAATTTATATGACACTAGTGGGTCTAGGACATTCCTCAATTATCTTTGTCTTTTAAGGGTCCAAAGAAATTCCCTCACTACCTATCATGTACCCCATGAATGTGACTTTTTGAATCCATAAGCCACAATTGATGAAATTATCATACATTTTATCCTTCGTTAATTTCCCTAGAACAATCCACAGATGTTATTCAGGTTCCTCCTTTATCTTGGAGTAAATGAGAATGTGTGGTGATAAACACTACCATAAAAAATTTGGTAGTATCTAAATACTCTATTCATCAAATCCATGAAGATTTCAGGGGAATTATTATGTCTAAAAGGCATCAATATGAACTCATAATTCCCATACCTTGGGTAGAAATAAATATTCTGAATATTTTCCATCTTCACCATTAGTTGATGATATCCAGGATGAAGATCCACCTTTGAGAAGTACTAAGATCCTATTAGTTGATTAAACAATCCATACATCCTTGGATGATGATACCTTTTCTTTATGGTGATCTTTCTGAGCTCTCGGTAATCATTACACAGACACATTGATCCATCATTATTCTTGAAGGAGTGCTAGTGAACCCCAAGGTGATTCACTAGGGCATATGAACCCTTATTCCAAATGCTCTTGATGATGCTTCTTTAAATCATCCAGTTCGATTGGGGATATCCTGTAATTTAACTTTGAGATAGGATTTTCTCCAGGTATGAGATATATTTATAAATATAAATCATGATATGGGGGAAGTCTAGGTAAATCTTTATGAAAGACATCTATGTATTCCCTAAAAATGGGCATTTTCCAAAGGTTGATACCTTCCTTAGACTCAACCATTTGATAATGGTGTGATTCATTATAGGGTATCAACACCCACACTATTGAGGGATTTTCCAAAATAGGTTCATGGTCTTTCTTGAATTTTTATAGGATTATTAGATGGTTTGAAATATGAAAGCAGATTTCCTTTTTCTTGAAAGTTTATGTGAGATCTATATAATATGATCAAATCCATTCCTAGAATGGAATTTAATTCCACCAAGGAAAATATTATAAAAAAATTTAAGAATCCTCCCACATACACCAATATTATTGGATTCCAACACATGGGTGGTAATTATTTCACCACTAGGTATTTTTATAGATATCTTCACTTCAAGGTATTTGGGAATTGATTCAAAAGTTATATAAAACATTCATGTTATAAAATAATGAATTGAACCAAAATCAAATGAAAATTTTTCCATTCTTGATTGAATAGGGAGTGTACCTTATAAGAATTTGTTTTCTAGATCTATTTCAAAAATAGTGATGGCATAATATTTACCTTGCTCTATTTTCTTTAGTCGATGTTGATGCTAATTACCCTCAAATAATCGAGGTTTAGTGTACAGTATTACATAGTTCCTCTACTCCCTACAATTTATGCATTGAACCATGGGTTGTGCATTAGGTGGTTACCTTCTTTCCTCCATCATGATAGCCATCTTCTTCATGTCTCTTAGGAATTCATGAGCTTGGTGGAACTATTTCCCACACTTGTATCAATTCCACATCCCTTTGAGGCAACTCCCATGATGATTCTTCCCAAATTTTCAACATGTGGGTAGTTGGATCCTCTTTCCTCCATTGTCATTTTACCCACCAGCTTGAAACTCACTTATTCTCTTCTTATCACCATAATTGTGGGACTATTATCTGAACATTATCTCTAATTTTAGATAAAATTGAACCACCTCTTCATAACTCCCAAATGTCTCGTTTTTCTAGATCCTTTTGATGGTGTTGTTTAAAATCACTAAAAATCTATCTATTTTTCTATCATAATTGATAATAAAACCATAGGTGTATCTGTAAACCCTTTTAAATTTTTCTATATAATTCATGAAAGATTCACCATTATTTTTCTTCAGCTTTATGAGTTATATTCTATCTTTGTTAGAAGAGTTCATCGGAAATACTTGGTAAGAAATATTTTCTTAAAGTACTTCAACTCAATATATTCCTTGACATTATTTGGCATGGTGTTCATTACCTATTCCTACAATTGATCCTATTATCCATATAAATGATAAACCATATGATTCATATTCTCCTTCTTGGAATAATGGATCATAGAAAAGATATTCTCCATTGAGTTAAATCGTTGTTCTGTGACAAGTGAATTATATATTCCACTAAACATCAGTGGCCATTTTAGGATAAAGGAATCAATGGATATTTGATCCTTATTAGGTGAAAGTTTATATTATAGATGATTTAGGATACAATTTATAGCCTAAGATAGTCGGATAATCATTTAACTAAAGTTTTTATCTAAACCTATCATAGTGTCGGGGATGTCATTCAGACAATAATTGCATTGTTTATCACATGGATTGTTCTCTTGGTTTCTCTTGGTTCCCACCATTTTAAAAATAGAAATTTTTTAAACAAAATGTAATTAAACAATTAGTGAATAAAAAATTTATTCGATTTTAAAATTAACTCTAATATTATATCTTAGGGGATCCCTATGTTTTAACTTTTTATAAAACAAATATTCTTCGATGTTTACATATAATTAGCCTTTCCCTGATGGTTTTCACTAATTTCATCAAATCCAAATGCCCATAATAATTGAACCATGCTCTGATACCAACTATAGCAGCCCAACTATTTCTTACATGACAATTACATCATTTTAAAGATAAAAAACATAACATCATTACATATTTAGGATCAATCTATCTAGTGGCTTGGGAAAATTATTATTGTACATAAATTTTACATAATGAAACATAAACATGATTTCATTCCTTCTTATCTGGATTCTTATATTCCCTCAAGTTCTCTTTATTGAAAGTAATCACCTAAGGATATACATCAACGAAAGGGTTGAGTTAAAATCCTAGTAAAAGGGAAAATAGGAACATAAATTAATATTACATGGGTGAGAATAATCATTATCATCATAAAATAAGAATAGTATCATCATCAGTATAATTATAAGGATCATTAGATAAATTCATGGAATGTTCCCATTCATGAAAATGAAATATCATGTCCTAGTGGTCAAAACCAGACATAGTTGTGAACAAAACTAGCATCACGTTCATGAATAACATATGTGTATAATCATAACATCATTGATAATAAATATAGAATCATGTTCACACATTTTACACATTATCTCATAAGATATATCAGATTACCAAATTTATTGGATAACTATATTATTATGGGTGCACCCATCACGTTATAAAATTTATATAATCATGTATGCCACATAGACCATTTATCAACATTAGACATAAAATAACTCATTGAAAGCAATGGGTTAAAATTAATATAGAATAAATTCATGAATAAACATTATGGTTCCCAAATTATAATGGAAAATCATATTTGATATACTAATTTTCACACTTGATTGAAGAAGAAACAATATGAAGATGAGTCAAGTTGTGAAATGGAATGAAGGGTTCTTTTGGAAAATCGTTATATTTTTCAAAATAATATATTAAAAACATTTATATACCAGAAAATAAAGGGTAAGGATAATGAAATTGTATTATAGGAATATTAAAAGAATATACGCACTGAAATTTGGCATGAAAGAGGGAAAACTCATGTAAATGGAGTTGGGTTCGAGAATCCCCTTCCCTTAATTCCCTCTTAATTCCATTCCTTTTCCACCTACTGAATAATAGACATATGATTATTAAAACACTGATCCATTAGTTAATTATAGTATTTTATAAGATTATTTATCATTTAAAATCATCAGATTATAATTCTTAATTTCGTTTGATGAAATTGAAGCATTTTGACATCATATTTTATATATAAATTTCTCATTTTGCAACAATTTAGCTATTTTAATAAATGTAATTTATACATTATTATATCTAATTATGGAAACATATAATATGTGTAATTTTATATTAATATATTATATGTAATCTATATTTTCCATCCATTAAGTTGGTTATAATAATTTCATTGACAATTTCTTTGTAAGTGATTAATCGACCTTCAATGAGAGATTGTCGAAAGAGTGGGAAAGGGAAGTATAACATTTATATTTGTAATAAATGTGATAATTAAAGTATATTAACATAATTAATATAATTTTAATTTAATTTATAATCAATTTTATATTACATGGTTTTGAATGGAAGTGGGTAAAAAAGTAGAAGAAGAAAAATAGGGAATAGTTAATAGAGACTTACACTCTCCTCGATGTAGTTTCTCTAGGAAAAAATAATGAATAAAATAATATATCAAATGTAAAACTTTTAATAATGAATATTTTACAACATAGATCTTATATTAATATAATATAATGAGTTTACAACTTTAAATAACATTTATAATTAAATTTAATAATTATTAAACATAAAAGTGGAAAGAAAGAAAAATTATTATTTTGATGAGTTACATTTGACTTTTGGTATTTTAATGATATTTTCAAGTTAGGAAATTGAGTATATTTTATATTAAGCAAAAAATTTATGAAATTAGACATTATATGGCCAAAATTAATGTTCTATTAATGATTTTTTCATTTTTACATCATGAATGATGTAATTTGTGTTACGTTGATTATGTGAAAAACTATATTTTTAGTATTCACTCAAAAATTGATGTATTTCAGAAAATTACCAAAAAATAACCCTTGGATAATTTTCACATAATTATTTCCAAAATAATTTTAAATTTATCAAAATAAATTTTGGAAATAAGTAATTTTATTATAAAAATAATGATTTTTACAAAATATTTTAAATTTCACTTTATTAAAAATGTTTTCATATTTCCATTGAGTTTTTTTAATCATGATATTTTTTGTCATTATGAATATTATATTTACCTAAATTAATCATGATAAATATTATTTATATTAAAATATATTATTTTGAAGTAAAATTATTATCCCAAATGTTAGGTTATTATTACCACCGGTCAGGATAATATTCCCAATGGTCAAGTTACTATTCCAACGGTCTCATTATTATTCCAACGGTCACATTACCTTCTATAGATAATACATTATTCATTTGGTTAATATTAAACTCAATTACTCTAAAGGTTCTTTATTTCCATTACTTATAATTTTTCTGGGATTATTAATATTTTTTTCTTTTCAATAGTGTTTTCAGTGGGAGCGATGATTCTAGAAGATTGGGGGGATCCATATTTTACAATTATATATATTATATTTTATATTTTTTGTTCAGTTTTAATTTTTTTAAAATTTGCTTCATTTTTTATTAATTTAACAGTATTTAGTCATTAAATAAAGTATTTCTTCTCTATATTTGGTATGTGTATAATATTATATAACACATATTTATTTTGTAATTTTTTTTTCAAAAACCACTAGGTCATTACACGATACATCGTCCACATCGTATGATATTAAACTATGTTTCCAACATCCCAATCACATGATGTTAAACAATGTGACACATCATACTAATCATATGATGTTAGAATTTATGTTCAATGTCCTCACAGAATAACGTTAAACTATGTGTTCAACATCCTCACCATATGACATTAATCTGGGTTTCCAACATCCTCACCACATGACATTAAACTCTCTATCTATCATCCTTATTTCATGTAATGACTCTGATTTTCCATGTATTATTTTTGGATGTTGTGTGGATTATTTTTGAGACTAGGCACTAATATGGTGTGCGATTTTGAGTCCTAGTGTTCTTGGAATAAATATTTTAAATATTTTAAATAGAACGTGTGAACATTTTTACTAAAAAATGGAAGGAATTATAAATGGTTGTCCTATATAATAAGTCTAATTGTACTATTCGGTTCAGAATGATGGTTTTACCTTAGGAGTGACAAAACATTTATCGATATAGGGATTTTGTGGAAAATTCTATAGTGTCACAAAAATGAATGACATAATTAAATAAAAAAAATTTATTTAATTGTTTACTCTTTGACCTAATTCCATATTTAAGTATTTTGTTATGTTGGAAATCTATGGTTAGGCACATAACATTAGATTTATTGGACAAACATTTCAGAGTGAATTTGAGTATCTCTCTTGGTAGAACACAAACTAAATTGAAGATCAGTGATTGGTGTGCAATGGGATTCATATTTATCATTAAAAACAATGACACATGCTTGTTCTTTATCAATGATCATTCTATATTGAGGTAGAACATTGTTTTTATTGGATTATTTCCCCCTTTTTTATTACTATGATGAACATCATTCAATGAAACAAAGCATTGATCCATGTATTATGCGTATTGTGGGATGTATTAGATTACATAGGGATTGGGAAAATTTATTTGTGATTAATTATTAAATATTCATTTTTCATTCTAACGGAAACAAATTGAGGTAAAAATAACATCAACTGAGGCATGTTCATAATTATTTTCCTTGTGATTTTCTTTCCCCAATTCTGCGTTTATTTTTGGAAATCGTTTGTCTGACGGTTCGACGGGGTACTGATAAATAATCCATTGTACACCCATTTCTAGGTCAACCAAATTGATATCATATATCTATTCTTTGATCTAAGATAGGATCGACCCCAGTGATGGCCTATCTATCAAAGGTATATTATTAGATATTGTTCTTTATTTTTTTCATGTAATGATGGATGATGTTTATGGAAAATTTGAGAAAAAAATTATAATGTCGGAACATGATGTTTAATGATGGTATGACCCGTCTGGGTGTAATTCCCAATTTATCAGTGAGGATCGATGCCGGAACAATGACTTGAGGATTAGATGGAAACATGTGAACCAGATCTAGAAATATGAACATTTCTATCATACATGGTGTGTAAAATGGAGTCACATGTCATTTCAGACCCTCCTAGTGGCGCCTAGGGTTTTGGGATTCAGTTATAGATAAAACGGATTGTACCTTGGAGGCTACATTGACATGAGATGGAATTTTTGGGAATTTTAATTCCATGTACTCTTACATGGACATGGCCAGGTCAGGAATGTACACAGCATAATCCATGTAATGGGACACGAGATGAAGTACACAGGAAAAACATTCCATTTACTTTTACATGGACATGGATATGGGTCCTTTACATAATAAGTACCTCTGGTCAAAGGGACACATATTATACCCCTACTACACATTTTGGACTCCTTTAATGTTGTCGTGGAGCCATTTTCCTCTATATTTTCGTCAATCATAATTAGGGTGTTTTCCCCATATCCATTTCCTAAGGGTTAGTATGGAATCACCTCTTATAGATAAGACAATGATCCCTTCAGCGGTACTTCTTGGATAGAGTTTTTTGAATCCTTCCACGAGGCCTAGAGTGAGATATATTATTCATCTTCTTAACCTAGATGTATTTCATGGTATATTCAAGGAAAACACTACATAGGTGGCGATCCTCTTCTTTTTGGGGTTTTCCAAATTGATTTTTTGGTATACCATATGGTCTTATGTGTTATCCTCAATTTTGTATTCTCTCTCTTAGGAATTCGATTGTAAACTTCTAATAATGAGACTTTATGGGATCTACCTCTTAGATGAACATCATCAGTTCTGTTAGACTCATGGAGTGTGTTCTCCCAAATGAGTGATTTTTTTAACTTTTGAGCTGGGATCCAACATTGGAATTATGGTTGCGAAATTATGTTAAGAATTTTTGTCTTTGTTGAGTATATCTGAAAATTATTTTTATAAGTGTTTTAGACATATAATTTGGTAGATATGACTATTATTCCATTGATATATGCTTTTTATTTTGGGGTGTCCTACTAAGCATTGTTATAATCACCCATGCACAAGTATTTCTAGCATGGGTCTCGTCTTGTGCAGATGAGCAACCTTTTGACATAGTCCTAAACAGACTTGGACTAGTGGGTGATTAGTGAGACCCTATAGATCGAGGAATGTTCTTGTGGTATCTTGATAGAAATATATCATTACTTTTTGGTTGTACATGTTTTCCCAATCTTTTTGGTGGTATTATATTTAGCCTTGATTACTTTTTCTTTATTTCCTAACATACTCTGTTTGTGGTATTTGGATTTATGCATTCTTGGTTGTCCATATTTTTACATTTCACCATTTTATGGGCTTGGATATGTGTGTGTATGTATAGGTAATTAGGCTAAAACCTCTCATGTTAGTGATATTCCAACTAATTACTAGTCGCTAAACCCTGGCATATTGGAGGTGATCTTGTAGAGTCACATCATAGGACCCTTTCAGATGGTTCAAGATAGATTTGTATCGATGGAGTTGATTATAACATGGGATAAGAGTTTCTGAGTTTTGTTTGGGTTAATATTGTAAACTCTTTATAGTTTAGATTTTAGGATACGTACTCTAGTTTTTTTGTGGTGGTCGAAGAATCCATACACCAGGACTCCGAATACCTGATTTTTGATTCAATACATGAGAACTTTAGTTGAAGGGAAAATAGTGGTACATGCATCATATAATAATGAGGTATAGTTTCCATGTCATCCTTAAGTTATCTATCTAGATATAATCATTATTTGTGGTACATCTTTTTTACCATTAGGATTCTTATGAGATGTATGCCAGCTAGGGGTTTCCATCATAATCATGCAGATGATCCCCTCAATAATGAGGCGTCGATATAGGGAATAGTTCCAGATGTGATACTTACAAGTTGTGCACCATCTATACAACCACCTGTAGAGTAGTAAATGGTACTTTCACTTCTAATGGATGAGGTGAACAAACTGATAAAACTTCTTGAGTTTCAATGTTAGAGAACCTTCTGGTCCTGTGGTGATCCCATCCCATAGGTGGCTAAGGACTGTCTTGAGGTGGTGACCCAATTTTTTAATCTAGTCAGAGCACCAGCATATCTGATGGTTGTCCTAGTGGTGAACCTTCTCCTTGGATCAGTAGGATGATGGTGTGGGTTATTAACCTAGTATTATTATGAGGAGACTCTGTCATGATCAGAGTTTGATCTCTTTTTTAGAGAGGATTTATCTTTATATACAATGAGGAATGTATGTACCATGAGTTTCTACATCTCCATCAGGGAAACACAACAATAGTTGAGTATTCATCATGTTTCAATAACCTCTCTAAGTACTCAATAGATATGGTTTGAGATCAATTCATCAAATATTGGACCATCAATCATGGACTTTTTATATACATCATAGCTACTGTAATACCATTGTTCATTCCTATCTATATAGTGTTGATAGAGTGGTCTTTGCTGGTCTAATGTTTCCTCAATGGGAATACAAAAATAGTGTCTTCCAACAGTGGTCCCACATGAGGAGATACATTATAAGTAGGGAGGTGAATTTAGTATTAGGTCCCTAAACATGAAAGACATTTTAAGAGTAGGTCCCATGATAGAGGTTCTATAGTTTAGGGCTCACACAATTTGTACAGTCATCCCATGGAGAGATACTTATAATATTTTGATGGAAGGGGAAATCTTTCTCAAGATTTTCTAACATTCCATATGACTACTGTGGATACTGTAGATGGTACATTAAGGCATAGTCAATGGAAGGAGATGAAAGATCCATTGGGGTGCAGATGTGGCATAGGATCTGGGAGAGTAGCTGGAGGTGATATATGCCTTGACATGTCCCCACTGACAACCCCAAGTGGTATACACCAGGATCAAGGAGCTTAAGGATAGGTGTCAGGAAGCTGTAAGTGGTTGAGGATTATAAACTAGATGCTCAAAGAGTTATTCAAGGTAATATATTTTTATTTTCTACCTTATATATATTTGTTGATAGACATATGTGTCATTCATTCATTTATTTCCACCTATCTAATTAAAGTCTTATATATTCTGTTTGAGCACTTGTCTTGACCCTCGTGCTTAGAGACTCCTATTGAAGATGACTTAGTGATCACACAATTGTGTTGATAGTGTGACCTGACTCTTAGAGGTGACTATTTTTGTTGGGATCTCTTAATGGAAATAATGAGGACTTATGATGTCATCTTAGTTATAGATTGGTTATCCATAGTTCATGCAAATATTGATTGATTTAGGATGAGGATGTGGTATGCCCAGAGTGATGGAACTTGGTTTTCCATTTTCGGTTAAACGGAAACCCAGATAGCATAGGATTGACTCATCCATAAGAGGGTGCATCCAATTACCCATCATTTGGATAGTGTGACCCTTGGTGAAGTAGATGTTAAAAGTCCTCAGTTCACTTCAGTGGTGATATAGTATGAGGATGTATTCCTTAATGATGATCTAGGTTTACCTCTACAACAAGATATATACTTTTCCATTGATCTACATCTTGGTTTGGAACTAATATATGTCTCAACATATTGGATGGATCCCACAGTGCTTTGCAAGATGAAATTACAGTTGGAAGACTTTCACATGAAGGGATTTGTTAGACATAATGTTTCACCTTGGGAAGCCTCAGTTTTGTTCACCATGAAAGAATATGATAGATTTTTGTTATGTGTGCACTATCAGTGCTTCAATCAGGTGAAAATGAGTAAAAAGTATCAAATTCCTATAATATATGACCTCTTTAATCAGTTGAGATGGGAATGATGGTTCTAAAAGGGTGACCTTAGGTCAGGATATCACCAGTTGTGATTACATGATGTGGATATACTAAACATAAAATTATGATGATTATAACACCACCATGAGTACTTTTTTATTTTTTTTAGTATGATTAATTCACTAGAAATGTTCATGGGACTCATGGATTGATTATTTTATCCTTTCATATATTGGTGTGTGGTGGTCTTCATCGACTATATCATATATTTCTCATTGTTGAAGAGGAACATGTGAGACAGTTGGAGATTTTTCTAGATGTACTTTGAAACAACCATATTTATGGGAAGATCTCAAATTTTTAGTTCATGATTCAGGAGGTACACTTTTTGGGACATTTTATCTTAGTAAATATAGTGGATGTGTACCTATAAAAGGTCATGGAATTGTTAGATTTGGGTCCTCCCAAGAGCATGATTGTGGTGCAGATCATCCTTGGGTTTGTAGGATACTACTATATATTAATACATAATTAATTTAGGGTATAAGCACCCATGAAAATTTTAATCCAAAGGGGGAGCCTTTTGTGGACAGAGAGGTGTTAGGTCGAATTTCTATAGTCGATGAAGAGATTTATGAGCACTCCCATAATGAGATTAGTACAGAAGGGTGTCAAGTATGTAGTGCTCTATAATTCATCTGGAATCGATATTAGTTGTGTTAGGATGAAGTGGTGGGTAGAGAGTACCTATGGTTCATGTCAGTTGAGACTACTTGAGAATAACTACACATCCCATGATCTTAAATTTGCATAAGTATCATTTGCACTAAATATGTGGTGATAATTCCTGATGGGTGAGTATTTTATCATCTATTCTAACCCATATAGTCTAAATTATATCTTCTCCTAGAATGATCTAAATTTAAAACATAGGTGATGGATATTTTTCCTCCAGGATTATGGATTTGATAATTTATATACTCCTGGGAAGTGGAACATGGTAGAAACTTATCTCAATAGGAGATATTATTCATAATTTTTGAGTGGTGCAACAAATTATTTAGTCTCTTTGTAGAATCATTTATGTATGGGGATGGATAATCATACCTCCAGATGATTGTTTTTACTCCTCTCCTTCATTAGAGAGTTAGTGAGGTGGATCTTTGGTATACCGACTGTGAGACCCTATATACTCAAATATCCACTGGACAAGATCCTTATGGATTTTATAAATGTGAGGATCATGTCATTATTTTTAGACGAGGTAGGATGGTATGTGTGATGTTTCATGAAGGGGTTTTGAGAGAGTTTCACACATCTCCATTAGAGGTATATCTATGTTTGACAAAGATATACCAAGAACTCTGATGTTGGTTTTGGTTGCCAGGGATGAAGAAGAGAGTTGAAAATTATGTCTCTCAATTCCTTCCATGTCATCAAGTGAAGGATGAGTACCAAGTTCCAATGGGATTATCTCAACCCCTTGAGGTGATAGAGTGTAACTGGGATGGTATATTTGTAGACTTTTTAATGGGATTACCACATATTTCTAGGTTACATGATTCCATCAGGGGAATTAGAGACTACCTCTCCAAGTTCTCCCACTTCGTAGATATCTAGGAGTAGAGTTCAGTAGAGATATTAGGATGACAATCTGTGTAGGATATTTTATGACTCCATTTAGTTCCCTCAACAATTTTTTCTGACAATGATTCTTGATTCACATATCCATTATTGAATGGATTATAGGAGGCGTTTGGGACCCAGTTATACTTGATCATAACATTTCACCCCTAGACTGATGGCTAGACAAAGAGGACCATTCAAGTCTTAGAGGAAATGTTGTCGGATTTCATGTTGGAATTTTATCATAGAAAGGACGATCAGCTAACTTTTTCGAAGTATGCATAAAAATGGATATCATTCCACCATTGGTATGGAACCATTTGAGGCCTTGTACTAGAAACACTTAAGGTCACCACATTGGTGGAAAACAAAGGAGATCTAGCACATAGGGGCCCACGGTTGGTGTGAGGTACCACTGAGAAGGTGAAGATTATCTTGGAGAAAACGGGAACTATAAAAATCTATCATAATTCTTATTCAGATAAATGGTAGAGGCATTTAGAGTTTGAGGGTGTATACCATGTGTTCATAAGAGTTTCACCTTGACATGGATTACAGAGGATTGGATGGGGAAAAATTTTATCTCCAAGATTCATCAACCCTTTCCAAATATTGAGTATAGTTGGAGATGTGGTGTACCCCTTTTCACTACCACCATATTTAGACCAAGTACATTATTTTTTATATGTGTCATAGATGAGGAGGTACATGAAAGACCCTTCACATGTTATCGACTTGGGAGGGTAGGACATTGAGGATGGAACTACCTTGGTAGAGTACCCAACATAGATTGAGGATCAACATGAGATGATCCTATATAGGTGAGAAATTATTTTAGTGTATGTTTGGTGGCATCACAATAATATTTAAGAGAGAAACTGGGAGCGGGAGGCTCATATTCATTCGCAGTACCCACATCTCTTTGTATAAACACTTGTTTTGGATTTTCAAGAAATAAATCCCCAATGTGGGGGAATTTAATGACTTTGATTTTCCATGTATTATTTTTTGGATATTTTAAGGATTATTTTTTAGGCTGGGAGATTATGTGGAATGAAATTATAGGGCCTGGTGTTCCCATAATAAATGTTTCAAATATATTAAATATATTAAATAGCATGACTGCACATTTTCCCGGAAATAGTGGAATAACTTCTAAACATGGGCCCATATCAGAAATCTGAGGGCACCATCGATTTAAAAAAGAAAGTTTTACCTTAAGCCTGACAAAAAATTTGTTGTAATGGGGTGTTTTCTGAAAATTCATCATGGGAGTAAAAATTAATAAAATTATTAAATAAAATTATTTTATTTAGTCATTGATGCAGTGACCAAATTCCATATTTATGTATATGGTTATGATGGGTTTATAGGGTAATCCGAATAACACTAAAACTATTGGAAAACCCATGTTGAGTGTGCTGAAGGATCTCTATTAGTAAAACATAAAACGAATCAATGATCAGTGATTGGTGTGTAATGGGACGTAGAGATATAGCCAATGATAATGATGCAGGCTCAATATTCATCAGTGATCAATCTATCTAGAGGTAGGATGTTTTTTATTTGATTTTTTTTATTTTTTGTATTTCTATGATGAACATGGATCAATCAACCAATTTATTATTCTGTAGATCATGTGTGATATGGGATAGGATAGAATATTCACGAATTGAAAGAATTTATTTGTGATTAATTGTTATCTCTTTCTTCATCATTATAATGGAAATAAATCAAGGACTACATGAACATCAACCAACGTTTGATCCTCATTATTGTTCCTTCTTTCCCCAATTCCATGTTCATCATTAGAAATCGATTGTCTGGAAGTTCAATGCTGTACTGATAAGTCAACTATTTCACATCCAGTTCTTGGTGAAATGGATTGATATCATAGATATGGGCTTGGATAGAGGATGAGATTGAGATTTGATGATTACATATTGATTGGAGGTAGAATCATTGATATTATTCTTCATTTTTTTCATGCGATGATGGAAGATGCATGCAGGTGATTTGAGAATGAAATCAAAGGTTTGAACTTGAGGATTAACGATGGTATACCTCATCAGGGTGTGATTCCTGAGTTACCGGAAGGTATTTTGGCCATAACGATAGCTAAAGGATCATGGTAAATGTTCAAACAAGATATTTATATCAACAAATTTCTGCAATGCAAGGTGTGTAATGTGGAGTTATGCGTTACGTGGGACCCTAATAGGGGAACCTAGGGTTTTAAGAATGAGTTAAGGGTCACAGGGAATGTGACCATATCTCATGGTGTGTGTCCCCTCCCTAAATTCTAAGCTAGTACATTCGAGGGAACACAGACATAGGATGGAGTATAGGAGAATGAGCATTCCATGTACTCCTAGAAGAACATGGAAAATTTGGGTAATTACACATGCTAATCCCTGTACTATGACACATGATGAAGTACATTAGTAGCATAATGTCGTGTACTTATATACGATCATGAAAATGGGTCATTTACATTGGAATGAATCGGGATTGAAGGGACTTGGTGTATAACCCTACTACACACTTTGTACTCCTTAATTATTGGATTATATCCCTTTTCCTCAATTTCTTGGAAATGTTTCATTAGGATGTGTTACCTATATCCATTCCCTGAGGGTCAGTATTGAATCAGCTCCTACTCATAGGGCAGTGATCCCTTCTAAAACACTTCTTGTATAGAGTTAATGGAATCCTTCCATGAGTCTTAGAGTGAGATCCTATATAAATATTATTACCGTAGATGGATTTCTCGGTATCATCATGACCAACACTACATGAGCGTTGATCTTCTAATTATCATGTTATTCCATATTGAGTTGTTATTATACCACATGGCCTTGGGTGTGATCCTCGTTTATCTATTGTATCTATTAATACATAAAGTTTAAACTTACTATGATGAAACCTAATGAGAACTACCTCCTGGATAGAAAAAATCATGGATATCAGACTCATGTAGTGTGTTCTCCTAGGTGAGTGCTTTTTGGAACATTCAAGATGGGATCCTAGCCTTGAATTATGGTTATGACTTTACCTTGAGATTGTGTTTCTATTTTGAGTATATCTAGATATTATTATTATTTTTGATGTAGACATATTCTTCTATAGATATTACTTTCATTCAATTATTATATGATTTTTGGTTTTCAAGTATCTAACAAGATATTGTTATACTCACCCCTACACGGCCTTTTCCAGCACTTGTTGTGTCTTGTACAGAAGACTGGCCTTTTGAAAAAGTCATAGACATAAAAAGACTATAATGTTCTTTGTGATACCATAAAGACTGATTTGTGTTCCTATGATATCTCGGTAGCATTCCTTGTCTTTAATTTCATGTTGGACATGTTTTCAGACACTTTGTGGTGGGGTTGTGCTTTTTCATGTATACTATTCCTCTACTTTCTATCATGATCTCGTTGTGGGATTTAGATGTATTCATGCATGTTTGTTAAGTTTTTTTACATTCTATCATGATCTCGTTGTGGGATTTAGATGTATTCATGCATGTTTGTTAAGTTTTTTTACATTTTATCTTTGTATGGTCTTGTAGATGTGTTCATGTATACTATTACTTATGCTAAGTCCTCTTATGTTAGTTATATGACTACTCAATGTCAGTCGCAAACCCATTTCCTATTGGAGGTGGGTTAGGGGATCCACGACAGAGGAAAACATGGGATGGTTCATGACATTTCCTGACATAAAACTTTTAGGTGTCTTAGGCCCCTATTTGATAATCATTTTCCTCTATTGATGGTCACCTACCACATCATTGATTTCATTCAACTTTCACTTTTAATTCGAGGTGATGCTCCCCATGGGAGATTAGTTTTATTCTTATTCTAATTGATACACTACCCAATGTTCTCTAAGTCATTATTATGCAATTTTGGGAGTGTTTGAATCCATTTTAACATTCCATTACATCATCTCTATTATTTCTATTCCCCTTATTTGGATCCTCATCCTCCACATTTGTATGGTCCCCCAAACCAAAATGGTTCCTAGCAAAAATGGATCACATACTTTCCAGGTTTAATGCCCCGTAAGAATTTTGGTGACATTCTGATATAGGTCCCATGTTTCAAACATGGTCAGTGGTCGACCCTCATTTTTTATCCCCATTCTTAGCTAAACGATATAGATTCTATGTTTCAAACATATCCAGTATTTATCCTTTATCTCCACGCCACACCCCATGTATTGCAAATTTTGGACATCATGATTGATGTTATCCATTCCCCTTTTTTGGGTAGAATTTAATGCCCCAATAACTACATCATTCGTGAACTAGCTCACATTGGAAAATAAATTAATCTATTTGGAGATCCATGATCTCCATGCATAGATCCCTCAGAAAAACACTCCCACTGGACAATAAACAATGGTAGACCATGAGTGTTCTATGATTTTCTAACACTCTCATATAAATGAGTGATCACATGGTTGTACCTTGTTTCTCAGACAGACCATGAATCACATGATATTAGGGATTGGTTGTTGGTTGTTTCAAAAATTTGATTAATATTTTATAATAAAACAAGAATAAATAAATATTCACATGCATGAAAGAATTTTACAAAGAAAAATATTTAGAATTTGGTGAGGGTTTTCCACACACTAGAGCCTCTCTTATGTCCTGGGAAGGATGCCCCAATGGCTTTGTTTTAGTGAGTGAGTGCTCTAGTCCTACTATCCTATAGTATATGGATTCAATAACCTACTACCACCTCCCATCCAATTCCTTCTATTCAACCGTGGTACAAATATCACTTTCTATGATCTACACCCAATCCTACTCAACTTGGAACTCAACTCTATGAGATATCGCCTACCTATCTTGACCCTCAAAAGCTACCAACTGAGTTGTCAATTGGATAATAATCTCTGGTTGAGAATTGTGGAAGTTAGCATACTCATTCTTCTGCTTCTCTTAATGTTTATTCCCCTGGTTAGCCTCATGAATCATTCTGGTGGAGTCATATTTTTCTGAATACCAAGAGATATACAGATATTTTCTTTCCACACACAACTGATCAGCAAGGTAGTAACCAACCAGTGCATGTAGAGTGTGAGATTCCACGCCTCTAGTTCCTAGGTTTCATAGTCAATGGAAAAGAGACGCCACCCAAATCACCAAGTAAATCTATGTGGTATTTTCGATGAAACAATTCATGTTCCTACACACCCTACACCAGACAATGCAGTTCCCTTCAACGACATCATAACCAGAGTCTTCTTGCACCTCAGGTGTTGTGGGGTCTTATTTAGGGAAATATGTGGGGATATAAATAATGTGGTCCTACTTTGGGATCCTATTAGTTGGGAAATGCTTCATTTCAAGAGGTTGGTCATCTTCATCTGATCCTTCCTCAACAAAATGACCTCTTCCAGCCTCGAGTTCCACCCCATCAATGGAATCACCCAAGACAGTGGTAGACTATTCTCTAGGGACCAAGGCTGGGTTAGTGTGAATGAATAGCTCCTCATGGTTTGGCACATTATGTAGGGAAGGGGTCCCAAATACACTATTTATAGCCACATTCTGGGTGTGCAATCTTTTGACTGCTTCTTCAAATAAGACAGCTCTAATAAATTTGATCATTATTGAAATTTTGTAAAAACATGGCTTGTGTGAGAGAAAAGGTCATACGGAGTCCGAGCATTTGAATACCTGGTCCTTGAGTCTTAGTTGTGATTTCCACCATAGGATACCCCTCAAATCTAGTTAGTCCCATGACAACTTGAACATGACCACCCCCCACCAGCGTTGGTTGAGAATGATCCCCATAAGAAAAAATAAAACACATTAATGAAAAAGATCTCTGAAAAGTCTAAAAAAGGATTAACTTGGTTAAGATTAAACATTACCTTAGAGAACGGGGTCCAAATAATGAGCTTCCCCAAATAACCTACTTCTCCAGTAGTAGGTACCTACATTGGGATTCTAGGTCCGAGTCTACTATAGAAGACTAGGTGGACTAGAGTATCTAAAACCACCACTTTAGAATCCTAGATGGGACCACCGAATGTGGTGACCATGTACATATGTTATCTAGTGTCCTCTCCAAAACCTGGTGTAGTACCTTCATCCCCACAAATAGGGAACCTTTTTCTATTGTAATTTTACTCTTCATAATATAAATTTTAGTTAGATCTAGTGACCAAAAAAATTGGGGAGAATGGATAAAGGAAACATGATAAGAGGCTTACATTGAGGATTTTGAGAAGGTCTAACTCATCAGTAGGAGTGAATTATACACTCTCTCATGTAATTTCCTCCTCAGATGATAACCCCAATAATATCCATCTCTAGATCCATATGGTCCATCATCATTACATTCCTCCTCTATTGAATCATCAACATGTGGTGTATCCTAACATTTTGGCTTAGTGCCAAACATCACTAGCACTAGGTGGAGGGGAAGATTGGACTCTCCTAGATGGTGCGATAAAGAGTCCATGGATACTATGTACTCAAACCACTTGTGGAAGAGAACCCTAGAAGTGACCCTAGCATTTCCTTCTTCTAGAATCTCAATCTCATCTAAAGTTAGCATCCGCCATAGCTACTCCAACTACATGTTCACCCTCAACATTCCCTAGGCCACCCTTCTCATGGGGAATGTGGTGTTAGTTATTTTATCTATAAGGTACCACATATTATTTACTATATCCTCCCCAGATATTCTAGTTCTATGTTGAGATCTACCTACCTACTCCCAAGGCTGATTATGGGGAAGGTTATCCCCTCTAGAAGGAAAGGGTGTAGCAGTGACTTGCATCAAACCTATTGCAGCTATAACTTGAGCCACTTTGGATTCCTGGCCACCCATCATAGAGTAGTCATCCTACATCCTTACTTCTTTGATTCTAATCTCTCTAGAAATATCACCTTAATTTTTTTTCACAATATCACTCCTAGGTACACTGCTACATTGTTTTTCGAATAATCAAGAGACAATTCAGCATTGTTGTTGGTCGGTGGTTGCATGGTCAACTCTCTTGAGCCTTCCCAAATAAAAATACTCCACATATGTATATGGATAAATGCATAAAATAATCATGAACCCCCATATATTCTATCTTCATCGGCTTTAAGATGCATCCAAACTACCTGGTGAACTGGTACAACATGTATGGATTGCTTAATGTGTTGTCATCGATCCTGGCCACCAACATTCTACCCCAAAAGGAATGATGATACTCTATCATTTCTAATGTACCCTACATGTTATCCACAATTACTCCAACTAGGTTTTAAAATAGGTCGAATTTGAAATTTTCATTATTCTCATCCTCGATATTGACCTTGATCTTTCTGAGCATCATTTGTCGGACCCCCATTATATTGAGTAAGGAGGGTCGCAGACTACCATTCAGAAGGATGATAGTGTTCAAAAACTCATAGACTACAAAATTTTCCATGATTCATCCCTGTAGAAACTAAAATGGTCCATAGATACTCATGTTATTTTATCCCCTCACCACATGTCCTGGATCACTATAGATCCAGACCCGCACTGGTACACTGGGGTTCACCCAATTGTTGGCCGCCATAATCACCGCCTTCACTAGTGTCGCCAAGCATATTACCATGTGAGTTTATTTAACTAATAGCATCCATACATTGAGTAATGTAGTGAGGAATGTAGTTTATATGATAAATGGATACCAGTCCTCCTCCATGACAGAGCCCCACTTCTCATAGTCTCCCTCCTCTAGAATCGGGAAATATGATCTCAGCCTCCCCCTTTACAGTGTTATTAGACACTGCTTGAATTTCCTTGACATATTCATATATGGATTCTTCTTCAAGAACATGTCCAACCATGTCTTTAATGATTTATCCTTCTGATGGGGGAGATGATTCATTAGTACACTAGTCAATACATCCAAAAGGTTTTGCATTGAGAGAGTTGTATGTTGCCTATCACCCTGGGAATTTTATGTTGAGAGAATCTCAATATATTGGAATCCACTGAAAGAGATTCCAATAATGAAATGCATATCCCATAGGCTGGTTCCCACCTCCCCATGGTAAATGTGGATTATTTTGGTGTCTGGAGACTAAAGGATGAGGATCTCTAGAAGCCTCTCTTATTGATGGTAGGTATCTAATTGGGATGTCCACACTACCACATATAATATGATATGGAATAGATAACCACATACTCTATGAAGGTATAGCATACCCAGTATGGTTCAGCCCATTGCTTAGAGAAATTTCCTCCAACCCACAGGTCCTAGTCAATGTGATTGCCTCTGTTTTTATCCTAGATACAACTCTAGAAGATGTCTAAATATAAAATAAAGAATTATTTTGTAATGGCACGGACCCCTACAGTCCAATAATTTTTCAAAATATTATATTTAATGTGTTATGGGGAGTCATAGTTACTCATTTCAAGAGTTTTCCTAAAATCTAGTTTCTCAATGGTAGGTCAGGCATCAGTTGGTCAGGCATCTGTAGTTCAGGCGTCAGTAGGTCAGGTGTCGGTAGTTCAGGCATCAATGAGTGGCATCATTGAGTGCCGTTGATGATTGGTGTTGGTGAGTGACTTCATTGAGGGAATTAGTGAGTTTAATTGTTGAGTGGGATTGGTGAGTGGTGTCATTAGGTGATATCGATAGGTGGTATTGGTTGGTGGTGATGGTAGGTGGTGATGGCAGGTGGTATCAGTAGGAGGTGATGGTAGGTGGTGATGGTAGGTGGTGACGGTAGGTGGTGTTAGTGAGTGGTGTCAGTAGGGGGTTACAGTAGGTGGTGTTGGTGTGTCTCGTCAATGGGTAGCATCAGTGACTTTTTCAACAGTGAGTCACATAATGGTGACTCAGCCATTAGTTACTCACGTTGGTGACTCACCCAATGGTGAGTCGCTTCTATATTTCCCTAGTTTTTCTAGTTTCTCCCCACTTATGTTTTATTTGAAAAAAAATTGAGTTTAAAACCATTTTTCCCATTTCTAAAATAGTATCAAAGGATATTAATTATATATTTAATATCCTAACCCCTGGTTACTTTGAAATGTCTAATATATGTTGTCTTGACCATGATCTAAATTATAAATACCTTGAAATCATCTCCCTTCCATTGATATAGGATCTATAATTTTCTAAAGATGATATCATATCTTCCCTTAACCCTTCCATTTTCTCTTGGTGTGCCTAAAAGCTTTCTACCTTGAGGAGTTGCAACTGTATTGTGGATGTCGATATATTTTTTCCCTGGGAGCCTCTCCTATTGCTTGCACGACCACCTGTTTTTGACATTAGGAGTAGTTGTTTATCATCTGTTCTTTGAGGTAGGGATCCCTTAGTCTTTCCTTAATTTTTTATCATGTGGGGTGGGTAATCTAATGTCCCTTTGTGATTTTCGTCGAATCCCAACTTTTAATTGAATAAATTTTGAAGATAATATAATCTGTTATAAAGATAATCAGACCTATTATGATAATGGGTTTTTTAAATTAGTAATAAATGAGGGGTAGGGAAGTTGTTGGTGGTGATCATTTGTTTTGTATGTTATCATTGAACCATGTTGTGAATTGTATACCTTATGAAAATCATGGATGTTAGTGGTCTTTTCTTGTGAACGAGTGTTGATTTACACTGTTAGGGATCCTTGTTGAACTACTGGAATTATAAAATTGATTAACCGAGTATACCCAGTTAAATAAATGAATATCCCTGGAACATATGTATTCTGTGATAGCCCCTAATTTTTCAAAGTGGAATTAAATAACGAGTGTGTTAAATTTGAACACACAATTCCTTCTTTAGTGTGGTTATGTTCTGTGTGTGGATATTTTGTATCTTGTGATTTTTACCAGTTTTGTGGTGCTACTATTGAGAGAATGGTCATTTGTTTTGATGGTTAAAGGTTGTAATGGAATATCAGGATGAGATATTTATTGATCATGGGATGGAAGAGAGGTGTTGTGAAGTGGGACTATAACCGGGTTGGGTTTTGTTTGTTACTGGGTGTGGTGTTGTTATGAAATGGGGCTATAGAGTATTGTTGTCATGTGATATTTTGGAGGTTGTTGTTGTGATTTGGGGTTTTCTCCATAGGTTGGGTAGAATTACATTAAATAATGATAAAGTAATTTGTTTACTTGGGTGCTAATTTGGGAGGAATTGTGAAGTGGGGTGTTTTATCAGTGTTTTCTTCCTCTATTTGGCTTGGTTTTGAGGTTGGTTTTGTACTTTAGTTGTTAGTTACCCAAGTAGGGATGGAATAACTAGTATATTCTTAATAATTTCAAAATTATTGGATGTTAAGAAGCTTTATTTTATCAACAACAGAAGTGACCATCATTCGTACTTCTGCATGCATTTAGAGGTAGTAGTAAAGGTGGAAGTGTTATGGGCTGGTTGTTTTCTTGAGAACCCATAGGTTGGGATGGGTGTTTACTATATATATATATATATACACACACATTTACTTTCTTTTTATTCTATATTCACCCCACCATAGTTTATCACTACGTGTTGAACATCCCTATTGTCATGGGGGGAGGGTGTATTTAACAAACACCTTGGTGGGAGAAAGGATGGCCAGCCACCTACTCTTATATATTCCCTCTTCCATATATTGATAGCATAATACTCTTTGTGTAGGTTTTTATTTGGGAGGATTAGGTGTGTACGAGAGATTTGTGCTTCCTAGGTGTCTTCGGGATGATATGTGTTGTGGTTCCCAGGTGTCTTTGATATGTGTTGTGGTTTTTGGACCAGGTGTGTGTGGGAATGATGAGATGTGGTATGTGGATTACGTGTGTGTGAGAAGGTGATGATGTGGTTCTTTAGGAATAAGTTGGAGCGCCAAGACATTTTCTGTTATGGTGTGAGAGAGGCTAATCAGTGGGAAAGTGGTGTGGGGTACCCTATAATTGATGTGGTTATTATATTTCTTTCCATTACTTGTGTTATTTGGTGAGTGTACCTTGGTGAGATTTTGGGATGGATAGTATACCTTGTTACGTGATTTGGGGTTTTTTTGTTTTCTCATAGGGGAATTATTATGATTCTCTACATATTCATGAGAGACTTTGGTTTTCCCTTCTTATTATACTTGTATGCTCACTATATGTTATAAAATTGTTTTCATGTTTCTAGGAGGACTACGGGGACCGTACATGGCATTACAAGCTCATTTTTGGTATAGTTTATATATCACTTCTTAGCCCTGTTCTTTTGGTATTTACTTTGGAGACTCTTGTTTCCAAGCACATATGTTTTCAAAAAACGCATGTGGGATGGATTTTGGATTTCTTTTGTATATGACATGGAATTTTTTTCTGGTTGATACATATTATCAATCAATCTAAGTTACTATAAAAAGGGTAATGCTTCCCATTTTGTGATATTTCTATACCCTTGGTTCTGTTCGCCACCCAGTAGCCTATTAGAGGTGGGACTCAGGGGGGTCATTATCTCTCTTTATCAATTTCCACCTTATTAGGGGAATCTTTGGAGGGTGGGGGTCCTGAAAGAATGGAATCAAAGGGAGGCTAAGAGAATGGATAGAGTTTGGATTTTGGAACAGTGAGGATTACATGGGTTGGTAGGGAAATAGTGATAGGTGGCCTTGCTAGATAACATAGTCTATGAAAGACCATCTAGAACAGAGGATATTAGGGCACCCCATGATTGGATGGAAAGACTATGAGCTTACCAAATGACTAAGTGAGGATTCATGGTTTGTAGGGTAGAGACCCTAGGAGAGGTACATATATCATGATAACTTGTGTTTTTTTCTGAATTGTGATTTTCAGGGAGTTTAAATAAATAAAAAGATAAAATGATTCTTAAATATAATTCCATACTACTAGGGCAAAGGAGATACTTTTTTACCTTTTAGCTATGGAACCTAGTCGTCGTCCATGAGTAGATCAATAAGTGGAGGCTCAGCAGGCCGATCCAGCTGATCAGTAGAGGGTTCATCCTGAGGAGAAGGACAACCAGTGGAACAAAGTGTTACATGATTTTCACTATAAGACCATGGTAAAGTATGAGGGTAGTATCTTGGACATGGATACAGAGTGATGGATCATGGATGCTGATATAACATTCATCCTAATCTAGGCTCTGAAGGAGTGCAAGGTTCTATTGGTAGTTAGTCAAATGAGGGGAGTAGTGCGTCAGTGGTGGATGATGTGAATGGGGTATAAAAGGGAGGCTGATGTTCTATGGGACAATATTGAGATTGAGTTCTGAGTATAATTCCTTTCTTCGAACATGATGGATAAGAAGCGACAAGAGCTACTCCCTCTATAATAGAAGAGTATGTCAGTATAGGAGTTGGAGATCAAGTTCAAGGATCTTCTTCGCTTTTCTCTAGATCTCTTTCTAAAAGAGGAGTCTTGGGAGAGACATATATAGTAGTCACTTAGTCTTTCTCTCCAGTACACAGTTACTCACTTCACCATACTGACATACTGAGAGGTCCAGAAGAAGGTTGATGTTGTTGAGAGAATTCACTCATGAGGAGGTATAGTGTAAGAGGGGATCCACCCGAGTTCTTTGAAGGGAAAGGTGACTAGCGAAAGGTCTCAAGCTCTTTGGACATTGAGGTTTTGGTTATCAGGGATCCAACGTCATTAGTTTCTGTTTCAACCATAAAGTACTTGTTCCTATCTTATAGGCCTTGTGCTAGTATTTTTAATCTTTGGAGTTCATGTTATTCATAAGAGTTAGTGCTTAATGGTTTTTTGAGCTCGGTATGGTGGAGGTGGGAAGGTTCAGCACCTGCCTTGGTAGTAATTGTCGGCTAGACCATTTCAACTGTAGGGACAGTAGGCTCCTACTCCACCAAGGAGAGCTAGAGTAGGTGGAGGCCAACCTCGTTGTATTTATATGGAACCTTGACCTGGTCATGGTTGGGAGGTGGTCGTCAGCAATGTGAAAGAGGATCTAGGTGTGATCAGTTACAAATCGTAGAGTTAGTAGTTCCAGAAGGTCCTGAGATCATTCGATGTATGATCAATTTGTTCAATAATCTTTCATGTTCTTTGTTTGATTAGGTAACTTCACACTCATTCATTTCACCCGCTCTATCCCATGTTCTGGGACGAGACATAGAGAAGGTTTCTATGCCCCTGGTTTTGAGTGCACCAGTCGTAGGTCAGACTACCTTGTTGGATGTTTTTTGGGGATATAAACTGATTTTGCAGCCGCATCAGCCTACTGGAGACCCCTTTCTACTATAGATGCTGGCATACACTATTATCCTTGGAATCGCTTTTTTTTCCCTACATGCCATCATCTACTGCTTCTGATGAAGTGTAGTGTTTTTAGACGTGGAGGTCCAGTGTGTGGCTTTTATTGGTGAGAAAAGTCATCAGATGGGTAGCTGATGTGTAGAGCCTATTATTTCCTTGTTGGAAAAGCTATAATTGGAATCAGTGGATGTTGAGATGAAAGTGGTTCCCATCACTGTTAGGGAATTATTGGATGTCTTCCCTGAGGAGGTGGTGACTCAACCTCCTTGATGTGATGTTGAGTTAGGGATAGACATATAGCCTAGTGATTCTTCGATTGTGATGGATCCATATCAGATAGAACCTTTTTGAGTTGTGGGAGATATGGATTCAGATTGACAACATGATGAACAAGGTATTTATTCATCCTAGTGTGCCTCTATGGGGTTCTCTGTTCTTTTTCAAAAAGAAGGAAGACAGTGGTATGAGGTTTTGTAGAGACTACCAGAGGTTGAATCAAGTGACAGTCAAGAATCATTACCCTATCATGAGAATAAATGATCTTCTCGACCATCTTAGGGGAGAAAGTTGGTTTTATGAGATCAATATATGGTCTGGGAATCACCAGTTCAGGTTGATGAAGGGTGACATCCTGAAGACTGCTTTTAGCTATAGGTTTGGGCACTTTTATTTTTTGGTTATGCCATTAGGTGTTATGAACACACTAGCCATATTCATTGGGATCATGAACTCCATATTTTGTGAGTTCCTAGAACAGTTCTTTAACATATTAATTGATGATATCCTAATCTAATCTATGTAAGGGGAGGAAAACACTATGAATCTTATGACTATCCTAGATTTCTTGTAACACCACCAACTCTATGGAATTCTATCCAAGTGTATGTTCTCGATTCCATAGGTGAATTTCCATGGACATGTGGTGTTGTAGTAGGGTTTAAAAGTGGAACTGTCGATGGTAAAAGTAGTGTATTCATGGTAACCACCAACGAATGTGGTAGGGGTTGATAGTTTTCTCCATTTGGTATGCTATTATTGGAAATTTATACCAGATTTATCTCAAGTAGCATCTCTATTGATATCTTTGACAAGAAAGGACCCAAACTTTTTGTGGAGTGGGTAGTTCCTCGAAGCATTCAACTACTTAAACTGGAGGTTTTTCAGTGCTCCAGTGGTTCAGTTTCCATAGGAGTGGGTGACGTTCAAGGTGTTTTGTGATTCTTCACATCTAGTTTTGGGACATGTGTTGATGCCACGATGGGGGTGATCTATTAAGGTTCAATGAAGTTACATCCCCATGAACATAACTATGCCAACCATGAACTAGAGGTAGTAGTGGTCATTTTTACACTATTTTTTAGAGGCATTACCGTATTGGGTAGCTCTATTTGGTCTTCACAGATCATGATAGCATGAGTTATATCTTTTCCCAGTGAGATCAGAACTTGTGATACAGAAGGTGGATGGTGATTCTCAAATATTATGATTTCATGATCTCTTACACCTCATGGAAGGGGAATGTTGTGGACTATGCTTTGAGCATTATGTCTTAGAGGGAGGTTATTTGAAATTCTGTGGATTCTTGGAAAGCGATAGAGGAGTTTTCCACCTTTCACTTAAATACAAGAATGGATGGTGGAAGAGGATTCCTGTTTTAGAAGATGGTGTAGTCATCTCTAAGGTAGTAGGTGGATGAGTCTCAGTGGGGAGACTCAGAGGTACAGGTGATATGTGATCTCATTGAGTAGGGTGATGCTCTGGAGGGATGGTCAGAGGATGGGTGGAATCAGATGTTGTTCTAGGGGAAGTTGTTTGTTTCATTAGTGATACATAAGGTAGTTTTCCATGAGTATCATAGCACAACATTAGTGGTACTCCCAAGAGTTTCCAATATGTATCATGACTTGAGGATACGATTTTGGTGGAACTGAATGAGGCGGGTAGTGGCGGAGATTGTGTCCAAGATCTTAGTGTTCCAGTAGGTGAAGACCGAGCATCATGTGCCTGTGGTTTGTTGCATCCCTTATATGTACTCAAATGGAACTGGGATGACATATCAATGGATTTTGTAAATGTATTACCCATATCTTAGGGAGTCTCTGATGCAATCTAGGAAGTGATGTATCAGATAATGAAATCAACTCACTTTATAGTGATTAAGGAGTCAGGCACAATGGATACATTGGCCGATAGGTATGTGGATGAGGTAGTGTGGCTGCATGGGGTTCTAAGATCCATCATCACATATCAGTATGCGTGTTTTACCTTATGATTCTCTGGGGGATTTCAGAATTCGTTTGGCACCCTATTTCACCTCAACACTACCTTCCACCCTCATACAGATGGGCAGGTAGAGCAGACCATCTAGACATCGGACGACATTTTGCCGGCATGCATCTTGGATTTTCATGGACATTGGTTATGACACTTTCACTTGGTAGAGTTTACTTATAATAATAGATATGACTCTTCCATTGGTATGTCTCTGTTCGAATCCTTTTATGGGAGACTGTGGAACTCTCCTTTATGTTGGACCAAAATTGTTGAGGTAGCTATTTTTGGTCTGTATGTGGTGAAAAGTAGGACCGATAAGGTGCATCTTGTCCATGAGAGGATGAAGGTATCACTGGACCAGAATATTTCATATGTAGATCAAAGGAGAAGTCCCTTGGAGTTCAATTATATAGTCCACGTGTTTTTAAAGGTTTCCCCTTGACCTGGGTAACATAGTTTTGGTGGATGGAGAAAGATTTATCCCAAGTTCATTGGACCCTTCGAGGTTTTTGGGTGAGTTGGAGAAGTGGAATACAAGTTAGCTTTTCCCCCATAGTTTTAGATGATCCACGACATCTTTCATGCCTCCCAACTTCTTTGGTATCCTCACAATAAATCCCATATCATTTACTGGGGAGAGTTGTATATCGAAGATGACATAACATTCTTGGAGTGGCTAGTGGAGATCCAGGATTGTCAGGAGATGGTTCTATATGTATGAACCATTCCTTTGGTTTGTGTGTTGTGGAGGCAGGGAGGCCTGGAGAAGAGTACACGGGAGCAAGAAGCATATATGTGTTCCCAGTACTCATGTTTTTTTGAGTTTATCATTGTGAAGTAATCCTTGAACCTTGTTTTTTATGAGATGAGTTTATTACTTGCTCTATAATGTGTGATGATGTACATACATGTGGAAAGGGGAGAACCTGATTCCTAATCGAGATGTGTTAATTGAGATGTGATTAAACCCATGCAGGTGAGTCAGTTCCACCCAAAGTGGATAGTATCTCAACATGGAGGAATAAATTCCCCAATTTAGGTGTCCGGACATTGTTGTTTTGGTTCTTGTGTGGTGTTTTTTCTAGTCGATTCTGGGTAGTATATGTCATAAGAGGTGTTCTTGGATGTCAAGGTTTCACTCTATCTTTCTAACCACACATGGTGGTTTATTATTGATATTTGATGATAGTAGCGGTGTTTCAAGTGAAATAAGATCCTTGAGAGGTATCTCACGAGGTGGTTATTCATACCACTCTTTATTCTGGTTTTGGTTCTTAATTCTCAAGGGAGAGAATAGTTTGAGAGGTATTTTATGTAATGGCTTGGACCCCTCCAGTCCATTACATTGTCAATATTTAGTGTTTAAGGTGTGATGGGGAGTCATGGTTACTCATTTTAAGGGTTTTCTATAAATCTATTTTTCCAATGGTAGGTTACGCATCGGCAGGTTGTGCATCAGTAGTTCGGGTGTTGGTTGGTCATGCAACATTTGGTCAGGAATTCGTAGGTTATGTGTTGTTGGGTACCGTGTTGGTTTGTCAAGCACCGTTGAGTGGCATCAGTGACTAGCATGGTTGAGTGGAATTGGTGAGTGGCATCAGTGAATGGTGTCAATGGGTGGAATCAATATTCGGTGACTGTATGTGGAAATGGTAGGTGGAATTGGTTAGTGGCGTTGGTATGTGGTGATAGTAGGTGGGGATGGTAGGTGGTGACGGTAAGTGGTGTCGGTAGGTGGTGACAGTAGGTGGCGTCAGTGGGACACATCGATGGGTCACGTTAGTGACATGATCAATGGTGAGTCAACTGATGGAGACTCATCCATCGGTGACTTCTGTTAGTGACTCACCCAACAATGATTATTTTCTATTTTTCAGAGTTTTTCTAATTTCACCCTTCTTGCTTTTTTATTTGACATAAATTGAGATTAAAACCTTATTTGGAAATTTCGGAAGTAGTTTTGAAGGATATTAACTGTATCTATAATATCCTAATTCACCTATGTCTTTGAAATTTTCAAGCCATGTGGTATTGACCATCTAAATTTAATTTTTTATTAAAAACCATTTTAGTAAAAATGGGGAACCACATATCCCAAACAGGCTACCACTACATGCTAAAAGAGCTCACAAACTGGTTTAACAAAAGATTAATATTTCTTGGCCCAACTACTCTATAAAGTTTCCAGTGCAGCGTACTAACTTGGATAGCTAATTCTTCTCTGATAATCTCTTCTAGGTGAGAAATCATCCTTTCCATTGTCTGAATAAATTCATCTGAGTCGATTTTACTTTGATTGAAACCTCAACCCAAAATTCTATCTTGTTTTTATAACCACACATATTGCTTATTTATGGAATAAACTTGCATCCTTCATTCATAAATCCTATTTATCTCCCCTTATGACATATTGGGTCATATGTGTTGCTCAAGAATATCTTCCTTGGAGTTCAGAATTAGTTTCAAGCACTCCCCATCCTTTTCTTCTTTGTCTCTTTTGTATCTATTTTCATCATCACTATCTCACTTCTATAGGACCATGATTTCTTTGTTCCTTCCCTTCTTGACCGACCTAGTCTCTATAGGCTTTAGGAACTAGGAGTAATCCTTGAATCCCTTTGGATTTTTCCCTTGAACCACTTTACATTTCCCAGAATCACTAATGCATTTTTCCCTTCTTCCTATGAGGGCTGTGAGGACCTTTCCCTTGACATTAGTCTATACTATCCACTGAAGGGAGTCTAAAACTATTATCCACTGACGATTCATCCTCCTCATTCAAATAAGGTTCTTGGCATTCCAATCCATCAAAGCGATTCCCTTGATTTATCATCGAATCATCATCGAGGGGCCTCTACTTATGTAAAGACTCCTCCTTACCTTCCACGTTCTCTTAGATAGATTTCTTTCCTCTAGACCTAGAATTTAGATGGGAACTGTAGGTGTTTGGGTCTAAGTCCCTTAAGACATTCACACCATCCATCTTACCTTCTCCATTGTGGATTGTTGCAGCCGACAAATAGGACTTCCCCTGCACCAATTATAGTCCTTTGTATTGATCATAACCTCATATCAGTAACTACTACTGCTTATTAGTTTCCTCCCAGCCTCTACTTTGAGAGACACCAAGACTTTGGACTCACTCCCTATCAATATCGGACCACCTTCATCAGTATAATTGGAAGTAGCTGTTGGGTTCATCATGGACACTAATAAGGGACTCTCCCCTTTAACTTCAATGATACCCAAATCATGCTTCAAATGGGCGAATATTTCCTCAAACCATAGTTCAGCCTCCTTATGCTTCACTTTCTTCACTACCAATAAAGAAATCAAGGGAGTTTGCTGCTTCTGAACCTCCCTAGTACTAGCCTCTTCAACTAAAATATCATGGTACCTAACCAGATCTAGCTCTATTGGGAGCTCCCCACGTGCATCCTCATGCTCACCCAAAACACCACTATCATGTAACTGGTGTTCCACCACTATATGCACCTACACCACTGATGGCATGTCCCGGTTCATGTGAAGACACCCAAAGGCCAGATGGCCATGTTTATTGCATCCTGAGTAGAATTTCGGCCATGATTCGAACAACACTTTATGATTCCATTTAATCTCTTCTCTAATTGAAATCCACATCCACTCTGAATAAGGTTTGAAGACATCAGCTTCAACACATCCGGGAGGCAAAATAGGGTGACAGATCATTGTTGTGTGATTATCCTAACATATATACCTTCTAACCAAACTTCTGAGCATAAAAATATTGGAATTTTTCTGAAAAGGAATATGCTAGTCGGGAAAACAAACCCACACTACAGCCGAAGATGGGTCACGATTAAAATTGAGATCAAAGGTCAATCACATGAGAAAAAATCTGCAGCCATTGAACACCTGTGGGGTGCTGGACCAGGTGACAACCAAATCCTCCTTTGATGATAAGTGAATCATCAGTTGACACTGATCAAGAATACCCACCACCGCTCGGTTTTGAAGACCCTATTCTTCGAAAACAAATTTGTTGAAAGCATCTACCAATGGAAGGTGTCCCCTGAATCGATCCACAATCGTCGATCTGTGGAGGTATTATGTTGTATAAAACTCCATTGTAGAAATAGCATGCTGAGGACATCCTTCATGAAGGTCAGGAACCTTAGTTCAAATAATTATTGGAAGGAAAGGGGGAAGATAATTCGGGTTTGTGCACCTGAAACCTTTCTTCCCAGAGTAGTTGCATCTGTGTTGAAGATGTCAATCAGTTTTTCCATTGGTGTCTCCCTACATCTTATGTGACCTCATGTTGTTTATGCAAGGAGGCTGTGTTGATCATATATTCTTCATGGTAGGGATCACTTAATCTTCTTTAATTGTGTGTCATGTGTGGTGGGTAAGATAATGTCCCTTTGTGATTATGGTAGAATCCAAACATTTAATTAATTCTATGATGAATATAATCTAATTTTTTATAAATATAATAAAAACTATTATGATTACATGTTGTGTTACATTAGTAATAAATGAGTGGCGGGGAAGATGATGACGATGATCATTTGTTTTATCTGTTATTTTTTATCCATGTGGGGAATTTTCTTCCTTCTAAAAATCATGGTCGTTGGTGGTAGTTTCTTATACACGGGTAATGATTTAAACTTTTATGGATCCCTTATTTAATTGCAGGAATTATTAAATTGATTAAACACATATACCTTGTTAAATAAATGGATGAACCAGTATGAAACTTGTTCTGTTATAACCACTGATTTTTCAAAGTGGAATTAAAGAATGAGTGTGTTAAATCTAAATACACTTTTCCTTGTTTGGTTTGGTTTTTTGTTGTGTGTTTATCTTTTATTTCTTGTAAATTGTATGGGTTGTGTGTTGCTACTATTGTGAGCACAACGGTGTGTGTGGATGGTTAAAGGTTGTAACGGAATCTAAGGTTGAGAGGTTGTTTGATTGTGGAATGGATGAGTGGTGTTGTGTCATGGGACTACATCCAGTTTGTTCATCTTTTGTTACTGGTTTTAGGGTTGTTATATACTGGGGTTTCCAACTGTGGTTATGACATGATACATTGGAGGGTGTTTTTGTGAGTTGGGGTTTTTCTGTAGGTTGTGTGGAATTTCATTGAAGAATGATAATGGAAGTGGTTGGGTTGAGTGCTAATTGGGAAGGAAGTGTGAAGTGGTGTCTTTTATCATAGTATTCTTCCTCTATTTAGGCTTGGTTTTGAGTTTGGTTGTGTATTATGGTTGTTAGTTTCCTGGGTATGGATAGAATAATTGGTAAATTTTTAACAATGTTAAAATGATTGGGTATTAAGTGGATTTCTTTTATAATATTCATAAGTGACAATCATTCGTCCCGATACGTGCATTTAGATGTAGCATAAAATGTGGCAATGTTATGGGGTGGTTGTTTTCTTGAGAACCCATAAGTTGGGATGAGTGTTTGGTAACTATATACATATATACTTGTACGTTATTGTGATTCTATAAGAACCCTACCTAGTTGAGAACTACGTGTCAAACACCCCCATTATTATGGTGGTGGGTGTATTTCCCAAACATTAAGGTGGGAGTATGGATGACTAGCCACCCGATCATCTCTGCTCCCTCTTCCAGGTAGTGAGAGCCCAAGACTCTTCGACCATGTTTTGGTTCGTGAGGCTCAGGTGTGTGAGGGAAATTTTTTCTTCCCAGGTGTCTTTGGGATGAGATGTGTTGTGGTTCCCAGGTGTCATTGGGATATGGTGTGGTTTTTAGCCTAGTTTTGTATAGTCGGGATGAGATGGGGTATGTGTACTAGGTGTGTACAGGCGGGTTGTGACATGATTCTTTCAAAATAGGTGGGAGCTACATGAAGTTTTCTTTTAGGGTGTGATATCATCTAATCGATGCTAAAGTTGTTTGTGGTACCATATCATTGATGTTCTTATTATATTGCTTTACATGACTTGCGTTAATTGGTGTGTGTACCATGGTGATATTTTGGTAGGGATAGTACACCTTGTTAGGTGATTTTGGGTTTTTTAGTTTTCTCATAGGGGCATTGGTATGCTTCTCCACATGTGCATGAGAGACTTTGGATTTCCATAATGAGTGTACTTGTATGCTCATGATACATTATAAATCTATTTTTTGGTTCTGAGGAGGACTATGGGGACCGTATTGGGCATTACTAGCTCGAACGTGGTACAGTTTCTATGTCCCTGCTTATCACTGTTATTTTGGAATTTACTTTGGAACTCTTGTTTTCTAGCACATATATTTTTCAAACATGAATGTGGGATGGATTTTGGCTTTCTTTTATATATGTCTTGGATTTTTTTGTGGATGATACCTCTTATCTCCCAATCTTAGGTTCTATAAAAATGGTAATGCCTCTCTTTTTGTGAAATTTCTATACCCTTGGTGTTGTTCGCCACCGTATGGCCTACTGGAGGCTGGACTCAGGGGTCATTATCTCTATTTCCCAATTTTCATATTAGGAGGGGAATCATTGGTGGGAGGGGGTCCTAAAAAAAGGTATCATGGGGAATTTGTGATATAGGAAGGAGTTTGGACTTTGGCATAGGGAATATTACATGAGTTGGTAGGGAAATATTGATAGGTGACCTTGGTGTGTGACATATTTAGCCTCTTGTTTATCCCCCATAACTATTCTCATCTTTCCACACCAAATTTATTTGGTGATTTCCCATTTCTCCTTAGTAGGGTATCCATGAAATGTGATGTTCTTGAGGTTAATCCCTTCCACATGCATCAACTAAGAGTGAGCTGTGTTGACTTTGATTCATGGGATGGACACTTTATCCATCAGCCTAAAATAGTATATTGTGAAGTGGTAACTCAATGGATATTCCATTTTACCCATATTCATAATTATCATCTATTCCAAGTTGTTTTAAACAAACATCTTTCTCAAGGGGTCTTTGGGTTCTCGCCATTTTGACTCTCGAAGCGATGGCGGCAGCGGTGTTGATCTCTTCTTGGTTCAGATGGTTGGCAATTTTAGATGATTATGAAATCTCTAAGGTAAATATAGGAAATTCATGTTCTTGTCACGAAATGGTTGAGGTAGAATGAATCTTTGGTAGAGTTCATAGGAAAATAGGCCTTGGGAATGGATGTAGTTTCATGAAAAGGGAATTCATACGAAATTAGTGGCTTAAGAATCATTTTTTCATGAAAAAATTGAGTTCCATGAATGGGAGAAACAGATTATTGTGTGAGAAGTCCAAGTAATGGACAAGGGGGGAACCTCTATTATATATAGGATCTTTCTGCTAGTTTCCCCCAACATGTAGCAAATTCATGAGACCCAAGATAAAAGTTTCATGCATAAAGAGAAATGAGATACTCTCTTGGGTATTTCACTTAGAACCCGAACATCGGTCCCCTATCATCTTATATCCCGAGTGGAAATTTTTTTGGTGGAAATCTCATTTGGGATCTCACATAACCTTTTTTGGGTGAACTATACCTATGACCCACCTCGATGTATCATTCCATGGAAAAAGAGAAAGTTGTGAATAATATTTAGTGATTACACACCAAGATATATTTCCATGCATAAAAAAACTTGTATAGCAAAGAAAATGAATAGTTCTTCATATTCTATTAAGGTTAGTGGAATAAATAAGGACCCTATGTGAAAGAAAGACTTGGTGAATGAAATATAGAAGGTATATGTGCAACACTGTCACACAATGTTCCATTTTCATGCCAAATTCGTTGTCAAACCATAATTTTATTCTGATTGAGCCCCAGCAGCACAGGACAGTGAGGCACGCAACTCAAGATTCACACCCTAGTAGTTTCACACCGCCATATGAGGATTTAGTCTATAAAAATATGGTCATTTATCCAACCTATGAGAGGATCTATGGAAGATGAAGTGACACTCTACTGTTCAAAACTCCCATTATTCCATGATAGTGCGAAAAATTAGTTATCATAGACCCTCAAAGGTATAAAGTGATCATGACAGATATCCTGTAGCACCAAAAATGACTTGGATTTTTGTCAAGTGATCTTTGAGAAACTACTACTAAGGATGGATGTGTGAACATAAATAGAAGTTACATACACACAACCTCGATCTGTGTGTAACTCAAAATGTTGCTTGCAGTTAGACCTCTTGACTCCATCAATTTACCTTGTTCTAGTCCCCATTCTCACAAAACTTTTTCTTGAAACCCAACCAAGTTATGTGTAACCAATTCATTGTCTCATTCTCATAATGAATTATTCTCATAGTATAACCAATAACAAATATGTTTATTCTAATAATAGAAACCCCAATACCCGTTTCATTTAATAATAGGGACCTTAAATTCGTCCTCCTAATTGAACACTCCTCCACGACAGTTCCAACACCATTTCCCACCCAGTGGCTCATGAGTGGTGTTCACATATTCCCAAGGGGTGGAATATTTTAGGAAAAATCTACACCTATATCTATAGGAATTTGATGAGGAATATTACTCTCACTTTGACAGGGAATCCCTTGATGAGTGAGTCCTTCAATGTATGAGATGAACAATGTAAAATGACCTAGCACCATTTCGTAATCAAATATTGTTAAACTGTATGAAAAGTCAACATCACATTAAATAAAACTATAGTCTTGACCTATGTGAAGATAACATGATTCCCCATGTATTATCATCATGGTATTGCACCTTCTATTTATCCTTTGTATGTTACCCCCATGCCATGTATCTTTCACACGTAATCCCCCCACCATCTTTCCCCATCATCGGATGTGAAGACCATACCTGGAAACTTTCACACATAAGTTCCAAACCATATTTACACTCTATCAGATGTGAAGAATTTACTGAGAAGCTTCCCTTCATAATCCCCACACTATCCTTCATAAATGCTCCTTTCATGACATGTTCATCCTTACCACATGATGTTAAACTGCTTGGATCTTTCCTGTAACAGGACCTTAAATTGCAAAATCAAACATTGTGGGTTTTCATCCCTTTTTCTAAATATGGTATATAGCATGCCTCAATAATGTTAAATCATAGAAGTGATAAATATAGGTGTAAAATATTCCTTCCAAGGGACACACCTTCTAGATCAGCCTTTACGAGGAACTTTGATTCATCTTTCTGGATATATCCCGTGGTTGTTCTGATGTATCATTTCCAGATCCCCCTCCATGTGGAATTATAATCCAATACATAAATCCACCTCCATGGGGAATTTTGATAAATCTATCCTAGATCTTCCTCCATGGGGAATTTAAATCCACAACTTTAAACTCACCTACATAGGGCATTATGATCCATTAGTAAACTTAGGTGTGATATCTTCCCTCCTAAGGACAGACCTTTCAGACCCACCTCCATCAGGAGTTCTCATCTAACCCACCTAAATATTCAATCTTCGGGTGTTATTCTCCAAAATATGAATCCTCCTCCAAAAGGTATTATAATCCATTAGTAAACTCTAATGTGACATCTTCCCTCTTAGAGACACACATTTTGGATCCTCCTCTATGATGAATTCTGATCCATCGTTCTGAATCCACCTCCATGGGGTGTCTAATCCATCCTTCCTGGATCCGCCTTTATATGGAGTCAGGATCCATCCATCATATCTCCAAAATACATTAACCCCATGCTTGTCTCCACAATAAATTAATCTCATTCCCCAATCCATCCCAACAAGATGTTTCCTATCCATCTCCATGGGATTCAAACTTATAACCTTTCCCAAAATACATACCCCATTCAATAAACCTAGGATGCTTGAGGTAAAAAAAAACCTTGGAATTATTACAAGCCTATAATTAGATACCCATGGTTGACATGAGGTATCTCAGGTTACGTACCTAATATGCCTCCTATAAGATTCCCTCTAAGGGGATAATTTACAAGTGATTATTCTACCTAATGTCCGTACATGCCCAGAGATGCCCAACATGACTACTCTCCTAACCAAAGGATTCTGCCCTGTCAATATAGAAGTACTTTAATATATGGGAATCCAAATATAGATCTAAAATTTAATTAGTTCCATGAATAGGACATAAACCTATGAGGGAGACCCATACTAGTAAATTAACTCCAAGGAGGAATCCATGGAAGGAGGAATCGACATTCCATCATCTTGTTTCAATCATGGATTAGATATCATCGATGAATGTTATGGAATCCATGCAAATTTGGACAGTGGTAATGGAGGGTAATAGAATCCATTATCCACATCAACGCACATGCATCAACCAATTGAAATTGTTGGAAACAAACTTCTCGATTAATACACTACACATGATTCTTTTTTATGATCACTCTTCATAAAATCAGAAAAACTTCAACAATAAATATTTGGACAAAATATAATTCATATTACCATCTACATAAAATTAAATATTTCAAATTCGTAACATGTATTAAATACATCTATGTACTTTCACATTGAGTTTTTCCATGTAATAACATTGTTCAACATTTTACCGCTTGCAACAAAAGATTCCACTAGAAAAAAATACATCAACCTTTGCATAATATCATATAAACTTAGAAACATAGAATTAATTCATTCTTCCATCTAATATCATCAACCCTTTCTTGTTTGGTAATTTTTATGACCTACACCTTTGTACAAACGTATATTGTATGTTTCATTTATTTTTGATTTTAGGAACTTGATAAATGTTCAAAAAAAATTAAATTAAGAATGTTTCTTAACATAGTTATGTAATATTTCATACACTTTATAAGGAAGTATTATTATAGGTATCTATATATATCTCTTTTCTAGAATTTATCAAAAATTGTTAATCATCTTTTTCTATAAACCCAGATCGATATATTCAGAACAAATTAAACTAAACTCACTTTAGAATACCAATATCAATTTTTTTGTTTTTTCTAAATATACTCTTAAATCATAAAATTTATTTAAAGATAATATGTGTTCTCCAAAATTTATCACAATATTATTTTTTTATTTTATTAATCCTCCTAGGTTAATTAAACGCCTTATTTATAATCAAATTCAAAGTGAAACATAAGGATTTTCTCATATCATCTTCCTTAATTTTAGAAACATAAAAAACTTATATTAGGAATGTAATATTATCAAATGAGTTTTGTAATAAAGATCCTTCAACTAAAAAACTAAAATTGTATGTGGGAAACCTAGTATAGAAAAAACGATGGTATAATTAAGGTGAAAATTGTTATTCATTACACATCAGTCATGTTATAATTTCCCCAATATCATTACATCATTTTTATATTAGAAGAAATCTAAGTATGTCTGTTTAGATATATCCTACACCCATCTCAACAGACATATAAAAATCCTTCATGTTTATAAACACAAATTCCCTAACATTTCGTCTTTCTTTGCATCATCACTTCTTCTTTAAGAAAATAATGACACACATACCTCAGCATTTTATTTTCATCCCCTAAAGGGTAGCTCTCCATTCTTCGTGGTGGTTAAAAAATGTTCTATGTTGGTTGTATCTTATTATTGTAAAACATCTATAACATAGATCAAAATTTTCTATATCTTCTCCTTCAATTCCCTACATGATAGTATAAATAAGCATGTGTATTTGGAATAAGATGAAACCTCAATGTTCTATAGAAGTAATTATCATAGTGATAGTCCTCTCATAGAATAGAATTGTTCTACATCATCTTTTATTTAGTATGGTACATTATTTATTCCTTATGATAACCTTCATATATTTTATAAAGAATTTATTTTCTTCCATAGAATCTTCATATAATGTTTTTATCTTCCCTTAATCAATTATAACTTTATTATCACCATGGGTTTGTAACATCCTCTGAATTATTTCCATGTGGTAAGGATAGAATAATTGGAAAATTTTTAACAATGTTAAAATGATTGGGTATTAAGTGGACTTCTTTTATAATATTCATAAGTGACTATCATTCATCCTGGTACGTGCATTTAGATGTAGCAGAAAAGGTGGAAATGTTATGGGGTTGTTGTTTTCTTGAGAACCCATAATTTGGGATGAATGTTTGGTAACTATATACATATATACTTGTACGTTATTGTGATTCTATATGAACCCTACCCTAGTTGAGAACTACATGTAAAACACCCCCATTATTATGGTGGTGGGTGTATTTCCCAAACATTCTGGTGGGAGGATAGATGACTGGCCACCTGATCATCTCTGCTCCCTCTTCTAGGTAGTGAGAGCCCAAGACTCTTCGAGCATGTTTTGGTTCGTGAGGCTCAGGTGTGTGAGGGAAATTTTTTCTTCCCAGGTGTCTTTAGGATGAGATGTGTTGTGTTTCCTAGGTTTCATTGGGGTATGGTGCGGTTTTTAGCCTAGTTTTGTATAGTTGGTATGAGATGGGGTATGCGTACTAGGTGTGTACAGGCGGGTTGTGACATGATTCTTTCAAAATAGGTGGGAGCTACATGAAGTTTTCTTTTCGGGTGTGATAGCATCTAATCGATGATAAAGTTGTTTGTGGTACCTTATCATTGATGTGCTTATTATATTACTTTACTTGACTTGTGTTAATTGGTGTGTGTACCATGGTGATATTTTGGTAGGGATAGTATACCTTGTTAGGTGATTTTGTGTTTTTTAGTTTTCTCATAGGGGCATTGGTATGCTTCTCCACATGTGCATGTGATACTTTGGATTTCCATAATGAGTGTACTTGTATGCTCATGATACATTATAAAACTATTTTCAGGTTCTGAGGAGGACTATGGGGACCATATTGGGCATTAGTAGCTTGAATGTGGTACAGTTGCTATGTCCCTGCTTATCATTGTTATTTTGGAATTTACTTTGGAACTCTTGTTTTTTAGTACATATATTTTTCAAACATGAATGTGGGATAGATTTTGGATTTCTTTTATATATGTATTGGATTTTTTTTGTGGATGATACCTCTTATATCCCAATCTTAGGTTCTATAAAAATAGTAATGCCTCGCTTTTTCTGAAATTTCTATACCCTTGGTGTTGGTCGCCACCGCATGGCCTACTGGAGGCTGGACTCAGGGGGGTCATTATCTCTATTTCTAAATTTCCATATTAGGAGGTGAATATTTGGTGGGAGGGGTCCTAAAAAAATGGCATCATGGGGAATTTGTGATATAGGAAGGAGTTTGGACTTTGGCATAGGGAATATTACATGAGTTGGTAGGGAAATAGTGATAGGTGACCTCGGTGTGTGACATATTTAGCCTCTTATTTATCCCCCATAACTATTCTCATCTTTCCACACAACATTTATTTGGTGATTTCCCATTTCTCCTTAGTAGGGTATCCATGGAATGTGATGTTCTTGAGGTCAATCCCCTCCACATGCATCAACTAAGAGTGAGGTGTGTTGACTTTGATTCTTGGGATGGACACTTTATCCGTCAGCCTAAAATAGTATATTGTGAAGTGGTAACTCAATGGATATTACATTTTATCCATATTCATAATTATCATATATTCCAAGTTGTTTTAAACTTCACATCTTTCTCAAGGGGTCTTTGGGTTCCCGCCATTTTGACTCTCGAAGCAATGGCGGCAGCGGTGTTGATCTCTTCTTGGTTCAGATGGTTGGCTATTTTAGATGATTATGAAAGCTCTAAGGTAAATCTAGGAAAATCATGTTCTTGTCACACAATGGTTGAGGTAGAATGAATCTTTGGTAGAGTTCATAGAAAAATAGGCCTTGGTAATGGAATTAGTTTCATGAAAAGGGAATTCGTACGAAATTAGAGGCTTAAGAATCATTTTTTCATGAAAAAATTGAGTTCCATGAATGGGAGAGACAAATTATTGTGTGAGAAGCCCAAGTAATGGACAAGGGGGGAACCACTATTATATATAGGATCTTCCCGCTAGTTTCACCCAAAATGTAACAAATTCATGAGACCCAAGATAAAAGTTTCATGCATAAAGAGAAATGAGATACTCTCTTGGGTATTTCACTTAGAACCTGAACCTTCGGTCCCCTATCATCTTAGATCCCGAGTGGAAATTTTTTTGTGTGGAAATCTCATTTGGGATATCACATGACCTTTTTTGGGTGAACTATACCTATGAACCACCTCGAAGTAGCATTCCATGGTAAATGAGTAAGTTGTGAATAATATTTAGTGATTACACACACAGATATATTTCCATGCATAAAAAAACTTGTACACCAAAGAAAATGAATAGTTCTTCATATTCTATTAAGGTTAGTGGAATGAATAAGGACCCTATGTGAAAGAAAGACTTGGTGCGTGAAATATAGAAGGTACATGTGCAACATTGTCGCGCAATGTTCCATTTTCATGCCAAATTCATTGTCAACCCATAATTTTATTCTGATTGAGCCCCAGCAGCACGGGATAGGGAAGCACGCAACTCAAGATTCACACCCTAGTAGTTTCACACCTCCATATGAGGATTTAGTCTATAAAAATATGCTCATTTATCCATCCTATGAGAGGATATATAGAAGATGAAGTGACACTCTACTGTTCAAAACTCCCATTATTCAGGGATAGTGCAAAAAATTAGTTATCATAGACCCTCAAAGGTATAAAATGATCATGACAGATATCCTGTAGCACCAAAAATGACTTGGATTTTTGTCAAGTGATCTTTGAGAAACTACTAAAAAGGATGGATGTGTGAACAGAAATAGAAGTTACATACACACAACCTTGATCTGTGTGTAACTCAAAATGTTGTTTGCAGCTAGACCTCTTGACTCTATCAATTTACCTTGTTCTAGTCCCCCTTCTCACAAAACGTTTTCTTGAAACCCAACCAAGTTATGTGTAACCAATTCATTATCTCATTCTCATAATTAATTATTATCATAGTATAACCAATAAAAAATATGTTTATTCTAATAATAGAAACCCTAATACCCATTTCATTTAATAATAGGGACCCTAAATTTGGCCTCCTAATTGACCACTCCTCCACGACAGTTCCAACACCATTTCCCACCCAGAGGCTCATGAGTGGTGTTCACATATTACCAAGGGGTGGAATATTTTAGGGAAACTATACACCTGTATATTTTATGAGGAATATTACTCTCACTTTTACAGGGAATCCCTTGAGGAGTGAGTCCCTCAACGTATGAGATGAACAATGTAAAACAACCTAGCACCATTTTGTATTAAAATATTGTTAAACTGTATGAAAAGTCATCATCACATTAAATAAAACTATAGTCTTGACCTATGTGAAGATAACATGATTCCCCATGTATTAGCATCATTGTATTACACCTTCTATTTATCCTTTGTATGTTACCCCCATGCCAGTTATCTTTCACACGTAATCCCCCCACTATCTTTCCCCATCATTGAATGTGAAGACCATACCTGGAAACTTTCACACATAAGTTTCAGACCATATTTACACACTATCAGATGTGAAGAATTTAGTGAGAAGCTTCCATGCATAATCCCCACACTATCCTTCATAAATGATCCTTTCATGACATGTTCATCCTTACCACATGATGTTAAACTGCATGGATCTTTCCTGAAACAAGACCTTAAATTGTGACCTCAAACATTGGGGGTTTTCATCCCTTTTTCTAAATATGGTATATAGGACACCTCACCAATGTTAAATCATAGAAGTGATAAATATAGGTGTGCAATATTCCTTCCAAGGGACACACCTTCTAGATCAGCCTTTATGAGGAACTTTGATTCATCTTTATGGATATATCCCATGGTTGTTCTGATGTATCATTTCCAGATCCCCCTCCATGTGGAATTCTAATCCAATACTTAAATCCACCTCCATGGGGATTTTTGATAAATCTATCCTAGATCTTCCTCCATGGGGAATTTAAATCCACAACTTTAATCTCACCTACATAGGGCATTATGATCCATTAGTAAACTTAGGTGTGATATCTTCCCTCCTAAGGATAGACCTTTCGGACCCACCTCCATGAGGAGTTCTCATCTAACCCACCTAAATATTCAATCTTGGGGTGTTATTCTCCAAAATATGAATCCTCCTCCAAAAGGTATTATAATCCTTCAGTAAACTCTAATGTGACATCTTCCCTCCTATAGACACACTTTTTGGATCCTCCTCTATGAGGAATTCTGATCCATCATTCTGAATCCACCTCCATGGGGTGTCTAATTCATCCTTCCAGGATCCGCCTTTATATGGAGTCAGGATCCATCCATCATATCTCCAAAATACATTAACCCCATGCTTGTCTCCACAATAAATTAATCTCATTCCCCAATCCATCTCAACAAGATGTTTCATATCCATGTCCATGGGATTCAAACTTATAACCTTTCCCAAAATACCTACCCCATTCAATAAACCTAGGATGCCTGAGGTAAAAAAACCTTGGAATTATTACAAGCCTATAATTAGATACCCATGGTTGACATGAGAGGTCTCAGGTTCCGTACCTAAGATGCCTCCTATAAGATTCCCTCTAAGGGGATAATTTACAAGTGATTATTCTACCTAATGTCCGTACATGCCCAGAGATGCCCAACATGACTAATCTCCTAACCAAAGGAGTATGCCCTGTCAATATAGAAGTACTTTAACATATTGGAATCCAAATATAGATATGAAATTTAATTAGTTCCATGAATAGGACATAAACCTATGAGGGAGACCCATACTAGTAAATTAACTCCATGGAGGAATCCATGGAAGGAGGAATCCATGGAATGAGGAATCGACATTCCATCATCTTGTTTCAATCATGGATCAGATATCATCGATGAATGTTATGGAATCCATGAAAATTTGGACAGTGGTAATGGAGGGTAATAGAATCCATCATCCACATCAACGCACATGCATCAACCAATTGAAATCGTTGGAAACAAACTTCTCGATTGATACACTACACATGATTCTTTTTTATGATCACTCTTCATACAATCAGAAAAACTTCCATAATAAATATTTGGACAAAAAATAATTCATATTACCATCTACATAAAATTAAATATTTCGAATTAGTAACATGTAATACATACATCTATGGACTTTCACATTGATTTTTTCCATGTAATAACATTGTTCAACTTTTTACCGCTTGCAACATAAGATTCCACTAGAAAAAAATACATCAACCTTTGTAAAATATCATATAAACTTAGAAACATAGACTTAATTCCTTCTTCCATCTAATATCATCAACCCTTTCTTGATTGGTAATTTTTATAACCTACACCTTTGTACAAACATATATTGTATGTTTCATTTATTTTTGATTTTAGGAACTTGATAAATGTTCAAAAAAAATTAAATTAAGAATGTTTCATAACATAGTTATGTAATATTTCATACACTTTATAAGGAATTATTCTTATAGGGATCTATATATATCTCTTTTCTTGAATTTATCCAAAATTGTTAATCATCTTTTTCTATAAACACATATCGATATATTCAGAACAAATGAAACTAAACTCACTTTAGAATACCAATATCCGCTTTTTTGTTTTTTCTCAATATACTCTTAAATCATAAAATTTATTTAAAGATAATAAGTGTTCTCAAATATTTGTCACAATATTATGTTTTTATTTTATTAATCCCCCTAGGTTAATTAAACCCCTTATTTATAATCAAATTCAAAGTGAAACATAAGGATTTTCTCATATCATCTTCCTTAATTTTAGAAACATAAAAAACTTATATTATGAATGTAGTATTATCAAATGAGTTTCGTAATAAAGAGCATTCAACTTAAACACTCAAAGTGTATGTGGGAAACCTATTATAGAAAAAACGATTGTATAATTAAGGTGAAAATTGTTATTCATTACACATCAGTCATGTTATAATTTCCCCAATCTCATTACATCATTTTTATATTAGAAGAAATCTAAGTATGTCTGTTTAGATATATACTACACCCATCTCAACAAACATATGAGAATACTTCATGTTTATAAACACAAATTCCCTAACATTTCGTCTTTCTTAGCATTATCACTTCTTCTTTAAGAAAATAATGACACACATACCTCAGTATTGTATTTTTATCCACTAAAGGGTAGCTCTCCATTCTTCATGGTGGTTAAAAAATGTTCTATGTTGGTTGCATCTTATTATTGTAAAATATCTATAACATAGATCAAAATTTTCTATATCTTCTCCATCAATTCCCTACATGATTGTATAAATAAGCATGTGTATTTGGAATAAGAAGAAAACTCAATGTTCTATAGAAGTAATTATCATAATGAGAGTCCTCTCATAGAATATAATTGTTCTACATCATCTTTGATTTAGTATGGTACATTCTTTATTCCTTATGATAACCTTCATATATTTTATAAAGAATTTATTTTCTTCTATAGAATCTTCATATACTGTTTTTATCTTCCCTTAAACATTTATAACTTCATTATCATCATGGGTTTGTAACACCCTCTTCATTAATTCCATGTGGTATGGTAAGAATGTCCTATAACAATAAGTAATATTCGTATCTTTCTCACATATAATTCACTTACTCTACATCTATAAGCCATCATATGTTGGAAACTTATTATCAATGTTGTTCTCATATTCTAAAGCTTATTTATTCAATTTTATTTTGGGATAATTTTGTATTTTATTTATATTTCTATCCATGGACAGTTGATGTGTCTAAAAAACTAGGAAACACTTTATTACCTTTCACAAAATTCTTGAGCTTATCACATGTACTTTTAACATACTTCTCTACTAGTCAATATTTAATTTCTCATCATACTTTTATGAAAAAATTAGTCTTCTATACTCATTATATATCCATTGAGATTCATTAAAACAATTTAGGTAGATTCATATTTTAGTAGAACAAATATTATATTTTCCAAAATACTCCACAAAACCTACAGAGCACTATAAATTTTGATATTTCATGCTGATAGTAAAAATACTCTGATTTTTGTTATATATTTTTCACAAACTATGGGTGAATTTGTTCAGGTATATTCTTGATGAATTCCATTTTTTATTAGAGGAGTATGATTCATAAAAAATATTATATTTTGAACCTACTTAATTATTATAAATAACTACACATTAAGATTGTTTATTATAATAAACAATTTTATTTTGAAGACACTTCTTTTCACCATCTTGAGAAGATTCATATTTAACCTAAACTATATTAGTGAAGTATTATCTGAAATATCTTAACTCACATTGTGTATTAAGAAAAATTGGTTATGTTTCTAATAAATATTATTCTTTCTCAGTTAAACTTTCATTAATAACATTCCTTGACTTTCCAAATTCATCCAAATTTATCCTCTTCTTCTTATATTCCTCAATAATATTTGTTCTTAACATGTTAAAATTATTTTATCCAACTAATGTTCCTTCACAAAATTTTAGTTTTCTTTAATGCTCATCCACTTTAATTTTCTAAACTCTAATCTCTTTAAGGTTTATTACCTCCTTTTTTATTCACTCTCCATTCTCAAAAGTTATCTCTTTAACTTCTTCTAGTTATTCCTTTGCTTATCATGTTGTGTAATTTTCTTAAGAAAATAAATGAAATTTTATTTTAGAATACACTCATGTTTTTTTCTCCCTTATCCATAATAATCTTTTTCTGATGGAGCACATCATCTTCTAACATTAGCTAAGTAGTTTACACAATAATCTAATTCCTTATTGGATGAAGAATCATCCTTCAATCCTATGAAAAAAAATTCCTTCTTCATTTTAAGATATTTTTATTATATTTATTACATATCTATTTTTGATACTTATTATATTCTTCTACCAATTCAAAATAATCAATCTCTTTCTTAGGGAAACATCTTACAAAATTGAATCTATATTTATAATTCCAACATTTAAGTTATTTCTTACATTTTCCTCTCAAAATTTTCTTTGATATCTATTATAATGAAGAGTACATATTTTTTAAAAATTCCTATTCACATTACATACCATCTAAATCACAAGATTAATCTTGAACATCATTATCATTATAATTCGCTTTCATCAAAGCTTCAAAATATATCTATTTATTATAATTCTTCATAAATAATGTTTCTTTTCTCATTTCATATGAATATGAATATTATAATGTTTTAACAGAGATAAATCATTTCAATATTCTATAAATAACACTTTTACATCATATATATTTGTAAAGTTTATCAATAGTATATTAATGTCATTAAAGTCATCCAATTTCCCACCAAAACCTCTGATATTGTTTACAATCTCAATTACTTTTTTAAATTATTCATCAAAAAAATTTCATCATCTAAAAAATATCTATAAACCTTCTCCTATATATTTGAAGACTAAATTCATTAAATTTTTACATCGATAATAGATGCTTGTCAACTTAACCGAAATTCTTTAACCATTGGAAACCACATAATCTTTATATAAAAATTCTTTAATAGATCCACTAAAAAATAATTATATGATTTGAAACCAACTTCCAAATTTCTCTTGTCAGTAAATATCATATAATCCTCATTAATGGGAAAATGCAACAGTTGGAACATATTTATCTTTATAGTAAACAGATAAACAATAGGTTAATATCCTATTCATCTAATTTTGGCAGTTCCTTCAATAAAATAAATAAATAATTCTGTTATTCAATAAATTTATATTTTCCATACTCAGTTGAGAGTTGGATATTTCAAATAGAGCCTCCATGATACCAATTGAAGTTACCTAATTAGTGTATGATCACCGAGTGGTGTATATGGTGATATAATGATCACATTATTAAATTAATTCTTATTATAAACTCAACCATTGAAACATTTTAGAGTTACAATCCACTCAATGATATCTCTCCACCTTAGCTCGTATGAAATAATATAATGTGTGTGATCAATATAGGATATTTACAAGGTTCGGTACAAATACATGCTCTATTATATGTTGGTTATCCCCCCAATAGATATTCTATTACTGGATTATTTTAGGAATACAATGGAACATTAATCAACTAGTTCTACAAATAATGAATTTTTCCTTCATCTAACCATGTTTCTAAACCATATTAATTAACTCTTCTTCCATAATTGGTTGTGCACCCCATATATCCTTCTCATATCCACTTCATTCTAAGATTTTTATACACTCCAACCATAAGTTTTTCTAGAAACTAATTATAAAATCTATCTACATACCCTTATTTAATCCATTATAATCTAATATAAAATATATGATTCTTCATATGATCTTTCTCCATAAGCATGTTTTATCAACTCATCCAATGTTTAGTCGTTATGATCTTCAAAAACTATCTTAATTTTTTTTTGGTCTAGAAAATTATCATTACTCTTAGAACGGCCAGGATAACTCAATCATACCTCAGAAATTGTTTTTGGAAACATACCTTTGAAAAGGTCTATCCAATTAAGAGTTGTCTGGAATGCCCTCCATCTGATGGGTTACAATCCCCATCAAGTTTTTCACCATAATATACTACTCAATTCATTATTATTTAGTATAGTTGTTATATGTATAATTCACCTTCATTCAACAATCCTCTATTTTATGCTTCTCCTTCCAATGATGTAGTCTTGGTCAAATGTGCATCCTTGTTCATCCATTGAAACATGGCCCGATGAAACTTCTTATACTAAATAGAAACTCGGTCAATATTTATCACTACGTTTTATATTCAATACATAAAACATGTTATGATGAACCTTTATTGAATCCCCTTAGTCATATGTTTCTACTTCAACCAAGTAGAACGTTTGTCGGATACCCATGACCTAAATCCTTTAACACTTCCACTCCTCCGTATGTGAATAGTGATATGTATGTGCAGTTTCACCCATTTATATAGGCGTTCTTCTAAGGTGAATAGGTAGGAAATCAAAAATATGTTCCTACTAAACTAAAACAAAAATTTTATTTATCCAATTCATTTAAACTTATTTAGATACCTCTCATATTTTTTAAATTTTCTCATAGATTCTAACAAATTCCTCATAGGAAACCTTCTATGAAATTTTTAAAAGCCAGTGTTAAGGAATTTATTTAAAATTATTTAACATTATGATGATAACATCCACTGAATATATATCTTCACATATTCATTATTAAAGACGTTATAAGGTTAATATAAAGAAATATAGCACTCCACCTTGGAAATTTTTTTATGATATTATTTATAAGAAATCATCTTTTTGATGGTGCATCTCCATCATTCATCATTTGGTAAAATCATGAGCCAAATATCAATCCAATATGTTGTTAAACAATTCCAATTTTTTAAGAACCCTCTATCTATTATGATCAATATGTCTATGTATAATACAACATAACTTCATCTCAAAATTTTCACTCTCTTATCCACCTAGAGTGCCTATATCTGATGGCATCACAATTTTACAATTATTGCATCTTTCTTGTATATTTATAATAGACATTCATCCCCTGAAAACTCATAAAATTTTTCTATCATCTGATCAGTATTAGTTATCTTGGTCCAATAGAATTGAAATTTTATCCACCATCTGATACATCTTTCAACTCAATACCTTAGATTTTGTACAAAATTCAAAAATTGTACATTGTAACTCCACATCACATTTCTCTATCCAACCGCGATGCATCTATACTTTTTCTAGTTTTATTTCATATGGTATGAATGTTTTCATGTTCATATAGTAAGCTTAATATACCTCACTGATGGATACACTAAAAAGGATTCCTCTATCCAGTCATTCTTCATCTAATCAAGATAACTTCAGCAATCAGACTATGTCCAGTTACAAAGTCAAAGATAAATACCTATAAAATCATATCATCAAACTATAATAATATAACTATAGATATCTCCATCCATTAACCTTAATTATTTCCACCAGTTATCCTCCTCCGACTTCATATAGACTGTAACTTAAACATTCTCAATAATCCATATTCTTGTGCTTCATAAAAACTCATACAAACATAGAAACATATGCTTATTTCCTTCCACCATTTGATATCATCATCCCTTATCTATCCTATTATTTTTCATAACCCAAATTTTTTTTCAAACTCATCTTGTATCATGATTTTCTACATGATGTAAGAAACATGAAGATCATCACAACTTCAACTAAATTTTGGACGTCTTCCTGACATAGGTGAGTAAACAATCTTACACTCCATAAAGATAATTTCATACATGAATACATCAATTTATCTTATCTAAAAAAATTCCATGATTCTTTAGAATCTTTATCTACAAAAAAATATTTATATATTGAATTTAAATGCAACCAAAATCACTTTAAAACAATAGTGATGAATTAAAAGAGAGTAATTGGGTCTCTCTATAATAATGAAATAGTTAACCAATTTGATTTAACTAATATATTAAATCTTCAATTACTTGAATATTAATAACCCTTATGTGAATAAAGATACACATATCCTAGGTTAAATCCCATATTTTTAATGGAACCATTAAATCATTTTTACAATCAAATTCCATGTTTAATATATTTAAAAAATTTAGCACAAATACATGTATGTGAGATAAAAATAATATTTTCATAATTTAAATGTTATTTTTAAGACTATGAACTATCTAAGAATTTTAACTGGATCTTATTAGGGGAAAACATGGGTCCTCAAGTTCAATAGAACCATTATATAATGTTTCCATGGGTTTTAGCTACAGAAAATTTACTATTTATCATATGAGGATGTCCTGGGACTTTGAAACTCAAAATTTATCTAAATCGTTCACCAAAAAACATATTTCACTATATCCTCCCCAACATAGAACATATTCCTCTTAAAAAAGGGTACAAATGGACTCTTTTATTATGGGATCTTACAAATTAACATCGGAAAAAATACAACTACCATCACACATATAACAATCCATGATTTTCATACATAGATATTACATCTTAAAACATGAATCAAAAATATATTTTTAAAATACAAACCTATGGACTATAGATGATAAATCTGTTTGGAGACTAGATACAAAAACTTATTATTTCTTAAAATATCTTCAACATCTCCTTCAAAGATCTTCCTACATAGTACTCTTCTTAGACATTCCCTAATTAATACCTTTCATCATAACCTAGTGAAAGGAAATATAAGAAAGAGTGAGGTTAGTTTCTTAGTAAGTATAAATAAGTGATGTATTAATAAAATGAGGTTTTGATCCCCAACTTTAAAAAAAATAAGTTATGTATCAATTATTATTTAAACTTGAAAAGATAATAGGGGTTTGAGTACATGAGTATAACACTTTAAAAATAAACAGTGTATATCTTAGATGATAATAATGAGTCACAACATCAATCTTTGTAATTAAAAATACATGAATCAAATAGTAAATAAATGAATGTGAGCCATGATAACATGAAATAAAAATTGTAATTTGGAAAAACATAACCTTATAACCTTGTGAACATGTATAAATAGATACAGGTTCATTCATTAAGTTAAGTTCGTTAAGTAAATCCCTCACACAAACTTACAAAAATAAAATCAAGGACCATATATAATTATATGGAGATGAAATCCAAGTACACTAATTAACTTATGGACATGAAAAATAGGTCCATGATCGATCTTATGCACATAAAGAATTATATCCATGAATGTAAATGTAAACATCAAATCAGGTTCATGCATAACATATTTACTCATAATTTATCCATTTTTACCCAATGTATTGTAGGGATGTATAATTTTTGGACCACCCATCATATAAAAAAATAATATAGATGTGTGGAATAAGAACATAGAAAACTTATCATATAATAACCAATTAAATTGAAATTATTTTCATAGAAATTTTATTATAGCTTAACCAATATAAAAGAAAAGAGTTTTCTAACCACAATATCAATTCATCATAGAATAACCAGTGAAAAAACACTGAGTTTCATAAAGATGTATTCATTATAATATTAAATAATTTAGAGATATAATAATGTTAGTATCATTGAATCATATACCCAGTAAATATATTGAAATGTAGAATGATTTCAACTTAGATGAAAAATTATTTTAACATATCACTTGGAACATTTCATGAGGAAAATATCCTTTGTACTTTGAAATAAATTGTTAAAAATATATATATTTCAAAAAATTAAATAAAAATTTTCCTCGAAAAAAACCTAGGAATACTAAAAAGTAATATTTAAATAATTTATCGTTTAATATTTTGGTAGATACCATTCATGTCGTACAAGTTAAAACATTGATTCCTTTCACATTTTCCGTTAAAATTCAAAAGTAACTCATTTCAGAAAATGGAAAAAAGATTACTTTTAAATGATTTTTTAAAATTGGAAAACATGGGTAAAAATTTTATTTAAATATCATATAATAATATCAAAAAAAATTTGAAATAATTTTTAGAAATCATAGGCATGGAATAAAAACAATTTTTGATTGAAGAGAGAAATAAAGCTAATTTTTATCAAAAACATTATTTTTCTCTATTAAGTTTTTTATGAGAGTAAAATAAAAGGAAAACATGTAATATATATAAATAAAAAAGGAAAATAAATTTCATGAGTTTATTGAGATTTATATTGTAATATTTCTTTATTATAAGCATAGTCATAAATAATCCTAATAAACAATTAGATTATAAGAAAAACTCATACCACTTTGGTAACTTTTGAATCATAAACCACATGAAAGAATAAATTCAAATGAAAATTTAAATATCATTAACATAAGTATAATCATGATATACCATGTAAAAGTTTAATTAAATAAACCATATAAAATAAATAAATTGTGAATATGGCATGTGTCCCATGTAAATAAAAGTGAGAGGAAAATCCCTTACCACAAGTTTCAACATCATTCATACAAATTAGAACCCCATTTTAAATGAATATAAATTTATTATACATATATTCAAGAACAATAATAATATATATCATGAAATATATTATTTAATTATAACCTTTTACTATCTTTTTATTAATAATTATTCATTAAAATCACTGTTTCTGGTGATAACTTCTTCATTTTTCATGTATGTTTTTGTTTAGTAGTTTTTGTCCTTGTACATTGATTATGTTTCCTTTATCTCTATTATTTTAATCATGATATAAATATATGATATATTAATTATATACATATTTATATTAATACATAAATATTATATATATAAAAATGAATAACATCATTCATGGAGAAGGTAAACTGTATGTACGCGTGAACATTGTTTTCATTTTCTTGACGGATGGAAAAAGAGGTAAATAATATTTAATCTTCAAAAGACATTTTTATTTCATATATATAATATATATTGATTAAATTTTTCTATATTTCCATCCATTTCAAAATAAAAATAAAAACATATCAAATTTCTTCATGGAGGTGGTTGTCCACACGTACGCACGATTGGCGTTTTCATTTTTCAAACGATTAGAAGATAAGAAGGTAGATGTGATATTGTAACTAGATAATTATGAATATATCATTATTATAATATATAAACATTAAATAAATCATTCTATACCATCATTATATAAATTTATTGAAAAATAAATAAATTATTTTGAGACACGGTAGTCCACCATACACACAATCGACGGTTTCGGTTCACATTTGACGGAAGAGGATATGGATCTAGGTTATGAAATTAATAAAATATCATATCAGTATAATGGTTATAATAATTTTATTATATTATAATGTATGAATAATATTTGAATGCGGTAGAAGAATAAATAAAAAACACATTGTTATGAATTATACCTCTTATTTGGATATTCTATTTCGGTTTACACCTAAAGCCTTCCTAGGATGGTTTTCTAATAAAAAACGATTCTCAAGGATATGGAGAGGTATTTAAGGAAGGTTATTATCCATATATATTACAAAAAATTATCTTTATGTTTGTATAATTGTGGATAAGATATTTGCTTTTATAAGAGGGGGAGATGACCCACATGGAAACCATATGGAAATTTTCTAAAGGAATACAAAATGATAAAGTAATTCATAATAAAAATGATACTAAATAAGCTTATATTATATTTTGGTATACTATAAGGTCAAAATATGGCAATTAAATAGTATTTATACAATATTAATTGGAAAATTTTCACTTATTCTTGGGTTTAACACCCTAGTAAACTTCTTTTATCCTTAACCCCAATCATTGATTTTTATGTTTATACTATTCATTATTACCCAAAATTAACATTGATTTAATAAATATTATTAATATTAAAATTATAAATATTAAAACCACTTTATAAAATTTAATTCTCATATTTAGAATAATTGAATTTAAAATCAAACCCGGAGAGGTGATAAACACATAGTTTTCCGAAAATATTTATTTCATAAGTATAAAATTTTTTCATACCAAGTTCAATAGGGAATTGATTCCAATTAACTAAATTGGATTAATAATAATGTATTTGAAAAAAACTTCCTTTTAATTAACTTAAAAAATATAACTTTTAAATTAATTAAATGAAAAGGCAGTTTCAAAAAAAATCAGAATTTTTTACTATTCATCGAAAAATTTAAACTTTTTAGAAAATTCTAGAAAATCACTCTGAGATAATTTTTATATTTTTTTCCAAAAAATCTTTTTATTTTTTCAAATAAATTATTTATAAGTGTAAAATTAATTTTATAATAAGTGTGTAAAACACGTTTAAACATTTTTTTCTATCACTCATCAAAAAATAGGAGTCTCTTTATCTCTCATTAATAGCACATCACCCATCCTTTTGAAATCATCAACAAAAAATCCTCATTCAAATTTATGTTAACATAATTTAGAGTTATATTTAATATAATCATAATGTAGAGCCCACGACAATGAACTATGGAACCCATGATAGATCATGAAATGAATTTGGTTTTTGGAAATGGTCAAACCAAAAATAAAATGAACACTAGTGGTGAACTCACATAAAATGAATGGTTAAATGAAAAAACAAAAAAATGTGGAAGGAATGATGTACATATTTTATTTGAACACCATTTGATAATGAAATTTTAGGATATGTTGTGAAACAAGAACAAAATATCCATTCCTAGAATAATAATTATCAAATACACAAATTAACAGGCTTGGAGATGATCAATTCTGAATAAGATTTTTGGGAGTTAATATATAATTGAAATAAATTTAAAATCATGAATAAATTCAAAAATAAAATCCATACCTATCATTTGTGAATAAAATTTTCTCTAGTTACTTCATGAATGAATTTTCTAAATTTTCCATCCACTCAATGAATATACCTGGTCGATTGGTGAAAAATATAAGCTTACATCATTTTCATCAGTCATTCCTCAATCCCATGACATCATCCAATATTAATGCCCACCTGAATCTGTATATCCCTCCCTTGAAATCTATAGAGTAATATTTCAAAGAATATTTTTTTATAATAGTGGGTATTAAATATGAAATTACGATGTTAGTAGCGGAGTTAATCAAGTAAAATTAATTAAATTAATTATTTAATTTATTCATTCTATTCCATCTCTTGGCATTGCATAATCCTAAAATATAATATGAACAAAACTAACATCACTCCTTGGATAAATAAAACATTTTGTATTTGATTGAGATATTTGTTTCTTATATGATGTTCTATTTGGTAGATATCCGATTATTTATGAAATTTTGAGTGTATATGTTTAAATTTAGTTTAATATTTTTAATATCAATCATTAGGTCTATAAAATTCCAGAAACTCCCTGAAAACTCCACAACCTATTCTAAAAATACTATTTGAAATATAAAAAGGGTATAGTTTCCCAAACTAGTGTTGTTACACTCTCCCCATTTTCAGTTATTTTTGTCTAAAAATGAAAAAAAATCACTTTAAGTAGTGAGGGTACTAAGCTTGTATCTAGTTCTATGATTCCCATGAGCTCTCCGGCATATTTTTGTGCTTCCAAAGAACATTAACATGGGGAATCATCCACCGATTAAAGAGCTTCTCCTTCCAATCCTCGATTTCAACCCTGTTTTTTGAAATTCATTCCTTTACTTCAATTTCCATATCTCCCTAGTTAATAACATTCACTAGACCATGCACATAATTACATAGATGCAACATGTGGATGTTTTCATGAACATGGTATAACTAAAAAGTTAATTCAATGAGGTTTGTGACCCCAGAGATCCTATATGGAATCTATAATTAACCAATAAACCTCATAGATATCATGTTTCCCTGACCAAATCTCTATAATATGGGTTAGGGTGAGACATTCAGGAACATGTGGTCTCCCTTAATAAACTCTAATGGTTTGTAATATTTATAGGTCTTTTGATGGATCTAGCCTGTCATAATCCTATCCCGGTTGATCTTCACTTTCTTTATCATTGTTCAAACAAACTATGAACTCATAATTTTTTATTATCTTAACTCTTACCAACACATTTTTTGTCTAAAAGGTCTCCTATAAAGGACCTCAAAAGTAACCATATAGATAGTGGAGTGATTGTTATTTTTTGTTTTTAAACTCTAATAAGAATATGTGTTCCTCTAATATTTGGCCAAAATACCACATGTTATCTCACAACTTGTCCTCTAGGACATGAACAGTTTGCTCTATCGGGTCTTCTATAAGGGGGTGTAATGTTATTCTATTCTAAAACTTTGTCTCAAAATCCTACAACAGTATAAGGACCCGACTTTAAAACATTACATAATATGTGGTCTTTAGAAAATAATTCACTTTATTTCATTCCCAATATGTTTTAGTAATATATTTTTATAGAATTTGGTCATAACTCTTACAAACATGACCATAAATTATAAATTTAACACTTTCACTCATTATCTATTTTTTCAAAAATATAAAACATTTAAAATCAACCTTGTATTCTTTTCATGAAAAAAATACTCATTAATTTCAACTTAGATTCTAAGTTGTTATTTCTCATCCTTGAAACCCTACAAATGACATTTGACAACATGGAATGAGAAATAAAATATAACTAATGATATGAAATTAATAAAATCTATTTGTCCAGTGAAAAACATAAAAAATCATAAAATTATTACCTGTATCAAAATTATTCTTTGAGAATATAAATAAATCATAGCCACATGGAAAACGTACTTTTTCATCAAAAAAAATGTTTAAAACCCATAAAAATATAATTGAAATCCTTGTAGGAATCTTAGATCATTTTATTCATAACATGTGTTTACTCATGTCAGAATTAACTTGATCTTAGTCAAATACATATGAAAAACCCCCCTAGTTAACTCCATCATTCTTTCCTTTCAATACAAGGAATGTCACCCAATGTAATGGAGATCTTTATCAGGTTCACCCATCATATAAGCTATATCGAGATCACGTGTCATATGAGTTATATCACAATCAACCAACGTATAAGTTTTATCAGAAAAAATAATCATAATATGTAATTATCAAGTACCATGTAACGAATAATTTTTTTAAGATTTCACCTTTTCATCATAAAACCCTCAAATAACTCTTTTGTACCCATATGAAGAACACTTTGGGATATAAAAACACCATTTCCTTTTTAAACCCCATTTTCAAAACTAGAATTCCCCAAACAAAGGGAACTAGGTTTATTACTTGAAGAAAATATTAAATATTTTAATGTAATAAAAACCTATAATAATGGTTGCAGTGGTGGGAGAATCTATTCACACCATATATATCAAAATATATAATTAATTTTTCCTTTTTGTAAATAAGGTCAAAACATACTATATAAAATATGTAAAAATATTATTTTTCAAAACTATTGAAATAAAGTCAAAAGAGACATAAAATTATTTTTTTAATTCATTTATACCCTTAAAAATACATTCATAAAATAATTTTAACAATATAGACATGGAATAAAAATATATAAAAAGATATATTTATAATATTTAAAATGAGGTTTTGAGGTAAAGTGTCACTTACCATGAATATAAATAACCATGTATGTTGTTTTTCTACCTAAATAAAAAGTGTGTTAATTATTTACTTTAATAATAACTTTTTTTAGGATTATTACTCCTTTTATTTTATTAATTAAAATTTTCTATTCGATTAAATAATTGATTATGTTGACATCGAATTTTTTGAGGATATCTGGATCATATGTCAAAAATGACTTCGGTAGGTTGATTGTGGTCAAATGAGTCATTGTTATATCATATGTAGAATATTAATCACTATATTATTTTCATTTTTAAACATTATTTATACTTTTAAATCAAACCATGTAAGATGTATATGAAAAATAATTTATGTTATGATCAAGGAGATGGTGGGTCATACGTACTCATGAGTAAGATTTCCATTTTTCAATAAATGTGAAGGATAGAATGTAAGTATTGTTATATATTTCAATAATTATAATTATATCATAAATATAATATTATTTTTTTAAATACACCTATATATACATTCCATGTGGGGAGGTAATGAAAAATAAAATATATCTGTTCATGAGGTTGTTGTCTGCATGAACACACGAGGAATGCTTTTTTCATTGGATGGAAAAGAAAAAATTAAAATATTTTGTTAGAATTATAGAATGAAATTTATATCTTATATATATCATATTATTTAATTTTTATCCATTATTATAACCATATATAAAAAAAATGATGAAAAATAAAATACATCGTCTTACAAGGTGGTAGTACACACATACACGGGAGCAATGTTTTTATTTTATATTAGATGTTTAAGATGAGGAAAAAAGGTTATACCATAAACATTATAAAATTAAAATATATGTAATATAATTATATTATTATTTTATCATTTTTTAATAATATTTTAAGTAGGTAGAATAATAAATAAAATTGAAATGGTCAGTTAAGAGTTATTCCTCTTCTTTGTACAACTTCATTAGGTTTATATATTTGGCCTTCTATAGTGGTTATTATTATCAAACAATGCCTCTGATACATAATTATGGATTTCATGAATGGATAATATTATTTATTTTCTTATCAAATAGTCTCATGAATTTTAGAGAAAATAGTATATGGGTTTCCCTTTTATAAGTGATGAGAGGAAACACATGAAAATTTTCAAAAGTTTTAAATATAATTATGTTATTTCCAAGGAAAAGTTTCCAATTAAAAATTAAATTTCAATAATGTAGTCATCAGGGTATAAATAAATCCATAAAATAATATTTAATATTAAAAAAATTCATTATCATTTATGTTTAACCTAGGTTAACCCGATTGACCCTTTTACTACGGTGACACAATTTTTACCAAAATTACTATTCATAATGATCAAAATTGAAATTTACATCATTAATATATTTTCAAATGATGATTAAAAATATGGTATTAATTTTTAAAGATTAAATATTTTGAAATTATGAAAATTAGGTTAATATAAAAATGAAAACTGGAACTAAAAATGGTTTTCTGAAAACTCCATTTTTAAATATAAAGGTGATTTTATACCACGATAAAGTATAATGTTGATATGAAGGGTATAAATTTAATATATTTTATCAAAAATAAGCTATTGAAATTTTAAAACAAATATAAATAATAATGGTTCTTTAAAAAAAATGAAAAAATAGTTTTCTAAGAAAATTGGTGTTTTTTACTACCACCCAAAAATGAACTTTTTTTAGAAAATTCAAAAAAACACCAATTTAATATTGACATGATTAATTAAAAAATATATTATTTTTATAAATTTAAATTTATAAAATTTAGAAACTATTATTTTTAATAAAACAAAATAATACCTAAAATGAAATATAGTAAGAGTAACACTATCCAGTTGGATTGAAGAATTACTTAATATTATTATCAAGAATATAACTATATAAAATATAATTAATGAATATTAGTAAGGCATTGAATTGATTTACTATAATGTTTACCTACGTTGTTACATTCTTACCCATTTAATAAATTATGTCCTCATACTTTTATTCATTAATTAAATAATTGGGGATATTTTTTCTATATAGCATCTTCTCATTCCCATGTTATTTACTCAACTATAAAGTTTTTTCACAAAACAATAACATGATTAATCAACTTATTCCATAAAACCAAATCTCTATAATCAAAAATTTAAAAAATATATTCCTCATAAAAAATTTATCTTCTAGTTGTTCTACTTTAAAACTCAAAACGTGATATACATCTGGAAAATATTTCCATAATAATGAAACATGAAACACATCATGTATAAGTTACATTCTTGGAGGAAAGTACATTTGGTCTACAATTGATCCAACAATCTCCAAAATTTTATATATTCTAAAGAACTATTTATTTAACTTTACCTTATTATCAAAACTTGTATCACTTTTCGATGGATATACTTTAAGAAAAACATGATATCCTACCTAAAACTAAATATATTTCCATTAGTAATCCACATAACACTTTTGTATACTCTAAGATAATATCATGTGATAATGAATAAAATTTTCCATCTCATCAATTTCCTATAAAACAATTGTCCAAACTAATTCCTTTTATGCTACTTCATCCCATTAGTATGGAGTTTAACCCTTATTTCCATATAATTCCTTAAATAGTTCCATTTATATATTAAAATGAAAAATGATATTAAAAGAAAATTATACTAATGGATGATGATGATCCCAACTTCACTGGTATTAAATTTAATAATATCTAATTATGTATTCCAAAGTATAAAAAAATCTCCATGGTTTTCTATCAGATTGAGGATGTATGGTTGTACTTAAATTTAATTCACCTCTTAATGAGTTATAAATACCATTCTAAAAAATAGAAGTAAAACTTGGATCATGGTCAAATATAGTGGTCGGAGGAACTCCATGTTACTTGATTATCCTCTTGATATATAGTCAATAAAGATGATATAAATGAATTATATCTTTAATACAATGGAAAGTTTCATATTTAGTCAATTGATCCATAATAACACAAATTAGATTATTACCTCAAGATGTCTTTGGAAATACCATCATGATATCTATGAATATATTTTCCCATTTACACTCCTACTCTATAAAAGGAGTAATCATTTATTTTAGTAAATTTCATTCATCTTTAAACTATTTAAAATTCAAACATATCATGCTAAACTAAAAAATATATCTCTCCATTTCATCACAAAATCAATACTCATAAAGATATATATATATATATATATTAGAATTTTAATGATCAAAAACAAAGGGAGATTTGTGAGATTCAATCAATGATTCCATTTTAAATAGGGTTATAGATTTCACATACAACATTTTTGGAAACCTCAAGACACCTTCCTTTTAAAAGTTAAATTTATGTAACTAACCTCTCTTTACCAGTTCCACTTTTTCTTATGAATCACAAGGTTATTTTTGAGATTACCTAATTCTATATGAAAAAGAAGACTACACTAAAACATGAAACAAGATATATGATGTTCATGCATCCATAATATCTAGGCCAATATTCGTTAAATAATTTAACAAAGGATAATGTTCTAAATGTATAATGGTTTGTAAGGAATAATCTATTTTACTCAAAGCAGTGAATACTTTTATTGATTTTCTCAGATGGTAACGAATCATAAAATGATAATCCTTTATCATTTCTATATATCCTCTCTTTCTCATGTTCAACTCTTTATGAGTGAAAATATACGTCAAGATTTTATTATTAGTATATATTTCACACTTTAATCCATATAATTGATTCCTATAGATTTTTTTTGAAAAAACCAGACTAGGTAATTCTACATCATGTGTAGGATAATTTCTCTCATTAATTGTTAATTAACATTAATCATAATATATTACTTAATCATTTGAAGTTCAAATGAAAATAAGACCTTGAAAATAAGAATCATCATTGACTAAAAACTAACCTTTTCTAGAGGGATGGTCCAAAGATATAGCACTCACCAATCTTCTTTTGAATTATTAGAAACAACAATCACACACATTCATCAAAAATAATTTCACTCCTTTTGAGTTAACATAGTTAGTTGGTAAGAGAACTGAGAAAATATTTCCACAAACTGGTAGTAGTAACCCACCAATCTAAGAAAATTGTGATTATCTATGGTATTTTTTGGTATTTTCTATTCTTTAACAACATTAGTTTTAGTAGGGCCTATGGTTATTCCATATTTTGAAAAACAATATGAGGAAAGAAGTTTACTACAACCAAAATTCACATTCAATAAATTTTCCATATAATTTCTTTTCTTTAAAGGTGCATCAAACAATTATTAGTTGTATTTTATGATCCTCCTGACATTTAAATTATACCAAAATATCATCATTAAATACAACCATGAAATTATCTAAATATTCATTGAATTTTTTTTAATAAGATCCATCAATATATATGGTTCATTATATATCCCCAATGGAATTACCATATACTCATAATCCCAAACTCTATTTTAAAACATCATCTCTGGGATATTTACTCTTTCACATTTAATTGATGGTACCTTAACCTAAGATAAATAAATGAAAAATACTTTTATCCATAGAGAATATCAAACAAATAATTGATATGTGGTAAAGGATACTTATTCTTAATGGTTATTTTATTCAAGTAACTATAATCAAATCAAAGCATCACTGAACTACATTTATTTTTAACAAATGAAACAGGATCACATCATGTTAAATTTCTAGGATGAATGAAACATTTATTAAGTAATTATTAAATTTCCATAAGTTCTACTAGATCCATTTGACAATGGAGTTTTGAAAGTGTCTTTGCATCAGGAACTAAGTCAATAGTAAACTCAAAATCTTCATAAAAAATAACACTATGAAAATCATAATTAAACATATATATATATTAATACAATAGAACCATATCATTAATATTTGTAATTTACTTCTTTTCAATAACATGATCTAGTTAACTTTAGAATCATTCATTACAATATTTCTAATTTTTTCGATATGTTATCAATGGTATGGAATCATTTTATATAAATATTTGTGATATATTATCAAGGGTATGGAATAATTTTATATAAATTTACATGATCTACACTATATCATAACATGATAAAATAAATTAAAATCATTACCAATAAAAACATAAAAACTATTATGGTCAGTTTAATAATATTTTCAAGAAAACCCATCCCACTGATAACAATAGTAAAATACTGATAAATCTTGGTTTCTTTAATACTTCCACCCAAATGTTTCACAAAAAGATATATATTCTTGTTTATGAGGTGATATTCCCATTTTACTTGAGAATTTATCACAAATGAAAAAATGTGAAGAGCTAGAGTCAATCAGGGAATTGAAATAATTTAAATAAATAAGTAATTTTCATGTCACCATGTTATTAGATAGTTGGGCATTGATTGTAGTAGTATAAAATGATTTTTCCACACATTTTTTATTTTGATCTTTATTATTTCCACCTTATGTAATTAAATTTTGACACACATTAGCATAATTCCCCAAATCATTTCAATTAAAACATCCCACCATTACATGTCTATCTATTGCCTCGTTCTTAGGATATTTAGGAATCTTTTCATTATAGTGACAAGTCATATAACCAAACTTACAAAACCAGTCACATATTCCTAATCCTAAAAAATATTCCCTAAATGTTTTTACCATACTATGAACATTTTGGGGGATTACCTCTAGAAATACTAACTTACTTCTTCTCCAAATTTTTTCAGCTAGACCACTTCTTACTGTTATAATCTAAAGTTAAATATGTGTTAGTAAATTTCATATCAACTTTCTCACCACAACAAAAACCATTATCATAATATTAAATTCTCAGTTGGCTAACACTCTTTATAAGATTTGTTTAAATCCTAAGTGTAATCCATTAAATTTACTATCAAGGTCCTGAATATAATTCATTGAATACTTGGATAATATTGTAATATTTTCTTCATATGCATCTACTAAATCTTACTTTTTTTCCTCAATTCCTTGAATTGTTTATCTATTTTGAGTTAATATCCTTAGAGAGAAATTTCTCTTGGAAAATATTCATAAATATATCTCATTGAATAGAATCATGTTCTTCTCTATCTAGTATTCTTAACTAATAAACAACACTTATTATCTTTACCTTTAAAACAATAAATAACTAAATTTTTCATTTTATATTATTAGAATACATTAACTTCGAATATCTTGTATAGATCATTTTTCAATATTTCAGCTACCACTAGGTCTGAAGTTCTACTAAAATATGGAGGGTATAGTTTCAAAAAATTATCTACAATGGAAATGATCCTCTATGTTAAATACAGTTAATATTTAACATAGATTGTACCATCATGTATAACATGGGTCAACTAAGCCATCACTATAAAAAAAAATCAGTTCTAATTCCAACCATTCTAGATTGTTGATTTGAAAGAAAGTTTCCCACTTCATACCTTTCTACATTATCTTCCCTATTTCCTCAGTGGAAAACTATTCTAAACATCCATATATTAGATAAAACAACATTGTAATATTCAAATTATATGTCATTTAAAATTACCAATAAAGTAAAATGTATCATGGGTATTATATTAATATTATCATAACCTTTAAATATATATAAACCCTTACTCTGATACCAACTATAAAGAACTATCTTTTAAATTAAAATAATCTACTATTTGTATACTATAATTCACTTTATTTCATTCATAATACCACTTTTGTCTAATGTTTTAGAAAACTAGGTCATAATAATTGTATAATAAAACCATACATTACAAAGTGGACACTTCTACTTAGTATTCATTTTTACCACAATAAAATAATTTTAAACTGAAACCCATTTTCAAAACTAAAATACTGATAATAAAGGGAAGCCATAAATTTATTTGATGAAAAAAAGGTTTATTGTAAAGTAATCCAATCATAAAATAGTTATATTGGTGATAGGAGACGTTGATGTCATATATGTTAAAATAAAACATTCCTTTTTCATTTTTTTAAATAAATTCAAAAGGTTTCATATAAAATACATAAACATATTCGTTTTAAACCCCATTGAAAGAATTAAAAAGAGACATAAAATTACATTTATAATCCATCTATGTCCATATCAATCCATTAATAATAGAATTCTAAGAATAAGATCATATAATAAAATTATTTAGAAAATAAAACATTAGAACATTTAAAATGATGTTTCAAGGTAATGAGTATCTTACCTTGAGTTTAACTTCTCACATATGACCTCTATCTTCCTATATATTAAAATTATCATAATTTATTTATTTATTTATAAGAAATTTCATGTTTATTATTCCTTTAATTTTATTTATTACAATGTTATATTAAATTACTTATTTAATTAAGTTCACATTGGACGTTTTGATGATATTAAACTCATATATCCAAAATAAATTCGGTAGACTAACTATGGTCAAATAAATAATTATAATATCATTTATAAATTCTTAAAAATGATATAATAATAATTTTTTAAACATTATTTATAATTTTTTAAAAAACATGTAATCTATTTATAAAAATTGATTTACGATAAAATCCTGTAGATGGTAGGCCATAAGTACGCATGAGTAATGATTCTACTTTTCAATGATCATCACGGGAATGCGGTAAGTAGTATTTTATTATTAAATAATGATAATTATATCATAAATATAATATTATTTTTTAAACACTCCTATATATAAAATCCAGGTGAGGTGGGAATTAACAATAAAATACATAGGTTTGTGAGGCAGTAGTCTGCACGTACACACGAGTTATGTTTTTTATTTTATATTGGATGGTAGAGAAAAAAGTAAAATATTTATTTAAACTTCCTAAATGAAATTTATATTACATATATCAAATTATTTCATTTTAATAAATTATTATTTTCATCAATAAGAGTCCATAATGAAAAATTAAATGCATCGTCTCGTGAGCTGGTTGCCTACACATAAGCACAAGCGGTGTTTTAATTTTTTTCATAGATTGTTATGTTGATGAAAATGGGTTATACCATAAACATAATAAAATTATAGTATATTCAATATATTTATGTTATTACTATATCATGGCTCATTAATATTAGAACGAAGTAGAATATTTAAAAAAATAAAAATAAAAACTCTGTTAAAAACTATACAACTTCTTCAAACAACCTTTTTAGGTTTACACCTCTGGCCTTGTAAGGTGGGTATTATGGTCAAAACAGGGACTCTAGGATGTGGGTATAGATTTAAGGAAGGTATTAGTTTAGTAATTTTCCAATTAAAGTGTCTCTTTAGCTTTGTAGAAAATAGGAGAGGGGTCCTCCTTTTAAAATTGATCAAGAGGACATACTTGGAATTTTTTAAAATATTTAAATATTATTATGTAATTTTCATATACAATGGTCCCATAAACAATTAAATTTTAAAATTAAGGTAATAATGGTCAAAATAAATCCATTCAATAAGTACTCATAAGATATTTTGTGACCTTATCTCTTAGTTTTAATCTAGGTTAACCTGATTTACTCTTTTAACGCACTGACACATTCTTAACTGAATCTACTATTTATAATGACCAAAGATAAAATTCACCACATTAAAAAAATTTAAAATTATGATTAAAATGTGCAATAAATTTTCCAAGATTCATTCTATCAAAATTGTCAATACTAATTTAAAATAAAATCATAAAATGAAAAAAACGGTTTTTAAAAATTTCTTTTTTAAGTATACATGTGATTTTATAATAAAATCAAGAATAATTTTTATCCAAAATGTATAAATTTAATTTATTTTATCAAAATTAAATTAATAAAATTTTAAAACCAATCCAAATCATAATGGTTCCTTAAAAATACTATAAAATAAGATACATTTCACATTAAAAATCAATATTTCCCTCTATTCACCCAAAAATACACTTTTTTAGAAAGTTCATAAAAAATTATACCTATGATAAATTTAAAACGAATAATTAAAAAATAATATCATTCTTATGAGATTAAATTTATAAAATTTAGAAATTAACTTTTTTAAAAGAAACTATATAGTACCATAAAAAAAATTTAATAAGAATAAAACTATTTCCTTTTTGATTAAAAATTTACATGATATTATTATCATAAATATAATTATTTAAAATATAATTCATGAATTTTAATAAAGAATGAAATTGATTTAACATTAAAATTACTTGGGTTGTTACATGTAAGACTCTAAACAACCAATATGTGAAGTGAGCATCATGGCATGAGTCAATCATTGAGGGGATACTAAGAATCCATATAATTTCTTGTGCATACAAGTATCCCATGATTTTATCTAAACATTTCTATCTAATGGTGAAGAATTTAACTGATGTAGTGAGTAGATATATGATGATCCAGATAGTATCATGGCCTCTCAAATTCCTTGGAATTTGTATCATGAAACCCATGGTTATAACCTATAACTTCCATTCTTAAACCTCCAATGGCTGGGAAAAACTAAATGGTACCTGATTTTCATCCTTTACATACTAACTGGTGAGGTTGTGAAATATAAACTCTAAAAAACACTTCTTCATCCCTATACACAAAAAAACTACTACTAATGTTCTTATTATCTTTTCAACTCTATCATGGACTACTAAGGGATATCAATGGAACTCTGTCAACACCTCCACTCAAATCATGAAAGGTACCATCATCCACCCTTGGAAGAGGATGACATACTCCCACCTTTAGAAAACCCATCAAGAGCATATCCTATGAACATATAATCATGAAGTGCCTCATAGATATTATCACCAAGTTTTTATATTCTATAATACTATAGAAGTGGAGGAGTCACAACCATTGATAAAAGGTATGGTTTTCCCTACTCATAAAACAAGGATAAAATCGGCATGGAAAATGATATAACACCTCACCTAGAAAGTAGGAATGTTATTTCCTACTCTGTGTATAATCCATAACATTACCATCCCTATGAGGAGATAATATCTCAAATTCATAGTTCTATAAGAACTCTTTCCCACATCACTGTCTCCTTCTCATATAAGAATATCTTTAGTTTGTAATTAATAATAAACCACTTACCAAAAGGGTAGTGTTTCCATGTCTTCATAGAGAAATCGAAAACCGTTATCTCCATTTCATGGGCAAGATAGTTATTCTTGTAGGGGTATCAACTTCCTATACCTGTAGGCTATCACCACCCACGTCTATATCAACACACACCAATCTTGACTCTAGAGGAATCACAGAATACTATGTACTCAAAACCTTATTCTCGAAACCGTAGAATGAGACCATTCATCAACCTCTTCGACAACTACTCAAAGTCAATTAGAAACTAAAATGACTAGAAAAAAGTATATCCCATTTTATATTAATGCAATCAAGGTAGTCCAAATCATAGATTTCTTTATCATTAATCTCCGGTAATAGTTTTTCAACCTAAGGAATATTCATGCCTCGTTCAAACTTTTGGGTGGATCCCAAGATTATACTAACTCGGTATTTCCTACGTATATAGCTACACCCTCCTCTAAGATAAAATTATCTATAAATTGGAACTCTGTGATCAAGAACTAACACTTTTATTGTTTGACATACAATTAATTCTCTTCAAGTTTCTTCTGGTTCATTCTTAAATTCTTTACATGGTCAAACATTAATGTTAAGTAAATGAGAGTGTAATTGGTAAAGACCACCAAAACCCAATCTCGTAAATCCTAGAAGATCTGTTTCATGAGTCCCATAAACACCATGTGGGAATTCATTTCACCTAAAGGAATCACCAGGTACTCTTAGTGACCGTAGTGACATCATAAATTCATATTAGGTATGTCCTCCTTGTGAAGTTGAAGTTAGTGATAACTTGGCCAGATGATAGTATTTTAAAACCACTAATTACATCTAATTAAAGAGGATATAAATTATAAGTATTGGATACCTATTATTTATTTCCACCTGTTTCAAGAACCTATGATCAATGCACTAGATCAGGCTCTCATATGTCTTCTGGGTAAACAATAACAGTACCGCCTTGGGGGACATACTAGGTCTAATAAATTCATTCTTATGAAGTTCATATAACTACACCCTCATATCCCTATGATATTTAGGAGACATGATAAATCACTAAAGATATTATAACTATCCATGTATGCAATAAAAATACAAAATTTTACCTACCTATGAGGAGTTAACCCATGTATTTCTTAGGTAAAGACATCCATGTACTCTTATACAACCATAGGGAACCAAAGATCCATTGATATTTCTACACCCAGATCCAAGATATCTATTGGTCGGAGTGGATACTCAAGAGAGGGGTTAATTGAGTTCCAATTAAAATTTCTTTTTTAAAAACTTTGTCATAAAACCCCCAAATAAAATACTGAATTAAACTATAGTGAATTTATATCAAAGTAAGGGTTCGGTTGGGTTCTCGAGGGATTGATTATTTCCCAGTTAATCAAAATAGAAAGGTTGATTAACTTTTGAAACCAACTTACTGATTTACAACTGATATAAACACTTGCGAATTTAATTATCAAAGTGACTTTAAAACAGTTTTGGTTTTAAAGAGATTAGCAGCGGAAAAAAAGAATAACTTTTAAAGATATAGCACAGCAGATATAACCAAGAGGTTCAGTCTCAAGCCGAGACTTAGTCCTCTCAAAAGATTTTATAAAAAGATGATCCACACCCTGGATCGGGGATAACAATAGCAACCAGCTATCCAGGTCCAGGACCTCTACCACAGTTATTCGTGGGAACAAACACAATAGAAACTAGCTGTCCAGGTCACACGACCTCTACCACTATTCCAGTGGGAAATAAAAGATGTAAGATTATTGAGTGAGGATTTACAAATCTTCCAGTTAGAGTACAGGAGACAGTGTGTGTGTAAAACAGAACAGATAACACACGCTGCTCAATATGCAAAAGGATAAATCACAGAGCAAATATTTAGAGTTTAGAAATGGCTCTAGTGATTTGTCGTGTAGTTCTGGACTCCTTTGATTGATCAGAATTCACTCTGAGTCCTCTTCTGGTTTTTGTCTGGAAAACAGAGTATCGTCTGTTTCCTTGAATTCCAGGTTCAGAGATAGAGAAGAAGTAGTCTATGAAGTTCTTGTTTTATGATCTTGTTCTGAGCTCTTCACTGGTTTGCATTGATGAAAGAGTTCCTCATGTAAGTTCAGTCGTCTCTTTGCATTCACACCTGGTTGTTCTTTCAGCACACCTTGTGGCCTGTCTATTTTTCTATGTATGTATCACTTATTCTTGTATTTCTTCCTTTCTGCAGTAGCCCATCTTTCCTCTATTTAAAGCACGTGCTCCGGCAAAGGAAATGATTTTTTTTTGCAGGTACGAGGTACGGTTCCCTGACATCTAAAAACACACATTAAATAAATGACATATCATTTAAAATATTCCTAATATGACCGTTGGTTAGATTAAATAAAGATAAAGAAATTCAAACAGCTGTTTATGACTATCAGTGTGTCAAGTGATCGGTGGGTCATCAGCATCGGTGAGACATCTTCAGTGACTCATTCGATCAACATCGGTGAGACATCTTTGGTGACTCATTCGATCAGAATCGGTGAGACCTCTTCGGTGACTCATTCAATTAGAATCGGTGAGACATCTTCAGTGACTCATTCGATTAGCATCGGTGATACATCTTCGGTGACTCATTCGACCAGCATCGGTGAGACATCTTCGGTGACTCATTCAATTAGCATCGGTGAGACATCTTCGGTGACTCATTCGATTAGAATCGGTGAGACATCTTCGGTGACTCATTCGATCAGCATCGGTGAGACATCTTCGGTGAGTCATTCAATTAGCATCGGTGAGACATCTTCGGTGACTCATTCGATCAGCATCGGTGAGACCGTTGTCCTTTTATATGGATCGGTGCGACTGTTGTCCTTTTATATGGATCGGTGCGACCGTTGTCCTTCGATATGGATCACTTCCAGAATACTTGAACATCAATAACAAAGAGATAAAAACATATCCATCCAATATACACAGATTCATTAAGAGATTTTGATTATGAGAAATCCAACTGGATTAAGTAATTGATGATTTGTGATTATTAAAAAAGCAATCATAGGAAGAATTCAACAAAATTCCAGAGGGCTCAACAATATCCATATGAAGAGATATTTACTTCCCCATCTTGCACATGATCTTTATATGCTCTAACTGAAACACCTTCTCACCAGTGAAGGAAAATCAAAACCCATCTTTTTATGTCTATCGCATCCTCCGACAGAAATAATAAATATAGATGAGAATGATGGATATCCATATCATACTAGGAATGAAATCATATTTTCTCATCCCAACCATGAAAAGGTACCATAATAAACTATTTCTACAAATATCCAAATAAAATTGTTGACAGAAGAGTGTAATCATGGAATCACCCCTAGTGATAATCTCCAACTGTCTCATTCATGCTATAGGATTTACCGGATTATCTAGTTCTAGAACAAGGGATGGTTTGATAAAATAATGTATCACAACTGTGTCTATAAAAACTGCAGATAGGGTAGAGAAGATATAAATCATACCTAAAATCATGTCTTGAGCATATGGTTCATAAGTATAAACTACCTTGAATTGATCACATCCCAACCCACCAACTCCCTAAGCCTTGTAGGTAAGACCTGGAGGTGGAGGGCGAGGTATCCAGTCATAACATTAGCCACACCCAAAAATACTCATAGATACTATATTATGACCTCAACCGAGTGGTTCTTCCTACTCATTCCATCACCCCTAGCTTAATAGTCTTTTTAATATCTACTTATCCTTAGATGCATGATGGGTCAGGCCATTGACCCTCTGGTCTTAGATTGTATATTCCAATAATTCATTTTTTGTGGAACTGAATCCTAATTTCATCCGATAAATTCTACATTTTCTACTATTGAGTGAATTCTATTAGTATTATTCTCCTACTATTACCTCACCAAAAAATCTATCTTCCCACAATGAATGCTCAAGAACCCTTAATATTTGGACATACAATGGAGAATAACTTCGTCTTGGATATATTTGAGTTGATCATTCTCAAAATACTTTTCTTAAGATATACTTCACAAACACTATTCTGAGGGAATCATGTGAGGTCATTAAACATGGACACATACTCATCCACTGACATTTTTCCCTACTGTATCTCGAGAATCTCTATTATGTACACTAATTATAGGATTTATTAGAAGTACTCTTCCCAAAAGAGGTTCTCGAACTCGATCTAAGGAATATTTTTCATATCTTGGGTCTATATCATAAAGATTCAAAAAAATCATACCAATCCCTAAATAATAAATTCTATGAGAATTAATATCTGATCCTAAGTGGTATAGAAGAGATAGAATATTCAAACTATGGACACTAATCCCTCCGCTTCCACCTATGGGTCGGGATCGCCTCAAAACCTGCATAGTCTCTATCTCTAAAATTCAAAAAACCCACTAATCCTAAGTGAATAATTGTTCTATATAGTTAGAATAATCTATTTCTTAGGAAGTGGTAAATTGTCATCTTATGATACTAGAGGAAGGCCTGATCACTAAATGATGGGTGGAAGTACTACTTGATATCCTCCTAGGGGGAACACCTCTATAATGGGATCCTAAACTAAGGCATCATCACTAAACTGATTCTATTCATGATTATTTCATGGAATCTTAACTGAATCTATTTTTGTGTAATCATGAAATATAAAATATATACCATGTTCAATAGTGAATATCTTGGTGGGTGACTAAATAAGGACATAAAAACCACAAGTCATTCATATATGATGCTTGTACCATTTTTCCTATACACTTATTTTCATGATATTTCGTGTCAATAAGTATGTTATCAGAGTCCTAGTGTGTGGTTACATCAGCCACCACACCACCTCTGAGGTCCCTATATAGAGATATGAACATGAAATACTTAAACACTATTTCCTTGAACCCCAAAATAATTCTCACAACTATATTATTTTTAAACTCTATCCTAACTCAACCTAAAAATATAGAACCCTAACACAACATGGCCCACTAAGTCCTACCTGTTTGAAGGAAAACCAGTGCTCCACCCCAATCCTACCTCCAATATGCCATGAGATGGAGGCTACCATTGATTATTCATATCACGCATATGGAAGGTGTTGACATAATGAACTTGTACAAACTCACACATATCCTCATACAACAAGAGTATTTAAAAAATTAAACAATTGAAATAATAAATGCGCAAACAATTACTAATATCTCAAAACCAAGTACACAAAAAAATTGATGTAAAAAAGGAAAAATGCATTCCCAACGACTAGAAAGTATGTCCAACCTGATAACGGGAAATGAAACAATGTCAAACTATAACCACCCATTAAATAACAATCTTGTTACCCTAACTTCTAAGATCCATTAAGTACCACCCACACCAGGTCCCCCCAGATCTCAGTCAAATAGCATGTAGTTTTCATATGAAATGACAGGAGTGGGTAGATCCCATATAGAGGTACCTATATACATGTAATGTATAACACCCATAAATCACCAATAAGTAAATAATTAAAAAATAAAGTATGTTGGACACCATAACTATGAGGATAAAGGGAAAGGATAATACTATATATGCTCTATAGAGGTACTCAAGTACCAGAGTACAATATCAACTCTCAGCCAGCCAAAAAACTCAACATTCATAGATTTTGATCAATAAGACTAAATTTTCTCATGTGGGCATTCCATTATATGAAATTGAAGATCCATTCCCCATGATTATGGGTGAAATAAATAATCTATTGGAGAATCCTTTTCCCATCTGAGCTTTATGGATGGGAGAAATATCAACTCCATAAATCGTAGATCCCCAACCCATAATGTGATTGGAATGTATAATCTAATTGATTCCATTCGGAGAAATTACCAATATAATTCTCGCATGGATGAAATACCAAATCTATAGATAGAGGATCCTTACACAATATTTTTTTTAAATTCAACTCTATCTAACTCTATGGGTAGAGTATTATAGTATAATTCTCTCTTGGGTGAAATACTAACTCCCTATGAGGATCTTGGCCCCAACATGTGATATAACAACTCCACCAAGGAATAAAAAAGAGGAAATCTACATTTAAAATAGGTCTCTTAATCAAAGGGGAAATAAAATATGTGTCATAATTTTACATGGTTTGTTGTCTCGGGTCAGCTATCTGGATCTATTCTATTTTCCCATGTGGCATGTCTCAGCCTAACCACATGGTGTGTAGAAGTGTTACATGGCATGTTTTGACTATGGGGATACTTAGTGTGAACTCTATATAACCATATCATGTTCCTATAACGGTACACAAGGTGTGTCATAACATACATGGTTTGTGGGGTCACATGGGTCCTTGGGAAGGTATGTCTTGAACATTATAATATATTCATGAAGGGTTCACATAGAATGTTAACAGGACACATTGTGTGTTATATTTAACTCTATCCAAAAAACTTACACCAAAAAAAATTTAATACAAGGCTCAATTTCTTCTAAAACACATGGTGTGCAGTTAGGGAATTTTCATAAATATAATCTTCTCTCATAAGTTTCACTATAGCCTCCAATTTCACAAAAAATATCACTATAAAATGCATAAAACAAATTTAACACCATTAAATCATAGTCAAGAGTTAGATTGTGACTATCTAACATTGAAAAATCATAGTTATGTTTCCTTATGATGATTACTCATTTTTTGTACGTGAAATATAATCAAGGCCCAATCCCCTTTTAGATTTCCATTAATATCATTGATCCTCTATACTAACACAATAATGATGAGAAACCGAAAATAGTAAACCTTCGAATAGTAGATAGATCACACAAATAATTGGGTCTAAAAAACTTTCAAACCCCCAGTAAAATGACCATCAGTGATGAACATCCCTAAAAGGAGGGATAATTCCAAAAAACATAATGAGGAATGAACGACGGTTGTTTTTATTTTAGACATCATTTGTTTGCGAAATTTGGGGAGAATGGATCAAAGCAGAATAAAATAATAATTCTATGAATGATGATTATCAAATATATAAATTAACACGTATAGAAATGATTCATTTTGGATTATATTTTTGGGAAATAATTTATAATAATAATGAAATCCTTAGTGGAGAAATATTAAAAAATAAAATAACTACCTTAAGAGAGAATCAATAATTGGTGAAGTACACATTTTCTAGAGAATTTATTCAATAATATTTTGTATTCATCATTAAATCCTTGAAGATCCATGGTTGATGGAGAAGAAGAGAAATTAGAATCATCATCATCAGTGATTCCTCGATCCAAATCCATCTATTATCCTCAATTACCACCATAAGATATCCCTACCCTCAATAATAATATATAGGTTTAGATGACTAACCTAATAGGTTTGGTATAATGGAGATTAAATAAACTAAATAAACCCACATCATCTTGTGACTATGCATTATCCAAAAATATAATTTTATTGAAACATATGTCCCAAATAGGGTAAAACACACATTTTAGATTTAGTGGTGGTCTTGGTTTTCTCATTCAATGATTAATTTTGGAGATATCCCACTATTTATGAAATTGTGAAGGCATGAGTTATATTTAATTTAAATATTTTTAATATAATAAAATTTGTTAATACCATTCCCAAAACTCTATGAAAACTCTATGAATTGTTTTGAATGTATTATTTAAAACATAAAAATGGTATATTCATAATAATAGAATCACTTAAAGATGATATTCATTAGTATCTAGAGATTTTTTTGTCACATTTTGAGATCTAGGAGAACCTGTGGATCACCACTAGAGGTATTCTATTTTCAATCCTCATAGAAAAATGATGAAACAACCAAGATGATTTTTAAATGATTAACATCTACATCAGAGAAAATTCATAAGATGTAGGTATATTTCTTATTATTAAATTAAATATAAATTTAATATAAATATCATCTATCTAGTTCCAAAATTATATCATCCTATTTCTTAGGTTATAATCATGAGATATTTTATTATTCATCATAATCATAGGATTTATTCATTGGAAATAATGAAAAACCATCATCAGGAATTGATCTGACCAAATTTCACTATGTCTGTACCCAAGTGGTAGATACTTCAACTTGGAATCCAAAAGACCTAGGATAAAATCTAGGTTTGGATAAATTCCCAAGTTATTGTAGTAGGTAATGTAGCATTACAGTAGTAGTACGATTCACCGAATAACCATTTGGACAAAAAATGGGCATTCAATCCTTGTATTCAGACCACTTGGTCTTTAGCCATCAGGTAATGTAATGGGTCTCCCTCTACCAAGTAGAAAAGAGGTCTTTGGTTTAATAATAAAAATAAGGCTTTTTCCCCAACCTTTTATAAAAATTGTTAATATTATATTTTGGATTTCATTATTAATCCATTAAATTTTGATAACATGTTAATTCACACTCATATGACCAAAAATAGGATATAAAGAGGTGGAATTCATGGATAAACTATAGAAATGATCTTGAGATTTGGAATACATGCCTAGATTACATATCTTGTTCCAAATTACAAATCATGTCACTCTGTTAACCACATGCATATGAATTTTATCCAATCATGGAATGTTGTGTGTGGGTCCATTACATAGGTTTCAATTATTAATTAAGTACAGTGTGTATTAACCACTAAGGTGGAACATAATTTTTAAGGTTAAATGGTGTACATCTTATATACAAACCATATAAAACCCACGTGATGTTGTGGTCATGTGTTCAATAGACATTGTGCATATTTAATACATACATGGTGTAATTAATTACATGTCGTGTGTTGATTTCTATCGAAGAAACATATTCTATCCATAATTATACAGTGTGTATCTATAATACACTCTATATAACATTGTATTCTTCAACATGGATTACATGATATTTCCCCCGGAAAGTAATATATAATTTCCATTAATTAATTACATGTCGTGTTGCTGACGTACACACAATTTAATTCATACTCGTTCATGTGAAGGACACACCATGGAATTTTTTCCACCACATAAAATAAATTATGTGGAAAAAAATTAATTACTCCATTAAATTAAACTATATGTCATGTAGTTATTGTATACACTGTGTGAAATGTTTTAAAATATATTAAATTTTCAATTAATTTTCATATAAATATCACAACTACATGTCGTGTAGTCATCGTACATTTCTTGATCATTATATGGTAATTTCAAGATATACATTCCACATAGGTGAATGCATGCCATGTGTTAATGCACACTGATCTGACAACCCAGATTGACAGGTAGAACTACATGTTAAGTATCTATGTGACACACCATGTATGTTATATTCCATGTGAATACCAGATATATGATCTAATGGGACACTATGTGATTACGATGGCTGCATGCCATGATGACTCCAAATACAAATCCAATACTTAAGTAATTTTAAATGAAATCAATTTATTTAATTAATTTAAAAATTAAAATGGATGAGAACATCATGTCTCTATAGGACAGCTTCAATAAATAATTAAGATTATGAATTAAATAATTGATCGAATAATTAATTATTAATTTATGATAAATTTTACTTAATTAATAAATTGATTTTAATTGAATTCTATTTTTATAAATATGATGTATTTTCATGTAAGTGAGAGATCATGAGATTTGACTGACCAATATATGTGTTGGGTTTCTATTTAATTTAATATTATTCTATGGGTTTTTATTATGTGATAATGTCTTTTTAAATTATATATTATATAATGTGTGTCATCCATACCACCTTTAATATCGAGAGATTTCATGCCCATGGTTTATTTTATCTATCTCATACCCCTATTTCTCCTCACATGTGTGTTAGTAAAATATGTAAAGGTTGTAACTCTATATATAGGAGGTGGTTTAGAACCCAATAAAAGATGAAACCAACCAAGAAGATACTATGGTCGATGGTGTAATTCTACAATTGAATCCATGCTTGGAAAAGAAAGTTTTCCCCTATAGTTATAGGTTGATTTATTATTCACTAAAAATATTTCCCAAGAGAGAGCTCATAATCAGGTCACTTTGTTTGTTTTATTTTTTAGTGTCATAGTAATTTATTTATTCATGTGGATTCTAATTTAATGTATGATAAAACTAGATCACATAAATTAAATAAGATAATAAAAAATGTAAGATAAAAAATCAAATGGATTATGCTTAAAATGTTTTATCAAAATATGGTTAATTAATTATGTAAATTCCATATAATATTAAAAGGACATATAAAGGATAAAATAAGAAAATTATGTATAATAAATTAAATACTTCAAGGAAATATTTATTATGGTCAGTCCTTACATTAATTTTTTAATAATGTAACTATGGAACTATGTTATATTCTAACATTCCTTAGGATTTTTACTTTTATTAGGTTGTTTTTACATAGGTTTTGGGTCACATAACCATAAACAAATTAAGAGAAGTATCCCCCACCAGACTTGATGTTACATAGTACTGAGGAAATATAAATCAATATATTAGGATTATGGGGTCCACTTAATAGATCAAGGAGCTTCAATGTAGTTTTTGGGAATATTACCAACCTAAATATGTTCGAGTAATTTTCTAGGTTATGAGAGATGAAATATGGATCATTTCCACTAAAATATCTATATAATAGGATATTCTAATTCAAATGGTGAGGTTTATTATGAATTGATAAAATATTGGGAGACTAATAAGAAAAATAAATTTATTTTCTCTCATACCTTTTTGAAATCAAGATAAAGTACTTGATATGATTTTATTTTGTTATAGAAAAATTTACAATATCATCGGCCTTGATATATCTACAGTGTATACTAGACAAAGATAACATCCTAGCCAGTAATAACTTCTAGTAGTTTTATAAGTTATTATATATTATAAAATATTTGGATTTTAATCTTTATATGTTGGGGTCCCCAATTCCTAATCCAAATAATATCGAGGTGAGTGAGGAAGAACTATATGTTTACTTAAAACACTTGGATGATGTACTATATGTCAGTTTCATGATGTTCTCATCCATATCAAATGAACACCCTATGTTTTATGAGAACTAGATACATATAAATTCTAAATTATGTTCTTTATATTTATCAAAATATATATAAACATTAGTTTTTTGACATCTCCAATAAACTATTTATGATAAAAATTAATTTGGGTGCACTGGATGGACCTCATGTGATCAAAAGGATTACATATATAGATAATATGGACATTTTAGGGTTTAATATTCCTATTGAATTGTACAAATATATCATATTGACTTCACTCCTTCAAAAATTATCCAATATAGTTATGAATTTAAAAATGAATGGCATTGAGAAGTCTCTCCAATATTCCATTACTCTTCTTCACTATGTTGATAAGGACATGAAGAGTTAAATTCCTTCTGTTCTTATTGTGGATAATAAGAAACAATAGGAAAAAATAACCAAGACTATCACAAAGTCTAAATATTAATTACAATACCAAACCTGGAGATGGAAGATCATTAGGGAAACAAGTTTTCATGATTCTATCAATTTTATATGTGGAGAGAAGGGCCATTGGATGAAGAACATTTCCATGGTAAAGAGAAAAGGGGAATCTTTAGGTGTATTCTTTATCAAGTTAAATCTTTATATATTTATGAATTAGATAATTGATACAACTTATGGTGCTCACATTTGTATCTAAATTTAATATTCAAGTAGATTCAGAAGTGTTTCATGAGATGAGGTAGATTGATGAGCTATTAATATAGATAGATTCACTATAGTGGCTATTGAATACTATAACCTCACATTGTTAATATGATTGGTCTTGTTTTTAATGAATAGTTTTTGTGTTACAAGAATTGAAAAAAACATTATTTCTCTATCTTGTATTAATATGGATGGATTTATTTTATAATTTGAAATTAAAAATAGGTAATTTTACAAATAAAGAATATGTTATTACATGAAACATATTTATAATGGTATTTATGTGTTGGAATATAAAAACAAAGTGTTTAAAATTGATAAAGAATCTAGTTCACATGACTCATATCACACCCAAACATGGAATCTCTAAATAGGTCATGTAAGTGAAAATCGCTTTATAAAATTTTATCAAGATAAGTGTTTATATTATTATGAACTAAAACCATTTATTATATGTCTTTATTGTTTTCAATGAAAAATAACCAAATATCTATTTAGTTAAAAGTGTAAAAGCGCCATAAGTTTTCTTGAATTAGTTCATACAAATGTGTATGGACTATTTACCTTTGAATAAAGCTGTGGATAGTCATACTATAACATTTAATAATGTATTTAGTAGATATGGATATGTATAAGTAATGATATATAAGTCATATTCATTATAGACATTTAGGGTTTTCAAGAATAAAGTTAATAAATATATTGGTAAGAAGATAATGAACCTATACTTATACCATGGAGGATAAGATCTTAACCAAGATTTCAATGATTATATATATGATTTTGGGATATTATCCTAACTCAAAAATCCTTATAAACCATAATATAATGGTGTATGTGAAAGGATAAACAACACATTGTTATACATGGTGAGATCAATGATCACTCGGTTAGAATGGCCAGAAGGCCTTTATTTTTTATTATTTCTGATAACCCACCTTTCAAGGGGTAAAGAGGAACCCTTACAAGGCCCGAAGTCTTAGATACAATTACTTAAACCATAGGTCTTAGAGGGAATAACTCAAACAAGATAACTTAGAACTGCTCTTCCCTAGCGTATTTCATGATATCTGCACTCCACCTTCACAGGGAAAGTCGGCTAGCAGTCCTATGGAAAGCTACACAGGTCTGGTACCGATGGCAAAGCCATACAATCCCATTACTCCAAATCTGGTTAGCTATTCTCTAGTGAATGCGCCTGCCATAAATCCTCATCTAAAGCCTTGTTCCTTGAAGTAAAACTGGTACATCTGAATTCAAGTGGCCCGAAGGCCTTAGGGTGGCCCTAAGGCCTTAAGGTGGCCCAAAGGCCTTGAGAATCAACTGTCCCGAACGCCTTAGGTGGACTGAAAGCCTTACAGGTTCCGAGCCCCAAATCGGTGGCCCCAAAGCCCAAATGGATGGATTGTTCTAGTTGCTATAGTGTCGAACGGTACCTGTTATAGTACCTGCTACACTGTATCATTATAGGACATTCAAAGGAGAAAATGGATATAGCCTTAAAGAAACCTAATATAAAAAGGTAAAAGTGGAATGAAACACCATATTACTTGGGGGGTAGAACATCTATTAAAGAGATTATTGGTGCAATATAGACATTGGTGTAATAAGAAATAAAGAAATTATTCGTGCAATAAGATATAAAGTGTATCTTTATAGGACATCCAAAGTAAAAAAATGGTTATAACCTTAAAGAAACCTAATAAAAAATGTTAAGAGTGTAATGAAACACCATATTACTTGAGATGATGAACATCTATAAAAGAGATTATTGTTTCAATATAGACATTATTGAAATCGAGGCTCAAGATATGTAGGTGATATTATAGGAGTAGATTCAACAAAACCCCATGATTGATAATGTTATAGAGACACAAGTTCTTCTTAAGAACACTAGAGAGGTTGTGGAACCAAAAGTTTATGGATTTATAGTCACCAAGATTGGTGATATATTATTAATTGATAATAATGAACTTGTGTCTAATAAGGATGTAGCAAGTAACTGAGATGTTTCAAGGTGTAAAGAGGCCATAAATTCTGAAATGGATTCCTTGTTTCAAAACCAAGTTTGTATTTTGGTAGATCCTCCAGTATATGTTAATTATATTGGCTTAAAATGGATATTAATTATGAAACAATTCATAAGAGTAAAGTTTTGTACCAGTAAGGATGTATTGTTAATAAAATATTTTAAATAGCATCACAGAATTGATGATGATGAAACATTTTCACTAGTTGTTGTGTTAAGATAAAAAAATCTACATTAAAAATAATCTTGACATGATTATGATATTTGGTATATGGTTGATAAAATAGATTTCCTTAATGGGATCCTTCAAGAAGATGTATATATGATAACACCAAAAGGGTTTGTGACCCCAAATGATGCCAATAATGTATTTCTGTTCTAGATAACCATTTATATAGTAAATTAATCATCTTGGTTATGAAACATTCACTTAAATGAATCCATAAAAAAATCATAAATATATAATTTTATACCTGTGTACATAATTTTTGCAGTGGGAGTGTGATGATGTTTCTAATTGTATATGATAATGACATGCTACTAATTGTAAATGAGATAAATGTCTTATAGCCTACAAATACAAGGTTGAATTCATGATTCCTCATGAAGGACTTAGTAAAGTTACATAAATTATTCGGATTGGGATATATCCTGATATATCCATAGGGATTCTTGGATTAATTAATGTTACATAAATTAATAATATGTTGAAGATATTCTGAATTGAACAACATATTATGAGATTGTTTCTAATTTTACATGGAACATATCTCACTAAGAAAATGTTTCCTTGGACATAGGAGGAGAAAAAGAGGATGAATAGAATCCCATATGAATCTATGATAGGTTTAGTCATATATTTTATGTTATTTAATAGTCTTCATAGTGACTAATACATGAGCATAGTATGAAGGTATCTAGTGGACCTAGGAGACTATCATTGGATGGAAGTCTAGACTTCCCTGAAGTACCTCATGTGTAATGTGGATATGATTCTTGTTTATAGAGAATATAAGGAGAAATTCAACAAGGGATATACATATTCTATTTTTCAAATATATTATAATTATATGAAATCACAATAAAAATGTGTATTCAGCCTCAATGGAGGATATATGAGCTAGAAAGGCTCAAATAAAGCAATGGTCACGAATTTTATAGAAGTGTTTATGTATATTGTTTCTTCTGATGAAACTATAGAACTATTTTCAATATAAATCATTGTTTATTATTTTTACGTGGTGCCTATTAGAAAAGTTAACATCACACTCTATTGTAATAATATTGTAATTTCAGCTCTTTTCAAGGATCCAAGGTCACATCAACAAACAAAGAACATGCATTGGAAGTATTATCTCTTTGGAGATTATTTACAAATAGGTCTCCTTATAATAAAAACATTTTTCATATAATATAACAAGACAAACCAATTGATAAAATCCTTATATCAGCTAAATCAATAATATAATTTGAGTTCTAGAAGGCTAAACATTGTTAATAGTTGGCTTTAGTGAATGTTGTAATATATTATATTTGACACCCTAGTACTGATTACTTTTTTACATTAGATTACCTATATATTTATATCATTTAATATTAATAAATATAGCATCACATATTGATTTTTATTATGTATATCATTATTTTGATAATGTCTTGGACTATCAATCACATTTAAAGATCATAGCATCTTACCACTTTGAGGATAACCCTGATGTGTTATGATGTAATTATTATACTTATGTCATGTGGTTAAGATAAAATTATAAAATGGGGTATATATTATGTTTTAATATTAAATACTTGATTATCATAAGTGTATGAGACTTCATATCATGAATTTCACACTTGTTAATCTATAGGATGGGAGATTATAAGGACTGACTCCCATAGGTAATTCTACATGTGTACATGTTATGGGATATTCTTATCTGCAAACATGTGTGATGATCCTCATACTTAATATTATTATGCTTCCATGTCAGGAGTCATATACTTTGACATATTGAAAAAAACTAAATAACATATACTTGTGGCGAGGTGGAATATATAGGGTGTATCATGAGTGATATTTCATTAATGAATAACTCAATGGAGGATTTGTTTTTGTTCTGATAATGGATATTATATCCTGGGCCCTTTGATTATAATGGAATGTTCGAAATAAAATTTCATGGATATTATGCATTAACATGTTCATTTAATGAAGTCAAATAAATATATATCTAGCACATTGGTTGATGAAATGATTATTCAACATTTCTCATTAGAGATTTCATGATGATGGCGTTATATTACATCGTGAGTATTAATATGTGGTTGTTGTTGTTGTGTAATTAACCTCCTACCCTATATGTTATTTTATTTATTTATAGATGCTAATATTATACTAAAAGCAAGCTTGGCTAAGGACACTAAAGAAGAGGCCTATGCGTTACATTATTATTGTTTCCATTAATATTTGTTAAATTATAATTTAATTTAATAGTTTCAATAAATAAAAATCTCAATAATGAGAAATAATATTTATTCATAAATTATTTAATACTAAATATTTAGTCACTAGTTATATTTTAATTTCAATATGTATGTAAGTTGAATATTAAATAAATATTTATTTTCAAGAACATCAAATAGAATAATTATTTGTCTCTTATTTTATTAATTAGGTAATAAGTAATATTTATTACTAAAAAAATATTTATTTAGTTGCATGAATATTAAAATAAATATTTATTCAAAAGACTATGAATATTATTTTTATCTATTTAATAAAATGGATAAAATTTATTTTTAATTTACTATTCAAGGTTTTATATATGTTTAGGATGATTTTCAAGCTATGTCAAGTGCATGGTATCAAGAATGTTATATTAATTGAATATAATTAAGTAATTATTAATTTATTTATTTAATAAAAATAATATTTAATGCATTTATGGGTTATTGCATAACATGTGAAATATATGAAGTTTAATATTTGATAGAGGGACTTTGTGAATTTGAACCTTTATTTATATATATTAATTAAACATATTATTTTATATGGTTAACCTAATGTGATACAGATTGTGGTGCACAACATTCTTCTATCAAATGAGATTACTCAATAATGAAGAACATCTCCCAAAATTATCTCAAGGTAATATAATTTACCCCCTTCCTTCCATCTCTAAAGATAAAGAGACCAAGAAACATGATCTTCAAGACAAAAGGATCATTCATTATGATCAACATGAATGATGCAATGAAATAATTACATCTATTCTAGTACCAAAATATCCATTGGAAACATTCTTAGAACATGGATCATTTATGGATTACTGCTAAAGGGGTTTTATTTTGGATCCTCATAGTGAAATAATAAAAATTACTAAATGAAGTTTGAATGAGCAACATACACATTATAAAAAGTTATCATGATTGAAGTATATTTATTTTTATTAAATTAATTATAAATTTAATTTTAATATAATCTATCTATTTTAAATATTCTTTCATAATTTCTCCTTGGATATAATCAAGGTGCATGTCATTTTTCATTATTTTAGTATGGTTTTTTTGTCCAAAATGATAAAAACTTATCATTAACAGTGGACATAATGGTCGTATTTCATGATCGAAACCTTCATATAGAACACTAAATAAAACCACCAAAAGACTCAAAGTCAAAAAAACTATAATCATCGCATGGAATGGTTAATTTAGAGAAACTAGACACCTCACCCTACATTCTCAAACCACTGAATCTATAAGGAAAAAAGTTGAGAGATTGATCATTGTGGTCCCTCACCATATAAGAACTCCACTGATACACCAATTCAATAAAAATAACCAATTCTATTCAATAGACTATAGAATGACCAAATATATATTCAAGGAGAAGACTATGAAAAAGAAAGAAGACCAAAAAGTAATTCATTACCAATTCAGAAGTACGAAAATAGGATACCACCCAAAAAACTAAAACCTCAAAGAAGATAACTAGGATAGTAGGATAATATAAAATATCAATAATAAATCAAGTAAAAAATCCTTTAAAATAATAACATGGGCCCAAACCTAGGGTCAATAGTGGAATAGATGGTAACTTAGGACCTCGCTCTAAGGACTCTAGTCACTTAAAATATGATATAAAAATAGGACATCCATTAGATAAAAGTATAATCTATGGGTAATACCCATCCCAATTACCCAAACTCACACCTAATACATCCCATGTATAACCCCTCAAAGTAAAAAAACCACATCACATAGACCGAATCACGTCAAAAATAAAACGGCACAATTCTGGTGTATGATTTACTAAAATAATAAGTATCTCATAATAAATCACTAAATGGGTACCCAAAGAGACTCTTAAACATGAATCACCATGAGATATTATATTAAACTATACCCAATAATTATAAATCTAATAGCACTTAAGCATCACCATCCCAAAATAGATTAACACATCGATAATGGTATGAAACACCCTAAGGATCGTCCCTAGAAATAGAATTTATACCTTTCATCAAAACCATCATTAGAGGAAGAGTGTAAATAACACAAAACATGAAATCAATAATTTAATGCATTAAAATTTAGATCAAATATTCTCAAAATAAACCATGGTACAAATCCAAAAATATCACTCACTAAGATAAAATACCTTTGTAGAAAACCCCATTTTCTTTTAGATAAACAAATATAGATTAAGATTTTAAATCTATATTTATAAAATTATGTACATAAAAAATCACTCCTATGAAAATAATCTGTCCTTGAAATCATTTAATATTATTTAGAAAAGTTGAGAAAAATAATTTCAAAACTCTAAGATTAGTTAAAAAATCAATATCCATTCAAGTTCATTCCAGATATCTATAAAAACAATATTAATTTAAAAACAACTTCCAAATTTTATAATTAAATCAACTACTTCAATAACACCTCACTAAGAATTTTGAATATAAGATAACTTCCAACCTTCCCAAATAGGTTCCAATAATTTTGATCTAAAAATTATTTAAATATAAAACTTCTAATGGTAACCAAAACAATTCATCAAATATCACTAATTTTTTTCACAAAATTAATTATAAATTTAGAAAATTAAACCTTATAAAAAATAAATTTATTCAAAATAAATATTTTAATATGTTATAATTTTAAACTATCAAATAAAATAAAAGTATTTTATTATAAAAAATCACAAAAACATTCTTAAAACACTATATAAAACTTTTATTTTTACTAATAAAAAATCTCTAATGAGTCCATATTTAATTTTAAGTTAAAAACCTTTAAAAATATTCATTAGCTTTTATATCTCATGGTTATTAGAGGAAAAAAATGAGGTTTTCATTAGGAGAATATAAATTGATTTAACTAAACTAATATTAATAATCCATTAAAAATTCTTCAATTAATATTAAACGAATAATATAAAATAATAAAAAATTCATGAACCATAAGTAATAAATTTTAAAAAAATATGGAAAAATAAAAATCATTTTTGGTTATTACATATAGTCAATGAAACCTTGTGTCAACCTTTAAATGTACATTTGGGAGATATATAGAGTAATCTGCATGATATATGCATGGATTTCCAAGCTTTAAAAGATAACTATTAGACTCTGATTTTCTTCTAATTTTAACTTCAAAAAAACAATTTTCTCAAAAAAATCATAAATCTCAGATGAAAAATAATTTTTATAAAATAAAGACTAAAAATATCAAAAATAGTAGGGATCCCTGCTTGAATTTTGAGACTCAAACATCCCAAAAATCCCTGGTAACTCAAGTCATGTTATAAAAGGTTGTGATCATGCAATAACTTTTGACCTACCTATTGATGTTTGAAAATACTACCTCTTCCCAAATATTAATACCTAAATAAAAATGGGTATTATCTGTTACCATTTTTTTATGAACTAACTCAAGATACCCCTAATCTAGGTTCCTGATCTAATATTTAGCATGGAAAAATAGTGTTTTTGATCCCTATTAGTTAAAAAATAGTGATGGGACAATAAATATAATACATTACGAATGATTTCATCTAATAAAATAAATTATTAAGTAATTAACTTCCTCCGGAAATTTTATAAATAAAATTACACACATTGGAAGGCCACACACAATTTAAATAATCATTTTCAAAATAATTGATAAAAAATTAGGTAAATAATAAGTAAAATTTTTGTATACATATAAACATAAAACCAAAAAAATGAATCCAACACATTAAATCATTATATGAAATTGTATCGTAAGTATTAAAAAAAATAATGACACTAAGTAAGAAATCAATACTGATAGATAAATTTAAGTTACTCAAAATAAATAAATTAATCCAAACAAAACCACCATTAACCATGAAAAATCAAAATATATTCAATTATCACCTCCAAATTACCTGAATAAATTCTAGTATCCAACTAATAAATCCTAGAGAAACTATCATTAAACTTAAAATATGATAGGTGTAAAAAAAATATCAATAGGTATACCATTATAAATAAATCCATTTCATTTTGGTTTGAAAAAAACTATAAATATAAGATTATTAATTTCATTAAAACCTAATAATAAGTTATCATGATTTTTAAATCATCTCATTTAGAACATAGAAGTTTCACCTTTCAAAAAAAAGTGTTCTCATACTTTAAAAAAAGAATCATTTGATAGAAGAAAGTAATTTAAAATATTATATTGTAAATATCCATGAATAATAATGGAGATGAAAATTATAAGTCATTGTAAATTATTTTATCTCAAATGAAAAATATCTATTTACTATTTTAAAATATAAATACTATTATAAATAAGAAACAATCCTAATAATAATAACAATATTTATAAAGGGAAATATGAAATAATATTAAGTTTATTATCACAAAAATCAATGAAATGAAATTATCAAAATATAATATAGATCCAATTATGACGGGAACACTTGGGAGATTAGGGGGATATTTAGGGAAATACAAAGATGGATTCTATTAAATTGGGAAACATTATTTGATTCAATCACACTAACACTCAGCCTTACCTACTAATCCTAAATACATAAAAATTTACTAGAGTATGGTTAGCACCATACATGGGGCTACTATCCATGGCGTTATCATAAACTAGTGTAGAATATGTTCCCAAATATCCCATATAACTACTATTAGTTCCCTATGATTTATAAAAATATATGTGATATAGAAATTAAATGTGAAATAAAGGAATAAAAAATAGAAAAATATATATGAAACAAGAATTATATCTAACCATCACTTCTGAAAACCCTTCATAGAAGCATCCCCTTTCTCATAAAGAATAATAATATAATAATTATGTCCTATAATAGGAAAAATATCATACATTTTATATAAACAATGAAGTGCTCTCTTTAGGATATTTTTTAATTCATAAAAACATTTCCACATGATGCCAACTAGGTTTTGAGACCTCGTTTAGAAAACGAGTCTTTAAAAACCTATTTGAAATCTAAATCACGTAACCATAATCAATACCAATAAATAAAACAGGAAATAAATATAAATTTATTTATTAAATACAATAATTCATTTAATTTGAATGAAAAATCGTTTAAATAGTTTTAAATATCCTTAGTGTACCACAAAATTAAGAATTCTATTGAAATTAGTCAACTAGAAATCCTTGTGAACACAAGAAATTTATCATTTTAGGAAAATCTATTTGTACTAAAGGAAATATATGTAAAACATTTCACTGTTCAATGATAAAATAAATATAAAATCCAAATCCTTTAAAATGTATAACAACTATGGATCATATAATTATTATAATATCCAAAAAAATTAATTTAAAGTGGTAAGTAATAATGGTTATAATATTAAGGATTTATAAATCAAAAAACATACCTAAAATTCATCACTTTCAATAATTATTGTTTTTTCCAATAGAATTGGGTCAAAGAAGTCCTAGGGATCTATGAGGATCCTCAAAACCAAGAAAATATAACATCCTGGGTATTTGGAGCAAGTCAAAATCCTTCCCCATTTTGAATTTTTGGAGTTTAGTGGATCTTCCAATTTATTTTTGAATCATAGAAACATAATTCTGAGGATTAAATTAACATAGTACCTTTTTTCAATGGGGTTTGAGGTTTGTAAAATGTCTTGGGTGTTTGAATGGGTTTCGGGTGCATCAGAGGCCCGAAGGCCCATTTTTTTAGAAGTATAGGCTGAGGCGTGTGGTAAGATCATATTGTGCAGCCACTTACTGAAAAAAAATGAACCCTATTATTTTCCTTGAGCATGGTTTGGGAAATTTATTTGGGAGATTTTCAAGTCTATTCCTGAACCTCTATTTTTTGAAGAGATTTTCCACATGTTTTTGGCATGGTTTTCCAAATTCAGTGCAAGTCGCATAGGTAGTTCCATTTGGGTATTACAATAAAACCATAGCATGCACATTTGGTGCATATCTAGACCTAACTATGAGGTTTAACTCATTTAGGATTGGTTCCTACACATTAAGAGCCTCATGCTTGCCACATAGTTTGGAAAACTGTGCGGCTCATTAAAGGGTTAAAATGAAGATTCTACCCCTCCCTCTATTTCTTCTTTTTTCCTTCTTCTTCCTTCAGGAGGCCTTCTTCCTCTAGGATTAATGGGTTCTTCCTCCACCTTCTATTATGTGTAATCTATCTTCTCAGTCCATCCTCCATTATTTGATCCTTCATTTCTATTAGATCCATCTATGTATGTCTCTCCTCTCTCTTTCTTAAATTTTTATTTTCCTTTTCCTCATGAACCACTAAATCCATGTGAGTCATTTTCCCTATTTTCAAATAATTCATCTAAAACATTGATTTCTAAAAAAATTTCAATGTTAGAGGTTGATATAAAACATGACTAAATCTAAAACATTATGGTAGTTTTTTTATACTTTTCTTTGAGATTTCATGAGTGTTTGTAGGGGAGCATCTTTTATTACGCCACCGTGTTTTCCAAGTGAGACACTTGAAATTTAATGGTTTTATTTAATTAATTGAATTGAATATTTTGATTTTTCAATTTGAATAATTCCATAAGTCGAAAAATGGTTTGATCCATGAAAGAGGCTCTAGACCATGGTTATTTAGGCTGAGGTTGTGTCCTTTATATTAAATTCGTCTTGTTATATTAAATTGAATATTCTATTTAACTCGAGAAGTTAGATTCAATTTCATTGAATTTTTTACTTTATTATAATTCATATATATATATATATATTTAATTTTGTGATATTAAATATAGATATCGATGTGATCATGATGGGAATGGCTTTAGGATTGAGATAGTGATGGATATCTATTTAAGGCGATGTGATTGCCAGGGCGGGTTTTGCCTGAGGAATTTAGGTAGTGTTGACTATCGGTTGGGTGAATCGATCATTAGATAATGTGGATAGGTTGTCAGGTTATGGATGGGGCTTTTGTGATATGTGATTGAAAACCCATCATATTGAGCAACATGGCCATAGGGGTACGAGGTGTTGGGATTTGTGTGGATTAGGTTCCATTTGGTGAGTGTCTCTCACCCATGATGTCCAAAGTGCCACATGGAGTCATGTGCATATGGGTTGACTCAGTGATGAGGTGGTTCTAACCACTCATGTTGGTAGAGGCCACAGGTAGTTGTGGATTAAGTAAATAGATGGGGGTTCTTTCCGTAGAATTATACGAGGATAGAGAGGATCCATAAGATGACAGTATTGTGACTTTTGGGAGGGGATAAGGTTCCTCGTGGTTGAGTCCACTGGGAGAGGATCAATTTAAAGGATGGACATTATCATTCCTAGGTACGTCGGTTATTGAGTTGATGGTGGTTACTTTGACTATAGACAGTGATGTACCTCTGAACGCTGGTCTCTGAGCCGATGAGTGCTTTCGAGCCGGGGTTTTAGGGACTATATTATATTTATTGGACTTGACATTATATGTTTGTTACTCGATCGATGTTACGCGTTATCATATATCTTATGAAGGTGGACCCTGAGGGTTCACCTGAAATTTTATGACATCGGAGGATGCCTTGGGCTATGAGATAAGGATGGTATCCCTCTCAGTTAATCCAACATTGTCTAAAGCATGTGATAACTTACCGGTGTCTATTGATCACTGGGTAAGCTTTCATTTATTTAAAAGAACCTTACTGGTATTATTTATTTATATTTAGCATACCTTTTCATACTAACAAATGTAACTTTTGTACACTGGGGGGTACCCAACTAAGACTTATTCTCACACCCTACATGAGCACTTTGCTATGCATGTAGACTTTATTATTTTTCCTTCATGTAAAGGTTCAATCCAGGGAATAGATATTAGTGGTAGATACCATGGGATGAAAGGAAAGGGATAATTGGTTCCTATCTCAACTAAAGTTACCTTGTTAGTTTTCCTTTCTGTTTCAGCATGCTTTTGTATATGTATATACGATGGTCATCCATTAGATACCCCCATATGTTTACTATAATGTAAAATTCCTATTAAATGAATTTTCTATTTTAGAAACTACATATAGCATGATTGTATTGTTTATAATTTTCCAGTATTGTTATTTAGTTATCCTTCCACTATTATCTAATTTTGATTGTGCTTCCTCCATGGGTAGGTTATGGTTTGAGTCAGTATGGTCTTTTTCTTATGTTACTATATATATTTATACCATTTTCACCTTACCAAAATAGGGTATAGTGTCCACACTATCACTCCTTTACACACTCACCTCTATTCAACAGCCTTTGGAATATGGTGAGGGGTGCCTAAGGCTAGTGTCACTCAACCCAAAAGCATTGTCCATGTGTCTTATCTGGTCCGAGAACTACAAATAGTATCAGAGAAGTTGTTGACTTGGAATTAGTAGAGACGTTCGACTAGCTACTAATGGTACCAAATGTAATTCTTTTCTTATGGTTTACTATTTGGGTTATGGTAGACTGGATATTAGGATATTTTCAAAACAGGGATTAGAACTTGTGTCTATGTTCCTGAAGCCACATGCACGTGGGACAAACCAAGTTACTATGGGGGGACTATTTTTTCTCATTTTATAGTTGATTTTATTTCCACCATGAGTGGTATTATTGGATGTGATTTTTACCTTTTATGATATGTAATCCTTGGCCTAGTACGACAAGGAGATTTGGACCCTTGGCGGGGTATGAAAAGGGGTGTATTTATATTACTCTTCTGATTAGGCACATAAAAAGGTTAAACTATATATTCACGTGTTCCTGTGACATGAATTTATTATGTTATGTGATATTTTATACTTGTATAAATGGTCCTGGATCTTATAAGAGTATTCAGGTGTGATGAAATGGGGTGATGTTGATCACTAGGATGGGTGATGTAGTCGTCAGTATGAGGAGACGTGGTTCCTCAAGATGGCATGGCCTAGAGAATATTTGATACATGGCTCTCTAATGGGAAGGTAAGGAGTCCAGGAGGCCATGATGTATTGTGACATAGTTTCGATGGGGAAGGGATAATGGTAATGAGATTGTGCTACCTTTAATAGATTTCCCTACCTGTGATAAATAAATAAATATATATATATATATATATGTGGGTTATCTGTACATGTATTGGTATTCTGTCAGTATCCACCTAGACATCTCAGATAGAGCATCAGGTGGGTTTTCATTTGGGGTTATAAGAGCACGAGTTGGTTGATACCCCTGAGGGTCAGGTAGATCTTGAGTCGAAGGTATATTCTTAGGTTCATATTTAAGTATAGGAAGTGCAGCCTCTAGTTTTGACCTATTTTGGTTTGTGTCTTTATGAGTAGCTCAGAGAAATCCTAGTATGTTTTATACATGGTATAAACAAGGGGGATCCGGGAGAAGATCCTTCAATAGAATATCAGATGATGGAGTTCCATTCAAAGTACCCAACATTGTTCCATGGTGAACCCAGAACACATGGGGTAGAGAACTGGATCGAGTCCATGATGATTATTTTCAAGAAGCTTAGGATTCCTCTAGGGTGGAAGGTGTATATGGAAACCTACATGATCATAGGATGGTTTAAGGGCTGGTTGGACTTATAGGTCTAGGATAGAAAACATGAGGGACAGGCTAGGATAGATATTATGGTCAGGTTCTTCGAGAACTTCATCCTGGATACATTGAGGGTGGAAAGGGGTTTGGAATTTTTAATCCTTTAATTTGGTGGCATGTCCTTCATGGAATATGTAGAGATATTCACTAAGTTGTCTCACTTTTCACCATGTATGATGAGAGAAGACACCTCGGGGATGAGGTGTTCTTAGGATGGTTTACGACACATCATTCAGGTGTAGGTAAAAATATTTTGGTTTGCCTCATTCTCATAGTAAGTGAACCATGTGATCATATCCAAGGGAAACTTGACATATAGGTCATACTCAAGTCGGCTGATGGTGTCAGGTGGTTTCAGTGATGATGCTTTGAATAGTAGGAAGTGAGTAAAAGATGAATTCCAGTAGATAAGTCTAGTTACAGTCTCATTTCAACACCCTAGGAGTGGATCATTGATAGTTTGATTCCAGTTTGGGAATCCAGGACATGTTCTAACTTAGTTTGAGCAGCCTAAAAAGGAGTGTTGGTCATGTGGTAGGGTCGTTCATCTCAAGAGGTTCGGTGGGAAGCCTTCTTGCATAGCCTGAAGTCAGGGACCAAGACAGAATCTAGGTTATGATATCATTCCAGGAGAGGTACTAGGTGATGGTATTTGTGCTTTAATTACACACAATGTTCATGGAAGAGACAGTGGGACACAGCAGTGGGGACGGTGGTCAGTGGCTGGTGTAGTGACATATGGAATTTAGGCTTCAGGCAGTTCATCATCAAGCTTGGTGCATGTCATGGAGCTACCATGGGTTGAGTAGGTTGGTGATCTATCTAATATTAGAGATTTTTCATGAGAGTAGCCATTATCTTTTGTTTTTCTTAGTAATAGCCTTTTTAGGCCTACCTATTTTTAGTGTACACGGTGTATAAGATATATGTATGGTCTAAATATATTATTTTTAGTTGGTATGAATCATTTCCTGATGTTATATCTAAATATATATGAGGTTTGTGGCACCATGAATTATATGTGAGCATTGTTGGGTGCATGGATACTGAGGTGCATAAGCATCATGGAATTTAGGAATGCAGGTTAATTGAGGTGTGTTGGAATTTGGTCATCATTGGATGTAGGATTTGATTACGGTATGAGGTACCGAGAAAAATTTGAAAATTTTATGAGATGCAAGACTTCATTGGTTCCATGTGATCCATGGGCATGATTTGTACATCAATAATATGTAGGATACTAAAGGGTGTCAGATATTATATAGAATAACCTAATGAGGTCCAGGAGTTACGATGCATCAATAGAGTAATTTTGAGTCAGGGAATAGTCAATAGACCATTTTTTATTTTAGTTTGTTGGGTTGGGATGTGATCGGGGTAGGTAACTCCTAAGGTGAGGAGACACCCTGAGGAATTTAACCTATCCCCATTATGACCGGGGTAGTCCCAGTTAATTTTGAATATATCAATATGTTCAGTACAATCTATAGTTTTTATTTTATAGCTTATGGACATGCTATGTTAAAGTGATAAGATTGTAATTTCGTGAGTATTTGGAGAAGGTTGAAATCCTCACATGTTTTGAATGTTTGGAGTTTGGTGGGTTTGAAATTATCTTTTTCGATCATCAGAACTTAATTCTGAGAGTTTCCTTAACGAAATACCCTGTTTTGAATGGTTTTCGAGGTTTTGAAAAAGTATCGAGTGTTTGGATGGGTTTTGGGTGCATCAGTGGACTGAAGGCCAAGTTTTTGAGAAGTGTTGGTTGAGATGCACTATTAGATCTAACTGTATAGCCTCTTAGTGAAAATCATGTTCCCTATTTTTAATTGATCATGGATTGAGTAACCCTGTTGGGAGAGGCACATGGTTGTGTATGAACCTCTCCAGTTTTTTCAAAGGGTATAGACACAGTTCGTGCATAGTTTTCTAACCCATGCACAAGCCTTATGGGTATTTCCATTTAATAAGTACCCTCACATTGTAGAACGCAAGGTTTGCACATGGTTAGTGTAGCGACTCAGGTTTTTGGCCCTGTCAGACTTTGGAATATTTCTATGAATAATTCCAGAGCTAGGCGTGAAGACGGTGTGCGATTCCGAGGCCCGGTGTGCCCGGAATTAATTTTATAAAAATATTAAGTATTTTTATACTATGCACGTGGCGGGGGTGTGTTATCTCCTAAACGGTAGCTCAGAACGGGAATCTGAGGGCACGGTTGCGTCCGGAACGAGCCGTTTACCCTAGGCGGGGTGTAAACTTTGCGGGCGCGGGCCTGCGGTGAGAAACGCCACCAGGGGCGTTTCCGTAAATAAGTAGCAACTTAGTGGGGAGCATCGGCTCGAATAACTTCTGAACGGAGTCTCAGATGGAAAATCTGAGACCACCATTGCGTTCAGAACGGTGCGTTTACCCTAGGGGTGACCTTACTTTTGTTCGCACCGGGCGTCGGGTCCGAGGCGGGTTTGGCGCCGGCGGGCCGCTGATATAAATATCAGCGCCCCCCCCCCCCCCCCCCCCCCTTTTAATTGCTCTTCGTCGTTCTTCGTCGTTCTTCACCGCCACTCCGCCGAATCGAGCAAACGGAGCGCCCACGAGCTCAGAATTCGACGGCGGACGTTCCAGGAGCGCGCAGCGGAAGCTCTGGAGCGCGGATCTGAGGCAGAACGTCGGCGTTTCGCCCGTGAGGTAGGCCGTTTTGATTTTTCACCCCCGATCCCATTTTTGCTGCGTTTTTCTGCAAATTGAAGCTGTAGCAGTGTAGATCGGGTCCCGAGGGTCGCGTAGACGCCTCCGGATCGCAAAACGGACCACCGGGGTGCCCCCGGCGGTCCGCGGAAGATCCGCCGGCGCGGCACAGGCGCGGCGGCGCCGGCGCCGGCGGCCCAGCGCGGCGGCGCGCGGCGGAGCGCCGCCGGCCAGGGCGGGCCGGCGGCGACGGCCGGTCCGGCCACTTTTCGCATACGGGGGTCTTAAAACCCCCGTATCTTGCACTCCGGGAGTCGGATTCGCGCGCCGTTTGCGGCGACGCGACCCTAACGACGAGGCGAAACCTCCGGTGTGGGTTTGAGGGTTTAAAGGTTCGGGATCGTGGCCCGGGATCTAGAAACGTCGTTTAAAATAATATTATTTTATTATTTTACGACTTCGGGTCGTTGTAACTTTACCCAGAGCGTCTGTTTGACGTGCCGTCAGTGGCGTTGGGACCCTGATGGTATGACGGACTTTTTGAGATGGTTTCCGGGTGTTGCGACTGCGAACGGGGTGCGGGCCCCATGAGGCCGGGTTTTGGCGTTTGCGGGGAAACGCAGCTTTTGCACCAGGAGTCCGATTTTGACGGATGAATAGTCGATCCTGTGTGTTTTTCCTAGAGGATCGCAATGGTGTGATCTGTTCGATGAGATTCAGAATCCAGGCGTGGGCCCACCCGAGCTGGCCTTCGGTGAATAGTACCTTTTTCACCGGGAGTCCGTTTTGGGCGAGCGAGTAGTCGATTCCGCTTGTTTTTCCGAGGGGATCGCCGTGGTGCGATCCGCTCGATGGGTTTCGGGATCATAACGTGGGCCCCGCGTGAGCTAGCTATGGTGAATAGTGCCTTTTTCACCGGTGCTCCGTTCCGGGCGAGTAAACAGCCTATCCTGCGTGTTTTTCCGCGTGGAACGCGATGGTGGCCTCGATTTTGGCTTCGGAGGTGCGCAGTGTGGCTTTGGGGCAAGTCACTCGTGTAGCGACGTTTGGACCAGCAGTGGATGAGGGTTCTCCCTTGGTTCGTTCCTACGAGGGTTCGTGTGGTATCACAACCTTCGTATGAGTTTGTGATCCTCTCGATGGGATGTTTAAACTGTTAGAGTTGTGGTATCCCTCCGGTGGGCCCGGAGTGGATCCTCTAGCATCTTTACCCTAGATCGGGTTCTTGGTATCGTTGTGACCGCTTATTCACGGGCCGCGATCCCCTATCTAGCAGGTTAACCCCGTAGGGTTTGTGGCATCATCGGGAATATGATCCCCTACGCGGTGGGTCGTGCATAGTAGGGTTGTGGCATCGTCAGGTTTACGATCCCCTACTCAGCATGATGTTTTTAGTAGGGTTGCGGCATCGTTGGTTATACGATCCCCTACTCAGCGCTTGGTGTCGGTAGGGTTGCGGTATCGTTGGTTATGCGATCCCCTACTCAGCGCGTGGTTTCGGTAGGGTTGTGGCATCGTCGGTTCGATCCCCTACATCACGAGTTATACCAGATAGGGTTTCGGTATCGGCGTGACCATCTTTATATGGATGATGATCCTCTATCTGAGTGTGAAGCTTCTGTCGAGTGCAGATCGTGTTGTGGTATCCCCCAGCGGATCCTGGGTGTGATCCCCCATCTGTGAGAACTACGTATGCCAGATCGGGTCGTGGTATCCCCCAAAGGACCCTGGGAGTGATCCCCTATCTGTGAGCTACGTATACCGGAGTGGGTCTTGGTATCCCCTAGCGGACCCTAGCGGCGATCCCCTCTCCGAGGAGTTTGGTGGTTATGTTGTTTCAGCGATGTTTCCTCAGTGATGCTATCCGACGAGCGTGGTATCTCGGGTGAGTGTCTGTGATGTTTGCGAGTATCCCGATGGAGTGTATCTCTCGGATGAGTGTTATTTGGTATGACAGTGTTCATGGTGTACTCTCCTGGTTGTGGACAGTTGCTGGTGATGAGGTTGGTACCTCTTGTGGCTTTGTGGCGTGAGCTATGTATATCTGGATTGTTCAAGGTGTATGTATGGGCATACACCTGAGCTGAGCTGAGCTGAATTGTTGTGTTTAGCCGAGGATGGTCACGATATGGAGTTTCTCTCTCTTCTGGGTTCCCTCTGGCTGGGTTGAGCGGACTGTTGCCTTCAGTTGCTCCCTTGGGTTTTGGGTCTTTGGGGTGCCTACTGAGTATGTTTATACTCACCCCTGCACGGGCTTTGCCCGCACATGTTTGTGTCTTGTGCAGACCACAGGCCTTTTGACGAAGTCCCAGGAGGACCCGGAGCAGGCGGAGCTTAGTGAGCGAGTTGTCCGGGGTGATTACCGGAGCTGTGCCGAGGGAGCTTTCTGGCGGGTGTTTGTGGCAGCGTTCCCCTTCTTCAGAGCAGGTTGGACGCGCTTTGTAGTTTCCTTTTGGTGGGCCCTGTTTTTCCCTTGTACTTTTTCTGTTGCACTCTGGTTTGGGATAGATTGTATGCATGCATTTACTTTTCAGTTTCTATATATCTGCACTGTTGCATGGAGGTGTTTGTGGGTGCGTGTGTACAGGTACCATAGGCTAATGCCTCCCATGTGTGTGATAGCCTACTCGGCACTAGTCGCCAGCCCCTGGCCTATTGGAGGCGGGCTTGGGGAGTCGCGGCTCGAGCCCCATTGGGTCGGGTCGTGACAGTTAGACCAAACTGTGCAGGCTAACCATGCAGTTCTTGGCTCCTAAGAAGTAGTAGTCGCACAGTTTCCACACGGTTATGAAAACTATGAAAGCTAACAATCCATCTCATTAAAGGGGTTAAAAGATTATTCTAACTCTCCATCTATTTCTTATTTTCCTTAATTTATTCTTCCCTTACAGAGAATTATTCCTACAAGAATCATGGGATATTCCACCTTTTCTTTTAGAGAGTGATCTATCTTCTAAATTCAGCCTTCATTCGTTGATCGATCGGTTGCATAGGATATGTCTCAGAAAAGATATCTTGTCTCATGTGTCTATTACTCATTTCATTCACCTCATGGACAGATAAATCGATGTGAGTCGGTTTTACCTATTTTCATGGAATTTGAATAAAAATCTTATTTCTACCAAATTGGTCATAGCTAGAGGTTTATATCGAGTGTCACTACATCTATAACTATGAGGTAGGTGGTTCATGATTTTCTTGGAAATTTTGAAAATGTTTGGTCGTGCATCTTTTAGCGTGTCGCCATGTTTACCAAACGAGACCCTTAAAATATATTGGTTTATTTTATTTAATTAAATTAAACCATGTGAGTTACTGATGGATTTTCTTGCACAAGTCTGCTAATTTTTTATTCCATGGGAGAGGATCTGGACATTGGGTAGTTTGGTCAAGGGTGTGTCATTAATATTAAATTGCTCTATTTATATTAAATTGAATTGACTATTTAATTCATGATGTTCAATTCAATTTCAATGAACTATTTAGATTATTTGAATTGGCATATATATATATATATGTAATTTGAATTTATAAAGATTCAATACATAAATCCATTGGATTATGATGGGCCTAGCTTGAGGATTGAGATAGTGATAGTTATCTATTTGAGGTGATGTGATTATCAGGACAAGCTTGTACTGATGCATTATGGAGGTGTTAACTATTGATTGGGTGACTCAGTTATTGGATGAGGTGGCTAGGCTATCAGGTTATGGGAAAGGATCATGTGATATGGTGTGGAATGATCAGCCTATTGAGATACATGGTCACAAGGACACAAGGTATTGGTCTAGGTGTGTATTACATACTATTTTGGGATTTCCACTCACTCGTGATGGAAAAATCTCTACTTGGGGTCATGTGCACATAGGATGACTCGGTGATGAGGTTTTTTGACCACTTGTGTGGGTAAGGGCCCCTGGTAGTTGTGTATTAGGTAAATAGATGAGGTTCTTATTTTAGAAAGCCATGGGGATGGAGAGGATCCATCTGATAATGTAATTGAGGATGCCAGATAGAGGATATGGCTTATTGTGGATAAGGATTTTTGGAAAGGTTAATTATGGAGAATGGGAATTTTTATTCTTCATGACATAGGTTATTGATCTGATGGTGGTTACTTTGAGGAAATACATAGATATACCTCTGGATTTCAGGATTTGAGTCGATTGGTGCTTTTGACCAGGGGTCAGAGGGATGAAATTCTATTTGATTAGGCATGCCTTTGGTATGTCATTTACTTGATCAATGGTACATGGTGCGAATTGGATTCTAGAGGTGGAACTTGATGATTCACTAGGAACTGTATGTCATCAGGGGATGCCTTGGTCCATGGGTTATGGATCCTATCCTCTTTAGATAATCCGGATTTGGGTAAAGCAGGTGATAGCGTCTCGGTGGCTGTTGAGCACCAGTGATGCTTGTGTTTATTTAAAATCATCATGCTTCACTTTTTTGTTTAATTTTGGCATACACATTCTTAGTCATAAATGTAAGGTATAGACATGTGGGTGGTACCCCATAGAGACTCTTTCTCACACCTAACACAGGCCCTTCAGAATGCGTGTACAATTTATAATGTTGAATTCATATAAATTTTTAGGCTCAGAGGAGGGATATTAGTGGCTGATAACATGGGATGAACAGAAAGGTACCATAGATTCTTTCCTCAGATGGAGTTAACTTTTTACTTTTCCTTTCTATTTCAGCATGCTTTTGTATATGTATATATTAATGTCCTCAATTGCTAACCCCCCCTCCCATCTATTTATTTTACTGTATGACATGTATTGAATACATGATCTATTTTAGAAACTTTGTATAGCATGTTGAATAGGATTATATTTTTTCTCTAATTATTTTTAGCTATGATTCCACTATTATCTGATATTGATTGTGCTTCCACCATGGGTGTGTTCTTGTTTGATTTTGTTTATTATTTTTCATCCAATAATATATCTATTTAAACCATTATTACATTACCACCATAGGGTATAGTATCCCCCACTAGCACTCCTTTACACCCTCGCTGCTTGTCGACACCCTTTGGCATACGGGGAGGTGTGCCTAAGGAAAGTGGCACTCAACTTGAAATCATTGTTAAAGTGAATAATCGAGTTGGGGAGCTATATAAAACCTAAAAAATAGAAAAATAAAAAAAACTTATGTATCTATGACCATAATAAGGTAAAGAAAAGATATGAAAATGAAGAAAGTTATGAGATTGAGGTTTTAGATGATTCTACCTTGAATAATCACCATCAAAACATGAATAAATATATGAAGAACCCAATAAGAAAGTGACTATTTTGATAGTAAGGTTCTTGGGGTGCCAAAAGTCAAGTCAGAAGATAATAAGATCCATAGGGGTTAAGTTAAAAAAGTGGAACAGGGTAAATTCTCACATTTTAATGACCTCAATAGTTTACATAGTTCCACTATTTGGTTTACAAACTATGATCAAAACATGTAGATGGAACTAGAATCATGTGGTGTAAACCACCTAATTTAGACACAGGATTTACCAAAACAAAATTCAGCTATGTATAAAATTCCCTAAAGACTTTTCAGTCTACATGATTTTTAAAATCATGCACCAAGCATGTAAAAACCCACTCAAAATAGCTATAGGATTTACTTGGGCCGGCTTCATGATTTTTACTAACCTTGTTACTTACACTACAACCCAAAAACATATAAAATTAAAATGAATTTTACCTCGGAGAGACTAACAAGAGAATAAATTAATTAATTAATATGAAAAAAAATTTGTGTGTATCAAGATTGTTTCCCATGGTGTGCCGATGTTGGAAACATTAGAGTAAGGAAGATTGAGATCAATGGTAGTGGCAGCTCGAGATGGTAATACCATAGGGAGGGAGGGGAGGTTATGACTATGGTTTGGACATAGTACAAGCCGATAATGGTGGCAAGAATTCGACCACAATAATGGATAGTGGTAATAGAGGGGCACGATAGCCCTTGTGGTTTTCAATGCATGTCTTGAGATAATAGGGTACAAAACTAAGGTTTTCTCCTTATCTATACCACATAATAGAATTAATTTATACCTATAATGATGTGGGTAGGGTGGGAGTTTTTCATGACCATTTCTAGGCCTGTAAGTATAGACCATCCATTCGGTCTATCCCTGAACAAGTCCTGAACAATCATCTCATTTGTGATATAGATCGGGTGGGCTAGGCTCACTAGGTTGGTTCTTCCCGAATCGGCTCAAATGGAAATGTGTGCCACATGTAATGAATGTGGGATCTATATTCTTGCATGTATGAGTTCATATTCTCATTCCCATGGGAATTTCTCGAACTCTATGTGTGTCCCTCACCCCTAGTGCACCATAAGGTGGGCATGAGGGTCACCACATAGCCTATTCTTCACCTTTGTGGCTCATTTTACCAACTTAATCATAATGTGTCTATTTCAAAATAAAATAAACAACATATCATTTTTATTTCATAACTTTTATAACAATTTTGTGACATATTTAGACATGTGGGGATATTTTTAATACTAGATAGGATGTTTTGGGTTTTAATCCCATTGATCATATGATAGGGTTAAGGAATGGCATTCAGTGTGTTATTGGGGTTAATAATCTTTTAGTTGTGTAATTAGGTTAGGGATTAGGTACCCCAGATCTTATATAGGGTTCAGTACTCCCCTGAACACACAAGTAATGGGTCCTCTATATTTAGAGCATGTACTCCCATGTCGAATATACCACGTTGGGTTCAGATCCTCCACTTAGGTCGAAACTCCCTCAAATAAAATTTACTATTTAGTGAGGAATGAATCTCCAAATACAGTTATAGTTATATTATGTTGGTTGTTAAATTGGGATGTATGGATTTATAAGAAGTTTTCTAAATTTACCTTTTTCTATATTTGATAAGTGTTCATCGCTTATAAGTCTCAAGTTCACCCTTTCTGCATATCTTTTTTTATTGGTTATACCTTCCCTTACAGTTTTTTGGTTGATATGAATGGTTTAATTATAATTAATTTTGGTTTTCTAGAAATCCTTCTATATATGTTTATACTCATCCCTGAATGGGTGTATTTTCCCACACATGTCGTATCTTATGATGAAAATGTATAGTTTAAAGGTGATCTCGATTGACGTAGTATTGGTGGATCCTACAGGTGTCTAGAGGTGTTTTTTGTAGGTTTCTTTCATATCAAGATCTTATAATCGTAATAAATTCTAAAATATTTTTTGTTGCATTTTATAACTTTGGTTGTTGTTTGTAGTGTATTTTTCCACTTTGTACATTCCAGTTTACATTGGATTTTTTCTTGTGGATTATATAGTTTGTTGCATCCATTATATATATTTCCATCACGTTATTTTACTTATCTTGCATTTAGTATTACATCTTTTATTGGGATGTGAATTGTTTAAAGGTGTATTTTGGTAAGGCATCCCATCTCAAGTGATATAGCTACATAGTTCTAGTCATCATTACTTGGCCTTTTGGAGGTGGGATTGTATTGGAACAATAGTCTTACCACAAACTGGGATGGGTCATGGTAGGTTGATTTGTTTAAATAACCAATCATTACCCATATTCATCATAGATATAGATTAATATATAATCAAAACATTATACTTAGATGACATTTTTTAAACCCAATAACCTTACTTCTCACTTCACAAGTGGGAACCCACCTTGGTTCCATATTAGTCTATTCCCACCAACATACCCATTTACTTTTGAAGTATATTCCTTAAAAATAACTAATTTTATAATTTATATTACCATAACTTATTTATTCTTATAATATACTGATTATATTTCTTTATAACGTTAATGTAATAATTTCCTTGGAGAATTTTGTATAGCAGTCTCACAGACATGGCCATCTCAATTTCATGACATTAAAAAAATTATTTTATTTCAAAACATTCCCAAGACCTTTTAGGTTTATAGTTTTCCATAATTTAGATAAAAAATAAATTAATAAACCCCATTTTCATTATATCAATTGGAAATGATTTCTTTTATATACACAACTACATAATCTGTAACGAGTCTTCAATTTCTTCCAAAAATACTCCACTTAAGAAACTATTCTATATGTTTTTTACATTTCTAATCCTCATAACATGGGGAATTAGAAACATGTGAGAAGGGTGATATCAGATGCACAATAATGGTAATCATAAGCAATAAAAATTTAGTTTAATTAGTATCCACAAAATGAGAATTTGTGTATAATCATTATAGATAGGAAAATTATATCCAATAAATAAAAAAATCATGGGATATAGATTGACATAACATGATACATGACTGAAAAGAGTATGGAAACATGATTCAATAAATGTGTGCCATGATAGCGTAATATTGTCATGATAACAAGTATAAAACTGTGGAATATATTTCAAATATGGAACAAACAATAGTATAGGGAAATATTACTTTCAAGAGACACACCATTAGTGGCCATGCTTATGTGAAACTAAAATCTACTCGTGAATACTTGTCTCATGATATGTAAACTATTAACCAATGCATTGGAGGGTTATATAAGACCCCACCCATCATTCATACATAATTACATGTTCCACTTAAAAATAATTTACTTATTTCATCATAATGAATCTGAGAAGATAATATGGATTTCATAAAAAATTTAGCTAAAAATCATTCAATTTTTAGATCCTAAAGAACCCATGGTTGGAAAATGTATTTCAGTCAACACATCATAAAGAAACCTTAGAAATAAAATGGTTTCTATATCCTTTTGAAATGAAATAACATAAATAAATAATTTATAATTCCATCAATAATCATAACAAGATAAACCAATGAATAATAAAGGAGTATTCAATGAAAACAAATAAATTTCTTAGAAAATACCATTCAATCAAGATAATTAACCCTCTAATATTTTCACTATATACATATTGGTTATATGTTTAAGTCAATAATTTCCCCAAATAAATATATGTATGGTATCTATGTGAAACCCCTTTAATCATATAAAATAAATTTAGAGTGTTCACATAGGAAAAGAATTAGAAGATATATCATGTTTATACACAACAGATTATTAGGAAAGACGAAGGTATTGGTGGATCATTCAACTAAAAGAGAGTGATATAAAATAATCCATATAGAGAAAGAATATGCATGAAAAAATTTATATAATATACTTAACTAGGAATAAATTATTTCAAAGTATATGGATTTATATGAAAAACATTTTAGGAGCATTAGTAAAAATAACTTTGGAAATAAGAAGCAAGAATGATCTTTTTGAAAAAATTTATTTTTTATAGAAATATTTTTTAAATAACGGAGAATAATGATTTATTTAAGAAAACTATTATATCATATAAATTATTTTTCATAGGAAATTATAAATATATAATAAGATGTGTCCATAAGGAAAATGTTAAAAAGATCTTCTTTTCTCGCTTTGATGAAAACAAACGAACAAAATATATTAAAATTTTATTAGAACATTTAAAATAATCTCAAGTAATATAAAATAACCATAATAAATTATTGAATAATATATAAGATAACTTTAAAAGGAATCCAATTAATATAAATATGGTTAAAAAAATGAGGTTCATGAATGAGAATAAGTTACGGGTTCGGTTTCACTTACAAGAAACACTTCAGGTAAAATATGAGTCAAGGAGAAATGACATTTTGAGGGGAAATGTAAAAAAACTATGTATATAAAATTAAAATGATGAGTATTGTTATAAATTATACAAATTATCTTCATGTATTATAATTTTGAAACAATTTTTATTTTGAAATAATATTTGAAATCAAAATCCTTACATTTTGCGTAACATTTTAACCAAAACCCTTTTCAAATATGGCATCATTAAATAGAAGTAAATTTAAAAAAAACATATACAAAATAGATCTTAGAACACTATTAGTATGGTAAAATAATTACATAAAGTATTAATCACAATATAATAAAGGTATCATGGTGTAAATTAAGATATGTGTCTCAAAAAATTAAACTTCTGGCAAAGAACCCATTATCTCAATTACAACTTAGTTGAAATGTGATATCACCTCATGTATAAAAAAATATCTACCATAACAAAACATTATAAATAATTTTACATATATATAACCATTTATAAACATTTTTATATTCATTATATATATATATATATATTAGTTAGTAAATATCTATTTTTAATATTTGGTGTGAGTAATCCTGATCATTTTAAACAAGTTTAGTAACAATGTTGTTTTTTCTTTGTTCTTATCCAAAATTTTATCATTGAAATATAATTAAAGGAAAAAGAATTTTAGTTTTATAATTATTTATTAAGTTATAATTTCGTTCAATGGTATTTCTGGTTAACATTATCAAATATGAATATGGCAATGACCATGTATTGATGATTCTTAGAGAACAAATGGTGTTTGATTATATATTGAGATAAATTTTAATTTTAACATTTTTGAAACAAAAAAATTTATTATTTACTTATTTATATCTTATATTACAATAAATTAAATTCTCATAGTCGTACATGATATAAATTGTTTTCATTGTTCAAGTTGGTGGTTAAACTAACCCAAACAAGGACATACCATAATTAAGGAATATTATGAGGTGATTTTCTAGTAATATAATTATAATAGAAGAGAAATGAACCTATTTAGTGTTTATTATTCTGATATATAATAATTATAAATAATTATAAGAATAATAAACTTTATACAATGTTATTTCATAGTAGAAAAGAATATTTTTTTCTTAGAACACTGTTTTGGATGGTTTATTTTACCACAACTATTTATTGCTCATATTTTTAATAGGCTATCCAATTTTCATTTGTAGAACATTAATAATTTCATAAAGATTATATTTGGACATTAAATCCATTATATTGACCATAAATATTTAGTGGTGATGAAAAGAAAATGAAAATCAATCATTCTATGGAGGTGTTAGTCCACACATAGACATGGATGTTGATCTCGTTTTCCATAGAATAAGGAAACAATTACTTTGGTTTATCTTTTCAGTATCTAAAATAGTTCATAAATATTATACTTTTATATTATTATATTCACAGTAATTAAAATAATTTTAAGGTGGTGATGTAAATCAAAACCCCGTAAGTCATGGAAATAGTAGTCCACACAACCCATAAATGACAGTTTTGTTTTTATTAAAGGAAAATGGATATTTAGTTAATGACTATCCACAGTTACAATAACATACTAGTATAATAATGATACTTATGATACAATTTAATATTGTTTTATATAATTTTAAGATGATTAATTGTACATAAATAAATATAAATGAGAAAGTGGTGGTTATAAATTTATTCCACAATTCAAGGATTATTTAATTTTTGAAGGGGGTTAATCTTTGACGGGTGGTCATTAAGGAACATAAGAACCTATTAAAGGTTTATAGAAATTTTTAGGAGTAGTATAGTCATATTTTGGTCTTAACTATGTGTGTATTGGTGTGAGAGGAAGTGATAAGAGGTGTGCCCCTTTTATAAGTGAGAAGGGATGACATTTTTATAAATACTAAAAAAATCTGTATTGGGAAGTCACTCTCAAATAAAGTGGATCCAAAATTGATAAATAATGGAATGGTAAAGAAATAAGGTCAATCTAGGCCTCAACCACCCATTATCACTTGTGTTTTAAACAAGTTTTTAACTCATTACCATTATAGTTTTTTACTTTTACCCTTTTAGCTTTTTCTGTGGTAACTATTTTTTAACAAAGGTAATTTCTCTTTTATTCACAAACATAAAATCAAAATTATTACATATTTTTATACCAACTAATTATAAATTTCAAAATCCATTTTATTATATTAATTTTCTAAAATGGATTAAAATTAATTTTAAAGCATTAAATTTAGAGTGTATTAAAAACAATAATTTGAAAAATAGTACTTAAGCTTTAAAATGTAAAATATTGGTTTAAATTTAAAAAAAATTATATACTTATAAAATTTAAATTTTTTCTTAGGAAAAAATTTCATTAATTTTAAATTCAAATTTCTATACTAATAATTTTATTAAAATCTTGTTATTTATAAAAACCTTAATTTTAACTATTCACGTAAACTTCAATATTTTTTGAGAAATAAAAAAATACTCATAAACTAATATTGAAATTTCAATCCAAAAATGAATTTTATTTTTTAAATTTTATTTTATAATTTTATATTCTAAAGTTTAAATAAAATCATAAAATACAATGAGAGACTCTATAAATAGTAAAATAAATTTTTAAAATACTAGTTTTTTCTATTTTATAATTTCTATAAAAAAATAAAGAAAGGATTAATATATAAATATTATATTTTATCATATTAATCATTGAATAATAATATATTTATTATTCTTTAATAAAAATTACACATTATAAAAAGATATTTTATAAAAGACAATTATGAATTAAGTGAATTTTTGTGAAATAAAACTTCTATATATAAATATGTATATTAATATATTTCACAATTAATTTATATATATTGATACCTATTAATTAAATGTATAGGTTTTAATGGTCTACACATATCATGGATTTATTTTAGTTCAGTGCTTTATGTAGAGAAATTCGTCCAAAAAAATTATTTAAGAAAAATGTACATTGAAATCTCACATAGTTACATTCACCCCTCCCTTGAATTAAGTTCAACCTCAAAATTTTAATTATTTCTCATAGAATAAAGTAGGTTCGGGTATTCTTAACATATTCATCATTTGGGGTATAACCTCTAATAGGACAACTACCTTAATATATTAGGCTATATCAAGTTAATTATATTTATTCAATCAATGTGAAATACGTTTACCAAAAAAACATTTGACTCTCTAATACACTAAACCACATAGAGACTATATATCCTTCCATACATTAACACTATCTTCAACCCTATAATGGTATAAAATGACACACTATCACACTCCCAAAAATTTTATAAATTTCAAATAACATATTCTTAGTAAATTTTTAATACCAAGGTTTCCAATACTATATAACTTATAATTTTAGAATCAATTAAAACTTTATTGTCTCAATATAAATCATATACTAAATCAAACATTTATATATCCCTCAATCATGTTTTCTCCAAATTTTAACCAAAAAATTTAATCTTTTCAAAAAATAATTTTTCAAGGTTATTGATATCATTTAATATATGATTCCAATCCTTTAAAGGAAAAAAAATATTATAAGAAAATCCTTAGATGTTTCACATAATTCTCATATCTTTTAGAATATAGAATATTTTCATTAATAAATATGACTCACCAGTGAAAATATATAAAAGTATCAAGAATTAATTTCAATTAATATATATACCTTACTACCTTAGGTAATAATTGGGTACTAACATTTCTATCATAATAAGAATATACTAAGATTCTAGAACATTTATGTATGTTACCTTATTTAGTTATAAGACATAGGGTTTTGAAGATATATACCTTTCTCAGATTTATTTTCATTATCATGTTTTAACTAAATTCTAAATCTGAAATCATTTTTATAATATCCTATATAATCAAAGTAAATTATTATATAAATATGAATACTCAATCATCTCTAATTACATATTCATTTAATCCTTTGATAATTTTAGTTAAATATTCTTTTATTTCAGTTGGGATATATTTTCTTTCTTAACCTAATACCTTAATGTAATTAAGAAATAAATATTTTAAAGTGGTTTGTAAAAATAATTTTATTGATCAATGTATATCCTTTGGGAGTATCAAAATATTTGTATAGCAATTCCTATTTATCAAGCACTAGGTTATAATTGAGTTAATACCAAACATAATCTTTTCAGGGTTATTGCCCCTAGGTATATTTTTTCTTTATCCCTCATTCACTTGTATTTTCACGAAAGATATTTCATTGATAAGAATTCGACATACTAAAAAATTCATAAAAAATAGGATATTTCTCTACACATTGGCTTATCACTTAGGCCTTTTAAGGTTCTCTTATCCTAATCCCAATAATATTCATAATTACATTGACTATTTTAACGGTTTATAAATATATATATGAAATTATGATAAACCATAACTTATCAGACATTGATGACATTTCTAACTCTTAAATTCTCTTCAATTATTTTCATCCTAATTTATGAAGTTCTCTAAAATATGTTATGATGACAACTATATTATCTTGTATGGATGTGGCCATATCAATTATGTGACTCTAAGAAAATATTTCCTCACAAAATATTAGCAAGTGAAAATTTTCCATTATGGATAAAAATAATTAATCCATAAAGAGTCTTCAAGATCTATTTCAAATTATCCAAATAAGAAATATGACTCCTTAGACTCAAACTCTTGTATCTAGTTCCATAAACACATACATTACATGAATTATTTAATACCAGCTATAAAATCCATGATATAACCTTCCAAAATTAAAAAATTAAGATATATTATTGAATCTATTAAATCTAGAGGATATTTTTAGGTATATATATTTAGATAATTATGAAACATCATAATGTAATAAATATATTGTCTTTCTCTACTCATGGATAATTTTTCCATTATATATAAAAAACTATTTAAATCATGATAAGTCTTCAACACCTCCCAAAGATTATAAAACTTGTATTATCTTTCTAAACATGTCATATGTACTAAATTTCTTCACAACCTGGGGAATGGAAATATAATAATGTTTTTATCTCAAATGTAAAGTAAGGGAGACATATAATGAAAGCAATAATAGAATAAATATTATGGCATGAAAAGGTAAAAAACATGAATTCATAATCAAATTGAAACTAGGGTAATGATATATCCTTGAAAATAAGTTAAATCATGGATGTTAATAATACTAATCTCATACTAATGTAATACATATTTTCACACATCAAAAATCGATAGTCAAGTCCTTATGCTAAGACACTTTACTTATCATCAAAACCAAAGTCAATACATCTCACTGAATTGGGTAGGCATACACAAAATACCCTAAGCTATTTTGTCTCATAAGAGCAATTTATGTAACAAAAGGATATATAATTTATATCCCCACCCATAAATTTTTTTATTCTAATGCATTCACTATAGGACTCAACAAGACTTTTCATACCACTCCCTAAGGAACCTATTACATAATAAAAATAGGGATATTCATTTAATGAATGATACATAATTTCTATATATGATAAAACTATGTTAGTAGTCAATAAAAATTATTAATTTAAAGTCTTGTCCCCATGTCAATAAAATTTATAACATTATCATAACCTATACATAAAAATATGGTGGGTGTTCAAAAAATACAAAGTCCACTTGCTAGTAATTATCCATATTGGAATAACAATATTTGGGATGTTAATACATTACCCTATTTCAATAGAATAAAATTATTTCAAGGTGTACAACAGATAATATTAATTGTGTATAATGTGATTTTCTAACCATATGCAATAATGGGTATAAAACTTATTCAATACAGGATAACATGATCATAAGCTATCCGGATAATGAAAGTGGATGATTTTAAGAGTACATAACCCAAAAAGTGATAAATATTTTTCAAAGGGATTATGTGGTAATGATTTATATCCCCATAAAACAATGATAGTATACCACATAATATAATCAAATGGAATAATGTACCCAAATTATATGAAATGAGTTCAAATAACTATCATAACTAGATGAACAAAAATTGAGTTACTAAAAAAACATAGTACTAGGGAAAAGACTGAATAAATAGCCACTTGAATAAGGGAAAATGGTTTGGAAAGTTAATAAAATGAAATAAAAGATGCATGATAAAAATACATCCATATTAATTGAACATTCCATAACATGGAAACATGGTGCAAAAAAAGGCATTATGTCTCAAAGAATAAAAAATGTGACTAAGAAATTCCTTTTGGTTTGAGTAACACTTTAATCAAATCCCCTTGAAAGAGAGGGCTTGTAGTTGGACTTAAAATTGAATAATTTAAAGAAAATTCAAGATATGATATCGTAGTTAGTATGTATATACACTATAAAAATGAAATTATGTGCAAAATACTAAACATTTATCAAATAAATAAATTTGAGACAGGAATCCTTACATATTGTTTCTGACTTCCACAAACATATTATAACCTCATGTATCATAATTATAATTACCTTAGTCGCTTAATTCATAACCTTACACATATTCATTTTCATTCATATGTTTCATAAATATCATTCTCTATGATAATTCATCTAATTTTCCACATTGGGTGTTTATGGTCTTAATCGTTTGTACTTTTTTCATAATAGATGTATCCATGTTCATTCTTATTTCAAATTTCATCATTAAAATCAAATTAATTTTAATATTCTGAATGATTTGTAATTATTTTTTTAACTCCTTTATTTAGTGTAAAAGTATTTATCATTGAATATAAAATGATTAAAAATTATATTTTAGTGATTCAAGATGATCAAAGTGTTATTTCTTAATTAATGAATAAAATATTGATATAACATCCTCAAAACCATAGAACCAAAAAATTTATTTTAAAATTTATATACTATTATACAATTAAATATATTCCCATAGTAATTCTTGATATAAATTCATTGAATTGTTCAATAGGGTGGCCAAGCCAACCCAAACATAAAAAAACCAAGATTTAATGAATGATTATATAGTGGTTTTGTTATAATATAGTTATAATATATGTATAATAATATTATTTATAATTTATTAGTGTGATATGTTATAATTTTATTGATTTATAGTAAGAAGTAATGGATATGTAAATATTAAAAAATTTGAATAAAATTTTATCATCTTAGTATGATTATTTCAAATGATTAAATTAATGATGATCATTTGTTGATCATGTCTTCAATATGTTCCCTAATTATTCAAAAAAAATCTTAATTTTATAAAAAAAATATTATTTATCCTTTAATATAATCATTATATATATCCTTGTAAGGAGGTCATGGAAAATGTAGCATATTTCATCGTGGAGGTAGTAGTCTGTACAACACATCAATAACAATTTTGTTTTTCTTAATGGATGGGGTATAAAAATTAAAAAAAAATATAAATAACAATAATATAATAATATAAAAGTATATAAATCATAAAGATATAATTATATTTTTATTGATATAATAAATTTGAAAGAATAAAATAATGAAAAAAACTATATCATGAAATGATCCGGATAACCCACCCAAAAATATGTTCAAATCAATCCTGAAACATCCCTAAGGGTGTTCCCCATCCCCATGAGATGGAAACTAGTTCATGGTTATCAATAGAATCATTTGATAATCATTTAACTATACGTAAACTCAACAATAAGTAGCATTAGATATAAAAAAATGAATATTCGGTATTCCAAACACTCCATAAGAGAGAAAGTTTCACAAGTAGATATATACAAGTCTTAAAATGGTATGCCAAAAAATAATCAGATAATACCATCAAGAAATCATCCCAAAAAATATGTGCAATAAGTAGATCACATGCTCCATTAGTCACTATAAGCTCACAATCCCCACTAGTCGTGAACATCCACAATCTCCTAGTGGTTCCTTTCTTTTCCCTAGAACTGGCATAAAAATCTAAAAATTTATAAAGGAAAATGTATGGTGTGGAAAATAAAGCCCAGTAAGATCACACCAATAATTTAATAACAAATCTATAACAAATAAATATTATTTTCTCAATTTTAAATAAGGGTATAGATTTTTGAGTAAGGACCATTATATGGTATTAAAAAATCCAAACTTGTTGCTCAAACCAAGATAAAAATAAGTTTACATCAAGTTCCTGCCAGTGTAAGTGATGCATGCTATTCATGGGGCGTGGAAAAACAATTTTTATATTAACTAAGTATAGTATATTGATTAACCCTAGGTATTCTCTTGTAGATGATTTCACAGGAAACAAATTTTCACTTTTTAATTAGAGGGAAAATGTATTAGTTTTGAAATTGTTTGTTTTTCAATGAAAATAAATCAATAAGAAACTGATTGAAATAAAAATTGAAATTTAAGTGATTAACAAAAATGATATGAGAAGGTTGATCAGTTTGGTTATAGTTTTCCAATTTAAATGATGTCTTTGTTATATTTAATTCAATTGATTTAGGTAGAACAAAATAATTATTAAGAAAAAATGAGAGATTATAAGAGTCTAGAGTAAGGGATCATGTTACAGTCTTTTTAGTGAAAGGAGATCAGATCAGTGAGGAGGTTTTCAAACCAGGTGATGTCTTGATTGATACCCATGTTGGAAAGGAAATATACAACCATATTTTATTTATAATACACATGTGTGATGATATAGTTGATACCTATAAGCAAACGGTTGTAGTTCATCCAACGAGTAGTAATCGACCAAGCAAGGTGAGTAACTCCATTCCAAATCTCTTGCACAATGGTCATCGAGTTTCTTTCAATATAGGGATTTTTCCAATAAAAGTTGATGGAAATGTCAATGTAATTGATCAAACCTAGCATCTTAGCTTCAAGGGAGGTTTCAAAGTCATATTTTCCCATGAAACAGTCAAAAATCTGCCCAAGATGATTTCGGAAGACCGCACCACACCTTGCAGGGCCCAGGTTGCCCTTGGAGGCACCATCATTATTGATTTTGGTTCTTCTAAGAAGAGAGGCCCTCCAGAAAACCTCTATAGTACATTGAGGTTGAAAATAATTTCCATTTATCTGAATCTGCATCAAGATACCAAATTCATGTACGGTGTTATGGCAATGACCCTTTTGTAATAAATCAGCATTATGTATAGTGATTGGGATCCGCATCCATCCTACATTAAGATTTAGTGAGAAATTGTGATGGATTAAGGCATTACAATCATACGAGATCACATGGTGGAGTTCAGCAACAGCTGTGAGGAAAAGATTCCTGATTTGTTGAGAGCCTACCATTTCAGTACAATTTTTAAATTGAATTCTAATTGAGTCAAAAAAAACATCTGCTATCAAAAATGACTAAAATATAGTTCCAAAGAGTAGAAGCAGTAGCACAAAAAAGAAATAGATTATTGGAATCTTCCCTATGTTGGTTGCTGAATGTACACTTAGAGAAAAGTTAGATACCAAAGCATTGAAGCCAAATTTCTATGGGAACTCTATTGCGAGCAAGATGCCATATGAGATTGAATCTCGAAGGTTTGATCTAAGGTTTGTTAAAATGTTTGACCTAGTTGTAAATACTCTAAGAATCACCGCAGTGATTATTATAGAAAATTTTGGAGGGGAGCATGCCATTTTGAGCTGGTTCCCAGACCATGAAATCCTCTGTGTGAGAAAAAGAGTAATTTTCAATAAAATTAATAATAGTATTGGGGATGTGCTCATGTTGAGAATTTAAAATATATTTTATAGTGTAGGTAATGTTATCAGGGGTGAAATCCGATGAAACCAAAGAAATTAAAGGTGTGACCACCTAGTTGTCTAGCCAAAATTTCATGGAAGAGTCATGAGAGACCATCCATCTAGCATTAATCATAATTTGGTTGAAGGAGTGTTTTATGGAAGTCCAAATGGAATAATTAATGAAATTATAGTTTCTCATCTTATGTTTGGTATGGAATCTATTTTTAATAAAGGTGATATATGGAGAAGGTTCCAAGTGAGTCTAGCCTAAAGGGTTTCATTGAAATGATTTAGATTTTTAATACCAATACCACCATTTTAAATGGGTTTGTGATAGGTTGACGAGGGAACTATCACCAACTTTCTTTTCAGGATACTGCCAGTCTAGATGAAATTATTTATAGTGATGTTCATTTTTTATAAGACTAGTAGGACATTTTTATATCATCATGGAGTAAACCATCTTGGAGGCAATAGTTGATTTAACAAGGCAATCCCTACCTACCATGGAAAGAGCCTTACCTTTCCAAGAGGATAACTATTTAAGGACCTAATCAATAATAGATATAAAAAGACAAGATTTTGGACTCACTCAAAATATATAGACACAAAGGTAAATGAAAGGAAGAAGACCTTCTTTAAGACCAAGGTCATTGATGACGTTACATTTCATGTTGGGGGGAATGTTTTTTCCAATGAAGATGCAAGATTTTTCCCAACCGATGGTTTGGCCAGAAAGTTATTCATAGTGAGAGATAGTATTTTTGAGGGTGAGGATATTCCTTTTATCTCCTTTCCAGAAAAGGATGATGTCATCAGCCTAAAAAAGGTTAGTAGGAGCATTAACATTCCTAGAGACATGAATGGGTTTCAGATTATTCTAGGTCACCAGAAAATTAATCAGGCAACTAAGATAGTCTTTTGCTATTGATAAAAGGATGAAAGAGAGAGGGTCACCTTGTCAGACACCTTCATTTCATTTAAAATAACCTTTGGGTAAGCCATTAATCATAGTGGAGATAGATGCATAGTTGAAGAGAGTTCTGATTGTAGAGATAAAATGAGCCTTAAAACCAAAGCCTTTCATGACATTGAATATAAGGCTCCAGTACATGGTACCAAAGTCTTTCCTTATGTAAACTTTAGTAGCAATGTTACCTCCTCAGTTGGGTTTATTCAAGTTGTTGACACATTCTGAGGCAAGACAGATACAGTCTTGAATGGATCTTCCCTTTATGAAACCAAATTGGTTCCAGGAGACAATTTTATGTGTGATGGTAGAGATACAATTAGAAATGATTGTAGTGATAATTTTATAAAGGTTATTGATAAGAGAAATTGTTCTAAACTAATGTATCTCATAATAATTATCCACTTTTGGAATTAAGGTGAGAAACTGAGCATTGAGGGCATGAGGGAGCACCCCATTGGATAAAAAGGATTCAAAATGATTACAAACATATATATGGCTATCATCCCAATAACGTTGAAAACCCCATAATTGAAGCCATTAGAACTAGGGGAACTATCAGGATTCAGTCTAAAGATAGTTTTTTTTTGATTTCATGTTCCATCAGAGTGCTAAGGAGGAAGGTTTTTTCTTTATCAGTGATCACAAAAGGAATGACCTCAGGAAGGAGGTCTTTATTGATTTCAGGACCATTAAAAATTGAATCACTGTAGAAGACAATATGATGGGCAATGTCATATTCATTATCAAGTAGGTTGTCCTCATCCTTTAGGAAAGTTAATGTCTTGTAGGTCATATGGATATGTTGAAGAGAATTATAGAAGTTGGTATTTCTATCACCATCAGATAACCATTTAACTTTCAATACTTGTTTTCTCCTATTTTCATTAAACGTGATCATATAATTGAGTTTGATATCGATATTAAGCTCCTAATTAGGATCAGTGATAATATTATAGTTGGTATTAATGGTTTGAATTTCATTGAGATCCTTCTCAAGAAGCATGATTTCCTTGTTAACATTTTTTGATTTGGAGATACACCAAGACTTAAGGGATTTTTTGAGATGATGTAATTTGAGGTTGCAGGAAAAGTAAAATGTGTTGTGAGACATAGAGGACCAAAAGGTATGGATGAAATGGGAGCACTCATCATCTAAGAACCATGAATTGATAAATCTGAATGGTAGGCTGGGTTTGATGCCTTTGGTTGAGGAATTGAAGAGAATGGTGTGATGGTCAATGTTCAGCCGATGGAGAGTGGTGTTGGAGATAAAGTCCCATTTATCTAATGAAAAAACATTTGTGAATGCTCTATCCAATTTGGAAGCAATCACTTTGTTATAATGTCTCCTATACCAGGTGTATTTCCCACCAGTGTGGTTTATCTCAATGAGATTGTTGTATTCTATCGAAGCTTTGAATTCTCTAGTGGAGATAGACGAATGTGAAGTACCAATTTTTTCGCTAGAGTTAAGAATGGAATTAAAATCACCAATAATAAACCAAAGAGAATTTCTGATATTACCTAAAAGAGAGATATCTTTCCAGAGAGTTCTTCATTCCAGATATTTGTTTTTCGAATAAATAAATGATCAATAAGAAAGAGTTCCCTAAATATTAAAGGAGAAATTAAAAAAATTATTATAGTTATTGAAGATATTTTTATTATGTAAATAATAGTTTGAAAAATCTATATAGAATCTACATTGAGGGTGTTATTGATATCACCAATGAAAACATAATTCTGCTGACATATATAAGTGTATTCAAGTAGAGAAATCAATTTTAGGTTCAGTAATTGAAAAAATCAATGGATGATGGGTATGAACCATTCTTTTTAAAACATTGAACGTTTTAGAGTTAGATATACCTTGACAATTCCAAAAGATAATCTTCATTTAAACTAAAATTTAGAGTTAGAACTCCCCTTTTTCTTTTTACTGGACCCTTTTTCCTTTTTTACCTTATAACCTTTTGTGTGCTATTGGTTTTTTCCTAATAATTTATAGCTGAGTCAGGATTCTTCATTGAGTGTTCCTTTGATGGTTCATGAAATAATGGGTCCATGGAATTCTTAGAACACATCAAAAAAAGGTTGTTAATTGGTTGGAATTCAGATTTTTCATTTTTTTAATATGCAGGCAGCACTAGTTACAGAATTAGAAGGCGTACCTAGAGATTTTGTAGGAGAAGCATTATAATGAATGACCATGCACAGATCCGAAGAGGATAACAATAGCTTTGGTAATGAATCCATATTATCATGCGTGTTAATAGTGTCTTGTACCAAAGTATTATAACCATGACAAATAAAATCAAAATTATCCTGAGTAACAGGTTGCACAGTCATGGGGGTGTTGTTATGCTTTTCAAGACATAATGGGCAGCAAGTATAAGTGTGGGTATTGGGGGGAACAAATGGGATAGTTATAGTTGCATTCTTCATATCCAGTGGTGTAGTAACTATTACAAAGTATACTAATTCATGATTATTTGTATTGTAGGTTTTAAGGTTTGATTTTATAGTTTCAAGAGTCAAAGATGGGTTTCCTTGCAATTCTTTGAAAGTTTCTAGTGTTGTAGATTATATAGTTGTGGAGTTTTTATTATGTTCATCTGAACATGAGTTGGGTTTTTTCATCTCAGTATCCTGTTTAAGGGTGTCTAAAACTATAGATTCCAATTCTGCAAAGAGTTATTTATCTTTTTCTTCCTCTTCAACTTGGTCATCCCATTTAGTACCCGAGTGCTCCCCTAAGTGAGATGAAGTGATAGTTTTTTCCACCAAGGTTGTGGTTTTAAATGGTTCAGGCGCACTTATCAAGTAGGATTTATCCTTCCTAAGTCTCTTTATTTATATCCAGTCATTTTCAGGTGGTTGGGTTAGTTATTTTCTAATCACTCTACAATTTTAGATGGTATGAGAAATGATCTTACAATGGTCACAAAAAGGAGGTTTCAACTCATACTCAATTTTGATTTCTATTTTGTAATATTTGGTAGTGAAATTAATAGTATTAGGTAACTTTGACTCAGAATTAATTTCTACCATGACTCTTGAAAAGATTCCTAAATATGTATGCAAAGTTTTCTGGACAATTTTGTGGGGAGAACCTATGCATGAAACTATGTCATTCAGGATTTTTGGGTGTCAAAAAAACCAATTAAGACCATGGAGTTTGATCCAAACATGAGCCATTATGTTATAATAAGTGTGCAAGTTGAAATTAGAGTCCCAGTCAGAGAGATAAAGCAAACCATTTTTAATATTAAGGTTCCCAAACATCCAAATTCTTTCTAACTCTTCTTTAGACTTCAACAATATAAGAAAGTACCCTTTTCCGATTGGAATTAATTTTCATTTCACAGAATTCCAACAATGGGAAAGACAGGTATGTAAATCAGAGAGTGACCATGAACGGTTACCTTTGAGATATGAGATACGGTCCATAATAAAGAACCTGCATATTTTTGTGTGTTGGTGTATCACGTCTGGATCTACTCCCACCAAGAAGCCTCCATCATCACGCTTCTTGACAAATGGATTCCTCATTGTATTTATGTTGCTCAGTTTAGAAGACTACATCATGTTTAGAAACGAGATCCCCTAGGATCTACTAAAGAGATAGGATGAAAGAAATATTCCCAGGGTCATCGTCGCTAGATTTCTTTACAACTGGAAGAAGCGAATGGAATCCCTGGATCATCATAGAATTATTATAGTGGTGAGATTAAAATCTCTAAGGAATTAGAAATTCCACTATGCGTGTGAATATCGAGAGAGAGTAGGTGGTGAACCCTAATTAGTTCTCGATTTTTTGAGAGTGATGGTCTCATATCTCTCTAACCCATCCATGATCATATTAACTATTATATTTTATTTAATTCAATCATATTATAAAAATTTTATTAAAGTGAGATTCCATGATCCTTTCATCTCACTCCCTTGGTCAAATGGTGATGGTGAGATAAAAATATTACCAAGATCTTAGTTTGGTCTACTCTACTTCCTTCCATAATATATTTGTAATGAATATCCTCAAATAACATAGCTAATACCTGATCTGGTTTTTTTATCCTAAAAAATCAATAACATCCACTACCCCTTCCACACGTACTAATGATCATTGAGTACTTCACTACTAAGCCTTGATCTATTCCATCATATATTAAATAGAACCTAGTGGAGGGAGATAATTATCATTGACCAAATAAAAAATAAATTGTATAATTGGAAACTAAATATTATCATACTTGATAATAAAAACAACTATATGAAATTCAAAACAAATCCATAGAATAGAGAAATATATTTCATTTAATTAATTACAATAACTCAAGCATTATAAAATAAAAAACCAACCCTTCCCTGATCAATTAAATGTTCACCCCACCAAGCTATGGGTAATCGAGATGAATAGGGATGAATAAGACATTAAAATTTTAAGAAGATGAAAATGATAGAAAGAATATGATGATGTATTTGGCCTCTCTCAGTGGATATATCCTCTTTAGTGCCTCAGATGGAATGAGATGTATTAGAATGATTTGGGAAGGAGAAGCTCTCCACCTTTTGTAGGCAAGAGTTTTCCTTTGTAATGTATCATGTGTTAAACCAATTAAATAGTCTATTCATGCATGGAATCTTTCATGAAAGTTATTGATAAATGTCCTTCTCATCTTAACTATAGCATTCAAAAATATTTTTTCACATGTAGATAGAGTTATTTTTGTTTTACTCTGATAATTTATTCTTCCTAGGCAGACTCTCCATATATGAAATATCTAGTTTCTCATTAATTAATTTCCTTTAAAACATATCATTAACATGTTTATTCCTTCATGAACCTTGTTTTTCAATGAATATTGTGTCCGACCACCAAATTTCAAAGTTTTTGGGCTATCCAATCACGAGATATGGTCACAACAACAAAAATCACCAGATCTGTGAACAATTTTTGGGGCCAACTTGTAAACTCATTTTGAGGTTCAATAGGGTGAATTTAGCTATGGGTCCAGAGGAATGAAATGAATCCCAAGATGTATATAATCCTAAAAATAAATAACTTGGGAATTTGGATTAGTTTAAATAAAATCATGACCTAATTACAAAAATAATCTAAAACCATTAAAAATCCAAAATTGATCATTTTTTTGTTTACGCCCAAAATACCACTAAAATCATAAATTGTGAAAATTTCTCTTAAAATAATACTTTGGTGGGATTTAAAAAATTTAAATTAAATGTAAAATTACAGAAAATATTTTCTCTATAAATTCCCTCACACGTAGCACTTGGACTCTTGTACACGTATGCATCAAAATCAAATCAAAGAAAATTCAAAACACATACCCATAAGAACCACCAAATCCACATCAAGAAACAAAATGATATCATGCCACATCAAAAACCATTATTTCATGTTCCACATTTATATCATTTAATATATTTCCACTTTATTTCTTATCTCCTGAACATAAAACATCTACCTCACATGAATATTTTGTCTCACACAAATTTCAATTTTCAATAAGGATTTTCTCATCCAAACCCATGCAAGAGACACCATTGGCTAGATAAATTCCTAAATATACACCTGATTTGAGTTAATTAAATGTGTTTACCATATATACTTTATAGTTTTTTTCTATATATTTTCGTTTTTGGGATTTAGATTTTAATAATTCTAAGGCCGAATGAGGAGGGCTTGGCTCTTTTTCAAGAAAAATTGAACGATTCTAATTTTCACTCAAGTATGGTTTCCTCCACACTTCCATTTATAGAAAAAAATATCCATAATCATGAAATATAAAGGAAATGGAACACCATTTTGGATTTTAATAGAAAAAATGTGAATTTTCACAATTATAATTTTTTCTTGAAGTCAATAGATATGCACAACTTTCTTTCTCCTTTGGATGCTTCATAAAGGCATAACTTCTTTTATAATGAAAGCTCTAGAAAGGTAAAATGTTTAAAAGAATGAATGTTTTATCTTGAACATCGTATCTTCAATAAGATCATGCAATTTCACTTCAAGAGCATGTTAGATTGGGAAAATTGGCTTGTAATGTGTCTAAACTAACATCTTGTTCATGGATTATAAGGGATACAAGGATTAAATATACATGTTAGTATAGAATAAAAATTATTTCCTTGAAAAGGGGTCTTTAAAACTAAATAAATTCCTCAATCATTTAAAACACCTGTAACTTATTCCATCATGATTTGATAAGAATAAGTCGAATTATGGTTAAAGGATGCATGTATTGATTTTTTAAAGAAATGAGTTGAATTAAAATAATATGAAAAAGGGGTTCAGAAGCCTTGTAAGAATTTGATTACAAATATAAAGACAATGATTTCTGGAATGGGATTCAAAAATCAGAGAACTTTTCATGAAATTCCAAAGTTATTTTAACTTGAAATATAGTCATTTTCAATGTTCATTTAAGCTAAATTTCCTAGAATAAATTGTTTCAATAATAGACATGGGTTTAAAAATGGAAATGATAATCATTTGAGCTCACAGTTTTAAAAAACACAAAAAAAATGAAAGGCACATTTTTTAAAAAAATAAAAACAAAACAAAAAAACTAAAAATAGTAATAATCAATGTTTTCCTCCCTCATATTTAAATAATGTAGTGTCCTCAATTTATTCACTAGTATTTTAAAATTAAATTATATTTTTAATTGAATCCCCACAACCATAAAGTGTTAAGGACAGTTACTACCTAATTTATTTCCAGTGCAACATTGAGTTATGCTCCTAAGTGTTGCTTCCAGAAAACCTACAAGAAAAAGTAAAAAAAATAACATAAAAATATTTTATTAAAAATAAAATATAAATATAATGAGAAAATAATTATAGATATTTGTTCAATCCCCCAACTAGGACCTGGGTTTTGACTTCCCCATATGGGAAGTTATAATTGGTTATCCTCAACCTAATGGTGGGTGAATTTTATTTCTCAGGAACCAACAAAAATTCTTCTTTTTAGCATGAAGTTGTTCCATTTGTTGAGGACTCCATGGATATTGTATACCAAGTCCACCCTAATGGGAATGAGGTAATACATTCATGGTAGGGGTAGGGGAAGGAATGATTCATCCCCTTTCTTGGTTTCCACTTGCACAACATCTTCTTCATTCTCCACCGATTAACCCTAGGTGGTATCTCAAAGAGTAGTTCACAGAAAATGGTTTTTCATTTTTTAATTAGAGGGAAAATGTAGAGATTTTTTAATTGTTTGGTTTTGAATAAAAATATATCAATAAGAAAATTATTGAAATTAAATTTGAAATTTAAGACATTGAGAACAATGATATAAGAAGTTTGATTAGTTCTCAGTTAGTTTTCCAATTGAAATGCTATCATTGTTCTATTAAATTCAATCATATTCATCGAAGTTGATTAAATTGTGATTACAAAATTGTTTCATCTCCCTCCCTTGTTCAAAGGGTTATGGTGAGAGAAAACCTTACCAAGATCTTATTTTGGACTAATCTCATTCCTTGTGTTATAGAGTTGCAATGAATATCCTCAAATGACGTAGGCAATACCATATAAGGACTTGTTTGTCCTGAACAATAAAGAACATCCACTACCCATTTCACACATACTGATGATCATAGAGTACTTCACCACTATGATTTAGTATATTACATCGTATATAAACTAGAACCTAGTAGAGGGTGATAATGATCATTGACCAAAGAAAAAATAAATAACAGAATTTATAACCAAATATTGTCATACTTGATAATAAAAATGGTATATTAAATTTAAAACAACATTGCAGAATAATGAAATATATTTCATTCGATTAATTACAAGAACTCAAGCCTTACAAAATAGAAATCCAACCCCTATACAATCACTCAAATGTTTACCCCACCATGGTAAGGGTGATTGATATGAATGGGGAAGAAGAAGTCATTAAAATTTTAATAAGAAGAAAAGGGAAAGAATATGATGGTGAAGTAGAAGACCTCCCTTAAGGTATATATCATCTTTGGTTCCCTAGATGAAATGGGATGGATTGGAATGAATTGGGAAGGATGAGGACTCCTCCTTTTGTAGGCCATAATTTCCATTTGAAAGTTACTACGTGTTAGATCCATTAAATGGTCCCTTCGTGCATGGACTCATTCATGAATGTTTTTCATAAATGTTCACCTCATATCCTCTATAAATATTAGTATATTGGGATATTTGTAGAGAGATTTATGCCCACTTTACTCCAAGAATTTATTCTACTCAGGAAAAACTCTTCATATTCCCAATATCTTGTTTTCCATGCATCATTTCCCTTAAAAACAACCCCTTCACGAGTGGAAAACATCATGAAACATTTTTATCAATTTCGTTTGCATCCACCCAAAAAAATATTAGTGTTTTTGGCCCCACCAATCACGAGATATGGTCCCAACACCAAAAATTTCCAGATCTGTGAATAGTTTTGGAGGCCCTACTTTTGAGCTTGTTTTTAGCTTTCATATGGTGGATTTATTATTGGGTCTAAATAAATGAAATGAATCCTTTGATTTATAGAATTCTATAAAGAAATTATTTCACAATTTTTATAATTGTAGAAAATTTTATTACTGAAATACAGAAATAATTTAAAAATATTAAAAAATAAAAATGGGCCATTTTTCCTATTATATTCAAAATACCACTAAAATCATAAAATGTTGAACTTTCACTTAAAATATCACTTTTTTAAGATTTGAAAAATTGAAATTCAGTTTAAAAATATTGAAAATCTAATCATTATCAGTAATACATGATGTGATTCAAAGAGATACTTTTTGAGTAATAAAATATGGAACACATTATTGATCAATGTCAAATAAGGTGGAAAATTAAAATGTTAAGACACCTTCTCAATCTTCCCAACAACCTATAATGGTCCCACATATTTCGGTACAAAAATTCCATATTTTAAAAATCGTCTATAACCCAACTAAGTTAATTCTATCAAAAACACCAAGTCAGTAACCTAGAACTCCAATGGGTGTTGATGACGATCAGTGTGGGATTTATAATAGATTTTTTTTGTTAGCATTCTCTGATGAATAAACTGAATTATTATCATTGTCTCTTAGACCAAGCAATTTACAGCCAAGGAAGCTTAACCAACATCTGGACAATAAAATGGAGGTCTTCAAGGCCGAACATACAGGGCCTAAAATGGTTTTATTTTGATGGATTACTGGTAGCAATTATTACAATAAAATTCAACTATCCCAAAATGGAAATTCAAATATCCTCCAAAGTTAATAATTAAATCACGGATCATGTCCTCAAGAATTTTTATAACCCATTCTATCTAGCCATATGTCTAAGGATGGTATGTTATTCTCAAATTTACCAAGGACCTGATCTCATCTTGGATGACTCTACAAAAATGAAAAGTTAATACGGGGTTCTTATCAGAAATAATGGCATACAAAACACCATGTAATATGATGATATCATATACATATATATTTCTCATGTTCTAAACTTTTGTGGTATCATGAATAGTAATGATTTGAGATAGTTTGGTTAATAATTTAATCACCACCCATATTTAATTATTTCCGCAAGTTGTTTGTGGAAACCCAACCACAAAATCTATTGATATCGCATCCTACTTCCATGATAGCATGGGAAGGGGTAGAAGAAAACCTGAAGGTTTATAATTCACGAAAATGATCATTTGAAAAGTATAAAAATAAAAAATAAAATCAATAATGTTTCATTTTATACATACCCACCAAAATCATAACCTAAAAACAAAAAACATGTTCCTCATGATTGAGTGTACCGCCCACTGGGAATGATGACAATCCCCCAAAAAATCCATCACTATTGGTAATAGAATAACATACTAGTTCCTTATGAAAAGTATACCCTCATAAGATAAATACCATTCACTAATGGTATTCACATCATATAAAGAATCTGTAACTCCTCATAACTCATCTTCAAGCTATTTTTCTTAGAGAATCATCTATAGAAGTATGGATTCCAAATCAATAATCGATAAAACAACCTCAGTATCATCCTCCAAGACTCTCAATTGAATAAGAGAGGAGAGAGCCATAAATTTCCACTAATAAAAAGTTTCTTTCAATGAATGGGATGGATGTTTCCTACTAAATTAATTAGAAATAAAATTTCCCTTACTTGGGGTGTAGAAAATGTCAAATTCTTAATACTATAGATACTCCACCCATCACCTCTACCAAATAATCAGATCTTATTATGAGAAGATATAACTTATGATTTTATGATTTGAGTAGATATTAAATCTCCCCCAAAAGAGGTATTACTTTCAAATCATCAGATCATGAATTATATATACAAGATTAATATCATGTATGGGATAGTTCTTCTCATTAGTCTTAAGCTCATGAGAATTATAGGCCACTACATGGTCACTCTATATAATAATGAAGCCCAAACCTAAACTTGTTGCATCATAGAATACCATATATATATATATGACTAGATCTTGGATGATTCAACTCATGAGATGAAGTCAAATTGTTCTTCAACTCGTCAAATAAAACCTAATGTTTTGATTCCCATATGAACTTTACTCCCTTCTAGGTAAGATCATTCTACGAAGAAGAAGACTTTAAGAAATCCTTCACAAACCAGTATCAATACCCTACCAATCCCAAGAAACACTGAATATCAAGTATATTTTATGGTTCCTCCAAGGTTGTAATAGATTTAAACTTCCTAGTATCAACTAAAATAACATGTTCCGAAATTTCATTTTGTAAGAACTTCACTTACTAAATCAAAAATTATCATTTAGAAATATTGGATAAAAGTTTGTGATTTCTCAAGATGTATAGAACTACTCCCATGTGACACACATATTCTTCCTCAGTATTGGATTAAACCAAGATGTCATATAAAAATATCACTGAAAAATAGTCAAGGTTCTTGTTGAAAATATTATTTATCAACTCCATTAAAACACTAGTATAATTGGTTCAACCAAATTAAATAACTAGGTACTAATAATTTCTATACCTACTATTGAATGAATTATTAGGTATATCAGACTCCTTTATCCTAGGTTAGTGATATATAAACTAATGACCAATTTTATAAAACAACTTTTCCCTTTTCATCTAGCCAAGTAAATAGTCAATTTGAGTGAAGATATTTTTTATTGATAATGGCATGATTTAGCTTCCAATAATCATTACAAAGTTGAAGTGTTTTATCATCCTTCTCGAAAAAACATTTGTTCTACACAAGGTGGCACACTACTTCAAATGAAGGATTTGGATATCAAGTTATCAAATTAATTATTTAAATCCATTATTTTAGTTGGTGTCATATGGTAAGAGGGGATATAGGTAGGATGGGTACCGGGTACCAACTAAATAGAAAACCCCACCTCCCTCAGCAATGAAAAAATATTAAAGTTTAACAAAAACACTTCTAGAAACTCAATAGATACTGGAGGAAGATCACCCCCCCCAATAATCCTACTCCAATTTAAAGGAATACATGGATATGATCCTAAAAAATTCTAGAACTGTAGGTTCAACACGACTCAACCTTGGTTCTCACTCTCCCTAAAATACACGACGCCTTCCATCGGGGGTGGTGAAGGAGACCTTTCAAAGATAGAAATATATATGAGCTTTATGAGGGATCAGCTAATCTATCCCATGAATAACACTCATAGGATTCCTATTCAGAACTAAAAATTATAAAACAATATCATCTTTCAATAAATCGAAAGTAGAAAAGGGCATCATAGACCAACTCTCTCTTAATCCCAAGTGGTGTATAAATATCTATTGCATAAGGTATAAGTTTCACAGGAAGATTCAAAAGTTCTATAATATGGGTAGATATGAAGGAATGAGAATACAAAATATCAAATAAAGTAGTCACTAAATAAAAATTAGTGGTAATGATGCCTCTCACTATAGAAAACATGCATCAGCTTCATTTAAAGAATCGATTACTATGTGGATAAGCATCATTCCTAGTTTTTTTTTATGGAACCTCCTTGGTTCATAAATAATATAACAATTACATAGATCCTCCTAGTACTTTTATTCCCATTCCACTACATGGAGTGGTAAAAACATGGAAAAAACTCTACAAGTGACCTGAGAATCCAAAAAAGGTACATATTTCCAGTGTCTCTACACATGATCTCTTTGAGTACCTAAATTTTCCACAATAGAAATGACTTAATGAACCTTTACTAGAAAATATATAATATTTAAAATAAGTCTTATACTAAGATTCACCACTATATTTTTCGTCACGATAATCATATAACTTCCTCTTCCCCTTAATGGGACCACTAAAACTACCACTAGATGTATGAGGAAATCTCTTCAAACCTGAAATACTAACCTAGTAAAGTTACACCATCAATGATCTATCCAAAACACAACCATATAAGGTGATATTTAGTAACAAATCATAATATTAAACATCTGATCAAAGACCTATCTCAAACCTTTAATATTTTGGCTTCTCATTCGATACCACCTAAGTTGAGAAACAAACCATCTTGGTAAAATGGTTAGCAGACTTGGTCGTTATCTGATCATATTTATGAAGTTTAAGGAAATCGATCAATTTATCTAACACCATCAATTATAGATATAAGTAATCCATGAAATGATCATTCAAGTCTTTACACTCCAAAAAAACATTTTTCAAAACCTTGACTAAAGAACCCCACTACATTTTTTGTGCCTTTGAAGTTTTAATTCAGCACTTTTTACCTAAATAAAGTATTTCATCTCGAAGAACACACTCATAAATTAGTCCTTAAATCTATAAAATCATGTCTCTTGACAACCTAGTCATCCCAAATTGTATACCAACATAAAAAAAGAAACATCTTTCCTTTCATACCAATTTATTCTTGAACTAACCTAGATAATAAACCCAAAATGATACTCAAATAAATCATGACATGCCATTAATTTCATTCCCAGTCCCTATGGGTTGGATACTAGAACCTATACATCAAAACAATTATGAGAAATTTATTTCACTAAAATAAAAATTCAATAAGACACCTCTATAAATATAATAGAATAAAAAATAAGTATGTAAAACACTCCTAATGATAGAAAATACCATAATTACATAGATAACATTTCAAAATGGTATGTTATCCAAACTCATAAGTTAATAACATCAAGTCGTCATCCGAAAAAAACTATGTAAAATATGTAGATCACAAGAACCACTGGACACTACCGACTCCCAATATCCACTAGTCAAAATCATCCACCATGACCAAGTAGATAATTTACATTCCATGGACCTATATAATAAAATATAAAAATTATTTAAGGAAATTGTGAGGTGTGAGACAAAACCTAGTAGGATCACATTTAGGGGTTTACAAGAAATATCTAATAAATAAACTAAATTTGCTCAATTTTGAATAAAACATGTCATGGGTATATTTTCAGAGTTCATATCTAAATGTGATTTTCAAAAGATTTAATTGGATAATATAAAATAGGTTTGAAAGTTAATTTCCATCCATCAAGAACATATAATAATATTTATCAAAACACGAATCAATAATTATTTATATCAAAACATGCATGAACTGTATTTCCATAAAACATCTGTAGGTATAAATAATTTACAAACATAACAACATGGTCAAGAGTATTGGGGTTAGGTTAGTATAGTGATTCACACACATATCAGTGTAATAAAGCTACAGGTGTTCACTCTCCCAATATCTCAGTCTAGGAGGAATATGAGAGAATCCTAAAGAATAAACTCTCTACCCTCAAGATCACTTAGTTATAGTTTTCATCATCAATTTATTTTCTGGTAGGGATAATACCTGAATAATATTTTTTATTACCACCTTAAAACCTTGGAACCTATGTGATTAAAGGAATTAGTTAACCATATATGGGGATTTCAAAAATTTCATTCAAAGTCAAATCATGCAATCAATCGTTTCAAATTGTCTACAAGTTCATGTTCCAAATCATTCAATTTAATTTTTTAAAAAAATCAATAGTTTTTATCAAGAATCATGCCATACATTTAAAATAATCCCATTTCAAATCGTAAAACACTTCATGCATTTTATTATAAACAAAATCATGATTTAGATCATTCATTTCAGTTCTTGGTCATTTTTCAAAAATTCACACTAAATTTTTAAATTCCACTTTTAAGGGACTTCATCTCACACACCATGCACGTTAAATAATTTATCAAGACACTCAATCCAATATTTTTAAGTCAATAATAAAACCAATTTAAATTAGATATACATTAAAGGTTTCAATTGATATAGATTCCTTATGTAACTACCTACCTCAATCACGATCAAGAAACTCCCATATAGGATCCAGCAATGGAGAGTAGAGGGAGAAAATGATCAAATAAAAATCCTAGAATCACAATTCAATAAGTCATGATCTTCATACATCAATGAAATGATGAATAACAGCTCCCAAAGAGGGGAAATGGTGGAAAGTAAAATCTAAGATCAAATTAATGTTACACTTACCAAAAGAGATCCATCACACCAAATATAACATAGATCCATGAAGAATAAATATTGGGAGAGCCAGATTCTTCCATAGAGAGTCTAAAATGTATTTAGGGTCAAATGAAATTTTAGGGAGGTGTTTTAGAAATAATCAAAAGATTAAAAAAGTAGGATTATGATACATCCCTACCAAAACACGGCCCTATCAGCATTATCGGCTAGCTGATGGCCTCCACCAACTACCTAGTGGCACTTCGTAGAATTCCAATCGACCTAAAAACCCCATTGGATAGATGATGGGATTCCATCAGTTGGATAGTGGAGTTTATTTTGGAATACCTTTTATTTTAGTGAACCACTAGTGGGATTCCTCTAGGAAGAACCCACTATAAGCCCCCCACTAGCTATCTAGTAGCCCCCACCAATGATCCACTAGGGATATTTCATAATTTTTATCAAAAAGAGAATAACTACACTTGAACTAAAAACCTAATCCACCTTACCTCCTCTAAAACTAGAATCAATCACTCTCTCACACCCATCTAAAAACTCAAACAAGGGGAAAACCCTATGAAAAAACATATATAAACATGAAATGATGTAAACAACTAGATATCAACATGAAAATAAATATAAATAAGAACGAAAAAATTTATAGCCTGAATGTGGGTAATGGGATGTTATAAACTATATAGTTGATAATTCTCACATCAGGGACTTGGATTTTTCTTGGAAGTCACCTTGGAAATGAAGTCCTTAGATAACTAATGGTGACCAAAATCCTTTTAATATGGTAGAGGGTTATAGGATGACAATATTGTTAATGTTTTCAGAGTAAATTTGAATGATAGGAGAGTCTTGAAATGGTTAAGATGTTACCCTTTTATAAGTGTAGGGGAGGGTTGTTCTGGGAGTAACCTTTACATTTTCTATAATGTAAGGATTATATTTTAATTTCAAAGGATACAAAATATAAAAAAGAGGACATGAAAATGATTTTATGTTGAAACTCACCTCAAAAATCCATTTATGATAACATTGAGTGTTTTTCTGGATTTTTTGTTTTATCTTTTTTCCTTTGACCCAAACATTATTTTACCTTCGTAATTATTTTCTAAACCATAGTAATTAAATTTATTGGAGAAGATTAATATTTTACTTTTTATATAATTTTATACTTGTAATTTAAAATCAAAAAATAATTTTATCAAATAATATTTATCATATAATTAAAGGTTAATTTCAAAATAAATACACTTAATCTTATAAAAATGTTTTTAGATAAATAACATTTATAGGATTTAAATTTATATATAAGGTAAAATTATATTTGATACTAGTTTTAATAATATAAATTGAATTATGATAAATTAAATAAATAATATGAGTCTTACAAGGAAATCCAAAACTGAATAACCCTTGAAAGATAATTGATTCAATGAATAGACCAAAAAAAAATTATATTAAAGTAACACTTTAATTAGTTAGAAAAATGTATGCCATAGGTTTTCATTGTTTAAATAATATATTAAAATAAATAATGATATACCTAAAATATGTATTTTAATAATTAATTAGTTTTATAAATTTCTAGGTCATTATTATATAATGGTAAATTTATACAAATTACAAGTTTTATAAAAATCATATTTTTTTACTAAAGCGGCCTTTTCAGTAAAAATATATAAAAACTTCATACCATGTAAATTATTATATGAGAAATTGAAAAATTAATTTCATTTAATTAATTTTAAATTAAAAAATTTATAAATTCATTTTTTGAATCAGTTCATAAAATATAATAACAATTTGTTTTTTTTTTAAATGACATATTCAAATATTAACTGTTATTATTCTTATTTCGTATTATTTAATAAATAAATTGGTGTTAACCAGTTATTAATAAAAAATAATTTATCATTAATCATATGTTTCTTGAAATATAAATTCATTGACATAAAAATCAATTTTTTGAAAATAACTTTTCTAAGCACTAAATGATCTTATTACTCATTTTAGGTAAACTAATTGATTTTCATACATATTAAAAATAGTAATTATTACCCTTATAAATATATTTCATAAATTATTTTCTCGTATTCATTACAATTAATTCAATATATAGTTATAAACTTTCATACCTAATATTTTTATTTTTGTCTTAATATATCACAGTTTTTTAAGCATAATGTTGTGTGAGGATCAAGCTATAGAACAAATTGAATATGTAGGGTAGTCATATTTAAATATATCATGTTGTTACATTCACCCCCTAAATTAATTTCATCCGCATAATTTTAAGTATCACTTACTAATAAAATTATTCAAGGTTATCTAATATATATATATATATAAAGATATATTTTTGGGATGAGTTATTTACTTTAATATATTAGATATGACTAGGAAAAACATTTTTTTATTTATCATTTCAACCCAATTATTAGTTTCTATATTTTATCCATCTATACATATAAAACATCTACTATTACATTTTATACATTTCCTTGGGTGCTTATTCTCATATTTCTTACATGAAGAAGATTGAATCACATTTCCTTCACTATCTTGGTTACCCAAATTTATTTGAGATTCTACCCTTATCATATTTTATGAATTTAATGTTTCTACTATATTCACATTGTTGATCATAATGCATGATTTTTGGTTTTTATAATTATAAAATTTATCACTCTACCCCTTATCCCATTTGGTTGTTCATTGGGGTAGTTTGTGCATTTTTCATGGCTTACATTGCTAACTTGGTTACTCTAGGATTCAACTATAACTAGTTCAATAATAGATAAGATGATTAATTATCATTATAATATAATTATTATAAGTAACTATAGGTAATTTTAACCTCAATATTTATCACTTTATATAACTTTCATATTAGCATATATTTCTTATAACATAACTTGTATCAGACTCTGTTAAACCTATACCACTCTCAATTTAACATATATCATTATTGGTTAAAACTAGGTTATTTTAAGTTAGTTTATATAATAATTTTTAATATAATAAAAAATACATATCCCAAATTTCTATGAATTTTTTTAAAATATTTGAAACCATATAATAATTTATATCTATACTTCCAAAAATCCAACTTAGCAAACCTAAAACAACATTAATGATTCCTAAAATAAAAACCCAAAGCATGTTTATAACCTAATCATATAATCTCAATTACATAACTTCCCCAAAACCTTCTTAAATATCCAAGACATCAAACCATAATGAGAATATATATTCCTCTAAAAATTAACTATATTTTTAAACATAAAAATGTTATAACCAAGTTCCTAATTTTACACACAAGTCACTATATATTTTAATCCCAAAAATGAGATTAAATTATCCAAGAATATTATGAAACATTTATTAAACCCATGTATACCAATTACCATCTAACTTACTTATTAAAAATCAAACCACCCTTTATTATATCAACATCATGTGTATATTAAACATAAAATTTTTCTATAATTCAATCATGCATTATTCAACAGTTATCCTCAAAAATATAAACCTTTCACTAAATAAATTTTCAAGGTTATCAATACCATTTAAATTATGTTTCCATACCTATAAAGTAAAAATACTAATGAAAAATCCTTATATATTTCTCATAATCCTCATAACTTTTAAAATATACCATAATATCATCAATAAATTTCACATAATAATTAGAATACATTATATCTTTAAGATTTAATTTATATTAAAATATAAACCTCGCTATAAAAGTTAAGACTAATAAACTAACATTTTACATCAAAATAGTCATGTACTAAAATTCTTAACCTTTTACATTTTCTACATTACTCGGTTATAAGACATAGTGGTTTTTGGATACATGCCTTTATTAGAATCATATTTGTGGTCTTGTTTCAACCAAATTCTAAAAACAAAATGTCTATGATAATATCCATAATATGAATATGAAAACATTAATATGAAAATTCCTTCCCTTATGACACTTTTTTTGACATATGGTGCTTTTAGATATACCTATGTCTCTCATTGTCCAATCCTTGGTTATCCATGTTCCTTTTTCAATTATTTTATATATCCTATTTAGTTAACAATATTCCTAAATACTTTATAATGGTTTGGTAAGTGAATGTGATTAACAAAAACATATCCCCTTGGATTTTCGAACAAGGACTGTAGTTATGCCTCTTTATTGTGCACCAGGTGATAATCGAGTTAACACCCAATGTGCCCTTTTTAGGGTTATTACCCCAAGATAAAACTATTCTAAATCTAGTATCCACATAATGTATCCAAATAAGTACGTAATTAGTTTGAGATCCACACAATATCTACATTAACTACACTTCAGGGTTTATCCTAAACATAAACTTATTACTACGATTTTAGCTTAAGTTCTCCTTTCATAATCCCAAATAAAATTTTCTTTATTACCTAAACATTATAACATATACTTATCCCAAAGGGTTATCTATACCTTTGAACCTATGATAACACCTAATAAACTAACCCTTATATAATCCATAATGATATCTTAATATCTAAAGTTATCTAAAAATTTCCTTTGATACTAATTGTGATGCCATATTCCCACACTCCCATATTTGGTTCCATAAACTCACACTTTACATGAATTCTTTGATACAATAAATAAATTATTGGATATAATCAATCATAATTATAAAATCAATAACTATTATTTAATCTCTTACATTATAATTATATTTTTAGGTTGAGAGAATTATATAATTAAGACATGTCATACACTAGTAAATCCCATGTAATTATTAAATAATGGATATTTTCCTTCCATTATATATAATGAAATAACTAAATCATTATTGGTATTAAAAATCTCCCATAAATTCTTCCACACATGATATCATTCTAAACATTTTCTGTGTACAAATATTTTTTATATTTTGGGAAATATAAACATAAGAAATGGGTCTTATCAAATAATCATGTAGTGAAACATATTAAACAACCAACTTTGTGTGTGAGTAATATTTTTTTCAATGGTTTTCATTAGATATAATTGGTTATTAATGTAATATAAATATTTTATTTATGTCAATATGTTGAATAATTTATAAATAATAATTTTCTAAAATGATTCGGTGGAAGTATTCAATATTTTTATTAATGATAATGTTATTTGGATGAATTGATGATGAAGAAATGAAGTAAATTAGTATTATCTAAGAAAAAATTCTAATGGGGTTATTGACTTTACTATATATATATAATATTTATTAATTGAATAGTTAATGTTATTTGAAAATTTTGAGTTTTCTTAAGAGGATTGGTGAGCTGAACATCAAGTCTCAAACAAGTTTTTTATGTTTGTAGAAACATGATTGTTATCAATAATATGAAGTTTCTTGAATAAGATTTTGAGTATAAGAAAGTGTACCAAGGCAATTGTATGGAGTCAGTTAGACTGAGGTAATCAGAAAAGGGTTTCTAAGTAGTGTCATTGAATAGAGTCTCCACTCAATAGACTTTTATAAAGTCATCAAAATAGATTCCATAAGATGAAACATTACAAAGTCATATAATATAGTCCATTGGTCCATCAAATAAACCAATATCACTGAAAGGATGATCATAGTTACATCAGACATATAATGATCAGACAAACCATATTAGTATATGTTTGCTGATATATTCCTTGTTTTTTAAACATCACAATGCCTTATTTCTAAGATTCAAAGATAATTATTTGAGGAAGATAAAATACTTTATAGAAATTTGATAAATCTGATGATGATTTATTATTATTATATTTACAACCATTATGGATATTATAAGTTTTCATCATCCAATATTGAGTTTAAAGGGATGTATTAGGTGAAATAGAACAAGTTTCATTCTATGAAATTTTCTAAAGTATGTTGGAATGAGGTTACATAATAAAGTATATTATCGGTCATAAATTCATAATTTTTAAAAATTAGTGGGATTTTAGATAAGTTTAGATTATTGGACTCAAGGAAACTTCAAGAGATGGAGGGAATCAGATGGACTTCTATATAATCATCCAAAAATATTCATCATAATAACTCTGGTTGTAATTTTGTTTTTTATAAAATGTTTTGAAAAGGTCCATCAGATGGAAAAATTATATATCATCATATAAAGTTTACAACAAGAACCTTTTAAAATTTCCATGATCAGAAGATTTTGTTTCTATGTATGAAGTTTATTGGAGGACCTTGTAAAAAGTTTAAGATATGAAGTGAATAAGTTTCAAAATGATTTAGTAGAAGTCTCTCATTAACCATATGTAATGATGTATTTTTTGTGATTAGATTTATGTAACTATATCAGGTTCACTGTTCATATGTTTATAAGAGAAGTTAATATTCAAAGGATTCTGGTTCAAGATGTCAAATCTATGAAGTGTGTATAGAATGATTTACAATAGGTTCCTGAAAAGTTATGTAGGAACACCAATTAGAGATTCATTGATTGGAATAATTTTTTTGTAGTTGTACTCAGTGGAAGGATCTAAGGTATTTATGAAATTTTTAGAAAGTTATTAAATGTGATGATACAAAGCAAGACATTAAATGTTTTTATAATCATGAAGATTGACCATGATAATAGTTGAAGTTTTTGGAAGGATGAAGAAGAACATTAATTTTGAAATCTAACGAATATTCCTATGAATATTGGTTTAATCCTATCTTTAATTAGGTTTAAAATAGGTCAATCATTTAAATTCTAATGTGGGGAGTTTTAAAGGTTAATCTAGAATTATGAATTTTAATGACATGATTATTACGTGAAATTTAGAAAAACATATGACTATATAAAGGGTATTTTATTCAATGATAATAGGATTCTTGAGTTGTGTGTTACAAGTTAAGTTATGAATTTGTATATTATTAACAAATTAAAGTAATGTAAGGAAGTTATAGATAAGAATATTTAGAGAGTAATTCTTTATTAGTTTGAATCACCAAAAGAACTATTGTTGGATATATTAGGGGTACCAGACAGAGAAAAATCACAAAAAGGAGAAATTGAGCATCAGATTAATAAGGGTAAAAGTGATTCAATAAATATGTACCAGATCTAGAAAATGGTATTAAAAGGATTGTGAGAACCATATGAAAAAGTTCTGAAGGAAGAGAAGAAGAAGGGATTAGAAAAACTATAATCGAGGGAACATTAATTGGAATGACCTGATCAGATGTAAATATTGGATTGATAAGTTCTAGATAAGGGAAGAATATAAGGAAGAGTATACATTATTTTATTTTTGGTGGTGAGGAATAAAATATTCTTACCCACTATTGTGTAAGAAATAAGTGAAGAATAAGGAAGTGAAGAACAAATAAACACTATGACATCTAATATAATTCTCATATGGTTAAATACTTTCTTAGTTTTATAATGTAAATGAAGAAGTTGAATAAATTATATACCAATTATATTAAAAACTAGTTCAGATATACATGTTGGATGAGGTCATCACCAGTCTAGGGATTAATAATCTTTTTATCCCCTCTCCTAAAGTGTATGGAACCAAATTTGGGATAATGATTTTTTTTCTTTTGAAACAACTATAATAGTTATATTATTATATTGTATAATCCATATTTAGGTCATAACCATACATGGAAATAACTAAAAACTCTTATTAAATAGTGAACCATGTAAAAATATCATGTGTCATCGCTTACATGATCTCATATACTTTCATATGATATAATAATGATAATATGTGTATCAAGATCGTAACAGTTCTAAGACTTAAAGGGTTGAAAAATATTGATTGGTTAAAAATTCCCCAACACCAATTCAACCCCCCCCCCCCCCCCCCCATAGTGCTGAGCATATCTCAAAGTGGTTTCTTCATGTTTTATCATCTCCAAGGTTCACATCTATTGGATTCTCTATGATGAAGCTATTCTCTTTTGAATATTTGACTTTATTTCCTATTTTAACATGAAGTGAAGTTTATTTGATGATTTGGTTATCTTTGAGAATAATTATATTTCTACCAATACTATGATGAATATGAAAAATAAAGAGAAAATAAATCTAAAGAAGGTATGACTCTTAAACCAATACAAAGAAGAATTATCAATATCTACATTCCATGATAATAAATAAGATATATTTATCTTGGAAGGTAAAGAATATGTGGCTTAACATACCGCCATGGGTAAGGATGGTATTCCTAACAAAAATTGGATCAAGATCAAGTAATTATGATTTAAGTAAAATTTATTTTGAAAAATATCTTCAAGAATAAGAAACTAGTATAAGTGGGTATTATAAATCTCTAACATCTCTTGATATATATATTATTACATTAAAAAATAGTCATAATTTCATTCTCAATTAAACAGTATCTCTTGTTTTTAAATTCATTGATAGTATATAGTAAGATATCACATTGCGTGAAGAAGAAACAAATAATATGAAGAAGTATTTTCAAGAAAATGTTCTATAATTTATAAATCTCTCCAATCAGGTATGATTCGTTGAGATAAAAAAGTTGGAGATTTAAATAAGTTCTGCAATGTTTTAAAATAATTATCTCAAATATATTTAATATAAATATGGTGTCAAAAAATATCTTGATGAAAATATCCACGCACTTGAAGAAAAGATGAAAAATATAATTGAGTTCAGATATTTCTAATTGGATGTAAACTCTAAGAAGATCACGGAACCTAACACTTTGTTACCAAAAAATAGTAAGTATCATGAAGAGGAAGTTAAATGATTTAATAATGTTTGTCAAGAGAAGGTTATTATGATTTAATAATAGATAAATACCCTCAATATGAGATTTATAGAATTCGAAGTTATGTTTTTTAATCTTGAGAAGAAAAATATTGAGTCTTCATAAAAGAAATTGATTTTTTTACTACAAAATTATCATGGGAGGATTCTAATGTTAAAATGCATCCAATGTGTGACAAGTAGATCATGAATTCATTTAATGATCAATATAAAGATGTTCTCAAGGAACTGGCACCATATATAGCTTCTTTTAATAATTTTTCTAAATATTGTCTTGTAACCATTGTGGGTTTAAAAAAAATTAAATGGATAAAGATAAATAAAAGTTATCATAATTCTAAAAGAAATAATGAGATGGATAGGAAAAAAGGTGTGGTGACTAGATCCTAATAAAGATACCAACACGTTATGAAGAATATACGAGAACATAATATATAAGATATAATAATAGTAATATTTATAGGTCAATTTTTTTGTTTCAATAATTTTTGGAATTATTCATTAGATTGTTGGCACAATCCTTAAAATTCTAATGTAAAGAAAAATGAATCCCTTGCTAAGGAGGGAAAATCTATAGATTAAAAATAAACATCCACAACTTAATAAAAAATTATACTTTACATCCATTTAGAAAGATTCAAAATATCTATGATGAAAGAAAAAATTTTGTGCAAAAGTTTGGTACATGTTTATCTCAACATGTATCAAAATCAAATAAAAAAAGAATGACACAAAATCTGGATAAGAATGATTGTGTAACCATGGGAAGTATGAAAAATAATTGTAAATACAAACTCCCCTAAGAATATTCATGTAATAAAATCATGAATTACTTGGGTTCCAGATCCAATAAGTTGAAGAAAATTAAATCATCCAAAAGATATTATAAGAAGGATTGAACTTTGAAGAATCCATGGGGAAACTCCAAACTTACTTATAATGGACATAATGATATTTTAGTAATATATCCAATATATTTATAGAGAATGAGGAAAATGGAAGAAGAAAATATAAATACTAGTGAAAAAAATAAAAGATTTTATATAAATAAGAAAAGTTTATATGTTTAAGGTTCAACATAGCTGTAAAAACTCACATTTGTCGTTCTACAATAATTCTAGCACGATAAGAGTTCTTAAGAAAGATTAATGTTTCACACGGTGGTACGAGTTCCTTAATAAAACCTGAGAAAATAAATTTAACCCAAATAGAAATTGATGAAGTGATAAAATATATGCATCCAAAATCATAATTATAGTTCTGATGTACTGGCATGAAGAATGGAGGGAATATAGTAACTTTATTGAGAAAAAATTCCCAACATTGTTTTTATTATTAATAAGTAAGAAATATCCACCTTATTCCCTTTACCTTTGTGTGATTTTTTTCTATAAAAATTGGTAATTAAAGGTAAGTCATTATATCAAGGGGGGAACATGAGATAGTGAAAATTCTATCATTATTGGACAACATTATTTAAGGATGGTTTTACCCCTTGAATGTTTTATAAGTTGGTTTACTATGATAATTATTAGGGGATTATCTTTGATGAAGTTAAAGTGGATTCTATTAACACATGATAGTAATGTAAATGAAGATCCCATATTGATTTGATCTAGCATTTCAAATTCTAATGGAATTTATTGAAAAGGATCATCCTTGGTAAAGAAGTATAAATTTTTAAAAAACTAGAAAACCACATCAGAAACATCCAGTTTTTTGTATTCTCAACATAGTGTTCCAAAATCCTATCTATTTAATAGATTAATCCTTATGAATATCATAAATAAGGCCTCCTTGAGGAGAGATAAGTGGATTATGAAGAAGTTCTATCCAAAATAATTATTTCATATGAATACAATTATTCCAGAATGTGCTTGAAGTAAATTCCTTATTTGAGGTAGGTATTTTATAAATATCACATCCTCTGTTACCTAAAAAATATTAATATAAAATGGGAGAAATTGAATTAATAAATTGAATATGAAAATTGGATATATGAATTTGGTCCAATCATACTTATCCTACTAGTTATACTTGAATGTTTTTAATCATTTCATTGAAGTGAGTGTATAAGTTTTAAGTTAATCTATAATACAAGTGTTTCATATCTCATTTCTTATCTTCATCCTAGAATAAAATTATATATCCATTGATGATAATTTTATGAGTTCTCATTCCATAATTCAGCAAGAGAAATTGGTTATTCATAAGATTGTTGTATAAATAAAACCATCTTGTTTTCTACACTAAGCATGGATCACATAGACTTATAGTGAAATAATGGAAGACACATTTCTTAATAATGAACTCATACCCACTTCCAACGAGATTTTTATTTCTTGTCATAAGGGGGATAGAAAGTGAGATAAATGTGTGTAATATTGGAAAAGTAAATGGGAGACAAACAAATAAAAGAAAAAGAGAGGAAAAAGATAAAGATTCACATATTGATATATTCATTTCAAAAGACCATTAAATTTATTACCAATAAATAAAAAGGGGGTGATTAAATATCCCACTTCATGTGTGAATCATGTTTATTGTAAATGGTTTTCATTGGATTTTTTTGGTTCTCAGTGAAATAGAAATATTTCATTGATGTTATTATGTTGTAGAAGTTATAAAGAATAGGTTGATGAAATTATTTAGTGGATGTATCCATGATTGATAATAAATTTTATGTATCATAGATGAATAGATGAAGATTAATGTAAGTTCTTGGGTATTATTATCTTATGTGATGAATGAAAGAAGAAATTCGAGACAAGAAGAACCAAAGGTTGAGTTTATCATACCAAGGTGAATGGGTGGATTTGATCAGACTGAGGTAATATGATGAATGTTTTTGAGTAGTGGCATCCAAAAGAGTTTCAAATGTACTGAATTTTATAAATTCCTTGAAATAGAGTCCATAAGATGAATCTTTCTAAATTCATGTAAGAAATTCCCTCAAATAGACTGAGATGTAATTTCAATCATTCAGGGGAAAGACTCGGAGATCAATAAAAGGATGTTTATAGATACATCTGATAGATCATGATCAAAAAAACTATATCAGTAGATTCTTAGTGACATGTTCCTTATTAATTAAACATAAAAAATTCTTTATTGTTTTTAATCAAATCTAATGTTTGAAATAAAAGGAAAAACTTTGTGAAATAGACCTATAAATGGGGATACTTTGTTATTCTTATAGTTCAAAACACCATGACTATTGAAATTTGTCATGTTCCAAGTTTGTGTTTAAAGGGAATTTTTTGGTGTGTTTGAACAAGGATCATTCTAATAATTTTTAAAATGTATGTTGGAATGAGGTTTCTAAATCAAGCATGAGTTACAAATATACATAAGTTTGAACTTCATAGGTATGTCAATCAGAGAAAGATTGTAGAATTGTGGATCAGTGTTCTCCATGTAATTTTATTGGATGAAGGGAATCAAATAAATGTAAACATAGTCATACAACATTGTTTACCAGATTAACCATGGTTTTAAGTTCATTTAATATAAGTTCATGTAAAGTTTCATCTGAAGTGAGAACTCAAAGTCATCAAATGAATAGTACCAAATGAACCTTTTTTAATTTCATCAAGGTGATGATTGTTTGATATTTTTTATGAATTATATCAGAGGGACTTCTATAATGTTTAATATGTGATGTGAAGAAGTCTTATAATGATCAAGAAGAAGTCTCTGAGTCATCATACATAAATATTTATTTGTTGTGACCAAACAAAGGTTATTTTATGAGGTTTATTGGTTAGAGGTTACTAATCAAAGGTGATGGTTTAATTCTTTAGTTTCAATTCATTATATGGATGAAGATTATATTGAAATACTTTTGAGAGGCTACTGTGAATTTTTGTAGTAGAACAACAATGATATTCATCAGTTGGAAGAATTTTATGGATTTTTTCAAGTCACAAGAAACTGAGGGAGTTTTAGAAATTAAATATAGTTTTTATGTGTGGTGATATTGATATATACGTTTAATTTTTTGATGATAATGAATGGAGATTTTGATTCTATTTGAGGCTTTATGAAGGATAGATAATAATTTAGCCACACATCCTAAATTAGTTTCCTCCAAAATTTGGTTAAATCCTTTCATTAAGGAAGTTTAATCATTTAAAGTTTGAAGAGATATATTTTAATGGTTAAGAAAGAAGTGTGAATTTTAATGAAATAATGTTTCCTTAAAATATAGAGAAAATATATCTATATAAAGTATAGTTAGGTCACTAATAATATGTTACTTAAATCATGTGTTTCAATTCAAGTTGAGGCTATTAATAATGATGAAGAATTAGATCACCATAAAAAGGTTCTAGCCATGAATCTTGAGAGTGGTTCTCTTTTGGATTGAAGAATAAGAAGAAGAGGTTCCAGATAGAGTAGGGGTACCAGATAGATATAAATCACTAAATGGGGAAATATATCATCATATGGAGAAGAGAATAAGTGATCATATGAATAGGTTCTGAACGCAGCAAAAGGGATTGAAAATACCATGATCTCTAGATTAACTGGTACTGAACTAAGATTAAAAGAAGGAATAAGATGAACATTCATCATAAAAAAATGCATTGGATAGATAGGATCATATGGAAATATCATGTGGATAATTTTTAGATTGAGGAAGAATAAAAGGAATAGAAATTTTCAGTTTATTTTCGTAAATAATAAGGAATGTCTCTTTCCCACTACTAAGCATATTATAAGTTAATAAGAAGTAAGTGAATAAAAAATAATCATTTTCACATAAAATATAAGTCTCATATTGTATAATACTTTATTGGTGTTAGAAAGTAACTAAATAATTTCCAAATTTTTTACACATTTATATAAATAACTATCGAGGACCTTCAAGTTGGATGAGGTCATCTCCAGTCCGGGGATTCAAAATTTTTTCTTATCCCCCAACTAAAGTGTGGGTAACTATACTAGGGATAAGTATTTTTTTCAATCCAAACCACTATGACATGTATCTCATTATAGTAGATAAAAAATTTATTCCTCATCACCATACATGGTAATGACTAGATACTTTTATTGAGTAGTGTACCTTATAGAAATATCATGTTACATCCTTTACATACTTTCACAGAATTGAATATGATAAAAAAATATAATAATAGAATCAAGTTACTAACTTGTCTAATAGGTAAATGAATACAAATTATTTATCGATTAAAAATTCCCCAACATTGATCCACCCCCCCCCCCTCCCTTAGTGTTGAGTATATCCTAAAGTGGTTCTCACAAGTTTTATCAGATCCAAGGTACACCTATATTAAATTATCTATGCTAAATTTATTATCTTTTGATGTTTTTATTTTATTTCCTATATTAATAAGAAGTTCAATTTTAGGGTGAATATTTAGTTATATATAAACATAATTTTATTTCTACCAACACCAAAATGAATAAGAAAAAGAATGATAAAAAGAAAGCTAAATAATATACCCCATTTAAGACAAGAGGAAAAATAAAAATCAGAATCTACATATAATATTACCAATGAAGGTATATCTAGAATTTAAATTAAAGAACATGTGGTCAAATTAATCTCAGGGAGAATGAAAAAATTCCTCTCATGAGTGGATCAAGAACAAGTAATCATGAGTTATGTGAAGTTTCTTGTGAAAATAGTTCTCAATAATAATAACATAGCATAAATAACAATTAACAATATACAATATCACGAGATATATTATTTAGTATATTAAGAGATATTCTACATTGTATTTCCAAATAAAAAATCTCTCTTGTTTTTAGATTCTTTGAAATTATGCAGGAATAGATCACTCAACTTAAAGAATAAGTTGAAAATATGGAGAATAATTTCCTAGAAAATTTTCTATAATGTATAAATATTTAGAAGAAGATGGAGACTTTAAAATAAGAAATGTGGGTCTTAAAATAAATTCATAAATGTTTTGAAATCAATTCGATCAAAAAAGTTGAAATGAAAGATAGATTCGAAAATGCTATTTAATAAAAGATCCATGCACTTGAAGATATGTTTAAAAATTGTATTGGGTTCAAGTACTTGCAATTGGATGTAAAATATAATAATTTAATGAATCTTGAATCTTTGTTACAAAAAATGATAAGTTTCTTAAATATAAAGTTTAATGAATTAATATGATTTTTGAAGATAATGTTATTATGCTTAATGTTTATAAAATGCTCTTTATATTAGATTTCTAAAATTGGAAGTCATGTTTTTTAATCCCGTGAATATCTATTTTGAGTTATTAAAAAATAAATACAAATTTATTGTTTTTATATATTTCCCATTAGAGTATTCTAATGTTGAAAGAACTCAAACATGTGACAAAAATATAATGAATTCATTTAATGTCCTATCTCATGAAACTATGAAGGAATAGGTTTCATCCATACATTCTTGTAATGATTTTTCTAAATATGGTTTCATAAAAAGTGCACATTTTAAAAAAATACTCCCTACTATGGATGAAGAAAATACATAATAACTCTAACACCTTGACTGGGGTGGATAGGAAAAAAGTGTATTAATTGGTTCCCCTTAAAGGGAACAACGCGTTATGGGGAAGATACATGAACATTATATAGAAGATATAATAAAATAATGAGTATTGGGTAAATGTTGTTGGTGAAATAGATTTTATCATTGTGTATTATATTATTGGTACAAACCTATAAATGTTAAATTATAAAGTAAGACCATTCCAAGGGGGAGCAATCCAGAAATGAAGAAGAAACATCCAGAAGTTAATAAAACAAATTATACTTTAAAAAGATTTATAAATATTGAAAAAATCTATTATGAATAAGAAAATTGTGGGCATAATGTTGGTAAATGTTCATCTAAACATGTATCAAAAGTGGATAAGAAAATAAGGGAAAATTTTTGGATAATAAATAAGAAGTACCCTTGGGGATTACGTAGAAGAATCTTGTAAATAAAAAATATCCCAAGAAGATAATAAGGAAGAAAATTCATAAGTACTTGGATTACAAACCCATGAATTTAAAGAAAATAGAATATTCTAAAAGAACTCATGAGAAGTAAATCACTAAGAATAAGTCATGTGAATGACCCAAAATTAATGCAAATGTAGTTAATGATATTTTAGTAATCTATAATGAATATTGAGAAGGAATTATGAACATTGCTGAAGTACAAGATAATTTTAGTGAAAAGGGAAAATAATATTCCACATGATGAAGAATAATTTTTGTGTGTGAGGTGAATCCTAGTTGGACATTTTCCCAATTATTGTTTTAAATAATTATAGCATAAGAAGAGTTATTAAAAGAGATGAATGTTTCACTAGGTGATATAATTTCCTTAAATGATGTTGAGAAAATAGATTTCACACATAAATAAATTGAAAGAAGTGATGTGATCCACATAGCCCAAATCAGAATTTAAGATCAAATGTGAAGGCATAGATAATGGAAGAAATGGATTAGCTTTATTGAGAAAACTATCTCAACCTTATTGTTCACATTAAGAATTAATGAATATCGACCTTATTATATTTATCATTTTGTATTGTATTTTTTCTTTTGAAATATTTTATTCAAGGTGAATCATGATATTTGGGGGATAACTTGAGATAGCTGGAAGGCATTCTGTATTGTATAATATTCCTTAAAAACCTTTTCATCCAAGAATTTTTTCTAGGTTTTTTTACAAGAAAAAATATAAAATGAAAATACATGATTTAGTCATAGTGTTTTTTATCAATGCATGATAGAAAAGTAAAAGTGTAACACCCTGATATTTTTATAATATTTCTTCTCTTTGATTTCATGCATTACATGCAACACCGTCATAACTTGTGTTACATGAAACACTGATTTTCTATAAAACATCTCTTATTATTGTAATTATTTAAAAAATGAAATTATAACATAGATATTATAATGGAAGATATTAATAGTATTAAATGAATTATGAAAATATTGTTTACACATGTATATATAAATCTTTTACCTTTAATTATAAATGAATGTGAAACCTATTTTAAAATAAAAGGAAATGTTTTTCTAAAAAACTATTTAAATGTGCATAAGTGTGTTTTATACCAATAAATATAAAATAACTCTTTTTTTATTATATTAATGATATATATATTAAATATTATTTTTTAAATTCTTCCTATGTGTTTTCTAGACATGATATAATAACAAATAAAATTTTACTCATAAAATAAATATTTTTATAAAAAGAATGTTTTACCACCTTTTGATTGTACCATTATTTTAAATATATTTTCCGACACTTTTATAAATTGTATTTGAAAAAATAAAATTCTTATGTTAAATATGGATATCAACATTTAATTTGGATTATTTTTTAATATTTTTCTGTTAAGTATCACGTTTTAATGAATAGTGAAAAATATTGCATTTTAATTGGAAACAGATTTTTCATTTTAATAATTGATAGTGTTAAATTATATTTTTAATTGGTTTTAAAGTATAATTAGATAAAATTTGTATCATTTAATCCAATTTTTGAAATTGAAATCAATTTCACAATATATTTTTATATAAAAACATTTAAATCTTTTGAACATTTTCACTTTAAACACTCATTGTTTCGTCCCATCTGTGGGACTAATTTTTACCTAATTTCTTAAAATTCATTGAATTTAATTTAAGAAAATTGATTCGATAATTTTATAAAAAGGTAAAAAAAATTAATTATTTCCCTTTTGTTTTTGGACAATTTTATTAGTAACTTTAGTAAATTTTATTATCATAATTAAGGGTAAATCGTATAATTGAGGGTAATAACAATATTATAAATATTAAAAAACTACCCTAATACTTTAAAAAATGTAATTGGATGAATATAATTCTACACTTAACTAATAATTATTTAAATTGAATAATTTAATGGAAACTTTTCCATGAAAATACTTGGATATTATTAAAATCAAAGGGAGTGACAAAAAGCCACACTTTTTCTTTTAATAAATATAATATTTTAAATATGGGGAGAAATAGAATATATTCTCTAATATATATATTATTATGAAATATAAATTTTTTATCTACAACATGAAAAATATTTTTTAATTTTTAGTAAAGTGATATTTATAATAAATAATTACACCATGATTATGCAGTATTTATTCAATTAATAAAAAATCCAATTGAGTGGTATTAAAAATATTAAAATAAATATAATTTGAATTATTTAAGGTGATAAAAGTATTTTATTGGTTAATATGATATATTATAGGTGTATTAAATTAATTTTTTTTAATCTACAATTCTAGATTTAGTTTCTTAAAGTCAATGAAATGAATAGTGTCAAAATTGACACAATTGATATTTTATGAAAATCATATTTTATTAAATTAGGTAAAAATCATAGAGATAAAAAATAAGGAAAGTGGGATATGTTATGGTATAAAATATCAAAAAATTTCTATTTAAGGTTTAATTTATAAATTATAAGTAAAAATATACACCTTTTAGTATTGAAAATTTTGTCATTATAGTTAAAATTAAAATAGGTTAACAAAGGGTCAGACAAAAATATAATGTTTAAGATAACAAAAAAACTTGTCTAAAATATATTTTTTAGGGTATTACACATTATAAAACATTATCTTCTAATTAAATTACATCTGGAGTTATTTTGTTTTTGATATTTAATTTATTATTATTTAATATTTTTAGAAATTCCCAAAGTGTCCCTCACCTTCATTATAAAAGGACACCTCCTCCCTAATCTCATTTCACCAAATTGACCCTTATAGATCTTACAATATCTTAAATAATATCTTATAAAATTACTTACAAAAATTATATAGGTTATTTTCTTCCTAAAATACCAAATCTAGAGTCCTTTAGAGGAGTTCTAAAGGAGCAGTTTTGAAGAAGAGGTAGTCGCTCTAATTGATCACTATATTTTTGTACTCTTATATACCTCCTATAAATAAATTATATATATCATAACATAATAAATTAATAATACTAAATATTCTAAAATTTTATTATTATTATTAACACGCCATTATACAACCCTCTTCCCATTGAACAATAATTGAAAGTATCGCTCGTACGTATGTACAGTTTATCGTCTTCACGTAGTAATACATTTAATTTTCCATTAATATATTTTATTAGTGGTAATTATGATGGTTTTAACATTTATATATGATATTTAATAAATTATTATACTTCTCGAATGAAAATATCATGTCTATCTTGTTTACCACATAATCATTTGGGAAATGATAGTGTCGCTCGTTCGTATATATGTCTTACCATCTCCATGATGCGATGTGATTTGTTTTTCATATATATATTTCGCATGGGTGGTAATAAGGATTAATTTTATTTATATATATGATCTATATAACATAAAAATTATTCTTTAATTATAATATATCATATAATTTTCTTTCTTTAATATGAAAAGAAAATGAAAATATTGTTCATGCGTACGTACGACCTACTATCTCCATGAACGATGTATTTCATTTTCTATATCTAAATTTTATGAATCACCATGAATACATATATATTGAATATATATATGAAATTTATATCATTTTTATCATTATGTATATTATGAAATCATGATCTATCTAATAGGACCAACGATAACCAATAAAAACATGAATGAAAAACAAAGTGATTATTACCCGAAACATAACTTTAACATGGAATTGTTAATAGATGGGTAATATAAAGTTATAAGTAAATAATATATGCTATTATATATATTTATATGGTTTTTTGGTATATTTATAATAAAATTATATTTATTATAAAGTATACTTGAATGTATACAAAGGAATTCAAGACATAAGGTAAGGGATTTATGTCTTACTTTTATTTATGTGGGACACATGCCTCATACACTACTTGTTTCTTATAAGTGGTGTATATACTACCCATGAATGTATTTTATGATTATTATCCAGAATATTATGTTATTTCTATATCCATACAATTGTATTTTTTTTATGGGGCATACGATTCTACAGATTATAAAGTGATGAGTATTTATTTCACAATCTCTTCAATATTTGGGGTCGTTTCATTTTAAGTCTCTATTGGGGAATATTTATCTCTTATGTATATGTTTTCTTAAAAAGTTTTCAATTTTTTTACTATTCTTATATAGAGTTTTATGATCATTTTAACCCATTTTTAATTTTTACATCATAGTTTTAAAGGAATCTTTTTTTTGTTTTCCAAAATAGGTACATTTTGACTTTTCTGGAAAAAGTAAAAAAGGAATGTTTGTTTTAACTTATACGGAATGAACATAATTTTACACCTTCATGAAACCATAATGATTTCAGGATTACCTTGTAATATTATAAGGATATTGTCATGGAAAATTTTTTCTTTTAAAATTTCATGGCATTTTAAGAAAATGTTTTCAAAGAAGAAATGATATTTTTCTCAAGAATTATTTTAAAGTGATCTCTAAAAATTATTTTTCATCTAAGATAACATTATTTTATGATACTTATGTTTTACTAGGGATATTATTTAATGTTAATATTATTATTCTTTCTATTAATGGGTTATTTTTATGATGAAATGATATTTATGAAACTCGTTTCTTTTGCATGGTTTATCTTATGATTGAATGATGTTTTTGAAACCCATTTCATTATATGGGATATAATATGATGAATTCTTTATGTTATTATGGAACGCATATGTATGTTTTTAATTATATGATGGGTGATACCCATATATCCCTCTAATTTATTGGGTAATGATAAATATTATATTTTCTCAAATGGGTACATGGGAGGTCATCCTAATCCCGAAATAAGAGGTTACATGGGAGGTCATTATATGACCACTAAAAAAGGGTATATAGGATGAAATCCTAATCCACAAATAATTGGGAACATAAGAGTTCATCACAATCCAGAAAAATAAAAGTACACGGGAGTCTATCACAATCCTGAAGCAGGCATATGGGTGATTACCTGAATCCTATCATACTCTTCATTTCTTAGTATGAATCATTGACTTAAAATATTCAAAGATTAAGTGTATACAACAATTTTCGTGTATTTTTACATTGTTATACTCTCATTGATTATTTTATTTTATTTTCTAATGATTAATGTATTATGATCTTCCAATATTTATTCCATGACTCGTGTATATGATCTTTGATATGCAGGGTATGATATTCAAATGTTATGATAATGTTTTCATACCCTTATGTGCATGTTAAACTTATGTAACATCCATTTTTACCCTTTCTGAGCATATGATATCATTCTTTCTTATGTTTCCTTTACTCAGGTTATAAATAACAATTTTAAGTAGGGGTACTAAGGGTAAGATATTTATAGGATATGTTTAGGATATTTCACAAAATTGAATAATGTGTTCTAGGTTTCCAAATGCACTAAACTATTATGGTCCCTTGGAAAGTGTTTTTGTAATGTAATGAATATTCATCTTAAAAATATTTAATATCAATGTTTGAAAATTCAGGGTTGTTATAGTTGGTATCAGAGGAAATGTTTTTTCAACCTTCAGAAACTAGGATGAGAAAACATTAGTGAGATCATTAGAGATATTTTTATGGATATGTATAGGGATGTCTCTTGGGATAAGCCTAAGTATATATTACAAGAATAGAGATTTTATAATGATTATGAATGAACTAAGAATAATCATATGGTGTCAAAAATTGAAATTTTATAATTAATATCCAAAAATTATGTGGTTTTCTTACTATGGTTAGTGTTTCTCACATTATTCTTTTGGTTTTAGTCAATGGATAGAACTTGAAAGAACCCTATTAATGTTGGATGTTATAGGAAATGAAATGATTGCCATAATGTTAAATTAAATGTTATGGGAGTCTTAATGAAAAATATTATTGTTATACTCACAGAAGCAATGAATCATACTGTACTTCCTAATGAATAAAGGAGGGAAAAACTTTCTATTGACTCATTTATGAGGCAACTCCCACATTCTTTAAGTGGGTCTTCTGGTGCACTTTTTTTCTAAAAAATGGTTTGGTACCCCAGAAAATATATATTCCATCCTTAACTGTTCAAAATATGAAAAAAGTCAATTTTTTATCAATTGGAAGGTGAATCTAATCTGTGGTAGAATCTTATTAATAACACGAGGGAACAAGAGTAAATTGAATCTATGGAATGGGAAGAGTTTAAGGGGATATTTTTAAATAAGTAATTCCTTAATATTCTATGAACAATGATTGGGAAGGAATTGCTTTAGCTTAAGAAAAAGGTTGACAAATAAATTGGTACCTATGAGGATAATATTACAATAATTTCAAGGCATTCTTATGGATTAATCATCATCCATGAAAGCAAAACAAATCAATTCTTTGGGGGCCTAAAACCAATTATTCAAAAGGCCTTGGATATATGATATATTAGTATCTATAAATAAGTTGTTAAATGTGAGTTGAAGGTAGAAATGTAAATTGAATATTCTCACCATTCCTCTAGTTTCGATAATAATGTAAGACCAAGTCTCATGAAAAGATAAATGGTGGAATGAAATTTCAGGTTTCTATATGTCATAAATTTGGGTAGAATCACTCAAGTGAATGCCCGAAAGGGAAAAGAGGGTGTTACAAGTGTGTAAAGTAATTTCATGATGAATATGAATTCTAAAGTAATGGGAAGAAGCTAGATAATGGTGTAAATGATTAGAAAACCCCATAAAATATGCACCCCACAATTTAGTGGTTCAATTTCAAGGAGTTTGGTCATTATGTTAAAAAATTCTGCAATCCAAGTATAAATATAGATGATAAGCCACAAAAACCTATGAGGAAAAAGGAACAATTAGTGTATTGTTCTATCACAATGGAATAATTGAACCATGATAATTAGGGAATATTTATCCTTCCATCCTTAGTTGGGAACTTTATATTGGATTTTGTGTGAATAAACCCTATTAAAATATTATTTTTCATCCATTAGTGACGTTTAATTTGACTATCTACTAGGATTCTGGAATAATCAAATCACATATTATATTAGTACAAGGATGATCCCAATATTCCCATGAAAATGTTTTTAAAGAAAAATAGCTTATATAAAGAATGAATAAGCATGTGTCTATTCAATATTTTTTTACAAGAATACATCATGACGGTATTCACATGTCTGGTATGTGATAAACAAGAGCTAATTTATGATATATGAGGATCAATTCTAAGATGTTTTTACAATTTTAGTGACCTTATTTCTAAATTTATGGACTTTCAACATTTTGAAGGGTTATAAGGATATCCATTTATATAATGTTTTATGTTAAACTTATTATGAGGTTTTAGAGGTAAAAGTATTATCTCTCTATATGAGGACAAAGAATATTGGATAACCTATGTTAAAATTCTTGTTATAATGTTAATACAGATCGAATAACCTATAATCCTATGAATCTCATGATCTTCTAATGCTTCAGGAATGAAAAATTCACCTTCATTAATTGTAATAATAGATGAAGTGGAAATTGATCAAGGAACAACAGAATTATGAGATATGATTATGAAATGTAATGATATTAAGTAAGTGTTTTTTTCTCATGAAAATTATTTAAATATAGGGAAAGTATATTTAAACAAAAAAAGTATTCTAATAAATTATTTTTTAATGAATGAAAATGTCTCTTAGATCATCACAGATTTATGGAATTGTGATTACTAAATTTCTCCTGAACAAGTTATATATCACTCTCCATCATAACTTGATAGTTATATTCCTCTTCCATGACCATGATTTCAATTTCCACCTGTGTTTTCTTATATATAAACCTAGTTAGGATTTACTTTGGGAAACCATTATGTTTGTAAATTTTCTTTTTTAAAGAGATTTTTAGTATTCATTTTTACGATTTGGGGTTCTATGAAAGAAAATTTCAAGTTTTAAACCTATGATAACCTAAAATAATTTCATGGGAAAATTTCATTTTAATGGGTGGTAGAATGTAACACCCCATTATTTTTATTAGATATAATTTTTTAATTTCTTTGATGTCTATCATTACATGCAATATTGTCTTAGTTTGCATTGCATGAAACACTAAGTTTCTAAAAAACATATTTTACTATTTTAATTATGTAAATAATACAATTGTAACCTATTTAATATAATGGAGTGTATGAATATTATTAACTGAATTAAAAAAATTATGGTTTACACATGTATATATAATTATTTGACCAGTTAATTATAAATGAATTAAAACTCGTTTTTAAAATAAAAGGAAATTTTTTTCTGATAAACTATTTAAATGTGCACGATTGTGATTTATGTAAATAAAAAAATATTATTGGTTTATAATAAATAAATAAATATAATATATTCTATCTAATCTTTAACATTCATCCTATCTATCTTTCAAACAGGTTATAAGTTTAAATCTAATTTTATGCATAAAAGATGTATTTCTATAAAAATATACTTTTTCTGCATTTTGATGGAGAACTTGTTTGAAATATATATTTTGATACATCTATAAATTAAATTTTAAAAAATAAACTTTTTAAAATAAATAGGGATTCCAAAATTTAATTTCATTGAATTTGTTTGAATTTTTCTTTTAAGTTTCAGGTTGTTATGAATAGTAAAACAATATTGCATTTTAATTGAAAATAGCTTTTTCATATAAATAATTGATAGTATTAAATTATATTTTTAATTATTTTTAAATTATAATAATATATAAATTTTCTCATTTAATCCAATTTAGGTTATTGGAATCAATTTCACATTTAATTTCAATATAAAAACTTTTCAATCTTTTGAATATTTTCACATTAAAAACTCGTTGTTTCATCCTATCTGCGAGATTAATTTTTATCTAATTTATGGAAATTATATTGAATTGATTTGGTAAAAATAGGTCAAGAATTTTTAATTTTAAGGTAAAAA